>OY829539.1:36713655-39678748 GCA_963691705.1 Viola odorata | reverse complement strand
ATATCAAATTTTAGCGCCATTGCCGAGGACTAATGCACAAAATAAATTGTGTATAGTGGTATAAATTTTGGATTGCCATGGCTTGAGTCAAGTAAAACGACTAAGAATCCTCACTTATTGATACGATCTGACCTTCATGTGAGTTGGCCGAATGTATGATATAGAGCTTTAGAGGATCTAGCCTGGGATTTTACTAGACAAACATCAACACAATGACAAGTACAAATGAAGGAAGAAGATGGTACGGATGCGCAGCAAAATGGAAGTGAAGACGAACAAGGAAGGAAGAATGTTACCGAGATAAACAAGAAGGGAAAAGGTGGAAGGACTTGATCACGGTGAAGAATAATGAGATTCACGTTGAACACGCGGGTAGAGATTCAGAAATGGATAAGAACTTACACATATATTTCACAAGGATTTCATTTACAAGAACAACTGGCAAACGATTACACACAAATACAAAGGTTAATGGTTTACATTTTACTTGTGGAGTATCAAAGCTCTATCAAGGCTTAGAAGTCCACAAGATGAGTTTAGTGTGATAAAGAAGGAGTTGTCTCTACTCAACAAAATCACTCAAATATCTAAGCTAAAGAAAATAATATCTAAGTTCGATATTTATACTAAGGGTAGCAAAAACGACCTTGTGATGAAAGTGCTTTTAGTGAGGGATGGCCTTGAGGTGACTTGTCTAGGGCCTATGACTGTTGTTCGAAAATGAAAGGAATCAGCCTCACCTTATTGTGCTTGATTGTGGTCCTGATAGTTGCAGTCTTAGAGGAGTTCTCCTTTTAGTAGGGTTGGTGCGAGGAACATCATGGTGTGGCCGAGGAGGGTATGAGGCCAAGGTTGGTTGCGATGCGCGTGAAGGAGCTCCATGACTTGCGCGGTTGGTTCCCGATAGTTTCTCATGTGATGGCCACGGTAGTCATGAGGTCTCGGAAAGCCTCCATGCAGGGATCAATGTCATGCCCTTGACAATCTATAACTATCTTGGCATCGAACCTCTAAAACCCACCAACCTAGCAATCCAACTCGTTGATCGCTCAATTGTCTACCCCGAGGGTGTTATCGAAGACGTTCTAGTCCAAGTGAGTGAATTTCTATTTCTAGCAGACTTCTACGTCATCGCCATGAAAAATGCAGATTCGACAAAGTTATTAGATGTACTTCTAGGGCGACCATTCCTCACCACTGCTAGAGCCAAGATTGACGTCCATGATGCTACCATTTCCCTTGAATTTGATGGCGAGATCATCAAATTCAGCATGATAGAATCCATGCACTATCCTTATGATTTTTCTACTGTCAATTATGTTGATTTACTTGACCCTTTTGTTGATGAAATTGTTGAATTAAACTCTACTGACCCTTTGCAATATGCCATGGACAGGAGTATCACACCACCTGAATTGGAAGTCGTGACCTCGACCCTTGTCACTCCCCCAGAATTGCATTCGGTTGTGGCAACCTTAGAAGAATGCGTAGTTGTTCCATATGACCTCCCAGTTATATCCCCCGTATGTCCAGATCATATTAAGCCGCCACCTTCAATCGAACAGGCTCCTACCCTCGACTTGAAACCTTTGCCCTCTCATCTCAAGTATGTTTACTTAGGCGGTAATAATTCTCTTCCTGTTATCATCTCTAACAAGCTTAATGATTCTGAAGAGATTAAGCTGACCTCCTTATTGAAAGAATTGAAATAAGGCATCGGGTGAACTATCATTGATATCAAGGGCTTGTCACCAACCTTGTGCACTCATCGCATCTATTTAGAGGATACTAGTAAAATAGTCCAACAACCGCAACGCAGACTAAATCCGCCTATGATGGAGGTGGTCAAGAAGGAGATATTGAAGTTGTTAGATGCAAGAGTCATCTATCCCATTTCAGATAGCCCCTGGGTAAGCCCCGTTCAAGTCGTGCCCAAGAAAACAGGTATCACCATCACTTTTGGGCAAGACGGTGAATCTATCGCTACGAGAATCTAGAATGGTTGGCGAGTTTGTATTGATTATCGCCGTCTGAATGCAGCTACAAGAAAAGACCATTTTCCTCTCCCGTTTATAGACCAGATGTTGGAGCGTCTCACAGGCAAGACTCATTATTGTTGCCTGGATGGATACTCTGGGTTCCATCAGATTCCTGTTGCCCCCGAAGGCCAAGAGAAGACTACCTTCACATGCCACTTTGGCACTTTTGCTTATAGGCGCATACCCTTCGGCCTCTGTAATGCCCCTGCCATATTTCAACGTTGTATGGTGAGAATCTTTTCAGAACATGTTGAAGATGGCATCGAAGTCTTTATGGATGACTTCACAGTTTATGGAAACTCCTTTTTAGAATGTATGTCTAATTTTAAAAAAATTGCCTACAAAGGTGCATCGAGACCAACCTAGTATTGAACTTCGAGAAATGCCATTTCAGGGTTGATCGAGGGCTCATCCTCAGTCATATCGTCTCCAGCAAAGGAATAGAGGTGGATAGAGCAAAGATTGAAGTAATCGAGACCTTGCCCTATCCCGCCAGCGTCCGCGACGTTCGTTCTTTTCTTGGGCACACGAGATTCTATCGGAGATTTATGAAAGACTTCTCCAAAATCACCCAACCTATGTGCCGTTTATTACTGAAAGATGTTAATTTCGATTTTGATGAAAACCGTCAAGCTGCTTTTAATTCTCTCAAGAACAAACTTATATCTGCGCCTATAATTCATGCCCCCGATTGGTGACTCCCTTTTGAGATCATGTGTGACGCAAGCAACCAAGCATTAGGAGCTGTCTTGGGCCAGAAAAAGGAAAAAGAGACTTATGTCATCTATTATGCTTCCAAGTTACTGGACCCCACACAACAAAACTATACCACCACAAAGAAGGAACTTTTAGCGGTTGTCTATTTATTGGGCAATTTCAGACAGTATCTCTTGGGCACGAAAGTCATCGTTTATTCAGACCACTCTGCCCTTAAATGTTTACTCAAGAAAGCTGATGCAAAGCCCCGACTCATCTGTTGGGTTTTATTACTCCAAGAATTCGACATCGTGATCAAGGATAACAAAGGCTCTAGACTCAAGAAGATGATTCACTTTTCCCCATCAGGGATACCTTCCTAGACGAGCGCCTATGTCTTGCCCATGCCATTCACTTCCCATGGTTTTCTGACATCGCCAATTTCTGTTCTACTGGCGCCTACCCTGCCGATGCCTCCCCTCCGAATGTAACCGAATCAAGAGACAGTCCAAGTACTACATTTGGGATAACCCATATTTGTGGAAACATTGTTCAGACCAAGTCATCCGTCGCTGTGTAACTATGGATGAACTTCCCTCGATCCTGAAATTCTGTCATTCGTCAACAAAAGGAGGTCATTTTGCTTCTAAGAAGACCACCCTGAAAGTTTTGGAGGTGGGTTTCTATTGGTCATCTATCTTTAAGGATAACTATCTCTTTTGTGCTTCGTGCCCTCGATGCCAAGTCACGGGGAATATTGGAGCAAGGAATCAGATGCCCCTGACCAGTATCATCTCATGTGAAAATTTTGATATCTGGGGCATTGACTTCATGGGACCTTTCCCAAATTTCATCGGCAACATCTACATTCTTCTTGCCATAGACTACGTCTCCAAGTGGATCGAAGGTAAGGCAACTCGAATCGATGATTCTAAAGTCGTAGTGAATTTCCTAAGCACTCACATCTTCAACAGATTCGATACACCTCATGCCCTCATAAGTGATCGTGGTACCCACTTTCATAACCGTGTCGTAACCTCTCTCCTAACCAAATATGGGGTCCATAACCATGTTTCTATGGCTTATCACCCCCAAACAAATGGTCAAGCGGAAGTTTCAAACCATGAGATCAAGTATATACTAGAGAAAATGGTCAACCAATCTCGCAAAGATTGGAGTTTGAAGTTAGATGACGCCTTGTGGGCCTATCGAACTGCTTTCAAGACCCCGATAGGGATGACACCCTACTGACTTGTTTATAGGAAACCATGCCACTTACCTATTGAACAAGAGCACAAAGCTTTTTGGGCAATCAGAAAGGTAAACATGGATCTTGGGCATGCCGGTCAACACCGCCGTCTTCAGATCCAAGAATTGGAAGAATTGAGGGATGTCACCTATGAAAACACTTTGATATACAAGGGCAAGATAAAAGCCCATAACGATAAGCAACTTCGTCCTAAATCTTTTCTTATTGGCCAAAAAGTATTATTGTACAACTCTCGTCTTCGTCTTTTTGCAGGGAAACTAAGATCTAAATGGACAGGACCCTACGTAGTCAAAGAAATTTTCGATTGTGGGGCCTTTGAAATACAACACCTGGAAACAGGGGTTATTTTTAAAGTGAATGGCCACAGGTTGAAACCATTTTACGAAGGATTCAAGCCCTTGATAGTGAAGGAGATGGCAGTGGAACACCCACCCATCGTGCCCTAGACAACCAGTTCACGTCTTGGCCTCGACGTTAAAAGAGACCATATTGGAAGGCATTCCGAATGCCGTTCCATTCTTTCCTCTCTTCTTTTTGTCTTTTATTTAATTATAGAACTTTTCCACTTTTTGTTTTTATTTATTTCCCCTTTATTAGTTAGGATTTTCTTTCTTATTTTTATCCTCTAATCTCTCTCCTTTCCCTTTCCAATTTGATTTTATTCTCTATAATTAATATCTTTTCCTTTATTCTCTCCTTTTGTCCTTATGTATTCTAACCACCCTTTTAAAATTTCAAAAGGTAGCTTTAATCGGTTGAGATACGCCTGGACCCTCTCTCCTAGTTCCAAGACGCCACGTCAGCCCCATAGACAAAAAGAACGCCTCATTAATTCGGGTTGTTAGACGCCAGCCACTTTTCTACATGCCCTTCTTTATCTTCCACCTTCTCTCATCCAGCTATCTCCCATCTCTCTTACAAGCACCCAAACACTTCATCCCCAACAAACAATCAGTCACATCACACATCAAACACCCTCCTAATGACTATCAAACAAGTAGCCCATAAACGCGAAGTCCTTGAACCAGACATCCCCGACTCATCGTACTCAGCCAAAGAAGGCTCCTCCCAGAAATCCCTCAGCCTAGGCCCAGACACCGAGAGACCACCATCTCCATCCCTCTCTCCAGTCACAGCTCTACTAACAGACTCACCCGCACCTAACCTAGCCGACGACGAGATAAAAGTCACCGGCTCCGTTCCCCCAATGTCCATCATGACCATATCCGGTCGTGTGGTAAAGCTGCCACCACCATCCACCACCGCTAGCAAAAAGCCAAAGCCTAAGAAAGAAAAACCCTAGCCGGCAGCCAAGAAAAAGCTCACGGTGGAGGAAGTGCTAAAGGATGTTCTTGTGTCCAAATCTGACCACGAGGAGGATGAGACTTCGGCCGGAGTGGAAGAAGAAGAAGAAGTCAAACAGACCGTCGCCGACGAAGCGGAGGAGGCAGGCGAAAGCGATGGCGCTGATAACGAAGAAGAGGATTTGGTGAGCAAAACAGCTGAGAAGGAAGCAGCGGAGAAAGAGGCGACTGAAAAAGCCAAAGCCAAGAAGAAGGCAAGGGAGAAGGCAGCCGCAGCAAAGACAACAGCGAAGAAAGGGAAGTCCAATACTCCGGCCAGAGCGGAGCAGCCAACTGAGCAAGAAACGTTGGTGGATAGGAATAGAAAGATCTCATCATCCATCAAGGTCCAGAGTAAGCCCTTGACCTCGAAAAAGGCTCGTTGAGGGCAGGAGGATGATTCAGACGTCGAGGGCACGACAACAGCTCCTGCTTTTGCACCTCGATCCACTTCGACCTAGGTGGTTTCTGACATTTCTAGTCCTCATGCCTGGTTGATTTTTCATGATAAGCCCTCTATTGATAGATTGCATGCTTTGAACTCTAGAGGTGTTAGCCCATGCGCGCGCCTGGATTTAGAATTTTTGAGAAAAATGGGACTCGAGTCTCGAGTCCGAGAGCTAGTAGAAAACATTGGTTGGGAGTCACTGTTCTTTTTAGAACACCCGACTTTTGTTGAGCTCTCACTTGAGATGTTTACTACTTTTTGGGTTGCTTCTGATAATTTTAAGCTTAAGGGAAAATTTGGACCTAATCTGTTTGCGCCCGATGTCATTAATTTTCATTTGACAAACCAGTGGTCCAAACTTTCGCTTAATGAGTTTAATTGCATGCTTAATTTTGTCAAACCTGATGGACTAAAATCGAATGCCTATAAAAATACTTTGACTGTTATCCCTGCTGTGTTTGATTCTAATGTGGCTTTTCGTGAGTTGACCGAAAATCCAAATGCTGAATTTAACCCAAAATCATCTAAGGCCCATCAAATTATTGATCCTTCCCTAAGAATCCTGCATCAATTTCTTGCCCTCACTTTTGCTGCTAGATTTAATTCATCGGGATAGTTATCTTTGCAAGAACTCTTTCTTTTATGGTGAATGAAACATAAGCGTAGGGTAAATTTAGGGTTTTGGGTAGCTGCAACCATCATTCATATGCAGAATAGTTCTCGTGGCCCCATTCTAAGATCTCTCATAACTTTGCTTGCTGTCAACATGCATAATGGGATAGGGCATTTATGTCTCTCACAAAGTATTCTGAGTTTCTCTACAGGCAGCACTCCCATAGGAGAAAAAGTCTTTGGCACGAAGCATGCAGGCAACTTCGACTATCCAGACCTTTCAAGGCCCCAAGTCCCTGCAGCTCCTCATTCCCATAAAGATGATTCTACTCGTACCCCTGATGCTTCTCCAGCAAGCAACCCCTCCGGTCCATCTACCGCCGCGGCTATAACTCTAACCAACCGATTGCTCCAAGCCATCCTAACCGAACTTCAGGCTTTGACGTCTGAAGTGGCCAGGCGCAATCTTCCACCTCCTTGATTTCCCCCCTGAACAATTTTTTTCATGCCCTCGAGGAGGGCTAAAAACATTTTCACCTACTTTATTTATTGCCTTGTACTGAACTCCTTTTAATTCTTGTTGAACTTTTGTGTGTGCCCTTCCCGCCTTGAGGACAATGTGCTACCTAAGTGTGGGGAGGGATTTACTTGTGATTTTATGTGTGTTTGACTGCATTTTTAATTTTTTCGCTTGTTGCATGGTTGTGTGTTTTGTGAAAATTAAATTTTTCAGATTTTAAATTTTTCTTTAGGATTTTGCTATATTTTGCCAAAAATCTGCCACTGCCTAGTTTTTAAAACCTCTATGTATGGACACACTTTTGATCATATGCACACGAGTATGAACCACCAAGCACCTTGTCTAGACTTAGTCGTTCTCAATCGTGGTTGCTGAACCCTATATCTGAATCTAGGCCTAGACACTAGTGATCACAAATAGCACCTAGTGAGCACTCTGAGCTTCCATGCCTTATTTTTCTTCTTGAGTGCTTAGAATGCTTAGCTAGGCACTGGTTGAACTTGCATGATATCCCTAGGTATACGTGCCATTAGACATGGGAAACTTGCTTAGTTATCTCCCACTCTCTATCATTGTTCATACATTACAACAAGTAGGGTTTTGGATGCTCAATAGTTGGAAGGTTCAACTTTTGTACAAGCAATGTGCTTGCATAGTTCGCCAAACTTCCATCGTCGATAGTTAACGCACACCACTTTCCTTCAACTAGGGGGCGAGTGTGAAACAACCTTCCTTTTGTTCAACAAACACTTCTTTCTTGCCTTGCACCTCTTTTCTCCATGCATCTAAGGACTACAGTTTCTCGCCAAGTTTGTGAAGAAGTATGAGGACTTCCTCACTAGTAACCTTCGCGGAACTCCCATCGGACATTCCTGAGATCCTGAAATCACAAAGACAACAAAATGGCGTAAAGTTGAACTAAACCTAGCTCTCCCTCACGTGTTTACCCTCGTGTTTAACTCTCTATTAAGCTCACCAAATCACTCAAAGTATCTCTTCAATTGTTCCTGTGTAAACCGTTAGAATAGACTCAAGAATTCAAAAAAAGGCTTCCAAAGACACTCACAAGGAAAACTGGCTTCGAAAAAGAATTTAGATGCTTAATAAAAGGATTGTTGCAAATAAGAATCAACTAAACAATTTATTAGGCTGGAGTAGAAGACAATATGGATTTGGAATCAAGAAATAAGCTCAAAACTCTATGGAAAATTCGCAAACCGTGATGGTGTGAAATGTGTGTGCTTTATGCGCGTCGATTGTTCCTTCTGAGCCAACTTTTGATTCTGGTGTCCGATTCAAGTGATTCCTTTTTATATAGAAAGCTAACACCTTGTAGTATTTTTTATTTTTGACCCTTTTCTATTTTGAATATCTCACTTTTTTATATTCGAAATCATTTCTGTTTTTGATTTTCTTTTTTTTTTTGTTTTTTTTTACTCTTTTGAACGAAATAAAATAGCAACTAAATTAATGGACACTTTGGATTTTTGTGACTCTTTTTATTGACACTTTGGGGGACTGATTTTTGTATTTAAAAGACACTACAAATCGCAATTGATTTGCACACACAAGACGCAACTAGATTTAGAACCCTAGATCGACTCGACACACCAAAACAAACTAACACAATGGGACGCAGGGAGATTGATTATAGATCGGGAAGAAGAAGAATCAACCTCAACAAAGAAAAATAAATAATTAAAAGGATAGATACCAAACCTTGAACGGCTTGAGCTCCACTACCAGCTGATACGATCCTAGTTGCCTAGGTGTGTAACAAGTAATTTCCCGATCTAGTTCAAGGCTTGAATTTCAATGCGGAAATAGATTTGATGAACTTAGACCTCAACTCACACTTGGGAGAAGCAAACTAATCGATTCAAGAGAGGTTCTTTGGATCGAATTCTAGACCTCGACTCACACCTGGGAGAAGCAATCTAGTTGAAATGATTCACAAGGGGGTGAACTTTCGGGTTTTACTTGTGATTTTAATCGAGTGTTCTAACTCAATTAAAGACAAGGCTCTCGCCAAAAAAATTTGAGAAATACTCTCTGTATTCAATTATCAAAATCAGGGTGATTTACAATGAGCAAAAAAGGCTCTATATATAGATAGGTAAAGCCTAGTACAAGTTTAACAATAACTAGAAAACCTATTTTAACTAGAACTCCTAAGTATATTCGAAATAGAACTTCTACTAGTCTAATAACTATAAAAAATAAAAAATAAATATAATTAAAGCCTTCTAAAACTTCTGGAATGTTCCTACACGGTTTGGACACATTTTGGGCCGAACTCTCCAAGTCGCGGGTTGTCGCGTGTTCACACTGCGCAACAAAATGTCAACCAGCCTATCTTTCAATCCGCTCGTCCGATTGTGCTGAAACTTGTCCCATTAGAAAGATAACATCTGAAAAAAGTGTAAAGGGCCATTTCTTCCTAGTTCGGGACTAACTGGCATTGACTGACGCATTTTGAAGTCCTTGTCTGTGTAGGATTGATATCAGCAAAAATGTGTCTAGCCATAACATCCAAACGGCTCGTGCGTTTGACCTAAAATTTGGTCACAATATAGACATCATCCTGAGGTTGCAGAAACATGGTTGATCGCATGATTCTGACTTGTGTAGCTCCTGCTAGAACCCCTCGTATACGCTTGCGGACCTTGTGCGCACCCTTCTTGCGCACAACAAGTTTGACTTGGGTATTTTTGTGATCTACTCGTGCGATTGACCCCAAACTTGGACACGACTCTCCTAAGACATCCCTATGTCTTATATTTACTTTGGATCGCTGGTCGAAGCCTCTCTTCAATGGGTTCGCTCGGCTGGTCATCGCATGTATGCGTCTAGGCGCGTTGGCGTGTGTCGCGCGCGCCACAAGCTCTAGAGTTACTTTAGGAATTAGAACTCCTACTTCTATTCTATTAGGGTTTGCTTGTAAAATTCTATATAAGGAGCTGCTTGGCTTCCGTATTCAGTTGGATTTTATTTGATAAATTAAGACATTGTTTCTTTGCGAATCTCTGCCTATTGTTCACGTGTTGAACCTTGCTCCTTCTCGAGTTTGCAAGCTTGAGTCGTCACAAGTAAAATTCTGAAGTTGCAACCCATTGTTTCATTTGTCTTAGTTTGATTCTCACAAGTTCGAGTCTAGATCTAACAATCTGATATAAGATCCTTGACTTGAAATCGATTAGGGCTCTTAGCACAGGTTGGCTGAGTGGTCTAAGCTCGTACTCGTCGAGTTAATTATTTCCACATCAAAATCCATCCTTGAACAACGATCAGAATTACGTGCTACGTATATTATGCAACTAGGATCATATCAGTTAGTAGCGGAGGGTGAGTGTGTGAGCAATAAACATTCGCATGAAAAGAGTAAGCATGCAAAGGTGTTCAAACCAAGCATTTAATTCAAAATTCCACACCTACAAGGTTGTACCGCAAGCTAGAATCCTCCATAATCACTCTTGAGGTTGTCTCACTACTCCATTTATGTAGGTACATTGTTACTAAGGTGTGTGGTATCCGTGACAATGTCCATTTGAACTTGGCATGTTTCTTTCTTGGCGCATACATATGCTTTGCATTTCTTTCCCATTTTCTTTTCTTCTTTATTTGAGTAAGCTTTTCTTGGTGTCCTTGGTTTTTCCTTTCTTGTCTCCCACATACGCTTTCTACTCTAAGTCATTTTCGTGTTCAAATTCCATCAAATTTCTTGGACATTAATTTGGCTTTCCTCACTTTCTTTCCCGCCCTAGTTTTCTTTGCTTTCCTTTGTGTTTTCCTTACTTCTTAGAGTCACTGCTACACCTAATTATTGGTTTTTGAGTGAATATTTGAGAGGGTAAGGTGGTAAGAGAAATAAAGAGTGAGTGAAACATGAGAGACACACGGGAGGGAGGGACTAACCATTTTTGTATATATCAACTGCGTTTGTTTCTTTTTGTAGGTACATTTCATTATGTCACATGAAAATCAGCCTTTGGGTGATAGTTCGGAGGAGTCCTCTACTCTCAATCCAGCCGTGGCCTCTCTCATGGTCCAAATGGGTGATGCGCATCGTCAATTAGCACAGCAAACGCAAGCCATCACGGACATCTTAGTTGCTATTGCTGTCTTGACAATGAAAGTTTCTACACCCCACCTCCACCCCCACCTCTCCATTACCCACCCGCCACACATTACCACCAAACAACACAACCAAATGACCCTTCCAGCCGAGAGTATTATATCTTGCCACGCATGAGTGACCAAGCGAATGAAGTTAGAGTCGTAAGCCAACAAAGCCAAGAAGATGAGGTTCTTTATGTCCATTCACACTATAGTGCGCCTCCAACGTATAATCAAGGTCGTGGCCACTTCCTTGTGGACAACAGCGGCTTGGCCTTTCCCTATGAGCCTAGACAGCCTCTATCGCACCCCCTTTTTGGATTTTTTCCTAATGCGACGCGGGTTTGGGATGAGATGTGAGATGAAATCGGACTCATCTCACATGATGTAATGAAGTCGCCACCCTAATTTATTTCTAGGTTTAGGGAACCTATCTTTTGAGGATAGGGCAGAAAACAAAATAGAAAGCTAAGGAAAAAGTGGGTCTGAACCCGAGAACATTGGTTCAGGGTCGTATTATGGACTCGGGAAGGTGTTAGGCACCCGAGTCACATCCTAAAAGGTTACCGGAGAAAAGAGGTGTTTAATCATATTTCATAAAAAATGTCCTAATTTAATAATCATGCCCAATAGATGATAAAATTCTATCAATTCTAAATATTCATGTATACGAGAGTATTTGCGAGAAAAAAAAGTGTGAAATAAATAAAAGGGTAAGAAATGTTTGCTTGATGGGTATTGGTTGGATTTACCCTTTTTAAACTTAATTAATCGAAAAATTTAAAATTCGCCCGAATTGTCTAGTAATTCGATGAATAAAAATAACGTAATTAATCTAAATATAAAATATAGATTATTTGAAAACAAAACGGCCATTTTTCTTCATCAAACACATGAACAAAAGGTTTTTGAAAATAAATGCATAAAAACGCTTAAAACAAGCAACAAATTTTGAACTGGGTCTAACTTCAACCGAAGGGTTGAAGTAAGCAGCTGTTCGTGATAGAGAATAGTGCTATAGAGGGAGAAGTTGTTCGTGAATTGGCAAAGAGAAATGAAGGAGCTTGGTTGGTATTTATAGCCGACTTCGCGAGTGAGTTTAGAGAGGGTGTTGCGCGTGGTATTGGGGAGCAAGGAAGGAGCAGGGTGGTTGTGTGGCTGAGGATTGTTGACGAGGTAGCCTAGGCTGGTAGCTCGTAGCTGGTCGCGTTGGAACAACGATCGAGGCTCGAAGGGAGGAAAGCTTGCTTCTGGGTTGGTTCATGAACCAAATGAAACAATGCATGTTTACGTGGAAAATAGGAGGGCCATTGATCTTGGTTGACTTTCAAAAGTCAACTAGATCAATGGTAGAGATGAAAAGCTTGATTTATTATTTAATTATTCAGTTTGAGGCGATGGTACAAGCAATTTTGCGAGAAATTTTATATAAACTCGAACCGAAAATATTAAAACGTATAGTAAAATAAGCTGAAATAAAAAGCATACAGTGAGCAATGAAAAGTTCGCCGTATCGCTCGATAAAAATTTGCTTGTGAGCGATAAAAGTTCGAGCGAAAAAATGCTAAAATAAAAAATTGAACGAAACTCAAAGAGATAGCGCAAGTTATGAAAATAATAAGTAGCTAAAGCGTGAACTTGTTCAACCCTTGGTTTCGAGAATTTTACTCGGAACCGATACGAGTTCGAACGGAAAAATCGATAAAAATGTGAAAAAGTGACGAAATAAAATTTAAATGACATTAAGTGTAAAAGTAAACATCAGTTGGATGAAAATAAATGGATGTGTTATTTTAGAAAAAATGACGTTTGAAAATGTGAAAACGTTTTGATGAAAAATTTAAAGTTAAAAATCGGGTAGCAACAGTTGCCCCCTCTTAACTGTCTTATCAAAAATCCGAATCAACCGAGATTTTTGATCAGCAGTAAAGATGGTTGCTCTCGAACCAGCAATGGTTTTGAAAATAAAGCAGAATTTAAGTGTAGACTTCCCCGATAATGGGATGAAAAAGTAGATGCAGAAATGTAAATGTCTTGTCCCGGATACTGGGATGAAAAGTAAATTGGCAGAAATGTAAATGACGACTTCCCTGATAATGGGGAAAAATGCGGATGATGACTTGTAAATCAGGTAGGGCGACGGTAGTACTCGCAGTCCATACCTTCGTGCAGAAAAGTTTTGATGGTTGCTTTGCTTGGATGTTGAGGCACATCTTGGCCTTTTCGGGTAATGAGGAAAAATATCTTTTCAGATAATGAAGAACTAACCTTCTCTGATAATGAGGAGGGATGTCTTCTCTGGTAGTGAGGAAGGGGGGCTTCTCTGATAGTGAGAATGGACGTGATCCTCTCTCGGATAATGAGGATGGTGATGATCTCGGATAAGATCGGATGTCTCTTTGATAGTGAGGACGGATCGGATGATGATCTCGGATAGTGAGATCGGATGGTGAGATCGGATGGTGATCTCGGATAGTGAGATCGGATGGTCTTCTCTCGGATAATGAGGAAGATGTCACTCTGATAGTGAGGACGGATGATGATCTCGGATAGTGAGATCGAATGGTCTTCTCTCGGATAATGAGGAAGATGGCCTTCTCTGATTTTGAGAAAATAATATGATTGCAGAAATGTAAATCAGGTAGGGCAAGAGTAGTACTCGCAGTCCATACGCTGTTGTAGAAAAGTAAAGGTATCCGGCCGAGGCTATCACAGTCACGGATGCTGATGCAGAAATGTAAAGATATCCAGGCGAGGCTATCGTAGTCACGGATGATGATGCAGAAATGTAAAGATATCCGGGCGAGGCTATCACAGTCACGGACGATGATGCAGAAAGGTAAAGATATCCGGGCGAGGCTATCGCAGTCACGGACGCTGATGCAGAAAGGTAAAGATATCCGGGCGAGGCTATCGCAGTCACGGACGATGATGCAGAAAGGTAAAGATATCCGGGTGAGGTTATCGCAGTCACGGACGCTGATGCAGAAATGGAAATAAGGTAGGGCGAGGGTAGTACTCGCAGTCCATACGTTGTTTGATTCAGAGGAGTATGATCGTGATGTAGCTTTGCTCGGGCGTTGTTGCCCCCTGAGACATCGATGTGGAAATTGAAATGGAAAATGCACTCGGACGTTGCTGCACGTTGGAGGTTGTTGCTGATGTTTGGTTGATTATATCGTACCTTTACTTCAATGTGGGGGAAATTTGAAGATATATTGTAGGGACATGACCAATCACAATATTTTTAAAAGACAGGATGTGAGGGACATGACCTTTCACACCATTTAAAAGCAGGATGTGAGGGATATGAGCTATCACACCATTTTAAAAAACATGTTGTGGGGACGTGACCGCTTACAACATTTAAAAAGACATGTTGTGGGGACGTGACCGCTTACAACATTTAAACAGACACATGTTGTGGGGACGAACCGCTTACAATATTTAAAAAGACAGGTTGTGGGGACGTGACCGCTTACAACATTTTGAAAAGACATGTTGTGGGGACGTGACCACTTACAACATTTTGAAAAGACATGTTGTGGGGACGTGACCGCTTACAACATTTAAAAAGACATGTTGTGGGGACGTGACCGCTTACAACATTTAAACAGACACATGTTGTGGGGACGAATAACTTACAACATTTAAAAAGACAGGTTGTGGGGATATGAGCGCTTACAACATTTTGAAAAGACATGTTGTGGGGACGTGACCTCTTACAACGTTTAAACAGACACATGTTGTAGGGACGTGAGCGCTTACAACATTTTGAAAAGACATGTTGTGGGGACGTGACCTCTTACAACATTTTGAAAAGACATGTTGTGGGGACATGACCGCTTACAACATTTAAAAAAGACATGTACTAAAGTCGCTCTAGAAGGATATAAATTCATGCATGAAAATAAATAAAGTCGCTCTAGGAGGAGGGAAATTCATGCAGGAAAGTAAATAAAGTCGCTCTGGGAGGAGGAGAATTCATGCAGGAGAGTAAATAAGGTCGCTCTGGGAGGAGGGAAATTCATGCAGGAAAGTAAATAAAGTCGCTCTGGGAGGAGGGGAATTCATGCAGGAAAGTACATAAAGTCTAGAACGTACCTTTGCCTGAATTGTAGGGAAATCGTTGGTCTTTTCGGATATTTTGAGGATGTCTCTGATAGTGAGAGAAGTTTTGGATGTGGGCGACTACGTCGTCGCACAACACGACAGGATGTGAGGGACATGACCCTTCACACCATTTAAAACAGGATGGAAAATAGGTGACCAAGTCACCGCACAACATAACTTCATTCGGATATAGATAACTTCATTCGGATATAGATTGGATGGTGGGGGAAATGTGATCCACCGCACGAAATTGATGGTGGAGTAGTAACGTGCTCTATTCGGGTGTCGATGGGATGCTTGGGAAGCGTGATCCGCCGCACAAAACTGATTATGGAGTGGTAACGTGCTCCATTCGGGTGTCGATGGGACGGCTGAGAAGCGTGATCCGCCGCACAAAACTGATTATGGAGTGGTAACGTGCTCCATTCGGATATCGTGGTGATGGTGGGGGAGTGTGATCGCCGCACAAAATTGATGGTGGAGTGGTAACGTGCTCCATTCGGGTATTGAGTGGGGGAAATGGACCGCCACACGAAAATGATTATGGAGTGGTAGCGTGCTCCATTCGGATGCTGATGAATTTGTAGGCAGAAATTGATCACAGTGTGAGATGCCACTAAAGCATATCTGTATCCTGCAAATATGGAGGAAACAAACACGAAGCAATAGTGGATGGAAAAAAGGAGAGCAAATGATAACTGGGAAAATAATGAGAACAAATCATGTATATTGTATATGAAAGTATTCCCACACTACCCTAAGGTTTGCCCCCAGCATTTTATAAAAACGACATCCCTATCAAGAGAAGGTTCAACAAATTTAAGCAAGGAAGTGGATAGTCTTTCCTTCCCAATGAATAGTGCTCGTCGATTAGCCGCGATGAGGACAAAGTGCACAGGTTCTTAGGTTTTGCTGGTGATGCTTCTTCTTGGGATCACTTTGAGCGCCTAGATTCTTGAATCTTCATTGGGGATACTTCTTTTTAGCCAAGTAAAAATATTCATACAGAAAAGGCAAAATCAGAGAATACTTTGCAAGGAAACCAATGATCTCACTCACATAGAGTGCTTTCAATGATTCAACTTATAACTCCAAATCCTTACTATTGAGGCCTAACCAATACCCCAAACATCCAAGCTTACATAAACCAAAAATTCCAGTACTCCATGACAGAATCATGCAAACAGAAATAGAACAGCAGTTGTTTACCTTTCATTCTTTTTGATTCATCGATTACCCCTTATTTATTTATTTCCGCCCATTTATTATACCAGCATCTGGACATGTAGTTTCTTGAATATTTTTGCTTGCTGAGGCAAAAATATCAAGACATGTGTTGTCTGTTGACATGTAGTTTCTTGAATATTTTCGTTTGCTGAGGCAAAAATATCAAGACATGTTTTGTCTGTTGACATGTAGTTTCTTGAATATTTTCGCTTACTGAGGTAAAAATATCAAGACATTTTGTCCATTGACATGTAGTTTCTTGAATATTTTCACTTGTTGAGGCAAAAATACCAAAGCATTACAAGCACCATTTGTCTTTTTCCTTATTTTTTTTCCTTCTTTTTTCCATGAATCAAAGAATGTTTCAAGAACACAGAGGTGAATGCTCCACTTGCAAATTTTAGCATTAAGCAACAAAACTTTAGGTTTATAAAAGATTAGATGTTTAAAGAGTACCAGGATCGTACCCTTGCAAATATTGATCATGTTTACCCAATTGATTTGCCCCCGTAGTATGGTATGGAGTCAAAATTGAAGAATTTTTGCATTTCGTGTGAGTGAGATGGCAAGGTTTCAAGCAATGAGTCCTCTGACCTTTCCCTTTTAAAAATAACGGAACAGAACATCATGCAAAAGACTCTCTAGACTATCTTGGCCATTAATAATCTTAAAAAATTTCTTTTTCTTCCATACTCGCTATGAACCTTACCTCCCATTGACTTCCTCAGTCGAGCGTTGCTCATTGGCTAAGGGGATATGACAATTTAGGGGTGGTGTGGATTTTATTCAAGGAATCGTTATTCACAATTTATAAAATCAAAAACTCTTAGCAATTTCACATGAATTTTATGAATTAAAAAACAATTGCCCCCAATGCGGGAATGAATGCAGAATAATTGTACAAAAAATTAAAGAGGTAGAGAGGTAAATGGACTTCTTTGATATGTGCAGTAAAAGTGTTGAGGTCGGCGTAAGGCGCTGCTGCGGAAATATGAATGTAAACCCCACTCTAACGTTGATGCCCACTGTGATGTTCATGTAGGAATGTAAATTGAAACCAGGGCGAGGACATCGTAAAGTTCGAATGCTGATGTAAAGAGGACAACAGGGTGTGGACGCCGCAAAGGATAAAAATAGGGGGAACTGAGCCGCCGCAATTGATAAGAGTAAGGCATTTCCATAAGGTTGCCCCTAGTGTAGAATGCATAATGGACTCCCTGATACGCGCGACAGGGTAGGGAAGGTACACAAGATGGTCATTCAAGAGTTGATAGGAGGAGGATTCCTCAGTCTCGCTGAGCATTATGCAAGTAACCATAGTATGATTCGATTTCCTGCAAAAATAAGGGAGAAGCAATGGGTAGAATTGAAGAACAATTTAAGAAAATGGACAACGTAATCAATAGGTTTTAAACTCTCCCTTTTCTAGTGAGGTTTTATGCAGGTACCCCCAGTATGATTCAGATTCTACCGTGGGTCTGTTCACTTTGGACGTCAAGGCTCCCTGACGCTTCACCGATGCCCACTTGGATGCCTTGGACGTTACGGCTCATTTGGATGTTGATGTCGTAATGGCTCCACTTGAATACTTAGCCAAAAGTAAGTGCATGTCCAATCAAACGCTTTGCAGAGTCATCCTTATTTGGATGCAAATGCTCACTCAGATGTCCTTAGAAATGATTAAATCGCTTCCGGAGTTGATCAAATCGCTAGGGAAAGGCGAACTCGAAATGAAACTTGAGATTGGTTGCTTGCAGAATGTGGTGGTCTGCAAAGAGATCAACTCATTGTAGCAGATGAAGAACCAGCTTGGCATCCTTCTAGATTCGTTCCTTGGCTATTCGTGGCGAGGAGACATCCTTTGCGTTGGGGATAACCAATTATTGATGATTTGTTCAAGGGGTATGGCTTTACTTCCTTTGAAGTGATAAAATAGAGTCTTTGGTCAGTTGGAGATTTAGATCGCCATTAGGGAATCTAGCTTGTTGATTCTTTGCTGAGAAGTTCAAACGCTTCAGCTTTTGCAGCAAGGGGTTGCGGATAAGTGCAATTACCCTTAAAGTTAGCATTTACTGGCCCACCCATGAGAGGATCGGTCTTCACCGTACAATCATTGTGCGTGTATACAAGGAGATCTTGTCTGTAATGGTCAAATTCCAAAACATGAAAGATTTCATCATGGTTGGGTTTTGAATTTATAGTCAGGAGTCGGGTAAGGCGTGAATGCCGTTATAGAATAGGATCGCCTTATGTTGCTTGGGGTCCCTGAAGAGCACACATCTATCGTTGCTATGTTTCTTCCCCCAAGATGAGAAACTGTTGGCAAAGGGCATTTGGTGACAACATATTTTCTGGTAGAGATCTTTCTAGCACTAGTAGGAAGACATCTCCTACGTTCCGCTGAGTAGCGATGATCTGAATGCAAGGGGAGGATGGACGTAAAGAGCTCTTTGTGGTAAATTACAGATCCCTATGCCTTGCCCCCGGTAAAAATGTGTTCAATCTTTGATGCTCTCTGACGCCTTCTTCTTGTTGTCATTTCAACTGCTTGCCCCCCAATCTCCAAGCTTTACGGCATAAAAATTGAAATATTTGAGAAGAACATGTGGGTTGCCTCCCATGGAGCGCCCTTCTTTCTAGTCGTAGGCTCGACTGCTGAATGAATAAGCTGAATGGGTCCATCATGGGCCTGAAGAGTGTTCATTCAGAAGCTGGTGGTCGGGTAGAGTCCTTCGGCTAACCCTTCTAAAGAGATCCATCCGCTCTTTGAGTAAGTGATTGACCTCCCTTTTAAGGGCGAAATAGTTTTCCTTTATATGGCCCTGAGTTTTAGCATGGTACTTGCATCTTGTATTAAGATCGTACCGTTTTAGATAAGGAGGTCGTATAGGTTGGGCGTGATTTACTATGCCGTCATGAGATGCCTGTAGATTTCCCCGCAAAGGTGGCACTAATTCCTGGTTCCCGTGATTATTTTAATTTCTTGGTTTACTTGGTGGGTCATGTGGCATTTGCGGCGGAGAAGGTCATTTGTAGCTAAGCTGACATCTTTCTTCATAATAGGCTCTCTCTTGGGTGAACGGAAACAATGATCCTTCCAGACTTTATCCCCTTGAATGTGTTCATGAAAATGGATATGAGCTCCTTGTCGCTTAAAGGGGGAGAAATTCTGGCAGCTAGTTCTCTCCACCTCTGAGCATAAGCCTTCACCGATTCGTCGGTCCTCTTCTCAAGATTTTGGAGATCTGAACGGTCCGGGGCTGCTTCCAAGTTGAACTTGTACTGTTTGAAGAAGGCATCAGACAAATCTCTCCAAGTCCTGATTCTATTCCCATCCAGACTCATGTACCAAGTCAATTCATGTTTGGCCAAACTCTCCCTAAACAAGTGGATCAGCAGTGGTTCATTATTGATCACCTCGGCCATCTTGTTGCAATAGATCTTGAGATGAGTTTTGGGGCATTCTGTCACGGTATACTTCTCGAATTCCAAAATCTTAAATTTTCCAAGGTATGGTAATTCCTGGTACCATGCACATATCCACAAGGGCTGTAGGGTCGAAGGGGTCAGTTCCTTCAACATCCCTCACTGTCTCTTCTAACAGCCTTAACCTATCAATACTTGGCCCCTCCACATTATCGGTGTCAAACCTAGCAGCTGACGAATACCCAAAGGAGACCTGTGGCTGTATTTGATTACCCCCAGGGGGCTAAGTTCCCGAAGGCCCTAGAAGGGTGAATTGAGTGGAATGACCTTGTTGGAAGTGCTGGGACTCTGGGTGGATCATGGAATGTGATACGATCCCAAGATGTATCACGCGACTACATGGACAAAAGCGTCAAGATATGATAGAGCAGATGGAGTCCGATCAGAGGTCCGAAAGGCTTGATGGAAACTCTATGTGTTATGTTTATTGTGTCCAAGTTTCAGAGCATTCGGACAAGTAGATCTCAAGGAGATTCGAGATGACAATCTCGCACACAGCAGTTCTAGGCGCAGACACAACAGGAAACTTCTTTCGAACGCAGCCGGCGCTGTACAAGTCCAAATCATGTGATCGACTGCTCATTGGAAACTTTAGGATGTTCTCTTTGATTTGGGATAAGATTTAGCTCATTTGGCCTAGTGTTTTAAAAGTTATCGAAGTCGACATTATGGTGCGCAGTCTGTGCGTGAGAAAACATACAACTTGAGGTTTCAGCCTAAACCTTGGCCCGATGATGGAGTACTCGACATGGGCTGCTGGAATGTATTTAAATATATTTATATTTACTTTAATTATTTAATTAGTTAATTAGTTTCCTTAATTAATTAGTTAAATAATGGCAGTAACTTCTGTTTCCATTTATTTAATTAATTAGTTAATTAGTTTCCTTAATTGATTAGTTAAATAATGGCAGCAACCTTTGTTTCCATTTATTTAATTAATTAGTTAATCAGTTTATTTAAATTAGTTAATTAAGTCAATTACCTTATTTAGAACTCCTACTTGCAATCCGATTAGGGGTTTTTGTATAAAGACATGGTTTTGCCTCATTTTGAAAGGTGGCTGTTATTTGATAAAATTGAGACTTCTCTCTTCAATCTCTGCCCATTGTTCATCAATTGAACCTTGTTCCTTCTCAAGTCCGCAGTACTTGAGTCGTCAAACAAGTAAAATCGAAATTGCATTATTGTGTCGTTTATCTTAGTGTGATTCTCACAATCGTTGGGTTTAGTCCTAAGAATCTGATACAAGATCCTTGACGTGAAATCGACTAGAACTCTTAGAATTCAGTTGGCGAGGTAGTCTACGTTCGCACGAGTCATGTTCTCTATTCCGCATTGACATCCTTCGTTGAACAACGATCAAATTTGGTGCTACGAATCCTAAGCAACTAGGATTGTATCAGTTGGTAGCGGAGCTTAAGGCGTTCAAAGATTGGTAAGTAATCTAAATTGTTTCAAGTTTTCATTGCTGAAATCGGTATTTTTCTTCTACTCCATTCAAAACCGATTTCTTTGTTGTGCTTGGTTCGTTATATGTGCAATTTCTGTCAAGTCCAAATTAAGCGAAAACACAAATTTAATTGGATTCTCACATGTTTTTACATTAGATAACTATTCTGCCAAGTGTGAATTTCATGTAAATTTTGTGTTTAAGTCGACAGGACTTGGAGGAGCTCTTTTTCGACGCAATCGCTTATATCGGTCGCATGATCTTTTGTGAAATTTTGATGAGCATGATGTGTTTGATGATTGTTTGATGAGCTGCTGTGATTTAATTAATATTACTGGGTTAACTTATAGGAATGATATGTCTTCACATGATGTTCCTTTGAGTCTTATTGGTAGTATTGATAAAAAGTCACTTAGTGAAAAATCGCTTGAGGTTACACCTAGGGTTAATCTTTATGCTAATGATTCTGATTTTTGTGAAGTCTATAAAGATTATTTATTTGACACAAAATCTATGTTTTGTATGTATAAAGGATATCATAGCAAGCATGAGCGCTTAATTTGGTTGTGTAGTTCGTTACACGATTTGACTGTGTATTGGTCATATGATGCTGGTTTGATACATCAATATAGCGCAACTATTACTAACATATTCTTTAAGGATGTTATGCTTTCACATGTTGTTCCTTGGAGTATTGTTAGTAATCACAGGGAGGAGTCACTTAGCGCCTCATGGATGGAATTGTGGAGAAGGCTGAGCACGAAGATGCTAATTGAGACATCTTGTCAACCACAATTCGGATTTTCAAGCAATGTGGATCCATGGGCACTTGAGTCCTCATGGCATGTTTCGGTTTGTAAGTATGAGTTTACATGGAAGCAATGCTTTCAATTTATTTTATTTACTTACTTCCTTTCAGTACATGCTACTGTTTTGGGATTATTGCTTAAACTCATATATGGTTTCATTCATATAACATTATTCGGTTTAATGTTGCTGCCTTTGAGTGTATTATTTAGTATAAGTGGCAGCAAAGAGATCGAAGTAATGCGGATAGCCCATGGGCAAGCCAACCGCTATGGTGCGCGCTTGGGTGTCAAGATGGCAACTTGGGGAAACCATGGAAGGATGAGTGGATCCTTCAAGATAAGTGCTTGGGTTTGGCAGCGCTTACGCCGGAGACGGTCCCCAAACCAAGTTCAAGCAAGAGTAGCCGCTTGGAGTAATAGTCTTACTCGATGCATTGACATGTTCAAAGACGTTGTTGCCAAGTTGAATTTACAAGGTTGGTATGGTTCGATTTGTGCTTACTTTGATATTACTAACTTAAGGTATTGTGCTGCAGATCTAAAATCAGATTTGAGGGCGAATGCTTTCGAAGGGAGAGGGAATGATGTGAATCCTCTTACCAACACTAGCGCATTGACCTTTAAGCGCAAGAGATGACGACTAAGGAAGCACGAGAGATGGCGAGTATGCTTTGAGCATATAATTGTGAAGCTTTCATGGACAGATTATGCTGAGCAAGATTCGAGGGCCAATCTTTCCGAAGAGTGAGGGAATGATACGATCCCAAGATGTATCACGCGACTACATGGACAAAAGCGTCAAGATATGATGGAGCAGATGGAGTCCGATCAGAGGTCTGAAAGGCTTGATGGAAACCTCTATGGGTTATGTTTATTGTGTCCAAGTTTCAGAGCATTCGGACAAGTAGATCTCAAGGAGATTCGAGATGACAATCTCGCACACAGCAGTTCTAGGCGCAGACACAACAGGAAACTTCTTTGGAACGCGGCCAGTGCTGTACAAGTCCAAATCATATGATCGACTAGTCGTTGGAAACTTCAGGATGTTAGCTTTCATTTGGGATAATATTTAGCTCATTTGGCCTAGTGGTTTAAAAGTTATCTAAGTCGACATTATGGTACGCAGTCTATGCGCGAGAAAACATACAACTTGAGGTTTCGGCCTAAACCTTGGCCCGATGATGGAGAACTCGACATGGGCTGCTGGAATGTATTTAAAAATATTTATATTTACTTTAATTATTTAATTAGTTAATTAGTTTCCTTAATTAATTAGTTAAATAATGGCAGCAACTTTTGTTTCCATTTATTTAATTAATTAGTTAATTAGTTTCCTTAATTAATTAGTTAAATAATGGCAGCAACCTTTGTTTCCATTTATTTAATTAATTAGATAATCAGTTTATTTAAATTAGTTAATTAAGTCAATTACCTTATTTAGAACTCCTACTTGCAATCCGATTAGGGTTTCTTGTATAAAGACATGGTTTTGCCTCCTTTTGAAAGGTGGCTGTTATTTGATAAAATTGAGACTTCTCTCTTCAATCTCTGCCCATTGTTCATCAATTGAACCTTGTTCCTTCTCAAGTCCACAATACTCGAGTCGTCAAACAAGTAAAACCGAAATTGCATTATTGTGTCGTTTGTCTTAGTGCGATTCTCACAATCGTTGGGTTTAGTCCTAAGAATCTGATACATGATCCTTGACGTGAAATCGACTAGAACTCTTAGCATTTAGTTGGCGAGGTAGTCTACATTCGCATGAGTCAAGTTCTCTATTCCGCATTGAAATCCTTCTTTGAACAACGATCAGATTTGGTGCTACAAATCCTAAGCAACTAGGATCGTATCAGAATTACTCTGAGGTGGGAGGAAAAACTGAGATTTAGGGTGGATCTCCTTCTTGCCGAGATTGAGCGTGGGCCCAGTCATAGGAGGATCAAGAGGTGTATCACTTAGTCTGACGGTGATAATAATAGTGTTTGGAATAGCCAATGCGATGTGTTGAGGTCGACTGAAGTTGACGAAAGGATCCTGCCACTTCTCTTGGACCCTTTGACCAGAGAATGATTGGGGCATAGAAGGATCAATGCCAATAATAATGTCGTTTGCAGTGTTCAGGACAACTGACGTAACAAACTGAAGGGGATTTGGATTAAGGAAAAAGGTTGCCATGAACCGGAAGATGATGGGGGCAAAGAAGTAATAGCGACCATAGATGAAGCTGTTGGCCCCATTGTTTGAGTAGGAAAGGGATAAGAACCGGGAGGAAAATCGATCATTGCCTGTTCTTTTTCAGCTTGTTCAGCCCTTATTGTAGGAACCCGAACTTGTTCTTCCCATGACTCCTCCGTTCTACCATGCTCTGTCATCTAGTCACGTGGATCTCGCGAGGAATAGCTTGCTTCTTGGGAGCAATGTTTTCCTGAAAAATAAACAAGTGAAATAATTATAAATTTAAGTAGTGATTCCAAAATGTCATCCCGAGGTCTCCACGTTGTGAGAGAAACAAAGGGGCCAATACGATAACAACAATAATGCAGGCATCATAAAAAAAATCGCAGACATAGAGAATTATGAAAATAATTAAGACAAAATTATAAACATGGAAAAATCAAAGAATTGGCATGTGAAAAATTGCGGGTATTTATTTTACATACATGGAAAAATTTTACGGGAGAACCACATGGAAAAAATTTCGGAAAAATTTGTCAATGTGAAAAATTTCGGGAAAGTTATACCCGTAGAGCAATTTACGGAGAAATTGAACACGAGGAAAAATAGCAAAAATTATTGCACACGTGGAAAATTTATGGAAAATTTGACACGCGTGGGAAAATTGCGGAAAATTTGTATACGTGAAAAATTGCGAGGAAAATTTAACATGTGCAAAAATTGCGGGAAAATTGTACACGTGAAAAAATTGAGGAAGAATTTATGGATAGAGAGATTGTGGAAAATTTTGCAACGAAAAACTTGCAAATATGGAGAGATTGCGAAAAATTTGTAAATGTGGAAAATTTTGAGAAATCATGCAGAACATCGTGGAAAATTTAGAAAAATCGGTTTTGAAATGTGAAAATTTTGAGAAATCAGTTATGAATTGTGGAAGATTTGAGAAATCAGGTAGAAAAAGTGAGACAAAGTCGCAACATATGAATTTCAACATGATGCATATGTTGGGGTGACACCAACTATTTCTATTCTGGCTGGAAGGCTCCCGGACGATACCATAGAAGTGGTCCCTCAGTAAATTGATACGAGAGTGTTTACTAAATCATAAAAGGATCCAGGGCGCTCAATCCATTTAGGGGTTCGAGTCCGAGCGAGGGTTCGTGAAAGCTTACCAGGGCGTGGACCCCAGGACTTCACTACTACCGACCTAATCTTATTTGGAAATGCCCGGTGATAGGGATTATGCGTGGATATGCATATGTAATGACAGTTTATCAAAGCGAGTAACACTGAATCATGTGAGCAATTTATTAATAAATAAAAATAATAATCATGCATAAAAAATCATGTGATAATACAACATACATGAAAAATAATTAATCATGTACAAAAATTCATAAAAAATAAACACCTCAAAAAATCCGGCTTCGACCCTATTAATCCCTGGTGAAGTCGCCAAACTGTCCCACCCCCTTTTTGGATTTTTTCCTAATGCGACACGGGTTTGGGACGAGATGTGAGATGAAATCAGACTCATCTCACATGATGTAATGAAGTCGCCACCCTAATTTATTTTTAGGTTTAGGGAACCTATCTTTTGAGGATATGGCAGAAAACAAAATAGAAAGCTAAGGCAAAAGTGGGTCTGAACCTAAGAACATTGGTTCGGGGTCGTATTATGGACTCGGGAAGGTGTTAGGCACCCGAGTCACATCCTAAAAGGTTACCGGAGAAAAGAGGTGTTTAATCATGTTTGATAAAAAATGTCCTAATTTAATAATCATGCCCAATAGATGATAAAATTCTATCAATTCTAAATATTCATGTATACGAGAGTATTTGCGAGAAAAAAAAGTGTGAAATAAATAAAAGGGTAAGAAATGTTTACTTGGTGGGTATAGTTGGATTTACCCTTTTTGATTGAGTTTATTGGCGCGATGTGAGAAAAGACGTTGAATGATTACATATTTGACAATTATTATATGCGAGCGAAAATGATTAATTAGGATGAACAGAAAAAATTAATTTAAACATGCAAACAAGCATACAAGCATTTGAGATATAAATGAATAGTACGAATGTAGAAATAAATAAATAGTGCAAGTGCGAAAAATAAATAAATAGTACAAGTGCGAAAAGTAAATAAATAATACAAGTGCGAAAAATAAATAAATAATACAAGTGCGCGATGGGATAAAAAATTGGGCTCGACCCACCGCTGAGAGTGGGCCTACCAGGCTAGGCCCACAACTGTCCAAGCCCAGCCCAGCTGATGGGCTGGCTGGGGCAGCCCAGCCTTTCATGCGTTGGGCCTTTGGCCCAACATCTCTTCTCCTCCGCAGACGCGCGTAGCGTGCCTCTGATTGGTTTGGGCCAGCGTGGCCCAAACATTTGAAAACAGGGAGTCGTTGCTCCCTGTTCATCGTCCCTGTCCTTGAGTTCCCGGCGCCGTTGCCGGCGGCCAAGGACAGAACCACCAAGGTAACATGCCAAAATTAGCAAGAAAAATTCCTTGCTAACACAGGAACTTGCGCACACAGTTACAGCAGTTAAAATCAGTGAAAACAACAACTAATTAAATAAAAACAGTTTAAACTTAATTAATCAAAAAATTTAAAATTCGCCCGAATTGTCTAGTAATTCGATGAATGAAAACAACGTAATTAATCTAAATATAAAATAGAGATTATTTGAAAACAAAACGGCCATTTTTCTTCATCAAAACACGAACAAAAGATTTTTGAAAATAAATGCATGAAAACGCTTAAAACAAGCAACAAATTTTGAATTGGGTGTAACTTCAACCGATGGGTTGAAGTAAGCAGCTGTTCGTGATAGAGAACAGTGCTATAGAGGGAGAAGCTGTTCGTGAATTGGCAAAGAGAAATGAAGGAGATTGGTTGGTATTTAAAGCCGACTTCGCGAGTGAGTTTGGAGAGGGTGCTGCGCGTGGTCTTGGGGAGCAAGGGAGGAGCAGAGTGGTTGTGTGGCTGAGGATTGTTGATGAGGCAGCCTAGGGTGGTAGCTGGTAGCTGGTCGCGTTGGAACAACGATCAAGGCTCGAAGGGAGGAAAGCTTGCTTCTGGGTTGGTGCATGAACCAAATGAAACAATGCATGCTTACGTGGAAAATAGGAGGGTCATTGATCTTGGTTGACTTTCAAAAGTCAACTAGATCAATGGTAGAGATGAAAAGCTTGATTTATTATTTAATTATTCAGTTTGAGGCGATAACACGAGCAATTTTGCGAGAGAGTGTTTATAAACTCGAACCGAAAATGTTAAAACGTATAGTAAAATAAGCTGAAATAAAAAGCATACAGTGAGTGACGAAAAGTTTACCGTATCGCTCGATAAAAATTCGCTTGTGAGCGATAAAAGTTCGAACGAAACAAATGCTAAAATAAAAAATTGAACGAAACACAAAGAGATAGCGTGAGTTATGAAAATAATAAGTAGCTAAAGCTTGAACTTGTTCGACCCTTGGTTTCGAGAATTTTACTCGGAACCGATACGAGTTCGAACGGAAAAAGCGATAAAAATGCGAAAAAATGACGAAATAAAATTTAAATGACATTAAGTGTAAAAGTAAACATCAGTTGGACAAAAATAAATGGATGTGTTATTTTAGAAAAAATGACGTTTGAAAATGTGAAAAACGTTTTGATAAAAAATTTAAAGTTAAAAATCGGGTAGCAACAACCTCCTTTACAAAATCCGCAACCCATGGCCCAACCACATGTACCTTGACACCCACACATACCTACCCAAAACTAAATAGCCAATCACTAGTCGTTCCATTACACCGAGCCAATGCTTATATACAACCGGTGTATGAGAGACCTCAACCACTCCATCCTCCTCACTACGAGCATGCGCATGGTGATCCCCACTTTGACTATAAGGAGCCTTTTGAGGCAAGAGGTTGATGGCATCACGAAGAGAGAATGGATAGCAACCTCTCTAAAATCAAGGTTTCCATTCCTACCTTTGAGGGTAAGGATGACCCGAATGCGTATTATGAATGGGAGGTGAAAGAAGAGAAATTTTTTGCTTGCTACAACTATTCGGAGGAGAAGAGAGTTAAGCTAGCAATTATAGAGTTTGCGGGTATGACAACCCAATGGTGGGATCGCTTGTTGGCAACTAGAAGGGTTGAGCAGATTCCACCCATGGCAACTTGGGAGGAATTGAAGTATGCGATGAAGAGACATTTCGTGCCTAGTTACCATAATTGAGATCTCCATCAAACGCTCTAACGCTTGACCTAAGGAGGAAAGGAGCGTAAGTGACTACTTTCATGAAATGGAAACTTGTCTTATGTGGGCCAATGTGAATGAGAGTGTGGAGGCAACCATGGCAAGATTTTTGGGCGATTTACATAAGGAGATAGGGTACCAACTTGACTTCCAAACCTGCAACACATAGAAACACATAGGATGAGATGTTCCACCTTGCATTGAAGATTGAAAGACAAGTAGGATGAAATTTCCTTTCAGTTCCTTTCAAATCTTCATGGAACTTTTCCTCTAATACTCAACCAAACCAAGACACCAAAAAGCTTACCTTCGCCTCTAAACAAAACACCAACCCAAACACTAAACACCATTCAGCCAATACACCTAAACCTACTCCAAACACCACTTCAAACACTCGCACACCTACTATAACCATAGAATGGTTCAAATATGGTGGCAAAGGGCATATGAGGGCCGAATGCCCTAATAGGAGGATTATGGTGATTCGTGATGGTGGAGAGGTAGTAAGTGAAGATGAAGAGGAGGAAAATCCTCACTAAAGTGAGTCATGGGATGTCGATGATGTTTCAGATGTAGAGGAGGGCGGATATGACTATTTAGAGGTGCCCAAATATTTGGTTGTGAGGTGTAGCTTAAGTATTAAGGCCAAGGAGGATGACAAATTTATTGAGCAAAGGGAGAACTTGTTGCACACCCGCGACATGGCAAATGGGATGGTGATCTCCATCATCGTGGATAATGGGAGTTGTGCGGAAGTGGCCAGCACCCTCCTTGTGCATTCGTTGGGCCTTTCTACCACAAAACATCCACACTCGTACGTGCTTAATTGGTTCAATGATGACAGCACAGTCAAGGTACACAAACAAGTTCTCATCTCTTTTCAAATTGGTACTTATGTTGATGAGAGATTATGTGATGTGGCGCCTATGCATGCTAGTCACATTCTTTTGGGTAGGCCTTGGCAGTTTGATAGGAAAGCCATTCACGATGGTTTTTGAAATACTTACAAGTTAGAGCTTGGTGGCTGAAAGTTTCTTATTACTCCCCTTCCTCTTAGCGAAGTCTATGAGGATCAAATCAAATTGGAAAAAGCTTGTGCCACTTTTGAAATTAGTTCTTCGGTTGACAAAAAAGAAGAAGAGTGGAGTGGAGTGAAGAAAGTGAGTTGTGGGAAAGAGAAAAAGAACGGGTATGAAAAAAAAGAGAATACACCGAGTGGAGAGAAAAAAGAGAGTTGTGTGTTTGAGGAAAACATCATGCATGAAAAAAGAGAGCATGCATCGAGTGGTAATACACGGCTTGAAAAGAGTAAGCAAGCTAGTGAGAATTTGAGGGGAGTGAAAATGGATAAGAAGGTGAGCTTAATTGCGAAAGACAAGGATGTAAGGCATGCTTTGATCTTGAGGAACCCTTGCATTTTCATTTGGTTCAAGGAAAATTCTTCGCTTTCTAACACTAACCTCTGTCTTCCTAGTGGTGTTTCCTCTCTTTTGCTAGATTTCAAGGATGTTTTTCTGGATGAAGTTCCCGATGGTCTTCCATCCGTGCGTGGTATTGAGCATAAAATTGACTTCCTTCCTGGCTCTACACTTCCCAATCGTCCGGCCAACCGTTGCATACCTACGGAGACAGAAGAATTGCAAGCGCAAATTGATGCACTCCTAGCAAAGGGTTTCCTTAGGGAGAGCTTATCCCCTTGTGCTGTTCCCATGATCCTAGTCCCTAAGAAAGATGGGAGTTGGCGAATGTGTATGGATTGTCGCTTGATCAACAAAATCACGGTAAAGTACTCACACCCTATTCTACGTTTGGATGATATGCTGGATGAACTAAGTAGTGCTAAGATATTTTCTAAAATTGACTTAGTTAGTGGCTATCACCAAATTAGGATGCATGATGGTGACCAATGGAAAACAACCTTTAAAACTAAATTTGGACTGTATGAATGGTTAGTTATGCCCTTTGGTCTCACTAATGCACCTAGCACCTTTATGCATCTTATGAACCATGTCCTTAGACCTTTTATAGGAAATTTTGTTGTGGTTTATTTTGATGATATATTGGTTTATAGCACGTCTTCACAAGTCCACTTAGACCACTTGCACCAAGTTTTTCTAACCCTTCGTGAACATAAACTCTTTCCTAAGTTATCCAAGTGTGAGTTTTGTTTGGAAGAGGTCAACTTTCTTGGTTTTATTGTAGGTGCTGAGGGTCTTAAGGTGGATAATGAGAAGATCAAGGCCATCGCCAAATGGCCAGCACCAACCAATGTGGGAGAAATTCGTTCTTTTCATGGATTGGTCGAGTTCTATCGCCATTTTGTCAAGGATTTCTCCACCATTGTAGCACCTCTCAATGCTTTAACTAAGAAGAATGTCTCATTTGTATGGGGAGAGGAGCAAGAGTTGGCTTTCACCACACTCAAGGCCAAGATTGTGTCAAGTCCAATCCTTGCATTGCGTAATTTTGATAAAATATTTGAGGTAGAGTGTGATGTAAGTGGGATTGGCATTGGGTCTGTGTTGATTCAAGATAAAAAGCTCGTGGCCTATATTTAGTGAAAAGTTGAAGGGTCCTCAACTCAATTATTGCACATACGACCGTGATTTGTATGCTCTTGTGCAGGCCCTTGATGTTTGGGAGCATTACCTCTTGCCCAAGGAATTTGTAGTGCACACGGACCACCTCAGCCTCAAATATTAGAAGGGTCAAAGGAAGCTTAACAAGCGCCACGCCTCTTGGATGGAGTTCATTGTGCGCTTCCCATATAACATCAAATATTTGAATGGCGAAGAGAACATTGTTGCGGATGCTCTATCTAGGAGGTACACTCTCTTAACATCCCTTCACTCACACCTTTTAGACTTTACACACATCACATCCTTGTATGCACATGATGTTAATTTTCAAGATGCTTACCGTGCGTGCTCTAAGGGTACACATGACAAGTTCATATTGCCTGATGATTTTCTTTTTCGCAAAGGTCGTTTGTACATCCCTAGGTGTAGTACGCGGGAATTTCTTATGAAGGAAGCACACGGGGGGGGGGGGGATTAATGGGTCACTTTAGGATAGAAAAGACACTTTGTATGCTTCACGTTGCCTTCTTCGGTCCTAAGCGCCTTGATGAGAAGGTTGATCACGACGTCCTTGCTCCTTGTGGCGTGCCTATGCGCGGCTTTGGTCGGGCCATGGGCTTGGGCTGTATCATCCCCTCCCCCTTCGCAAGGATTCGTCGTCGAATCCACACCGTCGCTCCCTCCTAGCTCTTCATCTTCATCACCTTCAAGAAAAGGGTAAAGATCATTAATATTAAAAGAGTGACTAATGTTTCCTTAGGAAGAAGGAATGTGAAGAACATAGGCGTTGTCACTGATTTTCTCCAAGATGAGGAAGGGTCCATCGCCGCGTTGGCTTAGCTTGCTTGCCCGGCATTCCTTTTTCATGTGGACCCAAACCAACTCGCCCACCTCGAAGGATCGGATGCGGTGCCCGAAGTCTCGCTTCTTGATGAGCTTGGCATTGAGGGCTTCAATGTTGTCCTTGGCTACCGTGTGCATCTTGCTTACCATGTCCGTTTTTGCTTCTCCATCTAGGCTAGCACATGCGGTCAACGGAATAGGTAGCAAGTCTATGGGGTAAGAGGATTGAACCCATAGACAAGCTCAAATGGAGAGAAATGTGTAGAAGAGTGCATGGTGCGGTTGTAAGTAAATTCTATGAATGGAATGCAATCCTCCCATATTTTGGGGTTTTGTTTAATCATGATGCGCAACAAAGTGCCGAGCGTCCTATTGACTACCTCGGTTTGCCCATCCGTTTGGGGATGGTAAAAGGTAGAGAAGAGGAGCTTAGTTCCTAACTTAGCCCACAACACACGCCAAAAATGTGCAAGGAACTTACTATCCCCATAGCTTACTATGGTACGTGGCATGCCATGGAGTCTCACAATTTCATGAAAAAATATAGTAGCAACATGCGAAGCATCACTAGTGGAATGACATGGGATGAAGTGAGCCATTTTAGAAAACCTATCAACCACAACAAATAGGGCATCCTTACCAAGCTTAGTGCACGGGAGACCTAACACAAAATCCCATCGACACATCACACTAAGGATGGGAAGCTATAGGGAGAGGCATGTAATGCCCATGGTCAATGCTCCTAGTCTTAGCCCGCTTACATGCAATGCAAGTGCTAACAATGCGAGACACTAACTTTTTCATTTTGGGCCATAAAAATGCTCTTTAAGTGTGGCTAGAGTCTTGTCCCTACCAAAGTTCCCCATTAATCACCCCCCCCCCCCCCCCGTGTGCCTCTCTCACAAGCAACTCTCGAGTACTACACATAGGAATGCATAATTTGCCCTTGCGTAAAAGGAATTAATCATGCAATACAAAATGCTCACATACACCATTATCGCAGGCAAGGAACATGTCATGAAAGTCCACATCATTGGCATATAGAGAGGTGATATGAGTGAATCCTAAGAGTCGTGAGGGTAAGGATGTAAGAAGTGTGTACCTTCGTGATAGCGCATCCGCCACCATATTTTCCTTTCCCTTGAGGGTAATTGATGTGGTAGGAGAATCTCTCAATAAACTCCATCCATGCGGCATGTCTTTTGTTGAGCTTGCCTTGCCCTTTCAAGTATTTTAGACTAAGGTGGTCCGTATGCACCACAAACTCCTTCGACACCAAGTAGTGCTCCCATACGGTCAAGGCCCTCACCAACGCATACAACTCCTTATCATACATACAGTAATTGAGTTGGGCCGCTTTCAACTTCTCGCTAAAGAAGGCCACGGGTCACTTGTCTTGTACTAACATGGCGCCAATCCCCAAGCCACTCGCATCGCATTCTACCTCAAAGGTCTTCTTGAAGTTAGGAAGAATGAGCACGGGACTAGAAGAGAGACTAGCCTTAAGGGTGTTGAAGGCTAGCTCTTGCTCCTCTCCCCACACGAAAGGCACCTCCTTCTTAGTGAGCTCATTAAGGGGTGCCGCAATCGTTGAGAAGTCCTTGATGAATCGGCGATAGAACCCGGCGAGTCCATAGAAGGAGCGGATCTCGCCTACGGTGGTGGGCGTGGGCCATTCAGTGATGGCTCTCACCTTTTCTCTATCTACCTTAAGCCCCTCGGATCCGACAATAAAACCAAAGGAATGGACCTCTTCCAAGCAAAATTCACACTTGGAGAGTTTGGCAAATAGCTTGTGCTCACGAAGGGTTAGAAACACTTGATGCAAATGATCTAAGTGTGCTTGTGGTGAAGTGCTATATACTAGATTGTCATCAAAGTATACCACAACAAAATGACCTATTAAAGGCCTCAAAACATGGTTCATTAATCGCATAAAAGTACTAGGCGCATTAGTGAGGCCGAAAGGCATCACAAGCCACTCATATAATCCGAACTTAGTTTTGAAAGCCGTTTTCCTTTGGTCACCATCATTCATCTTGATTTGATGGTACCCACTTACTAGGTCAATTTTGGAAAACATTTTAGCATCACACAACTCATCTAACATGTCATCTAAGCGAGGGATTGGATGAGAGTATTTTACCGTTATTTTGTTGATGGTGCGGCAATCAATGCACATTCTCCAACTTCCATCCTTCTTGGGCACAAGGATGACCGGTACGGCACAAGGGGAGAGACTCTCTCGGATGAAACCCTTGGCCATCAATCCATCGATTTGATCTTGCAACTCTTGGGTCTCCTTCAGGTTGCAACGGTAGGTCGGCCTATTGGGCAAGGTGGAGTCGGGCACAAAGTCGATCTTGTGCTCAATACCTCTTGTGGGTGGTAGTCCTTCAGGGATCTCATCCGGGAACACGTCCTTAAAGTCTAGAAAAAGAGGAGACAACATCTCGGGCAAAGCAAGGTTAGCATTAGTAGCATTCAAAATGAAAGGTTTAAAGTGAATTAAAATGCATGGTTTGCGTATGATTAATGCATGCCTAATGTCCTTCCCCTTGGCCATCAAGTTCACTTTTCTCTCTACCTTTGCCTCTCTAAAGGCCTCACTAGCTTGCTTACTCTTTTCAAGCTTAGTTTTCCCACTCATTTATCCCTTTTTCACTCCACTCTCCTTACTTTCTTCTCTCGGCGCATGCTCTTTGTTTTCATGCCCGCTATTTTCCCTTTGATCCCCACTCACTTTCTTCTCTCCACTCCAATCACTCATTTTCTTCCTTTGAAGTGTGGCCGAGATCTCAAAAGTGGCACAAGCCTTTTCGAACTTGAGTTGGTCCTCATAAACTTGGCTCGGTGGAAGGGGTGGAATCAAGAACTTACGGCCATCATGCTCTAGCTTGTACGTGTTTCTATAGCCATCATGTATGGCCCTTCGGGCATATTGCTATGGACGCCCTAGGAGCAAGTGGCTCGAGTGCATGGGAGCCACATCACATAAGCGCTTATCCTTATAGCTGCCAATATTGAAGGAGATGTGGACTTTCTTTTGCACCTTCACCGTATTGCCATCATTGAACCAATTCAAGATATACGGGTGAGGGTGCCTTGTGGTGGTAAGGCCGAGCGAGTGCACTAGGAGAGCGCTTGCCACATCCGCACAACTCCCGTTGTCAATAATAATGGACATCACCATCCTATTGGTCGTGCCTCTTGTGTGGAATAAGTTCTTTCTTTGGGCAATGGAAGCATCATCTTCCCTCCCTTTTAGGCTCAAGCTTCACCTCACAACTAGGCATTGTGGTACCTCAACTTGGTCAAACTCCTCACTTTCCTCACTTGTGGCCTCTTCATTTCCCCAAAATTCCTTAGGCCGAATCTCTTTTTCCCCTTCCTCTTCGCTTACCACTTCTCCATTGTCTCGCATCACCATTATGGTCCTATTAGGGCATTTAGCCCTCATGTGGCCCTTCCCTCCACACTTGAAACAAGTGATGTCTCTAGTGGGGGTCCTCACGGGTAGGTTAGGTGGGTTGGTGTTTGGTAGGGGTCTCGGTGGTAGGGTGTTTGGTCTAGGTATATAGGCGCGGGTGGTGTTTGGTGTGGTCATGGGCGCCTTGCTAGGGTTTTGCCAAGGCCATTTGAAGGTAGTAGAAGGAGTAGGAGTTAAAGTAGTCAAGTGATGGTTTCTCGGTTTAGTGCTTACTTGTCTTTCGACCTTGAGTGCCAAATGGAACATTTCATCTAGCGTTGAGTAGGTGTGGAAGTTAAGAGGATCCGCAATCTCCTTGTGTAGTCCGGCCAAGAATCGAGCCATGGTGGCCTCTATCTCCTCGCGGATGTCCGCTCTCATTAGGCAAGTCAACAACTCATGATAATACTCACTAATGCCCTTGCACCCTTGACTTAGGCGTTGAAGGCATCGGTGCAAGTCTCTCAAGTAGTAAGGCGGCACAAATCGGTGCCTCATCTCAAACAGTAGCTCATCCCAATCGCCCACGGGTGCCCTCCTTTCAAATCTCCTATTCGTCTCTATGCGATCCCACCAATGGATGGCCATTCCCGTGAACTCAACTACGACCAATTTGACCTTCTTCTCTTTGGAGTAGTTGTAGCAAGCAAAGACCCTCTCCATCTTGTTCTCCCATTCAATGTAGGCCTCGGGATCGTCCCTTCCTTCGAATTGAGGCAAGGACATCTTAATGTTGTTTTTGTTGTCCACCCGTTCCTCATATGGTCTATAGGCCTAGTCCTCATACCGCTCCTCATAGTCATCATGCCCTGGTGGCTCTTGCGGCGGTCCTTTTGGAATGTGCCTTTGCGCTCCCCTATTCCTCTGTGGGTCAAAAGGAGGCGGTTGGTTCGGCGGAGGCCTCTCATGTATCCCCCTTGGTGCTCTCCTACGAGGGATGTAGTTGTCGAATCGGTGATAGGTGTTTCGGGTGAGATTTTGTGTGGTGTCTAGGTAGTGTCTAGGCTCGGGATGTAGTGCGGTGTTTAGGTGGTGTCTAGGTCCTCGGTAGGGTGCGGTGTAAGGGTTGTATTGTGGTAGCGCCGAGTGGTGCGGTTGTAGCGTAGTCATTGGAGGCTCCCTTAGGATTCCTTCCCCCTCACTTGGGCAGCTTCCTTCGGCCTCATCTTCCCCATCTCCCGCGCGAGGGTTGAACCTGTAGTAATCCACATCATTTGGATTCGTAGGTCGGGTCCTTTAGTGATAGTAGGTGAAAGGTTGTTTGTGCGGTCCTTTAGGTGATGGTTGGGTCGGGGGTTCTTGGTGGGGATTTTGTGTGGGAGTAGGTTTTGGTGTGAGCGCCGCGATCACCTCGAGTATATCTCAGTTGCTTTGTGCTTGGCGCGCCCACTGCTCGGCCATTTGAGCAGTGAGGTCACTCAAGGCCGGGCTAGACTCAGCTCTCCCTTCGGGTTCTTTCCCTTTAAGCCTTCCCATGTTTGTAGAGTCGGTGGAGTCTCCTTCGGAATGGTGGCTAGGACGCATCCTCAATGGTACCTTGAAAATGAAGGAAATGCAACCTAGAGACAGCTGGTGCTCCGCTACCACATGATAAGGCCCAAGTGCCTTGGGAGGCCTTGACGTCGCTTCGGTTGGAGCCGGACCTAGTCTCGCGCACGGTTGGCTTAGGCGATGATGATTTGAATGGACGTTTGGATGGATGGTTTTGTAAAGGAGTTGCAACGGAAAATATAGATGGTTAATATGGAGGAAATGGAATATTTGAAAGGGAAAAGGAAGGAGCTTTATATATTAACAATGGGTTTCAGACATAGAAGTTTGGAGGAAACCCTCTTGGCAACAAAGACCAAGCAACCTTCCTATTACAAACAACTAACGATTTCTAGATCAAGGCAAACCTTATCATCAATGAAGGATGATCAAGTCGGCAAGCTTGAAGAAGAAGATAGGCTACGGTTCTAGGGACCCTAGAGGTAGCCTATTGGCTCAAGGCTTTAGAGGAAAACTCACAAATCAAAAGCAACTATAAAAGAAGGTTAAGTCCTTCTATTTATAGGAAAGATATTTACAAAGGGAAAAGACCCAAATCACCCTTGGGCAAATGGTCTTCACCCGTGTGACGGGTCGCGGGCTTGGCGAGGCGCCGGGCTTTGGCGAGGCCGAGGTGCTGGGCCTTGGCGAGGCCATAGCGCTAAGCTTTGGCGAGGCCGAGGCACTGAGCTTTGGCGAGGCTGAGGCGCTGAGCTTTGGCGAGGCCGCGGTGCTAGGCGCAAGTTATGCAGAGGCGTTGTGTACGTGTGTTGCCGATGCGCTGGGTGTGCGCGAGGCCGAGGCGATGGGGCATGCGCTGGATGCATGCGATGCCGATGCGCTGGGCGCGCGTGAGGCCGAGGCGTTGGGTGCGTGCTCTGCCGATGCGCTGGATGCGTGCGATGCGCTGGGTGCGGGTGCGGTCTTAGCGCCTAGCGTGGACTCAAACTCGGGCTTGAGGTTGCGAGTCGAGTCATTGGCGTGGACACATAGCCTCTATTAGGTCAAAGCCTTCACGTTGCCTTCTTCGGTCCTAAGCGCCTTGATGAGAAGGCTGATCATGACGTCCTTGCTCCTTGTGGCGTGCCTATGCGCAGCTTTGGTCGGGCCATGGGCTTGGGTTGTATCATCGTGCACCGAACCCTCTCAAGCCATGAGCGAGCCCGCTAAGCCTTCCAACGCTCGGCCCATGCCTTTCTCAAGCCCAAGTTCCAAGACCTTATGTCCTAAGGGTATCTAGGGGTTTTCCCATGTAATAAGTAAAAGGTATAAATAGAAGGACTTAGCCTCTTTTATATCTTGTCTTTGATTTGAGTGATCTTCATCATAGGCCAATCTTAGGAGTAGCGATTAGGGTTCTTAAAACTGTCTCTTCATTAAGTCAAGAACAAACGGGTTGTTCACTCTAGTTAGTGAAAGGGTCGTCTTGGCTTGAGATCTTTAGTAGTCATTATAGGAAGGTTGTCTTACCTTGTTGTAAGAAGGGTTTCCTTTGACTATTAAGTTAATACAAGTTTGCTTTCCAAATACATCTCTACCTTTCCTTCATCTTTTCGCTGCCTCTTTACTCCATCGTCCAACAAATACGTCCAACATCCTTCCATACAAACTCGCCTTTATCAAACTCAAAATATGGACTAGATCTTTGCATCTTCTTCGCACGACAACATTCTCTTAGTGGAACTGAGAGCATACCAAACAGATATATCAATTGTGGGATTTAGGCTAGGGAATTAGTAGTTACAGATGGTTTGGGTATGATCATGTAGCTTAAATGTTTTAAGAGCGTACTCCTTAAATTATGGTATAATCATATATTTGGTCCCTATTGTATTTTTTTTACTAATGTGGTTTTCAATATGCATTAACTCGCTAATCTGGTCATTCTAGCAATGGTTCTTCATGTGGCTTGTTGATGACTTGCTTTGTAGTAAAGGCATTTGTGACAATTAGAAGCAGCTAAAGAGGAAATATTAGATGAAGTGCTACTTACCTAAAACCTGATGGAAGCACAATGCTACCTTAATTTTGAATGCAATTGATTATTTGGCAGTGGTTCTTTTATTGAATTACTTCTTTAACAAAAAACATATTGTTGCAGTTAGGGAAGAAGCAAGTTGGGATAGTGGGGTTGAGAGCTATTAGATTTGAATTTTTTATTTTTTTTTAATAAGTAGAGATTTTATTGAAAAACTGTCATGAGGAACATAACAGAAGCAGAACAGGGAGCTCTGCCAACAACAGAACAAAAACGAACTCTAAACATAAAAGCACCAACAAAGCATGAAAAAACAACTCGCCACCTAAACTATCTGAACCGGTCTCCGCCCCAACCCACATCAAGAAATCATAGATCAACTGTTTACCAACTGAGTAACCAAGCCGGAGATTGGAGCATGTCAGACATGCTATAAGGAAATGTGCAATCCTTGCTTTTCAACCACCAATGACACAAGGAGAAAATCATATTCACACAGCGCGAATCATTATACTCCAACTGCATGAAGACCACTGAATTACGAGTCTTCCACAAGGTCCAGATCACTGCATAGAATAGAGTTTGCCAAATCTTACATCTCTGTTTGTCAAAACTTGGTAAATAATTCGCCCAAGACCTCCAAAGATTCGCTAGCTTTTGAGGCTGACACCATACCACCCTCATCCACCGCATGATGTATTCCTAGATCCCCCTTGCAATCTCACAATGTAGTAATAAGTGGTTAACATCCTCAGGCCAGCTGTTGCACATAGGGCAAACGTTTAAGGCCACCGAAATCATGTTTCTCCTCTCAAGAAACATCCGGGTAACTATTCTCTCCCTTAACGATAACCACAGGAAAAATTCAAGTCGGTATGGAACTAGACTAGTCCAACAAGATCGAGGCAGAGGAACTTTCGAATACCTTAATTCTTCCCAACTCTTGTATCCCGAATGCAGTGTGTATGACCACGATGGATCTAAATCCCAGCAGAGCAAAGCTTGCTGATCTCCCCTGCATGGATTTGGTAACCGCTCCTTCAAACAATCCCACTCATCTCGCTCCCATTCCAATAAACCTCGCCTCCACTCTCATTGACAATCCCACACAGAGTCGTCCCACTTCCCTAAGTCTCTGACGATCCCATATTGGTTGCTCGATAAGTGATATAGGAGAGGATGCAACAAGGCCAAAGGCTTCTTATCAGCCCAAGTGTCCCACCAAAAAACTATTTCGTTTCCATCTCCCACTTTTAGCGAAGTATGGTCCGTCCACAAATCAAAGAATGCACTACCACGACCACAGACATGCATGATATCATGCCATATTGGTGAAAGGTGCCCCCCTCTCTCCCGCCACAAGTCCCTAATGGACACAAGATTGTATTGCCTATGAATGATATCGGCCCATACCTTCTTGCTACCCCTTATTAACTCCCACACCCATTTGAAGAGCAATGTCACATTCCGATCTTGAATCTTACCTATACCTAACCCCCCCAATGAAGTAGACCACATCACATCCTCCCATTAGACCTTCGCCAACCCCTTCTTATTATCTCTACCACTCCAAAGAATACGCATCAAACCATCTCAAAGTTCCCTTCACTCCCTGTATTTCCTCTTCATTATTGTTCACCAAGACAAAAGTATCATCGGCGAACTGTAAGTGGCTCAAATGCCACCCCGCCGCAGGATTCCCTATCCCCTTCAGTATCCCCACTTACAGTTTGAACAAAGAGAACGATGCAACCCCTGCGCCGCTATATTAAATAAGAACGGGGACATAGAGCACCCTTGATGCAATCCTCTCCCCACCCCAAACTAATCCGACGGTGACCCGTTAACTAAAACCAAAACCTTGTTCGTACTGATGCATTGTCTTATCCATCCCCTCCACTTCTCTCCGAAATGCATATGTCTCATGACATCGTCTAAATAATCCCATTCAATGGAGTCATACGCCTTTGATATGGATCCAAGAACGGAATTTTCTTCTTCTTCTTGTGTTTTCTCTTTAGGGCAGCAAGAGCAAGATGTTTTGAAGGAGAAGGAGTTTTCTAAGTTGCAACAATCAGAGTTGGATGCCTTGGGTAATCCCTTTCCTTCATGTGTTTCCTTTGTTGATTCTGATAGAATTGTTGTCTTAAAAGAATCAGATTCGAGGGCGAATCTTTTCGAAGGGGAAGGGAATGATACGATCCTAGCCCCATGGCTAACCCCAGTGAGGTTAATGCAACCCCTAGACATGGAGACCAGGCAGGAGAGGCTGTTTGATCAAGCTGTCAGGCATAGGATGACATGGAAGGTGGCTTGGAGGCACCTGGCACAAGGTTTGACATCCATCCGAGTCAACCCTTGGAAGACCGGCTTCAATAAAAGATCCAGTACATATACAAGCCCTATTGGAGTCTTAGGAAGGCTGTGTCCAAGTTTCAGAGCATTCAGACAAGTAGACATCAAGGAGATTCGAGATGACAATCTCGCACACAGCAGTTCTAGGTGCAGACACAACAGGCAACTTCGTCGGAACGTATCTGGAGCTTTACATGTCGGAATCGTGCTATCGACCTCTCGTTGGAAACTTCAGGATGTTAGCTTTCATATTGGACAAGATTCAGCTCATTTGGACCAGTGGTTTGAAATTTATGGACGTAAACATTATGGCGTGCAGTCTGTACGCGAGACAACATACAACTTGAAGTTTCGGCCCAAACCTTGGCCCGATGATGGAGAACTCGACATGGGCTGCTGGAATGTATTTAAATATATTTATATTTACTATAATTAGTTAATTAGTTAATTAGTTAATTGGTTAATTAGTTAATTGATTAATTAGTTAAGTGTTTTACTTTATGTAATATTCCTATTTTGGAATTAGGGTTTGCTTGTAACCTTATTTAAGGAGCCACTTGGTCTCCTTAGAAACTTGGCTGTTATTTGATAAATTGAGTTAATCTCTTCAATCTCCGCCCCTTGTTCAAGTTGGTTGAACCTTGTTCTTCTTGAGTCCGCAATACTTGAGTCGTATACAAGTAAATCTTGGAATTGCATCCTACTTGTTGTTTATCTTCTTGTTCGGACTTTGGTTGGCTGGAGCTTAGCGTTCAGCAGGTCTTAGTTGTGCAAGTTTATCATTCACAAGGACCCTCTCTTGTTCGGATTTTGGTTGGCTGGAGCTTAGCGTTCAGCAGGTCTTAATTGTGCAAGTGAGTTCTATCTATTCTATCTATTCCGCAGGAAATCCATCTTTGAACAAAGATCAAATTTGGTGCTACGCATCCTAAGGAACCAGGATCGTATCAGCCTTCTCAAAATCCAGCTTAAAAAGCAGCCCCTGTTGCTTCGACTCCTGCAAATAATGAACCACCTCACTTGCCGTCATGACACAATCCAGCGTTTAGCGCCCTTTAATGAATCCATGATGGACCTCACTAACAACTTTCATAATAACCCCACTTAACCGCCGAGCCATGATCTTAGACACAATCTTGCAAAAGCTACAAACTAGACCTATGGGGCGATACTCACTAAACTACTTTGCATCAGGAATCTTAGGAATAAGAGTCAGAAATGAAGAGTTTGCCCCCGCCGAGAATTTCCCCATCCTAAAGAACTCCTGTATCAGCCGACAGTAGTCCCCTCCAATAATGTCCCACGCCTTATGCAAAAACCTTAAAGAAAACTCGTCCGGACCTAGAGTTTTTTACCCATCGGAGTCCTTAACCGCCTCCCAAATTTCAGTTTGGGATACCTTCCTTTCCAACCCTGCTGCTTCCTCCACTGTCAATTTTGAGAACCCCAAATCCAGCACTCCTGGCCTGTCCCAATTAACCGAGCGAAAGAAGGCCTCATAATGCTGAACATTTGCCCCCTTAATGTCCACAGGAGTAGTAAATCTTGCAGCCGGGGTCACTATCTCTCTAATGTTATTCCTCCTTGTTGCCATCTTTGCCGTCCTGTGAAAATACCCAGTATTGCGATCTCCCTACATATTCCATTTTAGTCTATTCTTCTGCTGCCAATACCTATCTACTCTCTCCTGATGGGTCCATACCTGAATCTTAATGACATGTTGCTCATTGTGTTCCTTGTGGGACAAGGTTCGCTCATCGGCAAGGTGTTCAAAATCCTCATACCTCCTCTTAAGATCGCGCAAACAGTTTTCCACATTTCCAAATACTTCCTTATTCCAAGTCTGGATCTTCTTCTTCAAATAACGCATCTTATGAATCACCCTGAAAGTACCATGGAATTTGGTACCTGCTTCCAACCACCAACTCGCCACCAAATCCCAAAAACTCCTATCCTCCCACCATATAGCTAGATCTCTGAACGGCTTCGGACCCCAGTTAATCTTGTCCTGCCTAAGAAATAACGGCGCATGATCAGACCTACTCCTATCAAGCGGTGTAAGCACACATTCACTAATGCAATTCATCCATTCAACTTCCACAAAAACTCTATCGATCTTACTCCTACTAATGACATTAGACCAGGTAAAATGCCTCCCAACTAGTGGAATGTCTTGTAGACCACATCTGTCCACCCAATCCTGAAACGCAGTCATCCCCCTCGAATATCCAGCCATCCGAAAAACTCTAGAGTCCCACATCGAAACTAATCCCCCCGACCTCCCAGTTGATGGAGTATACACCTACCGCGTCTCAGTGTCCCCCTCTAATGAATGACTGAGAAAGTCATCAACTTCTTCCCTCTTGCTCTCTTGTAACAAGCAAAACGTCGCCCGTTCGCCTTGAAATACATTCTTAATAAATCCCCTTTTTTAATCGATAAAAGACCCCTACAATTCCAAGAAAAAACATGAACCATTGGGACAATGAAGATCCGCCGAACTGCACCCTTCTAATTACGAAGATTGCCAACTTCCACACCAAATCTCTCACGATCAAAGGACCGGAGCGCGACTTCGTTGACCTGGTCTGTAACCGATAATAAACGCCCAATTTCCCAAGCATCTGTTTCTACCATAATAGCATCAGCCAATCTATTCATGTTTACGATGTCATTATCTTCCACCCGAAACACTGCCATATTCGAATCTACATTAGCACTTATCATTTTCAAACTACTTGTATTGGCCATGATCCTCTTAACCTTATGCCCCCCTTCGTCTTGTCATCACAAAAGGAAACTCACTCGTACCCTGAACAAGAGGCGCTTGTACTCCTCCATCCGAGACTTTTGTTTCTTCAACCCCTACTGCACCATGTTGGTCATTGACCTCCCTTTCTTCTCCTTCCTCATAATCGTCTATTTCGAAGCCCGCCTCTAGTCCCCCATCGTCCGACTTAGCCCCTATTATCCAATCTAGATTGGAAATCACTGCATAGGCTCCTCATGACAGCTCACAGAACTTATCCTCTACCTTTATCCAAATATCCTCCTTAACCTGCATTTTATCCGTCATAATTAAAATCCTAGCCACGTCAAGTTGCAACAAGACTTTTGGCCTTCGGCTGTCGTATTGCATGCAATGGAACGAAAGAGAGGCCATCTTTACCATTCCCTTTTTATGAAAATGTTCATGACCTCGCTGCAAATAGTGACGTGCTCATTATATCCTGCACATTAACAGAGAAAACTCGGCATATAGTTAACAAGGATGTGACGACAGCATTAGGTAAAGGTGTGATAATTAATGTTGGTGAAAGGGGTGCTTGGTGGTGCCGGTCTTGTTGTATTTTAGAGCGAGCCGTATGTGCCCAAAGAGCTATTTGCTCTGGATAATGTAGTCTTGACTCCTCACTGTACTGTGCTCACTCCTGAATCAATGGATGCTACGGAGGAACTAGTTTTTACGAACTTAAAGGCATTCTTTTCAAACCAGCCTTTGCAATCAGTCTTCCAGATTGAATGAGGAAATGCTGAACACATTGTCAAGTGAACACTCATAAATTATATAAAAATAACTATAATTATCTGTACGTGAAAGTCCGCACCTGGAACGTGTTGTCACTGTGGCATCTCATTCACCGACCACATTGTGGCATTGGCTGGAGATGTGGCGGAGAATATGGTGGCTCTGTTTGTTGATGTTTTAAGAAGAATATCAGCTGCTCACAGTTGGACCAAAATCAAAATTCCAGACTACGAGCAACATTGGAATGAAATAAAAGTTGCATGGCACAGGTGATGCAAAACATTCAGGCATGCGCCGATGTGCGCATGAGAAAAGAGAGAATTGGTGCATTAGCAATGGTTTTCTTTTTTGATTAGTAGGTGCCAAAATTGGGTTAGCAATAGGCGCTATTTAGGTACAGATTGAGGAGGGGAGTTGCAGATGCTAAATCGTAACGTGAAAGGAGTGGTAATGAATCGGATGAGTTGGGCGGCCATGTGGTGAGGTGAGAGATTCCTTAGTAAAGACAAGAATGAAGCATGGGATCATTTGGAGTGAGTAATTTATAAGCTCGACATAGATCAAATTTAAAGGTGATAAGACTCAGAAGAAAGAATCATTTGACGTGAAAAATTTAAAGAAACAACAACTGAAAAGTTGGTTTTGGGGTGGCAACTCTCCTTTCCCGCTTTTTCTTTAATTAGATTCTCTCTTTTTGTCATCTTCTCAAAACCTTAATATAAGCCCTCAATCTCCCTTCCTTCCTCTATTTGCCTCCATATCTGCATTTATTTGCTCCTCGCAAATTCAGCCTCTCTCTCCCCTTCTCTTGGCCAGTTGATCAATAACATCTGTTTTGCATGTTCCTTCTTCTTCTTCCTACTTTAGAGGTCTCTCTCTCTCTCTCTCTCTCTCTCTCTCTTTCCCCTTTCTTGAATCTACTAGTTATATAAGGCTTGTTTTTTGATCACTAAATGTTATATCTTTGTGTATACGTAAATCTTGACTTCTGTTTTTCTTGCAGAGAGTGGTGCGATCTTGTCCTGAATTTCTTATTAGTGTATATACTTGATTAATTAAGAAGAAGAAAGAAGAAGAAGAAGATGGCTCCTGGTTCATTACCTCCTGGTTTTCGGTTCCATCCTACCGATGAGGAACTCGTAGCTTATTACTTGAGAAGAAAGATCAACGGACATACCATTGAATTGGAGGTTATACCTGAAGTTGATCTGTACAAATGTGAGCCCTGGGATTTACCAGGTATACTACCATCATTTTTATTATATATTTTTATTAGTACAACCTCTTTTCTCATCTTTTCTTTTCTTTACGCTTCTATTCTCTGCTTTTGGGTGTTATATATATATATATATTTACCTACCTCTTCCTTTCTTTTATTTTCTTTTTAATGTCCATTCGAGAACCCAGGCATATCAAAAAATTTATGCAATCCTTGAGTAAGCAATTGGGACATTAAAATTATCATTAAGACCAAAAGCAAAAATTAAGAGTATTTTTTCATGTATATATATATACATCGAGAAAGGGGAAAGATTGTGATAAAATCAAATCGACTTTTATAAGTTTTATCCAAAAAAGAATACAAGGTTTACATGGATGCTCTCTCTGCATATGGAGATCGCTTGATTCCCTGGTGTCTAGTTAGCTCGAGCTGCTCTCTCGCGAGGCTCCTTTTTATTCCTCTGCTGCTGATGTGGCAGGCTGTGTGAGACCATCCACAGCAGGGGAGCAAAATTTAGGGTGTTATTCACTTTCTCTAACTGCCACATCAGCTTAACACCCACGTGCTCACAGTAGGGGAGAGTAAAATTTGGGTAGATCATGATCTACCTACATCATGATGTAGGATGATGACACGTGTCCAAAAGTGTCAAGAATAGTGGTATTCTAACACTATTTGGGGCACGTGTCATCATCCTACATCATGATGTAAGTAGATCATGATCTAGCCAAGTTTTTTTCCAGCAAGGGATTATTGAGGGTGTTAAAAACTCTCTCCCTTCCACATCATTTATCATATACCCCACCATATTTTTCATTTCTTTTTCTTATTAAATTTATAATTACTATAATAATTACTTTTTATAATATATTAAATAATAAATAATATTTTTTTAATATAAATTAATTAAATTTCATACTTAAATTAATAAAACTCTGATTTTTCTACTCCAGAAGTAAAACTCTGATTTCTTTGCATTTATTTAAAATATTTTGAGTAATTATTATGAAAAAAATCATTTAAAAAAGAAGAAAATGAAAAAAAAGTGTAAAAAACTCTGATTATTTTTAGTATCCAAATAATACAAACCTAGTCTCAATTTATAGATCTCAAAAAATTAAAAATAATGGTATATTTTTTATAAATTTTTTTCAGTATTTATTATAAAAAAACCGATTTAAAAAATGAGGGGGAAAAAAATAAACAATCATCCAATGGCGCGCCACGGATGACCTATTTTTTTTATTTTAATAAAATAACTGATAGTGGGGGTCCACTGTCAGTTTAGTCCGGGATCAAATTTTGGTCCCGGGATCATCCTATGTGGAATTTGGTCCCCTGCTGCACCCTTTGCTCCTCCTTTGATACCCATTTGCTCCCCATTTGCTCCCTTGGATGGTCTGAGTGTGTTGGGCTGCTATTTTTACAGCAGCTCCTTTTTGTATCTGTTATGTTCTCATGACCTTTTTTTCAATAATATCTCAGTTTATTTAAAAAAAAATAGAATACAAGCTTTATACATGGTTACTTGGTTTTAGGTTAAGAATCTTTCGAGCACGCATTTTCAGACATTGTAAAACTATATTCATAACTCTGCTTTTGAGTTTTGTTTTATCATAATTACATAGATTTTTCTCTCTATCTATGCATGTATGCTAGGCCTGGCTGGTTTGTTGCTTAAAAATATAAAACTTTCACTAGGGTTTCAGTTATGAACTTACAGTTTGTATTTAATTTACTTCTCCCAATAAACTTTCATTTCATTGGAAGGTTGACAAGTGATTATCAATGACGAAATCTCTAGCATCACTTGTAAAAATTTTAATTAACATGTTTGAACCTGAGAACTAAACTTTTTTTTTTTTTTTTAAAAATAAACAGAGATTATATTAATCAAAAAGACAAAAAAATGTCACCAAGGACATGACCTGTCCAGCAAAAACAAATGCGTCATCACTGGACAATCTTGATAGTTAAGAACAATGGTGCAGTTTTTTTATTTGTGTTCTAATACATGTTTGTACAGCTCATGACTGATTGTATCTATTTTCATTGCTAATAAATTTGACAAACTTTTCAATAATGACAGGGAAATCATTGTTACCCAGCAAGGATCAGGAGTGGTACTTTTTTAGCCCTAGGGATCGCAAGTATCCCAATGGATCAAGGACTAACCGCGCAACCAAAGCTGGTTATTGGAAGGCTACGGGAAAGGACAGAAAGGTAAACTCCCAAATGCGAGCAGTGGGCATGAAGAAAACCCTAGTGTATTACAGAGGGAGAGCCCCCCATGGAGCACGAACAAATTGGGTCATGCATGAATATCGTCTTGACGAGAGAGAATGTGAAACTGCTTCTGGCTTGCAGGTCAATCATCTTTTCTTTTCTTTTCTTTTCTTTTCAATTGAATCATATTAGTTATACAACACCAATTAAAAGTTTCATGGACGAATTGTATAAAGTGATTTGAGCCATAGTTGCAGGATGCTTACGCACTTTGTCGTGTGTCCAAAAAGAGTGCAATCGATCAAAAGAATGGGCAGCATTACGTCTCCACAACGAACCAGTATGGCGCTCCACGATTTATGGAGGGGAGATCTGAAGATTTTGAGTGTTCCTCAAGTTATCCAATCCAGAAAATGGAGGAGACTTCTTCAACAAGCTACGCCAATCAAGTTCTTGTAGGTGAATCAAGGAATGGGAATGAGAATTGCACACCTGTTTTTGATGATCAGTTCTGCTACTCAACTCCATTTCAAAGCTATTCTACCAGTCCTTATCCACCAACAAAAGTACGTATACAGTATGCAACTAAATGCACTCAACAACTATGCAATTAGTAACATATTTTAATTTCAAACTTGTGGATATATGTCTAGGTGGATGTAGCGCTACAGTGTGCAAGGTTGCAGCACAGGTTCTCTTTGCCTCCATTGGAGGTGCAAGACTTCCCACAAGCTGCTGGTCTCGCAGATTTTAGATTGATGCAACCGAATCCTGTAATTGAAACCAGTCATCAAACTAATATTTTGGAGGAAATCCTTACGGTGGCCTATGCCTCTCAGGAACTCACAAATGAATCCAACTTTGCTGCTCTGCCTGACGATTTCACTTTCGCACCAGGGAGGGACAATATCTCTGCAACAAGTGCTGATAGGTTGTGGATAGACTCGAATTCAAGAAAGTCTTTAGAGATTGCGGATGTGGACGAAGCACTTAATACGGGTAGGATGCAGGTAGAAAACCTGAGATGGCTAGGAATGCCCTACGACCAACTAGAGAAGGTACTCTTGATAATAAACCTAATAATTAACACTGCATATTATTTTCTCCATCTAACTATATATAATGTGCTTAGTTATTCTCTTTCCATTGGACTGAACAGAGTTTTATGGAGGAACAAAAGATGATACCAATACAAGATATCTCAAATTTCCAGACAAGGGATCAGCTTCACGTTACAGGTACAAGATGACTTTTTTATTACTTTTATTTGGCCCTTTAACAGGCAGTTTTATTTTTCCTTGATTTGATGATATCTTTTAACAAAGTATAGCTAAATGCAGGAGGAAATGGTGAGCATGTAGATTCAACAGGGCTTAATATTAATGATTCTGATGATTATTCACTTGGTTTCATCAACGATACCGGAGATGATGAGAACTTTCTGAGCAAGGGCAATGCGGAAGATTTAGCAAATTCGCCTAGCTTCGAGGTGGTAGAAGAGATCAAAGTAAATCATGGAATGTTTGTTTCCACCCGCCAGGTAGCGAAAACATTTTTCCACCAACTGGTACCATCTCAGACTGTTAAGATCCATCTCATTCCGGTGATCACGAGTAACTTGTCGGTGGAGCGAGCAGTAATGGAAACAAGTGAAACAATAAAGTCCAAGTCATTTGTGCGGAGAAAATTGATGGGAATCAGAGGATTGGCCAGTATTATTGTTTGGTTGATTCTTGTGCTATGGACGCATTGCTTTCGTAGCAGAGTGTATGTGGATGGCAACATAAAAGACAAAAGTCGGGTTAGCAGTAGCGTCATGCCGAAGAAACAAGGGAGAGAAAGTGATTGGAAGGAGACGAAGGGAAAGGATAATTTGTTGGTTAGGGTTTGTGACAGGTATCAAGTTGGTGCTTTTCTAACAAAGTTAGGGCCTGTTCTAACTCTTTCCTTTGCCCTCTGCACCATGTTGATTAACCACACCACACTTACCTTCTGATTTCTTTGTTTACTTTTTCTTTTCGTTTCTTTTTCTTGATATGTATACAATATACATAGTGACTAACTGACCTGTATAAACTAAGATCCAACAATTGGCTGCCTTTAGTGTTGCAGATAGATTTATTAATTTGTCCAAATACAAGCATTGAACTCATTAATGTAGACATTCAAAACATTTTAATATAGTTATATATGTTATTGGAATATTTATGTATGTGCATATTTACTTTAAAATTATGAAAATTTTATGGTTATAATGTTATTATTTAAATTGTGATGCATTAAATAGATCTAATGGTTGATTAATAATTTTACAATTATAAGATTTATATTATTGAATAGATTTAATAGCTAGTTAGTAATGCGATATTTAATTTAAAATGATGTTATGCTGCTGTAAAAAGTATCTTAAAATTATGATTCCTATCTTTTTATGTTTTTTTTTAAAGATACGTCGATAATAATATTAATAAAATAGATTGGCGATTCACTACAAGAAAAGGTTCCTAATGCAACAGATGGTGATAACGAAAATATTAATTTCTTTATCTCAATTAACACGGTTCCGCACCGCCTATTTATGGGAAGAAGAATTAGAGGGGAAAGGAAAGGGAGGGAAGGAAATTTTAAAAATTTCCCTTGTATGGGAAAAAAAATGCAAGGAAATTAAAGGTAAAGCAAGAGAATACAGAGTAAGTAAATTATAAAAATTTCCTCCCTGACCCACAAAATATTTCCTCTCATAAGTGGGAGGAAACGGAAGTAACTCAAGGGGAAAAAAATTTATTCCATTACTGACCCCTCAGCCACAACAACCTCTCGCCCCTGCACCACCATTGAGGAGGCCCTTGCTCTTCTTTTTCTTCTTCAAATGACGAGGTATTTCCGTTATTGTCGTTATTATAGGAGCAACTTAGGTGAGTTGGTCTGGGAGCGGAGTGGAAATTACGTGCCTTAATGTTGCTGCTTCTTCGTCTTCCTATATCGCAAAATCTAGTCCGACGATTAGAAAATCCGACGACGGTTCTGGAACTGGAAGGACGGGAACAACAGAAGGCGCGGCTGCTTATCCATGGCTCCGTCATGAACACGCAATGCAAAGCGGTTCTGCACGCCATTTTGAATGCTTTCTTTCTTCTCTGTGCTTGGAAATTGGAAGGATTTTGTATTTTGATTAATTTGATTTTTCTGGGTTTTTTTTTTTAAGCATAAAATATGGGTTTACACTTTATATAAGCACTTGGCTGGGAGTGCAAGTAGGGAGAGAGAGCAGAATTTTTATGTTATTGCCATGGCTGGGAGTGCAAGTAGGGAGAGAGTATGCAAGGTGTGGTGAGCTTAGCCTTGCACGGAAGGTGTTCGATGAAATTCAGCTGGAAAGTATGAAAATGACCATAAGGATAAAGTGGTAAAATAACTATAAAAAAATCCTTCTTATTTATCTTGTCATCCACAAATATTATAATTTACTTCATTTTCCCTTGCATCTAAAAAATGTAGCCATACAAAAGAATTTCTGTAAAAGTTCCCTCCCTCTCTTTACCTTCCTTTTCCCTTGTTAAATTTACTCTCTTTTCCTTCCTGCACTTTAATTCCCATACAAAGTATTGATATAGGGGACAACTTTTCGAGTTTGCTACATAGAAAATTCTATTGTAACATAATTCTATTGTTATTATTTAAATTGTAATGTTGTTAAATAGATGTAATGAATAAAGCTAATTAATGATTTTACAACTTTAAGATTTATATAATCGAATAAATCTAACACTCTCTCCTTTGGATTCTTTTAAATAACAAATTTAGTTTAAAAAATTGTTCTAAAATAAATAAGGTTTGCAATTTCATAGATACTTTATGATTAATTGATTCAATATAGATGAAAGAGATGAGTGTTTATTGGACAGTTTATTTAATATAAAAATTAAATTAATTATTTAATATTAAAAATGTCCTCATTAATCATGACTTTTAATTCTATATTCGGTTCCAAAACATCATTTATTAAAGTTTGGAGCTAATTAGTGAAATCTCATTTTAGTTTTCTTTCTTAATAATTCGTTCGGGTAGTTATTAGGGGGGTTTGTATAAAGACGAAACTTGTTGGTTGAAGTTAAAAAAAATAGATCCCTGATATGCGTGTGTTTTCTAGATATTTTCTCTCTAATTTTGCATGTTTTCCCTCCTTGATGCTACTAACTTGCTCTGTTTTCAATACTTTTTGCCATATCCAGCCTTGGAGGAGAAAAAGGCAGAAAGCACACGTTTTGGGATGGAATTGAGCAGCTTTGGAAGTCTCCCAGTCTTTGTCGCGGCCTAGACGTATTTCCTCAGTCAAGCCCTAGATGCGCGGATTCTTGTCCAGCCCTGGACTATCTGTGAAGCCGAAAAGTGCTGCATCTTGCACTCGAATTGAGTCGCACGTGCTTGCAATCCATCTTGGAGCGCACGAAGAGAGATGCCAGTAAGATTCCTCTCTGATCCCTTTTGAGCGTCCTAGGAATATTCTTCCTGGGACACGCTCCAGCCCAGCTGTCCCTTTCCTCCCATTTTGTCTTCTTCCCTTAGCTGGATTTGTCCTCTAGTTAGCTTAGGGTTGTATATAAACAGTAACTTTAGGATTTTTAGGGTAAGCAACATTGGTAGGAGGCAGAAATCAACATACTTTCTATTTTTCAGTCTTCTTTGGGATTTGTTCCTCCATCCTCAAGCTGTAGCCGCCGGCCAGCCCTACTCTTTCACCGGAGGTTTTTAGCTCCGGCTGGTATTTAATAGTTTTCTTCCCATTTTCTTGTTTTCCTTTTATGCTTGCTATTGAATTTATTTATATTTATGTTATTATGAGTATGAGTAGCTAGATCTCTTTGTCTTAGCAAAGGTTTTTCCAAGGGTTGCAAGGGTAGTTGTGAAGCCTTAATGTTCTTCATAAACTCTTATGCGTGTATTTAATCTCTTGCCATTTTACTATCATATTGCACTGGATCTATAGAAGCCTGATCAATTGCTGTATTTTCCTTTGTAATTACTGTCATTTCTTTAGAATCAGTAGGCACCTAGCCCGGAGTCATCAGGTTGCTGGTCTAATCCGGCTAGGGCTGGAGGTTAACTAGGGTGGATCTGACAATGTCTTGCCCTAGACGTGTCTTCCTCCACTTCATGGGCCTCTGGATCTCCCCACAAGCGAACCTTGGGGAAGGACGGAGTGTCAAGGTCTCGCCCACACGCGTACCTTGGGCGAGACTCCTCTTACGAAGGTAGACAGGAGGCCTAAGTGTACCCGACCTCTATAGCACGTCAGCACCGTGAGAGTAGAATATCCTTGAGCTGATGACCAACTAGGCCTAGACGCAACCCGCGAAATCCCTTTGCTAAGACTCTTTCCTACTATCTGATTTACCCCTCTTGTGGTACTGTTTTATTGCCTTTAGATAATTTTTACTTTATTTAGTTCACTTGTTAGCTTTAGTATTCAAATCTCGCTGGCTAATTTCATTAGCCAGCCCAAACCCCCCCCCCCCTAGTGTTACTTGTTACTATTTAGATCTGGACATACATTACGAACAAAATATTACCAGTAATCCTTGTGGTTCGACTCTGATTTGCCCTATACACATTTATTGTGCATTTTGCTAGCAGAAAATATTACTTTTGAGTGACGATCAAATTTTGGCGCCGTTGCCGGGGATTGACGGTTCTAATATTTTGTTTTTCCTTGTATGACCAGGAGATCTGCTTTAGATCTACTGCCTTACGATCCAGAGCTTACTAGGACAGAAAGAGAACTCCGAAGGCAAGCCAGAGGATCATCTCTTCTCCGGAGTAGAGCTCCTGTCCCTCTTCTCGAAAGAGACCTTTCAGATCTTGATACTCTTCAAAGCCTGTTTCAGGAAGAAATCGCATCTTTACATCGAGCCCTCGACAGTGTTGAGTATATCCAGCTCCCGACATCTGAAATGGAAGATCCACCACCACCTCCTCCTGGAGGAAATGAGGATGTAGTTCCTCCTGTTGCTCCGACCATCGATGATCTTAATGCCGCCCCAGAAGCGCCCAGCAGCTGCATCGATTGGCCTGAAGTACCTCACGACTGGACACTCAAGTCCGCTGTCATGCACCATCTCCCTATTTTCCGAGGTGCTACCAAGGAAAATCCTCATCGCCATCTACAACAGCTCTGTTCTATTTGCGAGGCAATGAAACCTACGAACGTCAGTATCGAGCAGGCCAAGCTCCAAGCTTTCATGTGGTCACTCAAAGATTTAGCCCTCGACTGGTTTTATGATCTCCCTCCATGTTCGATTCACTCATGGGCTAAGATGACTAAGGCCTTCACGGATAAGTACTACCCTGCATCCAGGGCGATGGTGACAGTCAAGCACCTTGTATCTATTCTTCAGAAAGAAGACGAGACCTTTGACCAGTACTATGAACGCTTCAAGCGTATGCAAGCCTTGTGTCCCTCTCATAACCTGACCGAGCACGGTGTTATTCAGTACTTCGCCGAAGGACTGAGACCCCATGATAAAGCCTTGTTGCATGCAGCCGCGAATGGATCCCTTAGTGCTCTCACTCCAGCTGCCGCCAAGGCCATAATTGAGCTCATGGCCAAAAATGCCATTCTATTGGGAGGGGCAAGTAGCGACTAGAGTGCTCAGGTAGCCGCTATGCAAGGGCAACTAACTTCTATCCAGGGCATGCTACATACCATGACGTCTCAACAGCCGATCCAGGTCAAGGCATGCCAAATTTGCAATTACACGGATCACCCCACGGATGCTTGTCCTCATATCCCGGACGAGATCCAAGTGAATGTCGTTGGGTATTACAATTCACCCCCTGGCCAGAACTACAACCAGGGCTAGAAACAACCAAGCCTAGGGTGGGTACCCAGCCCTCAACAGCCAAACTCTAATCAACAGCAACATCCTTATGGAAACCACCCCCCTCCCCCCAACATGCAGTACCTTAAACCTCGACCACCGTACCCTAACCAGCAATACCAACCCTCACCACAAATAAATCAACCTTTTCCTTCACCTCCACCACCCGAAGATTGCACTAAATACAAAGACATCATCACGAAAATGCAAAAGCAGATGGGTACCATGGCAGCCGAAATGAAAGAATTAAAGAACAGAGGCAGGCTCCCTGGACAAACCGAAGCAAACCCTAAGCACGAGGCTTGCGCTGTCACTCTCCGCAGTGGGCGTGAATTGCCATCCAGAGTTAGTCCAGATCTCGATGCCGAACAGACAGTCGAGCCCGGGATTAAGCCAAGAAAAAATGAGACGGTTCCAGATGTCATGATTGACAGAATACGATCTCCTAGAGGTTCTCCGAGGAATGACAAGAAGCCCCCAGAATTCACTCAAGAATATATTCATAAGATCCTTGAGCCTCCATTTCCCCAACGGTTGGTCAAATCGAAAAAGGAGAAGGATGACCGAGAGATGTTTGATATTTTCAGTAAGGTTCTTGTCAATATCCCTTTGATTCAAGCAATCAAAAATGTGCCCCGTTATGCCAAGTTCCTCAAAACTCTTTGCACCAACAAATGTCATTTGGCCGGGGTCAACAAGATAAGTGTGGGAGCAAATGCTACTGCCCATATCCAACAGAAATTACATCCGAAATGTAAAGATCAGGGTATGTTTGTTATCCCATGTAAGATTGGATCGATCGAACTTGGAAAAGCTATGTGCGATCTAGGCGCAGGCATAAATGTTATGCCTTTGACAGTTTATAATAGTCTAGGCTTGGGTCCATTGAAGGAAACCCGCCTTGTTATCCAGTTGGCCGACCGATCCATTGTCTACCCTGAAGGTATTCTAGAAAATGTCCTCATGCAAGTAGGAGATTTTCTATACCATGCTTATTTTTATGTTATTGCCATGGCTGAAGGAGAATCAACCAAGCCTTCGGATATTCTCCTTGGACGCCCGTTTCTTGCCACAACGCATGCCAAGATTGATGTTCATGATGCATCGATTACTCTCGAATTTGATGGTGAGATCATCAAATTTAATATGATTGAAGCTATGCGACATCCTACTGATTTTACCAGCGTTAACTTCATCGATGTTATTGACTCCTGTGTTGAGGATGTTTCCGATCCGGCCCTGGACAACCCCCTCCAACTTGCCCTCGAGAAAAGTATTACTTCGGAAGCACTCGAAGGGATTTCCATCGCGCAAGTTACCACTCCAGAACTTCATTCTGTGGTCGCATCCCTTGATGCTCTACCTATTGATCATTCGACATCTCCAGCCCTCGCTTCCTATAGTGCTGAGCATGTCAAGCTTCCTTCTTCTATCATTCAAGCTCCCACCCTGGACCTGAAAGAACTACCTTCACACCTGAAGTATGCCTATCTTGGCGACAACAAGACCCTTCCAGTGATTGTCTCGAACAAATTAAGTGAGAAGGAAGAAACGGAATTGATCGATCTATTGAAAGAATACAAGCAAGCTATCGGCTGGACTATTGCCGATATCAAGGGCCTGTCTCCAGCCCTGTGCATCCACTGAATCTATCTTGATGATACCAACAAAACAGTTCGTCAGCCTCAACGTCGGTTGAACCCTCCCATGATGGAAGTAGTGAAGAAAGAAGTGCTAAAATTATTAGATGCTGGTGTCATCTACCCCATATCTGATAGCCCCTGGGTCAGCCCTATCCAGGTCGTGCCAAAGAAATCCGGCATTACCATCACTCCAGGCCAAGATGGTGAATCCATCCCAATCCGAATCCAAAATAGCTGGAGAGTGTGTATTGACTATCGGCGTCTCAACGCCGCTACAAGAAAGGATCATTTCCCGCTTCCATTCATCAACCAGATGTTGGAACGTCTCGCGGGCAAGACACACTACTGCTGTCTAGACGACTATTCCGGATTCCATCAGATTCTAGTTGCTCTAGAGGACCAGGAAAAGACCACATTTACCTGCCCTTTTGGAACCTTCGCGTATCACCGGATGCCCTTTGGTCTTTGTAACGCCCCCGCTACTTTCCAGCGATGTATGATGAGTATCTTCTCAAAATTCATCGAGGACGGTATCGAGGTCTTTATGGATGACTTCATGATATATGGGAATTCTTTCCACGAATGCATCTCCAATTTGAGAAAAGTCTTGCGCCGATGTGTTGAGACCAGCCTAGTCCTGAACTTTGAAAAATGCCACTTCATGGTCAATCAAGGTCTCGTCCTTGGTCACATTGTATCCAGCAAGGGAATCGAAGTTGATAAGGCCAAATTTGAGGTGATTGAATCCCTTCCATACCCATCCAGTGTGCGGGATATTCGCTCCTTCCTCGGACATGCTGGGTTCTATCGACGCTTCATTAAGGACTTCTCAAAAATCTCCAGGCCCGTGTGCCGACTGCTGCAAAAAGACGTGGAGTTTCTATTCGATGAAGAATGCAAGGCTGCGTTTGATTTGCTGAAAAGCAAACTCACTTCTGCTCCTATCATTCGAGCCCCCGACTGGACCCTTCGATTTGAAATTATGTTTGATGCAAGTAACCAGGCCCTGGGCGCCGTTTTGGGTCAGAAGAAAGACAAAGAAACCTATGTTATCTATTACGCGTCTAAACTTTTAGATCTAGCCCAACAGAATTACACCACTACCGAAAAAGAGCTCCTGGCAGTTGTCTATGCCCTGGACAAGTTCCGCCAATATCTCCTTGGGACTCATGTTATAGTGTATTCTGATCATTCTGCTCTCCGATGCTTGTTGACCAAGGCTGATGCCAAGCCACGTCTCATAAGATGGATCCTCTTGCTCCAAGAATTTGATATTTTAATCAAGGACAAGAAAGGATGCGAGAATCTTGTGGCCGACCATCTCAGCAGGCTTCCAGCCCAAGACGACAATTCCAAGGAACCCATCCGAGACACCTTCCCGGATGAGTACCTTTGTCTAGCCCAAGCTGTTCAGTATCCATGGTTCTCAGATATAGCTAACTTTTGTGCCACTGGATCTTTTCCAGTAGATGCTTCAGCTTCAGAGCTAACTCGCATTCAGAAGCAGTCCAAGTATTACATATGGGATAACCCATATCTTTGGAAGCACTGTTCAGACCAGATTGTTAGGCGGTGTGTTACACTTGATGAAGTGCCCTCGATCCTAAAATTCTGTCATTCCTCAACGGAAGGAGGCCACTTTGCAGCATAGAAGACGACCCTCAAGGTGTTAGAGGCAGGATTCTATTGGCCATCAATCTTTAAGGATAGCTACATGTATTGTGCGTCCTGCCCTAGATGCCAGGTCACGGGTAATATAAGTGCACGGAACCAGATGCCCTTGACGAGCATTATCTCTTGCGAAATCTTTGATCTATGGGGCATCGACTTCATGGGCCCGTTCCCGAACTCCCATGGTAACACGTATATCCTCCTTGCTGTGGACTATGTCTCGAAATGGATTGAGGCCAAGGCCACTAGGACTGATGATTCCAAAGTGGTAGGCGAGTTCTTGCGCACCAATATCTTTAGCCGGTTCGGAGTCCCTAAAGCACTCATTAGCGACCGCGGCACTCATTTCTGTAACCGTGTTGTAGCATCTCTATTGACTAGGTATGGAGTCACCCATCGGGTTTCTACAGCTTACCACCCCCAGACAAATGGTCAGGTAGAGGTGTCTAACCGGGAGATTAAAGCAATCTTGGAAAAGACGGTCAACCAGTCCCGAAAGGATTGGAGTCTGAAGCTAGACGATGCTCTTTGGGCATACCGTACTGCCTAAAAGACCCCGATTGGGATGACCCCTTATCGCCTTGTCTATGGCAAGCCATGCCACTTGCCCGTCGAGATTGAACACAAAGCTTTTTGGGCAATTCGCAAGGTTAACATGGATTTAGGCCAGGCCGGGCAACAACGCCGCTTACAAATTCAAGAGCTCGAGGAGCTCAGAAGCGATGCCTATGAGAATGCCCTGATTTACAAGAGTAAGACCAAGGACTACCATGATAAGATGCTGACACCAAAGCTTTTCCAAATTGGCTAGAAAGTTCTGCTCTACAACTCCCGTTTGAGGCTCTTCGCGGGCAAGCTGAAATCCAAATGGACTGGTCCCTACCTAGTCACTACTGTTTTTGATCATGGTGTTGTCGAGATCCAGAGCATGGATACAGGAGTTCTATTCAAGGTCAATGGCCATAGGCTCAAGCCCTACTACGAAGGATTCCGTCCCTTCACCATCGACAAGATGGGGTTGGAGGATCCTCCCATCTCGCCCTAGACTCCGTTGAGAACGTCCAGGCCTGGACGTCAACGCCAAGGCCAACTGAACGGGCATTCCGCATGCCGTTCCCCTCTCTCTCCCTTCTCTTTATTCTCTTGCCCTGAACATGTATTTAATTCATTGCCTGATTGTTTATTTTATGTCCACGCGTGCGCTCTCTTTTAATTAATGAGGATTTGATTTGTTTCTCTTTTTACCACGCATGTAATTACTTTCCTTGTTCCTTTCCCATGTTTATCCCTTTGTTTCCCTTTTTTTGTCTTCTTGCGCATTTGAAATTTGAACCCACTTACCTTTTTGCAAGAGGACGCTGACAAGGGGCAAGCTACACCAAACCCCAACGCGCCACGTCCACGCCATGTCAGACGCGGATCGCATCTGACAGCGTGATTCTCTCCATCCGTCTCTATCTCTTCCCATCTCTTTCCCTTTCCAACACCTTGTCAGCCTCACTTTTCTCACATTTCCCTTTCACCCAAACGACTCACCATCCCTACCACCTCTTTCTTCTCCCTTTTCACCTCACCACCAACCTTTCACCATGGTAAGAGTAAAGAAGATGGCCCACAGAAACACCTCGGGCTCCTGCCCCAACCATCCACCTCATAGCCCCGTGGCTTCCTCTTCCTCTACTACCCATGGTGAAAACCCATCTCATCCACTTTCTCCCACTTTACCTCCACCTACTATTTCCACTTCAGCACCTCTGGCCACCGATTTCACCGCCATCGATTCCTCTGAAAAGGAGCCCGACACCACCACTGTCGTTCCTTAACTTTCACCCATGACCAGATCTGGAAAATCCAGGGCTCCAGTGCGTAGCCCCGCCGCCAAAAGCTCTCGTCTAAAGAAAGCCAAGGCCTCTCCCACGGCCAAGCGTGAACTGATGGTGTCGGAGGTTCTGAAAGAGGTTCTCATCTCTGGATCCGATGGAGAAGCTGAATCCCCTGGTTTTGAGGTTTCCTCGGAACTTGGAGAAGAGGAAAAGGACGTCATGGATGTCAGTGGCAAAGGAAGAGAAGAAGGAGATGACGCCGAGGGCGCCAACGAAGAGGCAACCGAGTCTGGACCAGCTGAACCAGCCCCTGAGCCCAAATCCACGGTGAAAGCTCCACCAGCGCCGGAAGATGAATCCACTCCGACCACCCAGAAGCGCAAGGCACCACCATCCAGCAAAGGGAGAACCAAAGTCTCGACCGCCAAGAAGGCCAAGCCCTCTGTCGAAGTCTCGACCCCGTCTTCCGCGTCCACCCCTCGACCCTCTCAGGTGACTTCTGCCCCTTCTGCTGGTTGGGTTATATTTAATGACAAGCCGTCTTTAGACAGGGTGGCTGTGTTGCTTTCGAAAGGCGTGCGCCCCTGTGAACGCCTGGATATGGGTTTTCTTGAAAAGATAGGGTGGGAAGCGTTGTTCTTCCTCGAGCACCCGAATTTTGTTGAGCTCTCCCTAGAGTTCTTTACTTCATTTTGGACTGTCTCTAAGCATTTTAAGCCCAGGGGTAAGTCTGTCCCTGATTTGTCTACCCCGAACGCTATTAGTTTTAGGTTGATGGATAAATGGCTCCCCATGTCTATTGATGCATTCAACTGTGCTTTGGGTTTTGTTACTGCTTCTGATTTAAGATCTGATACATATACATCTGCTTTAAGTTTATTTGGCCTTCAGAAGCGCAATCTTCTACTCAGCCCCCTCCAGACCCAGCTAGTAGCTCCCGCCCGACAGAGACTCCAGCCCCCGCTGTCACTCCTATGACCATCAATGCTCCAACCCTTGAATGGATCCTCCACGCAATCCTTACCGAACTCCGCGGTCTGACTACTGAAGTCACGCGCCGCAATCTCCCACCCCATTAACCCCGCCCTGAACAATTGTTTCACCCTAGTGGAGGGTTTTAAATTTCTGTTTTGTAGTTTTCTTTATATTTGAACTTCTATGTTTGTGTGCCCTTCTCACATTGAGGACAATGTGAAGCTAAAGTGTGGGGAGGGACTTTATCTTTGCTTGCTTTTTAATTTTTGTGTGTGAACGCATGTTTATTTTCATGTTTGTTGCATGACTGCATGATGCGAATTTTCTCGGATTTTTTTTCAGCTATCTTTTTGCACTGCCAGTTTTGTTTTAAAACCCCCAAGGCATGGACACACACTTCTAGCTTGCGCACATGAAAAAGGTCCTTTTTATCAGTCTAGGCCTAGTCACGCAGTCTTTGCATGTTGCCCCTTATGTTCACATCTATGTCTGGATAGTTGCAATCAAAATTAAACCTTGTGAGCATGATTGAGCCTCAACGATATATTTTTGTTCATGTGTGAATAGTTGCATGGCTTAGCAAAGCACTAAATTTGCATGATATCCCTGGGTGCGGACACCATTAGTCGTAGGAAAGCGTCGAAAGGACAAAAGACTTTGTAAAAATTTATTTTTGCTTCTCCTCTCCTTTATTTTTCACCTCTACTCTCCATCTCTAGACCCCGACATCCCCTTCTCACCCTATCTTCTTAACCATTTGAGCTGATTCATTCATCTTTTCCTTGGCAGGTGAGGTAGAGTTCGAAGAGGGCAATGTCGAGGGCTAGACAACACAGCAAAGCCGAAGTGTGGGGAAGATACATCGTAGTCGCGGTGCTGAAAGCAGGAAAAAGGGCCAGCAGCAATAGAATGAAGAAATGAAAGCAATAGCAGAAATGTCTCGCCCTAGCCAAGAGAAATCCAAGCATCCAAGGTTCGTAGCCTCGATATAGCTAAAAAAAAAAAAAAAAAAATTTGAGCAATAAAGAATCGAGGCGCAAACATAAGTGAGCAAAGAACCTGCCAGCACATTATCAAAGAAAGGAGCTTCCCTCTCTAGAAGAAGTACCAGTTGTCTAGCCCTCATCCTCCGTCCAGCCCTCGACGAGCGCTACCTCACCATTTCGCTTCTTTCAGCCAAGGAAACATTTCGGGTTTCATTTCATCTCTCATCTCTTCCTTAGCCACCTCTTTCACTGTTCTTTCTTTCCCCCTATTGCAAAGTCTTTTAGATCGAATGATTGCCTATGCATGTGGATCACTACTTGGATTGATGTACAAATTGTGGGCTCTGTTGTGTCATGAGAGCGAGTGTAAACACGACCAGTGAGGATTGCTTCTGTTTGGGCCTGGATGTGGACAAGTTTAATCTCTAGGGTCGTTATCCTTTTGGTTTAACGTAGGTGTGCATCTAGGCAAGGTCTGTTGTGTCGCAGCTTGGTCTGATCCAAAGGATTCTTGATCTTGTATCTCGTTGGATGCGTGTCGTGTGTGTCTTGGGGTGGTTTTAAGTTTTGATTGATGCTCGAGGGCGAGCATTGGGCAGTGTGGGGATGTTTGATATGCGTGTGTTTTCTAGATATTTTCCCTCTAATTTTGCATATTTTCCCTCCTTGATGCTACTAACTTGCTCTGTTTTCAATACTTTTTGCCATATCCAGCCCTGGAGGAGAAAAAAGAAGAAAGCACACATTTTGGGATGGAATTGAGCAGCATTGGAAGTCTCCCAGTCTTCGTCGCAGCCTAGACGTATTTCCTCAGTCAAGCCCTAGATGCGCGCATTCTTATCCAGCCCTGGACTATCTGTGAAGCCGAAAAGTGCTGCATCTTGCCCTCGAATTGAGCCGCACGTGCTTGCAATCCATCTTGGAGCGCACGAAGAGAGACGCCAGCAAGATTCCTCTCTGATCCCTTTTGAGCGTCCTAGGAATATTCTTCCTGGGACACGCTCCAGCCCAGCTGTCCCTTTCCTCCCATTTTGTCTTCTTCCCTTAGCTGGATTTGTCCTCTAGTTAGCTTAGGGTTGTATATAAACAGTAACTTTAGGATTTTTAGGGTAAGCAACATTGGTAGGAGGCAGAAATCAGCATACTTTCTATTTTTCAGTCTTCTTTGGGATTTGTTCCTCCATCCTCAAGCTGTAGCCACCGGCCAGCCCTACTCTTTCACCGGAGCTTTTTAGCTCCGGCTGGTATTTAATAGTTTTCTTCCCATTTTCTTGTTTTCCTTTTATGCTTGCTATTGAATTTATTTATATTTATGTTATTATGAGTATGAGTAGCTAGATCTCTTTGTCTTAGCAAAGGTTTTTCCAAGGGTTGCAAGGGTAGTTGTGAAGCCTTAATGTTCTTCATAAACTCTTATGCGTGTATTTAATCTCTTGCCATTTTACTGTCATATTGCACTGGATCTATAGAAGCCTGATCAACTGCTGTATTTTCCTTTGTAATTACTGCCATTTTTTTAGAATCAGTAAGCACCTAGCCCGGAGTCATCAGGTTGCTGGTCCAATCCGGCTAGGGCTGGAGGTTAACTAGGGTGGATCTGACAATGTCTTGCCCTAGACGTGTTTTCCTCCACTTCATGGGCCTCTAGATCTCCCCACAAGCGAACCTTGGGGAAGGACGGAGTGCCAAGGTCTCGCCCACAAGCGTACCTTGGGCGAGACTCCTCTTACGAAGGTAGACAGGAGGCCTAATTGTACCTGGCCTCTATAGCACGTCTGCACCGTGAGAGTAGAATATCCTTGAGCTGATGACGAACTAGGCCTAGACGCAACCCGCGAAATCCCTTTGCTAAGACTCTTTCCTACTATCTGATTTACCCCTCTTGTGGTACTGTTTTATTGCCTTTAGATAATTTTTACTTTATTTAGTTCACTTGTTAGCTTTAGTATTCAAATCTCGCTGGCTAATTTCATTAGCCAGCCTAAACCCCCCCCCCCCCCAAGTGTTACTTGTTACTGTTTAGATCTGGACATACATTACGAACAGAATATTACCATTAATCCTTGTGGTTCGACTCTGATTTGCCCTATACACATTTATTGTGCATTTTGCTAGCAGAAAATATTACTTTTGAGTGACGATCAATCCCACGTACTTTCACTCCTCCTCAGTTCTTCAATTCTTATCCACAATTCACCATCATCCACCAGATTGTACTGTACTCTCCCTTTCCAGATATGGTGAAATCTATGGGTGCCAAGAATCTTAGGTCCATACGATACGATGCACATCTACTAGTTCTTTGCGTATTTCCAACTCTAACGTTGAATTCATATTAGCTCTTGCAATTTGGTACTTATAAAAAATGCATGTAACGATTTGCAATGAAAATAAGAAATCGAACAAGAATTAGAGATGATCCAATAGAGGATTCGAGGAAGAAGAAACAACAAGGGAGGAGCAGAGATGAATAAGAACACTAGAGAGAAAGATAAACAAGAGATGATAACTTTCAATTTTCATTGATACCAAAAGTGCATACATATATACCTAACAGCTAAGAAGGCTTACAACTAAGGGGGCTTGGGCTAAACATTTAAACATGTAAATGCACAAAACAGCCTGTTCTAATAACAAAACTAGAAGAGTAAATCTAATGCTAAGCATTAGAATTAGGCATCTAACAGTACTCCGCAAAATAGCTTTGGATGTTGATTGGTTGTAGAAACCGTCAAAAATAATAATAAAACTTATCGCCTAATGCACAATATAAATTGCGTATAGTGGTAATAGGGTCGAACTCAGAAACTAGAGCAAGAAGCCTACTTCAGCGTATGACAGGGAATATCAAATTGAACGAGTAACCAAAAGGGGGGAGGGTTTAGAGATAGTGTTTGATTAACTACTAAATAAACAAAATAAAATAGAATAAATAAAAGTATGAAATCTAAAAATATATCTCCGGTTGCATTGCGGTTAGTTGGTCATTGGTGGAAGGGTATTCTATTCCTAATTTATTGGTGTGCTATGAGGTCCAAGTAAGTTTAGGTCCCCTTCTTTCCTTCGTAATAGAAGCTATTCCAAGGTACGTTTATGAAGTAACCTTGACAATACTCCGTCCTCCAAGGTACGTTTATGGAGACAATACTCAGATGCCCATGAAGAGGAGGAAAAACACACCTAGGGCGAGACACTTAGTACGCTCGAGGCACTACCCTAATCGGTTACTTACTCTAGTCAGATTGGACCAGTGACCTGATGACACTGATCTAGTTGCCTACTTTACCACGTAACCTCACGTTAGTTATTATTACGAAGATGACGATAATTACCTAGGTTTAATTATTAGTTGGCCGGACCTCTAATCGTTCCTAGATAAATTGACAAGCATGCAATAAGTAAGCAAATACAAACACAAGAATTTATTAGACTCAATTCGACCTCCCAATTTATTAGACTGAGCAACCTTCGATGACCTTTACTAAGAAAAGAGAATTTAGCTACTCATACTAGAAATTAAATAAACGAAATAATTAAAGAAAAATTGCATTAAGGAGAAAGGAGGAAAATGCTGTAAATTGCAACTTAATACCGGTCAGAGCTAAAGCTCCGGGATTATTAAAAAGCAGGAAAGGTGCTAGAGGCGGAAGTATGGAAAGACAAAAATCTGAGAGGGAAGAAGTCCCTCAAACCCTAATTCGCTAAAGTATTTATAGTAAATAGAAATAGCATCCTAAGTCTAATAGAAGTAGGTTTCATAAAATATAACTTCTGCTGAGCTGGAATATCGCGGGAAAAAATGACCGGATATGTTGGGTTTCTTTTTTTTCGAGTTTCTTTTTCCACGTCGGACTTCTCAGCTTATGCGAACAAATAGCTGCAAGGCCTCCACGCTTAATATTCGTCAGAATTCAGCTGAAAGTGTGTGTTTCTACGAATTTCCCTTCCTAAGTCCAGATCTGCAAAAAGAAGAGAAACAGAGGCAAATCAGTAGTAGCAAGATCCAAAGTGTGCTGAGAAAAAGGGGGAAAATATGTATAAAATACACGCTATCAGATGCCCAAGAAACCAAGAGTTGAGTCACAACCGAATCCGCGCAGCAGTGGAAGAGAGGCTCTTTGATTATCCTTAGTCCATTTAACAACCGAACACTCTTTAGCATTCAGGAAACCTCTTACCTGCCTTCTTCCATCGGTTCAAGCTCAAATTTACTGTAGAGCTTCTTATGTTAATCTGCTTCTAATTTACGTACCCATCAATTTTGACATTATTTTGTTTCATTGCTCTGAAAGTGCATTTTATTGACGAAGCATGTTGATATTGTGCATTTATTTGCATGATCCCCTTAGTGTAAATATGCATGTTCCTACCCTTATGACGCCAACCCCTACCTTAATGTTGTCGGTTTGATTGAACGATTCAGAACTACTATTGGTTCGATTTCTCTTCGTGAGAATACACAAGCAATCTTCACAGATTCAACCATAATTTCAGTTCTTCATTCATTTGAATTGAAAACAACATGATTGTTTTGGCTAACTGTGATGTGATCTTGATGTAACTTTAATTGATCTAAAAATGCTAACTCAAATGCATACTCGAATAAACCTTGCATGCTTCCCTTTTTGTGTATTTCATTGAGTCTTTTAGTACATTTTGTCAAATCATTTTGAAAACTTCTTTTCTTTTCTTTTCTTTTTGCGAATCTGGTTATGAAGAATGTCCAAAAGCCAAAATCATCGAAGTTTATGAAAACCCAAACGAGTAGGGTACCTAACACCTTCCCTATTTGTTAAAGTTCTCAAATCCAAGATGTATTTTTCACAAAACTAGTGTGTTTTCATGCAAACAACATTTTTTTTAGGTATCAAGTCATATTAATTTTGTTTTATATTAAATTGATATTTTGTTTTATTTTTTCTTAAAATATGATTAATCTTGGTTTTCTTTATTTTTCATTACAAATAAAGTGGCGAATCCAATTTTTTTGTACCTGTCATGCCTTGTAAATTTGAGTCTAAACATTTGTTTAGTGAAATGTTTTATCACTAAGTGGAAAACAAATTATGGTTTTGATTCCATGTTCACAATGAACCATCTAACTTGTGAAGGTGAAAAAGAGGGTATGGTGGAGTTTTGAGACAAGTTCTATTGAAGACAAATTAACACAAAAGTGCTGAACTGGAAAGCTAGCAAATAATCTGAGAAAGTTGGTACTTAACTAGAACCGTTGTGATCCCCAACGATCTGGGAAATCATCTTCGCTACATTCCTCGATCGATATGTTGGTCTATTAAGAACAAATTGAGTAGTCCCCATCAACTTATTAGTGGGATTATTCGATTTAAACAATGGGATTTGGAAATACGTATAAGCTAATGGTGAGGATAGCGAGACAAGTTCTGAAACGTCTGAATAGCCTTTTACACCTAAGTTGAGTCTAATATGTTGCCAATCTACTTTGAAGCCTTGTACATTGAATTGGGCAATTCTAGTTTGATTATAAAAAGATGGGTAAGTTGATTCTCAAAGTTGGGTGATTCCCCTTTGATCGTCAATTCAAAACTTGACTCTACGAGCCATCTACATCGCGAGCTTAACACAAAGACTTGCACATCACATGCCATGCATCATGAGTTGATCGATATCATGACCCTTTAACTCATATTGATGATGCATAATGATATTGCACATTTTTTTGCATTATTTCTTTAGTGTAAACATGCATGCTTCCTCCCTTATCATGCTAGCCTCAATCTGAATGATGTCTCTTTGCATGAATGATCAGATGTGCGCTTTGTTTGATTTCTCTTCGTGAGAATACATAAACAATCTTCATAGATTCAACCATAATTATAATTCTTTCATGAAATCCACATCATTTGAATTCGAAATAACGGGATTGTTATAAGTAACCTTGATGTGATTTAACTTTAATTGATCTAAAAAAATGTTAAATCAATTGCATGTTTGAATAAACCTTGCATGTGCATTTGGTGTATTTAATTTATTCTCTTTTTGCGTTTTTTATTAGGTCATTTTCAAAACTTCTTTTCCCTTCTTTCCTTTGCTTTTACGAATCTCATTGTAAAGACTGTCAAAATGCCCAAATTATTGAAGTTTATCAAAACCCAAACTAGTAGGATGCATAACACCTTCCTATTTGTTAAAGTACCAGAATTCAATATGTATATCGGTATGTTCTCATGTGAACTACACTCTTTAGGTAAATAGTCAAATTAATTATGTTTTATGTTAAATTGGAATTAAAACTGGCTTTTCCTTCAAACATGATTAATCATGGATTTTTTCCCTTAATAATAAATAAAGTAGTGATTCCAATTTTCTGCACCTACTGTGCCTTGTAAATTGAGTCTAAACATTTGTTTAGTGAAACGTTTTGTCACGAGACATTTTAATAAACAAATAACTCAAAAAAAGTAGGATTTATATTCCACGTTCACAGCAGCCACGAAGGATAGGGAAGCAACTAAGAAGAATAACCAGAGAAATGAGCACAACAAGCTACTCACGACGAGCTCGAGAATCACCCATAAGAAGCGAAGAGAACTACTCTTCACCCTCTAAATAATGTCAAAAGTTACTTCGTGGAAGTAAAGCTCACTAGGAAAATCAAAGAAGCACAATGTTCTAGCACTAAGAATATGAATGATGCAAGGGCGATCATGTAGTAATATTCAGGACTGACCGGCAGGCAGCAAGATGGTAGACTCACAACAAGGTGCTCCACCCTTAAATACGCGAGACTAACAAAGATCAGAAGTCGTAAGAGCTGGAAGAGAAATTCCACACTGATCTGTCCAACAAAAGAATACAACGTTCTGATTTGAGGCAGAACTGGGACCATAGCTCGAAACAACCCTGAAGTGGAGGCTTCACCACCATACAACTATATTCACTTGGTCAGCACAGGACTTCGTGGGGATAAACCCCAAGATAAATATTGGAGTTGATGCTAGACCGGTATACAAAAAGAGAAAAGAAAAGAGTTGCTGAAACAAATTGAAAGATTATGAACTTCAGCATAGGAGGGCTACAAATTCCAGCATGGAGAAGCAATAATACTTGAAAATAAAAGCACAACTCAGAATGACATAATTCTAAACTAATGTAGGTCTACATGGAAAACTAGAACAACTCCAAAGAGTAAAGGAACCTAGCGGTGCCTAAGGTTAATAATTTTTTTCTAAGGATAATTGAAATATTGTTCCATTAGAAATTTCTTAGCACAGGATATACATGGTAGAAGTTACTGAAGTTCCCAACTGAAGCTACATTAGTCCAGAAGGAATTATGCACCTTAAAATCCATTTTGCCTTTACAAAGGATAAATGAGATAGCTGGTGTAGGTTCAAGCTATTCATGAGACTTCGAACAACGCAAACAAAGTGAAGACAAAAAAATATCACAATCCTTATAAAATTCCTCTACTACAGGTTATGTGAAGGAATTAGGGGGCAATCTGTTGATGACAAAAGTTTCTGGGCCTAAGCCTGTAAGGGATTAGTAGGCCTGGCTTGCCAAACAGGCTAGAGCCAAGCCCGAGCCTAGGAGGCTCGCATGGCCTGTGCAGGAAATAAGGCCACGTATGTAAAATATTCATTTTGGTAAAAAGAACATCAAAGATAGTATTCAAGATTAAAGAAGTCAAACCCCAATCAGAAAAATGATCCTAATTAGTCAATACCTTAAATCAAGGAGATTGTAATAAAGATACAATCTCCTTAACGAGGAAGACAACTCAAATTTCCTTAAATCAAGGAGACGGAGATTCAAGTCATAAACACATCAATCTTACCATCTACAAAAAGAGTGGTATAAATAGAGGACTCTCACTCAAAGAAAAGGTTAATTTATATCTACTTTCTACTTATATTATTCTTGTATTCTACCATACACCAAAAGAGTTTACTTAAGTATAAAATTGGGCCCCACACAAATAATTTCGGCCCCAGTAACAGTCATTTCCTATATATGTGCAAGTTTCAGTCAAGTAACTCGATTGGAGTTAGGCAGACGCACAAGGATTATATCAGCCGACCGACCTGCAGAGACAAATGAAATAACACCATGTACTCCATACTATTCTACGTATAACACGTACTATTTGCGCCCCATAAAGAAAAAAAAAGACCACTTAATTTGGCATTGCAAAGCCTAAATTAGCAGCTGATCATTATTAGGGACTTCTTAACACGTGGAGGTGGAGCGATGAACAATATTTCACGTAGCAGATAAGACACTTTGATACATATTAATTGATTCGGTACTTGAAGTAACTTCACTTACAGGTGAAATCATATGCCAATACCATTAACATAAACACTTGCCAGTCCTTGTCAACCTATTTATAGGAACACCACTTAGCTTCTCTCCACAACCCTCGTTCCACAATCTGCATATTTGTAATATGTGCATGTCGCCCACTTTTCTATGATTCCACAACCCCATCGTTCAATGTTTGGTGAATCCGAAAAAAGGAGGCCCAAAATCAATAACAATAACAATAATGGGCCCACACTAGAGCATCAAAATCAGTGCCAGTGATGATATGAGATTTTACTATATACACTCGCTGCACTAAAATATCACTATATCATCATTTGGTGCACCACTGAGCCATATTCTTGGAAATAACGAGAGCCTTGCTGAATATACAAAGTTTTATAGCAGAGGTAATTTTTCAAAAAACTGCTCGTGTTTTATCAAAAGCAGCTTTCCGCCGTCGTATTGATTGGTTGAAAGGTCTGAAAGAAAACGTTGTTTTCGGTGGTATGATACCCGTTGGTACCGAATTCAGATGATTAGTGCACCGCTCAAAGCAACATAAGAATATTCCTTAAAAAAACAAAAAAAACAATTAAAAATGATGTGTGTGTAAAAAGCACTATTATCTTATATTGTGAACAAATGATATTCAAGTGTGTAGTAAAATCCTAAATGAATTAACATTAGTTGTAGTCGAGTGGTAAAAGGTTTATTCATCTTTAACCAAGATTTTAAGTTTAAGTCTAATAAATGAATAAAATCATGTTGAAAGAGTTACCCCTTTCGATATCCGACCATGCTCAGATGAGATTAAATTCTTAGAAGACACTCGGAGAAATCGAAAAAATTCTTAAATGAAGGTCTGATTTATGAGCAACAGGACCACCAAACTAAGCCGTGTGCAGAAAACTATTACTCCCTCCTACCACTATGATTATGTACGATGATGATTGTATATTTTTTGTTAGTACTTTTCAAATTAATCCTTTAAGTTGCTTTTTGGGATAGACAAAAAAAAGAAAAGATGAACAATCTTTTTCGAATGAAGGGAGTAATAGCCAATAATATAGAGTCATGTCGTGATCATTTTTCCAATTCCATGCCATGCCATGTCTTGATCACGTGCCAAAACCAACGGTCATATGACTCATATCCCCGCCCACCTAGATAGCTAGCTAGGTCACCCCCCTTATATGGTTGATATCGACCCTATATATGGTCCATTGCAGGCCAAAGCTACGTCACTGATCTTATTGCTGTGAGTAGTCAATTGATCATTAACTTGTTTGTTGAAAACCAAAAAAGAAAAAGAAAAAAATTGTCTCGCAACAAAAAATTATAAATAAGTTCATAAATTGGAGATAATTAGTCGCATGCTTTGCACGGGAGTAAATTTTAAAGTTATTTGTAACTCAGTGAATATATATATATATATATAAATAAATAAAAGTGTGAATGAATTTTACTAAATTTTATACGTAAGATAATTAAATAGTAGGGATGACAATTTCGCCCACGGATATGGATATCCGCCCAATACCCGTAATTGTGGGTGGATATTACCCGCACATTATGGATATTTTGCGGGTATGGATATACCCGCACTCGCAAAGTGCGGGTATGAGATGGGTATGGATAGTGCTTACCCGCTCCAATACCCGCACTAAATACCCGCAATAAATAAATATATATAATATTTTAGTATATAATTAATTCAATATATAATATATAAGGCACTTGTTGTAGAACCTAAAAGAAACTAGTTTCATAATTTCTTTCATGACGAGGGCTTTCTAATAATGAAACATTATATAACCATTGTTTTAATAAAAAAATAAAATTTAAGGTTAATTTTCTTTTCTACCAATTCTAATCTACATGATTTTTATTGTGTGGTATTGTTATTAAATTAGATTGATTTTTTATATATTAATTTGATTGAAATTTGAAATTCAACTAAATTAGCGGGTATCTACGGATATTCGCGGGTTATTCGCGGGTATAATTACTCTTCCTTTACCCGCTCCATATGGATACGGGTGCGGGTATGGATTACCCGCAAATTTACGGGTGCGGGTATGGATAGTGCTTACCCGCTCCATACCCGCCCAATTGCCATCCCTATTAAATAGGACATATATATACAAAGTTTGATAATTTAAACTTTACCGAAGTTTTTCTTTCACTCAGTTTTTCAATCCCACTTGGTTTAGCTTGATTCTTATCAAAGGACACATATTTTTTTGCAAAAGCATATATTAATTAATTATGCATTGTAATTATATATGTAGTTAGATGTAATATATTGTAATACCTAACAAAGTAAATAGTTTAATTGGTTAGTGCATATCGTCTTTATGAAAGTAAGGTCATACGTTCGATCCGTGCTATTGTAATGATGATTGATAATATAACCATTTTTTTATAAAAAATAAGTAAATAGTTTTATTTACACATTTGTACTATCACATGCTCACCAACATCGATTGCAAGTAGGATTATTTATCGCGTGTCGGTAGTATAAAAAAATATAGATTACAACTTAATACGACCCATCTTAGGGCATATCGTCTCCCGTAACGGTATTGAGCTTGATAAAGTCAAAATCGAGGTTATAGAGTCTTTGCCTTAGCGAGGTATCTAATCCCGAGATCAAGTCCATCCCGGAGAAGATTGTCAATCAGTCTAGGAAAGACTGGAGCTTGAAATTGGACAATGCTCTTTGGGCCTACCGCACCGCATTGAAAACCCCTATCGGTATGACACCCTACCATCTTATTTATAGGAAACCATGCCACCTACCGGTGGAGATCTATCATAAGGCATTATGGGTCATCCGCAAGGTTAATATGGATATCGGTGAGGCTGGTCAACATCGGCTCCTGCAGATACAAGAATTGAAGGAGCTGCGAGATGACGCCTATGAGAATGCATTGATCTACAAGGTGATGCGAACCCACGCATCGATATACCTTTGCCACCTCCTGGTCCAATGACGCGTGCGAGAGCTAGAAAGCTTCAAGACAAGTTGGCATCCCTCATTCACAAGGAGCTGGAGTGCGAGATGACACTTGGGGAGGTTGCGCTTCGAGAGAAGGTCCCGCGCGTGGTCAACCTACTCACCATCACCACGTACAACGGTGATTCTGCTAGACAGTAGATCCACGCGTAGATGGAACATCCTTCACCATTAATCGAGTTGGGCATGTACTGCAACATGTCAAGGAGTATGAGCCCAAGTCTCATCGGAAAAGCCCGAGGCGTTTGGAAGATAGGCCAAACCCTAATCCGGGGCGCAGAGGTGCACGCAAACCCTAATCAGGGTGTGCGGCGTGAGTCTTTGCGGCGCAAGGACTCCTTGTCCGACGCGCGCTAAGACTCCTTGTCTGAATGCGCCTCCCTTGTCTGATTTTTGGACAACGAACTTCAGTTTATTTATTTTAATTAATTAGTTAATTAGGTTATTTAATTAATTAGTTGATTATGTTATTTTCCTTAATTAGAATTTCTATTTTGTAATCCGATTAGGGTTACTTGTAAAACGCTATATAAGGAGCGGCTTGGCCTCCTTTTTCAGGCGGCTGTTATTTTGATAAAATTAAGACTTTGTTCTTTCAAATCACTGCCCATTGTTCACGTGTTGAACCTTGTTCCTTCTCAAGTCCGCAATACTCGAGTCGTCAACAAGTAAATCTAAAATTGCAATCCTATTGATTTGTTTATCTTAGGTTGATTCTCACATAGTCGAGTCTAGGTCTAAGAATTCGATTCAAGATCCTTGACTTGAAATCGATTAGGGCTCTTAGCATTCAGTTGGCTAAGGGAGCTAAGTTCGCACTCATTGAGTTATTTAATTCCGCATCGAAATCCATCCTTGAACAACGATCAGAATTACGTGTTACGCATCCTACGCAACTAGGATCGTATCAGTTGGTAGCGGAGCTTAAGGAGTTCAAATATTGGTAAGTATTCATAATTGTTTTCAAGTTTTCTTTGCTGAAATTGGTTTCTTCTTATTCTCCATTCTAAAACCGATTTCCTTGGATGCTTGGTTCGTTACGTGCGTATCAGTGTCGAAATCATATTTCAATACATACCTATTGAAGTCTGATTTAAGTAAAAGAGGGTCCGTTGGAAATCTATGTCTGTTAGGAATCTGAATAAAAAAGAATCAAGTAATTCGGACACCGGAGTCAAAAGATGCACCCGAATTACTAAACTGTGTTCACCAAAAGAGAAAGAAAAAAATAAAAATAGAAAGAAGCAGCAACATCAAAAGAATCAAAAGAAAGTTGCCTTCAATCAAACACAAAAAGAATCGAAGTGTTTGAAGCATAACAAAAGAGAGACAAGCGAAAGAAATTTACAAAAGAAAAATGAATAGCATCGCTGGAATCACACATACCCTAAACGCAATTTACTAATCTTTGTTAGAGTATTTCGTGTGTCTTTGAGCTATTCTTGATTCCTATTAAATTGCTTTCTATTATGCTTAGTATTTGTTTGATTGATTGTCATTGCGATTAAGCAAATATTAAGCATCCAAATTTCGTTTGCAGCTAGTTGTCCTTGAGAGTCTTCTTGGAGGCCTTTTCTTTGAACTCTTGAGTCTCACTAACACTTGAACAATTGCAGGGATTTTGAGTGAATTTGTGAGTGCATTAGAGAGTTTTAAACATGAGAGTAAACACGTGAGGGAGTGCTAGGATTAGTGCAATTTTATGCTTCTTTTTCGTGTTGTGACTTTCAGAAAAATTTTAGATGTCTCAAGAAGGAGGACCGCCAGATATGAAGGCCATGTTCACGGCCCTAACCGAGGAAATAAGGGCGCTGGAAGAGAGACAAGCGGATGCCAATGTTGATATAGCTAGACTAGCAACACTCGCGACCATAAATCCCCAACCTAGGAACGAGGCAGTACCAAGCGATGATCATGTTTCAAACACCTCTGATGAGGACGCCAATGCCAGAAGGCAGCCACGTGGTCCAGCGGATGCCAACGTTAATCCACAACGCGACCTTGTCCAAAATCCTCAACGGCGAGTTCCTAGACGTGGATGTTATGTACCACGTGCTGACTGGGATGAGGAACCTGATGGGGGTGAAGGGTATATACATGCTCGGGATGGTCCAGCTAGGAGGGCCGAGTGATAGCCTAGGGATGAGGCTAGAGTCGATGCCAATATTGGTAGCATCAAAATGAAAATCCCTCCGTTTGATGGCATTGACGATCCGGATGCGTACCTGACCTGGGAAAGGAAGGTTGAATCGACTTTCTTTTGCCACAACTACTCCGAAGATAAGAAGGTTAAGTTGGCCGCCGTGGAATTTAGTAGGTATGTGGTTCATTGGTGGGAGCAAATCAATCTCAAGCGCACAACCACAAGGGGTTTTCCAGTTCAGAATTGGTAGGAGATGAAGTGGATTATGAGACATCGTTTTGTTCCTACCCACTTCAACCGTGAACTTCACCAAAGGCTACAGGCCTTAACGCAAGGAAGTAAGAGTGTTAGGGTTTATTTTAATGAGATGGAAGTAGCCTTGGCTCAAGCACGAGTCGACGAGAGTTTGGAAGCAACTATGGCTCGATTCACTAGCGGACTGAAATGAGAGATTGCCCATCGTTAGAGTTAACACAATATAATACTCTTGAGGAGATGCTCCACATGTCTCTTAAGATTGAGAAGCATAGGAAAGCTAAGGGTTCCTACAAAGCTTCAAGTCCAACGAGTAATAATTCGTCATCTTGGAAGAAATCATGGGTTAAGGATGACAAGAGTGTGACTACAACACCGAAGGCGTTGCCTTACACTTCGAAAGGCAATTCTAGTACTGTTGTCCCTCCTAAAATGATTAGTAATAAACCCTACACTCCACCTACAGACCGACCAACCACAAAGGACATCATTTGTTTTAAGTGTAATGGGAGAGGACACAGGAAGGCGGACTGCCCAAACAAGCGAGTGTTCATCTTGTGGCAGAATGGTGATGAAGAGTCGGATGAGGATCAAGAGACATCCGAACTCAATGAAGAAGATGATGCCAATTCGGATGATGAGGACCAGAGGGGTGAGCAAGTTCGTTTGCTTGTAGCACGTCGAAGTCTAAGCGTACAAGCAAAGGAAGAAGTGTGCGATGAAGAGCAGCGAGACAACTTCTTTCACACTCGCGGTGTGATTGATAAAAAAAGATGCTCAATCATAATTGATAACGGTAGCTGCACAAATTGTGCGAGTTGGCTAATGGTTCACAAGCTGGGTTTGCAAACCGTGAAGCACCCTAAGCCGTATCTGTTACATTGGATGACAGATGGCAGTGGGCATCAAGGTGAATCGGCAAGTACTTGTTAATTTCAGCATTGGTAAGTATAAAGATGAGGTACTTTGTGATGTCGTACCTATGCAGCCCAGTCATATCCTCCTTGAAAGGCCGTGACAATTTGATAGAGAGGCGAATCATGAAGAGAAGAGCAGCCGCTACAAGTTAGTGAAAGATGGCAGAAAATTCACCTTAGCACCTTTGACACCAGCCGAAGTATTTGAGGACCAACAATGGCTAGCTAAGTCATATGCTGAATATAAGATTACCAAAAGAATCTAGAGAGAAAAAGAAAGATTGAGTGTCAAAAATAAAGAGAGCGAAACTGAGTGTGTGAGCTTTCAATAATCGCATGAAAAGAGTAAGCATGCAGAGGGTGAGTGCGAGAGAGAAAAACATTCGTATGAAAAGAGTAAGCATACATAGGGTGAGTGTAAACATTCGCACGAAATAGTAAGCATACTGAGAGTGGCATTAAGAGATCAAAAGGAGAGGCGAATAAAAAGAAATTGAGTGTATATGCCAAGGGGAGCAAACTGAGGAAAACTCTGATTTTTCAAAAAAATTGTTTTGGCGCAAGCCGCCTTCTACTCCTACTTCGTTTTTGTTCTTCATGTTTAAATACCTCTAACGCTAACTCTTTGAATTCTGCTCTTATTAGTATCTCATCTCTTTTGTAGAAATTCAAGGATGTTCTACACGAGGAGATGCCTCCCGGATTGCCTCCAATCCTAGGCATTGAACACCAAACCGATTTTCTACCCGGATCCACAATCCCCCTTATCAGTTGTTGAAGCCAACAAAAATAATAATAAAAACCTGCAGTCAAGTGCACAATAAATTGTGTATAGTGGCAATAGGGTCAAACACAGGGATTAAGGGATTAACACTCAATTCGTTTTGACAGACAAAGAAATCCACACAAGTGAGTAACCAAAGGGGGGGTTTTGAATGGTTGTTTGTTTTGTAATTATCTAAAATAGTAAGTAATGGAAAAAGAATGAATGAGAAAATAATAAGTACCGGAATGAGAATGAATAAGAAAATAATAAAGAGAAAGGTTCCTGGTAAGAATCCGTATCCGGTTGCAGTAACGGTTAGTCGGTCATTGGTGCAAGTATCGTCTACCCCTAGCTGATAGACGCGCTATAGGGACCAGGTACGCTTATGTCCCCTGCTTACCTTCGTAATAGAAGTTACCCCAAGGTACGCTTATGGAGTTACCTTGACAGACCACTATCTTCCAAGGTACGCTTATGGAGACAATACTCGGCTACCCATGAAGAGGAGGTAAGACACGTCTAGGGCGAGACACTAAGTACGCTCGAGGCTCTACCCTAACGATTTGTTCAACCCAATTGAATAAGACTAGGATCCCGATTACTTCCAGAATGGTTGTCTACTTTACCCTGCAGCTTCGCATTAGGTATAACCACAAAGATGACTGTAATTACCTAGTTCAATTACTAGTTGATCAGGCTTGTAATTAATTCTAGATAAATTGACAATATATTGTTAAAGGAAATAGATACCGACCAAGGATGTATTAAGCACAATTTAACCTCACGGCTTTCCTTGCAACCTTCAATTGATTCTTACCAAGAACTGGGAAATTAGCCGCTCATGTTAAAATAAACAAGAGATAAATAAATAGATTGTATAATTAAATAGAAGAGATGAAGAAGAAATAAATCCTGATTAATACCGGCCGGAGCGAAACTCCGGTTTATTGAAAGAGAGAACAAGAATGCCAGCGGCAGAAGTAGTACTAAAGCTCGAAGAGGGAGCAAAAGTGAGAGATAGAGAGAGAGTCATAACCTAATTACTAAAAGTATTTATAGTTTATTACAAATAAAACTCCTAATCCGATTGGAATAATATTCCTTAATGGTCTTCTACTGAGATCGGGATTCTTGGAGGAATAAATGAGCAAATCCGGAGTTTCTTTCTTTGCGATAGTTTCCATTTCTCGCTAGGACTCTGCTGCCTTCTGCGAGCATACAACTGCTTGGCCTAGCTGCTCGATTCCTTCCAGAAAGTGATAGAAAATGTTCCTTTTTGTATTTTCCTCGTAAATAGCCAAGATCTGTAAAATGTAAAGAAACACAACACCATTAGTAGCATCATGATCTAAAAAGGCATATAAAAGAGGGAGAAATCATAGACATTAAACGTTCTATCAAACATCCCTACACTACCCCGATGCTCGCCCTCGAGCATTAAACTTAAAATCGCCACTTCGTCCGGAACACGCAACCTCAATCTGGTACACACAAAATACTGACTGCCTCCACTTACGCCTCGACCAAGCAGTACGCCACCCTCCAACCTAGATGAACTCTACACCACTCTAAAGGAATAACGAAACCAGAAGAGTGACTTTCCTACATCAGCCTGCTGCAAGCAATCCTCACCGGATAAAGTATTTATCACTCACACTCAGAAACAGAGTTAGGTGTGTACACTCATCAATGCGAATGATAATGCACAAAGCCAAATTTGCAATAGCGACCCGAGTACGGAGAACACATGCATGTGCAATCATATGATCATAGAAATATTGCAAGGGTAGAGCAAAAGAATGTGTTGGAGAAGAGGGTTCAAAAGAGAGAGAAGGAAGGATAGAGTTTTTCTTAGCTGGAAAAAGGCGAAGTGGTGAGAGAGCCTCCTGGTGGCAGCGGCATGGGCAAGACAGAGAGCGCTGATGGAGAGTGTGGGTATTCTCTTCTTCGGAAAGTACCGTTGGTCTTATAATCCTTGTACTGCTTTACTCCAGTCCCGTTTCGTGCTCCTCTTTTTGCTCACATATATATATATATATATATATATATATATTTGTTTTTAAGAAGAAATAATTGAGCAAAAAGGGAGGGTTTTACAATCTAGTCGTTTGAACTAGAGCAACAAAAATTATTCCTCGGGCATCTGATCTGATCGCTGTCAACGCTTCGGCCTGGCTATTGATTTTCATGTTGCTCATTGAATGTCTTGATATGTTTTGAGCGTCTAGGCTGAGCCATTGGGTACCCTCACACTAAATGTTTTGTTTCTCTTTGTTGCTCTTCAATCGCATGCCAAACTACTACTTTCAACGTCTCGATCAAGCAGTTAGATGTATAGTTTGTAGTTTCGGTTTCTGTTATAGTTCCGTAGTTCCGGTTATAGTTTCGGTCTTTGCATCTGCATTCTGCTTCTTGGTCTAGCAGTTGGATGTTCATGCATAGTGCCGGATCTCTGCATTAGTTCCGGATCTCCGTTTCTTCTTCTGATCTGCTTTCGGCTTCTTGGTCTAGCAGCTCGATACCCCCACATCAAAAGATGTTTCTCTCTGTCCCACTTTACCACTGCTAGAGGACATCTCTCACCTGCTAAGAAAAGAAAGGAATGTCTCAAGCAGTTAGAAAGGTGGTGAAATAAAGGGGTGAGCAGCATAGGTAAGGAGATAAAAAGCAAGAAAAAAGATAACAAAGAAAAGTGCAAAGTTCCTAATCACATCATCGCTTTCCCATGTCTAATGGTGCCTATACCCAAGGGGTCTTATGCAAATTCAGCCAGCACACAATCATGCATCCACTCATCAAGAAAATACGACATGGAAGCTCAAAAACTCACAGGGCAGAACAAATTTATTGCAAGCAGCTAGGGAAAGACATAGTCATAAGAGCTAACAGGCAGTATGGTGTGCAAGTGGTTCCGGTGCAGTGGGTGAAGTTTCTGTGTGTAGTGGGCCTACTCTGTACATTCCATAAAAAATCATTTGAAAAATAGGGGTAGTGCAATCAGTTGAAAACCAACGTGGAAAATTCCAAATCGGGATAAAACATGCAAATGCAAGGCAAACAGTCATGCAATACGATAATAATCATGCAGTCATGCGAAACATGTCAAAAATGCACACAAAACAAATCGCAAAGGTATGAAATCTATCCCCACACTAAAGCAAAACACTGTCCTTAGTGTAGAGAAGGGAATCAACCAAACAGAGTTTAAGGGAAAGAAAGGGGAAGGGAGAAAGGAAATTGTGCATCGGGGTAATTAAAGTACAAAAAATAGCCCGAAGGCAAGTGCAGAAGAGCTTGGGGGAGATTATCAAGGGCTAGCAGGAGGACACAGCCTCGAAGCTAGCTCATCAGGGAAGTTCTGGAGAAGTGAAATGACCGTCCTGAGGAGGGCGTTCATCTCAGCCATATCAGCAGCAGGAGGGGCATAAGTAGCAGTGTCAGCATCAGCTCACCCGGGACGCTTATCGCTCGGCGGGGGAATAGGGGAAGGAGGGGGAGAAGGTGCGTTGAGGTCAGGCCATTCGAAGGTTCCACCATTCTGGGCGCTCCAAACTTGCTTCGCACCCCCAGTGTAACCTTTTCTGAAAGTCAAAACACGACCCGTCAAGTGTAGATGGCCCATACCATCGAGGGTACGGGCGTCAAGTAACTTAAAACCAACGGGAATAAAGAGGTCATAACTGGACACATCTAGAGCACGTTGTTCAACAGCCAAACGAGTGATAAGGAAACCATGAATAGGATTGCGATTACAAGTAATGATAACATGTAATTCATGAGCAATCCAGTACCCTAGGTTGGCCTTATGGCCGTTATGCATGCACCACAGAAAAAATAACTCCTGGATAGATAGGGTGCCCAAGGATTACATCTTGCCCGTGAAGTTGAGAGCAAGGAAACGATGCATGATACGGAGGGTAAGCATGGAAACGATGCCTCAGGCTTGCCAGTAAGCTCCCTAAAGGAACTAGTGACATCAAATTTAGGAGGGTAAGCAGCGTATGCACCGAGATACCATGAGGCACCCAAATCAGACTCCTTGGCAAAGCCAAGCATAACATTAAACCTATCAATAGGCAAGTGCTCCCATGTATTCATCAAACAAAAATTCACTACTTTCCCAGCCCCCAAATGTAAACTACCCTTACCCCTTTGTTTAAGCCGAGCATTATCAAACCAAAAAGATGTGAAAAATTCATAGCTCAGTTCAAGGAATGTGGGGTGCTCAAAGTCAAACAAAGGACGCCAACCAATATTATCAATAAAAACATTCACCCTAGCAGAAACACCCATGCGATCTAAAAAATCAAAATCAAGCTTAGCATAAGGGGAGACATGCATACCATGCAAAGCTAACAACCTATCATTGCTGGGCTTATCACGAAAGTCCAGCCAACCATGAAGATGAGCGAGGTCAGGTGTTACCTGGGCAAAGGGCACGGGTGTGCGTGCTCTAGCGTGGGCAGAACGAGCTGCGGGGGTAGGCATGGCCATCTTACCGGAGCTGCTAGCTGTGCGAGCTGATTTCTTGGGTTTAGAAGGGCCAGAAGGTGTGGCAGGGGCCTTATGCTTCGGGCGAGAAGTTTGAGTGTCTTCCGTGTCAGCATCGGAGGTAGGGGATAGGAATACCTCATCAACCACCTCAGCCTCCATGTCGATGGGCTTCGAAACTGTTACCTTCTTGGGTTGTCCCTCGGAGTAGTTAACGGGTTCAATCAATCGGTCACGAGCACTCATTCTACGACCCATGGGTAAATCGCTGGGCGTAGGGATAGATCTAGTGACCTGGACGTCGTCTTCGGTCAGGGTAGTGGTCGTTGGTGTTTCGTCGTCAACCTCCTCGTCAGAACCCTCCTCCGAAGAGCTAGCAAACGCGGGAGTAGTACCAACAGTGGCCGTGCCGGAGGCACTCGGCGGCGCAGCAGTGGAATCCTCAGACGCGTCGGTGCCGGTTTTGTACTCACCGGATGACGTAATGCGGGTCTCGTCGTTGGCATCATGGGTGGCGAGAGTGGGTTTAGATGTTGTGGTGTGAGGTTTCGGAGATGGTTTGAGGACGGGTCTGGTCGTGCATGCGGTAGTAGCGATGGTGGTGGTAGTGGTGCAAACTGGGGTAGTAGTAGCGGCGACTTTAGTCGGCTGCGGTTGCTGAGATGAGGGGATAGAAGATTTGCGAGTGGAAGGGGATTTGGGAGTCGCGGTCGCTGGAGGGGGACCGGTAACAACAGAGATAAGGGTGTGGTCGGCGGAGTGCCTTAGGAGCGGCGGCCGGAGGAAAGGTCAGAGCGGGCAATAAATTTCCTGGTATGAGCCATTGAGAAGATGCAGGGGCGTTCTTGGGAGGAGAGAAAGCTGAAAAGGCGAAGAAGAAGATGGAAGGTCAAGTGTAAAAGTGAAAAGGACATGGGGAAGGGGGACTCTCTTTATAGTTTCCAGCTGCTAGTTGTCGCCCATGTACGGACGTGGCGGCTGGTGATTGGGGCCCATCGAATCCTAACTATCGCGCTCTCACCTGATCAGGAAATTCAGAGTTTGAAATTGACATTAAATAGGTGAGACAAAGGAAAGGGAATATTGGGTGAAAAGTGAGAAAAGTAAGGGAAATTATTAAAAAAACAAAAAGGAAAAGAGTGGAGGGGTTCTAGAATGTAGAAAGATGAGGTGATTAAATATATATATGAAAATAAATAGATAAAATAGGGAGAGGAACGTGGGGGTTCCGGAACTCCCCAGACTGCCGTGTTTAACGTCTCGGCCTAGACTTCAACGACAGAAATCATGGTTAGTCCAGAGGGTCAGCGACATCTATCTCCTCAGCGATGAATGGCATGAAACACTCGTAGTATGCCTTGAGCCGGTGTCCATTGACTTTGAAAGTGACTCCGGTCTCCAAACTTCGAATTTCAATGGCGCCGTGATCATAAACGGCTGTGACAATATATGGACCAGTCCACTTGCGGGATTAGTTGACGGTCTTTTCCAGAATTGACTTGATTTCGCGGTTAGATACCTCGGCCTGGCCGTTGGTCTGCGGATGATAAGCTGTGGAGACACGGTGTGTAACTCCATATTTATTGAGCAAGCTGGTGATGACTCGGTTGTAGAAGTGGGTTCCACGGTCACTGATGAGAGCACATGGTGTTCCAAACCTGCTAAAGATACGAAAGTGAAGAAAGGCTGCAACCACTTTGGAATCATCAGTTCTAGTCGCCTTAGCCTCAACCCATTTAGAAACGTAGTCCACCGCGAGGAGGATGTATACATTCCCAAACGAATTGGGGAAGGGACCTATAAAATCAATACCCCAAATATTAAAAATTTCGCAAGCAATAATACTGGTAAGGGGCATCTAGTTCCGGGCACCGATGTTACTGGTACTCTGACAGCATGGGCAAGCCGCACAGAACATGTAGTTGTCTTTGAAAATTGAGGGCTAGTAGAGTCCTGCTTCCAGAACTTTCATGGCCATCTTCTTAGCTACGAAGTGACCTCCTTCAGTGGAAGAGTGACAGAATCTGAGGATGGAAGGAATCTCATCGGTGGTAATGCATCGTTGTATAATTTGATCCTAGCAGAACTTCCAAAGGTAGGGGTTGTCCCATATATAAGACCTAGCTTGTCTTCTAATGCACTTTTGTTCCGAGGAGGATGAATCTGCGGGAAAGTGACCTGAGGCGCAGAAATTAGCTATATCAGTAAACCAAGGGTATTCAACGGCTTGGGCAAGACATAGTTGTTCATCAGGGAATGTATCGCGAATAGGAATTAGTGAGTCATCCGTTTGGACAGACAAGCGGCTCAGATGATCAGCGACTGAATTCTCAGTTCCTTTCTTGTGTTTGATTTCTAGATTGAACTCCTAAAGCAAGAGTATCCATCGGATAAGGTGAGGCTTGGCGTCCAGCTTGGTCAAGAGGCACCGGAGGGCGGTGCGGTCTGAAAAGACGGTCATCTTTGTTCCCAAAAGGTACTGGCGGAATTTGTCCAAAGCAAAAACCACGGCGAGGAGTTCCTTTTTAGTAGTCGTGTAGTTATGCTGGGCAGGATCCATAAGTTTGGAGGCGTAGTAGATGATATAATCCTCTCAGTCTTTCTTCTGTCTTAACACTGCTCCCAACGCGTTGTTACTTGTATCACACATAATTTTGAATGGAATGGTCCACTCTGGTGCGCGAATAATGGGGGCTGAAATGTGGCAGGACCAAGAAAAGAACGTACTTCGCGCACGCAAGTAGGATATGGAAGAGATTCGATTTCCTCGATTTTGGCCTTATCCACTTCAATGCCTTTGTGGGATATAATGTGACCTAAAACCAGTCCCTGATCTACCATAAAATGGCACTTCTCAAAATTTAGGACAAGGTTAGTTTCAACACATCTTTGTAAAACTTTTCATAAAGTGAGTAAACATTCGGGAAAAGAATTACCGTAGATGGTGAAATCGTCCATAAATACCTCAATATCGTGTTCAACGAGCTCGGAGAAGATACTAACCATTCAACGTTGGAATGTGGCAGGAGCGTAGCAAAGACTGAAAGGTATCCTCCTGTAGGCGAATGTGCCGAAGGGACAAGTGAAGGTTGTCTTGTCTTGATTGTCTAGGGCAACCGGGCAACCGGTATCTGGTGAAATCCTGAGTAACCATCGAGGCAGCAGTAATGTGTCTTCCCAGCTAGGCGTTCCAGCATCTGATCAATGAACGACAAGGGGAAGTGGTCCTTCCTCGTGGTAACATTTAATCGACGGTAGTCGATTCAAACGCGTCATCCGTTCTGAATGCGGGTGGGAATCTGTTCACCATTCTGTCCCGTAGTGCTCATGATACTTGTCTTTTTTGGAACAACTTGAACTGGGCTGACCCACGTGCTGTCCGAGATAGGGTATATCACACCAGCGTCGAGTAGCTTCAATATTTCCTTCTTAACGACCTCCATCATTGGAGGGTTAAGACGACGTTGTGGTTGGCGAACAGACTTGCTAGCATCGTCTAGGTGTATCCGATGAGTGCACAAGGCTGAAGACAGTCCTTTGATGTCTGCAATTGTCCACCCAATGGCTTTTTTAAACTCCTTCTGTAAGGTGACGAGGGTTGTCTCTTCTTTCGTGTCCAGTTTACTAGAGATGATCACGGGCAGAGAATCATTGCCTCCGTGGCAGGCATACTTCAGGTGCGTGGGCAAGACTTTGAGTTCTAAGTACGACACCTGCACAATGGAAGGAGGAATCTTAGTGTATTCAAAAGGTAGAGGAGTTACCACCATTTTGAAGGGAGAATGAGGAGTGGTTTCCAAAACAGCAACGATCTCGCGCAGGTTAGGTGGGGTGACGAATTTGGAGTCTAAATGATCCATGGCTGCAAAATTGACACTATTGGCTAGGGCAAGCTGTAGAGAGTCAACATAAAATAAGTAAGCATTTTCTAACCGGTCCACTAAAATTAATAAAATTAAGACTCGAAAACTCAAAAGGGAAACGCATAGCATTAAACATGCTGAATCTGATGATCTGTCCGTCAAACGCGAGGGTAATGGACGCGTCGTGGACGTCGATCTTGGCTAGGGCAGTCTTGAGGAAGGGTCGACCTAGAAGAACATCGGAGGGTCTGGTACCCTACTCATCTTCCATGCTGATCACATAGAAATTGGCCGAGAAGAGAAGACAACCAACTTGGACGAGGACATCCTCAATGATGCCTTTCGGATAGATTACTAACCGGTCCACTAATTGGATAACGACTCGAGTTGGCTTCAGTGGTCCGAGGCCTAGTCTAGTGAAGATCGTCAAGGGCAAGACGTTGATACCTGCACTTAAGTCACACATAGCTTTTCCAATGTCAGTGCCCCCAAGTTTGCAAGGGATGGTAAACATCCCTGGGTCTGCACACTTTGGAGGGATTTTTCTTTGAATAACAGCTGAAACATTAACACCCACGCTAATTTTGCTCACGCCTGCTAATTTACCTTTGTTAGTACATAAAGATTTCAGAAACTTAGCATATCATGGAACACTTTTAATAGCCTGGATAAGTGGAATGTTAATTTGAACCTTATTGAACAAGTCAAAAATTTCTTTTTCCGCTTTCTTTTTTCTTTTTGACCAACCTATGTGGAAACGGAGGCTCAAGGACTTTAATGATGGAGTCTTCAGAGAATTCAGACTTCTCATCGATTTTAATTGGCGTACCTGGTTTCCTAGAGGTGTAGACCTTTTTTCTTTTTCAGCAGTGACTTCTACATTGTCAGCGACAGGTGTGGAATCCGGGCGTTTAGCTTCTCAGGCAAGCGGCTCGTGGTCAGGTAAGTGCGCGCCACTACGAAGTGTCGTGGCACAGGCTCCGTGCTTAGGATTGGCTTCTGGTTGCGGTGGCAATCGTCCTCCATTCTTTATCTCTTTCACCTCTGCTGATAAAATCCCCAATTGTTTTTGAATATCAAGAACAAGAGTGTGTAAGTTTGGTACCTCAACAACTTTGGATGTGGGTCCCATATGTCCTTGCGGAGCTTGATACTGATACTGCTGATTGTTGGAGTAGTTGGGCTGAGGTTTGAAATTCTGGAGGTTGAAAGGAGGCTGCTGTCGATTCTGGAACGGATTCTGTGGTTGCATTTGGCTCGGTCCAGGCTGTTGTTGGTGATTGTCATAGCTCAAGTTCGGGTGGCACCCGCCATTGTTGTAGTTCTGAGTGTAGGATTTGTACTTCCTTGGGGCTCCATTGTAGTTCCCGATGGCATTCACATCTATCTCATCCGGGATGTGGGGGCAGGCGTCCGTAGGGTGGTTAGTGAAGTTGCAAAAACCACATGCGCTTGGGATTTGTTACCTTTCTCATTGCAGTTGGGATTTGCCTGGACCACTCACTCTCTTACCCATGCGCTAGAGGACAAACGGCTACTACAGTCGTACTACATAAAGTCAAGTCCCATACTCCCTTCCTTTTCATTATTCCCATAACACTCTTTCTCCTTACTTTCTTTGCTTTTTGCTTTCCATGTTCTCCATATCACACTCCAGCCTCTGCAACTTCTTCCTTCCCCCAACAATGGCACGATCCAAGCACGCCGCCACTAGGTCCGATAGAGTCACCCGTGGCCACCACTCTAGCCATCTCTTCCCCTGTCACTGTTATACCGTTGTCCGCGATAACAATGACTCCTCCGCTGTTGGTTTCCACCAACAAATCTCCCAAGCCTAAGAAGAGTCCAATTATAGGCTCTCCCTAAGTGCAGCCACCAGTGGCCACTACACCAGCCCCCACTACTACCCTAGTTGCACCGGTCACTACCTGACCATCTACCACCACTATGACCACTAGAATACCACCTCCATCCATCCCCACTTCCACAAAATCACCCTCATCCGCTCCTAAACCACCTAACCCGACACCACCTCTAGTTCCCAAACCAACACCCACTCCTCACTCGTCAGAATCGCCGACTGAGAACTACGGTTCTCGCTCTTCTTGGGAGACGGTCTATTTTGACGACGACGCCCATGTAACTACCTATGCTCCGCCAATAGCAACCACTACTGCCCCTATAACTACCGAGTCCTCTAGAGAGTATGAGTCCAGTACAGAGGACGAATCGGGTGACGAGGTGGATTTGGGGTCTACACCGGCCGCCGTTACGGTCCAACACTTTGGACCGCTCTACTCCTCCAGCGTGGCGATCGATGACGCCATGGACGTCGATGGTGTGGGTACGGGCGAGAATTTCGATGATGAGGATGAGGAAGATGATGAGTACGGGGATGATTCTGATGACCCTACCGTCTATTCCCTCACCGTTCGGCATACCCTTGAGTCGCGGCATGACCTAATGAGGACGCTTAGTACAACCCTGTTCTTACGCCAAAATGATAAGGAAGAGGCCAACAACCGAAGTAGTCATTGAGGATGAGGAGACCCCTCTGGTCAAGAAGAAGAGGAAAGCCCCTATGCATCCACACAATAGACTGCCCCCGCGAAAGTCACATCATGTCGCCACTGACGCAACTAGCAATAATAGAAAGATGCCCATCGCGACCCCAGCACCCCGCTCTGCCCGACCCCACACTGGCACACCTGCCCCCCTTGCCTAGGTAACCCTAAACCTATCCCGTCTCCATGGTTGGCTTGATTTCCATGATAAGCACCAATTAAATAAACTTTCTATTTTACATGGAAAAAATGTACATCGGTGTGCGCGTCTTGATTTTGAGTTACTGGATAGGTTAGGGGTAGGTGCTCGTGTACGCGAGCTTATTAGGAACATTGGATGGGAAGTCTTGTTTGGTCTTGAGCACCCTAGTTTCCTTGAGCTCAGCCATGAGTTTTTTACAACGTTCTGGTTTGATCTTGAATGGCTGAAGCTCAAGGGAAAGGGTAGCTTGCTCATTGGTGCTACGCGCGTGATTACTTTTTGCTTAGCTAATGTCTGGTCCCATCTCTCCGTTGAAGAATTTAACTGCATGCTGGGTTTTGTGTCTGAGTTAGACTTTGGTGCCCCTTGGTACCTTAGGGCTTTTGCTGCTTACCCCGATATTTGATGTCGAAGCTGCCTTTCGGGAGTTGACTGACTCGTCGTCGAAAAGGGTCAAAAATAATATTCAAACCTGAGGCCTAGATACACAAATTAATTTGCATACAATGGTAACAGGGTTGATCAATAGGGAGGTTAAAGTACCAAATCTTGCCTTAAACATATGACAGAAAGAAATGCATAAAAGGTAAAAAAAGAAGAAGGGTTTTGGTGGTCCAGCAAGTCGACCAGAGATGTCAAGGGCACGATAGCTAACAAAGACTTGAATAATAAAACAAAGAATTTAACAAGCATAAGCAATGCAGATAAAGAGGAAAATAAGTTAGAACCAGGTAAAGGGAAATCTTAGCAAGGGGATTTTCTCGGATTGCGTCGAGGTCTCGTCAGTCATCAACGCAAAGATAGTCTGTTCTCAAGCTATAGACGTGCTATAGAGGCCAGGTACGTTTAGGCCTCCTACTTTCCTCTTAAGAGAAGCTACCCCCCATTTTCACTTTTAATAAGGCAGCCTTGACCTTGTGCCGTTCTCCCAAGCATGAAGCGGGGAGGCAATACTCACAATGCCTATGAAGAGAAGGAAAATCACCCTGGCTAAGTTTAACACATATTAATCAATAACAAAATAGATTTAAGGGAGAGCATAAAAGAGAAAAAGTATGAAAGGAAAACACGATGATAATAAATACCGACCGAAGCTAAAGCTCCGGTATGAACAGTAATGCTGGCGACAGCTACAAAGAAATGGGAGTGACAAATCCCAAGGAGAAGGTGGGCGGTTGCTCCCACAATGATACTATCATGTAAGAATGTATGGTGATGCCCTAAAAAACCCTACGACTACTGTTTAAATACTCTCCAAGCTCACTAGTTGATAAAGGATAGCTAGGAGAAAGGGACAAAAAGGGAGGATGCCCTAAAAGAATACTTCTAGTGTAGCTGAAAGGAATCTGGGGAGGAATCCCGCGAGAATCTTGTTGCGCGCGCCTTTGAGGAGATGAATGCACGTGCGGCAACGAGCTCGGGGCAAAATGCGGCTCTAGATAACCTAAACGAGAGTCCTAGGCAAGACAACTCGACTGGCATCAAGGGCTCGACGAAAGAAGAAACAGCTAGGCCTCGACGCTTTGAGATCCATGGCAAAATTCCACAAAAATGGCATATTTCGGCATCTTTTCCTCTTTGGGCCTAGATCTACAAAAAGTAGGAATTCAAAGGAAAATTAGTAGTATCATGCCAAAGATAAGCCTAAAAATACAGAGGAAAACATGACTAAAATACGCTATATCAAATATCCCCACACTGCTCGATGCTCGCCCAGCATGAATAAACACAAAATATCAAAGCATCTAAACAAACCAGACATCAATCCAGACTTCGCCAAGGCACACTCCACCTAGATAAAACCTGCATCACGTTAGAAGTATAACGACCCTAAAGACAAAACTTTCCTGGATCGTGCCCATGAACCAACAATCCTCACCAAAAAAGTGTATACGCTCACGCTCGTAAATAGGCTGAGTGTTTATCGCTCAAAACTAAATGCAATTAGTGCAGCACAAAACCAGACTTGCACATCAATCCGAGTACATAGTACACATGCATGGGCAATCAATCAATTGAAAAGAACTCCGCATCAACAAAAAGAAAGAAAAAAAAGGAAGGGCTGACTTAGAAGAGAAGAAAAAGAGGGAAGAGAGGAAGAGATGGAACCGAAAAGTAGTAGTAGCAGAAGAACCAGAAGAGAAGAAAGATAACTAACTCAAACCTGGATGGATTCCTTGGCTAGGAAAAAGGTGAATTTGGTAAGTCAGCGCTCGTCGAGGGCTAGATGAAGGGTTTCTTCTTGACTTTTGCCGGGAGTTCTTCTCTGACGTGGCACTGGCAGTAAGTTCTTTTGTTCGTGTTTTGTCCCCTTTTATTTTTATTTTATTTTTAAAATTTTTGAATTTTATTTTTATTTTTTTTGGAAAAAGAAGGGGCACGAACCTTGCTGGAATTCTTCTGATTCTACTAGGGTAGGAGACTTCTGAGGTGTCTTGCCCTAGATCTGCTTTCAGTACTACTGTTTACTTCTTCGCTTCCCCACACTTATACTTTTGAGGGGGAGGGGGGGGGGGGGGGGGGGGTGCTCTTTCCTTTATGATTCTGCTAAGGCAAGGTGGTGTTTCTGATGTTTTGCCCTAGCTCTGCTTTCTGCACCTGAGCCTTAGCTTGGTCCGTTTCCCCACACTTATGCTTTTCTACGCGTCCTTCTGGATGTCTAGCCCTCGACACTACCCTCAACAATTGCTGCTTACCTGCCAAGGAAAAAGATCAAAAAAATAAGCTCAAATGGTCAAGAAAAAGAAAGAAAAGAGAGGGGTAGGGGTAGATGAGTCGAGGGCAAGATGAAGAAAATGAGAGAAAAAGGGAGAAAAGAAATAAAAGAAACAAATGAGACAATAATGCGAAGACTTTAGTCATTTTGATGCTTTCCCATGTCTAATGGTGCCTATACCCAGGGATATCATGCAAGTCAAGCTAGCGCTTAACTAAGCATCGTATTCGCACAAGAAAGAAAATATGGCATGGAAGTTCAAAGTGCTCACTAGGTGCTTTTAGTGATTGTTAGTGTCTAGGCCTAGATGCAGATATAAGGTTTAACAGGCAGAGAATGCATGACTAGGTCAAGATGCAATGCCAGACAGTCTATTCTATGCACAGATCAGCGTTATATTTGATAACCATTGACACCACCCTAGCGGCATCTCCGTCATAGCACCTGGCGACAAGGCCAGAACACTGTATATACTAAGGGGGACATGACACTGTTCCTATTGCCCCTAGCCTGGCGGCCGGCCCTGGGATGGTCGCCATCAACGGGGGGGCTCTCACGCAACAACTGCACGGCGTCATCCCATCCCAGGTCACACATCACGTCACCTCGCATGATGTCACTCCCTAGCACCCAAGCAACATCTACCAAAGATAACGCTTACACCCTATTGGTAAGGTCCTTCCTTTGCCTATAAATACCCCCACCATTCCAGACAAGAAGGTAAGCCTAAGACAGCGTGCTAAACCCCTACCATTTTCACCACTCATACTAACTTAAACATCGGAGTGTTTATGCCAGAGGCCCCCTCCGGCGCTTTGCAGGTGACGAAGACGACCGGGATAGTGTTCCCGACCAGCCCCCCCATTGGCCGATCCTACTCGAAAAACCTTGGACTCTTATCAAATGGTGCTTTCATTGAGAGTCTTGGTTAATTAAGTGAGTTTCCTTGATAACCAAGCTCTGTTCTTTCTGTGAGTCGAAGGATCATGGCCTCAGATTCAGAATCTACCCCCCCTCATTCTCGCAGCACCTACGTTCGCAGGGAACGTTTTCCTACGTCTTCGTGGAGCACCTTCACCACATCGCATGGAACTTTCTCTGCACAGACGGACCTCCTCTTTGGACTGACAGGAAACACGTCGTTTCCTCAAATGGGCACCTCGTTCTTCCAAATGGGCGTCCCGTTTTCCTCGAACTAGTCATCCCACTCCCCCTCCTACAGATTCCAGAGTGGATGGTGCCAACAATCCTTTGGCAAGTTCAATCTTAGCCCTTCGTGCCCAGTTAGATTACTTGACTGAGCTAGCAGCAGGCTTTACTTCTAGTGTCCCTGGATCGGGTGTGCCTTCTCAGTTTATTTTCACCTCGTCTATCGTCACTAAACGATCGGTATTACCTCGGCGGTAGGTGAGCGCTCCTCTAACTTCACCTGCGATAAGTACACCGTTCAGCTTTGTACAACTCATCGAGGGACAGGTAGAGCCTTACATACCGCGAGCGCAGCGAGTCCCCCTCTCCCAAGTAGAACGACAGTAGGGTGCCTATAGGGAGTGTTGGGACGGTAGGAGAGAGGGGGCCGATAGAGAGGTCTCCCTGGAGCGAAGTGAAAGATCGAGCAGGAGAAGACATCGAACCCGTTCACCCAGGAGTCACAGCCGATCCCCTAGGCAACAGCATACCCTCGAGCCTCGAGGGCATAGACGTCACTTTGAAATTTCTCCACCTCGTCATGACCGTGAAATCCTAGATGACACCTTAGGATATCCATTCAGCCACCGTATAAGACGCCATAGGGTCAGCCGACATGTTAAGCTCCCCACAGAGTCGTACGATGGCTATCTCGTTCGTTTCGACATGGAGATGTCGCTAACACCAAGTATTACTATCGATTTTTTCATAGAAGCCTTGAAGTAAAACTGTGACTATGGAAAGTTGAGGGACACGTTAATGGTGGACCCCCCGGCAACCTTCGATGCGTTAAGGCTGAAGGCCCACAACTACGTAAGGATGGAGGAGGAGGAATATAGAGATAGAATGCGAAACATGCCTCAGAGCGCGCCCCCCGTCCCCGCCACTCAGGCCAGTGTGACCCACGACACTCACCCGGGCGACGAATACGCCCAGCGGAAAGATTACATCCCCAAGGCATCAAATCGACAGAAAGGTAATTCTTCTAGAGGAAGAACTGGTGGCTCGAACGCTCAGCGACAAGCGGACCCACCTAAGGGTCGAATCTACGGCCCCGACCTTCCTTCCCTTATACTTCCGCGAGCGAAAATCTTAGCAATTATTCAGCAGCGAAACCTGCCCATCCGCTATCCAGTCCCTGTGAAACCGGGAGTGATCATGGGAGGAAGAGAAAACGCTTTCTGCAAATTCCATAAGGCCAGAGGGCACTCCACAGACGTATGTAGAGAATTGAAACTAGCGATAGAGCGTTTGTTAGAAGAGGGTTACCTCGGAGAATTTACCACCAGAGCTAGAGAAGAAGCCATAGCCAACCCCACGCGAGGGACATCAGGCGACCAACAAATGCCCCCTCCCCCCTAGAAGTAGCGGGACCTCTGGTGGAAGGGGAAAGCAGCGTTAACAATTCATGACGGAGACATCCCCATCATCAACATCATTGCCGGTGGCACATCATACCTCGACGAGCCCACTCGAGCGACACTCGCGGCGGGGGAGAAGCAAAAATGAGAAAGCCAGCCCACCAAAAAGGAAGCAATAGATATGTTGGACAGGATGGTGCTATCCTTCTTAGAAGAGGACGAGAAGGGCATCGTGTTCCCTCACAATGACGTGTTGTTAGTCATGCCCGTCATCAGAAACCACGGGGTTCGAAGAACCCTTATTGATAATGGCAGCGCGGTAAATCTATTTTCACTAGAAGCATATAACCTCATGAAGTGCCCCGCCGGTGAATTGGCACCCTGGAAGAAACCAATCATTGGAGTGGACGGTGTTCCTATACCTATAACCGGAGTCATAGTGTTGCCCATGTACTTTAGAGAAGACACGTCCAAGCGATCAGAAGAGCTGTTGTTCTTGGTCGTGGACCTCATTCTACCGTATAACGCCATTCTAGGGCGGCCATTCCTCAATCGCTTCGGGGCAGCGATATCTCAAAAACACCTCAGGATAAAATATCCCTCTTGGGAAGGAGTAGTGTAGATCAAGGGCGACCAAAAGCTACCCGCCAAGTGCTATTTGCTCATGACTTAGAAAAGCTGTGACCAGTATGTGTGTGTGGCGGCAGATCCCTACGAGCAAAGGGATGAAAGACGCACCCAACCGGTAGATACGATGGTGCCCGTCCCCGTCAACGGCAATAGTAAGGCAAGTTTCTTGGTTAGTGAAAAGTTAACCCTAGAGGTGAGTGCACAACTAGCCCGACTGCTGAACAAGTGCAAAGGGGAGTTCGCCTGGAAACCAGCGGACATGCCTGGTGTATCCAGGGAGGTAGCAGAACATCGACTTAACGTCGATCCGCGTTCCACGCCAGTTCAACGGAAGCGGCGAGCGCTCTCCGCGAAGAAGACAATGGCTATTGACAAGGAGGTAACAAAACTCCTGGACGCAGGATTCATTCGAGAGGTTCAATACCCCACCTGGCTGGCCAATCCCTTCCTGGTTTCGAAGCCCAACGGAGACTGGCGCATGTGCATTGATTTCACTAACTTAAACAACATGAGTATACTGGTCGGGAGCTGTAAGGTTGGTATGTCTAGGTTAGGGTTTGTGTTTGATGAGGGAGTGTTGGTAAGGGACTTGAAGGATGCGTGTGAGGGGGAGGATGATGAAGTGATGGGACTATGAGGGAGGGACGAAGGTTGGACACCCGAAGTCTTTTTGTGGGCCACGCGCTTTGTTCTCGTCATGGTGGAGAGAAAACGTGATTAGGGTTTGTAGTTGGTGAAGGTGGAGTGTTTGCTTGGGAGAGAGAGAGAGATGGAGATAGTGTGTGAGGAAGATGAGTACTGACAATGATAGGGAAAGGCGTGGGGAAAAGGAAAATCGTGGAAGAGTGGAAAGGACGGAGAGAGAGAATCACGCTGCCAGAGGGATTTGATTTTGTCCTTGCTGCTGAGGTGGCGTGCAGGGAGAGGAGGTGAGCTGTCGCCTGTGTATCCCAACTGTCAAAAATAATCTCTTTTCAAATTTTGAATAGGGGATTAGGAAAAGGATAGGAACAAAAAGAAGGAATAAAGATGGGATAATTAAGGAATAAAAATAGAAATAATAAAGAAGGGAGATAAGAGCAATAAAGAGGGAGAAGATTAGTGGGTAGTTAATATAGGAAAATGAGAATCATTAAATAAAAGAAGGAAACAAATAAAAATCCTAATTAATATAAACGGCTACTTAATGAAAAGCAAAAAGAATTAATTAACGGAAAGGATTAAAAAGTTATGCAATTAATGAAAAGGTTGAGAGGCGAATTAAATCAGACTTGAAGCGCTGCCTCAGATGGCCATCTTTATCATGTAGGCCTAGACGTTTACCAATTATCTAGGGCTGGACGGGTGGGCTGACCACCTCTTCTTCCTCTATTGTGAAGGGTTTGAATCCTTCATAGAAGGGTTTCAAGCGATGCCCATTCACTTTGAAAATCGTGTCTGAATCTAGGCTTTGGATCTCGATTGCTCCATGGTCAAATATGACCGTGACCCTGTAGGGGCCTGTCCACTTGGATTTTAGTTTACCTGCAAAAAGCCTCAAACGGGAGTTGTACAAAAGAACTTTTTGACCAACAACAAAATTCTTGGGCAAGAGCAACTTATCATGATGGGCTTTTGTCTTGCCCTTGTAGATAAGGGCGTTCTCATAGGCATCATCGTGAAGGTCCTCAAGCTCTTGAATTTGCAAACGACGATGTGTACCCGCCTCTCCGATATCCATGTTAACTTTTTTTATTGCCCAAAAGGCCTTATGCTCGATTTCGACCGGGAGATGGCACGACTTGCCGTAGACCAGTCTATAAGGGGTCATCTCGATCGGGGTCTTGAAAGCTGTCATGTAGGCCTAGAGAGCATCATCCAGTTTTGAGCTCCAATCCTTTCAAGATTGGTTGATTGTTTTCTCGAGAATGGACTTGATCTCTCTGTTGGAAACTTCGGCTTGCCCATTAGTTTGGGGGTGGTAAGCTGTCGAGACCCGATGTGTGACTCCATACTTGTTAAGGAGAGAAGAGATAACCCGATTGCAAAAAGGTGTTCCCCGATTACTGATGAGGGCTCGAGGGGTGCCAAATCGATTGAAGATATTAGTGCACAGGAAATTCATGACCACCTTGGAGTCATTGGTTTTTATTGCTTTCACCTTGACCCATTTAGAGACATAGTCGACGGCCAGCAAGATATAGATGTTGCCAAAGGAGTTTGGCAACGAGCTCATGAAGTCAATTCCCCAAATGTCGAAAATTTCATAAGAAATAATATTGGTAAGCGGCATCTAGTTCTGAGCGCCTATATTTCTCGTCGCTTGACATTGAGGGCATGATGCGCAATACATATAGCTATCTTTGAAAATCGATGGCCAATAAAGGCCACCCTCAAGGACTTTCATAGTTGTTTTCTTTGACGCAAAATGAGCTCCTTCGACCGAGGAATGGCAAAATCTCAAGATCGAGGGCACTTCATCCATTGTGACCTACCTCTTGATGAGCTGATAGGAACAATGTTTCCATATATAGGGGTTGTCCCAGACATAATACTTTAATTGTTTCCGGATGCGCTATCTGTCGGATGGTGAGCAGTCGGCAGGGAAAGATCCAGTGGCGAGGAAATTGGCTATATCTGAGAACCAAGGAAAATGGACAGTGTGGGCAAGACACAAGCGTTCATTTGGAAAAGTATTGCGGATAGGCACTTGCGAACAATCTACTTGGGTAGTAAATCTGCTTAAATGATCTGCCACTAAATTTTCTCTTCCTTTTTTATCTTTGATTAAGATGTCAAATTCTTGTAGCAATAAGATCCACCGAATGAGGCGAGGTTTTGAGTCAGCCTTCGTCAATAGGCATCTAAGAGCTGAATGATCCGTGTACACAATAACGTGCGTGCCTAAGAGGTACTGCTTGAACTTATCGAGGGTATAGACAACCGACAAGAGTTCTTTTTCCGTGGTCGTGTAGTTCTGCCGGGCTGGGTCTAATAACTTGGAAGCATAGTAGATGATGTATGTCTCCTTATCCTTCTTTTGACCCAAAATGGCGCCGAGGGCATGATTGCTAGCATCATACATGATCTCGAAAGGGATGGACCAATCGGGGGCTCGAATGATAGGATCTATGATAAGTTTGGTCTTGAGCAACTCAAATGAACTTTTGTAGTTGTCGTCCAATATAAATTCCACGTCCTTCTGAAGTAGACGGCATATGGGTTGAGTAATTTTTGAAAAATCCTTAATGAAGTGTCTGTAGAAGCCGACATGCCCTAGAAAGGAACGAACATCTTTCACATAAGAGGGATAGGGCAGAGACTCAATTACTTCAATCTTACCTTTGTCAACTTCAATGCTTTTGCTGGAGACAATATGACCCAAGATGAGGCCCTGATCGACCATAAAATGACATTTCTCGAAGTTCAGTACCAAGTTTGTCTCGATGCAGCACTGTAGGGTTTCCTTTAAGTTGGCTAAACATTCAGTAAAGGAGTTTCCATAGACGGTAAAGTCATCCATAAAGACCGTGATGCCCTTGTCGATGAATTCTGAAAAGATGCCTATCATGCATCGCTAGAAGGTAGCGGGGGCATTACACAAACCAAAAGGCATCCTCCGATAGGTGAACGTACCAAACAGATAGGTGAAAGTAGTCTTCTTCTGATCCTCAAGGGCAACTGGAATCTGGTGGAAGCCTGAATAGCCATCTAAACAACAAGAATGCGTCTTGCCCGCGAGGCGCTCTAACATCTGATCAATGAAGGGAAGCGAAAAATGATCTTTTCTCGTGGCCGCATTCAAACGACAATAGTCGATACAAACTCGCCAGCCATTCTAAATTCTGGTTGGAATCAAAGCACCATCTTGCCCTGTAGTGATTGTGATGCTGATTTTCTTAAGCACAACTTAGACGGGACTCACCCATGGGTTATCAGAAATAGGGTAGATGACTCCTGCATCTAATAACTTCAGCACCTCTTTCTTTACCACCTCCATCATGAGAGGGTTTAGTCTGCGCTGAGGTTGACTGACCGTCTTGCTAGCGTCCTCAAGATGAATTTGATGGGTGTACAAGGTCGGCGACAAGCCCTTGATGTCGACTATCGTCCATCCGATGGCTCTTTTGAATTCCTTCAACAAGGAAATGAATTCCTTCTCTTCTGGTTCGTCCAGTTTGCTGGAAATAATTACTAGAAGAGATTTTTCAGTGCCAAGATAAGCATACTTAAGGTGCGAGGGCAAGACTTTTAATTCGAGAATCGGTGCTTGCTCTAGTGACGAAGGGAGTTTGACATGGTCATCTTAATGAGGGGAGACAACAGGCGGTTCTGGAGAGAGAATAGGCAACTCCTCTAGAGTTGAAACGGATGAATGCAATGCAGGGGGTGTAGCGACTATCGAGGCAAAGTCCTCTAAAGTTTCCGGTGTAAGACCCCTGTCGAGGGCAAGCTGTAATGGATCAACAAAATTTAATTCAGATATTTCATCGACAAATGGATCAATTAAATCAACATAATTGAGGCTAGAAAATTCAGAAGGATATCGCATGGAATCAAGCATGTTGAATTTAATGATTTGGCCATCATATTCAACTGAAATGGTAGCATCGTGGACATCTATCGTGGCCCTGGCGGTGGCAAGAAATGGTCTGCCCAGAAGTACATCTGTGGCTTTGATGGAGCCATCTCCTTCCATGGAAATAATGTAGAAGTCTGCTGGATAAATAAACTCACCAACTTGGACTAAGATATCTTCAATAACGCCCTCTAGAAAGATGACAGAATGGTCAACTAGCTGGATTGCAAGTCTTATACTTTTTAGGGGACCGAGGCCTAGACGGTTATAAATCGTCTAGGGCATGACACTAATGCCAGCACCTAAATCACACATGACCTTCCCAACATCAACCGTCCCAATCTTGCCGGGGATAATAAACATGCCTTGGTCTTGATACTTAGGAGGAATTTTTTGCTGAATGTGGGCTGAAACATTGGCGCCCACGCTGATTTTGTTAACTCCAGCCATATGGCATTTGTTGATGTACAAGGGTTTTAGAAACTTGGCATAGCGTGGAACACTCTTGATCGCTTGGAGCAGAGGGATATTGATGACAACTTTGCTGAAGATATCGAAGATTTTGCGCTCTTCTTTGTCCTTGTTGGACTTGACAAGGCGTTCGGGAAAACGAGGTTCAAGGATTTGGTGAATGTATTCTTGTGTGAACGCGGGTGGATTCGGATCATTTCATAGAGATCCTCTCGGGGAATGAATATGGTCCACCATCACATCTGGAATTTTTTGCTCTTTTTCCTTTTTAACTTTGAGTTTGGATTCTCGAGGGTGGCTGGTGTCGAGGGCTGGTTGTACCGGAGGTGGTAATTTAACACCACTTCTGAGGGTCATGACACATGCTTCGTGCTTCGGATTTGGTTCAGTTTTCCCAGGAAGTCGACCTCTATTTTTCAACTCCTTCATTTCAGCACTCATCATACTCCTTTACTTTTGGAGTTGATGTTCTCATCTGCTGGCGGAGGGGCAGAGGCCTGATCTTTAGAGGGTAAATGGTGGTACTGCTGGTTGTGCTGATATGGAGGTCAAGGCCTAAAGTTCTGCATGTTGAAGGGAGGCTGAGGCTGGTTACCATACTCCTTTGTTGTGGTGGTTGACTAACGTCGGATGATTGCGGATTATAAGACCAGCTAAAATTTGGATGTTTCCAGCCTTGGTTGTAATTATGGCTATGAGGAACGTTGTATCCTCCAACCGCATTAACTGATATTTCATTTGGGTTGTACCAATAGGCATCTGTGGCATGATCTATGAAATTGCAAATCTGACAGGCCTTGATCTGGATAGGTTGTCCTGAAGCCATATTCTGCAACATGTCTGTGATGTTATCCAATTGACCTTGCATGGCGACAACATAGGTATTTTGGTTGTTACTTGCTACTGTTTCAGATGCAACAATAGTCTTAGCCATGAGCTCAATTTTGGCTTTAGCTGCAGCTGAGCTATGGGCACAAAAGGAACCACCGGTTGCGGTGTCTAATAAAGCTTTGTCATTTCATTTTATACCCTCGTAAAAGTACTGGATGAGGACATGATAGGTCAGATTGTGCGAAGGACACAAGGCTTGCATCTTCTTATAATGTTCGTGGTACTGCCCTAGACTTTCGTCATCCTTTAGCATAATAGAATCTAATTGCATGCGAGTAACGCTTGTTGTGGCTGCTGGATAATACTTATCCATGAAGGCTTTATACATCTCAGCCCATGACATAATAGACTTAGAAGGAAGGTCGTAAAACCAATCCTTGGAAGCATCCTTGAGGGACCACATGAAAGCTCGTAGCTTGGCCTGGCCGATATCGACATTAGTGGGCTTCATGGCCTCGCAGACTGAATGAAGATGCTGTAAGTGAGGATCCAGATTCTCCTTGGGCAATCCATGGAAAGATGGGATGTTGCATGACTGCGGATTTGAGTATCCAGTCCTATTGAACAATGGGCCAGACGATACAGCTACTAGGAGCTTCGGGGGCAGTATTAAGGTCATCTATTATTTGATCAACAGGTGGCGGGGGCGGTGGATGTGGTGGTCGTAGGTCTTCCATGTTGGGTATATGGGGGTGGAAAAACTTAGCATTGTTGAGGTCTTGATGAATGAAAGGAAACTCTTCTAGAAAGAAACCCTCGGGATTATCCAGATTGGCTAGATTTTGGTCGAGGGCAGGATTAGGGATAGTTGGTCCCTTAGCTTGCCTTCGAATTCCTCTCTCAATTCTGGTAAGCTCGAGATCAAGCGATATGAGGTCTGGAGCAGATCTTCTGGTCATACAAATAAAAATAAAAATTAGTACAAGTTAAAAACTCTCCCCGACAACGGCGCCAAAATTTGACTTGCCTTCGAAACGGGTCAAAAATAATATTAAAACCTAAGGCCTAGATACACAAATTAATTTGCATATAGTGGTCGATCCATAAGGAGGTTAAAGTACCAAATCTTGCCTTGAACGTATGATAGAAAGAAATGCATAAAAGGTAACACAAAAAAAGGGGTTTTGGTGGTCGAGCAAGTCGACCAGAGATGTCAAGGGCACGATAGCTAACAAAGACTTGAATAATAAAACAAAGAATTTAACAAGCATAACCAAAGCAGATAAAGAGTAAAATAAATTAGAACCAGGTAAAGGGAAATCTTAGCAAGGGGATTTTCTCGGGTTGCGTCGAGGTCTCGTCAGTCATCGACGCAAAGATAGCATGTTCTCAGGCTATAGACGTGCTATAGAGGCTAGGTACGTTTAGGCCTCCTACTTTCCTCTTAAGAGAAGCTACCCCCCATTTTCACTATTAATAAGGTAGCCTTGGCGTTGTGCCATCCTCCCAGGCACGAAGCGGGGAGGCAATACTCAGAACACCCATGAAGAGAAGGAAAGGCACGTCTAGGGTAAGATGCCTCTCAGTTTGTCAGGCTCGCGACACTGCCTTAATTGCTCGCTTACCCTAGACAGAACGGACCAAGATAATGACAATCCATCTAGTGTCTACTCTATTCTAAGGCTTTGCGTTAGTTATAACCAAATAAATGACAAAGATCTAGGAAAGTAAATTAAAAGGTGATCATGCTCTTAACAAAACCATCTAGATCTAACATTAAAATGGCAAGAGAATAAATATAGCGAAGAGAACATATTAAGAACAATTTGGTCTCATGACAAACCTCATACAACCCTTAAATCACCCTTGCTAAGTTTAAGAACTCAGCCACACATATTAATCATTAACAAAACAGATTTAAGGGAGAGCATAAAAGAGAAGAAGTATGAAAGGAAAATGCGATGATAATAAATACCGGTCGGAGCTAAAGCTCCGATATGAATAGTAATGCCGGCGACACTGACAAATCCCAAGGAGAAGGTGGGAGGCTGCTCCCAAAATTATACTATGATGTAATAATGTATGGTGATGCCTTAAAAAACCCTAGAACTATTGTTTAAATACTCTCCAAGCTCACTAGAAGACAAAGGACAGCTAGGAGAAAGGGACTAAAAGGGAGGACGCCCTAAAAGAATATTCCTAGGGTAGCCGAAAGGAATCTGGGGAGGAATCCCGCGAGAATCTTATTACGCGGTCCTTTGAGGAGATGAATGCACGTGCGCCAACGAGCTCGGGGCAAAATGCTGCTCTGGATGACCCAAACGGGAGTCCTAGGAAAGATAACTCGACTGGCATCAAGCGCTCAATGAAAGGAGAAACAGCTAGGCTTCAACGCTTTGAGATCCACAGCAGAATTCCACAAAAAGGGCGTATTTCGGCATCTTTTCCTCTTTGGGCCTAGATCTGCAAAAAGTAGGAATTCAAAGGAAAATTAGTAGTATAATGCCCAAGATAAGCCTAAAAATACAGAGGAAAACATGACTAAAATACGCTATATCATTGACTGTCGACCCTGACGCCGTGTACAACTGTCGCCTCTTAAAAGGCCACCAACTTATTGACCCTTCTTTACGTATCCTGCATTGTTGCTTGGCCATTACCTTCATAGGTAAGCTTAATTCTTCTGGCCAGCTCTTGGTGCAGGAGCTTTTCTTTTTGTGGTGTATGCATCATGGCTACAGGGTTAACCTTGGCTATTGGGTCGCATTTGAGTTGACTATTGTGCTTAATAATAATAGAAATCTTGTGCTTGGATCTTTGATTACCATGCTTGCTGTTAAGAGTCGCTCCTTCATGATTGCTGGTTGTGATTTGTACTCACCTGTTGATTTTAAATGGCTAGATATCCGTACCCTTGACAAGATAGGATACTTTCCCTTGGTAGATTGTGTTTTGCATTTTAGCACAAGTTATACAACGCCGCAGGATGACCTCCCACAAGTTGTCATCCCCACTCCTGGACTAGACATTGAAAGTCAAGACCCTACTATTCAACCCCCTAGGGACCTCACAACAATGCCCATTTTGTTAGGTTTGCATAATATCTAGGGTATAGGCACCATTGGACATGGGATAGCAGTAAAATGACATTGGACTTTGCACCATTTTTTTATTTCTTGCCATCATCCATCAGAATGCCCTTGACACTGACCCCTACCCCCGCTCTATATTCCTGTATGATCTTAAGCCACTCGGGCTTTTATTTGTTACCCTTCCTTAGCTGGTGGGTAGTACCCATCAATGCTTATTGCGGGGGCTAAAGACAAAACTGAGAATAGTCTACGTGTGGGGGAGATGAAGTTTCATATGTGATGTGATGAGGCCTTGCTGTTGTAAGTGGTGAAATGGTGAATCGAAGAATCGCTGCATCATAACAGAAAAAAGATTTGTGCTTGCCCTGCTACTGCTTGTATTTTATATTTCGAAAAAAAAGAAAAAGAAAAATAATATTTCTTTTAAAGTGTTCACTCGAATTGACATTGCAAATCTGACCCTTTTGCTATGTTATTCGCATTCTTATGAGTGTTAAACACCTAGCCCTGGTTCTCAATGTGAGTGCATACAATTTATCTTGTGAGGACTACTTGCGACTTCCTTGGTGTGTGAAAGTATTATCCTTGGGGTCGTTATTCCCTAAGGATGCAGATGCTTCCTTACGCATGCGTTGTGTATTGTTTAGATGGATGTGTGTGATTGAGGAATTATTATTGTGATTGAGCCATTTTATATTTCAATTATATGTATAAGTAACTAAACACATTCTTCTTAGTAGAGGCATTTTAAGCATGAACATGAGTATACATGAGACCTAACTAATCATCTTAGTCTTCGTATCTGCATTTAATTGATTCCGTGATTATTCTTAACCCATTTCTGTTTGATATTGAATCTGGCCAATTTAGTGTTTAATAGTCATTGTAGCAGTCATTCTTCTTGGTTGTGGATTATCGACTAAGAAGATCGAAGTAGACTCCTATGCACTATTGGGTGTACCTAGGAAATGGTAGCGAGAAAGGTTAATCAGATCCAGTCCTGATTGACAGCCGAGGATACTATTCTGGAGTTGTCTTCCCCTAAGCCATTGGGGACGAACACACCGAAAAGGTGTAATCGACTCAAGCCAGCTGCCAAGTCGGTAAACCCTTTAATCAGCAAGGTGTTGATTGGTAAGGCATCATCTCTGAGCGTACCTGAGGTGGTGTTGATACATGAGGGAAGCAGGGGTCATAAGCGTACCTTGATCCTATAGCAACTCTATGGATTGAAGATGAATAACCTTGAGTCAATGATTGTATCTCTTGTCCCATTGTCTTGATCAAGAACGCCATTCTTGACCAAGACCGTTAGATACTTTATTTACTTTTCAGTTCAGCTTTATCACAACTACTCAAATCCCCATTTAACATTAGTACCATATTTTTCCCTGTGGATCGATCCTCTTACTGCTATCTACAAGCAATTTGTTCTTAGTAGTGAGTTGTAACTCTTATATTTATTTTTGATGAGTTCGACGATCAGTCAAATTTTGGCACCGTTGCCGGAAAAAAATATTTTGGATAATAATCTTTATGTTTTCTTGTCATCAAATCATCTCAAGAAATAAGCAAATTCAATCTCAACCCTAGAACAACAAACAAAACTTACCCTTAGAGAATTGAACCAAGGAGTTGAGCAAGAAACCTACTTTTGCCTCAATCTACCACTAGTTGTTCAAGACTGGATGATCAAGACTTATGTCATCCTCAATCTAAAAAAGTTTCACGGTCATTCTAACGAAAATCCGCACATCCACCTAAGAAGTTTTTATCTGGAGTGTGATGCACTTAAACCTTGGGATGTCCCCATAGAGAGAGCAAAGCTAAGGACCTTCCAATGGTCATTGGAAGAGTTGGCGAGGGACTGGTTTCACAACCTACCTCACAACACCATTAGTACTCGGGCACAGATGTCCACGACCTTTTTGAACAAATATTAGAATGCAAGTAAAGCAAGAGCAGCCAGGAAGAATCTCATCTCTATTCAACAGAAATAAAATGAGAATTTTGGAGAATACTACCGTAGATTCAAAGATCTTCAGGACATCTGTCCAAACCATGGAGTGGTTAATCACACCCAGATTCAGTATTTGTATGATGGAATATGCCAGAAGGATAAAGAAAGATTTGATACAACAGCTGTAAGAGCTTTGCAAGATCTCACGCCAACTTGAGCCAAAGTATTGCTCTGCACCATAGCAGAAAACTGCAATAACAACATCTCCATAGAGCAACCTAACCCTACTTGTTTATATCCAGTTACTTTAGAACATCAACTTGCGAAAATTGCTAACTTTATGCAAAATCTTTCTACAGGGCACTAGAGCAGATTCAAAGGGAAGAATCGGAAGAAATAGGAAGAGTCCCAATAATAGAAGACTACACCTTGATCACAAAGGAGGTTGCGGGATAGAAGAAAGGAAATGTTGAATCACCTTCGCCCTTCTTACCTCCACCTGATAGGATCGAAGAGGAGGAAGAGAAAAAAGAATTCACGGAAATATTTGAAAAATTAGCAATTAATTTTCCTATGCTTGATTTAATTGCTAAAATTTCTAGTTATGCTAGATTCCTTAAAAGTCTGTGCTCTAATAAAAGGGAGCTTGTAGGTGGTGAACAGGTTAATTTGATTCAGAATGCTTCATCAGTAACCCATTCTGAGACGCCAGAAAAATATACAGACCAAGGGACCTTTGATATTCCTTGCAGGATAGGCAACAGGAAAATCGAGAGAGCCTTGTGTGACCTGGGAGCCGGAATAAACGTTTTGTCATTAGCAGAATATGAGAGATTGGGTATTGGAATCATGAAGAAGACTAAAGTAGTCATTCAACTGGCCGATCGGTCCATGATCCACCCCATAGGAGTTGTTGAAGACATTCTTGTCCAGGTCAATGATTTCATCTACCCCATTTACTTCTACGTTATTGACATGAACAAAAATTCACCTTCCAACACCCTGATGTTCTCTTTGGCAAACCTTTCCTACTTTAATTGATGTCTACCACAGTTATTTAACTCTTAAATATTGTGGTCAAATTATTGAATTTAACATAATGGTACTAAGAAATAGTCAAGCGAAGTACATAGCTTGTGCTTCATGGATGTTTATGAGCCCTCTACTATTATAGTTTACCAGCTCAATAAGACTGAACCTCTTAATTGTGTTCTTACTAGGGAAATAGGAGGAGAAAATCAGAGGATGATGAAAAGAGAACTAGTCACCAACAATGATTTATTAGAAGCTACGGAAGAGCTAAATATCCTGGGGCCCTTGTTTGAGCATAACGGTATTTCAAAATTTCCCCAAGTTTATAATGACTTTTCACCTTCCATTGTGCAGGTACCAAAGATAGAGCACAAGAGGTCACCGAATCGTACCAAGCACGATTGTCTTGACCAAGTGTGGGGTGATTCTAAGAATAAATTGCCCTTGGATCGTGTAAAGTATAAAAGGGAAGGAGAAGGAAGGACAAGCCCACAATCCCCACTACTCTTAGACCTTAACCCTTCCGACTCATAGATAGAAACTCCCCGTCTTCCAAAGCCCCCACGACCACCGGAATCCATGGCACCAAAGAAACCCACTCCTTCCACTTCCTCTTCTCGACCTACTAATAGATTCTTCCTTGCACTCAGTGACAATGAACTAGAAGCACTCTTAGTTGAAGCATTCGGACCACAATACGAAACTCATCCTCCATCGCCAAACCCACCCAACCCCAGCATGGAAAATCGACCCAAAATCCCTACCAACATCCGACGTCATTTTGACGAAGGACCGATGGAATCCGCCGCCGCCGCCAACACCGAGACCACCTCCTCCCAACCATGGAAGCGGAGATTGGAAAACCAAGAGCCCCAAGCGAGCGTAGAAAGGCGTGTTAGGAACAATACGGGCCTCCCTCAACCCTCCTTGGCCCAGACAACACCCGTCTTGGCCATCCCTCAAGTCTAGACTCCTATTGTCTCCACTATTGTCACCACCCGTACCACCAATCTCGGACCCTCATCTTCCTTCTTCACCCTATGGGATAAAGGGAAGAGACCTATGGTAGAACCAAAGCTAGAACAAGAGCCTCTCGGTTAGCTGGTGCCTCACTAACTAACAGGGTAGGTAGAAAACTAACCCTAACACTTGAGCAATACGGAGGATGGGTGAACTTCGATTCAGAATGGGAAAGGAACAAGTTTTCCTTTTTCCTAAATTACGAAGAAATCAACCCCTGCATTGTTTTTTATATTAAATTACTGAATAATCTAGGTTTGTCTTCTAGATTAAGGAAAATGGTTCATGATATCGGTTGGGGAACTATCTTCTTTACTGCTAACTCTGTGTTTTATGAATTTTTCTTGGAGTTCTACTCCAGTTTTTATTTTGATGTATCCCCTTTCGTTGATGAAGGGAAGATACACGCCAACAGGTATTTATGAGAGGTTGTGACTTTCAGATTGTGCGGCCAATGGACTCACATGAGTCTGCACAAATTTGATGTGCTACTAGGGCTCGTGCACGATTATAAGGACCAACCCAACTAGTATCCTTCCACCCTTTATGCAATCCCTGACAATTAGCCTTGCCACCAAAGTTTTTAGAATTCTTACTAGAGATCCCACAACTGAGTTTGGAGAAGGATCCAAAGCTTCAATGCTTTGTGATCCTGCCCTACAGAATTTCCATAGGTTCGTCTCGGTCTTCTTCTCGGGGAAGACCAAGAAGTCTAGTTTCTTGACCAGGAATGAGTTATTCCTCCCATGGTGTCTCGCAAATGGACTCAAGGTAAGTCCTGCATTCTAGCTGCCTAAACAATTCAGCTATTTTAAGACCAGTATGGTGCTTGGTTCTTTTATTTCTATACTTGCATTCAAATTAGAGAACTATAGTCCCGCCATAATACTTAATGGGTATCTTGTGTGTAAGTGGCTTGATATTAAAGCCCTAGACCAAATGGGAATGATCCATATTAAGACTCCGATTGACCTGACCCCATGTCATATCTTTTCTTTTCTTTTCTTTTTATTTATTTTTGTTTTGTAAATTTTTGTCTCTCTCCTCACATTGAGAACAATGTGTCCAACAAGTGTGTGGAGGGGTTTTGTTATGTGTTTTAATTATCATTGCATGCGTTAGACTTAATTTTTTTGCTAAATTTTTAGGCTTTTTAAATTTTTTCTGCATGATTTCCTCTTGTTTTTTAGTGTTTTGCATGACTCACTTGACTACTTAACTCCATATTTTATTGCCAAGGCAATTTAATGGGTTAACATTTCCAATACTTCCAAGATACATTTTCCTGGTATTCTTTAAACGTTTTTTATATGCATGATCCCCTACTTCTGATGCTTCATTTTTGACTCTATTAACCCCCTTTGATATATACGATTGTCAATTTTGAGATTTTATGAAAATTAAAGAGTTCTTGATTTTTGCTCGATTGCTTGCGGCTTTAATATGCAATTGCTCTGGTATCCTAGCCTCAGTAAGTTGGAATATCCAAAGAACTACAAATAAAATAAGAGCAGATAAGAAAAATAGAAATTTGTCTTGGCATCCCTGCCTCAACAAGTGGGAATGGCAAGAAACTATGCGTGAATCATGCGGGAGGTTGGATGGGGACTTGAAGATGGATGATATTGATGATGATGATGGACGAATTGGAGTATAAAGTGTTGCAGATCTAGATAGAGGAAGATTGAAGATGTATTGATCAATCACAAGTGATTGAAAGGATCTCAAATATACAAACCCAACCCTTTCACCCTTTAATCATGAAACTTACTTGGATTTGCAGAAATGATAGTGTTTTGGTTCTAAGAACCCTAAACCCTAAATCTAACCTAAGATATGGTCTATGAGGAAATCACATTCAAATCAAAGATAAGCTATCAAAGAGGCTAAGTCCTTCTATTTATAGTTATTGCAAAACAAGACTGAAAAGCTACTTAAAAAAGACCTAATCACGTTTCTGCCAATTCGATAACGTGATCACGTTATCCCTTGGCGTGATCACGTTATCCCTTCTAGTTTGGGCGTGATCACGTCATCCCTTAGGGTTGATCACGTTATCCCTTCTATTTTGGGCGTTATCACGCCATCCCTTGGGCGTGATCACGCCAAGTTTTGAGTCCAGGAGTGCAAAACTCGCGCCAAGGTCCTTTCGAGTGCGTTCGAGGAAACTAGGCCACGCGGGAGGTCTTTCCTTGGTGATGTATGGATCCACGCTCGTGTCACTGAGTTCGACCCTGTTACCACTATACCCAATTTATATTGTGCATTAGGCGATAGGTTTTATTATTATTTTTGATGGCTTTGACAACCGATCAAAATCCGTACACGACCTCGAATGGTGAAAATCCAATACATGAATGATGTGCATAATTGTATGAAAACTCAATAAAAGCAATGCTATCTTCCCACTTAGTGTCATGTTTGTCAACCATGACGCAAACAAAAGATCCTAAGGTCTTATTCACTACTTCTGTTTGTCTATCCGTTTGAGGATGACAAGTAGTAGAGAAGAGAATCTTAGTGTTGAGCTTCGCCCAGAAGGTGCATTAAAAATGGCTAAAAAAATTGATGTCACGGTCGTTAACAATGCTTCTGGGCATGCCGTGTAAACACACTATATGTTGAAAGAATGGTTGTGCAATGTAAATGGCATTATGAGTTTTAGCACATGGAATGAAGTGGGTTATTTTTTAGAAATGGTCAATGACTACAAAAAATTGAATCATTTTCATGCTTAGACTATGGAAATCCTAGGACAAAATTCATAGACAAATCAACCCAAGGGTGACTAGCGACAGGAAGAGGTATATATGTGAGGCATGATGCATGGACTTTGATTTTTCTTTCTTACACACAAGGCATCGATTGATCACTTTGGTTACATCAATTTTCATTTTAGGCCAAAAGAAGTGCGCCTTTATAGCATGCAAAGTTTTTGTAATGCCAAAATGTCCAGTCAAACCACCACAATACGCTTCCAAGACAAGTAATTCCCTATTGCTAGACCTAGGAATACACTCAATCCAAATTGTGGTAGTCTTCTAGTCGGAATAGGAATAATTGCTTAAGTTGGTCTTCTAATCCTATCAAACTTCCGACTTCTGTAACTCTTTCCTGCAGCTTATTTTATCATTTTGTGCTAAGCCCAGCTAGCTTGTGTGAATGTGCATCTCCAGTTCCCAGCTTTCTACAGTGTTGACTCTTCCCTAGGTCTAGGGAAGAGTCAGGAATGCTCCAAACCAGCCCTCAGCATATGACTTGATCACTTTTGCTCTATTCTTTGGGGTATTCACTCATGTTTCTTCTTTTGATTCTTCAAGTCTGTTCCTGGAAAAATTAAGGAATATAACCAAATTAGCAGTTACCTCAAATATTACTAAAAGAGATAACAATTATATAGAAAATAAGCAACCAATCAAACACCAAGAACACACTTTCGAACTCACACGCTTGACTCTAGAGACTCTTAAGAAGTAAATAACAATATTTTCACTAGAAAGAAACACATAACTTTCTGGAGAGACGCAACACAACTCAAGAACATAGCATGAACATAAAGGAGACAACTTTGGATTGACTTTCGATTAACATGAATTTGACAAGGATTTTATTTGAAATAAAACCACAGATATAACTCCAAAGATTCACAAGATATAGAAGAATGATATTCAACCAAGAAAGAAGAAAAAATTATGGCTGAAAACACAAGAAAAATGTACCAATCCTTGAATGTCTTTGCTCCGTTACCATTTGATATGGTCACGGCTACTTCTTCGGCTTGGGTGATGTTTTGGTCACCAAGGCCATGGATTTTTATAGGAAAGCCATGAGCTTTTCTTCTCTTAATAAGGATCTAGTTCAAGTTTGGGAATGGTACACTCAACACTCAATAAATGTCACAAACAATCACACAAACACAAGTGCGGAAATGTAACTTGACCGAAAGGATCAAGGATCTTGTTTGGCCTATTTTGGGTTGAAAACTAAGAATCATATTCAATACAAATTTGACAAAACAAAGTGGAAATTTGATGTTTTTACTTGAATCAAGCCAAAGGCTTTCCAAACCAATAGGTAAGTACCAAGATGAGTCCAATTGAAAGAAAGAGGCTTAACCTCTCAACTATGCTTTCAACAAAATAATAGACCAAGTCTTAAAATGAAATGGAAAGAGCTATTTATACAAAGTGTTGAAGGGCTGCTCTTCAAAAGGTCGGATGGGCTTAAGTGAGGCTGGAGGGGCCTTGGTGCGCTCGGTTGCGCCTGTCACGTGTTAATGCGCGCTATAGGGTTTTGCGTGAAGGGCCTCATTCTTTGTTCGGACATCCCATGAAATTTCTTTGTCCGGACATCCCATGCTCGGACATCCCATGAAATTTCTAGGGTTTTGCGTGAAGGGCCTCATTCTTTGTCCGGTTATCCCATCTGTGAGTGTGATAGGTGGCCCACGGCCTTCGATCATACCCGATTTCATGCCACGCTCGGCCAACCCATGTGCGACTGCGATAGTGTTGCTCATTCTATTTTCTTGTCCATCCACACTCTCCTCCATGCCCGTACCATTTGAAAAAATGCTATTTTCTTATCCATCCACACTCTCCTTCACTAATGGTATACTGTTAGCCACTGGACAGTTTTATGAAAATTGGACACTTTTAGGGTTTTGTGCTTATTTTGTGTAATAGTATAAAAAGCTCAATGCTTGTGGGATTCTAAGCTTTGATGGTGCTTTGATACCCCCATAAGGATAAAACTTAAATCCATTTTCAAATGTGTAGTTTGTTGGTACCTCATTTTGTAAACGTTTGAGTAATAAATACTATGTATTTGAGATTATTGTAATATTAAGAATATTCTACCTGTGTGTTCAAGATATTACTAAAGTGAGCTTTAAGCATTCATTCATTCGTTGTCCAAGCTATGATCTCAAGTCTCATCTGTTTTCTCCATCCGCATTCTCACGGATTCTCTACAGAAGCGCACACCTTTGGTGCACAAAACCTCACCAAGCTCGCAAGAGAAACCATGACCTTCTTACGGGTATTATCTATCCTTTTGGGTATCTTGTCTGTGTTTTCTTACGCTGCATCCTCCCTTATTTTCCCCAAATATTCTTGTGTATTTCTTGTTGTATGTTGTGTGACAAACTCAAGGCTATATCCTTGCATAGAAAGGCCATACGGATCCCTGAAACCATATCATCATACAAATCAACCAAATGTGAAAAGCCAAAATTTGAGCATCAAGAGAAGTTAGGAGTACGTACCTCTATGAAAGTGCATCGGCTACCACGTTCTCTTTCCCTTGCTTATACTTGATTGTGTAGGAAAAGGCCTCAATAAACTCCATCCATTTTGTGTGCCTCTTATTGAGCTTGGCTTGTCCTCAGAAGAAGTTCAAGCTCAAGTGGTCGATGTGGATAACAAATTGGTTTGGAAGGAGTTAATGTTCCCATACCATTAAGGCTCTTACTAGGGCATAAAATTTTCTATCATTTGTAAGGAGGTAAAAATTACAAGTCTTTACTTTTAAGCCGACCTTTTCCTAAGTTGCATAAATAGAACTTCTCTTTCTCATTTGTAACTTAGTCTATCTCTTTGTTGAAACTTAGTTGAGCACCCTCCTATTTTCAACATAGGCTCTCTTGGTGCTTATCTATTTGGTTTAGAAATCCATTGATTTGAGTCAAGGAAAAATATTGAAAATTTCTACCTTATTTTAGTGTCAAATTTGCGTCAATTTATTTTGATTTCCAACATCAAAAGGCCAAACAAGACCTCAATGCTTTGGTATTGGTGCATCACCGATAATGGTATCAATCATCGGTGTAGTCGCATCTTCGGTAATGGCGTTAATCATTGGTGTATTCGCATCATCGGTCATGAACACATCATCTCCTCCTCCTTTGAAAGGATTCACACTCGAATCCATTTCTTGAGCATCCGCGGTTCCTTCATGTCAAAAGAACCATACTCACGTGGGAGGTCTAGGACATAAGCAATGGTATTGATGCGGTGGAGGATTTGGAAAGGACCATCACCTCGGGGGCTTAGTTTCTCTTGCCTTTGGCTAGGAAACTAATCCTTGCACCTATGATGCCAAACCCATTGGTCTGGCTCAAAGGAAGTAGGTGTCTTGCCGTTGTTATGCTTGACTGCCTCGCGCTCCTTCGTGCGTTCGATATTCTTGCAGACTTGCTCATGGAGCTTCTTGACTTCCTGATGCGGTCCAAGGAGCCAAATATGTGCTACCAATCCCTCAAGGCCCACTGACACGAGCTATAAGTAAGAAGTTGCAAGGCTCATTGACATTGCCCATTAAAAGGAGCTCTAGAAGGAGGCAGCGATTAAGGAGGCGCTTTTGAAGGAAATGGAAAAGTTAAAGGTGAAGCTTGTCAACATCATTCAAGCTTTATTTTATGAAGTCTCATCTTGAATTTCTAGTCAATCTAAGCCTGTTTGATCCTTGAAATGCAAGGAATACGCCAACTTGCTTATATGTAGCCTATTCTATCTTGTGAAATATTTGATTTGTGGGGTATTGATTTTATGGGACCTTTCCCTAATTCTGGAGGTAAATTTTATATTTTCTTAGCTGTTGATTACATTTCTAAATGGGTAGAGGCGAAGGCCACTCGAATGGATGATGCCAAAACTGTTATTTCCTTCTTCAAATCTAACATCTTGTCCAGGTTTAGAGTTCCTCATAGGATTATTAGCGATCGAGGAACCCACTTTTGTAACAGGATAGTTTGAGCTCTATTCAAGAGGTATGGTATCATGCATCGAGTATCTACTACCTACCACCCACAGACAAATGGCTAAGCCAGAGTTTCAAACAGACAGATAAAATCTATCTTGGCCAAGACAACAACCCCACAAGGAAAGACTGGAGCCAGCGACTATATGAAGCACTTTGGGCCTACAGGACCGCTTACAAGACGCTAATTGGCATGACTCTATTCAGATTGATGTATAGGAAGGTGTGCCATCTACCTATCGAGGTGGAACACAAAGCATATTGGGCCATCAAATGCATCAACACTGACATTGATGTAGCAGGAGAGCAAAGGAAGTTACAGCTCCATGAGCTGGAGGAACTAAGAAACCAGGCCTATGAGAATTCAGAGATCTTTAAGGCCAAGACAAAATCATACCATGACAAGAGGATCACCAAGAAGAAATTATTTATCGGGCAGAAAGTTTTACTTTACGATTCTAGATGTAGAATTTTTCCTGGTAAATTAAAAACCAAATGGAATGGACCTTTTGTGATCACTGATATTTTTCCTCATGATGCAGTAAACATCAAGAATCCCAGAACTGAGGTTGTGTTGAAGGTGAATGGGCAGAGATTCAAGCCCTACTTAGAAGGATTGAAACCCCACACTATGGAAGAGGAAATGGTAGAGGAACCTACACCAAACAAGGAGTGATGAGAGACTCCTATGTATAGCTTAAGACAATAACTAAGGGTGCTTCTTAGGAGGCAACCCATGTTTATTTTTATTCTTCATTTTAGTTTTAATTTTGTTTCAATCTGATGTAATCTGATCGACTCTCATATTTAGTGACAAGATACTAAGAGTGACCAAGCCAGCGTACTCTTGGCCAAGAGAGACCTTTTTGACATGTGGACATCAGTTTTTAAGGAGGATAGTGTAAAAAGAGAGTCATGACCATGAACAGTCCCACTACTCCCTCAACCCTTCAGCTCTCCTACAAAATCATAACTACCACTCTCTCTAGAAACTACTAGTCTTCCACCTTCAATCCAACCACCACTAGCGTCAATAGCACAATCAAAGGCAACTATTAGAGCCGAAAAAGGTCGCGAACGTGCCTAGACTCCCACCACTTCATCACCCACTACCTTCACTCTACCAAATCTCCCAACTCACACCCATTCCATAAACCCAGAAACCCATTGTACACATAATTTTTCCTAAAATAGGAGAAAATTACACGTGTCAAATTACAAATGTTGAATGTAGAATAAAAGTGGTTCTTCTTCTCTTGATTCCTCTTATTAATGAATCAGTCTTCACTTCGGATTTGAATTTGAACATGAGTTGAATGGTTGACGGATTGGCCTTGAATCAGCTTGTAATCCGCGATTGATTTGACAAGAAACTGGCCTTGAATCAGCTTGTGGCTTCTACTTGATTTGATTTGAGAAGAAACCGGCCTTGAATCAACTTGTGGCTTCTTCTTGATTTGATTTGATGTAGTTAAGAGAGAACCGACCTTGAATCAGCTTGTGGCTTCTCTTTCTTTCTTGAAGACGATCTGCTTCAGTTCTTGATCTTCGCAACACTTCTTCTCTCCAAGAAAATCTCTTCCCTTTCACCTTCTAATGAAGCCTCTATTTATAGGCTCATAAGGGTGATTTTGGAATTAGAAAGATGACATGTGCCTTCATCTCATTGGTCCAATTTGTAACCGTCGTTATTAATTAATTTACATATTAATTAATAATTGAATATCAATTAATTTGACATTTAATCAAATTAATAAAATATTAGATGAGTTTTATTCCCTTTAAATATGAGCTTGCTGGTGGGTTTCGACCAAATAAGCTTTATGAATTTCGGTGAATGGGTTTCGTGGCCTTTTTTATAAACTAGGCCGAATATTTTAAGACGAGCCGAAATTTTGATGTCTACAAATGCCCCCTCAAAATTATTTTCCTTGACTACGCCAATTAATTAATATTCACCCATATGGATTAATATTTGCAGAGGGAAAGAAACCAAAATTACTCCAATTGCAAAAGTCATAATTGCAATTAAAACAGGAAGAAGCCAAAATCATGGTAAATCACCACAATTAAAACCCTATTTTGTCATTATTGTGCATATAAGATACACAATGCTAGCCTCCAACATCATTCCTTGCATCTCTTCTTTGCTTAGTTGCCGCATCAAAAGGTAATTCTTTGATTTTTATTTTTTATTTTTTTGATTGATTGTTCTTGTATGCTGCTGCTGTTTTCCTCCTCGCTTTATTTTGTTTCTACACATATATTCATGTCTTCTGTGCTCCTTTTGTTAAGCCAATTAATCATGCTTCCTGTGCTCACTTTTTTTTAAAACCAATTAATTAATATGCTGCTGTTGCTTTATTTTGTTTTGCATATATACATATGCATGCTTCTTGTGTCTGCGAATGACCAGGCCAATGAAGGCAAGCTTAATCATGATGTCCCCGCACCTCGTGGCAGTGGCTACGCCATGAACAAATCTTAACCGCATGATGATTTTTTTCCATGAACAAATCCCTTTTTTTTTCTTAATTGATCAAAACATTTGTCATAATTGGACAGCATTTATTTCCTTTGAGTGAGCAAAATCTTCTCCTTAATTTAGCAGAATTTTTCTTCCTTAGTTGAGCAGGATCTCTTCTTCTTAATTAAGCAGAATTTTTTCCTTAATTGAGCAGATTCTTTTCTTAATTGAGCAGATTTTCTTCATCTTTCTCCTTACAAATAAAGTAATACCCATGCTCACTTCTTCAATTAATTTTGAATTTTTTTCCTTCTTGCTGCTACTTCGTTCCAGAACCATTCGAGAGGGGGAAAGGTAGATTTTCTGATTTTTTTCTTCATGCTTTATTGTTTCTGCATATATATGCATGGCTTCCTTTTTTTCTTACTGCAGGGACTGCCACAGGAGCAACCAAGCATTTCCCTTTTTTCATGCTTTAGCTTTAATCCCTCTTTTGCTTTATTTATGTTGTGCAGGAACGCCAATCTAATCAAGCCTTTTCTTTTTGTAATTTTGTGTACAAGCACCTTGGAGCAATTTCTTGTACTTGGCTCTTTTTTTCTTCTCTTTTTTTTTCCTTTTTTTTTCTGCGTTTTTTTTTTACTATTTTCATATGATTGGTTGGTCGGTTGCGGGCTGCTGGACCGCTGCTCGCCGGAGTTGCAGACGTGCCGGTACTGGAGGTTGAAGACAGAGTTGGTTCTGTCTTGGTCTTGGGTAGTGGGTCATGCTACTTTTTTTCTTTACCTTTTTCTTTTGTGCAAGTAACATCCGTACTCCTTTTTTTCTTTTTTTCTTTTTTTCCTTTTGAAACAGATGACTTCGTTTTCATCACAATCCGTTGGTGCCGCTGCACTGTAACCTCTTAATATGGACTGGATTGGCGAGAGCTTAGATCAAGAGCAAAGAGGACGATTTCTTTATTTCCCGGAAATCGAAGTGAAGCATCGTTCACAATCCAGAGGGAAAGGAGTGTTGAAGCTCGCCATAGTGAGTCGATCAACAGAGGATCCTAATATAAGCTCCATCGAGGGTCTGGATCAGTGCTTTTTAAACACTGTATCCCACCTAATTGATGTAAAGGCTTCAGGATACTGCCCTACCAGCACCGACGTGAACCTCATCGAGGGCCTGGATCAGTCCTTTTCAAGGACTGCATCCCACCTAATTGATGTAGAAGGTTCAGGATCTCATCCCACCTTGCCTATTCCTTCCTTTTGTAGCACTGAAGACTATACCCCGCATCCAGAGATTGCCGAGAGGATCAAGGTAAAACGTTGTAGATGGGGATCGTCACTTGTTGCTCGAGAAGAGATCTCTTATCTTCAAGGCCTTCGGGAGTGTCTGCTTTGGACTCACAAGCGCCTTCAGAACAAAGGCTTCGGGCTTAGAGGCATCTTCGGAATAAAAACTTCATGAACTTAAAGGCATCTTCGGAACAAAATACCTTAGACTCAGAGGCATCTTCGGAACAAAAGCTTCGGATTCAAAGGCGTCTTCGGAACAAAAGCTTCGGACTCAAAGGTGTCTTCGGAATAATAGGCTTCGAGCTTAGAGGCATCTTCTATTCTTCAGTAGGTCATTAAGGACATATTTACGTCTGTCGCCGTTCCATTGAAGTTGAAGGTTGGGCACTTTCTGACTTGAGTTGACTCTTTGATCGTCACTCAAATATACTAATATTTTCCTGGTGCCTAGATGCACAAATTAATGTGTACAGAGCAAGACAGGGTCGAACCGCAGAGATTGAAGGAATAAATTGCTAGTGAATATGTATGACAAGACAATACGCAACAGATCTAACCGAAGTAACAGTACTGAGGGGGGGGTTATGTTGATTAATAAATTAATCAACACAGAGTATGGGAGCTAACAAAACAGAATTGTAAAGTAATTATCTAGGGCACGAAAGTAAAATGTAATCCAGGGCAAGAGATGTAAACAGATCAAATGTAGGAAAAGTAAGGAAAAAGATATTAATCAAATAGGACGAGATCTTAGCGAAAGGTGTTCCCTTGGGTTGCATTTTAGGTCGACTAGTCATCGGTACAAAAGTATTCTAGACTCAAGTACAAATCTGCTATAGGGACCGCGTTTCCACACCGCATCCCCTGCTTACCTTCTTAGATAAAATTCACCCCCCGTTTCCACATATGAGGTGACCTTGACGTTCAGCCATCCTCCTAGCTACCTCTCTTGTCATCAAAAGGCAGCCTTGACACTTCGACCTGTCATGGGTACGAAGTAGGGAAGCTAAATTCAGAACGCCCATGAAGGGGAGGTAAGACAGATCTAGGGCACGACAGCTAGGCTTGTCAGACCCGTATCACATACCCTAGATAACTATTTACCCCTAGGTGAAGCCTCTCGCGCTGCCTCCCCTAGGTGTCTGCTAAAACTCCAGGGCTTCGCGTCAGGTATAACCCTGGAATATGACGTTACTGATGCAGAAATACTAAAAGATGATCAAGCTCTTAACATTTCTAGACAAGCATGGAATTAAATTGGTAAATAATTATGTGCAACAAGAGAATATATTAACCATGCATTAGACCTCTTAGCCGAACCCTACAACCCTTGAAACACCTTTCACTAAGAAGGGAGTATTTAGCTACTCATACTATAATGTAAACAATAGGTATATAGAATCATGCAATAACAAAGAAAGTAAAAAGGGAGTAGAGGAAACCGGTAGATTAATTAATAATCGAAGAGGAAAGTTGCTACAAAAGTTGTTCTTGATGATAAGAGGAGAAGATTCCCAGAAAATAAGTGCTAAAATTAATGTAAGAAAATATCCTTGGACAGCCGTCCTTACAAAAACCCTAAAACTATGCTTATATAGCCTAATACTAGCTAGGAGACAAAAACAACTAAGGGCAATGAGGGTGTGACAGCACATGTCCTTGCAAAAGGAATATTCTGGGATTCCTGACACGCCTGATGCCTTCTAGAAGCATTTGGGATTCCGTGCGGATCTTTGAAGATGCTTTTCTTTGGTGGAAGATGCAGAACTGTCGAGGCCTTGAGACGGCGCACTGGTCTGGTTCGCGTCGAGGTCTTGACGATGTTCTTTCTTCTAGGCCTGGAAACTGGAATTCCTCAGAATTGCTCTAAAATTGTTTCTTTTCTATCTTTTCCCTCTTTTGATGCTAATCTGCAAATAAGATTGGAATTAGGGTCAAATAGCAACATCAAGCCCCCGAAAGGGCTAGAAAAGAGGGTAAAACTGAAGTTATGAAACGTGCTATCACTCTTACCTCACAAGGAGAGAGAAAGGCACGAGTCATCTTCCTTCACCTAAATTTCAGCTAGTTGCAAGGTGATCTTAAAGGTATTGATTAGAACATCCAGAAGTTTTTCGTAGAACAGGAAGAATGGAAAAGGGAGAGACCGTCACTGTAGCTGATATTAAAGCGATTGATCGTGAGAGGGAAGAGCTTAGGCATACTCTCTTTCAGATGGCAGACTTGGAAGACATAGTGACAGCCTTGATGTAGTCTCTTTCTCTTCTTTTTTCCAAGAACATATTTATTTTGTTCATTTATTTAGCCGTACACAGTTTATACTCTTGCGGGCCAGGAGTATTACAATGATTTGGTTTTCTTTTTACCGTACACAGTTTATACTCTTGCGGGTCAAGAGTCATGTGATGATTTATTTTTTTTGATGTGATGTGACTGCACTTGAAATATGTCAAGTTGCCTACATGCCTTCAAAGAAGAAGGATCAAGTCATGATGTAGTTCATTTTTTTTTCTTTTGTTTGTTTGGCTTTGCAGTTTACCCTCTTGCAGCTAGGAGTAGCGGCGATGATTTTTAGGCATAGAAGTGCTTCAAGACCTTTCCGTTGATAGGTCCGATGTGTAATTCGTTGACTTCTTCCAATTTATCAATTGTGGCTTGCCCCCTTTCCTCGAATGTTGGCGGAGCTAGCTCTAGTTCATCTTCATCTGACACTTCCTCAACAGAAGCACAATTAGCGTTCTCAACTTTCATGTCTTCAGCATTGTAGAAGAGTTGTCGTGCAACACTTTTTCTCTTCTGCTTCTGCCTTTTGGACTTTCCTTTTTGGTTTAGGACATTAGGTCCTAGCCGTGTGAAGACGGACTTCTTCTGTGACGATATCTGAATTTCAGGCTTTAGGGGAGCTTTGTCTCCTAACCTGTAAAAAACAGAGACCCTAGTCGCTTCTCCTTGGATACAGCTAAATACGGGAAGCTTTTCCTCCTTAGAGGTTTCTTTGTCAACTTCACATATTTGTATCATAATTGGGTTCGCAGAGGCCCTTTTGACTTTGATCTTGGCTGGAGGATCTAGTAGAAAATAAATTCCACTAGAAAGGACTGCATCCAAGTCACCAAGTTGGCGAGGTTCCCCTTTTCTGTACCCAGCATTCTCGAAGAATCTTTTGACTTTTGGGTCATATCATGCTCAACTGTATCCTTTTGATCCTTCGCTTTTTATATCTTCGGATCTTGTCTCCTGGGGAGTTTCCAGCTTGGATGGTCTTGGGACTTGTGTTGAAATCATAGGAATGGGGAGAGTCATACTCTTCTTTAAGACCTCTACTCCTTCAGTGATGGCGGTTTTGGAAGTGAAGCCTTTATGAATACAAGTGTTGCCCTTGCGGCGGAAGAGGAGCTTTCTTCATTCCTCTTACATTCTGGTGCGAAGATGGGAAAAGCTTTTGAAGGGACCTTTTCCTCTAAGAAGAATTTGGCGTCCGTGAAATGTGATTCCTCTTTGTCGAATGGATTGGTTTCTCCCTTAGCGCACTTTACCTCTCTATTACGAATGAATTTGAGGCATTGGTGCCAGCTTGAAGGGATAACTTCTCTTTCATGTAACCAAATCCTTCCGAGGAGCCGCTGGTAGGATGTTATGGCATCAATTAAAACAACATCAGTATCTTTGTGGTCAAATCCTTCAACTTGCTCCACACTAACCATGTAGACTGCTACGCAATCTTCAGGAGATTGTTCTCCTGGGACATACTCTTCACAAGTCATTGTCCCTTTTAGTTGAGACGAAGACCTCGGTGTTGAGCATTCGAGAGCGTGGTGCCTCCCTTTTCTAGACGTTGGATGAGTGTGAGCCTTACAAGGCGTTCGTTCAAGCTTTGTCGGCGCATGTATCGAAGCCTTTCCCTTGCGAGGCTTATCAACAGTCTTAGCTTCATGGGAGGTCTTTGATGGCTCACCTGGAAGACCCTACCCTTCTGGCTGAACGTCACAATCTTGGCTAGAGACGCCATGAGGGTATTTTGAGGATGACTTTCTTTTGGAAGAACCTTTTTATTCTTCTTCCTTCTGAAGGTTGACCATCCATCTTTAATTTCATCTTCGGACTCAGAGCTTGTTTCCCAAACGTCCAAGTCGTCAGTCATCAACTAGTACAAGCTTGGCCCTTAAGGGTTTCCTATCTTTTGCATCCCAGGGTAGGCATAGATGACCTTGACCTCTCCATCAGTGCTGAATTCTATAGGGACTGCCCCCTTCGGTAATTCAGCTATTAGAACCATTGGCTGAGTGGCAACTGGGTTCTGACCTAAAGCTTGCGACAATGGAATAGGGTCAAATGACCCAAATGCGATCTTAGTTGGTGTAGTATCGTTCTTTGTAATGGTTGTGATGTAATTGGCATCTACGACATCTTCATCATAGAGTTTTATTTTTCCTTCCTTGTCCAAACGAACGATGAGGTATTTAAGGACAAAACACTTATCTACCAGATGACTGATGATCCGATGACATTTGCAATACCTACAGTTGTTGACCTGGTTCACTTATTCTGGGCGCTTTGATGGTGGAAGCTCGATCAATTTTTGTTCAAGAAGCTGGTCCAGAATGTCGGAGACTTCCAAGTCTAAAAAGGGATATCCTCTTTCTTTACGTTCCTTCAGGGTCCTTCTTTGAGATTTGAAAGGCTTGTACTCGGTCTTAACTTGTTTCACCTCTTCTTTTCTTTGTATCTCTTTGAAGGATATTTTCGCAGGTGCCGCGGTGACTACCATGCTTTCCTTCCCTTTGTTGGTCTTCAGGTCTTCCCTTACTTCTTCCTTTTCACGAGAGCCATTTGGCAAGTAACTCCCATGCCTTTGGATCTGAATTTCCAGATCATGAGCTCTAGTTGCGACCTCCTCGAATTTGCGTGGCATGTTCGCCTACAAGTTGTAGAGCAGCCCCTAATGCATGCCTTGGACACACATGTCGATTGAAGATGACTCACTGATCCTTTCTTTGCAATTAAGGACCAAGTTCCTCCATCTTTCGATGAATTCAGTGATAGGTTCATCTTTTCTTGTTTTTGTTCCAGCCAATTCAGGTAGGCCAACAATCCGCCGAGTGCTATAAAAGCGAGTTAGGAAGTCTCTTTCCAACTGGTCCCAACTATCAATAGACCCAGGCCTGATATCATTGTACCATTCAAAGGCCACGCCTTTCAATGATCGAATGAATTGCTTCACCATCATATCTCCATAAGTTCTTGTATTGTTGCAAGTCTCTATGAAGTGAGCGATGTGTTGTTTAGGGTTCCCTTTCCCCTCGAACTGCTGGAATTTTAGAGGTTGATACCATATAGGCAGTAACAGTTCATCTATGCGCCTTGAGTATGGCTTCGGGTAACCAAGTGAGGATTGCGAGGCTCCTCTATATTGAACACGGATAATGTCAACAATCATCATCTATAGTTGTTGAACTTTCAGGTTTGTGATAGGTGTCGCGGTGTTGTTGTTGTTGTCATTCAGATTATTCACCAGGATGTAGTCTTCATGGTATTTTTGCTGTCGTTCTCGCTCAACATTCTCATCACCAAAAGAGCCTCCGCTAGAGTTTGGATTGCTTGATGAACCTGGGTGACTTGCCAACTTAATCGTCAAGAAAGTTATTTGGGCATCTTTCTCTGCCATAGCCTTTGTCAAATTTTCAATTGTCGTGGACATCTCTTGAAAGCGAGTCTCAGGATCTTGGGAAGCGTCGATGACGATCACCGCAGCAAAGGATTCGGAGGAGTCAGAGTTGTAGTCTACCCATCTCCTAGTTGGAGTATTTTCAGAAGCAATTCTGGTATCAGACTCTCCACTCGGATGATAATCATAGTAAGAGTCGTCAGATCTTGTTTGCACCTCTTTGGTGACCTTTCTTCTGGGTTTTTCCCTACGGGAAAATTGTTTCAATGGTGACACCAGCTAGGCTCTTCCGGATCTAGTGCGAGCACATGTTGCGGGAAGACCTTCTTGAAGTGCTTCAGGAAAGGAGTCGTCGGTCTGATTTCTAATCAGGCGATTCAATTTGGATCTTGATTTGAGGAGTGTGATTCAAAAGATGAGAGGAGAGTAGTGTCCCACTAGGCATGCCAAAGATTTGTACACACAATTTTTCCTAAAATAGGAGAAAATTACACGTGTCAAATTATAATTGTTGAATGTAGAATAAAAGTGGTTCTTCTTCTCTTGATTCCTCTGATTAATGAATCAGTCTTCACTTCGGATTTGAATTTGAACTTGAGTTGAATGGTTGACGGATTGGCCTTGAATCAGCTTGTAATCCGCGGTTGATTTGAGAAGAAACTGGCCTTGAATCAGCTTGTGGCTTCTGCTTGATTTGATTTGAGAAGAAACCGGCCTTGAATCAGCTTGTGGCTTCTTCTTGATTTGATTTGATGTAGTTAAGAGAGAACCGGCCTTGAATCAGCTTGTAGCTTCTCTTTCTTTCTTGAAGACGATCTGCTTCAGTTCTTGATCTTCGCAGCACTTCTTCTCTCCAAGAAAATCTCCTCCCTCTCACCTTCTGATGAAGCCTCTATTTATAGGCTCATAAGGGTGATTTTGGAATTAGAAAGATGACATGTGTCTTTATCTCATTGGTCCAATTTGTAACCGTCGTTATTAATTAATTTACATATTAATTAATAATTGAATATCAATTAATTTCACATTTAATCAAATTAATAAAATATTAGATGAGTTTTATTCCCTTCAAGTATGAGCTTGCTGGTGGGTTTTGACCAAATAAGCTTTATGAATTTCGGTGAATGGGCTTCGTGGCCTTTTTTATAAACTGGGCCGAATATTTTGAGGCGAGCAGAAATTTTGATGTCTACACCCATATAACCCCTTTCGTTTCCCTTCCACCTAGAATTCCATCTCCAGTAGGCTCCAATCAATAAACCAGCTCTAATCTAGCAACAAACTCTCATCTCAGAGAGGCATTGTCCACAAAAGCCTTCGCTACCATAGTCCTCACCTCGCTCAAGATTGTGTCAAGTCTGGACCACAACCGCCGCCATCAACCACCCCAATAGAGACATCTCTAGAAAAACCTCAGCTTTTCTCCACCGTCGTAAATTTTGTCACCGCTGAGTCAGGAGGAGGTCCAATAGATAGATGAAGAGATTCAACAACTAGAGCCGATTGAGGTTTAAGATGAGAAGAGTGTCTCCGGCGATTCTGACTCTGCCTCCAACCCAAGATACAAACCCAGCCGAGCTGAGCTGGTATCGGAGATTAATTTCGATGAAGTTCCCCTAACCTTGCTTAGGAAGTGAAGACTAGAAGTGTCAGTGATTGACCCAAATGTTGAGAGGCGCGCTAAGAGTAGAATGGATGTGCCAGCACCTAGCTTGACCAAGAACCCATCCATTTTTACTAAGAAAACACCCATTCCTGCCCCCTCCAAGAAGATTTCGGCTCATGTCCTTACCACTCCAAAACCCAAAATAACACCTGCATTTGCCCCTGCTTTTACTCCAACCTCCACCAGAAGATTCAAACATGTTACCCACAGGGGCGCACCGTTCAAGGACCAAGTCGGACCATCCTCCCCTGCCACTAAGAAGCATAAAGGCAATCTCCATGATTTCAATGCCCATAAACTGCTTGAACTCAAGGCTCTTGATCAAATGGGTTTTTTTTTCATTTGGAGAGAGATGTTGTTTGTTAAAATACAGGTTATACACAAAAGGAAGGAAGAATCTTTTGTCCCAAGCATTAAGGAAAATTCAAGTTGGCCCATTTGAAGTTTCCAGCAGAAACTGCAACTCAAGAGGAAGGAATATAAGAAGTGGCGACTGAGCATCAGAATGACCAAGGTGCTTCTCTCAGCCAAGAGCACAACCAAGAGCAGTTAGCTGCACCTTCTGCCACACCAGAACCCAACCTCGAGACTCTGATTGCCCTTCTGGCTAAACAACAGAAGACCAATCAACTCCTCCAAACCATGTAGGCCTCCTAATTGTAAGTTGTCACACTCAACCAAACAATCCTCGACTCTCTGCTCCTTCTGCATAATAAGATTGACCAATCCCTTACTCCAGCCGCCCCAGGAACTTACTTTCCAACAGAATCTGAGTCTAATTGACTTGCCCCAGGTCACATCCTTTCATTATTTTTTGTTTATTGTATATACTTTTACTCTTTATTTTGATTTTGCATGAATTTTATTTTATGTGTTGCTTTCCACTTTCACATTGAGGACAATTTGTCCAATAAGTATGGGGGAGAGTTTAAGACTACTTTTGTGTGATACCATCTTTTGTGTGATTTCAATGTTTTGAGTGTCTTATTGTTTATGCATGAGCTAGTTTAATTTTTTTCTAATTTTAGGTCTATTTTTTGTTTTTATCTTCCTGCATGATTTTTCTTTTGATTTTTTGTGCTTTTAGAAATAGACTTTTGTATGATCTGTGTTTTTTTCTATGATGCATGAAAACCAAACCCTTTTCTCTTCTTAAATCTCACCATAACATTTAAAATACAATGACACCCAACAATTCTAATCCATGTTTTATTAACAAGGCAACCTTTAGTGTAACATGTTCAACATCAGCAACTCCCACTTTTCACCATAGAACCATGATTAGTTAGCTTAGAACTTAAGATGACCATTGGAGGAACATCAAACCTTCTTGACCAAGAATGCAAATTTTTTGTCTTGACTAAGCAACACTGAACAGTCCAAACAATACAAAGAGTTGTCAATATTATAAATTTTGCACTGCCTGTGGAGTCTTTTAAATTCTTTGCATGTACGTGTGGACACCACTTGGAACCAACAGGGTTGCACGATGTTGGTAAATTGGTACCATCATCCCTAACATAGGCAAAACTCCCCAAAGTGCATTTAGAGAATCCCTTACTACCGGGACGAACAAGCTAAGTCGAGGGTGTCCATTGTTTGAACTTTATTTGTTATATCTTTTGCAAAGCAAAGAAAAAGAGAAGACTCAAAGAAAGCATTGCCAAAAAAAATTAAAAATAAGAGAAGAAAAGAAATAGTGTAATAAAAGACTCCAAGGTGGGCAATCAAAAAGATCTCAATGTAGACATGACTTGGCAACAAAACTGTGTTTACTTGATTTATTTTCTGTTTAATATGTGTGAACTTGCTTGTGTCAACAACTCTTGTATCTTTTGGACTAATGAATAAAAATGCAATCAAGTAATGTTGTTCCTCTACTGTGCTCTTAAGTCTTAAGTTAATTGTTCTTGGCTTTGGTGTGATAAATGAGATATTTCTGAGCGTTGAACAAACCTTGTTAATCTAGGATGGATTTTAAGAGCTAAGTGTCTATGTATTTTCTATGTTGAGGTGATTTTTGAAGTTTAACATGGATTGCTAGTTTTTTTTTTTTTTGCGTATTTTGTGTTTTGTATGCTTATGGGCAAGCATTAGCTTAAGTGTGGGGGATTTGATTAAGCTTAAATTGTAGTGGTTTTACCACTTGTTTTCATGCATTTTTGAATGGTAATTATATTAATTTTAGTTGAATTCCATGACATTCGCAGGAAACAGATCTAGAGAGGAAGCTAGCAAAAATGGAGCAGAATCAAGTCAATTTTGAATAAGAAGTGAGCAGAGACCATTCTTGGTTGGTCTCTTGGCCAAGACGAGCAACTCAGTGGGCGAAATCCAATAACATCAGACAAATACCCTTCTTGGTCAACCTTGAGGAACGATACTCACGGAAGACTCCTACAACGATGTCGTTTGTTGATCTTATCCAAAGAAGAGTTGAAGCGATATCCCTCCTTCTTTATCTCGGCCCTGAAGTCTTCTAGATAAAAAGGGAGAGCATTTAGATACCATTCAGAATTTCATTAGGATTTAATTAATTATTTTTTTAGAGATTTTACTGGAAGAGGAGACTTTATTTACGGTCTGCCTAGGTTTTTGAGAGGGGTCTCTCTTCTTAGCGAGAACTCGCGCAACCCTCTCTGTTCTCATTTCTCATTTCATTTACAAACCTTGCTCCTTCAAAAATGAAGGATATTTTTATCTTTCAATATATCTTTTATTTGTTTCCAATATGGGCATGAGTAGCTAAGTAAACCATTCTTAGTAGAGGAGTTTAAGGCATGAGTATGAGCTTGCATGAGATCTAATTTATTTTATTAATCTTTGAATCTCCATTTAACTGATCTCATTATAATTTTACTATATTTTCTAATTAATTTTAGATCAGGCCAATCTAGGATTAAGTAGACTATCACGACAGTCATTCCTCTTGGCAATGGATTATTGACCAAGAGGATCGAAGTAGAGACCTAGCGCTGACAGAATATCCGCGAAACTGCTAGGGTGAAAGGTGAATCGGACTTAATCCCGACTGACGCCCGAGGATACTAGGTTTGGAGTTGTCTTCCCCTAATCGATAATCAGCCAACTTAGTAAACCCTTTAACCAGCAAGGTGCTAGTTGGTTAGGCATCTTCTCTAAGCGTACCTGATATGGTGTTGATATAGGAGGGAAGTAGGGGTCATAAGCGTACCTTGATCCTATAGCAACTCTTTAGATTGAAGATGAATACACATGCGTCAATGATTGTTGCTCAATGTCTCATCGCTCCCAACCTCTATTAGGAATTCCCCTCATATTTGATTGTTCCGTTCTAGACTGCCTCTTGATCAAGAATTTCATTCTTGGCCCACATTGTTTACTTGCTTTATTTATTTTCCAGTTTTAGTTTTAAATAAAAACCCCCAATTTTACCTAAGTGTTACCACTGACATTTACAAGCACACACGAAAATCACATCATTACTCCTTGTGGATCGAACCTCTTACTTGCTATTTATAATTAATTTGTTCTTAGTAGTAAGTTGTAATTTATATTTATTTTTTACGGATTCGACACCCATCAGCACATATCATTGAACTTTATCCTTAAGATGATGATTTTTCTGAAGTTTATGGCGCTTGTGCTAATGGTGCTCAGTTGCATTTTCACAAACATAGTGACTATTTATTTCATGACAATCAATTACGCATACCACAATGTAGCTTGCATGAATTACTTGTGCATGAATCGCATGGAGGGAACTTATAGGACATTTTGGTGTTGAGAAAACTCTAGAAGTATTGCAATCCCATTTCTATTGGCCTCACATGAAGCGCGATCTAGTGCGCATGATAGCTAGATGCATTCCATGTAAGCAAGCCAAATCTTAATCTAGCCATAACTCCACATACATGCCTTTGCCCATTGCTTCCCATCATATTTCTCTGGATTTTTTGCTAGGATTACCACGGTCCAAGAAAGGTAAGGACTCTATTTTTGTGGTTGTAGATCGCTTCTCTAAAATGGCTCATTTCATCCCTTGTGCTAAAATAAATCACGCTAGCTATGTTGCTAATCTTTTCTTTCAAGAAGTGATTAGGTTACACGACATTCCAAGAAGCATCGTGAGCAATCGTGATGTCAAATTTTTAAGCCAGTTTTGGAGGGTCCTTTGGAGAAAGATAGGAACCAAGTTATTATTCTCTACGACATGCCACCCCCAAATGGATGGTCAAACTGAAGTTGTCAACCGCACACTTGGGTCCTTGTTGCGCATCATGGTCAAGAAATACTCCAAAAATTGGGAGGATTGCATTCCTTTTATTGAATTCTCGTACAACTGAGCGGTTCATTCCTCCACCCACTTCTCACTCTTTCAAACTATTTATGGCTTTAACCCGCTAACCCCTTTGAGTTTGATCCCTCTACCTTTGCAAGATTATAAATGTTTAGATGGCGAGTGAAAGGCGGATTTTGTCAAGAAGATTCACTAACAAACTAAGGCCAACATCAAAAAGATGAATGACCGCATTGCCCAAGCCCACAACCAAGGCAAGAAGATCACCTCCTTCCAACCCGGCGATTCGGTGTGCCTTCACCTTCGCATGGACAGTTTCCCACTTCAACTGAAGCACAAGCTAAGCTCACGCAGTGATGGTCCCTTCCAAATCCTTTAGAAGATCAACAACAATGCTTATGTCTTCGACCTGCCAAGTGAGCATGGCAATGTAAGCACATTGTTCAATATTGATGACTTGCAATTGTTTGATGTAGGTGAGGAGACCACATGTATGGATTCGAAGAGGAATCCTTTTGAGGGGGGGGGGGAGATGATACGAGCATGGACGAGAAGCTAGCCGTACCCAAAGGACCCATGATGAGGGCATGGGCACGAGCCATTCAAGAGTAATTAGTGTTGTTTATACAACAAGAATTTACCAAGCAAATGGCGCGAAAAGAAGATGAATTTTAGCATTTTGAGGTTTGGGAGAAACAAAAGTAATGGCATGCCGTTAAGCACCTTAATGGCGTATCATTAGCTTTGGCAATTTTGGAAAATGGGCACGAGAAGAAGAACGACACTAACGGCATGTCGTTAGCACCTCTAACGGCATACCATTAGTGACAAGCCTAAAGAAGAGATGCAACACCCTCCTTCACACGAGGGCCAATCATACCGCTCTTGTATAAATAGACAATTTCTCTCATTATTTAAGGGTAGCTTCTTTTTTTTATGAAACTTTAGTTGAGTGCTTAGCTTCATAATTTCATTGTAAGCTCTCTTGGTTCTTATCTACTTGGTTTGGGAAAGTCATTGATTTGACTCAAGTAACAACATTAAAAGTTTCCTCCTTGTTTTAGTGTCAAATTTGTGTTGCTCATTTACTTATGATTTCCAACATCAAAAGGCCAAACAAGATCCTTAATCCTCACGATTAAATTACTCCTTTCCGCACTTGTGTTTGTGTTGAGGTTTGTGTGGGTATGCCTCCATTCCTTGTGTCCAACATACCCATCTTTCATCTTGAACTAGATCCTTGCTTCAAGAGTAAACTCTCACAAATTTCTTACCTTATATTCCCTAATTTGCTACGCAAACTCCATCCCTATTTCTAAGAGAAACCGTGACCGTATCAGTATAGGGTGTAGGGCTTTAGAGTGGAAATAACAACTTTGGTGGAGGGTGCATGTTTAGGGTCTTTATGGTAGGCTTGGTCCTTTTGGTAGGGCTTCCATAGTGGCTTGGGTGATGAGGAGTAGGTGTTAGGTTGGGAGGTGTTCCGGCTAGGGTAATTTTTTCTCTTGGAGACTTCGTGGGCTTCCACCTTAAGGTCCTAGTGAAGCATAGGTTGTAAACTCTCAAAGTCTCATAATTCAAGCTTATACTTGATTTTCTCATTTACTCCATTTCAAGACCTTGCCATGGTGATTTTCTCTTCTTCTTGTGTTTCAGTTTTAGTTAGGAGGGACTCTAGCTCGTTGTAGTAATCTCCTTCAGACTTTGAACCTTGTTTGAGACCTTGAAATTTATTTGCCAAGTCTCGCTTGTAGTAGGAGGGGACAAATCTCTCTTACATGACATGTTTTATCTCTTGCCCCTTTCTTTGCTTACTTTTTCCCACCAACTTACGATATACCCATCAAATTTCATTGCCGCGAGCTTTATCTTTTTACTATCGGAGTATTAGTGACAATTGAAAATTCTTTGAATTTACCTTCGGATGGGTTGGTAGTGCCTTCAAAGGTAGGAATTTGCACTTTGATGCTACTCAAATTGTCATCAACTCTCCATTCTTAGGGCCTTTCAAAATGATCACCAAACCCTAGCCCTTAGATTCGGCCCCTCCTTCCTCTATTATGTGTTTCAACTTCATCAAAATCCTCAATGGCTTCCTCATACACATCCTCACGGTATGGATTAGTGCACACAGAGAGGTGAGGAATTAGGGCTTGGTCGTTGGTAGCGGTGCCTTAAACGAGGACCTCAGCCGGTTGGCGTTGCGCCAGTATAAAGGATTGTAACATAGCCCTCAATTCTGCTTCGCCACGCTCTGTCGCTTCAATTTTGGCCAGCATGGGATTACTTACTTCATCGGACTTGGCCTCGTTGTTCCCTACAATACTTTCTTACGACATAGTGAAAATAGTACCTGTACACTTAGCAAATGTTAGTAAAAAATCTCTCACTCACGTGTTTACTCTCGTGTTTAAGCACTCGCAACAGATGACTTCACAAAAGCTCTTAAATGCTCACACAAAGCTCACTCACAAACCGCACAAGTTACCACAAGCAACCTTGTGTTCAAGGTTAAGTTAATGTTTGCAAATATTTTCACCAAGACTCAAAGAAGAAAAGGAGACTAGAGATGATTAAAAGTGGTAAGAGACTCAAGTAAAAGACTTGGAAGACTTAATGAAAGACTCAAAAGAAATGGACTCAAGACAAGAGTCCTAATTGAAAACCATAAAGAGACTCGGTTGACACTTTTAGTTTAGGACTTGGGAAGACGTTTAGGACTTTGGAACGAGACTCTAAGACTTTGAAAAATGAAAGAGAAGCAATAGACGTTGTTGATACCCGAATTTTGACGCCCCTTTTAATTAAAATAAGCATTTCTGTCATTTTATTTAATTGACTGTCATTTTTAATTAATTTACTGTCATTAGCATTTTTCGATTCTCATCGCATTTTTATCATCATCGTTAGCATCGTCAGCTTTCGAAATCGCGTTTTTAATTTTCCGTCACGTATTTTCGTTATTATTATCATTAATATTTTTAGCCTTAAAAATCACATTTTTAATTATCCGTTAGTCTTTTACCAGTTATTTCTTCATTTTAGGTCATCACACGAATTTTAGGATTTTTAGTATTTTATCACATTTTTTAGCATTTTTATTATTTTATTATTATTTTTGTTCGAGCTTTTATTGGGCCCGCGTAAGTTCGCTCGGACAATAGCTCGAACTCAAAATGTTTTCCATGAACTAGTTCCTACCTTTTTTTCGTTCACACCGACCTACAGCGTTTCGCATAATTTTCGTTATAGCGTCATTTATTTTTCGTCCGAACGTTTCATGTTTCGGAACGAGAAAATAAATACGTTAAACGAAAAATTCTCGTCATTCGCTGTAGACGGTTAAACTCGCCGTATTTTTCTCTACGCGTTTGCACTTTCACCTCGAAAATTTAGAATGTTCGTTCACGAAATTGGCTCGAGGACATTTAAATAGGCTTTAAAAGCCATTTGATCACAACCGTTGACCATTTTCTCCCGACGTCCTATCTCGTCAACGGTCACCTCCCAGCAGCCTAGCTCCGCCAATGCACGCTCTCCCTCTCCACGCGACCTTCAGCCTATAAATACAAGCCTCCCTCCAACGTTCAAACGGCACCAAAAATTCAAAGTAGCCTTGCTTCTTCTCCCTCCTTGATTGATAGCTCACGTAGAGCATCGATCGTCAAGTTCAAAGTTTGGCAGTAAGCTTCTTCAAGCTTTTCTTGCTTTCATTTTTCTTATGCATTTTTCTCCTTTAATTCGTTTTGCTTTATTTTGATCGAATAAATTGCTAGTTTTTATGCCATTAATTCATGCACATGATGTAGATTAAATACATGCTGTTAATTTGATTAATCGTTGGCTAAATTGTGTGAATTAATTAGTTTTTGATAATTAACGGTTTTGTCATTTTTTCAAAATTAAACTCGGTACGGTTTAAAATAAAATTCGAGGTTCGTACAGTCGGAAAGTCGTCGAGGAGAAGACGGTGAATAGTGCCATGAAGGCCTATTCATGCGTCAAAGTTGATGGGCTTGGCCCATCACCATTCTTTTATTTTTCATGGGCCAGGAACTATTCCTGGCCCATTTCCTTTGCATTTTTTCAAATAGGGCCCAGCCCATTCTCATTTTTTTTCAATCTCAGATCGTGTTTCTCGTAAAAATATTCGTATGTTTCGTATGATTATTTTTCGTACTAACACATTAATTTTTTGTACCTATCAACTGTTTAATTTATTCGCACTTTAATTTTTTGCAATTTACTTTCGGCAATTTAAATTCAAATTACCGCCTACATGGTCGGTCGCAAATATCAACTGTTTATTTTCTGCAAATATCAACTGTTTAAATTTCTGCAAATATCAACTTGTTTATTTTCTGCAAATATCAACTTGTTTATTTTCTGCAAATATCAAACTGTTTATTTTCTGCAAATCTCAACCTGTTTATTTTCTGCAATATCAACTTGTTTAAATTTCTGCAAATCATCAACTGTTAATTTTCTGCAATATCACTTGTTTAATCCTCTGCAAATCATCAACTGCTTAATTTCTGCAAATGTCAAATCTTTAATTTTTCGTCAAATCATCACTTAATTTTTCGTCAAATCATCATTTAAATTCCCGCACGTATCCAACTGTCATCATTTAATTTTTGCACCTTATCAAATCAGCATTTAAATTTTCTGCACTTATCAAAGCATTATCTAAATTTTCGTATGCGTCAAATCATCATTTCTCGCATACATCAAATCAGCATTTAAATTTTCTGAACTTATCAAATCATCATCTAAATTTTCATATGCGTCAAAGCATCATCTCTCGCAGACATTAAATCAGCATTTAAATTTTTGGCGCTTATCAAATCATCATTTAATTCTCGTATGCGTCAAATCATCATTTCTCGCATACATCAAATTAGCATTTAAATTTTCGTACGCATCAAGTCATTATTTAATTCTCGCATTCATAAATTGCTTATTTATTTTTTGAGCTATCACTAACACTCTCATTTTGTAGGTTTTAATTCAAGCTTCGCTCGAAAGTACGCCTTTCGTTCCTTTTTATTTATTCAATGCTTTCCGTAAATATCAATCGTACGCATGATATATAGAATTGCCAGGATTTAAAATCAACCCTCATGAAAATGCTTGTTTAAAAATGCCATGTTCATTTGATTTTAACTTTTCGCTTATATTGACTGCATGTACGTGGTGGCTTCGATCCCACATTAGTTTATCATTTCAAAACCTCTCATTTAATCTGTACTCTGTTAAGCTATCCATGATAGAATCACGTAGTAATTATATTAATCATGCATGGCCCGATGATGAAATAGAGGGCGCTCATTCAGTCTTATGGAAAATTCAGTCCCATCACGCTACGGTCAGGGATAATCGATCGGTCCAACGATCAATTATTCCTGAACGGTCCCGATTATGGAGAAGACTAAAGTGACGATTCCTCTGAGGGCCCCCCTTTCAAAACACATTTTATCAAACCCCTTTTTAAACACCTCTCTCATCAACCGGTAATCATTTTCGAATGTGACTCGGGTGCCTAACACCTTCCCGAGACCATAATACGACCCCGAACCTTTGTCTAGGGTCCATACCCCTTTTTTGTGCCTTTAGTTTTTTATTTTTTTTATTTTTTTATGCCATGACGATTAAGGTTCCCTAAACCTAGCAACAAAATTAGGGTGGCGACTTCATTGCATGTTGCGAGGGGTCTGTTTACGCCGAGCATCTGTAGGTCTCAAATTCGTTGCACACTCGCAAATGCTTTTTATTTTCAGAGGCGCGACAGTTTGGCGACTTCACTGGGGAATTTAGGGTCGGAGCCGGTTTCATTTTCGAGAGGTATTTTATTTGTCTATTTACTTGCTTTGATAAATTGCTGATCTGTTCATTTATGCGTTTTATCAATTGTCATATGCATTTCATATTGCCCTACACCCCGGGGACAATTACCAAATTAGGAGGGTAGTAGTGGCACCCTAGGACATATATCCCGGGTAGTGCTCGCCAATCCCAACTCGGATGAACCCCTAAAGCTAGTCGAAAGGTTACACGATTTTGCAAGGAATCGGGACACTGGACAACACTTTAGTGACCTTTTCATGGTATCATCCGGGAACCATTCAAGCCAGTTAGAAAAGTCAGAATCAGAGCCCCAGCACGTGCATCATGATTATACCTGCTTTGTCGTGGCTCTATTTGTCTTGTTGCCATGATAATCTTGTCTTTTATACGAACTGTAAATCTCTTACACGTGCAGGTTACTTTGCATTTAAAATTTTATTTTTGTCCCACAGGACCCGTTTTGCACATTCGATATGTCGGCACCTACACTACTTTCACTTGATATTTTTGGGGGTCGAAGTTTCGACGATCAGGCTGCGCGAGGAGATCTGTTGGAACGTGGATTCACCCCTGATATCACCACTAAGGTCAAAGTAGAAGTCGTAGACTTCGACTTAACTAGGATTCAGAAGTTGAGAGATGAGCTGACTGAAGATGAGGTGACCCAGTTTGAGGGTAGTTATGGAAAGCTACTGACCCTAGTTGACGTAAAGACTGATTGGGGTTGCATCCGGGCAGCCCTAAAATTTTGGGATCCCTAATATCGGTGCTTCTCTTTCGACAAAGGAGTAGACTTGACTCCCACACTAGAGGAGTACTCGGCTCTGATGTGCCCCACATCTCCTATATCGGTCATATACCAGAATGTTCGACTCGACTCCTCGAGTGTCAAAATAAGGCTCGATAAGTTGTTAGGAATCACTACTCGCGTCAGAGGGGGTGACTACTTCTGGTGTTGGTCAGATATCGAGGCACGATTTCAGTTGTCCAAGGGGAAAAAACGCTTAAGAATTCTGGCTTTCGCCATATAGGATTTGTCCTCTTTCCGAAAATGAGGAACGCCATCGACTTTGCAGCAGCCAATATCTTTTACGAGATGGAAGCAAATGCCATCAACCCTACAACCGCCATCTTGGTCGAAAACTTTCGCTCTTTGGACTCTTGTCGAAGGAAAGGGAAAGGGAGACTTACCTATTGCACCCAGTTGTTGACAGTATGGTTGGTCAGCCACTTCAAACAGACTCCTAACCAGTCCATTTTCTTTGAAAGCTACATAAGGTCGTGCCCTTTACTTAGGGTTATCAACGCAACGACCACGGATAAATGGGAGATGGAGAATAAGGATGTCTGGATCGACCGATTCATAAACCTCTCAGAAGAAGACTTCAGTTGGCATGCCAAATGGCTGCAGACCTCCGATCCCATCGTCTACTGCGGACCCCTACCTTGGGTTCCTTTGATCGGAGCATGGGGGTGCGCTCACTATTGCCCCGCCCTCGTCCTCAGATAGTTTTGCATCATGCAAATCATTCTAGTAACATTCGGCATGACGAGATCAAACCTGCCACACACCAGAGAAAATCAGAACATTCAGCTGTACGCCTAAGACTGAGCCCGCCCTTTTTGTCTCAAAGGACGCGTTGCCCCTGCGGCAACGATACCACAATATCCACAGTGGAGGTTAAGGTGAGTCAACGGCAATGTCTTACCTCACCTAGAAAATCAGAAACCGATGGAAGAGGAAGGGGAATCTCAAGTAAGCGAAGGAATGGATGCCATGGCTTACGCTCATGTGGTAGAACAGATGCGAGCAACGCAAGAACAGCGAGATCTGCAAAGCTGAGTTACCGCTTTAGAGGCCGAGATAGAAATGCAGAAAGGGGAGATGGCCTCGATGGAATACCTTTAGCAAGAGCAAGAGAATTCTGACTTCTAGGAGACTCGAATATCGGCAACCCCTTTTCTTTTTCGTTTAATTAGGATCCCTGATTTCATCTATCTTAGCCATTTTTTATGAATTTAGGTAGTTGGCAAGTTTACCATATTTTGTAAACATTTTTTAATAAAGTCGTACTCTTTCGGATATTTATTAAATCGCCTCAACTTTCCATATCAATTGTCCATCCAAATACAAGTCAAAAGACCATCACAAAAGGAAAGAGAAAATTCCTCCGAGATAAACACAATCATTTCACCAAAAATCCAAAAAAAAATCATACCAAATATTCGAAACATCCGAGCATTACTCGCTCATAGCCATGTCCTCTTAGCTTATCACAAGAACTCCAAGTTCATAGCATAGATCGTCGACCCTTCCCTTGGTTGGGTTCACCAGGCATCAGGCCCCGCATCTTCCTAGCATGGCGGCATTGGTTGCCCCTGCTGATTTGGGTTTCGCAGATAGCATCTCAGATTGCTTCGCATCGTTGGAATGAATAGAGACTTCCTTCGTATCTTGTCGATAACTGGGATATCTCGCCTCTCCGACAGCCTCGGAAATATCAAGTGAAAGTATAGCCGGAAAGCGAATGAGCAACGTGGAGGCCTCGGGATTGCACATCACCTGCGTATCCTCACTTGTACTTACTCTTTTCTGTGTTTTTCCCTTTTTCAGGTTCACGATAGCTCCTCGAAAGTAAGCTACTTCACACGGACTCCCCGTAACTAGACTTCAAAAATGCAAAATAACTAAACAGGCTAAGGCCGATGAAGCGCTAACAGCCAGAATCACAGAGTTAGAGGAACAAGTTAGGATCACTACAGAAAGGGCCGCCAGGGCCGAAAAGGAGAGAGATGAAGCTACCACCGAACTCCCACCGGGTTTTTATCCCACTCAAGCAGGAGGACCTCCCTCTTCGCTCGTCGTTGTAGGACCTTCAGTACCTCCGCCACTTTCTGGCCCTGAGGGCCAGTGGAGATGGATTAGTCCCTTCACTGTACCCACCACAGCAAATCCTACGATTAATACGGGTGAAGAGATTGCCACGTCACTTCAGCGCCAACCCTGCTGTGGAATCCGGCAAGAGCCAGGCCCACCTATAGACCTCGTATCTCCCTCCCCTTCTTCCGAGCACAGTTCCCGGACCTGTGGGAATTCAGCCACTTGCTTTCAACTCAGCGCAACCTCAGTTCTCGTCAGAACCTCTACTACCCTTCGGTCCTAACCCCATTATGGCCGAGAAACCAAAAAGTGACAGGCTGAATCTGCTCGAAGAAAGACTCCGAGCGATCGAAAGGGCTGATCCCTTTGACCCTACTAGCCCTGCCGATATGTGTATGGTCCCCGGGATTGTTATACCACCAAAGTATAAGATCCCCGACTTCGAAAAGTATACTGGGGTAGAGTGCCCAAAGACCCACCTTAGAGTATACTGGGGTAGAGTGCCCAAAGACCCACCTTAGAGCATACTACAATAAGATGGAAGAGATGATCCACAACGAGCCATTGTTGATTCATCTATTCCGAGAAAGCTTGACCAAGCACGCCCTAACTTGGTATATGGGTCTAGACAGAGCCAGGATCAGGACATGGAGAGACCTGTCCGATGCCTTCTACAGGCAATATAAATTCAACATGGAGGTAGCTCCTAACCGCGCCGACCTGCAAAATCTGGAAAAAAAAGTCGGCGAGTCCGTGAAGACCTATGCTCAGAGATGGAGAGAGTTGGCTTCTAGAATCTCTTCACTTTTAAGCGACAAGGAACTCTTGTCGATTTTCTTGCACACCTTCAAGGCTCCCTACTACACCTACCTGATCTCGAACCCTTCAAACAGCTTCTCCGACATGGTCCTAATTGCTGAAAGAGTCGAGCAAGGGATTAAGTCCGGACGAATCGTAACTCCGGTATCAGAGTCTGGGCCAAAGAAAGCGTCCGTCGTGAAAAGGGATGTTGGATTTGTCGCTCCCAAGCTAATCACAGGCAACCATTTCCACCGCCTCCGCCTTATTTATCGCCACCACCCTACCCTTTGCCATCACTATATCAACCCACCTTCTTTCGTTTCACCTCGCCACCTGTTGCTAATATCGCGCCTCAAAATCCTACACATTTCCCACCGCCTTCGGTACAAACATTACAACCCATGCAACCTAAGTCATATAACCCACCAAAAGACCCAAATAACCAAAACACATCGAACAATCGATGGAACCGAGAGCCATTACCTCCATTTCCTCTTCCCGCGGGAGAAATCTGCAAGCATCTTTTGGCAGCCGGACAGATCGTACCAATTCCAGCTCAGCCTCAAATGCCTCCTTACCCGAAATGGTATGATCTCAACGCGAGGTGCGAATATCATGCTGGAGCCCCAGGTCACACTCTGGATAATTGCTTCGCATTCAAAGCAAAATTCCATCACTTGATCAAAAGTGGATGGGTATCTTTCGAAGGGTTAGCAAAAGGACCCAACACATCCACCAACCCTCTCCCCAATCATTCCCAAGGAAAGGGAGGGGTGAACACCATCTCAGCAGGAGAAAACAACGACCTTCTTTCTTTGGCATCGAGCTGGCCATAAGAACAACTTTTCCTGGCCTTAGCTCGAGGAGGATATATGCCATACTCGGAGAGCAATCTAAGTCACTGTATGTACTGCAAGGGAAGCGACGGTCATGAGATCCAAGGCTGCAAGTTGTTCGCTGGAAAGGTGAGACAACTCTCAAGTCTCGGAGTAATACAAACCCCGAAAGCGACCCACGGGGAAGGATCCATTAGCGCCATCAGAGAAGGATTTCCTATCCCGCCCGCCTAAATCCAAAGGAACCCCACTCCAAATCATCCAAAAGAAAAGATCGACTTCGTCGTGCAAACGGTTCTCCTTTCGGGAAACCGCGAGATTGACACCTTGGGCCAGCCTTTCGGGAAATTCGACTACCTTGTCAGGTATTCAGCACCACCCTCCCATTCTAGCATAGCACCATTACTATCCTCTTGGGAATCCTCAGACTCTGAGTCATACCCTTCACCGACATGGTTATTTCCTCCGTTTCCTTTGAAGGGGATCTACGCAAGTCTCCTGGCAGACGGGCAGATTACACCATCCCCACTCACGCCTCAATCAACTCCTTACCCCAGCTGGTATGATCCAAAGGTTAGCTGCGAATATCACGCTGGAACCTGAGGACACTCCCTGGAAGACTGTTATGCCTTTAGAGAGAAGGTCGATCACCTAACCAAACAAGGACGAATCTCTTCCGAAGGTTTAGCAAAGGGTCCTAACGTGGCAGCTACTCATCTGCCGCACGAAAAGGATGGTGATATCCTTTTCGTCTTCCTCTGAGAAGGATATCACCATCCTGTCCAGCAGGTCGATCGCTTCCTTTTTTGCGGGCTGGCCTTCTCGTTTCCGCTTCTCTCCTGCGACGGGTGTCGCTTGAGGGAGTTCGTCGAGATATGATGTGCCGCCAGCAATAATGTTGATGATAGGGATGTCCTCATTATGAATCGTTAACGCTTTTTTCCCCCTTCTGCCCGAAGTCTCATTGCTTCCAGGGGGAGGAGGCAGTTGCTGGTCGTTCGATGCCCCGCGCGGGAGGTTGCCCCTGGCTTCTTCTCTTACTCGGGCGGTGAATTCTCCGAGGTAACCCTCTTCCAATAGGCACTCTATTGCTAGCTTCAATTCTCTGCATGCCTCTGTAGAGTGCCCCCTGGCCTTATAGAATTTACAGAAAGCGTTCTCTCTTCCTCTCATGATCACTCCCAGTTTTACAAGGGCTGGATAGCGGATTGGCAGGTTCCACTGCTGAATAATTGCTAAGATCTCCGCTCGTGGAGTATAAGGGAAGGAAGGTCGGGGTCGTAGATTCGACCCTTAGGCGGGTCCGCTTGTCGCTGAGCATTCGAGCCACCAGTTCTTCCTCTAGAAAAGTTGCCTTTCTGGCGATTTGACTCCTTGGGGATGTAATCTTTCCGCTGGGTGTATTCGTCGCCTGGGCGGGTGTCGTGGGTCATACCGGCCTGGGTGGCGGGGACTGGGGGCGCGCTCTAGGGCATGTTTCGCATTCTATCTCTATATACCTCCTCTTCCATTCTTGCGTAGTTGTGAGCCTTCAGCCTTAATGCATCTAAGGTTACCGGGGGGTCCACCATTAGCGTATCCCTCAGCTTTCCGTAGCCGCAGTTTCGCTTCAAGGCTTCTATGGCAAAATCAATAGTGATACCTGGCGTTAGTGACATTTCCATGTCGAAACGACTGAGATAGCCTTTCAAGGACTCTTCCGATTTCTTGTGTATATTGAACAAGGCTACGACAGACTTCCGAATGGGGATAGCTGGGCTGAAGCGACTCTTAAATTTGGCCTCTAGTTGCAAGAAGTTATCAATCGATCGAGCGGGAAGTCCTTCAAACCAGAGGCGGGCTACCCTTGACAATGTCATGACGAATATTTGACACAAGGCTGCGCCATTGTGTGTCTGGAATTGCACGAAATCTTTCACCTTGTTGAGGTGGGAGATGGGATCTTTAGTACCGTCGTACGACTCCGTGGGGAGCTTGACATGTCAGCTGACCCTATGGTGTCTGATATGGTGGCTGAAGGGATGACCTGAAGTGTCATCTAGAATCTCACGATCATGACGAGGTGGAGAAATTTCCAAGTGTCGTCGGTGCCCTCAAGGTTCCAGGGTATGTTGTGGCCTAGGGGATCGGCTATGGCTTCTGGGTGAATGGGTGCGATGTCTTCTACTGCTCGATCTTTCACTTCGCCCCAGGGAGACCTCTCTGTCGGCCCCCTCTCTCCTACCGTCCCAATGCTCCCTATAGTCACCTTGTTGTTGCTCTACTTGAGGGACGGGGGCTCGCGGCGCCTGCGGTATGTAAGGCTCTACCGGTCCCTCAACGAGCTGTACAAAGCTAAATGCCGTACGTATCGCAGGCGAAGTCAAAGGAACGCTCACCTATGGTCGAGGCGACATCGGTCGTTCAGCGACAATAGAAGGGGTGAAAACAATCTGCGACGGCATACCCGATCCAGGGGCACTAGAAGTAAAACTTGTGGCTAGCTCAGTCAAGTAATCTAGCTGGGCACGAAGGGCTAAGATTGAACTTGCCATAGGATTGTTAGCACCGCCCATTCCAGAGCTCGTGGGTGGAGGAACGGAGTAACTGGGTCCGACCATCTGAGAAAACAGAGCACTCATTTGGGGAAACAGGGCGCCCGTTTGAGGAAGCGGGGCGCCCGTCTGAGGAAACGGCGCGCCCGTTTGAGACAACGGCGCGCCTCCTGTCAGTCCAAAAAGGAAATCCGTCTGTGCAGAGATAGTTCCAGGCGATGTAACGAAGATGCTAGACGAAGACGTAGGAAAAAGTTCCCTGCGTGCGTGGGCACTGCGAGAATGAGGGGGTGTAGATTCTGAATCTGAAGCCATGATCCTTCGACTCTCAGAAAGAACAGAGCTTGGTTACTAAGGAAGCTCACTTAATTAACCAAGGCTCTCAATGAAAGCACCATTTGATAAGAGTCCGAGATATACTGAGCAGGATCGGTCAATGCGGGTCTAATCGGGAACACTATTCCGGGGTCTTCGTCACCTGCAAAGCGCCGGAGGGGGTCTCTGGCGTAAACACTCTGATGCTTAAGTCAGTATGAATGGTCAAAATGGTAGGGGTTCAACATGCTGTCTTAAGCTTACCCTCTTCTCTACAAGGGTGGGGGTATTTATAGGTAAAGGAAGGAATGTACCAACAGGGGGTAGGAGCCATCCCTGGTAGATGTCACTGGAGTGATAGAGAGTGACGTCATGCAGGATGACGTCATACGGAGTGACGTCATGCGTGACCTGGGATGGGATGTCGCCATGCGAATGTCGCATGAGAGCCCCCCGCTGATGTCGACCATCCCAGGGCCCGCCGCCAGGCTAGGGGTGGTAGGAACAGTGCCATGCCTCCCTCTGTAGGTACAGTGTTCTGGCATGGTCGCCAGGTGTGATGGCGGAGATGCCGCTACAGTGGTGTCAATGGTTATCAACCACTGTTACCTGTCATGGTTACAAGTGCGGATGCAGTATCACCTGAGGTAACTTCATCTAGAGTTGTCACTGCTACAGTGGTGGATGTGTGATTTTTCTTCTTCCGTGGGTCAAGACTATGATCCCACCACCATTCAAGGTATCCCACTAGATGATAACAGCGTTCCTTCGAATGGCCTATCTTATTGTAGTGTGTACATATATAAATAGGTTTGTTGGTCCTTCCTTGAACCTTGGTTTGAGGATTGCGACTGATAAGAGCGGAAGCTTCACTTTTCTCGGGTTGTAAAATAATAGGAGCAGATTTTGCACTAGAGCTTTCAGATTCAAATTTGCTCATGATGATTTCAAGTAACCTTGCTCCGCTACCAAGTAAAAATAATATTTGATGAATAGTAGAAATAAATGCATATATGTATTGCAAAGACATATACATTTTCACATTCATATTTTACAACAGAGGTATCAACACCTATTTATAAGAAGTATTGCACCTATCTATTAATGGACGCAACGGTTGGAACGGACACAACGGTTGGAGCGAACACAACGGTTAGAACGGACACAATAGTTGGAACGGACGCAAGGGTTGGAACAGACGCAACGGTTGGAACAGACACAACGGTTGAAACGATCGCAACGGTTGGAATAAATGTGTTGTTTGAATATTCAACAATTCTAAGGTTAGCCGTATACCTACCTATCAAGTACATTGATCAAAACACAAAAAAGAAAAAAAGAAAACGATAAAACACTAACTGAGCATAGTACAGATATTACCGCCTCCTTGGTTTTCCCCTTAAAATGGGTCACCAACTTGCCATCACTTTGCTCTTCCATTAAGACCAGGCATAGATTGACCCCAGAACATACTAAGCTGAATCTTGAGAAACCCCATAGATAACTAGTATCAATAAGACACATATGCAGGCACGGATCCAGCCCAGGCGAGGGTGGGCGCTTGCTGGATGAAAAAAAAATTCTATTGGATGCAGAAGTGCTCGATACAAATACTCTTGAACATTTGTTAAATTTTTCGTTCAGCTCGCTTGTTTTCCCTTTAAAATACTCTAATTTTTTTTTCGTTTCGCTCGTTATTTAGTAACGGATTCAAATACTCTTAAGCATTTGTTCAATTTTTCGTTCAGCCTGCTTGTTTTCCCTTTAAAATACTCTTAAAAAAAATTCGTTCAGCTCGTTATTTGGTGACGGACACAAATACTCTTAAGCATTTGTTCAATTTTTCGTTCAGCTCGTTATTTAGTGATGGATACAAATACTCTTAAGCATTTGTTCAATTTTTCATTCAGCTCGTTTGCTTTCCCTTTAAAATACTCTATAAAAAAAATTCGAGGGCGCTGCCTCTGAATCCCCGCACCCCCTAAAAATAATTCCTGAATCCGTCCTGCACATATGCATTGACAAGTTGTAAGCATAACCTATTGAGAAGAGCCAGGAAGAAGAATGAGGCGTGAGAAAAGAACTGACCATGGTGAAGTAGAAACTTGAGGAAGACTTGAGAATAGAACAAGGAAATCAAAGGAACACCAACCGAACGCATTAAGCGGTTTAATCCCTATTCAAAGACGGTCTTCATCATCTTCCTCTTCTTCGTCCTGCGGTTCGGGGGCTTCTACCCTACCTAGCCTTTCTTTTTTCTTTTCTTTTTCTTGGAAAAGGAAGGAATTAAAGAAAAGAAAACATTATTCCATTAATATCCTTCTTCACGTTTTTTATTCCACCACCATAGCCACAAGCACCAGAGCCTAGTAATTGATCTGCAAGTACACCGAAACGACAAGCGCGGGCACCAAAACGACGAGATGATTGGGTTAATTAAGTAATTAAACAAGTACAGCTATGTGAAAAACTTGGATTCAAGAATATGAGGAGCCCATAGAGGAGGAGGATCGCAGAGATGAGATCTGAAGTAAGAGGAGGATGATTAAGAGGTAAGAGGAGAGGGATGACTTGATGGATTAAAGTAGAATTAATTAGAAAAGGAGGCAAACAAATTGTTTCGGCCATTTCAATTGTGGAGCAGTCAATTGGCTGTTATGGTGGCGATGAGCGGCGGGAAAGGTGGTGGTGGTGTTATTGCCATGGAGACGGGTGGTGCAATTAAGCCCAAGGAGTAGTTAATTTTCTTTAACAAAATCCATTAGGGTTTTTGTTGAAGAAGACACATTGGTGGCGATGATGATGCGGCGTGCTTGACATCGCTGACTAAACAATGCGAGACCTACCTTTTTTTTTCTTTTTTTTTGTAATTAATTATCTACGTGGAGGATAAAAATATTTTTTCAAAATTAAAAAAATAGGTCAAAAGTTATTTTATTCAAATTTTGTTAGGTAAATTGAATTATTAACCATAAATTAATAACTTTGCTATGTATATTTTGTTTAAATTATGTAACAAATAATTTGTTATAAGGATAAAGTGGTAAAATAATTTATTTTTTTTACTTTTCATTTATGCTGTCATACATAAATATTATAATTTTTTTCTTTTTTTTTATATTTAAAAAATGCAAGTCATACAAAAGAATTTCTCTCGAAATTTCTTTCCTCTTCTTTCCTTTCTTTTTTTAAATTTCTCCTATTTTCTTTCATGCACTTTAGTTACTATACAAAATATTACGGTTACCGAATTGCAAGGGAAATTAGGTAAAAACGGGAATGGAAAAAAAATATTATACTTACTTCTGACAATTATTTCAAAATTCAAAAGAAAAAGGAAAAGTAAATAAAATAATTAAATGCAAGATAAATTCGATTGTTTTTTGGGAGGGAATTTTTTATGAGGGAAAAATAATATTATAATATTTTATTGCATTTGATTTCCTTCATATAATTATTTTTCGGAATTTTAAGAGCTTGTTTCGAACAAATCATGCACTACAATTGAATTTATTTTTTCTTAACCAGAAGAATAAAATTGGATTCTTGCGGTAAAACCGAGTTGAGTTCATGATTTTAATATTTTGTTTGGAAAGAATGAACATTGGATAGAATTAATATTTTTCCTATAGCCAACCACTTTATTTATAAAATGACCTTACAATGCGGGTTGATAATTAAATAAGAATGGTTATTTTAGAGTTAAATATAGAAAATAGTATGATGATAATGCAAACATACCATGTATCATTTTATTTTGTAAGTAACTAACTATTAATTAATTAAATTATATAATAATTTTAGTATATATCGATGAGTGTTAATTAGGGTGTAGCTTATACCTATTTATTTTCCCTTCTCATTATTACAATTATGTATTTTACATTTAATATATATTTATTCACATTCCCTACATTTATTATAATTTATTTTTCATATCAAATGTTAGCTCTATAAAAAACCCTAGGAAATAATTTTTTTTGTGTTCATCTTCCCCCTCTCTACATTTCCTTCCTTCTCTTTCTATTGTCTATAATCGGAAGCAATGGCACGCAATTATAAACTTTGACTTTTTATTTTATAAGTAGAAAACTTTATATAGTATCCATTTTTTCATAAATATTTAGAATAACTATGTGATTTTTTCAATATTTAACTAAAGTTCTTTTTTTACCTTTTTAATAAAAATATTTGTTAAAAATAAACTAAATTGTATTTTACTTTATTTTAAGATTCTAACAATTTGTTTTTTTTCCATAGATCAGATTAGTTCAAATGCATATCTAGATAGAGTCGGATTCACCTCAATATAGATTTTTTTATATGTGGATGTGAGACTAAAATTCGAGACCCTATTGATTATATTATGAGCCGCCTCAACATAGTTGCAAAACTTAATTTAATTTCTTAGAATTTTTATTCTTTTAAAAAGTAACAGTAAGTTTTATTTATTAGATTTTTTTCAATATTCATAACTAATAAAGTTAAATAAACACTAAAAATAATCAATAATGATTGATTAGTTTATTATTAGATTTTTTTCAATATTCTTAAATTTGATCTCGGAAAAATATTACTTTTGATGTGCAATAGTTGCATGCCCTCTCTTTTTAATATTTTTTATAATTTAAACATAAATTTATAATAAGTACTCTCTCTGTTCTTTAATAACTTGACTTTTTAAAATAGTTACAAAATTAAAAATATAATTTTTTATCTTATTTTATTCCACATTTTTTCATTTTTTTTCTAATTTTCATTCAAATTACCACACCATCATCAAATTGGGTTGATGCATAAAAATAAATTGTCATTTGCACAAAATATATGCTTCGGAAAAGATAAAAAAAGAAAACGCCAGTTAATAAAGGACATAGGAAAGCGTCAGTTATTAAAGAACGGAGGGAGTATTTTTATAAAAATATGTAATTAAAATAAAATAAAATAACAAAATATAATATTTTGGGTAACACACGGGTTTGAGACTAATTTAAGGTAAATAAATGTCAAATGACAAATTTGAGAAATATGACACGTTGACAAAAATGAAGAATCATTTGCGTTTCTTTTGTTTCTTAAGCCCTGTTTGGCCTCGTGATTGTAGTGGCTAAAGGTTGCTTTTACTTTTGGGTCCAAAAGTAGCACGTGAGTTATTTGGTAAACACTCTGTGGTAGTTCTCTCCAACTACAATCCAAGTCCATATGCTGTGATTTTGGGAAATAAAGTAAAGGACTGTTTTTTAAAAACACAATTTGAAACCACCTTCTACCTATTAAAATCATAAATATAACCATAATTATTTGTTTAATTTTGTGCTCTATAAAATAACAGTATAATATTTCCTAATATTTTAACACATTGAAACTCTTATCAGAAGTATTAAAATAAATGTTTCTTTTACATTTTATTCTCAAATTATTTAACAAATCCATTAACTAAATATTTAAAAATAATATTTTTAGTTTTTAAATAAATATTTATCTTTTATGATGCTTTCAAAATATATTATTTATTTTATTCACTTTATATTTACAGTTTTAATTAATATTTTTATACGAAAAAACTTACTATCACACAATAATATACATTTAATTTTTTTATAAAAGTAACAATGATCTTTAGTATCATTTTCAGTCATTTTACAATTTAAAACAACGTGTTTTAACCAAAAAAAATTATAACTTCCACAAACAATAATTTCCAAAAAAAAAAAACTTCTATAGACAATAGTATTAAAATAATTATTTCTTTTACATTTTATTCTCAAATTATTTAACAAATCCATTAACTAAATATTTAAAAATCATATTTTTAGTTTTTAAATAAATATTTATCTTTTATGATGCTTTCAAAATATATTATTTATTTTATTCACTTTATATTTGCAGTTTTAATTAATATTTTTATACGAAAAACTTTACTATCACACAATAATATACATTTAAAATTTTCATAAAATTAACAATGATCTTCCATATCATTTTCAGTCATTTTACAATTTAAAACAACGTGTTTTACCCAAACATTTTTATAACTTCCACAAACAATAATTTAAAAAAAAAAACTTCTACAAACAATACTTTTTCCAACCACAGCGATCTCGGGTTTGTGGAATGGGTCAAAAATTGACTTTCTTCGGAGGGGGTGTACAAAAACCGACCCAAATTGGAAACCGAATTAGAACTGTACCGAATCGGTCCGAGTTGTTGAATATTCTTTTTTAGAACCGTAGGAACAAATCGAAATTTTCAATCTGATGCGGTTCTCTAATTCTAAAATTCGTAAATCGAATCGTAAAACCAGGAGAACCGGTTGATATATATATATATATATATATATGCACTGTGATATCAAAGTTTAAGTTCGATTTAATGGTTAACTCCTCACCTATGAACTTAGAGGGGAGAGGTTCAAATCCCCTTGGCTCCCATTTTCTTTTTTTTCTTCTAAACTTAACTCCCCATCATTCTTTTTTTCTTCTAAACTTAATTAAAATCCTCATTTTTTTCCTTTTATTTGTTATTTTAAATAGAAAATTTTATTAAGGAAGTTATATAAGAATTATTGTGAGGAAAAAATATTTTCTCCGTAATAACTAGTAAGAACCAAGAAATAAAAAATTTTAATCTAAGGTAAATCGTGGATATATGTTTATTGTTCGGTATTTTACTTAATAAAAAGAGAATTATATTGTTGTAAAAAAGAATGGTGTCAATTGTCATAATAGATGTAATTACTAATTAGATGACAACTAAAATAATGAATTTGCACAATGGTTAATGGACATTTATGATTTAGATTTATGGTATCTGTATTTCAATATCATTATTTACTTGAGTTAATTGGTTAGAGCCTAACCAATTAACTATTGTATTGTTCAAGGATATTTTTGAAGCTCTAAATGTAAGTGATCTAATCTTATCTTCATATGAAGCATGATTATACTTGAAATTTTTTCATGTGTATATGTTAGACTCGATATGAAGCACATACTTCTTGACTAGATATTTGTTAAACATATTCATTACATTTCAATATATTAATACTTATTATTTATTAATATTTAGTCACTTTAATTTTTTTTATATTTTGTATCATAAAATTTAAAGATTTATCATACTAAAATATCTTTATAATTTTAGGCTATCATTTATAAATTGGTAAATTAAAGCATTATTTTTTTTTAAAAATTAAAACTGTGTGTTTAATAACTAAACGGTGCCGTTTTGTCAATGGATGTTATATATTAATATATAGATAAAACTTTCATACTTTGATCACAATATTTGTGGTAGTAAAGTGGCAACTGACAAGTTATTTGCCCTCATTTACCAACGCAAACGGGTTAGAACCGGAACCATCCCAAACCAAAAAAAATAAAACCGGACCGAACTGAACCAATAGTAACAGTTCAGTCCGATTCCAGCTCAAAAACTGGATCGAACCAACCGTGTACCCCCTTAAGCAACGCAACGCATTCAGACACCCTTGTAATCCTTTCAGTCTTTCGGTGAAATTATGCACAACGCAAATGAAGCAAAACATGAATACAAGAAAGGTTGTTCCAGATGCGTTAGGTGTGTTGACAAAGATTAACGTTCACTTTACTTGAATAGGATTTAGGCCAACCAAATCCATTTGGATGAACAAAATCAACTCCATCTCCATTCATAATGTAGCATAGTATATAGTACAACCCATGTTCAGATTCGCGTCTAATCTGCACTCGTCCATAGAAAAAAAGGCCTCGTCCGATTACATCCTAAAAGTTACATTTACTATTTAGTGTTATAAATAATACATACCTGACAATCAAATGCAAAGGCCATTATGTTATATTCAGGAAGCAAGAGCAGAAACCACGAGTCCAGTTAAATTTTACAGTTCATCTTCTCCCAAACAGAAGGGTTCATGATCATTTCAGCCCATCTGTCTACCCTCTCATAAAAATATTTACAGGATATTATCGTCACCCTCCCATCCCGTCCCATCCCATCCTATAGACAACTTACAGTTCGAAGAAAATGTCTGGTTCAATGAGCATGATTCGGAATATAACTGGTGGGCCGGTGCGCTTGAAAAGCACAGGCACAATGCACGGATGTCAAGCTCAAACAACCACTCATAACAAGAGAATGCCTCCCTGAGCATGTGTGGAGTGCTGGAAAAGAGTCACAGAGCGCCTGCACGGCAGCGGGTGTGAGCGCCGTGCACTGACTTATATTCAAACTCCTTAGACCCTCCTCGTCACACACGTCTTTCATGGATTGCCACATTGGAGACTTGTTCTTCACCCTGCTATGGACCAGTGAGTACATTGCTCTATCTGTGATGTTTCGGCAGTAGTACAGACCAAGAGATCTCAGGTAGAGACCTATTTGCCAGCGCAATTACACTATCGTCTACAAAAAGGTTGCAAAGAGGTCAGCAATCTTGGTCAGATTAAAGTCTGAAATAATACGAAAAACAAGAATGACCTTTTGCTGATTGCTGAAGAGGGCCTACAATCTTCCTGGATTTTACCAGTACGATTTAACATCTTTGAAAATTCCTTCTCTGATCATATCTTCTTTCTATGTTCTACTTATTAACCTCTGTTATACAAATGTGACTACACATTCCAGTTATATTCTTTTATACACCCTGTGATACGATCACACTACCCTTAAAGCTTGAAGACAATCGGACGGGTGAATCAATAGTTATGGTCGTCGACATTTTAGCGCGCAGTTTGAACGAGCTAGCGTTTTGCCAAAAACGCCATAGTTCTTTGTGAGCTGTAATGCTCCCCACTTGTGATATTTTATTGTATTTATTTTCTATAAGTAGAACATCAAACTAGTCTTATTTTTCAGATATAATTGCCAAGTGAAAAGCTAGAGAGAAATCCTCCTCTAGCCTTTTCACCAAGGCATTTATCCTAGTGTGATATTTGAGTGATTTAAGATTGTTTCCTTTCTTGTAATTCAAGTGTGTTCTGAAATAATAATCAAGTGTTCTTTGTGCTTTCAATCTGAGTTCAATTCAAGTGTACCATCATCAATCCATCCAACTCCAATCCAAACACAACCCTTTCCATTCATCCTTTCCCATATCATCTATTTCCGCTGCACTTATAGTCCATCTTCCATCATATTTCCTTCCATCTTCCAATCTGCCTTGTGTTACAACTCCAAGCTAGATCCTCCTTCAAACATAGATTCAAACTCCCCTTACAAAGGAGGTTGGATCTTATCAAGGGACGAATCCTTTCAAAGAAGGAGGAGATGATACGATCACACTACCCTGACCGACTATATCATAGACAATGTCTATCTTCCTTGATTTTACAAAAAAAAAAAATTAAGATATTATACGTGAAATTACTCCTGGGACTTTCTAAAGTCCACTCAGAACTTCTCCTCTGGTATATACTTATTAACCTGTGTAAGCAAATATGAACATGAGTAATGCTAGGTAGCACACTCAAACAGCACACCATGCCAATAATGATTGTGTCACATCAATCAAAATTACAAAAATACCATTGATTGGCCTGGTGTGCTGTTTGAGTGTGCTACCTAACATTACTCTATGAACATATATTGTAGTTTGTTTCTTTCTATACACCACACCATTAGTACTATTCCATAGGAGATTACCAAAAAAACATTCTAAAACTATTATGTTACCAGGACCCAAAGAAGTTTTAATGTTCTCTTTTTTCTAACAGCATAACTGAAAGTGAAATGTAAATAATGGATGACCTTTTGAATGATTGGAACATTCACCCATGTCTGAAATACCTGTTATGAGAACACAGCCACACAAATCAAGGGATCTGAGATCAGGGCATCCATATGCTAGGCTCATTACTCCACTATCACCCACATTCTCACACCATCCTAGATTCAAAGATTGCAACTTTCTACAGTTACGTCCAATAGCCTGCAGATGAATATCAAAAGCTTGTAAACAACTAACACTTCTTGAGATGCATAAATAAAGAAGTACGACAGATTTAACCTGCAGAGCTCGGTCAGTTGCAGCTTTTACACATCCACAAAGATTCAGAATTTTCAAGTTTCGGCAGTATTCAGTCAGATATTCAACACCATCACCACTAAATGCCGTACAGCCACTGATGTTGAGCTTCGTAAGATGAGGACAACCATGAGCAAATGCATATAGGGAGTAATCACTCAGCTTAAAACTTTTGCTGAGGTCCAAATCCTGCAGATCATGGCAGTATCTTGCAATAGCCTCAACAGCATTATCCTCAAGTTGTGGTTTATCTTGACGCAGAAACAGAGTTTGCAGTTTTGTGAATTTATGAGCAATCGAAAGAACCAAGTTGTTCATGTCATGTTTGCACCTGAAGAGAGTCCTACCACAAGTTATTACCGTATGGAATGTGATATGGTTAGGCACAAAAAACCTAATTTTTATGTAGAAAATAAAAAGAGAGACGAGATATAAACGACGGAGTAAGACCCACTATAGAAAAGGAAAGGCGTATATAAAAAGCTAAAAAAAATTCTGTAGTAAAGACAGCTTTCCAATACGTCCAATGGTTTTGAAATATGTTAATGATTTGCAAAAAGGGCATCTACTGACATTACAACTTGATTCTGAAGATCTGTGGGAATATTCAAGTAAATTTAGAGACAATATGGGATTCAAAGTTTATCGGACAACACGTCTTAATTTTTAGTCACCTAGAAGGAAAAGAAGATAATATCTAGACATCCTAAAACTAGTTTCATGATTAACTGTTTGATTAAAGTTAACAAATTCAGCCACAAAAACCAAACCACCAAGCCATTAACAATATAGAGAAAAACCAAAAGATTCATACAGTATAGACATTTGATAGAAAAAGGGTGAGAATATATAATACCAAGAGAGACAGAGATAGGTGAGTCCTAAGCATATGGCATCCCTCCAGCCGCTACAAACCCCAGAGGCCATAATTATGGTGCGATCATCAACGAGGGAAAGGATCCTTAGAAGCAGCTCCATGGGGATATCTTTCCACTCAGTAATCACCAATCCTTCCATCTTCAGCCCACCTCCACCAGCGCCGGTCGCAACCATCATTAGCTTCTCAAAACAGAAATTCAAGTCCTCACTCCTCACTCTACCTCCTCCCACCATTCTTCAACAAAACACTAGCAGGCAGCTCTGACTTTATAACCAAATTAATACTCACACACAGATAAAGCGATCGACTGCATAGTAAACATCAAGAAAACCCATGTGTTACAAGTGATCATCGCATTAAAATAACAGGCGCTAATTGTCTTAACAGGTAATGAAAGGGGAATTAAGTCTCTTCAAACAGAAGAAAGCTACTAATTTAGTAATAATAAAAATGGACGAAGAAGAAACAGCTAGAAATGATTAATAAAGACAAAACCGCTAGCAAAATTCTTTCTTACACAGGAAAAAAGCGACAGGACCCGGAAGAAAAAAGGGATAGTTACAATTGCCTGATTCTGCGACCTCCGCTCTCTCTGTTTGCCTGGGCAAGGATTAGCACTAGGGAGAGAGAAGGATTATCAAGACCGGAAACTGGAACCAAAATCAAAACTTTTTAACACTAAAATAAAATATTGAAAGAAACGTTCGGGAATTGATTAAGCAACGCGTGTGTTGCCACGTGGTAGATGTTGATACCTGATGGCTGATGTGATGTAAAGGGCCCACATAAATGTCTATGACGATAGCATTTTTCACATTTCCTCTCTTTTCACTCATACACAGTACACTACTGCAATCTAACGTTACAATAACTTTTGTGAATAGTTCATTCCTATTAAAAATTAATCTCAATACTCTCCATTAAATATGTCCGAGCACGTAACAGCTGACTTATTTTACTTACCATAATGCACCTGTGTTCTCTACTTACTTACTATACAACTCCTGCGAAATCAAGCCAACTTCTCAGCCCACGTTCCCACCCCAGCTTCTATGAAAATGCAAACCCAAAACTTGTTGCTGCTCCCGCTCGTCCGAAAAATTTCAGTTCCTTCCATTCTCTCAATTTTTAGTTTCCTTTATCCGTCTAATTTTTTCCGCCCAAAGTTGAAAATTCAAATTTTCAGTTCTCTCCACTCCCTCAATCCATATTTCTCTTTATTTTCGTCAAGCTCTAAAGTTCTCAAATTTCGGCTTTAACTCTCAAGCTCTATTTTTGTTAGAAACAGTGAAGGACATCCAATTCGATCCTTCCAATTTGTTTCAACATAATTCATCACCCCCCTAATGCGATCACGACTACTATAACACTTGAAGAGCCAGAGATGGCGCCAAAAGGACCGATAACCCGCAGCAGGGCCTGAAAGCTGACGTTATGGATAACGGCAGAGATAAAGACTGGAGGGTACCATCCCGAGAAACGAACATTAACGGTGATTGTGCACCATGACGGAACCCAAGAGCCGGAAGCTTACGGGATAGTTACCGGGAAAATGTTTGTTACCGATAACCAGTATCTTCCGAAAACTACTCAATAAATAGACATCTTCATGAAGGTTACCAGTAATGCACCTCTTATCCGGAAAGCGCCAAATACCGGAAGCCTTCAGAAGTGTTGTCAAGAGCCGTCGACAAAATCGGAACCCTTCGGGAGGACTACCGGTAAGATCTATTGGGAAACTAACGGACCAGCTACCGGGAAGACCTATCGGGAGACTGGCGGAATGATCGTCACTCAAATATACTTATATTTTCCTGATGCTTAAATGCACAAATAAATGTGTAAAGGGCAAGATAGGGTCGAACCACAGAGATTGAAGGAATAATATTTCAGTTTCAATGTATGACAGTAATTAAACCACGAATCACAACACAAAAGTAACAAATATTCGAGGGCATGAGAATAAAGAACAATCAAGGGCAAGCTAACTAAAAATAGTTCAAGGGCAAGACAACAAGAGAGGCAGTAAAAGGGATATTAATTTGATGGAAAGATCTTAGCAAAAACTGTTCTCGAGTTGCATTTCAGGTCAGTTAATCATTGGCACAAAAATAGTCCAAACTCATGCATAGACTTGCTATAGGGGCCTAGTTTCCACTCAACACCCCTTACTTACGTTCGTAGGTAAAAGCTACCCCCCGTTTCCACATATGAGGTAGCCTTGATGTTTCGCCGTCCTCCTAGGCACGAATGCGGGGAGACACTACTCAAAACGCCCATGAAGTGGAGGCAAGACAGATTTAGGGCGTGACATCTCAATGTGTCAAGCTCGCATCACATACCCTAAACAATCGTTTACCCCTAGACGAAAGGCCTCTCGCGATGTCCCCACTAGGTGTCTACTTTAACTCAAGGATTCACGTTAGTTATAACCAAGAGAATGATAGTACTCACACAAAAATATTAACAGTTGATCAAGCCCTCAACATTTCTAAATGAGCATGGAAATAAAACGATAAACAAATAAATATGACAAGAGAATATCTTAAGGATGCATTAGGCCTCTTAACCAAACCTTACAACCCTTGAAACACCTTTTACTAAGAAGATGGTATTTAGCTACTCATAATCAAATATAAACAGTAAGTAGAGGGAGAGAATAACATAAACGAGATTAAGAGAAATAAAAGAGAAGTGTATTAGAATAAACTAATTGAGGAAATAAATGCTTTTTCTTTTACAAGCTGGCGGCGGTGCTCAAAAAGAGGAAGAGAGAATCCCTAAAATTTAGGTAAAAGTGAGAGTATGTCCTAGGATCAACCACTCTTACAAAAACCCTAAAGTTTAGCTTATATAGTCTAAAAACTAGCTAAGGGACAAAATACAGCTAAAGGAGAGAGAGCGTCAACTCATGAGAGGGTGACAGCACATAGTGATAACATTGGAAAGAGAAAAGTTTTGAAACAAGCAGCACGGTGCACATATTACAATGGGGAGCTGATTCGGAGATGCTTCTCCCACCCAGCCGCAAAGTGCATAACCAAGCAGGAAGGCCTCCACACCTTACGAGAAATCCATGAAGGAATATGCGGTATGGACGTAGCGGGGGATACTTTGGCAGCACAAGTCTTTCGGTCGGGGTTCTATTGGCCCACAATTCAAAGAGATTGCCACAACTTTGTGAGGACCTGTCAGAAGTGTCAGGAATACGCCAAAATTCCTCGAAAGCCTGCCGCGCAAATTTCAGAAATAGTCACTCCATGCCCGTTTGCCAAATGGGGAATCGACATTTTGGGTCCGTTCCCAAAGGCCACTAAAATTTGTGGTTGTAGCGATGGATTATTTCACGAAATGGGTAGAGGCGGAAGCGTTAGCTAACATCACTACTGAAAAAATCTAGCGTTTCTTTAAGTATCAAGTCATTATGCGATTTGGGATACCTCGCATATTGGTTAGCGACAATGGAACACAATTCACGAGCCAATTTTTCAGAGATCAATGCGCAGAATTTCAGATCGAACAAAGATTCTCTTCTGTAGCGCACCCCCAAATTAACGGCCAGGCAGAGGTGACCAATTGCAGCATTCTTAGTGGCATCAAAAGAAACCTCGAAGGCTCTAAAAAGAAATGGCCAGATGAACTGCCATACGTATTGTGGGCCTACCGCATGACCGTCAAAGCTAGCACGGGAGAAACTCCTTTCGCATTAGCCTTCGGTACAGAGGCTTTCACGCCAGTAGAAATTGGCACTCTAAGCCTCCGAGTAGCTTATTTTAAAGAAGAAACGAATGAGGAAAGGTTACGCGCTAACCTGGACGCACTACTAGAGGTGCATGGGGAGACTTTCTTGAAAATCCTACATTACAAAAGAAAAATGGCACAATACCATAACAGGCAAGTCAGAGAACGACTGCTCAAAACAGGAGATTTAGTGCTCAGGGACAAATGAGCTGCAGGACAACGCATGGGGAAGCTCAACCCAAACTGGGACGGACCATATCGCACCACCCGTGTTGTCGAGAAGGGAGCGTACCATTTGGAAACACTCGACGGTACTCTCTTACAAAACTCTTGGAATATAGCTCGTTTGAAGCTATACCATGCTAGAAATTGATCTCTTTCAATTGATAATGTTAACGTTGCTCTAACGAATGAATCAAAGCGTTAACATTTCAACGCTTGGGAGTGAAAATCCTATCCTTGTGATGACCGGTCCTGATCAGACGGCTCACTAAGACGAGGCACGCCCTAAGCCAATCGGTGACATTTGAAATAAAGAGAGACATCCCAGCTAGTAACCGAGCGGTTGATACCCGGTGAAGTTGAGCTGGAGAGATGTCTCTACTGCAACAACAGCATCACAACAAAGCCAGACCTAGCAAGGCTAAGTGATCCCCCTAGAAACAAAGGGCGGCATCAATCTGTATACAACACGAGCAGAGATGATACTGATTCATTCTCTGGAGCATCACCAAAGAGATGATAGGGCAGCGTTGGCTATGAGACATGTGGAAATAACCTCACGATTCTCGAACAGAGAAACGCCCGAAGGAAGATACCGAGGAGAAGACCATCTCAAAAGCCAAGTTATCATGGCCACCAGAGAAATACCATGTCTCTAGAGACAGAAATGCCTTAACAATTCACAGGCAAAGCGTCGCAATAAAAGCACGTGCTAACGCTGCGGTTGGTCAACCGCATAAGGTATGATGATTACATCATTACGATTTCAGTAATAGCGTTTACTAACTATATATTGTGACAGCAACATTGCAAAACAAAACTAGCAAAGAAATTTCAGACAAAAAACAACACTCTAAGGGAAAACCGATACTGTCAATATTACAAAACGTCCCGCAAGGATGGACAGAGGCATGTTAATATCAGAAAACTAAAAAAGTAAAGCGCAGTGCCTATGGAGCGGCTGACGCATTACCACCACCCTGCCTAGCAGCCCGACTCCTGTGGAAATCATCATCACTCACGAGCAAGGACCTTCTATCAAAATAGGCACCAAGATCTTTGACTCGAAGGGTATCTATCCCATGAACCTCCATAAAACCATCAGACACGATCATGGCCCCCTCCTTCATATACCAACGGTATTTCTCAGCAGAAAGAGCAACCTCAGCGGACAGCTCGGCGTTCCTGCGCCTCTCCACCTCCAGTTGGGCCTCTCCCTCAGAGAGCCGTACGGACAAAGCGGTACCCTTCTCTTTTTCTTTCTCTAGGGCATGCCTAGCGATCTCAGCCTCTTGTTTAGCGACCTCAGCTTCTAAATTAGCGTTCTCTGCCTCATGTCGGGCAACATTTGCAGCATCAAGCAATCCCTGACGTTCATTCGTCAGCCTGTCTATCTCTCTCCGCTCGTTAGCCTCTACCCTGGCGTCACCCTCATCCAAGTAATGGAGATGGCAGAAGGAAGAAAATATCCGAGAGTAAAGGAAATTTATACGTTCTTGGCGGCTTCTAGCAAAAAATGCATCTCTCTCCCTATGATGCGACATCATTTGAGCTATCAGCTGAGTTGTAGACGCAAAGGCAGCATCATTCCCATTGGTCTCTGAAACCTGAAAGGTTTCTTCTCTAAAACCCCTCAAGTTAACTTGATGAGTGGCAAGACTGGGAGGAAGGTAAGGGCTGACACCAATCATCAAAGCAGAAGCAGTAGTGCCCCTCTCGGCAGGAGGTGGAGGCGAAGGAACAATAAACAAGACAGGAGGAGAAGGAGGTTGGTTAGCAGAGCCTCCCATGTCTAAAGACCCACCCCCAGCAAGCACCGAAAAGTCAGGACCTGGCATATCTGGTTGAAACCCCACAACGGTAGATGAAGAGTGAAGCGAAGAATCAACAACGGTGTGAAAATCCCCATTAGGGTTAGCACCTTGAGATTGCTCGAGAGGTGCGCCACCTTCCGCAGAGGTTGTCAGAGGAGGGTTAACGCTAGACGATGACGGGCTATTCTGGAGACTATAGTGAGCCTTTTTCTGATGGTTCGCGAGGTCATCGGCAAAGGACATGTTTTCGTCAGGAAGAGAATGGGCAGACACAGTGACAATTTCCTAGAAGAAGCAAAGCACGATAAGAAAACTGTAAGGAGCAAAAGGAAGCGGTAGGAGTAATGGATAAAAATACCTGAGCAGACGGGGAGATCAAGGGGATCCCTTGAGGAACTGTGTCGACAGTCACTTCCAAAGAAGCGGTAGCTTGGGAGGGAGCGAGATGAGTGTCACTCATTTTCCTGCTTCTTTTCTTCTTGGCGACGCGAGGTCACGAAGAGGATGCTTGAATAGTATCAACGACGATAGCAACCCTTTGAGAAGGGGGGTGATACGATCACGCCTAGCTATGATTTAATGATGAGCGGACAACCTTATAATGGGCCAGCCAAGCCCATGAAGGGGCCTAGGAAGAGCACAAGGAGAGGCCTTGGGCGTCCTTGTGCAAGGCAGAATTGTTGCCTCTTGTTATTGTATTTCTACAAGATTGTATTTAAGAAAAACTTAGTCATTTTGAATCATTAGTTATTGCCTAAGTGAAAAAGCTAGAGTTGAGTTTCTCCTCTAGCCATTCACTTGGGCTTTAGCACCACTATCCTAGAACATTGAGAGATTTGTTGTTTGCTGAATTCGTTCACTTACTACTCAAGTGAACGGATTGATTGTGTGTAATCTTTGAACAATTCGGTCAACTTCAAGGCCGGATTTATTGTATTGTTTGCTATCGATTTTGAAGCTAATTCAAGTGTTGTTCAAGTGTTCAAGTGACCATCCAAACCGTGTTCATCCCAGTGAGCAAACGTTTCATTCTTCCACTCCTTCAATCCGAGTCCAATCCACTCCATTTCACCTTCCTCTTTACTCTTCAAATCCGCTGCCAACATCTACTCCATTTCCATATCATTTCCGTAAGTAATTCCTACATATTTGTGTCAACAACTAAAAGCTAGATCCTCCATTCAAATAGCCAATTCGGCCTCCCCTTAGAAGGAGGTCGGATCGCACCAAGTGGTAGCGGAGCTCTAGCCGCTTCGAGTTGTTCTTGAATCCGAGTTTGTTTTTTGTGTTAATATATGTCCCGTTTGAGTCAGTTTCATATACTATAAAGATCCCAAAATTTGTGTCAATAAACTTCAACTTGTTATTGACATTTTTCATTTTTTGAGTCAACTGCAAATTCCGGGACAATCATATAGTTTTTGTCCAAAACATAAAAGCGTGTAGAACTTCGCCGAAAAACGTTGTTCTGAGTTCATCGTCTGTTTTGAGAGTGGTCCACGCAGAACCATCATTTCTGTTCTTCTTGAGAGTTGTAGTTCCTTGTCTTAGGAACCTCCCTGTCAAATTTCATAACTTAATTCAGTCGTATGATATGTCAAAATATCAATAGCCGAGGATTGTACAAGCTGTCCGAAAATTACAGTTTTTGCGTTCTTCGTAGTCTTGAGTTCATATTGTGATCTTCACATGTTCAAACGACTTCCAACCAAAAATACAGCCAAGAAGAGAGTTTGATTCAATTCCTTGCAAAGGAAATCTGAATTTTGTGTTTCCCTTCCATTAGAAATTCCCCAGACAAGAAAGCAAGATTCTCTGATGCAGTCATAACTTGTCCCCAGATTGTTTATTCTCCACTTGTAAACCCATCAGCTTTGTGTCATACACTTTACCCTTATAAAACTAAAAGAAGGCAACCAAGAAGAGAGTGGACGATTCCACCTTGTGACACCCTTTACATATTATAAGTGAAAGTGCCTTACACCTCTTACACAAAGCTGAAAATTCAGCATGCCACCCTCCTTTCCTCATTCCTTATCTTTGAATTAAATTAATTCAATACCAGCAGCACATATTCCTTACATTGTCTCCCACTTTCTAAAGTTGTCATTCTCCTTTTCCATGTGCAAACCGTAGCCCTCCTTGTGTCATAGTTTATTCTTCCTTTTCAGCTTTTCATCTACTTTCCCATTCTTTAAGTTGTGTAAAACTCCACTTTCACATGTGAACACGTTTATTCCTTATCTTAGTCCCCCTCACAATCCATTGTCTCCCACCTTGAATTATTTAAATTTGATTCTCTTAACCATGTGAGCTTTATTTCTTTCACCTTCCAACCTACATCCAATTGATTAAACACCTCATTCATCCGTGCCCACTTCTTCTTCTTAAACAATCTGATTCTTCCTTACCCTACCTTCCACATTTCCTTTGTTTAATCAAGCACTCAACCGCACAACTCATACTCCACCTTGTAATTGTTTTAGTTTATCTTAGACAATTCTCACACTTTCCTTTGTTTAATACATCATGCATCCGCACCTTCCTTTCTTTGAAATAAAATAATTCAAGACCGACCGAACATATTCCCTTCACTTTTACCTTAAACATGTCAACATTTCTTTCTCAATTATTTTCCATGTGCTAGATCCAATTCAGCACATATTCTTCTACCTTTTACCTTACTCCTTTTGAACAAAACCGAGTCACTTCTTACTTGATTCAATTCTTTTACAACACACACCACTTTCTTTCTTCTTTTCCTTTCAATAGAGTTAACTGAAGTAATATTACTTCTTCTTCTTTCATTTCCAAACCTTCGATCTCTCATTTCCTCCTCCTTTTCTATTTGAACTCTTGTCTACACTTGAAAGCAAACAAATACAAAACCGAATGAGAACTTGAGTGATTAAGTGAGATCAATTTTTGCGAGTGATTTTAAACACGAGAGATAAACACGAGAGAGAGTGTTTATTCACTAACGTGTGCTACTTGTGTAGGAAAACTTTCAACATGTCTCACTCAAGCATGTGCGGAAGTGAAGAAAACATGAAGACTATGATAGAAACAATGAGAATTGCAATAGAAGAAGTGAAACGCTCAACGGAGGATATGAAGAAACAAGTTTCCTTATATGTGAAAAGAACTTCAGCCGACTCTCATATTTCCAATGAGAAGTCTAAGAGGGTGACCCGCGGGGGCTCACCCAAGGACACTAGCACCAGCAAAATGAGTGATTTCAATAAACGGTATAAAGAGATGCAGCAATGGCTTGTTGACGATCATGCCAAATATGGTCGTCATGAAGCCTACTTTGCCCAACTTGAGCAACGCTACTCGATTAAAGAGGAGAGTTCAATCCCTCCTATTGTTTTGCTTGACGAGCCGGACCCAGATCAGTACACATCCTCCAGCGAAACCAAATACACCTTTGCTTCCCCTCCTAAGGTTTCATCTTCTAAGCTATCACAAGAAACCAAAAGGAGTAGGGTTTGTCCTACTGAAAATCCAAATGAAGCCAAGAGCATTGCACCACTAGGCCACCTCGGGGCCGTGGTGATCAATGATGAGCCGACCAGCACCTTCAATGGACCACCTCCCTCCATCCCTCCTACGGCTTCATACAACAAGGAAGTTGGTCCTTCTTGCGAAAGGACACCACCTCCTAAACAATCCAAAAATCAGCTTCATGACATCTCTAAAGATATCAATGTGGAAGCTAATGAGTCCACTAAAGAAGATATCCAAATCCAAGTTGTGCATCAACCAAGCACATACACGTCCACACCTAAGCCACCCTCACCCCATCACATTTCGGCCTCCTTACACCAAGGTAACTTTAGCCGAATACCATCCACACAAACACAAATTGTTGTGAATGAGGAAGAAAATAGTGAAAGAGAGAGTGGAGAGAAAAAGAAGAGTGTTGAGAATTTGAGAGATATTATGGATGATGCTTGGTGGCAGAGGGCCAAAGAACTAGCGATTAGTGTGATGGCCAAACCTAGGCGTAAAAAGAGTGAGAAAGAGCGTAAGAGTAGAAAAAAAGAGAGTGATCTTGAGCATGAAAAGAGAGATAAAAATGATGAGCAAAATCAAAGACATGAAAATAGCAAGCATGCCATTGAGAGTACTCAAATTGAACAAAAAGAAAGTGAGCGAGAAAGGAGTGAGCAAATTGAGCAGGTTATACCAAAGGTTACTTCTAACCTTTCTCCTCTACCCATTCCAATTGTTTTGCCTAGGAAACAAGTTGTAACCGTACCATTAAAAGGGGTACCAAGTGGCATGTCAATCCTAGGAGGCATTGGAAGCGTGATTGTTCAACAATGGTGCGCTCAAAGGTATGCACCAATTTCTACTCCAAATGATGAAAGGTTAGAGCTTACACCTCTTCATATTTCTTATTCACATGATGCCAATTTACAAGATAATAATTTAACGTGTGAAAAAGAACCAACTTTACATTCCTCCGAGCATGACTCTCTCCTAATTGGACATGAAAAATACTTGTGTGACAATCTTGTAGAATGTAATAAAACTCCTAATTTGTATTTCATCGCGTATGACCCTTTCTTGCTCAAACATGATATTTTTGACTATTTTTCGTGTAACATACGTGACTTGTTGTGTGGTCAACACCCAAAATCCATGACTATTTTGCATGAAGTATGGAAACAATTCTTTATCAAAAACTTGTTAAAAACTATTTGGTTTAAATACTACAAAGAGTTGTATTTCCTTTTGAGTCGATTGCTTGGTTTTCCATCGTGTTTTGCGCATGTATGTGTGGCTCAATTTTCATGGTTGATTCTAGTGAGCCGATTTGAGAAAGTGAGTAACCGGGAAGACGAGCCTCTTGTGACATTGCATGCGCAATTATGCCTCCTTGGTATCTCACCTTTGTCTTTGAGTTTCATTAAGTATGTAGGTACCGGAAATAAGGAGATTGAAGAAATGGATTCGAGGACGAATCCTTTCAAAGGAAGAGGTGATGATACGATCACGCCTAGCTATGATTTAATGATGAGCGGACAACCTTATAATGGGCCAGCCAAGCCCATGAAGGGGCCTAGGAAGAGCACAAGGAGAGGCCTTGGGCGTCCTTGTGCAAGGCAGAATTGTTGCCTCTTGTTATTGTATTTCTACAAGATTGTATTTAAGAAAAACTTAGTCATTTTGAATCATTAGTTATTGCCTAAGTGAAAAAGCTAGAGTTGAGTTTCTCCTCTAGCCATTCACTTGGGCTTTAGCACCACTATCCTAGAACATTGAGAGATTTGTTGTTTGCTGAATTCGTTCACTTACTACTCAAGTGAACGGATTGATTGTGTGTAATCTTTGAACAATTCGGTCAACTTCAAGGCCGGATTTATTGTATTGTTTGCTATCGATTTTGAAGCTAATTCAAGTGTTGTTCAAGTGTTCAAGTGACCATCCAAACCGTGTTCATCCCAGTGAGCAAACGTTTCATTCTTCCACTCCTTCAATCCGAGTCCAATCCACTCCATTTCACCTTCCTCTTTACTCTTCAAATCCGCTGCCAACATCTACTCCATTTCCATATCATTTCCGTAAGTAATTCCTACATATTTGTGTCAACAACTAAAAGCTAGATCCTCCATTCAAATAGCCAATTCGGCCTCCCCTTAGAAGGAGGTCGGATCGCACCAGGGGGTGACCAAAGTAACAGCGGTAGATCCTCCCTTAGCGACAGTTCCCCCTTCAGCGGCAGCAGCAGCAGCGACGGCCTGCTCTCTTCTTTTCTGCTCCCTTCTCTTCTTCCTCCGGATATATTCAGGCTCCCAACCGGGCAGAACCGCTGCATATTTATGGAAAGATGTCAGCGTTAGTACTACCCAACAACGCAAAGAAAGAAGAATAAACACTCACCCATTTTACATTTCTCAACATCCTCCCCGTTAGCCACTTTGCGGGTGTCAACGCTAAAGTTCAATTAGAGTAAAGTTTGCAACCAACCAGCCTCCGGTTCAGAAAGCATTTTCCTGCCACCCCAAGCCCTATCTTTAATCTCCTGATTAAAGTCGGTCCTCCACAAGGGTTCCGGCAGGTCAACAATAAAGAATCCTTCTTTCCACCTAGGAATGGAAGACTCTAGACCCATGAGTTTCCAAGTGAAGGGCTTCAGTGACTCGTCGTCATAACGGGGCGATATCGATATCACCCCTTTACGAGAATACAACTGAAAAATATTGTGAAACAATGCTAACGTGGGAGACTCAATCTCCTTGAACCGGTACAGTGATGCGAAAGCACTAACAACGCAAACTGCCTTAGGGCTCAGTTGGGCCGGGTTCAAACAGAATCGGCCAGCAACAGTTTCATAAAAGAATCAAGGGGAAGCCGGAACCCATGATCGACCAATTTGGCATATAACACCCTACTATTATCAGGCATTTCACTATTGAAGCGGAGCGGATCAGAAACAACTATAGTGGTGTAGCCTCCAGGGAGTTGAACGTTGAGCGCAACTAATATGCGATGAACTAAGGACAAGCTATAGAGAGAAGTAGGGGTATTATCAATCTTCTCTTCCCCAGCAGATTTTTTAGAATTTTTTCCCTCAGCAATGGGTCTTTCCTCAACAACGGATTTTTTAGAGTGAATTTTCGCCATAACTAATAAAAAGAAGGGAGCAAAAGAAAGAAATGATGTGTGTACCTTCGTAAAAGAAACACCAGGGATCCCAGAATGAAGAAGAAGGAGCGGCGAGTTAGTTTCCAGAAAAAATGTGATGAGTCAGGAAAGAGATAAAAAAGAAAAGAGGAGGCGAGGAAAACATCATATATAACCCTAAATGGGTAGAAAGACGCGACCAGTGTTCAACTGACATGTGGCAAAATAGCGTGTGGGAAAGACGCGACACGCGCGAAAGACGTAACTTTTGAAAAAAGGGGGAAGACGCTTCAGTCCTCGCTGCTCCCTAGAAGACGTCTATTCAAACGTCTCACCATGAGAAGGACACGTGTCTTCCTTCATCATTGCTTTTCGATTGCATTAATTAAGGGACTCGCAACATTTAATGCTCTGAAAAGTAGCGCTAGCTTGGACTCATGGTCTTAAGAAATGGCGCGTCAGGAGAAGGGTGCTAATAAAGTATAAGCGGCATCAATAATACACTAAAACCCAACGCCTAAGAAAGAAGCGACAAGGGCTCGGCAGCGTTGGCATTATTACAGAGAAAGCAAAGGCCAAATGGCTTTATGGTGCGATAGCTTGAAGAATAAAAGAAATTCAAATAAGAATGAAATAGTAGTGAAGGGGGAAATGTAGGAATCCTTCGCGGCACTCGAGTCACCCGGTAGGGGAGTTCGTCGTGCAGCGCCATCATTAAGCCCTTCTTCCTCTAAAGCAGATGAGTCGTCCCTATTCCCATCAACTCCATCCATTATAGCAGAAATATAATGGGCAATCTTGGCCGGATCAAAGGAATCACTTTTGTAATAGGCTGCGAACCAAGAAGTAAAAGCCTCCGAGACCTTCTTTTTCCACCATTCCATCTTCAGCGGAACCCTGGCTAACTCCTTGTTTTGGGCCAGCACCTCCTCGCGAAGAGGAAGGATTTTCTTCTTTTCCATCGCCATCTCTGCTTCTAGAACATCGACCATAACTTTTCCTTTAGACCTCTCCCTATTCAGCTCCTTTTGGGACTCGTCTTGAAGATGCGAGAGTAGCCTCGATTGGTCTACCGCCCGGTCAAGTTGCACCTTTTGAGCGCACAACGCGCTAGTAAAATTTTGTAGTTCATTGTTGTAAGCCTCGACCAGATAGTCTAGATGGCGGAAGGTATCCAGAGAATCATTCATGACATGCTTGTAGCGGGCCCTCGGAGAAAGTTGAAGAAACCTCTTTCTCTCTTTAAAAGAGCTCATCATTTGCCCTATCAAGGGTGCCGAGAATTCATCTCTAGAGAAGGGATTAGGTACCCCGGCAGCACGAAGACCGTCAATGCAAAACCCTGACAGATTCATACGGTAGCAGGGAGCCCCGTTTGGGCCTTCAGGAGATAGATTGATCATGGGGGTCGGAGGACAGTCTCCAGTGCTCACGTCTAAAATAGAAGTAAAAAATAGCCGTGGAAGAGTCTTGGGCGGTAGCTCAGAAGTCGGGCTCGTGGAAGAAGTCGCCACCACATCCGGAATGCAGTGAGAAATTGGAGAATCAGGAGCGTTAGCCGGCGTAGGAGAATCTACCACTAACGGGACTTTACCAACAGAAGGAAGGACTATTGTTGGCACTTCAACGATTTTCACGGTTTGAGAAGCGTCTGCCGCAAAAGAAACATTAGGCATCACAACAACTACTATGGTGACATTATCAGGAAAAGCCCCGGTAGCCCGCTCGTTTATCTCTATCCTCAATTTTTTCCGTTGAAGTGAGGTAGCATGGCAGAGGTCTGGTTTGATATCCATATCCTCGCTATCGCTGTCACCGCTACTGTCGCTCTTAATTATCCTAGTCACGGACCGGTTCAGAGTTAATCCCCCACGCCATAGCGGTAGTCAGTTATTGATAAAATGAGAAGCTCAGGCAGAGACGCCGCGCCCTCGCCCTCCCTTAACTAGTGTCTTAGTCCGTACCATTTTAGGCGGAACAACCTGATGGCCGGAGCTCCCGGTAGGAGGAGAGGCTGGTATAGTTTGGAGCGGCACTATATTCAAAGGAGCGTTAGCCCCTCCAGAGGACTGACCGTCAGCGTCTCCTGTTAAAAGAATGCGTCAGAATAACGAATAAGTCAAGAAAAAGTATGAAAAAAGGTGAACTCACCCATAATGCACTCTTTGAGAAGCCTGTACGAGGCGAATTCTCGGATACGGAAAGACGTATTTATATCTAACAAAAGTCGGATACGTTAGCCTGCTCCAACTCAGTCCTGGACAGCACCGCTGGATTCGCCCAGAGGGGGCCTATAAGCTCTTGATTAAAATTTATGCGCCATAAACGGGATGGGAGCTCGAGGATAAAGAAACTGCTCTTTCAGTCAGCAACCGCCCCCTCAAAGCCATGGAACCGCTGCCAGAACGACTGCACGAACGCGTCATCCCATCGCGGAGTGATATTGATTAAACAATTATGGCAGGTCATGCTAAAGAATTTGCGAAATAAATTGAGAGATGGGGCAAAAATGTTCTTCAATTCGCAAGCGCGAAGAAAGGCATAAACCCCACACCAGGAAGAAGGGGTTATCTGGGTAGGATTAAGTTTATACTCCCGCAGCAGCGCTAGTATTGAATCATGAACTAGGAAGTGAAAGCCATAAAGAAATATTTTAAAATAAACTAGCCTACAGTGTCTCCACGCTGGATCATGGAGTCACATGGTATCTTCAAGAATCAAAGGCTCATGTCCAGGGGGAAAGGTAATACCATGCTCCTCTAATTCGGCTTTTAAAACCATCTCGCATGTGAAAATACTGGGTGTTCGTGCGATCTCTGGATCCATCAGTTTCTAGAGAACCCGACTGGGCCTACTTCTAACCATAATAAACCAGTAAACAGAAGATCTGAAAGGATAAAGCAGTACCTTGAAAGGAAAAGATTCACAGGCGAGTCGGCGGAGGGCGGCAGATGAGTAAGAAGTTCCTCCAGAAGAAATAAGGAGAAGACAAGAGAGAAATTTCGAAACAAGGGCAAAAATGGTTGGAAAGAGAAAATGGTTCCTTCTTAAAGGGTCGAATGCCACCGCATTAATTGAACTCCCAATTGAGCCAAGACGCATGTAAAGGAAGTCAGCCACGTGGAGTTACATTAAAGGATTTAAAAGTAAAACAAACAGTTATTCGCCATAACTTCCCAAGTACCGGTTAATTTTGACCAAGTCAAATGGTCTGGGAGTAGTTGTCGCGACAAAGCTAACCCTTCGCGTTAGCTATCAACAAAATTAAAAGGCTGACGAAATGACAGCGGCAAAAGAAGGAAAATAGGAGATATCATTTTATTAATCAGGAGCCATACGACATCTACACTGCGCCTAATGCCTAAGCCCTAATCTTTGTCAGGCCAGTACATATCATAATAATAAACTTCATCATCCGAGAACGGTAGCCCCCCGTCAGCAGGGGGGAAGGGCTCATCCACCCTTTTCTCCTGGCCTAGCCTTGACGAGCCTAACTCCTCCTCAATGGCTGATGCCGCCGTTTCAGCACCGACACCACTAGAAAGAACCTTCTCCGGTGAACGGTCGCAAGGAAAAAATCGCTTGTTGCTATTTCGAACAAAAGGGGCGGGAAAGTCAAAAGACGTGTCAGACGCCCGGGAAGTTTCTTTCCTGAGCCTTTTGCGGCTCTTCCGGCGGACGGGCGGCCTCCATGGGGGCGACAGAGGAGGATGATCTGAATCTGGTGAAGTTGGAGGAGTCAGCAGGGAGTCACGCGCCGCAGTATCAAGGAAATAGGAATCTGCCAATGATTCACAAACAATGGGGGTAGAGAAATAAGAAGAAAAAGATGAACAGGAAAAGGGAAAAGAAACTTCTTTAAATAAGCCACAGCAAAGAGATACTCTGATCTCTTCCCGTGCCCCTAGGAAGCAATTAATACGCCTGAAAAAGAGCAACCATAATTGCAGAATCCGATCCAGCACAGGCACGCCCGCTCGAAAACACACCAATCAAAAGGCACCAAAAAACCGCCCAACCACCTACCACTGGAAATGCGGCGCAGAGAACGGTTGAGCAAGGCATTTATGGCCGATTTCTAGAATATGATCCCTACGACACTACATCCTAAGAAAGACTCATTTTCGGTTGGGCTTGCAGAAACTACTCCCAACTGACACAACAAGCAACAAGGCAGGGAAAATGGAAGATGGTGAAATAAACTAAAACAACATTTTATTCATTCATGGCCTTAGCGGCCTAAGCACCTAGGTGCGTACACAGGATATATAAAAATATAGGGCGGCGGTCAGCAGTCAGGCGTGAGACCCAGCATCGTCATCCTCTAGCAGAGTAGGGATCTCTCTCAGGGCATCAGTTACGGAGGTCAGCTCAGAGGAAGAAATCCTCACACCCTTCAAGCAACACCCCAGTAGGTCCTTCCTCTGCCGCAGCGTGGCGATCACCACCTCGATGCGGGAGACAGTAGCAACCAACTTCACCATGCTCTCTAGAGGGCTAAAATCCTCCAGAGAAACCGCACCCAGCCTGGACTGCAGAGGAGTCATCATCCCCTGGAGCTCCAGAATATCCTCAGAGATCTTGGTCAGCATATTCTCTAGAAAGCTGACGTCACTATCATTAAGGTTCCTCAGAGTATGAGATTTGGAGATCAAGAAGTTCTTAGTAAGATTGTCCATGATAAAAGTGCTGTGAGAAGTGTGAAAAGATGTGAAAAATTGATGCGGTGGAAGAATTAATTTATAGGTTCAGAAAAGCAACGGATCGAGAAAGAGAGTCCCTCGGGAAATAAAACACCCCGTTATCTCAAAGACCAACAGACGACATCGAGGCTGGAGATGAAGCGGTATCCCTTGGTGAACACTCGGGCTCATTTTCAGTTGGGCTTATATGATAACAATAGACCTCACGCCCGGGGCATTTTTGTCTTTGCAACCTGGGTTAGGGACCGAACACTGTTATACCTACCGGACGGACAGCCTCGAGGCCTTCGCCCTTTATCGAGCGATCAACACTGGGATGGTTGACATCAACCGGGGGGGGGGGTCCCACGAGGTCACTTTGTCATGACCAGGCGTTATCCCGTCCCAGGCTGAGCTCGCCTTTCCTGGAGGAAGGAAGGCGTTACCTTACCTAGGTGGCGCCTACCCCCATATACATACCTAACGCAACGATAGCACACCATTGATGGAAATGCCCACCGCCTGACAGGCCCGTTAGCGCCCATCATGGCCGAGTCCCCAGAAAACACCCGATTTTTTGCCTATAAATACCCCCATAATCAAGGAAGAAGGTAAGCCTGAGATAGCCAGCAAAAGCTCTGCTACTTTGACCACTCATACTAACTTAAGCATCGGAGTGTTTATGCCGGGACCCCCTCCCGGCGCCTTGCAGGTACACCGGACAACCGTGGGCGTGGAATCCAACGAGCCATTCTCCCCTTCTACCCTTCGTCAACAGTCAGAATCTTATCACATAGGAAGGACGCGCCCAGGACAGGGAATATTCTGGGATCTTTGGCAGCGCCTGACATCTTCTAGAAACGCATGGAATCCCTTGCGAATCTTCGGAGATTCCTTTCTTTGGCTTTCGATCTTGATCTGATGTGGATGCGTCACGGGCACGAGACTGCTCACTGGTCTGGTTAGCATCGAGGGCACGATGACGCTCCGATCTTCTGGGCCTTGAAGCTTGAAAGATCTAGAAATCCTTCCAAAATCGCTCACTTTCGCTCTTTTCTTCCTTTAGCTACTAATCTGCAAAAAGATGGAAAAAGGGGCAAATCAGAAGTATCATTCCCTCGAAAGGGTCGAAATAAGGGAGAAAAACCTACAATAAAAATACAGATCAAACATCCCCACACTGCCCAATGCTCGCCCTCGAGCATTCACAAAACTGGAAATTGCCTCAAGAAACAGACAGCACAATTAATCACACACACAAATACAAACCGGAACCAAGCTATACTTCGCACAAACTCATCCTCACCTAGAAGACACCTGCATCAAATCAGAGGGATAACGACCCCTAAGATCAAACTTTCCCACATCAGGCCCTCAACCAGCAATCCTCACCAGATATGTGTTTACACTCACTCTCGCAAGCAATAAGGGTGTAAGAAAACTGGACTGAACCAGAAACTGAACCGGAACCGGAGCATTTTGCACCGCACCGGACCGAACTGAAAAGTTCCGGTTCAGTCCGGTTCTACTCATAGCAGAACTAGAAATTTTCGGTTCTGTCCGGTTCTGCCACTGTCAAAACCCGTAAACCGAACCGTAGAACCGGGAGAATCGAAATTTTTTATATATATTTATATATATATAAATATTTGTATATGCATATTTATATCAAGTTAACACTTTGGCTCACTGGCAAAAGGTTAAGGTTCCTCACCCCTTCCCCTCAAAATTATTTTTCCTTTTGTGCTGGGTTGGCCTTCATTTCTTTATACTTTTATTTTTTAATTTTTTTAATTTATCTCCACAAAATAAATGGTATATATTTTAAATTGGATACAAAAAGGTGTAAATAGTTTAATTTCACAAACACAAAGTGTGACTAAAGGATAAATCTCATTATTTATTAACTTTTTATGAAGTAAGATTTAAAATATTAAAATATTTAATTATTTGTTTGCAATAGTTAGCTAATAATTTTTTTATTTATAATTAATTTAATGACTTTTTATACAATATTTGACTGATATTTTCATGTGAAATTTAATATTTATATTTTATTCAATAAATTTATATATAAATTATTCAATAATATAATCAATGAATTTTATTATTAAATATATCTAATAATGATTCCATGCAAATAAAAAGTAAAATAGAAATTTACTTTCATTTTCTCAATCTTTGTCATTCATACCAAATCAAAATAACGAGTCATTCAAATTTTTTGATTATCATTTCTAGTGGTAGGATACTAAACACATTAAGACATACTCCGTAATTCTCACTCCCTACCTCCATTGAATCCATTCACATTTCTTGTGGTTCATTACGGGCAACCAAATAAGTCGTAAAAGTATAAAATGAAATATGTGTTTTGTATAATTGGATTTAAAAAAAAAATAATAAGATATTTAATGAAGAGAAAAAAAACTCTCAAGGAGTCGTGGTTTTATATATTAGACTATAGATCAATTGAAAATAATTAATTGAAAGATGATATTAATCTTGACACATCGTACAAAAAATTAAAAACTAACTTTAGCTTCCACAAGTTATTTATTCTTGATAAATAACGTTATGAATAAATAGAGAAATGTAACTTATATTCTTGTAATATTTAATGACAATTAATGATATGTAGCGTGATTTTTTAAAATATTAATGTATTATATTTTTTAATAAATTAAATATGGTTCAAATTCAAATCTTATCAATAGAAAAAAATATATTATAAGAGTTTCATTTATAAATTCATGACAAACTCTTATGATTAATATGTTGTTAAAAACTTAGCTATCTAACTATTAATATAATTAACAATAATATTATCATTTAAAAAAATATATTATTATCATTATACCACAATTTCAATTCCAATAAACCACTTGAAAGAAAATAAAAACATATAGATTCCCTATAATAAAACTAAGAAATGAAAAAAAATCTTTATTTCCTTATATTTTCTTTCAAAACGACGCCGTTTTAAACAAAAACACATCATTTTAGTGTTTAATGAAAACCCATATTCTAACTCCAAATATATGCAATATTTATCAAAAGTTTCCTTTACTTCAGTGGTTAAATTTTTTGGTTCTAAGCTAAAGGGAGGGGGTTCGAATCCCCTCCCACGCATTCCATTACAACACATTTTGGGTTAGGTTGGGTTGCTGGAGGCTATTTGATGGGCCGAGAGGGCTACTGGGTTGGCCCATTGGCAAGAAGGAAGGAGAGCTGCTGGAGCTGCGCTGCTTCTTGGGCCAGGAGGGCTGCTGGTGATGGGCTGGGCTGGGCTGGTAGATTTAATTAAATATATTAAAAAAAATAGAACCGGACCGAACTGTCCGATTCAGTCCGGTTCCAGGCCGGACAGAACTGGAAATTTCCAGTTCAGTCCGGTTCCAGGCCCATCAGAATCGGACATTTCCGGTTCAGTCCGGTTCTAAGCCCAAAGCTGGACCGGTTACACCACTAGCAAGCAAGGCTAAGTGTTTACCGCTCAAAACTAAATGCGTAAAGCACAACACAAAATCAAACTTGCACATCAATCAGAGTACTGTAGTACACATGCATGGGCAATCATCAATCGGAAAGAACAACGCATCAGCAAAAAGAAAGAAAAGGGATAAAGTGAGCTAGAAATGAAAAGAAAGGAGGAAGAAACGAAATAGAAGTAAGGAGGAATGAAGAGAGAAAAGAAATAGATTGAGAGAAAAGAAAGAACCACACAGAACCTGGATAGATTCCTTGGCTTAGGAAAGAAAAAGCGAAGTGGCAAGACAACTTTCATCGAGGGCACGATGGCGATTCGGGGGCTAGATGGAGGTCTTCTTCTTTGGGGGGAGGAAGTTCTTCTCTTGCTACAGTGCTGGATGCGGAATATCTTTTGTTCGTGTAATGCCCCCCTTTTTATTTTGAATTTTGATTTTTTTTATTTTTTTAAGAGAAATATAAACGGGGGCACAAACCATTTGAAACTCTGAATCTTCTAGGCATGAGGCTTTTATTTATTTTTCTTTTGTTTCTTGCCCTAGATCTACTTCCAGCATCGGTGATCGACTTCTTCGGCTTCCCCACACTTGAACTTTTCTGGGGGCTCGACTCTGTTTTAAATTGAATTAGGGTAGATTTTTTTTTTGATTTTCTACTTTTCTTGCCCTAGAACTCTGATTTCTGCGTTGAAGTCTTGGCTTTCTCTGCTTCCCCACACTTGAACTTGTCTGCACATCCTTTGGATGTCTAGCCCTCGACGTTACCCTCAACAATCACTACCTCACCTGCCAAGGAAAAAGATCAAGAAAAAGGGTCGAATGGTCAGGAAAGAATATGAAAAGAAGGGGAATATCGGGGGCATGAAAAGAGAAAAAGAAGAGAGGGAGAAAAGAAAGAAAAAGACATTGATGCAAAGTTTTTTTGTCAAATCAATGCTTTCCCATGTCTAATGGTGCCTATTGATACGAGCGCAAGGGCCCGAGCCACGCATGGGCCGAGGACTAAGAGCAAGGCCATAATAGCCTCGCTCTTGAGAGCGCTAAGGACCGAGGAAGGCAGCACGAAGACCTTGGACCCTTGGAGGCTTTGTGTCTATGCCAACGACTCGACTCGTAGCCTCACGCCCGAGTCGGAGTCACATGGGAAACCCGAGGCCGCACCCAGCACCTTGGTCGCGGCTTGCAGCCTCACGCCCGAGCCCGTGCTCTATCTGAAGCCAAAGGCTGCACTTTGCACCTTGGTTTCAAACCGCAGCCTGTCTCACGAGCCCAGGACTCACCACAGCTCGACCTCGGCCTCGCATGAGTATCGCGCCTCGGCCAGCCCAACGCCACAGGCCTCAACCACTACTCAAGCTCGCGTCTCGGCCAGCCCAAAGCCACAGGCCTCGACCAGTCTCGCAGCCCATCTCTCGGCCAGGCCCGTAGCCCATCACTCAGCCACGCAAGCGACCAGTCATTCGGCCAACCCAACGCCATGTCACCTGGCCAGCTATGAGCCTTGTCAACCAGCCACGGCCGTGACATGTCACACACTCAAAGGGCCCGCGTGACTCATAAGTAGAAGCTTCCCCTTTGTCCAAGGGTCTCAAGGGTCTTTTTCCTTTGTAAATATCTAGCCTATAAATATGAGGGACTTGCCTTCATTTTAGGGTGCTTATTGATTTGTGGGAATTTTCCTGTAAGCCTTAAGTCGCTCTAGACTAGCTCTAGGAAAGGATCTTAGATCTATCTCATCCACCATTGTCAAGGTGACCGAGAGTGTCAAGCTTTCCATAGGAAAGCTCCGGCCTTGTTGAGGTCCGATCAAGGTAGTGTCCTTGTAAGCCTTGATCCGTGTTACTAAATAATCAACTCCATTTCCCATTTCGTTTAACACCTTCGCATCATTCACCTCCTTTCTTTTCCGCTGCAAAACTCTACCAAAGTCACCATCTCCTTTCACCGAACCATCCTTGCGAAGACCCAGCCCAAGCCAACCGAGCCCGAGACTAGATCCGGCCATCTCAAGCAACATCCAAGCCAGCTAAGGCGTTTGGACGCTATCACTATTCCCAGGGATATCATGCAAGATCAATCAGTGCCTAGCTAAAGCATCCTAATCACTCAAGAAAAGAGATAGGCATAGAAGCTCAAAATGCTAATAGGGTGCTATTGTGATTACTGGTGTCTAGGCCTAGATATGGATATAAGGCTCAGTAGGTAAAAATGAGAACAACTAGGTCTAGACAAGGTGCTGGTGGTTCATACTTGTGCATATGTGATCAAAAGGGTGTGTGTGGACATTCATAGAGGTTTAAAAACTGGCAGTGGCAGATATTTGGTAAAAATTAAAATCTGAAAATGTTTTCACAAAACAAACAAAAAAAAACAAAAAAAAACACACAGTCATGCAAACAACGGAAATTAAAACATGCAGTCACACACAAGATAAACATATAAAACATAAATAAATCCCTCCCCACACTTAGGTAGTGTATTGTCCTCAATGCAGGAAGGGCACACGCAGAAGTTCAACGAAAATTAAAAGAAGTACAATAAAATAAAAAGCAGGTGGAAATGTTTTTGGCCCTCCTCGAGGGCAGGAAAAATAATTGTTCGGGGGGGGGGATCAGGAGGGTGGAAGCTTGCTCCTGGCCACTTCAGCCGTCAAAGCCCGAAGTTCCATGAGCACTGCTTGGAGTAGACGCTCGATCCCGAGAATCAGCTGGGAAGATAGATCAGATTGCTTGCTTGCTTGGTTGACATCGGGGGCACGATTTGAATCTTCTGCTTGGGCACGAGGGGAGTCAGGCCTCGAAGGGTTTGGATATCTGAAATCACCTCCATGCTTCGTGCCAAAAACCTTCTCTGTTGAGGGCGTGCTTCCTATGGAAAACCTCAAAATACATGTGAGATACATAAATGCCCCATACCATCAAGGGTATGGGGGTCTAAATCTTTGAATGCAAGTAGCTCACTAAGGCCAGAAGAGGTCAAATCAATACTATGCAGGTTCACAGCAAGCAACGCAATGAGAGATCCTAAAATGGCCCCCCGAGAGCCGTTCTGAACATGAACAATAGCAGCAATAATCCAAAATCCTAAATTCACCCTACGTTTACTTTTCATGCACCAAAGAAGAAAAAGTTCTTACAAAGTTAACTGCCCTGAAGATCCAAACCTAGCAGCAAAAGTAAGGGCAAGAACACGATGCAAAATTCTAAGGGCAGGATCCATGATTTCACGCGCTTTGGATGATTTAGGATTGAATCCAACACTAGGATTCTCAGTTAACTCACAAAAAGTGACATCAGTATAAAAAACAGGAGGAATGACAGTAAGGGCATTCTTATAAGCACTGGATTTCAAACCATCAGGGGAGACAAAATTAAGCAAGCAGTTGAACTCATTGAGAGAAAGTTTGGACCACTGGTTTGCTAGACAAAAATTGATCAGACCAGGGGCAGCTAAGATCGGTCCAGATTTGCCCTTAGGCCTAAAATGGTCCGAAGCTACCCAAAAAGTAGTGAACATCTCAAGTGAGAGCTCAACATAGGTTGGGTTTTCCAGAAAGAATAGGGGTTCCCAACCAATGTTACCTATGAGCTCTCGGACTCGAGATTCGAGTCCCATCTTTCATAAAAATTCCAGATCCAGGCGCGCACACGGGCTAACGCCTCTAGAGTTCATAACATGCAATTTATCAAGCGAAGGCTTGTCATTAAAGTTCAACCAAGCATGGGGGTTGGAAAGGTCAGAGACAACCTGGATAGAAGACGTCCGCGGGGTAGATGTAGGCACTGGTGTCGAGCCCTCGACGTCTGAATCATCATCGTGCCCATGACGACTTTCTTTGATGTAGTGGGTTTGCTATGGACTTTTGAGGAAGATGTGGCTTTTCGCTTCCTCCCCGCCGGCATCTCTGGCTCAGCCAGCTACTCTGCTCTGGCCGGAGCTTTAGACTTCCTTTTTTCAGCCGCCTTCTTCACCGCGGAGTCCTTCTGCTTGCCTTTCTTCTCATTTTCAGCTCTTTGGGCTGCTTCTTTCTCAGCTCTCTCCTTTTCAGCCTTCTCAGCCTCTAAATCTTCATTAATCTCTTATTCCTCGGTATCATTCTCATCGGACCCTTCTTCTTCGCCAGCGGCAGTCTGTTCAACTTCTTTTTCCACCATCCCAGCAGGCGCCTCATCCTCGTGCTCAGATTCGGACATGAGGACGTCCTTCAAGGTCTCCTCTACCATGAGTTTCTTCTTGGCCGCAAGCGAGGGTTTTTCTACCTTTGGCTTTTTGGGTGTGGCTGTGGAATTTGGTGGTTTTCTAGATACTTCATTTGGGATGTCGTTGAAACTACTCCTGTGATCTCTTGCTCATCGTTTGACGGGTTGGCAGCGACGGAGCTCGGGACTAGATCGGTGGTTGGAGGGATGGTTGAAGATGGTGGGTTTTCTGTGTCAAGGCCGAGGCTTCGAGATTTGGGGATGGAGTCTTTAGTGGTGGAGGATGATGATTCGGGTTCTTGAACCTTGCGTTTATGGGCTAGTTGTTTGATAGTCATGGGGAAAGGTGAGGGAGATGATTTGCGAGAGAGAGAGAAGTTGATTTGCGTTGATGGCGACGAGTCTTTGTGGGAGAGAAAAGTTTGTGAGAGGGATGTGGGTAAAAGCTGGAGGGGAAATGGGAAAGGACAAGGGGGAGCGTGCTGAAAAGTGGCTGACGGTTGACAAGGTAATAATTAGGGATGCTTTTTGTCTCCTTTTATGATGTGGCGTCTTGGAATCAGGAGAGAGAGAGAGAGCACGGGCCCGTGAATCCCAACCGTCTGCTTTTTTGAAATTTAAAAAGGGAGTAGTTAGAGTAGATAAAGACAAAAGGAGAGAATAAGTGGAAAGATAATAATTAAAGAGAATAAAATCATATGAGAAAGGGAAAGGGGAGAGATAAAGGGATAAAAATAAGGAAAAGAAATCTTAACTAAGAAAGGGGAAATAAAATAAAGTAAAAAGTTCTAGAATTAAATAGAAGGGAGAAAGGAGAGAGAAAAGAATGGAATGACATTTGGAATGCCTCCTGTGTGGCCCTTTTACTCGTCGTATTCTGGCAATCTAGGTCTCGATAGGTGGAGGATCCACCATTATCTCTTCAATGGTTGAGGGCTTAAATCCTTCATAGAAGGGTTTTAGCCTGTGGCCGTTCACTTTGAAGATCGTTCCTGTGTCTGGGTTCTGAATCTCTATTGCACCATGGTCGAAAACAGCCGTGAACACTAAAGGTCCTGACCATTTAGACTTGAGCTTTCCTGCAAACAAACGCAAACGAGAGTTGTACAATAATACTTTCTGCCCAATGGAAAAAGTTTTAGGACGAAGGTGCCTATCATGATAAGCTTTAGTCTTTCCCTTGTAGAGCAAAACTTTCTCATAAGCATCATACCTCAACTCTTCTAACTCCTGAATTTGCAAGCGTCGGTTCTGGCCAGCTTGCCCTAGATCCGTGTTCACTTTCTGAATGGCCCAAAATGCCTTGTGCTCTATCTCAACTGGGAGATGGCACGACTTGCTGTATACGAGTCTATATGGTGTCATACCAATCGGGGTCTTGAAAGTTGTCCTGTATGCCTAGAGAGCATCGTCCAACTTCAAACTCCAATCCTTTCGGGACTGGCTGACTATTTTTTCTAGGATAGACTTGATCTCACGGTTGGACACTTCAACCTGCCCATTTGTTTGAGGGTGATAAGCTGTAGAGGTTCTGTGATGGACCCCATACTTGGTTAGAAGAGAGGTCACGACACGGTTGCAGAAATGGGTACCCCGATCACTAATGAGGGCACGAGGCATACCAAACCTATTGAAGATATAGGTGCGTAAGAAGTTCACGACCACCTTGGAGTCATCTGTCCGGGTTATCTTGGCCTCGACCCACTTTGAAACATAATCAACGACGAGAAGTATGTAGATGTTGCCAGAGGAATTGGGGAACGGGCCCATGAAATCTATACCCCAGATATCAAATATCTCGCATGGAATGATACTGGTCAGAGGCATCTGGTTCCTGGCCCTGATATTTCCTGTAGCTTGACATCGAGGGCATGAAGTGCAATATATGTAGCTGTCTTTAAAAATGGTTGGCCAATAAAGACCAGCCTCAAGGACTTTCATTGCTATTTTCTTTGATGCAAAATGGCTACCTTCTGTCGAGGAGTGGCAGAACCTCAAGATCGAGGGTATTTCATCCATTGTGATGCACCTCCTAATGAGTTGATCGGAGCAATGCTTCCAAAGATAGGGGCTTTCCCATATATAGTACTTTGATTTCTTTTGGATACGCTGTCTCTTGAATGGTGAGGAATCAGTAGGGAAAGATCTAGTGGCAAGGAAATTGGCTATATCCGAGAACCATGGAAAATGAACAGCGTGGGCAAGACACAAGCGCTCATCAGGGAAATTATCGCGGATAGGCACTCGCGAGTCATCCTCTTAGGCAAGAAGTCTTCTTAAATGACCGCTACTAGATTTTCTCTTCCTCTCTTATCCTTGATCAAGATGCCAAATTCTTGTAACAACAAGATCCACCAAATTAGTCGAGGCTTTGCATCAGCCTTCATCAATAAGCATCTAAGGACCGAATGATCTGAATATACGAGAACGTGGGTGCCCAAGAGGTACTGCCGAAACTTATCGAGGGCATAGACTACTGCCAAGAGTTCTTTTTCTGTGGTTGTGTAGTTCTGCTGTGCTGGATCCAGTAACTTGGAAGCATAGTAGATGACGTACGTCTCTTTGTCCTTCTTCTGACCCAAAACGGTGCCAAGGGCATGATTGCTAGCATCGCACATGACCTCGAAAGGTAAGGACTAATCGGGGGTATGAATGATTGGAGCGGAGATAAGCCTATTCTTTAGAGTTTCAAAGGCAACTTGGCAAGCCTTATCAAAATCAAAAGTAACATCTTTCTGGAGCAGACGGCACATGGGTTGAGCGATTTTTGAGAAGTCCTTGATAAACCGTCTATAAAAGCCGGCATGCACATTAGAAAAGATCGCACATTACGAACACAGGCTGGGTAAGGAAAGAGCTATTTATACAAGGTCTTAAAGTGTGGCTCTTCATAATGTCCAAAAAGGCCCGGAGGTGTCATTTGAGGTAGAGATAAACGGTAATAATTTTCTCCATTGCCGAAGCTAATGGTATGTTGTTAGTGTCTTAATGACATACCGTTAAGCTCATTTTCTCCCAAATTTCCCGAGCTACTAAATTTCTAAAATAATATATCAAAATGCCGAAACTAACGATATACTGTTAGTGGCTTAATGGCATACCATTAAGCACTATCTTCGGCATGCAAAATGCGCTCATGCGCACGCGGGGCCTTATGCCTTGCTAGGGTTTTGGCATGTCTTTCCTCATGCCTTGATCGGCCAACCCATGTGCTTCTTCCCGTGTGGTCTCATGTTTTGCTATGACATTGATCATTCGATAATCTTCTCTATCCTCTCACATCATTTGCTTAGTAAATTCTTGCTGGATGAACATGGCCAATTGGTCTTGAATGGCTCTAGCACGTGTTCTTGTTATTGGTCCCTTAGGTACAGGTAACTCCTCGTCCATGCTCGTATTATACCCTCCCCCTATAAAAGGATTCTTCCTCTAATCTATACACTCGGCCTCATCGCCTACATCAAACAAATGCAAATCATTAATGAAGTGCTTACATTGCCATACTCACTTGGAAGGTCGAGAACGTAGGCATTGTCATTGATCTTCTGAAGGACTTGGAAAGGTCCATCACCGCATGGGCTTAGCTTGCTCTTACATTGATATGGGAAACAATCCTTTTGAAGGTGGATCCATACCCAATCGCTGGGATGGAAGAAGGTGACCTTCTTGCCTTGATTGCGTGCTTGGGCAATGTGTTCATTCGTCCATTCGATATGGGCATTGGTTTGTTCGTGAATTTTCTTGACAAATTCCTCCTTGCGTTCACTATCTAAACATTCAAAATCTTGCAAAGGTAATGGGAGAAAATTCAAGGGGGTTAGCGGGTTAAAGCCATAAATAACTTGAAACGGTGAAAAGTGTGTGGAGGAGTGGACCGCACGGTTGTAAGTGAATTCAATAAAAGGGATGCAATCCTCCCAATTTTTGGAATACTTCTTGACTATGATGCGCAGCAAGGAGCCAAGTGTGCGGTTGACAAATTCAGTTTGACCACCCATCGTAGAAAATAACAACTTGGTTCCCATCTTGCTCCAAAGAACCCTCCAAAAGTGGCTTAAAAAATTAACACCGCGATCGCTCACGATGCTCCTTGGAACGCTATGTAACCTAACCACTTCTTGAAACAAAAGATTAGCAACATAGCTAGCATCATTTAGCTTAGCACAAAGAATGAAATGAGCCATCTTAGAGAAGCGGTCAACCACCACAAAAATAGAGTCCTTACTCTTCTTAGACCATGGCAATCCAAGTACAAAATCCATAGAAATATGCACCCAAGGGTGTGAAGCAACTGGCAAAGTCATGTATGTGGAGTGATTGCTAGATTTAGATTTAGCATGCTTGCATGGAATGCAGCTAGCTACCATACGCACCACATCACATTTCATGTGAGGCCAAAACAAATATGATTGCAATACTTCTAAAGTTTTCTCAACACTAAAAGGGCCCATAAACCCTCCCCCCATGTGATTCATGTATATGTAATTCACGCAAGCTACATTGTGGTATGCACAATTGATTGTCACGAAAAAAATAGTTATCATGCTTATGAAAATGCTAGTGAGCACCATTAGACAAGCACCATAACATTTTAGCTTGAAGTGTGGAAAGGAGAGTGTACCTTCGAGAGAGTGCATCTGCGATAATGTTTTCTTTACCTTGTTTGTACTTGATATGGTACAGAAAACCATTAAGGAATTCCATCCATATGGCATGGCGTTTGTTGAGCTTGCCTTGACCCTTAAAGTACTTGAGGCTAAGGTGCTCCGTATGCACAATGGACTCCTTTGTCGTGAGGTAGTGTTGCCACACCTCGAAGGCGCTCACCAATGTATACAGCTCGTGGTCATAGGTAGGATAGTTGAGTTGCGCTCCTTTGAATTTTTTGCTAAAGAATGCAATTGGCCTCTTCTGTTGAGCCAAAATAGCTCCAATGCTGAGTCCAATTGCGTCACATTCTACTTCAAATATTTTGTCAAAATTAGGCAACACAAGTACGGGACTAGAGAAAAATCAGGTTTTGAGCTCCTCGAAGGCCTTTGTTTGATCGGTACACCACTCAAAAGAGACATTTTTCTTGGTCAAGTCATGCAAGGGTGCGGCAATGATAGAAAAGTCCTTGACAAAGTGGCGATAGAATCTAGCAAGGCCAAGGAAGGAGCGCACCTCGCTCACATTGCTTGGGATAGGCCATTACCGGATTGCCCTAATTTTCTCCTCATCCATCATTATGCCATCAACACTAACAACATACCCAAGGAAATGAACTTTTGACAAGCAAAATTCACATTTCGTTAGCTTCATATACAAACAATGTTTACGCAAGGTTATAAAGATTTGATGCAAATGCTCTAAATGAGCGTCTAAAGAAATGCTATAAACTAAGATGCCATCAAAGTACACCACAAAAAAATGCCCAATACAATTACACAAAATATGGTTCATCAATCGTATGAAAGTACTAGGAATGTTGGTAAGGCCGAAAGGCATAACCATCCACTCATACAAGCAATATTTCATTTTGAAAGTTGTTTTCCATTCATCACCCTCTTTCATACAAATTTGGTGGTAGCCACCAACAAGATCAATTTTTGAAAATATTTATCTATCACTCAATTCATCAAGCATGTCATCTAAGTGAGGAGTAAAGTGGCGATACTTGACCATAATTTTGTTTATTGTGCGACAATCGACATACATGTGATAAGTGACATCCTTCTTTAGCATAAGGATGACCGAAACGACACTAGAGGATAGGCTCTCGTGTACAAAACCTTTGGTGAGGAGGTCCTCTACTTGGCATTGAAGCTCTTTAGTTTCCTCCGAGTTGCAATTGTATGCGGGACGGTTAGGAATGGATGAGCCCGGTAGGAAGTCAAATTGATGCTCAATGCCGCCGAGAGGAGGTAGGCCGCTTGGCATCTCATCGAGAAAAATCACCTGAAATTCACATAAAAGAGAAGACAAAGCACTAGGTGCGGGTGAGGAGTTAGTGGTATTAGCTGTGGCACGAAGTATAAGGCACGACCGTGATGAATATAAAGTATGCTTAATGTCCTCACTTGTGGCATACACATTCAATTTCTTTTCCCTCTTGTCTCTTGTCACTCCGCAAACACTCTCACCCTCTGTAGCATGTTTGCTCCTTTCATGCCTTATTTTTCCACTCGTTTCTTGGTCACCACTCTTTGGATGCTCAATTTTTTCAAGCGGGTTGTTTTGAGGACTCACATTTTTCACTCATTTCAACTCATCTTTTCTCTCATGTATGCATACAATTTCATATTCTGCATATTTGATCCGCCAAGACTTGCGCGGGAGGCGAAGGAGGAATACTAAATTTTCGGCCGTAATGCTAAAATTTATAATGGTTAGTGTACCCATCATAAATTATTCATCTATCAAATTGCTAAGGGCGGCCAAGAACACCAAGAACACTAACCTGCAAAATTTCACTTTTTGAGCTGGACAACTGATAACTTCTCGGTTCCTCTTTAAAGATGGAGCCGTGATGTTCTTGGAGCAATAGGATCTAGTCTCCTTTAGGAGATTGATAAACACTTGCAAGGCGGAATATGGATGAAGTAATTCGGTGTTTAGGGAGTAATAAGGCAGCGACAAGATGGATGAAGAATAGATAGGAATTTATGGAAAACAATATATTAAACTTGTATTCAAAGGATTACAAGGATCTCTTAATTGGTGTGAACCCGATGAGATTAAACAAGTTGAACAAAACCAGTTTTAAGAACCCTAAGGCAGAGCCAACTAATTGGTCTTGATGGAGATAACTCACTTATAATCAAAGACAAAGTATAAAAGAGGCTATCTCCTTCTATTTATACCTTGGGACTTATTACATGGAAAACCCTATACTACCTTTCACTTAAGGACTTGACCGCTAGCTTGGAGAGATGGGCTTGACGACCTAGTGCAAGGCCTCGGATGGCTAGCGCATGGGCTCAAGGTTGTCGTGGCTTCTCACAGGATGCTAGGGTTCGGGCGCGAGGATTCTCATGGCTTGCTCAGCCTTCCCGTGAGGCTCCACGAGAGTGTTCTCGGTGCGAACGCACGTCACCCATTGGTCTCGTGCTGCCGTGTTGGCCTCTTCGGCTCTCAAGGTCTTCAAAAGGATGGCCACCGTTCCCTTAGTGCGTGTGAAGTATCTGTGATCTCCCGTGCTCGTATCATCCCCTCCCCCTTCGCGATGATTCATCCTCGAATCTATAGGCTCGTCTCCTTGAAGATCCTTATTGATAACCTACAAAGTAAGAGGACAAGTCATTAATATTAAAAATAGGGGTAACATAGGTAACAAACAAGCAAGTCCACATGGCTCTCATGGCTCATTATACGAAGCTCCAATCACAGCAAATAATCACACTTAAGAAGATGAAAATTTGGCCACTTAGATGCCCACAAACACAAAAATAATTAAGCACTTGTGTTTCTTCAAAATCAGCACACTAGAAGACAAAAATTTGTCAAGAACACCAAAGTTTCAAAAGAGGATTAATTGAATCTTATGGTAGGAAACAATGTTTAATTTGAGGAAAAGAAGTATGAAGGTGTTTGAACCGTGGAAACTCGATGAAAATGAGTTTGAGCAATTTAGTGGAACAGTGACAAAAAGGAAAAAAAATTCTCTCAAAAGATAGAGATCTACGGTAGAAGAGATGATTCTAACCGTAGAAATGAAGTTTACCAACCTAGAAGACAGCTTGGAGCTCTGCTACCACTTGATAACTTCTCGGTTCCTCTTTGAAGATGGAGTCGTGATATTCTTGGAGCAATAGGATCTAGTCTCCTTTAAGAGATTGATAAACACTTGCAAGGCAGAATATGGATGAAGTAATTAGGTGTTTAGGGAGTAATAAGGTAGCAACAATATGGATGAAGAATAGATAGGAATTTATGGAAAATAATATATTAAACTTGTATTCAAAGGATTACAAGGACATCTTAATTCGTGCTCACCTTTACTTAATCATGTAATGATCAACCCGATGAGATTAAACAAGATGAACAAAACCAATTTTAAGAACCCTAAGGCAGAGCCAACAAATTGTTCTTGATGGAGATAACTCATTTAAAATCAAAGACAAGGTATAAAAGAGGCTATCTCCTTCTATTTATACCTTGGGACTTATTACATGGAAAACCCTACACTACCCTTCACTTAAGGACTTGGCCGCGGGCTTGATGACCTAGCACAATGATGCAAACCCTAGTACGCACCGCACGCACGCCGCACCTTCATGCGTGCCCTTGCCGCCCCTTGGCCCGATGACGTGCCAACATAACAAGCGCCTGTCCAGCCAGCTCTCAGTGTTCCTACATGATGAGCTTGAGCGTGAGGCTTTGCTGGACGAGTCCGTACTGCGCGCGCGTACGACGCGCCTAGTGACGCTGCTGGCCGCGCCTACGGAACGGACGCCCGAGCCAAGTCAAACTTAGGAAATAATTGCCGAGCTCCAGCTGAGTTACAATATAGCTTTAAGGGTCTAGAAGAGGCTGGAGGAATTTCAAGCCAAACGCCCGACGTGTTTGGGAGAATGGCAACGCATGCGCAAGTCCTAGCGCGCCAAGGACTTCGACTTGAGGAAGGACGCGCATTGCGCAATTCTACCATGAGTAGGATTGCTTGGGTCTACTATATACTTAGTATTAGTATTATAATTAATTTAATTAATTATTTCTATTTTTGTACAAGTCGAATTCTTGTTTAGATAGTAGTTCTATTTCTCGTAGGATTTGTATTACTTGCGCCTATTTAAGGCAGCCGCTTGCCATAATAAAATCAGACTTTTTTTTGCCAAAATCCTGATGATAACCATTGACATCACTCTAGCGACATCTCCGCCATCGCACCTGACGACAAGGCCAGAACACTGTATATACCAAGGGGGACATGTCACTGTACCTACCGCCCCTAGCCTGGCGGCCGACCTTGGGATGGTCGACATCAACGGGGGGCTCTCACGCGGCATCTGCACGGTGTCATCCCATCCTAGGTCATGCATGACATCACTCCATATGACGTCACCTCGCATGACGTCACTCCTTAGCACCCAAGCGGCATCTGCCAGAGATAGCGCCTACCCCCTGTCGGTAAGATCCTTCCTTTACCTATAAATACCCCCCACCATTCCAGACAAGAGGGTAAGCTTAAGATAGCGTGCTGAACCCCTACCATTTTCACCACTCATACTGACTTAAGCATCAGAGTGTTTACGCCGGAGATCCCCTCCGGCGCTTTGTAGGTAACGAAGACCCCGGAATAGTGTTCCTGACCAATTCTGCTTTGGTCGATCCTACTCAACAAACCTCGGACTCTTATCAAATGGTGCTTTCATTGAGAGTCTTGGTTAATTAAGTGAGCTTCCTTGATAACCAAGCTCTGTTCTTTCTGAGAGTCGAAGGATCATGGCCTCAGATTCAGAATCTACATCCCCTCAGGGAACTTTTCCCTACGTCTTTGTCTAGTATCATCACCACATCGCATGGAACTTTCTCTGCACAGACAAACTTCCTTTTTGGACTGACAGGAGCCACCCCGTTTTCTCACATGGGTGCCCCATTTTCTAAGATGGCCTAGTCACTCTGCTCCCCCTCCTACGGGTTACGGAATGGGCAGTGGTGACAATCCTTTGGCAAGTTCCATCTTGGGCCTCCGTGCCTAGCAAGATTACTTGACTGAGCTAGCCACAGGCTCTACTTCTAGTGCCCCTAGATCGGGTATGCCTTCCCAGATTGTTTTCACCCCATCTATCGTCACCGAACGACCGGTATCGCCTCGACGGCAGGTGAGCGTTTCTCTAACTTCACCTGCGATAAGTACACCATTCAGCTTTGTACAACTCGCCGAGGGATAGGTAGAGCCTTACATACCGCGAGTGTCGTGAGTCCCCATCTCCCAAGTAGAACGACAGCAAGGTGATTATAGGAAGCGCTGGGACGGCAGGAGAGAGGGGGCCGACAGAGAGGTCTCCCTGGAGCGGAGCGAAAGATCGAGCAGTAGAAGACATCGAACCCATTCACCCAGGAGTCGTAGCCGATCCCCTAGGCAACAACATACCCTGGAGCCTCGAGGGCACAAACGACACTTAGAAATTTCTCCGCCTCCTCATGATCGTGAGATTCTAGATGACACTTCAGGTCATCCTTTCAGCCACCATATAAGACTCCATAGGGTCAGCCGGCACGTCAAGCTCCCCACAGAGTCATACGACGACACTAAAGACCCCATCTCTCACCTCAATAAGGTGAAAGATTTTGTGCAATTCCAGACGCACAATGACGTGGCGTTGTGTCAAATATTTATTATGACGTTGTCAGGGGTGACCCGCCTCTAGTTTGAAGGACTCCCCGCTCGATCGATTGATAACTTCTTACAATTAGAGGCTAAGTTTAAGAGTCGCTTCAGCACAGCTATCCCCATCCGGAAGTCCACCGGAACCTTGTTTGACATACACAGGAAACCAGAAAAATCCTTAAAAGGCTATCTCGGTCGTTTCGACACGAAAATGTCGCTAACACCAGGTATTACTATTGATTTTTCCATTGAAGCCTTGAAGCGAAACTGTGACTACGGAAAGTTGAGGGACACTCTAATGGTGGACCCCCCGGCAACCTTAGATGCGTTAAGGCTGAAGGCTCACAACTACGCAAGAATGGAAGAGGAGGAATATAGAGATAGAATGCGAAACATGGCTTAGGTTTCCACCCGGCTGGAGGATCTGCAGGAATAAGAGAAAAACATCAGAGTTAGTATTGACAGGGAATAATGAATGAAATGGAGGATGCTCACTTTAGATACAGCCTCGGATGTCACCCTGGCACGCAAGCTCGCGAGTATGAACACCGGGAATCCCAGTCAGGTTGAGCAATTTATCCAGCCAACCTTGCTCAACTGGCCCTAGGAGCGGCCTCCCACCCCAGGCGCCGTCCCTAATGCTCAAATTAAACCCACTTCGCCACAAAGGCTCAGACAAAGTGATGAAAAAAAACCCCTTCTTCTAGGCGTCAACAGAGGATTCAAGATGTAATAATTTCCAAGTGAAGGGTTTTAGTGAGTCATCGTCATAGCGAGGCGATATCGCTATGACACCATTACTATGATTATACAGTTGAAACAGGGATCGAAGTAGCAATAGAGAAGGGGATTCAATCCCTACATGTCTACAGAGAGCTATAAAGGCATAAATGCCACAGTAAGCATTCGGGCTTAATTAGGCAGCGTTCAAATCAAATTCAGAAAACAATTCTGCAACTAGAGGATCCAGAGGGAGTCGAAAACCATAATTAAACATTTTCTCATAAAGAATCCTATGGTTGCCAGGTAGCTCGCTGTTGAGACGAAGCGACCTAGGGGCAACTTCAGTGGAATACCCATCCAGATGATCAAGATTGGCATTATAATTTCACAACCGTCACTGAAGAACGACAGAGGAAGCAATGGTGGAGACGGTATTCTCAATATCTCCTTCCCCAGCAGATTGGGGTTGGGAATAACGACGATTACGATCCATGAGCAAAAGCTAAACTACGGGAAGAGTAGAACGTACCTTTTTGGGAAAGAAGGTTAGGGCACCCAGGGGGCGGTGGATCGCAACGAGAGGAAGAGAAGTTGTGTTCTTTTCTTAGGAAGAGAAGCAGCAAAAGATGAGAAAGAAATATGAGATGGGTTTTATAACCCTAAGGCCCAAGTGAAACGACAGATCAGGCGATCAGTACGTGTGACGTGTCAAAAATAAGAGACGCGGGAAACAGGTAAAGTCCTAGGCGAGTGAAAAGATGCTTTCAGCCTCACCATTCCCCTAGCGCTCCCCTCTGCGGGCACGTGTGCCTAGAGCATCATGCCTGTCTCCTTTATCAACAAAAGAATTTAGAGCATTAAATGCTCTGAAAAGTGGAGTCAGGTCCAGCGAAAGAGAAGACAACTTACAATGCCGCGACACGCAAAAAGTATAGCACATAGTACAAGCAGACAAGTGATAAGTAAACTCAACAGGAAGGCGACATCGCAAAGGTACATGTGTTATTTGGCCAAGTATATAAGATTTATTAGTTATTACAGAACAAGGGAGCGATATCAAAGTTCAAATAGAAAAAATAGTAACAACAGAACAACAGACAGTGAAGTGACACCTCAATCAACCGGCATTGAATGGGCCTTGCATGGTGTCGTCTCATCACTCCTCTTCGGAGGAAAAGAAGCCTTCCTAATTCTCATCAATTTCTTTCATCGTCGCGGAGGCATACTCGGCAACCTGAGCAGGATCAAAAGTTTTACCATGACATTGATCCGCGAGCCCAGTAGTAAAGGCCCGTACGACCTTCTTTTTCCACCAAGTCATCTTTGACGAAGTCCTCGCCAAATCAGCATCGCGAGATGATATCTCTTCGCGAAGAAGAGAATTCTTCTTCTTGGCAGCCACCAACTCAGCCTCCAAAGCTTGAACCTTGGCTTTTCCTCTAGACTTCTCCCAAACAAGGTCAGTACGACACTCGCGCAGTTCGGCTTGGGTATGCTTCTGTAGCCGCGTCAACTCTTCCACTTTGGCCAAGGCACCCGGATCTTGAAACTGCCCACCATGGGCCTTGATAAAGTAATGAAGTTCCCGAAAGACGGCAAGGCAGTTATTCATAACGCGGGTGCGCTGAACATCAGAAGGAAGCTGCAGTAACCTATTTTCATCCTCAGGGACACGGAACATCTCCCATGCCAAGATAGTCGTGGGCTGGTCTCGTGACAAGGGGTCTGATACACCCAAGGCACGAAACTCGTCAGTCCCAAACTTTGACAAATCTAGTTGGTGGGAAAGGGCCCCTTGGGGCCCGTCAAGGGAGAGATCCTCGACAAAGGAAGGGGCAGAACTATCGACTGAACCACCGGTATCTCGAATAGAAGTAAGGAACAATGAACAAGGAGACTTTGGTGGAAAGCAAAAAGGACCAGTAGTACCCTGAACTGGTGCCACCACGTCAGGGATACAGGAACCAATGGGCAAGGGGGAGGCTCCGTGACTGGAGTGGAGTCTGCCACAGACTGCGATACCATTGCAGACGTGGGAACCCCGTTGGGAGGAGATGACCTCGGAGTCGAGAAAGTGTCACCTGGCGGCGCGGCAACCTCTCCAGTGGCACCAGGTGAAGCGGTAGGGCGAGGAGCGATAGGGGTTGTCGCTGGGGCAAGGGTAGGCCAAGCAACCATCTTCGCCACCCGAGTCTCGCTCTCCTCCCTCAGCCTCTTTCACTGAGCCGCGGAGGCTGGGCGAAGACTCAGCTCTGTATCCATGTCCTCCATATCTTCAGCCCCGTAAGAAAATATCTTTGTCTCAATTATTGGGGAACCAGAATCGGACCCCCTTTTTCGAGTTGGCAACCAGTTCTCTACGAAGTGAGAAACGCGGGTAGAAGTACCGCTCTCCCTTGAAAAAGCCGCGTTCGAAACCCTTTTCTTTATGGGCATGTAGTGGTAGAAGGAGTTGACGCCGGAGGCGGAATAATCTTGGGAGGAGCATGACCCTCTGGAAGTGGACGAGCGACAGTAGTCCTTGCGAGAAGCTATGTTAGTAAGCAAGGGATATGTAAGATAATGACAAAACCCAAAAACTCACCTATGGTACACTCAGATAAAGGCCTATACAAGGCAAAGTTTCGGATCTGGAAGGACGACTCCATCTCCAGCAAGACGTTGACCTAGCCTAATTCTTCCCTAGACAGAACTACTAGATTCACCCAATCAACAACATCCAGGTTGAAACCAAAGCGCCACAGACGAGAGGGTAATTCGAGAATGAAGAAACTGCTCTTCCAGTCTTCGATGCTCTCCTCAAATCCTTGAAATCTTTGCCAAAAAGGCCCGACTAAGGCATCACCCCACGTTGGGGTAATATCAACAAAGTCGTTGCGACAAACTAGAGTCAAAAACTTGTGAAACAAAGTGACAGAGGGAACGAGAATATCTTTCAACTCGCAAGCATGGAGGAAAGCGTAGATACCACTCCACGAGGAAGGGGTGATATGAACAGGGAGGCCATACGTTCTCTAGTGTGGTATGAATAGGGAGGCGGAACCCATATTGAAACATCTTAAAATAAAGCATTCTATGAGTCCCCCAAAGCCTGCTATGGAGACTCATAGTGCTAGTAGGAATAGAAGGACGGTGATCCCTAGGGAAAGTAATACCATTGCTTTCTAATTCGAGATGCAGAACAGTGGGGCAGGTAAAGATGCTAGGGGTGTTTTCGATTTCTGGATCTCGATAGACTGCCCGGGAATAACTAGAGAGCCGGACTAAGACCTTGTGCGAGGCATGACAGATAAGCAGCAAAAGGAAAAATCAAAGCAAGATCGAGCAGAATATCTTGAAAAAGAAGAGCGAAATTAATAGGCGGATCGTCTGGATATGAGCGAGAGAATTTCTTCGTAGCGAGTGAAAATGCGAAGAGAGACGCGAAATTTAAAAGAAGAGCAAAAGAATAGAAAAAAGGAACGAATTTCCTTTTAAGAAAGATGGTTGAAAACCAGACGATCAGACAACCCATCGCAGCAGGACACGTGTAACATAAGTGCAACACGTGGAAAGGTTCTGACAGGAAACTTAAAGTCAAGCACTCGCCTCGAACCTCGCAAAGTAAGGATCGTAAGTTGCACGAAGACAAAAAAGATGGTTGTGTGAAGCGATAACTGGCTGGTCAGCGTCAGTTACCCCATGAGACGACATAATGCAGAAGTAAAGAAGAAAAAGCAAAATTCTATTTTTATTCATTGATTCAAAGAGCCAACGACATCTACAACAAACGCGACATCGTCAATCCTCGTCAGCCCAGTCTATGTCGTAACAGTAATCATAGTCCTCCGGGGACGACGGTAATCCACTGTTATAGGAAAAGAAAAGCTCGACAGGTTTAGGCACAGGCTTTGTCACGAGGTTAACCCTCTCTACATAACTGGCACAGGAGCTCTCCCCTATAGTAGATGCTGCCGACCTCGAATCGGCGTTCTGAGTAAAAACCTCCCTCTCTAAAGGAGGATGAGAGGCAGACGATGACGCTTCATCACCCTTCTGTAGTGCAAAGTAGTGAGGTTCGTAACCGGCAAAGAAAGACTCAAAGACCTTCTTCGTCAGCCTTTTTGGTTTCTTACGACCCTTGCGTTTGGTGGGCCTCCATGGGGGCGACGGAGAAGGGTTGTCTGAGTTTGGTGAGGTCGGAGGAGTCAGCGGAGAGTCACGAGTAGCAGTACACAAGAAGCGAGAGTCAGCCATGGAGGTATCAGTAGTAACAAAGAAGAAGGATGAGCAGGAAAAAGAGAGGAAAACCCCATTATATAGCCAGAACTGGGAGGCGCCCCTACCTTTTTGCGTGTTTCCAAGAATAATTAATACGTTCAGGAGCAGCGACCATTGGGGGAAAGATCTAATTTCGTAACCACAACTGTTGAAAGTCTGCACCAACCAAAAGGTGCCGAGATCGTTGCCCAATCCGTTAACGCTGAAGAAATGACGCAAAATAAATTCGGGAGTGGTTGGGAGAGAAGTTCATTATTATGTACCGGTCAAATAAAAGAAAAGGTGCGGGATCCCAGGGGACACAAAGCCCACTCTTAACATATACGGAGGTTATTTTTTGAACAAGATACCATACAAGGAAGAAAAACATCAACAGCGTGGCAATCAAAGGAGGAAACCATTTTATTTATTTAAAGGCCTAACGGCCCAGGATTACACAAGGTAGCACTAAAGGAAACATAGAGAGACATAGAAGAAGGGTCCCCAGCATTGTCATCTTCCCACTCCATTAAGGGAATATCCCTCAGGGCATCCGCAAGAGTGGTCAGTTCGGAAGAGCATGCCCTCATGCCTTTCAGGCAGCACCCCAGGAAATCCTTCCTATGCTGCAGCATAGCAATACGTAGCTGAATTTGAGAAACAACCACCGACAGCTTCACCGCCTTCTCCACAAGGCTGAAGTCCTTCATGGAGACATCATTCTGCCTAGCCTGCAGGGGGGTCAGCATCCCCTGGAGCTCCAAGATATCCTCAGAAGTCTTGGTGCTCAGCGACCCCAGGAAATCGATGTATGCTTGAGTTAGGTTCCTTAGGGTGTGGGCCTTGAAGAGCAGAATTTTTTGGTAACTTCGTCCATTGAATGAGGAGAGGTGAAGAAAGTCGAGAGAGTTGTGAAAACAAGTGCAGAAAAAAGGCCTATTTATATACTCAGAAAAAAAGTGTTCTGGAAAGATGTGTTTATCGACTATCGAGCCCTCATTAATGCAGAAAACCCTGAAGAGACAAGACTAAAGACGAGGCGGTAGCCCTTGGTAAACACTCAGGCTCATTTTCAGTTGGGCTTATGATAGCCATTGACATCACTCTAGCGACATCTCTGCCATCGCACCTGACGATAAGGCCATAACACTATATATACCAAGGGGGACATGACACTGTACCAACCACCCCTAGCCTGGCGGCCGACATTGGGATGGTCGACATCAATGGGGGGCTCTCACGCGGCATCTGCATGGCGTCATCCCATCCCAGGTCACGAATGACGTCACTCCGTATGACGTCACCTCGCATGATGTCACTCCTTAACACCCAAGCGGCATCTGCTAGAGATAGCGTCTACCCCCTGTCGGTAAGATCCTTCCTTTACCTATAAATACCCCCATCATTCCAGACAAGAGGGTAAGCTTAAGACAACGTGCTGAACCCCTACCATTTTCACCACTCATACTAACTTAAGCATCGGAGTGTTTACGCCGGAGACCCCCTCCGGCGCTTTGCAGGTAACGAAGACCCCAGAATAGTATTCCCGACCAATTCTGCTTTGGCTGATCCTGCTCAACAAACCTCGGACTCTTATCACCTGAGTTAAATTACTCTGAAAATTAGTCTCGCAGAACCTTGAATCCTTTAAGTCCGAACACTCGAAGAACAACTCAAGTAAATCGAAAGTTCACCCCCCATTGTTCGATTGCCTAGGTTGATAACCAATTGCCGATTAGAGGGTTAGGAGTTCGATCAAGATCCTCATTTGCGTCGCTGGGTTGGATAGACATCACGATTTAGCAAGGTCAACGCTCATTTTGAGTTTATTCAAGTATTTCCGCACGAAGTCCATCCTTGAACAATGATTGCAAGAGGAGTAACGGTCCAAGCCTAGTAAGGATCGTATCACACAAGGCCTCGGATGGCTAGCGCATGGGCTAAAGGCTATCGCGGCTTCTCCCGGGATGCTAGGGTTCGGGCGCGGGGATTCTCATGGCTTGCTCAGCCTTCCCGTGAGGCTCCGCGAGAGTGTTCTCGGTGTGAACGCATGTCACCCATTGGTCTCGTCATGCCGTATTGGCCACTTAAGCTCTCAAGGTCTTCAAAAGGATGGCCACCATTCCCTTACTGTGTGTGAATTATCCGTGAGCTTCCGTGCTCGGATCAATAACGTTTGAAATAAATTCTCCAACTTGAATCACAAGATACTAGAGACAAAGGACTATATTTTAGAATTAAGAAAATAAGGGAAACGATGACAGAAAACTCAAGATACATTGTTCCAAAGATGAACACCATGAATAGAAGGTTGAGAGCTTGGAGCAATTTTGTATAAAATGATTTTGACAAAAAATTCCTTAGAAATAATATCACAAAAGTGGCTCAAAAGATTCACAAGACATAGAGGAACAACATTCAACCAACGAAACGAAGGAAATATGGCTGAATAATTACAGAAAAAAGTACCATTCCATGAACAACTAAAGCTCCACTACCACTTGATATGGTCCCGGTTCCCTCTAGCAATCTCATTGGGAGTAAGTTCTAATGTTGTGTACTTTTTGGTGAGGAACCGTGGTTGTATATTCTTAAATTAAGGATTTAGTTCAAGATGGATGAATGGCATGTTTGAATCATAAAGTAAGGCACACATAACACCAACAACAACATATATGATTTGCGGAAGAAAGGAACTTAACCATGCGGGTTAAGGATCTTGTTTGGCATTTTGATGTTGGAAATCACAAGTAAATGTGCAACACAAATTTCACATTAACAATTTGGAAACTTTGAATGTTTTTTCTTGACTCAAGTCATTGGCTTTGCAAAACGAAAATAGACAAGCACCAAGAGAGCTTACAATGAGAATTATGAGGCTAAATCACTCAACTAAGTTGATAACAATTAAGGAAACGCCAAGGGTATCTTCGTCTTCTCACCTCAAGTCAAAGCCAGATCCTTGTAGACCTTAACTAGCTACGACACCCCGCTGCCGCCCCCGTTAGGCTAAGGATCCCTGGATGGTCAACATCAGCCGGGGGGGGGGGGACCCACACGACATCATCCCATCATAGGATATCCCGACAGCGCCCATGGGCGATATCCGCCTGCTGACATCATCCTGTACGGTCCAGCTGACATGTGCTGACATCATCCTGGGCATTATCTCCCATTGATAACACCCACCCCTGGGGGTAATGACTTCTTTTTCTTCTGCTATAAATACCACACATTTCTAGATCGAAGGTAAGAGCTGATTCTCTACCAAAATCTCTGCCAAATTTCACAGCTATACTAACTTAAGCATCGGAGTGTCTACGCCGGAGTCCCCCTCTGGCGCCTTGCAGGTACGATGGACAGCTATTACAATGATTCCAGACAGCCACAATCCCGACTCCTCTTCCCCAACAGTCCAGAGCTTATCAAATTGGTGCTTTCATTGAGAGCTTTGGGTTTAATTAAGTGAGCATCCTTAATAGCCAAGCTCTGTTCTTCTTGGAATTGGAAGATAATGGCTTCTGATTCAGATCCGCCGTTGACTCAGTCTTCTAGCCTTCCATTTGATACTTGCAGGCGACTTTTCGCTTTTGCCACATCTGATGCTTCCACCTCGGTGCAAGAAGTTCTTCCAGGAATGTCAGATCCGTCCCCTGATCAAGCAGTGGGAATATTTGTGACCCAGCCATATACTCCTTCATCCCAAATAGTGGGATCCAGTCATTTTATTCCCCAGTCGAGAGGACCCGTGATAGATGGCGCAAATAACCCTTTCGCGAGCTCGATTTCAGCTCTCCGTACCCAGTTAGACGATTTAACGGAACTGGCTGCCAGATTACGCCAAGTGCTTCTGGATCAGGCATCCCATCTCAATTCATTTTCACTCCACCCATTATTACAGAATGACCACTGTCATCTCCATCGCATGTGAACGTCCCTTTAATGTTACCTGCGTTGAGTGCACCAGTCAGTCTTGTACAGTTTGCTCATAGGACGGTGGAACCATATATACCACAAGTACCCATACTTCTTATTCCCAAAGAGGAACGTCAATGGCGGGAGGAGGATAGAGGTCGTTGGGACGGTAGAAGGGGTGGAAACGATAGAGATATATCCCCTGAAGGAAGTGAGAGATCCAGCAGTAGGAGGCATCGAACTCGTTCACCAAGGAGCCGCAGTCTGACTCCCAGGAGGCATCATGATCGAAATCCGCAAGATCGCATGCGTCATTTGGAGGTATCCCCACCTCGGCACACGCGGGAAATTCTTGATGATACTTCTGGCCACCCCTTTAGCCAGCGTATAAGGCGTCACAGAGTTAGTAGACATGTAAAGCTCCCCTCAGAATCCTATGATGGTACTAGAGACCCTATCTCTCATCTTAACAAGGTGAAGGACTTCGTGCAATTCCAGACCCACAATGATGCTGCCTTGTGTCAGATATTTGTAATGACCCTGTTTGGGGTTGCGCGCTTATGGTTCGAAGGTCTTCCAGGTGGGTCTATTGACAGCTTCTCGCAGCTGGAATCCAAGTTTCGGAGTCGATTTAGTACTGCAGTCCCTATCAGGAAGTCAGCTGCTGCCTTATTTGACCTACACAGGAAACCTCAGGAATATTTGAGGAGTTTCCTCCATTATTTTGACACCGAGATGTCGCTAACGCCAGGTGTAACGGTTGACTTCGCTATCGAAGCCTTAAAATGAAACTGTTGTTATGGAAAGCTCAAAGATGCTTTAATGGTTGACCCGCCGGCAACCTTGGACGCGTTAAGGCTGAAAGCCCATAATTATGCGAGGATGGAAGAGGAAGAGAACAGGGACATGAATCGAAACATGCCGCCAGTTATGCCTCCAGTCCATAACACTCCTGTTCCTGCTACTTCTGAAGATCGGTTTTTAGATGATTATGCTCAGCGAAAGGATCACATCCTCAAGACATCTAATCGGAGGAGAGGCAACTCCTCAAAGGGAAAGTCCGGTGATTCTTCAGCCCAGCGGCAAGGTGATCCTCCTAAGGGACTAGTTTACGACTCAGACCTTCCTTCCTTCATTCTACCCAGAGCAGAAATACTAGCCATAGTGGAACAGCGAAACCTGCCCATCCGTTATCTTGCCCCTGTAAGAACGGGGGTAATCCTGGGAAGAAGAGAAAATACCGACTGCAAATTTGACAAAGCTAAAGGACACTCGACTGAGGCATGTCGAGAACTCAAAACAGCAATAGAGCATCTGGTGGAGGAAGGCTATCTGGGGGAATTCGCCGTGAAAACGCGGGAAGAGGCCAAGAGTAACCCAACAAGCAGAGTAGCCGATGACAGAGCGGCACCTTCCCGCCCCCCAGGCCATGACACTGGTCCTAAGGGAGGAGGTCGAGAAATGCTTAAGATTGATGATGAGGATATTCCCATCATTAATATTATCGCTGGAGGCACACCTTACCTGGATGAGTCCGCATAGTTGACACCCGCGCTAGGGGATAAGCGGAAGCGGGCAGGCATGTCATTCAAGGGCGAAGCGATAAGTACCCTGGATCTAATGATATTGTCCTTTTCTAAAGAGGATGAGAAGTGTGTGGTATATCCGCACAATGATGCGCTAGTGGTTACACCCATTATTGCTAGCCATGGAGTTAGGAGAACTCTGGTCGATAACGGAAGCGCCGTAAACTTGTTTTCATTGGAAGCCTACAATATCCTGAAGCGTCCGGATAATGAGCTCACGCCCTGCAAAAAACCCATTATTGGGGTTGACGGAGTCCCCATCCCAGTGACTGGAGTAACTACTTTACCTGTATATTTTAAGGAGGATACCTCCAAACGGTCGGAGGAACTTCTCTTCCTGGTGGTGGATCTAAACCTGCCTTATAACGCCATATTGGGACGGCCATTCCTCAACCGTTTCGGAGCAGCGATATCGCAAAAGCACCTGAAGCTGAAATATCCATCTTGGGATGGTGTGGTCTCAATCCGAGGTAATCAGAAGTTAGCGGCTGAATGCTACCTGCTCATGACGCAGAAGAGTTGCGACAGGTATGTGTGCGTAATGGTGGATCCATACGAACAAAATGAGGAAAAGCGCACTCAGCCCGTAGACAAAATGACTCATGTCCCAGTTAGCAGGGCAAATGGAGCCGTATTTTTGGTTAGCGATAACCTCAGTCCCGAAGAAAATTTTCAGTTATCCCAGCTGTTAAACAAATGCAAAGGAGAGTTTGCCTGGAAACCATCTGACATGCCAGGTATCTCGCGAAAGGTGGTGGAGCATCGGCTCAACGTCGACTCAGATGCAAGACCGGTTCAGCAGAAGCAGCGTGCTTTCTTTGCTGAAAAAGTAGGGGCTGTCGAGAGGGAAGTTGCTAAACTTCTTGACGCTGGCTTTATTTGAGAAGTGCAATATCCCACCTGGTTGGCTAACCCTGTTTTGGTTCCCAAGCCCAGCGGAGAATGGCGCATGTGCATTGATTTCACAAATCTGAATGATGCCTGCCCCAAAGATTGTTACTGACTCCCTCGGATCGATCAGCTAGTTGATCAGGCTACCGGGTACGCATATTTGAGCTCGCTAGATGCCAACTCGGGGTATCATCAAATCCCCATGGCCAAGGAGGATGAAGAGAAAACTGCTTTCAACACTCCCAAGGCCACTTATTGCTACACGGTGATGCCTTTTGGGTTGAAAAATGCTGGAGCCACCTTCCAGCGAATGGCGAATCAAGTCTTTGAGAAGCAGATCGGACGAAACATAGAGGCATATGTCGATGACATACTGATCAAAAGCTGAAGCTTCAAAGAACACTTGTCTGACCTGGCAGAAATTTTCGAAGTAATGAGGCTATATCAGATGAAGCTGAACCCTCGAAAGTGCATGTTTGCCTTCCAAACGGGAAAATTCTTGGGTTACGTGGTGAGCCAAAAGGGCATTCAACCTAACCCATCAAAAGTCAAAGCTATCCAGGACATGATATCCCCTCGGACTGTAAAAGAGATCCAGAAGCTAACAGGGGGTGTTATCGCACTGGGACGATTTATCTCTAAGCAAGGTGAGAGGTGCCTCCCATTCTTCAAGGTTATACGCAAGAAAGCTGTCTGCGGATGGACGGCAGAATGCGAGGAAGCATTTGTGAGCCTGAAGGCCTATTTATCGTCTGATTTGGTATTGACAAGACCAGAGCCTGGCGAAATCCTGTACGTATACCTTGGGGCTGCAGACGAGGTGGTCAGTGCGGTCCTTGTGAGAGATGATATTCACACACACCGCCCTGTATACTTTGTCAGTCACATCCTGAAAGATGCCGAGTTGAGATACGCTCGAATTGAGAAGATTGCGTTCGCATTGGTGCAAGCCACACGGAAAATAGATCGGTATTTTCAAGCTCACACCATCATTGTGCTTACGGATCAACCTTTAAAAAGGATATTCCGGAAGCCCGAATCCTCGGGGAGAATGCTGATTTGGGCTATCGAACTTGAACAATATGGTTTGCACTACAGATCCCGACCGTCCACAAAGGCTTAGATCCTGGCGGACTTTATTGCGGAATGCACCTTTACACTAGATCCAATGACGGAGTTGACTGAAAAGGAAAAAGAAGAGTTGGATCTCCCCTTCCCTGAAACTTATACCGACATGTGGGTCATCTATGTAGATGGCGCTAAAAATCAAGAGCTTGTCGGGGCCAGAATCTTCATGAGTGGGCCTTATGGCACACATATGTAGTTTGCCATCCGGATTTTGCAGTCGTTGTCCAACAATGCTGCAGAATATGAAGCGTCATTAGCCGAACTCAAGATGGGGAAAAATGCCTCCATAAAAGGAATTCACGACTCAGGAAGGTTGGGAGATCTGCGGCTAAAAATCTGTGGAGACTCCAAGTTGATAATAGATCAGGTGCTGGGACACTCTCAAGCTAGAGAACCCATCATGGTACAATACCTGGCTAAGGTGAAATGCGAGTTGATTGAAATCAAGAAATATGGTATACAGGTTAGCTTCGAGCACATTCCTCGAGAGGATAACGTTGAAGCGGATAACCTCGCCAAACTCGCAGCAAATCCAGAAGCATCCATACCGAAAGGGGTGTACTACCGGGAGCTACCCGTGCCCTCCTTTATGGAAGAGCAGGCGACACTCTGTGTGGAAGAAAGTGAAAATGACTGGAGAATTCCCGTCATAAGATACTTGAAATATGATGAGCTGCCAAAGGATAACGCTGAGAAGAAAAGGGTGCTTAAGCAAGCGGCACGGTGCACGTACTTCAACGGAGAGTTGATGCGGAGGTGTTTCTCCCATTCGGCTGCCAGATACATAACGGAATAGGAGGGCATTCATACCCTCCGCGAAATCCACTAAGGAATTTGCGGCATGCATACATCCAGCGGAACCTTGGCTGCGCAGGTCTTTAGATCGGGGTTCTATTGGCCCACTATCCGGAAAGACTGCCATGATTTCGTGCGGACCTGCCAAAAGTGTCAGGAATTCGCCAAGATTCCTTGACAACCCGCCACAAAAATTTATGATCTTATCGCTCCCTGTCCTTTCGCGAAGTGGGGAATTGACATCCTCGGGCCGTTTCCAAGGGCAAGATCTCAACTAAAATTTATGGTCATGGCGGTAGATTACTTCACCAAATGGGCGGAAGCTGAGGCGGTCGCCAACATTACAATAGAGAAAATCTGGCGTTTCTTCGAACACCAAGTTATCATGTGCTTCGGAGTTCCCCGCGTGCTAGTCAGCGATAATGGAACGCAATTCACCAGCCAATTTTTTAGAGACCAATGTGTGGAATTCGGAATCGAGCAAAGATTCTCTTCCGTGGCTCATCCGCAGACCAATGGTCAGGCTGAGGTGACAAACCGAGCCATACTTAACGGTGTTAAGAAGAACCTAGAGGATCTAAAAAGAAGTGGGCAGATGAACTGCCGTACGTGATATGGGCATACCGCATGACCACGAAAACCAGCACAGGAGAAACACCATTCGCATTAGCTTTTGGCACTGAAGCCGTCACGCCCGTGGAAATTGGTACCATGAGCCTACGAGTGGCTTATTTCAGAGAAGAGCTAAATAAGGAAAGGATGCGTGCGAACCTTGACGCGCTGCCCGAATTACAAGAGGAAGCTCTTCTAAAAATGACGCACTATAAACAAAAGATGACACGTTATCATAATAGGCGTGTCAAAGAACGACTTCTAAAGGAAGGTGACCTGGTACTCAGGTATCAACGAGCGACTGGTCAACGCCGGGGGAAGCTTAGTCCAAACTGGGAAGGGCCGTACCGCGTTACCCATATTGTCGGGAGAGGAGCGTACCATCTGGAGACACTCGACGGTTCCCCCTTACCTAACTCCTGGAATATCGCTCGTTTGAAATTATATCATGCTAGATCTTGATTTATCTCTGCACTTTCTACTAACGCCAGCCTTGACCTGTGCTAACGCTCGAGTAATGAGCTTTCTTGTGTTTTGTGGCTGCGTGTGTACGTGTAGATGGATGATAAAAGAGAAGTGCCAGGAGTGAAAAGTCCTATCCTTGTGATAGTCGGTCCTGATCCACTGACTCACTAAGTGAGGGCATGCCCTGGTACACCTGGTATTTAGCGTTAGGAGTGAAAAGTCCTATCCTTGCGATGGTCAGTCCTGATCCACCGACTCGCTAAGTGAGGGCACGCCCTGACGCATTTGATAATTAACGTTGGGAGTGAGAAATCCTATCCTTGTGATTGCCCGTGTGGGGCCATAAGATGAGGCACATCCCGACACCCCTGGGAGTGAAAAGTCCTATCCTCGTGATGGTCAGTCTGGATCCACCGACTCACTGAGTGAGGGCACGCCCCAAGATTCCTGAAGGTGAAAAAGCCTCATCCTTATGACAACCATTCTCGTGGAGACGGCTCGTTAAGGAGAGGCACACCCTAAGGAGATAATAACTCCATCTTGGAAGTGAAAATCCTATCCTTGCGGCCGGGTTGATGTAGACGGCTCGCCAAGGGAAGGCACGATTCCAGGATGAGAGGGTTACGCCGAAAGTGAAAAATCCTAGCCTTGTGAGGGCCTGTCCTGATCAGATGACTCACTAGGAAGAGGCACTTTCCGGTTGACCGTGGAAATGCAAAAAGTCGCGAAATCCCAGCGAGTAACCAGATGCGGAATCCCTGGTGAAGTGAGCTGGTTGAGAAAGCGATAACAAGCGACATTGATACCCTAGAATGGCGGCGGATGGGCTCCTACGGGAAACTCGTGTCTATTATCACTTATTTCTTACTAACAGATATTAATTGAGAGTGTACAGGATATCTCTGGCTTCAAGAGATCGCGTCACTCGAATTGATAAAAGAGTTGTATAACTCGTCGGCAAAGTAGATATGAAGCCAACCACGCTGATGTTGATGCGGTTCAAGGGATAGGGCCTAAAGACCCTATTCGTTATCTCTTTTGATCAAGGAAAGAAGCATTCTTCTTTCAGGAATGTCTTCCTTGATGAGGCCAAGCAGTGGTTAAGATGAGCATGACAAAGCCTGATCAGGGCGATAAGGGCGCGAAGGCCACAATACAAAATTCGAAGAAAAAGAAATACGGGAAAGGAAAATGGCCGTAACAAAAGCCGATGTCATAGAAGTATCATTGTTCAGAATCAAATACCCACGAACGGATACAAAAGTATGCAAAAGATGTACAAAAAGGGCAACACTCGATCCTTGCAAAAAGAAGGGAGCGATAACACCCTGCCTATTCCTGGCCTTTGACAATCCCTCCCTCTGGGTAGCCCTTCGACCTGGCCAAGCGGAAGCCCTCGTCATTCAGATCGGAAGAATTCTTATAAAAAATGTTGGAAATAACGTCTCCGTCATAAAGTTCTTCCCCGTGAATCTCCACAAAGCTGTTGGCCATGATAGAAGCAATCTTTTCAATGACCAGTGACACTTGATTGATGTTTCCGCCTCAAGCGCTATTTTCTATTCTACCAAAGCTGCTTTCTCTTCCGCTAAGGCTATTCTCTCTGCCTCGAGAGCGATAATCTTTGCCTGTTCAACTGCCAGAACAGCGTTAGATTTAGCCAGCTGTTCCTTCGCCTCTTTTGCCTCCTCCTTGGCTGCCTCCAGGGCCTTCATATATCTATCTTGCTCTTCCAGTAGCCGCTGTTTTTCCTCTTGCTCCTGTGAAAGCTGGTCTACGGAAGCGGCATGGTCAGCCGCCTTTTGCGATGTACGCTCAGTGTAGTGATAAAACTCGAGGAACCCAGTGAAAAGTTTGGTGCCCAGCAAGTCGGCTTGCTCTTCGTCTCCCCTAGCAGCGAAGGCGCTTTGTTCCTCGGGGGACGTTAGCATGTGTGCAGCTAAGAACGAAGCAGTAACGGCCGAGTTATCGCCCCCCATGGCCGTAATCCCTGAACTATGAAGCGAAGTCATATCCACTTGATGGGTGATAGGCCTAGTGGCATTATATGAGCTCACATCGGCCATAAGAGTGGACACTGGTGTCCCCTCCCTGAAGCGCTTAAGTAGGGAAGCATCAGAAGGAACAAAGACCACCGCGGCAGGAGAAGGAGGCTGGTTCGAAGCGGAACCCCCCTGAGGCCCGGCCACTTCATGAGGCTGGTTCAAAGCAGAACCTCCCTGAGGCATGAATGATCCCTGGGACTGATAGGCGGAGAAACCCGACAGATCATCAGTATGGACCACGTTGGAGGAATAGTGAGGTACTTCCAAGCCGAATGAAGGTGGGGAATTCTCGAAAGACCCAGGCATGGACACTCCCTTAAAAACACTACCAGCCTGACCCGTGGGAGGTGCGGAAGAGACAAGGACAGTTTAAGGCCCCACCCCGACATCCACCTGAGTCGAGGACGGGCTTGGGCCTACCTCGTTGGACCTCTTCTTCTTCCTTGGCTGAGAAAGAATACGCCTCAAGTCCATATTACCTCGTGAAGGTGCAGGAGTAGAGGCACAAGAGATAACCTATGAAGAAAGACAATGAAAAACTAAAGGAAAGACAAAAAGCATTGAAAATGCGGCACAAAAAGTATAAGGCAACAGTAGTTGTTACAGCCTCAGTGACAGGTGCTTCCGACGAGCCGGCCGTATCTGAAGTAGGCGGAATTAGTGGATGGAGGGTAGCAACTCTCCTTGTCTTCCTTTTCTTCTTTCCCATCGCGGAAGCCCTGTGCGCAATTGATTGGGGTGGAGGAACAACAATTGTTATGACCGAATACTGGTGGGAATGGTGTCAGTTTTCGCGTTAGCTAAGGAGGAAGTTGTTTGGAGAGGAGCTAAAGTGGTGACAGAAGGAGCAGCTGAAGTGGTTGCGATATTAACAGCCATGGCCACTTCTCTATCTCGAAGTCTCTTTCAGCGCCTTCTAACGCTCTCCGGAACGTAATTCGGATCAGTTGCTACAAAAACACAAGACAGCGTCAGCGTTAGTACTGATACTGAAAGTCAAAGATTGACGCAATACTCACGTCTAACGCAGGCTTTAATATCGGTCCCGCAAGCCAAAAGGCGGGTGTGAACGCTGATGTCCAGACTGAGCAACTTATCAAACCAGCCCTGTTCCGTCTTGTCAAGAGCCTCTCGGCGCCAAACCCTGTCCACAATGCTCTAATTGAAACCAGACCGCCACCATGACTCCGGAAGCTCAGGAGTCTCAACCACAAAAAACTGCTCTTTCCATTTATCAACGGAAGACTCCAGGTGAAGGAGTTTCCAGGTAAAGTTCTGGAGTGAATCATCATCATAACGGGGTGATATCGCTATTACACCCCGACGGTTATACATCTTGAACAAAGACTTCAGTAATGCAAGGGAAGGAGATGCAATTCCTTTGTACTTCCAGAGTTCTAGAAATGCATAAATGCCATAGTAGGCATTTGGGGCCAGTTGAACAGGGTTCAGATCCAGAGAAGTAAGCAATTCTTTGATGAATGGGTCAACCAAAAACCGGAAACCATAACGGAACATTTGGGCATACATAATTCTGCGCTTACCGGTCAGAACGCTATTCAGGCGTAAAGACTCAGGAGCGACGGTGGCCTTAAAACCCTTAGGGAGATCGGACAGATGTTTATCAAGAATGGCAGAAGAAGTAATAGTACTGACTATGGTTTCTATCTTTTCTTCGTCAACTGATTTAGACCCAGAGGTACGAGTTTTTCTTTTTGCCATGGCAAAAAAAGAAAAGAAAAGATGAAGAGCACAGTAAGGGAAGTGAAGAAGTACCTTTTCAGAAGAAAATCGAAATACCCAGAAGATGAAAACCAGAAATGCAAGATGATCTGAGAAGATGCAGAGAAATAGATTGTCGAAAGTAGAAAAAGAAATAAAGTGGGGGGTTTTATAACCCTAAGAGGCTAAAAGAAATGACTGCTGGAACAGTCGCGACGCGCGTGACAGGCGAAAGCAATGAGTATAACCCTAGAAAGGAGAGAAGACGCTTTGATCCTATCAAATCATGCTAGGCCTAGCGTCCTGATGAGCAAACACGTGTCTCCGAACCATCATAATCCTTCGGACATATTAATGAGGGGATTCTGAGCATTAAATGCTCAGAAAAAGCAGAATTACTTTAATAGAAAGAGGCCAAGCGTGATGACGTAATCAACAAAGATAACGTCAAGAAGCAAATTAATAGTTGTCCAGAGCGGAATGACAGCCGTTATTATGCAAGCGTTATTAGTTATTACAAGCCAAATGGGGGGTTTTATAACCCTAAGAGGCTAAAAGAAATGACTGCTGGAACAGTCGCGACGCGCGTGACAGGCGAAAGCAATGAGTATAACCCTAGAAAGGAGAGAAGACGCTTTGATCCTATCAAATCATGCTAGCCCTAGCGTCCTGATGAGCAGACACGTGTCTCCGAACCATCATAATCCTTCAGACATATTAATGAGGGGATTCTGAGCATTAAATGCTCAGAAAAAGCAGAATTACTTTAATAGAAAGAGGCCAAGCGTGATGACATAATCAACAAAGATAACGTCAAGAAGCAAATTAATAGTTGTCCAGAGCGGAATGACAGCCGTTATTATGCAAGCATTATCAGTTATTACAAGCCAAATGAAACCAATGCTAAAAGGAAAATAAAATAAAACATTCTCAAACGCTGCCTCGCTCCCATTACAGAAGGATTCCTTTGTCGCCCCCGGCGTTTATATCCTTCAACCTCTCGAAGGCGTAGTCAGCTATCTTGGCAGGATCGAAAGCCTTGCTGCGATAATAATCTGGAAATCCAGCAGCAAAGGCATGTATCGCCTTGTCCTTCCAGCGCGACATCTCATCGGGCACCTTCGCTAGCTTCGCGTCGCGGGCTGATATCTCTTCATGGAAGCTCTATCTTAGCCTTCCTTATTGATTTTTCTCTGGCCAATTCAACACGGCAGTCGTCAAGCTCAGCTTTGGTATCGGTTTGGAGCTGCGACAGCTCCGCCACCTTAGAGGGGGAACCTCGAGCCTTATCACCCTGGATATCGAGAAAGTAATTCAACATGCGAAAGCTGGCCAACACGTCATTCAAAGTGCGTTCGCGATGAACCTCCAAAGGAAGCTCTGACGTCTCCTCCCTATCTTCAGTAGAGCCAAATATCACGCCCATAACAGAACCCCCAACTCCTGAGATAAAAGTGCAGAATAATGGCGGATAGCCATTTAACAGAGGGTCAGGAGTAATGGCAGGTTCAGGATTAAAAGAAGAGATAGGGGAGTTAGGAGCGGCAGTTAGAGGAGGAAGGTTGACCTCCGATGAAACCTCGGGAATATTAGAAGGAGTGTCGGTTGATGCCTCAGCTACTACGGCTACCTTGGAAGTACTCGCACCGCCAAAAGAGCCAGCCCCAGTAGCAAGGGTTTCGCTAGTTTTATTCGAATTAGCTTCGGCGATTGGGTTGCTATTTCCCATTCGTAGTTTCTTCCACAGAGCCGCGGAAGCATGACGAAGCCCAGAATCAGTATCCATGTCCTCGCTGTCGCTGTCAGGTACTTCGGTTTTAGGACGATTCAGAGTCACTCCTTGCCGAACGGGTAACCAGTTCTTGAGAAATTGGGAGGCGCGGTTGGAGATACCGCGCTTGGCGACAGTCTTGAATCTTTTTCTTTTTGGAGGAGCGGCAGGGTGACTGGAACTCTCAGGCGGAGGAGATGGTGGCAGTGACTGAAGTGGTCTCACGTTCAAAGGAACGTCTTTATCATTCGACGGTTGGTTTCCAGCGTCACCTACCAACAAAACATATCAGAACAGTGAATTAGCTGAAGCGATAACGAGAGAAAAGAAACTTACTTATAATACACTTCTCTATAAGCCTGTGCAAGGCAAACTCTCGAATGCAATAAGACGATTTCAGCTCTAGCAGCACGTCTGTTTGTCGAAGCTCTTCCTTGGATACGGTTGACGGGTTCGTCCAAATGGAGTCATTAAGACACCGATTGAAACCCCTGGGCCAAGGGCGGAAATGCAAATTCACAATAAAGAAACCACTTTTCCAATCGGCCACAGACACTTCGAAGCCCCGGAATCTTTGCCAGAATGACTGCACCAGCGCATCATTCCATCTTGGGCTGATATCTACCACACAGTTGCGGTACCTAAAACTAAAAAAATTACGGAATAAATTGATTGACGGGACAAGGATACCCCGCAACTCGCAAATGCGAATGAAGGCCGAAATCCCGCACCAAGAAGAAGGCGTAAGCTGAGCTGGGTTAATGTCATATCGAACTAATAATCTTTTCACCACTTCGTGGATGGGAAAGCGAAAGCCATAAAGGAACATGTTAAAGTATAACATCCTACCGGCCCCCGATAGAGGGTCATGAAGTCGGTAACCGGCATCAGGAATTCTAAGGGAGCAACCTGGAGGGAAAACGATACCATTTTCCTCCAACTCTGCCTCCAACACCGCTTGATCAACAAAAATACTGGGAGTTCTCTCAATTTCTAAATCTATGGGTTGCTGGAGAATTTGAAGACTCCTCAGAGACCTATGTGTGGCCAGAGGCCACTGAGAATCTTTGGGTATCCTAGATGTACTCATAATGAATCAGCAAGAAGAAAATCTGAGGAAAAGAAGTGAAGTACCTTGAGCAGAAGGCGGTGGACAAAACCGTCGGCGCCGATGAGCGGTGGTTGTAACTTCTTTGAGAGCAAAAATCTAGAGAGAGAAAGGAAAATTTCGAAGTGCCAGCAAAGAGTATTAAAAGAGAGCAGTTGCTCCCTTTTAAAGGCTGGGTTCTAAAATTGAACAGCCTGTAAAAATAGGACACGCCCAAAAGCCAAAGTGACACGTGTGAAAACCTCAGAAGGATATTTATGTCTACGCATTTATATCTTCTAGAGGGGGTAGTCACTGGCAATCAGTTGCGAGCGGTTACAATCAAGGCAACCGTTGGTTTTTCAGCAATAGCAATGCAAAGAGGAGCTAACGCCCGAACAGGCAAAACTAAAAAAGCAAAGCGTCATTTCATTTCATGATAAGCCATACGGCATCTACAAAGGGTTGCCAAGGGCGGAATCAATCATCGTCAGACCAGTAAGAGGGCCAGTACCAGTATTCCTTGTCTGAGGGCGGAAGCTCCTCATCCGCGAAAGAAGGGGATTTGTCAGCTTTTCGCCCTAAACTCGGCATCAATGGTTTCGATTCCTCTTTGACAGTAGAGGATGCCGCCTTTGTGACGGTATCTCCTGAAGGAATTTCCTTCTCAAACTAGTCAGCGGGAGGAAACGATCTTTTGCCCTCACAAACTGGAGGGGTTGAGGAAGAAGGGATACCAGCCAGTAGTATCGAAATGTGCTCTCTTCTTCGACTTCTTCCGACCTCTGCGACGCGGCAACCGCCTCTTCCGGCATGGCGGCGAAAGGGAATGTTCAGAATCTGGAGTAGTGGGAGGAGTCGGGCGAGATTCCCGCTCATCAGAAATCTGATCAACGAATCAGCCATCAGAGAGAATCAGTAGTAGCAACAAAATTCAAAGAAGAAGATGAATAGGAAAAAAAAGAAGAACTCCCCATAAATAGTCACAGTGGTGAGACTCTTCAGATTTTCTGCAAAAGAGAGGAGGCCAATTTAATGCATCTCGAAAAGATCAACCATTATGACCGAATCGAATCCTTTGGTCACGCCTGTTGAAATTTCTCGACGATCAAGAAGCACAGAAAAACCGCCCAATCAGTTATTGCTGGAGAGACGGCGTGTGATTAGCAGAATAGTTTGCCTAAGCATCCGTCGCCACCTGGCGGATAAAGAAGAATAAATACTGCAAATATCTGATCAATGTCAGGCTCATTTTCAGTTGGGCTGGCATAACCCTCAATTAAAGCAAGGGTTGACGCGCTGAAAAGAAGGAAATAGATCACAAGACCAATAACAGAAAGAAGTTTCATTACGGCCTAACGGCCTGAATATACGTCCGCATACATAAAATATACAAAGAGAAAACAAAAGAGAAAGCGGAGCGGCAAGCATTCAAGCCCGGGACCCGGCGTCATTGTCGTCGTCCACCAGCAGGGTAGGGATATCCCTCAAGGCCTCTTCCACTAAAGTCAGCTCAGAAGAGGTGCTCCTCATACTCTTCAGGTAGCAGTTCAGCAGATCCTTCCTCTGCTGCAGCATGGCGATAGCTACCTCAATACGGCAGACGACGACGGCCAACTTGGAGACATTCCCAATAGGATTGAAATCCTCCACGGTAGCAGCCCTGATCCTGGCTTGAATCGGGGTCATCATTCCCCGGAGCTCCAAGATATCCTCGCGCGGACTTCGTCATCATGTTCTCCAGGAAACTGATGTCACCCTTAGTAAGATTTTTGAGGGTCAGGGCCTTGGAGATCAGAAAATTTCTAGTGAGATCTTCCATGAGAAAATGGCAAAGGAAGGGCAAAGAGAATGGGAAAAATCTGCAGAAAAGGATCACATTTATAGGTCCGAAGCAATAGCTGCGCACGAAGGCGTGCACCCCGAAAATCGAGGCACACCGTTATCCCAAAGCAGTTGGAGGGAAGGGCTAACGTGGAACTCCTGGTGGATACCCGAGACACTGGAATAGAATATGTATCGGGAGCGTAAGACCTTACAACTTGAAGGCAGCCTACAGCGTAAAACCGCGCTGATATTACAGGTAGCTCCTAGTAGCGTAAAACCGCGTCAATATTGCCGGTAGCTCTGGCATAAGACCGCACAAACTGTAAGCAACTCATGGCGTAAGACCAGGAAAATATTGCGGGCAGCTTGCCGCATGGCCAGATTCCACGAGTTTGGAGGGAAACAGCAACACCGAAAATACCCCGACATGAGTGGGTGAAAACCCCTAAGGGTAACTAGTACTTGTCCCTACATGTTATTTTTGCTAACATTACAACACCACATTTGAGAATGTGCAGGAAAGGCATGGACATATCGTCCTCAGAACGATAGCAGAAGCCTCGGGGATATCCCGACAGCGTCCATGGGCGATATCTCGACAACGATATCCGCCTGCTAACATCATCCTGTATGGTTCAGCTGACGTGTGCTGACGTCATCCTGGGCGTTATCTCCCCTTGATAACGCCCACCCCTGGGGGTAACGACCTCTCTTTCTTCTACTATAAATACCACACATTTCTAGATCGAAGGTAAGAGCTGATTCTCTACCAAAATCTCTGCCAAATTTCATAGCTATACTAACTTAAGCATCGGAGTGTCTATGCCAGAGTCCTCCTCCGACGCCTTGCAGGTACGACGGACAACTATTATAGCAATTCCAGACAGCCACAATCCTGACTCCTCTTCCCCAACAGTCCGGATCTTATCATAAGTTTTCATAAAAAATATAAGATAAGTTTTACAAAATGAAAGGAAAGAGCTATTTATACAAGGTCTTGAAGTGAGGCTTATCATAATGTCCAAAAAGGCCTGGAGGTGTCATTTGAGGTAGAGATAAATGACACGCTGTTTATCGCTAGAAATAATTTGCTCCACTGCCGAAGCTAATGGTATGCCGTTAGTGGCTTAACGGCATACCGTTAAGCTCATTTTCTCCCAAATTTCCCGAGATGCTGAATTTCTAAAATAATATGTCAAAATACAGAAGCTAATGGTATGCCGTTAGTGGTGACATACCGTTAAGCACTGTCTTCAGCATGGAAAATATGCTCGTGCGCTCATGGGGTCTCATGCCTTGCTAGGGTTTTGGTGTGTCTTTCCTCATGCCATGGTCTGCTATGACATTGATCATCCTACAATCTTCTCCATCCTCTCGCGTCATTTGCTTAGTAAATTCTTACTGGATGAACATGGCCAATTGGTCTTAAATGGCTCTAGCACGTTCTCTTGTTATTGACCCTTTAGGTACGGCTAGCTCCTCATCCATGCTCGTATCACATGGCCCTAGGACAACCTGTCTAAGTCAAAGCATGTGGCTTTTGTAACTTAACGGATCATCCGACTGATTCTTGCCTTAAGATTCTTGATGAATTCCAAGTTAATTTAGTTGGCAACTATAATGGAGCCCCTAGAAATTTGACCCTTATTGTAACACATACAACCCAGGCTAGCGCAACCATCCTTGCTTTAGTTGGTCCAACAACCAACAACAACCTGGACCTATCCAACAACCGAACCAAAACTAGCATAAGAACCATGCTCAATTGACGTCCAACCTCCAGAACTTTCAACAAAGACATAATCATCCTAACAACTAGCAATTCTAGCACCAAGCACCATAAGGACAAGCTCCGAACTTGCCCACTACAGACGAGGTAAGTAAACTAACAAATATCATTATGGACATACATAAACACCTAGGATATATGGATGCAAAACTCAAGGTGATACCATCACGCCTACCATGGAAACCGAAGAGTATGACACGGTCTCACGAGGACCGGTTATACGATCACGCCTACTGATACGAGCACGACATCACCTCGCTACCTCACTAGGAGCAAGGGCTTGGTGCTCCAACTCTTGAAGGCCTTAAGGGATGAGGAAGCTGACTTGAAGACCCATGGAGGCTGGGTGACATGCCTTCATGTCGTCGCTCACACCGCAACGCCTTCGAAGGTCGTGGACCATGAGATTAGCCGCACCGCGGAACCTCACGGGTTGGTCAGCCAAGGCATGAGGAACGCCCGCGCAAACCCTAGCAACCTATGGCGCGCGTCCGCACAATCCCTAGCATCCCATGAGGACACCCGCACCTGCTCGCCCACGCCCTCAGCCACGCGCCAGCTTGCCCACGTGCTAGGCCCATCCGCACGCTCGCCTTAGCCCGTCCGATAGCCCAACTCCAAGACACGGTGCAACCCCTTTGTCCAAGGGTGTGAGAGTCCTTTCCTGTGTAAATAGCTCTAGGTATTTAAAGAAAGAGATAGACTAATTTTAGGTTTGTCTTTATTTTTGTGATAATCTCCAATCTTACACCAAACACTCTAGTTTAGCTAAATAGGGGTCTTCAAACCTTCTCCCTCTTCTTCTTCAAGTCGAGTGGTTTGCCTAAGAATTGCCCTTAGGAGGGTCACTCTTGAAGTTGAGATCCTTGTTAGTCTTGTGGCTAGGTTGTCTAGGAATCATCCCTAGAAGGGTTAGACGCGACCTTCAAGTTCATTTACTTGTATTTCTCTTTCAATCAATACATCTCCTTCTTCTTTTCCATTGTTCTTCCAAGGCTTCCACAAATCATTACTCCCTCTAAACAAGCAACGCACGCTCAAAATCAATCCGATCTCCTAAAGTGAGCTAGATCCATCTCTCGGCCACTTCCAAGGCCGAATCATCAAGGATCTCCAAGGAGGCTCGTATCAAGTGGTAGCGGAGCTCCAACTACTCACTAGACCGACCCTTTTCCAAGATTTTCCTCATTTTCATGGTTAGAAATCCCTCCACAAGTCACCGTTTCATTTTGAAATTTTTTAACAAATTGATTTTTGTTCAAAAAAATTTCTTGTCTTCTAGCATTTTGATCTTGCCCAAACATTAAATCTGAATATTATTGTGTTTGCAAGCATCTAATGAGTTCAATTCTTCTTCTTCCCCCTTTGAACGTGTTGGTTGTTAATGTTTTAGTCCAAACGTTCATACTCTTGCAAGAAAAAAAGAGCCAAGTGTCTTGTGTGCCATGTGGCCTTGTGGTCTAACTTTTGTTTGCTAGCATAGTTGTCACCCACCACACTTGTTGCACAGCCGGCCACATATCTGTTTGTGAGCCTAGTATTCTAAACTTGCTCCTTACTCAAAACAGCCACCTCACTTGCACAATTCAGCACACACCGTGGCACCTCCTTGCCTTGTCATCCATACAAAGTGTGACACCTCATATTGACTTGCCACATCATATATTTTGGTATTTAGTGCAAATTTTCTTCTTTGGCTAAACTACTTGTCTTTCACTTCCTTTCAAAAAAATAAAACTACAAGTCATTCAAGTGAATTCCCTTGCACACAAGTCAAAAAAAGAAAAAGAAAAAAGAAAGGAACTCAAAACATTGATAAAAAAAAGAAGAAGAAGAAGTGATCGAGTTCATAGTTAAAAAAAAAAAGAGAGAACAAAATACCATTGAGTCAAAAGCAAGGAATTACTTGTGTGTTTTCATTTTGAAGTGATTTACATGCTAAAAAATACGGCTGTTTAGTACGCAATTTCCTCACCGTACCTCTTTTACCATTGCACACCTTTCCTTATACACACCTCTTGAGTTGTCCTTCTAGCTAGTTTTTCTAAGTGTCTTGAGTTTTCTTTCGCTTACCTCTATACATCTTTCTACTCTAAATCAATTCAGTGTGCACTTCACATACACTTCATGCCCATCCTTTGATTTCCCTCACCTTTACTTCTTAGCTAGTTTTCCTTGTATTCCTTGTGCTCCTATAAGTCTTAGAGTCTTGTGCTATGCTTGAGTATTTGGGTTATTTTGGAGATTTGAGTAGGTGAGTTAGTGAGTGCAATTTAGAGTTGTGTGACACACGAGCGCCCAAACACGTGAGGGAGTGGCTAACATTTTATCAAGACTTGCATTTGTTCATTTTGTAGGTACACTCTATTATGTCCAATGAAAATCTCCAAGGGTTTGGCTCCGATGGATCATCCAATGTGGGTTTACTAAGGGAAGGGAGCCCCGATGGCGTAGCCGGGCCTAACCCCACTTTAGCTACCTTCTCCACCCAAATGGCTGAATTACAAGGGCATTGGGTGACACAATCTCAAACCAACAAGGTCATTGTGGATGCGATAGCCGCCATCACTCCTCGGCTAGCCCAACCCACACCACCACCCCCACCACCCCTACCGCCACCACCCTCACCGCCAGACCCTACCCCACCACAACTTCCACACCCTACTGTCCATTACCACCAAACTACACAACCAAATGACCCCGCACATGTCGCTTACTATGGCTTGCACCGCCAAGTTGGCAACGATGAAGGTGTCGTGGCCTGGAGCTACCACAGCGATGACGAGGGATCAATTGAACATCCTTCTCGGCACCACACCAATGTTGGAAACCCCTATCCCCATCACCAAGATTACCCTCCAAACTCACGGCTTATTACCATTAATGAGCCGCGAAACACACACCTAGCGAACCCACCCCTACACCTTCGACACCCCAATGTGCCCTTACACCGGGCCAATGACTATGTGCCCCCCACGGCAGCCAGCAACCCTACTCCTCCATGACCGGCCACCGCCCAACCCAAACTACCCTACACACCCCATTCAACCACCCTTGAATGAACACGCCAATGGTGCGCGTAGATTTGACTATGATGAACAATTTGAAGCTCGAGGCCGTCGCCATCAAGAAGAGAGAGTGGATAACAACCTCTCTAGTATCAAACTCACAATTTCCCCGTTTGAAGGCAAGGAGGACCCCGACACCTATTTTATTTGGGAAAGTCAAGTAGAAAGAGTGTTAGAGTGCTACAACTACATGGATATGAAGAAGATTCGACTTACGGTTGTTGGTTTCACGGATTTGGCCATACATTAGTCGGAAAGGCTAGGTGCTACTAGGAGAATTGAGAGGAGACCACCTATTGACACTTGGGAGGACTTGAAGTTTGAGATGCGTGGGTGTTTTGTCCCTTCTTACTACCACTGTTACCTTCACCAACGCCTCCAACGCATATCTCAAGGCTACCGTAGCATGAGTGACTTCTACCACGACATGCCCACATGTGTAATGAGGGCAAACATCAATGAGACCGAGGAAGCTACAATGGCTCAGTTTCTAGGAGGCCTTGACAAGGACATTGCCTACACCATCGACTTCCACTCCTATGACAATTTGGAGGATATGCTTCACTTGGCGTTGAAAATTGAAGGCAAGTGAACTCTAAACCCAAATTTCCATTCACTTCTTCCTCTATGATAAGAGTACGGGGGATACTGAGCAGGATCGGCTTGATCTGGGGCGGTCGGGAACACTGTACTAGGGGCCTTCGTCACCTGCAATGCGCCGGAGGGGGCTCCAGCATAAACACTCTGATGCCAAAGTCAGTAGTAAAAATGGCAGGGGTTCAGTACGCTATCTTAAGCTTACCTCTTGTCTGAAAAGGTGGGGGTATTTATAGGCAAAGGAAGGAGTGTAGGACTTATCCCTGGTAGGTGTCGTTGGGGTGATAGATGTCGCTGGAGTGGCAGGGAGTGATGTCATGCGGGATGATGTCATGCGGAGTGACGTCATGGATGACCTAGGATGGGATGCCGCCGTGCGGATGTCGCATGAGAGCCCCCCCCGCTGATGTCGACCATCCCAGGGTCGGTCGCTAGGCTAAGGGCGGCATGAACAAGGCCTTGTCTCCCGCGACGGGTACAGTATGCTGGCTGGGTCACCCGGCGGGGTAGTGGAGATGCCGCTTCTGTGGCATCGATAGTTATCATATGCCCAAACGAAAACTAGCCCGAGTGTTTACCAAGGGCTATCACAGCGTCTCCGGTCCTGCCTCTTTAGAGGTTTCTTCCCCAATATGGGCTCGACGATTGATAAAGGTATATCTTCGAAATGCCCTTTTTCTGAAGTCTATAAATAGGCCTTTCATTTTGCACTTGCTTCATAACTCTTACAACTTTTTCACCTCTCTCTTCGAATTTCTTCATCTCTCTTCTCCTTATGGACGAAGTCACCAAAAACTTCCTGGTCTCCAAAACCCATGCCCTAAGGAACCTAACTCAGGCAGATACTGATTTCCTAGGTTCGTTAAGCATTAAGACCTCGGAGGATATGCTCCAGGGGATGCTGACTCCCCTGCAAGCTAGACAGGTTGCTGTTACCCTGGAGGATTTCAGTCCCGTGGAGAAAGCAGTGAAGCTATCAGTGGCTGTTTCTCAGATTCAACTGCTGATGTCAACGCTACAACATAGGAAGGATTTGCTGGGATGCTGCCTGAAGAGCATGAGGGCCTATTCTTCTGAACTGACGGCTCTTGCGGATACCCTGAGGGAAATTCCTTTCCTGGAATGGGAAGATGATGACGCTGGGTCGAATGCCTGACCAGCGATGGGGATCCTCTTGGCGTGTCTTTCTGTGCTCCTCTGGGGCCACCTTTTGTAACTCCGGACAGTTAGGCCTTTTTGTAATCTCGGGCCGCTGAGCCCTTTAACTAAATAAATAAACATGCTTTCCCTTGTTCACTTGCCGCGCTATAAATGTTTTTCTTCTTTCTCATATCATCTTTCTTAGAAAACAATTTTTGTTCCCACTTATTTTGAGCTTGGTGTCCCTTGGGATCCCGTAACTTTATTTGCCTACCTGGCTCATAATGATGATTCTTTCACACCACGTCCGTTCAGAATATATTTTGCGCCACTTTTTTAGCACTAATGGATTGGGCGACGGTTTCGGTGCCTCCTGGTTGGTGCAGATTTTTAACAGTTGCGGAGTCAGATCTTTCCTCCCAATAGACGCTACCCCTGATAGCATTAAATGTCCTCGATAATACGCGGGGAGGCAGGCACGCTTCCTCCTCTTGGCTATATAAGGGGGCTCTTTCCTTCCTTTTTTGTTCATCTTTTTCCTTCTTGCTTCTCACTCTTACTGACATTTCCATGGCTGACTCCCATTTTTTGCATACTACCGCTCGCGATTCTCCTCCGACCCCTCCGACTTCTCCCGACTCCGACAATCCTCCACTCACACCCCCCTGGAGTCCTGCTAGACATTCCGTGAAGCGCCGGGGTCGCAAGAGATTGAAGAAAACAAAGAAACAATCTTTCGAATCCTTCTTTACCGGCTTTGAACCTCACTACCTTTCACTGAGGCAAAAGGATGAAGCGTCACCGTCCGTCCCTTGTCCTTTTCCCAAGGGTGGGACTTCTATGCAAGATGCCGCCACAGGATTGGTTACCTCGACCCTGGAGGAAAACTCCCATGCCACTTCAAAGGAAGATACTGCCCATACGATAGGTTCCGCGACTAGGCTTGCTAAAAGGCCTTTCGAGATTGGCGAGCCCTTTCCTTTCTATAACAGCGGGTCGCCATCGTCTCCAGAAGATTACGATTACGTCTACGACGTGCACTGGATGGACGAAGACTGAAGATGTCGCACTTATTGTAGATGCCGCTGGCTGGCTTTTCTTTTTAATAAACAAAATGTTGTGAAATAAAATGTCGCTTGCCTTTTTCTTTTTTGCTTTAGGTATAACGTCGCTCTTGTGGGATAACTGCCGCTGGGTAAGCCGATTACCGCTTCATAGGATCCTCTTTCTAGGGTTTCTTGTAATTAACGGGCCTTTCTTTTGCGAAATTCGAGGCGAGCGCTTGACTTTAAGTTTCTGTCAGGGTCTTCCCACGTGTCCCGTTTGCCTCATACGTGTCTTGCTGTAATAGGTTGCCCTTCTGTCTGGCTTTTCCACCGTCTCTTTTAAAAGGAAAAATGCTCCTTCTTCGTACCTTTTTGCTCCTTTTATACTCCAGAACTCTCTTCGTCTTTCGCTCACTCCGAGGAAATTCTCTCGTTCGCATCCAGACGACTCGCCCATTAATTTCAGCCTTCTCTCTTTCAAGGTATTCTGCTCAATCTTGCTTTTGATTTTCCTTTGCTGCTTTATCTATCATGCCTCGCACGAGATCTCAATCTAGCTCTTTAGCTACCCCTAGGCCAATTTCTCGATATCCCGAGCTTGAAAATACTCCTAGCATCTTTACTTGCCTACTGTCTTACGCCTCGAACTGGAAAGTAATAATATTACCTTCCCTTGCGGCTATCACCCCACTATTCCTTCTGACACTATGAGGCTTCATAGACGGCTCTGGAAAACTCATAGAATTCTTTATTTTAAAATGTTTCAATATGGGTTCCGCCTCCTAGTTCATGACACGCTAGAGCGTGTGTTGCGCGAGCACGGGCTTAACCCTGCGCAGATTACCCCTCCCTCATGGAGCTACATCTACGCCTTCCTTCGTGCCTACGAATTAAAAGATATTCTTGCTCCCTCTGTCGCTTTATTCCGCAAGTTCTTTACTCTGGTTTTTCGCAACGGCTTCATTAATATTATTCCCAGATGGGATGACGCTCTAGTGAGGCCTTTTTGGGAGAAATTTCGAGGATTTGAGGAGAGCATTGAAGACTGGAAGACCGGTTTCTTCGTTGTCGAATTACCCTCCCGTTTGTGGCGTCCTGACTTCAACCTGGAGGTAGTTGATTGGGTGAGGTCAGCGCCTCTATCTAGGGAAGAGTTGGATTAGGCCAACGTCTTGCTGGAGATGGAGTCCTCTTTCCAGATCCGAAAATTTACCTTGTATATGCCTTTAACTGAGTGCACCATAGGTGAGCTTTTGAGCTCGCCGCTGCCTTGCTTCCCCCTTTCTTAGTAACATAACTTTTTCGCAGGGGAGACTATCGCTCGTCCGCTCTCTGAGGGTGACGCTCCTCACAAGGTTGTCGCCCCTTCAACAACTGCTCCCTCTACTTCGGCTGGGGTTCGAGCTGATCACCGTATGCCCATAAAGAAAAGAGCTTTAGACGAAATTCTTTCCAGGGAAAGCGGTTCCTCTCTCCGCACTTCCCGCTTCGTGGAGAACTGGTTACCCAGTCGGAAGAAGAGGTCCGGGTCTGGTTTGCCAGTGACTAAGACAAAGATTTTCTCCTACGGAGTTGAGGACATGGAGGACATGGACATAGAGTTGAGCCTCCGCCCGGCTTCCTCAGCTCAGCGGAAGAAGCTAAGGGAAGCAAGGGAAGCTCAAGTGGCGAGGGTGGCAGTTCAACCTCCTCCTGTCAGCACTGCAAATGCAGTCGGTTCCCAGACTACCATTTCTCCTGACGCGACAAAGGAGAGCGCGGCTTCGCTGGGTGGCGCTTCCTCGCCTCTGGGATTGGTCGCTCCCAACAAGACCTCTGCCGCCGCGATGATGCCACCATCCGCTGCAGATTCCACTCCTGTCCTGGAGCCTTCACACTCGCCCATTGGCCGCTGCATTCCTGATGTGCATCCCTCCGTCCCCAGGGGTCGCTGCCTAATTGAGTCCGAATGCCTATTGTGGCATTTATGCTTTTATAGCCCTCTGTAGATATATAGGGAATGAATCTCCTTCCTTGTTGTTGCTCCGCTCCCTCTTTCAATTATATCATCATAACAGCGACATCATAGCGATATCGCCTCGCTATGATGTTGAAGCTCTAAACCCCTTTACCTGGAAACTGTTATTCCTTGAATCTTCTATTGATGCTTGGAAGAAGGGATTCTTCATCATCAATCTGCCTCAGCCTTTGTGGCGGACCGGATTTAATCTTGCCATCAGAGATGCTTCCTGGGGTGGCAGGCCAGAGTTAGGACCAGCTGACCAAGACTAGCTGAACAAGCTACTCAATCTGTCTGAGATCCCTGGTGTTCACACTCGCGAACTCGCGTGCCGAGGCAACATCCAGGATTGCATTCAAAGTGAGCCTCACACATGTGTTCGTTGTTTCACGTCAATACTAACTCTAACATTCTTTTCTTATTTCTACAGATCCTCCCGCCGGGTGGAAACCTGATTGTATCAAGAAAAGAGAGAAAAGAGAGAAGAGAGAAAAAATGGCTCTTTCAGCCACCTCGGTTGGCGCCACGACGGACACCACACACGTGTCCGCTTCTGCACCTGAGTCTTCTTCTCTTCCCCGAGCAGAGGCTACAGCCACGTCGACTACTGTTCTAACTTCTTTCCCCGGCGCTGCTCCTACACAAGCGTCGCCCCTCTCATCCTCCTCTTGCTAGAAAAAAGAAAAGGACTCTCCACCTTCGCGTTATCGCTCCTACACGTCCTCCTGCTCAGGTGGTTTTTATAAATTTTTCGCCGTCCATGTATTTTTATTTGTTTCTTAATTCCCCTTTGTCTTTTGCGCGTAGGATATCACTGTTGTTGCCTCTTCTGCTACTCCTTCGCGCGCCGGTATGGATTTGTCGAGCGTTCTTGACCCCAAGCGTCCCCGTCTTCATGAAGACGTTCCTTCTGCGGACAACTCTGTCGCTGATCAGGGTAGGCAAGACGGTATTGCCAATACCGGTCCCTTGGCAGGCGACCAAGGCTCTGGCCCGGCAAGGAGCGGGGCTACCTCTGCGCAGCTTCATTCCTCTTTTGCCGCATCATCTCCTCCTCCAGGCAATCCCTTGGACTTTCTGGAGGAGCTTGCAGAGGGGTATTTTCCAAACTTACCGACCAGCAGCTTCAATATTGACGTTGGAGCTTCCTGATGTCTTCTTCATTCCCACTGATGGTCAGACAATCTTTCCCTCTCTTCCCCCAATAGAAACCCCGCGCATGGTGGCTGACTTAAGGACTATACTCTCTAGCGGAGCCGCCACCCATCAAGTTGATTTAAGCAACATTCGTAGGACAGCTCCCTATCCACATCCGCCTTACTGGCAGGACATTTGTTGTCAGTTGAGGAGGAAGAGCGAGGCTTCCTCTCCTTTGCCGAGGGTGAACAATTGCAGCAGATAAGGACTCATCTGTTCTCTAGCTTTTAGGGTTTCCATTACTGGTCTAGGAATGTGATGAGACGAATGAGCTCTCTCCAATCTTCCTCCCAGGAATGGCGCAACACTAACCACCAGCTCTTGGAAGAAATTAGCAAGTACCAAAGGGAACTTCATGAAACTCAAGAGGAGCTGCGGAAGAGTGTTGAGGAGTGACAATGTGCGGAAAACAGTTTGGGAGTTGCGAGGAAAGAGTTGGAAGAGGCCAGAGAACAGCAGGCCACCAGGGATGCCGCCCTTCAAGCGGAGCAAGGCAAGAATGCCACGCTTATGGAGGAAACGACGGACAAATGCAAGTGGTTTATGGAACAAATGGCAGGCCTCATGGCCGACTGCTTCATTGAGCGTCACGGCCGCCAATTCTTCGATGCTGACGCCATCATCCGCCTCTTCAAGCAAAAGTCCGGGTTCCTCACAGAAGAGGGCTACCGCCAGGCGAAAAGGCCACGACCTGACGAGGGGAACAACAGCATACCCGGGCCGTGAATGTTGCTTTTCTTTTCTGTCCATCGGGTGCTCTGACTTCTTTGCCGATTTTTGTGTTTTTTAGGGCCTTTTGTTTGGGCAAGTATCCCCTCTCGTGTGTAAACAGTTCGCACAATTTTCTGCACATTTTTACTAATCACTTTGTTAGTAGCGACATATTCTCGAAAAATCTTAATTACCTTGGGGCATTGCCGCGCGTGCTCCTCTCTTACTTAGCACGATCCCCTAGAGATGTCGCTTGTGCCAAATTTTCTGCACATTTTCACTTATCATTTATATTATCAGCGACATCTACTAAAATATCTTAATTACCTCGGGGTGTGGCGCGATCTCCCCCGATGTCGCTCGTGTCACGTACTCTTCCAGCCACACTTCACCGGGTTTGTCCCTTCCAGCTACTAGCTGGGGTACCGTGACCTTTCTTATTTCTTTAATCGGCCGGGAAGTGCCCTCTCTCAGTGCGCCGCCTGATCAGGGCCGGCCATCACGAGGATAGGACTTTTCACTTCCTCAGCGTTGCCCTCACACCTCAGAACGTGCCCTCTCTTAACGAGGTGCCTATGTTAGCGCTACCATCGTAAGGATAGGATTTTCACTTGCGAGGTGGAGTTTTTATCTTCCCTGGGGTCGTACCTCACTTAATGATCATCCGCTTATGTGAGCACGGGCTGTCACAAGGATAGGACTTTACACCCCAGGGGAGTCGGGGCGTGCCCTCTCTGGGTTTCCCCAGGATAGGATTTTTCACTCCCGACAGTGCTGGAGCGTGTCTCATCTTGGCGAGCCGCCTGATCAAGGTCGGCCTCGCAAGGCCAGAATTTTTCACTTCCAACACCATATATTAGGATCACCGGGGTGTGCCTCGTCTTGACGATCCAACTGCATTAGCTCATTCTGCCCCAAGGCTAGGACTTTTCACCCCTGACATCCTCCTTTCCTTATTATCTGCACATTACACAGACAACCAACAAGGAACAAGAAATATTTCCACAACAATTGTTAGACCATGCCCACGGCATGTCGAAATTTCAATTTCAAAGACCATGCCAACAACATGTCGATATTTCAGTTTCAAAGACCATGCCCACGGCATGTCGATATTTCAAAATTTCACAGACCATGCCCACGGCATGTCGATATTTCAAAATTTCACAGACCATGCCCACGGCATGTCGATATTTCAAAATTTCACAGACCATGCCCACGGCATGTCGATATTTCAAAATTTCAAAGACCATGCCCACCGGCATGTCAAATTTCATAATTTTCAAAACCATGCCCAACGGCATGTCAAATTTTACAAATTTCAGTTTTAAAACCATGCCCACGGGCATGTCAAATTTTAGAATTTCAAGACCATGCCCAACGGCATGTCAAATTTCATAATTTTCAAAACCATGCCTAACGGCATGTCAAATTTCATAATTTTCAAAACCATGCCCAACGGCATGTCAAATTTCATAATTTTCTCGATTTCAAAACCATGCCCACTGGCATGTCACATTTTACAAATTTCAGTTTTAAAACCATGCCCACCGGCATGTCAAATTTCAGAATTTCAAGACCATACCCAACGGCATGTCAAATTTCATAATTTTCAAAACCATGCCCAACGGCATGTCAAATTTCATAATTTTCTCGATTTCAAAACCATGCCCACCGGTATGTCACATTTTACAAATTTCAGTTTTAAAACCATGCCCACCGGCATGTCAAATTTTAGAATTTCAAGACCATGCCCAACGACATGTCAAATTTCTTAATTTTCAAAACCATGCCCAGCGGCATGTCAAATTTCATAATTTTCTCGATTTCAAAAACATGCCCACCGGCATGTCACATTTTACAAATTTCAGTTTTAAAACCATGCCCACCGGCATGTCAAATTTCAGAATTTCAAGACCATGCCCAACTGCATGTTAAATTTCATAATTTTCAAAACCATGGCCACGGCATGTCAAATTTTACAAATTTCAGTTTTAAAACCATGCCCACCAGCATGTCAAATTTCAGAATTTCAAGACCATGCCCAACGGTATGTCAAATTTCATAATTTTCAAAACCATACCCAACGGCATGTCAAATTCTAGCATGATACAATTTTAATCTAGCAATATTCCAAGAGTTAGGTAAGGGAGTACCGTCAACCGTTTCGAGGTGATATGCCCCCTTTCCGATAACACGAGTGATGCGGTACGGGCCTTCCCAGTTTGAGCTGAGCTTCCATATTCGTTGGCCCACCACTCGTTTGTCCCTGAGCACGAGGTCTCCCGCTTTGAGCAGCCGCTCCTTAACGTGTCTGTTGTGATACCGCGCCATTCTTCTTTTATAGTGCATTATTTTCAAGAGAGCTTCCTCGCGTGCCTCAGGTAGCATGTCGAGGTTAGCTCGTAACCTCTCCTCATTTAATTCCTCCTTGAAATATTCCACCCTCAAGCTTAGGGAGCCAATTTCGACAGGCGTTACCGCTTCGGTACCAAAAGCCATCGCAAAAGGCGTTTCCCCCGTACTAGTTTTGACGGTCATGCGGTAAGCCCACATTACATAGGGTAACTCATCTGGCCACCTCTTTTTCGACCCCTCCAGATTTTTCTTAATACCACTCAGAATGCTTCGGTTGGTCACCTCCGCCTGGCCATTAGTCTGGGGATGCGCCACAGAGGAGAACCTCTGTTCGATCTGAAATTCTTCGCATTGCTCCTTAAAGAAGCGGCTGGTAAATTGCGCCCCGTTGTCACTAACTAGCACGCGAGGCACCCCGAAGCGCATGATCACTTGATGCTTAAAGAAGTGCCATACCTTTTCCGTCGTAATAGTGGCTACCGCTTCTGCTTCTGCCCATTTAGTAAAGTAGTCCACTGCCACAATTACAAATTTCAGTTGGGACCTCGCCTTAGGAAAAGGGCCTAAAATATCAATTCCCCATTTAGCAAAAGGACAAGGTGCCACGATCTGAGATATTTCAGTGGCAGGTCGTCGAGGGATTTTGGCAAATTCTTGACATTTATGGCATGACTGCACAAAGTTGTTACAATCCCTGCGAATAGTGGGCCAATAGAATCCTGACCGAAACACCTGCGCGGCCATGGTACCACCCGACACATGCATGCTGCAGATGCCTTCGTGAATCTCTCGCAGGGTATAGAGGCCTTCTTGTTCCGTTATGCATTTTGCGGCCGGGTGCGAGAAACATCTCCAAATTAGCGCCCCATCATAATAAGTGCACCTTGCCGCTTGCTTCAATACTTTTTTCTTCTCTGCACTGTCGCTAGGCAGCTCGTCGTGTTTCAAAAACTTTATCACAGGGATCCTCCAATCTTTTTCGATCTCCTCTACATATAGCGACAGCTGCTCCTCCATGAAGGACGGCAACGACCTTTCTTCATAGTACACGCCCTCCGGAATGGTGACCTCCTGATTGGCTGCCGTCTTGGCAAGACTATCCGCCTCGGTATTATCCTCCCGCGGGATGTGTTCGAAAGTGACACACACACCGCTTTGTTCTATTTCTGCCAACTCCCTTTTCACTTTCGAGAGGTATTGGGCCATGATCGGTTCTCTAGCTTGGGAATGTCCCAAGACTTGATCAATTATCAACTTGGAGTCCCCCCGCATCTTCAACCGTTGGGCTCCTGCTACCAGGTCGTTCTCAGTTTTGGCGAAGAGATTCCTTCCTACTCTAAGCCCCGCCAATAACGCTTCATACTCTACTGCGTTGTTAGACAGTGGTTGTAGGATTCTGATGGCGTGCCGCACCTGCACATCGTGCGGCCCGACCATGTATATTCCAGCTCCCGCCAGCTCCTGATTTTTGGCGCCATCTACATAGATGACCCATATGTCCGCGGGGGCCTCTGAGGGTGGGACCTTTGCATTGCTTTCTTTCTTTTCGAGCGGCTCCGCCGCCTTGTCCCCAGCAAATGTACCCTCGGCGATAAAATCTGCCAGAACCTGAGCTTTTACGGATGGCCGAGCTTTATACTGTAATCCGTATTGTTCCAGCTCAATTGACCAAATCAACATCCTCCCCGAGGATTCTGGTTTCCTGAAAATCCTTCTCAAAGGCTGGTCTGTGAGCACGGTGACAGGATGGGCCTGAAAATATTTGTCCATCTTTCGTGTGGACTGTATCAGGGCGAACGCCACCTTCTCAAGGTGGGTGTACCGCACCTCGGTATCTTTTAACACATGACTGACAAAGAAGACAGGTCGGTGGGCGTAATTATCCTCCCGGACCAGAACAACACTGACCACTTCGTCCGCGACGCCAAGGTACAAGAATAAAGTGTCGCCCAGCTCTGGTCGTGTTAGCACCAGGTCGGACGACAAATAAGCTTTCAAACCTGTGAACGCCTCTTCGCATTCTTGTGTCCATCCGAAGGGAGCTTTCTTGCGTATGACTTTGAAGAACGGCAGGCACTTCTCGCCCTACTTAGAGATGAACCGTCCTAGCGCAATGACGCGTCCTGTCAATCTCTGAACCTCCTGAAGGGTTCGCGGTGATACCATATCATGGATAGCCTTAATCTTTGACGGGTTTGGCTAGATGCCCTTTTGGCTTACCACATACCCCAAGAATTTTCCTATTTGGAATGCGAACGCGCACTTGCGGGGGTTCAACTTTATCTGGTACTTCCTTAACGTATCAAACACTTCCTGCAAATCGGCCAGATGGTCACTGAAACTTCTGCTCTTGACCAGTACATCGTCTACGTACGCTTCTACATTTCTCCCGATTTGCTTTTCAAACTCTTTGTTGGCCATACGCTGTAAGGTCGCCCCTGCGTTCTTTAAGCTGAACGGCATTACCGTGTAACAATAGGTGGCCTTCGAGGTTATAAATACCATTTTTCCTCATCCTCCTTGGCCATAGGAATTTGATGGTATCCAGAATTGGCGTCCAAGGAACTCAAATACGCATATCCTGCCGCTTGATCGACTAACTGATCAATTCGAGGAAGCGGATAGCAATCCTTAGGACAAGCGTCGTTCAAATTGGTGAAATCAATGCACATGCGCCAGTCTCCGTTGGGCTTGCGGACTAAGACAGGGTTGGCCAGCCAAGTGGGATATTGAACTTCTCGGATGAATCCCGCATCTGACAATTTCGCTACCTCCTTATCAATCACCACTGCTTTTTCCACGGAGAATGCTCGCCGCTTCTGTTGAACTGGCGTGGTGTGTGGGTCGACATTGAGTCGGTGCTCAGCCACTTCTCTGGACACGCCAGGCATGTCCGCCGGTTTCCACGCGAACTCTCCTTTGCACTTGTTCAACAGCCGAGCTAATTGAGCTCTCTCCTCAGGGGTCAACTTTTCACTGGCCTGAAAGTTCGCTTCCTCATTGCCCTGAACGTGGATGGGTACCATCGCATCTATGGGCTGGATTCGCCTTTCATCCCTTTGCTCATAGGGGTCCGCTGCCACACACATATTGATCACAGTTTTTTTGAATCATGAGCGAATAACACTCGTCGGCTAACTTTTGGTCGCTCTTGATCGATACTACCCCTTCCCACGAGGGGTATTTCATCCTGAGATGTTTCTGAGATACCGCCGCCCCAAAACGATTGAGGAATGGCCGCCCTAGAATGGCATTATACGGTAGGATGAGATCCACGACCAAGAACATCAATTATTCTGATCGTTTCGACGCGTCTTCTCTGAAATACACAGGCAGCACTGTGATTCCAATTACAGGTATAGGAATGCCGTCCACTCCGATAATTGGTTTCTTGCAGGGCGCCAGTTCGCTGGCAGGGCATTTCATGAGATTATATGCTTCCAATGAGAATAGGTTTACCACACTGCCGTTATCAATGAGGGTCCTTCGCACCCCATGGCTCCCAATAACCGGTGTGACTACTAACGCATCATTATGAGGGAAGACGACGCCCTTCTCATCTTCTTCCGAAAAAGATATTACCATCCTGTCAAGCGCATCAATCGCTCCTTTTTTTGTCGGCTGGCCTTCCCATTTTCGCTTCTCTCCTGTCAACAGCGTTGTTGGGGTACTCTCATCTAGGAATGACACGCCCCCAGCGATAATGTTAATAATAGGGATGTCCTCATCATACATCATTAGCGCTTCTTTCCCCTTTGCCTCAGAAGTTCTGCTGTTCCTGAGGGGAGGAGGCGATTGATGGTCACCTAATGCTCCGCGTGGGGGGTTGCTCCTAGTTTCTTCTCTCATTCGAGTGGCGAACTCTCCAAGATAGCCTTCTTCCAACAGTCACTTTATTGCCAACTTTAACTCCCTGCATGCCTCTGTAGAATGCCCCTTAACATTATGGAATTTACAAAAAGCATTTTCCCTTCCTCCCATGACCACCCCTGGCTTCACTGGGGCGGGATAGCGAATCGGCAGGTTCTGCTGCTGAATGATGGCTAAGATTTCTGCTCGCGGGAGTGTAAGGGGAGGGAGGTCAGGATCGTATGTTCGACCCTTAAGGGGATCTGCCTGCCGCTGAATATTTAGACCGCCGCCCCTTCCTCTAGAGAAGTTACCCTTCTGGCGACTCGACGCCTTGGGAATGTAATCTTTCCGTTCGGTGTATTCATCACCTGGACGGGTATCGTGGGTCATACTGGCTTGAGCCGCAGGAGCAGGAGGGGCGCTCTGGGGCGTATCCCGCATCCTGCTTCTATACTCCTCCTCTTCCATTCTCGCATAATTGTGGGCCTTCAATCTTAACGCATCTAAGGTCGTTAGGGGGTCCACCATCAACGTATCCCTCAACTTCCCATATCCACAATTCCGCTTCAAAGCTTCTATAGCAAAATCAATAGTGATACCGGGGGTTAAGGACATTTCCATATCAAAGAGACCAAGATAACTGTTCAAAGACTCCTCTGGCTTTCTACATATATCGAACAAGGCTGCTGCGGATTTCCGAATAGGGATAGCTGTGCTGAAGCGGCTCTTAAACTTGGTCTCTAGTTGCTGGAAATTGTCAATTGATGGAGCGAGAAGCCCTTCAAACCAGAGGCGAGCCACTCCTGACAATACCATAACGAATATCTGACACAACGCCGCATCGCTGTGCGTCTGAAACTGGACGAAGTCCTTCACCTTGTTGAGATGTGAAATGGGGTCTCTGGTGCCGTCGTACGACTCTGTGGGGAGCTTGGCATGTCGGCTGACCCTGTGGTGCCTTATACGGTGGGTGAAAGGGTGACCAGCGGTGACATCCAAGATCTCACGATCATGACGAGGAGGAGACACATCCGGGTGTCGCCTGTGCCCTCGAGGCTCCGGGGTGCGATGCCTCCGGGGAGACCGGCTGTAACTCCTGGGCGAACGGGATCGACGCCTCCTACTGCCTGATCTCTCACTCCGCTTCATAGATACCTCTCTACCAACTCCCTCTCTCCTGCCGTCCCAACGCTCTCTGTATTCATCTAGCGGCTGCTCTACTTGAGAGATAGGAATCCGCGACATCCGCGGTATGTAGTGCTCCTCCTGTCCGCCTGCCAGTTGCGCAAAGCTGAATAGCGTGCTTATCGCAGGTGAGGTCAGAGGGATACTCGTCTGGCGTCGAGGAGACACTTGTCGATCAGCGATAATAGACGGAGTGAAAATAACTCGAGGAGGCACACTTGATATCACGGTGCTGGAAGTGGGGCCTGCGGCCATCCCGATCAAATAATCCAAGTGGGCATGAAGAGCTAACATCGAGCTTATCGAGGGAGTAGCGAGGCTATCCATCCCAGAACTTACAAGCGGAGGGACGGAGTGACTGGATCCGCCCACGTGAGGAAATGGAGCGCCAATTGAGGAAGCAAGGGAACCCATTTGCAAAAACGGAGTACTCGTTTGGGAAAACGGGGTACCCGGTTGAGAAAACGATGTGCCAGCTTTCAATCCGAAAAGAAAGTCTGTCTGCGCAGAGGAAATTTCATGTGATGTGACATACGTACTAGACGAAGACGTGGAAAAAAGTTCCCTACGCGCGTGACCGCCACGAGTATGAGGGGGCGTGGATTCTGAATCTGAAGCCATGATCCTTCGACTCTCAGAAAGAACAGAGCTTGGTTACTAAGGAAAACTCACTTAATCAACCAAAGCTCTCAATGAAAGCACTATTTGATAAGAGTCGGGAACACTGTACTGGGGGCCTTCGTCACCTGCAATGCGCCGGAGGGGGTCTCCGGCGTAAACACTCCGATGCCAAAGTCAGTAGTAAAAATGGTAGGGGTTCAGTACGCTATCTTAAGCTTACCTCTTGTCTGAAAAGGTGGGGGTATTTATAGGCAAAGGAAGGAGTGTACCGACAGAGGGTAGGACTTATCCCTGGTAGGTGTCGTTGGGGTGATAGATGTCGCTGGAGTGGTAGGGAGTGATGTCATGCGGGATGACGTCATGGATGGGATACCGCCGTGCGGATGTCGCATGAGAGCCCCCCCGCTGATGTCGACCATCCCAGGGTCGGCTGCTAGGCTAAGGGCGGCATGAACAAGGCCTTGTCTCCCGCGACAGGTACAGTATACTGGCCGGGTCACCCGGCGGGGTAGTGGAGACGCCGCTTCTGTGGCATCGATAGTTATCACTCTACCTCTACAAAACCCCCGTGGACCCCTTCAGCTAATTCAAACAAGCCCCCACTAGACACTCCCAAACCCCCATTTTCCCATAAACCAAACACCTACACACCGAGACCTCCTCAAGCACCAAATACTACAAGACCACCTACAAACTCAACCCCTAACCAACGTACACCTTCTCACTCTATTGAGTGTTTCAAGTGTGGAGGCAAAGGGCACATGAAAGCCGAATGCCCTAATAGGAGACTCATTTTGATCCGTGAGAGTGGTGAACTTAGTAGTGATGAGGACCATATGGAGAATATTCCACATCACCTTTCGGACATACCACAAAGTGACAATGAGGACACGGATGAGTATGATCATGTTGAGGTGCCTACTTGCCTAGTGGTGCGCTGAAACTTAAGCTTGATCCCCAAAGAGGATGACTTGGTACGGGAACAACGCGTGAATCTCTTCCACACACGCGGCGTCTCCCATGGAATGACTATATCCATTATTGTGGACAACGGCAGCTGCACCGACGTCGCAAGCACTCTCTTAGTAAATTATCTAGCCCTTTCCACCACTAGACACCCTCGTCCTTACACCCACAATTGGTTTAATGATGGCAGCTCCGTCAAAGTCACTCGGCAAGTCCTTGTGCCTTTTGCAATCGGCACATATGTAGATGAACATTATTGTGATATTGCACCGATGCAATCTAGCCATCTCCTACTTGGTAGGCCTTGGCAATTTGATAGGCATGCCCTCCATGATGGCTTCCAAAACACCTACAAATTGACTCACGGTGATCGCAAGTTTCTAATCCCTCATTTGCCACCACATCAAGTCTACGAAGACCAATTGAAGCTAGAAAAGGCATGTGCTACCTTGGACATTATGTCAAAATTGGAAAAGAAAAATGAGTGGTGTGGAGTGAAAAAGGTGAGTAGTGTGAGTGCTGAAAGATCCGGGTATGAAAAAAGTGAGCATACCTCGAGTGGAGTGAAAAATGAGTGCAAAGAGCAAGAGGAAAACAACTGGCAAGAAAAAAGTGAGCTTCCCAAGAGAGGAAAAACAAAACTTGACATCCAAAAGCAAGTTAGTGAAGCAAACAACGACACTAGAGTGAAAAGTAAGGCCATAGTGAGCCGTATGGCAAAAGGAAGAGATATTCGTTTGGCTTTGATGATGCAAAAACCGTGTATCCTCATTAGGCTTACAGATCTTTGTCTATCTTCTTCTAAATCTAACACACCTTTGTCTAGTGATGTTGCCTCACTTGTGCAGGAATTTATTGATGTTTTTCCCGAAGATATCCCCCACGGTTTGCCCCCAATCCGTGGGATTGAACATCGCATTGAGTTCCTTCCGGGGTCTACAATCCCTAACCGGTCGGCGTATAGATCCAACTCGAAGGACACCCATGAGCTTCAAACGCAAGTGGAGGACCTTCTTGACAAGGGTTTCGTTCGTGAAAGCCTCTCCCCTTGCGTCGTGCCCGTAATTTTGGTGCCCAAGAATGATGGCACGTGGAGGATGTACATGGATTGTCGTTCGATTAATCAAATCACAGTGAAATATTCTCATCCTATACCTAGACTTGATGACATGCTTTATGAGCTTAGTGGTGCCATAATTTTTTCAAAAATTGATTTGTTGAGTGGCTATCACCAAATTAGGGTTCATGAGGGTGACCAATGGAAAACGACATTTAAAACTAAATTTGGATTGTATGAGTGGTTAGTCATGCCGTTTGGTCTTTCTAATGCCCCTAGTACTTTCATGCGCCTTATGAATCATGTGTTTAGGCACCTAATAGGCAAATGTGTGGTAGTTTACTTTGATGACATATTGGTCTATAGTTTATCTAGAAATGAACACATGGACCATTTGCGCCAAGTTTTCTTAACCTTGCGTGCTCATCAACTCTATGCCAAAATATCTAAGTGTGATTTTTGCCTAGAAGAAGTGCATTTCCTTAGTTTTATTGTAGATGCATTCGGTCTTAAGGTTGGCCCGGCCAAGATGTCCGAGTCTCTCCAATATTCCCGAGGTCCGCTCCTTCCTTGGCCTCGCAAGCTTCTATCGCCGCTTTGTCCAAGATTTTTCTACAATCGCGGCACCTCTTCATGCTCTAACGAAATCCAATGTGCCCTTTGTTTGGGGTCCAGCCCATGACGTGGCCTTCACTGCCTTGAAGTGCAAGCTCTCCTCTAGCCCCGTTCTCGTGCTCCCTAACTTTGAAAGGACCTTCGAGGTCCAATGTGACGCCAGCGGCATTGGTATTGGTGCGGTCTTATTGCAAGACAAGCGCCCAGTGGCATATTTCAGTGAGAAATTGAGTGGCACACAGCTCAATTATTGCACCTATGATGTTGAATTCTACGCCTTAGTAAGGGCTTTGCGTGTGGGAGCATTACCTTTTGCCCTGAGAGTTCATTGTCCACACGGACCACCTAAGTTTGAGATACTTGAAGGGCCAAGGGAAATTGAACAAGCGCCACGCGACTTGGATGTAATTTCTCAAACGTTTCACTTACCACATCAAGTACATGAAGGGAAAGGACAACATCGTGGCCGATGCCCTTTCCCGAAGGTACGCCCTCCTTAACTCCCTTCACACTCATTTTCTTGGTTTCTCGCATTTGCCATCTTTGTATGCCCATGACATGGATTTCAAACAATTGTATGATACTTGTCATCTTGGTTCGGTTCCTAAATATATGAGGCATGATGGATTTTTATTCCGAAAGGGCAAATTGTGTGTACCAAAGTGCGATACTAGGGAGTTACTTGTTAGAGAAGCCCATGGTGGCAGATTAATGGGCCATTTTGGCATTGATAAAACTCTTAGCACTCTCCATGAGCATTTGTTTTGGCCTAAAATGAAACGTGATGTTGCACATTTTGTCTCCACTTGCATTGCTTGTAAACATGCGAAATCTACATCTCTAGGTCATGGTAAATATATGCCTTTTCCAATTGCTTCGTACCCTTGGTGCGACCTTTGCATGGATTTTATTGTTGGTCTACCGCGAACCAAACGAGGCAAAGACTCCTTGTTTGTAGTGGTGGACTATTTCTCTAAGATGGCCCACTTCATCCCATGCCACACCACACACAATGCTTCACACATTGCACATCTTTTCTTCAATAACATCGTTAGACTACATGGCATGCCTAGGAGCATTGTTAGTGATAGAGATCCCAAATTTCTTAGCGACTTTTGGCGTGTCTTGTGGGCAAAACTCAGAACTAAACTCTTATTTTCCACTTCTTGCCATCCTCAAACGGATGGCCAAACCGAAGTGATAAATAGAACTCTTGGCACAATGTTGCGCATTATGGTACATGAGTATGCTAAATCATGGGATGATTGTATTACTTTTATTGAATTTGCCTATAATCGAACAATACATTCGGCCACTCATTTCACTCCTTTTGAACTTGTCTATGGGTTCAACCCTCTTACCCCCATACACTTGTTACCTTTACCCTTACATGATCTTACTTAGCCTAGATGATGACAAGAAGGCAGCCACGGTCCAAAAGATCCATGAGAAGGCCAAGGCCCGCATGGAAAAGATCACACCTCGTTTGGTGAAGAAAAGGAACACCGGTCGCCATCTACAATCCTTCAAGGTTAGGGATTGGGTGTGGCTTCACTTACGCAAGGATAGGTTCCCACAACAACGAAAGGGTAAGCTAAGCCTCTGCGGAGACGGCTCTTTCCTTATCCTAGAGAAGTTCAACAACAACGCCTATCGCCTTGACCTCCCTCCTTCATTTGGCAACGTCTATCCTACCTTCAATGTGACTGATTTATCTCCATTTTTTCCAGACAATGAGGATGTGCAATCTGACTTGGACCTTGCCAATAGCAGCCCCCTTGATTCGAGGCCGAATCCCCTCAAAGGAGGAGGGAATGAAACGAGCACGACACCACCACGCTACCTCACTAGGAGCAAGGGCTTGGTGCTCCAACTCTTGAAGGACTTAAGGGATGAGGAAGCTGACTTGAAGACCCATGAAGGCTGGGTGACGTGCCTTCATGCCGTCGCTCACACCGCAATGCCTTCGAAGGTCGTGGACCATGAGATTAGCCGCACCGCGGAACCTCACGGGTTGGTTGGCCAAGGCATGAGAAACGCCCGCGCAAACCCTAGCAACCTATGACACGCGCCCGCACAATCCCTAGCATCCCATGAGGACACCCGCACCTGCTCGCCCACACCCTCGGCGACGCGCCAGCTCGCCCATGTGCTACGCCCATCCGCACGCTCGCCTTAGCCCGACCTACAGCCCAGCTCCAAGACACGGTGCAACCCCTTTGTCCAAGGGTGTGAGAGTCATTTCCTGTGTAAATAGCTCTAGGTATTTAAAGAAGGAGATAGACTAATTTTAGGTTTGTCTTTGTTTTTGTGATAATCTCTAATCTTAGACCGAACACTCTAGTTTAGCTAAATAGGGTTCTTCAAACCTTCTCCCTCCTCTTCTTCAAGCCGAGTCGTTTGCCTAAGAATTGCCCTTAGGAGGGTCACTCTTGAAGTTGAGATCCTTATTAGTCTTGTGGCTAGGTTGTCTAGGAATCATCCTTAGAAGGGTTAGTCGTGACCTTCAAGTTCATTTACTTGTATTTCTCTTTCAATCAATATATGTCCTTCTTCTTTTCCATTGTTCTTCCAAGGCTTCCGTAAATCATTACTCCCTCTAAACAAGCAATGCACGCTCCAAATCAAGTCGATCTCCTAAAGTGAGCTAGATCCATCTCTCAGCCACTTACAAGGCCGAATCATCAAGGATCTCCAAGGAGGCTCGTATCACCTACCTTAGACCTCGAGGACATGATGCCACAAGGATCGATTACCCGTAGCATGGCCAAGAAGCTCACATTGTGGATCGAGGCCAAGATGAGTAAGGAAGTGCCACAAACTGAAAGACGAGCCTTGATGGTCATTGCGCACCATATCGGAAGTCGAGAGTCATGTGTGCACCTATCGGGAACCCTAGGCGAGGCCCACGCCAAACCTAAGCCATACATGCAAGTTATCGCGCAAACCCTAGGCAACTCGCATGGCCTCCCGAAGCTATCATATTTATCGCAAGCCTCACAGGATGGCTGGACAACCCACAAGGCCCTCCATCGCAACCTACGCCTACCTCATGCCTTGGCCGGACAACATATGAAGCCTTCTCATGCATAATGTTCAGATGCTTGTCAAGGGAAGGGTGTGTTTTGGTTGGGTGCAGCTTGTCAAATGAGTTATCTATTCTGTGTAAGGGGTTGAAGCTGTATGTCATAGCATGAGGTGGTTTTCAATTTTGTTAATGCTAGAGGGCGAGCATTGGACAGTGTGGGGATGTTTGATAGTGTGTGTCTAGAGCATGTTTTTCTCTTTATTTCTGGCATTTTCTTGGGCACGATAATGCTGAATTGCCTCTATTTCCATCTTTATTGCAGATCAGTGCCAAAAGGACGAAATAAGTGAAAACATGCATTTTTGAAGGAATTCTTGGGATTGCAAGCTTCAAGGCCTAGAAGATCAGAGTGTCATCGTGCCCTCGACGCTAACCAGACCAATAAGCAGTCTCTTGCCCGCGATACCTCTGCATCCGTTCTTAACCAAAGACAGAGATTAAAGATTCTCTAAGATTCACATGGGATTCCTTGTGTTTCTAGAAGGTGCCAGGCGCTTCCAGGAGATCCCAGAATATTCCTCCTGAAGGACATGTGCTGTTATGGGCTGTCACTTTCTCCCCTTAGCTATTTTTGTCCCCTAGCGGGTTGTTAGGATATTTAAGCTTAGTCTTAGGGTTTTGTAAGGTGGGACATTATCTTATCTTTTACCTTAATTTTAGGGATCTGTGTTCTTCATATTTTAGAGGGCGTCGCCGGTTTGTAAAAGGAGCAAGTTTTTCTCCTTTGGTTTATTGAATTCTCAATCGGTTTATTCTAAACACTTTCCTTTATCATCTTTTAATTTATTTATGCTAATTGTTATTTCCATCTACTATTCACATCTGATTATGAATAGCTAAACTTTGTTTATCTTAGCAAAGGGTGTTTCAAGGGTTGTAAGGATTAGTTAAGAGGCCTAAATGTGCTTAATACATCTTTATTGTCATATTCGTTTGTTTGCCACTATCTTGTTATTTTCACTTGGAATTGTTAGGAGCTTGATCAACTACTAGTGTTTCTTTGTGATTAGTGTCATCTTAATGGTATTAACTAACGTGAGGCTGTTAGGAGAAGTAGACACCTAGAGTGGAGTAATTGCTATAGTGTGATTTCACCAATCTAGGGCAAGCAACCGATTAGGGTGTTGCCACGAGTTTGACAAACTGAGAGGTATCATGCCCTAGACATGTCTCACCTCTGCTTCATGGACGTTTTGAGTATTGCTTTCCCGCATTCGTGCCTAGGCGGACGGTGAAATGTCAAGGCTACCTCATATGTGGAAACGAGGGGAAGCTTTTATCTACGAAGGTAAGGAGGGGGCTTAAGTGGAAACTTGGCCCCTATAGCGTGTTTATGGTATAAGGATGGAATATCCTTGAGCCGATGATTAACTAACCCTAAGAGCAACCCGAGAATACCCCTTGCTAAGATCATGTCCGAATCTATATTTGTATTCACTGCCTCTTTTTGTTATCTTGCCCTTGCCAGTACTTTAGCGTCTTGGCTCTGATTGTGTTTTACTTTCGTGCCCTTGATATCTGCTTTAATTATCCATTTTGTTAGCTACCACATCTGCGTTGATTAATTATATTAATCAACAAAAACCCCAAGTGTTACCATTGCGTTTGGGTGCATTTACTCTCTGTTATACATTTAAAATTGATTTTTTATTCCTTCAGTCTCTGTGGTTCAACCCTGTCTTGCCCTTTACATATTTTATTCGTGCATTTAGGCATCAGGAAATATTATTATATTTGAGTGATGATCAACCACATTGTCTCTCGGAAAGCTATTGAGGTTGATAAAGCAAAAAATGAGTTTATTGAATCTTTACCTTACCTTACTTGAGCGCGTGAAGTGCTTCACCGTACAGATTAGCTGCTCCATCCTCTTTGAAGCATCCTCTTGAAATGTTACCGTTAGGGATACCACCCCTACTATCGAAATGGTCACGCCATCCATGCGAATGATAGGTTTCTCACACAAAATGAGGTTCGATTCTCTCAAATTTATCTTCTTCTAAGCCTCTAGAGATAGTAAATTAACTACGCTCACATTATCAACAACGATAACCTTTCCACCGCAACACGACGACATCACATTATCAACAACGATAACCTTGCTCAAATTTATCTTCTTGTAAACTGTCAATTGTTACCGATCGACCGTTTTTGCCGCCGCGACACGACGACATCTCTATAACCTTGCCTACAATGATAACCCCCGTCAGCCTTACGCAGCTCGCTCATAGGCCAGGGGAACTTTCTGCTCCGCATACCCATGAGATTCCAGTATCATCGGGTGAACATTGGCATGGTGGAGATAGATTTAATTGGGATGCTACACGAGATGAAATGGCCAGGGATATGTCCCCTAGGCGTAGTGAAAGGTCCAGTAGTAGAAGATATCGAACTCGCTCACCAAGGAGTCGTAGCCGGTCTCCTAGGCGATATCGTGCACCAGATCTTCGAAGGCAAGTGCATCATCCGGAGGTCTCTCCTCCCCGTCATCCTCACAGGACCCTGAGCATAACACTGGCCACCCATTTAGCCAACATATTCGAAATCATAGAGTCAGCCGACATGTGAAACTCCCTATGGAGTCTTATGACGGCACGAAGGATCCCATTTCCCACCTTAACAAGGTAAAAGATTTTCTGGAATTCCAAACTCACAGCAATTCGGCCTTGTGCCAGATTTTTATCATGACGTTATCAGGGGTCGCACGTCTTTGTTTCGAGGGACTCCCAGCTGGATCCATCAATAGCTTCTCACAATTTGAAGCTAAGTTTTGGAGTCGATTTAGCACGGCTATCCCCATCAGGATGTCTACTGCAACTTTATTTGATATACATAAGAAACCTTAAGAATCTTTGAGGGATTTCCTTAGTCGTTTTGACATGGAAATGTCGTTAATGCCAGACGTTATCGTTGATTTCACGGTGGAAGCTTTGAAGCAAAACTGCTGTTATAGAAAGCTATGAGACACGTTGATGGTGGACCCCCCAACGACTCTAGACGCATTGAGACTGAAAGCTCGTAATTATGCAAAAATGGAAGGAGAAGAGAGTAGAGACAAAATCCAGAATGTGCCACAGAGCGCACCTTTGGCTCATACCGCTCATGCTGACGTAGGTCCTAACACTCGCCCTGTTGACGATTACACCAAACAAAAAGATCACATCCCTCGAGCTTTAACCCAGCAAAGAGGCAATTTTTCACGGGGAAGGCGTGGCAACTCTCCCACTCGGCGGTAAGCGGACCCACCCAAGGGCAAGTTTATGATCCTGATCATCCTTCCCTTATACTCCCGAGAGTAGAAATCTTGGCGATTGTCCAACAACGGAAACTGCATATCCGTTATCCAGCCCCGTAAAACTCGGTGTAATCATGGGAGTGTCGCACCCCGAAAATTAAAAATTCACAAGTGTACGATGAATCTGAGACCTTACGATGCTCGGCGTAAAAGGACGCCTCGCAACATGCAATGAAGTCGCCACCCTAATTTTTGTTTCTAGGCTTAGGGAACCTAATTGATAAGATTCGAAGTTCTGGGAGTCGGAAGGGGAGGTAGGGCCAATCAGAGTCACTGTAGTTTCCACCGAATGTACCTGCAAAGCCCCGGAGGGGGGGCTTCGACGTAAACACTCTGATGCCTAAGTTAGTGAGGCGGTTCAAAATAGCAGAGGTTCCAGTTGCGATCTTAGGCTTACCTTGCGTTTTAAATGGTGGGGTATTTATAGGCCGTTTGAGGGCGTTATCTTCGAAAATAACGCTTCCAGAGACATCAATGACGATATCTCCGAATGACGTCAGGGACGGTATCTCCAGGTGACATCATGGGCGACAGCTTCAAGTGACGTCATGGCTGTCCTGGGATGGGATAGCATCGTGCGTGTAGGCGGATGACCCGTGAGACCCCCCGGCTGATGTCGACCATCCCAGAGCTCCTTGCTGGTTAAGGGGCGTCAACCTTCCTTGTCTAACCCTGGCTGGCGCGGTAGGATTCCAGCCTTCGCAATGATACAAGGACGATAATACCCTTGGAGTAGCTTTAATTATTATCATAAGCCCAACTGAAAATGAGCCCGCGTGTTTACCAAGGGCTATCATTTCAGCTTCTGTCTAGATTGCCTATCGACACGTGAGATATCAGGTGGCTCGGTCCTCGAGAAGCACATCTTTTATCGCCTTTTCTTGAGACTTATAAATTCAAGTTTTCTTTGCACCAGTTACGCATCTTTTTAGCATTTCTTCTTCGTATTTGCATCATGGACAGTCTTACCAAGAATTTTCTGATCTCCAAAACTCACACCCTGAAGAACCTCAACGACGGTGACGTTGGCTTTCTAGAAAATATACTGATCAAGACATCCGAGGACGTTCTAGAGCTTCAAGGAATGCTGACTTCCCTTCGGTCCAGGCTTGGTGTGGCTTCTCTGGAGGATTTCAGTCCTTTAGAGTGCGTGTCCAAGTTGGCTACTGCTGTCTCCCACATTGAGGTGGTGATCACTATGCTGCAGCATAGGAAGGATCTGCTGAACTGCTGCTTGAAGGGCATGAGGATTTCTTCTGTCGGACTGACCTTTGTGGCGGATGCTTTGAGGGAGGTCCCTACACTGCCAGAGGATGATGATGCTGGATCCCAAGCTTGACTGTCGACCGTCACCGTTCTACCTTTTCTTTTCTTTGTATAAATATATGCCCAGGCCGTTAGGCCATAAATGAATAAATAAAATATTTTTCTTTATTGAAGTCGCTGTTTCTTTTCGCCATGTGCTAGTCGATGTTTCGGTTGATTGCCACATCAACCCAACTGAAAATGAGTCTGTCCTCGGTTAGACTTTGGTAGCAGTTATCCTCGCGAACCGTTCTGCATTAATTTCGTGCCGCCTCTTCAATATCAACTGATTGGGCGGTTTTTTTGGTGCCTATTAATCAGGGAGAACCTCCAATAGGTGTGATCATAGGATTCAATTATGCAATTTAACCCGCTTTCGAAACGCACCAATTTTCTCAAAAATTATGCGGGAAGATGGAAAAGCACCTCTTCCCCAGCTATTTAATGGGATTTTCTCTCCCTTTTTCTATTCATCTCTTTCCTCCTGTTTTCTTGTTAGAACCACTTGCAGTTTCATGGCCGATTCATACTCTTTAGACCTTGCAGAATGCGGCTCTCCCCCAACTCCTCCAACCTCACCGGATTCTGAGAATCCTCCTTCACCCTCATGCCTGAAGGGGTGACTTCCTCGCCGTAAAAGTCATAAGAGGTCGAGGAAAAGAAGGACTTCGAAGACGGTCGACCCATCTCCACTCATTTATGCCCTACCTATTCAGAATGGTGACGTTCTGTCTCCTCACGTCAGTCGCTCTATGGAGAGGGGTTCCGCCAATGGTACCGGTGCTGACATCGCGGCCCCTGCTATCAAAGGGGAGCCAAGTTCACTAAAACTGGGTCAGACGAGGCACACCGAAGAACCTTTCCCTCCCATTGCTGAGGAGTTTCCGTCCTCGGATGAGGAATACTGGTACTGGCCTTCCTATTGGCCTGATGATGATTAGTCTTACGTATTGTACCTTTTTGTAGATGTCGTACGACCTTGATGGAATAAAATTACCCTTTTCGTTTTCCTCCATTCCTTAATCGCCTTTCCGCGTTAACTCCTTTCGCACTTGGTTAGTTATCGCTGAGAAGCGAGCTGCCGCTTAATGTGACTGTTTTGTCAGCTTCTAGTTAGTGGCTGTTTTTCTTCGAGAATATAAATTCTTAGTCATAAATATTCTTATGCGGTTTTTCCACGTGTCACTTTCTGTTATGCACGCGTCTCATTTTCACAGGCTGTTGGGTACTCAGGTCAACCTTTAAAAGGGAACCATTGTTTTATTTTAACACTTTTGCTCGTGCTTTGAAATTCTCTCTTTTGCTTCTTCTTTTATTCGAAGAAACTTTCTTCAACCGCTTATCGACATCGGCGGCCTACATACTGCCTTCTTATTCTAGGTATTCTTGCTCCATTTTCCTTAGATTTTCTTCTTATTGGTTCATTATGCGCATGACTAGAGACCCTAGGGGTCTTCAGATGCCTATAGATCCAGAAATCGAGAGAACGCCCAGTATCTTTACTTGTGAAATGGTCTTGAAAGCCGAGTTAGAGGAGCATGATATTTCATTTCCTCTCGGTTTTTCCGTTAAGGTTCCTGAGGCGGGTCAACGACTCCATGACCCCTTGCCCAAGAGTGACAGGATGGTCTATTTTAAGATGTTCCTTTATGGTTTTCGCTTTCCCATTCATGAGTCTGTAAAGAAATTGCTGCGTCAGTACGATATCGACCCGGCTCAGATAACCCCTTCCTCTTGGTGCGGAATTTATACTTTTCTTCGCGCTTGCGAACTGCAGGGTATACTTACTCCGTCTGTCAATTTATTCTGTAAATTTTTTAGCTTCAAGTCTCGCAACTGTTTGGTCGATATCGCTCCGAGATGGAATGACACATTCGCACAGTCATTCTGGCAGAGGTTCAAGGGCTACGAGGGGACTATAAAGGATTGGAAAAGTGGCTTCTTTATTGTTAGTCTTCCTTTCCGCCCTTTGCCTAGGGGCTTTAACCACGGGCTTGTCGATTCCATTTGGGTAAACCCAGCAGTGTTGTCTAGGGAAGAGTTACATCAAGTCGTCACCTTGCTAGACATGCATTCCTCCTTCCGTATCCGAGAATTTTCCCTGTACCGGCTTATGACAGAGTGTACTATAGGTGAGTTCCTATTTTTGTGCTATCATTCCGACTTGCTCACTACTCTAACATGTCTTGGTGGCAGACGATACTGAAGACCAGTCGCTTGGCATGGATGTCGCTCCTTTAAACACAACACCGCTTCAAACGCTACCAGCCTCTCCCCCACCCGAGAGTTCCAGCCGTCAAGCTGCTTTGCCAAGAAAGAGGAGGACTAAGACAGTTGCTGCGAGAGGGTGCGATATTCACGCTTGGGCCTCTATATTCTCAACAATTGGCTACCGGATCGAAGCAAGAGAACGACCACGGGTCAACCCGAAATGAAGATAGCTGAGAGCGACAGCGAGGACATGGACCTCGAGACCGGGCTTCTCCATGCTTCCACGGCACAATGGAAAAAATTTAGAGTTGAGAAAACCGCTCAAGCTGCTGGGATTTTTTCGAAGAAAGCCGATGAAGTCCCCGAGGCGACTTCACAAGTGTCGACCCTTCTACCGTGGCGACTACTTCTCAAGCGACAAAGGTCCCCGAGGCGTCACCGGTCATTCCCCCTGAGGTAGTTCAAAACCCGTTGGTGCCAGACTCAGCTCCACCTTTTGACGTTCCTGACTCTCATTTCCTCTTATATTCCTGACGTTGTCGCGCTGCCACCCGACTTGAGCATTCCTTTTGTTCCTTCACCGAGGAGACCTCAACCATTACTTTATAATTCATTTCTGGCCTAGGTGATTCCGTGGAAAGTTGCTCTCCTCCTTTTGTCACCAACCTTTCTCCTTCGGACTCCCGAGTGGGAGTCTCCTCTTACCACCTAGATCTGTCCACCTTTGGTACTCGCGGGCTTCGTGCTCTGGGGATACCGGACCCGCTATCGCGAGACCAGCTGGTAGGCTCTCTGGTGGGTGAGATATTTGGCTCTCCCAAAGCCAAAGAGGAATTACTGCATCTTCCCCAAGATATCCAACGTGCGCGAGTTCTAAATAACGCTCTTGCCAGCTTTCACGAAATGCATTATTTTCTGGGCACCTATGGTGACAAACTTCGAGGTTCCCCCGACATAAAAGAGTAGTTAGATGCCACCCTGGCCAAGGTGACGGAGTTGACTCAGCTTCAAAGTCGTACCCAGGCAGAGCTGGATGATTGTCACGCCGAGCTTGCGAGGGAAGAATCAAAGGGGAAGGCCAAAGCAGAACTTTTAGAAGCGGAATTGGCGGTGGCTAAGGCTGAGTTGACGGCAGCTGACAAAAGAAACTCTTTTCTTCGTGAAGAGATATCGGCCTGGGATGCGGACTTGGTGAAGGTTTCTCCAAAGATGACTAAGGCGTTCCCATGATCAGATAGGGTTGGCGCCAGAGAGGACTTTATTTCTTGCATTTCTCTTACTAACCATTGGCTTGGTTCAGTTTGTAATAATTGATGACGCTTGCCCCGTATTGTTGTTTGTAATTTTTCCTTGAATAAATAATCTTTATTCCGCTTTTCTGCGTTATCTTGTCAGCCAGTAATTCGATTATCGCCATGTCGCGTTATCTCAGTCGTCACATCATCGCGTCATTACGTCTATCTTGTTTTGAAAATTGATTCTTCTTTTCAGAGCATTTAATGCTTAGGATTTCCTCATTAATGCAAATGAGGAGTCATGATGATCCAAAAGACACGTGTCATCTTGTAAGGGCGCCAAGGGTTAGCGTGCCCTAGGAATTGATGAGATCAAAGCGCCTTCTCACTTTTCAAGATTTGTACTCATTACCTACGCCTGTTCCTTGAGACGCCGTGACGACTGTTACAACAGTCATTTTACTTGACTTTTGTGACTATAAAACGTAACACTTGTTTCTTTTTTCCACTTTTGTCATTTTACTCTTTCCATATTGTTCTGAGTCGGCTTCTGTTTCACCTTTTCATCATCTGGGTGCTCAGAGTTCCTCTCCTTAGAAAGGTATTTCTCGTTTGCCCCTACCGTCTTCTTCATCCTTTTAGCCTTTATTTCTGCCATGACTAGGGCTCGTCATTCTGGGTCTAACTTCCTTGACGAGGAAAAGATTGAGAATACCGCTAGTAGCATTACTTCTTTAACCGCTCTTAATGAGCATCTAGCCGATCATCATGCTAATATTTCGAAGGGCTATACGGTCTCCGTTGCCCCTGAATCTTTACGCCTGAACAACGTTTTGATTGGTAATCGTAGGGTTCTATATGCCTAGATATTTCGTTACGGTTTTCAGTTTCCTATTGATTCCTTTGTGAAACAGTTGTTTACTACTCTTGATCTGAATCCCGTTCAGTTAACCCCAAATGCATATTGCTGTGTTTATGCTTTTCTGGACTTTGCAAGTACAAAGGGATTAACTCTCATTCCCTTCTGCTGCTTAAGTCTCTTTTCAAACTGTACAGTCGTCGGGGTGTGATAGCGATATCGCCCCGTTATGACGATGACTCTCTTAAGAACTTCACTTGGAAGCTCCTTCATCTTGAGTCTTCCATTGAAGATTGGAAAAAGGATTTTTTTGTTATTGAGTTTCCTGATTAGCCTGACCCTTGGTGGCGATCTGGTTTTTATCAAGACGTCAAGGATAGTGCCTGGGGTCGGCGGGGGGTACTTCGCTAGCCCGAGCGAGGCTGGTTGGACAAACTACTCTAGCTAGAAATCAGTGTTCATACCCGTAACTTGGCATGTGGGATGGACATCCAGAGTTGCATCAGACGTGAGTGTTGCATTGTTTTCTTCTTTGTCGTAGTTTGTACTAATGCTAATGTTATCTCATGATTATGCAGCAACCGATCCCGACCGGACACCTTAAAGCGTCAGGAAACGGCTAAGGAGGGCTCAACAAAGGAGGGAGAAAGAAGAAGTTATCGCTGCTGCTGCCGCTGCGGTTAACCCGACTGTATCGCCTGTCGCTACCGCGAGTCTCCTCCAAGCGTCTTCTTCCCCGGTTGGTGAGGAATCCACTACTATTCCTCTCGGTGTTCCTGTCGTGTTTGTTGCCGCCTACCCTGCTCAGGCCTCCTCCTTTGGGCTCCCTCGAAAGGAAAGAAAAAGAAAAGGATGAGAAGCGTTGCCGCTCTCCCTCCATCTCCAGACGCAGAAGCTTCCTACGAAGCGCCTGTTAATGATATCGTTACGGTGAACATTTTTTTCCTAAATGTGTTATCTCACCCGCTGCCTTTTAATATGATTTTTGTGTTTTGTCTTATTTTCTTATCTCTTGCTACCTTTTTCTCTGCAGGGCATTACCACTGCTCCCGCTCACGCCTCCCCATCAAACAGTATGAACTTGAGCCACATACTGGCTCGTCCTGCGAAGAAGGCGCGACCTGACGCGGGGGGCACGAGCCCACTGACGGGTCACGTTGATACCGGGGGGAACCCAATGTCACCGTTGATTCCACGGTGGCTTCAGGGGATCGATCTTCTTATTTTCTCAAGGGCCTTAGTGGTTCAATGCCCTTTGAATCCTCACTGTATTCTTTTGACACCTCTGCTCATCCCTTTTCCAGTGGTTTGGGCTTCAGTGAAGATTTGTCTGGTTTCTCTCCTCATGGTTCCTTCAGACTTTAAGTGGGGACTTCTTCTCACCAACCTCCTTCTCCTTCTACCGTGGTTTTTATTCCTTCTAGTGCCCCGATGCTTCGGCATTTCGGGGGAGGATTTGTCGCGCCTCACCTTATGGCCGACCTGAGTTCGATGGGTGAATCCGGTCCTGTTACTCATCAGGTTGACTTGGCCAAACTTCGCAGTTCCGGGTTTGCGGTTGTCGGGGGCGACAGTTCCGTTGAAGTTTCTTTCCTTTTAGCCGCCTATGCGTTAACGTCCCCCGAAGAGCGGGAGGCCTTCCTTTCTCAACCCGCAGATGCACAGGTAAATTCATTGCGCTCCAAGCTCTTTACTTGTTTCTCCGAGTTTCATTATTGGGAGGAGCACATGTCGCATAAGGTCGCTACCCTTTCCGCCTCCTTAGACGGGCTTTCTAAAGAGAAAGAGGAGAAAGAGAGGTTATTGAAGGAACGCCATAATTTACTGCTGACCTTGGTGATGGCTCGGAAGGAACTGAGAGAGGTGCAAGAGCAAGCGTCCGCTGAGAAAACCAGGAGTGCCGTGCTGGAAGAGGAAAAGACAGCTTTGCTGGCAGAGAAAACGACACTGGAGGAAGAGACGGCAGAGAAATGCATGTGGTATGTTGAGAACACTGCCGCTATCATGGCTAACTGCTTCTCAGAGATTCATGGGGAAGAGGTGTACCGTGGTGATGCCCTTTCTGCCGCTTTCCTGGAGAAGTCCGTGTATCTCACCGACGAGGGCTTTCGTCAGACCAAGGCAAAGGGATACAAGAGTCGGGGACGTTCGTAGGGTCGGCCTACGCCGAGTGTTGTCGCTCTGTTTGCCGTTCAAAAGTCGTTCATTTTTGTCCTTGTCTCTTGATCTTTAAAGTTTTGGACTTTTGTTTTTGTAACCCTTCTGGGGCACTTATGAACAACCATATACTCGACTTCATAATTTCGTTTGCTGGTAATTTCCTTTTCTTATCGAGTTGTGATGATGAGTGCGTCGGGAGATATCGCGACATGACCTTTACATGCGCATTTCGACCATCACTCTGTAGATAACCTTCAAGATAACAGACTTATAGAAAAGAAACACGATTTCCACCGCTCTTAGCTTCCCACAATATGTGGCGCATAATGGCATCGTCACAGGCGCTCTCGGGTGATGGCTTAGGATGACTTGTAGATATATTCTGACGTTCTCCTTACCATGGGAATATTGCCATAATATACGCACCGTTTAAATCACGTTTCCCCAGCCGCGATAGCGAGAGAATCAATCTCCTCATCGCATGAATAACATCTCTGCACATTTTCAGTTATAAGTCATTAGTAAAATGACATATACTAATAGACAATAGTTACCCGTGCAAGCCTTTTCGCTTCCGGCTCGGGTTGCTATTGCCGATGTCCCTCATATCGCTTTATCCACTAGCTATCTTCACCAGGGATTTCCCATCTGGTTACTTGTTGGAATTTCACGATTCTTCACATTTTCAACGATCGGCCTGGAAAGTGCCTCATCTTAGTGAGTCGTCGGATCAGGACAGGCCGTCACAAGGCTAGGTTTTTCACTTTCAGGCGTTGATCTCGCATCCTAGAATCGTGCCCTCACTTAGTGAGCCGTCTGTATTAGCACGGTTATCACAAGGATAGGATTTTCACTTCCAGGATGGAGTTACTATCTCTCTGGGGCGTGCCTCTTCTCGGTGAGCCGTCTACACTAGACTGGTTATTACCAAGGATAGGACTTTTCACTCCCAGAGATATTGGGACGTGCCTCATCTTAGTGGGCCGTCTATGTTAGCCCGGTTTACCACAAGGATAGGACTTTTCACTCCCGAGGGTGTCGGGACGTGCCTCGTATCAATGGTCCACCCGCGTTAGCGTAGTTGCCAAGAGGATAGGACTTTTCACCCCCAACACCAGTTTTTAGATATGCCAGGGCGTGCCCTCACTTAGTGAGTCGTCTGATCAGGACCGGCCGTCACAAGGATAGGACTTTTCAGTCATGGCACCCTTTATTATCTACACACAATCAGCCACAAAACACACGAGAATGTTCTCTATTCAAGCGTTAGCACAAGTTAGGGCTGAGATTAACAAAAGGTGCAGAGAATGTATTAGACTTTAGCATGGTATAGGTTCAAACGAGCTACGTTCCAAGAGTTAGGTAAGGGAGTACCATCGAGTGATTCCAAGTGATATGCTCCCTTTTCGATAACGAGGGTTACTCGGTATGGGCTGTCCCAGTTCGGGTTGAGCTTCCGCATACACTGTCCGGCGGCTCGTTTGTCCCTAAGCACCAGGTCGCCTACTTTCAGCAGTCGTTCTTTGACGCGCCTGTTGTGATAACGCGCCATCCTTTGCTTATAGTGAAGTATTTTCAGAAGAGCTTCCTCCTGTCGTTCTGGTAATGCATCTAGGTTAGCCCGCAACCTTTCCTCATTCGTTTCTTCCCTGAAGTATGCCACTCGCAGGCTCATAGTACCGATTTCTACCGGCGTGACGGCCTCAGTGCCAAAAGCCAATGTGAAAGGTGTTTCTGCAGTACTAGTTTTGACAGTCATGCGGTACGCCTACATCACATACGGAAGCTCATCCGCCCATTTCTTTTTAGATCCTTCCGAGTTTTTCTTTATGCCAGTGATAATGCTTCGGTTCGTCACCTCTGCTTAATCGTTGGTCTGCGGGTGAGCCACGGAAGAGAACCTTTGTTCGATCTGAAATTCCGCGCACTGATCTTTGAAGAACTGGCTGGTGAACTGCGTCCCGTTATCGCTAACTAGCACACAAGGAATGCCGAACCGCATGATAACTTGGTGTTTAAAGAAACGCCAAATTTTCTCTGTTGTGATGTTGGCCACCGCTTCCGCTTCTGCCCATTTCGTGAAGTAATCTACTGTCACGACCATGAATTTTAGCTGGGACCTTGCCTTCGAAAACGGGCCCAGGATATCTATCCCGCATTTCGCAAAAGGACAAGGAGCCACTATCTCAGAAATTTTCGTAGCGGGCTGTCGAGGAATCTTAGAGAACTCCTGACACTTTTGACAAGTCCGTACATAATTATGGCAGTCTCTTCGAATGGTAGGCCAGTAAAATCCAGACCTAAAGACTTGGGCGGCTAAGGTGTCGCTTGATGCATGCATACCACATATTCCTACATGGATTTCTGGCAAGGTGTGAAGGCCTTCTTGTTCTGTTATACACTTAGCCGCTGGGTGAGAGAAACATCTCCGGATCAGCTCTCCGTCGTAATACGTACACCTTGCTGCTTGCTTTAACACCTTCTTTCTCTAGGCATTATCCGCAGGTAGTTCCTCATGTTTCAAGTAGTTTATCACGGGGATTCGCCAGTCATTTTCAATCTCTTCCACCCAAAGCGACGCTTGCTCTTCCATGAAGGAGGGAACTGATATCTCTCGGTAGTACACACCCTTGGGTATGGACGCATCTGGATTCGCAGCAAGTTTGGCCAGGCCATCAGCTTCAGCGTTATCCTCTCGGGGAATGTGCTCAAAGCTGACCCGCATACCGTTTTTCTTTATTTCTAATAATTCGCATTTCACTTTAGCGAGGTATTGAACCATGATGGGCTCTCTAGCCTGAGAGTGTCCCAAGACTTGGTCTATTATCAGTTTGGAATCTCCACAAATTTTTAATTGCAAGTCTCCCATCATTCTCGTATCGTGTATGGCCTTGGAGGAAAAGTTTCTTCCTATTCTGAGACCAGCTAGCAGCGCCTCATATTCCGCCACGTTATTGGATAATGGCTGCAGTATTCTGATGGCGTACCGTATCTGCATATCATGTGGCCCAATCATGAAGATCCCCGCTCCCGCTAGTTCCTGGTTCTTGGCTCCATCCACGTGAATAACCCATAAGTCAGTGTAGGTTTCAGGGAATGGGAGGTCCAGGCCCTCTCTTTCCTCTTCTGGCAGGTCCGTTAACGAATCTTCTGTGAAGGTACACTCAGCTATAAAGTCTGCTAGGACCTGGGCTTTCACGGAGGGGCGGTTTTTGTACCTCAACCCGTATTGCTCGAGCTCGATGGCCCAAATCAACATCCTTCCTGAAGACTCAGGCTTCTGGAATATCCTTTTCAACTGCTGGTCAGTGAGTAGGACAACGGGATGGGCTTGGAAGTATCTGTCCATTTTCCGCGTGGACTGCACCAGTGCAAATGCTATTTTTTCAATGCGAGCATATCGCAGCTCGGCATCTTTCAAAATGTGACTCATAAAATAGACAGGGTGATGCAGATGGTTATCGTCTCGAACAAGGACGGCGCTAACCACTTCATCTGCAACGCCGAGATATAGGTATAGGGTATCGTCTGGTTAGGGCCTTGTCAGCACCAGGTCGGACAATAAATAAGCTTTCAGGCACGTGAACGCTTCTTCGCACTCCGTTGTCCACCCAAAGGGAGCTTTTTTACGTATGACTTTGAAAAAGGGCAGACATCTGTCGCCTTACTTAAAGATAAATCACCCCAGGGCAGTAACGCGCCTCGTCAACCTTTGCACCTCCTTGACAGTTCGAGGAGGTATCATATCTTGGATGGCTTTGATCTTTGAGGGGTTGGGCTGGATGCCTTTCCGGCTAACCACACAGCCGAAAAAATTTCCCGTCTGAAACGCAAACATGCATTTACGGGGATTCAACTTCATTTGATATTTCCTCATCACATGGAATACTTCTTCCAAGTCATTCAAGTGGCCCTGAAATTTGGCTCTTAACCAATATATCGTCAGCATACGCTTCTATGTTTCATCCAATTTGCTTTTCAAAGACTTTGTTGGCCATTCGTTGAAAGGTGGCTCTAGCATTCTTCAGCCCAAACGACATTGCCGTATAACAGTAAGTAGCTTTCGGGGTAATGAAAGCGGTTTTTTCTTCATCTTCAACAGCCATAGGGATTTGATGGTATACTGAATTGGCGTCTAAAGAGCTTAGATAGGCGTACCCCGCAGTCTGATCGACCAGCTGATCAATTCGAGGAAGAGGGTAGCAATCATTGGGACATGCGTCATTCAAGTCAGTAAAATCGATGCACATACGCCAATCTCCATTGGGCTTTGGGACAAGAACCGGGTTGGCTAGCCAGGTCGGGTATTGAACTTCTCGGATGAAGCCAGCGTCTAGGAGTTTGATCACCTCCTTCTCGACAGCTGATGCCTTCTCTATAGAGAACACGCGTCGCTTCTGCTGGATTAGCTTGACGTTGGAGTCAACATTGAGTCGGTGTTCTGCCACCTCTCGAGAGATATCGGGCATGTCTGCGGGCCTCCATGCGAACTATCCCTTACATTTGTGCAACAACCGAGCTAGTTGAAGATTTTCCATAGGGCTAAGCTTTTCGCTAACTAGGAAGCTTGCTTCCTCGGTCCCGTTAACCGGCACGGGTACCATTTTGGCTAATGGCTGAGTTCGTTTCTCATCATTTTGTTCGCATGGATCTACAATTACACAAACGTACCTATCACAACTCTTTTGGGTCATGAGAAGGTAACACTCGGCCGCCAATTTCTAATTGCCTTTTATTGAGACTACTACATCCCAAGAGGGATATTTCAACCTTAAATAGTTTTGCGATATCGCTGCTCCGAAGCGGTTGAGGAAAGGTCTCCCAAGAATAGCGCTATAGGGTAGATTTAGGTCCACGACCAGGAATAACAGCTCCTCTGATCGCTTTGAGGTGTCCTCCCTGAAATATACGGGTAAGATGGTTACCCCGGTTACTGGGATCGGGACCCCGTCCACCCCAATAATCGGCTTCTTACAGGGCGTTAACTCGCTGTCGGGGTGCTTCATAAGATTATAAGCTTCCAATGAAAATAAGTTCACAGCGCTTCCATTGTCCACGAGGGTTCTTCTAACCCCATGATTAGCGATAACAGGTGTGACCACTAACGCGTCATTATGTGGATAGATGATGCCTTTTTTGTCCTCCTCGGAGAAAGACAACACCATCTTGTCCAAAGTGCTTATCGCTTCATTTTTCATTGTTGCACCCTCTCGCTTCCGCTTGTCTCCCAGCACTGGCACTAACTGCGTAGGCTCATCTAAGTAGGGGGTGCCTTCGGCTATGATGTTGATTATATGGACCTCGTCATCATCCACCATGAGTGTCTCTCTACCTCTTCCGGCGGGGATATCATTATCTCTTGGAACACGAGGGGGAGCTGGTCTATTATCAGTGGCTCTACCCGCAGGATTGTTCCTAGCTTCCTCTCTGGTCTTAGTGGCGAATTCTCCAAGATACCCTTCCTCTACTAGACGTTCTATCGCCAGCTTCAATTCTCTGCACACTTCTGTAGAGTGTCCCTTAGCTTTGTGAAACTTGCAAAAATCATTTTCTCTTCCCCCCCATGATTACCCTAGGATTAACGGGGGCGGGGTAACGAATGGGTAGGTTCTACTGTTCCACAATCGCTAATATCTCTGCTCTTGGTAAAATAAGGGAAGGGAGGTCCGGGTCGTAAATTCGGCCTTTCGGAGGATCTCCTTGTCGTCGAGTAGGGGAATTGCTAGACTTTCCTTTTGAGGAATTGCCTCTTCGCCGGCTAGAGGCCTTAGGAATGTGATCTTTTCACTGTGCGTATTCGTCAATAAAGTGATCTTCCAAAGTGGTGGTAGTAGGAGCGTTAAGGACTTGAGGTGCGTCTTGTAACACGTTTCGGGCTCTGTCCCTATTTTCTTCATCTTCCATTCTTGCGTAATTGTGGGCTTTCAGCCTTAATGCATCTAAAGTCCTTCATCTTGTTGAGATGAGAAATGGGATCTCTCGTACCATCATATGACTCTGTAGGAAGTTTCACATGTCGACTGACCCTATGACGTCTCACCCGATGACTAAATGGGTGACCTAAAGTATTGTCAAGGATTTCGCGCGTATGACGAGGGGGTGACACTTCCAGATGACGCCTTCGATTATGCTGATCTGGAGTGTGATGTATTTGAGGGGACTGACTGCGACTCCTGGGTGAACGAGTTCGATGTCTTCTACTGTCGGACCTTTCACTACGTTCAAGGGATACATTCCTATTCACTTCTTCTCGCCGACCGTCCCAACGGTCCCTATGCTCGTCGAGTCACCTTTCTCCTTGGGGGATGGGAAATTGTAGCACTTGCGGCACATAAGACTCTACATGTCCCTGGTCGAGTCGCATAAAGCTGATTGGGATATCCGCCGCAGGCATAGTTAACGGAACACTTCTGGGTTGTACGGGCGATAGGGGTCGTTCGGCAACAATGGATGGTGTAAAAATAACCTGGGGTGGGATACTCGACCCGGAAGCATCTGGCGCGATCCTCACGGCCAGCTTAGTCAAGTAATCTAGCCTAGCACGAAGGGCGGATATTTCGCCCGCGAGGGGGTTGTTTGCATCACTAAGCGTGAGTCCCCTAGAAGGAGGAGCATAAGAACTGGATCCCCCCGTCTGGGGCAAAGGAATGCTTATCTGGGAGGAAGGTGTTCCTCCTACTATGCTGAAGGAGAGATCTGAAGACTCTCCACTGATTTCTTGCATCATAGTAGACTCATCAGCAGTGGTGAAAGCAAAAAGTCGTCTACGGATCGCGAAGGGAATGCTAGAGGATGGAGTCAGAGTAGACTCCGAGTCAGAAGCCATGGTTGGTCCGATCTTCCCAAGAAAAATAGAGCTTGGCTGTCAAGGATGCTCACTTAATCAACCAAGGCTCTCAATGAAAACACCACTTTGATAAGATTCGAAGTTCTGGGAGTCCAAAGGGGAGGTAGGGCCAATCAGAGTCACTGTAGTTTCAGCCAAATGCACCTGCAAAGCGCCGGAGTGGGGGCTCCGGCGTAAACACTCTGATGCCTAAGTTAGTGAGGAGGTTCAAAATAGTATAGGTTCTAGTTGCGATCTTAGGCTTACCTTGTGTTTTAAATGGTGGGGTATTTATAGGCCGTGTAAGGGCGTTATCTAGGAAAATAACGCTTCCAGCGACATCAAGGATGATATCTCCGAATGACGCCAGGGACGGTATCTCCAGGTGACGTCATGGGCGACAGCTTCAAGTGATGTCATGGCTGTCCTGGGATGGGATAGCGCCGTGCGTGTAGGCGGATGACGCGTGAGACACCCCCCTCCCGCTGATGTCGACCATCCCAGAGCTCCTCGCTGGTTAAGGGGCGTCAACCTTCCTTGGCTGAGCCCTGGCTGGCGCGGTAGGATTCCGGCCTTCGCAATGATACAAGGACGATAATACCCTTGGAGTAGCCTTAATTGTTATCACTAATAGTCATGGCATAAAAAATAAAATAAATAAATAAATAAACTAAAGGCACAAAAAAAGGTCTAAATCCAAGACAAAGTTTCGGGGTTGTCGCGCCCCGAAAATAAAAAATATTCGCGAGTATACAACGAATCTGAGACCTTACGATGCTCGGCATAAAAGGACACCTCGCAACATGCAATGAAGTCGCCACCCTAATTTTGTCTCCAGGCTTAGGGAACCTAATCGCCATGGCATAAAAAATAAAATAAATGAAAAAACTAAAGGCACAAAAAAGGGGTCTGAAAAAACTAAAGGCACAAAGGTTCGGGGTCGTATAATGGTCTCAGGAAGGAGTTAGGAACCCGAGTCACATCCGAAAATGGTTACCGATTGATAAGAGAGGTGTTTAAAAGGTGTTTGATAAAATGCGTTTTGAAAAGGGGGTCCCAGAGGAATCGTCACTTTGGTCTTTTCCATGATCGGGACCGTTTAGGAATAATTAATCATTGGATGGGGTTACCATTTTAAAAATATTTTCGGACGGGGTTACCATTTTCAAGACCGATCAATTATTCCCGACCGTAGCGTGATGGGATTGAATTTTCCGTAAGACCGAATGAGCGCCCTCTATTTCATCATCGGACTTATGCATGATTAAATTAATTACTACGTGATTCTATCATGGATAGCTTAACAGAGTACAAATTTAAATGAGAGGTTTTGAAGTGCTAAAACTGATGTGGGATCGAAGCCACCAAATACATGCAGTCAATATAAGCGGAATTTAAAATCAAACAAACATGACATTGTAAGCAAGTCTTTAAACAACTTGTTCATGTGGGTTGATTTTAATTCTAGAAATTCTATATATCATGCGTACGATTAATATTTACAAAAAAGCATTGAATAAATAAAAGGGAACGAAAGGCGTACTTTCGAGCGAAGCTTGAATTTTAACCCTACAAAATGAGAGTGTTAGTGATAGCTCGAAAAATAAATAAGCAATTTATGAATGCGAGAATTTCAATAACAGTTGATATTTATCAAAAAATTAAATCATGGCTTGACGCATACGAAGATAAAATGGTGATTTGACACATACGAAAGATAAAATGGTGCTTTGATGAGTACAGGAAAATTAAATGATTTTTTGCATGCGAGAAATTAATATGGTGACAGTTGATAAGTGCGAAAATTTAAATGATGATTTGATAAGTACGAAAATTAAAATGATGATTTGATGTGTGCGAGAATTTAATGATGATTTGATAAGTGCAAAAATTAAAAGACGACTTGAAGAAAAATTTAAGTGATGATTTGACGAAAAATCAAAGATTTGATATTTGCAGAAATTAAGCAGTTGATGATTTGTAGAAAATTAAATGATGATTTGCAGAAAATAAAACAGTTGATGATTTGCAGAAAATTAAATAGTTGATATTGCAGAAAATTAAACAAGTGATAATTTGCAAAATTTTAAACAAGTGATAATTTGCAGAATTTTAAACAGTTGATATTGCAGAAAATAAACAGTTGATATTGCAGAAAATAAACAGTTGATGATTGCAGAAAATTAAACGCAGTTGATATTTGCGACCGACCATGTAGGCGGTAAATTGAATTTAAATTGCGAAAAATTAAAGTGCGAAGAATTTAAACAGTTGATAAGTACAGAAAATTAAAGTGACGGTACGAAAAATAATGATACGAAATATATGAATATTTTTACGAAAACGCAATCCGAGATCTCGGAAAAATGAAGATGGGGTGGGCCCAATTTGAAAAAAACAAAGAAAATGGGCCAGGAATAGTTCCTGGCCCAAGAAAATGAAAAGGATGGTGATGGGCCAAGCCCATCACCTTTCACGTGTTGAATAACCCATTATGGGACTATTCATCATCTTCTCCCTTGGTCGTCGGCACCACTGCCGGCGGCCAAGCTCCGCCCACAGGTGGCCGTTTCAAAAAATCTTCGTACCGAGATGCTCGCCTCCTCGAAGGCTTCCCGATCGCACGACCCTCGAATTTCAATTTAATCCGTACCGAGTTTAATTCTGAAGAAATGACGAAAATGATAATTACCGAAAACTAATTAATTCACACGATTTATCTAACGAGTTAGCAAATTAAAAGCATGTATTTAATCTACAGCATGAATATGAATTATTGGCATAAAAATAAACAATTTATTTGATCAAAAATACATTTAAATAATTAAAGGAAGAAAAACACATGAAAATGAAGAAAAGCTTGAAGAACAACTTACTGAAAAGCTTTGAACTTTGACTATCGATGCTCTACATGAGCTATCAATCAATGAGGGAGAAGAAGCAAGATTGCTAGGGGTGAATTTGTGTTTTAAATCGAAGGGCATGGCTTGGTATTTATAGGCCGAAGGTCGCGTGGCGTTGAAGCGTCGCGCTGCGCGTGGAGGCCGAACGGTCTTGCTGGCGGAGCTAGGGGATGGTTGAGGGGATGGTTGGAAGTGACAGGAAGCTACGGGAGCAAGCAGCTCGGTGGCTTGGTCCGCTGCTGCTCCACGTCCATGGTGCATGCACACCATGCCCTTTAATTTGTCAACCATTGATCTGCTTGACTTTCCTTGGTCAACCAGATCAACGGTTATGATCAAAAGTCCCTTTAAGTCTATTTAAATGGCCTCGAGCCATTTTCGCGAACAAACGTTCTGAATTTTCGAGCCGAAAGTGCCAGTGCGTAGAGAAAAATAAGGCGAGTTTAACCGTATACAGCGAATGACGAGAATTTTTCGTTTAACGTGTTTATTTTCTCATTTGAAAACATGAAATGTTCGGATAGAAAATAAATGACGTTATGACGAAAATTACGCGAAATATTATTGGTCGGCGTGAATGAAAAAAAGAGTAGGTACTAGTTGATGGAAAACATTCCGAGTTCGAGCTATTGTCCGAGCGAACTTACTTGGGTCCAATAAAAGCTCGAACAAAAATAATAATAAAAAATAAAAATGCTAAAAAATGTGATAAAATACTAAAAATCATAAATTTCATGCGATGACCTAAAACGAAGAAATAAGTAGCAAAAGACTAACAGATAATTAAAAATGTGATTTTTAAGGCTGAAAATAATAGTGATAATAATAATGAAAATATGTGATGAAAAATAAAAAATGCGATTTTGAACGTTGACGATGATAAAATGCAATGAGAATTTTAAAAATGCTAACGACAGTAAGTTAATTAAAAATGACAGTAAGTTAAGTAAAATGACGAAAATGTTAAATTTAATTAAAAATGGAGTCAAAATTCGGGTATCAACAGTTGCCCCCTCTTTACTGTCTTATCAAAGCAGTAAAGACGGTTGCCCCCATATATCCGAATTTTGGCGACACAGCGGGTCTTACCTCGATCTCACCGTGATGATGTCACTCTGGGAGGAGGTAAGTTTCTTGAGGTCACTCTGGGAGGAGATAGTTGGTCGATGTCACTCTGGGAGGAGATATTTGTTGTAGATGTCACTCTGGGAGGAAATAAGTCATAGATGTCACTCTGGGAGGAGATATATCGTAGATGTCACTCTGAGAGGAGATATTGTTGATGTCGCTATAGGAGGAGATATTGTTGATCTCACTCTGGGAGGAGATATTTATTGTAGATGTCACTCTGGGAGGAAATAAGTCGTAGATGTCACTCTAGGAGGAGATATATCGTAGATGTCACTCTTGGAGGAGATATTGTTGATGCCGCTCTGGGAGGAGATATTGTTAATGTCACTCTAGGAGGAGACATTTGTTGTAGATGTCACTCTGGGAGGAAATAAGTCGTAGATGTTACTCTGAGAGGAGATATTGTTGATGTCGCTCTAGGAGGAAATATTGTTGATGTCACTCTGGGAGGAGATATTTATTGTAGATGTCACTCTGGGAGGAAATAAGTCATAGATGTCACTCTGGGAGGAGATATATCGTAGATGTCACTCTGAGAGGAGATATTGTTGATGTCGCTCTAGGAGGAGATATTGTTGATGTCACTTTGGGAGGAGATAATTATTGTAGATGTCACTCTGGGAGGAAATAAGTCGTAGATGTCACTCTAGGAGGAGATATATCGTAGATGTCACTCTGGGAGGAGATATTGTTGATGTCGCTCTAGGAGGAGAATTTGTCGATGTCAATCTGGGAGGAGGTATAATTTGATAATGTCACTCTGGGAGGAGGTAAGTTTGTTGATGTCACTCTGGGAGGAGGTAGTTGGTTGATGTCACTCTAGGAGGAGATAGGTTTGATGATGTTATTCGTTGATGTCACTCTGGGAGGAGATATTTTTGATGTCACTCTATGAGGAGGTAATCGTTGATGTCACTCTGGGAGGAGGTATGCTTTTGACGTCACTCTGGGAGGAGGTAAGTTGATGTCACTCTGGGAGGAGATATGATTTTGATGGTGTTATTCGATGATGAGGAAATTGATGCTGTCACTCTAGGAGGAGGTAATCTGTTGATGTCACTCTGGGAGGAGATAGATTGTTGATTGGATGTCCTGCAAAGATGTAAACTTAGATCTACCCGGGCATTGAGAGAAACATAAGTTACAGAAAATATAAATGACAACTACTCTGACAGGAATGGAAGATAATTTTACGAAAATGTAAATGATGGCTCCACTAAGAGGGGGGATAAGCATTTGACATGTAATGGACGTTGCTTCGGGAGGATAATGCGCGATCCACAGAAATATGAATGATTTGTGCTAATGATGTCACTCTAGGAGGAGGAAATGCAAATGATGTCACTCTAGGAGGAGGAAAATGCATGATGCTGTCACTGTGGGAGGAGGAAATGCAAATGATGTCACTCTGGGAGGAGAAAAATGCATGATGCTGTCACTCTGGGAGGAGGAAATGCAAATGATGTCACTCTGAGAGGAGAAAAATACATGATGTTGTCACTCTGGGAGGAGAAAAATGCAGGATGTTGTCACTCTGGGAGGAGGAAATGCAGTACAGAAACATAAACAACGTCAATCCCGTAGGAGAAGACGTGAAATGCGGAAATTAAACTAAGGTCACTCTGGGAGGAGGAAATGCACATGATGTCACTCTAGGAGGAGAAAAATGTTGATGCTGTCACTCTGGGAGGAGGAAATATAAGGTTGTCACTCTATGAGGAGGAAATATAAAATGCAGAAATTTAAATGATGTTAATCCCGTAGGAGAGGACGCGAGGTGCAGAAATAAGCTAATCGTCCCTTTAGGAGGACGAACGTAAATGCTATCACTCTGAGAGGAGGGAATGTATGATGTCACTCTAGGAGGAGATAAATACAAATGATCACTCTAGGAGGTGAGAAATGCTTTTGTTACCAGCGACCTTGATACGAACCTAGAATGCATCTGCATCCTGTTCAGGAGGTAACGACCCCAAGGACAAAACTTTCCCACAATTTGCAGCCGTAAGCAATCCTCACCTAATATTAGTGTTTGCGCTCACGCTCTAAAACAAGGTTAAGTGTTTTACGCTCATAAAGATGCAACTAACATGATACATAATTTTCAATTCGTAATGTCAATCCGAGTGAATAGACTTCAAATGAAGATGCACATGCATGGCATTCTAATAATCGATGGGACTTTCACGGAAAATAATGAAAGGACATGAAATTTCTGGAAAGAAGCTTGTTTTAGGTAAAGATGTGCTTTTCTGATGAATTTGAAGGTTTTTGATGAGTGACGTTTGTCGATTGGCCCTGATGAGGGCAAGGTGCGCGAGTTCTTTCACTTTTTGCTGGGGATGCTTTCTTGACAGGGTGCATGAGCTCTTGGATCCTTGCTGGGAATGTCATCTTCCGGTCGGCCAGGGGCCATTTTCTCGAGTCTTTACTGGAGAATATTTCCTTCGTTCCTTGAGTTGGCTCTAGGCCCTTTTCTTCTCGAGTCTTCACTGGGGAGTGTTGTCGCTGTTCTTTTCGCGATTTACTACTTGAGTTGGCCTTGGGCACTTTTCTTCTCGAGTTCACACTGAGGGGATGCTTTCCTCGAGATTTCTTGAGTTTAGTTGTCCCCGGGCTGTGCTTGCTTCAGTTTTTCGATTGTTTGTATTCTTTGAATGTCTCTGAGCATTTCTCTCTTTTCTCTTTTCTTTTTCCCCTTTTTCTTTTTCTTTTCTTTTTTCTTCTTCTTTTTTTCTTTTCTTTTTCTCTTCTTTTTTTATTTTTTTATTTTTTCTTTTCTTTTTGATTTGAAATGCATCAGAGTAGAGCAAGCACAACCTTTGTCTTGATCTCTTCTCGTTCTGGCTTAAGGCCTCGGCTTTCATCTTTGGGTTCTTAGTCTTTCTTCGGTGATGGTTCTTAGTGATCTTTCGGTGACCTTTTCCGTCTCCTTTGTCATGAACTTGAACTTGGCGTGCTTTTTACTTCCGGCTGGCAATCTTAGCTGAAACTGCTCCTTGGCTCCCAGGGTATGAGTGATAGTGAAGGTTTTTTGTTTTTTTTTAGGAGTGATGACATATGTGGTGGAAAGAGGGAAGAAAATGAAAAAAATGGAGAAGATCATAAAAGTCCCACGTCATTTTATTGCTATCCCATGTCTAATTGCGCATGTAGCCTAGATATTATGCGAATTCAACTAGTATATAGTCAGGCACTCACACTCATGAAAGGATAAGGCGCGATGGTTCGAAAATACTTACCGGGATTTGTCTATGACTGCTTACGTCTGAGCAAATCATGGATATAAGAGCAAACAAGTATGATCATGTATGACATGTAATTTTGATGGATGCCTTATTTAACAGAGGGATTGAGCATCCCCGATCTATGAAGTGCATGAATATGCTATAAGAGTAGTATGGATTTTATTTTAGTCGGGCTAAAAAGGGATATTTTGATTGATTTGATAGTTTAAAGCTAGGACGCGGGGTACGACCTATTTGCAAGAGTCCAACGAGAACCTAAAGGGTTGCCCTCAGTAGGCCAGATGACTGTACGCAAATTAAAGCTAACAAAGCGCAGGAACGAAAATAAATTTTAATGAAGGGGGAAGAAAGATGGACTCCCCTGAAATGTGCAGCAGGGCTGCGAGGGCGTCTTCCACAAGCTTTACGTGGATGACAATGGGATGATTCAAGTCCCTGTGAAATGAAGAGGGGAAAACGGAGTAGAAAAGAAAAACCGATTTGGAAACAAAAATTACATAAGTTTAGGGATTCTCCCTTTCCTCAGCCCAGCTTTCCGAGGGCGTCTACGGTCTGGTCCCAATTCAGGAACGCTTTGCTTAGATGCTTTGATTGGTTTCTTTTTTAGCTGCTTTGCGGGAACCGCCGATCCGGGTCGGAGTGAGAATGAGATCCGCATTTTGTTCATTTGCTTACTGGTCCTTGCTGGACCTTCGCTAATTTGCTCCGTGATTGCTCTAGGATAAAGGGGAAAATCTTCTGTCCCCACAATGTACAGCGGGGCTGCGAGGCGTCTGCTTACCATTTTTATGCAGGCAACAATGGTGATAAGAATTTGTCTACTGCCGAAGGGTAAAAGAGGGAAGGGTTTCTTCAGTTCAGGATCCGCGGTGGTCCGTTGTACCTGCAAGACGCTGGAGGAGGTCTCCGGCGGAAACACTCCAATGCCTAAGTTAGTACTTGTGGTAAAATTGGCAGAGCTTGGGCCAGTAAATACCGCTTACCTTCTTCCTTCGTGGTGAAGGTATTTATAGATGAAATGAGCATTTCTGCGCGAGTGGGATTATTGAGGGGCAACCGTTCCCGTCAGGGGTTTATTGTTTGCCCATGTTATGAGGTCATGGCGGTAGGTGTGGGGGTAGTTGTTACCCAGGCAAGGTAACGGTTAGTGCGTTCCTCCCAACGCGTGGTTTTCAATCCGGTGAGATAGCTCCTCTAGTCATCTAGAAGTTCCGTGTGGGGGCCTCCGAGTGTCAGTCTCCTGGGTGGAGACGACTGCCTCGACCCTACCGCAGCGGTAGGAACAGTGATCATTTTCTTTCCATACGGGGTAAGAGGCGAAAATGCCCTTGCTGTTAAGCGGATTGTTATCATAAGCCCAACTGAAAATGAGCCCGAGTGTTTACCAAGGGCTAATGCCCCCTCTTCGAGCGCGTCAATCTTCCATATACCGGAGTGACTCTTTGTCAGGAGGTGGGCTTGCCCTGACCGTAGTTGTTTAGAGTCTATAAATTGAAGTTTTCCTTCGTGTAAGTTTTCCCACATCTTTTCGTCCTTTATTTTCATATTTCACCATGGATGAGCTGACCAGGAATTTCCTGATCTCCAAAGCTCTAACCCTGAAGAACCTTACTGAAGGTGACATCGGCTTCCTAGAGAGGATGATCACCAAGACTGCGGAAGATGTCCTGGAGCTACAAGGAATGTCGACCCCCATTCTGTCGAGGCAACTAGGGATGTCTTTGGAGGATTTCAATCCTTTGGAGAGCTTGGCGAAGCTCGCTGCCACCACTTCCCGCATTGAGGTGGTTGCTTCTATGCTGCAGCAGAGGAAGAACTTACTGGCCTGCTGCTTGAAGGGTATGAGGGCCTGTTCTGCCGAACTGACCGCCGTTGCTGATGCCTTGAGGGAAGTTCCCGTCGTGCCAGGGGAGGATGATGCTGGGTCTCACGCTTGACAGCTATCTTCGCTTCCTCTTGTTTCTTTTTCTTATGCTTTCTTGTATATATCTAGACGCTAAGGTTGCTCAGGCCATAAATAAATGGTTGTTTCTATTATCAAGTCTTCTCTTCCCTTGTTTGATTTCTTGATGCGTTAGTTGGAGGTATTCGTTATGAGCCCAACTAAAAATGAGTCTTCCTTGGGACATAGCATTGCAGTGGTTATGTTCCGGGAACCGGCAATGAATGTTTTGCCTTAACTATTTTCCTGAGCCATTTTCCCAGGGGTAGGTGGTTGGGCGGTTATTTGGTGCCTTTTGATTGGTGCATTTAACGAGTGGGTATGCCTGTGCCGGATCAGATTCTGCAATTATGGTTACTTTTCCCGGCCGCCTTAATTGTTTTTCAGGGGCATGCGCGAGGATCGGAGCGCTTCCTTGGCTATTTAAGGGAGTTGCTTTCCCCTTTTCCTGTTCATCTTCATCCTCCTCTTTCTTTTTTACTTTTTTGCAGGTCACATGGTAGATTTTTTTTTTTTGAGCACCGCGGATCGCGATTCCTTGCCAACCCCTCCGACTTCGCCGGACTCAGATCACCCCCTCCGTCGCCACCATGGAGACCTCCGGTCCGTCGAAAGGGCCGCAAGAGGCAAAGGGAGAAGACTTCCAAGGTGTCCGTCGTGGCTTTAGATTCTTCTGGCTCCACTACTCGAGAGGGTAGCAAACGACTATCTGACCGCTTGCTGGAGAAAACTTCCTCCCTCGATGCTGGTGCTGGATCGGTAGGATCGGGCGCCAACGGAAAGTCAGGCCCGTCAGGCCCCTGCCTAGGGAGGGGGGTGGATGAACTCTCTCCGTCTGCTGATGAGAAGATGCCCTTCCTGGATGACGACGGGGTTTATCACTATGGCATTTATTTGCCCGATGAGGATTAGTGCATTTACGTTAGGCATATTGTACATGCCTTTTGGCATCTTATGAATAAAGTGATGCTTTCTATCTTTCCTTTTTGTGATTATCTTTCTGTCAGCATGTTGGTCTTATTGATAGCTAACGCGAGGGATTAGCCTTATCGGGGCAACCGCTTCGCGGTTATTTTGAGTGGGTCAACTTTGTCACCCTTTGGGGAATCACGTCGAATACCTTCTCTTTTCAAATTCCTTTAATGCGTTTCCACGTGGCCAACTTCTTTTTACATGCGTCTCAGCATGATTGGTGGCTCAATTAATGCGGTGGCATTTTAATCCTTTAAGAAGGACCATTTTCTCTTTCCAAAACTTTTGCCCTTGCTTCAAATTTTTTCCTTCGTCTTCTTCCCCGAATAACCTTCTGGTCGCCTGCCATCGTCCGCCGATTCACCCGTAGGTCTTCCCTTCTAAGCTACCACTTTAATCCTCTCAGATTTCCTATTTGCTGGTTTATTATGGTTAGGAATAGGCCTCGCTAGGTTATCTGGAGACCCCTGGATCCAGAGGTCGCACAATCACCTAGTATTTTTACATGCGATGTGGTTCTAAAGGCCGAACTGGAGGAACACGGTATTACCTTTCCTCCCGGATATGAACCTTTTATTCCTGAAAGTCATATGCAGCTTCATAATCCGGCGTGGGGTTTCTGTAGGCTACTTTATTTTAAGATGTTCCTTTATGGTTTCCGCTTTCCCGTTCATGAATCAATACTAACGCTGCTGCGGGAGTACATCCTTAATCCTGCCCAGATAACTCCTTCTTCCTGGTGTGCGGTTTATGCTTTTCTTCGCGCTTGCGAGTTGAAGAACATTTTCACCCCATCTCTCAATTTATTTTGCAAATTCTTTAGTATGAATTGTCATAATTGTTTAATCGAAATCACTCCTCGATGGGATGACGCGTTCGTGCAGTCGTTCTGGTAGCGGTTTCGCGGCTTTAAGAAGGGTGTGACTGATTGGAAAAGTAGTTTCTTCGTTCTCGAGCTACTGTCCCATTTGTGGCGCATTAATTTCAACCAGGAGCTCATAGGCCCCCTTTGGACGAATCCCGCGATACTAACCAGAGCTGAGCTAGAGCAGGTTAACGCTCTGTTGGATGAGGATACCTGCTATCGTATCCGCGACTTTGCTTTGTTCAAGCCTCTCGAGGAGTGCGTTATGGGTGAGTCTGCCTCTTTTCGCGTTTTCTTTTGCATTTGTCTTAACACGTTTCTTTTATAGAAAATGCTAACGGTCGATCTCTAGGTGACGCTGGCGCTCCTTTGAATGTAATGCCACTCCAAACTTTACCAGCCTCTCCTTCTACCAAAGGCTCTAATCACCAACGGTTGCCCGGGGAGGGCGAAGGCTCGGCAGCTCTGCCCGAGCTTCTCGTTTCGTAGAGAATTGGCAACCGGATCGTCGCAAGGGAATAGACTCCGGTCGAACTGCGATAAGGGTGATTGATAGTGATGACGAGGATATGGATGCTAAACCAGACCTTCGCCATGCTTCTTCCTTGCGTCGGAAAAAACTTCGACTGGACACAAGTGAATAGGCTACCGGGGTATCTTTTGTTGATGCGGTGACTGCTTCTATACCTATCGTTTCGTCTAAGGCGAGTACCTCTCAGCCGGCGAAGACCACTGAGGCGCCAGCTGCTACTTGTTCTTCTGAAGCGGAGGCTCCACCGATGACATGTCCTCTTCCTACAGCTAACGCTCCTGATTCTCCGATTTCTCACTGTATTCCTGATGTAGTGATCACGCCTTCCGCTATGGACTCAGCTGCCGGGTTGCCGCCTAAAGCCCTTTCGCAGCTGTTCTTTACTCCTATCTCGAATGTGCTTACTGAGGGTTCTTCTTCAACTCCGTCAGTCAATCTTTCCTACGGTGGCCCTAGCGGGACCCCAGCCTATCGTATGAACCTGGCAGAGTTCTGCTTTGATGGTCTTCGTACTGTCGGAGTACCCCAACCCTTCTCTAGATATGAGTTTACCGCGCCCTTGATAGGGGAAATGATGAGTTCCCGGGAAGAGAAAAAGAAATTTCTTCAGCTTTCTCCAAAGGCCCGTCACCGGCATGTTATGAATGATTCTCTGGATACCTTCTGCTATCTGAACTATCTGTTCGAAATTCACGATCGCGAGTCACGAAATTTTTCTAGCGCGATGTGCGCTCAAAAGGTGCAGCTTGACCGAACGGCGGACCATGTGAGGCTGCTAACGCGTCTTTATGATGAGTCACAAAAGGAACTAAATAGAGAGAGGTCCACCGGGAAAGCGAAAATGGAGATTCTGGAGGCAGAGTTGGCGTTGGAAAAGAAGAAGGAGTTGTGGAAAAAGAAGGTCTTGGAAGCCTTCACTTCTGGATTCGCAGCCCGTTTTAAGGGTGACTCTTCTAATACCTCCCAAGTTGCCGATTATGTCTCTACGGTAATGGATGAGGTTAGCAAAAGTAGGAATGGTTCATCTACCCCGGAGGGGGAAAAAGGCTGACGATAACGGTGGTGCGCGACTTTTTCCTTCAAGGGGTGTCTCGAGTGCTGCAACGGATTTCTGGATCCCCCCTTTTATTGTTATTCCCATTGCTATCTATTTTCTTTTATTCTTCCATGAAAATCATTTGACATTATTCCTTCTGTAATAATGCTGACGCTATGTGACCTTTATCGCGCCATTTGATTCATTGTGATGTTACCGTTATTCGTTCTTCGTTATCCTCTTTGTATTGTCGTGCCGTTTGGTGAGGCTATCACTGCTTTTTAGGTCAGTGAATGCCGCAGTCCCCCATTTAATGCGATTTGAAAAGTAATGATGAAGAAGGACACGTGTCCTTTCACGGAGGGGCGTTTGAAGTAGGTGTCTTCTAGGGGGACGCGAATGCTGAAGCGTTTTATCATTGTTTTAAAACTTATACCTTCTCGCGCATGCCTTACTCTTTGTCACGCTGCTTCGCCATGTGTCAGTTGTTAATTGGTCGTGCCCTTTCAGGGTATTATATAATGTTTTCCCTATCTCCTCTTTCTTTTTTAATCTCCTTTCTTGTACGTTGTTGCCTTCTGGAAAAATAACCCGTGCTGATCCTTCTTTTCTAGTCTGGGACTCCTGGTGCTTTCTTTTGCTAAGGTACACACCCCTTTCTTTTCTCTTCCTTTCTCCTCTGTTAGTCATGGCTAAAACTCGTTCTAAAAAATCTGCCGAGGAGGAGGATCCTCAAAGGTCTGTCGGGGAGGAAAAAATTGATAGTACACCCACTTCTCTTTATACACTGCCCTTAATTCATCGTAAGCTGGCTGAGTCTAATGCTCGATTGCCCAATGATTATCCTGTGCGTGTTGCTTCTGAATCACTTCGCCTGAACAGTATTTTACCCGATAATAGTAGAATATTGTATGCTAAGTTATTTGATTATAGGTTTTGTCTTCCCCTTGACCCGTTTGTGAAATTATTGTTGGCTGATTCCGACTTGGCTCTGGCTCAGTTGAGCCCTAACGCGATTTGCGTTGTTAGCGCCTTTGCCGCATTGTGCTGTTTCAAAGGGATTAAATCTCCCACTTTGGCATTGCTTCATCAATATCCCCCCGTTATGAAGATGGCTCACTAAAGCCCTTTACTTTGAAACTCATGGGCATTGAATCTTCTGTTCCTGGCTGGAAGGAGGGGTTTTTTATCGTTGACCTGCCTGAGCCTTTATGGAGGGCCGGTTTTAATGAGGAATTTAAGGATGGGGCTTGGGGTAACCGGAAACCCCTTTCTGACCAGGAAGACGGCTGGTTGAAGACGTTGTTTCAGCTAGACTTCAGCGTTGATGCCCGTAAAGTGGCTAACGGGTTGGATATGGAGAAGTGCAAAAAGGGTGAGCGTTTGGCCTTTCCCTTTTACATTGTAGGAAAGTACTAACGCTAACATTTTGTAACTGTGCAGTGCCTCCACCCTGTTGGGAGCCTGAGTATTTCTGAAGGAAGAGGAAACGAGAGCAAAAGAAAAAGGCAGAAGCCGAAGCTAGAGCTGCTGCAGCCGCTGCCGCTGCCGCTGCTGAAGGGGAGGCTACTGCTACCGCCCCGGACACTGCCCAAGCGTCGGCTCATCAAACTCGCGCTGGAAAGAAGAAAAGGGCTAGGAAAATGCGTGTTACGCCTCTCGTTTCTTCCCAGGCTGTCGTATTTTTGGAGGCGACAGCTGACACGATCCCCTCTAGAATTCCTCTAGTTTCTTTGGATACTCAGGTATTTATTTTCCTTCCGCTACTGTTTTCTTTCTTTTCGCGCAGTTTCCTTATTACGCTCTGTGTTATTTAGGAAACTGTTGCTGTTTCTGCTCATTCGTCCTCCAAGGGTGACATGTCTATCGCGGAATCCCTCCGAGAGCGTTAGAAGAAGGCTCGCTATGAGCTTCAAAATAGTCCCTCGTCGTCTGCTGCTAATCCTCTTCTGGCAGTCCTTGGGGGCGGGGGTGCACTTGTCGATCAGTCGCAAGGTGCTAGCTTTGGCGGTGATCCTCACGTTTTAAGTGATTCCCCGATCTATTCTTCTTCTGCTGTGGCAGGCTTTAACCCTAGTGCCCGTAATCTTGGAACGCTTGGTGGGGATGGATCCTTTGCCCCTAACGCGAGGGGTTCTAACAGTCGACCTCCTTCTCCTGCTACTCTGTATTTTGTTCTAATGTCTCCTCCTACTGCCGCGAGAGGTAGCCCTACTCCCAACTTGATGGCTGGCGCCTCTTCGTACGTTCCTCCCCTCCTTGCTACTCACCAGATTGACCTGCGCTCTTTCAGAGATAATGTTCTGCAGTTCCCCGCGGATGCTCATCATGATGTTATCCTCACGTCTACCTCTTTTCTAGCGGCCGAGATAATGTTTCTTCAGAGAGAAAGGGATGCCTTTGTGGCTAAGAGCCAGTAGGAGCGCATAAACTTTCTTCGCTCCCAAGTGTTTTCTTCGCTCTGCCATTTCTATTACATGGATGAGGAAAATGCTAGAGAGACGGCGAACGAGTAGGGAGAGATAAATAGGCTACTGTCTGAGCGTCAGAGCTACTTGGACGTCCTTACCATCGCCAAACAAGAATCAGAAACTGCCAAACAGGAGGCCGCAGCTGCTAAGCAGGAGGCAGCGACTGTTAAGCAAGAGGTGGAAGCTATCAGGCTTGCTTTGGAGGAGGAAAAACAGAAGGGTGTTGCTCTAAACGAACTCCTTTCTCAAGAGGAGACCGAGTTACGTCAGGAGAGACAGAGGAACGCTGAGCTATCTGCCGAGCTTGCTCTTTCCGCTGAGAAGAGTCGTTGGTATCTGAAGGAAGGTGGAGCAATCATGTCGGACGCTTTTATGTATAACTATGCAGTAGAGAACCTTCGTGTTGAAGTTCTTGCTGACTACTTTGAAAAGAGGGTCCCAACCGTCACCGATGAGGGCTTCTATTGCTGGAAATCCGCTCAGCAAGGAGGAGGTAATGCACCAACCGCTCCTTAGGCTTTATGCTTTATGCGTTTTTTTATTGTTGTGGCCGATGTGCCCTCCTTTATTTTGTAATATTGACAATATCACTTCTTTCCTTGATTAATCCGCCGCTTTTGAATGGAATTTCTTTATCTACTTCGTTTCATAATACTGCTTGTGCAATTGTTCACCCATGGCGTTTGCAGCCGTGTTTCTATTTTGGAGATATGTCCATTCTGCGCTTGTGACTCTCCATACAGGTTCCTCAGCTACATTTTTTATGGCCCTATCATTGTGTCTTCTGGTAGTATTTCCGAGGATGAATCAGCGTTACTTCTGCCCGTGTTGCACTCAAATTCATGCCACCCTTTGTTGTGAGGGGGAACTCTCTAGCCTTGCTAGGCCTGCCGCGACGGTGTTGCTGTGATATGGATACCTCTCCAGCTCTTACTTCACCGGGTATCAACCGCTTGGTTACTAGCTGGGGTATCTTTCCTTTCCATGTGTCAAAGATTGGCTTGGGGCGTGCCTCGTCTTAGTGAGCCATCTTATCAGGACCGGACATCACAAGGATAGGATTTTCACTCCCAAGCGTTGAAACCTCGCGCCTCTGGAGCGTGCCTCGTCTTAATGGGTCGTCTATGTGAGCACGGTTGCCACAAGGATAGGATTTTCACTTCCAGGACGGAGTTGGTCTCTCCTCGGGGCGTGCCTCATCTTAATGGGCCGTCTGTGTGAGCACGGTTGCCACAAGGATAGGATTTTCACTCCCAAGGATGCCGAGGCGTGCCTCGTCTTAATGGGCCGTCTGTGTGAGCACGGTTGCCACAAGGATAGGATTTTCACTCCCAGGGGCGTTGGGGGCGTGCCTCGTCTTAATGGGCCGTCCATGTGAGCACGGTTGCCATAAGGATAGGATTTTCACTCCCGACGCTATGCTATGCTAGGGCGTGCCTCATCTTAGTGAGCTGTCTGATCAGGACCAGCCATCACAAGGATAGGATTTTCACTCCTGGCATTCTTCATTTGCCTGCATGTTTTCAGCCACAAAGTACACAAAGAGTGCTTATGATTCTTTTGTTAGAATAATATTCATATTACCGGATAGGAGGGACTAGTTTCTGGCATGGTATAGCTTCAGCCGAGCTATATTCCAAGAGTTTTGCAGGGGCATTCCATCGAGTGTTTCCAAATAGTAGGCTCACCTACCTACAACGCGGGTGACACGATACAACCCGTCCTAGTTTGGGCTAAGTTTTCCCATGCGTTGTTCTGCTGCTCGTTTGTCACTGAGCACTAGATCCCCTACCTTAAGCAATCGTTCTCTCACCTGCCTGTTGTGGTATTGTGCCATTTTCCTTTTGTAATGCAGGGTTTTTAGGAGTGTTTCCTCATGTGCTTCTGGCAGCGCGTCAAGGTTAGCGCTTAACCTTTCTTCATTGGCTTCTTCCTTGAAATGAGCCACCCGAAGGCTTATGGTGCCAATTTCTACCGGTGTGACGGCTTATGTTCCAAAGGCTAACGCGAATGGGGTTTCTCCTGTGCTGGCTTTAACGGTCATACGGTAGGCCCATAATACGTATGGTAGTTCGTCTGGCCACTTCTTTTTGGAACCTTCTAGGTTTCTTTTGATGCCGCTAAGAATACTGCGGTTGGTCACTTCGGCTTGGCCATTAGTTTGAGGGTGTGCTACAGAAGAGAACCTTTGTTTGATCTGAAACTCTGCGCACTGCTTTCTGAAGAATTGGCTCGTAAACTGTGTTCCGTTGTCACTAACCAGTATGCGCGATACCCCGAATCGCATAATGATTTGGTGCTTAAAGAAATGCCAGATTTTCTCGGTGGTGATGGTGGCTAACGCTTCGGCTTCTGCCCATTTTTGGAAATAGTCTACCGCCACGACTATAAATTTTAATTGAGATCTGGCTTTTGGAAACGGGCCCAAGATGTCGATGCCCCATTTAGCAAACGGGCATGGAGCGACTATCTCTGAAATCTGCACAGCCGATTTTCGAGGGATCTTAGCATATTCTTGACATTTCTGGCAGGTTTTTACGAAGTTATGGCAATCTCTCCAAATGGTGGGCCAGTAGAACCCTGACCGAAAGACTTGGGACGCCAGAGTGTCACTGGCGACGTGCATGCCACATATCCCTTCATGAATTTCTCGCAATACATGAAGGCCTTCTTGCTCCGTTATGCACTTAGCGGCTGGATGGGAGAAGCATCTTCGTATCAACTCTCCGTTGTAGTACGTGCATCACGCCGCCCCTTTTAGGATTTTCCTCCTTTCCACTTTCTCCTCCGATAGCTTATCATGTTTCAGATATTCTATCACTGGGATTCTCCAGTCGCTTTCTATCTCCTCCACACAAAGCGATGTTTGCTCTTTCATGAAAGAGGGTGTGGATAGTTCTCCGTAGTGCACATCATTGGGTATGGGGGCTTCTAAATTGGCTTCCATCTTGGCGAGGCTATCAGCCTCCTCGTTATTTTCCCTGGGAATATGTTCAAAGGTGACTTGGGTGCCTTTTACCTGCATTTCCGACAACTCATGCTTTACTTTGGCCAAGTATTGGATCATGATGGGTTCTCTGGCTTGGGAGTTCCCCAGAACTTGATCCATTATTAGTTTAGAATCCCCGCGTATCTTTAAACGTAGGCCGCGTTCCGGTTCCGAGGCATGCGCAACTTCAACGGAGAAGTTGTTTCCTATTCTGAGTCCTCCTAGTAATGCTTCATATTTAGCCGCATTGTTGGACAACGGTTGTAGGATTCTGATGGCATATCGTATCTCCATGCCGTTTGGTCCAACTAGGAAGATGCCTGCGCCTGCTAACTCTTGATTTTTCGCTCCATCCACGTGAATAACCCATGAGTCTGCGTACGTTTCCGAGGACGGGATGTATAAATCTTCTGATTCTTCTTCTGATAGGTCTATCAACGCGTCTTTTGTGAATGTGCATTCCGCTATGAAGTCTGCTAACGCTTGGGCTTTAATAGCTGGTCTAGCTTTGTACTGTAGCCCATATTACTCAAGTTCGATTGCCCAAATTAACATTCTCCCCGAGGACTCTGGCTTTCTAAAGATTTTTCTCAAAGGCTGATCGGTGAGTACGGTGACGGGGTGGGCTTGGAAGTATCAGTCCATCTTTCGTGTTGCCTGTATTAGGGCAAGCGCTATCTTCTCGATGCGGGCGTATCGTAGCTCAGCGTCTTTCAATATGTGACTGACAAAAAATACAGGACGGTGTATATGCCCTTCGCTTCGTACGAGGATGGCACTGACTACCTCGTTAGCTACACCCAGGTATAGATATAGCTCATCGCCGGATTCAGGCCTTGTTAGCACTAGATCGGATGAGAGATAAGCTTTTAGCCCTGCGAATGCTTTCTCACATTCCTCTGTCCATCCGAAAGGGGCCTTGTTTCGAATGACTTTGAAGAAGGGTAAGCATCTCTCACCCTGCTTAGAGATGAACCGTCCCAATGCGATGATGCGCCCGGTGAGCTTCTGTATTTCTTTGACAGTCCGAGGGGGTATCATATCCTGGATGGCCTTTATCTTCGAAGGGTTAGGCTGGATACCCTTCCGCCTAACCACGTAGCCCAAGAATTTACCCGTTTGGAACGCGAACATGCATTTCCGTGGATTCAGCTTCATTTTGTATTCTTCCATCACACTGAAGACTTCTTCCAAGTCAATTAGGTGGTCTTTAAAGCTTCGACTTTTGACTAGGATGTCGTCCACGTATGCCTCCACATTTCTCCCAATTTTCTTTTCGAAAACTTTATTTGCCATGCGCTGGAACGTTGCCCCGGTGTTTTTTAGCCCAAACCGCATTGCAGTGTAGCAGTAAGTAGCCCTCGGGGTGATGAAGGCGGTTTTCTCTTCATCTTCTATGGCCATGGGAATTTGGTGATACCCGGAATTAGCATCCAGGGAGCTTAGGTAGGCATATCCAGCGGTTTGGTCGACCAACTGATCGATTCGAGGAAGGGGATATCAATCTTTAGGGCAGGCGCTGTTCAGGTCAGTGAAATCGATGCACATGGGCCAATCCCCGTTAGGCTTAGGAACTAACACAGGGTTAGCTAGCCAGGTCGGGTATTGGACTTCTTGGATGAATCCCGCATCCGCGAGCTTAAGTAACTCTTTCTCGATAACTGCTATCTTTTCTGGTGAGAAGACTCGCCGCTTTTGCTGAATAGGCTTGGCATCAGGGCTAACGTTTAACCGGTGTTCCGCCACCTCTCGCGAAATTCCAGGCATGTCCGCCGGTTTCCACGCGAATTCTCCTTTGCATTTTCTTAGCAGTTGGGTTAATTGCACATTCTCTTCGAGGCTTAGTTTCTCACTGACCAAGAGATTCGCTTCGCTGTCCTCGCCGATAGGTATTGACATCATCTTATCCAGTGGCTGAGTGCGCTTTTCTTCTTTATCATCGAAGGAATCATCCGTCACGCACACGTAGCGGTCACAACTCCTTTGAGTCATAAGCAGGTAACATTCAGCAGCTAGCATCTGATCTCCTTTGATCAAGACCACGCCATCCCATGAGGGGTATTTCATCCGCAGGTGTTTTTGGGATATCGCTGCCCCAAAATGATTGAGAAACGGCCGCCCTAGTATGGCATTATAAGGCAGAGTCAGGTCTATGACCAGAAATAATAGTTCTTCAGAGCGTTTGGATGTGTCTTCTCGGAAGTATACTGACAATGATGTGATTCCCGCTACCGGGATCGGTACCCCATCGATCCCAACAATTGGTCTTTTGCAAGGCGCTAGCTCACTGTCAGAGCACTTCATCAGGTTGTATGCTTCTAGCAAAAATAAATTCATCGCGCTCCCACTATCGACAAGGGTTCTTCTTACTCCGTGACTGCCGATAACGGGTGTTACTACCAACGCGTCGTTATGCGGGAAAATAATGCCTTTTTCATCTTCTTCTGAGAAGGACAATACCATTCTATCTAAAGCGCTTATTACCTCAATTTTCTCCGGGACCGGCCGTTTGTTGTACAGCTTCCTCGAAGTAAGGTGTTCCTCCCGCGATGATATTAATCATAGGCATCTGATCGCTATGAACAATGAGAGCCTCTCTATTTTGTCCGAGGGGAATTGCGTTAGCCCCTGTGGCGTGAGAAGGCGTTTGCCTACGATCAGTTATCACTTCAGTTGGATTATTCCTGGCCCCTTCTCTGGCCTTGGTGGCGAATTCTCTGAGGTAGCCTTCTTCAATTAATCGTTCTATGGCCAGTTTTAGTTCTCTGCACACATCTGTCGAGTTTCCTTTGACCTTGTGAAACTTGCAGTATGCGTTCTCTCTTCCTCCCATGATTACTCCTGGTTTCATAGGAGCCGGGTAACGGATGGGTAGATTTCGCTGCTGAACTATCGCCAGGATTTCCGCCCATGGGAGTATGAAGGAAGGAAGGTCAGGGTCATATATCCGGCCCTTTGGCGGATCTACTTGTTTCCGAGTGGGGGACCCTCCGGGTCTCCCTTTCAAAAAATTGTCTCTTTGCCGATTAGAGGCCTTGGCGGTGCGCTCTTTCCGTTGGCTATAATCATCATTGGGTCGTGTGTCAGGGACGTTGCTATGCGGGATGTTAGGTGATACGATCCTGGTTCCTTAGGATGCGTAGCACCAATTTTGATCTTTGTTCAAAGACGGATTTCCTGCGGAAATAGATAACTCGACAAGTACGAGCTTAGACCACTTAGCTAACCTGTGCTAAGAGCCCTAATCGATTTCAAGTCAAGGGTCTTGAATCGGGTTCTTAGGACTAGACTCAACAATGTGAGAATCACACTAAGATAAACGACACAATAATACAATTCCAAGATTTACTTGTATACGACTCAAGTATTGCGGACTCAAGAAGAACAAGGTTCAACCAACTTGAACAAGGGGCGGAGATTGAAGAGAATATCTCAATTTATCAAATAACAGCCAACCTAATAAGGAGGCAAAGTAGTTCCTTATATAGGTTACAATCAAACCCTAAAAGCAAACCTAATAGGAATAGAAGTAGGACTTCTAAAATAGGAAGATAGCTTAACTAATTAAACTGTTTAATTACCTAATTAAGCTTAAAGTAATTTAAAGTCAACAACTTAAATCTTCAGTCAACGCGCCAGCTTCTGGACACGCGAAACGGGCAGGAGCCGTTCTGAACAATCGGCACGCGCGACAGATGAGTGAAACGGCAACGGCTGAGTGAAACGGGCAGATGCCAATTTCGTGAGAACGGTCAGAGCCGTTTTGAACGAATCGGACAAGAGCCGTTTTGTGACAAACGGTCAAGTGCCGTTTCTAGCAGAATCATCATCGGCTATTGTGAATGTAAGGAGATTCACAACTCTAGGGGTTTTCTCTCGAAGTGCAACTTCCTCACTTGACATCTCACATTCCAGCTCCTTGTGAATGAGAGATGACAATCGGTCTTGAAGCTTTCTTGCTCTGGCTCGAGTCATTGGACCAGCTGGTGGTAACGGTAGTTGGATGCGTGGATTCGCATCATTCCCTCCCCCTTCGGAAGGATTCGCCCTCGAATCCGAATCGGTATCAGCGGAGAGTCCATACTCGTCATCTGTATCAAACAGCTCTAAGTCAGAAACATTGAAAGTAGAGCTAACGGCACCATACTCACTTGGCAATGCCAGTTGGTAGGCATTGTTGTTGATCTTCTCAACAATCTGGAACGGTCCGTCTCCTCTAGGAGATAGCTTGCCACGGCGTTGGTCAGGAAAACGCTCCTTGCGCATATGCAACCAGACCCAATCGCCCACCTGGAACGTCACTAGCCGTCGGCCCTCGTTCCGTTTCTGCACAAGCTTGTCATTCATGCGCTCAATGTTCTGTTTTGCCTTAGCATGCAATTGCTTGACAAAATCAGCCTTTTGTGCACCATCTAAACTTACAACATCACTCAAAGGTAAGGGAGTTAAATCCAAAACAGTTCTAGGATTAAATCCATACACAAGTTCAAACGGCGAGTAATGAGTAGTAGAATGAACAGCACGGTTGTAAGCAAATTCAATAAACGGTAAATGATCAACGCAAGTAGAAACATGCTTACTAACTAAGGTGCGTAAAAGGGAGCCAAGAGTCCGATTTACCACCTCAGTTTGACCATCGGTTTGTGGGTGATAAGATGTGGAATACAATAATTTAGTACCAAGTTTCTTCCACAAAACACGCCAAAAATGACTAAGAAACTTAGTATCTCTATCACTCACAATAGTTAAGGGTATACCATGCAAACGGACTACTTCACGAAAGAACAAATCAGCGACCTGAGTAGCATCACAAGTAGTAGAACATGGAACAAAGTGGGACATCTTCGAAAATCTGTCCACCACAACAAAGACACTATCCTTTCCGTTCTTAGACCTAGGCAATCCAACGACAAAATCCATAGACAAATCGGTCCAAGGGTGAGAAGGGACAGGTAACGGCATGTATTCTCCATGACCAGCAGATTTCGACTTGGCTCGACGACATATTAAACATCTAGCAATAATGCGGACAACATCACGCTTCATGTGAGGCCAATAAAACTGATCATGCAATACATCCAAGGTTTTAGTCACGCCAAAGTGACCCATTAAGCCACCACTATGGGCTTCATGCACAAGTAATTCACGAAGAGAGCAATGAGGAATACACAAATATTTGCCTTTAAACAAATAACCCTCATGCTTGTAGAATTTAGAACCAGAAATAGAAACGCCATGCAAGTAAATAGCACCAAAATCAGAATCGGTTGCATAGAGCTCTATAATGTGCGAAAATCCAAGCAATTTGGCATTTAGAGAAGTAATCAGCACATACCGTCGCGAGAGCGCATCGGCAACAATATTCTCTTTACCTTGCTTGTACTGAATGTAGTAAGGGAACGCCTCTATGAACTCCATCCAAACGGCATGTCGCCGATTGAGCTTCCCTTGACCCTTTAGGTACTTCAAGCTCAAATGGTCTGTGTGGATGATAAACTCCCTTGGCATCAGATAGTGTTGCCATGTTTCTAACGCTCGGACAAGGGCATAGAATTCCTTATCGTAGGTCGGATATCGGAGCTGAGCATCCTTGAGCTTCTCACTGAAAAAGGCAATCGGCCGTTTCTCCTGCAGCAGAACGGCACCGATTCCTAATCCGCTGGCGTCGCACTCTATCTCAAACGCCTTGCTGAAGTCGGGCAATGCTAGCACGGGAGCGGCATAGAGTCGTTCCTTGAGGGCAGCAAACGCCTCCTCCTGTTGTTGCTCCCACCTGAAAACAACATTCTTTTTTGTTAAATCATTCAATGGAACAACAATGGTGCTAAAATCCTTTACAAAATGCCGATAGAAGCTTGCTAATCCATGGAACGATCTCACATCGGTAACGGCCTTCGGCGTCGGCCATTCCCGTATTGCGCGGATCTTCTCTTCATCCACTTTAACGCCATCTGCACTTACAATGAAACCAAGAAAACCAACTTGTTCCAATGCAAAAGAACACTTACTAGGTTTAGCATATAAGTTCTGCTCACGAAGTGTTAGAAAAACTTCCTTAAGATGTAAAACATGCTCATCCAATGATTTGCTATAGATTAAAATGTCATCAAAATAAACTACAACAAATTTACCAATTAAGTGTCGAAGTACATGGTTCATTAATCTCATAAAGGTGCTAGGAGCATTAGTCAAGCCAAACGGCATAACCATCCATTCATATAAACCATACTTAGTCTTAAAAGCAGTTTTCCATTCATCCCCTTCTTTCATACGAATCTGGTGGTATCCACTCATTAAATCAATTTTAGAAAATAATTTACTACCACTTAATTCATCTAACATATCATCCAATCGAGGAATAGGATGGCGATACTTTACAGTGATTTTGTTGACTGCTCGACAATCAACACACATGCGCCAAGATCCATCCTTCTTTGGGACTAGAATGACTGCAACGGCACATGGAGACAGACTCTCCCGAACGTACCCACGCGCAAGCAAATCGTCCACTTGCCGTTGCAGTTCCTTTGTCTCCTCTGGATTGGATCGGTAAGCCGGCCGATGGGGAATTGCCGATCCAGGAACAAAGTCGATCTGATGTTCGATGCCTCGAATCGGAGGTAAGCCAGGTGGCATCTCTTCGGGTAGAACATCTCCAAATTCCTGCAAGAGAGAAGATATACCAATCGGAACGGTGTTGTGCCGTTCCGTTTCAGTGGAGGTTAAACAAGAAGAGCGAAAATGGATTAGAAGTAGAGGACGGCTTGCGTCAAAACAGTTGTTATGAGAAAGCATGGCTCTCCTCACTTCGCTCCCCTTGGCATATACACTCAATTTCTTTTTATTTACCTCTCCTTTTCTCTCAATGCCACTCTCAGCACGCTTACTCTTTTCGTGCGAATGTTTACACTCGCCCTCTGCATGCTTGCTGTTTTCATGCGAATGTTTAAGGCTCACACACTCAGTGGTTCCCTCTATACTTTTCACACTCAAACCTTTTTTTTCTCTCGCAAGCTGTTTTGCAATTTCATATTCAGCATGTGACTTAGCAAGCCATTGCTGATCCTCAAACACTGCAGCTTGTGTTAACGGTGCCAAGGTGAATTTCTGACCATCCTTAACCAATTTGTAGAGGTTTCTCTTCCCATCATGATTCGCTTCGCGATCAAACTGCCATGGGCGTCCAAGGAGGATATGGCTTGCTTGCATCGGCACAACATCACAGAGAACCTCATCTTGGTATTTGCCGATACGAAACTTAACAAGTACCTGTTTGGTCACCTTAATACCGTTGTCATCCGTCATCCAGTGTAGACGATACGGTTTCGGATGCTTTACCGTCGGCAAGTCCAGCTTATGAACCATCAGCGCACTGGCACAGTTGGTGCAGCTTCCATTGTCTATAATAATGGAACAGCCCTTGTGATCAATCACACCTCGGGTGTGGAACAGATTGGTCCGTTGCTCCTCATCACACACTTCATCTATGGTCTGCACGCTCAGGTTCCGTCGGATGACAAGCAACTGAACATGCTCACCTCTCTGACAGTCAATATCCGAATCGGTCTGACCGTTTTCCTCAGGTTCTGTTTTCTCCTGTTCATCATCCGATTCTTCCTCTCCATTCGGCCGGATGATGAAGACTCTCTTATTCGGACACTCCGCTTTCTTGTGTCCTCGATCGTTGCATTTGAAACAAACAATTTCCTTAGTGGCTGGCCGATCCACAGGTGGAGTGTAAGGTTTAGTAGTAGCCGTTTTGGACGGGATAACGGCACTGGCGGGTGTCTTCGGAACGGTAGAAGCCGTTCTGTCTTCCTTATACCAAGAAGGCTTCTTCCACGGTGTCGATCCAGTAGACTTAGAAGAGCTCTTAGCTTTCCGATGCTTCTCAATCTTTTGAGCCATGTGAAGCATCTCCTCAAGAGTATTGTATTGCGTCAGCTCCAGGGCGTCGGCAATCTCTGCATTCAAACCAGCAATAAACCGAGCCATCGTTACCTCAGGTTCCTCAGTAATTTTTGCTTGAGCTAAAGCAATCTCCATCTCATTAAAGTAGGCACCAACTCCCTTGCTGCCCTGCTTCAAGGTTTGAAGCCGTTGATGAAGCTCACGGTGAAAGTGGGCAGGGACAAACCGTTGTCTCATCGCCTGTTTCATCTCAACCCAGTCATTAATCGGACCAGCATAAACAGCGGCTCTCTTCAGGTTGAGCTGCTCCCACCAATGACTAGCATATCCACTGAATTCTACTGCTGCTAACTGGACCTTTTTACCCTCTGAATAATTGTGGCATAAGAAAATAGCATCTACTTTCCGTTCCCATGTCAAGAAGGTATCAGGGTCGTCAGTACCCTCAAACGGAGGTATTTTCATTTTGATGCTGCTGAGATTAGCATCCAAACGGTCATCCTCCCGTTCTCTCCTACCATCACGACGGTCTCGTCTCTCTCTCCTCTGTCCATCCCTTGCATTTATCCGGCCTTCTCCCCCATCAGGTTCTCCTTCCAAATCAGAATGTGGCAATTGTGGACCACGTCTGGCAAGTCGCCTAGGAGGGACCAAAGCAAGATTACGCCGACGATTCACATCACGTGGTCGACGGGCGTTGTCATCTTCTTCGGACAGATCAGTCAAACGGCCATCACGTTGGTTATTCGCGGCTATAGGAACTGGATTTATGGTAGCTAACGCTTCCATCCTAGCCATTCTTGCATCGGCAGTTAGCTGCCGCTCATTGGCAGTTACTTGCCGTTCATTCAATGTTCGGAGCTGTTCCGTCATGTTGGCTAGCATAGCCGACAGATCGGGTTGTTGTACTCCCTCTTGAGACATCTTTTACTTTTCCTGAAATTCACAACACCAAAGAAAACGTAAAATTGCACTAACCTAGCACTCCCTCACGTGTTTACTCTCGTGTTTAATCACTCTAATAATCTCACAAAATTCTCTCAAAATTCCCTGCAATGTTCAAGTGTTAGTGAGACTCAAGAATCCAAAGAAAAGCTTCCAAGAAGACTCTCAAAGAAAACTAGCACTGAAAAGAATGGTGACACTTGATATTTGAGTAATTGTAAGAACAACCAATCAAACAAATAGCAAGTAGAGTAGAAGGCAATTTCAAGGAATCAAGAAAGCTCAAATTGACTCGAACGGACTCAAACAAATTCAATTTCAGTTATGATTATAATATCCAATCGCAGTGCAATTTAATTCCTTGATAAATCTAGTTTTTATGGAGCAAATACTTCTATATATTTTTGTATTTGCAGAATCGAATCCCTTTCTTTTCTTTGGGAATTTTCCCTGTTTTTTTTTTTTTTTTTTTTTTGTTTTTTGTTTTTGACAGCAAAACACAATTTAGTGTTTTGATCAGAACTTTTTACTCTGAACTCCGAATCGACCGATTCTTTTTGATTCGGAAGCCCAACAGATTCAGCTTTCCAACGAAACCACAATCACCCAAATCGGTCTTCAGTTGCTATATATATAAATATAAATTCGACACTGATACTGAACAGAATTTTCTCTTGTATTTCGTGACCTTTTTGTGGGTAGAAAACGCAAGTAATTTAGCGAATTTCAACACAACAGACTGGAACGAAACACAACCAATTGTATTCAAGTAACTAACCAAGCACAGCAAAGAAATCGGTTTTAGAATGGAGTAGAAAGAGAATACCGATTTCAACAAAGAAAACTTGAAACAATTAAAGATACTTACCAATCTTTGAACGCCTTAAGCTCCGCTACCAACTGATACGATCCTGGTTCCTTAGGATGCGTAGCACCAATTTTGATCTTTGTTCAAAGACGGATTTCCTGCGGAAATAGATAACTCGACAAGTACGAGCTTAGACCACTTAGCTAACCTGTGCTAAGAGCCCTAATCGATTTCAAGTCAAGGGTCTTGAATCGGGTTCTTAGGACTAGACTCAACAATGTGAGAATCACACTAAGATAAACGACACAATAATACAATTCCAAGATTTACTTGTATACGACTCAAGTATTGCGGACTCAAGAAGAACAAGGTTCAACCAACTTGAACAAGGGGCGGAGATTGAAGAGAATATCTCAATTTATCAAATAACAGCCAACCTAATAAGGAGGCAAAGTAGTTCCTTATATAGGTTACAATCAAACCCTAAAAGCAAACCTAATAGGAATAGAAGTAGGACTTCTAAAATAGGAAGATAGCTTAACTAATTAAACTGTTTAATTACCTAATTAAGCTTAAAGTAATTTAAAGTCAACAACTTAAATCTTCAGTCAACGCGCCAGCTTCTGGACACGCGAAACGGGCAGGAGCCGTTCTGAACAATCGGCACGCGCGACAGATGAGTGAAACGGCAACGGCTGAGTGAAACGGGCAGATGCCGATTTCGTGAGAACGGTCAGAGCCGTTTTGAACGAATCGGACAAGAGCCGTTTTGTGACAAACGGTCAAGTGCCGTTTCTAGCAGAATCATCATCGGCTATTGTGAATGTAAGGAGATTCACAACTCTAGGGGTTTTCTCTCGAAGTGCAGCTTCCTCACTTGACATCTCACATTCCAGCTCCTTGTGAATGAGAGATGACAATCGGTCTTGAAGCTTTCTTGCTCTGGCTCGAGTCATTAGACCAGCTGGTGGTAACGGTAGTTGGATGCGTGGATTCGCATCATTAGGGGCCAAGTATGGGTCTGTCGGTATGTCCCGCATCCGTTCTCTATTTTCCTCCTCTTCCATTCTCGCATAATTATGCGCTTTCAGTCTTAACGCATCCAGAGTCAATGGTGGGTCCACCATTAACGTATCCCTTAATTTCCCATAACGACAGTTACGTAGCAAGCAACTCGGTGGCGAGTTTAACCATATACAGCGAATGACGAGAATTTTTCATTTAACGTGTTTATTTTCTAGTTTGAAAACATGAAATGTTCGGATGGAAAATAAATGACGTTATGACAAAAATTACACGAAACGCTGTTGGTCGGCGTGAATGAAAAAAAGAGTAGGTATTAGTTGATGGAAAACATTCCGAGTTCGAGCTATTGTCAGAGCGAACTTACTCTGGTCCAATAAAAGCTCGAACAAAAATAATAATAAAAAATAAAAATGCTAAAAGATGCGATAAAATACTAAAAATCCTAAATTTCATACGATGACCTAAAATGAAGAAATAACTAGCAAAAGACTAAAGGATAATTAAAAATGTGATTTTTAAGGCTGAAAATAATAGTGATAATAATAATGAAAATACGTGACGAAAAATTAAAAATGCGAGTTTGAACGCTGACGATGACAATGACAATGATAAAATGCGATGAGAATTTTAAAAATGCTAACGATAGTAAATTAATTAAAAATGATAGTATGTTAAGTAAAATGACGGAAATGCTAAATTTAATTAAAAATGGCATCAAAATTCGGGTATCAATAGGGAGGAAGAGAAAACGCCTATTCAAGTTCCATAAAGTCAAGGGACAAGCCACTGCCGTGTGTAGAGAGTTGAAGTTTGCGATAGAACGATTGGTTGAAGAAGGCTATCTTGGAGAATTTGCCACCAAGACTAGAGAAGAAGCTAGGAGAAACCCTATAGACAGGGCACAAGACGACAAACAGACTTCCCTTCATGCAGCTGAGAACGACACCAACCCCACTGGGAGAGTCAGGGAAACGTTAACAATCCATGACGAGGACATTCCAATCATTAATATTATAGCTGGAGGTACGCCCTACCTCGATCAACTCACATCGCTAGCACCTGCGACTGGAGACAAGAGAAAACGGGAAGACGCGTCAACGAAAGGCGCCGAGATTACCGCGCTGGACTGAATGGTATTATCTTTCTTTGAAGAAGATGAAAAGGGTGTCGTGTTTCCGCACAATGACGCACTGGTAGTCACGCCCGTTATAGGCAACCATGGAGTCAGGAGAACTCTTGTCGATAACGGCAGTGCGGTAAACTTGTTTTCACTGGAAGCCTACAATCTCATGAAATGACCAGCAACTGATTTGACACCTTGTAAGAAGCTGATAATGGGAGTAGATGGCATCCCCATCCCCGTCATCGGAGTTACACAGTTGTACGTATACTTCAGGGAAGACACTTTGAAAAGACAAGAAAAGTTGTTGTTTCTGGTAGTGGATCTTACTTTGCCTTATAATGCCATTCTTGGGCATCCGTTCCTTAACCGCTTTGGCGCAACAATCTCCCAAAAGCATTTGAAGTTGAAGTACCCCTTCTGGGATGGAGTAGTTTCGATCAGAGGTGATCAGAAATTAGCGGCGGAGTGCTACTTACTTATGACGCAAGGAAGCTGTGACAGATACGTATGCGTAACGGCAGACCCTTTTGAATAGAAGGATGAAAGGCGCACCCAGCCGGTGGACAAAATGACACCAGTAGCCGTTAACGGAGTACAGGGATCAAATTTCTTGCTTAGTGAAAAGCTAAACCTGGAGGAGAAGGAACGACTGACTCACTTGTTGAATAAACGCCAAGCAAAATTTGCTTAGAAACCCACAGACATGCCAGTATCGTACGAGAAGTCGCAGAGCATCGACGTAACGTTGTTCCCGAGGCGAGACCCATTCAACAAAAATGGCGAGCATTCTCTGCTGCGAAGGCTGAAGCTATAAGCAAGGAAGTATCCCAGCTTCTAGAAGCGGGCTTCATTCGAGAAGTTCAATATCCAACTTGGTTAGCCAATCTTGTTCTCATCCCAAAGCCCAACGGAGAGTGGCGCATGTTCATCGACTTCACTGATTTGGACAACGCTTGTCCTAAGGATTGCTATCTGCTTCCTCGCATTGACCAGTTAGTTGATCAAACTGTTGGATATGCTTACTTGAGTTCTTTAGACGCCAACTTTGGATACCATCAGATCCTAATGGCGGTTAAAGATGAGGAGAAAACTGCCTTTATCACTCCAAAAGCTACTTACTGTTATAAGGCGATGCCGTTTGGATTGAAAAATATGGGAGCAACTTTCCAACGATTGGTAAACCACATTTTTGAAAAGCAGATAGGAAGAAATTTGGAAGCCTACGTGGATGACTTGCTTGTCAAGAGCAAGAGCTTCGAAGATCATTTGGTGGAATTGCAAGAAGTGTTCGACGTAATGAAGGAATACCGAATGAAGTTAAACCCCCCGTAAATGTATGTTTCCATTTCAAATGGGTAAGTTTTTGGGTTACGTTGTCAGCCAAAAAGGCATCCAACCCAATCCATCGAAGGTCAAAGCTATCCACGACATGGTATCTCCCCGGAATGTCAAAGAAGTGTAGAGACTCACTAGACGTGTCATTGCTTTAAGACGATTTATCTCCAAACAAGGTGAAAGATGCTTACCTTTTTTCAAAGTTATCTGTAACAAAGCCCTTTTTGGATGGACAGAAGAATGCGAGAGAGCATTTGTAGATTTGAAAAGATATCTGGCATCTGTCTGGTATTAACAAGGCCTGACCTAGGCGAAACTCTATACTTATATCTAGGTGCAGCTGACAGGTAGTTAGCGTCGTCCTTGTGTATGAGGAAGACAAGGCTCATCGCCCGATATTCTTCGTCAGTCATGTGCTGAAAGACGTTGAACTGCGATACGCCCGCATCGAAAAGATAGCGTTTACGTTGGTACATGCCACGCAAAAAATGTCACGATATCTCCAAGCACATCCTACCATTGTCCTCACTGACCAACCTTTGAAAAGAATTTTCAGAAAGCCTGAATCTTCGGGAAGGATGCTAATTTGGGCCATCGAGCTCAAACAGTTTGGGTTACAGTACAGATCCCGGGTTTCCGTGAAAGCCCAAATCCTGGAAGACTTTATCGCTGAGTGAACTTTTACACAGGACCCGCTAACGGACCTAACTGAGGAAGAAAGGGATGACGTAGACCTCCCATTCCCCGAAACTTACACTGGCATGTGGGTTATCCGCGTAGATGAAGCAAAGAATCAAAAATTGGCTAGAGCAGGGGTCTTCGTGACAGGGCTGCTGGGTATAAAGATGCGATACGCTATCCGAATCCTGCAACCCTTGTCCAATAATGCAGCAGAATATGAGGTGTTATTAGCAGGACTCAGGATAGGGAAGAACCTATCCAGCAAAATCATACATGACGCTAGAGCACTGGGAGACCTACGATTATTGATATATGGAGAGTCCAAACTTGTGGTCGATCAAGTTCTGGGAAACTCTTAAGCCAAGGAGCCCGTCATGGTTCAGTACCTCTCCAAAGTAAAATGTGAACTGGAGGAAATTAGAAGATTCGGAATACAAGTCAAAATTGAGCATGTATCGCGAGAGATTAATGGTGAAGTCGATAGCCTAGCCAAAATTGTTGCAGACCCGGAAGCTTACATACCTGCCGGCGTGTATTACGAAGAAATTCTTGTGCCTTCCTTTATGGAGGAACAAGAGTCTCTGTGTGTCGAAGAAACCAAAGAAGATTGGCGGATTCCTGTGATAAAATTCTTAAAACACGATGAATTGCCCGCAGATAACGCGGAGAAAAAGAAAGTATTGAAACAAGCGGCACGATGCACCTATTATGACGGGGAGCTAATTCAGATATGCTTCTCCCACCCCCCATCAAAGTGTATAACGGAGCAAGAAGGCCTCCACACCCTACGAGAGATCCACAAAGGAATATGCGGTATGCATGTGTCAGGCAGTACTTTGGCGGCACAAGTTTTTCGATCAGGATTTTATTGGCCCACCATTCGCAGGGACTGCCAAAACTTTGTCCAAACTTGCCAAAAGTGCCAAGAATTCGCCAAGATTCCCCGAAGACCTGCTACAGAGATCTCAGAAATCATTGCTCCTTGCCCTTTTGTAAAATGGGGAATTGACATTTTAGGCCCGTTCCCAAAGGCCAGATCTCAAATGAAGTTCATAATCGTGGCAGTTGATTACTTCACGAAATGGGCGAAAGCAGAGGTCGTGGCCGTTGTCACAGCCGATAGGGCCTGGCATTTTTTCAAACACCAAGTCATCATGCGATTAGGAGTCCCGCGCATATTAATTAGTGACAATGGGGCATAATTCACTAGTCAGTTCCTTAGGGACCAATGTCAGGAATTCCAAATAGAACAAAGATTCTCTTCAGTGGCGCATCCACAAACCAACGGACAGACAGAAGTCACCAATCTGAGCATCCTTAGTGGAATCAAGAAAAACTTAAAAGGCTCTAAAAAGAAGTGGGTAGAAGAGCTACCATATGTAATGTGGGCCTACCGGATGACCGTTAAGACCAGCACAGGGGAGACCCCCTTTGTAATAGCCTTTGGCGCTGAAGCAGTCACACCTGTGGAAATAGGAACCCTGAGTTTACGAGTGGCATACTACAAGGAAGAACTGAATGAAGAAAGACTGAGGGCCAATCTCGATGCGTTACCAGAATTACACGAAGCAGTCGTCCTGAAAATGCTCCATTACAAAAGAAAAATGGCCCGATATCACAACAGGCGCATTAAAGAATGTCTACTCAAAGCAGGAGACCTAGTGCTTAGAGACAAACGAGCGGCCATACATCGTATGTGGAGACTCAGCCCTAACTGGGACGACCCATACCGCGTCACTCGCGTTATTGGAAGGGGAGCATATCACTTGGAAACACTCGACGGTATCCCCTTACCAAATTCTTGAAATATAGCTCGTTTGAAACTATATCATGATAGAATGTAAAACCTTCTTATAAACTTGAGATAACATGTGTGACATACCTAATGATCAAATCGAGAATGCCTTTCTGTGTTTTGTGGTTAATAACGCGCAGATACTGAAGGGTGCCAGGAGTGAAAATCCTATCCTTGTGATAACCGCTCCTGGTCAGACGGCTTATTAAGACGAGGCACGCCTTGGCACACTTAAAGATTCAACGCCGGGAGTGAAAATCCTATCCTTGTGACAACCGTGCTAACACAGACGGCTCACTAAGATGTGGTACGCCCCGACACTCCCGAAAGTGAAAATCCTATCCTTATGACAACCGTGCTAACACAGATGGCTCATTAAGAAGAGGCACGCTCTGGGGAAATAAAAACTCAACGCCTGGAAGTGAAAATCCTATCCTTGTGATAACCGCTCCTGATCAGACGGCTCACTAAGACGAGGCATGCTCCAGGCTGACCGTTGCGACGTGAAAAATGGGGAATGTCCTAGCAAGTAATAGGACAAAAAATACCCGGTGAAGTAGCTAGATGAACAATGCCCCGTCAAAGCAATGCCCCGGCGAGGCTGGATTCAGTGAGGCTGAATGGAAAGTAATTCAAAGCAATGCCCCGGTGAGGCCGAATTCAGCGAAGCTGAATGAAAATGCTATATCGCAACATGCTTGGGAGAATGCCCAGAAGCAATTTAACACTTACTAATGCAATACCGTTTTATTGATATGATAAAGTAATATTTAGAAATTTGCAGGAATGTTGTGGGAACATTGAAACAATAAAGGGCCCGGCGCCCATGAAGGAAGCAAAATCACATAGATGCTCTGCCATCTTGATGAAATCACATTAAAGGAATATTTTTAGCCATCTCAAGGATATGATATCTCCTTATTTAAAGGAGAAATAGAAATCTATGATTCTCTACGAGATACCCCTCACCGGTAACAAGGGAGTGCATTTTCATGGCGATATTACAACATCTTCTTCTGACCCATGATATTGGGAAAGTCACCGCATATCGTCGTATTGTCTCCTCCCTCGTATGGCAACAAGTATTCTACAATGTTATATCACTATGATATTCATTCTTATAGAAAGGGAGACAACTACATTTGTCAGTATGGCATCCTCCATTAAGTGGTGGGAGATATGTCTAGTAACATCGCGTTATTGCGAGATCTCTACTTCTGAAGTTGCCTCCTAAACAACGTTATCTTATCAAGGAAATGGCAGCGTTATCAGAATAATATTCTTGGCAAGAAGGCATACATGGCTATATCACCACAACATCCCCTATTGCCCATATGAACCATGTGTTATTTATTACAAGTAACATTCATCATAATGTCTCTTTATCGCAAGTCTGCATTTCTGAAATTATCTAATGAATAGCAAAATTATTCTTTCTGTGATATTCCTGCCTTGTTATGGCAAGTCATTATTCAGAATATGAAGCTATTACTATCCATTCTTGACATGAACCGCATATGTTCCATCATGCCATAATAATTCAGCAACGCCTATCATAATGATCCATTGCTGCAAGCCCGTGATCTAGTAGATTACAACCTAACAGACTATATGACAAATAGCGTTACCGCAAGCGGAGTTCTGTCCCTAACGCCGTTGTTGCGTTATAACAATTGTGCAGTTAATATTATGAATCACATCTGACGATATCATCTCAGTGTCAACATTGCTATTCTATCGTGACTACTCGAAAAATGAGAAAAAGGCATAAAGAAGACAAGCAGAAATATGATAAGCAGAATATATGATTGTTCAGAAACCTCGAGGGTTACAGGCGGTAAATAGCCTCTACAAAAAGGAACAAAAATAGAGCGACGCTCAATAACAAAGAAGCTAACACAAGTACCTACGGAGGCGGTGCTGCCCTACTATCCCCTTGACCCTCGCTTGTCCTCACCCTCGATAAGTGAAAATTCTCATCAGTAATGGATGCGGACTTCTGCCGAAAGAGATTGGAAATGGCATCAGGATGAAATGCCTCCTCTCCATAACGCGCTATGAAGGATTCAACCATGGCAACTGCAGCCCTCTCGGCATACCACCGGTATTTATCCTCTAATAACTTCTTTTCCGTCGCCAATTCTGCGGCGAGAGTGGCAACTTTAGCAGCCTCATCGGATTCCCTCCTAATAGCGTCCTCTGCTTCTTTCTTAGCATCCTCTGCTTCTTTCTTGACAGTCGCTAAGGCCTTCATCAATTCTTGACGTTCCCCCGTCAGTTTCTGCACCTCTTCCTGTCTTCTATTATGCTCTTCAGAAATTCGGCGGTGGCCATCACGTAGTTCCTCGCAAGAAGAGGTAAGGGAGGCAATTTTCCCCATCATATGCTCCGCCCCAGTAATGAAACTCGTAGAAAGAAGAGAGCATTCCAGAGCGAAGCGAGTTCAGTTGTCCTTCAGGGTTCAGAGATAGAAAGGTTTCCCTCTCCTCCTCGAGCGATAACACGTGAGCAGCCAGCAAAGAAGAAGCCCCTGAGAAACCATCACTACCCAGGGCAGTGAATCCCACCCTACGTAAATCACCCAAGCTGATCTGGTGAGTAACGGGCCCGGAAGGGGCTAACGTGCTCAAACCAGCAGTCAAACGCGGAGTGACAATCCCCCCTATAGAGGGTGCGAACAACGGGCCATGCGAAGGAACAAAAAACAAGGTGGTAGGAGATGGGGGTTGACTAGAAGAAACTCCAATATCGTGCCTCAAGGAGCGGGGAGAAGAGAAAGGAGGAAAATCAGACTCCGTCAGATCTTCTATGCGAAAAGTGGCATGATGACACGGTGATGCATTAAACGAACCAGGGGAAGCAAGAAAGGGCCCACCAACAGCCGTATTCCCCAATAAATCACCAATCTGAGCACTGCCAAAAGGTTCCTCAGAAACAGAAAGGGTACCGTGCTCCAACTCGACAGTAGCGCGATCCTCCGACACGCTTATAGTTGCATGTTCATATCGTGCCCTCTTATGGCACTCTTGCAAAACTTGCGACAAATCCATGTTATCGATTGAAGGAGCAGGAACAGAGGTAGCAGCAATTTCCTAGAGAAAAATGTATCAGAAAAAGGACAAAAAAGAAAAGAGAATACTAGAAAATGTTGAAAAAGCGCATACTTGAGATGATGCAAGAACACCTACGGGGATTTCCTCGTCCACCCTAGAAAGTAGACTAGGGGCAATAACACTTCTTCTCCTCTTCGTTTTTCTTTTGACGCTAGAAGAAGACACCTGAGCCCGAGCAGGACTAACAGCCACAACAGTCTCTTGCGGAGATGCTTGAACTGGGTCGACGGCCGCAACAATATCTTACGGAGATGCTTGAACCGGGTCGACAGTAGCAACAATTTCTTGGGAAGATGCTTGAACAGGATTAACGGCAGTGGCAGCGGCAGCTTCCTCTCTTTCCTTCTTCTTCTGAGCTCTTCTCTCCCGACGTCTTATGCACTCTGGTTTCCAACCACGTGGGGGAACTACACAATCATGAGATAACGTCATCGTTAGTATTTCCCAGAACAACAAAGAAAATGGTAAAACACTCACCAATAACACATTCTCGGAGGTCAATTCCACAGGCCAATTTGCGAGTATGGACGCTGAAGTCCAGTTGAAGCAATGTGTTCAACCAACCTTCCTCGGTTGAGGGAAGAGGTTATCGCTTACCCCAAGCCCCGTCCTTGATGACATGGTTAAAGCCAGTCCTCCACCAGGGGTAGGCAGATTAATAACAAAAAAATCCATCTTTCCAACCAGAAATGGAAGACTCAATATGCATGAGTTTCCAGGTAAAGGGCTTTAGCGATTCGTCATCATAACGCGGTGCTATCGCTATCACACCTCTACGAGAATATAATTGAAAAGGCGAACGAAGCAACAAAGGGGAGGGAGAAGCAATCTCCTTAAATCTATACGGTTTTATAAAGGCATAAATGCAATAGTACGCATTCGGGCTCAGTTGGGCTGGATTTAAATCAAATTCAGAAAGCAATTGTACCACTAAAGGTTCAAGAGGAAATTGGAAACCATAATTGAACATCTTGGCATACAAGATCCTACGATTGCAGGGTAATTCACTATTGAGACAGAGTGAATTGGGGGCAACACCAACCGAACAGCCGTTGAGAATATTGGCGTTGTATATAACCAACCGTCGCCGAAGCACGACCGGAGAAGTGATAGTGGAGACGATGTTTTCAATCTTTTCCTCCCCGACAGATTTGGATCGGGGACAACGATTTCTTGCCATATGAACATTAAAAGGATGAAGAAAGTAACAGGAAAGAACAGATGTACCTTCTAAAGGAATACCAGAATACCTAGACGGTGGCAAGAAGAATGTTAAATCGCTCCTTGAGACGCTATTGAGAAAGTGAGAATGAGAAAAGAAGGAAAAGAAATATAAGGCGTGTTTTATAACCCTAGGGGTTAATCGAAACGATTGTTGCAATACTTGTCGTTTGATAAAAGGCACATTAAGAAGAAGAGACGCGCGCAATGAGCATAGTTTTGGGAAAGTGAGAAGACGCTTTGATTTTACCACTCCCTAGGGGGCACCAACTCCTAATGCCTCCACGAAGGGACACGTGTGCCCTAGCCATCATGACTTCCTCCATCGCATTAATGGGAGATTCTCAAGCATTAAATGCTCTGAAAAGCGGGATCGGCTCCTAGATTACCATATTTGAAATAGACGCAATAACGCATCAATCGAGATAACGCGAGATAAAGTGTTAAGGCAATCAGTAGCTGTCGAGTTACAACTAATCAAAACACCGATAAAGGAGGAAGAAAATGCTACAAAGCTTAATTATTAATGAAAGGAGTCCAAACGTTATTACAAAGAGAATGGCGTCAATATTCGAACATAAAAAGAAAGCACAACTACATGGGAGGAGCGGACATTTTCGCGCCCTCCGCGACATCTGCATCATCTGATAACGAGAGCGTATCAAGATCGTTGTCGTCACCCGTCTCTTCTTCGTCTGAGGAAGGAAGACCTTCTTTGCTCCCATCAATCTCGCCCATTCTCTTGGAAATGTACATTGCTACTTTAGATGGGTCGAGGTGACTGTGGCCATAGCAATCCGTGTACCTAGCGTTAACGGCCTGCATGATTTTTCTCTTCCACCACTCTATCTTCAACGGGACTCTGGCCTGATTCTCATCCCGGGCCGCTATCTCCTCATGAAGAAGAGAAATCTTTGCTCTTGCAGCCGCTAGCTCTGCCTCTAAAGCTTCAACCGTAGCTCTTCCTTTGGATTTCTCTCTTGCCAGGTCGACACGAAAATTATCCAGCTCTAATTAGTTCAGATTCTAAAGTCGCGTTACTTTCCTCACTTTGATTAAGGCACGGTCAAGCTGGCCCCTTTGGGCGCTCATCGTGTCGGACCAATCTTGCAATTTGTTACCGTGAGCCTCAGCAAAGTAATACAATTTGTGAAAATTGGCCAAAGAGTCATTCATAACGCGCATATGTTGAGAACCAGGAGACAACCACAAAACTTTTCCCTATCCTCAGGAAGACTCAACATCTCACCCACTAAAATGACTGTCGGTTGATCTCGTGACAACGGGTCTGATACCCCTAGGGCACGAAGCCCGTTATTCCCGAAACTCGTCAAATCCAACTAATAGGAAGGAGCCCCCTGAGACCTCGGGAAGAAAGATTGACGACAAGAGAAGGAGTGGAACCACCAACAAAGCTTTTAATGCCCAGAGCCGAAGTAAAGAATAAAGGTTGAGGAACCTTTGTCGATAGTATAGGAGACGCACTCAAACTCGGAGCCGTTACTGTCACGTCAGGAATATAAGAAGAGATAGGGGAATGTGGAACCTCAACGGTTGGAGGAGAATTCAACACTGACGAAGCCTCAGTCGATGTCGCATGAACCCTAGTGCCAGGGAAAGGTCCCATTATTGGAGGGATTTCAGCTGACGAAGCAGGAACTTTAGCGGACACGAACGAAGGGGTCGTTGGTAAAATTCCAGCACCATTGGAAGGAACCTCTGCAGCAGTACTAGAAGATGTGGCAATATCGTGTAAAGAAGAGCCCGTTATCGGCGCTGGAGGAGGACCTGTAGCAACCCCAGCTGCATTCATTTCTCTCTCCTCTCTGAGCCTTAGAAAACTGGCGAAGCCCAAATTCTGTGTCCATATCCTCAACGTCGTATGAAAAAACTTCAGTCTTGACTACTGCCGGGCCCGAGCTAGATCCTCTCTTCCGAACGGGCAACCAATTCTCCACAAAGCGAGAAGCGCGGTCAGAAACACCACGACCCCTTTGAGGAATCGCCCCCGAAGTTCTTCTTTTCTTTAACGGGATACTACGATAGAGTGGGGCCCTAGGAAGCGAAGAGGAGGATACTACTGGAGGCGGCGCGGCACTCGCACGAGCGTCATCCTCTTTGGATGGCCGACTGTCAACGTCTCCTATAAAAGGCCGCATCAGTAGATAAAAAAGGAAAATAATAACGCTAGAATACAAAAGCTCACCTATGACGTGCGCGGATAGAGGTTTATACAAGGCAAAGTTGCGGATGTGAAAAGGCATTTCTATTTCTAACAAGGCGTCGGCTTGAGCCAATTCCTTCCTAGACAAGACGACCGGCTTCACCCAGTCAGTATCGGTGATGCCCTGGTTAAAGCCTGTATAAGTGGGAAGGCAACTCAACAATGAAGAAATCGCTCTTCCAGTCATCAACAGTCTCCTCAAACTCTCAAAATTTTTGCCAGAAGGAATGGGCATATGCGTCATTCCATCTCGGAGTAACACTAACTAAACCATTGTGACAAACAAGGCTGAAGAATTTATGAAATAAATTGATAGAGGGGGCAAAGATATTCTTCATTTCACAGGTGCAGATGAAAGCATAAATACCACACCATGATGAGGGAGTTATTTGTGCCGGGTTAATCTTACATTGGCACAGTATATTCTCTATCGAAGTATGAACAGGAAGATGAAAGTCGTAAAGAAACATCTTAAAATACAACATCCTACTGGTTCCCCACAGGCTGTCATGAAGTCCCATACGCTTATCTGGAAGCATAACGGTATAACCGTTGGGGAAGAAGATGCCATGACTCTCTAACTCGAGCCGCAGAATAGTCTCACAAGTAAAAACACTTGCAGTATTCTCGATCTCAGAATCTAAAGGCTCCTAAGGGGCTATCTGAGATCTCGTGCGGCGCATGATAAACAGACAATGAAATAAAAACTAGAACAAGGTGGAGCAGAGTACCTTAAAAGAAAGCAATAGACAGATCGCCTGAGCCAACGAACGATTGAGGAAGTTTTCTTCGAGCAAAGGAGAAGAGTAGAGAATAGCAAGAAAAATTTAAAATGCGAGTAAAAGGGTAAGAAGAGAGAAGTTGTTTACCTTTTAAAGGTCAAACCTCACGGAGATGACCAAACGGCCTATCAGAATGAGACACGCTTAAAACAGAAGATGACACATGGGAAGGCATTAAAAGAAAATTTAAAGCTCAACACCTACATTTCTCAAAAAGGCAGTTAATAACGGGAAGTTGAAAAGACGGTTATGCGGCATTTGCAAGATAAGAAGCAAATAACCGTTTAGCGTTAACTACTCAACAACTATGAAGTTACCAGATAACGAGAGCAGAGAAAACAGGGAGCATTTCCTTATCCAAATAAAAGCCATGCGGCATCTATAAACACATAACGCACGAGTCAATCCTCGTCAAGCAAGCTAGAAGGCACAAAGAAATCGCCCCCCTCCGGAGGTGGTAGTTCTTCGTCTAACAGTGAGGAAGGTTCTTCAGGCACCTCCTCCTTGTCTTGCTCTTGTCGTGGGACCTCGGAATACCTTTTCCCCTCCAAGGGAGGCACATACCAGTCCCTCCAGTTAGCGGGGGATGGAATCTCAGGACAGTCGTAATAGGCTGGGGGCGCTTCCCCCAACATAAAACGGCTGATATGTGGAAATAGTTCATCACCCCTCCATACTGTAGGGGTATAGGAGTCAGAGCAAATGTTGAAGGATCCAGAGGTCTTCCTCTTCGACTTCTTACGATCCCTGCGTCGAGAAAGCCGCCTCTTGAGGCGTGGCGGAGAAGGGTCGTCAGAATCTGAGGAAGTAGGAGGAGTCTGTGGAGAGTTGCGTTCTACAGCGTCCATGGAATATGAGTCAGCCATGAAACCACAAACAATCTCCACAGAGGAATGGAAAGAAGAAGATGAACAGGAAAAAGAGAGAAAAATCCCATTAAATAGCTGTGGCAAATAGGCACTCCTGCCTTTTCGCACGCCCTCTGAAAATAATTAATAAACCCTGAGAAGATTGATCATAATTACAAAATCCGATCCTATGTGATCACACCTGTTTGAAATTTGCGCTAATTAAGAGGTGCCGAGAAAACTACCCAATCAGTTAGCATTGGGGAAGAGGCGTGAAGTAAATACGAGAAACGGTCAGGAGGAATATTTATCATCACCAATCAGATTCAGCGAATAAGGAGAGCAAGCGTTGTGGAAGTTCGACCATTGACAAACCCATTTTCGGTTGGGCTAATGTAGGTTATAGTTGGTATATCGTTTGCACAACTCAGGAAAAAGAATATTGCAGGTAAGGTAGTGAAAAGAGTCATTTTATTTATGGCCTAGACGACCCTAACATACATACAAAAAAAAAAAAAACAGAAGAGCACTGGAGCAATAGCGAGCAGTCAGGTGGCAGAACCAGCATCGTCATCCCCCACCACAAAAGGAATATCCCTCAGAGCATCAGCAATGGAGGTCAGTTCATAGGAGGAGGCTCTCATGCCCTTCAAACAACACCCCAGCAAATCCTTCCTATGTTGCTGCATAGTGATAACCACCTGGATACGAGCAACAGAAGCAGCTATCTTCGACACATTCTCCAAAGGCTTGAAATCCTCCATGGAGGCAGCATTTTGCCTAGCCAATAGAGGATTCAACATCCCCTGAAGCTCCAGAACATCCTCCGCAATCTTGGTCACTATGGTCTCCAGGAAACCAATATCAGCTTGGGTGAGATTCTTCAAAGTGTGAGCCTTTGTGATCAAGAAATTTTTGGTCACTTCATCCATGATGGAAAAGTTGAGAAAGATGCAAGAAAATGTGAAGAATCATTTCAGAAAAAAGACTCAATTTATAGGCCAAGAGGAGCGCCGATTCAAAAAGACGTGTCTCTCGAGAAACGAACTCTCCCATCACCTTAAAGACCGTTGAACAGACAAGACCGAAAATAGAACGGTAACCCTTGGTAATCACTCGGGCTCATTTTCGGTTGGGCTTATGATAACTATAAAAGTGATCCTAAGGGTATTTTCGTCCATATACTCGATAACAAGGCCGGAGTACTGTAGTTGGGCCATGGCACTATGATTATCACCCCTCTTCTACCACAGAATCATAGGATGGTCGACATCAGCGGTGGGGGTCTCACTCGTTATCTAGCCACACTAACGGCGTTATCCCATCCCAGACATCACAAGACGTTATCTAAAGGATCCTGGCGTTATCATCCCGTGATAACGCCCACCCCCTATAGGTAACACCCTCCTTTTGCCTATAAATACCCCAACATTCAAGACCAAAGGTAAGCCTAAGATAGCTGGTCAAAGCCTTGCCATTTTGATCCCCTTTAGTGACTTAAGCATCAGAGTTTCTACGCCGGAGACCCCCTCCGGTGCCTTGTAGGTACCTCGGACGACGGGATCCGCCACACAGGAGGCCATATTCCTCACCTACCCCTCTCCGGCAGATCAAATCTTATCAGTAATGTATTTATTTGTTATTAAGAATACAAATAGAGGATTTTGAATTTGCTGGGTTTCAGTTGAAACATGATAAACCCATTATTGAAGTATACTTATACCCTAATGCTATATATAGGTTCTGAATGGGTCTAACTTCTTAATTTGTTGGGGAAATTTGTCGTCGACTTATGACAAATTAATGTTGTCATCCAAGACAAATCTGGTAGCAAGTGTAACCAATTCCAACATAAATTATGTTTTGATTCGTCCACTGATGTAAGATTTCGCTCGTTGGTACTAACTAGTCTTGCAACCTTGGATGAAATTCCACCAACATAACACAAAAATCTCATAAATTAACTAGAAAAAAAGAAAGGACCACTTTCAAAAGATGGGTCATCAAAAACCAAACCCGAAGCAGGGTCTGTATACTAATTCCTATGTATGTATGTCTGTAGACTATAGCTACTAATAATACTAATAAATATCAAGAGGGCATTTTAGTATTTTACACCTATAAATATCAGAAGGGCATATTTGTATTTGACTACAGGAGATATTTTGTATCTAACCCCGTATAAAAGGAAAGGGTGAGCATGAATAGGAGAGAGCGGGGAGAGGGCTAGCTTGTGATCGCCATCACCACTACACCATAATGATCCTCATCAATTAATTATCATCACCATTGCAAACAATAAAAGGGAGGTTGAGAGGAGGAGGAGCTCTTTTGGCCGACTGGGCTTCTTGGATTAAGGCCCATCCTCTCCAATCCTTAGTCATCGCCATCACCGCTCCACACCACAAGGAGCAGAACCACCTTGTCGTGATCATCATGATCTTCATCCTTCATCTTGCCATGTTCTTCATCATTCTTCACCATATGTGCAAGCTCAGCAAGCCTATGGCATCAACCTCACACTCTCACGCTTGCCGACAATGCAACACCAAGCTCTCATCCATGTCGATGGGTTGACATGCACACCCGACAGCCACTCCCGACAATCTACATACAAGCTTCTCGCATACAGCATCCGGTAAATAGTATAACATCATTCGGGTCTGTGCTTCCGGTGATAATCTTCCGACCCACCATCCGGTAATAATCATCCGATTAGTGTGAACAGTAACATGGCCAAATTAGGCATAATGGCATAACGGTAAATATCCTCTAGTACCATAAATACCTCCAAGGTATGTCTATTTATCTACTCGTACATACGAACTGTATATTCAATCATATACTCGTAATGACTCCCGACTGACATGATCGTCGGAGTGTATACGTTGGGGGTCCCCCTAGCGTCCTTTTCAGGTACTTACAGAACGAACGAGAAGGATTCACAGCTCGATCATATTCGGAGGAATCCACCTCGGCCCAGGTATCACATTACATAATTGCCTTTACCCGGTTCATAGAAATATCAACTACCTACCTAGATAGTTGGCTCGCTGGCTGGTTGTATTATTACCTATTTACACTGAAAAACAAGCAACCAAATTAAGCACTACTACAGGCCTACAACTACCAGTAGCATAGTTTTAAAAGCAGGACCGACCCGACGGTCGGACTAGAAAAACTGTGACCCGTAGAAATTTTCGGTTCGGTTCAGCTATCTGACCGGACCTGCAATCGAACCGGAAAAAATTGGTTGATCCGGTCGGTTTTCACAAAACTGACAACCCGATCGATCCGCTATCGGCCCGACTAGGTCAATGTCAAACCAAAACGACGCCATTTTGCGAAACTAAAACGATACCGTTTTGTGTTTTTAAATTTTTTTTTTTTTATATATATAATTTTTTATTTTTTTTTTCAATATGGAAAATTTGATGGGTCGACCCATTATAGACACCGGTTCAATTCGGTTCAATTATCTAAAATTAAACGGTTCGATATATGAACGATTTAACGGATCAATTCGATCGAACCCCGGTTAAACCCAATTCAAATTGATCTAACGGATCACTCCGGGTCGATTTTTAAAACTATGACCAGTAGTCACTAACCAAAGCAATAACTCTCTCCCACACCACATGGGCATTGAAACACGCAGGAAGAGAAGATATAACAGAATATATCGTGGTGTATTGGGAACTCAATGGTGCAGTGCCGCCCATAATAAAAATTAAAAACATTTGGTGGGGTGAAGTGTAATGTCACAAATCATGTAATGTACATGTACCCACCAATTGCATGACCATCATGACTGACTCATATGGAGATATGGAGATTTTTAAGATCCACTTGTGCACATGTTCTTGCCCCCAAGTTTCACCAGTAACAACCACATCCCCATCCCCATTTCTCCACCTAATCTATACCCTACAACTACGACAATAATAATCATCCATTTATCCTTCCTTTTTCCCTCTTTCTGCAACTCACTAATTGTAAACCTCACTATTTATGTTTACGAAACTGCTCGTGTTTATAAAAAAACTTATTAGTAATAAACCCACCGCTTCTATGCAAATTTCAATCCACTATACTTCCGTGGATAAAATGTGAAATAGTATAAGGTATGAGTCCGACATATACCAACAGCAGTACTAGTACCCACCCCTCTCACATTTCACATCTCCATCACTCTTACCTGTTCACCACTCAAGTAGCTAGTCCCTTCTTTCTTCTACTCATACTGTTGAAACCTTCTTCCTTCAAGGAAATTAAACGCCAGGACAAACCGACCAAAAACCAAGTGTCGGCCAATCAGTTAGACCCACGTTGCTGCCACCATTAAGGCGCCATTGCCGCACCACCACCGCCACGTGGGATCATAATCACGCGTGGGGATAAATGATTAATCACCACCACCACCGCCTTGTAGACCCCATCAGTCATCACCACGCAACCAGAGGAGTCCGTACGCCAATAGCAACACAATTTGTTTTGGAAAAAAATTAAATAAAAAATCAACTTCATGATTACCAAACTAACTTACGTACGTCCACAAAATTAAACAATTACTATAAATTACTGGCATTATTAGTCTCTCCAATTTGATCACTTGACTGGTTTGACTCTTGTATTAAGCCAGTATTTACGGAATTAAAAATTTAAAACAGAGAAAGAGAGACGTTAACTCTGAATCAACTCTAAAGCACCAAACACAAGAAGTATTTTATTTCTCTCTATATATTTAATTTAGTTAAATCACAGATACATCATCATCGGTGGAAAAAAAAAAACCTCCAAGAGGAAAAAAAAAACATATTAGAAAAATGGAAAAGATCGAGAACACTAACATGAAAGTTAGTAGCAGATGAACAAGGATCCAAGCTCAAACCCAAACATCGTCCAGAATATACCCAGAAAAAAGAAGAAAAAAATGTACACAGCAGTCATATTTATATATTTTCCATTACCTTCCCCCAATTCAATATTTTCCAATTCAATTTCTTGAGAGAGGCTTTCTTTTGTCATTTTTGTTGTTGTTGGTCTGTCTATTTTTGATCTGTTTTTAGTTCTTCTTTGCGGTTAAAAAAAAGGTAGAAGAAACTTTACTAGGGAAGATAGAGGCTAGGATGGTCTTGATGATCACTCCACTGGCTCTGACTCCAATAACCATGATCAACAGCGTTAGGAAGATCAAACAAATCCTGATGATGGTCCCCTCCACCACTCCCTTGCCAATCCAAACCCCCAAACCCTCTACTGCCATTCAACTGATCAACCTGCAACGTCTGATCATCCATCAACGACCCTCCCCCCATGTCCTCAAATTTCACCCCCTGCTGGTGGCTCCCCCATTGCTGATTATTATTATCACCAGTAGTGTTGTTGTAATTGACATGTTGTGCTTCCAGATTCTGCTGGCTCAACATATCATTAAACCCAAACGACAATTCATTGGTAGATGTAATCAAACTCGTAAAACTCCTTATCTCCGAAAATATCGCGCAATCAGCTGCAGCAGCAGTTGATCCTTGCTCCATCAGCCCGGCCGATTCAAAAGAAGACCCCATATTCACATGATCAAACAGCTTGTTAGATTCCCCAAGACATGTCAGTGGGTTATTCGTCGAAGAAACTGCCTCCGCAGCTGTATTATTAACCGCCACCGTTGTATTCGTCGCAGTTAAACTCGAACTCTCACTGCTAGAATGCGAATTCGAAGATCTCCTCTCTTCCTGTCGCTCCTGCAGAACCGTAACCGGTGGTGGTATTGTGGTAGTAGTAGCGATGGCGGTTGCCGGCGCCGTGGCGTCTGCCGCGGAGGACTGCTTAGGCTTGGAGCGCTTGGTCTTGCGGCAGCCACCGCCGACTGGGACGTTGCGGAGGACGCCGCCTTTGGTCCAGTAGCGGCGGCAGTTTTTGCAGAAGTGGCGGGGCTGAGAGAGGTTGTAGTTATTGTAGTAGCAGAATTTTGTGTTGAGTGAATCACAGCGGGGACAATTCAATGCTTGATGGTTCTGGTGGTGGTGGTGCGGCCTCAACCTCCAGTCTCCACCTCCGCCGCCGAATAACCTCCCTCCTCCGCCTCCGCCTCCAATGGAATGGATATCTTGCATTTCTTGAACTAAAACAAGAAGAATCAGAATAGTAAATTGTTGATACTAATCTATCTCCTCCTTCGCCGCTTCAATTGAACAGTTTTAAAAAGACAATTGATCTTTTCTAATTTTCGAGATCCAAAAACGGTTGAAAAATTGCGTCGTTTTTGAAAATTCTGTTTACATTAACAACCGACTTGAGAGATGGAGCGCATGGACTATGGACGGAGGGATGGGGAGAGAGAGAAAGAGAGAGAATAGTTGCGGAGTGGTTCTGAAGTCTGACAAATATCCCCTTCAAAATCTTCTAGACTAGTAGTAAAAAAAAATATATATATTAATTTTCTTCTTTTAAAATTTAATGACGAAAGTAACCCTATGATATGTTCATATTTGCAGGGGCCGACCTCACATGTGAAATGTCGATAGTGGTCAGTACAGGAGGACAGGGAAGTGGACCGTACGGACAGGGTTGGAGGAGTGGAGTGACCGGAGGCGTTGAAAGGGAGGGACACGTGGACGGGAAGGAAAGGGAAGGGAGTGTTGCTGTCCACAAAAATCAGGCTGTCCACTTGTCGGCCACCCCAGTTTATCTGCTAAGCTTAAAATCGGCGCCAGTAACTGGTGGGAGAGGGTGCCACGTTGCCTGCTTGCCATTGGTGAGTTGTCGAAAGAGTGTATGATTCGTTGATCTTTGGGTGTAAGTGAGCAGATACTGTTCCATGTATCTGACCTCAATGTTCATTCATGGATTGTAATGGAACAATTGCCATGCAATGCACAATTTTCCTACCATAGTCATCCTTTTGGTTTTACTTAAGGAGCGTAGTTACAATAAGTTACCTTTATAATCATAGATTTAAGTTTAGAAAACATGCAAAAACATTCAGATTTTAGACAGCTTCTATCAATCGAAGTGATTATGACATGAATATTTTATTTTTGAAGAGTATACTCTTGTCTTCGGGCCTTATTTTTTCTTCCATGTACCATAAATATCTTTCTTTCACAATCATACTTTGCTGCGGATTAAAAAATTACTATGATAATTATAAAAACTAAAAAGTTACAGCTTAATACATCTATATATTATTATGTAAAGCTAATATAAAGAGAAACTTTGGAGGTATTTGGTGATGCTATCTAGGATTTTTTACTTTGATATATCCCATCCGTATAACATTGAATATCGTATAAGGAAAAAGAATATCAAAGAATGTCATTATGGCTAAAATTTCAATTTCCTATGCTAAAATTTTAAATTTCTATGCTAAAATTTCGGTTTCCATGGATATTTGTCTTTGTCTTGGGTTAGATCTAGTCTCTTTGAGAGGTTGCTTGAACACAAGCATAAACAAGCAACTCAAGAACACAAAATGAAAGAAGGACTCTTTTGATTAAGAAGACAGACGTATATAAATGGAACTTGATTCTTAGTAAATCCTCTCCAACACTTTCTTCGGGCAACCTTAATAAACAAGAAACAAGGATCTCAAATCTACTAGCTAACCCTTTGAAGAATGGATCTTTTGAACAACCTAGCTTAGAGAGATGATAAGTTGCTAAACTTAGTTAGTTATTCTTAAGGTAGATCACCTAAGGTAAGGTGGCCTTCAATGATAGAGAGTAATACTTAACACATGCTATTTATACTACCTATCTATTACAAGGCAAAAAACTCCAAAATATCCTTAATGAGGATGGTCGGCCTTGTGCTAAAAATAAGCTTGATGTGCGCCTGGGAAGTGCTTAATGGTATGTTGTTAAGCCCTTGGCGTCATGCCTCTAGGCACTACTTGTGGCCTTACTTGAGTGACCTTGGCGGCAAGTCCGCTAAGGCCTTAGCAGCATGCTGCTAGGCACTGCCTTGGCCTCACGTGGTCGCGTGCTAGGGTTTTTCTTGGCCTCTCGTGTGGCCCGTGCGGCAACGCTAGGGCTGACCTCCATCTTGGACATTGAATGAATCACTAATATGGCCATACTCGGAAGATAAAGCTTGTATGAGTTATAGTTGATATTTTCCACCACTTGAAAAGGACCATTGCCCCTTGCACTTAGTTTGTTCTTTCTCAAATGTGGGAAATACTATTTACGCAAGTGAAGCCACACCCAATCACCCACTTCAAAGGATTGGATTTGCCGGCCATGGTTCCTTTTATGAGCCACATTTTCTTTCATGCTCTCAATGTACTTCTTGACTTCCTGATCGGTTGTCGAAGTAGTAAAAAATAATAATAAAGACCTATAGCCAAAATGAACAAAATAAATTGTGTATTACTGTAATAGGATCATTTCATAGGAAGTGGGCAAGAGGTAAACTTTCAGCAATGACCAGAATTAACAAAACAAAACAAATCGCAACAAAGGGGTGGATTTTGAGTTTGTAATTTATACTAATAATAAATCAATTATAAAAAAAAAATAGACCAAAGGTAAAGATTGAAATAAACTCAAGTAGAGAAGGTTTCCTAGTATAGATCTATCTCCGGTTACGATTAAGGTCAACTAATCATCAGTGCAATGATATGTTATTCCTAACTCGCAGATGCGCTATAGAGACCAGGTACGCTTAGGACTCCTAATTTTCTTCGTAAGAGAAGCAACTCAAAGGTACGGTTATGGAGAGGTCTTGACAGTCTAATAACTCATAAGTACTCTTATACGGATTTAACCAAACTTTCCATGAAGGGGAGGAACGACGCATCTAGGGCAAGACAAACAGTACGCTTGAAGCTTTTAACCCTAATTAGTTTAATCATAACCTTTGATGATCTTTACGAAGAAAATGAGAATTAGCTACACAAACACATAATTAAATAAACAAAGCAAAGATGAAAATAAATCGTAAATAGAATTAACAAAAAGAGAAAAAAGAAGACACTGTTGAACCGTAGCAACTCTCCAAAGTAGCTACAAGAACTGGTCTGAAGTCGGAGAAGAAGAAGTAAAGTAAAGCTTGTCTAAAAACCCTAAAAGTCTAATATATATAATAAAACCTAGAAGTCCTTCTACTATTCGAACTAAACTTCTAATTAATACTCCTAGTTGAGTTGGACACGAGGCAGAAGAAACCGCACAATAGTCGAACTTTTCATAATTGGATGCGATAAGTCATCGGTAGGAAATCTACATCGAGGGCAAGAGAACAACTGGCTTGGACTTAAAGTCATTGGTAGGAAATCTACGTCGAGGGCAAGACAACAACTGACTTGCCCAAAATTCAGCTAATAACATGCATTTTCGTAAAAACTCTCCTTAATGCCTTTATCTGCAAATATGAAGCAAATAGCTACTAATCAAAAGCATCTAGATCTAAAATAGACAGAAAAGAGAGGCTAAATCATGAATAATATGGACACTATCAAAGTCCCCCTACACTACCCCAATGCTTGCCCTCAAGCATTGCACCATATTAAAAACAAAACAAGTTCCTGATCAAAAGTATGCTAAGATAATTATGCAAGGGAGAAACTATCATTCACATTTAATCATACAAACAAACCTAGTATAAGCCTAGATGAACATTTGCATCTTGGCCAAGAGATAACGATATCAAGAATAAGACTTCCCGTAACAAGCAATCATAAGCAATCCTCACCAAATATGTGTTTGCACTTTTCACTCTAATACTAGCTAAGTGTTTATACTCAAATCAATGCAACATACATAACATATATTACACTTGCAATATCAATTCGAGTGAAAGATACACATCCGTAGGTATTCAAATGATCAAGAGGACTTGCAAAAGTTGGGAAGGGTAATGTGTGGAAAGCAAGAAACTGGAAAATCATAAAGGGGAAAAAGAGTAATTAAAAGAAAAAGTTCCTAGAAATAGAGGAAGGAAATAGTAAGCAACACCTAAACATGGCAAAATGCAACTAGGAAAAGCAACATAACTTCTTCATGGTTCACTGAAAAGATTTCTTCTTGGGATCATTAAATCTTCAATGATGGCTTTGGATCCTCTTTTGTACCTGCTTTAGCTCTTTTTATTTTTTTTTCAAGGCAAAGCAACCACATGTTTCTCACATCAATATTTTCCTTATTACTTTCTCCGATATTTAGTTCCGTGGAACATAACTCATTTATTGCACTCCCCTTAAAATCTTTATTTATTTATTTTTACAATTGTTTACCATCCTTTTAAAATTTTGAATCGAAAAAGATATTAAAGCTGCAACTTTTGAGAATTTATAGAATTGATATCACAAGTTTAAAATTTATAAGGATTAAAAGTTGAATTTTTTAAAACTATAGATTGTTTTTTTACATTTCCAATTAACATTAAGAATATTTTCAAAATCATTTACCCCTTAAATTTATAAGTATGAAATTATGGTAAACCACTTGAAATATGTTGAGAAATAAACTTATAATTCTCTTTTAATGGAATGATAGTGTTTGTTTTAAGTCAAAGTTCGCACGGTTTTTCCAAAATGTCTCATTTCATTCAAAGTTTCACCACTTTTATTTATAGTTTTTATATTTCTTTGATCTTTTTGCTGTGAGATTTTGATTCACAGATCTCAATAAAAAAAAAAAAAAATTTTATCTACTTAATAACAAAATACAATATTTATGTATATTACTCTTAATTTTATTGTATGATCATGTTTACATTATAAAGATGTACGACTCGTGTCCGTGCGTATTTAAAAGCATCCGTTTTGTAGTTTTATTTTTGTTTTATTTTTTGATGAATAATTTATTATTATTATTGATCTTTATTTTTCTTGCATGTGCACAAATAACGAATATAGTTAGGGTCTAGCTCCATTTCAGTTCAATTTCTCTCAATTTCTTCAAGTATCATGTTAGGATAAAACTTTAATTAAACAGTAACACAAGGAGTATAATGAAAATAAGCCTAAAGTCTACAATATTAATCTAATGTATTTCCTAATACATTGAAGACAAACATTTTTTTCAATGGCATGGGAACAAAATAAGAAAGTTATTTTTTAAAAGAAGTAAGAAAATAAGTGTATTTCGTGGCCAATTTAAGAAAAAAAATGTATATTCCTTAATTTGATGATATTGATGAACTTAATTCCTCTTAATTTTGTAGAATAGTCATGTCATTGAAAATATTTTGGGTGTTAACTAGTTGGCATTAGTGGTGGGAAAATGACGAGCGGCGTAAAAAATAATAAATCCTAATCCCTAGATGCACAATTAATTTACGAATAGCGGTAACAGGGTCGAACCATAGGGATTGAAGGGTTAGTTAGTCAAACGAGTTGACCAAGAGAGGTAATTGGAAACTTAACAATTAATAAAAGTAGGAATAATAATAAAGGCAGAAATATAACAAAGGTAAACTAGTAAAGCAGTAAAAGAGATAAAGTAAAATGAGAGAAAATCTCAGCAAAGGGTTTCTTAGGTTACGTCGAGGCCTAGTCATTCATCAGCGCACAAATATTCTATTCATATGCCATAGACGTGCTATAGGGGCCAGGTACGTTTAGGCCCCCTACTTTCCTTCGCAAGAGAAGTTACCCCCCGTTTTCACATATGAGGTAACCATGACACTTCGCCGTCCTCCCAGGCACGAGGCGGGGAGGCAATACTCAAAGGCCTATTAAGAAGAGGAAAGACACGTCTAGGGGCGAGACCCTCAGCTTGTCACACTCGAGCCACTACCCTAATCGGCTACTTGCCCTAGACAGAACGGACCAAGCTAAGGACAATCCGTCTAGTGTCTGCTCTATTCTAAGGCCTCACATTAGTTATTACCTAAGAAACAACAGTAATCTAAGAAGGTAAACCAGTAGGTGATCAGGCTGCCAATAATAGGTCTAACAATAAAATGACAAGCAAATAAATATAGCAATAAGAATATATAAAGCGCGATTTTACCTCTTGACTACCCCTTTGCAACCCTCAAAATACCCTTGTTAAGCGAATGAGCTTAGCCGCTCATGGTAAACAGTAAATAAATAACAGATCTAATAAATAGCATACACAAGAGATAGGAAATAAACAAAATGAAAATATTTAATAAATACTAGCCGGAGTGTAAAACTCCGGATCAAAAGTGCTGACAACGTTATGGAGAAAATAGGGGAAGAAAAAATCCTCAGGAGAGGAGGCTGGTGGCTAACAACCCTAAAAGAAATATAAAACTAAGAAAATGTGATGTAAAAGTTGTCCAAAACTCTAAGAGCTAAGGGTTTAAATAACCTAACTACCCACAAAAGGACAAAGTCCAGCTAAGAGGGAGGACAAAAACACAGATGGAGCGTGTCTTTTAGGGGGGAATATTCCCTAGATGGCGACAGGGAATCTTCATGGAATCCCACACGGATTTTCTCTAGTGTGTCATTGGAGAGAGAACGCGCACGTGTGGCAGCAAGGCTTAGGCATTGGACGACTCCTTGAAAACTGCCCTAAGACAGAAGATACATAACCAATCAAAGCACAAGAACAAACCATACATCAAACTAGACTTCGTCAAGACACACCCTAAACAGTAAATAAATAACAGATATAATAAATAGCATACACAAGAGATAGGAAATAAACAAAATGAAAATATTTAATAAATACTAGCCGGAGTGTAAAACTCCGGATCAAAAGTGCTGACAACGTTATGGAGAAAATGGGGGAAGAAAAAATCCTCAGGAGAGGAGGCTGGCGGCTAACAACCCTAAAAGAAATATAAAACTAAGAAAATGTGATGTAAAAGTTGTCCAAAACTCTAATAGCTAAGGGTTTAAATAACCTAACTACCCACAAAAGGACAAAGTCCAGCTAAGAGGGAGGACAGAAACACAGAGGGAGCGTGTCTTTTGGGGGGGAATATTCCCTAGATGGCGACAGGGAATCTTCATGGAATCCCACGCGGATTTTCTCTAGTGCGTCATTGGAGAGAGAACGCGCACGTGTGGCAGCAAGGCTTAGGCATTGGACGACTCCTTGAAAACCGCCCTAAGACAGAAGATACATAACCAATCAAAGCACAAGAACAAACTAGACATCAAACTAGACTTCGTCAAGACACACCCTGCCTAGATGAGCACCTGCATCAAATCAGAAGGATAACGACCCTAAAGATGAGACTTTCCTACATCAGGCCCATTTACCAGCAATCCTCACCAGATAAGTGTTTACGCTCACGCTCGCAAACAAGGCTAAGTGTTTAATCGCTCAAAAATAAATCCAATTAGTGTAGCACAAAACCAAACTTGCATATCAATCCGAGTATGCAGTACACATGCATGGGCAATCAAACAATCAAAAAGAATTTTGCATCAGTAAAAGAGAAAGAAGAAAATGTAAGAGAAGAGAATGGAATAGAAAAGAGAAGGAATGATGAGAGAGAACAGAAAAAGAAAGAAGAGAAACAACCAGCTCAAACCTGGATGGATTCCTTGGCTAGGAAAAAGATGAGGTTGGTAAGACAACACTCATCGAGGGTAGGATGAGGTAGATGAGGGCTAGATGAAGGATCTTATCTTCTTTGGCAAGGAGTTATTCTCTTGGCGCGAGCTAGCAGCAAATTCTTTTTATTCGTGTTTTACCCCCTTCTTTTATTTTTGTTTTGTTCTTTTTTTCTAATTTTTTTTAAGAAGGGCTACAAACCTTTCTAGTTTTGATTCAACTAGGGCAGGAGACCTTTTGAATTCTCTTTTGTAGCTTGCCCTAGCTCTGCTTCCAGCACCAGTGTTTTACTTCTCGGCTTCCCCACACTTAGGCTTTTGAGGGGGACTCTTTCCTTTATGATACTGCTAGAGCAAGATGATGTTTCTGTTGATTTTCCCTAGCTCTGCTTTCTGCACCTGAGCTTTAGCTTCTTCTGCTTCCCCACACTTGTGCTTTTCTGCACATCTTTTTGCGTGTTTAGCCGTCGACGCTACCCTCAACAACTGCTGCTTACCTACCAAGGAAAAAGATCAAGAAAAATAAACTCAAGTGGTCAGGAAAAGGGAAAAGAGAGGGGTAGGTAAGTGTCTAGGGCAAGATGGAAGAAAAAGAGAGAAGAGAAAGAAAAGAAGAAAAAGACAATGATGCAAAGACTTTCATCATTTTGCAGCTTTCCCATGTCTAATGGTGCTTATACCTAGGGATATCATGCAAGTCCAGCCAGTGCCTAGCTAATTATTCAAATCACACATGAAAAATTATGGCTTGGAGGCTCAAAGTGCTCACAAGGTGCTAATTTTGATTGCTGGTGTTTATGCCTAGATGCAGATATAAGGTCTAACAGGCTAAGTGTGAATGGCTAGGTCTAGAAATGATGCCATACAATTTATTCTATGTTCAACAGATCAACATTGTGTCCATACATGGGGGTTTTAAAATTGGGCAGTGCGAATTTCTAACAAAATCCTTAAAAAATCCAAAAATTTTGGAAATGTTTTCACAAAACATGCAGTCATGCAACAAGCAAAAAATTAAACATTCAGTTAAGAAATAAAAAAATAAACAAGCAAATAGATAAAAACAAATAAATCCCTCCCCACACTTAAGCAGCGCGTTGTCCTCAATGCGAAGAAGGGACTCACACAAGGGCAAACGAGAAGAAACATAAAAACTGAAAAGTAAAACGAAAGTGTTCACCCGGAAAAGGAAAGAAATGTGGGTTTGCTCCCACGAAGCGCCTGAGTTAACGTCAAGGCCTAGACGTTGGCTACTCAAATTACTTTGGGTCTAGTAGCTTCGCCATAAGGGGGTGGAAACCTTCGTGGAACAACTCCAATCTGTGGTCTTGCACTTTGAAAATGAGGCTCGTGTCCATACTTTGAATTGAAACCACCCTATGATCATAAATCTTTGTGACAAGGTAAGGGTCTGCCCACCTATGCTTCAATTTTCTGGAAAAGAGCTTAAGCCGAGAATTGTAGAGTAAAACTTTCTGTCCAGTAGCCAAGGTCTTAGGAGAGAGCAACTTATCGTGACGAGACATCTTGCCCTTGATCGTGTCACGGGCAGGCTGTGAAGCTGGATTGGCATTGGTCGTCTTGTCCTTGCTGGTCAAGGCGGTGTCCGTAGCAGTTGGGGTGGGGGTTGGTTCCATGGCTTTGGGGACAGCAGGAGTGGGTACGAAAGCTACTGGAGCTAGCTGAGGAGCGCCTAGGGCTGGTGCGAGTGTCTTGACCTCGACGACCGTCCATCCAAGGGTCTCGCGGTATCCTTTGAGTGTAGACACCAGTTCTCACTCCATCTCAGGGTCGAGATTGTTAGAGGTGATCACTGGGAGTGTGTCATGCTTGCCAAGGTAGGCGTACTTGAGGTGCAAGGGCAAGCTCTTCAACTCTGACTTTGGGTCCTGCAAAAGAGAGGGGGCAAGCTGCGAATTAAGAGTAGGGAGATTAGTTGGAAGAGGAGAAATAACAGAAGGAGAAGGGATAATAGGATGCTCTTCCGAAGCAGCGACGATTTCATGCAACTCAGGTGGAGTCACAAGTGTCAAGGCGAAGGTGTCCAGCGCGACGGGTGGAATACTTCTGTCTAGGGCAAGCTGTAGAGAATCATTAGTAGCAAGTTTAAAAACATTAGTAACAACAGGGTCAACAATATCAATAAATTTTACGCTAGAAAACTCGGTGGGGTGTCTCATATCGTCAAGCATATTGAACTTGATGGTCTCGCCGTCGAACTTAAGAGTAATAGAGGCGTCGTGGACGTCGATCTTGGCTCTTACGGTCCTAAGGAATGGTCCGCCCAGGCCTTGACTGATTGAGCATCCTCTATGTCAAGCACATAGAACTCAGCTGGGTATATGAAATCTCCAACCTGCACCAGAACATCCTCAATAACACCCTCGGGGTGGATGACAAATCGGTCAGCTAGATGGATCGTGACCCCAGTTGACTTGAGTAGGCCTCGGCCTAGACTTTTGTATAACGTCAAGGGCATGACGTTGATACCGGTAACGAAATCACACATAGCTCTACCAATGTCAGTAGTACCGATTTTGCATGGGATGGTGAACATCCCTTTGTCCTTGCATTTGGGTGGTAGCTTTCTCTTAATGACAGCCGAGACATTAGCACCTACACTGATTTCTTTCACACCTGTTATAGTACATTTGTTAACACACCAACTTTTTAAAAATTTAGCATAACGAGGAATATTTTTAATAGCCTGGAGCAAGGGGATGTTAACTTGCGCTTTGTTAAACATTTCAAAGATCTCACGGTCCTCATTATCCTTTTTAGACTTGACTAGTCATTGAGGGCAAGATGGCTCAAGGATCTTATGGATGTACTCTTGTGTAAACTCTAGTAGCTTCTTTGTCTTGCTCTTTTTTGGCTTGGGCTCGAGCTCAAGCTCGGTGGTTTGTTCAACATCGAGGCCTAGATATGCATGCCTAGGTATTTCAGCGTGTAGTCCTAGATGCGGATGTACACGCGAGGGCAGTTGAGTGCCACTGAGGAGTGTCATGGCACATACATTGTACTTCGGGTTGGCCTCTGTATTCCCAGGAAGTCTTCCTTGGTTCTTCAATTCTTTCATCTCGGCAGCCATGATACTCATTTACTTTTGCAAATCCGCGATGATTTTCCTATCATTAGCTGCTTTATCAATCGGTGGAGCGATGAAAGTCTGACCTTGAGGGGGCTGATATTGGTACTGCTGGTTGTGGTGATATGTAGGCCTTGGCACGAAGTGCTGCAAGTTGGGAGGTGGCAGAGTTTGGTTCGCATACTGATTATGCTGTGGTGGCTGTCTAGGCCCAAACGATTGCGGATTATATGACCAACTGAAATTGGGATGCTTCCAGCCTTGATTGTAGTTCTGGCCGTAAGGAGCTTGGTTGTAGTTACCCATAACATTGACTTGAATCTCATCAGGAATATAGGGACATGCGTCTATCGCATGATCCACAAAATTGTAAATCTGGCAAGCCTTGCCCTGGACAGGTTGTCCTGCAGCCATATTTTGCAGTATGCCCGTGATGGTTGTTAACTAGTTTTCCAAAGCAGCAATGCGGATATCTTGAGTGTGATTTGTCACTTTGTCGGATGCACTGATGGTCTTGGCCATAAGCTCAATGATAGCTTTGGCGACAGCTGGGGTACGAGCACAAAGGGAACCACCAGTTGCGACATTCAACAAGGCCTTGTCTGTTTACTTTAGACCTTCATAGAAATACTGGATGAGGGCATGATCGGTCAGGTTGTGCGAGGGACACAAGGCCTGCATCTTTTTGAAGCGCTCATGGTATTGCCCTAGACTCGTCATCTTTTTGGACAATGGAGACTAGCTGCTTGTGGGTGACACTTGCCGTAGACGCTGGATAGTACTTATTGGTGAAAGCTTTGGACATCTCGGCCCAAGAAGCAATAGATCTAGGAGGAAGGTCATAGAACTAATCATTGGCAGCGACTTTCAAAGACCACATAAAAGCTAGCAACTTGGCCTTGTCGATATAGACATTAGTGGGCTTCATGGCCTCGCAGACTGAGTGAAGGTCCTGCAGATGGCAATGAGGATTCTCTTTAGGTAGTCCATGGAAAGAAGGGAGATGATGTATAATGGAGGACTTGAGTGTCCAGTCGTGAGGGACAGCGGGCCAGACAATGCAATTACTAGGTGCCTCAAGAGCAGCAATGAGGTCATCAATGGTTTGATCGTTCAGTGGAGGTGGATGATAGTGCGTGTCTTGAGCATATCTTTCTCCTTATTTTTGACCTTTTCTTAGGTATGATACTGCTAAATTGCCTCTTTTTCCATCTTTATTGCAGATCAGTGCCAAAAGGAAGAAATGAACGAAAACATGCGGTTTGGATGAATTTCTTGGGAGCTCTAAGGATCAAGGCCTAGAAGATCGATGTGTCATCGTACCCTCGATGCTAACCAGACCAGTGAGCAGTCTAGTGCCCATGACACGTCTGCATCAGATCTTAACCAAAAGCCAAAGAGGAGAATCCCCAAAGATTCGTACGGGATTCCTTGCGTTTCTAGAAGGAATCAGGCGCTTCTAGAAGATCCCAGTATATTCCTCCCTAAGGAGCGCGCCCTGCCATGTGTTGTCACTCTCTTCCCTTGGCTATTTTTATCCCCTAGCGGGTTGTTAGGATATTTAAGCTAAGTTGTAGGGTTTTTGTAAGCACGACTGACATTACACACTTTCACCTTTTACCTTAATTTTAGGGATTTATTCTCTCCTATTATTAGCAGCGCCTTCAGCTTGTAAGAGGAGAAAAGTATTGATTTCCTCACCGGTTTATTCGAATACATTTCCTTTTCTTATCTCTTTAATTTATGCTATTTTGTTATTTTATCTACTGTTTACGTTTGATTATGAGTAGCTAAACTTTCATCTTCTTAGTAAAGGGTGTTTCAAGGGTTGCAAGGATTAGTTAAGAGGCCTAAATGTGCTTAGTATATTCTCACTGTCATATTTGATTGTTTGCCATTTTCTTGCCATTCTGATTTAGAAATGTTAGGGGCCTGATCAACTGCTAGTATTTCTTTATGATTGTTGCCATCTTAACAGCGATAATGTCAACGTGAGGTTGTTAGGAGTAGTAGACGCCTAGTGGAGTCATCGCGATAGCGTCTTTCGTCTAGGGAAAATAGTCGACTAGGGCGTTACCGCGAGTCTGACAAGCTGAGAGATATAACACCCTAGATGTGTCTTACCTTCACTTTATGGGTGTTTTGAGTATTGCCTCCCCGCAGTCGTGCCTGGAGGGACGGCGAAACGTCAAGGCTACCTCATATGTGGAAACGGGGGGTAGCTTCTCTTAAGAAGGTAAGTAGGGGGTTTACGTGGAAACGTGGTCCCTATAGCATGTATATGGCATGAGGATGGAATATCTTTGAGCGAATGATTAACTAGTTCTGCATGCAACCTGCGAACGCCCCTTGCTAAGAACTTGTCTCACCTGATTTAATACCTTTATCTACAATCTTGTCTTCCTTTATTATCTTGCCCTCAATTATTCTTTACTTTTCATGCCCTCGATATATGGTTTTAGTTAATTGTTTTGTTAGCAACCGATTCTGTGATAGATTGACTAGATCAATCGACAAAACCCCCCTTCAGTTACCGTTTTATTTATTTGCATTCACTACTGTCATACATTTAAAGTGAGTTTTTATCCCTCAATCTCCATGGTTCGACCCTGTCTTGCCCTTTACACATTTTTAACTGTGCAATTAGGCATCAGGAAATATTATTACATTTGAGTGACGATCAGTGGATTTGCCATAATGGGTATCTTGGGGTAGACGACTGATGCGAATCCACGCATCCAGGTGCCTTTACCGCCAGCTGGTCCAATGACTCGAGCCAGAGCTCAAAAGCTTCAAGACCGATTGTCATCTCTCATTCACAGGGAGCTGGAGTCTGAGATGACAAGTGAGAAAGCTGCACTTAGAGAGAAGACGACAAGAGTGGTGAATCTTCTCACCTTCACCTTGACCGATGTTGAGTCTGCTAGAAACGGCATGGAACCGTTTCACGCAAACGGCACTTGACCGTTTCATCCAAACGACATCTGTCCGTTTCACTCAAAACGGCACTTGTCCGTTTCACTTAGCCGTTGCCGATTCAAGCATCTGTCGCGCATGCCGATTGCTGTACCCGTTCCGTGTTCCCGCCTGGCCCTTTTGTTGATAACGGCTCCTGTCCATTTCGCCTAGCCTGGAGTTGACGCGCGTTGACTGTTTTAAGCAAGGCTGCGACTTTCTATTTATTTTAGCTTAGTTAATTAATTAGACACTTTAATTAATTAGTTAAGTATTTTACTTTATTTATTATTCCTATTATGGGATTAGGGTTTGCTTGTAACCTATATAAGGAGCCGCTTGGCCTCCTTAGAAACTTGGCTGTTATTTGATAAATTGAGATATTCTCTTCAATCTCCACCCCTTGTTCAAGTCGGTTGAACCTTGTTCTTCTTGAGTCCGCAATACTTGAGTCGTATACAAGTAAATCTTGGAATTGCATTATTGTGTCGTTTATCTTAGTGTGATTCTCACATTGTTGAGTCTAGTCCTAAGAATCAGATTCAAGACCCTTGACTTGAAATCGATTAGGGCTCTTAGCACAGGTTAGCTAAGTGGTCTAAGCTCGTACTTGTCGAGTTATTTATTTCCGCAGGAAATCCGTCTTTGAACAAAGATCAAAATTGGTGCTACGCATCCTAAGGAGCCAGGATCGTATCAGTTGGTAGCGGAGCTTAAGGCGTTCAAAGATTTGGTAAGTATCCTTATTTGTTTCAAGTTTTCATCGTTGAAATCGGTAATTCATTCTACTCCATTCAAAACCGATTTCTTTGCTGTGCTTTGTTCGTTTATGTGCAAATTCTGGTCAGTTGTCAAAATCGATTTTTAATATATAGCTATTGAAGTCCGATTTGGGTGATTGTGGTTTCGTTGGAAAGCTGCACTTGTAAGGATTCCGAATCAAAAGGAATCGAGTGATTTGGACAACTGGAACAAAAGTTACACCCGTTTTACTAAACTGTGATTCGGGCTTTTCAGTAAAAAAAAAAAAAAAAAAAACAAATTCCTACAAAGAAAGAAGCACAAAGTTGCTTTGATCCGTTTCAGCAGCAAGAAGAAAAACAATTTGTGTTGTTAGATCCACCATCCGTTCAATCACATGTGCAAACATACTTTAAAGTTGGTACTATAAACCTTTTTCTAAAAGTAGAAGGCAACCCATCCTTCCACTTTGTTTTGTCCCGCACCCACTACCTTTTTGGTTGGAATATTCTCTGTTTTTGTCTTCCACTTTCTAAAGACAAATCTTAGTTTATTCTTTCACCCATTCAACATAAACTTTACAATATTATATTGGAAATTAATTTTATTTGAGTCCGTTCGAGTCAAATAGAGCTTTTCTTTGATTCGTTAATATTGTTTTCTACTCCACTTGTTATTTGTTTAATTGATTGATCTTGCAATTAATCAAATACCAAGTATTCCGTTTTGTTTGAAGCTAGTTTTCTTTGAGAGTCTTCTTGGAAGCTTTTCTTTGGATTCTTGAGTCTCACTAATGCTTGAACATTGCAGGAGATTTTGAGAGAAATTGAGAGATTATTAGAGTGATTAAACACTAGAGTAAACACGTGAGGGAGTGCTAGGAATAGTGCAATTTTACGTTTTTCTTTTGTGTTGTGATTTCAGAAGAGTTAAAGATGTCTCAAGAAGGAGTACAACAACCCGATATGGTGGCTCTGTTAACTGCCATAACGGAACAGCTCCGAACTTTGAATGAACGGCAAGTAGTTGCCAATGAGCGGCAGATGGCTGCCGATGTAAGGATGGCTAGGGTGGAAGCGTTAGCCACTATAAACCCAAACCCTAGAGCAGCGGAGGATCAACGTGATGGACATATATCCGATCTGTCCGAAGCAGATGACAACGCCCGTCGACCACGTGATATGAATCGGCGGCGTGAGCTGGCCAACGTTCCTCCCAGGCGACTTGCTAGACGTGGGCCACAAGTCCCACAACCTGATTTGGACGAAGAACCTGACGGGGGAGAAGGATGGATAAATGCAAGGGATGGACAGAGAAGGGAGAGACGCGATCGTCGTGATGGTAGAAGAGAACGGGAAGATGACCGTTTGGATGCTAATCTCAGCAGCATCAAAATGAAAATACCTCCGTTTGAGGGTACTGACGACCCTGATACCTTCTTGACATGGGAACGGAAAGTAGATTCTATTTTTTTATGCCACAATTATTCGGAGGGTAAAAAGGTTCAGCTAGCAGCAGTGGAATTCAGTGGGTATGCTAGTCATTGGTGGGAGCAGCTCAACCTGAAGAGAGTCGTTGTTTATGCTGGTCCGATTAATGATTGGGGTGAGATGAAACAGGCGATGAGGCAACGGTTTATGCCGATGCACTTTCACCGAGAGCTTCATCAACGGCTTCAGACCTTGAAGCAGGGCAGTAAGGGAGTTAGTGCATACTTTAATGAGATGGAGATTGCTTTAGCTCAAGCAAAGATTACTGAGGAACCTGAAGTAACGATGGCTCGGTTTATTGCTGGTTTGAATGCAGAGATTGCCGACGCCCTGGAGCTGACGCAATACAATACTCTTGAGGAAATGCTTCACATGGCTCAAAAGATTGAGAAGCATCGGAAATATAAGAGCTTTTCTAAGTCTACTGGATCGACACCTTGGAAGAAGCCATCGTGGAACAAGGACGACAGAACGGCTTCTGCCGTTCCAAAGAGCTCAGCCAGTATCGTTATTCCTTCCAAAACGGCTACTACCAAACCTTACACTCCACCTGTGGATCGGCCAGCCACTAAGGAAATTGTTTGTTTCAAATGCAGCGGCCGAGGACACAAGAAATCGGAGTGTCCGAATAAGAGGGTCTTCATCATCAGGCCGAATGGAGAGGAAGAATCGGATGATGAGCAGGAGGAATCGGAACCTGAGGAAGATGGTCAGGCCGATTCGGATGTTGACTGTCAGAGAGGTGAGCAGGTTCGGTTGCTTGTGATCCGACGGAACCTGAGCGTATAATCCACAGAAGAAGTGTGTAATGAGGAGCAACGGACCAATCTGTTCCATACCCGAGGTGTGATTGATAACAAGGGCTGCTCCATTATTATCGACAACGGAAGCTGCACAAACTGTGCCAGTGCGCTGATGGTTCACAAACTGGATTTGCCGATGGTAAAGCATCCGAAACCGTATCGTCTACAGTGGATGACAGATGACAACAGTATTAAGGTGACCAAACAGGTACTTGTTAAGTTTCGTATCGGCAAATACCAAGATGAGGTTCTCTGTGATGTTGTGCCAATGCAAGAAGCCATATTCTTCTTGGACGACCATGGCAGTTTGATCGAGAAGCGAATCATGAGGGAAAGAGTAACCTCTACAAGTTAGTTAAGGATGGCAAGAAATTCACCTTGGCACCGTTAACACAAGCTGAAGTGTTTGAGGATCAGCAATGGCTTGCTAAGTCATATGCTGAATATGAGATTGCAGAACAGCTTGCGAGAGAAAAAGAAGGTTTGAGTGTGAAAAACAAAGAGGGAAACACTGAGTGTGTGAGCCTTAAAAATTCGCATGAAAACAGCAAGCATGCAGAGAGAGAGTGTAAACATTCGCACGAAAAGAGTAAGCGTGCTGAGAGTGGCATTGAGAGAAAATTAGAGGCAAATAAAAAGAAATTGAGTATATATGCCAAAGGGAGCGAAGTGAGGAGAGTTATGATTTTTCAACAAAATTGTTTTGACGCAAGCCGTCCTATTCTTTTAATCCGTTTTCGCTCTTATTGTTTGACCTCAGATGAAACGGAACGGCCACATACCGTTCCGCTTGGTATTTCTTCTCTCTTGCAGGAATTTGGTGACGTACTGCCGGAAGAGATGCTGCCTGGTTTACCCCCGATCCGCGGCATCGAACATCAGATCAACTTTGTTCCTAGATCGGCAATTCCACATCGGCCAGCTTACCGATCCAATCCAGAAGAGACCAAGGAACTGCACGGCAAGTGGACGATTTGCTTGCGCGTGGGTACGTTCGGGAGAGTCTGTCTCCATGTACCGTTCCAGTCATTCTAGTTCCAAAGAAAGATGGATCTTGGCGCATGTGTGTTGATTGTCGAGCAGTCAACAAAATCACTGTAACGTATCGTCATCCTATTCCTAGATTAGATGATATGTTAGATGAATTAAGTGGTAGTAGGTTATTTTCTAAAATTGATTTAATGAGTGGCTACCACCAAATTCGTATGAAAGAAGGGGATGAATGGAAAACTGCTTTTAAAACTAAGTATGGTTTATATGAATGGATGGTTATGCCGTTTGGCTTAGCTAATGCTCCTAGCACCTTTATGAGGTTAATGAACCATGTACTTCGGCACTTAATTAGCAAATTTGTTGTAGTTTATTTTGATGATATTTTAAGCTATAGCAAATCAATTGATGAGCATGTTTTACATCTTCGGGAAGTTTTTCTCACACTTCGTGAGCAGAATTTATATGCTAAACCTAGTAAGTGTTCTTTTGCAATGGAACAAGTTGGCTTTCTTGGTTTTATTGTGAGTGCAGATGGCGTTAAAGTGGATGAAGAGAAGATCCGCGCAATATGGGAATGGCCGACGCCGAAGGCCGTTACCGATGTGAGATCGTTCCATGGATTGGCGAGCTTCTATCGGCGATTTGTAAAAGACTTTAGCACCATCGTTGTTCCTCTGAATGATTTAACAAAGAAGAATGTTGTTTTCAGGTGGGAACAGCCGCAGGAGGAGGCGTTTGCTACCCTCAAGGAATGACTCTGTGCCGCTCCCGTGCTAGCATTGCCCGACTTCAACAAGGCATTTGAGATAGAGTGTGACGCCAGCGGGTTAGGAATCGGCGCCGTTCTGATGCAGGAGAAACGGCCGATTGCCTTCTTCAGTGAGAAACTCAAGGATGCCCATCTCCGGTATCCGACCTATGATAAGGAGTTCTATGCTCTTGTCCGAGCATTGGAGACATGGCAACACTACCTGATGCCAAGAGAGCTCATCATCCACAGTGACCATTTGAGCTTGAAGTACCTCAAAGGACAAGGGAAGCTCAATCGGCGACACGCCGTTTGGATGGAATTTATTGAGGCTTTCCCTTATCACATTCAATACAAGCAAGGTAAAGAGAATATTGTTGCTGATGCTTTATCACGCAGGTACGCGTTAATTACTTCTCTTAATGCCAAATTGCTTGGATTTTCGCATATTATAGAACTCTATGCTACCGATTCTGATTTTGGTGATATTTATATGCATGGCGTTTCTATTTCTGGTTCTAAATTCTTTAAGCAAGAGGGATATTTATTTAAGGGAAAACAGTTGTGTATTCCTCATTGTTCTCTTCGTGAATTACTTGTGCATGAAGCCCATAGTGGTGGTTTGATGGGTCATTTTGGTGTGACTAAAACTTTAGACGTGTTACATGATCACTTTTATTGGCCTCACATGAAGCGTGATGTAGTGCGCATTATTGCTCGATGTTTAACTTGTCGAAGAGCCAAGTCTAAGTCTGCTGGTCATGGAGAATACATGCCGTTACCTGTTCCTTCTCATCCTTGGACCGATCTGTCCATGGATTTTGTTGTAAGGCTGCCTCGGTCTAAGAATGGAAAGGATAGTGTCTTTGTTGTGGTGGACAGATTTTCGAAAATGTCCCATTTTATTGCATGTTCGACTACTTGTGATGCTACTCAGATTGCTGATTTATTCTTTCGTGAAGTAGTCCATTTGCATGGTGTTCCTTTGACTATTATGAGTGATAGAGATACTAAGTTCCTTAGTCATTTTTGGCGTGTTTTATGGAAAAAGCTTGGTACCCAATTGTTATATTCCACTTCTTATCACCCACAAACGGATGGTCAAACTGAGGTTGTGAATCGTACGCTTGGTTCACTGTTACGCACGTTAGTTCGTAAGCATGTTTCTACTTGGGTTGATCATTTACCGTTTATTGAATTTGCTTACAACCGTGCTGTTCATTCTACTACTCATTACTCGCCGTTTGAACTTGTGTATGGCTTTAATCCTAGAACTATTTTGGATTTGACTCCTTTACCGTTGAGTGATGTTGTAAGTTTAGATGGTGCACAGAAGGCTGATTTTGTCAAGCAATTACATGCTAAGGCAAAACAGAACATTGAGCGAATGAATGAGAAGCTGATGCAGAAACGAAACGATGGCCGACGGCTAGTGACGTTCCAGGTGGGCGATTGGGTCTGGTTGTATATGCGCAAGGAGCGTTTTCCTGACCAACGCCGCGGCAAGCTATCTCCTAGAGGAGACAGACCGTTCAGATTGTTGAGAAGATCAACAACAATGCCTATAAACTGGCATTGCCGAGTGAGTATGGTGCCGTTAGCTCTACTTTCAATGTTTCTGACTTAGTTTTGTTTGATATAGAGGACGAGTATGGACTTGCTGCTGATGCCGATTCGGATTCGAGGGCGAATCCTTCCGAAGGGGGAGGGAATGATGCGAATCCACGCATCCAGGTGCCTTTACCGCCAGCTGGTCCAATGACTCGAGCCAGAGCTCAAAAGCTTCAAGACCGATTGTCATCTCTCATTCACAGGGAGCTGGAGTCTGAGATGACAAGTGAGAAAGCTGCACTTAGAGAGAAGACGACAAGAGTGGTGAATCTTCTCACCTTCACCTTGACCGATGTTGTGTCTGCTAGAAACGGCATGGAACCGTTTCACGCAAACGGCACTTGACCGTTTCATCCAAACGACATCTGTCCGTTTCACTCAAAATGGCACTTGTCCGTTTCACTTAGCCGTTGCTGATTCAAGCATCTGTCGCGCATGCCGATTGCTGTACCCGTTCCACGTTCCCGCCTGGCCCTTTTGTTGATAACGGCTCCTGTCCGTTTCGCCTAGCCTGGAGTTGATGCGCGTTGACTGTTTTAAGCAAGGCTGCGACTTTCTATTTATTTTAGCTTAGTTAATTAATTAGACACTTTAATTAATTAGTTAAGTGTTTTACTTTATTTATTATTCCTATTATGGGATTAGGGTTTGCTTGTAACCTATATAAGGAGCCGCTTGGCCTCCTTAGAAACTTGGCTGTTATTTGATAAATTGAGATATTCTCTTCAATCTCCGCCCCTTGTTCAAGTCGGTTGAACCTTGTTCTTCTTGAGTCCGCAATACTTGAGTCGTATACAAGTAAATCTTGGAATTGCATTATTGTGTCGTTTATCTTAGTGTGATTCTCACATTGTTGAGTCTAGTCCTAAGAATCCGATTCAAGACCCTTGACTTGAAATCGATTAGGGCTCTTAGCACAGGTTAGCTAAGTGGTCTAAGCTCGTACTTGTCGAGTTATTTGTTTCCGCAGGAAATCTGTCTTTGAACAAAGATCAAAATTGGTGCTACGCATCCTAAGGAGCCAGGATCGTATCAACGACTCATGCGTCATCGAGGTCTCGATGGAGGTAGGCTAGGTCTTGGTGAAAGAGATTATCGAGATTATCCAGGTCGGAGAGATTTCTGTCGAGGGCAGGAGGGGGAACTTCTCTATGGTGAATAGATGGGCCTTTAGCTTATCTGCGGAGTCCTCTTTCTAATCTAGTAAGCTCGTGATTGAGGGGTAGTAGGTCTGGTGCAGATCTCCTGGTCATACAAATAAAAGAAAGAAATAGTTTCATTCAATCCCCGGCAACGACGCCAAAATTTGACTCGCCGTCGAAACGGTTCAAAAATAATATTATATCCTGATGCCTAGATGCACAAATTAATTTACGTATAATGGTAACAGGGTCGATCCACAGGGACTGAAGACAACAACTTGCCCTAGATGTAAGACAAAGACAAATGCAATCAAATAGTAACACGGGGGGTTTTGTTGGTTAAACTGGTTAATCAAAAGAGATCGAGGGGAAGACAACTAATAAGGGCAGAAATAACTAATTAACAGAAATAACAACCAGAAACAAAATAAACAGAAGATTAAGTGAGATAAAATCAATAAGGAGAAATCTTAGCAAGGGACTATCTTGGGTTGCATCGAGGCCTAGTCAGTCATCAGCGTACAAATATTCTATTCTTATGTCATAGACGTGTTATAGGGGCCAGTTACGTTTAGGCCCCCTGCTTTCCTTCGTAAGAGAAGCTACCCCCGTTTTCACATATGAGGCAGCCTTGGCGCTGCGCCGTCCTCCCAGGCACGAGGCGGGGAGGCAATACTCACAGCGCCCATGAAGATGAGGAAAGACACGTCTAGGGCTAGATGCCTCTCCATTTTTCAGGCTTGCGACACTGCCCTAATCGCTCACCTGCCCTACACAGAACGAACCAAGCTATTGATAATCCATCTTGTGTCTACTCTATTCTATGGCTTCACGTTAGTTATAACCAAAGAAATGACAGAGATCTAAGATAGTAAACTAGCAGGTGATCAAGCTCCTAATAAAACCAACTAGATCTAACAATAAAAATGACAAGCAAATAAATACAACAATAAGAATATATAAAGCACGATTTGGCCTCGTGAATACCCTTTTGCAACCCTTAAAACACCCTTGCTAAGAGTATGAGCTTAGCTGCTCATGCTCATAAATAAATAAATAAAGATAGATATAATAAATAGCATAAAAGAGAAGAAGATGCAATAAAGGAAAATAAAAACTTAATAAATACTGGCCGGAGATAAAAGCTCTGGTTTGAAGGAGAATTGGTGGCTGGTGGCGGCTCCAGCAATAAGAGGGAGGAACAAATCCTAAAGAAAAACTAAAAAGGAATGTGTAAGAGTGGCTGCCTAAAAGTTCCCCCCTAAAAACCCTAAAACTAAGGCTTAAATACTGGCCAGCCCACATAAGGACAAAATACAGCTAAGGGAGAGGACAACCCACACAAGGAGCGTGTTCCTTGGTCCAAAAGGGAATATTCTGGAATCAGCCAGGCGGAATCTGCATAGAATCCCGTGCGGATCTTTTGGGAATCTCTTTCTTGGTCGGGATTTTGCGGTTGTACAACAGCTAGGGCTAGACTGTAGGGCTTGCATCCAAGGCTTGACGACTGGTGAACAGCTAGGCCTCGACGCTGGTCTTGACACTTTGAGTTCCACGAGACTCTATCCAAATAGCGCATATTTTTGTATCTTTCTTTCTTTTAGCCCAGAACTGCAAAAATGATGGAAACAAGGGCAAATCAGCAGTATCATGTTAGAATAAAGAGTGAAAATGAAGAGGAAAATATGTATAAAATACACGCTATCAAGTGAGCTTTGACTAGGTGAAGAAAAATGGAGGAAAGTGTGCGCGGAGGGAGAAAAGGGCTGACAGTAACGGTAGAGGAGATGGGGATGGTGATGGAGAGAGAGAAAATATTGTGACAGAGGAAAGAGGGAGAGAGAAAAGGAAAATCTTTTCAAGGATGATTTGATTTCGTCCGTTAGCGAGGTGGCAGACGGAGAGAGACTGACAGCTCCTGAATCCTAACAGACCCTGCTTCAACTGTCAAAAATTAATGATTTTCAAATTCAAAAAGAGGTTAGCAGAGGTAAAGATAAAAAGAAGGGATAAAGTAAGGAATAAAATAAAAATAATAAAGAAGGATGAGACAAGATCAATTAAGAAAGGAGAATATAAGTGGTGATTACATAGAAAAATGGGAAACAATAAATCACGAATAAAGATAAAACTCCTAATTAATATAAACAACTGCGAATTAAACTAACGAGATAGGAAAAATAAAAATAAAAATAAAAAATAGCGATAACAAAAATAAAAGGGGAGAGAAAATTAAAAGTTCTTGAAACAAATAAAGAACATGAACGGGGTGAAATGATACGTGAGGTATCGCCACTAGTGGCCTTCATTAAAGTGTAGGCCTAGACGTTTGCTGGCTATCTAAGGCTGGATGGGTGGGTTTACCGCCTCCTCTTCCTCGGTTGTGAAAGGCTTGAATCCTTCATAGAAAGGCTTCAGGCGATGACCATTGAGTTTAAAAAAGGTTCCCGAGTCCAGGCTTTGAATCTCAACAGCTCCATGGTTGAAAATGATCATCACCCTGTATGGACTTGTCCATTTTGACTTGAGTTTGCTTGCAAAAAGTCTAAGCCGAGAGTTGTACAATAAAACGTTTTGACCAACAACAAAGGATTTGGGAGATAACAACTTATCATGGTACGTTTTTTTCTTACCCTTGTAGATGAGGGCGTTTTCATATGCATCATCACGGAGTTCCTCGAGCTCCTAGATTTGTAATTGGCGGTGCCTACTTAGACCAACCTATACGGAGTCATCCCAATCGGGGTCTTGAAAGCAGTCCTATAAGCCCAAAGGGCATCATCCAATTTCAAACTCCAATCCTTGCAAGATTGGTTTATTGTTTTCTCAAGGATGGATTTGATTTCCCGACTGGAAACCTCAGCTTGCCCATTCATTTTGGGGTGATATGCCATAGAGACTCAATGAGTCACCCCATACTTATTGAGAAGAGAGTAAACAACTCGATTGTAGAAATGTGTACCACGGTCGCTAATGAGGGCGCGAGGTGTCCCAAATCGGTTGGAAATATTGGTGCGCAGAAAATCCACCACTACTTTAGAATCATCAGTTTTTGTTACCTTGACCTCGATCCACTTAGAAACGTAGTCGTCGGAAAGAAGGATGTATGTATTTCCAAAGGAGTTCAGGAAGGGACCCTTGAAATCAATCCCCCAAATGTCAAAGATTTCATAAGAAATGATATTAGTTAGAGGCATCTGGTTACAGGCACCTATATTCCTCGTTGCATGACATCGAGGGCAAGACGCGCAATATATATAACTGTCCTTGAAAATCGATGACCAATAGAGACCGGCTTCGAGGACCTTTAGAGCTGTCTTTTTGGCTGTGAAGTGACCACCCTCGGTTGATGAGTGGTAAAACTTTAAGATCGAGGGCACTTCATCCATTGTCACGCATCTCCTAATGATCTGGTCTAAACAGTGCTTCCATAAGTAAGGACTGTCCCAAACGTAGTACTTTGATTGCTTTTTGATACATTGATGTTTGGATGCTGAGGCATCGGCAGGGAAAAAATTGGTCGCAATATAGTTGGCTATATCAGAAAACTACGGGAAATGGACAGCTTGGGCAAGACAAAGATGCTCATTGGGAAAAGTATCACGGATGGGCACTTATGAATCATCCTCTTGGGCTGGGAGCCTGCTCAAATGGTCTGCAACCAAATTCGCGTTTCCTTTCTTGTCCTTAATCAGGATGTCAAACTCTTGAAGTAGTAAGATTCATCTAATGAGGCGGGGTTTGGCGTCGACCTTTATTAATAGACACCTAAGGGCTGAATGATCTGAATAAACTATGACATGTGTGCCCAAGAGGTACTATCAAAATTTTTTTAGGGCATAGACGATTGCCAAAAGCTCTTTCTCAGTAGTGGTGTAGTTCTGCTGGGCTGGATCTAGTAACTTTGAAGCATAGTAGATGACATGTTTCCTTATCTTTCTTCCGGCCCAAGACGGCTCCAAGTCCATGATTACTCGCATCACATATGATCTCGAAAGGGAGTGACCAGTCGGGGGCTCAAATGATAGGAGTAGTGATGATCTTGTTCTTGCATCTATCATCAAACATAAATTCCACATCTTTTTAAAGCAAGCGACACATGGGTTGGGTAATTTTTGAGAAGTCCTTGATGAATCGCCTGTAGAAACCCTCATGCCTAAGAAAGGAACGCACATCTCGCACACAGGAGGAATAGGACAAGGATTCAATTACCTCGATTTTTGCTTTATCTACTTCGATTCCTTTGCTAGAGATGGTGTGGTCTAAGATGAGGCCTTTATCTACCATGAAGTGACACTTCTCAAAATTCAACACCAGATTGGTCTCGATGTAGCGTTGTAGAATTTTTTTCAAATTAGTTAGGCATTCAGAGAAGGAGTTGCCATAGATTGTGAAATTGTCCATAAAGACCTCGATGCCTTTCTCAACGAATTCTGAAAAAATGCTCATCATGCATCGCTGGAAAGTAGCTGGGCATTGCATAGACCAAAGGGCATTCTGCGATATGCGAATGTACCAAACGGGCAGGTAAAGGTAGTCTTTTCCTGGTCCTCTAGGGCAACTGGAATCTAGTGGAAGCCGGAATACCCACCCAAACAACAATAATGCATCTTGCCCGCGAGACGCTCTAACATCTAATCAATAAACGGGAGCAAAAAGTGATCTTTTCTGGTGGCTGCATTCAAACGACAGTAGTCTATACACACTCTCCAGCCATTCTGGATTCTAGTCGGGATTAAGGCACTATCTTGCCCTATAGTAATAGTGATGCTAGTCTTTTTGGGCACGACCTAGACGGGACTTACCCATGGGCTGTTGGAAATAGGGTAGATAACACCAGTGTCCAACAACTTCAACACCTCTTTCTTCACCACTTCCATCATGGGAGGGTTCAATCGACATTGTGGTTGCCGGACAGTCTTGCTGGTGTTTTCTAGATGAATTCTGTGGGTGCATAAGGCTGGAGACAAGCCCTTGATATCAGCAATTGTCCACCCGATGGCTACTTTTAAACTCTTTCTGCAAGGAAATCAACTCTTTTTCCTCTGGCTCATCTAGCTTGTTAGAAATGATCACTGGAAGTGAATCGTTGGCACCAAGATAAGCATATTTGAGGTGTGCCGACAAGGTATTCAATTCAAGAATCGGTGCTTGCACGAGAGAAGAAGGAAGCTTGGTGTGTTCATCATGATAGGGGGAGATACCATGAGGAACTAGAGAGATGATAAGTTGCTCTTCTAATGCTGTAACAGCTGAGTGCAATTCAAGTGGTGTGGCAACTATCGAGGCCAAGTCATCTAACATTTCTGGTGTGATACTTCTGTCGAGGGCAAGCTGCAATGGATCAATAGAATTCAAGTCAGCGACTTCATGAACAAATGGACCAATCAAATCAACATAATTAAGGCTAGAGAATTCAGAAGGGTATCGCATTGATTCAAGCATATTGAATTTGATGATCTGGCCATGAAATTCGAGAGAGATGGTGGCGTCATCAACATCGATCTTGGCTCTGGCAGTAGTAAGAAATGATCTCCCTAGTAGTATATCTGTGGCTTTAGTGGATCGTTCATCCTCCATAGAAATGGCTTAAAAGTCGGTGGGGAATAAGAAGTCGCCCACTTGGACCAACACATCTTCTATAACACCTTCGGGGTATATGACAGAATGGTCTGCTAGTTGGATAGTGAGTCTGGTCCTCTTGAGTGGGTCGAGAACTAGACTGTTGTAGATCGTCAAAGGCATAACATTGATGCCTGCACCCAAATCACACATAGCTTTGCTGACGCCGATCGTCCCAATCTTACAAGGAATGATGAACATAACCTGATCCTTACAGTTAGAGGGAATCTTTCGCTGGATATGGGAGGAATATTGGCTCCCACACTTATCTTGTTCACCCCGGCCAAGTTGTGTTTGTTGGTGTACAATGTCTTCAAGAACTTAGCTATCTCTCTCTAGGAAGGAAGGGGTTTTTCCACGCCGAGGCTTGGATGCACTCGAGTGGGCAAAACATGGCCGCTACGGAGAGTCATAGCACATGCTTCATGCTATGGGTTGGGCTCGATTTTCCCAGGAAGTTTTCCAAACACTCTTGTAGTTGGCTACCTCATCAACCGGTGGAGGGGCAGAAGTCTGATCCTTACGAGGTTGATACTGGTATTGCTGATTCTTATGGTATGGAGGTCTAGGCCTAAAATTTTGCATATTGAACGGTGGTTGAGAGTGATTCCCATATTGGTGCTGCTGCTGCGGCAGCTAGCTGGGGTCAGACAATTGGGGGTTATGAGACCAACTGAAATTAGGATGGTTCCAACCTTGATTGTAGTTTTGGCCATATGGGACATTGTAACCTCTAACAAGATTAACTTGAATTTCTTCCGGAATATAGGGACAGGCGTCTGTTGGATGATCTATAAAATTGCAAATCTGGCAGGCCTTGATCTGGACAGGTTGCCCTGAAGACATATTCTGTAGCATGCCCATGATGGTCCTCAACTGATATTCCTTGGCAGCAATACGGACATCCTGAGTGTGACTTGTCACTTTGTCAGATGCAATGATTGTCTTGGCCATAAGCTCAATAATAGCTTTGGCGGCAGCTGGGGTACGAGCACAAAGAGAGCCACCAGTTGCAGCATCCAACAAGGCCTTGCCATTTGACTTCAAGCCCTCATAAAAGTATTGGATAAGTGCATGATCGGTGAGGTTGTGTGAGGGACACAAGGCTTTCATCTTCTTGAAGCACTCATGATATTGCCCTAGGCTCTCGTTATCTTTCTGAACAATGGAGACTAGCTGCTTGCGGGTGACACTTGCTGTAGATGCTGGATAGTACTTATTGGTGAAGGCCTTAGACATCTCGGCCCAGGAACAAATAGATCTAGGAGGAAGGTCATAGAACCAATCCTTGGCAACATCTTTCAGAGACCACATAAAGGCTCGCAATTTAGCTTGGTGGATGGTGACATTGGTCACCTTCATGGCCTCGCAGACAGAGTGAAAATGTTGCAAATGTCGAAGAGGGTTCTCTTTGGGTAACCCATGGAAAGAAGGGAGATGGTGCATGATGACGAACTTGAGGGGCCAATTATGTTGAACGACTGGCTAGATGATGCAACTGCTTGGTGACTCAGGAGCAGCATTGGGGTCATCAATGGTCTGATCATTCGGTGGTTGTGGTGGATCTTCCATATTGGGTATCTCAGGATAGGCAATCTCAAGGTTGTCGAGGTCTCGATGTAAGAAAGCAAGATCTTCATGGGAGAGATTGCCTAAATTATCCAGATAGGAGGGATTTCTCTTAAGAACAGGGGTAGGGATTCTTCTACTGTTGATAGAGAGTCCTCTAGCCTGTCTACGGAGTCCTCTTTCCATTCTAGTGAGCTCGTGATTAAGGGGTAATAGATTAGGTACAAATCTCTTGGTCATACATTCAAAGAAAAGAAATCAGTACCAAACAATCCCCGACAACGGCTCCAAAATTTGACAAGCGTCATCGAAACACGTAAAAAATAATAAATCTTGATACCTAGATGCACAATTAATTTATGAATAGCGATAACAGGGTCGAACCACAGGGATTGAAGGATGAGTCTAGCCCTAGATGTATAACAAAATAAATGCATAAAATAGTAACACAAGGGGGGGGGGGACTTTAGTTAGTCAAACGAGTTAAACAAGAGAGGTAGTTGGAAACTAAACAATTAATAAAAGTAGGAATAATAATAAAGGCCTAGTCAAACGGGAGAGAATCTAAGTAAAGGGTTTCTTAGGTTACGTTGAGGCCTAGTCAGTCATCGGTGTACAAATATTCTATTCCTATGCTAAAGACATGCTATAGGGGGCAGGTACGTTAATGCCCCTGTTTTCCTACGCAAGAGAAGTTACCCCCTGTTTTCGCATATGAGGTAACCTTGACACTTCGCCGTCCTCCTAGGCACGAGGCGGGGAGGCAATACTCAAAGGCCCATTAAGAAGAGGAAAGACACGTATAGGGGAAATACCCTTAGCTCGTCACACTCGTGCCACTACCCTAATCAGCTGCTTGCCCTAGACAAAATGAACTAAGCTAATGGCAATCCATCTAGTGTCTGCTCTATTCTAAGGCCTCACGTTAGTTATTACCCAAGAAATGACAGTAATCTAAGAAGGTAAACTAGCAGGTGATCACGCTGCCAATAAACCCAAATAGATCCAACAATAAAATGGCAAGCAAACAAATACAACAATAAGAATATATAAAGCACGATTTGGCCTTTTGACTACCCCTTTGCAACCCTCAAAATACCCTTGCTAAGTGGATGAGCTTAGCCGCTCATGCTAAACAGTAAATAAATAACAGATCTAATAAATAGCATACACAAGAGATAGGAAACCAGCCGAAGTGTAAAACTCCGGTTCAAAAGTGCTTACAATGTTATGGAGAAAATGGGGGAAGAAAAAATCCCCAGGAGAGGAGGCTGGCGGCTAACAACCCTAAAAGAAATATAAAACTAAGAAAAAGTGATGTAAAAGTTATCCAAAACCCTAAGAGCTAAGGGTTAAATAACCTAACTACCCAAAAAAGGACAAAGTCTAGCTAAGAGGGAGGATAGAAACATGGGGGGAGCGTGTCCTTTGGGGGGGAATATTCCTTGGATGGTGATAAGGAATCTTCATGGAATCTCACGCGGATCTTCTTTGGCGCATCATTGGAGAGAGAATGCGCATGTGTGGCAGCAGGGGTTAGGCATTGGACGGCTCCTTGTGTTGTATGACTCCGCAGCAAGGGCTCGATGATAGGGTAGAATGCTAGGCCTCAATGCTGGTCTTAACGCTTTAAGATCCACGAGATTGAATTCCACAAAAAAAGGGCGATTTCAACATCTATTCCTCCTTGAACCTAGATCTGCAAAAAAAGTGAATTCAAAGGGAAATTAGCAGTATCTTGCTCAAAATAAGACTATGAATGAACAGAAAAATATGCATAAAACACAAATAAATGAATAAATCGAATTATCCAAACTATCGAATTGAATTTTAGTGTTTGCAATCTATACTGAATTACTATCTTGGATATCCAAGCTGCATTGTTCGAAATATTATTTGGTTCAATATGAATGGTTTTCTTTTCTTTTTACATTCTAATATTTGATCATCTAAATTATCCATACAATGTTTCTTTTATTAGAGTTAGGATTAGGGTGATGTTATGCCCACATACCAAATTGTTATTCCCACACATTTTATTATGATTTTACTTCACTATCCTATTTAAGTATTAAAATTTATGTTATAAAATATAATAAAGGCTAATGTCGTAATTTTTCAAGTTAAAAGATATTGGAGTTATAATTTGGGTGTGAGAATAACACTACCTAAGAATTAATAGGCTAGAACTCATAAAGAAAATCCTTAACTAACCCACTAACTCAATCGTATTTAGAAAATAAAAATAAAAACACAAAGAACTTGTTTTATTTAATTGTAACACTATAAATTATTTCTGCTCATTATCGTTCTTTCTCTCAAAGGCTTAAACCAAACAAAGTTATTAGTATTTAATACATTGAAAATGAGAAAAACAAAAACTAGGAAAAAAATGATTTATGTTATAGCCGAAATAACTTAGAAGGATAGAATTTTTTTTGATAGTTCAAAAATTGAATTAAATTTATTCAAACCGAACTAATATAACGCCCACCCCTATTTGCTATAGGTTTTTTTCCATGAAGATTTCCTCGTTTAATGGACATGTAACTCAATGAGTAATTTTTAGGGGTAAAATATCAGGAATAACTCGAATTTGAATCTCATTTCTGTTTATAAACAAAAGTTAAAGGTTTCCTCACTCGTTTAGGACTTTGCAGAAGTAAACAGCTATGTCTTCAAGGCTTAATGAGTATGGTCTATTACCTTTTCTTTTCTTTTCATCTTTTAATAAAGAAGTATAACCTCTACTCTATCATTATTTTTTTTCAAATTATTTTCAGTGGAAGGATTGGCTATGAAATTCGTATGCCATCTACACAAATTGATATCACTCACAACTTGCTCACCATCGGTAACGAATCAACAAAAGAGTTGTCAATTTTTCTGTTTGTTTTTTTCCTTGTAGTTGCATCATGATGCGCTCCGGCTCGTTGTGAAATAATCCGTAGTGCATGGAGGCTCTTGGTTAGGATCTAGCTTGAGAGGTCACACTAAACGTTCACACGAAATAAGTACAAGGACACACAAAAGGAGGACTCGGAAACACAACAAACCGAAGGAAGATAAGATACAAAAGATAGGAGGAGGTTACTGTTGGAGTGAAGATGGACAGAATGGACGAAGTTGAACACGACGAATAGTATAGAACATACAAGAGACTTGAAGAACACAATGTTGGGAAATGATAGGTGATGCGCACATATATTTCTTACACAAAATAGCAATCAACGATTACAAGGTTTGATTTCCCAAAGAGAGATAGGGAAGAGTATTGTCAACTCAAGCTATCTCTCTCAAGGAAGGAAGGGGTGAGTTTAGAGGTGAAGGGGAGGAGTATTCTCACTCTACAATTCACTCACAAATCTAAACTAACTATAAAATGAGAGGGGTGGCTTATTTATACATGGTTGGCCTTACAAAATAAATTGAGAGATTTGTGGTACCATCACCAAGACCTTGCTGCTCGATCCCGGTATGGTGTGCGATAAGTGTCAAGGTCCTATCGTACCATCACCAAGATCTTACTGCTCGATCCCGGTATGGTGTGCGATAAGTGTCAAGGTCCTATCATACCATCACCAAGATCTTGCTGCTCGATCCCGGTATGGTGTGCGATAAGTGTCAAGGTCCGGTTCTTGGCCTGAAGGGCTTCTTGGGTCGTTGTAGCCTCAATACAAAGTGTCAGCTTCTTAGCCATGCTACACGTGATTGGCCCTTGGGGCATGATGTGCTCGGCTTCTAGGTTAGGCATGGTCATGAACACATCAGGACTATTTGTTTGTTTAATGACTTCTTAGACTTGTATATGTTTTTATTTAATTACCTCTCACTGTTAATAATAACTTACGTGTCATGAACTCCGTTAAGAAAAGTTTCCACATCAGTAAAAAAATGTCACATCAGATTCGTGCCCGTTGGAGAAAAGAAAGTGGTGGGGCCCACCTCATTTTTCCCTCTCACTTTTCTCCAACAAGTACGAATTGGACGCGACAACGTTTTGCTGTCGTGGCAACTCTTTTAACGTAGTATATGATATAGAAACTATCTTTAACGGTGGGGGTAAATTAAACAAAAATATATAAGTCTAAGAGGTCATCAAATAAACAAATAGTCCAGGGGTAATTAATTAATTAAAATATTAAAATCCAGGGTTATTTTTTTTAGCTTTTAGCGAGACAAAAAAATCCCTTCTTTTATCACAATGAGAAATGTTGATAATATTAAGATATTTAGAGTAACAAACGAAAAAAAATATTTCACCACAATTTCAATTTTAATATTTATACTAGAGATGGGCGTCGGTTCGTTTTCGATTGATTTTATTCAGTTTTCAACCATCCAAAAGATAATTCCTTTATGCCAACTATTCTAAATTGTTTTAGTTATCAATATTCATAGTTCAAATTAATATCGATTTGGTATTCAAATATTTGAATTATCCAAATAGCATTGGAGCATTTTTCTATTTGTAGTAATAAATATTCATATAGTTGTGCTTTGTTAATATACAGTAAAAAATATTACGATATTAGGTTTAAGGATTCATAAAATAATACACATTTTATTAAGGTTTTATTTTTTTTTATGTATTAAATATTAATGATTTTGTTTAGTTGAAGCATTTGAGGGAAAGAAACAATGATGAGTGACAATAATTTATAGTGTTATAACTATCATTAAATAAATTGTTAGTGTTTCATTTATTTTTCTAAATATTATTGAGTTAGTGGGTAAGGTAGGAATTTTATTTTTGATGAGTTCAAGCCTAAACTTTGAAAAGTGCCACTTTATGGTCGACCCAGACATTGTTCTTGGCTAACTATAAAGTGGATTAAGTTAAAATTGATATTATAAAAAATCTTCCTTACCCCTCATGTTTACGTGAGGTTCATATATTTCTTAGCCATGCAGGTTTTTATAGACGATTTATGAAAGAATTTTCAAAGGTGATCGAGCTAATATGCAGACTCTTGTAAAAAGATGTGGAATTTCACTTTGATGATTCCTACAAAAGGCCTTCAATGCACTAAAGGAGAAGCTTACTATTGTACCTATTATTCAAGCTCTTGACTAGGAATTACCCTTTGAATTAATGTGTGTCGCCAGCAATGCAGTTGTTGGAATTGTTCTTGGCCAAAAAAGAGGAAGGATCCGCATGTGATCTATTATGCATCCAAGATGTTGGACGAGGCTCAGAAGAACTTTACAACAATAGAGAAGGAGCTTTTAGCCATTATATTTATTTTGGATAAATTTAGAACTTATTTATTAGGAACTAAAGTTGTTGTATTTTCTAACCATGCAGCCCTAAAATTCTTCCAAGCCTTGATTAACCAAGTGGATACTCCTCCTCCAAGAATTAGACGTAGAGATCAAAGAGAAGAAACATAGGGAGTGATACGATTCTGGTTATCTGTATGCCCTTTTGTGCAAGGATCTAGCCTTGATTTTGTCACACAATACACAATAAGAAAAACACAAGAATATTTGGTAGAAAACAAGGGGAGGACACAACGGAAGAAGCACGAAACAAAGATACACAAAAGAATAGATGTTACCTGTATGAGAAATGCAGAGGAGACTTGAGGTGATGACTGGAATAACGAGTGGATAAATGCTTGTAGCGCACTTGTTGGAGAGCTTGAACACATGGGTAGAATGTTTTTAATCTCTCAACAAACACAAATACAAATATTTCTCATTCACTCACAGACAAAAGAAGTAGCCACAAACTACACACAACTTGAATGAAATCCCAGGTTCTTGTTTGGACTTTTGATGTTGGAAATCACAATAAATGTGCAATAAAAATTTGACACTAAAACAAAGTGGAATTTTAATGTTTTTCCTTGACTCAAGCCTTAGGCTTTCCAAACCAATTAGGCAAGCACCAAGAGAGCCTATGTTGAAAAAGGAGGCTTAAGCACTCAACTTATTTTCAACAAAATATAGACTAAGTTATAAAATGAGAAGGAAAGACCTATTTATACTAAGTTACAAGATAGCAAAAACTATTACACAAAAATAGCTTAAAAACCCTAAAAATGCTTAATTTCGTATTTCTATCGTGGGGCTAACGGTATACCGTTAATGGCCTAACAGTATGCCGTTAGCTTCGCTTTAGAAACTCTAAAATTTGCACACTACTAATGGTATGCCGTTAGTGGCTTAACGACATACCGTTAAGCACTGGTTCTTTATAATGGCGAGGCTTCATTTCGGGTTTTTGAGGCCTCCGTACGTGTCTTTCGGCTTCCTTTTGGCTCGTCAGGACATTGTCCATTTCGTCCAATACTTGCCCCCCTGATAGTGTGTATTTTATGCATGTTTTTTCCTTCTTTCTTAGTCCACTTTTGATCTTAATATTGTTGATTTGCCCATGTTTCTCTCCTTCTTATAGATCTGAACTTAAGAAGGGAAATTTGCAGAAATGCACACTTTTTAGATTAATTCTGCCGAGTACTGAATATCGAGGCCTTGCAGCTGATTGTCCACAGATCGTAGGAGTAAGCTGAGAATCTCGATGCAGAAAAGGAAACTCTCAAAGAGGAAATCCGATTGATTCTGTCTTTCATTGTCGCGATCCTCCATCTCAGTGGAAGATTTATTTCCATCTTTGTAGTTCAAGTAGACTTAGGATTTCCTTTTTCGTGTTTTGAGTTTTGGGTATCCAATCTTTACGGATCCATATTTTCTTCCACTTTTAGGTTTCAGACTTTGACACTTCCACCTCCGGCGTCTTTTCCTGTCTTTGTAATAATCCCGGGGTTTTAGCTCTGACCGGTATTCAATAGAAATTTATTGCATTTCCTTCTCTTCTCTTTTATGCAATTTATTTCTTTTATCCATTTTATTTGTCTAATCCTTAGTATGAGTGACTAAGTTCTCCCTTCTTAGCGAAGGTTCTTCGATGGATGATTAGGATAGTTGTGAGCTCAAAACGTACTTAATAAACTCGATGCTTGTATTTGCTTGTTTACTGTTTTCTTGTCAATTTATCTAGGGATGATTAGGAATCTCACCAATTATTAATTGAACCTAGGTGATTACAGCCATCTTTGTAGTAATAACTAACGTGAGGCTACACAGTAGAGTCGGAAACTAAATCAGAGTCATCACGTGGAACTGGTCCAATCTGATTAGGGTAAACAACCAATTAGGGTAGTGCCTTGAGCGTATTGAGTGTCTCGCCCTAGGTGTGTCTTTCCTCTTCTTCATGGACATCTGAGTATTGTTTCCATAAGTGTACCTTGGAGGATGACAAATTGTCAAGGTTAATCCATAAGCGTACCTTGGAGTAACTTCTCTTACGAAGGAAAGTAGGGGACCTAAGCGTACCAGGTCCCAATAGCACATCTATGAACTAGGAGCAGAACATCTTTGCACCAATGACCATCTAACCGAAATGCAACCGGAGATAGACCTTTGCTAGGAACCTTTTCTCATCAATTTTATATCTTTAATTATTTTGCTTTATACTGTTTTATTTAGTTTAGTAATAGTTGATCACTATACGCAATCTCTCAAAACCCCCCACTGGTACTATTTCGGTTGTTTGTCCGCGTCATACACTGAAGTAAGCATCCTGCCCTAGTCCCTGAGTTCGACCCTGTTATCACTATACACAATTTTTATTGTGCATTAGGCAGCGGGTTTTATTATTATTTTTGACGGCTTCGACAACTGGTCAAATTTTGGCGACGTTGTGGGGGCTAATGGTACTAATTTCTTTCTTTTGTTAGTATGACCAGGATAGAAAGAGGACTTAGAAGACAGTTTAAGAAATCATCCATTGACACCGGAGAAGTTTCTGCCCCAGTCATTAAAAGAACCCTCTCTGACCTAGACAATCTCAACCCCTGTTTCCATCAAGTTCTCAACGTTGAAGGCTTTATTACCCCCGAACTTCCCAACATAGCCGAAGTAGATACTTACTTGTACATTCAGACAATGGAGTCCCCAAGGAGAACCCACATCGACATCTCTAACATTTACACTCCATCTGTGAAGCGATGAAACCGGCCAATGTAGAGATTAACCACGCCAAGTTGCGAGCATTCTTATGGTTCCTCGCGGGTGAAGCTAAGGGCTGGTTCTATGACCTTCCTCCTAGATCCATCACCTCCTCGGCAAAGATGTCCAAGGCTTTCACCGACAAGTACTACCTGGTTTCTATGGCTAGCGTCACCCGCAAGCATTTGGTCTCTATAGTCCAGAAAGATGATGAGAACCTACCTCAGTACTATGAACGATTCAAAAATATGCAGAGCCTATGCCCCTCACACAATCTCGCTGAGCATCCATTGATCCAATATTTCTATGAAGGGTTGAAGCCGACTGACAAGGCATTGCTGGATGCTGCCAGTAGAGGTTCCCTTTGTGCTCTCACACTAGTCGCTGCTAAAACCACCATTGAACTCATAGCTAAGAATATCACACCTTCTGATAGAGGACCAGCAAGTACCCAAGATATGCGCGTTACCGTTATGGAGAACCAGCTCACCACCATTACCGGTATGCTCTAGAATCTGGCCTTGGGACAGCCCGTCCAGATTAAGGCATGTGGTTTCTGTAATTTTATTTATCATCCCACGGATGCTTGCCCCCACATTCCCGACGAGGTTCAAGTTAACGCTGTTAGCAACTACAACAGAGCTCCTCGAAAGTTTGAGCCTTACACCCAGAACTACAACAATGGCTTGCGACATCCTAACCTCAACTGGTCAAACAACCAACAATAGCCAAGCCTTAGTCAGCCTCTGCAGCCGAACCAGTTTGCAAACTAGATGCAACCACCGTTCAATCTGCAAAATTTCAAGCCAAGGTCGAGCTACCGCAACAACTAGTGGTTCCAGTATCAAGCCCACCCGCAAGTTGATGAGGTAAGTAGGCTTAGCAATGTGATTTTGGATTTGCAAAAACAAATGAGTATTATGAATACAGAGATGAAGGAGTTCCAGGACAGAGGACGGTTGCCACCTCAACCGGAACCCAACCTGAAGCATGATGTGATACGATCCTAGTTGCGTAGCACGTAATTCTGATCGTTGTTCAAAGACGGATTTTAATGCGGAATAATTAACTTGACTCGTGCAAACATAGACCACCTCGCCAACTGAATGCTAAGAGCCCTAGTCGATTTCACGTCAAGGATCTTGTGTCAGATTCTTACGTCTAGACTCAACTAGGTGAGAATCAAACTAAGACAAACGACACAATAATGCAATTCCAAGGATTTACTTGTATGCGACTCAATTATTGCGGACTCAAGAAGAACAAGTGTTAAACGCTTGAACAATGGGCAAATATTGAAGAACAAAGGTTCTGAAATTATCAAATAAAAGCCAACTGAATAAGGAGGCCAAGCGGCTCCTTATACAGAGTTTAGAAGCAAACCCTAATAGGAGTAGGAGTTCTAATTAAGGAAAATAACTTAATTAACTAAATAAAGTAAATATAAATATATTTAAATACATTCCAGCAGCCCATGTCGAGTTCTCCATCATCGGGCCAAGGTTTGGGCCGACACCTCAAGTCCTATGTTGTCTCGTGTATACACTGTGCACCATAATGTCGACTTGCATAACTTTCAAACCACTGGGCCAAATGGGCTGAAACGTGTTCCAAATGAAAGCTAACATCCTGAAGTTTCGAAAACGTGGTTGATCGTATTATTCAGAAATGTATAGCGCCGGCTAGGTTCGGACGAAGTCTCCTGACCTGTCTTAGAATCCTTGTCTTCGTAGGACTACTGTCAATGAGAATGTTGGCTTGATATTTTGGACGATCCACTCGTCCAAACGTCTTAAAATTTGGAAACAATAAACATAACACATAGAGGTTTCCATCAAGCCTTTCTGATCCATGATCAGACTCCATCCATCTACTCCATCATGTCTTAATGCTTTTGTCCATGTAGTCGCTGGATACATCTTGGGATCGTATCATTCCCTCCCTCTTTGGAAAGATTCGTCCTCGAATCTCGCTCAGCATAATGTGCCTTCGAAAACTTCACAATTATATGCTCAAACCATAATCACCATCTCTCATGCTTCCTTAGTCGCCATCTCTTGCGCTTCAAGGGCAAGGCACTCGATGTGCTAGGATAGGTATGAGGATTCACATCATTCCCTCTCCCTTCAAAATGATTCGTCCTCGAATTTGTACCTAGACCTGTAGTACAATACCTTAAGTTAGACTCATCAAAATAATCACAAAACGAATTATACCAACCTCTTAAATTCAGTTTAGCGGCAATGTTATTGAACATGTCAACACATTGGACAGGCTCATCAATCCAAGAGGTCATGTTTGCTTGGACTTGGGTTGTCCTCATCGTCTCGATTTCCTTGTTGCCACTTATGCTAAACAATACTCTCAAGGGCAGCAACATTATACTATATCGTATCGTATGATCAAATGCATACACAAGTTTCATCAACAATTTAGAATCAGCATGCGCACAACGGTTATAAGTAGAATAAATAAACGAAAGACACTCCTCCCATGTAAAGGCATACTTACAAACTAGAACATGCCATAAGGAACCTAAATTCCTTTTATCCATATTGTTAGAAATGTTAAACGTACCAAAATAGTGAGATAAATCATCACAATGAGCTCTAGGTATAACTAGCTTATCACTTGGCCTAGTACAAATGCCAAACCTCTTGCGTTTTTGCAAGTACTCCTTAAAGGTGTATAACTTAGCCTTCGTCCTTCGCATACGACCATCGTCAATCAATTTATTTTCAGAATGATTTAAATCAATGATGTCCACATACTTACACGAATCAGACCTAAGGACAAAATGACGCATTTTACCTTCTCGGTTAGGGTTAACCGAGCTAGTCTCCATGGATGCGCAAGTCCTTTTTCCTCCTTTCGGCTCCAATGATTTGTACTCCATTGCTGCCAATAATTCATTCTTTCCCTGCACATGAGAACACACAACACTAGAAGAGAAAACAAAAGTGTTAGTGTTAGTAAAATCTAGGCGCAATGGATCATGTGGCATACATAAGCGTTTGTACTTGAAATAAGCTCCCTCAAATCCTATGAACTGAGACACATAATCATCATGAATATAACCAATGGAAGAATGAATATAAGGTGCAAAAATAGGTGAAAATTCAAGTGATTTAGCGCTAGGAAAAGAAAAACGCACGTTATCTTGGCAGCTAAGATTAACTGATCTGATCACACACTTTGTGTGGTGCGCAATCCTCCGAATTGGCGATTGGTTAGGGGTCATCTTCTCTGGAAATATATCTTTAATTACCTGCACAAGAGAATAAACTCCAATAGGAAAAAGTTTAAACAAATAAGGGTTAGAGAGGTGAAAGCGCAAAGGCCAAAAAATTATTTTTGAAGGGCTTGCGCTAAAATGAATTTTGCACATATATAATGCATTCCTCACTTCTCTCCCTTTGGCATATAAACTCAATTTCTTTTTATTTGCCTCTCTTTTTGATCTCTCAATGCCACTCTCAACATGCTTACTTTTTTCATGCGAATATTTTCTCACACACTCAATTTCACTATTTCCATGCTCGATCTTTTCATGGAGGATATTTTTCTCACTATCCCTCTTCCCATGATCTATCTTTTCATATGAGATGTTCTACTCACAATTTCCCTCTTTCTTTTCAACTCTCAATCCTTCTTTTTCCCTCTCAATTTTTTTGGTAACCTCATACTTAGCGTAGGACTTAACAAGTCTTTGTTGATGCTCAAAGGCTTTGGTTGGGGTCAAAATAGCTAAGGTGAATTTCTTCCCATCTTTCACCAACTTGTAATCGTTGTTCCTCCCATGATTTGCTGCTCTATCAAGCTGCCACGGTCTTCCAAGTAATATGTGACTCGCTTGCATAGGGACGACATCACAAAGGATCTCACCCTTGTATTTTCCAATGGAGAAGCTCACTAAGACTTGCTTAGTCACTTTTATTTCATTCCCATCTGCCATTCATTGCAAAAGATACGGCTTCGGATGCGTCGACATGGGAAGGTTCAACTTGTGCACTACTAAAGTGCTCACATAATTCGCGCAACTCTCCTTATCAATAGTCAACACACATCCTCATTCTACAACGTTACAAATAGTGTGGAATAAGTTCTCTCGTGGCTCCTTCTCATTCACTTATGTCTTTCCTTTTACACTCAAAGGATGCTCAATACAGAGCATTTTAGCATGTTCATGCTCTCCGAAACATGGTCTACAAGGTGTTTGGCGCTCAGTTGCTGCTGCGCGCACATAGGGCTTGCGCTTGGGGTTTGCGTAGCGCATAAAGGACACGCCGTCAGGTGGCTCCTCGGCCTTGTCCCTTAAATTGACTTTGGCCGCAAGCTTCGGATTTATTGGCGCAAGGGCCATAAGCCTTGCTTCTACTTCAGCATTTGTAGCCGCTTGTCTTTCATTCCTCACCCTCAATTGTTAGGTTAGAGCCGTGAGCATGGCCACCACATCCTACTGCCCTCCTCCTTGAGACATCTTGAATAATCTGAAAGTCACAATACGAAAAACAAGCATAAAATTGCACTAATCCTAGCACTCCCTCACGTGTTTACTCTCGTCTTTAAAGCTCTCTAATGCACTCACAAGTTCACTCAAAATCCCTGCAATTGTTCAAGTGTTAGTGAGACTCAAGAGTTCAAGAATAGGCTTCCAAGAAGACTCTCAAAGAAAACTAGCTTCAAAACAATTGTTGACACTTGGTACTTGATTAATTTCAAGAACAACAAATTAAACAAATAACAAGTGGAGTAGAAGGCAATTTCAAAGAATCAAAGAAAGCTCAAATTGACTCGAAAGGACTCAAACAATCCCAACTTTGAGTTCTGTTTTTAATTATTAAATTGCACCCTCAACTTCAATTCGCTTGTTTCTCTTTTGCTATGCTTCAAACACTTCAGTTCGTTTTGTGTTTGATAGAATACAACTTTCTTTTGATGTTGTTGTTTCTCTTTTTCTTTTCTCTTGACTTTTTTTTTTTGACTCTTTTGTTGACAGAAAAACACAATTTAGTAAATTGGGTGCAACTTTTGACTCCGGCGTCCGAATCACTTGATTCTTTTTTATTTGGAAAGATAACAGGTGTAGCTTTCCAACGAGATCACTTTAATGAAAATAAAACTTCAATAGCTATATATTGAAATACAATTTTGACACTGCCAAGCACATAACGAACCAAGCACACAAGGAAATCAGTTTTGAATGGAGTAGAAGAAGGAACCGATTCCAGCAAAGTTCCTCGGGCAAGGCATGTAGGCGCGGACGGGAAAAACCCAAGAACAACTAAGGATCGGCCAAGATGGAGAAGGGACAAAATACGGATCAAGTGTGGGCTCAAAGTAGTAGACGAGTAGGCATGGGCACTACGGATGGCTAAACGGTCAACATACTCAGAACCAAGAAGGAAAGGATCCACCAAGTCATGTGTAGACACCTTAGAGATGATGGAAAACTCACTACCAAAGGACCGAAAGGTGCGCTTACGTGCTAGACCAAGGACGACCTTCTCGTAGCTACTTGAAGGGACCTCACTACCCTCTATTACACTCCTAACGCTCCCAAACCCCACAACAATATCGCCCGAAGAGACCTTAAGGAGCTCCTCCGCAATGGGGACCAAGTACTCCACAATAGGAGGCGAACTGGATGGAAGCTCCTCATCCTCCAAAAGGGGTGGTGGCCCGGAAGAATCAACACTAGAAGGCACCACACTTTCCTCACGCTCTCTATAGCTAGGGCATACATCACATAAGTGGCCTCTACCGGTACAAGTGGTACAATAGACATCTCTCGCTCGTGTGGGAGGGGCGGGAGGGCAACTAGGAGAAGGAGGGGGCGGTGTCTCAACTCGTCAGAATGAGGAGTCGATTACCTCAAATCTGCAACGCAACTCAGCCAAGATATCCGAAAGGTTCTCCAAGTGATCATACAAACCCATGGACGCATGATGTGGTACTCGGGCTCGAGGGGAAGAAGTCTCATGCACATAGGAGCCCGGAGGCGGCCGGCGGACACGGTGGGAAGATGGCTCCGTGTGGTAAGGTGGGGAGTGGCGCGAAGGCACACTAGTGGCCGGCGGGACAAAGAGGTATTGAGGGGATCTCCGGTCTGACACATAGCTAGAGGTGCCATGGTAGATGAGCCCTGAGGAGGTCTACCGTCATGGCGTGATGATGGCACCTCGTGATGAGATAGGGCGCGACGAGGAGGTGCACTAGAGGAATACCCAAAGGCTGGCCGAGAGGGCTCACAAACATAAGTATACGACGAGGGGCCATGACCAAGGCTTAGATAGGGGGCGAAACCTAGGTCATAGCTTGACGGGTAATGGCTCTCACTACACAACTCATTAAGCTCATATGCTAACCGCGAAGAGGGTGTGGCACAAGAGCGGTTGTCTAGGCCATCCATGTCATAAGACCAAGACCCATGCAGCACCTCATTCCCTTCGGCATAACTCCCATCATAATAAGGAACTTGTGACGCCTCATGGCCCTTGGGATAAGTATCCTCATATTAATACCCGTCATCATCCCTAGCAATCGAGGGGTAGGGGACACTATCCAAACAAGGGCTTTCCTCCCAAGCTACGGTACTAGCACAACATGAATCCTCTTCCCAAGAGGACCCATCATCTTCATAACAAGATGACATAGAAAATTACCTATAAAAGAAAACAAAACGCAAGTGCTATAATAAACATTAGTCTCTCCCTCACGTGTTTACACTCATGTTTCACACTTCTCTCTAATAGTCTCACAATCTCACCCACTCTAGTTTCCAACACAAACCACACACTTAGGCTAGCAATGACTCTAACGAAAGCACAAGGATAGCAATGACAACTAGGGGGGAAATAAAGGTTAGGAAAATCACTAAATGTGCATGAAAGTGATGTAGGTGCACACTTAAATGAGTTAGAGTTTGATGTAAGAAATAAGGAGGCGATACCAAAGACTCAAAAGAAAAGGCTAGCTCAAAATGAAGATGCAAAAAGAACGAAAGAAAGCAAGAAAGAAAGCATGCGAGGCACAAAACTAAAAATTTAAGCGAAAACTGCGCACTTATCTCGAGTTGGGTAAAAGTATGGGAAAAACACAGAATTAGGGAAGACCAAAACATAAGAGTTGTTCTACTCAGACTGAAGTTTTATCACACCAAATTTCAGAATAAACTAGGCGCAGACGCTCACACAAAAAGGAAAGGCCGAAACTAGGGAAAAAGGTAAATCCGAAAAAGAAAAGGAGGAAAAAAAATTGCTTCAAAGTTCTTTACAAACATTCATACTTGATCAAGATGCAAAACACTTCAAATGTATGTATGGCCACAGCCCCTTACTTGTGACTCAATTCCTTTCTTCTTTTTTTATTTTTTTAAATAGGAACTTGAGTTCAATTTTTTTTGATCAATTCTTTTGTTCCTTTTCTTTACTTTTGTGTGTGTGTGTAAGAATTGAGTGAAGGGACTTACTTGTATGACATGTATGCTGCAATTAGAATGCAAGACAAGTAGTTTAGATCATGTATGGCAAGGTTTGAAGTTTCACTAGATGCCAAAATGTCTTATGTGGCAAATGTGTGTGATGTGTCCAAAGATGTGTGGATGAGTGTGCAAATGATGTGTCAAGTGAGGTGGATGTGAATGGCAAGTAAGGAAACTTGTATGACAGCCACAACAATTGTAAGGATTGAAGAATTAGGGCCAGCCAACCTAGTTGGAAATGCAAGACAACTAAGGCTAGCAAACAAAATGGGACCACAAGTTACACGTGACACTCAAGGCACTTGTCAACCAAAGCATGCACAACAATGATCAAATGAAGCCAAGAAGAACAATGGGTATGTTCAAGGAGAAAAGAAGAAGACATGGACTGAATTGATTCAAATAAACACACAAGAATTTCAGAAATGTGTTTAATCAAGATCCAAGACACCAAAACCACAAACACCAGATTTTTGAATTTTTGGGTCACACAAGATCAAACACCAAAAAGTAAAAAATGGATACAAAGTCCTCTTTGGGATGTTGGATTGACGATTGGATGGAGTTGATGAAGAGGATAACGTCGCAAGGAGATTGCGGAATAGGTGCAGCGGATAAATGGATGAAGATGAAGGTGTATTGATGAAGAACAATAAACAAACTTGCATACACGGTAAACCCTTCTAGGGGCAATTCTTAGACAACCTTACCACAGGCATACAAGGATCTCTAATCCAAGAGGAGAAGAGGATAAAGGTTTCAAGAACCCTATTTAAATAACCTAAATTAAGTGGTCTTATGATGGAAATCATATTCAAAATCAAAGACAAGTCTAAAATGAACCTATTGTTCACTATTTATACTACTAGCTTATTACATGGGGAAAACCCCTAAATACCCTTAGGACATAAGGTCTTCATGCTTGGGCTTGAGCGACATGGGCTGAATGTTGGAAAGGCTTGGGCGCGGGCACACAGCTTGGCCTAGACAGACGACTTGGCCTACACGGAAGGCTTGGCCTAGACGCACATCTTAGCCTAGACAGATGATTTGGCCTAGACGCACAACTTGGCCTAGATAACAGGCTTGGCCTAGACGGATGGATTGTGTCACAAGGCTGGGCACGGGCGCAAGGATGGCGAGGCCTAGATGTCGTGCTCGTATCAGTGTCACCTACCGAGTGTCTATGACATACCACCTGCAGACTAATGGCCAGAATGAGTTGTCTAATCAAGAGATCAAGTACATCCTGGAGAAGACCGTTAATCAGTCTAGGAAGGATTGGAGTTTAAAACTCGACGATGCTCTCTGGGCTTACTGAACCTCATTCAAGACGGCAATCGGTATGACACCCTACCGTCTTGTTTATGGGAAACTGTGTTACCTGTCGGTGGAGGTCGAGCATAAGGTGTTCTGGGCCATCCATAAAGTTAACATGGATATCGGTGAAGCTAGCCAACATTGACGTTTGCAAATCCAAAAACTAGAAGAATTGCGAGATGACGCCTATGAGAATGCATTGATCTACAAGGGGAGGACGAAGGTCCATCACGATAAGTTGCTCTCTCATAAGTCGTTTAAGGTTGGACAAAAAGTTTTACTGTACAACTCTAATCTCAAATTATTTGTAGGAAAATTGAAGTCCAAGTGGACCGGTCCTTACTTGGTTACAGCAGTGTACGGCCATGGCGCCAATGAGATTCAAAGCATGAACACAAGAGTCATTTTAAAGGTTAACGGGCATCGTTTGAAGCCTTTCTACGAAGGATTTCATCCTTTCACAGCTTAGAGAATGGAGGTGGTCGAGCCACCTATTCAGAAGTAATCTGTGTCGCTACCGTCAAGGCCTTGACGCTAACTAAGGTGTTTCGTGGGAGGCAACCCACGTTTCTTTTCCCCTTTTTATTTTATTTTATTTTTAATTTTTCTTTTCTGGACCATCTTTATTTTCCTTTCTTGAATTTTCCTCTCTATGTATCTTTATTCCTTTTTTCGTTTAGATTATTTTCCCTTTTCGTTTATTTTTATTCCACCTTCCTTTCTTTCTCCCCAATCCCTGATTTTATTCGCCTGTCTCCGCCCACAAAACTGTCAAACCGGCGAAGAGCCCTTCCAAACGACCCACTCCAGCGTAGTCGTCGGCGACAGCTATACTTGCCCAGGCTACTACCCCTGCTACACTAGTAGCCACCAAACCATCCACCACTCCCATCGTAACCCAACTACCCAATACCCATGTTGTTACCAAATCATCACCATCGCACCCTACCCCACCGAAAATTATGGTTTGGGTTCTTCTTGGGAAACCGTTTGCAACAACGGCGATGAGTCCTCTTCAGGGGAATATGAATCTAGTTTCGGTGAGTAAGAGGACTTGGAGACTACCCCTGCCGCCGTCCCAACCACACCGGCTGGACCTCCAAATGCCTCCGGCATGGCGGTTGACAACGCCATGGACGTCAGCGAGGCCGATGATGAGGACGAAGAGGTTGCCGACGATAACGACGATGAGGATAATGAGGACGAAGAGGTTGACGACGATGAGGAGAGGAGTCGGAGCCCTCTCTAGATATCACTGGATCTATTCCAGTACCATCTGGCACACCCATGAGAACGGGCATGACCTAGTGAGGATGAGTGGTCCATCCCCGCTCTTACATCGAGACGGGAGAAAAGAAGGAGAAGTCCACAGCAACTGCCCCTGTTAAGGATGAGGTTGAGGAAGAGATGCTAGAGGGGGAGGCACAAACCCCTCAGGTGAAGAAGAAGAGAAAGGCTAGGACACCTATCAAGAGCACACCGCCTCAGCGAAAATCCCAACGCTTGACCACCGATGCCACTGCCAGCAAGGGCGACGCTCCCATTGCCACACCAGAGCCCCGCTATACCCTAGCCCGTACTAGCACACCTGCCCCTCTCGCCCAAGTAATACCTGACCTCTCTCGCTTGCATGGCTGGTTAGAATTTGATGGCAAGCATAAACTTGATAAATTGTCTGCCTTGCATGGTAAGAGTGTCAATCCTTGTACCCACCTTGATTTTCCTTTGTTGGATAGGCTAGGGGTAGGAGCTCGTGTCCACCTTGAGCTCAGTCATGATTTGTGAAGTCCTGCTTCAACTCGAGCACCAATCCTACCTTGATCAGTCATGAGTTCTTCACGACGTTCTGGTTTGACACAGAATGTTTGAAGCTCAAGGGCAAGAGCAGCCTGCAATTTGATGCCACCCATGTCATTAATTTGTGTCTGGTCAATGAATGTTCCCACCTATCCATTGATGAGTTTAATTGCGTGCTTGGTTTTGTTACTGAGTCTGACATCGGTGCCCCTTAGTACCTTGAGGCCTTTGCTACATACCCACCGACCTTTGATGTCGACGCTGCCTTTCGGGAGTTAACTTGTGACTCTGATGCCGTGTACAACTCTCGACTCTCTAAGGCCCACCAGTTCACTGACCCTCATTGTGTATCCTGCACCGTTACCTAGCCATTACCTTCGCTGGTAAACTTAATTCTTCTGACAATGCCCTGCATAATTGTTGGGGAGTAAATGTTTGTGTGTTTGCTTGTTCTGCCCTTGTTTGTTTGTGTGCTTATTTTCTTGCTTGCGTTTCAGTGTTTAATTTGGGAAAATTTTTAAACTTTTTCTTTTCAGATTTTGTTAGGTTTTTATTTAAACTACATTTTTGTAAATATACCTTCCTGCTAAAACTATCACACTACCCTCTGTTTTAAAAACTCCCTAGATAGGATACACTATTTGATCCACTACACATAGAATAATTTGACCAATCATCACATCCTATCTGAACATGCATAATATCTGCCTACCTGCTCTTATGACTACATCAAGACCTAGACGCTCGTAGTCAACTGCATGACCCTGTGAGCATATTTGAGCCTCTATGTCAACATTTTTCGTGTGATAAATGCATAACTAGACACTAGTTAGGTTTGCATAATATCAAGGGTATAAGCACCATTAGACATGCGAAAGCTATAAAAATGACATCGGACTTTGCATTTTTCTTTTTCTTTATCTCTCGCCACTTCCATCAACATACCCTTGACATTCACCCCATGCCCACTCTTTATTCTCTTTTCTTAAACCACTCGAGCCTTTGCTTTGACGTTTTCCTTAGTCGGTGGTTAGTACTCATTGACGGTTGTTGCGGGGCTAGCGGCAGATCCGAGAACAACCTATGTGTGGGGGAGACGAGGTAACAAGGCCTTGGTGCTGAAAGCAGTGGTATGGTAAAATTAGAGATTGTTGCATCGATCAAATCAAAAAAGAAAAAAAAAAAGGTTTGTGCTTGCCCTGCTACTGCTTATTTTCTTTAAAAAAATTAAAAAAATTAAAAAAAAGTGTTCAAAGAACACAAATAAAAGCAGAGGAAAGCACAACAAAAGTAGTAAGGACCACCAGTACCAATCTAGAGAAGAACTTTCCTGCAAAAGAAGAAGACTCGAGCATCTAGCCCTTGCTGCGCCCGACTAATGAGTACTGCCTCACCAACTTCTCTTCCTTTTTCTACTAAGGAATCCTTTCTGCTCTTGAGTTGGTCCTTCCCTTCCTCTCTCTCTCTCATCTTCTTCTCTTTCTTCTCCCCATTCTTTGCCTCTTTTCTCCATACCCCTCATACACTAAAAATCCCTTTTTTTTGTACAAAGTCCTTTAGATTATTAGATTTCCCATCCATGTGTACTCTCACTCGGATTGACGTTGCAAACTTGACCCTTGTGCTATTTATTTGCATTATGTTGAGTATTAAACACCTAGCCCTGGTTGTGAGTGTGAGTGCATACACCTTATCTTATGAGGATTATTTGTGACTGGTTTGGTGTGGAAAGTTTTACCCTTGGGGTCGTTATTCCTTGGGTTTGATGCAGATGCTTCCTTAGGCAAGTATTATGTATTGTAAAGATGCAGTGTGTGATTCGCAGATTTTTCTTAAGTGTTTTGGATTGACTGTATGTGTTCTAGATCAGGGGCTGCTCTTATTTTTTACTTAATGCAATGCTTGAGGGCAGAAATTGGGGTAGTGTGGGGGAATTTGATAGTGTGTATTTTATGCATATTTTTTCCTTCTTTCTTAGTCCACTTTTTATCTTGATACTACTGATTTACGCCCGTTTCTCTCCTTTTTGCAGATCTGGAATTTTTTTGAAGGGAAATTCGCAGAAATGTACACTTTATAGACGGATTCTGCCGAGTGCTGAACGTTGAGGCCCTGCAGCTGATTGTTCGCAGATCGCAGGCGGAAGCTAAGAATCCCAACACAGAAAAGGAAACTCTCGAAGAGGAACTCTGACAGATTCTGTCTTTCATTCCCGCGATCCTCCAGCTGAGCGGAAGATTTATTTCCATCTTTGTAGTTATACTAGACTTAGGATTTCCTTTTTCGTATTTTTCCTATAAAGACATTAGCGATTTAGGGTTTTGGGTATGTAATCTTTTCGGATCCAAGTTTGCCTCAACTTTCGGATTCCAGACTTCGACACTTCCGCCTCCGGCGTCTTTTCCTGCCTTTGTAATAATTGATAACAATTTATGAAATGCCAAGGGTACGTTCGTCAACTCCCCTCGATAACGCCCCCCTATGGTAATGCCTTCTCTTCTGCTTATAAATACCACCCCATTCTAGATCTAAAGTAACAGCAAATTCTCTACTAAAATCTCTGTAGAATTTCATAGCCATACTAACTTAAGCATCGGAGTGTCTACGTCGGAGCCCCCCCTCCGGCGCTTTGCAGGTACCACGGACAGCAGCCACAGTGATTCCGGACAACCATAATCCTTATTCCACCCCCGCAGAAACTCAAATCTTATCAAATTGGTGCTTTCGTTGAGAGCCTTGGTTTAATTAAGTGAGCGTCCTTAATAGCCAAGCTCTGTTCTTCTGAGAATTTAAAGATTATGGCTTCTGATTCCGATCCGCCGCTGACTCAGTCCTCTAGTCTTCCATTTGATACCCGCAGACGACTATTTGCCTTCGCCACTTCAGATGCTCCCACCTCGGTGGAAGAAATTCCTTCAGGAATGTCAGATCTATCTCTCGCACAAACAACGGGAGTGTTTATGTTACAGCCAAGTACTCCTTTGTCCCAAATAGCGGGGTCAAGTCATTTTCCTCCTCAGTCGGGGGGATCCGTGGTGGATAGTGCAAATAACCCTTTCGCGAGCTCAATTTTAGCCCTTCGTGCTCAATTAGACCACTTAACAGAGTTGGCTAGCAGATATACACCTGCTACTTCTGGGTCAGGCGTGGCATCTCAATTCATTTTCACTCCATCAATCATTACAGAAAGACCACTATCATCCCCGCTGCATGCGAATGTCTCATCAACGCTGCCCACATTAAGTGCGCCAGTCAGTCTTGTACAGATTGCTCATAGGACAGTGGAGCCGTACATACCACAAGTACCTTTACTTCCTATTTCTCAAGAGGAGCGGCAATGGCGTGGGGAGGACAGAGGTCGTTGGGATGGAAGAAGAAATGAAAATAATAGAGATATGTCTCCCGGAGGGAGTGAAAGATCCAGCAGTAGGAGACACAAAACTAGGCCACCAAGGAGTCGCAGTCTGACTCCCAGGCGACATCATATCAGAGATCCGAGAGATCGTAGGTATCGTTTGGAGGCATCCCCGCCTCGACAGGCACGGGAAATCCTTGATGATACTTCGGGCCACCCCTTTAGCCTAAGCATAAGGCGTCATAGGGTCAGTAGACACGTAAAGCTCCCCTCAGAATCCTATGATGGCACCAGAGATCCCATCTCTCACCTTAACAAGGTGAAGGATTTTGTGCAATTCCAAACCCACAATGATGCGGCTTTGTGTCAAATATTTATAATGACCCTATCAGGGGTTGCACGTTTGTGGTTCAAAGGTCTTCCGGGTGTAATTCCGTTAGTTTCGCGCAGTTGGAATCTAAATTCAGGAGTCGATTTAGCACTACAGTCCCTATCAGGAAGTCAGCTGCTGCCTTGTTCGACTTACACGGGAAACCTCAGGAATCTTTGAGGAGCTTCCTCTATTATTTTGACACTGAGATGTCGCTAACACCAGGTGTAATGGTTGATTTCGCCATTGAAGCCTTAAAGCGAAACTGTTGTTATGGAAAACTCAGAGAAGCTTCAATGGTTGACCCACCGGCGACTTTGGATGCATTAAGGTTAAAAGCTCACAACTATGCGAGGATGGAAGAAGAAGAAAATAGGGATATAATTCGGAACATGCCGCCCACCATGCCTCCAGCCCCTAACGCTCTAATCCCTGCTACCCCTGAAGATCGGTTCATTGACGATTATGCTCAGCGAAAGGATCACATTCCCAAGACATTTAATTGGAGAAGAGGCAATCCCTCAAAGGGAAAATCTGGTGACCCCTCTAGCCAACGAGTTTATGATCCTTCTAAGGGACGAGTTTATGATTCAGATCCTCTTTCCTTCATTCTACCCCGAGCAGAAATACTGGCAATAGTGGAGCAGCGAAACCTGCCCATCCGTTATCCTGCCCCTGTAAGACCGGGGGTAATCCTGGGATGAAGAGAAAATGCATATTGCAAATTTCACAAAGCCAAAGGACACTCAACTGAAGCATGCCGAGAACTCAAAGCGGCGATAGAACGTCTGGTGGAGGAAGGCTATCTGGGGGAATTTGCCATGAAAACACGAGAAGAAGCTAAAAGTAACCCTACAAATAGAGTAGCTGAGAGCAGGGCGGCACCATCCTGCCCCCCAGGCCATGACACCGGTCTTACGGGAGAAGGCCGGGAAATACTTACAATCGATGATGAGGATGTCCCTATCATCAGCATCATCACGGGAGGCACACCTTATCTGGATGAAACCGCACAGTTGATACCCGCTCTAAGGGATAAGCGGAAACGGACTGGCATGACAATAAAGAGCGAAGCGATAAGTGCCTTGGATCGTATGGTATTATTCTTTTCTGAAGAGGACGAGAAGGGTGTGGTGTATCCGCACAACGACACGTTAGTAATTACACCCATTATCGCTAACCATGGAGTTAGAAGAACTCTGGTTGACAATGGAAGTGCCGTAAACTTGTTCTCGTTGGAAGCTTACAATCTCTTGAAGCGTTCAGATAGCGAGCTTACACCCTGTAAAAAACCTATTATTGGGGTAGACGGAGTCCCCATCCCAGTGACTGGAGTGACTACCTTGCCCGTATATTTCAAGGAAGATACCTCCAAACGGTCTGAGGAGCTTTTATTCTTGGTGGTGGATCTAAATCTGCCTTATAATGCCATATTGGGACATCCATTCCTCAACCATTTTGGAGCGGTGATATCGCAAAAGTATCTAAATCTGAAATACCCGTCCTGGGATGGTGTGGTCTCGATCTAAGGAAATTAGAAGTTAGCAGCTGAATGCTATCTGGTTATGACTCGAAAGAGTTGCGACAGTTATGTGTGCGTGACGGTGGACCCATATGAGCAAAATGATGAAAAATGTACTCAACCTGTAGATAAAATGACTCATGTCCCAGTCAGCGGGGTAGACGGAGTCGTATTTCTGGTTAGTGATAACCTCAACACAGAGGAAAAGCTGCAGTTGGTCCAACTATTGAATAAATGCAAAGGAGAATTTGCATGGAAACCATCTGACATGCCCGGTATCTCACGGAAGGTGGCAGAACATCGACTCAATGTCAACCCTGATGCCAGACCGGTCCAACAGAAATGACGTGCTTTCTCTGCTGAAAAGGCAAGGGCGGTCAAAAAAGAAGTTGTTAAGCTTCTTGATGCTGGCTTTATTCGAGAAGTGCGATATCCCACCTGGTTGGCTAACCCTGCTCTAGTCCCCAAGCCCAGCGGAGAATGGCGCATGTGCATCGATTTCACAGATTTGAATGACGCTTGCCCCAAAGACTGTTACCCACTCCCTCGAATTGATCAGCTAGTTGATCAAGCTACCGGATACACATACTTAAGCTCGTTGGACGCCAATTCTGGGTACCATCAAATCCCCATGGCCAAGGAGGATGAAGAGAAAACTGCCTTCATCACTCTGAAGGCCACCTATTGCTATACGGCAATGTCTTTCGGGTTGAAAAATGCTGGAGCCACCTTCCAGCGAATGGCGAATCAGGTCTTTGAAAAGCAGATTGGGCGAAATGTTGAAGTATATGTCGATGATATACTGGTTAAAAGTCAAAGCTTTGAAGATCACTTATCCGATCTGGTTGAAGTATTCAAAGTAATGAAGCAATATCAGATGAAGCTGAACCCTCAAAAGTGCATGTTCGCATTTCAAACGGGCAAATTTTTAGGATACGTGGTCAACCAAAATGGCATTCAGCCCAACCCGTCAAAGGTCCAGGCTATACAAGACATGATATCTCCTCAGACTATAAAAGAGGTACAGAAGCTAACCGGGCGCATTATCGCTCCGGGATGGTTTATTTCTAAGCAAGGAGAGAGGTGTCTCCCTTTCTTCAAAGTTATACGTAAGAAAGCCGCTTTCGGATGGACGGAGTGTGAAGAAGCATTTGCAAGCTTGAAAGCTTACCTATCGTCTGACTTGGTATTGACAAGACTAGAACCTGGCGATATCCTATACTTATACCTTGGGGTTGCTGACGAAGTGGTCAGTGCGGTCCTTGTGCGAGACAACGATCCCAGGCACCGTTCGGTGTACTTTGTAAGTCACATCCTGAAAGATGCTGAGCTCAGATACGCTCGTATTGAGAAAATCGCGTTAGCATTGATACAAGCCACACGGAAAATGAGTTGATACTTTCAAGCTCATACTGTCGTTGTGCTAACAGACCAACCTCTGAAAAGGATCTTTCGAAAACCTGAATCCTCAGGGAGGATGTTAATCTGGGCTCTTAAACTTGAACAATATGGGTTGCATTACCGATCCCGACCGTCTGTCAAGGCTCAAATCTTGGCGGACTTTATCGCGGAATGTACTTTCACGCCGGATCCTCTAACAGAATTGACTGAAAAGGAAAAAGAAGAATTGGACCTTCCCTTCCCTGAGACCTACACCGACCTGTGGGTTATCCACGTGGATGGCGCCAAAAATCAAGAGCTTGCCGGGGCCAGAATTTTCATGAGTGGGCCTCACGGCATCCATGTGCGATATGCCAACCGAATCCTGCAGCCGTTGTCCAATAACGCCGCAGAATATGAAGCCCTATTAGCCGGGCTCAGGATAGGAAATAGTATTTCAATCAAGGGAATACACGACTCTGGGAGGTTGGGAGACTTGCGGCTGAAAGTTTGCGGAGACTCCAAGTTGATAATAGACCAAGTGCTGGGACACTCTCAAGCTAGAGAGCCCATCATGGTACAATACCTTGCCAAAGTGAAGCACGAGTTGATAGAAATAAAGAAATGTGGCATACAGGTCAGCTTCGAGCACATTCCTCGAGCGGATAACGTTGAGGCTGATAACCTCGCTAAACGCGTGGCAAGTCCAGAGGCATCCATACCAAAGGGGGTGTACTACAGGGAGATACCCATACCCTCCTTCATGGAAGAACAAGCGACGCTCTGTGTGGAAGAAAGTGACAATGACTAGAGAATTCCCGTCATAAAATACTTGAAACATGATGAACTTCCAGCGGATAACGCTGAGAAGAAGAAAGTGCTAAAGCAAGTGGCACGGTGCACATACTTTAATGAGGAACTGGTAGGGAGGTGTTTCTCTCATCCAGCCGCGAGATACATAATAGAACAAGAGGGTCTTCATACCCTCCGCGAAATCCACGAGGGAATTTGTGGCATGCACGCATCTGGCGAAACCATGGCTGCGCAGGTCTTTCGATCGGGGTTCTACTGGCCCACCATTCAAAGAGACTGCCATGATTATGTGCGAACTTGCCAAAAGTGTCAGGAATTCTCCAAGATTCCTCGGCAACCCGCTGCACAAATCCATGATATTATCGCTCATTGTCCTTTTGCGAAATGGGGAATTGATATCCTTGGACCATTTCCAAAGGCAAGATCGCAACTAAAGTTTGTGGTCGTATTAGTGGACTACTTCACCAAATGGGCAGAAGCTGAGGTGGTTGCCAACATCACAACAGAAAAAATCTGGCATTTCTTCAAGCACCAAGTTATCATGCGCATCGGAGTTCCTCGCGTATTAGTTAGCGATAACGGAACGCAGTTCACCAGCCAGTTCTTTAGAAACCAATATGGGGAGTACCGAATCGAGCAGAGATTCTCTTCCGTGGCTCATCCGCAGACCAATGGTCAGGCTGAGGTGACAAACCGAGCCATCCTGAATGGTGTTAAGAAGAACCTGGAAGGATCTAAGAAGAAGTGGGCAGATGAACTGCCGTATGTGATGTGGGCATATCGCATGACCGCGAAAACTAGTACAGGAGAGACACCATTCGTACTGGCTTTCGGCACTGAGGCCGTTACGCCCGTGGAGATTGGTACCGTGAGCTTACGGGTAGCTTACTTCAGAGAAGAGTTGAATGAGGAAAGGTTGCGTGCGAATCTTGAGGCACTGCCTGAATTACAAGAGGAAGCTCTTCTGAAGATGATGCACTATAAGCAAAAGATATCGCGTTATCATAACAGGCGCGTCAAGGAACGAATCCTAAAAGAAGGTGATCTAGTACTCAGGGATCAGCGAGCAACTGGTCAACGCCGGGGAAAGCTCAGTCCAAACTGGGAAGGGCCATACCACGTTACCCGTATCATCGGGAGAGGAGCGTACCATTTGGAAACACTCGATGGTACCCCCTTGTCTAACTCCTGGAATATCGCTCGTTTAAAACTATATCATGCTAGATCCTGATTTATCTCTACACCTTTTACTAACACCAGCCTTGACCTGTACTAACGCTCGAGTAATGAGCTTTCTTGTGTTTTGTGGCTGCGTATAGGCGTGCAGATGGATAATAAAAGAAAAGTATTGGGAGTGAAAAGTCCTATCCTTGCGATAGTCGGTCCTGATCCACCGACTCGTTAAGTGAGGGCACGCCCTGACACACTTGATATTTGGCGTTAGGAGTGAAAAGTCCTATCCTTGCGATGGTCGGTCCTGATCCCCCGACTCGCTAAGTGAGGGCACGCCCTGACGCATTGGATATTTAACGTTGGGAGTGAGAAATCCTATCCTTGTGATTGCCCTGTGTGGGGCCATAAGATGAGGCACATCCCGACACCCCTGGGAGTGAAAATTCCTATCCTCGTGATGGTCGGTCTGGATCCACCGACTCATTGAGTGAGGGCACGCCCCGGGATTTCCGAAGGTGACAAAGCCTAATCCTCAGGACAACCATTCTCATGGAGACAGTTCGTTAAGGAGGGGCACACCCCAGGAAGATACTAACTCCGTCTTGGAAGTAAAAATCCTACCTTGGCGGCAGGGCGAATATAGACGGCTCGCTAAGAGAGGGTACAATTCCAAGACGTGAGGATAACGCCGAAAGTGAAAAATCCTAACCTGGTGACGGCCTGTCCTGACCAGACGGCTCACTATGAAGAGGTACTTTCTGGCCAAATGTGGTAACCTAGAAAGGCGAAGAATCGCGAAATCCCAGCGAGTAACCAGATGTGGAATCCCTGGTGAAGTGAGCTGGTTGAGAAAGCGATAATAAGTGACACCTATGCCCTAGAATGGCGGCGGATCGACCCTACGAGAAATTCGAGTCTATTATCGCATATCTCTTACTGACAAAAATTAATTGAGAATGTGCAGGATATCTCTAAATGGTGGAGATCGTGATGTCCGATGCAGCGAAAGAGTTGCACAACTCAACAGGGCCTAAAAACCTACTTGTTATTTTTCTTGGTCAAGGAAAGAAGAATGCTTCTTTAAGAAACGACTTCCTTGGTGCGGTCAAGCGGTGGCTAGGTTGAACCTGATGACAAGGATGCAACAGTCGCGCGGGAAATTTTTTTTTTTTAAAAAAAAAAAAAATAGCAATAACAGAAGCTGATATCATTGAGCATCATTGTTCAAAAACCCATAAAGGGTCATAAAATATGCAAAGGATAACAAAAAGAGACAATGCTCTATCCTCACAAAATGAAAGGGCGATAAGGCCCTGCCTACAACTGGTCGTCCAAAATCTCTTGCTCCGGGTAGCCTTTTGATCTAGCGAAGCGGAAGCCCTCGTCATTAAGACCGGCAGATCTCTCAAAAAAAGCGTTAGAGACAGCCTCACCATCGTAAAGTCCCTCCCCGTGAACCTCCACAAAGCAATCGGCCATGATGGAAACACTCTCCTCAATATACCAGCGTCTCTTGATAGCTGATTTCGCCTCAAGCGCCGTTTTCTCTTCTATTAAAGTTGCTCTTTCTCCCGTCAAGGCCGCTTTCTCCTCCTCGAGAGTGGCAGACTTTGACTGTTCAGTTGTCAGAGCAGCGTTAGAAGTGACCAATTGTTCCTTTGCAGTGGCTAATTGTTCCTTTGCCTCCCTTACCTCCTTTTTAGCTGCCTCCAGATCCGCCATATATCTGTCTCGCTCTTCTGACAGTCGTTGTTTCTCCTCTTGTTCTTGAGAAAGCTTGGCTACAGAAGTGGCTAGGTCAGCCACCTTTTGTGACACACGCTCAGCATAAAGATGAGATTGGAGGAACCCAGAGAAAAGCGTAGAGCGCAGCATGTCGGCTTGCTCTTTGTCTCCAATAGCAGCAAAAGATTTTCGTTCTTCAGGAGAAGTTAACATGTGTGCAGCCAAGAACGATGCAGTGACGGTCGAGTTATCACCCCCCATGGCTGCAATTCCTGAGCTGCGAAACATAGTCATGTCCACCTAATGAGTGATAGGCCCAATGGCATTATGTGAGCTCACATCGGCCATAAGATTGGACACTATCGTCCCCTCCCCGAAACGCCTAAGTGTGGAAGCAGCGGAAGGAACAAAAACAACGGTGGTGGGAGAAGGAGGTTGGTTGGAAGCAGAACCTCCTTGAGGTATGAATGTTTCATTAGGATGAATAGAGGCGACACCCCATTGGAACGTGGCTTGAGCCTGATAAGAAGAAAATTCTGACAGCTCGTCGTGGTAGACTGTGGTGTTAGAAGAAAAGTGAGGCATCTCTGAACCAAATGGAGGCGGAGAAGTCTCAAAAGGTGGAGGCATGGCCGCGTTCTCAAAAATGCTACCAGTCTGAACCAAGGGAGGAGTGGAAGAGTCAAGAACAGCTTGAGGCCTCTCCCCGACATCAACCTGACTCGAGGACAAACTTGCACCTGCTCCCGTGGACTTTTGTTTCTTCCTCGGACGACCCAGAATACGCCTCACGTCCATGTTGCCTCGTGATGACGAAGGAGGGGAAGTACCAGAAATATACTTAAAAAAAAAGAAAAAAGAAGAAGAAGGGGGGAGCAATTAACAACAAGTAAAGTACAAGCAAACATTGAAAAATGATGCGAAAGATATCGGGGGAAGTATCTATTACCGTCCCAGCGGTAGGCGCTTCCGAAGAGCCGACCGCGTCAGAAGAGGGTAGAATCAGTGACTGGAGGGAGGCAACGTTCCGGGTCTTCTTTTACTTTTTTCCTTTGGCGGAAGCTCTGCGAGCGGATGGTCGAGGCGGAAGAATAGCGACTGATATGACAGGAACACCAACTGGAATGGTATCGGTTTCCTTCTCAACAGATGCAGAAGATGTTTGGGGAGGAACCGAAGCGGCGGCTGATGTGGTGGCGATATTGACAGCCGCGGTCGTTTCCCTACCACGAAGTCTCTTCCGGCGCCTCCTGACGCTCTCCGGAACGTAATCCGGATCAGTTGCTGCAAAAGCACAAGACAGCGTCAGTGTTAGTACCAATGATGGAAATCAAAGATTGACGCTATACTCATGTCTAACGCAGTCTTTGATATCGGTCCCGCAAGCCAGAAGGCGAGTGTGAACGCTGATGTCCAGACTGAGCAACTTGTCAAACCATCCTTGTTCCGTTTCATCAAGAGCCACGCGGCGCCAAGCCAAATCCTTGACGCTTTGGTTGAAACCAGACCGCCACCATGGCTCCGGAAGATTAGGGGTTTCAACCAAAAAAAATTACTCTTTCCATTTATCAATGGAAGACTCCAGATGAAGGAGTTTCCAGGTGAAGTTTTTGAGCGAATCGTCATTATAATGAGGTGATATCGCTATCACACCCCGACGGTTACACATCTTAAACAGAGATTTGAGTAATGCAAGGGAAGGAGATGTAATTCCTTTGTACTTGCAGAGTTCTAAAAAAGCATAAATGCCACAGTAGGCATTCGGAGCTAGTTGAACAGGATTCAAATCCAGAGAGGTAAGCAACTCTTGGATAAATCCGGTCAACCGGAAACCGGAAACCATAGCGGAACATCTGGGCATACAGGATTCTACGATTACCGGTTAGGACGCTATTCAAGCGTAAAGATGCAGGGGCGACAATAGCCTTGAAACCCTTAGGGAGGGTAGCCCCATAATCAGACAGATGTTTATCAAGAATGGCAGAAGAAGTAATAGTACTAGTTATGGTCTCTTTTTTTTCTTCATCACGCAATTTAGACCCAGAAGTATGAGTTTTTCTTTTTGTCATGGTGGGAAAAGAAAACAAAGAAATGAAGAAGATGGTAAAGGGAAATGGAGAAGTACCTTTTGGGAAGAAAATCAAAGTACCCAGGGAATGAATGCCAGAAACGCAAAACGATTCAAGAAGATGTAGAGAAACAGATTATCGAAAGTAGAAAAAAGAGATAAAGGCATGACTGCTGGAACAGTCGCTACGCGCGTGACAGACGTGAGTAATGAGTACAACCCTAGAAAGACGAGAAGACGTTTTGATACTGTCAAATCACGGTAGCCCTAGCGTCCCGATGAGCAGACACGTGTCTTCGAATCATCATGATCCTTCAATCACATTAATAAGGGGATTCTAAGCATTAAATGCTCCGAAAAAGCAAAATTGCTTTATCAGAAGAGATCAAGCATGATGACGTAATCAACAAGATAACACCATGAAGCAAATTAATAGTTATCCAAAGAAGAGCGGCAGTTATCAATTATTACAAGCCAGATAAAAGTAATGCGGAAGAGAAAAATAAAACACTCTCAAATGCCGCCTTATGCTCATTTCGGAAAAACTCCCTTGACGCCCCCGACATCTACATCCTTTAACCTCTTAAAGGCATAGTCAGCTATCTTGGCAGGATTGAAAGTCCCGCTGCGATAATAATCTAGGAATCCGGTGGCAAAAGCTTGTATCGCCTTATCCTTCCATCGCGACATCTCATGGGATATCTTCGCCAACCTTGCATCGCGGGCCATTATCTCTTCACGAAGGAGAATGTTCTTTTTGTCAGCCGTCATCAGTTCTGCCTCCAGAAGTTCTATCTTTGCTTTCCCTATTGACTTTTCTCTAGCCAACTCAGCACGACAATCATTAAGCTCAGCTTGGGTATCGCTTTGGAGTCGTGTTAACTCCACCACCTTAGAAGGGGAGCCCTGAGCCTTGTTACCCTGAATATCGAGGAAGTAATTTAGCATGCGAAAGCTGGCCAACACTTCATTCAAAGCGCGTTCGCGATGAACCTCCAGAGGAAGCTCTGACATCTCCTCCCTATCTCTAGGAGAGTTAAAGATCACACCTACCGCGGAACCCACCGGCTCATTTCGCGATAACGGATCTGATATCCCTAGTGCGCGAAGTCCGCTGGTGCCAAAAGTAGACAAATCCAAGCGATAGGAAGTGGCTCCTTGAAGACCTTGGGAAGATAGATTGGTGGTAAAGGGAGGAGAGAGGCTTTCAACGGAACCCCCAGCTCCTGAGATAGAAGTACAGAATAATAGCGGAAGGCCATTAGGCAGAGGAACGGCAGGTGCAAAATTTAGGACGGCGACGTCAGGAATAAAAGACGAGAGAGGAGAGTCAGGAGCGGCAGTCGGAGGAGGAAGGTTGACCTCCGACGGAGCCTTGGGAATTTCAGGAGAAATGTCGGTTGACACCTCGGCTGCCACTGCTACCTTGGAAGTGCTTGCGCCCGTGAAAGAGCCAGTCCCAGTAGCAGGGGTTTCGCTAACTTTGTATGAAGCAGCCGCAATGATGGGGTTGCTACTTCCCGTGCGTAGTTTCTTACGCTGAGCTGCGAAAGTATGATGAAGCCCGGAATCATTGTCCATGTCCTCACTATCGTTGTCGGGTATTTCAGCCTTAGGACGATTCAAAGTCACTCCTTGTCGAACAGGTAACCAGTCCTTGAGAAATTGAGAAGCACAGTTAGAGATGCCTCGCTTGGCGACAATTTTGAATCTTTTTCTTTTTGGTGGAGCGGCAGGATGACTGGAACTTTTAGGCGTAGGAGATGGTGGCCGCGTCTGGAGTGGTCTTACGTTAAGAGGAACGTCTTTATCGCTCAACGGTTGGTTTTCAGCATCACCTGCCAACAGGACATATCAGAATATTGAATTAGCTGAAGTGATAACGAGAGAAAAGAACCTTACTTATAGTACACTTCTCTATAAGCCTGTGCAAGGCAAACTCTCGAATGCGGAAGGACAATTTCAACCCCAGCAGCATGTTCGTCTGTCGGAGCTCGTCCTTGGATATGGTTGATGGATTTGTCCAAATGGAGTCATTGAGACACCGATTGAAACCTCCGGGTCAGGGGCGGAAAGGCAAATTCACAATAAAGAAACGACTCTTCCAACCCGCCATGGTCTCTTCGAAACCCCGGAATCTCTGCCAGAATGAATGAACCAGTGCGTTACTCCATCTTGGGGCGATATCTACCACGCAGTTACGGCACCTAAAGCTAAAAAACTTACGGAATAAATTGATAGACGGGACAAGGATGCCCCGCAACTCGCAAATACGAATGAAGGCGTGAATCCCACACGAAGAAGGAGGCGTAATCTGAGCCGGATTAATGTCATATCGTACTAATAATCTTTTCATTACTTCATGGACGGGAAAGCGAAAGCCATAAAGGAACATGTCAAAATACACCATCCTATCGGCCCCCGATAGGGGGTCATGAAGCCGATAGCCGGCATCAGGAATTCTAGCGGAATAACCAGGGGGGGAAAATATGTTGTTTTCCTCCAACTCTGCATCTAATACCGCTTGATCAATGAAAATACTGGGAGTTCTCTCTATTTCTAAATCTATAGGCTGCTGGAGAATCTGGAGACTCCTCAAAGACCTATTTGCGACCAGAGGCCACTGAGAATCTTTGGGTATTCTAGAGGTACTCATAATTAATCGGCAAGAAGAAAATCTGAGGGAAACAGGTGAAGTACCTTGAATCAGAAGGCGGTGGACAAACCGTCTGCACCTGCGAACGGTGGTCATAACTTCCTTCAGAGCAAAATCTAGAGAGAGAAGGGAGAAATTTCAAAACGAGAGCAAAGAGTATTAAAAGAGAGCAGTTACTCCCTTTTAAAGGCTGAGTACGAAGAAGTTGAACAGCCTGTGAAAATGGGGCACGTCCCCAAGTAAAAGTGACACGTGTGAAAGCCTCAGAAGGGTATTTATGTCTACGCATTTATAACTTCTAGAAGAGGTAGTTGCTGACAATTAGTTGCAAACAGTTGCAGTTAGAGCAACGGTTAATTTCTCAGCGATAGCCAGCCAACAGAGGGGCTAACGCCTGAACATGCAAGACTAAAGAAGTAAAACATTATGAAATTCAATAATAAGCCATGCGGCATCTACAAGGGAATGCCAAGGGGGGAATTAATCATCGTCAGGCCAATAGGAATGCCAGTACCAATACTCCTCGTCTGAGAACGGAAGTTCCTCATCAATGAAAGGAGGGAACCCGTCAGCTTTTTACTCAGTACTACACATTAATGGTTTGGATTCCTCTTTTATATCAGAAGGTGCCGCCTTGACGACGGTATCGCTCGGAGGAACCTTCTCTTCGAACCAGTCGGCAGGAGGAGATGATCTTTTATCCTCACAAACCGGAGGGGCTGAAAATGAGGAAAACCAGCCGGTGCTACTGATCTTCGCTCTCTTCTTCGGCCTTTTCCGACCACCGCGGCGGTGCAATCGCTTTCTCATGCACGAAGGCGAAGGAGGGTCATCCGAATCCGGCGTGGTTGGAGGGGTTGGGCGAATCTCACGTTCATCGGAAACCTGATCATATGAGTCAGCTATGATGAACGAGAATCAGTAGCGGCAGAAAAATACTAAGAAGAAGATGAACAGAAAAAAGAAGAAGGAGAACTTCCCATAAATAGTCTGAGTAGCAAGACTCTTCGATTTTCTCTAGGCGTGAAAAGAACATGATTTAATGCATCTCGAGAAGATCAATCATAATGGAAAAATCAGGTCCTTCGAGCACGCCTGTTGGGAATTTTTCCACAATCAGAAAATACAGAAAAACTGCCCAATCAGTTAATGCTGAAAAGACGGCGCATGATTAGCACCCAGCGGTTCGCCGAAGCAACCGTCGCCACCTAGCAGAAAGAGGAGAATAAAGGCTGCAAAGTTCTGATCAGTGGCAGACTCGTTTTCAGTTGGGCTTAATTATAACTCTCAATTGAAGCAAGGGCTTACGCCCCAAAAAAGAAAGAAAGGAATCGCAAGCTCAATAACGAAAATAAGTTTCATTACGGCCTAGCGGCCTAGATATACGTCTGCATACATAACAAAAGGAAAATAAAAAAGATGCCACAGTGGCAAGCCTTTAGGCCCGGGACCCGGCATCATCATCATCAACCAATAGGGTAGGGATATCCCTCAAGGCCTCCTCCACCGAAGTCAGCTCAGAAGCGGTGTTCCTCATGCTCTTCAAGCAGCAGTTCAGCAAGTCCTTCCTCTGCTGCAGCAAGGCGATGGCTACTTCAATACGACAGGTGGCGATGGCCAACTTAGAGACATTCTCGATGGGATTGAAGTCCTCTATGGTAGCGGACCCAATCCTGGCCTGGATGGGGGCCATCATTCCCCGAAGCTCCAGGATATCTTCACCGGACTTTGTCATCATGTTCTCCAGGAAGCTGGTGTCACCCTCGATAAGATTTTTGAGGGTCAAAGCCTTGGAGATCAGGAAATTTCTAGTGAGATCTTCCATGAGAAAATGGCAAAAAATAAAAAAAAAGGAGCAGAGAGAATGTGAAGAATTGGCACTGGAATAAGGGTCGCATTTATAGATCCAGAACAACAGTTGTTCACCTGGGAATCTCAAAAATCGGGCCGCTCCCATTATCTAACAGCGATAGGAGAGAAGGCTGACGCGGAGCTTCTAAAAGATACCCGAAATGCTCAAGTGGAACATGGACAAAGGTCCATGACAACATAACGCCATGCGATTTGTAGGCGGCCCATAGCATAAAAACCGTGCAATATCGCAGGTGGCTGTGAGCAGCTTAAAACCGCGTTGATATTGCAGGTAGCAACGACGTAAGACTGCACAAATCGTAGGTAGTTTATGAGGAAAAACCATGTGGGTTTACAAACGGCTTACGCGCTTGAAAAGAGAAAGCGATATGCATAAGCGAAAACCTATGGAGGTAACTGGAATCTATCATTACTTGATATTTTACTAACAGGACATATTTGAAAATATGCAGGAAAGACAGGGATGTATCACCTTCAGAATGATGTATAGAGTCCTGAAGGGGTAATATCATGATACTCTACCTCACCAATGTTGGTCGTATCGAGCATATTGTGGGGATGTCAGCGTTACAGTTTTCGTGCCTCACCGACACAACTACAACGCCATCTCCACCGACAGTTCGATCACCACCCTCATTATGACCAATGGCTAACTCAAGGGATTTGTTCCCGTTATCTGACCCGTTATCGGAGATCCTGTGTCTTCGTACTATCAGAAGAATCCGAAAGAGTCCGAAAATACTTGCGAATCTGCCACAGTATGAAAGCGGTAGCATTTCTCCAGAGGCAGAGAAAGAAGCCCTTGGTAAACACTCGAGCTCATTTTCAGTTGGGTTTATGATAACAATTGATGAAATGCCAAGGGTACGTTCGTCATCTCACCCGTGGACAAGGGCAGACCCCTATAGACCTTGACTTACTCCGGCACCCGGTTGCCGCCCGCGATAAGCTGTGCACCCTGGGATAGTCGACATCAGTGGGGGGGGGGTCCCATATGACGTCATCCTATCCCAGGAAGGCCGATAGCATCACGTAGGCGATACCTCGCCAGTGATATCATGTCTGGGGTCCCACTTGACGTCACCCTAGTGACGTCATCCTGGGCGTTATCTCCCCTCGATAACGTCCCCCTGTGGTAACGCCTTCTCTTCTGCCTATAAATACCACCCCATTATAGATCTAAAGTAAGAGCAAATTCTCTACTAAAATCTCTGCAGAATTTCATAGCCATACTAACTTAAGCATCGGAGTGTCTACGCCGGAGCCCCCCCTCCGGCGCTTTGCAGGTACCACGAACAGCAGGTACAGTGATTCCGGACAGCCATAATCCTTATTCCGCCCCCGCAGAAACTCGAATCTTATCAATAATCTTGGGGCCTTAGCTCCGGTCGGTATTCAATAGCAATTTATTGCGTTTCCTTCTCTTCTCTTTTATGCAACTTATTTCTTTTGTCTAATCCTTAGTATGAGCGGCTAAGCTCTCCCTTCTTAGCAAAGGTTATTCGAAGGATGATTAGGATAGTTGTGAGGTCAAAACATTTTTAATAAACTCCATGCTTGTATTTGCTTGTTTACCATTTTCTTGTCAATTTATCTAGGGATGATTAGGAGTCTCGCCAACTATTAATTGAACCTAGGTGATTACAACCATCTTTGTAGTAATAACTAACGTGAGGCTACACAGTAGAGTTGGCAACTAAATCAGAGTCATCACGCCGAACTGGTACAATCTGATTAGGGTAAACAACCAAGTAGGGTAGTGCCTAGATCATACTGAGTGTCTTGCCCTAGGTGTGTCTTTCCTCTTCTTCATTGGCATCTGAGCATTGTCTCCATAAGCGTATGTTGGAGGACGATAGATTGTCAAGGTTAATCCATAAGCGTACCTTGGAGTAACTTCTCTTACGAAGGATAGTAGGGGACCTAAGCATACCGGGTCCCTATAACACATCTATGAACTAGGAGAAGAACATCTTTGCACCAATGACCGACTAACCGAAATACAACTAGAGATAGACCTTTGCTAGGAACCATTTCGCATCGATTTCATACCTTTAATTATTATGCTTTATTCTATTTTATTTAGTTTAGTAATAGTTGATCAAACAATCTCTCATAACCGCCCACTAGTACTGTTTCAGTTGTTTATCCGAGTCATACACTAAAATAAGCGTCTTGCCCTAGCCCATGAATTCGACCTTGTTACCACTATATGTAATTTTTATTGTGCATTAGGCAGCAGGTTTTATTATTATTTTTGACGACTTCGACAACCGATCACCCCTCTCATGCTCGTATCATCACCAACCCCTTCAGGAGGATTCGCCGTCGAATCTATATCTCAGAGATGGGAAATTTGAAGCACTCTTCTTGAAACTCAGAAGTTCGTTCTTGTGTGTGTGCTCTTTACTTGAGGAAGGAATGTCACCACGGATGCGAATAACATACCAATATACGCTCACGAGGTTGGCTAGGGATGTAGCAAAGTAATTGGTTCTCGTAAGCGCCAAACTTCTTAACGAAATGAGTGGGAAACTCCTGCACAAGAGAGGCTCACAAATAGAAGGAAATGAGAGATCAATGTTAGAATGAGCTAAATGATCCTCATTGCCCAAAGGCATGCTCATTGGCTCGTTAGCAAATAAAATATTCTCTCTAATTCTCATTTCACTTCCTTCGATCACACTTTCAACCCCTCTTTTATGTTTCCCCACTATCTTAACTCCTAAAAATAGCGTTGTCGAATTCAAACAAAGAATTGGCAATAATTTTAAACACATTTGGTTCAATGTTGCTTTTCACACTCCCATTATTCACTCCACTCATCTCTTTTTCCATGTAAATTTCACACATAACATCCTTTTTTTTCTCTTCACTCAATTTCTTATTCGTATGCTCATTCTTTTCATGCGGACTATTTTTTGCACTCACATTTTTCACTCCATTGTTAGGGCATATTTCACTCAAGTGCCCTCTACCCGTACATGTGGTATGAAATATATCTCTTGCTCCTTTAGGAGTAGAAGAAGAAAAGGAACTGGAATTGGAGTCCACCCGGATGTTACCTCGGTTCCTATGCGCTCGGCCACCTCTTGGTTCATGTGGCGCGACTGCATAGAAGTCGTTGTAGTGTGTGGGTAATTATGGTTTGATATAAGGTTCTCGGATATGCTGGAATGGTGCACTAGTGGAGGGGCTATGGCCAAGGCTGTGTGCGAAGAAGCCTTGGCCATAGCTTGTCATTCGGCCCCTTTGTTAACTTCGACCTTGGGGAGGCACACGTCTCGTGTGAGGCTAATAGCTAGGTGGAGGATGCATGCTTCGGTAGTAGACGTATCGCCTAGAATTGCGGCCATGGCCAAGGCTTTGATGGGAAGTGGAACCTAGGCCATAGGTTGGGACATGAGGACTTTGAGACTTTTTGTAGCCATCATACTCACTACAACTTTGGTCTTCTTGGTCTTGATATCCGTCCACACTATCAACATGATGTTTATAGTCATTTTCACCACAAGGATTGTATGCTTCCTCTCCATGAAATTGGTAACTATCATAGGCATGAGGATGGTAGCCATCATCACCATATGGTTTGTAGCAAGCTTCACTAGAGGAATTATAGCCATTGTCCCCATTGCATCGATAGTTATCACGATCGTCATACATCCTTTGGTCACAAGATTCACAATCGCTATCTTGTGACATTGTACCTACAAAAATAACAAACTATATATATACATATACGTTAGTAAAAAGTGTACTCGCTCACGTATTTCGCTTGGTCTTTGCACTCCTCTCTATTGCGCTCATTATCACTCAACTCACACTTCTGAATTGTCTCCAACTCACTTGGAACAAGCTAAGGTAAGGTAAGCACAATGATCAAGTAATGAAATTGACTCAAGGAAGCAAGGAAACAACATGCACAAGAGCAACTCAAGATAAACCGCTAGGAGGACTCAAATTGGGCTCGGAGAAGAAACAAAACATGAGAGGACTTAAGTGGTTAGACTTAACACTTGACTTAAGACTTTAGGACTGGAAGAAGAAGACTTAAAATATGGATTTTAGACAAGTAAAAGGCAGCTCTTACACTTTAACTTTAATATTCCCACGGTTTTGCTCCTTTTTGCTAGCTTTTAAGTATTTTTGGTTTAAAACTTGTGTGTCACTTGGTTCTCTTAGTTTAGGACATTTAGCTTAGGGCTTTGGGCAGTCTTTTTGGTAGGTTTATGGAGTAAAGAGCAGCTATAAAAACCAGCTGGGTGTTGCCGAAAATGGTATTGATGCGATCACGCCTAGCTTAAAGCTTGAAGAGCGAGAGATGGCGCCAAGAGGGCCAATCACAAGGAGCATGGCCAAGAAGATCACCCTATGGATTGAGGCCAAGATGAGCAAGGATGTGCTTCAAGATGAAGGCCAGACACTCATGATGATCGTACACTAAGTCGGAGGCCAAGAATCGAGCTGGAAGCCATCAAAAGACAAGTTTAGCAATTTTTGTCTAGTAGCTACGGTGATGTGTCACTCTCGACGAGGTACCCTCCATCCTTAAGTTCTACTATTCCATACCGAGAGGAGGACACTTCGGTGCCAAGAAGACAACCTTGAAGGTTTTGGAGGTTCGCTTCTTTTGGCCCTAAATCTTCAAGGATAGTTACATGTATTGTGCAGCATGCCCTCGTTGTCAGATGACTAGTAATATCACTGCCTCAAAATTAGATGCCCCTCACTAGCATTCTTGCGTATGAGATTTTTGACATTTAGGGCATCAATTTCATGGGCCCCTCCCCTAACTCATTTGGTAATATCTATATTTTACTTGCGGTTGATTATGTTTCCAAATGGGTCGAGGCCAAGGCAGGAATGATGATTCCAAAGTTGTTGTAGATTTCCTCCATGCTAATATTTTCAACAGGTTTGGTACTCTGCAAGCACTCATCAGTGACTGTGGTATGCACTTCTGCAACCACATCATGGCAAACGTTCTCACCAAGTATGGCGTCAGTCATCACATGTCTACGAAATACCATCCAGGAATCAATCCAGGCAGGACTAGAGCTTGAAGTAATAGGATGCTCTTTGGGCCTACTATATAGCCTTCAAAACCCCCATTGGCATGACTCCTTACAAGCTTGCTATGGTGAACCTTGCCATTTACCAGTCGAGATCGAGGACAAGGCATTCTGGGCCATCTGTAAGGTCAACATGGATATCGGTGAGGATGGACAACACCGACGTCTACAGATTCAAGAATTCAAGGAACTCCATGATGATACCTATGAGAATGCATTGATCTACAAGGGCAAGACAAAAGCCCATCACGATAAGTTGTTTTCCCGTAAATATTTTACTGTTGGACAAAAGCTTTTACTGTACAACTCTCGTCTCAAACTTTTTGCAGGAAAATTGAAGTCCAAGTGGACCGGCCCCTACCTTGTTACGGCAATATATGACCATGGCGCCATTGAAATTTAGAGCATGGATACCGGGGTCATCTTCAAAGTCAACGGTCATCGTTTGAAACCTTTTTCAACTCCTTTTCAAATTAGAACTTCCAAATCCTTTATTTGAAAAGGAGAGGATTTTTCGGTTGGGATTTGTAGGTAGTTAGGATTCTACTAGCCCACTAAAGCCCATATCCACATGCTTGGATAAAGACAAACGGCTAGTACGGCCGCACATAAAGGCAAGCCACACGCCTTTCCTTCTCATTACTCACTTGACATTCTCTCTCCTACGTTTTTTTTGCTTTCTACAGTTTTTCCTCTTCTCCAGCACGCTCCAGCCCCTACAACTTCTTCTGCTTCTCCCACAATGGTGCACTCCAAACATGCAGTCCCTCTCTTTGCGGCAGCGATGAATCCTCCACCTCCGTCTTCACCACCACCCAACTCCAAGAAGAGCTAATGATGATCGAGCACCAAACCGATGGTCGGGAGTCATACGAGTGCCTATCCTAAACCCTAGGCCACTCGCATGGCCTCCCGCATCTATCACAACCATCGCATGAGCCCGTGTGCCCATCCCCAGTCCTAATCCACCCGCGTGGCCTCCCGCACCCATCACGGCCATCATACGAGTCCTTGCACCTATCGTAGCCTTCGCGGGCCTCATGCCTTAGTCAGCCAAATTCATGAGGACCTCCCACATCAAGGCGCTCAAGCCATGAGGCCACCCGCACAAATCCTAGTGACCCATGAGGCCTTCCGCGGCAATGACTGAGTGCGCGACTACACTACCCTTTGCAAAGGACACATTTTCCACAACTCATGGGCTTCGAGGCCCATCAAGACAACCCTGGACTCGGCCAAGAAGGGAGCCTTCTCGAAGGGCACAACTGTCACAAGTGCCATCTTTTGTACCCTAGTATAAAAACTGAACTTAGCCATTTCTCTCATTAGTTTAGTTTTGTGAGTGAATTTGTAGAGTGAGAATACTCCTCCCCTTTCACCCTAAACTCCATTTTGAGAGAATTAGTTTGAGTTGAGAATACTCCTCCCTAATTCTGCCAAAACCTATCCTTTGTGTTGTGTAATTTGTAACCTTGTTTGTAATCGTTTGCAAGCCGTTCTTGCAAACGAATTTGTGAAATATTATTGTGAGCTTATTACCATGTTCACATCGCATTTTCTTCAAGATATCAAGTGTGTTTAAATAATCTTCATTCGAGCTCCTTCCTACTCGCAATCCCTCCGCGCATCACGTCGGTAAACTCTTTCCCTTCCACCGTGTCTTTCCTTGTTTTCCTTTCCGCTACATTGTCCGTGTCTTTTCCTCTTGTGTGGTGCTTTTTTTCCTTGTCTTGTGTGTATAAACTATCAGGCTATACCCTCTTAAAAATCTCCATACACTACGACTCACTTAAATCAAGCTGGAGCGTATCATGTGGTAGCGGAGCATTTGGAAGGTCAAGGCATTAGAGGCTAATACCACCGAATACAAGGAGGTCACGCCACCAGGTCACCACAGGGTCGTATGCAGCAAAATCCCAAAGAATCCACTCCTAGTTGCATGCCAGTAGCCATGGGGAGTGAAGCAAGGCACAATACCGAAGTCATTCCTGCCACTAAAAACCAAGTCCCCATTCCTCACTACTCTATGCACGCACTAATCCATACCAAGAGTGGGACTTTTATGGGATGTGTATGAAGAGGCTAATGATGATTTTTATGAACTTGCCATGCACAATATAGGGACGAGGCAACGAGGGAAAGTGCCACAGTTTGGTGAGCACTATGAGCGCAACCAAGAGCCGAGAATTGATGACAACCTAAGTAGCATCAAGGTCCGAATTCCTATCTTTGAAGGCACTACTAACCCATCTGAACACCTCAAGTGGGAAGGTAAAATTCAAATAATATTAAATTGTCATCAATACTCCGAGAGTAAGAAGATCAAGCTAGCGGCAATGGAGTTTGAGGGGTATGCCGTTAGTTAGTGGGAAAACGTGAGCAAGGAAAGAGGTGAAGTGAGTGTCATTCGAACGTGGGAGGAGATGAAGCACGTTATACGGGAACTATTTGTGCATTCACACTACAAACGAGACTTGCAAAACAAGTTGCAAGGTCAAACATGGTACCAAATCCGTGGGAGAATATTCCAACGAGCTTGAATCCCTTTTGAGCAAAACCGAAACCGTAGAGGGTAAAGAGATCACTATGGCTATATTTTTCAATGGAGTCAATGAGAAAATTAAGTATAAACTTGAGTTGAGAGATTTTGAGCATTTATAGCCGATGCTCCACTATGTGTTGAAGGTGGAAGCCCACAAAGCCACAAAGAGAAAAATCCTATAAATTCAAAACACTAGCAATCCCACACCGAAACCAATAAATAACTCCATTTCCAATACACCCCACCTATAATATTTTTCTCAAATATGGACTGCTACAAATGCCATGGGAGAGGGCACATTTTATCCGAATATCCCAATCGTTGTGTGATTGTCCTTAGAGAAGGAGTTTATGAAACCGAGAGTGAGGGTGCTATGAATGGTGAAGAAAGTGGGGAAGAGGAGGAGGAGGCCGAGAGTGGTGAAGAGGAGCGTAACTGATACGATCCGACCTCCGATGTGAAGGCCGAATGGTATGTAACGAATGGAGGATCTAGCTCAATGAGTTTATGACACAAATCAATAAGGAAATAGTAGGAAATATGGAGACACGCAGCGGAAATGATACAAGGAATAAACACACAAAATACAAGATAATACCCGGATGAATGCGGATGGAGATTAGAGATGATTGCTTGAACAACGATCAATTGAACACTTGAGATATGCTTGATGAATACTTGAATACACGGGCAGAATACTCTCACATTCAACAAACACAAACCGTCCAAAGATGAACACTCAAATATACACTCAATCGCTCACAAATACGAAGTAATAACCGATTACACAAAGATGGAAACTTCTTGTTTTCGATTGACTTAAGCCACGGCTTTCCAAACCAAGGCAAACACCAATATTGAGCCCCGGATGAATAAGGAGAATTCTCTCAATCAATATTCATCATCAAAGCTAAATTGAAAATATGCAAGAATTGAACTACTTATAGTTATTACATATTAGGCCATTTGAGACCATAATGCCCTTAATGAGCTCTTCCTTCTCCTTCCTTCTAAGATAGATGAATTTCCTTGTCATTTTGATGGGCTTCCAAGCCCATTTGAAGGGTAAGAGGTATCTTAGAACGTGCCTTCATAATTGGTCGAGTTCGGGTTCGTTCGGGTCTTGTAGACGTAGGTGTGATCGTATCATCACCTTTCCCTTCGAAAGGATTCGTCCTCGAATCCATAGCTTCAATTTCCTCGTTCCCTGTCACATAAAGACTTAAGTTAGTAATGTGAAATGAGTGATTGGTAAATTCATACTCCAAAGATTTCAAAGAATTAAAAGCATAATAATTAGTTCTATGGAGTTTTAAGAAAGGTGCACGCGGGGGATGAAAGCTAGGCCACGCGGGTGGCCTAGAGTTGGCGCAACAGTCGGGAGGCTTAGGAATGGGTCTTCGATTGGCGCGGGCCTCGCCTACCAATGCCTTGCTATTTGTGACCGATCCTCTTGGCATCGTGTCATGCTCTTTGATGTCAAAGGGATCCATGATCGTATCATCACATTTCCCATCGAAAGGATTCGCCCACGAATCCTTAGCTTTAAATCCTTCATTTCCTACCACAAAAATATTTAAGTTAGTAAGTTGAAATGAAAGATTTGTATATTTATACTCCAAAGGTAAATAAAAAGTAAAAACATTGGAACAAATCCAATGGAGTATATGTGACAATTTGCCGTGTCTAGGAACCAATTGAGCGTTCGCCTCAACGCCTTCTTTGGTTAGATTTGTACATGTGTGCTCACGGCTCAAGCACATATGTTCGCCTGATTTTGGTACCAAGGATGCATTCGTCTTCTCACCTACACACTTAATCAAACTTGAAAACAATTGTGAGAAAATAAAAGGAATTATTCGTTCACGCTTATGAATAAATTCGCCAAATGCAAGAAACAAGTTCCTAATATTCACAGTATCCCTACAATCATCCAAATTATTTTCTAACATGCTAGGTACTGTCCTAGTAAGCACAGAAAAACTAATTTTAATTCTACTATCATTTACAAAACAGATTTGACTTCTAGACAATTTAAGCAAGAAAGAGTTATAATTGATGAGATGCAACAATGGTTTCTTTTCACATGCTAAATAAAAATCTTTTAAATTTACATCATGTGGATTAGAATTATGAATAGTTTTAGGCTCTAACCTTGCATCACTTGGAGAAGAGAGTGGTGCATACCTTTGTTCACACCATTGTTGTGCAATTTTGCTTCCTACGCCTCCTAAAATTGATGATTTGAAGCCATCTTCTTTCCTTCGATTTTTATGCAAGGGAGGCACACAAACAGTAGGAAAAGAATCATCAATGTTAGGATTAGCTAACTGATCCTTATTGCTCAAAGGCACGCTCATTGGATCAATAGCTTTCACAATTTTTGTTCGCCTCTTTTCCTTACTTTCTTCTCTCAAAATTTCTGTAATTTCAATGACACTCTCTTTGGCATGCTTGTTGTTTTCATACCGTGTCTTTTCCTCATCAATTCTTTCATTTTCTTTCCTCTCACACTCTTTTCTCTCATTTTCAAGCTCACATTTTTCACTCAATGCTGTAGAATTTGCAGCCACACTCCTTTCAATCAAATTAAATTTTTCAGTCACCTTTGGGTCACAAGATTGAGGTGGTGTGGGTTGTTTTTGTTGAATGACTTGTGCATGTTGTACCACTTCTGATTTGGACTCAAAAACAGTAGCAGAAGAAGATTTTTGGTCACTCGGGTAGCCTTGGAATGAGCTACTGTTTTGTTCCATCAAACACTCATGAATTTCAATTTCGTAGGCAAATTGAATCATGGATGATAAGCTTGTAAACTCATAGAGGGCAAGCTGTCTTCTAATCACTTTATTTAATCCACTTTGAAACAAATCCATGATCATGCTCTCATTATCTTGAAGATAAGTCTTGATGAGTAAATCATCAAATTCTTGATAATATTCCATCACGGTTTTGATTTCTTGTTGAAGGGAGGACAACTCGTCTTCTAATAATTCTCGATAGTATGATGACACAAAACATGCTCTCATGACATGTCTCATTTCAGCCCAAGTTGCAATTGGATCTTCTCTTCTTGCTCTTTCACAACAAATGTGGTACCACCAAATCTCGGTATTCTCATCAAATGTCATTTGAGCAAGCTCAATTTTCTGTGCTTCAGAAAAATTATGACATTCAATGGCCTTCACAACGTGGTATTCCCATTGGATAAATTCAGCCGGTTCAAAAGATGCTCTAAAAGTAGGAATTGTTACTTGAAAAGGATCAAAGTTGGTGCAGCTATTAGTAGAGGAGCCATAGCCAAGGTCTTGTTCGAAGAGACCTAGGCCATAGCTTGATTGACAAGAATTTAGTGAAGTCATTGTACCTACAAAATTAACAAACTATATATATGTATAAACGTTAGTTAAAACAAATCGCTCCCTCACGTGTTTACACTCGTGTTTAAGCCCTCAAAATTTGTACTCACACAATCACTCAAACTCCTCTGTATTCAATTCCGTGTCTTGCGTAACAATCAACCAACAATCTCAAGTTCAATCATGAAGACTCAATCAAGAACGCTAGAAACACCAAGGCAGTTTGCTGGAATTTTTCTGACAGTTTTCCAAAAATTTCGGCTATTGGCCTTTAAAAATAGCAAACGTTGGAATTTTGTCACAAAGTTTAATATGGGTACACTTGAGGTTGAGGACTACAATTTTCATTCAGGTCGAAAGGCGAAATTCAGCTGGAAACGTAATGAAAAATGGTTCACAAGATGATTGCGCAAAACAGTTTGCTGGAAAATTCTGGGTAGTTTGCGTAACTTTCGACTATGACATACGAAAAATAGGAAACGATTGAATTAAATCACAAAATTAATTATGGACAATCCTAAGACAAAGCTCTACAAGTTACAGCCAAGAAAGAAGCAGAAGTTCGGCTGAAGTCACAAGAAAAAGAGCAAGACTCAAGGACACACGTGCTGGAAAATGGTGACTTGACTTGACTTGGAAGAGAGAAACGAAAATGTACTTAGGACTTAAGGACTTGACACAAAGGACTTGAAAACTCAAAGATAAAAGACTTAAGTGAATGTTTAGAACAAGTCTAGCACACAAAAGATATTTTAGAACTTCCTCACGTTTTTCTGTTTAGAACTAGTTGAAAGGTGCATGTGTTTAGGACCTTTTGTACTCTCTTTAGTTTAGGACTCCTTTCTCTCTCTCTCTTTTTTTTTTTTTTGTTTAAGACTTTTGTCTTCAATTTTTCAGAATATGAGAGGAATAATTGAAGGTTTAATATTCAAGTATTGTAAGAGAGTATTCTTGATTTAAATGTCATTAGAATTCTCATTCAACTTCACTTTTAAGAGCATAAATGTGTGATGAGTGGTTGTTTATCTTTTAGTTTGTTTAATAGGGAATGAGAGGTTATTAAACAAACTAAAAGAAGGACCAAGTGTGCTAGACCAAGGCTGGACGTGTAAGAGAGTAGGTTAGGATTATTTAAATAGAAAGTGAGTAGACAAGAACAAAAGTGTATAAGGAATAAACTTTAGACTAGAAAATTAATAGACAAAGAATGGTGGAAGACAAGGAATAAACTTTTGACTAAGCAAGAAATAAAATAAAATAAATGGGAAACAAAGTTTGTGCTCAGCCAATGTAGGAAAAATGGATTGAATTAAATTGTGTCCACCTTATTTCCCATGGTGAGCGCCAAAAGAAAATGGGTGTGGGGGATAAGTTTTTTACAAAGGTGGAGACTTTTGACTAGAAAGTTGAGACAAATGATGGTGGAAAATTATTAATTTTGAATACAAAATTAATAAACAAAAGGAAAACAATCTTTAGAATCAGACTCAAACAAATTCGGATTAAAGACAAAAGGACTCAAGAACAAGATGAACACACGAAGAACACAAAGAGTGTTCTTGACAGACTTTCAAATTTTGACTCTTAAAAATAGTAAACGACAATATTACATCACGAAATTTAACAGAGACGTTGCTAAGACATAGACCTACAACTTTTACGAAGGGACAAAAATACGATTCTTATTGGAAGACATAGACAATGGACTCACAACACAAGAACAGATTTTCTCGGATAAAATCTGCACACTTTTCTTAGGCGGTCAAAAAGTATGGAAATTTTACCGAATTTACAGATGACTCAAAAACAAAAGTTGTCACTAACAGATTGACGTTTATTTGTACAAAAATTTCAGATTTTTCTGAGCTGTACAACTCACACAAACTGGACAGGAATGAACACAAAAACAAACTCGGAGCGCTAGAAGCTCCGCTACCACTTGATACGATCCGACCTCCGAAGGCCGAATGGTATGTAACGAATGGAGGATCTAGCTCAATGAGTTTATGACACAAATCAATAAGGAAATAGTAGGAAATATGGAGACACGCAGCGGAAATGATACAAGGAATAAACACACAAAATACAAGATAATACCCGGATGAATGCGGATGGAGATTAGAGATGATTGCTTGAACAACGATCAATTGAACACTTGAGATATGCTTGATGAATACTTGAATACACGGGCAGAATACTCTCACATTCAACAAACACAAACCGTCCAAAGATGAACACTCAAATATACACTCAATCGCTCACAAATACGAAGTAATAACCGATTACACAAAGATGGAAACTTCTTGTTTTCGATTGACTTAAGCCACGGCTTTCCAAACCAAGGCAAACACCAATATTGAGCCCCGGATGAATAAGGAGAATTCTCTCAATCAATATTCATCATCAAAGCTAAATTGAAAATATGCAAGAATTGAACTACTTATAGTTATTACATATTAGGCCATTTGAGACCATAATGCCCTTAATGAGCTCTTCCTTCTCCTTCCTTCTAAGATAGATGAATTTCCTTGTCATTTTGATGGGCTTCCAAGCCCATTTGAAGGGTAAGAGGTATCTTAGAACGTGCCTTCATAATTGGTCGAGTTCGGGTTCGTTCGGGTCTTGTAGACGTAGGTGTGATCGTATCATCACCTTTCCCTTCGAAAGGATTCGTCCTCGAATCCATAGCTTCAATTTCCTCGTTCCCTGTCACATAAAGACTTAAGTTAGTAATGTGAAATGAGTGATTGGTAAATTCATACTCCAAAGATTTCAAAGAATTAAAAGCATAATAATTAGTTCTATGGAGTATTAAGAAAGGTGCGCGCGGGGGATGAAAGCTAGGCCACGCGGGTGGCCTAGAGTTGGCGCAACAGTCGGGAGGCTTAGGAATGGGTCTTCGATTGGCGCGGGCCTCGCCTACCAATGCCTTGCTATTTGTGACCGATCCTCTTGGCATCGTGTCATGCTCTTTGATGTCAAAGGGATCCATGATCGTATCAGTAACTCAGCCACGACAATGACCTTAGTTGTGAGGTGAAGTATGAATGTTAATGTTAAGGCTCAGGCCGAATGTGAGGAACAAAGGGAGAACCTCTTCCACTCCCGATGTGAGATCAATAGTAAGATTACTTAGTTAATTATTGATAAAGAAAGCATTGTGGATTCCTGATCGTCACTCAAATATACTAATATTTTCCTGATACCTAAATGCACAAATAAAATGTGTAAAGGGCCAGACAGGGTCGAACCACAAAGATTGAAGGAATAATAAACCAGTTTAAATGTATGACAGAGAGTAAATGCAACCAAATATAAAAGTAACACTGGGGGTTTTATGTTGATTAATAAAATTAATCAACGCAGATTTGGGAGCTAACAAGACAAATAATTAAAATAATTATCCAGGGCACGAAAGAAAACACAGTCGGAGGCAAGATACTAAAACAATGGCAAGGTCACGAACATAAGAAGAGGTAGTGAAGACAAATAAAGATTCAGATAGGAAGGGATCTTAGCAAGGAGTGTTCTCGGGTTGTTTCCAGGGCCAGTCAATCATCGGCACAAGGGTTTTCCATCAATACATCATAGATATGCTATAGGGGCCTAGTTTCCACTCAACACCCCCTACTTACCTTCATAAATAGAAGCTCCCCCCGTTTCCATTTATGAGGTAGCCTTGACGTTTCGTCGTCCTCCCAGGCACGAATGCGCGGAGGCAATACTCAAAATGCCCATGAAGAGGAGGTAAGACATATCTAGATCATGACACCTGAGTTTGTCAAGCTCACGCAACCCTAATCGGCTGTTTACCCCGAGATGGAAGGCCCTCTCGCGATGACCCCACTAGGTATCTACTATTCTTAATGGCCTCACGTCAGTTATTACCACTAAGATTACAATAATCATAAAGAAATACTAAAAGTTGATCAAGCCCTTAACAAATCCAAGTGAAAGTGACAAGAAAATGACAAGCAAATGAATACGATAGTAAAGATGTATTAAACACCTTTTTGCCTCTTAACTAATCCTTACAACCCTTGAAATACCCTTTACTAAGATAATGAAATTTAGCTACTCATAAATATATATGAATAGTAGATAACAAATATCATGCAATAAAACAAGATAAAAGGAAAGGTTTTAGAAGAAAGCAAAGGATGATTCAATTAATCAAAGGAGAAAAGATTGCTCCTTTACAAATCGGCGACTGCTTCAATAACCAAGAAAATAGATCCCTCAAACTAAGGTAAAAGGTGGAGCAAATGGGAGCTTGACAACACACGTCCTTTTCAGGGGAATATTCTTCGATCTCTGGCACGCCTGACACCTTCTGGAAACGCATAGAATCCCGTGCGGATCTTCGAAGATTCTTCTCTTTGGCTTTCTATTGAGAATTGATGCAGGAGTATCGCGGGTGAGAGACTGCTCACTAGTCTGGTTAGCATCGAGGGCTCCACGACACTCTGATCTTCTCGGCCTTGAAACTTAAAATCCCATGACTTCCTCCAAAAATGCATGTTTTCGCTCGTTTTCTCCCTTTGGTGCTAATCTGCAATAAAGATGCAAATAAAGGTCAAATAGCAGAATCAAGCCCCTAAAAAGGCTAGAAAAGAAGATAAAATCATGCCCAAAAAATATGCTATCAAACATCCCCACACTGCCCAATGCTCACCCTCGAGCATTAACAAAATTAAAAAACCACCTCATGTAGTGACTTACATCTTCAACCCCTTAACACACATAATAGACAAGTCATTCGACAAACTATACCCAACCAGAACATATCCAGCCCTAGAAAAGTAGGTGCATCAGAGTAATAGGATAACGACCCTATCAACCAGACTTTTCCAGACCAAGCCTATTCACTAGCAGTCCTCACCTAGATATGTGTTTGCACTCACGCTCACAACAAAATATGTGTCTGGGTTAATCACACAAAAATACAAATAACACAACACGAGGTAGAGCTTGCACATCAATCTGAGTACTGTAGTACACATGCGAGGGAAATCTAGCGATCAGAGACGATTTTGCAAAAAAAAAAGAAAAAAGGAAAAGAAAGAGAACATGAAAGAGTATGGAAAGGTACGAAGGGGAAGAAAGAAAAAGGGAAAGAAATAAAACAGAGGTGAAAAGAAGAAAAAGAAAAAGAAAGAAAAGAAAAGAAAAGAAACACAGAGGAGGAGAAAACAAATCTGGAGGTGGAGGATTCCTTGGCTAGAAGGAAGGCGAGACGGTGAGTAACACCCGGTGAAGAAGGCTGAAGACGAGGGCTAGACGATAGCTTCGGCGTTCTTCTGTGGGGGAGATCTTTGTCTGCTTCGAGGGCTTCGATTACTTCTATCTTCACTCTGTCTACTTCTATTCCCTTGCTAGAGACAATGTGACCGAGAATGAGCCCTCGATTCACCATGAAATGGCATTTCTTGAAATTCAAAACCAGGTTGGTCTCGATACACCTTTGTAGACACTTTCTCAAATTAGACATATATTCCTAGAAGGAATTTCCATAGACCGTGAAGTCATCCATAAAGACTTCAATACCATCTTCAACAAGTTCAGAGAAGATGCTTACCATGCAGCGTTGAAACGTGGCGGGGGCATTATAGAGGCCAAAGGGCATGCGACGATAGGCAAGTGCCAAAGGCATTGAAAAAGAGATGAGGGGAGTGAAAAAAGGGAGTGTGAAAAATAGTCGATACTATGATGAAACTCTTTTCGCACCTTTTCCCTCTTCTAGTAAAACAAATGAGTAGAGTGAAAACATTGAACCACATGTGTTTAAATTTTTTGTCAACCTTTTGTTTGAATTTGGAAATGCTACTTTAGAGAGTGAAAAGAATGAGGAAACACCAAAGAGGGCTGAAAGTGTGAGCAAAGGAAGTGAGGGAAGGATTAGAGAGAATATTTTGTTTGCTAATGATCCAATGACCGTGCCTTTAAGTAATGAGGATCATTTAGCTGATTCTAACATTGGTAACTCTTTTCCTCTATTTATGAACCTATTTTCCAGGAGAATCCTACTTATTTTGTTAAGGAGTTTGGCGCTTACGAGGACACTTTGCTTTGCTACATTCCTAGCCAACCTCATGAGCGTATATTGGTGTGTTCTTTGCTATTTTGTCCATTCCTTCTGAAGGCCAGCCAAGTCGCATGCTTGGTGACATTTGTTCCTCATGCAGAAAGCGCACGCACAAGGAAGCGCCTTTTGCCTAATCTCCGAGAAATAGATTCGAGGGCGAATCCTCTTGAAGGGGTAGATGATGATACGATAATGAGGGGCAAAATTTGGATAATAAGGGCAATGGTATGGCAAGCCAAAAAGAAGTCAAGAGACATGCACGGAGGTTGCACAAAACCCTAAACGAGGCCGCTCCAGCCATCGAAGACTAGTGGCTAATGGTATGTCGTTAAGCCTTAACGGCATACCGTTAGCAGACAACCTCTAGAACCAATTTATTCTAGCAAATAACGGTATATCATTAGCAGGCAGTGTTTTTAGGGTTTCGTGCTACTTTTGTGTAATAGTATAAATATCTAGCTTCCTTCTTATTTTCCTCAACTTTTGAATTGATGAATATTGATAGAGTGAGTTTCTCCTCCTTATTCGTCTAAAGCTCAATACTTGTGGGATTCTAAATTTTGATGGTACTTTGATACCCCGCAAGGATAAAACATAAATCCATCTTCAAATGTGTAGTTTGTTGCTACCTCATTTTGTAAACGTTTGAGTGATAAATATTATGTATTTGAGTTTGTTGTAATATTAAGAACATTCTACCCGCGTGTTCAAGATATTCCTCAAGGAGCTTCAAGCATTCATTCATTCGTTGTTCAAGTTAACATCTCAAGTCTCATCAAAGCATACAGCCTTGGTGCCCACAACCTCACCAAGCTTGCAAGAGAAACCGTGATCTCTTTATGGGTATTTATCGTTCTTCTTTTCGTTGTGTCTTTCTTTGTGCTTCTTCCGCTACATTCTCCCTTAATTTCCATCAAATATTCTTGTGTATTTCTTGTTGTGTTTTGTGTGACAAACTCAAGGCTAGATCCTTGCACAAAAAGCCATACAGATTATCGAAATTGTATCAGTGTATTTTGCTCACTCTCAATGGCATGCTTGCTATTTTCATGCCTTGTATTTTGCTCACCACTTACCTTCTTCTCTCCACACTCTTTTATCTCATTTAAAAGCTCATATTTTTCACTCATCAATGTAGTATTTTCAACCATGCTCTTTTCAATCAATTTGCATTCTACAAACACATTTAGTTCAAAAGATTGAGAAGGTGTAGGTGGCTTTTTGGGATTGACTTGCTCATTGCGTACTAGATTCGGTTTGTACTCAAAGGTAGTTGTGTACTCAAAGATAGTTGTGTACTCAAAGGTAGTTGTAGGAAAAGACTTTTGGTTCCTTTGGTGGCGTTGGGATGAGCTACGGATTGGGTAGATTGTCTTCGTTAAGGACTCACGAGCTTCCATTTTTATGGCTAAACAGAGCATGGATTTGTAATCTTGTAAACTCATAAAGTTCAAGCCGACATGTAACTTCCTATTTAATCCATTTCCAAACCTCTTTATACGATCAAATTGATTTCCGCGCTTTTTCATGTGTTTACTATCAAATGATGAAGGTTAGGGTTTAAGGTTGTTGAGACCTAATTGTGTTTTGGTGTTCGCTCTTTGATTTTCTCAGGTAAACGAAATTTATCTTATTCCTTTTTTTCTTCCTAAATTTGTTTCGTGTATGTTGTTAACTCAAATCAATTGACAATTGTATTCTGATTTGATTCATGTGTTGCTAAATCTGATTGTGAGTACCGGTGCATTTCTGCTTGACATTGCTTACATGAGCTGTTGCTGGTAGATTTCCCACTAAGCTGCTGGGATATGTTATGTTTGTGACAGATTGAATATCTTTATTAAGTAAGCAATGGATTTTGAAGTTGTTAGATTGGCATTTCATATGATCTCTTTTCTTTAGCCAGGGCTAGTTGATTGAATGAATTCAGTGAGCTTTTGTTGGGTCGTTTGTTCATCCTTTGTTTTTGTTTTTGTCGGGTAGCAATGAGGTCGAGTGTGCGCACTATCCTATTTTGCGACCGAGTCACCACAAGCCAAGCTACCTTTCTCTTAGCCCGCACACCATCCAAGTGAGCACGAAAGTGCAACCAAGCCATACAGTCAAGTGAGGGCCAAGCTTGTTCTAAAGGGTCATTTTGTAACCTAGTATAAATAGCTAGTTTTCTCTTTTCTTTCATTAGTTTATTTTGATTGAATATTTTTCATTGAGTTGAGATTACTCCTCCCTTATTCATCTTAAACTCACCTTGTAAGCTTATAGGTTTGATGACACCTTGATCCATTGCAAGTAAAATGTAAGTCATCAACTTTGTGTATTTATTGTCTGTTTGTGTTGCCTTGAGTGTGTAAGTGAAACATTGTGTATTTGTGTTCATTGGATCATTTTAAACTTTGTAACCATGTGTTGTTCAATATATTCATGAAGTTATTATAAAGTATTTAAGTGTTCATCATCCAAGTTCTATTACAAGTCTCAACAGCATCCATCCGGGTATTTCCATTCTTTTCATGTGTCTTTCTTTGTCTTCTATTCCGCTGCGTCCCTCCATCATCTCCTCCGTATATTGTGCTTTCTTTCTTGTTATTTGTGTCACAAATTCATAGAGATAGATCCTCTCAAGAGTATACACATTTAGCCTAAGTAAAAGGAGGTCGGATCGTATCACCTCTCCATAGTCACGTCCTCATCTTCTTGAATGTTGGTCTTCATGAGTAAGTCATCCAATTCATTATAGTAATCTCCCATAGATTTGCACCCTTGTTGGATAGCAAACAACTCGTTTTCTAATATCCACCGATAGTGTGAGGGTACAAATTGTTTTCTCATAACTTGCTTTATTTCGGTCCAAGTAGTAATCGGCTTCAATTTACCGTTTTCTAATCATCAGCATAGTCATCAAATGACATGGTAGCAAGCTTGACTTTCTTGCTTTCTGAAGGTTGATGATAATCAAATAGTCGTTGAAGTTAGTATTCCCATGTGATATATTTGGCCGGTTCGAAGGTTCCCTCAAAATTTGGGAAGTTCATGTTGATGCTACAAGAGGTGTCTCGGCCATGATGGATTTGTGCACTAGTAGAAAGGCCATGGCCAAGGATTTGTTCGGAGGAACCTAGGCCATAGCTTGAGCATTATGGACTTCGGGTATGGGATGACCGAATAGGTCTTGCAATAAACCTTCGGCCATGATGATAGGTTTGATCAATTCGGCCTTGATGAGGCACACGGCATAGGGAAGGCTCTTAGTAGCCTCGATAGTAAGACGACATTGGTACCTGTAAAAAGAAAGTAGGCTATATATATATATATATATATATACATTAGTGAAAAAGTCACTCCCTCATGTGTTTCGCTGGGGTGTTTGCGCTCCACTCTATTGCGCTCACAAATCACTCAACTCACTCCTTCAAGTTTAAGCACTTCTTGGCATAAAATAGGGGTAAGGTAAGCCTCAACAATACACAAGTAACTGACTCGAGAGACCAAAGAAAGATAAAAAAGAAAAGAGACACAGAAAGAAAACCCTAATCGAAAAAACTAAATGGAGACTAGCCGGAACCGGCTGACTTTGTGACTTGAGAAAGGTATTTAGGACTTGGACACTTGACACTAAGACTTTGAGACACGAAAGTTGAAAGACTTAAGGTGGTTGTGTTTAGGACTTTTTGTTTGCAACTTTTCTCTCCTTGGGTAAACATCTCTACACCCTCTTCCCTTGACCTAGGGAAGAGTCCAGGTCGCTCCTGGGATGGTCCTCATCACCACTTGGTTAATTTTGCTCTCTTTTCTACGTTCTTTTACTCCTTTTCCTTTGATTCATCTTTTCTGGTTTGTTCTTGAAAAAATGAAAGAAATATGCCTAAATTAGTAGTATCATCATCTCAATTTTCAGTAAAAGAGATGCAATTATATACAAAATAAGCACAAAATCAAATCCCCCGCACTGCTCTAATGCTTGCCCAAGCATTTTCAAAACAGAACACACTTTTTGACCAAAGACCAGCCTCTATCTCAGAATTACATAAGTACTTCTGGGTCCAAATCAATAAAGAAGTAGCCAAATACAATCAATACAACCTATGTCCATACATCCAGATAGTGGCATAATAACTCACTGTATAACCAAGAGATAATTTGCAGGAACGAAAACTTTTTATTTTCTTTCATTAATCTGTCTAGAACCACACACCACTATTGACTATCATACAATTGACACAAGAAAACATGCATAATACATAAAATTTAAAACACAAAACACCACCACTTTAAACTTTCTACTGTTGCTTTCGCTTTTGATTTGGCCTTTGGCCTTGTTTTGCACAATCATTGTAATACACTCATAGTTCATTCGATGTTTGTTGAACTTGATGAACACCAAAATAGCAAAAGATGAGAATGAAAACCGTGACCTTTTCTTGATGAAACAAGGATCTAGTTCAGTAAGTTAAGATTGGTATTAATTCACCTCAAGAGGATACACGAAATAAACATACAAAATAGAAATGCGGTATTGAACTTGCATGAATCCAAGGATTCATCTTAGACACCGATTTGCATCGAGAAACAACAAGTGTTAATCAATTCAAGGATGAAGAAAACAAAGCTGAAAGTTAGTGTTTTTACTTGACTTAATTCAAGGCTTGTCTAACCTAGAAGAATACCAAGATGAGCCATTTTTAAAGGATGAGGATAAACACTCTATAAAGCTTTCAAATTTAGACTAAGTGTAAAATGAAGAAGTAAAATCCTATTTATACATTTGTTGGCAAAGGGTTGATCTTGAAAGAGTGAATGGGCTGGTTTTGATGAATATGAGAAGCCCTTTGCTATTTGGCCGCGCGCCCTTGCTGATACGATCCTAGCCCCATTGCTAGCCCCAACACACGCATAACGCGCACACGCCTTGCGGCCAAGGCCAATCAAACAAATACCTCAAGCCAAGGATGTTGTGAAGAAGTTAGTGAGGTTAATACAACCTCTACACATGTATACAAGGCAAGATATGTTGCTATATAGAGCCATTAGGCGAAGGATAACTTGGAAGGTGGCTTGGAGGCTCTTAGGGCAAGACTTCACATCCAACTAGGCCAAGACATGTAAGCAAGGCTTCAATCGAGAAACCAAAGTAAATACAAGACCGATTGGTGTCTTAGGAAGATCGTGGACAACTTTGAGCCAATTTGGACTAGTAGATTGCAAGATGGCTTATGGTGACATTCTAACATGCAAGAAGAAGATGCACGGGCGTAACCAGTGATATTGTCCGAACTCAGTCGAACCTATACTAATTAGAATCATGCGATCAACCATGTTTCTAAAACCTCAAGATGTTTTCTCCATTGTGACAAAGTTTCAGCTTAAAAGCACGAGTCGTTTGCGTGTTATTCGAAGAGACATATTTGCTGATAGTAATCCTACGCAGACAAGGAATTGTAGACGCGTCAGGTTATGCTTTGCAAGTTTATTCAAATATGTTCATCCTGGACCAGGACGATTGGACCTTGTCTACTATTTTCAGATGTTAGATTTCGAATGGGACAAGTTTCAACCCGATTTATTGAGAGGATCGAAAGTTAGCATGTATGAGCGTAAAGAGGCGTGTAACATAAGGATTGCGGCCCAACTTGAAGCCAAGTCCTGATAATCACCTCTGGAGGCTTCTGGAATGTATTTATGTATTTATTATTTAGTTTTACACGTTATTAGAGTTATTTCTTAGATATAACTCCTAGTGAAGTTAGAACTTCTACTTCTAGTAGAATTAGAACTTGTAATTATACTTAAACTTGTACTAGGCTTTGCCTATATATAGCCGATTGGCTTCATTAATCAAATAAGCTATTTTTCAACCAAATTTCATCCTTTGTGATTGTGAGACGTTTGTCTTGTGAGAGCTTTGCTCTTGCGTTCGTGGACTCGAACGAAAACCCAAGGTGGTGGTGTCAAGTGGACTCTTGACATACCTTATCCTTACGAACCTGACTTGTTGATCGGCACTGCTAGGTGGACTCCTAGTGTACCTTACTTCAGCAGGCATTGTTCAACCTCGACTTGGAGATTGGCGGAGTTAGGTGGATTCCTAGCGTTCCTTATATCGAAGAGAAGAGTAGATTGAGTCAAATTCCACGCAACTTCAAATCTTCCAACAACGATCGTCAATTCAACACGTCCTAGTTATCTAAGATCATATCAAGGATAGCGAGGATCGTATCATGTGGTAGTGGAGCTTAGTCGTTGCAAGGTTTGATTTATATCAATCTATCTTTATTTTTGTTTTGTTATTTTCATTTTTGGTTGAGTCGGTTTAGAAAATAATTTTTCTAAATCTAGTTTTGTGTCTTTGTAAAAACAAATCGGAATATGATTTGTTTGAGTAAAAAAAAACAAAAAAAACTCTAAACGATTGTGAATTGGCTTAGTTGTGTCTTTTGTTTATCAAAAAGCGTCACAAAATCAAGTGCCCCATAGTGTCATAAAAAGAGTGCCCAAAGTGTCATAAAAGGAGCCCCCAAAGTGTCATAAAAGGAGTCCCCAAAGTGTCATAAAAAGAGTCATCAAGTGATGTGATGCAACAAGAGCTGATCACCCTAATGCAAAATCTCAACACGAGAGACAGCAAGCCTCGGATGAGCGCATTAGAGAACTAACCGAGAAGGTTGTTGGCGGTGTGCCAATTGGACCGAATCCGAGAAGACCTAGAAGTCCTCAAGTATTTAGTATGTCACGATTAGAGGATAAAAAGAAGTTTCTACATGAGAAGCTAGTCGAGAGAGGAATAGGCATGGAGGTGCACCAAGGCGTACATGTTTGGATACAATTATTCCTTCAACTCGTGTGCGAGCGCGAGATATATATTGCCAAACATCCACGGGTCGAGGACACACTTCGAGTCAATGTCCCTACAATAAGATTCCTACCGAGGGTTTGGCTTTTCGCTTGAAGAAACTCACACGTGGAGTAGACCATGGGATGGATAAAAGTGCTCCAATTAAAGATGCCAAGACTACTAATCCACAATATGTTCTTAGCAAAGATGATGAGACTAAGGAGAGTCAGTTGGCCTGATTAAGTAGTAGTGTAGCTAGCACGCAAGGTGAGAAGGGAACAATTATTGAGCGCAAAGTGAGTGTTCCTTATTCGGCTAAGGAATACAATGAAGAGTTGAAGTGGTTCTTTGTGATTGTTAAGAGATATAGGATGAGCTTATACCAGCCTTGGTTGCCTACTCAAGTCAATACGTCCGCCGCGAAGAGAGATGTTGGTTTGACCCAAACCATCATCGCACATAAAGACACCACCGTCGAGATGGATGTCTTGGGTAATCCCTTTCCTTCATGTGTTTCCTTTGATGATTCTAACTTGAATAAAATTGTTGTCTTAAAAGAATCAGTTTCGAAGGGGAAGGGTATGATACGATCCTTGCCCCATGGCTAGCCCCAGCGCACACATAACACGCACACGCCTTGCGGCCAAGGCCAATTAAACGAATACCTTGAGACAAGGATGTTGTGAATCAGCTAGTAAGGTTAATACAACCTCTACACATGGAGACAAGGCAATATATGTTGCTGGATAGAGCCATTAGGTGAAGGATGATTTGGAAGGTGGCTTGCAGGCTCTTAGGGCAAGACTTCACATCCAACCAAGCCAAGACATGGAAGCAACGCTTCAATCGGGAAACCAAAGTAAATACAAGACCGATTGGTGTCTTAGGAAGATCGTGGCCAAGTTTGAGCCAATTTGGACGAATAGATTGCAAGATGGCTTATGGTGACATTCTCACGCGCAAGAAGAAGATGCACGGGCGAAACCAGCCATATTGTTCGAACTCAATTGGACCTATACTAATCAGAATCGTGTGATCAACCATGTTTCTGAAACCTCAGGATGTTGTCTCCATTGTGAACAAGTTTTAGCTCAGATGCACGGGCCGCTTGCGTGTTATTCGAAGAGACATATTCGCTGACAGCAATCCTACGCAGACAAAGACTTGTAGACGCGTCAGGTTATGCTTCGCGACTTTATTCAGACTATCTCATCCTGGACTAGGAAGATTGGACCCTGTCAATTATTTTCAGATGTATCTTTCTAATGGGATAAGTTTCAGCCTAATCGGATGAGCAGATAGAAAGTTAGCATGGGTCTATATTATGGTGCGTAGTATGAGCGTAAGGAGGCGTGTAGCTTAAGGATTGCAGCCCAACTTGAAGCCCAGCTGTGCGAATCACCTCTGGAAACTTGTACTAGGTTTTGCCTATATATAGCCGTTTGGCTTCATTAATCAAATAAGTTATTTTTCAACCAAATTTCATCCTTTGTGATTGTGAGACGTTTGTCTTGTGAGAGCTTTGCTCTTGTGTTCGTGGACTCGAACAAAATCCCAAGGTGGCAGTGTCAAGTGGACTCTTGACATACCTTATCCTTACAAACCTGACTTATTGATCGGCGGTGTTAGGTGGACTCCTAGCGTACCTTACTTCAGCAGGCGTTGTCAACCTCGACTTGGACATTGGCGGAGTTAGGTGGATTCCTAGCATTCCTTATATCGAAGAGTAGAGTAGATTGAGTCAAATTCCACGCAACGTCAAACCTTCCAACAACGATCGTCAATTCAACGCGTCCTAGTTATTTAAGATTGTATCAATGGTAGTGAGGATCGTATCACTTGCCCTTGCGTCTGCATGTGTCTCGCGCTCGCGCTCTTACGCGTGTTGCCCTAGCGCTAGGGTTTTTCCCTCGCGTCTCAGCCTTGGCCTCCTTTTGGCTTGCCATGAAGTTGTTCTTCTTGTCCAATACTTTGCTCCTCTCACGCTTGTATCACGCTACACATTTTCTTTTCTATTCCTTTGTTTTCTTTTCTTTGCACTTTCCTTTCCACATTCCAAATAAACAAAACAAATAATCCCTCACTCAATGGTGCTAGTTTCGGTTCTAAATACGAAATTAGCACATCAATCGATTGAAAGTATTTTCTAATAAATGGGGTGATGGTGTTGAACCACCAATACCATTCTTACCAGGAGGGCATGGTGAGGGACTGTACAACAGATGCATTCATACAAAGGAATTTAAAAAGACTCTTATGCAATTACAGAAAATTAAAACTGAGCAACAATATGTGGTTTAAGACTCTTATCCATTGGTGTAGGGAAGACCGAACATTTGAGTATTCCGTCAAATCATTTCCTATTTCTTATCAATGCTAATCATACTTGTATATGGATGAATACGTATACAATGGTATTAAAAGTATTCTGAGTTCTTCTTTTTCCTCTGTGCGATTTCTCCATCTACTTGATTCTTTCTCCAATCGAGAAAGGATCTTCAAAAAAATTACCCACCCTTTATCATCGTTAGGTCTCCCGCCCTCCCTCTCTTCCCTGACCTCTCCTTCACTTTTAACTTGCATCCTCCTTAACTAGATCACCACCGTCCCTCTGCCGCCCTAATATCTCTAGTAATTACAAGTTAAATAAAATTTCTAAGTTGGGTTTTGGTTTTGTTGATGGGTTTTTTAATTACTTTGGTTTTGGTACATAATATTTGTTAATCCAATTAATTTAGTTTTTGGCATTATCTTGATTGGTTAGGTGGCGCAGTGGTCGGAATGTGTAAGTTGGAGAAGAAAGAGATGGTGGCAATGGGTGTTAATGTTAGAGTTTGTGTTGCAAAGAATCAACTTCATGTCTCCGCTAGTTGTTTTTTTTTGTGGTTTTTTTTTTTTTTGCCAGATAGCTCTTCCTTTAGTGGATGATCAAATCTCTCATTATGTTTTGATGAAAGAGATTGAAAAATTGGAATGGGTGCTAAAGCGTCCAGCGAGTGGGTAGATCAACATAAATTATTATAAAATTTCTATGATCTTTAAAAATTGAATCTATTCTGCTTTGAAATATTTGTGGTGCAACATTTAATCCAAATGACATCACATTCCATTCATAGTGTCCTTGTGGGTACTAAATGTTGTTAATGCTTTACTCTTTTTTGTCATTCTTATTTGTCAAAATCCTGATTTACAATCAAATTTACTAAATATAGATTTTTCTCTAGGTAGCATTAGGTTCACGGAATGCTACTTTCCCCCTTGGAATCACTCTTCTGGGAGAGTGGTACCCGGGAGAGTGATTGAGGGGAATGTTAGTTTTTTGCGTTTCGTTGGGATTTAAGATTCCTAGAAAAGTAACATTATTGTGTTTGTTTTGTACATGGGAATTCTCGAGGAAAGTAAAAAAAATGACTACTTTATCATTTTCTATATTTGTGTCTTTGTTATCTTTTTAGGTGTCTAATTATTCTTTTCTATATATACTGTACTACAAAGTTTCCTTTAAACACGTTGGAGTTTCTCTCTATTTAGTTATCTATCTTTCAACAATCAAAATCTCAAATGAGTATGCTTTGTGGCTACGGTTTTTTTCAGGTTAAGAACATGACAAATGACATAACTTTCATATTAGAGTCCTTGAAAATTATAGCAAAGTATGACATGTATTGTTCTAACAATGCGAAAAATATAACTGCAACAATAGACAAGTCTTTAAAATCTAATGTACGATAATATGATTTACTTCATCTAATTGCTCAGTCATCTTGTGGATCGAAATCAAATGTTGTTCTTTAAGAAGACGCTTTATTATATTATTTTCTATAATTATTTTTGGACAAATATGTCATTTAACAAAAAAATAGCTTTCCTTGTATCAGAGAATCACTCTCCCCACCCTCTAGCCAAGGAATCACTTTCCCCCATTTTTGGGAAAGCCAATGGGGTCAAGGAAAGTTGGATTCCGGGGGAAAGTAATTCCTTGTCGCAACCAAATGCAATAAAGCTCAGAATCTCAGATTCCCGAGTTACTTTCCTCACTGATTCCGCCAACCAAACGCACCCCAATGTCTCTAAATAGTAAGTCTTTATTTGGTAGAAAATATCCATTAACGTTTATTTGCTCATTTAATTTTTTATAAGTATTACCATCCTAGCATTTTGTTTTTTTTTCTAAGTGATTTCTTACCATGAATGTTGAGCTCCTATGTGGACTCTTACTTTCACATATTAATTTATGATCTATTAGTTCTTTTAATTGAACTCTAAATTCTTCTATATCTTCTTCGCTATATCTCATAGATTTTACTGTAATAATTTTCTTAGGGTCTTTCAACTCTAGATGTGCATATATTTTATCTATATCCAATTTCTTTATTAGGTTATTTTCATAACATTTCTTAATTAATTTCTCTAGTTCATATGATAAAATTAATTGTTTAATATGTATAATTTTAATTTTTAATACTAGTATTAACTCACCATGTTGGACTTCGCCCTTATGAGATTTTAAAACATACAGGGGTTGTTTACTTAGGGAGAATTTAAAAAAAATTTGGAAAATTTTCTGAAAACTGAAGATATTTCTGAAAACGTGCTTACGTAACTACTTTTTCTAAAATGTAAAATTCTTAGAAAATTCTCAAGTTTTCCAAATTTTCTAAATTAACACTGAAAATTAGAAAAGCCCAAAATGGAGTTTTCTAAATTTTCCACAAAAAAATTATTTTAATCATTCTCATAGTTTTGAATAAGGTTTACTTTTTAAGTGGACAAAAATATTAGATACAAATTTTAAAAAATACAAATTGTCAAAATTTGTTTTAATGTGTAGAAAATATAAATAGATGATAAAATGTGACCAAAGTAAAGTAGAGGGACCAATTATACAATTTAACCACGAATATATTTTACCCACCGTAACGATTTCAGAGAGTTCTATGTCTAGCTAATGATTCACGCGTATTTCTTGATGTATTGACAAGACAAGAAAATAGTCCAGCTGGTAAAACATTATTCTTGTAATTCATAACAATATTTATTAATTGTTATATTAATGATTTTTAAATGTCTGATTGTATTTATCTTTTGCAAGTTACTATTATGTAGTTGATGCTGGTTATCCAAATATTCCTAGAATTTTAGCTCCTTATCGTGGTGAACGGTATCATTGAAATGATTTTCGTGGACGGGAAAGGATAACAAGAAAATATGCATTGTTTACCTATCAACATTCATCATTGAGAAATGTGATTGAAAGGGTTGTTGGCGTCCTGAAGGCTAGATTTCCAATCTTAAAATCAATTCCAAATTATCCTCTTCGTCGTCAAAGGCAAATACCTCTAGCTTGTTGTGCACTACACAACTTTATTCGAATGGAAGATAGAGCTGATCAACTATTCACAAAAATATGATACAAAAGGTCTGCAAAAGTTTGACGAGGACGAAGGTAATGTGACGCAAGAAGGTATTCAAGTGGATATGTCCCAACAACAACAAATGAATACGGTTAGAGAAGATATTGCAGATCAATTATGGGCTAATTATAATATTGTCAGAATATCAAGAAGTAACAAGTTAAATTAAGTCTCCTATTAATGTTCATATTTGTAGTATTCACGTAATCAACAAATAATTCAAGGCTATTCTATATGTATTTTATTTTCATGAACGAAATTATTATATTTATATTTAACCTTTAACATGAATAGAATTAACATATTTATATTTGATCTTTAACAAAATTAAAATGGGCTACCGTTTAGTTTATTAATATGATAAAAAAGAAATAAATGATAGCATGATTTTTTAATTAAAATCAAATTGATTGAACAAAATTCATAGTTTTCGTTTAAAGAAAGAAGAAATAGTTCTTAGGCGAACACGATTTCGAGTTTTCTAAAGCTAAAAAATTTCACATTTAGTACAAAGTAAACACCATATCTAGTTTTCTAATATTTTCTAAAATCAGAGATATTTCTGAAAAATAGAAACAGAAAACAGAAAATAGAAACTATTTTCCGTAAGTAAACGCAATCATAGTTACTTTGGATGACTAAAAATTTGCTTAATTTTTGGTATAAATACCTTTCAACAGCATGGTGTTGTAATTACTATATGATGTCTATCTCATATATTTGGTGAATAATCGTATAAGAAATCATTTCCTAATATTACATCACTTCCTATGTCTTTACTAAGATATAATCTCTGTATTTTTATAATTTTATTTCCTATTTGTATCTCTAATCCAAATATCGTTGTATCGTATCTTACTTATTCCCTGAAATATATGTTCCTATTATTTAGGTGTCTTTTTCCAATGACCTTTTGGTACTATGTATTCTTGTCCTAAAGATATTCTTGATCCAGTATCAACAAAAGCATGAAATGCTCTTGGTTTATAAATTTCATATTGTACAAATATTTGTACATAGATGCTTAGAACACTTGTATATGTTTCATGCGACATGTCTTAACATTATATGAGCTATTGTCATTTTAATGTACTCTTTCTCTATTTTATATGGATCTATTAAATTTAGGAAATCATTTCCTAGTAAGAATGGTGATATTGTTTGATCTTCATCTACTTCTAATTTTTACTCTAATGCAATATTCTTTCTCTTATTATTTATCATACTCATTGTTACTCTAGTACAATGTTTTATCTCATATTTTTGTTTCCAATTATCTAAATAATATGAAGGTTCTGGTAATTTTTCTAATGGATGTCCTTGTATTATTGATATACTAATATGGCTTTTAGCGGCACCAGTATCTATTAATGCCTTTTGTTCTTTCAATCTTCCATGAACTAATATTTTTATTTTTATTTTTTAATGGGCTGAAGAATTTTATTAAGCCATCAGTGAGATGTTCTAATATTTTTATTAATATATAAAATTGACTATTTTACTTATTTATGGATAAGTCTAACATTTTATTTCCTAAAATCATTTCTTTGCTCTTATTTCTTCTGTCCATGGTAGTATTATGGGTTCATTTATGTTTCTTCTTTATATGGTAACATTATTGTTTCATTAGCTCTAGAAATAACAGTAGGTCTAGAACTGATGGAATTTGTGAATTTCTTTTTTCTTATTCTCTAGCTCTAGAGTTATTTTTTCTAATATAGTTGCCTTTTCTCTAGTTATCATTCTCGGTAATACATATTCTATCAAATTTGAAAAATCATCATCTATATTTACTATTTGTTCAAATTTATTTGCAATTTCTTTATGATGTGATGTAGTGAGTGCGAATACAGTTCTATATGTTATTAAGAATATTTTACTTTCTGGTCTCATTGTAATATTATGAAGCTTATAATATAAATTTAATGATCTATATTTTTATCTAATATACTTACTGAATAGTTTGTGAATATTGTAAATTTTACTTTTTGATATACCAAATTTCTTGTTAATATTAAAATAAATTACAGTTGTTGATTAATTTCATTATTATCTATTTCATTAGTTATATTATAATTAGATGATTCTCCTAATTCAAAATTTTTACTTATCATTTTTGCTTTCTTCACTTTCAGTTTCTAAGTCAGTTACTAATTCATTTTCTGAAGGTAATTCATAAATACTTTTTATATCACTTATCTCACACTCTATTATTTCGTATTCAGTATCATCACAAATTTTCTCATATATTTTATTTATTTATTTTCATATTAGTTTTCTCTCTTTTTGGGCATTCATTTGCATAATGTCCTTCTTCGCTACATAACCAACATGTACATTTCTTTGGTTTATTACTGAATTTCTTTTTATATGTATTTCTTTTAAATGGGTTTCTTTTTCTATAATATATTTTATATGGTTTTCTTTTAAATCTATTTTATTTATTTATTTATTTGGATTACTAGTTTTCTTCCATTTTTATAATATTTCTTCTTTTATATAGTCTCTTCTATGATTTTTTATTTTATGTTTTGCATCGTCACTGTGTAGGTATAATGTTTTTAGGGCAACATAATCCTTTACTTGTTCTACATTATGTTCTCATATTTTTAGCTAATAAACACTTTTTTGAAATATATTCTTTAGTGAATTCTATTCTACATCCTAATGATGCAACATTCTCATTTGATTTACTAAATTCTCTTTTTATATATATTCCCCGTAGATGTGGTAGTTTACTAAAAAAACATATTAGCAAAGTAACTATATTATTTTGTTCCATTTATTGCACCTATCCTATAGAAATATAGAAATAGTCTGAAAATTTGCATGTATATTTATCTAAATAACACATATCACAAATAGATAACTTATGTAGATTATCTAAATCATAATTATAATTAAATTAATTGAGCAGCCCACACCATATTAATTCCTAAGATTGCCCAGTCAGTCGAGCACCCTTGCAATTCGTTTAAAAAATTGTGAAATTCAATTACAAAAATAATAAAAAAATTAGTAGCAGCCTAGATGATTAAAATTTAAAATAGCTCGTACTAAAATCAAAACAGCAAAGAAAGGTAAAAACAAGGAACAAATGTCGAATAGAACCTAAGAGCCACGCCTGTCGCCGCTCGCCACCCGTCCAAGAACTTGGTTTTCTTTTGCTTTGCTGCTGTGAAGAAGAAAGAAGAACAAAAGGAAAAGAAAGAAGACGCGAAAGAGAACAGGTGACTTAAGTGAAGAAGAAAAACGACGTCGTTTTGGGCCTGTATCAAAACGACGTCATTTTCTTTGCCTCTGATATGGGCTCACGGGCCGTGTCAAAACGATGCCGTTTTGACACATTATCAAACAAGCCGGTTTGAATGAAAACCGGCCAGTTCGCCAGTTCATCAAAAACTGACCGGGTCGACCGGTCGAACCCGGGTAACATGCAAATCCGGTCCGATAGCTGAATTGGACCGGAAACGTGAAAAAGTCCTGTACGGTTCTGATAACATGGGTTTAAACTGTTGGTCTGACTCTTGGAGTCAGCGAAGTGTTTTCCTTGTTATCATTGACTCACTACAATCGAAGTAGACTTATTTTTTTCCTTTTTTTAAAAAAAAAATTCGCATGAGATGTGTATTTTAAATTAGAATAATTTTTTTTTTTAATAAAAGGACATTAAATTCATCTACCCACTCGCTGGATGCTTCAGCACCCATTCCAACTTTTCAATCTCTTTCATCAAAGCATAATGAGAGATTTGATCATCCACTAAAGGAAGAGCTAACTGGCAAAAAAAAAAAAAGCAAAAAAATAAAACAACTAGCGGAGACATGAAGTTGATTCTTTGCAACACAAACTCTAACATTAACACCCATTGCCACCATCTCTTTCTTCTCTAACTTACACATTCCGACCACTGCGCCACCTAACCAATCAAGATAATGCCAAAAACTAAATTAATTGGATTAACAAATATTATGTACCGAAACCAAAGTAATTAAAAAACCCATCAACAAAACCAAAACCCAACTTAGAAATTTTATTTAACTTGTAATTACCAGAGATGTTGGGGCGGCAGAGGGACGGTGGTGATCTAGTTGAGGAGGATGCGAGTTAAGAGTGAAGGAGAGGTCAGGTAAGAGAGGGAGGGCGGGAGACCTAACGATGATAAAGGGTGGGTAATTTTTGTGACGATCCTTTCTCGATTGGAGAAAGAATCAAGTAGATGGAGAAATCGCACAGAGGAAAAAGAAGAACTCAGAATACTTTTAATACCATTGTATATGTATTCATCCATATACAAGTATGATTAGCACTCATAAGAAATAGGAAATGATTTGACGGAATACTCAAATGTTCTGGTTGTGAGGTCAAATCAAGCTTAATAAATCCCTATGTTTGTCTTTGCTTATTTGTTAATTGTTTCTCAATTTATCTAGGAACGATTAGAGGTTCGGCGAACTAATAATTGAATGATACGATGTTAGCCCCGTGGCAGGCACACACAGCACAACTAAGGACAATTGAACCAAGACGTCGATCTAAGGAGCTTATAAAGCTTTAAGGGAGTTACAACAACCTCTATACATGGAAACAAGGCAAGAGACGCTGTTGGATCAACCCCTCAGGCGAAGGATGACTTAGAGAATAGCTTGTAGACCCTTACCGCTAACCCTAGCGTCCATCCCAGACAAGTCATGAAAGAGAGGCTTCAATCGAGTATCCAAAGTAAATACAAGACCGATTGACATCTTAGGAAGATCTTGACCAAGTTTGAGATCATTCGGTACGCAAGCTGTCAATATGATTGACGCGTAGATCTCAAGATGGCTCATGGTGGCATTTTCGTACGCAAGCTGTCAATGCACAAGCGTGATAGGCAATTTTGTTTGAACCAAATCAGTCATAATGAGGTCAAACGCTTGTGATCCACTCCGTTTCATAAACTCTAGATGTTAGAAAGCTTGTGTCCAAATTTGAGCCCAAACGCACGAGCCGTTTGAGAGTTAGGCTGGAGCTACATTTTCGCAGACCTAGTTCTAGTTGGATTCAGACTTCTAGACACGTCAGTCAATGGTGTCGGATTTATTTCGGACCTGTGAGACTAGGACTAGGGAAAGGGAACTTGTTTCCTATATTTTGGGGTGGCTACGATCATTGGACCAAGTTTCAGTCTAATCGGATGAGCGGATTGGAAGATAGCCGAGTTGACATTTTAGGCACTAGTATGAATGCAAGGCAGTGTGCAACTTGAGGATTGCGACCCAACTTGAAGCCCAGCTGTGTGAATCACCTCTGGAGCTTCTGGAATGTATTTATTGTATTTATTATTTAGTTGTACAAGTTATTAGAGTTATTTCTTAGATAGAACTCCTAGTGTAATTAGAACTTCTACTTCTAGTCAAACATGTATTAGTTAGTTGTCTATTTAAGGAGCCATTCGTGCTCATAATAAAGCAGCCTCTTTTTGATAAATCAAATACAGAGAATGTTTCTCTAAATTTTTCATGGGTGAACCTTATCCCTTATTGAGTTCGAACACTCGATTAGGTTAGCAAGTAAAACTGAAAGTTCATTCCATTAGTTCGTTTACTCTAGGTTGATATTCATAAGTTGAATATAGGGTTAGAGACTCGAATTAAGAACCTCAATTGATTCATTAGGGTTGCTTAACGTAGGTTGTTAATGGGGTCGAACAATCTTGTTGAGTCTATCTTCCGCAAGTCAAAATCTAAGCCTTGAATTAGATCACAAAGTACGTGCTACGCATCCTGCGCACCTACGATCGTATCAGTTGGTAGCGGAGCAAAGGTGTTCAAAGGTTTGGTAATCTATCCTTACTATATTTATTTGTTTTTAATTATTGAGATTGATTCTTCTTCTTCCAGATCTAAATTCAATCTCCTTGTCTAGATTTCAATGCGGAATAATAACTCTCTTGACACTTAACCCTCCTAATAACTTGTACTAGGTAAACTAAGTCCAATCAATAGAGGTTCTTGAGTCGAATCCCTAACCCTCTAATCAACCTATGATTAGCAAACTAGGGTGAACGATCAATGGGGTTTGAACTTTCAAATTTTACTTGTTTAATCGAATGTTCTAACTCAATTAAATACAAGGTTCTTCACAAGAACGATTTAGAGAAACTCTCTGAATTTAATTATCAAAATCGGGTCTGTTTATAATGAAGGTGAGCGCGCCTTTATATAGGCTATGCGCTAATCCTATTGCTAGTCGAGTTAGAACTACAAGTTCAATTCTACTCGAACTCTAAGTAAAATAACTAAATAAACTAATTAATAAATATCTCAAAGCCTTAAATAATAATTAAAATACATAAATGCATGGCTGGAACAAGATTTGGACCGATAGTACAAATCGCAACCCTAGGCGCAATCCTTGAGCAATTAGGATTTCGACTCGGGCCATTTTCCAAATGCCTCGTGCATTCTTCCTGAAAATCAACCAGCATCTTCTTGAAATCTTGAAAGGCCTTGAACGTCGTTGAAGGCTCGTGGAAATTCGTCCATGTTGAAGATGGCTCGGTGCTCACTCTTGTAGGCGCTGTCGGATGCACTAGGCGTAGCCATGAGCAGCGTTACAAGCCTTGGCTCTTTCTCTCGCAGTGTGGCCTCCTCGATGAGCGCCTCGCACTTCAGTTCCTTGTGGATCAGCTATGAGAGCCTCGCTTGTAGCTTCATTCCTCGAGCGCGCGTCATCGGTCCTGTGGGCGGCAATGGCACCTCGTGCGCATGTGTAGAATTAGGGTTGGTGACAGGAATCGCATCACTTGCGTCCCGTGTGTTAGTTGTTTGTGTCATCAAAAGTAAGATCTAGTTTTAGATCTTTGTGTACGTCTGTAAGAAAATCGTTGTGCAATTTGTTGTGTCATTAAATTACTTTGCTTCTGTCCAAAAATAGTCACCAAAATACAAAGTGTCATTATTATTTTAATTGTTATTTGATTTTTACAAAGAGTAAAAAACAAAAAGCAAAAATATACAAAAAAATCGAAACAACAAAAGAAACAAAATACAAAAATACTAGAAGGTATTCTAAAGCTACTGCAAAAAGAATTATTCAAATTGGTGGAAGGAATTGAAAGTTGGCTCGGAAGAAACACCTAAACGCACACATGGCTCGAGAGTTTTTGAGCTTATTTCTTTGATTCTAAATTTATTGTCTTCTAATCTAGCCTAACAATTGTTTAGTTGATTTTTCTTTACAACTAAATCTCTTGTTAAGCATCCAAACTCCTTTTGAAGCTAGTTGTCTTTGAGTGTCTTCTTGTAAGCTTTTCTTCAAATTCTCGAGTCTATCTATAACAGTTTGAGTGTAGGGACAATTGAGAGATATTACCAAGACAAAGTGAGTGAATTTGTGAGAGGATTAGAGAGATTAAACACGAGAGTAAACACATGAGGGAGTGCTAGTTTTTAGGACAATTTTACGCTTGTTTTCTTTAGTGTTGTGAATTTTAGGAATGCCGGATGAAGCTTCACTTAGGATATTGATGAAGGATTTACTTCACAACCTTAAAGCAAAACTTAATACAAGATGTGGTGAGATGGAGGGTGATAGAAGGAATATCTCGGTTGATTTGAAAGCTAAAGCCGAAAGAGCATTTGGTCCAAAACGCTAGGGTTACGAATGTTCTCAGTGAAATGACAAAATAAGAATTACTCACGACCATTAGGAACCTTAATACAAAGTTCAATGAGGTATACAAAGGGAAGAATGAAATCTCGGAAAGAATTAGTCAAGCAAAGGTGAACCGTAGACGTACTCCACCGAAGCGCGATGTAGAGACTGATGGTCAAGTGATTTGTACACAAGGATCCGAAGATCATGAGTATGCTAAGACACTTGATTTGAGTGTATACGGAGAGGCAGAAGTTAGCGCAAAGGAGCAAAGAATTTTATTTCACATTTATTGCCTAGTGGAAGAAAAGGTGTGCTCATTGGTTCTCGACAATGGGAGTTTAGCGAATTGTGCAAGCACATTATTTGTACATAAGATAAAACTTCTAACTATTAAGCACCTAAAACCATACTTACGAAGTTGTATGATCAACAGTAGAGAATTAAAAGTAACTAAGCAAGTGTTGGTGTCGTTTTCTATTGGGAGGTATAAGGATGAAGTCCTTTGTGATGTTTTACCTATGCAGTTGAACCATATCCTTCTTGGTCAACCATGGCAGCAAGATAGAGAAGCAAATCACATTGGAGAGAGTGGTCCCTACAAGGTAGTGAAGAGTGGCCGAAAGTTCTTGATGCGATTCGGCCATGTTGTAATGAGTCAGATCGTGTCAATAGATCTAGCTTGAGTTTCCCAACAAAACCCAATCAAAATTGAACAAGAAAACATAAGGAAAATGGAGAATCGGAGTTGGAAGAGATGGAGAATAATGCAGCGGAATTTGGTGAATTTTTGAGCAAATTTAGGAATGATTTGTGGTTAAAATTCAATTAGAAACAATCAATCAACAAGAGAACTATCAATTCAACTTATATTAATCATCCTCCAAGTGGAAATCCAAGATATTCAAGCAATCAAATATTCCCAAGTATTCATTCAATCCAATACAAAATGAAATTAAAAGGATAGAGATTAAAAGGAGTTTTACTTGTAATGGATCAAGAAATCTCCAAGGCTTGATCCTCACAAGTTGAGTTCTTGGTGTTTAGAGGGAGGAGTGCTCTCAACTCTAGCAATAAACACTTGACAAAAACTAAGGAAGAAAAATGAAGGAGAAAGCTATTTATAGGTGATGGGAAAAGCCTTAAAATAAGCTTTCTCAGAAGCTGGAGACGCCTCTGGTGACATACCGTTAGAGGCTTAACGATATATCGCTAGCCTCCCTTCAGAAGACAATATTTTTGTCTTCTCCTAGCAGTATGTCGTCAGGTGGCACTAGTTTCTGGCGGTATGTCGCCAGGGACTTTTCCAAGGGGTAATCGCGCGATCATTCCGAAATGATGGGCGAGCATCGTCATGGTACGACCCTCTTCTTGAAACACCTTCTTGCTCATCTTCTCCTTAATCTAAAGGGTGATCTTCTTGGACATGCTTCTCGTGATTGGTCCTCTTGGCGCCACATCTTGTTCTTCAAGGTTTAATGTAGGCTTGATCGCATCACCACCTCCTCCTTCGAAAGGATCCGTCCTCGATTCCATTTCTTCAAGCTCATCGTTTCCTACATCACAAAGAGTCAAGTCATTAATGTGAAACAAATTGCTTATGGATCCATAATCAAGAGGCAAATCAAGAATGTAAGCGTTATCATTAATCCGTTGTAGAATTTGTAAGGGTCCATCGCCACGGGGGCTTAGTTTTCCTTGTCGTTGTTGATGGAACCTCTCTTTTCGCCAATGCAACCAAACCCATTGCCTGGGTCCAAAGGACGTGGGCGCCTTGCCTTTGTTTCGCTTATTGGCCACTCTTTCATTAATGGATTCAATGTTTGCCCGCACTTACTCATGCAACTTCTTGACCTCTTCCGCCTTAGTTTTGCCATCTACACACTCAAGTATACTCAAAGGCAAAGGTAAGGGATCAAGAGGGGTTAGGGGTTGAAACCCATATACCACCTCAAATGGGGAGAAACCAATAGTAGAGTGATGTTCATGATTATATGCAAATTTAATGAAAGCAAGATTATCTTCCCATTTGGTGACATGTGTGTCAATCATCACTCTTAAGAGAGACCCTAAAGTCCTATTGACTACCTCCGTATGTCCATCCGTTTGTGGGTGACATGTAGTGGAAAATAGGAGTTTAGTGCCTAGGTGAGACCACAATGTGCGCCAAAAATGACTCAAGAACTTAGTGTCGTGATCACTAACAATGGTCCTAGGAATACCATGCAAGCGTACCACATGTTGAAAGAATAAGTGAGCAATGCGTATGGCATCATGAGTTTTTGCGCATGTAATGAAATGGGCCATTTTAGAAAAACGGTCTATAACAACAAAAATAGAATCATTTCCATGCTTAGACCTAGGCAATCCCAAAAAACAATCCATTGATAAATCAACCCAAGGGTGGCTAGCTACGGGTAATGGCATGTAACATGCATGATTCATGGATGTCGATTTGGCCCTTTTTGCATACAAGACACCGAGCGATTATTTTGGACACATAAACTTTCATTTTCGACCAAAATAAATGCACCTTCAATGCCTGTAATGTCTTTGTAACACCAAAATGACCATTGGGCTCCCAACACAAGCAACTCATGAATACTAGACTTAGGAATGCAAAGACGCTTATGCTTAAATAAAAATTTATCATTCTTCACAAAGTACAAATATGGTCCTTTATCACATGCCACATAAATGTCACATAATTGCTCATCATGCTCATAAAGATCCACTAAATGCGCAAACCCAAAAATCTTAGCATCAAGAGAAGAGATTAGCATATATCTCCTTGAGAGTGCATCCGCGACCACATTCTCTTTACCCTTCTTATACTTGATAGTGTAAGGGAAAGCTTCGATGAACTCCATCCACTTAGCATGCCGCTTGTTGAGCTTTGCTTGTCCTTGTAGAAACTTGAGGCTCAAGTGGTCGGTGTGGATGACGAATTGGTTTGGAAGAAGGTAATGCTCTCACACCATCAAAGACCTCACAAGTGCGTATAACTCCCGGTCATATGTAGAGTATTTAAGTTGTGCACCATTGAGTTTCTCACTAAAGTACGTGATGGGGTGTTCTTCTTGGGTGAGTACGACCCCAATGCCAATGCCACTAGCATCACACTCAAGCTCAAAAGCTTTGTTGAAGTCGGAGAGAGCAAGAATAGGACTCCGCATGAGGCATTCCTTGAGCTCTTAGAATGTCTCTTCTTGTCTTGTATTCCACGCAAATGGCACATTCTTCTTGGTTAGCTCGTTGAGGGGTGCGGTGATGGTGGAGAAGTTGGGCACGAAACGTCAGTAGAAACTAGCTAGGCCATGAAATGACGTCACTTCAATAGCATTCTTGGGTTGTGGCCACTCCCTAATGGCCTTCACTTTCTCTTCATCCACTTCGACGCCACCTACACTTACCACAAAGCCAAGAAAATGCACTCTATCCAAACAAAACTCACACTTAGCCAATTTTGCATATAATTTGTGAAGCCTAAGTGTGTGAAGTGATTAGCATGTGCATCAATTTAAGGACTATAGATAAGTATATCATCAAAGTATACTACAACAAAATGTCCAATAAACTCACGCAACACATGATTCATCGAACGCATAAACATACTAGGTGCATTAGAAAGACCAAATGGCATCACCATCCATTCATATAATCCATACTTGGTCTTAAATGCATTTTTCCATTCATCCCCCTCATGCATACGAACTTCGTGGTATGCACTCATCAGATCTATCTTAGAATATACTTGGCTACCACTCAATTCATCTAACATATCATCAAGGCAAGAGATAGGATGACGATACCTCACGGTTATCTTATTGATGGCTATACAATCCACACACATGCGCCAAGTTCTATCCTTTTTTGGTACTAGTAGCACGGGAATGACACATGGTAACATACTTTCTCGGATATGCCCCTTGCTTAAGGGTTCGTCAACTTGGCGTTGGAGTTCCTTGGTCTCCTCCGGATTGCACCGATACGCGGGTCAATTGGGTAATGCCTGAACCCTGAATAAGGTCGATCTTGTGCTCAATGCCACGGATTGGAGGTAATCCTTGTGGCATTTCCTTTGGAAACACATCATTAAACTCCTACAGAAGTGAAACAATTGGACTAGGTAGAGAAGAAAGTTTAGTGTAAACATTTAAGCAATGTGCTATGTATCTAAGTACAAGGCACATTTTGTTGGAATGCAATGCATGCCTCACATCCCTCCCTTTGCAAGTACACTCAATGATTTGGTGTTTCCCTGACTTCAATGCTTGCTCTTTTCATGGGGTTATTTTGCTCACTTCCTCTCTTTTTCTCTCCATTTTTCCCCTCGCATTCGCTCTTGCTCATACCCAATACCATGCTTACTCTTTTCATGGTGTGTTTTGAGCTCTCTACTTACTTTCTTCTCTCCACTCTTATCTCTCAAACTCCTCACAATATGGAATTCGACGCTAGCCTTTTCTATTTGTTTTTTATCCTCATGGACTTGAGATGGAGAAAGAGGTGGAATAATGAACTTCTTACCGCGGTAGGTGAGCTGAATTTTATTAGTCTGCCCATCATGGATCAGCTTCCTATCAAATTGCCATGGACGCCCCAAAAGAAGATGACTCACATCCATTGGCACCACATCACATAATCGGTCATCCTCATACCCTCCCATCTTGAAGTTCATAAGCACTTGCTCCTTGACCTTAACCTCTCCATCATCATTAATCCAATGAAGGGAATAAGGCTTGGGATGGGGTGCAGGTTGCAAACCCAACTTGTGCACTAGAATGTGACTTGCGGCATCAACAACACTACCATTATCCACAATCAGGGAGATGATCTTACCATGCACATCACATCTAGAATGGAAGAGGTTCTCCCTTTGCCCCACTCATGCATCTTCCAACTTGGCATGTGCACTCAAACTCCTCCTCACAACCAAGGTCATGGTCGAAGCTCGGTTAATTTCTTCCCCATCACTACTCATTACTTCTTCCTCTTCCTTACAAACCTCCTCATTAATAACCTCATCTCCTTCACTATTCGTCTTATACACTCCCTCTCTAATGACAATCACCCTCTGGTTTGGGCATTCGGAAGAGATGTGCCCTCTCCCACTGATATGATGCATTTTGTACTAATTTTCCACTCCTTTCGTAGCCCTTTTTTATCATGATGCTACTGATCTTCTCTTACTTTTCCATTATTTAACAGATCAGAGCCCTTGGAAAGGAAATCTAAAAAAGATGCACTTATCGCTGGATGTCGGACGGTTTTGAGCGGATTGCCCTTGCAGCATGCAGGCAGCAGCTCGCCCTTGAAATAGTACGCACGCGGCGACAAAGAATTCCAGGGCAAAAGGAAAATCATGGATTAGGAAAATCAGAGAATCAATCCCATTAATCTAGCTTTTCCCATTTTGGCAAGAATATATTCCAAGATCAACTCCAATTAATTTAGGATTTCCCCTTTATTAATTTCTATTTTGGGAATTTTCCTTTCTTAATTTTCTTTTAAAACCCTTTCTAGTTTGAGGGTTTGGACATCTTTTATTTTCTATCAGCTCTCATACTCTCAATTTGGGTGTTGTTCTTGCAATTTAGATTTTGGCAGACGCCGCCTCTACCTCAATTATTCTTCATCTTCTTTTCTTTATGCAATTTTATTTATTTATTTATTTTAATTCTAACATGAGCGGCTAAGCTCATTTGTTCTTGGTAGGATCGTCAAAGGTTGCTTAAGAAAGCTGTGAGGTCGAAGTGAAATTAATATATCCTTGAATGGTATTTAATTATTTAACAAGTTCTTGTTAATTCTACTAGGACTACTTCTAGCCTGATAAACGAGTTGTGCGCCCTAGGCGATTAAAGTCATCACTGTGGTTATAACTAATGTGAAGCTGCAGCGTAAAGTAGACGACCAATCAGAGTCATCAGGTCACTGGTCCCATCTGATTGGGTTAAGTAAGTAATCAGGGTAGAGCTTCGAACGTACTTAGTGTCTCGCCCTGGGCGCGTCTTCCTTCATCTTCATAGGCCTTTGAGTAGTGCCCCCATAAACGTACCTTGGGGGATGGCAAAGTGTCAAAACTACTCCATAAATGTACCTTGGAGTAGTTTCTCGTACGAAAGGAAGCAGGGGACCTAAACGTACCTGGTCTCTATAGCGCGTCTATCAACTAGAGGTAGAAGATCATTGCACCCATGATCAGCCGACTTTGAAAGCAACCAGAGATAGATTCCTACTGGGGACTTTTCTCTCTATTGATCTCTTATTTCATTTTAATTCTGTCTATTACTGTTTTCCTAGTCATTAATCAAACCAACTCTTAAAACCCCCCCGTTACTTGTTACTGTATCGAACTGTTTGCCCTCGCTGCACGACACAAGATAGTGTCTACCTTAGTCTCTATGGATCGGCCCTATACCACTATACATAGTTTAATTGTGCACTTATTACAAGATATATATATATTATTTTTGAGGTGTCTCGACAGCACGTCAAATTTTGGCACCGTTGTCGGGGACTTCGGTACTGATCCTTTCTTTGTTGTGTATGACCAGGTCATCTAATCCGAATCCTTTACCACTCGATCCTGAAATCTGAAAACAGAAAGATTGGCTAGAAGGCTAGCCAAACTTTCTACAACAATCAACAATCCCATTCAAAACCCCTCGAAGTTGAAAATATCGACCACTCCGAACATCTAGACCAAGACGCTGAAAACCCCATCATGGCGGAGGAACCTCCACGACCCCTTCCTATGAACAATCATTCCATAGAGGACTTAAATGCCACCACTGAGAAAAACTCCAGTTGCATTGTATGGCCTGAAGTGGCAAATGATTGGACGATCAAGTCCGCTGTCATGCACCACTTACCCAAGTTCCACGAATTGCCCAAGGAGAACGCAATTCGACATCTCCAGCAGCTGCATTCCATCTGCGAGGCCATGAAGCCGCCCCAAGTCGATATTGACTACGCTAAGCTGAAAGTGTTCATGTGGTCCCTAGAAGATGAAGCCCGTAGTTGGTTTTATGACTTACCACCTCGTTCCATCATCAGTTGGGCCGATATGTTAAAAGCCTTCATTGATAAGTACTACCCCAACTCGATGGCTAGTGTGACCAGAAAGCAATTGGTAGCCATAGTGCAAAAAAAGAGTGAGAATGTGGGCCAGTACTATGAACGGTTTAAGAAAATGCAAGCTCTTTTGCCCTTCTCATAATCTGGCAAACCACACATTGTTACAATATTTCTACGAGGGACTGCTAGGGCCAGACAAAGCTATAATTGACGCCGCTTGTAATGGTTCCCTAGTTGCCCTCACCCCTGCCGCAGCAAAGAACATCTTGGAACTCATGGCCAGGAACACTGTACTGTAGAACTAAGAAACATCCAAGAAGTAAACCAGGCCGCCATAGAAAGCCAGTTGACTCAATTCAAAAGCCAGTTGACCAATCTCATAGGGATGATTCAAAACCTTTCCACTAGTCAGCCCGTGCAGCTCAAAGCATGTGGAATTCGCAACTTCACCGACCATCCCACTAATTCTTGTCCTTACATACCTGATGAAATCCAAGTCAATGCAGTGGGTAACTATAACAATGGATGGCAACATCCTAACCTCAGCTATGGCAATAATAATACTCAAGCGTCTTGCCCTAGTTAGCAGCAGCTACTACACCCATTTCAGAATCAGCAGCAGCCACCGTTTAACCTCTAGAACTTCAAACCATGGCCCAGCTACCCTAGTAACCAGTAGTACCAACCACAAGCTCCACAAGAACCATCACCTCCTGCAGCAACAACCACCGAGGTAACCAATCTTACTAATGTTGTCCTTGAATTTTAAAAACAATTGAGTGCCTTGGCTGCAGAAATGAAGGAGTACAGGAATGGAGGATGACTACCATCCCAACCAGAAGCCAATCCAAGGCATGGAGCATGTGCCATGACACTTCGCAGCGGTACAAAAATACCATCCCGCGAGCTGCCTGCCCTAGACGCTGAACTACCTGAACCTGTGGCAGAACCAAAAGAAGCCAAGGCGGACGTAGAAAAGGAGAAGCGCGTCCACTACGCCAGAAGACACGACTCTCCACGAACAAATGAGGCAAACCCAGAATTCACCGAAAAGTTCATAACGAAAGTCCTCTAGCCTCCATTTCCTCAACGATTGGTCAAGTCTAAAAAGGATGGGGAGGATCGTGAGATTTTTGACATATTTAGTAAAGTCCAAGTCAATATTCCTTTGCTGTAGGCTATTAAAAACGTTCCTCGCTATGCTAAATTTTTAAAAAATTGGTGTGCTAATAAATGTAACATGGTAGGTGTGAAAAAGATTAGTGTAGGTGGGAACGTAAAACTGGAACGTAAGGAAATCTCAAAAAGATACACTTATCGCTGGATGTCGGACGGTTTTGAGCGGATTTCCCTTGCAGCATGCAGGCAGCAACTCGCCCTTGCAATCATACGCACGCGGCGGCAAAGAATTCCAGCACAGAAAAGGAAAATCACGGATCAGGAAAATCAGAGAATCAATCCCATTAATCCAGCTTTTCCCGTTTTGGCAAGAATATATTCCAAGATCAACTCAAATTAATTTAGGATTTTCCCTTTATTAATTTCTATTTTGGGAATTTTTCTTTTGTAATTTTCTTTTAAAATCCTTTCTAGTCTGAGGGTTTGGACATCTTTTATTTTCTATCAGCTCTCATTCTCTCATTTTGGGTGTTGTTCTTGCAATTTAGATTTTGGCGGACGCCGTCACTGCTTCCATTCTTCTTCACCTTCTTCATCTTCTTCATCTTCTTTTCTTTATACAATTTTATTTATTTATTTATTTTATTTCTAACATGAGCGGCTAAGCTCATTTGTTCTTGGTAGGATCGTCAAAGGTTGCTTAAGAAGGTTGTGAGGTTGAAGTGAAATTAATATATCGTTGATTGTTATTTAATTATTTAACGATTTCTTGTTAATTCTACTAAGACTACTTCTAGCCTGATCAACTAGTTGTTTGCCCTAGGCGATTAAAGTCATCACTGTGGTTATAACTAACGCGAAGCTGTAGGGTAAAGTAGACGACCAATTAGAGTCATAAGGTCACTGGTCCCATCTGATTGGGTTAAGTAAGTAATCAGGGTAGAGCCTCGAACGTACTGAGTGTCTCGCCCTGGGCGCGTCTTCCTTCATCTTCATGGGCCTTTGAGTAGTGTCCCCATAAACGTACCTTGGGCGACGACAAAGTGTCAAGACTACTCCATAAATGTACCATGGAGTAGTTTCTCGTACGAAAGGAAGCAGGGGACCTAAACGTCCCTGGTCCCTAAACGTACCTGGTCTCTATAGCACAAATCTCTCCCGAATGACTTGTTTCATCTCTTACCATGTCCGGATAGCCATTGCCCCATACCGCTCCCTACAAACCTTCTCCCACTAACTCACCGCATATCCATCAAATTCCATTGCGGCAAGATTCACCTTCTTGTTTTCTATATATTGGTGGCAATTGAAAATGCGTTGGATCTTTCCTTCCCACTTGATGTACTCCGAAGGGTCCGTAGTACCCTCTAAGATAGGAATTTGGACCTTGATGCTATTTAAATTGTCATCAACCCAGGGTTCTTGAAACCTTCCTCTCCTCACTCTATTCATCCGCGCTCTCTCCTCAAAATCATCAACATAATCATTTTCTTCTTCATGGAATTCCTCATAAAATTCCCTATCATGATGAGGAGTATTACGACCTTGTAGGTAAGGGACCACAACTCGGTCATTGACGGTGGAGGTACCTAGGTCTTAGTGAGGTATTCATTGACCCATCGAATATGGCATACTAGGCATTGTTGAAGGCTTGCCACTTGTGTTCGGATGGTTGAAGTGTGGGACATTGTGGATGTATTGAGCTCTATGGCTTTGAGCTTGGAGATCCTTAAGCACAAAGGCATGTGCCTCGGCATTGACAAGGCCTCTTCCCCGGGCACCCGTAGTAAGTGTGTGTGGAAAGCCTCGGTTGGCCTCCCTCGTGCTCCCCCATACTCATCATCACTCTCATATCCCTCCGGCTCCGTTTCACATGTGACCTTCTCCTTGTATGGTTCATCTCGTGACTTAGCTTTCACGGTTCTAGGAGGTTTAGTGGGCTTCCTTTATGTCAACATGAAGGATTTGAACATCTCCCTCAACTCACCTTACCCCCACTCCATAGCTTCAAACCTAGCCAACCAAGAAGGATTGGCCTCATTGGATTTGATGTCATGGTTTCCCACAACGCTTTCGTCGGACATAATGAAAATTTGGTACCTAAACAAATAGCAAACGTTAGTGAAAATTCTCTCCCTCATGTGTTTGCTCTCGTGTTTAAGCACTCAAAAAATTGTTTCTCACAGAATCACCACAAGACTAGATAAGAAAAGCATACAATGATGAGACTCAAAGAGATAAAAGAAGGAAAACCGAATGCAAATGAAACTCGAGAATTGAAAGGCTAGTTTTGTGTTTTAACAAGTGACAACATTCAATTCATCTTCCTCTCTTTTCCCATTTTTTTTTAATCTCCACTTCTTACTCACAAGGAATTTGTTTCTTTTCTTTTCCTTTTCCCTTCTTTCTTATTTTTTTTTAAATCGTAAAATTCAACTTGCTTTGCAAGTCATAGTTGCAAAAAACATTCTAGAAAATCTGCAGCTATGTGTTTCTCCTTTTTTTTTTATGTAAGTGAATGAGTGAGTGAATGTAAATTCTAAGGAAGAGAGGAGAATTAATGGATGCTGATTTTAAAAACAAGGTACAAGAATTTTGTTGACAAGAATGGATCAAACACAAGTTTTCATCAACTTGCTCAAGAACACTATTCTTGGCGGGAAAAATTCAATTTTACTTCCGGAGTAGAAAAACAAGTACGAAATCCACTATGCTTGACTCTAAACACTTTGTATGACTCAGCACAATAAGATTCAACCAAGAAAGAAGAAGAAATTTGGTTGAATTTACACAGAAAATTTGACAGCTATGAAAATGAATAACACCAAATGCTAGAAAATGGTAATTCTCATATTTGTTGATCAAATGGTGTGATTTCTTCACCAAAAGTTCAGAAAACTCAAGATAATCATAAACGACACAATACCCGATGGTTTCATCTAGCAATTTTGGCTCAATTTTGAATAGATGCAAAAATTCAAAACCTAAAATTTGAAAATCTGGAAAACTCAAGCAACTAGCTCCGCTACCACTTGATAAAAATCTGGAAAACTCAAGCAACTAGCTCCTCATTTTAATGAATTGGATCATATCAATAGATCTAGCTTGAGTTTCCTGACAAAACCCAATCAAAATCGAACAAGAAAACACAAGGAAAATGGAGAAACAAAGTTGGAAAAGATGGAGAAAAGTGTAGCGGAATTTGGTGAATTTCTGGGCAATTTTAGAAATGATTTGTGGTTAAAATTCAATTAGAAACAATCAATCAACAAGAGACCAATCAATTCAACTTATATTAATCATCCTCCAAGTGGGAATCCAAGATATTTAAGCAATCAAATATTCCCAAGTATTCATTCAGTCCAATACAAAAGGAAATTAAAAGGATAGAGATTAAAAGGAGTTTTACTTATAATGGATCAAGAAATCTCAAAGACTTGATCCTCAGAAGTTGAGTCCTTGGTGTTTAGAGGGAGGAGTGCTCTCAACTCTAGCAATAAACACTTGACAAAAACTAAGGAAGAAAAATTAAGGAGAAAGCTATTTATAGGTGATGGGAAAAGCCTTAAAACAAGCTTTCTTGGAAGCTGGAGGCGCCTCTGGTGATATACAGTTAGAGGCTTAACGGTATGTCACTAGCCTCGCTTCAGAAGATAAATTTTTTATCTTCTCCTGGCGGTATGTCGCCAGGTGGCACTAGTTTCTGGCGGTATATCGCTAGGGACTTTTCCAAGGGGTAATCACGTGATCATTTCGGAATGATGGGCGAGCATCGTCATGGTCCGACCCTCTTCTTGAAACACCTCAAGCCATAGGGTGATCTTCTTGGCCATGCTCTTTGTGATTGGTCCTCTTGGCGCCACATCTTATTCTTCAAGGTTTAATCTAGGTTTGATCGCATCAGTTATCCTTGTCTTCATTAACGCCTACTTAAATCCTTGAAGATAAGCAATACCTAGAGAAGTCTCATACCAAATGGGAAGTCGCTAGAGACATTGAGAGAGAAAGAGAGGAATTGAGACTTGAAAAGGAGAGAATGAGTGAAAAAAATAGTCCCTATGAAAATAGAGAGCATGGGAAAAGAGAGAGTAATCAAAATAGCCCCTATGAAAAGATTGAGCATAGGAAAAGAGGTAGTGAGCAAAACAGCCCGCATGAAAAGAATGAGCATGCGAGAGGTAAACACATGCATGAGAAGAGTGAGCATGTAGAGAGTGGCATTTGTGAAATAAAATGAGAGGATAAAGAAAAGAAAGTGAGTGTTTATGCTAGAGGGAGAGAAGAGAGTGACGCATTATGTTCGCGCAAAACTTGTTTTGGAGCAAGCCCTTCAAAGCCGTATTTTTGGCCATTGCGCCTTGATTCTTCTAACCCTAATGAATTCGTTTCTTATTCTATTTGTTATTCTTCTCTTGTGCAGGTAATTAAGGATTTAATTCCAGAGAAGACAACCCATATCCAATTGCCAATTAGAAGGATTACATAAGGTGTCCATTCAATAAACGGTTTGGTCAATATTAACCGCCAAGGTGATGTCTATCCCTCTTGTCCTAACAAAAGTTTAATTATATTTTCACATACGTTTACATTGAATAACTATTCTGCCAAGTGTCAATTTCATGATAATTTTTTATTTAAGTTGACAGGACTTGGAGGAGCTCTTTTTAGACGCAATCGCTTATATCGGTCGCATGATCTTTTGCAATATTTTGATAAGCATGATGTGTTTAATGGTTGTTTGATAGAGCTACTATGATTAAATTAATATTACTGATTTAATTTATAGGAATGTTGTGTCATCACATGATGTTCCTTTAACTCTTATTCGTAGTATTGATAAAAAGTCACTTAGTGAAAAGTCGCTTGAGATTACACTTAAGGTTAATCCTTACGCTAATGATTAACATTTTTATATGATCTCTAATGATTATTTATTTGAAAGAAAATCTATGTTTTGTATGAATAAAGGATATCATAGCAGGCGCGAACGCTTACATTGGTTGTATTGTTCGTTGCACATTATGGTTATGCATTGGTCACATAATGATGGTTTGATACATCCTTGTAGTACAACTATTACTAGCATAATCTTTAAGGATGTTATACTTTATTATGTTGTTCCTTGGATTTTTGTTAGTAATCAAAAGGAGGAGTCCTTTAGTGACTTAGGTCAAGAATCGTAGCGGTCATTGAGTGAACCGAAAGAGCAATATTTATCCTTACCAGCATAATTCTTGATGCGACCTGATAACATTCGGGCTTCTCTTAAAGGAAGAAACCGTGTTCTTGAGCTTGAAGGATCTAGTCTCCTTTGGGAGGATGGTAAACACAAGGGTAGAAGGTGTTTAGATGGTGTTTAATGGTGTTAATGGAGAGGATAACGTCGCAAGGAGATTGCGGAAGAGTGCAGTGGATTAATGGATGAAAAGGAGAATGATTTGATGAACAAACAATATACTAACTTGTATTCAAATGATTACAAGGATCGATAATTGCAACCTTCCCTTAATTGTTCATACAATGAACAAGCCGAAAGGAATTAATTAACTAAATGAAAACCGGGTTTAAGACCCCTATGGCAAAGCCAACTAATTGGTCTTAAAAGGAGATAAACTCAACAAAATCAAAGACAAGCTATAAAAGAGGCTATCTCCTTCTATTTATAGCTTGGGCATTATTACATGGAAAAACCCTAAAATAACCCTTGGACAAAGGGGCTAGAAGGCCGGCCACTTGCTGACTTGGCAAGGAGAAGTTATTCCAAAGCAGTCCCTACGACGCGACTCATGGGCAACTAGGGTTTGGCGCGGCCGTGTGCGAGGGTCTTCATGGCTTACTCGGCCATCCCGTGAGGCCAATGGCGCGGATACGAGGCTGGTCCTCGAGCTCGTATCATCCTCTCCCTCTTCAAGATGATTCACCCTCGAATCTGGAGGCTCTATCCCTCGAAAGGCAGAACGGGCCAAGGCATGCTCTTGGCTAGTACTCACACATAGAACCCTCAACATACTACTCTCGGAGAAAATAGGCCAAGGTGGAGGTCGGGAGGGGGCAAGGGCCATAGGCGCGGACGGGAACAAATCAAGGACAACCAAGGCGCGAGTAGTGCCAACAAACGGAGTCCTCCACAAATACCTCTCGGAAACAAATATAGGCAATGGTGGAGGCCGTTCCTGGGCAAGACATGTAGGCGCGGACGGGGGAGACCCAAGAACAACCACAGATCGACCAAGGTGGGAAAAGGTGTGGCCGCGGGCCAAGCGAGGGCTACTAGACCTGAAAACGGACGTGTGGGCACTATGAATCACCAAAGGAGTAACGGGAGCAGTCCGGGTGAAGGGAGGGACCATGAAACCACTAGGAGGAGCCGAAAATGGGAAGGAGAGGGCGCAACCAATAGGCTCAAATCCAAGTAGAAATGAATCCTCAAAGGTAAACGTAGGCACACACAGAATGAGGGAGAAGGCACTACCAATGGACCAAAAATGGCATTGCAACGCATGGCAATGGAAAGTCTTCTCGTGGATGGCCGAGGAGAAGAGGTGCGGACCCAATATAGTAGGGGAGTAGGTATGGGCACTACGGATGGTCAAAGGGGCGACGGAAGGAAACCGGGATCCAAAAGAGGCCGAGAGGCCAAGTGAATGTGCCAAAGTCGGAATAGAGGGCGGTCGGTCCACATACCCAAAGCCAAGAAGGAACGGATCCACAAAGTCATGTGTAGGCACACTCGGGATGATGGAAAACTCACTACCAAAGGACCGCAAGGTGCGCTGATGTGCTAGGCCAAGGAGGGCTTTCGCGTGGCTGCCCGAATGGGCCTCAAGAGACTCATCCCAAATGGGTGGCAATCCTAAGTCCAGATCCTCCCAAGGAGCCCTAGAAACCAATAAACCCGAACCCTCACTAAGCTCATCCGCAAGAAGTGGTGGTGTGTCGGCTGAATCAACACTAGGAGGCACGCTCCTATCACTGTCCAAACCAACCCAGGTAGCACTCGAGACCACTAACTCCGAAGTCCCCATAAGCTCTAAATTTGAAGTCACCAACTCCATATCAACACCGTCCACGAGGAGCTCAAGTGAGTCCTCATCTAATGGCGTCAACTCTCTCAAAGTAGCCCTCGAAACCACTAAGCCTGCAACCATACTAAGCTCATCCTCAATAAGTGGTGGTGGCTCGGCTGAATGAACACTAGAAGGCACGCTCCCAGCACTCTCCAACTCATCCAAAGGATCCCTCGAGATCACCAAATCTGAAGTCCCAATAAGCTCCAAACCCGAAGACAAACTCTAACTCGGCATCATGTGAGAGGAACTCTAGTAAGTCCACATCCAATGGCGTCAAATCTCCCTCAAAAGGTAGTGGAACACCAGCCGAAACAATGCTAGGTAGAATCCCACACTCTATATCAATTCCATCCGAAAGGGGCTCAAGGAACTCCTTGTCCAAAGAAGTCAACTCATCCCAAGTAGCACCTGAAAGCAACAAGTCCGAAACCACAATAGGCTTGACGCCCGGAGTCACCAAATCCTCAACCAAGGGGGTCCACTCATCCTCAAAACACGGTGTAGAAGCGACCGAATCAACGCTACCAAGTGCCTCTATCTGAGACTCTTTCCTTAGACGCTCTTGCTTTCCTATGAGGGCTCGAAGTGATGCCATAGCCAAGTCCAAAGGGCAAGGAGTAAGAGGAACGGATGGCTCACTTAGAAGGGAAGTGCCATGGCTAGATGAGCCCGTATGGGTCTTACGGACATGGTGGGAAGGTGGGGCATCAAGGTAAGGATACGCTCGGTGAGGGGAAGTATGGCCATGTTCCACGGGGAACGAAATGCTATCCATGGGCTCAACTCTATGGCGAGATAGCTTAGTGAGTCCATATGTAGCCGACGCCACATAAGAAGGATGGGGGCAGTGTGGGAGCTCTCGTTGAGGGTGCGGGGGCACATGTGTTTGCCTAGAGGAGGCGGAATCAAACCGGCACTGTGGGCCACGGACATAGGCATGCGAAGAGGGGCCATGACCATAACTGCAGGAAGATGATGATCTAGGTGCTGCATCCCGGTGATAAGGAGGAATGGAACGGTAACTAGGAGAAGGTGGGGGCCAACGGACATGGTGGGGAGGCTGCTCAGAAGAATACCGTGTGGTGTGGCGAGGATGTGCCCTAGGAAGTGGTGACACAAAGGGGTGATGGTGGTGTGGGCGACAGACATAGGCCTGCGAGGAGGGGCCATGGCCAAGGCTTGGATAGGGAGCGGAACCAAGGTCATAGCTAGAAGAGGAATGGCTCTCACTACAAGACTCATGAAGATCATGCTCCAACCGAGAAGAAGAAGTGGCACAAAAACGGCTGTCTAGGTTGTCCATCACATAAGAACAAGAATCATACGCTCGCCTAGAAGGGTTATGAGGCTCCAATTCTGACCAATAAGAATGGACATCATCAGAACAAGATGTGTCACCCCCATTGCCGCAAGATGCTTGCCGAAAAGGTTCATGATAATCAAAGTCCGAATGAGAAGAAGAAGATGTGGCATACGAATGGTGGTCTTTGGTGTCAACCTCATAAGATGAAGAAATAGACCGTGTCTCATGCCCCTCGGAAACAACACCTTCATAACAAGAACTAGCCCCAAACGGCGTGTCAAGCCCATCCAAGGAGCTCATGTCACAACAAGAATCAGCCCCATTCGGTGTCTCATGCTCCACTGAGTAGTTCACCTCATAACACTAAGAGGTCCGATCACAAGTAGCCATAGAATAGGTCGTACTAGAACAAGAGTCCTCCTCCCAAGAGGACCCATCATCCTCACTATAAAAGGACATAGAAAATTACCTACAAAAAGAAAACAAGCGCAATTGATATATAAACAAGGGTTAGTCCCCCCTCACGTGTTTCTCTCATGTTTCACACTATACTCTAATAATCTCACCTCCTCACCCACTCTATTCTCCAAGAAAAACCAAGTAATGTAGCTTAACACCAACTCTAAGACACAAAACAACACAAGGAATGCAAAGAAAACAAGCTTAGAAAGAAAGGTAGAGAAAATCAAAAGGTACGCACGAATTGGATTGAAATGCACACCTAATTGACTTAGAGTAGAAATAATGATGGAAAAAAAGAAGGATAGACCAAGGACTCAAAGAAAAACTAGCTCAAATGAGAAGAGAAAACAAACTGAAAAGAAAGACTCAAAACTGTAATTTCGAGTGAAAACTACACACTAATTTTGAATTGGATAGAAGTATGTGAAAGCCACAGAATTAGGAGAAGTCTCCAACATAAGAGTTGTTTCCCTCAGACTGAACTTTATGCTTTCAAAATTTCAGAATTTTTGGAGCGCAGACACTCACACAAAAGGGAAAAGCCTAAACTAGTCAAAAGGAAAATTCAAAAAAGAAAAATCCGAATTGGAAAACACCAATTGAAAACCGAAACTCAAACAAATGCACACCTAATTGTAAAATACTACAATTCTAATGGATTCAACACACTAGTCTCTTACTTTTGACTCACTACTCTTTCTTTTCTTTTCTTTTGTTTAGGGACTTGATCATTTCGTTTCTTCTCTTTTAGTCCCTTTTTTTTTTTTATGTAGTGAGTAAAGAGAGCTCAATGGATGAAAGATATGTCTTTTTAGATGAACATAAGTGTATGACAAGTAGTTTAAAACACAAAAGTAATTTTCACTAAATGCCAAAAAAATTGATGATGTGGCAGAAGTGATGAGGTGGGAAAAATAGGTGAGGTGGCAACTGATGTGTCAAGTGAGTGTCAAGTGAGGTGGCAAGAATGTGCTCATAAAATATCTAAAAGAATATTCTATGCATATCCTATTTGAGATACTAGGCTAGCAATGAAGGTGATGTGGCTTAATATGCACCTAGTATATTAGAGGACACCTACACAAACCAACAAAATGGGACCACAAGCTCCACATGGTACACATTACACTTGTCTTTCAAATGGATGAACAAATGAAAGCACCAATCATATAATTCGGTCTCAATTAAATAAATGAAGGAAACAATTTATCAAACACAGATTTTTGGAATTAATGGGTCATTAAAGATCAAAACTCAAAATCCTCAAGAACACACAAGATGATCATGAAGAACACCGAGCACCACTTTCGGTCTATGAACATTAAACAGCCCAAACGTGGCCCAAAAATTACGAAATTAATAGGAAGACTCCTAAGAAACAGATATACAACTGTGTAGAAGGAAGGAAAACGAAATTCCAAGTGGAAGGGATAGAAAACAGACACACAACACAAAACTATTTTTCTCGCGCAACTTTTGCACACTTTTCTTCCAAGGTCAAAAAGTATGTGAAAATCACAGATTCAGCAGCAAACTCAAAAACAAAATTTGTTCTAATCAGAAAGAACTTTAAGAAAAAAAATTCAGATTTTTCTGACGTAGAAAACGGACTCCAAATAGAAAAGAAAACTGACTCAAAAACTGACTCCTGGACAGAAACAATTTCAGCACGAAATTTTCGGCCAAAATGGATAAACACACGGTGGAAATGATGGATCCAGCCATGAGAAGGGAGTTTACCAACCTAGAAGATGATTTGGAGCTCCGCTACTACATGATAACATTCGGGCTTCTCTTGAAGGAAGAAACCGTGTTCTTGAGCTTGAAGGATCTAGTCTCCTTTGGGAGGATGGTAAACACAAGGGTGGAAGGTGTTTAGATGGTGTTTAATGGTGTTAATGGAGAGGATAACGTCGCATGGAGATTACGAAAGAGTGCAGTAGATTAATGGATGAAAAGGAGAATGATTTGATGAACAAACAATATACTAACTTGTATTCAAATGATTACAAGGATCGATAATTGCACCCTTCCCTTAATTGTTCATACAATGAACAAGCAGAAAGGAATTAATTAACTAAATAAAAACCGGGTTTAAGACCCCTAAGGCAAAGCCAACTAATTGGTCTTGAAAGGAGATAAACTCAACAAAATCAAAGACAAGCTATAAAAGAGGCTATCTCCTTCTATTTATAGCTTGGGCATTATTACATGGAAAAACCCTAAAATAACCCTTGGACAAAGGGGCTAGAAGGCCGGCCACTTGCTGATTGGCAAGGAGAAGTTATTCCAAAACAGTCCCTACGACGCGACTCATGGGCAACTAGGGTTTGTCGCGGCCGTGTGCGAGGGTCTTCATGGCTTGCTCGGCCATCCCGTGAGGCCGATGGCACGGATACGAGGCTGGTCCTCGAGCTCGTATCATGACCCAAGGTGGGCGAGTGCTCTCTTGGAACCATGAGACGTGTTGGTTTGTAAGAATGAGTTTACTTGGAAGGAATGTTTTTCGTTTCTTTTATATACTTACTACCTTTTCATACAAGTTATTATTTTTAGTGTGTGTTGCACCTCCTTTTTGGATTTTATTGCGCGACGCAGGTTTGGGACGAGATGTGAGACGAAATCGGCCTGATCTCACATAATGCATATGAAGTCGTCACCCTATTTTGTTTTTAGGTTTAGGGAACCTAAAGTCATGGCATAAAAAATAAAAAGCTAAGACAAGATGGGTCTGAACCCGAGAACAGCAGTTCGGGGTGGTATTATAGACTCGGGAAGGTGTTAGGCACCCGAGTCACATCTTAAAAAGGTTACCAGAGAAAAGAGGTGTTTAAATCATAAAAAACCTAATTTACGTGATCATGCCCAATAGATGATAAAATTCTATCAATTCTAAATATTCATGTATATGAGAATAGTTGCGGAAAAGCGTGAAATAAATAAAAGGATAAGAAACATTTACTTGTGACGGGTATCAGTTGATTTACCCGTTTTGATCAAAATTGTTGGCACCAAGTAGAGGATGATTGATGAACGATTAAATATTTGACGATTATTGTGCGAGAGCGAAAATAATTAATTAAACGATCAAACGCGAGAAGGATAATTATCTAAGCATTCAAAGCGTACGAAATTGAATCAAGCATGCGAAAAATAAATAAATAGTACAAGCATGCGAAAAATAAATAAACAGTACATGATTGCATGGCACAAAAAAATGACAAGTGAAAAAAGTGGGGCTCGGCCCACCAGATGACCCCCCAACTATTGGGCCAAGACCAGCCTAGCCCGGCTGATAGGTTAGTGGGCTGAAGCAAGCCTTCCTTCTCCTTTCCGCATGGGCCAAAGGCCCAGCCTTTCATTTTCTCGCATGGGCTAGGCGCCCAGCTCCTCCTTCCTTTGGGCCAGGCGCACGCGGCCCATCTATCAAATGACCAGCTTCCTCAGCCCAAGCCTTTCTCCTTCCCTCCAAAACATAAAACAATGTCACCTTCAACCTCACGTCGCCGGCGCTACTGCCGGCGACCAGCGTCCGATCAACGGCGACGAATGTTAAAATTATTACTACTAAAATTATCCTTACAACAGCAGTAATTTAACCAAACAATCACAGTAATTAAATTCATTCAAAATAGTGTCCAAATAAATTAAAAATGAATTAAATATAATTAAATATAAAGCTTGCAATTGGTCTGAAATGGCCATCGATTGAGGGAATTAAGGCATTGTAATTATTTTAAAGATGAACTAGAGTTTATTTGAAAAACAAATAAATGGATGTGTGATTTTAGAAAAAATGACGTTTGAAAATATGAAAAATATTTTGACAAAAAATTTAAAATCACAAATCGGGTAGCAATAGTGTGTTTTTGAAACATGTGTGATTTTATCCTTATGACATTATTCAGTTTAATGTTGATGCCTTTGAGTGTATTATTTAGTATAAGTGGTAGCAAAGAAATCGAGATGATGGGGATAGCCCATAGACAAGCCGAACCCTATGGTGCACATTTGAGTGTCAAGATGATGGTTTTGAGATATCATGGAAGGATGAACGAATCCTTCAAGATAGGAACTTGGGATTGGCAATACTTTTGCCAGAGATAGTTTCCAACTCAAGTTCAAGCAAGAATGACCGCTCGGGGCAATGGTCTTACCTAATGCATTGTCATATTCAAAGACATAGGCGCCAAGATGGATCTACAAGGTTGGGGTGGTTTGATTTATGATTACCTTGATATTACTAACTTAATTTGGTTCACTATAGGTGTGGATACACATTCGAGGGTGAATATTTTCGAAGGGGGAGGGAATGATACGATCCTAGCCCTGTTGTCCGCACACACAACTAAGGTCAATCGAACCAAGACGTCGAGCCAATGAGCTTATAAAGCTTTAAGAGAGGTTACAACAACCTTTATTCATGGAAATGAGGCAAGGGACGTTACTGGATCGACCCCTTAGGTGAAGGATGACTTGGAGAATAGCTTGGAGACTCTTACCGCTAACCCTAGCGTCCATCCGAGCCAAGTCATGGAAGAGAGGCTTCAATCGGGGATCCAAAGTAAATAAAAGACCGAATGACGTCTTAGGAATATCTTCCCCAAGTGTGAGATCATTCTGACTGGTAGATCTCAAGATGTCTCATGGTGACATTTTCGTACGCAAGCTATCAATGCACAGGCGTGTAAGACAACTTTGTTAGAGCCAAATCAGTCATAACAAGGTCAAATGCTTGAAATCCACTTCATTTAATAAACTTCAAGATGTTATAAATCTTATGTCCGAATTTGAGCCCAAAGCACGAGCCATTTGAGAGTTAGCACGAAGCTACCTTTTTGCAGACCTAGTTCTAGTTGGATTCGGACTTCTAGACGCATCAGTCGATGGTGTCGGATCTATTTCTAAGTTGTGCCACCAGGACCAGGGAAAGGGAACTTGTTTCCTATATTTTGGGGTGTCTACGATCATTGGACCAAGTTTCAGCCCAATCGGATGAGAGGACTAGAAGATTGCCAGAGTCAATATTTTTGTCAACAGTACGAACGCAAGGCAGCGTGCAACTTGAGGATTGTGGCCCAACTTGAAGCCCAGCCGTGCGAATCACCTCTGGAGCTTTTGGAATGTATTGATTGTATTTATTATTTAGTTGTACAAGTTATTAGAGTTATTTCTTAGATAGAACTCCTAGTGTAGTTAGAACTTCTACTTCTAGTCAAACTCGTATTAGTTAGTTGTCTATTTAAGGAGCCATTCGTGCTCATAATAAAGTGGGTTCTTTTTGATAAATCAAATGCAGAGAATATTTCTCTAAATTGTTCATGCGTGAAATTTATCCCTCATAATAAAGCGGGTTCTTTTCGATTAGTTTAGCAAGTAAAACCGAAACTTCATTCCATTAGTTTGTTTACTCTAGAATATTATAAAAGGTTAGAGACTCGAATTAAGAACCTCACTTCATTCGTTAGGGTTTAGTTAACACAGGTTGTTAACAGGGTCGATCTATCTTGTTACGTCTATCTTCCGCAAGTTGAAATCCAAGCCTTGATCCAGATCACAAAGTACGCGCTACGCATCATACACACTTAGGATCGAAATGCAAGCCGAGCAAGTTGGGCCGCAATCATCAAGTTGCATGCTACCTTGCATTCATACTGTTGACTAAAATGTTGACTCAGGCTATCTTCTAATTTGCTCGTCCGATTGGGATGAAACTTAGTTCAATGATTGTAGACACCCCAAAATATAGGAAACAGTTCCCTTTCCCTGGTCCTTATCACACAGGTCCGAAATAGATCCGACACTGTCGACTGACGCGTCTAGAAGTCTGAATCTGACTAGAACTAGGTCTGCGAAAATGTAGCTCTAGGCTAACTCTCAAACGGCTTGTGCGACATAGCACACCTATAAACTAGGAACATAATACCCTTGCACCAATGACCAACTAACTACAGTGTAACCAAAGATATATCTTTACTAGGAATCTTTCCCTCATCGATTTCATGCTTTTATTTATTCTGATTCATTCTTTTTATTTACTAGTTAAGCACTCTCTCAAACACCCCCCTCCCTTTTGGTTACTTGTTCGGTTTGATATTCCCTGTCATACACTGAAGTAAGCGTCTGCCTTTTGTGATGCGAATTCTCGCAACAACCCTACCACATCGCATGCGCACTCCACGCCACGCCACGCCATTATAGCCCGTTGGACCCTTAACGCGCGCGAGAGGCAATGAGATCCAAGTAAGGTTATAACAGCTCATCCACAAGGAGCTACAGTATGAGGCACTCATCGAGGAAGTTGTGCTGCACGAGAAGGCCCCATGGGTTGTGACGCTACTCAAGGCCACACCATGCGCGCCTTGCCCACCTGACAGCGCTGCTGATTTTGACACTCAAGCCATCTTGGACATGAGCGACTTTCCACGAGCCCTGACCGAAAAACAAGATCATTTAGGATGTTAGGAAGATGCTGGTTGAAGTTCATCTCAAATGCATGAGGCGTTTAAGAGATGGCCTAAGTCGACTTTTCCATGCACAAGGAGTGTGCCTAGGCCAGCCGACTTGGACCATCAGCCCAACTTTCATTCCAACCATGCGTTTACTTATTTTATTATTTTTTAGACTTCTAGAGATATTAATTAATTAGTTCAAGTAGGAGTTAGAGTAGAAATAGAATACGCCTTGTAATTCTATTCCTACTAGATTTAGCGCATGCCTATATAAGCTACAGAATGTTCCTCTTAATTATTCATGCGTGAACGTTGTCCCTCTTTGAGTTAGAACGCTCGACTAGGATTGCAAGTAAAACTGCAAGTTCAATCTCCATTGATTCGTAACTCTAGTTTGATATTCATAAGCTGAATATAGGGTTAGAGATCGACTCAAGAACCTCACTTGATAAGTTTAGTTTGGCTAATATAGGATATTAGTAGGGTTAAACGGTCTCGTTGAGCTTATCTATCTTCCGCATCAAAATCCAAGCCTTGAACTAGATCACAAAGTACGTGCTACGCATCCTACGCACCTAGGATCGTATCAGTTGGTAGCGGAGCAAAGGCGTTCAACGGTATGGTAACTATCCTTTTACTTATTTGTTTTCTTTGTTAAGATTAGTTCTCCTTCGATCTGTTCTATAACCAATCTTCTTGCGTGCTTGTGTTAGTTTTTTTTGTGTGTCTTGCGTCAAGCTAGGTTTAGCTCTTATGTGCGTCTTGTCCAACAAATCATTGTGCGATTTGTGTGTCTTTCAATTATTTCAATTTTATCACAAAAGTGTCATAAAATACCAAAAAGAGTCAAAAAAAGAAAGCAAATCAAAACAAAATGAAAATACAAAATACTAGAGAATATTTCAGATTTATTGCAAAAAGTGAATTTTTTGAACAATCCGAGTCACTTTGAGATTTCCTTGATTCCATAAAATTACTTTATAATTCTCATTGAATCATTGCTTAGTTGATTGCTCTTGCAACTACTCAAGTATTCGACTTCTAAATTTATTTTGAAGCTAGTTGTCTTTGCGTGTCTTATTGGAAGCTTTCATTGAAACTCTTGCGTCACTAATGTTTACACGTGAACAATTGCAGGAACATTATGAGTGATTTGTTAGTTTAATAGAGAGTTAAACATGAGAGTACACACGTGAGGGAGTGATTGACATCTAATTTCATGCATTTTTACCATCTTAAACTACCTTATTTACGGTGAAAACTATGTTATTCACGTCAATCTGTCTTCTTTTGAAGGAAATCTCGGGTGATGAAGGAAATGGAGGAAGAAGTGCCAGTCTTAAGCGCAGAGTAGGAATCTTAGCCCCAGGCTTGGCCAAGACTGCTGAGCTAGAGGTCTGCTGATCAAGGATTCAAGGAGGACGCATTTAGATTGAGCCGACAACTGGTTGAGGCGTCTACTGGGAGGACACTCGGATTCCGCTTTTGAACAAAAACAATCTATCTAGATTAAAAACACTTTGCACTGTGATAATTCACTTTGAATATCGCAGATTAAATTTAGTTTTATGTTCATCAATTATTTCTTTGCTTCTTTAATTATTATGTCTAGCAGCTAAACCCCCAATTCTTGGTAAGGGTTGAGTGAGAGCACTTGTGATTCACGAGACTAGTCTGTCCTCAATATCCTCTCGTTCATAATTGATTCAAGTTCCAGTTTAACAAACCGGTTCCTATCTAGGCTAAGATCTGATCAACCTTGGGCTAGATAAGGGAATTTGTAGTCAGTCACGAAGGGGACGAGTCAAAACCGGAGTGACACAAGTAGGCAACTAGCCTCGCTGCAGCTAGTGGACTTGGGAGCAGCTTGGCCTAGACCCTGTCTTTCCTTACACCATTGAGAGAGTGCATGCGACTCAAGCCAACAGCGAAATTGAATAAACCCTTTAACCAGCAAGGTGTATGTTGGCTAGGATCACTAGGAGAGGGAGTTCCCGCCTAGTGATTTTAAGAGGAGGAAAGTAGGATTGGAAAGGAGCACCTCCCAATTTATAGCAGTGTTGTGAGAGAGAAGGAGAAAATCTAAAGGTCAATGATTGAATAAACAAGGATTGCGCTCACGAATTCCCCTTACTAGGAGTTTTCCCCACATCAGTTCACAACCAATCTTAATCACCAATCTTAGCTAAGATTCATTTCTGCCTAAGATTATTTCTTTACTTAGTTTTTGCCTTGTTCCTCTTAATTGCAGAACCAAAACCACTCAATCCTAGCAACGAGGAAGTCGAGTCAAAACTATAATTTCCCGAAAGATCTCTATGGACGATCCTCTTACCATGATCTACAAATTCCTTGTGGACGAGTGGACAAATTCCCTGTTGGGGATTTTTGACGGTGTTTTTGTAGTTTTGTTTTTATTTTTATCTTTTGCAGTTGATGACTAGATCCTCAAAGGAAGATTTGTTACCTTTGAATCCAGAACTTACAAGGACCGAGGCACAAAATAGAAAGAAAGCCAAGAGGAAACTAGACGGTGAATTTTCCGGGACACAAACAGAATCTAGTTCTAGCAACAGTCTAGGCCAAGATCCAGGCCCAGCTGAAAACCAAGTCCCAAACGTGGAAGAAAACCAGCAAGAACAGACGATGAGGGAACAAAATAGGGGGGCAGAACGAGTGACCTACTCCTGCATCAACTTACCCCCAGTGGCTAATGATTGGTCCATTAAAACAAACATCATAGCCACACTTACCAAGTTCCATGGCCACTCGAACGAAAATCCGTATAACCATTTGAGGAACCTTCACCTCTAGTGCGACACTCTAAAACCAATGGGAGTATCAATAGAGAGGGCCAAACTAAAAGCATTTCCCTGGTCTCTTGAAGACTCACAGCTTGCCCCATAACACCATCACAACATGGGGAGAGATATCCGCTACCTTTTTGAACAAGTATTGGAACGCAACTAAGGCAGGGGCGGCTAGAAAAAAATTAGTTTCCATCCAGCAGAGAGAAAACGAGAGCTTGAGTGAATACCATCAGAGGTTTAGGGATCTTTAAGATATTTGCCTTACACATGGCATGGTTGAGAACCTCCTAGTCCAGTATTTCTATGATGAAATGTGTGTAAAGGATAAGGAGAGAGTGGATGCAGTCGCTGGGGGGGCACTTCAAGACCTTACACCAACAAGAGCCAAATTGCTTCTTCAAACAATGGCCGACAATTGTCAAAACAATTCCTCATTCGAGATAAATTCGACACCTTCTTCTTTGAATGCTTTAAATGTTGAACACAAGCTTAATGAGATTTCTAATATGTTGATGAATCTTTCTACAGGTGCCACATCTCAAGTACAAGCTCCAGTAGCAGCAGCTAATCCTATGGCTACAATTTATGGGATTTGTCAACAATTAGATCATCCAACCCATAGCTGCTACATGGTGCAACAGCCGGGTGATCCAGCCCCAATTCCAGTTAATGTTGCGTATGGTTACAATCAAGGATAACCTAATTTTCCCCATGAGAGTAACCAATATCCTTAGAGGAAAAATCCCAATCTAAGGTAGAGACAAGATCAGCCTGAGCTTAGCCCACAAGCACCACAACAACAATACCACCAACAACAACAACAATCTCCCATTAATTTTTAGCACTTCATACCTAGACAACCTTAATCAAACCAGGCCACTGTCCCACAATTGCCACCAGCACCTCAACCGCTTAAGATTACTAGAGTTCCTATAGAGGATACGTTACAAAAATTCATGCAGGCAACCCAGTGTAGTCTTATTGAGATGCAAAAGCAAATCAGCCAACTCGCCCAACAAAGGCTAGCCTGAGCCAGGTGGCAAATTACCCTCCACTACTAAAAATAATCCTAGGCACAATGTAAGTGCTATTCACCTTAGGAGTGGAAGCGTCTTGCCTGAAAGGAAGAGTGCCAAGTCGAATAAGGAGGTACAGAACCAGATGTTTGAAGATGAGGATGAGGATGACGAAGAAATCCAAGCAGAATCTCAGCCAGAACCAGTCTTGGGTAAGACCGAGACTAAGACTGATACCCCAGCTGAGACAGAAGAGGAAGAGCCAATCTTGGCTAAGCCAGTGGCCAAGACTGTTGAGCAAATTTCAAAACCTCAAGAAACAGTGGAGATTCCACCTCCTTATCCTCCCAAGTCTTCCAAGCAAAAGAAATTAGATGAGGCTAAGGAATTCATGAACATTTTTGGCAAAGTGGCAGTGAATATTCCTATGCTAGATTTGATTTCTAAAGTACCCTCTTACACAAAAAAATTGAAAGAGCTTTGTACTAACAAAAGGAAACTTGCAGGGATTGAAAGAGTGAATCTTACCCAGAATATTTCTTCAGTACTCTAGAATAAGCTCCCGGAGAAATACGGAGATCAAGGAACTTTCACCATCCCCTGCAAGGTTGGGAATAATATGGTGGAAAAGGCTCTCCGCGATTTAGGAGCTAGAATCAATGTAATGTCTCTGAGAGAGTACGAGACATTACAAATGGGGGCAATGAAGGATACGCAAGTGGTAATTCAATTGGCCGATCGAACCGTAATTCATTCCAAGGGAGTGGTGGAGTCGTCCAAGTCAATAATTTTATATACCCTGTGGATTTTTATATTATTGAGATGAATTCTGACCTACCTTCTTGTACAACAAATGTGCTCCCAGGAAGACCCTTCCTTAGTTCAGCGAGAGCAAAGATGTGGTATATGAAGGTAGTATCATTTTAAAATTTTATGGGAGTACTATTAAGTTCTACATGAAGGAAGGATTGAAATATCAAAATGAGACGCACGGTGTTAATTTTATTGATGTTTTATATCCTATCGAAGAAGAAATCGCTGACTTGTGTGCTACTGATCCGCTTGATTTCGTCTTAGGCAGAAGTATCTCAGCTAAGACACTGGGAGAATTGGAAGACCGAGTAGGGAATCAGGATGATCTTAGGGAGATCGTAACATATCTTCATAAAACTGAACCAGTGAAGGAAGTACTAATTTGTCCATTGTTGTATGTGTCTGATTCTAAAGTTTTACCATCTATTGTGCAGGCACCTAAGCTAGATCTTAAGGAGCTGCCGAAACATCTTTAGTATACCTATCTAGGCCAAGACAAAACTCTGCCAGTAATAATCTCAGCTAAGCTTTCCATCGTGGAAGAAGCCAGATTGACAGACGTGTTAAAAGAACATAAGGAGGCCATCGGGTGGACCTTGCTAGACATCAAGGGCATATCCCCGACCATTTGTACCCACAAGATACATGTTGAAAAGGATAAGAAAATAGGCCGACAACCCCAGAGGAGGCTAAAACCTCCGATGATGGAAGTTGTCAAGAAGGAAATTATTAAGTTGCTTGATGTTGGAATTATTTACCCAATCTCTGATAGTTCGTGGGTTTCCCCTGTGTAGGTTGTACCTAAGAAGATAGGGATTACTGTGACCAAAGGAGAAGTTGGAGTTAAAAGGACCACAAGAATTCAGAATGATGGAGGGTCTGTATAGACTACCGGAGGCTTAACCAAGTCACTAGGAAAGACCACTTTCCGTTACCATTCATTGATCAAATGGTGGAACGATTGACCAGTAAGTCCCACTACTGTTTCTTAGACAGTTATTCGAGGTTCCATCAAATACTTGTGGCACTAGAGGACCAAGAGAAGATGACATTTACCTGTCCCTTCAGAACCTTTGAGTATAGGAGGATGCCATTCGGATTGTGCAATGCACCGGCCACCTTTCAAAGGTGTATAGTGAGTATCTTTTCAGAATATGTGGAAAAAGGTATTGAACTATTTATGGATGACTTCACCGTTTATGGTGATGACTTTTATCAATGCTTATCTAATCTGAAAAATATTTTGAAAAGATGTATAACCACTAATCTTGTGCTAAACTTTAAAAAATGCCACTTTATGGTAGAACAAGGTATTGTCCTAGGCCACGTGGTTTCTAAGAAAGGCATAGAAGTTAACCAGGCTAAGATTGATGTTATTAAGAGTCTGCCTTACCCCTCATACGTGCGTGAGGTTAGAAGTTTTCTTGGCCACGCAGGATTTTACCGCAGGTTTATCAAAGATTTTTCAAAGATTGTGGAGCCGATGTGCAAGCTGTTACAAAAAGAAATGGATTTCAAATTTGATGAGGCTTGCCAAGTAGCGTTTGACAAGATTAAGGAGAAACTCACGACAACCCCAATCATGCAAGCACCAGATTGGAACCTCCCATTCGAGCTAATGTGTGACGCTAGTAATTCAGCCGTTGGTGCAGTTCTAGGGCACAAAAATGGTAGAGATCCACACGTGATCTCCAACATTTGAGGAAAGCTAGGCGGTTGAAAAACCACCTGAGATCTAGTGAGAAAATAGAGCAGAGTCAAGCCTAGGACAATAACTAAGGCGCTATATGGGAGGCAACCCATGCTTTTTATTTCTTTTCTTCATTTTTCACGTTATTCTTACTTTTGTTTTTATTTTGTGAATAAATTGTTTGTTCAAATTCTTCAGAGGCACTAACTCATCCTTTCCAGGACTTTCAAGAGGACCTTGCAGGATTAAGTGTGGTGAGGGTGTTTGGCTAAGCTTCTTGATCTAGGCCAAACTTTCTTCAATCGAGGATTGAGGGACGCGTGGTGATAAAGAAGGAAAGAGGAGCAGATTACATGTCACGAGGAGGAGAAAAAGCAGGGATAACAATTAGAATTTAGAAATTAAAAAATTCAAATTCTAATTAATGATGATAATGATGAGATAAACCCCTTATCTCCCACTAAACCCTCAAATCCATAAATTTTCTCTCTTACCAAAAATCTCTCAATCACGTCCTCAACTAAACTCCTCCACTTCCCTATTTTCACTCCACGATTCAGTCTCCTTAAAACATGGTGAAATCAAAGCAATCTTCCAAGAAATCACTCATTCCAAAACCCACTCCAAAAAATGAATAATCACCTACCTCGTCGTTATCTCCCTCCCTCACAAATCTAGAACAAGATTTGCCACAGAATCTGGACGCAATGCTCAAGCTATCTAGAACCATAATGTCAATGGAAAAAGACCCATCTAGCTCTCCGAGTAAGCAAGTGTTTTCTACTCCTCCTCCAGTGTAAACCTCTGGGTCTCCCAAGGGCACTCTCTCGACCAGAAGGAAGATTCTCTTCCAGATGAGCCAAAAACCCAATCTAGGGTAAGCAAAGAGGGTAGCCCTGAGGTTGAGGTGGTTTCAGAAACTGACTTCGATGAGAAGGCGCAGCCCACTTCTAGAGCCAAACAGGTGGCTCACAAGAAAGTTGCGAAGAAGTGGGCCGACTCTGAACCCTTCTGTGAACAAGGTTCAACAAAAGAGAAGAAGAAGGCTAGAAAGAGGAAGATGGAGGTTGCTGACGAGGAAGCAATGCAAGCTAAAAGAACAGGTTCAGCGGCTGCAAAAGGGAAGAAGAAGCAGGAGGAAGCTGAGCCCGAGAATGACTCTGACACAGAAGCAGCTACAGTCTTGGCCAAGCCTGCGGCCAAGACTGCCAAGGTAACACTACCCCCTCTGAGTTCATTGAATGGTTGTCTAAGGCCTGATACACCTGATCTTAGGGAAATTTTAATTGAAAAGCATGCTTATGAAATTACTCAGTTTGCTATTCTTGATTTCTCCTTTCTTGATGCCTTGGGTGTGGGTAACAGGATTAGGCAATATATAATTAATCTAGGGTGGGAATCTTTTTTGTACCTTGATATGCCTGCCTATGCTGAACTGTGTCTAGAGTTTCATGTAATTTTCTGGTTAGATCAGGAAAAGTTGTATGCTAATGGCAGAGCTAATCTTGATCTAGGTGCATCTGATGTTGTCAATTGTAGGTTGCTTGACATTTGGTCTCACTTGTCTGTCAATGATTTTAATGTGTTGCTTGGATTTGTAAAGGATGATGAACTTGACTGTGATGAGTACAAGAATGCACTAACTGATTATCCCCCTGCTTGGGATAAAACAGTAGCCTATAGGGAGCTAATTGGTGATCCCAAGGGGAATTTTGACAAAAATGCCAAGGCTCACCAGATCCGAGATCCTACTTTGAGGATGCTCCAAAGGATCTTGTCTATTAATCTCTCGGGTAAGACAACAGTTTCTGGCAACATCTCAAAGCTTGAAGTTTTTCTACTATGGTGTATGTTGCATAAAAAGAGAGTTAATCTAGGCTACTAGATTGTCAGACAAATCAAAGCATGTGATAGCAAACCTAAATTGATCTTAGGCACCCTCATTTCTGTATTATTGTAACTGCTAGGGGTGTTAATCTGCCCTCTCTTAATATGCATGAATCTTGTACTGTTAAGATTATGGATCTTAGCGCTTTTAACTAGATGGGTCATTTCTATGTGGAAAAAGGCTTTCTTTTTTTCAATATAGGATTCACGCTGGTGGCAGATCACCTTTATGGGAACAAAGTCAACGGTAATTTCAAGCTGCGACCAATCCAGCTTGATGATGCAGTCCCCCATCCTACTAGTACAGAGAAGGAGCCTAATCTTGGCCAAGATGCAAAGACCAGTGACCTAGTGGATGATCCAGACTACAACCATCCATTACTTCCAGGGTGGGCAAAAGAACTTCTACTCCTGCAGCGTGACCAGTTCCAAGTCTTCACAGAAACCAGCATTTGTTTCACGATTACCAACTAGAGGCTAAGGAGCAGATGAAGAGGGTCGTGGACCAACAGCAAGCTCTATTCCAGAGCATTGAGAAAACCCAGCAGGAACAGGTCAACAAATTCTTGGAGCAGCAGGAGAGCAAGTTCCAGCGTATCCAAGAGCTCCTTGGCATTTCCTTCAAATTCATTCAAGCCATGGACAAGGCTGTTGTAGGCATGCGCCGCAAAATGGATTCACACTTTAGCAGCAACGATTCTTCCGATTCCTTAGAAGAAGGAGATGGTTTTGCGCCGTCAGTGCCTGATCCAAATCCACCTAAACCTCCACCTCCCGCAACCCAGTAAAGCCCCCAGGTCGTTTCTTTCTTTTCTAACACTTTATTTTCTTTCTTTCTTCTAAGTGTGGTGAGGGTATTTTTATGTGATTTGTCTATATATACATGTCTTTTTGTGTGTTTTTGTGTGACTTTCTTCTATTGCATGAATTTTTTTCGAATCTAGGCTAAGTTAGGTGGCCTAGATTGTCTAGTTAGAGTTTGATGAATGATTTTTGTTATCTTTTTATGTGTGTTTTTAGGCATGTGTGTTTTGTGTTTTGTTTGAGTGTCGGCAAAGTCTGGACTATGCTTGAAGCCTACCCCTTAATTTCTTAACCTTGACCTTTAGCATCCTTCACCTTGTGACCCCATAACATATGAGCAAGACATTGAAATGGGTTGACATATTCAACACCGGTAAGGGTACGCATCCTGGTACCTTTTAAACATCCATCTTGTACATGATTATGAGGTCTAGCATTGAGTAACAGACTTGACAAATAGACAAGCTTCCACTAAAAATATTAAGTATCCCCTTAAGGAAAAACTGTTAAGTGGTGAATGGAATTTTTGCCTTGTGTTGTGCTGAATCTGCTCTGATATTCTTTCCCCATCAAGTAAGAATATTCAGAGAACTACTTTTATGCCCAGTAAATTACATGCTCTTGAAAAACAAAATATAATAATAATATGTCTTGATATTTTTGCCTCACCAAGTGGAAATAATCAAGAAACTTTAAAAAAAAAATAAAAAACTAAAAAAATTAAAAAAAAATTCTACACTATCATGGAAATTTTTCAGCAAGGCAAATGAATGATGAGTTGAGCAGTATGAATTAAGGGGAGAATATGGGAAGTCGGTGGTTGCCTTGTCTTGTTGAGTCTATTGTGGAATAGAAAGAGGTTATGATTTTGTGGAATTCGGATGTTTGGGGTGTTGAGTAGGCCATGTTCATAAGCGTTGGGACCCATTGAGAAGTATGCTGACTATCATAGGTACGAAGGTATAAAGGGACTGGCTAAGGGTATTATGTCCAGGAGATTTGACATTGTTTGTTTTCTTTTGTTTTCTTAGTTTAGAGTCTAGTATGCTTGGGGGCAAACATCGTTTAAGTGTGGTGAGGTTTGATTGACGTCTAATTTTATGCATTTTTACCATCTTAAACTACCTTATTTACTGTGAAAACTATGCTATTCACGTCAATATGTCTTCTTTTGAAGGAAATCTCTAGTGATGAAGGAAATGGAGGAAATGCTAGTCTTAAGCGCAGAGTAGCAATCTTGGCCGTAGGCTTGGCCAAGATTGCCGAGCTAGAGGGGTGCTGATCAAGGATTCAAGGAGGACGTGTTTGGATTGAGCCGACAGTTGGTTGAGGTGTTTGCTGGGAGGACTCTCACATTCAATCTGATTCCACTTTTGAACAAAAACAATCTATCTGTTTTAATTTTTATTTTATTTTTATGTTTTGAATTTGAACAATTGAGATTTAGTTTTATCTCATATCTTTTTTAAGTTTAGAATTTGGAAAGAAACGTAAGGGGCGGGGAGTCTAACCTTGTAAAGGTTAGGGAAGGCTGTCAATTACGGGATCTTCCTTCTTCCAACTTCTGGATTGAAAACACTTTGCACTTCGTTTGTAATTGATTCAAGTTCCAGTTTAACAAACCGGTTCCTATATAGGCTAAGATCTTATCAACCTTGGGCTAGATAAGGGAATTTGTAGCCAGTCACGAAGGGGACGAGTTGAAACTGGAGTGACGCAAGTAGGCAACTAGCCTCGCTGAAGCTAGTGGACTTGGATCGATATAGGCCTAACCAGACAGACAATCTAGAGCTCCGGCTTGGGAGTAGCTTGGCCTAGACCCTGTCTTTCCCTGCACCATTGAGAGAGCACATGCAACTCAAGCTAGCAGCCAAATTGGATAAACCCTTTAACCAGCAAGGTGTCCGTTGGCTAGGATCACTAGGAGAGGGAGTTCCCGCCTAGTGATTTCAAGAGGAGGAAAGTAGGATTGGAAAGGAGCACCTCCCAATTTATAGCAGTGTTATGAGGGAGAAGGAGAAAATATAAAGGTCAATGATCGAATAAACAAGGATTGCGCTCACGAATTCGCCCTTACCAGGAGTTTTGCCCACATCAGTTCACAACCAATCTTAATCACCAATCTTAGCTAAGATTCATTTCTGCCTAAGATTATTTCTTTACTTAGTTTTTGCCTTGTTCCTATTAATTGCTTTGTTTATCTTAATTACAGAACCAAAACCACTCAATCCCAGTGACGAGGAAGTCGAGTCAAAACTATAATTTCCCGAAAGATCTCTGTAGATGATCCTCTTACCACGATCTATAAGTTCCTTGTGGATGAGTGATAAGTTATATTCCTACCCCTAAATTCGTATATTTTATACAACTAAATTTGATGCCCTCGAGACGCAATCAGGGAGTGTTAAGTTTAATACAATTTTACGCCGTTGTTCTTGTTGTGAAATTGTTGGAATGTCAGAAAAATCAGAGAAACCCTTGAAGGAGACCCCATCCCCAGGAATGACTGAAAAACTACAGCAGATCCTTCAATGACTGGATGAGCTAGAAGTTGACAAGAAGGTGTCTGCCATGAAAGACGCACCCATTCAGTCGGGTAGCGTACCTTTTTCTCATTTTTCCAATCACTTAATCTAGGGAACGCGAAGCATGTCTATGACCTTCCTCCAAAGGACGAAGATGCCAACATGGAATTGTTTGGTGGAATGCCCGAGGGTTATGAAGGAGGAGGCGATGAGGCCACTAGATTTGTGACTGGCCCCATTGGAGGCGAGGCGGAGCAACCACGCGCACACCTGCACGAGCCTTTCATGCGCTTTGCGATACACAAGCGCCAGATGCCTCACGCGTAGTGCAACAAAGAGCGCAAATATGAAGACTTTGGCAATAATAGGTGTGACTGATCTTTTGAGCGGCAACCTTGGAATGAAGAGAGAATTGACTCCAACTTGGGGAGTATTAAGATGAAGATCCCGTCCTTTGAAGTAAAGGATGATCTAGATACATACCTAAATTGGGAGAGGAAGGTTGACTCGATCTTCCTTTGTCATAATTATTCAGAGGATAAAAAGATCAAGGCAACTGCAGTGGAATTCAGTGGGTATGCGATCAATTAGTGGGATCAATTACATAAGACTAGAGAGAGGGTCTTCGCCGACCCAATTCCCACTTGGGAGCAGATGAAAGTGCATATGAGGAGGAGCTTTGTACCACCTTATTTCCACCGCGACCTTCACCAATTGTTGCAAACCATGACACAAGGAAGTAAGAGTGTGGAGGAGTATTTCAATGAGATGGAGATAGCACTAGCTAGAGCGCAAGTGGAAGAGGATGTCGAGGCTACAATGGCAAGGTTTCTCCATGGCCTCAACCGAGAGATAGGCAATGCGTTGGAGCTAACGCATTACCCTAAGCTAGAGGAGATGCTACATATCGCCATTAAAATAAAGAGACAAAAGAAGGCAGCAAGGTCTTCTTATGCTACTTCGAGTTCGGCCAATACAAGGGTCACGCCATGGAAGAAGACACATTTGCCGAAGGATAACAAGAGTACGAGAGAGCCACCTAGGGTTTTACCGCACACGTACAACACCAAAGGTACGACGAACACCCAAGTGCCTCCGAAGGATTACAATAACAACCCGTCCGCAACAGCAACCAATAGAATACCTACCAAGGACATTGTTTGCTTCAACTGCACCGAGAGAGGCCATAGACAAGCCGACTGCCCTAATAAGCAAGTTTTGCTTATACGAGAAAATAGAGACCTAGCATCGGATGATGATCAAGAGGTGGATGAGTTCGGCTGTGTAGAGGAAGAGAGTGAAGGAGAATGTTCAAATAATGGTGAACTTAAAGAGTGCGATCATAATGTCAACCTTGTGATTAGGCGCAACCTTAGTGCTCAACTCAAGGCCAAGTTATGTGTGGAGGAACAACGAGAAAACCTATTTCACACTCGTTGTTGGATCAATAAGAATGTGTATTCCTTTATCATCGACGATAGTAGTCGCACGAATTGCGTGAGCACAATGTTAGTACAGAAATTAGGGTTACCGACCATCAAGCACCCAAAGCCTTACTTATTGCAATTGATGAATGATGGTAGTGAACTAAAGGTTACAATGCAAGTGTTGGTTGCGCTCTCCATTGGCAAATACAAGGATGAAATCCTTTGTGATGTCGTCCCAATGCAAGCGAGCCATATTTTACTTGGACGGTCATGGCAATTAAATAGAGAGGCCAATCATGAAGGGAAGACTAATCAGTAGAAGTTGGTGAAAGATGGGAAGAAATTCACCCTTGCGCCTTTGACACTGATGGAAGTTTTTGAGGATCAACAATGGTTGATCAAGTCCTATGCCGAGTATAAGATTACATGAAATATTAAGAGAGAAAAAGGAGGGCTGAGTGTTGACAAGAAAGAGAATTAGTGAGAAAAATAGCTCCCATGAAAAGAGAGTGCTTGGGAAGAGCGAAAGAGAGCAAAAATAACCCCCATGAAAAAAAAACATACGAGAGGAAAACACACGCATGAAAAGAGTGAGAATGCTAGAGTGGGAAAAAGTGAGAAAAAGAAATTAAATATATTCTCCAAAGGGAGAGAAGTGAGGCAAGCGTTGATTTTACAAAAATCCAATTTTGGCGTAAGTCGCCCCTTAATTCTTCTTCATTTTAAAGTGTTTTGTTTGAATTCTTCTAACCCTAATCCTTAGAGTTCTTTGCATGTTGGTATCGCTGATCTTTTGCAGGAATTTAAGGTTGTTTTGCCCAATTAGATGCCTCCAGGTTCGCCCCCAATCTATGGAATCGAACATCAAATTGATTTTGTGCCCCGATCAACTATCCCTAATCTACCAGCCTATAGATGCAACCCTGATGAAACCAAAGAATTACAGTGGCAAGTAGATGAGTTGCTTAGCCGAGGCTACATGAGAGAGAGCTTATCTCCATGCGGTGTTCCTGTAATTTTAGTTCCAAAGAAGGATGGAACTTGGCGCATGTGTGTTGATTGTCGAGCGGTCAACAAAATCACTATAAAGTATCGACATCCTATTCCTCATTTAGATGATATGCTTGATGAATTGAGTGGTAGTAAAATATTTTCTAAGATGGATTTAATGAGTCGCTATCACCAAATTCGCTTGAAAAAGTGTGATGAATGGAAAACAGCTTTTAAGACAAAGTATGGCTTATACGAGTGGATGGTTATGCCATTTGGATTGACTAATGCACCTAGTAATTTTATGAGATTAATGAATCATGTTCTTAGGCATTTTATTGGTAAGTTTTTTGTGGTTTATTTTGATGACATATTAATTTACAGCAAATCAATTGATGAGCATGTTTCGCATCTTAGGGAAGTTTTTCTTACATTGTGTGAGCAATAATTATATGCTAAGCTAACTAGGTGTTATTTTCCTTTAGAACAAGTTAGTTTTCTTGGCTTTATTGTCAGTGTAGAAGGTGTGAAGGTTGATGATGAGAAGATCAAGGCGATCAAGGAGTGCCCGACTCCAATAAGCGCGAGTGATGTGCGCTCATTCCATGGCCTAGCGAGCTTTTATAGGCACTTCATCAAAGATTTCAGCTCTATTGCGGCACCATTGAATGAACTAACTAAGAAAAATATTTCTTTCAGGTAGGAGCAGCCGCAAGAAGAAGCATTCCAAACGCTTAAGGGTCGCTTGTGCTCGGCGCCCATCTTAGCCCTACCAGACTTCGACAAGGAATTTGAAGTTGAGTGTGACGCGAGTGGGATTGGGATCGGTGTTATCCTTATGCAAGAGAAGCGGCCCATTGCCTACTTCAGCGAGAAGTTGAAGGACGCTCAACTTAGGTATCTAACTTACGACAAGGAGCTCTATGCCCTTGTGCGAGCGCTAGAGGTTTCGCAACACTATCTAATGTTATGCGAGTTTATTATCCACACGGATCACCTTAGCTTAAAGTATCTCAAGGGACAAGGAAAGTTGAACAAGTTTCACGTGACTTGGATGGAATTTATTGAGTCCTTTCCCTACCACATTCAGTACAAGCAAGGTAAGGACAATATAGTGACACTTTTATTAGCCCCATATGAAGCGCGATGTAGTACGCGTCGTCGCTAGATGTTTAGTTTGCCGAAGAGCAAAATCTAGGGTTTCTAACCATGGCCAGTACATGCCTTTACCCGTGCCTTCCCACCCTTGGACCGATTTATCTATGGACTTTGTTATAGGGATGCCTAAGTCTAGGTGAGAGAAGGATAGTATTTTTGTTGTAGTCAATCGGTTTTCAAAGATGCCACATTTTATTCCTCTTGCTAATACTCATGATGCAACTTTTATTGCTAAATTGTTTTTCAAAAAGGTGGTGTGCCTACATGGAGTACCTTCAACTATTGTTAGTGATCGTGATGGTAAGTTCCTCAGACATTTTTGGAGGCTTTTGTGGAATAAGTTAGGTACTAAATTGCTTTATTCGACTTCATGTCATCCACAAACTAATGGACAAACCGAGGTGGTTAATAGAACTTTAGGTTCCTTATTGCGTACATTGGTTAATAAGCATGTTTATACTTGGGTTGATCATTTGCCTTTTATTGAGTTTGCTTATAACAGCTCTATTCATTCGAGTACTCATTATTCACCTTTTGAGATTGTGTATGGCTTTAATCCTAAGACACCATTGAATTTAACCCCTTTGCCTTTAAGTGATATTACTAGTTTAGATGGAGCAAAGAAGGAAGATTTGGTGAGTAAGATTCATGAGCAAGCCAAACACAACATCAAGCGGTTGAATGCGAAGGTCACGCATAGGAGGAATCACGGAAGGAGTATGGTGTCCTTCAAAGTGTGTGATTGGGTTTGGCTGCACTTACGTCGAGAGAGGTTTCCCGCCCAACACAGAGGGAAGATCTCCGCAAGAGGCGACGACCCATTTTAAATTATTGAGAAGATCAACAATAATGCCTACAAGCATGACTTGCCTAGTGAGTATGGCTCAGTTCGTGCTACGTTTAACGTGACTAAATTAACGTTGTTCAATATAGGTGATGATGATGAGGATGATGCTTATTTGAGGACAAATCCTTTCGAAGGGGGAGGGAATGATGTGAATCCTCGCACTAATCCTAGCACATCGCATGCGCACGCCGCGCTAGCCGTGCCATTGCCCACCCGTTAGAATGATGCGCGCGAGAGGCAAGGAGATCCAAGTGAGGTTATCATAGCTCATCCATAAGGACCTACAGTACAAGGCACTCATCGAGGAAGCTGTGCTGCGCGAGAAAGCCCCACGGCTTGTAACGCTGCTCAAGGTCGCACCATGCACGCCTTGCGCACCCGACAATACTGTTGATTTTGACGCCAAAGCGATCTTAGATATGAGCGACCTTCCACGAGCCCTAACAAATAAACAAGATCATTTGGGATGTCAGGAAGATGTTGGTTGAATTTCAGCTCAAACGCACAAGGCGTTTAGGAGATGGCCAAAGTCGACTTTTCCATGCGTAAGGAGTGCGCCTAGGCCATCCGACTTAGACCATAGGCCCAACTTCCATTCCAGCCGTGCGTTTACTTGTTTTATTGGTTTTTAGACTTCTAGAGATATTAATTAATTAGTTTAATTAATTATTTAAGTAGGATTTCTAGTAGAATAGAATATGCCTTGTAATTCTATTCCTACTAGGTTTAGCGCATGCCTATATAAGGAAGCGCAAAAACTCTATTTTTTTGTAGACGATTTTATAATTAAACCAGAGAATGTTCCTCTCAATTGTTCATATGTGAACCTTGTCCCTCTTTGAGTTAGAACGCTCGACTAGGATTGCAAGTAAAACTGAAAGTTCAACCTTCATTGATTCGTAGCTCTAGTTTGATATTCACAAGCTGAATATAGGGTTAGAGCGACTCAAGAACCTCACTTGATAGGTTTAGTTTGGCTAATACAGGATATTAGTAGGGTTAAATGGTCTCGTTGAGTTTATCTATCTTCCGCATCGAAATCCAAGCCTTGAACTAGATCACAAAGTACGTGCTACACATCCTACGTACCTAGGATCATATCACTTCATCCCTCTATTCGACCCTATTACCACTATATGCAATTTATATTATGCATTAGGTGATAGGATTTATTATTATTTTTTACGACTTCGACAACCAGTCAAATTTTGGCGTTGTTGCTAGGGACTAATGGTACTGATTTCTTTCTTTTGTTTATATGACCTGGACGTCTACACCGGATCCTCTACCACTCAACCTTGAGATCATCAGGAAAAAAGCTAACTTAGAAGACATGCCAAGAAATCATCCGCTAGGACCAAAGAAGTTTCTGCCCCAGTCCTCAAAAGAACCCTCTCTGACCTAGACAATCTCAGTCTCCTCTCCAACCAAGACCCTGACGTTAAAGGCTTCACTGCCCCTGAATTCCCTACTATGGCCGAAGTAGCAAATGACCAGAATAATCAGACAATTAAAGATCATAATGCTGCTCCTGAGTTGACCAGCAACTGTATCGCTTGGCCCACCATTCAACACGATTGGGTAATTAAGTCTACCATACTACACCATCTCCCCACAATCCATGGAGTCCCCAAGGAAAATCCACACCGACACCGCCAACATCTACACTTCATCTGTGAGGCTATGAAACCAGCCAATGTTGATATCAATCATGCCAAATTACGGGCCTTCCTCTAGTCCCTCGCGAGTGAGGCAAAAGACTGGTTCTATGACCTTTCCCCAAATCTATCACCTCATGGGCAGAAATGTCAAAGGCTTTCACTGATAAGTATTACCCAGTCTCTATGGCTAGTGTAAAGATGAAGAGAGAAAGATGAAGAGAACCTCCTTTCAATACTATGAACGCTTTAAAAAGATACAGACCTTGTACCCTTCTCATAATCTCCCTGATCACGCCTTGATTCAATACTTCTACGAAGGATTGAAATCAACCTATAAGGCCCTACTGGACGCTTCCAGCCGAGGCTCCCTTTGTGCTCTCACACCAGCTGCCGCAAAAGCTACCATCGAACTCATGGCAAAAAATATAACCCCTTCTGAAAGAGCCACTACCACCCACGACGTGCGTGCCGCTGCTATGGAAAATCAACTCACTACTATCACCGGTATGCTCCAAAACATGGTAGCAGGACAACCTATCCAGATCAAGGCCTGCGGGTTTTGCAATTTTATCGATCACCCCATGGATACATGTCCCCACATTTCTAATCAGATCCAAGTTAACATCGCTGGCAACTACAACGGAGCTCCCAGAAAGTTTCCTACACTCAGAACTTCAATCAAGGTTGGCGACACCCTAATCTCAACTAGTCAAACATCCCGCAACAGTTAGGCCCTAGTCAGCCACCACAGCCGAATCAGTTTGCTAATCAGACGCAAACATCATTCAATTTGCAGAATTTCAAGCCCCGACCGAATTATCACAACAACCAGCAGTATCAATACTAAGCCCCCCAAGGACCGACTCCTCCAGCTCCGCAAGTTGATGAGGTAAGTAGGCTTAGCAGTATTGTTATGGACATGCAAAAATAGATGAATCGTATGTCACTCTACAGTGGTACTCAACTACCTTCCCATATCAATCCATACAAAAGTCTTGACGTTGCACTACCTGAACCCGAACCTACCCAGCATGACCTCGACATGGACGCTGAATAGGAGGCACGAGTCCGCTCCAAGTCTTCTTGCAAAGGAGTCCGAAACAAAGCTACCGGTGGCACCTATGTTAATGAGGGCCCCTATGGAATAACATTCAATTTGAACCGTCCCATACATTTCTCTTCGCCATCTCTTATTTGGCCAACTGATTCTTTTAGGTCGATGAAACTCTTCTCTGAAAGGTTTTCGCCCTCGATAGTCTCTTGGTTCTTACTTCATGGATCCTCGAGTCGCCTGCAACTCACTCAGGGTAACTTTTGTAAAGCACTCAGCAGCTTGTGGGGACCTTCACAGATAAAGCACGCAGTAAGTCCCTGAATAAAATTGAACAATCTGTCGGCCTTCGACATCTCCTTAATATTGAGTATAAGCGTGGAATATTTGTTCACAAATTCTCGCACAGAAACCGTTTGCACAAGGTTACGCAAGCCCACCCAGCCAGCATACACATCCTCTAGAAAAATATGCTTTCCTCAACTCCGCTTTAGACTCCTCCCACATGGCAATACCATTGGCGCCTATGCCAGATATTTTTGGTGCGAATCCTCCACCATACTTTAGCATTATCAGATAGAAGCATTACTACAATTGTCAATCTTGACTCATCTAACATAACCTGGCACACCTTGAAATAGCTTTCTACATCCACCAAGAATATATTTATCTCTTCTGCGCTCCTCACTCCATTATAGGTTTTTGATTGAAAACCTTTGCGTTTATTTAGTTCGGCCATCCCCATACCAGGAGGGCCATGAAAATCCCTTTGCACTATTTCGGTAAGTTTGCCCTGTATCACAATCAGAGAGGCGTTTAACAGTCCCACCTTCACGATGGTTTCACGGAATGTGTTCCACACTTCCTTGAGATTATCTTGTAAATCATCCACCCTAATTCCAGTAGTGGTAAGTACCTCAGTCACTTTTCTAATATCTACCCTCTCCAGCAGTTCGTCAAATTTCCCTGGAAGTCACCCTCTTTCTCTAGGATTTGACCTTCCAAGATTAAAAGTTTCCTTGTTAATTGTGCTTCTAGTGCCTCCATGCATCGCACCCATTTCACAAAGATACGACACGATTCCACATTCTCTTTGATAGAGAGATCATAGTCGGCACTCTCGCCTTTGAACAGTTCATCGTGTTGGGTCAGATAGGATTCTAGCATCTTAATGCGTCTATCCTTTTCAAGTATTTATTCCAATGTTACTCCTATATGTCTTGTATTAAGGCTTATCTTATCTTTAGCCAGCACTCACCCGTACATACTCTGTTTGATACTTGCGGCTATCATCAAAGTCGGTTATGCACGTCTCGTAGTGAGGTTACTCTTACCCTCGGTCAACACTCACACGTAGAACCAACTCGAATCCAAACTCTTACGGCTTAGTCGAACCCAAGACTAACGCCCAGGTCATTCTCTACTTCTCTCGCACACGTCCGATTAAGGCGGGCCTTTTAATACTCAGGGTCATCGCCTAAGTCGCTCGTGTGCGTTTCGTAGTAAGGCTTTTCTTGTCCTCAGCCATCACTTGCACGCAAGACAAGCAAGACTTCCGCCATTCACCAGGCCCACTCGCTCGGCCCCTCACCCAAGCTCGCATGTAACTTTCAGCCACATTTCACATATCAAAGCCACTCCCTCTCATGCCTCACGGCCATGTTTGTTCTTGACTCTCAACAACGCATGACAATGTCGTAGGTTGGGCCGTCTCATCACAGCCTATGCTTGCCCTTCGCCTAAGGCAAGGCCTTTATCCGATTTTGAACCTTTAGATAGAGCTTCCGTAGCAACGCTCCTCAATATACTGGCACCATTTCTGTCTCGGCGCACCTGACTTCCGAAGACTTTGCAATTGCAAAGAACCCAAGTTTAGCTCCGTTCCCACCTGTCACGACCTATGCTTTCTGAGGGCCGTGCGGCGCCTAGGTGATGCGAACCGTAGTACGCATCGCACACCTACCACAAGTGTGCCCTTACCGCCCCTTAGCCCGATGACACGCCAAGGTTCAAAGATGCTTTCAAGACATCTCTCATTATTTATGCAAGAGGAGATTCAGTGCGAGTCCTTGATTGAAGACTCGGCCTTGCGCACACAAGAGCCGAGGATAGTCACATTATTGATCGCACCTAACGCATATGAAATGGACGCCCAAGCTAAGTCAGAATCTAACACTATTTCTCGAGCCTCCAACGAAATACAAGACAGCTGGGAGTGTCTAGAAGAAGTTGGCAAAGTTTCAGAGGAAGGGCTCGAGCCGTTTGGAAGATGGCTCGAGGCGAACGTCCAATGTGCAAGTCCTAATACGCATAGGACTCCGACTTGAGGAAGAGATGCATCCTTTGAAGTTCTCTCAAGCGAAGGACTTCTTTATTTTATTATGTACTAATTTACTTAGTATTAGTATTAGTATTTAATTAATTAATTAAATTAGCTAGTAGAGTTTAATACTTAGTAGAAGTTCAATCCCTACGAGGATTTGTATTTGAGTATTTGCGCCTATTTAAAGGCAGCCGCTTGGCTTAATAAAATTCAGATCTTTTTTAGCCAAACACTTGCGTTAATTGATCTCACTAAGAACCTTGAATCCTTTGAGTCTGAACACTCGAAGAACAACTCAAGTAAATCGAAAGTTCATTCTATTGTTCGCCTATCTAGGTTGCTAACCTCACCAAGGGTTAGAGGGTTAGAAGTTCGAGCAAGATCCTTGATTGCATAGCTGGGTTGGTTGGATAATCACGTCCAACAGGGTCAGCGCAAGATTGAGTTACTATTCCGCACGAATCCACTCTTGGACAACGATCGCTTAAGGAGAAATGATTCACGCCTAGTGAGGATCGTATCACTAGGTCCCACACCTAGGCCAGTATTCTCCTAATACTTAGCAGTAATCTCCAACATCCAACCCAGCCTCGACCCTATCTTGCCAGCGCACTACTAGCTCTCACTCGGACCCAGCTAGAAGTGGCCATCATGGCAACGCCCATTCCATAACATGGAAGGCTCGCTCGCACACCTATGCCGGACCCGCATAGGAGAAGCTCACTTAGACAAGCATACTCTCATATCTTGTCCAGGGGTTGGTGGAGAGCTATCACACCCAATTAGACTTTCCCTTCACATACCCTATAAAGGGGTTATCCGTCAAGTCCATGTTAAGGCTAAGCTTGAATTCCAAGGCTTAGACCTTAACACGCAAGGTCCGTTCCATCCTCTCATCAACATGGTAAGAGGATTCTTCTCTGCCCATAACCTTCTCTTCTTCTGTAAATTAGGAAAAACAATCATAGAAGGGAAACTAAATGGGTTAGCGTTAGGAAAACCAAAACGCAATGGCCGGAAACTAGGTTTTTAGTGGCTTGCGCCAAAATAGAATTTCCGCGCACAAAGTGCAATCCTCACTTGTTTTCCTATGGAATATTTGATCTCTCTTTTTTTATTTATGCCAACTAATGCATGCTCTGTATTTTCATGCGGGTTGTTTTGACTCTCATCTCTTATTCCATACTCACTTTTTCCATGGAAGTTGTTATCTTTCTCATCTCTTTTCCCATGCTCATTCTTTTCATGAGTGCTGTTTTGCTCTTTTTCTTTTCCCTCAACACTCAACCTTTTCTTTTCAAGCTTTTTTGAGTTCTCATAATCAACATGAGACTTCACTAACCATTGTTGATCTTCCACAACTTGATTCGGCTTTAAGGGTGCAAGAGTAAACTTCACTCCATCCTTCTCCAACTTATACCGATTGCTCCTTCCTACGTATTTGGCATGGCTATCATAGTGCCATGGTCGACCAAGTAAAAGATGACTTGTATGCATTGGTATGGCATCACAAAGGACCTCGTCTCTATACTTCCCAATGGAGAATGAAATTAATACTTACTTCATTACCTTAATTTTGCTGCCTTCGTTCCACCATTATAGCGAATATGGTTTTGGGTGCATTATGGTCGGCAAACCTAACTTGTGGACCAACAACGTGCTCGCACAGTTTGTGCAACTCCCATTGTCAATCACCAATGAACACCTTCACTCCTCAATCAAATAGCGTGTATAAAATAAGTTTTCTCGTTGTCCCTCCTCACATACTTCGCCTTTGACTTGAGCGCTAAGATTGTGCTTAATAATAAGTGTTAACCCATGCGTGTTTGTATCAATCTCTCCCGACTCACTCCCTTTGGCCTCTTCACTTGTTTGGTCGCCATCCGAGTCTAGGTAACCACTGTCCCGAATTATCAAGACACACTTATTAGGGCACTCAGACTTTATGTGACCTCTACCGGAACACTTAAAACACACAATATCCCTTATAGGTACCTTATTTGCCGAATTGGATGAGGGGTTACTGTTGTTGACATTCCGTGAAGGTGGTTGACCATTCGGCACACTCTTATTACCGTATGTGAGCAGTAAAACCTTAGGTGGATTTTGCGCAACTTGATCACCCTTTGCCCGAAACATCTTCTCCCAAGGTAGTGTCTTTGTAGTAACCGAAGTAGCATAAGGGACACTTGTATTTCTCTACCTCTCTATCTTCATAGCCATGTGCAATATCCCTTACAAATACGTGTAATGCGTTAGCTCTAATGCATTAGCTATCTCCCGATTAAGGCCATTTAGGAACCTTGCCATCGCCGCCTCTCTATCCTCAACCACTCGCGCTCTAGCTAGTGCTATCTCTATCTCATTAAAATATTCACTCACGCTCCTACTCCCATGTGTCATGGTCTGTAACCTTTGATGAAGGTCACGGGTGAAATAACTAGGAATAAAATGCCGCTTCATTAGTGTTTTCATCTCCTCCCAACTTTGAACCGGTCTGGCCTCAAGCCTTATCCGATCACTATTGATTTGATCCCACCTATAAACTGCATAGTCTTGAAATTCCACTGATTCCAACTTGACCTTCTTATCCTCGGAGTAGTTATGACAAAGAAAAATTGACGCAAAGTAAGTGTCAGGATCATCCTTTCCCTCAAAAGATGTAATCTTCATCTTAATACACCCGATATTGGTATCAACTCTTTCTTCAACCCTAGGTTGCCGCTCATAAGCTCAGTCCTACCTATCAACATACTCAAACTCATGCTCCTCGTGCCGTGGCACATGATGCGCTTCGCGCTCGGCCTGTGCGGCATGCACATAGGCCTCACGTCTAGGTATGATTGGCACATTCTCGCTGCCTCCAATGGGGCCAATCACAAACCTTGTCCCCTCTTCTCCTCTGCCAACATATCCCTCAGGTAGTCCTCCAAATATCCCTCGGAGGATCACCATCATATAAATGTTTCACATTTCTCGGATTGAGAACTTGGGAAAAACAAGGGATGGTTGCTCCTTCTTTTGTGGAAAACCTATCAACCTTACTTGCGATCTCCTTATTGGAACACTCCATCTGATCAAGCCTCACTAAAATCTTTTGTAACATCTTGGCAAGCCCGGGGCTCACCACTCCTTCTACATCTTTTCTCAGATTTCATTGTCATTCTTGAAACTCACAATGTAAAATTATACTAAACCTAGGAGTCCCTCATATTTTTACTCTCGTGTTTAATTGTTCTATTAATGTCACAAGATCACTCACACTTCCCTATAATTGTTCACGCGCAAACGTCAATGACTCATGAATTTCAAAGGAAAGCTTCCAAAAAGACACACAAAGACAACTAGCTTCGAAAAGAATTTAGATGCTTAATAAAAGGTTAGTCGCAAAGAACAAACAGCTAAACAATTTATTAGGCTGGAGTAGAAGTCAATATGTATTCGTAATCAAAGAATAAGGACAAAACTCTATGAAAATTTCACAAACCGTGATGATGTGCAATGTGTGCGTTTAGGGTTGGAAACTTGCTTCTTCAACAACTTTCAATTCTGTCCACGGATTTTGATGATTATTTTTGCAGTAGCTTTAGAATACCTTCTAGTATTTTCTACTTTGTATGTTGTTTCTTTTTATGTTTTGAGTTTTTTTTACTCTTTGCAAGAATTAAATAATAATTAAAAGAAATACTCTTCTAGGTATTTTTGACACCTTTTGGATAGAAAATAAAAACACACAAATCGTACAACGATTTGTTGGAAAAGACTCACAAATAACTAACACAAGCACACAAGAAGATTGGTTATAGAACGGATAGGAAAAGAACCAATCTCAATAAGGAAAACAAAAACATAAAGATAGATACCAAACCTTGAACGCCTTGAGCTCCGCTACCAACTGATATGATCTTAGTCGTGTAGGATGTGTAACGAGTACCTTTTGAGCTAGTTTGAAGGATTAGATTTGACTTGCGGAATAAAATAACTCAACTTGGAAGTTTAACCCTACTAATAACTTGTACTACCCAACCTAAATGTAACAAGTGAGGTTCTTGTTTTGGATCCCTAACCCTATATTTAACCTATCAATATCAACCTAGGTTAAACGACACAATGGGGGTTCGAACTCTCAGTTTTTACTTGCCAATTATTCAAGTGTTCAGACTCGAATAGTAACAAGGCTCACACGTGAACAATTGAGAAAATTCTCTCTAAATTTAATTGATAAAAAGTTTTTTTTTACAATGAGCATAATCGTCCCAATATATAGGTAAAGTGCCTAGTACACTTAAACTATAACTCTAAGTTCTAATATGAGTAGGAATAGAAGTTCTATCCAATAAATAACTCTAATAAATTAATAAACAAAATAATAAATACTTAATTAAGTTCCATAAGCTTTAGGATGATAATCACAGGAATGGACTCCAAGATGGGCCGCAATATCCAAGTCGGGATTGGCCATGTGTTTACACTACGCGCCCAAAATATCCATTCGGGCCATCTTTCAATCGGCTCGTCCGAATTGGCTGAAATATAGTTATCCCAATGCTCGTAAACATCCAAAAATATAGTTAACCAAGTCCCTCTCTCTAGTCCAAGTCTGACTAGTCCGAAGAATGGTCGCTGGTGTTGACGGACGCATCCGAGAATCCTAGTCCGAGTAGAACTTCCACTGTCATAATGTCTCCATTGGCCAACTCGCAAACGACTCGTGCGTTTGGCCTGAAATTTGGACAGGAACTCCCTGACACCCCAAAAGTTCTTGTCTTTTATCCAGGGCTCGTATAATCTGTCGTATGTCCAAGGTGGCTTGGGGCTCAATCTCGCAGACACATACGGTGCGCGTTGTGCGCCTTTAGGCCGCGCCTTGCGCCAAAACTCTCTCCCTCGTAGCATAGCCTCCTCTATGCGTACGTTGACTCTATGAATGAGTTGTGCCAGCCTTATGTGTTCATCTTTACCTCGGTATGCGCATGCGGTGTACTAGGGTTTATGCGAGGATTCACATCAGCTACCACCCAAATACAAAGACCATGGAATGTTCTCTATCACATGCAAAATTGACACTACTGACATTGGTAAAGCTATGTGTGATTCAGGTGTAGGTATCAACGTCATGCCCTTGATGATATACAACGGTCTCGGTCTTGGCACCCTCAAGAACACTCGGGTTGTCATTCAACTAGTTGTCCAATTTGTCGTCTACCCCGAAGATGTTATTGAGGATGTTTTGGTACAGGTTGGGAAATTCGTGTACCCAACTGACTTCTACATGATTAATATGGAGGATGACCAGTCTGTCAAGGCCTCGGGCATGCTTCTCGGATGACCCTTTCTTAGGACTACGAGGGCCAAAATTGATGTCCACGATGCCACGATCTCACTGCAATTCGATGGCAAGATCATCAAGTTGAATATGTTGGACGCCATGAGATACCCTACCGAGTTTTGTAATATGAATTTTGTTTATATTATTAATCTTATTGTTGATGATGTTTCTGCGCTAATTGCTGACGATCCCTTGCAGCTTACCCTCGATAGGAACATTACTCCCGCAACACTGGATGACATTGGACAAATGCTTGTGACTCCGCCTAAATTACATGATGTCGTTGCCGCACTAGAAGAACACTCGATCATAACTTCTCCTTCTGCACCTCCATCCCTTCTAGTTGATTATGCTAAACTTCCTCCTTTCATTGTGCAGGCACCCAACCTGGAGTTGAAGACCTCACCCTCGCACCTCAAGTACTCCTATCTTGGCGACGGTGACACCCTTCCGGTCATCATATCTAGTAAGCTCGACACTTTAGAAGAACAGGAACTGGTACTCATGTTAAAAGAATTCAGGCAAGCCATTGGATGGACCATTGCCGACATCAAGGGACTCGCACTATCCTTATGCACTCACCACATCCATCTAGAGGATGCCAGCAAATCTGTCTGCCATCCTCAACGCCATCTGAATTCACCTATCATGGAAGTGGTGAAGGAGGAAATACTCAAGCTATTAAACGCTGGTGTCATCTACCCCATCTCCGACAGTACGTGGGTAAGCCCCATTAAGGTCATTTCCAAGAAGACTAGTATCAACATCACCACAGGACAGAATGGTGAATTGATCCCCAAAAGAATCCAGAAAGGCTAGCGTGTTTGTATTGACTACCGCAGATTGAACACCGCCACCAGAAAGGATCACTTACCTCTCCCTACCTCTCCCTTTCATTGACCAGATATTGGAGCGTCTCGCGGGTAAGACGCATTATTGTTGTTTGGATGGATACTCTGGCTTCCATCAAATTCCAGTAGCACTCGAGGATCAGGAGAACACTACTTTCACTTGTCCCTTCGGTACTTTTACCTATAGAAGGATGCCTTTTGGTCTTTGCAACTCACCTGCCACCTTTCAACACTGCATTGTTAGTATCTTCTTAGAGTTTGTGGAGAATGGCATTGAGGTATTTATGGGCGACTTTACTATTTATGGTAATTCTTTTCCTGAATGTCTAACCAATTTGAAGAAAGTTTTACAAAGATGTGTAGAAACTAACCTTGTCTTGAACTTTGAGAAGTGCCACTTTATGATCGATCGAGGCCTCATCTTAGGGCATATTGTTTCCCATAAGGGTATTGAGGTTGATAAATCTAAAATCGAGATTATAGAGTCTTTACCTTACCCCAATTGTGTGCGCGAGGTGCGCTCCTTTCTTGGTCACGCAGGTTTTACATGTGATTTATCAAGGACTTCTCCAAGATTACCCAGCCTATGTGCCAGCTCCTATAGAAAGACATCGCCTTCATTTTTTATGCAAGTTGCAAGACATCGTTCGATACCTTCAAGGCGAAGCTCACCTTTGCCCTTATCATTAGACCACCCGATTGGAACCTCCCCTTTGAGATTATATGCGACGCTAGTAACACCGCACTAGGAGCTGTACTGGGCCAGAAGAAGGACTGCAAGACCTACGTGATTTACTACACCTCGAAGCTATTGGATGACACACAACGAAACTACACCACCACTGAAAAAGAGCTTTTAGCAGTTATTTTCACTTTGTATAAATTTTGTCAGTATCTTCTATGCATTAAAGTCACTAATTACTCTGATCATACAACTCTTCGATGCCTCTTGACCAAGGCCAACGCCAAGCCTAGCCTCATACGATGGATCCTCTTGCTCTAAGAATTAGACATCGACATCAAGGACAAGAAGGGAATTGAAAATCTGGTCGTCGACCACCTCAGCCGACTTCCGCGAAAAGAGAACGATGCACTGACGCCCATTCGAGACACTTTCCCAGATGAACACCTATGTCTAGCCCATGCTGCTCAATTCCCATGGTTTTCTAACAATGCTAACTTTTGCGCTACTGGTTCTTTCCCTACATACTCCACAGCCTCAAAGTGGCATCGGATCAGGAAGCAAGCGAAGTACAGTGTTTAGGACAACCCATACCTCTGGAAGCATTGCTCCGATCAAATCATTAGGCATTGTGTGACACTTGACGAAGTACCCTCCATCATTAAGTTCTGTCATTCCATGACTGAAGGAGGCCATTTTGGAGCCAAGAAGACAACCCTGAAAGTTCTAGAGGCTGGTTTCGTTTAGCCCTCCATCTTCAAGGATAACTACATGTTCTGTGCAGCATGCCCTCGCTGTTAGATGACTGGTAATATCCCTGATCAAAATTAGATGCCCCTCACTTGTTTTTGACATCTGAGGCATCAATTTCATGGGACTCCTCACCAAGTACGGTGTCACCCACCGAGTATCTACGACATACCATCCACAGACCAATCACCAAGCTGAAGTATCTAATCGCGAGATCAAATCCATCTTGGAGAAGACTGTCAATCAGTCTAGGAAAGACTGGTGCGTGAAATTGGATGATGCTCTTTGGGCCTACCGCATCGCATTCAAAACCCCTATAGGTATGACACCCTATCGTCTTGTCTATGACAAATCATGCCACCTACCGGTGGAGATTGAGTATAAGGTATTCTGGGCCATCCACAAGGTTAATATGGATATTGGGGAAGCTGGTCAACATCGACGCTTGCAGATACAAGAATTGGAGGAGCTGTGAGATGACGTCTATGAGAATGCATTGATTTACAAGGGCAAGACCAAGGCCTATCAAGATAATTTGCTTTCTCATAAGTCGTTCACTATTGGACAAAAATTTTTACTGTACAACTCTCATCTCAGACTTTTTGCAGGCAAATTAAAGTCCAAGTGGACTGGTCCTTACTAGGTTACAGTCGTGTATAACCATGGCGTCGTTGAAATTCAGAGCTTGGACACAGGGATCATCTTTAAGGTCAATGGTCATCGCTTGAAACCTTTCTATGAGGGATTCAAACGTTTCACAAATGAATAAATGGAGGTGGCCGAACCACCTATTCTAGAGTGATCCATATCACTGACATCACAACCTTGACGTTAACTAAGGTGCTTCGTGGGAAGCAACCCACATTTCTTTTCTCTTTTCTCTTTCTTTTATTTTCTTATAATTCTTGTTAATTTTCCTTTTCTAGGCACCCTTTATTTTTCCTTTTATTTTTTTCCGTCCGTATCTATATATTTCCATTTTTTTCTTTTCTCCAAATTTTTCCAATTTTTTTCTCCGTATCTTTCCATTTATTTTATTTCCTCTGTTCCCTAATTTTTCTAATTCCCTTATTTTTCTGGGATTGATTTTATTCTCCATCTAGCCCACCTTTTTCAACTCGTTTTCCAATTAGAACTTCTCATATTCCTTATTTCAAAAACAAAAGGACTGATTTTTCGGTTGGGATTTGTTACCTTTCTTATTGTAGTTGGGATTTGGTTGGACCACTCATGCTCTTACCCACACGCGCTAAAGGACAAACGGCTAGTACAGTCGTACTACTTAAAGGTGACTAACACGTTCCCTTCCCTTTCATTATTCTCCTAACGTTCACTCTCTCCTTTCTCTGCTTTTTGTTTTCCCTATTCTCGAGATTTCCACTCCAGTCTCTGCAACTTCCTCCTCACACCAACAATGGCAAGATCAAAGCACGCAGCAACTAGGTTCCATAGAGTCACCCGCGGCTCACCGGTGGCCACCACACCGGCCGCCTCCTCCCCGTGCCGTTGTACCACTTTCCGCGGCTGCACAGACTCCTCCACCACCAGTTTCCACCAGAAAATCTCCCAAATCTAAGAAAGGGCCTGCCGTGCGCTCCCCTCCTGTGCAGCCACCGGTGGCAACTACACCTGCCCCAGCTGTACCGGTCACGACCACACCAACCATTATCAAGATCCCACCTCCGTTCCATCGTCCTTCAACTCCATATGCTCTCCGAAGACTTGGCACAGAGGCTGCAACCTCTTGCCAATCCTTGATCCTCCATTCCCCTCCCAACTCTCTTGCCTTCGGGCATAATTTTGTACACTTCATTATAGGTGAACTCCTTTCTTTTTTGGATTTTTATTTTTCTGTCTTTATTTTCGTATGCCCTTGTTTGAGTCCTTCCTTCACATTGAGGACAATTCGCTTCCTAAGTGTGGGGGAGGGACACTTATGTGTTTGTTTATTTGTGTTTTTATTTTGGGTAAATTTTTCAATTTTTAGATAAACTTTCTTAGGATTTTCTTTGTGTGAACCATGGTTCCTTGTAAATGTCCTTTTGCTACTGCTGACACACCACCCACTATTTTCAAATCTCCCAAGAAATAGCACACTATGTCATTCCATTGAACCTAAGTTGATTTGAGCATTCACCGCTGATAAGATTCGGACTTCTGGGGAACCAGGGGTGAGGACTATGGCCGTTCGAAGTTTCTATACTCGTCGTCCAGTGTACCTGCAAAGCGCCGGAGGGGGGGCTCCGGCGTAGACACTCCGATGCTTAAGTCAGTATGACACTTCGACTAGCAATCAAAGGCTTACCTCTCATCTTAAATGTTGGGGTATTTATAGGCGCAAAGGCGAGCGTTACCTCTAGGGGGTGGGCGTTATCTAGGAAAGATAACGCCTCGAGTGACGTCATTATTGTCCTGGGATGGGATAACGTCGTGCGCGTGGGCAGATAACGCGTAAGACCCTCCCCCCGCGCTGATGTCGACCATTCCTGGGTTCCTCGCTTGGTGAAGGGCGATATCTTCGATGAGGCGCGCTCGATTGGTGCAGTAATCCGGCCTTATCGCTGAGTGTAAAGACGATAATGCCCCTAGAATTGCCTCTATTGTTATCATAAGCCCAACTGAAAATGAGCCCGAGTGTTTACCAAGGGCTAACACTTCCTCTTGTTTCCCTGTCATGCCTGACGGTCCTCGAGATAACGGGGTGGCTAGATTTTCGAGGGACACATCTTCTCAACCGCCCTTTCTTTGGGCCTATAAATTTTTAGCACTTCTTTTGGCATTTTCATCATGGATGAACTGACTAGAAACTTCTTGATCTCCAAAGCCCACACTCTGAAGAATCTTACTGAGGCTGACATGGGTTTCCTGGAGACCATGATGACCAAGACCTCCGAGGACATCTTGGAGCTTTAGGGGATGATGACCCCTCTTCTGTCCAGGCAGCTTGCAACTTCCCTGGAGGACTTCAGCCCTTTGGAGAGCGTGACGAAGTTGGCCGCCACCGTTTCCCACATCGAGGTGGTCACCACCATGCTGCGGTACAGGAAGGACTTGCTGACGAGTTGCTTGAAGGGGATGAGGGTTTGCTCCTCCGAACTGACCTCTGTTGTAGATGCTCTGAGGGAGATTCCCGTTGTGCCAGGGGAGGACGACGCCGGGTCCAATGTCTGACTGCTTGCTGTTGTCGTCGCGTCCCTTTGTTTTTCTTTTTGTGTCATGATGTATGCACGCGGATGTATGTTTGGGCTGTTTGGCCATAATTAAATAAAGTGTCTTTTCGCTATCTTGCTTGTGACTTCTTTCCTTTCTCGATATGCTTATTAACGCTTCAGTTGAGTGCCACATCAGCCCAACTGAAAATGAGTCTACCATTGGTTGGACTTCTACAACACTTGTTTCTCCTTGCTCACTAGGTGGCGACGATTATTCTTGTGAATCGTTCCGCATTAATTCTGCGTCGTTTCTTCAGTATCAACTAATTGGGCAGTTTTTTGGTGTCTCTTGATCAGCGAGAAATCCTAACAGGCGTGATCACAGAATCCAATTCTATAATTATGACCATTCTTCTCGAAGCGCATTGATTTTTTCTGAAAGGGCGTGCGAAAAGGTGGGGAGGCCTCTTCACTTTGACTATTTAATGGGATTTTCTCTTCTTTTTCCTGTTAATCTTCTTCTTTGCATTTCTCCACTGAGATTGCTTACGATTTTATGGCTGATTCATGTTCTATGGATGTCGCTGAACGTGATCCTCCACCGACTCCTCTGACTTCACCAGATTCTGACGACCCTTCTCCGTCGTGCCTGAAAAGACGACTGTCCCGACACAAGGGTCGTAAGAGGCCGAAGAGGAAGGCCTTCAAGGCAACCAACGTACCTTTTGACCTCCATGTCCCTACTATTCGGAAGGGCGATGAACTGTTTCCTCGCATTAGTCATTTTGTGGAAAGAGGTTCCTCTAACGATATCGGTGCTGAGCTAGTGGTTTCTGTCACTAAGGGGGAGTCAAGTTCGTCAAAACCTGGTCAAGAGAAAAGGGTTGACGAGCCTTTCCCTTTTGCTAAAGAGGAGTGGCCGTCTTCGGATGGAGATGACTTCTACTAGCCTTCCTATTGGCTTGATGAGGATTAATCCTTATGCGTCATGCATGTCGTAGATGTCGTATGGCTTTTTATGAATAAAATAACGCTCTCCAATTTCACTTTCTTGCCGTTATATTCTCGCGTTAACTCTACAATCATTGGGCAGTTAACGCTGAGCGGTTGGTTACCGCTTGATGCAACCGTTTCTTCAACTTCCAGTTGTTAACCGCCTTCCTCCAAGGATATAAATGCTTAGCCATAAATGTGTCTTTTTTTGTGTTATGCGTGTCTTGTTCTAATAGGTTGCTCAGTCATTGGGTTTGACCTTTAAAAGGAAATAACCCTCCTCTTCTCACACTTTTACTCGTGCTTTGAATTTTTCTCTACTATTCTCTTTATCTGCTTCTTCTTTTGCTATAGGAAAACTTCTCCCACCATTCGTCAGTGTCGACGATCTACTCATTACTTTCTTCTTCAAGGTATTTTGCTCCTCTTTTATTCTGGTTTTTCTTTTACTGGTTCGCTATGCGTAAGACCAAAGCTACCAAGGGTTTTCAGAGACCTTTAGATCCAGAGATCGAAAGAACACATAGTATTTTTTCGTGCACAATGGTTCTGAGGGCCGAATTAGAGTCATGGTATCTCTTTTCCCCCTGGCTATTCCACTATCGTCCCCGAGGATGGTCTGCGACTTCACGATCCACTGTGGGGAAAATATAGACTGGTTTACTTTAAAATGTTCCTTAATGGCTTTCGTTTCCCAGTTTATTCTTCTGTAGAAAAATTGTTGCGCCAATATGATCTTAACCCTGCTCAGATAACTCCATCTTCTTGGTGTGGGATTTATGCCTTTCTTCGTGCTTGCGAGACGAAGGGTATCTTTACTCCGTCCGTCAATTTAATCTGCAAATTCTTTAGCCTAAATTATCGCAACTGCTTAGTTGATATTGCCCCGAGGTGGAATGACGCGTTTGTGCAGTCGTTCTGGCAGAAGTTTCAGGGCTTTGAGGAGACTGTGGCTGATTAGAAGAGTGGTTTCTTCATTCTTGAACTGCCTTCTTATTTGTGGCGCGGGGGCTTTAATCGAGAGATTACTAGTGCTGCCTGGGTAAACCCACTAGTTTTGTCTAAGGATGAGTTAGCTCATGCTAACGCCTTGCTAGAGATAGATACGTCTTTCTGTATTCAGGAATTCGCTTTATACAGGCGCCTGGAAGAGTGCGTTACGGGTGAGTTTTTCTCTTTTCATGTTATCGCTTTGATTTGCTTGCTGTTCTGACATATTTCATTGGCAAAAGATGCCGAGGGTCAATCACCTGGTGGGAATAATGCTCCTTTGAATTTGGTGCCGCTCCAAATACTACCAGCTTCTCCACCACCTAGAGTTCCATCCATCAGAGTACTTCACCGAAGAAGAGGAGTACTAAGACAGTGGTAGGGGGAGAGCGCGGTATTCCTGCTCGAACCTCTCATTTTCTTGACAATTGGTTACCGGTTCGGGGCAGAGGAGTAACTTTGGGTCGACCCATAACTAGGATAATTGACAGTGATAGCGAGGATATGGATATCGAGACAGAGCTTCGCCATGCTTCCGCAACTCAACGGAAGAAACTCGAACTGGAGAAAGATGGTCAGGCTACTAGGATTTTTTCGAAAAAGGTTGACAAAGTCCCCACCATTAGGGTTGACGTTTCTACTGTGGTGAGTACTTCTCAAGTGACAAAGGTTACTGAGGCGTCAACTATCATTCCTCCAACGGTCACTGAAGCTCCGCTGACGGCAGATTCGCTTCCGCCGACTAACACCCTCGACTCTCCCATTTCCTCTTGCATTCCTGACGTGGTAGTGCCAACTCCTAGCTCAAGGGTACTTCCTGACCCACCGACGGGGGGTCCTCAGTCGTTATTCTTTACTTCCATTTCGGGTATCGACAGTTCTGCCAAGGGTTCCACTCCCTCTATTATCGCCAATCTTTCCCCTCAGGGTCCTCAAGGGGTTCCTTCTTACCGATTGGATTTGTCCACCTTTGGCACTAGCGGGCTTTGTGCCTTAGGGGTGTCGGACCCGTTATCACGAGATCAACCGACATCCTTCCTGGTAGGTGAGATATTTGGCTCACCTGAGGTTAAAGAAGAGTTGCCGCGGCTTCCCCCCGATATTCAGCACGCGCACATTCTGAACGATGCACTGGTCGGCTTCCGCAAAGTGCATCACTTTATTAAGGCTCATGGTGACAAGCTTCGAGGTTCATCCGACTCAAGAGAGCAACTGGATGCCGCCTTGACTAAAGTGACGGAGTTAGCGCGACTTCAGAATTGTACCTTGGCGGAGCTGAATGATTGCCGCGCTGAACTTGCAAGGGAGAGATCGAAGGGGAAAGCCAAAGTTGAGTTTTTAGAGGTGGAGTTGGTGGCAGCTGACAAAGAAAAGTTCTCTTCTCTCTGAAGAGATATTGGCTTGCAATGTGGATTTAGCAAAGGTTCCCTCAAAGATACGCTGGTGGAAGAAAAAGACAACGATTCGCGGACTACTATCGCAGTAGGACTTTCGATCCTGCTAAGACAACCGATTATGCCTCTGAAAAAATGAATGAGATAGACGGGAGCAAAGAAGGTTTTCTTTCTTCAGGAGAGGAAGAGGGAGGTGACGGCGCCAATACTGAGGCGCTCCCGTAATCGGATGGTGCTGATGCCGCAGAGGACGTCAAAGACTCCACTCGTCTCTGTTAATTGCTATTCCTTTTTCACTTCAAACATCAATGTCATTCAGTTTGTAATAATTAATAACGTCTTCCTTGTAACAACGTCTAGAATTCTCCTTTAAATGACCGATTGATCTTTGTCGCGTTATCCCTTTCCTTTGCATTATCTCAACAGCTGCCAGTGGAGTTAATGTTGCGCTGCATTATCTTGGTCTCCGCGTTATTACGCCTATCTTGGTTTGAAAATCGACTCCACTTTTCAGAGCATTTAATGCTTGAGATTCCCTTATTAATGCGAGAGGGGATTAATGATGGCTAGAATACACGTGTCTGTTCGTGGAGGCACTAGGGGTTGGTGTGCCCTAGGAATTGGTGAGATCAAAGCGTCTTCTCACTTCTCTAGAATCATACTCATTGCTTGCGTCTTTTCTTTGTAACGCATCACACACGCGACGACTGTTACAACAGTCGTTTTGTCTAACTGCTAGGGTTATAAAACCCAACACATGTTTCTTTTTCCCCTCTTTTGTTATTCTATTTTCTCTTCACCTTCTCGAGCCGACTGGTGTTTCTTCTTTCCATCATCTGGGCGTTTTGAGTTTTTCTCCCAGAAAGGTATTTGTATCCTCATCTGTCATCTTCTTCATCTTTTCTTTATTTTTCGCCATGGCTAGAACTCACCATTCTCGGCCCAAGTCTATTGATGAGGAAAAAATTAAGAATATTGTTACCACCATCGCCTCCGCAGCCATACTTCAAGAACATTTAACCAGACACAATGCCCATATTCTTGAGGATTGTACAATTTTTGTTGCCTCTAATTCAATGCGCCTTAATAGTGTATTATCCGGCAACAGTAGGTTTTTCTATGCCAAGATGTTTGGCTATGGTTTCCAGTTTCCTCTTAATTCTTTCATTGAAAGGTTGTTTTTTTCTCTGGATGTGAATCCTATTCAGTTAACTCCCAACGCGTACTGTTGCATTTACGCGTTTCTAGAACTCTGTAAATATAAAGGGATTAACGCTCCTTCCCTTTTATTACTTAAATCACTTTTTCAATTGTATAGCCGTAGGGGTGTGCTAGCGATATCGCCCTGTTATGACGATGACTCGCTTAAACCCTTCACCTGGAAGCTCCTGAACATTGAGTCTTCCACTGAATTTTTTGTCATTGAACTGCCTAGTCCCCGGTGGCGGACCGGTTTTAACCATAGTATTCGTGATAGTACCTAGGGTCGACGGGGGGTTCTTCCTTTACCTAAGCAAGGCTGGTTAGACAAACTGCTCGAATTGGACATCAGCGTTCACACTCGCAACCTGGCGTGCGGGACTGATATTCGAGCCTTTGTTGAGAGTGAGTGTTGTGTCATTTTCTTTGTAATTTTAGGCGATACTAATGCTCACATTATATCGTGATTGTGCAGTTCCTGAGCCTGCTTGGAAGCCTGAAAGCATTAGGAGACGGGAGAGAAGGGCTCTAAGAAGAAGGGAGAAAGAGAAAGCTGCTGCCGTTGCCGGCGCGGCTGCTAATCCTGTCGTACCACCTACTATGACTGTAAATCCCATCCAAGCGCCTTCTTCTCCGGTCGGTGAGGGAACTGCCACCATTCCCGTTTCTATTTCGGTTGTATCCGTTGTTGTCGCTTCTGCTCAAGCGTCTTCTTCCCGGGTTCCCACAAAAAGGAAAAAAGAAGAAGACAAGATGCGTTGCCGCCCTTACCCCACCTTCAAGCGCGGCGGCTTCTCCGGAGGTACCGGTTAACGATATTATCACTGTAGGCATTTCTTTCATGGCTGCGTTGTCTCACCCATTGCTTCTTAACGCTCTTTAGTATTTTCTTTTGCTTTCTTACCCTTCTTAATGTTTCTTTCTGCAGGATACCGTTGTTGCCTCTGCTCACTTGTCGCCAACAGACAACATGGACCTGACCCATGTATTTCGACATCCTGACAAGAGGCCGCGACATGACGGGGAAAACGAGAACTTGCCAACGGGTTCTGTTATCAATGAAGGGGGAATGCTAGCATTTTTGCTTCGATGACGCCTTCTGGCGGTCAGTCTTCTAATCTTTTGGGAGCTGTGGGCGTTTCTAGGTCCTTTGATGCTTCGCCTAATTCCTTCGACTCATCACTTCCTCCTTCCTTCTCCCACGTCATGGGTTTCAACGAGGACTTAACCGGGGCCGGTTTTTCGACCTTTCAATCTCATGGTTCCTTTGGGCTTCATGGGGGCATTTCTTCTAATCAACCTCCATCTCCAACTAATCTATTTTTTGTTCCCTTAAATGCCTCGATGTATAGGCCTGGTGGGGTTGTTACGCCCCATCTCATGGCCGATTTGAGTTCGATGGCTGAGTCTGGTCCCGTTACTCATCGACTTGACTTGAGTAAATTGCACAGATCTAGGTTCGCGGCTGTTGGGGGCGACATTTCTTCCTTCTTAGCCGCTTATGCGTTAACGACCCTGGAGGAGGAGGAGGCTTTTCTTTCTCGAACTGCTGACGAGCAAATGTGTTTATTGCGTTCCACCTTGTTCTCTTCTGGGTTCCACTACTGGGCCCAGCATATGTCGCACAAGGTTACCTCTCTTACTTCTACCTCAGATGGGCTTTACATCGCTCATCGTCAGCTTTCCGAAGAACTTGCCAAGGAGCAAGAAGAAAAGAAGAAACTATCGGGGGAATGCCAAAAGTTGGTGCTGGCCTTGGTGATGGCCAAGAAGGACTTGAAGGATGCTAGAGAGCAAGAGGCCACTACGGTGTTTGATCTTGACGCTGCTCTGACGGTAGAGAGGGCTAAGAATGTCGCGCTGGTGGAAGAAAAGACAGCATTGAAAGAAGAGAAAGCCGCACTAGAGAGGGAGTCGCAGAAAGGCGTAAATGGTAAATTGAGACCACTGTCGGTATCATGTCTGACTGCTTTGTGCAGATTCATGGGGAGGAGGGTCCCGATTAAGTTACTAACAGATATTTGGAATAAAAGAAAGGAAGAAAATCAAAACCTTTATTCTTATCTTCAAAACGAACAATTGTGTCTAAGCTCAATTAGCATGAAGAGAATTGTGAGGTTTTTTGGCAGTTCTAGTCAAGTTACTCACGATACTGATAATGAGTCACTCATGGACGAACAGTTAGAATTAGAAGACTATAATAGGCAGGAGACTAGAATAGCAGAGATAGAACAAAGACTACAAAATTGGACTATACCAACAGTAAGGAAAGAAGAAATATACGAAATTGGAAAATTCAACCTATTCCAAGATTATGTTATAGAAACTACAGAACGAACCCTCCCTTTAAATCCAAGAGAAGACACTAGACAACTCATTGAAGAAAATCAGGTAAGACTTTTTAGAAAAAAATACAAAATCATGCATACTTATGTGTTTAAGAGATGCAAGGTTTAAATCATTTAATGATTCGTTATTAGCCTTGTTTAGCTCTAATTTGGTAAAAGGACCAGTATACCTCAATTGCTTTCCAAATTTTACAGTATCCTTGACAGATCCAAATATTCTCAGAGTCCTAACATTAAATATTAAAACACCAGATAATATGATAGAAGGATCAAAAAATATTGCCCTAATATATAGAATTTATTATAAAGTCATGTCAACCAATATAAACCCAAGAGCATTAAGAAAGTCACCAAAACAGGAAACACTTTTAATAGAAATCAATACGAAACATGCTTCTATACAAATACCAAGAGTCATAAAATGGAATGAAGTAACCTTTCCAGAAGAATGGATTTTGCCAAATCTAAATGAAGCCGCATCAGTAGTCCCTAGAATTCAACCTACCATAATAGAAGAAGATGATCAAGGAAATATTAAACATGTATTCGAACCACATAGAAGAAGTATAAATATCACTAGAATGGCCCTATCAAATACCCAAAGTATAATAGACTCTAGGAGATTAGCAAGCACAATGGAAATTCCCAAATCCAGATTAATAAGAAGCCAGTCTAATTCTGTATTAGCCGGAGTAGACTTTAATAGAAATATTCCTCAACCCTTTTACACTGATCAAGAAAGTTTTCAAACCGGTGAACAAGAAACTCTTAGATCACCATCACCAACAGAAAGTGATATGCGATATACTAATAACTAGGTAAATATGCTAAAACAAGAATTTAAAATAAACAAAGAATTATTACAAAAAGACTTTTACCATCCTAATAAAAAAGGGTTAAGAGAGACGTTTTTTAAAGGATTCACCAAAGAAGAAAGAGATGAAATACAAAAACAATTCTATAAACATTTAGAAGAAATCAGAACCTAGACAAAGACCTATCTCCATTAGGTAAAGACCAACCTGGTAACGGAGGCAAGTAGCTCTCGTTCAAATATCTGTTAGTAACTTAATCGGGACCACCACCGGGACCACCTCTTACGCTTCCTGGCTGGGCTGACCAAGTGGATTTGACGGCTGACCAACGCTTAAGTTACCTAAGATCTTTTGGGATAGAATTCGGGATGGATAACAATACCCTTACCCTGGCACACCTGGTGTGGTGTGGTGTGGTAACAATACCCTTACCCTTACCCCCTCCGGAACGAGAGCTACTTGGCTCCGCTACCATTTGTGAACTGGATCGTCTAATGGGAGAATCTTTGGACAGAACAGAAGAGGATGTAGAAGTCTGGGAAGGAGATGGGAGTCTAACATAGGTGGCATCAAAGGCTTGAATAGTTCTAGGTGCATATGGGTCTGATGATTGAGAGGATGATGGAGATGATGCAGATGAAGAAGGTCGTACAAAAGATGGTCTGATGGAGGTCGGTCTTTGCCTAATGGAGGTAGGTCTTTGTCTAATAATGTAAGAATGTTGACTAGTTCTGTATACTGCAGGAATAGTATTATTGGAAGGTCATGGTTGTGGCCTAAGAGGTTCGACATGAATTAAATTATCACTGAGAATTTGTTTTCTATTGATTGTATTGAAAACTTTATCTATTGTTTTATTTGTTGCTATGATCATATTTCTTAATAATTCTATTTTAATCAAATCTTCATTCCATAATGGTGTTCTTTCAGATGATATAGGAACAGCATTATCATTTTCATCATTTGCTGCATCATTATTATTTTGGATGTATGCTTGTTGAAGGAAATTAGCATGGGACATTAATTCTGTTCTAAGTTGTTCTAAGTCTATTAATCTATCCATTCTTAGTAATGCAAGACAAGTTGCTAGTTTATCAAAAATAGACATGATGTTGTATGCAAAGAAATTTAAAAGGCAAAGCTTAAAATAGTAATAAAAGCTTTTAAATGAAAGCGTTTAAAACTTACAAAGTATAGAAATTCCAGGGAATTGATGCTTGAGATTGCTGATTTTGAGAGAGTTTTTATAAAGCAGTTTTTTAGTTTTATTTGCTCTTTCCCTCTTCTGAGGGCTAAACGTGCTTATATAGAAGCATACAGGCTATAGAGTCCAAACGGACTTCAAGATAGATTACATTCTGAGAAAATAAAAGATAAAAAGTCTTCTACTTTTTCTTTGGCCTGCCATTGACGATGTCGGCCATAAGCTTTTCGTAGTAGAGAAAGCTTTATCTTTCGTCTTCTTTTGATGATTGTTCGCATTCTTTGTCTGGTGGAATCATGAGTCATTCTTCTTTTAGTGCATTGAGTCGTCACTGCATATGTTTTCTTTCTTTTAGTGCTTTTAGCCATCATTGCATACGTCATTCTTTGTCAAGCTGTCTTTGCATACGTCATACCTTGTATTGCATACGTCATTCTTTGTCTAGTTGTCCTTACATACGTCATACCTTGTCTTGCCGTCATTGCATATGTCATTTTTCTAGAGGTTCTTCTGGAGGGAGGAAAAGGTTTTCTCCTTTTGAGTCTTTTGGGTTGGTTTTCTAGGGTATCTTCTTGAAAAGGAGTCATGTTTGCAGTATTCTTCTTTTCTTTTCTTTTCTTTTTTTTTTTTTTTTATCTGAGCTCGGGGTAGAGCTCTGCCATCATTTCTTCGTCATACTCTGGGTCAGAATTTGCCTACGTGAATTCTGCTTCTTCTTCTTCATTCTCGAGCTTGGATAACTCTTCCATAAGCTTCTGCTTGTATTCATTCTTAGATGAGGATGAGGATGCCATACTGGCATTTGACTTTGGGATGTTGGTTTTCATAGGGGTTGTATTGCAAATTGTTTTTTCTGAAAGCATTTTAAGTACTGAGAATTTTGATGCCTGTTCTTGAGCATATCCTTTCCACCATTTAATTTTCCATCTTTTGGTAAAAACAGGAGGTTCCACTTCTGTGCTGTCTCGAATTTCATACTCCCAATAAATAATCCATGGGAGATGAAGCATTAAGGTGAAAGATAGAATTTTTGGATAATAATTAGTCTGACAGTATTTTTGTTCAAATGCTTCAAATCCTCCTTTGACAATGTCTGGGAATGCTAATTCTGAGGCTCCAAAGTGTTGCCACCATCTGAGGAACCAATACGGGAATATGTCTGAGATGTATCTGTAGAAATGAAAGAACCATGAATGTCTACTATCTTGATACAGGAAAGCAAGATGCCATGCTTTGATGTAATCATGATAGTTATATCCTTCGGGCATAAAGGGTTGAGAAAAAGTCCTTTGAGTATACAAGTTCATCTTCCAATCAGCTGGAGTCAAAACCTTCAGTATTCTGCATTTGGAATATATGTATTTTTCTGGGTATTCTGGTCTGGTGTGATGGGTAATTTCAACTGAATCAGTGTCTACCAGGATGAACTCATAAAAGATTCTGGTTTTATCTAATGATTCTGGGATATAGGTAAAGTCTTTTGGAAATACATGGGAGAGGATGGTTCTAAGGTCAAATCCAAATTCTGGTTCTATGTAGGCTATATTCTGGACACTTGGTTTATCTATGGGAAAATGCATTATGGGCTTATTTTGGTTCTGTGGCCTGGGTATTGTTCCCAGAATATTTGGTCTGCTCGATATTGAAGCTGGAGCTCTAATGGGTTGGACCTGTAGAGCCTGGGCATATTGATGGAGTGCTTGGACTTGGTATTCTTGGCAGGAATAATGATGTTAGGTTTGTTGGTCTAGGTGTTTTTGGGCTTGGTAGTGTAAAAGGATTTTGTGAAGTGGGTATATTTGGTATACCCATTGCATACGAAGCCTTAGTCTTCTTTTTTGGATCGTCTTTGCTTGTCATTTTGACTGTCCCTGTAGGAATTCTCGAGATAAAAAGTCTGGAAGAGAATTATTCTCTCCTTTAATATGTTCAATGCTGAAATCAAAGCTTGAAAGTATTGCTTGCCATCTGGCAAAAATTTGTTTTCAAACAAGATTTTCAACATCTTTTTCTAAAATGTATTTTGCACTTTGACAATCAATACGAAGTAAAAATCTTTTGTTGAATAAATCGTCTTGAAATTTTGATATGCATAAAACAATGGCTAAAATTTCCTTTTTGATGGTAGAATAATTCTTTTGGGCTTCAATCCATAGTCCTGAACAATATCTTATCAATTGTTCTTGATTCACTGTTTGTTGCTTGAGAATACCTCCAAATCCTAAGTCGGATGCATCTGTTTCTACTATTAATTTTGCTGTAGAATCTGGAATACCTACGCATGGTAGATTTTTAACTTTTTCTTTTATTATTTTTACCACAGAGGTATGTTCTTCATACCATTCTTTAGGTTTCTTTTTTAGTCTATTATATAGTGGTGCACAAATTGATCTAAGATTTTGTATGAAGTCTGAGACATAATTTAAACATCTTAAAAACTTTGTAATTGTTTTTTGTCTTTTATTTCATCTGGGAATTTTGTTGCAAATTATATAGATCTACTAATTGGTTTAAACATTCCTTGGTATATGTCAAATCCTAAGAATCGTATTTTGGTTTGGCATAATTTTAATTTGGGGGCTGAAACAACTAATCCATTTTCTTTTAGAATTTTGAGACATTTGTTCAAATGATTAAAATGTTCTGTGATGGTTTTTGAGAATACTAGTACATCATCAATGTATACTATGGTAAACTTAATATAGGGATTTAGGATGTCATTCATCATTTTTTGAAATTCTGATGGTGCATTTTTTAATCCAAAAGGCATTACATTCCATTCATAATGACCAAAAGGAACAGTGAAGGCTATTTTGTAACGATCCTTTTCTGTTATTTGTATTTGCCAAAATCCTGACTTCATATCAAATTTTGAGAATATGGTAGCTCCATGAAGTCGTTTAATAAGGTCTCTTTTATTGGGTATAGGATACCTAATCCATTGCAAGGCTTTATTAAGAGGTTTGTAATTTATCACTAGTCTTGGAGCTCCTCTTTCCAACTCAGCATGATTTTTTACATAAAATGCTGCACATGACCACGGTGATCTACTAGGTCATATAAGTCTCTTTTCTAATAAAGAACTTATCTCCTTTTTACAATATTCTAGTAATTTTTCATTCATTTGAATTGGTCTAGCCTTGGTAGGAATTTTTTCATCATTAAAATCCTTTTCATATGGTAATTCTACTATGTGTTTTTTTCTATTCCAGAATGCATTTGGGACATCTGCGCATACTTCTTTTTCAAAAAAAAATTGGTATTCTTCTATTTTATGTTTATTAAAAGTATTTAGTAGATCCTCCTCTATTTTTCTAAAATTTACTTCTCTAGTTAAGAAGTGTAGATGTTTTTTGTTTTGTATGAGCATTATGTTTCTGGTTATACAATGATCTTTTACTATATTTATATCCTTTTGTCTGGGTCTGTGTAGGAACCTAAAACATATTTCGGTTCCTTTGGCTGAAGTCCAAATTCCATCGTGATCTGTTTTAAATGGGATTAATTGAGTTATAAATGGGGTGCCTAATATTACATTTTCACTCTCATCTTTTGCTAGTATAAATGAGTTTTTAAAACAGAATCCATTGTTACATACATAAGCATTTGATATTTTGTATTTTATGTCTAATCTATTCATATTGGCTCCATACAAATTTTCTTTAGTTTTTTCATAATATTATGGTGGTAAAAGCCCTTCTTGAATATAGTTCTGGTCTGCTCCTGAGTCTATAAGAGCGGTTACTGTTATGTGAAATTTTTTTCCTATTTTTAATTCTATCTTTGTATACCATTTTTGATATATTACTCTGGAGATAATATTAAGATAGTTTTCCCCTGCTATTCCTAGAGCTTCATTTTGAATTTCTTGATTTAATTCTTCGAATTCTTCTTTCGTATTTTCTTTTTCTCCTAATAGGTCTAATCTAATATTTAGACGTGTATTTTCTAGTTGCAGTATTTTTATGTCTTGTTTTATTTGTCTAATTTCTTCTTTTAAATCCTGAGTAGTAACTTCTGTATTTTGTTTGGAGAATCTATTAATTATATTTTTTAAGGTATATGGTTCTATTTCCTTTTTCTTTTTATCATTATTAATTAAGGTTCTTAATTTCTCTAGGTATTCTCTCTGAGTATCGGGGTCTTCTATTTCTCCTATGATTTTTATAAGGAGTTCTTTTTCTTCTGTTATTACATTTATTTTCTTTATATGGTCTTCGTAAATACATGCGCATATATTATCTTCCTCTTCTTCTTTTGAACTACTGGTTAATTCTGAAGTAGTTTCTTGTATTCTATGGATTTCTTCATCTTCACTACTGAATTCTATTTCAGGAAATTCTATTTCATTTTCTGGTTTTATATGGTCAAGTAGGTGCAATAACTGATTTTTAATATCTTCTTCACAGCTAAGTGTTTTAATCTTGTCTCTCATTTTGCATTCATTCTGACAATGTCCTACCTGTTTACATTTGTAGCATACGGGTTGTCTTCTATTACCAGGACCATTTCTAAATTTCTTCTTATAGTATTGTTTTTTATATGGTTTGTTAGGGGGTCTGTCATAGGTTGGCTTGTTTCGATAGGTTGATTTGTTTGACCTATAATTATCTTTAGGGATTTTTCTTTATTTTTTATATTTTCTTGAGGGTGCCATGACGGTTTCATTACCATATTGAGCACAGAATGATCCTAATTCTTTTCTGTGTTCTAACTTATCATTTTTTTAGTTTAGCTTTAAGTTTTAGATCCGTGCATAGTGTTAATCCTACATTATTAATAAATGCAATTATTTCTCCATACGTTAACTCTTGATATGGGATTATTCCTTTGTAGGTATCTTTTATTTTGGATCTAACTTTTTCTGAGAATAGTTTGGGTAATCCTGAAATAAACTTTTCTTTCCAGAATGGGAGATTACAATCTTCTTTCAAGAATACTTTAGACAAATACATGTCTTTATACCATCTGAAATCCTGTAATTTTGGACATGTTAAGTTCATAAGTATTTCTGTAGTCTTTTCTTGCAATTGTTCTGGTTCTCCTATAAAATGTTTAAGGATTGAGAATACTAATACGTTTGTTGCATCTTCTACTAGTACCTCATTTTCTACTCTCATAGAATCCATAATGGCCATTTTATCTGTTAGGGTGAGATAATTATCCCACCATCCCTTAAGTTGTCCTGAGAATCCTAACATAAGTATGTATTCTACTTCTTTGTCTGTGCATCCTTTAGTTCTATGTGCAGTGGTTGCCATAAGCATGGATACTACTAGCATGTCTATAATATTATGCTCACTTTGACCATCTAGATTCCATTCATCTATACTTGTTCCATCATATTTTGCTTGTGCCCTGGTATTTCTTTCTTCTGATTGTATATCTGGAAAGGAAGGCCTAGGGTGATAACAATCAAGACAGCCCTAACGGTACTACCACATTTGCGGCTCCTGCCAGGACGATTCCCATAAGACCCGTAAGATATCTTCATATCGCTCGAGAATCAGAGAAGAATACCTAGGATGGTCGACATCAGCGGGAGGGGGGGGGACTCACGCGACTCTACACGCACGGCACCATCCCATCCTAGGGGCTCACGAGCTTGTCGCTCCCGGCAGCCCGTATGATATCGCTCATGACGTCATCTGTTGGTATCGCTTGTGACGTCACCATCAGACATCGCCTAGATTGTTATCGCCAGGTATCGCCGAACAGGCCTATAAATACCCCTACTTTTCCAATCTGAAGGTAAGATCAAGATCACTCAGACGAACCTCTGTTATTTTTGAACCCCGAACTGACTTAAGCATCGGAGTGTCTACGCCGGAGTCCCCCCTCCGGCGCTTTGCAGGTACATTCGACGCCGACAGCCACCGTTCCGATCAGGCACGACTCCGAATCTAACAAGATCAACGTAGAATCTTATCAAATGGTGCTTTCATTGAGAGCTTTGGTATATTAAGTGAGCGTCCTTAATAGCTAAGCTCTGTCTAGTCAGAAGATTGGAACGGTCATGATCGCGAGATCGGAGCCAATCCGATCATCATCCTCTAGTATCCCTTTCTCAATCCGCAGACGTTTATTCCCTTTTGCTACTGCCGATCTCTCTATGACTACACAACCAATTATTTCGGGATCTCTGGACCTCTCAGTTGGAATTGTTGGGGGACTGGCCTCCTCGCAAACAGACATCTTTTCATCTCAGATAGCGGGATTAGATTTCTCCACTCCTCTATCTGGGGGATCTGTGCTCAACCATGAACATCCTTTTGCAATGGAAATAGCTGCCCTTCGTTCTCGACTGGAATATTTGACTGAGATGGCTGCAAGAGTCACGCCTGGTGCTTCGGCATCTAGTTTTCCTCCTCGCGTCATGTTTACACCATCTATTGTCGCTGATCGACCTATATCACCGTTGTTCCCTGAAAACCTCCAGATGCCTTTATCCGCGGGAAATCCCCCGATTAGTGTTGAGCAGTTTACTCAAGGAAGAGTAGAGGCTTACGTACCGCAAATGCCGCAAGGTCTCCTCCTACAAGGAGACAGGCAGCTTGTGGGGGTTAGGAACTGGTGCGACGGGCGGAGGGAAGGAGCCAACAGAAGTCTGTCTCCCGAGTACAGTGAAAGATCCAGTAGTCGAAGGTATCGAAGTCGTTCGCACAGGAGCCGCAGTCGATCTCCTAGACGACATCCTACGCCAGAACTACGAAATAGGGGGCGTCAGGACGAAATGTCTCCTCCGCGTCAGGCGCGTGAAATTCTTGATGATACATCGGGCCACCCGTTTAGCCATCGTATAAGGCGTCACAAGGTCAATCGGCGCGTGAAGCTTCCCATTGATGTTTATGATGGCACCAAGGATCCCATCTCGCACATTAATAAGGTGAAGGATTTTGTTCAGTTTCAGACCCACAGTGATGCGGCGTTATGCCAAATATTTGTTATGACATTATCGGGTGTGGCGCGTCTCTGTTTTGAGGGTCTCTCTGGTGGTTCCATTAATAATTTCTCACAGTTAGAATCTAAATTCCGGAGCAGATTTAGCACGGCAATTCCAATCAGGAAATCTGCCGCCGCGTTATTTGACATACAACGAATACCTCAAGAAACCTTAAAGGAATTTCTCAGTCACTTCGATTTGGAAATGTCCTTAACGCCGGGCGTTACTATTGATTTTGCTATAGAAGCTCTAAAAAGGAACTGCCGCTATGGAAAGCTGAAAGACGCGCTCATGGTGGATCCTCTAGTGACTTTAGATGCGTTGAGGCTTAAAGCCCACAATTACGCAAAAATGGAAGAAGAAGAAAATAGAGATAAGACGTATAACGCGTCGCATGGGACATCTCAAATTACTACTGCTTCCGCGAAGCTGCAACCTGATGACCATTTTCTCGACGATTACGCCAGGAGGAAGGACCATATCCCCAAGGCCTCCAACAAACAGAAGGGTCATTTTTCGAAGGGAAAAACCGGTGGTTCCCCCTCTCGACGTCACGGGGATTCTTATAAAAATCGTACATATGACCCAGATTTCCCTTCTCTTAACGTGCCAAGGGCAGAGATTTTGGCGATAGCGGAGCAGCGAAATCTTCCCATCCGCTACCCCGCGCCTACAAAACCAGGAGTGCTTCTAGGGAGAAGGGAAAATGCTTATTGTAAATTCCACAAAGCCAGGGGCCATTCCACAGAAGCATGCAGAGAGTTAAGATCGGCGATAAAACGCTTGGTAGAAGAAGGATATTTGGGGGAATTTGCTACCCAAATAAGAGAAGATGCCAGAAATAATCTTATGAAAAGGACAGTAGACGAACCACCATTTCCTCCACGTGTTCCGCAAAAAGATGTTGCTCCCAGAGGCAAAGATAGGGAAACTCTCGCGGTTGATGACGAATATATTCCTATGATTAACATTATCGCGGGAGGAACCCCTTATATGGACGAACCAGAGCAATCGGCAGCCGCGAAAAGAGATAAACGCACACGTGATGGCATTACGAAAAAAGGAGATGCGATAGGCATATTGGATCGAATGGTATTATCCTTTTCCGAAGAGGATGAGAAAGGCATCGTCTATCCGCACAACGATGCATTGGTGGTTACGCCCGTCATCGCCAGTCATGGAATCAGAAGAACTCTTATCGATAACGGGAGTGCAGTGAACCTCTTTTCGCTGGAGGCTTACAATCTCATGAAACGGCCTGACAATGAATTAACACCGAGCAAATGGCCTATAGTCGGCGTTGATGGGGTTCCAATCCCTGTCACGGGGGTAATTACTTTGCCCATATATTTCCGAGAAGACACCTACAAGCGATCAGAGAACCTGTTGTTCCTTGTCGTGGATCTGAATTTGCCTTACAATGTCGTGCTCGGACGACCTTTCCTCAACCGCTTTGGAGCGGTGATATCTCAGAAGCATTTAAAGATGAAATACCCCTCCTGGGATGGGGTAGTATTGGTAAAAGGCGATCAAAAGCTGGCGGCGGAATGCTACTCGCTCATGACTCAAAGAAGCTGCGATAGATACGTATGCATAGCAGTGGATCCCTATGAGCAGAGTGATGAGAAGCGTGCTCAACCTCTAGACAAAATGGTACCCATTCCGGCAATTGGTATATAGAAAGCAAGTTTCCTGATCAGTGAAAAACTCAGCCCAGCGGAAAACCTTCAGCTGGCCCGGCTGTTGAACAAATGCCAAGGAGATTTCGCGTGGAAACCCTTCGATATGCCAGGTATATCGCGGGAAATAGCCGAAAATCGTCTCAATGTGGACCCAGATGCTAGGCCGGTACAGCAAAAGTGACGCGCGTTCTCTAATGAAAAAGCGTTAGCTGTAGATAAGGAAGTAGCAAAGCTCCTTGACGCAGGGTTTATCCGCGAAGTTGAATATCGCACCTGGCTAGCGAACCTTGTCCTTGTTCCTAAGCCCAATGGGGATTGGCACATGTGCATCGACTTCACAGATTTAAAAGATACCTGCCCTAAGGATTGTTACCCGCTTCCTCGCATAGATCAGTTAGTTGATCAGACCGCAGGATACGCTTATCTAAGCTCGTTGGACACCAACTCTAGATATCATCAGATTCCCATGGCCCGGGAAGATGAAGAAAAGAATGCGTTTCTCACTCCAAAGGCCACCTATTGTTATACGGCGATGCCGTTCGGGCTGAACAACGTCGGGGCTACGTTCCAACGAATGGCCAATAAGATATTCGAAGAACAAATAGGGAGGAATGTGGAAGCATACGTTGATGATATTTTGGTGAAGAGCGCAAGCTTTCAAGATCACCTACGAGACTTAAAGAAAGTCTTTGACGTGATGAAAAAGTATCGCATGAAGTTAAATCCCCGAAAATGCATGTTTGCATTTCAGACAGGAAAATTCTTGGGCTACGTGGTCAGCCAAAAAGGCATCCTGCCTAATCCCTCAAAGGTTAAGGCCATACAGGACATGATATCGCCAAGAACCATCAAGGAGGTGCAAAGGCTAACGGGGTGGGTCATTGCCCTTGGGCGATTCATTTCCAAACAAGGAGAAAAGTGTCTCCCTTTTTTCAAAATCATATGCAAGAAAGCCTCGTTCGGGTGGACCCCGGAATGTGAGGAAGCGTTTATCGGCCTAAAAGATTACCTATCGTCTGACTTACTATTGACGAGACCTGAAGTAGGCGATACTTTGTATTTGTATCTGGGCGCCGCAGATGAAGTGGTCAGTGCCGTCCTCGTTCGTGACGATAACCACTCTCATTGCCCGGTCTATTTTGTGAGCCACGTCCTGAAGGATGCAGAGTTGCGATACGCCCGAATTGAAAAGATAGCATTCGCTCTTATACAAGCCACCCGCAAAATGGATCGATATTTTCAGTCTTATTCCGTCATCGTACTCACGGATCAGCCTCTGAAAAGAATATTTCGAAAGCCTGAATCTTCCAGAAGAATGTTGATTTGGGCGCTTGAACTAGAGCAATATGGATTGAGATATCAGTCTCGACCGTCCGTAAAAGCTCAGATCCTGGCCGATTTCATAGCGGAATGCACTTTTACAGAGGATCCTTTGGACGGCGTACCTGAAGCGGAATGGGGCGACATGGATCTTCCGTTCCCAGAAACCTACACGGACCTCTGGATCGTCCATGTGGATGGGGCTAAAAACCAAGAGCTGGCTGTAGCTGGAATTTTTATAAATGGACCGCACGATATGCAAATACGATACGCCATTCGAATCCTACAACCGTTATCTAATAACGCGGCAGAGTATGAGGCGTTGCTAGCCGGGCTCAGAATAGGGAAAGGACTTTCCTCTAAAGGGAGGCACGATACTGGAAGAACAGGAGACCTGCGTCTAAAAATCTGTGGTGATTCCAAGTTAATAATTGACCAGGTCTTAGGGCATTCTCAGGCCCGGGAACTCATTATGATTCAATATCTCGCCAGAGTAAAGCGAGAATTGTTGGAAATAAAGAAGGAAGGCATGTAGGTCAGCTTCTAGCATATCCCTAGGGAGGAAAATGCTGAAGCCGACAATCTAGCCAAAATGGCCGCGAATCCGGAAGCGTCCATACCCAAAGGTGTATACTATCGAGAGTTATCGGTACCATCCTTCATGGAAGAGCAAGCATCTTTATACGTGGAGGAACACGAAAGTGACTGGCGAATTCCCGTAATCAAATACTTGAAACACGAGGAACTGCCTCAGGATACCGCTGAAAAGAAGAAGGTACTGAGACAGGCAGCTCGTTGTACATACTATGACGGGGATCTAATCCGAAGGTGTTTTTCTCACCCTGCCGCCAAATGCATAACTGAGTAAGAAGGTCTTCACATCTTGCGCGAAATCCATGAAGGGGTATGTGGTATGCATGTGTCAGGCGGTACCCTGGCAACACAGGTCTTTCGATCCGGATTCTAGTGGCCCACCATCCGAAGAGATTGCCACAATTATGTGCAAACCTGGCCTAAGTGCCAGGAGTTTGCCAAGATTCCTCGGTGGCCTGCCACTGAAATATCTGAAATTATCGCCTCTTGTCCTTTTGCTAAATGGGGGATCGATATCCTAGGCCCATTCCCAAAGGCAAGGGCTCAACTGAAATTTGTGATAGTGGCGGTAGACTATTTCACTAAGTGGGCGGAAGCTGAAGCGGTTGCCACAATCACAGCAGAAAAAACTTGGCGTTTTTTCAAACATCAAGTTATCATGAGGTTTGGCGTACCTCGTGTCCTTGTTAGCGATAACGGAATGCAGTTCACCAGCTAGTTCTTTAAAGACCAGTGCTCAGAATTTGGAATCGAGCAACGATTTTCCTCCGTGGCTCATCCGCAAACTAATGGACAGGCGGAAGTAACCAATCGGAGCATCCTTAGCGGCATCAAGAAAAACCTGGAAGGGTCTAAAAAGAAATGGGCTGATGAGCTACCGTACGTGATGTGGGCATATCGCATGACTGTTAAGACTACCACCGGAGAAACACCTTTCGCGTTGGCCTTCGGGACCGAAGCCGTTACACCGGTGGAAATTGGGTCCATGAGCCTACGGGTAGCTCATTTTCGGGAGGAACTGAATGAGGAAAGGTTAAGAGCTAACCTGGACGCGTTACCAGAAGTCCGAGAGGAAATCCTTCTGAAAACGCAGCATTACAAAAGAAAAATGGCCCGTTATCATAACAGGCGCGTCAAAGAACGGTTGCTGAAACCCGGTGACGTGGTGCTCAGAGACAAGCGAGCGGCAGGGCAACGCATGGGAAAACTCAGTCCAAACTGGGATGGACCATATCGCGTCACCCACGTTGTCGGGAAAGGAGCCTATCATCTGGAGACTCTCGATGGTACACCCTTATCCAACTCTTGGAATATCGCTCGCTTGAAGTTATATTACTCTAGAATTTGATTTTATCTGCACCTTTGATTTATGTCAACCCTAACCATGACTAACGCTCGATAAGAGAGCTTTCGTGGAAGTTTGTGGTTGTCTTTGTGCAGATAAAAAAGGGGGTATTTTGGGGAAGTGAAAAGTCTTATCCTTGTGATGGTCGGTCTTGATCAGATGGCCCATTAAGTGAGGGCACTACCCACCATACCTTGAATGAGCGTCGGATTGAAAGATCCTGGACGCCCCCGGGGGTGAAAAGTCCTATCCTTGTGATGACCGATCTTGATCAGATGGCTCATTAAGTGAGGGCACCACCCGGTATCTTTGGGAGTGAAAAGTCATTTTCTTGTACTAACCGTTCTCGTGGAGACGGCCCCACAAGATAAGGCACGCCCCAAAGAAATAGAAACTCCGTTCTAGAAACAAGAATCCTATCTTAACGACTGGGCTACTTTGGCTAAGCCATTAAGTAAGGACACGGTTCTAGACGCGAGGGCAACACCCAAAAGTGAAAATTCCCTAGCCTTGTGATAGTCGTCCCGATCCGACAGCTCACTAAGACGAGGCACTTTAAGGGCCGATCGTGAAATTAGGGAAACGCGGAGAATCGTGAAATCCCGGCTAGTAGCCAGATGAGTAATCCCTGGTGAAGTGTAGAGCTGATAGCGAAAACGATTCCCGCGGGTTCCAGGGTAGCGCCCTATGATGGCAGCGAAAAGGCTCCTACGGGTAATTACTATCCCTCGTAACGTGTTTTTGTTACTGATGATTTACAGTTGAGAATGCGCAGAATACTTTTTGGGCAGCGGAAGGAGCGAGGATCTAGTAAGCTGATCTATCGCTAGTCTTACCAGAAAAGCTAACCCAATACCAAATTCTGTAATTTGGTGGGAGCACTAAGGATCTGTTCGGATAAGTAAGCGCATTGAGAAAACATGGCGAAGCTAACGCCAAAGGGGTTTGCGAGGAGGCAGCTAAATAAAGGAAAGTCAGCAATAAAAGTGACTTGAATATATCGAAATGTTTAAGGAGGGCTACAAAGTACAGACTTCGGTGGTCAAAATAATAAACAAAAATTCAGTGACGCTTGATCACTAAGGAAAGAGCTATAAAGCCTCGAAGCATGTCAACCTTCGGGGTGCCTCCGTTTCCAGCCTGCCGCCTTAGCTTGGCGAAAGCCCTCCTCATTAAGGTGGCCAGATTTTTGTTTGAAAGCGGCAGTAACCTCATCGGGTTTGTAGGCGTCGACCCCATGGGCTTCCTCAAAGCAAGCGACCAAATAGAGGCAGTCTGTTCGACATGCCATAGGCTCTTATTAGCCGACTCTTCCTCCAGGGCAGCTTTCTCCTTGGCCAGGGATGACTTCTCATTCTCCAAGGCAGTAACTTTGGCCCTCTCCGCTGCCAAGGCGGCAGACTGATCTTCTTTCTGCTTCTGATGAGCCAGTAATAAGTTTGTGCGCTCCTCCAGCAATTTTCTCTTCTCATTCCGCTCTCGCTCTAAGTCTGCCAAAGCAGAGGAAAGAGAGGCGGCCTGACGTCGCACCTCCTCTGCCCAGTAATGAAATTTCATCAAATTAGTGAAAAGGTTGGTGCGCAAGGAGTTCTCCCTATCAAACACGCCTTTAGAAAGAAAAGCGTCAAAACCTGGGAAGCTAATAAAGCTGAAACTTCATCTGAGCCATCACCCCCCAATGCCGCCAAGCCGGTATTACGGAAATCATACAGTCCAACCTGGTGGGTTACAGAGTTAGCCCCATCTATCGGACTAAGGTCCGCCACAAAGTTGAAAGTGGTACCTCCTTCGCCATAACGATCCCGCAGAGGAATGCTCGAAGGAGCAAATGCCAAAGGAGAAGGAGGGTGAACCTGGGTGGACGAACCCCCTGGAGCAAGATAAGTGCCATGAGGCTGATAGCCTGAAAGATCCTGCAAGACCTCTTGATACCCTAGATTGGAGGAATATGCGTGAACGGGACCGCCGAAAGAATTGGGCGAAACCCCGAAGGTATCGCCTATGCCCAAGTTCTCCAAAAATTCTGGCTGATTTCCTCCCTGGGGAACAGCCGTAGAACCAAACCCGTCCGCAAGTCTGCTCCTCATCCCAATGGTAGAGGAAGATGGATTTCTACCCTCCTCTTCCGGCCGCTATCTCTTCTTTGAGCCAGTCAACGCATAACCCAAATCCATATCGCCTGAGGGAGGAACGGAGGTAGCAACAACGGTAGCGTCCTGCCAAGAACGTAACATGAAACATAGATAAGAGAAATCAAAAAATGACAGATATTGAAATATAGCATATCAGGGCTAAAAGGCACCCTTACTGTATCAGTATGGGGAAGAGGTGCTTCTGAAGAGCCTGCCGCGTCTGGAGAAGGTGTAAGAGCGGTGACACTTCTCGTTTTTCTCTTCTTTTTTCCTTTGGCAATGGCCTTAGGAGCCTTGGAAGAAGAAGAAGGTTGGGCAGGAGGAGCAGCGACGGTTACAAGGGGAATGCCTGAAGGAATGTCAGAATCCCTCGCACCGACCGAAGAAGAGGAAACTTGAACGAGAGTAGCGGAAGTAGCCGGAAGATCGGTAGGATTGTCAGTCGCTTCCGTGGAAGTAGCTCTCTCCTTTTCTCCTCGCTCTTGAGCCCTCTTCAAGCGTCTCCTTACGCTCTCAGGTCTATAATTGGGATCCGTCGCTACGAAAGCACAAAATAGCGTCAACATTAGTATCAGCGATAGCAAAGAAAGGAGTAACGCGACACTCACGTTTAACACAAGATCGAATGTCCATTCTACAGGCCACTTGGCGGATGTGAACGCTGATTTCCAGTTTGAGCAATGTGTTTAACCAGTCTTGCTCACGTTTTGGAAGGGTCCCTAGTCGGCTCCAGACGTTGTCATCCACGTTTTGATTAAAACCAGATCGCCACCAGGAACCAAGATCTCCAGGAAGATCTATCACAAAAAACTCCTTTTTCCAGCCATCAACGGAAGACTCGATATGGAGGAGTTTCCAAGTAAAAGACTTCAGAGAGTCATCGTCAAAACGGGGCGATATTGTTATCACCCCTCGGCATTTCATCAGCTTAAAAAGAGATTTAAGCAGTAGAAGGGAAGGGGAAGTAATCCCTTTGTATTTGCAAAGTTCCAGGAAAGCATAAACACAACAATAGGCATTTGGGGATAGTTGGGCCGGAGTCAAATCGCCGGCAACAAGCAATTCTTTGACAAAAGAGTCAATGGGAAGCCGAAAGCCATAACGGAACATCTGTGCATACATGACCCTACGATTGCCCGTCAAAACGTTGTTCAGACGTAGTGACTCAAGGGCAATAGTGGTTTTATAATCATCAGGAATATCAGCATTATGGGCGGCCAAATGCTCACGGAGAGCGGCCTCAGATGTGATAACACTAGACGTAATATCCATCCTTTTCTCATCGGCAGATTTCGACTCAGTACGGCGAGTCTTAGCCATGGCAGAATTAAAGAATTAAAAGATGAAGAAGATGATGGAAGAGAAAGGAAATACCTTCAGAGAAAAGCACTTCAAAGAGCCCTGAATAGTAGGGAAAAAATGAGACGGCTAAAAGAAAATATGAGAAAGCGGGATGATAAAAGAAAAGTGAAAAGAATAAATATTGGGTTTTATAAACCTAATGATCAAACGAAACGATGAATGCCGCAGTCGCTGCGTAGAAGCGGCATAAGGAACAGACTCAAGTAATGAGTGCAATCCTACAAAAGCGCTACAACGCCTCGATTTAGGCAAAGTTCTCAAGCACGCTAGCCCGTGGCGCTGGAAGAAATAGACACGTGTGCCTGCACAATCACCACTTTTCTAAGGAAAGGATAGCAAGCATTAAATGCTCTGAAAAGAAGGTACTATCTCTGGGGAAAAACAAGAGCGATATCACATGAAAGGAGATAACGCAAGATGGCGTTGATTAAAAAGAATAGCGTTGGGTCAACACGGAAAGGCGAAATAAAAATCAAACAACAATCAAACACAAGTATTGACGCACAGCAAGGCGTTATTACAAGACAAAGAAGCAAATAAGCGGAAAATCTTCTAAAGGGAGCGACCTCGATTAATCATGGGCCCTCGCTAGCATCACGATCACCCTTCCTCCGCTGCTCTCCAGAAGAAGGAAGATCTCTCTCACCTTCGCCCAAATCCTTCAGTCTCTTGGAAGCGTAATCGGTCAGCACTGATGAGTCAACAGTTCCCTGGCGATAGAGACTCATAAATTCAGCAATACAAATATCCATGGTCTTGTTCTTCCACCAGGATACCTTTGAAGGCACTTTGGCCAAATCCGTATCACGAGATGATATCTCTTCGCGAAGGAAGATATTCTTTCTGTCAGCTACCACCAATTCCGCCTCCAGAAGGTCTATCTTAGCCTTCCCTTTTGATCTTTCTCGAGCAAGCTCAGCGCGACAGTCGTCCAACTCCGCCTGGGTCCGCTCTTGAAGCTGCGACAGCTCCGTTACCTTCCCTAAAGCAGCATCTAATTCCCCCTTTAAATCAAGAGAAGGTCGAACCTTGTCACGATGATCCTCGAAAAGGTAGTTTAACTCGCGGAAGCAGGCCAGCATGTCAGTCAGAAGACGTGAATGGCGTACGTCGGGAGAACGCAGCAAGAACTCTTCTTTGTCCTTCGAAGAAGTAAACATTTGCCCCACTATTGGGCCCACTGGTTCCTCTCGCGATGACGGGTCCGATATCCCTAAAGCACGGAGACCGTCGGTGCCAAGGGAAGACAAGTCCAGCTGATAAGCGATAGGGCCTTGGGGACCTTGAGGGGAAAGATTGGCGATATAAGGAGGAGAGCAATTTTTTACAGAATCACCAATGCCCAAAATCGAAGAAAGAAATAAGGGTTGAGGCTTCCGCGAGGAAGGAGCAAGGGGATTCGGAGTTGGTAAGCTCACATCTGGAATAAAGGAGCGAATAGGGGGGCCAGGACCGCCAGACACCAAGGGAGATCCCACCGCTGCCGGAGCCTCGTTAACCTTGGGAGGAATGGCAGAGGGCACCTTGGTAACTTCCGTCACTGGCAAGGAACCCGTAACGTGCGAGGCGTTAACCTCCTCGGAAGGAACCCCATTGATTTTCTCCTCGGAAGGAACTGGTGGGTTAGATTTCTCTTTGCGAACTCTCTTTACGAGACGCTCCGTTTCGGCAGCCATCTCTTCGCTATCGTCCTCGGTTGACTCCGCCGAAGGAGCACTATTTCTGGACCTAAGTTTCATCCGTTGGGAAAGGGTACCATGACGCAGCTCGGAACCAGTATCCATGCTTCCGCTGTCACTGTCAACCTCTTCAATCACAGGATCACTTAGGGCCACACCCTTACCGCGAACTGGTAGCCAATTCTCAAGGAAACGAGAAGGTCGGGCAGATGTGTTGCGTGTCGCGACGGTTTTGTTTCTCCTTCCTCGCTGCGGAATAGGCGGATGACTAGAGCCTTCGGGTGGAGGAGAAGGAGGTAATGTTTGAAGCGACACCACGTTTAGAGGAATGTCCCTTTCCTTGGAAGATCGACCCTCAGCGTTACCTGCCAATGAAATATTTTAGTATGACAAGAAAGTCGAAGCAATAAGGCGATAAAAGAAAAGACTCACCTACGACACACTCTGACAAAGGCCTGAACCGAGCAAATTCCCGAATGCGGAAAGGCCCTTCTATTTCTAATAAGGCATTAACATGGGATACATCCATACTAGACAACACATCCGGTTCTCGCCAAGCGGCACTAGTAATCTTTCGGTTGAAACCACCACGCTAAAACCGAGAGGGCAAGCGAAGGGTGAAGAAGCCATTTTTCCAGTTGTCCACGTTCTCTTCGAAACCTTGAAAATTCCGCCAGAAAAACCGAACAAGAGCATCATTCCATCTTGGGGTAATATCCACTAAGCAGTTATGACACCTCAAGGCGAAAAAGGTGCGGAACAGATCGAGCGATGGAGCGAAAATATGCTTCATCTCACACGAGCGAAGAAAGGCGTAAAGTCCACACCTGGAAGGCGGAGTTATTTGAACAGGATTGAGATCGTAGTGGTCTAGTAGTTTTAACAGAGAAGTATGAAGCGGAAGACGAAACCCGTAGGTAAACATCTTGAAATAAACCAACCGGAACGTTCCCCACATGGCATCAGTAAGCCGAATATCCTTCAATGGGACAAAGGGGCGATATCCCGTGGGAAAAGTGATCCCGTTCTCCTCCAACTCAGCCCTCAAAACCTCATTACAATAAAAAACACTACGAGCTCTCCTGACTTCGGGATCTATAGGATTTTCGATAATTGCAGAAGGCCTAGCGCAAGATATAATGGAAGGGAAAGTAAAGCTATGGCAATAGAGAAACAAAATACTTGGAGCAGAGAACCAGTGAATCGGCCGTCGGCACCGGCGGAGCAATTGCAGTAAAATCCCTCGAGAAGAAAGAAGCACAGAAGAAAGGAAATACGAAGAATTTCGAAATATTAGCAGAAAGTACTAAAAGAGAAGAATAAACTCCTTATAAAGGTTAAACCTAAAAAAGGAACAGCCTGTGAAAACAAAACACGTGCAGAAGGGAAAGGACGCGTGGACAGTCATCAATGTCTTTTGGGAGAAGACAGTTACTGACTGAAAACCGAAAGGCGGTTGCATCAAGCGAAAGGCCTACTCCCGTGGTAATCTTGGAAACATAAAGAAAGGAAAGCGGCAGAAGAAATAAAAATGTCATTTTATTATTTAAGAAAGCCATACGGCATCTACAAAGGGGTATGGTATGCCCAACTATTCGCCATCAGACCAGGAGATGCCATAGCAGTAGACCACGTCATCATCGTCCTCACCCAAAGGCGATGGATCTTCGCCAGCGAAAGGGAAGGGTTCCTCAACCTTCTCTCCCTCGCGAATGGAGGATCGATCCGATTCCTCCTTGACAGACGGCGACACCGCTTTGACAGCTGAATAGGCGGAAGGAGCCATTGGCGGTGACTCGTCAGGAGGGAAAGATATTTCTCTCCCCTTCGAAGAGAAAGAAGCAAGAGAATCAAAGAATGACTTAGATGCCTTCGCAGCATCTTTCCTCCGCCTCTTACGGCATCGTCGGCGAACAAGTGGCCTCCAAGGAGGCGACGGAGGAGGATTATCCGAATCAGGAGAAGTCGGAGGAGTTGGTGGAGAATCTCGGGCGAACGTATCTGAAAAATGAGAATCAGCCATGAGATCACAGAACATTAATAGAGGAAAAAGCAACAAGGGGACGAAGAATAACGAAAGGGAGAAGATCCCTTAAATAGCCAGAAATTTGGGAAGAAAGGATCTTCGATCTTCTAACCCGACTCTTGAAAGAAGACACGTGTACAGCCTAAAGTGCAGATATGGATTTACAATCACGCCTATTGAGATTTTCCCCTGATCGAGGAAAACCACAAAATCGCCCAATCAGTTGCCAGGACAACCGCGACGTAGATTTAATGTTGAACAACCAATGAGAAAACCGCCCAGTGGCTGAACCGTTTTCAGTTTGGCTAAGAATATCTCCAAGAAAGACAAAGGGCGCATTAAAGAAGTAGAACAGTTGTAAAATGGCGTACTAAAAATAGTTTATTTATTATGGCCTAGGGGCCGGAAAGTACATTTACATGCTAGGGGGAAAAGAGAAAAGGCCCAGAGGGAGCCATCGCTATCAGGCATCAGAGCCAGCATCCTCAAGCACTTTGGGAAGATCCCGCAGAGAATCCATGACCAGAATCAGATCATGGGAGGTGGCTCTCATTCCCTTCAGGCAGCACCCCAGCATATCCTTGCGCTGCTGCAACATGGCAATCACCACTTGAATCCGAGCGATGGAGGCAGTCAGCTTTGACACGCTTTCCAGAGGGCTAAAATCCTCCAGAGATGTTACCCCCATCCTGGAATGAAGAGGGGTCAACATTCCTTGCAGCTCCAGGATGTCCTCAGAAGTCTTGACCAACATATTCTCCAGGAACCCGACATCCCCATCATTGAGGTTCTTGAGAGAATGACCTTTGGAAAGGAGGAAATTCTTAGTCAAATGATCCATGATGTGAATTGCCAGAGATGAGGAGACCGTAGGTGGAGAAAGATCCTCAATTTATAGGCCCAAAGAGAGGCCTTGGGAAGAACAAAGAGGTCCTCAAAAGGCGAGCCGTCTCGTCACCCCTAAGGACTGATAATCCTAAAGCGGAGTCAAAGGTTGATGCTCGTATGCCATCCGCGACATGAATGTGCGAGAGGATACAAGATGAATATGGAAAAATGCTAAAAGGCGCGATATCACGGGTAGCCATTACGTAAAAGCCATATGGTTACCGGTATCCACAGTATAAGGCCGCGTTGATGTCGCAGGTGGCCCTAGATGCGTAAAACCTCGTCAACATCGCAGGCATCTAGTGGTATAAAGTCGCGCTAATCGTAGGCAGCTGATGGCGTAAAGCCGCGATGATATCGTTGTTTCCTTAAAGTGAAAGAGGAAAATGGGCCCGCGTGACCTCAAACCCCTGTAAGTATAAAAGTTTAGTAACTTCTCTATAAATGCCTATCTCCTCTGTGTGTTTTCAGTACACTTGAAAGGATGATGGACTCGGAATGAATGCAAATCCACGACATGACCTAGTTGCAGTCCTTGGCGGTATCACAAGTGACCCGTTAACAGCCCTTCTATGGCATGAATAGAGTTGAGACTCCGCAAGCCCTGTCAAGAAGCCAAACGGACTAACATCATTGGGCGAAAACAATGCCCTCATAATCACCAGCGTAATAGCAGCGTCCCTCGTGTACCTCTTAACGCCTCAGAAGAACAGGCAGAGAAACTCGGAGATCCTGCAGACATACCGCCCCGCAAAGGAACAAGTTTTCATCTAAGCTTTCAGACATGGACAGCCCTTGGTAAACACTTGGGCTCGTTTTCAGTTGGGCTTATGATAACAATCAAGACAGCCCTAACGGTACTACCACATTTGTGGCTCCTGCCAGGACGATTCCCATAAGACTCGTAAGATATCTTCATATCGCTCGAGAATCAGAGAAGAATACCTAGGATGGTCGACATCAGCGAGGGGGGGGGGAGGGGGGACTCACGCGACTCTACACGCATGGTACTATCCCATCCTAGGGGCTCATGAGCTTGTCGCTCCCGGCAACCCGTATGATATCGCTCATGACGTCATCTGTTGGTATCGCTTGTGACGTCACCATCAGACATCGCCTGGATTGTTATCGCCAGGTATCGCCGAACAGGCCTATAAATACCCTTACTTTTCCAATCTGAAGGTAAGATCAAGATCACTCAGACGAACCTCTGTTATTTTTGAACCCCGAACTGACTTAAGCATCGGAGTGTCTACGCCGGAGCCCCCCCCTCCGGCGCTTTGCAGGTTCATTCGACGCCGACAGCTACCGTTCCGATCAGGCACGACTCCAAATCTAACAAGATCAACGTAGAATCTTATCATAGGGTAATAATTCTTTACTCTTGGTTGCTGATACCTATTTCTTAATTCATTTATTTGTGGGTTAAGGTCTTTAAAATTTTCAAGATTCTCAGACTGAAGATTGTTAAATCGTTCGACCAGTTCTTCTATCTCTTGATTTTCTTCTCTAGTTAATACCGTGATTTTATTCTTTGAGGTATTCTTTAATAAATCTATTTGTTTTTCTATCTTAGTTAAAAATTGTTCGTGGGACGAACCTAATTTTATTTCGAATCTTGGCATAGTATTGGGTTTGAATACTGGTTGAGTAATTTTTATTGGAGTTTCTTCTGGGGTTATTTACTGCTTTCTCCTACTGTTGTACTTTTATATTGTATTACTGGTGGAGTATTTTCTTCTATGATATTCATTTGTTGGGCCATAGTATTTAGTAGGATGTTGGTATAATTATTTTGTGACTGGATATTTTTATATCTTTTATATTTATTTCTCTATTTTCATTTTTAATTTCTTCTATGGGAGAGGCCGTAATGTCATGTTCTTGGTGTTTTATTGTGATTTCTTCTAATGGAGGATACGTTGATTTTATACTTCCATTTCTAGTGGTATTCCATGTATTTTCAGGGGTTTTTAAAACATTTATGCTTGAGAAATTATTATTTAACCATGTGAAAAAAGGAATATGGGTTCTGATTTCTTCTAAATGTTTATAGAATTGTTTTTGTATTTCATCTCTTTCTTCTTTGGTGAATCCTTTAAAAAGAGACCTTATTTAGACCTTAAAAAGATACCAGTATACCTCAATTGCTTTCCAAATTTTACAGTATCCTTGACAGATCCAAATATTCTCAGAGTCCTCCGGCACTTTGCAGGTACATTCGACGCCGACAGCCACCGTTCCGATCAGGCACGACTCCGAATCTAACAAGATCAACGTAGAATCTTATCAAATGGTGCTTTCATTGAGAGCTTTGGTATATTAAGTGAGCGTCCTTAATAGCTAAGCTCCGTCTAGTCGGAAGATTGGAACGGTCATGATCACGAGATCGGAGCCAATCCGATCATCATCCTCTAGTATCCCTTTCTAAAATGAGAATATTTGGATCTGTCAAGGATACTGTAAAATTTGGAAAGCAATTGAGGAATATTTCATCCCTTTCTCTTAATAAAGCCTTGTAATGGATTAGGTATCCTATACCCAATAAAAGAGACCTTATTAAACGACTTCATGGAGCTACCATATTCTCAAAATTTGATATGAAGTCAGGATTTTGGCAAATACAAATAACAGAAAAGGATCGTTACAAAATAGCCTTCACTGTTCCTTTTGGTCATTATGAATGGAATGTAATGCCTTTTGGATTAAAAAATGCACCATCAGAATTTCAAAAAATGATGAATGACATCCTAAATCCCTATATTAAGTTTACCATAGTATACATTGATGATGTACTAGTATTCTCAAAAACCATCACAGAACATTTTAATCATTTGAACAAATGTCTCAAAATTCTAAAAGAAAATGGATTAGTTATTTCAGCCCCCAAATTAAAATTATGCCAAACCAAAATACGATTCTTAGGATTTGACATATACCAAGGAATGTTTAAACCAATTAGTAGATCTATATAATTTGCAACAAAATTCCCAGATGAAATAAAAGACAAAAAACAATTACAAAGTTTTTAAGATGTTTAAATTATGTCTCAGACTTCATACAAAATCTTAGATCAATTTGTGCACCACTATATAATAGACTAAAAAAGAAACCTAAAGAATGGTATGAAGAACATACCTCTGTGGTAAAAATAATAAAAGAAAAAGTTAAAAATCTACCATGCGTAGGTATTCCAGATTCTACAGCAAAATTAATAGTAGAAACAGATGCATCCGACTTAGGATTTGGAGGTATTCTCAAGCAACAAACAGTGAATCAAGAACAATTCATAAGATATTGTTCAGGACTATGGATTGAAGCCCAAAAGAATTATTCTACCATCAAAAAGGAAATTTTAGCCATTGTTTTATGCATATCAAAATTTCAAGACGATTTATTCAACAAAAGATTTTTACTTCGTATTGATTGTCAAAGTGCAAAATACATTTTAGAAAAAGATGTTGAAAATCTTGTTTGAAAACAAATTTTTGCCAGATGGCAAGCAATACTTTCAAGCTTTGATTTCAGCATTGAACATATTAAAGGAGAGAATAATTCTCTTCCAGACTTTTTATCTCGAGAATTCCTACAGGGACAGTCAAAATGACAAGCAAAGACGATCCAAAAAAGAAGACTAAGGCTTCGTATGCAATGGGTATACCAAATATACCCACTTCACAAAATCCTTTTACACTACCAAGCCCAAAAACACCTAGACCAACAAACCTAACATCATTATTCCTGCCAAGAATACCAAGTCCAAGCACTCCATCAATATGCCCAGGCTCTACAGGTCCAACCCATTAGAGCTCCAGCTTCAATATCGAGCAGACCAAATATTCTGGGAACAATACCCAGGCCACAGAACCAAAATAAGCCCATAATGCATTTTCCCATAGATAAACCAAGTGTCCAGAATATAGCCTACATAGAACCAGAATTTGGATTTGACCTTAGAACCATCCTCTCCCATGTATTTCCAAAAGACTTTACCTATATCCCAGAATCATTAGATAAAACCAGAATCTTTTATGAGTTCATCCTGGTAGACACTGATTCAGTTGAAATTACCCATCACACCAGACCAGAATACCCAGAAAAATACATATATTCCAAATGCAGAATACTGAAGGTTTTGACTCCAGCTGATTGGAAGATGAACTTGTATACTCAAAGGACTTTTTCTCAACCCTTTATGCCCGAAGGATATAACTATCATGATTACATCAAAGCATGGCATCTTGCTTTCCTGTATCAAGATAGTAGACATTCATGGTTCTTTCATTTCTACAGATACATCTCAGACATATTCCCGTATTGGTTCCTCAGATGGTGGCAACACTTTGGAGCCTCAGAATTAGCATTCCCAGACATTGTCAAAGGAGGATTTGAAGCATTTGAACAAAAATACTGTCAGACTAATTATTATCCAAAAATTCTATCTTTCACCTTAATGCTTCATCTCCCATGGATTATTTATTGGGAGTATGAAATTCGAGACAGCACAGAAGTGGAACCTCCTGTTTTTACCAGAAGATGGAAAATTAAATGGTGGAAAGGATATGCTCAAGAACAGGCATCAAAATTCTCAGTACTTAAAATGCTTTCAGAAAAAACAATTTGCAATACAACCCCTATGAAAACCAACATCCCAAAGTCAAATGCCAGTATGGCATCCTCATCCTCATCTAAGAATGAATACAAGCAGAAGCTTATGGAAGAGTTATCCAAGCTCGAGAATGAAGAAGAAGAAGCAGAATTCACGTAGGCAAATTCTGACCCAGAGTATGACGAAGAAATGATGGCAGAGCTCTACCCCGAGCTCAGATAAAAAAAAAAAAAAAGAAAAGAAAAGAAAAGAAGAATACTGCAAACATGACTCCTTTTCAAGAAGATACCCTAGACAACCAACCCAAAAGACTCAAAAGGAGAAAACCTTTTCCTCCCTCCAGAAGAACCTCTAGAAAAATGACATATGCAATGACGGCAAGACAAGGTATGACGTATGCAAGGACAACTAGACAAAGAATGACGTATGCAATGCAAGGTATGACGTATGCAAAGACAGCTTGACAAAGAATGACGTATGCAATGATGGCTAAAAGCACTAAAAGAAAGAAAACATATGCAGTGACGACTCAATGCACTAAAAGAAGAATGACTCATGATTCCACCAGACAAAGAATGCGAACAATCATCAAAAGAAGACGAAAGATAAAGCTTTCTCTACTACGAAAAGCTTATGGCCGACATCGTCAATGGCAGGCCAAAGAAAAAGTAGAAGACTTTTTATCTTTTATTTTCTCAGAATGTAATCTATCTTGAAGTCCGTTTGGACTCTATAGCCTGTATGCTTCTATATAAGCACGTTTAGCCCTCAGAAGAGGGAAAGAGCAAATAAAACTAAAAAACTACTTTATAAAAACTCTCTCAAAATCAGCAATCTCAAGCATCAATTCCCTGGAATTTCTATACTTTGTAAGTTTTAAACGCTTTCATTTAAAAGCTTTTATTACTATTTTAAGCTTTGCCTTTTAAATTTCTTTGCATACAACATCATGTCTATTTTTGATAAACTAGCAACTTGTCTTGCATTACTAAGAATGGATAGATTAATAGACTTAGAACAACTTAGAACAGAATTAATGTCCCATGCTAATTTCCTTCAACAAGCATACATCCAAAATAATAATGATGCAGCAAATGATGAAAATGATAATGTTGTTCCTATATCATCTGAAAGAACACCATTATGGAATGAAGATTTGATTAAAATAGAATTATTAAGAAATATGATCATAGCAACAAATAAAACAATAGATAAAGTTTTCAATACAATCAATAGAAAACAAATTCTCAGTGATAATTTAATTCATGTCGAACCTCTTAGGCCACAACCATGACCTTCCAATAATACTATTCCTGCAGTATACAGAACCAGTCAACATTCTTACATTATTAGACAAAGACCTACCTCCATTAGGCAAAGACCGACCTCCATCAGACCATCTTTTGTACGACCTTCTTCATCCTCATCATCTCCATCATCCTCTCAATCATCAGACCCATATGCACCTAGAACTATTCAAGCCTTTGATGCCACCTATGTTAGACTCCCATCTCCTTCCCAGACTTCTACATCCTCTTCTGTTCTGTCCAAAGATTCTCCCATTAGACGATCCAGTTCACAAATGGTAGCGGAGCCAAGTAGCTCTCGTTCCGGAGGGGGTAAGGGTAAGGGTATTGTTACCACACCACACCACACCATGTGTGCCAGGGTAAGGGTATTGTTATCCATCCCGAATTCTATCCCAAAAGATCTTAGGTAACTTAAGCGTTGGTCAGCCGTCAAATCCACTTGGTCAGCCCAGCCAGGAAGCGTAAGAGGTGGTCCCGGTGGTGGTCCCGATTAAGTTACTAACAGATATTTGAACGAGAGCTACTTGCCTCCGTTACCAGGTTGGTCTTTACCTAATGGAGATAGGTCTTTGTCTAGGTTCTGATTTCTTCTAAATGTTTATAGAATTGTTTTTGTATTTCATCTCTTTCTTCTTTGGTGAATCCTTTAAAAAACGTCTCTCTTAACCCTTTTTTATTAGGATGGTAAAAGTCTTTTTGTAATAATTCTTTGTTTATTTTAAATTCTTGTTTTAGCATATTTACCTAGTTATTAGTATATCGCATATCACTTTCTGTTGGTGATGGTGATCTAAGAGTTTCTTGTTCACCGGTTTGAAAACTTTCTTGATCAGTGTAAAAGGGTTGAGGAATATTTCTATTAAAGTCTACTCCGGCTAATACAGAATTAGACTGGCTTCTTATTAATCTGGATTTGGGAATTTCCATTGTGCTTGCTGATCTCCTAGAGTCTATTATACTTTGGGTATTTGATAGGGCCATTCTAGTGATATTTATACTTCTTCTATGTGGTTCGAATACATGTTTAATATTTCCTTGATCATCTTCTTCTATTATGGTAGGTTGAATTCTAGGGACTACTGATGCGGCTTCATTTAGATTTGGCAAAATCCATTCTTCTGGAAAGGTTACTTCATTCCATTTTATGACTCTTGGTATTTGTATAGAAGCATGTTTCGTATTGATTTCTATTAAAAGTGTTTCCTGTTTTTGTGACTTTCTTAATGCTCTTGGGTTTATATTGGTTGACATGACTTTATAATAAATTCTATATATTAGGGCAATATTTTTTGATCCTTCTATCATATTATCTGGTGTTTTAATATTTAATGTTAGGACTCTGAGAATATTTGGATCTGTCAAGGATACTGTAAAATTTGGAAAGCAATTGAGGTATACTGGTCCTTTTACCAAATTAGAGTTAAACAAGGCTAATAACGAATCATTAAATGATTTAAGCCTTGCATCTCTTAAACACATAAGTATGGGTGAATCTAATTCGGTCCTGCTGTTTAACTGCTATCTGTATTAGTCCTATATGCATGAATTTGTATTTTTTTCTAAAAAGTCTTACCTGATTTTCTTCAACGAGTTGTCTAGTGTCTTCTCTTGGATTTATAGGGAGGGTTCGTTCTGTAGTTTCTATAACATAATCTTGGAATAGGTTGAATTTTCCAATTTCGTATATTTCTTCTTTCCTTACTGTTGGTATAGTCCAATTTTGTAGTCTTTGTTCTATCTCTGCTATTCTAGTCTCCTGCCTATTATAGTCTTCTAATTCTAACTATTCGTCCATGAGTGACTCATTATCAGTATCGTGAGTAACTTGACTAGAACTTCCAAAAAACCTCGCAATTCTCTTCATGCTAATTGAGCTTAGACACAATCGTTCGTTTTGAAGATAAGAATAAAGATTTTGATTTTCTTCCTTTCTTTTATTCCAAATATCTGTTAGTAACTTAATCGGGACCACCACCGGGACCACCTCTTATACTTCCTGGTTGGGCTGACCAAACGGATTTGACGGCTGACCAACGCTTAAGTTACCTAAGATCTTTTGGGATAGAAGTCACGATGGATAACAATACCCTTACCCTTACCCCCTCCGGAATGAGAGCTACTTGGCTCCGCTACCATTTGTGAACTAGATCGTCTAATGGGAGAATCTTTGGACAGAACAGAAGAGGATGTAGAAGTCTGGGAAGGAATCTACTTCGGCCATCACTTGCACGCAAGACAAGCAAGACTTCTGCAATTCACCAGGCCCACTCGCTCGGCCCCTCACCCAAGCTCGCATGTAACTCTCAGCCACATTTCACATCTCAAAGCCACACCCTCTCGTGCCTCACGGCCATCTTCATTTGTGACTCTCAACAACGCACGACAATGTCGTAGGTTGGGCCGTCTCATCACAGCCTATGCTTGCCCTTCGCCTAAGGCAAGGCCTTTATCCGATTTTGAACCTTTAGATAGAGCTTCCGTAGCAACGCTCCTCAATATACTGGCACCATTTCTGTCTCGGTGCACCTGACTTCCGAAGACTTTGCAATTGCAAAGAACCCAAGTTTAGCTCCGCTACCACCTATCACGGCCTATGCTTTCTGAGGCCCGTGCGGCGCCTAGGTCCCACACCTAGGCCAGCATTCGCCTGATACTTAGCAGTAATCTCCAACATCCAACCTAGCCTCGGCCCTGTCTTGCCAGCACACTACTAGCTCTCACTCGGACCCAGCTAGAAGTGGCCATCATGGCAACGCCCATTCCATAACACGGAAGGCTCGCTCGCACACCTATGTCGGACCCGCATAGGAGAAGCTCACTTAGACAAGCATACTCTCATATCTTGTCCAGGGGTTGGTGGAGAGCTATCACACCCAATTAGACTTTCCCTTCACATACCCTATAAAGGGGCTATCAGTCAAGTCCATGTTAAGGCTAAGCTTGAATTCCAAGGCTTAGACCTTAACACGCAAGGTCCGTTCCATCCTCTCATCAACATGGTAAGAGGATTCTTCTCTGCCCATAACCTTCTCTTCTTCTGTAAATTAGGAAAAACAATCATAGAAGGGAAAAAAAATGGGTTAGCGTTAGGAAAACCAAAACGCAATGGCCAGAAACTAGGTTTTTAGTGGCTTGCGCCAAAATAGAATTTCCACGCACAAAGTGAAATCCTCACTTGTTTTCCTATGGCATATTTGATCTCTCCTTTTTTATTTATGCCAACTAACGCATGCTCTGTATTTTCATGCGGGTTGTTTTGACTCTCATCTCTTATTCCATGCTCACTTTTTTCATGGAAGTTGTTATCTTTCTCATCTCTTTTCATGAGGGCTGTTTTGCTCTTTTTCTTTTCCCTCAACACTCAACTTTTTTCTTTTCAAGCTTTTTCGAGTTCTCATAATCAACATGAGACTTCACTAGCCATTGTTGATCTTCCACAACTTGATTCGGCTTTAAGGGTGCAAGAGTAAACTTCACTCCATCCTTCTCCAAGTTATACCGATTGCTCCTTCCTACGTATTTGGCATGGCTATCATAGTGCCATGGTCGACCAAGTAAAAGATGACTTGTATGCATTGGTATGACATCACAAAGGACCTCGTCTCTATACTTCCCAATGGAGAACGAAATTAATACTTACTTCATTACCTTAATTTTGCTGCCTTCGTTCCACCATTGTAGCGAATATGATTTTGGGTGCATTATGGTCGGCAAACCTAACTTGTGGACCAACAACGTGCTCGCACAGTTTGTGCAACTCCCATTGTCAATCACCAATGAACACCTTCACTTCTCAATCAAATAGCGTGTATAAAATAAGTTTTCTCGTTGTCCCTCCTCACATACTTCGCCTTTGACTTGAGCGCTAAGATTGCGCTTAATAATAAGTGTTAACCCATGCATGTTTGTATCAATCTCTCCCAACTCACTCCCTTTGGCCTCTTCACTTGTTTGGTCGTCATCCGAGTCTAGGTAACCACTGTCCCGAATTATCAAGACAGGCTTATTAGGGCACTCAGACTTTATGTGACCTCTACCGGAACACTTAAAACACACAATATCCCTTGTAGGTACCTTATTTGCCGAATTGGATGAGGGTTTACTGTTGTTGACATTCCGTGAAGGTGCTTGACCGTTCGGCACACTCTTATTACCGTATGTGAGCGGTAAAACCTTAGGTGGATTTTGCGCAACTTGATCACCCTTTGCCCGAAACATCTTCTCCCAAGGTAGTGTCTTTGTAGCAACCGAAGTAGCATAAGGGACGCTTGTCTTTCTCTACCTCTCTATCTTCATAGCCATGTGCAACATCCCTTGCAAATACGTGTAATGCATTAGCTCTAATGCATTAGCTATCTCCCGATTAAGGCCATTTAGGAACCTTGCCATCGTCGCCTCTCTATCCTCAACCACTCGCGCTCTAGCTAGTGCTATCTCTATCTCATTAAAATATTCACTCACGCTCCTACTCCCTTGTGTCATGGTCTGTAACCTTTGATGAAGGTCACAGGTGAAATAACTAGGAATAAAACGTCGCTTCATTAGTGTTTTCATCTCCTCCCAACTTCGAACCGGTCTGGCCTCAAGCCTTATCCGATCACTATTGATTTGATCCCATCTATAAACTGCATAGTCTTGAAATTCCACTGCTTCCAACTTGACCTTCTTATCCTTGGAGTAGTTATGACAAAGAAAAATTGACGCAAAGTAAGTGTCAGGATCATCCTTTCCCTCAAAATATGGAATCTTCATCTTAATACACCCGATATTGGTATCAACTCTTTCTTCAACCCTAGGTTGCCGCTCATAAGCTCGGTCCTACCTATCAACATACTCAAACTCACGCTCCTCGTGCCATGGCACATGATGCGCTTGGCGCTCGACCTTTGCGGCATGCACGTAGGCCTCACGTCTAGGTATGATTGGCACATTCTCGCTGCCTCCAATGGGGCCAGTCACAAACCTTGTCCCCTCTTCTCCTCTGCCAACATATCCCTCGAGTAGTCCTCCAAATATCCCTCGGAGGATCACCATCATATAAATATTTCACGTTTCTCGGATTGAGAACTTGGGAAAAACAAGGGATGGTTGCTCCTTCTTTTGTGGAAAACCTATCAACCTTACTTGCGATCTCCTTATTGGAACACTCCATCTGATCAAGCCTCACTAAAATCTTTTGTAACATCTCGGCAAGCCCGGGGCTTACCACTCCTTCTACATCTTTTCTCGGATTCCATTGTCATTCTTGAAACTCACAACGTAAAATTATACTAAACCTAGCACTCCCTCATATTTTTACTCTCGTGTTTAAATGTTCTATTAATGTCACAAGATCACTCACACTTCCCTGTAATTGTTCACGTGCAAACGTTAATGACTCAAGAATTTCAAAGGAAAGCTTCCAAAAAGACACATAAAGACAACTAGCTTCGAAAAGAATTTAGATGCTTAATAAAAGGTTAGTCGCAAAGAAAAAATAACTAAACAATTTATTAGGCTGGAGTAGAAGTCAATATGTATTCGTAATCAAAGAATAAGGACAAAACTCTATGAAAAATTCACAAACCGTGATGATGTGCAATGTGTGCGTTTAGGGTTGGAAACTTGCTTCTTCAATAACTTTCAATTCTGTCCACGGATTTTGATGATTCTTTTTGCAGTAGCTTTAGAATACCTTTTAGTATTTTGTATTTTGTATGTTGTTTCTTTTTATGTTTTGATTTTTTTTGACTCTTTGCAAGAATTAAATAATAATTAAAAGAAATACTCTTCTTGGTATTTTTGACACCTTTTGGATAGAAAATAAAAACACACAAATTGTACAACGATTTGTTGGACAAGACTCACAAATAACTAACACAATCACACAAGAAGATTGGTTATAGAACGGATAGGAAAAGAACCAATCTCAACAAGGAAAACAAAAACATAAAGATAGATACCAAACCTTGAACGCCTTGAGCTCCGCTACCAACTGATATGATCTTAGTCGTGTAGGATATGTAACGAGTACCTTTTGAGCTAGTTTGAAGGATTAGATTTGACTTGCGGAATAAAATAACTCAACTTTGAAGTTTAACCCTACTAATAACTTGTACTAGCCAACCTAAATGTAACAAGTGAGGTTCTTGTTTTGGATCCCTAACCCTATATTCAACCTATCAATATCAACCTAGGTTAAACGACACAATGGGGGTTCGAACTCTCAGTTTTTACTTGCCAATTATTCAAGTGTTCAGACTCGAATAGTAACAAGGCTCACACGTGAACAATTGAGAAAATTCTCTCTAAATTTAATTGATAAAAAGTTGTTGTTTACAATGAGCATAATCGTCCCAATATATAGGCAAAGTGCCTAGTACACTTAAACTATAACTCTAAGTTCTAATATGAGTAGGAATAGAAGTTCTATCCAATAAATAACTCTAATAACTTAATAAACAAAATAATAAATACTTAATTAAGTTCCATAAGCTTCAGGATGATAATCACAGGAATGGACTCCAAGATGCGCCGTAATATCCAAGTCGGGATTGGCCATGTGTTTACACTACGCGCCCAAAATATCCATTCGGGCCATCTTTCAATCGGCTCGTCCGAATTGGCTGAAATATAGTTATCCCAATGCTCGCCAACATCCAAAAATATAGTTAACCAAGTCCCTCTCTCTAGTCCAAGTCTGACTGGTCTGAAGAATGGTCGCTGGTGTTGACGGACGCATCCAAGAATCCTAGTCCGAGTATAACTTCGACTGTCATAATGTCTCCATTGGCCAACTCGCAAACGACTCGTGCGTTTGGCCTGAAATTTGGACAGCAACTCCCTGACATCCCAAAAGTTCTTGTCTTTTATCCAGGGCTCGTACAATCTGTCTTATGTCCAAGGTGGCTCGGGGGTCAATCTCGCAGACACATACGGTGCGCGTTGTGCGCCTTTAGGTCGCGTCTTGCGCCAAAACTTTCTCCCTCGTAGCATAGCCTCCTCTATGCGTACGTTGACTCTATAAATGAGTTGTGCCAGCCTTATGTGTTCATCTTTACCTCGCACTCGCATCCTTGGCTCGATCGACGGTATGCGCATGCGGTGCACTAGGGTTTATGCGAGGATTCGCATCAGCTACCACCCAAATACAAAGACCATGGAATGTTCTCTATCCCATGCAAAATTGGCACTACTGACATTGGTAAAGCTATGTGTGATTCAGGTGTAGGTATCAACGTCATGCCCTTGATGATATACAACGGTCTCGGTCTTGGCACCCTCAAGAACACTCGGGTTGTCATTCAACTAGTTGTCCAATTTGTCGTCTACCCCGAAGGTGTTATTGATGATGTTTTGGTACAGGTTGGGAAAGTCGTGTACCCAACTGACTTCTTCATGATTAATATGGAGGATGACCAGCCTGTCAAGGCCTCGGGCATGCTTCTCGGATGACCCTTTCTTAGGACTACGAGGGCCAAAATTGATGTCCACGATGCCACGATCTCACTACAATTCGATGGCAAGATCATCAAGTTGAATATATTGGACGCCATGAGATACCCTACCGAGTTTTGTAATATGAATTTTGTTGATGTTATTAATCTTTTTGTTGATGATGTTTCTGCGCTAATTGTTGACGATCCCTTGCAGCTTACCCTCGATAGGAACATTACTCCCGCAACATTGGATGACATTGGACAAATACTTGTGACTCCGCCCAAATTACATGATGTCGTTGCCATACTAGAAGAACACTCGATCATAACTTCTCCTTCTGCACCTCCTTCCCTTCTGTTTGATTATGCTAAACTTCCTCCTTTCATTGTGCAGGCACCCAACCTGGAGTTGAAGACCTCGCCCTCGCACCTCAAGTACTCCTATCTTGGCGACGGTGACACCCTTCCGGTCATCATATCCAGTAAGCTCGACACTTTAGAAGAACAGGAACTGGTACTCATGTTAAAAGAATTCAGGCAAACCATTGGATGGACCATTGCCGACATCAAGGGACTCACACTATCCTTATGCACTCACCGCATCCATCTAGAGGATGCCAGCAAATCTGTCTGCCAGCCTCAACACCATCTGAATTCACCTACCATGGAAGTGGTGAAGGAGGAAATACTCAAGCTATTAAACGCTGGTGTCATCTACCCCATCTCCGACAGTACGTGGGTGAGCCCCATTCAGGTCGTTTCCAAGAAGACTAGTATCAACATCACCACAGGCCAGAATGGTGAATTGATCCCCAGAAGAATCCAGAATGGCTAGTGTGTTTGTATGGACTACCGCAGGTTAAACACCGCCACCAGGAAGGATCACTTACCTCTCCCTACCTCACCCTTTCATTGACCAGATATTGGAGCGTCTCGCGGGTAAGACGCATTATTGTTGTTTGGATGGATACTCTGGCTTCCATCAAATTCCAGTAGCACTCGAGGCTCAGGAGAACACTACTTTCACTTGTCCCTTCGGTACTTTTACCTATAGAAGGATGCCTTTTGGTCTTTGCAACTCACCCGCTACCTTTCAACACTGCATGGTTAGTATCTTCTTAGAGTTTGTAGAGAATGGCATTGAGGTATTTATGGACGACTTTACTATTTATGGTAATTCTTTTCCTGAATGTCTAACCAATTTGAAGAAAGTTTTACAAAGATGTGTAGAAACTAACCTTATCTTGAACTTTGAAAAGTGCCACTTTATGATCGATCGAGGCCTCATCTTAGGGCATATCATTTCCCATAAGGGTATTGAGGTTGATAAATCTAAAATCGAGGCTATAAAGTCTTTACCTTACCCCAATTGTGTGCGCGAGGTGCGCTCCTTTCTTGGTCACGCAAGTTTTACATGTGATTTATCAAGGACTTCTCCAAGATTACCCAGCCTATGTGCTAGCTCCTATAGAAAGACATCGCCTTCATTTTTTATGCAAGTTGCAAGACATCGTTCGATACCATCAAGGCGAAGCTCACCTTTGCCCTTATCATTAGAGCACCCGATTGGAACCTCCCCTTTGAGATTATGTGCGACGCTAGTAACACCGCACTAGGAGCTGTACTGGGCCAGAAGAAGGACTGCAAGACCTACGTAATTTACTACGCCTCGAAGCTATTGGACGACACACAATGAAACTACACCACCACTGAAAAAGAGCTTTTAGGAGTTATTTTCACTTTGCATAAATTTTGTCAGTATCTTCTATGCATTAAAGTCACTAATTACTCTGACCATACAACTCTTCGATGCCTCTTGACTAAGGCCAACGCCAAGCCTCGCCTCATATGATGGATCCTCTTGCTCTAAGAATTCGACATCGACATCAAGGACAAGAAGGGAATTGAAAATCTAGTCGTCGACCACCTCAGCCGACTTTCGCAAAAAGAGAACGATGCACTGACGCCCATTAGAGACACTTTCCCAGATGAACACTTGTGTCCAGCCCATGCTGCTCAATTCCCATGGTTTTCTGACATTGCTAACTTTTGCGCTACTGGTTCTTTCCCTACAGACTCCAGAGCCTCAAAGCGGCATCGGATCAGGAAGCAAGCGAAGTACTATGTTTGGGACAGCCCATACCTCTGGAAGCATTACTCCGATCAAATCATTAGGCATTGTGTGACACTAGACGAAGTACCCTCCATCATTAAGTTCTGTCATTCCATGACTAAAGGAGGCCATTTTGGCGCCAAGAAGACAACCGTGAAAGTTCTAGAGGCTAGTTTCTTTTAGCCCTCCATGTTCAAGGACAACTACATGTTCTGTCCAGCATGCCCTCGCTGTTAGATGACTGGTAATATCCCTGACCGGAATTAGATGCCCCTCACTAGTATTCTTGCTTGTGAAATTTTTGACATCTGAGGCATCAATTTCATGGGACCATTCCCTAACTCGGTTGGTAACATTTATATTTTACTTACGGTTGATTATGTTTACAAATGGGTCGAGGCCAAGGCAACAAGGACAGACAATTCTAAAGTTGTTGTGAATTTCCTCAAGACTAATATTTTTAACAGGTTTGGTACCCCACAAGCACTCATCACCGAGCGTGGTACACACTTCTACAACCGCATCGTGGCCAAACTCCTCACCAAGTACGGTGTCACCCACCGAGTATCTACGACATACCATCCACAGACCAATCACCAGGCCGAAGTATCTAATCGCGAGATCAAATCCATCTTGGAGAAGACTGTCAATCAGTCTAGGAAAGACTGGAGCGTGAAATTGGATGATGCTCTTTGGGCCTACCACATCGCATTCAAAACCCCTATATGTATGACACCCTATCGTCTTGTCTATGACAAACCATGCCACCTACTGGTGGAGATTGAGCATAAGGTATTTTGGGCCATCTCCAAGGTTAATATGGATATTAGGGAAGCTGGTCAACATCGACGCTTGCAGATACAAGAATTGGAGGAGCTGTGAGATAACGCCTATGAGAATGCATTGATTTACAAGGGCAAGACTAAGGCCATCAAGATAATTTGCTTTCTCATAAGTCGTTCACAATTGGACAAAAAGTTTTACTGTACAACTCTCATCTTAGACTTTTTGCAAGCAAATTAAAGTCCAAGTGGACTGGTCCTTACTAGGTTACAGTCATGTATAACCATGGCGTCGTTGAAATTCAGAGCTTGGACACAGGGATCATCTTTAAGGTCAATGGTCATCGCTTGAAACCTTTCTATGAGGGATTCAAACCTTTCACAAATGAAGAAATGGAGGTGGCCGAACCACCTATTCTAGAGTGATCCATATTACTGACATCACAACCTTGACGTTAACTAAGGCGCTTCGTGGGAAGCAACCCACGTTTCTTTTCTCTTTTTCTTTCTTTTATTTTCTTATAATTCTTGTTAATTTTCCTTTTCTGGGCCCCCTTTATTTTTCCTTTTATTTTTTTCTGTCCGCATCTATATATTTCCATTTTTTTCTTTTCTCCAAATTTTTCCAAATTTTTTCTCCGTATCTTTCCATTTATTTTATTTCCTCTGTTACCTAATTTTTCTAATTCCCCTATTTTTCTGGGATTGATTTTATTCTCCATCTAGCCCACCTTTTTCAACTCGTTTTCCAATTAGAACTTCTCACATTCCTTATTTCAAAAACAAAAGGACTGATTTTTCGGTTGGGATTTGTTACCTTTCTTATTGTAGTTGGGATTTGGTTGGACCACTCACGCTCTTACCCACACGCGCTAAAGGACAAACGGCTAGTACAGTCGTACTACTTAAAGGTGACTAACACGTTCCCTTCCATTTCATTATTCTCCTAATGTTCACTCTCTCCTTTCTCTGCTTTTTGCTTTCCCTATTCTCGAGATTTCCACTCCAGTCTCTGCAACTTCCTCCTCCCACCAACAATGGCAAGATCAAAGCATGCAGCAACTAGGTTCCATAGAGTCACCCGCGGTTCACCGGTGGCCACCACGCTGGCCGCCTCCTCCCCCGTTGCCGTTGTAACACTTTCCGCGGTAGCACAGACTCCTCCACCACCAGTTTCCACCAGAAAATCTCCCAAATCTAAGAAAGGGCCAGCCGTACGCTCCCCTCCTGTGCAGCCACTGGTGGCAACTACACTTGCCCCAGCTGTACCGGTCACGACCACACCAACCATTATCAGGATCCCACCTCCGTTCCATCCTCCTTCAACTCCAGATGCTCCCCGAAGACTTGGCATAGAGGCTGCAACCTCTTGCCAACCCTTTATCCTCCCTTCCCCTCCCAACTCTCTTCCCTTTGGGCATAATTTTGTACACTTCATTACGGGTGAACTCCTTTTTTTTTGGATTTTTATTTTTCTGTGTTTATTTTCGTATGCCCTTATTTGAGTCCTTCCTTCACATTGAGGACAATTCGCTTGCACATTGAGGATTTTCTTTGTGTGAACAATGGTTCCTTGTAAATGTCCTTTTGCTATTGCTGACACATCACCCACTATTTTCAAATCTCCCAAGAAATAGCACACTATGTCATTCCATTGAACCTAAGTTGATTTGAGCATTCACCGCTGATAAGATTCAGACTTCTAGGGAACCAGGGGTGAGGACTATGGTCGTTCGATGTTGCTATACTCGTCGTCCGGTGTACCTGCAAAGCGCCGGAGGAGGGGCTCCGGCGTAGACACTCCGATGCTTAAGTCAATATGATACTTCGACTAGCAATCAAAGGCTTACCTCTCATCTTAAATGGTGGGGTATTTATAGGCGCAAAGGCGGGCGTTACCTCTAGGGGGTGGGCGTTATCTAGGAAAGATAACGCCTCGGGTGACGTCATTATTGTCCTGGGATGGGATAACGTTGTGCGCGTGGGCAGATAACGCATAAGACCCCCCCCCCCGGTGCTGATGTCGACCATCCCAGGGTTCCTCGCTTGGTGAATTGCGGCATCTTCGATGAGGCGCGTCCGATTGGTGCAGTAATCCGGCCTTATCACTGAGTGTAAAGACGATAATACCCCTAGAATTGCCTCTATTGTTATCATAAGCCCAACTGAAAATGAGCCCGAGTGTTTACTGATAACTATCGATACCACAGAAGTGGCATCTCGATTACCCCACCGGGTGACCCGGACAGCCTACTGTACCTTCCAGGGGAGACGGGACGCTGTTCTTGCCGCCCCTAGCCTGGCGGTCAGCCCTGGGATGGTCGACATCAGCGGGGGGGCTCTTATGCGACATCCGCACGGCGGCATCCCATCCCAGGTCATCCATGACGTCACTCCGCGTGACGTCATCCCGCGTGACATCACTCTATGGCACTCCAGGGACACATATCACCCCAGCGACATCCACCAGGGACTGTTCCTACTCCCTATCGGTACTCCCTTCCCTTTGTCTATAAATACCCCCACCTTTTCAGACAAGAGGGTAAGCTTAAGATAGCGTACTGAACCCCTGCCACTTTTACTACTCACACTAACTTTAGCATCGGAGTGTTTACGCCGGAGACCTCCTCCGGCGCATTGCAGGTGACGAAGGCCCCTAGTACAGTATTCCCGACCGCCCAGATCAAGTCGATCCTGCTCAGTATCCCCCGGACTCTTATCAAATGGTGCTTTCATTGAGAGCTTTGGTTGATTAAGTGAGTTTTCCTTAGTAACCAAGCTCTGTTCTTTCTGAGAGTCGAAGGATCATGGCTTCAGATTCAGAATCCACGCCCCCCCATACTCGTGGCGGTCACGCGCGTAGGGAACTTTTTTCCACGTCTTCGTCCAGTACGTATGTCACATCATGTGAAATTTCCTCTGCGCAGACAGACTTTCTTTTCGGATTGACAGTTGGCACATCGTTTTCTCAACCGGGTACCCCGTTTTCTCAAACGAGTACTCCGTTTTTGCAAATGGGTTCCCTTGCTTCCTCAATGGGCGCCCCATTTTCTCACGTGGGCGGATCCAGTCACTCCGTCCCTCCGCTTGTAAGTTCTGGGATGGATAGCCTCGCTACTCCCTCGGTAAGCTCGATGTTAGCTCTTCGTGCCCACTTGGATTATTTGATCGGGATGGCCGCAGGCCCCACTTCCAGCACCGCGACATCAAGTGTGCCTCCTCGAGTTATTTTCACTCCGTCTATTATCGCTGATCGACCAGTGTTGCCTCGACGCCAGACGAGTATCCCTCTGACCTCACCTGCGATAAGCACACCATTCATCTTTGCGCAACTGGCAGGCGGGCAGGAGGAGCACTAAATACCGCGGATTCCTGTCTCTCAAGTAGAGCGGTCGCTAGATAAATACGGAGAGCGTTGGGATGGCAGAAGAGAGGGAGTCGGTAGAGAGGTATCTATGGAGCGGAGTGAGAGATCAGGCAGTAGGAGGCATCGATCCCGCTCGCCCAGGAGTCGCAGCCGGTCTCCCCGGCGGCATCGCACCCCGGAGCCTCGAGGGCACAGGCGACACTTGGTCGTGTCTCCTCCTCGTCATGATCGTGAGATCTTGGATGACACCGCTGGTCATTCTTTCACCCACCGTATAAGGCACCACAGGGTCAGCCGACATGTCAAGCTCCCGACGGAGTCGTACGACGGCACCAGAGACCCCATTTCACATCTCAACAAGGTGAAGGAATTCGTCCAGTTTCAGACGCACAGTGACGCGGCGTTGTGTCAGATATTCGTTATGACATTGTCAGGAGTGGCTCACCTCTGGTTTGAAGGGCTTCCCGCTCGATCAATTGACAATTTCCAGCAACTAGAGGCCAAGTTTAAGAGCCGCTTCAGCACAGCTATCCCTATTCGGAAATCCGCGGTAGCCTTGTTTGATATATGTAGAAAGCCAGAGGAGTCTTTGAATAGTTATCTTGGTCGCTTTGATATGGAAATGTCATTAACCCCCGACATCACTATTGATTTTGCTATAGAAGCTTTGAAGCAGAATTGTGGATATGGGAAGCTGAGGGATACGTTGATGGTGGACCCCCCAACGACCTTAGATGCGTTAAGATTGAAGGCCCACAATTATGCGAGAATGGAAGAGGAGGAGTATAGAAGCAGGATGCGGGATACGCCCCAAGGCGCCCCTCTTGCTCCTGCGGCTCAAGCCAGTATGACCCACGATACCCGTCCAGGTGATGAATACACCCAGCGGAAAGATTACATTCCCAAGGCGTCGAGCCGCCAGAAGGGTAACTTCTCTAGAGGAAGGGGCGGCGGTCTGAATGTTCAGCGACAGGCGGATCCCCCTAAGGGTCGAACATACGATCCCGACCTCCCTGCCCTTACACTCCCGCGAGCGAAAATCTTAGCCATCATTCAGCAGCGGAACCTGCCGATTCGCTATCCCGCCCCTGTGAAGCCAGGGGTGGTCATGGGAGGAAGGGAAAACACTTTTTGTAAATTCCATAAGGTTAAGGGGTATTCTACAGAGGCATGCAGGGAGTTAAAGTTGGCAATAAAGCGACTGTTGGAAGAAGGCTACCTTGGAGAGTTCGCCACTCAAATGAGAGCAGAAACTAGGAGCGACCCCCCGCGCGGAGCACTAGGTGACCATCAATTGCCTCCTCCCCTGGGAGCAGCGGGACTTCTGGCACAAGGGGGAAAGAGTTGCTATTGATGCATGATGAGAACATTCCCATCATCAACATTATCGCTGGTGGCGCGTCGTTCCTGGACGAGATTACCCCAACAACGATCTTGACAGGAGAGAAGCGAAAACGGGAAGGCCAACCGACAAAAAAGGGAGCGATTGATGCGCTTGATAGGATGGTAATATCTTTCTCCGAAGAAGATGAGAAGGGCGTCGTCTTCCCTCATAATGATGCGTTAGTAGTTACACCGGTTATTGGGAGCCATGGGGCGCGAAGGACCCTCATTGATAACGGCAGTGCGGTAAACCTATTCTCGTTGGAAGCATATAATCTTATGAAACGCCCTGCCAGCGAACTGGCGCCCTACAAGAAACCAATTATCGGAGTGGACGGCATCCCTATACCTGTAATTGGAATCACAGCGCTGCCTATGTATTTCAGAGAAGACGCGTCGAAACGATCAGAAGAATTGATGTTCTTGGTCGTGGATCTCATCCTACCGTATAATGCCATTCTAGGGCGGCCATTCCTCAATCATTTTGGGGCGGTGGTATCTCAGAAACATCTCAGGATGAAATACCCCTCGTGGGAAGGGGTAGTATCGATCAAGGGTGACCAAAAGCTAGGCGTCGAGTGTTATTCGCTCATGAATCAAAAAAGCTGTGATCAATATGTGTGTGTGGCAGCGGACCCCTATGAGCAAAGGGATGAAAGGCGAACCCAGCCAGTAGATGCGATGGTACCCATCCACGTTCAGGGCAACAAGGAAGCGAGCTTTCAGGCCAGTGAAAAGTTGACCCCTGAGGAGAGAGCTCAATTAGCTCGGCTGTTGAACAAGTGCAAAGGAGAGTTCGCGTGGAAACCGGCGGACATGCCTGGCGTGTCCAGGGAAGTGGCTGAGCACCGACTCAACGTCGGCCCACACGCCACGCCAATTCAACAGAATCGGCAAGCATTCTCCGTGGAAAAAGCAGTGGTGATTGATAAGGAGGTAGCGAAATTGTCAGATGCGGGATTCATCCGAGAAGTTCAATATCCCACTTGGCTGGCCAACCCCGTCTTAGTCCGCAAGCCCAACGGAGACTGGCGCATGTGCATTGATTTCACCAACTTGAACGACGCTTGCCCTAAGGATTTCTATCCACTTCCTCGGATTGATCAGCTAGTTGATCAAGCGGCAGGATATGCGTATTTGAGTTCCTTGGACGCCAATTCTGGATACCATCAAATTCCTATGGCCAAGGAGGATGAGGAAAAGACGGCATTTATAACCTCGAAGGCCACCTATTGCTACATGGCAATGTCGTTCGGCTTAAAGAACGTAGGGGCGACCTTCCAGCGTATGGCCAACAAAGTGTTTGAAAAGTAAATCGGGAGAAATGTAGAAGCGTACGTAGATGATGTATTGGTCAAAAGCAAAAGTTTCAGTGACCATCTGGTCAATTTGCAGGAAGTGTTTGATGGTAAAATTTGCAGCGCGTTCACATTTCAGACGGGAAAATTCCTCGGGTATGTGGTAAGCCGAAAGGGCATCCAGCCGAACCCGTCGAAGGTTAAGGCTATCCATGACATGGTATCGCCGCGAACCCTCCAGGAAGTTCAGAGATTAACAGGGCGCGTCATTGCGCTAGGACGGTTCATCTCTAAGCAGGGCGAGAAGTGTCTGCCGTTCTTCAAAGTCATACGCAAGAAAACTCCCTTCGGATGGACACAAGAATACGAAGAGCCGTTCATGGGTTTGAAAGCTTACTTGTCGTCCGACTTGGTGCTAACACGACCAGAGCCGGGCGACACTTTATTCTTGTACCTTGGCGTCGTGGACGAAGTGGTCAGTGTTGTTCTGGTCCGGGAGGATAATTACGCCCACCGACCCGTCTTCTTCGTCAGTTATGTGTTAAAAGATGCCAAGGTGCGGTACACCCACCTTGAGAAGGTGGCGTTCGCCCTGATACAGTCCACACGAAAGATGGACAGATATTTTCAGGCCCATCCGGTCACCGTGCTCACGAACCAGCCTTTGAGAAGGATTTTCAGGAAACCAGAATCCTCGGGGAGGATGTTGATCTGGTCAATTGAGCTAGAACAATATGGGCTACAATACAAAGCTCGCCCATCCGTAAAAGCTCAGGTTTTGGCAGATTTCATAGCCGAGTGCACATTTACTGGGGACAAGGCGGTAGAGTCGCTTGAGAGGAAAGACAGTGATACAAAGATCTTACCCTCAGAAGCCCCCGCGGACACATGGGTCATCTATGTGGATGGTGCCAAAAAACAGGAGCTGGCGGGAGCTGGAATATACATGGTCGGGCCGCACGATGTGCAGGTGTGGCACGCCATTAGAATCCTACAACCGCTGTCTAACAACGCAGTAGAGTATGAAGCGTTATTGGCGGATCCCTGTGATAAAATTTTTAAAACACGACGAGCTACCCAGCGACAGTGCAGAGAAGAAAAAAGTATTGAAGCAAGCGGCGAGGTGCACTTATTATGATGGGGCGCTAATTCAGAGATGTTTCTCGCACCCGACCGCAAAATGCATAACGGAACAAGAAGGCCTCCATACCCTGCGAGAGATTCACGAAGGCTTCTGCGGCATGCATGTGTCGGGTGGTACCATGGCCGCGCAGCTGTTTCGGTCAGGATTCTATTGGCCCACTATTCGTAGGGATTGTAACAACTTTGTGCAGTCATGCCATAAATGTCAAGAATTTGCCAAAATCCCTCGACGACCTGCCACTGAAATATCTCAGATCGTGGCACCTTGTCCTTTTGCTAAGTGGGGAATCGATATTTTAGGCCCTTTTCCTAAGGCGAGGTCCCAACTGAAATTTGTAATTGTGGCAGTGGACTACTTTACTAAATGGGCAGAAGCAAAAGCGGTAGCCACTATTACGACGGAAAAGGTATGGCACTTCTTTAAGCACCAAGTGATCATGCGCATCGGGGTGCCTTGCGTGCTAGTTAGTGACAACGGGGCACAATTTACCAGCCGCTTCTTTAAGGAGCAATGCGAAGAATTTCAGATCGAACAGAGGTTCTCCTCTATGGCGCATCCCCAGACTAATGGCCAGGCGGAGGTGACCAACCGAAGCATTCTGAGCGGTATCAAGAAAAATCTAGAGGGGTCGAAAAATAAGTGGCCAGATGAGTTACCCTATGTAATGTGGGCTTACCGCATGACCGTCAAAACTAGTACGGGGGAAACACCTTTTGTGATGGCTTTTGGTACCGAAGCGGTAACGCCTGTCGAAATTGGCACCCTAAGCTTGAGGGTGGAATATTTCAAGGAGGAATTAAATGAGGAGAGGTTACGAGCTAACCTCGACATGCTACCTGAGGCACGCGAGGAAGCTCTCTTGAAAATAATGCACTATAAAAGAAGAATGACGCGGTATCACAACAGACGTTAAGGAGCGGCTGCTCAAAGCGGGAGACCTCGTGCTCAGGGACAAACGAGCGGCGGGCCAACGAATGTGGAAGCTCAGCTCAAACTGGGAAGGCCCGTACCGCGTCACTCGTGTTATCAGAAAGGGGGCGTATCACCTCAAAACGGTTGACGGTACTCCCTTACCTAACTCTTGGAATATTGCTAGATTAAAATTGTATCATGCTAGAATTTGACATGCCGTGGGCATGGTCTTGAAATTGAAATATCGACATGCCATGGGCATGGTCTTGAAATTATGAAATTTTGACATGCCGTGGGCATGGTCTTGAAATTCTAAAATTTGGCATGCCATTGAGCATGGTCTTGGAAATTGAAATTTTGAAATACCGACATGCCGTGGGCATGGTCTTTGAAATTGAAATTTTGACATGCCGTTGAGCATGGTCTTGGAAATTGAAATTTTGAAATTTGACATGCCGTTGAGCATGGTCTTTGAAATTGAAATTTTGACATGCCATGGGCATCGTCTTGAAATTGAAATATCGACATACCGTGGGCATGGTCTTTGAAATTGAAATTTTGACATGTCGTGGGCATGGTCTTGAAATTAAAATTTCGACATGCCGTGGGCATGGTCTAACAATTGTTGTGGAAATATTTCTTGTTCCTTGTTGGTTGTCTGTGTAATGTGCAGATAACAAGGAAAGGAGGATGTCGGGGGTGAAAAGTCCTAGCCTTGGGGCAGAATGAGGTAATACAAATGGATCGTCAAGACGAGGCATGCCCCAGCGATCCTAATATATGGTGCTGGATGTGAAAAATTCTGGCCTTGCGAGGCCGACCTTGATCAGGCGGCTCGCCAAGACGAGACACACTCTAGCACTGTCGGGAGTGAAAAATCCTATCCTGGGGAAACCCAGAGAGGGAACGCCCCGACTCCCCTGGGGGTGTAAAGTCCTATCCTTGTGACAGCCCGTGCTCACATAGGCGGATGATCATTAAGTGAGGCACGACCCCAGGGAAGATAAAAACTCCACCTCGCAAGTGAAAATCCTATCCTTACGATGGTAGCGCTAACATAGGCACCTCGCTAAGAGAGGGCACGTTCCGAGGTGTGAGGGCAACGCTGAGGAAGTGAAAAGTCCTACCCTCGTGATGGTCGGCCCTGATCAGGCGGCGCACTGAGAGAGGGCACTTCCCGGCCGATTAAAGAAATAAGAAAGGTCACGGTACCCCAGCTAGTAGCCGGAAGGGACAAACCCGGTGAAGTTTGGCTGGAAGAGTACGTGACACGAGCGACATCGGGGGAGATCGCGCCACACCCCGAGGTAATTAAGATATTTTAGTAGATGTCGCTGATAATATAAATGATAAGTGAAAATGTGCAGAAAATTCGGCACAAGCGACATCTCTGGGGGATCGTGCTAAGTAAGAGAGGAGCACGCGCGGCAATGCCCCAAGGTAATTAAGATTTTTCGAAAATATATCGCTACTAACAAAGTGATAAGTAAAAATGTGCAGAAAATTATGCGAACTGTTTACACACGAGAGGGGATACTTGCCCAAACAAAAGGCCCTAAAAAACACAAAAAGGGGCAAAGAAGTCAGAGCACCAGATGGACAAAAAGAGAAGTGACATTCACAGCCCGGGCATGCTGCTGTCCCCCTCGTCAGACCATGGCCTTTTCGCCTGGCGGTAGCCCTCTTCTGTGAGGAACCCGGACTTTTGCTTAAAGAGGCGGATGATGGCGTCAACGTCAAAGAAATGGCGGCCGTGAATGAAGCAGTCGGCCATGAGGCCTGCTGTTTGCTCCATAAACCACTTGCATTTGTCTGCCATTTCCTCCATAAGCGTGGCATTCTTGCCTTGTTCCGCTTGAAGGGCGGCATCCCTGGTGGCCTGCTGTTCTCTGGCCTCTTCCAACTCTTTCCTCGCAACTCCCAAACTATTTTCCACACATTGTCGCTCCTCAACACTCTTCCGCAGCTCCTCTTGAGTTTCATGAAGTTCCCTTTGGTACTTGCTAATTTGTTCCAAGAGCTGGTGGTTAGTGTTGCGCCATTCCTAGATTGGAGAGAGCTCATTCGTCTCGTCACATTCCTAGACCAGTAATGGAAACCCTGAAAGCTAGAGAACAGATGAGTCCTTATCTACTGCAATTGTTCACCCTCGGCAACGGAGAGGAAGCCTTGCTCTTCCTCCTCAACTGACAACAGATGTCCTGCCAGTAAGGCGGATGTCGCTAGGGAGTTGTCGCCTCCTAACGTTGGGAACCCACGCTGGCGAATGTTGCTTAAATCAACTTGATGGGTGGCGGCTCCGCTAGAGAGTATAGTGCTTAAGTCAGCCACCATGCGCGGGGTTTCTATTGGGGGAAGAAGGGGAAAGATTGTCTGAGCAGCAGTGGGAATGAAGAAGACATCGGGAGGGGACGGAGGGGAGTGATTGGACGGCCCAACGTCAATATTGAAGCCGCTGGTCGGTAAGTTTGGAAAATGCCCCTCTGCATGCTCCTCCAGAAAGTCCAAGGGATTGCCTGGAGGAGGAGATGATGCGGCAAAAGAGGAATGAAGCGGCGCAGAGGTAGCCCCGCTCCCTGCCGGGCCAGAGCCTTGGTCGCCTGCCAAGGGACCGGTATTGGCAATACCGTCCTGCCTACCCTGACCAGCGACAGAGTTGTCCGCTGAAGGAACGTCTTCATTAAGACGGGGACGCTTAGGGTCAAGAACGCTCGACAAATCCATACCGTCGCGCGAAGGAGTAGCGGAAGAGGCAACAGCAGCGGTATCCTACGTGCAAAAGACAAAGGGGAATTAAGAAACAAATAAAAATACATGGACGGGGAAAAATTTATAAAAACCACCTGAGCAGGAGGACGTGTAGGAGCGATAACGCGAAGGCGGAGAGTCCTTTTCTTTTTTCTAGCAAGAGGAGGATGAGAAGGCGACGCTTATGTAGGAGCAACGCCGGGGAAAGAAGTTGGAACAGTAGTCGACGTGGCAGTAGCCTCCGTTCGGGGAAGAGAAGAAGACTCAGGCGCAGAAGCGGACACGTGCGTGGTGTCAGTCGCGGCGCCGACCGAGGTGGCGGAAATAGCCCTTTTTTCTCTCTTCTGCTGAGCTCTCTTCTCTCTTTTCTTGATACAATCAGGCTTCCACCCGACGGGATGATCTGTAGAAATAAGAAAAGAATGTTAGAGTTAGTATTGACGTGGAACAGCGAACAGAGGTGTGAGGCTCACTTTGAATGCAATCCTGGATGTTGCCTCGGCACGCGAGTTCGCGAGTGCGAACACCAGGGATCTCAGACAGATTGAGTAGCTTGTTTAGCCAGCCTTGATCAGCTGGTCCTAACTCTGACCTGCCACCCCAGGCAGCATCTCTGATGGCAAGATTAAAATCAGTCTGCCACAAAGGCTGGGGCAGATTGATGATGAAGAATCCCTTCTTCCAAGCATCAATAGAAGATTCAAGGAATAACAGCTTCCAGGTAAAGGGGTTTAGAGCTTCAACATCATAGCAAGGCGATATCGCTATGATGCCGCTATTATGATGGTATAATTGAAAGAGGGAGCGGAGCAACAACAAGGAAGGAGATTCATTCCCTACATATCTACAGAGGGCTATAAAAGCATAAATGCCACAATAGGCGTTTAGACTCAATTGGGCAGCATTCAGATCAAATTCAGAGAATAACTCGGTGATTAAAGGATCTAGAGGTAGCCGAAAACCATAATGGAACATTTTGGCATAAAGAACCCTACTGTTGCCAGGTAATTCGCTATTAAGGCGAAGGGACTTTGGGGCAACTTCAGTAGAATACCCCTCCAACTGGTCGACAGTGGCATTATAGCTCCGCAAGCGCCGTGGAAGTAATGGTGGAAACAGTGGTATTAACATCTCCCTTCCCGGCAGGGCGGGAATAACGGCGATTAGGAGCCATGAGCAAGGTTAAGAGAAGAATAGAAAGGAAGGTACCTGTGGTGAGAAGAAGATCGAAGCACCCGGGCGGCGGCGGATTGTAGGAGGAGGAAGAGGAATTGTTTTCCTTCTTTTTTGTTTCTTTTAAAGAGACGACGGGTCAAGCGATCGTGGCATATGACGTGTCAGGGGCAGAGAAGCGCGGGAAGCGGGTACAACTCCTGAGGAGCGAAAAGACATGTTTAGTCCGTAAGTCCCATTAGCGCTCCCCTTTCATGACACGTGGGCTTAGAACATCATGACTGTCTTCTCCGTATCAAGCAAAAGGAGTCAGAGCATTAAATGCTCTGAAAAGGGCGCAGTCAAACCCGGCAGAAAGGAGCGGCAAGCAGTAATGGCACGGCATGCAAAAGGCAAAAACGCGAGAAAAAGTGGTGAAGCGGCATATGATAAAGAGCGACATCGTCAAGGAACACACATTATTTGGTCAAGATTGTAAGGTTTGGTAATTATTACAAGCAAAGAGGCGACGACAAAGTCCAAATGGAAAAATAATACAACAAGGGCGTAAGTAGAGAAGCGATGCCCCCAATCAAGCGGCACCAAATAGGCTCCCCCTAGGCGCGGACTTGTCACTCCTCTTCGGAGGAGAGGAAACCCTCTTGGCTCTCATCAATCTCTTTCATCCTCGTGGAGGCGTACCTGGCAACCTCAGTAGGATCAGCGGCCCTACTGCGGTGCTGATCTATCACCCCGGCGATAAAGGCCTGTTCAGTCTTCCTCTTCCACCATGCCACTTTCTTGAAAGCTTTCGATAGGTCGGCATCGCGTGATGATACCTCCTCAAGAATGAATGAGTTCTTCTTTCTCTCAACCACCAGCTCAGCCTCCAAAGCTTCGACCAGGGCTTTTCCTTTGGATTTTTCCCGAGTAAGGTCAGCACGGCACTCGCGCAGTTCGGCCTGAGCGCGTTTGTGGAGTCGCGACAGCTCCTCTACCTTTGCTAGTGCACCAGAGTTTTGAGATTGTGTACCATGGGCCTTGATGAAGTAATGAGGTTGTCAAAAGGCAGCAAGGCAGTTGTTCATGACGCAGCAAGGCGATAGTTTCCCCTGCGAAAAAGTTATGTTAGTAAGCAAGGGGGAAGCAAGGCAGCAGCGAAGCTCAAAAGCTCACCTATGGTACACTCAGTTAAAGGCCTGTACAAGGTAAAGTTTCAGATCTGGAAAGAGGACTCCATCTCCAGCAAGGCGTTGGCCTGATCCAACTCTTCCCTAGACAGAGGCGCTAGCCTCACCCAATTAACTACCTCCAGGTTGAAGTCAGGACGCCACAAGCAGGAGGGTAATTCGACAATGAAGAAACCGCTCTTCCAGTCTTCAATGCTCTCCTCAAATCCTCGAAATTTCTCCCAAAAAGGCCTCCCTAGAGCGTCATCCCGTCTGGGAATAATATTAATGAAGTCGTCGCAAAAAACCAGAGTCAAGAACTTGCGGAATAAAGCGACAGAGGGAGCAAGAATATCTTTTAATTCGCAGGCACGAAGGAAGGCGTAGATGCAACTCCATGAGGGAGGGGTAATCTACGCAGGGTTAAGCTCGTGCTCACGCAACACACGCTCTAGCGTGTCATGAACTGGGAGGCGGAACCCATATTGAAACATTTTAAAATAAAGAATTCTATGAGTTTTCTAGAGCCGGCTATGAAGCCTCATAGTGTCAGAAGGAATAGTGGGGCGATAGCCGCAGCGGAAGGTAATATTATTACTTTCCAGTTCGAGGCGTAAGACAGTAGGGCAAGTAAAGATGCTAGGACTATTTTCAAGCTCAGGATATCGAGAAATTGGCCTAGGGGTAGCTAAAGAGCTAGATTGAGATCTCGCAAGAGGCATGATAGATAAAGCAGTAAAGGAAAATCAAAAGCAAGATCGAGCAGAATACCTTGAAAGAGAGAAGGCTGAAATTAATGAGCGAGTCGTCTGGATGCGAACGAGAGAATTTCCTCAGAGCGAGCGAAAGATGAAGAGAGTTCTGGAGTATAAAAGGAGCAAAAAGGTACGAAGAAGGAGCATTTTTCCTTTTAAAAGAGACGGTGGAAAAGTCAGATAGAAGGGCAACCTATTACAGCAAGACACGTATGAGGCAAACGGGACACGTGGGAAGACCCTGACAGAAACTTTCGAATTTCGCAAAAGAAAGGCCCATTAATTACAAGAAACCCCAGAAAGAGGATCCTATGAAGCGGTAATCGACTTACCCAGCGGCGGTTATCCCACAAGAGCGACGTTACACCAAAAGCAAAAAAGAAAAAGGCAAGCTACATTTTATTTCACAACATTTTGTTTATTAAAAAGAAAAGCCAGCCAGTGGCATCTACAATAAGTGTGACATCTTCAGCCTTCGTCCATCCAGTGCACGTCGTAGACATAATCGTAATCTTCCGGAGACGATGGCGACCCGCTATTATAGAAAGGAAAGGGCTCGCCAATCTCGAAAGGTCTTTTACCAAGCCCAGTCGCGGAACCTGTCGTAGGGGCAGTGTCTTCCTTTGAAGCGGCATGGGAGTTTTCCTCCAGGGTCTAGGTAACCAATCCTGTGGCGGCATCTAGCGTAGAAGTCCTGTCCTTGGGAAAAAGACAAGGGACGGATGGTGACGCTTCATCCTTTTGCCGCAGCGAAAGGTAGTGAGGCTCAAAGTCAGCAAAGAAGGATTCGAAAGATCGTTTCTTTGTTTTCTTCGATCTCTTGCGACCCCGGCATTTCACAGAACGTCTGGCAGGCCTCCAGGGAGGTGTGAGCGGAGGATTGTTGGAGTCGGGAGAAGTTAGAGGGGTCGGAGGAGAGTCGTAAGCAACAATGTGCAAAAAGTGGGAGTCAGCCATGGAAATATCAGTAACAATAAGAAGAAAGGAGAAAAAAGGAGAAAAAAGATGAACAGAGAAGGAAGGGAAGAGCCCCCTTATATAGCCAAGAGGAGGAAGCGTTCCTGTCTCTCCGTGTATTATCGAGGACATTTAATCCTATCAGGGGTAGCGTCTGTTGGGAGGAAAGATCTGACTCCGCAACTGTTAAAAATCTGCACCAACCAGGAGGCACCAAAATCGTTGCCCAATCCGTTAGCACTAAAAAAGCGGCGCGAAATATATTCTGAACGGACGTGGCGTGAAAGAATCGTCATTATGAGCCAGGTAGCCAAATAAAGTTACGGAATCCCAAGGGACACCAAGCTCACAATAAGTGGGAACAAAAATTGTTTTCTAAGGGAAAGCATGTTTATTTATTTAAAGGGCTCAGCGGCAAGTGAACAAGGGAAAGCATGTTTATTTATTTAAAGGGCTCAGCGGCCCGAGATTACAAAAAGGCCTAATGGCCCGGAGTTACAAAAGGTGGCCCCAGAGGAGCACAGAAAGACACGCCAAGAGGATCCCCATCGCTGGTCAGGCATTCGACCCAGCGTCATCATTTTCCCATTCCAGGAAAGGAATTTCCCTCAGGGCATCCGCAAGAGCCGTCAGCTCAGAAGAATAGGCCCTCATGCTCTTCAGGCAGCATCCCAGCAAATCCTTCCTATGCTGTAGCATTGACATCAGCAGCTGAATCTGAGAAACAACCACTGACAGCTTCACCGCTTTCTCCACGAGACTGAAATCCTCCAGGGTAACAGCAGCCTGTCTAGCTTGCAGGGGAGTCAACATCCCCTAGAGCTCCAGCATATCCTCCGAGGTCTTAATGCTCAGCGAACCCAGGAAATCAGTATCTGCCTGAGTTAGGTTCCTCAGGGCATGGGTTTTGGAGAGCAGGAACTTTTTGGTGACTTCGTCCATAAGGAGAAGAGAGATGAAGAAATTCGAAGAGAGAGGTGGAAAAGTTGTGAGAGTTATGAAGCAAGTGCAAAATGAAAGGCCTATTTATAGACTTCAGAAAAAAGCATTTCGAAGATATACCTTTATCGATCGTCGAGCCCACATTCGGGAAGAAACCTCTGAAGGGGCAGGACCGGAGACGCTATGATAGCCCTTGGTAAACACTCGGGCTACTTTTCGTTTGGGCATATGATAACTATCAATACCACAGAAGCGGCATCTCGACTACCCCATCGGGTGACCCAGACAGCCTACTGTACCTTCTGAAAGAGACGGGATGCTGTTCTTGCCGCCCCTAGCCTGGCGGTCAGCCCTGGGATGGTCGACATCAGCGCGGGGGGGGGGCTCTTATGCGACATTCGTACGGCGGCATCCCATCCCAGGTCATCCATGACGTCATCTCGCGTGACATCACTCTATGGCACTCCAGCGACACATATCACCCCAGCGACATCCACCAGGGACTGTTCCTACTCCTTGTCGGTACTCCCTTCCCTTTGTCTATAAATACCCCCACATTTTCAGACAAGAGGGTAAGCTTAAGATAGCGTACTGAACCCCTGCCACTTTTACTACTCACACTGACTTTAGCATCGGAGTGTTTACGCCGGAGACCCCCTCCGGCGCATTGCAGGTGACGAAGGCCCCCAGTACAGTGTTCCCGACCGCCCCAGATCAAGCCGATCCTGCTCAGTATCCCCCGGACTCTTATCATTTATCAAGGGCTAACGCTTCCTCTTGTTTCCCTGTCATGCCTGACGGTCCTCGAGATAACGGGGTGGCTCGATTTTTGAGGGACACATCTTCTCAACCGCCCTTTCTTTGGGCCTATAAATTTTTAGCACTTCTTTTGGCATTTTCATCATGGATGAACTGACTAGAAACTTCTTGATCTCTAAAGCCCACACTCTGAAGAATCTTACTGAGGCTGACATTGGTTTCCTAGAGACCATGATGACCAAGACCTCCGAGGACATCTTGGAGCTTCAGGGGATGATGACCCCTCTTCTGTCCAGGCAGCTTGCAACTTCCCTGGAGGACTTCAGCCCTTTGGAGAGCATGAAGAAGTTGGCCGCCACCATTTCCCACATCGAGGTGGTCACCACCATGTTGCGGTACAGGAAGGACTTGCTAACGTGTTGCTTGAAGGGGATGAGGGTTTGCTCCTCCGAACTGACCTCTGTTGTAGATGCTCTAAGGGAGATTCCCGTTGTGCCGGGGGAGGACGACGCCGGGTCCAATGTCTGACCGCTTGCTGTTGTCGTCGTGTCGCTTTGTTTTTCTTTTTGTGTCATGATGTATGCACGTGGATGTATGTTTGGGCCGTTTGGCTATAATTAAATAAAGTGTCTTTTCGCTATCTTGCTTGTGACTTCTTTCCTTTCTCGATATGCTTATTAACGCTTCAGTTGAGTGTCATATCACCCCAACTGAAAATGAGTCTACCATTGGTTGGACTTCTACAGCGCTTGTTTCTCCTTGCTCACCAGGTGGCGACGATTATTCTTGTGAATCGTTCCGCATTAATTTAGCGTCGTTTCTTCAGTATCAACTAATTGGGTAGTTTTTTGGTGTCTCTTGATCAGCGAGAAATCCTAACAGGCGTGATCACAGAATCCAATTCTACAATTATGACCATTCTTCTCGAAGCGCATTGATTTTTCTGAAAGGGCGTGCGAAAAGGTGGGGAGGCCTCTTCGCTTTGACTATTTAATGGGATTTTCTCTTCTTTTTCCTATTAATCTTCTTCTTTGCATTTCTCCACTGAGATTGCTTACGATTTTATGGTTGATTCATGTTCTATGGATGTCGCTGAACGTGATCCTCCACCGACTCCTCCGACTTCACCAAATTCTGACGATCCTCCTCCGTCGTGCCTGAAAAGACGACTGTCCCGATGCAAGGGTCGTAAAAGGCCGAAGAGGAAGGCCTTCAAGGCAACCAACGTACCTTTTGACCTCCATGTCCCTACTATTCGGAAGGACGATGAACTGTTTCCTCGCATTAGTCATTTTGTGGAAAGAGGTTCCTCTAACGATATCGGTGCTGAGATAGTGGCTTCCGTCACTAAGGGGGAGTCAAGTTCATCAAAACCTGGTCAAGAGAAAAGGGTTGATGAGCCTTTCCCTTTTGCTAACGAGGAGTGGCCGTCTTCGGATGGAGATGACTTCTACTAGCCTTCCTATTGGCTTGATGAGGATTAATCCTTATGCGTCATGCATGTTGTAGATGTCGTATGGATTTTTATGAATAAAATAACGCTCTCCGATTTCACTTTCTTGCCGTTATATTCTCGCGTTAACTCTACAATCATTGGGCAGTTAACGCTGAGAGGTTGGTTACAGCTTGATGCAACCGTTTCTTCAACTTCCAGTTGTTAACCGCCTTCCTCCAAGGATATAAATGCTTAGCCATAAATATTCTTCTGATGTCTTTCCACGTGTCCTTTTGTGTGTTATGCGTGTCTTGTTCTCATAGGTTACTTAGTCATTGGGTTTGACCTTTAAAAGGAAATAACCCTCCTCTTCTCACACTTTTACTCCCGCTTCGAATTTTTCTCTGCTATTCTCTTTATCTGCTTCTTCTTTTGCTCGAGGAAAACTTCTCCCACCATTCATCGGTGTCAGCGGTCTACTCATTACTTTCTTCTTCAAGGTATTTTGCTCCTCTTTCATTCTGGTTTTTCTTTTACTGGTTCGCTATGCGTAAGACTAGAGCTACCAAGGGTTTTCAGAGACCTTTAGATCCAGAGATCGAAAGAACACACAGTATTTTTTAGTGCACAACGGTTCTGAGGGCCGAATTAGAGAGTCATGGTATCTCTTTTCCCCCTGGCTATTCCACTATCGTCTCCGAGGATGGTCTGCGACTTCACGATCCACTGTGGGGAAAATATAGACTGGTTTACTTTAAAATGTTCCTTAATGGCTTTCGTTTCCCAGTTCATTCTTCTGTAGAAAAATTGTTGCGCCAATATGATCTTAACCCTGCTCAGATAACTCCTTCTTCTTGGTGTGGGATTTATGCCTTTCTTCGTGCTTGCGAGACGAAGGGTATCTTTGCTCAATCCGTCAATTTAATCTGCAAATTCTTTAGCCTAAATTGTCGCAACTGCTTAGTTTATATCGCCCCGAGGTGGAATGATGTGTTCGTGCAGTCGTTCTGGCAGAAGTTTCAGGGCTTTGAGGAGACTGTGCGTGATTGGAAGAGTGGTTTCTTCATTCTCGAACTGCCTTCTTATTTGTGGCGCGGGGGATTTAATCGAGAGATTACTAGTGCTGCCTGGGTAAACCCAGTAGTGTTGTCTAAGGATGAGTTAGCTCATGCTAACGCCTTGCTAGAGATAGATACGTCTTTCCGTATTCGGGAATTCGCTTTGTACAGGCGCATGAAAGAGTGTGTTACGGGTGAGTTTTTCTCTTTTCATGTTATCGCTTTGATTTGCTTGCTGTTCTAACATATTTCATTGGCAAAAGATGTTGAGGGTCAATCACCCGGAGGGAATAATGCTCCTTTGAATGTGGTACCGCTCCAAACGCTACCAGCTTCTCCACCACCTAGGGGTTCCAGCCATCAGAGTACTTCACCGAAGAAGAGGAGAACTAAGACAGTCGTAGGAGGAGAGTGCGGTATTCCTACTCGAACCTCTCGTTTTCTTGACAATTGGTTACCGGTTCGGGGCAGAGGAGTAACTTTGGGTCGACCCATAACTAGGATAATTGACAGCGATAGCGAGGATATGGATATCGAGACAGAGCTTCGCCATGCTTCCGCAACTCAACGGAAGAAACTCGAACTGGAGAAAGATGGTCAGGCTACTAGGATTTTTTTGAAAAAGGTTGACGAAGTCCCCACCATTAAGGTGGACATTTCTACTGTGGCGAGTACTTCTCAAGTGACAAAGGTTACTGAGGCGTCAACTGTCATTCCTCCAACGGTCACTGAAGCTCCGTTGATGGCAGATTCGCTTCCGCCGACTAACGCCCTCGACTCTCCCATTTCCTCCTGCATTCCTAACGTGGTAGTGTCAGCTCCTAGCTCAAGCGTACTTCCTGACCCACCGACGGGGGGTCCTCAGTCGTTATTCTTTACTTCCATTTCGGGTATCGACGGTTCTGCCAAGGGTTCCACTCCCTCTATTATCGTCAATCTTTCCCCTCAGGGTCCTCAAGGGGTTCCTTCTTACTGATTGGATTTGTCCACCTTTGGCACTAGCGGGCTTCGTGCCTTAAGGGTGTCGGACCCGTTATCGCGAGATCAACTAACAGCCTTCCTGGTGGGTGAGATATTTAGCTCACCTGAGGTTAAAGAAGAGTTGCTGCACCTTCCCCCCGATATTCAGCACGCGCACGTTCTGAACGATGCACTGGTCGGCTTCCGCAAAGTGCATCACTTTCTTAAGGCTCATGGTGACAAGTTTCGAGGTTCATCCGACTCAAGAGAGCAACTGGATGCCGCCTTGACTAAAGTGAAGGAGTTAACGAGACTTCAGAATTGTACCTTGGCGGAGCTGAATGATTGTCGCGCTGAACTTGCAAGGGAGAAATCTAAGGGGAAAGCCAAAGTTGAGTTTTTAGAGGCAGAGTTGGTGGCAGCTGACAAAGAAAAATTCTCTTCTCTCTGAAGAGATATTGGCTTGCAATGCGGAGTTAGCAAAGGTTCCCTCAAAGATACGCTGGTGGAAGAAAAAGACAATGATTCGCGGACTACTATCGCAGTAGGACTTTCGATCCTGCTAAGACAACCGATTATGCCTCTGAAAAAATGAATGAGATAGACGGGAGCAAAGAAGGTTTTCTTTCTTCAGGAGAGGAAAAGGGAGGTGACGGCGGCAATACTGAGGCGCTCCCGTAATCGGATGGTGTTGATGCCGTAGAGGACGTCAAAGACTCCACTCGTCTCTGTTAATTGCTATTCCTTTTTCACTTCAAACATCGATGTCATTCAGTTTGTAATAATTAATAACGTCTTCCTTGTAACAACGTCTAGAATTCTCCTTTAAATGACAATTGATCATTGTCGCGTTATCCCTTTCCTTTGCGTTATCTCGACAGCTGCTAGTGGAGTTAACGTTGCGCCGCATTATCTTGGTCTCCGCGTTATTACGCTTGTCTTGGTTTGAAAATCGACTCCACTTTTCAGAGCATTTAATGCTTGAGATTCCCTTATTAATGCGAGAGGGGATTCATGATGGCTAGAATACACGTGTCTGTTCGTGGAGGCACTAGGGGTTGGTGTGCCCTAGGAATTGGTGAGATCAAAGCGTCTTCTTACTTCTCTAGAATCATACTCATTGCTTGCGTCTTTTCTTTGTAATGCATCACACACGTGACGACTGTTACAACAGTCATTTTGTCTAACTGCTAGGGTTATAAAACCCAACACATGTTTCTTTTTCCCCTCTTTTGTTATTCTATTTTCTCTTCACCTTCTCGAGCCGACTGGTGTTTCTTCTTTCCATCATCTGGGCATTCTGAGTTTTTCTCCTAGAAAGGTATTTCTATCCTCATCTGTCATCTTCTTCATCTTTTCTTTATTTTTTGTCATGGCTAGAACTCGCCATTCTCAGCCCAAGTCTATTGATGAGGAAAAAATTGAGAATACTGTTACCACCATCGCCTCCACAACCATACTTCAAGAACATTTAACCAGACACAATGCCCATATTCCCGAGGATTGTACAGTTTTCATTGCCTCTGATTCAATGCGCCTTAATAGTGTATTATCCGGCAACAGTAGGCTTTTCTATGCCAAGATGCTTGGCTATGGTTTCCAGTTTTCTCTTAATTCTTTCATTGAAAGGTTGTTTGTTGCTCTGGATGTGAATCCGGTTCAGTTAACTCCCAACGCGTACTGTTGCATTTACGAGTTTCTAGAACTCTGTAAATATAAAGGGATTAACTCTCCTTCCCTTTTATTACTTAAATTACTTTTTCAATTGTATAACCGTAGGGGTGTGCTAGCGATATCGCCCCGTTATGACGATGACTCGCTTAAACCCTTCACTTGGAAGCTCCTGCACCTTGAGTCTTCCATTGAAAATTGGAAAAATGAATTTTTTGTCATTGAACTGCCTAGTCCCCGGTGGCGGACCGGTTTTAACCACAGTATCCGTGATAGTACCTAGGGTCGACGGGGGGGCTCTTTCTTCACCTGAGCAAGGCTGGTTAGACAAACTGCTCGAATTGGACATCAGCGTTCACACTCGCAACCTGGCGTGCGGGACTGATATTCGAGCCTTTGTTGAGAGTGAGTGTTGTGTCATTTTCTTTGTAATTTTAGGCGATACTAATGCTAACATTATATCGTGATTGTGCAGTTCCTGAGCCTGGTTGGAAGCTTGAAAGCATTAGGAGACGGGAGAGAAGGGCTCTAAGAAGAAGGGAGAAAGAGGAAGCTGCTGTCGCTGCCGCCGTGACTGCTAATCCTATCGTACCACCTACTATGACTGTAAATCCCATCCAAGCACCTTCTTCTCCGGTCGGTGAGGGAACTGCCACCATTCCCGTTTCTATTCCGGTTGTATCCGTTGTTGTTGCTTCTGCTCAAGCGTCTTCTTCCCGGGTTCCCACAAAAAGGAAAAAAAGAAGAAGACAAGACGCGTTGCCGCCCTTACCCCACCTTCAAATGCGGCGGCTTCTCCGGAGGTACCGGTTAACGATATTATCACTGTAGGAATTTCTTTCATGGTTGCGTTGTCTCGCCCATTGCTTCTTAACGCTCTTTAGTATTTTCTTTTGCCTTCTTACCCTTCTTAATGTTTCTTTCTGCAGGATACTGTTGTTGCCTCTACTCACTTGTCGCCAACAGACAACATGGACCTGACCCATGTATTTCGACGTCCTGACAAGAGGCCGCGACATGACGGGGAAAATGCGAACTTGCCAACGGGTTCTGTTATCAATGAAGAGGGAATGCTAGCATTTTTGCTTCGATGATGCCTTCTAGCGGTCAGTCTTCTAATCTTTTGGGAGTTGTGGGCGTTTCTGGGTCCTTTGATGCTTCGCCTAATTCCTTCGACTCATCACTTCCTCCTTCCTTCTCCCACGTCATGGGTTTCAACGAGGACTTAACCGGGGCCAGTTTTTTGACCTTTCAATCTCATGGTTCCTTTGGGCTTCATGGGGGCCTTTCTTCTAATCAACCTCCATCTCCAACTAATCTATTTTTTGTTCCCTCAAATGCCTCGATGTATAGGCCTGGTGGGGTTGTTACGCCCCATCTCATGGCCGATTTGAGTTCGATGGCTGAGTCTGGTCCCGTTACTCATCGACTTGACTTGAGTAACTTGTACAGATCTAGGTTCCCAGCTATTGGGGGTGACAGTTCCACCGCAGTTTCTTCCTTCTTAGCCGCTTATGCGTTAACGACCCCGGACGAGTAGGAGGCGTTTCTTTCTCGAACTGCTGACGAGCAAATGGGTTTATTGCGTTCCACCTTGTTCTCTTTTGGGTTCCACTACTGGGCCCAGCATATGTCGCACAAGGTTGCCTCTCTTATTTCTACCTCAAATGGGTTTTACGTCGCTCATCGTCAGCTTTCCGAAGAACTTGCCAAGGAGCAAGAAGAAAAGAAGAAACTATCAGGGGAATGCCAAAAGTTGGTGCTGGCCTTGGCGATGGCCAAGGACTTAAAGGATGCTAGAGAGCAAGAGGCCGCTAGGGTGTCTGATCTTGACGCTGCTCTGACGGCAGAGGGCTAAGAATGTCGCGCTGGTGGAAGAAAAGACGACATTGAAAGAAGAGAAAGTCGCACTAGAGAGAGAGTCGGCAGAAAGGCGTAAATGGTACATTGAGACCACTGTCGGTATCATGTCTGACTGTTTTGTGCAGATTCATGGGGAGGAGGTGTACCGCGCTGATGCCCTTATTGACGTTTTTCGGGAGAGGTCAGGGATCCTCACAGATGATCATTTTCGGGGGGCAAAGATGGGGGCCGCGAAGGGCAAGGCGATAGTGAGACTGTCGCGCAATTGACATTTTTGTCATCCTCTCTTGAATATCGGGCGCCGCCCATTTTTGTTTTTTGCCCTTGGAGGTTTTTGTCTTTTGTAACCCTTCAAGGGTTTTTTGAACGATTATCATATGTATATATATATTCTGCTTGCTATTTCCCTTTGTGGTTGTCCTCTTTCATGCCGTCCCCCTTTTCTTCGAGCTCCCATAATAAGATAGTGGCATCAATGTTACCGTGATGATGTTGATAATAAGCCTAAGTGTCGCTTGCAAGGCTACTATCGTAACGCAGCAAGATAATGGGATTCCAACAAAAAACAGGATAACTGTAGCATTGCCATATAGTCCATAGAATCATAAATACTGATGACGAATATTATGCAAGACATCGCGACATGACTTAATCATGCGCATTTCCATGTCGAGGTAGAATAACATCGCTTAGCAGATAGCTCCAGAAATAGAACTCATAGGAGTGAATTATCATAATCAATATTACCCACGATGCGTAGCATATAACTTGAGGTAGCGAGAGAAGATGTTGTGGTGCTATAACCGTATGTCTTCAAACCGGCGATATCTTTCCAGAGGCGTTACAGCCTCGAACACTATTATTGTCTCCGTTGAAGAGATAACTCAATGGATAAGATGTCATGCAGGATGAGTATCTTCATAATGATACCAGACCGACGTAAATATTCTCGATCAGTGGCGAAGAATTCCATATAGATAGATGCGGACGTATCTCTTTCCTAGGAATAGCTATCAAGGAGATATAACACATACGTTCTCTTGACGGTATTTCTCGAATCAAAGCGATAAGAATGTTGGTCGTTGCTTGTCACAATGATAGGCCACATAACACTATCGCCTGCGCGGTCGTCAATCTCTTCATTATTTCCACGGTGTCCCTGCACATTCTCAATTGTTACTTTAGAGCATTTGTAAAACATCATACAATAACAAACGTTAGTCACTACTGGGAGCCTTCGTGCATCCACGTTGGGGTGTCATCGGCACCACTCCTATCACTTTCTCAACAAGCCATCTTCACCAGGCATTTCCCATCTGGTTACTCGCTGGGATATAGCGATTTTTCTGTATTCCCACGATCGCCCTGGAATGTGCCTCATCTTAGTGAGCCGTCTGATCAGGAATGACCATCACAAGGGTAGGATTTTTACTTCCAGGCATTGATACCTCGCATCCCTGGAATCGTGCCTCGTCTTAGTGAGCCGTTTGTATTAGCCCAGTTATCACAAGGATAGGATTTTCACTTCCAGGACGGAGTTACTATCTCTCTCGGGCGTGCCTCACCTTAGTGAGCCGTCTATGTTAGCCCGATTATCACAAGGATAGGATTTTCACTCCCAGAGACGCTGGGATATGCCTCGTCTTAGTGGGCCGCCTGTGTTAGCACGGTTGCCACAAGGATAGGACTTTTCACTCCCGGGGGTGTCGGGGCGTGCCTCATCTTAGTAGGCCACCTGTGTTAGCACGGTTACCACAAGGATAGGACTTTTCACTCCCAACACTAAGTTTTTTAGGTATGCCAGGGCGTGCCTCGTCTTAGTGAGCCGTCTGATCAGGACTGACCATCACAAGGATAGGACTTTTCACTCCTGGCAACCTTCATCATCTGCACACAATCAGCCACAAAACACACAAGAATATTCTCTTTTCAAGCATTAACACAAGTTAGGACTGGCGTTAGCAAAACATGCAGAGATGTATCAAATTCAAGCATGGTATAATTTCAAACGAGCTATGTTCCAAGAATTGGGTAAGGAAGTACCGTCAAGTGTTTCCAGGTGATATGCTCCCTTTCCAATAATGCGGGTGATGCGGTATGGGCCGTCCGAGTTCGAGTTGAGTTTCCCCACGCGCTGTCCAGCTACTCGTTTGTCCCTTAGCACCAAGTCTCCTGCCTTCAGTAATCGCTCCTTGATGCGGCGATTGTGATAACACGCCATTTTTTACTTAAAATGTAGCATTTTCAGGAGGGTTTCCTCTTGTAGTTCTGGTAACGCATCGAGGTTCGCTCGCAACCTCTCTTCGTTTAGCTCTTCTTTGAAGTATGCTACTCGTAGGCTCAGAGTACCTATTTATACTAGTGTAACGACCTCAGTGCCGAAAGCCAACGCGAAAGGTGTTTCTCCAGTGCTGGTTTTAATGGTCATGCGGTATACCCACATCACATACGGCAGCTCGTCTGCCCATTTATTTTTGGACCCTTCTAGGTTTTTCTTAATACCACTGAGAATGCTTCGATTGGTCACCTCCGCTTGACCGTTGGTCTATGGGTGAGCCACGGAAGAGAATCTCTGCTCGATTTGAAATTCCGCGCATTGGTCTCTAAAAAATTGACTGGTGAATTGTGTCCCATTATCGCTGACTAGCACGCGAGGCATACCAAACCGCATGATAACTTGGTGTTTAAAGAAATGCCAAAAAATTTCTGTTGTGATGTTGGTCACCGCTTCCGCTTCTGCCCATTTCGTGAAGTAGTCTACCGCTACGACCACGAATTTTAGCTGAGACCTTGCCTTTGGAAACGGGCCTAGGATATCGATTCCCCATTTCGCAAAAGGACAAGGAGCCACAATTTCAGAGATTTTCGTGGCGGGTTGTCGAGGAATCTTGGAGAACTCCTGACATTTCTGACAAGTTCGTACGTAATTATGGCAATCCCTATGAATAGTAGGCCAATAAAATCCTGACCTGAAAACTTGCGCTGCTAAGGTACCGCCTGATGCATGCATGCCACATATTCCTTCATGGATTTCTCGTAAGGTATGAAGACCCTCTTGTTCCATTATACACTTGGCAGTTGGGTGAGAAAAACATCTCCTAACCAGTTCCCTGTCATAATACGTACACCGTGCCGCTTATTTCAGCACTTTTTTCCTCTCGGCGTTATCCGCAGGTAATTCCTCATGTTTCAAGTATTTTACTACGGGGATTCGCCAGTCGTTTTTAATTTCCTCAACGCAAAGTGACGCTTTCTCCTCCATGAAGGAAGGGACGGATATTTATCGATAGTATACACCCTTAGGTATGGACACTTCCGGGTTCGCTGCAAGTTTGGCAAGGTTATCTGCCTCAGCGTTATCCTCTCGAGGGATATGCTCAAAGCTAACTTGCATGCCACTTTTCTTTATTTCCAACAGCTCGCGTTTCACTTTAGCAAGATATTGAACCATGATGGGCTCTCTAGCCTGAGAGTGTCCCAAGACTTGGAGTCTGGTCTATTATCAACTTGGAGTCTCCGCAGATCTTTAATCGCAAGTCTCCCATCATTCTCGTATCGTGTATGGCTTTGGTGGAGAAGCTTCTTCCTATTCTAAGTCCAGTCAGTAACGCCTCATACTCCACCGCGTTATTGGATAACGGCTGCTGGATTCTGATGGCATATCGTATCTGTATGTCGTGGGCCCGATTACGAAGATTTCGGCTCCGGGTAGTTCTTGATTCTTGGCTCCATCCACGTGGATGACCCACAAGTCAGTGTAGGTTTCAGGGAATGGGAGATCCATGTCATCTTTTTCTTCTTCAGGTAGGTCCATCAATGGATCTTGCGTAAAGGTGCACTCAGCTATGAAGTCTGCTAGGACTTGAGCTTTTATAGATGGTCGGGCTTTATACTGCAACCCATATTGCTCGAGTTCGATGGCCTAAATCAGCATTCTTCCTAAAGACTCAAATTTATGAAATATCCTTTTCAAAGGTTGGTCTGTAAGTACGGTGGCAGGGTGGGCCTAGAAATATCTATCCATTTTCCGCGTGGCCTGTATTAACGCAAACGCTATTTTCTCAATGAGGGCGTATCGTAGCTCGGTATCTTTCAAAACATTACTCACGAAGTACACAGGGTGGTGTGTGTGGTTGTCGTCTCGGACAAGGACAACACTAACCACTTCATCGGCAACCCCAAGGTATAAATACAGGGTGTCGCCCGGTTCTGGTCTTGTTAACACCATGTCAGACGATAAATGGGCTTTTAGGCCCGTAAACGCCTCTTCACATTCGGTTGTCCACCCAAAAGGGGATTTTTTTACGTATGACCTTGAAAAAGGGTAGGCATCTCTCGCCTTGCTTAGAAATAAACCGTCCTAGAGCGATAACGCGCCCTGTTAGTTTTTGTACCTCCTTGACAGTTCGAGGAGATATCATATCCCGGATAGCTTTAATTTTTGAGGGGTTGGGATGGATACCCTTCTTACTGACCACGTAGCCTAAAAATTTGCCCGTTTGGAACGCGAACATGCATTTACGGGGGTTCAACTTCATTTTGTATTCTCTCATCACATCAAAAACTTCTTCCAAGTCGACCAAGTGGTCCTAGGCTTCCACGTTCTTTCCAATTTGCTTTTCAAATACTTTATTCGCCATGCGCTGGAAGGTTGCCCCAGCATTCTTCAACCCAAACGGCATCACCGTGTAGCAGTAAGTGGCCTTCGGAGTGATGAAGGCAGTATTTTCTTTATCTTAAACAACCATAGGGATTTGATGATACCCGAAGTTGGCGTCTAATGAGCTTAGATAGGCATACCCAGCAGTCTGATCGACTAGCTAGTCGATTCGAGGGAGCGGGTAGCAATCCTTAAGACAAGCATCATTCAGGTCAGTGAAGTCGATGCACATACGCCAGTCTCCGTTGGCTTTTGGCACGAGAACTGGGTTAGCTAACCAGGTTGGGTATTGGACCTCTCGGATGAAACCTGCGTCTAAGAACTTTGACACCTCCTTGTCAATGGCTAAAGTTTTCTCCATAGAAAATGCTCGTCGTTTCTGTTGGATCGGTTTGACGCAGAGGTCAATATTAAGTCGATGTTCCTCTACCTCTCGCGAGATACCAGGCATATCCGCAGGCTTCCACGCAAACTCTCCTTTACATTTGTTCAATAGTCGAGCTAGTTGGAGGTTTTCTTCTGGGCTTAGCTTCTCGCTAACCAGGAAATTTGCTTCGCTAACCTCGTTAACTGGTACGGGTACCATTTTGTCCACAGACTGAGTGCGTTTGTCATCATTCGGCCTATATGGATCTACCGTGACACACACGTATCTATCACAACTCTTCTTAGTCATGAGTAGGTAACACTCAGCCGCCAATTTCTGATCACCTTTGATTGAGACTACTCCATCCCAGGAGGGATATTTCATCCTCAAATGCTTTTGAGATATCCCTGCTCCAAAACGGTAGCCCAAGTATGGCGTTATAGGGCAGGGTTAGGTCTACGACCAAAAATAACAACTCCTCTGACCGCTTGGATGTGTCTTCTCTAAAGTACACTAGCAGCATCGTGACTCCGGTCACCGGGATTGGAACTCCATCTACCCCAATTATTGGCTTCTTGTAAGGTGTAAGCTCATTGTCAGGACACTTCATGAGGTTATAAGCCTCTAATAAAAATAGATTTACCGCACTTCCATTGTCAACAAGAGTTCTTCTAACTCTATGATTACCGATAATTAGTGTAACTACTAACGCATCGTTATGCGGGAACATAATACCTTTCTCGTCCTCTTCGGAGAAGGATAACACCATTCGATCTAAGGCACTTGTCGCTTCACTTTTCATTAACGCGCCCTCTCGCTTCCGCTTGTCTCCTGCTGTGGGCGTTAATTGCACAGGCTCGTCCAAGTACGGCGTGCCTCCCGCGATAATATTGATGATGGGAACACCATCTTCGTCAATCATAAGTGTTTCTCTACCTCTCCAGCAGGAGTAGCATTGTTTCCTGGAGTGCGAGGAGGTGCTTGTCGGTTATCTGACATCCTATTTGTTGGGTTGTTCTTGACTTCTTCTCTTGCCTTAGTGGAAAATTCCCCGAGGTAACCTTCTTCTACTAAGCGCTCTATCGCTAGCTTTAGTTCTCTGCACATGTCTGTGGAGTGTCCCTTGACTTTATAAAATTTGCAGAAAGCGTTTTTCCTTCCTCCCATGACTACTCCTGGCTTTACAGAGACTGGATAACGGATAGGTAGGTTCCGTTGTTCCACAATCGCTAAGATTTCCGCTCTTGGCAATATGAGGGAAGGAAGGTCTGGGTCATAAATTCGACCCTTGGGGGGATCTGTGATATTCGAGTGGGGGAGTTACCGGGTCTTCCTCTTGAGAAGTTACCTCTTCGTCGATTGGAGGGCTTAGGGATGTGATATTTTCGTTGGGTGTAATCATCGATAAAATGATCGTCAGAGGTCGTGTTGATAGGAACGTTAGGAACCTGAGGCGCGTTTTGTGGCATGTTTCGGGTTCTGTCCCTATTTTCTTCCTCTTCCATCCTTGCGTAATTATGGACTTTCAACCTCAATGCGTCCAAAGTCATTGGGGGTCCACCATTAACGTGTCCCGCGGTTTCTCATAATGACAATTCCACTTCAAGGCTTCCACAGCGAAATCAATGGTAACGCCTGACATTAATGACATCTCCATATCGAAACGACTGAGGAAATCTTTCAAGGACTCCTGAGGTTTCCTACGTATATCAAATAAAGTTGTGGCAGATTTTTTGATGGGGACAGCAGTACTAAACCGGTTTCAAAACTTAGACTCCAGCTGCGAAAAACTGTCAATGGATCTGGCTGGGAGACCTTCAAACCAAAGGCGTGCGACTCCTGACAACGTCATAACAAATATTTGGCACAAAGTCGCGTCACTGTGAGTTTGGAATTGCACAAAGTCTTTCACCTTGTTAAGTTGGGAAATGGGATCCTTGGTGCCGTCATAGGACTCCGTAGGGAGTTTCACATGTCGACTGACTCTGTGACGTCTTAGAAGGTTATGGAGCCTTTGTTCAAAAATACCCAGACTTATATTTACCAAAGACAATGAGTTTCGCTCTTATGTTTCATATCCCATGGATCATATATTGGGAGTATGAAATAACAGACAAAACAGAGCAGGATCAACATCCAATACTTATCAGACCCAGACTATGACAACGACATGATGGCAGAGCTCTATCCAGAGCTTGGAAGAAAATAAAAATTTTAAAAAAAAAAAAAGGAGAGAGTGAGAGAGAAAAGAAAATACTGCAAACATGACTCCTATTGCAAAAGATGAAACTAGACGGGGACAAAAAAGAAAAAGAAACTTTTACCCTGAATTCTATACTCAAGGAAAATTCTCAGAAAGAAGAATAATGATCATTAAAAGACGACAAGGAGAATCAATAAGAAACGCGTGGCAGACTAGAAGACGACAGAGATTTAGACTACAAAGACGTTTGAAGATTTCAACTATTCAGACAAAATAGACATGTCAGACATCAATTATGAAAAGAAGACAAGACCCTTTGCCGACACCAAGACGATCATGGCAGACAGCTTTTAGAAAGAAAAGAAGAATTGTAAAAGAGATAAGATCCAATTTCGTATATGTCTTGGCTACCTAAAACCTCCTGTGGTGACAGTTGGGAAGAGTCAAAACCTCCTTACCCTTACCCCCCTCAGAAAGAGAGCTACTTGGCTCCGCTACCATTTCTGAACCGGATCGTCTTTGTAGGAAAGTTGAGTCATTTTCAGTGCGTCTACGAAGATAAGTTCCATCATTCTGCGGTATGTATAAGTCGGGATTCATTCCTTCTAAATTAAGAATTTGATGAGGAGTATAGCTTTTTCCAGGTATATTAGAATCTGGTTTTAAGTATGATGAAGATGGTGAGTTTGGAGAATCGTGAATTATATTAGGTCTTCTTGGAAAAGGTCTGGTTGATTGAGAAGATGAAGGTCTAGAGATAGTAGGTCTAAAGTTGAGAGGTTGATTAAAAGATGGTCTACTTGCAGCTCCTCGTGCTCTTGGTCTAAAGACATATTGGTGATAATTAGATCTATATGCTGGAGCATGACTAGATGAAGGTGTATTTTGATTTCTATTTATGGTTTTAAAAACTTTATCTATAGTTTTGTTTGTTGCTATTACCATGTTTCTCAAAAGTTCTATTTTAATTAAATCTTCATTCCATAATGGAGTTCTGTCTGTTGATAATGGAACAGCATTATCTCTTCCGTCATTACTATCTGGGTTAAGATCTTCGATATAAGCATTGTGCATAAATGTTAGGTGTGATACTAATTCTTGTTTAAGATGTTCTAAATCTGATAGTCTATCAGTTATTAGTACAGCTAAACATGTGGCTAATTTATCCCAAATAGACATGATGCATGTAAGATGAGAAAACCAAAATTTAAAACATTTAAGAAAGCTTTAAAGTATAATTGAAACGTTGTATGAAACTTAAGCGTATTAAACTTACAGTGATGTTGCTCAAGATATTTGAAAGCTTTTCTCAAAGGTTTTTGTAATTTTGGAAATTTTATTTCTGATTCTGCCTCATAACTGAGGACTTCTTCCCTTTATATAGGGATTACATGTCTAGCGGATTTCAAAATAGATTACAATTCTCTAAACTAAGAGATAAGAATCTTATCGCTTTTACAATTCTTCTTTTCTTTCTAAAAGTTGTCTGCCATGATCGTCTTGGTGTCTTGCTAGCTGGTGTCGGCAAAGGGTCTTGTCTTCTTTTCATAATTGATGTCTGCCACGTCTATTTTGTCTGAATAGTTGAAATCTTCAAACGTCTTTGTAGTCTAAATCTCTGTCGTCTTCTAGTCTGCCACGCGTTTCTTATTGATTCTCCTTGTCGTCTTTTAATGATAATTATTCTTCTTTCTGAGAATTTTCCTTGAGTATAGAATTCAGGGTAAAAGTTTTTTTTCTTTTTTGTCCCCGTCTAGTTTCATCTTTTGCAATAGGAGTCATGTTTGCAGTATATTCTTTTCTCTCTCACTCTCTCTCCTCTCTTTTTTTTTGTTTTTTTGTTTTCTTTTTAAATTTTTTTCCAAGCTCTGGATAGAGCTCTGCCATCATGTCGTTGTCATAGTCTGGGTCTGAGTTTGCCTGTGTATACGATTCTCCTCCATCTTCATCGTCCGAGAAGTGGGATAATCTTTGTAGGAGTTCTTTCTTCATCTTCCGTCTGGCTGCTCTTGCCGATGACTCTGCTTGAGCTGGGTCTGTTTGAAACCTTGATTGTCCTCTAGGTGGTGGATTATCAATAGTAGATTCTGATAATGTCTTTAGGACTGCGAATCTTGAAGCCTGTTCTTGTGGAAATCTTTTCCACCATTTCACTTTGAATCGTCTGATAAGTATTGGATGTTGATCCTGCTCTGTTTTGTCTGTTATTTCATACTCCCAATATATGATCCATGGGATATGAAACATAAGAGCGAAACTCATTGTCTTTGGTAAATATAAGTCTGGGTATTTTTGAACAAAGGCTTCATAACCTTCTAGAATTGAGTCTGAAAAACATATTTCATGAGCACCAAAATGATGCCACCATCTATGGAACCATATCTGAAAATTAACCAAAATGTTTCTGTCAAAGTGGAAGAACCATGAGTGTCCTCCTGTTGAGTATAAGAACGCATGGTGCCATGCCATCTGGTAGTCATGGTAATCAAAACCTTTAGGAATAAAAGGTTGTGAAAACATTCTTTTTGTATATGGGTTCATTTTCCAGTCTATTGGGGTTAGGATTCTAAAAATTCTACATTTCGAATAGGAATATCTGTCTGGCCTTGCTTCAGTAGATTCATGAGTGATTTCAACCGAATCAGTGTCTACCAAAATAAACTCATAAAAGTTTCTGGTTTTTTCTAAGTCTGTTGGGATGTAGTGAAAGTCTTTTGGAAACAGGTTTGAGGTGATGGATCTCAAATCTGATCCATATTCAGGTTCAATATACCCAATGTTTTTGGCAAAAGGTTTGAGTATTGGGCCTGATCTGTCTTGGGCTTTTGTCGGGTATGTCTGGTTTTGTGGTCTTGGTATATTGCCTAATACTGTTGATCTTTGGGTTATTGAGGCTGGTGATTTTGGTGGTTGGACTTGTAGGGCTGGTATGAGTCTAGGAAGAGTTCTTGGGCTTGTCATTCCTTGAAGGAATAGGTTTGGGTCTAATGTCTTTGAGGTAGGCGTCTGTGGTCTTGGTGTTTGTGGTCTTAGGTTGTCGAATCTGTTTGGGGAGTCTGGTATGCCTGCTATCGTCATTGCATATGATGCCTTTGTCTTTTTCTTTGAATCCACTTTGGTCGTCATTTTTCTTCCCCTGTAGAAACTCTCTTGATAGAAAGTCTGGTAAAGAGTTGTCTTTTCCTGAGATGTATTGTTTTTCGAAATCAAAGTTTGAAAGTAAAGCTTGCCATCTGGCAAAAATCTATTTTGCAACAAGGTTTTTCACGTCTTTTTTTAAAACAAATTTTGCACTTTGACAATCTATTCTTAAAAGAATTTTTTTGTTGAAAACATCATCTTGAAATTTGTTGATGCATAAAACAATGGCTAATATTTCTTTCTTTATTGTCGAATAATTCTTTTGAGACTCTATCCATAATCCCGAATAATATCTAATTAATTGCTCTTTTCCTTCAATTTCCTGTTTTAATATTCCTCCGTATCCTATGTCTGACGCGTCTGTCTCTACTATTAGCTTTGCTAAAGGGTCTGGAATTCCTAAGCATGGGAGAGTTTTAACCTTTTCTTTGATTAATTTTACCACTGCAGTGTGTTCTTCTGTCCACTCAGTAGGAGTCTTTTTTAATCTGGCGTATAAAATTGAACAGGTTGATCTAAGATCTTTTATAAAATCTGAGACGTAATTTAAGCATCCAAGGAATCTTTGAAGTTGTGTTTTATCTTTTATTTCGTCTGCGAATTTGCTAGCAGAGTCTATTGATCTACTTATAGGACTAAACATTCCTTGATGGATGTTGAATCCTAAAAATCTTATATTAGTCTGACATAGTTTCAGTTTTGAGGTTGATACTACAAGTCCATTTTCTTTTAATATTTTCAAGAATTTGTTGAGATGATGGAAGTGCTCGGTTACTGATTTTGAGAAAACTAGCACATCGTCAATGTATACTATGGTAAATTTGGTGTATGGGTTTAAGATGTCATTCATCATCTTTTGAAACTCTGAAGGTGCATTTTTTAAACCAAAAGGCATTACATTCCATTCGTAATGTCCTAATGGAACCGTGAATGCTGTCTTATATCTATCTTCCTCTTTGATTTGGATTTGCCAGAATCCAGATTTCATGTCAAATTTAGAAAATATCGTTGCTCTATGTAGTCTTTTCAGTGCGTCTACGAAGATAAGTTCCATCATTCTGCGGTATTTTCCTACAAAATGACTCAACTTATCTTCGTAGACGCACTGAAAATGACTCAACTTTCCTACAAAGACGATCCGGTTCAGAAATGGTAGCGGAGCCAAGTAGCTCTCTTTCTGAGGGGGGTAAGGGTAAGGAGGTTTTGACTCTTCCCAACTCTAACCACAGGAAGTTTTAGGTAGCGTTCGGCGTTGGTCAGCCGTTAAATCCGTTGGTTTAGCCGTAAAGCCCAGTGAGGTAGGTGGTCCCGGTGGTGGTCCCGACGAATTCGCCTAAAAACTACTGTAGTAAGAGGAAAAAGAAGAATATAAACAATTTTACCTTTGTCTCCAATAGAGAGATAGATATTAATCTCTGAAATCATGGAAAGAATTGGAAATCTTTTTGGAAGTTCCAGCAATAATAATAAAAATGAAGAGGATTTAGATGATTATAATAGACAAGAAGTTCATATTGCAGAAATAGAACAAAAACTTAGAAATTGGTCAATACCTAAAGAAAAGGTAAAAGACATATACGAAATTGGATCTTTTAAGCTATTTCACGATTACGTTATAGAAATGACAGAACGTACAATTCCAGTAAATCCCTTGCAAAAGACAATTCAATTAATTGAAGAAAAACAAATCAGAAAATTCAGAAAGAAATACAAACTTTTACATATTGGATTAATACATATAGCAACCAAACCGTTATATAGACTAGGAATGGATACACCCATCCTAATGTGTTTAAGAGATGCACGATTTAAAAGGTTTAATGATTCCTTGCTAGCTATATTTCAGTCAAATCTAACACAAGGACTAGTATACCTAAACTGCTATCCAAACTTTACAGTTTCTTTAACAGATCCTAACATACTAAAGGTTTTAGAATTAAACATCGACACTTTAGACAACATGATTGAAGGATCTAAGAGTGTGGCAATGATATACAGAATTTATTACAAAGTCATGTCCACAAATATAAATCCAAGAGCTTTGAGAAATTCTCCCAAAAATGAATCCCTTTTAATAGAAGCCAATACTAAGCACGCTATCATACAAACTCCGAAACTCTTACAGTGGAATCAAGTAACTTTTCCAGACGAATGGATATTGCCTAAAGTAAATGAGTCTCGAGCGTTAGTACCAAGAACCCAACCTGCAGGGACAGAAGAAGACGATGAGGGAAACATTAGACTAATATTTGAACCACATAGACGAAGTATTAATATAACTGAATTCAGACCATTAGAATCCTCAACTATCGCAAGATTGGCTAGTAGTCTCGAAATACCGAGGTCTAGATTAACTAGGAGTCAATCTAACTCTGTTTTAACAGGAATAAATTTAGCAGGAGTTGATTTTAACCGAACCATACCTAGACCAATATACACAGATCAAAATAGTTTTCAAACCTGCGAACAAGAAACGGTAAGAACACCGTCACCTACAGAAAGTGACATGAGATATACAAATCAGATTAACATAATCACAAGGAAATATGAAATAGACAAAGAAAGATTAAGAAAAGAATTTGATCATCCTTCCAATAATAATATAAGAACTCATTTCTTTAATTATTATACGAAAGAACAAAAAGACAGTATAAGAGAACAATTTTATACATATCTAAATGAGGTAAAGATACATGTACCCTTTTTTACCTGGTTTAAAAAACAAAGAATTATTAGACACGGACAATATAAATGTTATCAAAACACCAGTTCAAAATTGGAAAACAACCACTAATGATGAAATCAAAGCGGTATATCCACCATTTGAAGAAATTAAGATAAAACATCATAATATAGATATATCTGCATCACCTTTAAAGGATGTGAAAGAAGAAAATAGAGATGTTAAAATAAAAGACATAAAAAATATACAATCCCAGAATAATTATACAAATATCTTATTAAATACCATGGCACAACAACTTAATACGATAGGAGAAAATACTCCCCCTAAAGTGCATTATACAGGACATACATATGTAGGAGAAGGAAGTAAGACTCCAATAGGAAAACCATTAAAGATCAGTAATCCGTTAATCAAACCAAATACCATGCCAGGATTTAAAGAAAACTTCAAACTCTCAAGAGAGGACGCACTCCTACAAAAAATTAGTCAAGAATTGGATAAGATAAATACAAAATCAAAAAACCAAATCTCAGTTTTAACCAAAGAAAGTTTAGAAACAATAGCAGATCAGTTCAAAGAACTAGAGATAAATAGAATAAAAGGAACAAGTTATCAAAGACCAGATATCAAACATTTTTATCCAAGACCCTCTTTTCCAGATATGCAATCAGAGAACAAAAATACTAGACAGCAGAATAAATATGATGGTTTAAGTATAGATGAATGGAATTTAGATGGACAAAGTAAACACGAAATTATGAGTATGTTAGCAGCCATGCTAATGGCAGCTACAGCCCACAGAACTAGAAGTAATACTGACAAACAAGTAGCTTATATACTAATGGCTGGATTTTCTGGAATGCTTAAAGGATGGTGGGATAATTATCTCACTCCAGCAGAAAAATTAGCCATAATGAACGCCACTAGAATGGAAGAAAATGAAGAAATAGAAGACGCTACCAATGTTTTAATATTTTCTATTCTAAAACATTTTATTGGAAAATCAGAACAAATTCAAGAAGAAACCACAGAAATACTAATGAACCTAACTTGTCCAAAATTACAAGACTTTTTATGGTATAAAGACATGTTTTTATCCAAAGTATTCTTAAAAGACGACTGTAGTCTTCCCTTTTGGAAAGAAAAGTTTATATCAGGACTACCTAGATTATTTGCAGAAAAGGTTAGAACTAAAATAAAAGAAGCCAATCAAGGAATAATACCCTACGAAGATTTAACATACGGAGAGCTAATAGCTCATATAAATACAGTAGGATTATCCTTATGTACAGACTTAAAATTAAAGGCAAAACTAAAGAATGATAAACTATTAGGAAGAAAAGAATTAGGATCTTTTTGCTCTCAATACGGTTATGAAACCATTAGAGCCCCATCAAGAAGTCATAAAAAATAAAGTAAGCAATACAGGAGATCGTATAAGTCTAAGTACACAGAAAAGCCCAAAGAAAGATCTTTTAGACCATACAAAAAGACATATCACAGGAAAAAGTATAATAATTATAAAGGAAAGAAAAGAACAAACACTAGACAACCCACTTGTTATAAATGTGGGAAAGTAGGTCATTACCAAAACGAGTGTAAGATGAAAGAAAAAATACAAGCTTTAGAATGTGAAGAAGAGTGCAAAGAAGAACTTGTACAATTATTAAATGAAACAGAAACTGATGAAGAAATCATAAGCAGTAATAATGAAGTTGTATATGGAATACAAGAAAATACTTCTGAAGAAGAGATAAACTCAGAAGAAGAAGAAGAAGATAACATATGCGTTTGCTCATATAAACAAATCAATGTTATCACTAAAGAAACAGATTTATTAATGGAATTAATTGGTAAAGTTGATGATGCAGAAACTCAAAAAGAATATTTAGAAAAACTTCAAGAGGCTATTAATAGTGACAAAAAGGCAAAGGCCATAAAACCTTATACTATGAAAGATATCGTAAGTAGATTCTCTAAACAAGAATCAGTAGTAACAATCCAAGACCTAAAGGAAGAAATTAGAAAAATCAAGGCAGAAATAAGAACTTTACAAACAGAAAATATCCAATTAAATTTAAGAATGGATATGATAGAAAACAAGAACATTGAAGAATTTATAGAAGAAAATCAAGAGAAAGAAGTTGACTTAAATCAAGAAATTAAAAATGAGGCTTTAGGAATAGTTGATGAAGAACATTACTTAAATGTGATATCTAGAGTAGAATTTCAAAAATGGCATGTTAATATAGAATTAAAGTTAGACAATAATTTTCATATCAATGTAATAGCCCTAGTAGACTCTGGTGCTGACCAGAACTGTATACAAGAAGGACTAATACCAACACAGTACTATGAAAAAACTAGAGAACGATTATACGCAGCAAATTGGGAAAAAATAGATATCAAATATAAACTATCAAAGGCATACATTTGTAAAGAAGGATTCTGTTTTAGACAATCTTTCATATTAGCTAAAGACTTAGGACAAAAGGTAATATTAGGAACGCCATTCCTAACACAAATTTGTCCATTCAGAGTAGAACATGAAGGAATCTGGACCAAAGCAAAAGGAACAGATATTTGTTTTAGGTTTATAGAAAGACCTAGACAAAAGGATCTAAATGTAATAAAAGACTATTCTATAACCAAGAACATTATGCTTATTCAAAAGAGACGACATATAAATTTCCTTACCAAAGAAATAAATTATAAAAGGGTAGAAGAAGAAATTCAAACACCCTCTAATCAGAGAAAGGTTAAAGAATTTCAAGAAAGATTTGAAAGAGAAGTCTGTGCAGAAGTTCCAAATGCATTTTGGAACAGAAAGAAATATGTGATAGACTTACCATATGAGAAAGATTTTAATGAGAAAAATATACCCACTAGAGCTAGACCAATTCAGATAAATAAAGAATTAATGGAATATTGCAAAGAAGAAATACAATCCTTACTAAATAAGAAATTAATAAGACCTAGTAAGTCCCCCTGGTCGTGTGCAGCTTTTTATGTACAGAACCATGCAGAGCTTGAAAGAGGAGCACCTAGACTTGTAATAAATTACAAACCTCTTAATAAAGCACTCAGATGGATTAGATACCCTATACCTAATAAAAGAGACTTAATAAAAAGACTACATGGAGCAACGATATTTTCTAAATTTGACATGAAATCTGGATTCTGGCAAATCCAAATCAAAGAGGAAGATAGATATAAGACAGCATTCACGGTTCCATTAGGACATTACGAATGGAATGTAATGCCTTTTGGTTTAAAAAATGCACCTTCAGAGTTTCAAAAGATGATGAATGACATCTTAAACCCATACACCAAATTTACCATAGTATACATTAACGATATGCTAGTTTTCTCAAAATCAGTAACCGAGCACTTCCATCATCTCAACAAATTCTTGAAAATATTAAAAGAAAATGGACTTGTAGTATCAGCCTCAAAACTGAAACTATGTCAGACTAATATAAGATTTTTAGGATTCAACATCCATCAAGGAATGTTTAGTCCTATAAGCAGATCAATAGACTTTGCTAGCAAATTCCCAGACGAAATAAAAGACAAAACACAACTTCAAAGATTCCTTGGATGCTTAAATTACGTCTCAGATTTTATAAAAGATCTTAGATCAACCTGTTCAATTTTATACGCTAGATTAAAAAAGAGTCCTACTGAGTGGACAGAAGAACACACTGCAGTGGTAAAATTAATCAAAGAAAAGGTTAAAACTCTCCCATGCTTAGGAATTCCAGACCCTTTAGCAAAGCTAATAGTAGAGACAGACGCGTCAGACATAGGATACGGAGGAATATTAAAACAGGAAATTGAAGGAAAAGAGCAATTAATTAGATATTATTCGGGATTATGGATAGAGTCTCAAAAGAATTATTCGACAATAAAGAAAGAAATATTAGCCATTGTTTTATGCATCAACAAATTTCAAGATGATGTTTTCAACAAAAAAAAAATTTTAAGAATAGATTGTCAAAGTGCAAAATTTGTTTTAGAAAAAGACGTGAAAAACCTTGTTGCAAAACAGACTTTTGCCAGATGGCAAGCTTTACTTTCAAACTTTGATTTCGAAATACAATACATCTCAGGAAAAGACAACTCTTTACCAGACTTTCTATCAAGAGAGTTTCTACAAGGGAAGAAAAATGACGACCAAAGTGGATTCAAAGAAAAAGACAAAGGCATCATATGCAATGACGATAGCAGGCATACTAGACTCCCCAAACAGATTCGACAACCTAAGACCACAAACACCAAGACCACAGACGCCTACCTCAAAGACATTAGACCCAAACCTATTCCTACAAGGAATGACAAGCCCAAGAACTCCTCCTAGACTCATACCAGCCCTACAAGTCCAACCACCAAAATCACCAGCCTCAATAACCCAAAGATCAACAGTATTAGGCAATATACCAAGACCACAAAACCAGACATACCCGACAAAAGCCCAAGACAGATCAGACCCAATACTCAAACCTTTTGCCAAAAACATTGGGTATATTGAACCTGAATATGGATCAGATTTGAGATCCATCACCTCAAACCTGTTTCCAAAAGACTTTCACTACATCCCAACAGACTTAGAAAAAACCAGAAACTTTTATGAGTTTATTTTGGTAGACACTGATTCGGTAGAAATCACTCATGAATCTACTGAAGCAAGGCCAGACAGATATTCCTATTCGAAATGTAGAATTCTTAGAATCCTAACCCCAACAAACTGGAAAATGAACCCATATACAAAAAGAATGTTTTCACAACCTTTTATTCCTAAAGGTTTTGATTACCATGACTACCAGATGGCATGGCACCATGTGTTCTTATACTCAACAGGAGGACACTCATGGTTCTTCCACTTTGACAGAAACATTTTGGTTAACTTTCCGATATGGTTCCATAGATGGTGGCATCATTTTGGTGCTCATGAAATATATTTTCCAGACTCAATTCTAGAAGGTTATGGAGCCTTTGTTCAGAAATACCCAGACTTATATTTACCAAAGACAATGAGTTTCGCTCTTATGTTTCATATCCCATGGATCATATATTGGGAGTATGAAATAACAGACAAAACAGAGCAGGATCAACATCCAATACTTATCAGACGATTCAAAGTGAAATGGTGGAAAAGATTTCCACAAGAACAGGCTTCGAGATTCGCAGTCCTAAAGACATTATCAGAATCTACTATTGATAATCCACCACCTAGAGGACAATCAAGGTTTCAAACAGACCCAGCTCAAGCAGAGTCATCGGCAAGAGCAGCCAGACGGAAGATGAAGGAAGAACTCCTAGAAAGATTATCCCACTTCTCAGACGATGAAGATGGAGGAGAATCCTATACACAGGCAAACTCAGACCCAGACTATGACAACGACATGATGGCAGAGCTCTATCTAGAGCTTGGAAGAAAATAAAAAATAAATAAATAAAGTAAATAAAAAGAGGAGAGAGAGTGAGAGAGTAAAGAAAATACTGCAAACATGACTCCTATTGCAAAAGATGAAACTAGACGGGGACAAAAAAGAAAAAGAAACTTTTACCCTGAATTCTATACTCAAGGAAAATTCTCAGAAAGAAGAATAATGATCATTAAAAGACGACAAGGAGAATCAATAAGAAACGCGTGGCAGACTAGAAGACGACAGAGATTTAGACTACAAAGACGTTTGAAGATTTCAACTATTCAGACAAAACAGACATGGCAGACATCAATTATGAAAAGAAGACAAGACCCTTTGCCGACACCAAGACGATCATGGCAGACAACTTTTAGAAAGAAAAGAAGAATTGTAAAAGAGATAAGATCCTTATCTCTTAGTTTAGAGAATTGTAATCTATTTTGAAATCCGCTAGACATGTAATCCCTATATAAAGGGAAGAAGTCCTCAGTTATGAGGTAGAATCAGAAATAAAATTTCCAAAATTACAAAAACCTTTGAGAAAACCTTTCAAATATCTTGAGCAACATCACTGTAAGTTTAATACGCTTAAGTTTCATACAACGTTTCAATTATACTTTAAAGCTTTCTTAAATGTTTTAAATTTCTGTTTTCTCATCTTACATGCATCATGTCTATTTGGGATAAATTAGCCACATGTTTAGCTGTACTAAGAACTGATAGACTATCATATTTAGAATATCTTAAACAAGAATTAGTATCACACCTAACATTTATGCACAATGCTTATATCGAAGATCTTAACCCAGATAGTAATGACGAAAGAGATAATGTTGTTCCATTATCAACAGACAGAACTCTATTATGGAATGAAGATTTAATTAAAATAGAGCTTTTGAGAAACATGGTAATAGCAACAAACAAAACTATAGATAAAGTTTTTAAAACCATAAATAGAAATCAAAATACACCTTCATCTAGTCATGCTCCAGCATATAGATCTAATTATCACCAATACGTCTTTAGACCAAGAGCACGAGGAGCTGCAAGTAGACCATCTTTTAATCAACCTCTCAACTTTAGACCTACTATCTCTAGACCTTCATCTTCTCAATCAACCAGACCTTTTCCAAGAAGACCTAATATAATTCACGATTCTCCAAACTCACCATCTTCATCATACTTAAAACCAGATTCTAATATACCTGGAAAAAGCTATACTCCTCATCAACTTCTTAATTTAGAAGGAATGAATCCCGACTTGTACATACCGCAGAATGATGGAACTTATCTTCGTAGACGCACTGAAAATGACTCAACTTTCCTACAAAGACGATCCGGTTCAGAAATGGTAGCGTAGCCAAGTAGCTCTCTTTCTGAGGGGGGTAAGGGTAAGGAGGTTTTGACTCTTCCCAACTCTCACCACAGGAGGTTTTAGGTAGCGTTCGGCGTGGGTCAGCCGTTAAATCCGTTGGTTTAGCCGTAAAGCCCAATGAGGTAGGTGGTCCCGGTGGTGGTCCCGACGAATCTCTTAGAAGATGGGAATTTGTCGTGTATGCGGTACGTAAGGCTCTACTCACCCATGAGCGAGTTGCACAAAGCTGGCTGGTGTAGTCGTCGTGGATAAGGTCAATGAAATGTTTCTGTGTTGTGGAGGCGATAACGGTTGTCCAGTGACAATAAATGAAGTGAAAATAGTCTGAGAAGGAACACTCAGTTCGGAAACACTAGGCGTGAATCTTGCGGCTAACTCGGTTAAATGGTCTAACTGAGCATGAAGAGTGGATATTGAATTCACAAAAGGGTTATTAGCGCTATCCATCATAGATCCCATTGGAGGAGGAGTGGAATAGCTAGATCCTGCCATTTGAGAAAGAGGAATTTGCATCTGGGAAAAAGGTGTTCCCGTTGTTTGTCCGAAGGAGAAATCTTACGACCTAGAGGGATTTCTTGCATTGTGGCAAAAACATCAGTAGTAGCGAAAGGGAAAAGTTCTCTGCGGATCGCAAAATGAATGCTAGAAGGCTGAGGTGGTGTAGACTCCGAATCAGAAGCCATGATCCTTCAATCTTCGAGAAAACAGAGCTTGGCTATTAAGGACGCTCACTTAATAGAACCAAAGCTCTCAATGAAAGCACTAGTTTGATAAGATTCGGACTTCTGGGGAACCAGGGGTGAGGACTATGGTCGTTCGAAGTTGCTATACTCGCGCGTCCGGTGTACCTGCAAAGCGCCGGATGGGGGGCTCCGGCGTAGACACTCCGATGCTTAAGTCAGTATGGTTGTTCCAAATGGCAGGGGTTCGACTAGCAATCAAAGGCTTACCTCTCATCTTGAATGGTGGGGTATTTATAGGCGCAAATGCGGGAGTTACCTCTAGGGGGTGGGCGTTATCCAGGAAAGATAACGCCTCGAGTGTCGTCATTGTTGTCCTGGGATGGGATAACATCGTGCGCATGGGCAGATAACGCGTGAGACACCCCCCTCCCCCCGCCGCTGATGTCGACCATCCCAGGGTTCCTCGCTTGGTGAAGGGCGACATCTTCGATGAGGCACGCCCGATTGGTGCTACAGTAATCCGGCCTTATCGCTGAGTGTAAAGACGACAATGCCCCTGGAATTGCCTCTATTGTTATCAACCGCACTTTATTTGATATACATGATCACTGCCTTCCTGCTCTTATAACTACACCAAGACCTCGACGCTTGTAGTCACATTGTTTATCCCTGTGAGCACTTTGAGCCTTCATGCTGTAATTCTTTATGTGTGATAAATGCGTAACGAGACACTAGCTAGGTTTGCATAATATCCAAGGTATTGGCACCATTAGACATGAGATAGCAGTAAGATGACATAGGACTTTGCTCAATTTTTTGTATTCAACACCTTCCATCAGCATGACCCCGCCACTGACCTTTTCTCTACACTCTATACTTTTGTTCCTTCATAAGCCATTCAAGCCTTTCTTTTATTTGTTCTTGACCCATCCTTATTTGGTTAGTAGTATCCGTTGACGGTTGCTGTTAGGGTTGAAGACAGAAGATGAAAATGGCCTAAGTGTGGGGGAACGGAATGCGCAGACAGGCCTCGTTGGGGAAGGTAGAAGAAAATGGGAATGAAAGACTGCTACACCAAAACAGAAAGAAAAAGAAAGATGAAAAAGGTTTGTGCTTGCTCTGCTACTGCTCGTCTTGTAAAAAAAAAAAAAAATATATATATATATAACAAAATAAATAAATAAAGTGTTCAAAGAACACAATGAAAGCAGAGGCAAGCATAGAAAGAGCAGCAAGAGCTACCAGTATTGACCCAGGAAAGGAATTCCCCAGCAGAAGAGAAGAACTTGAGCATCGAGCCCTTGCTGTTATCGGCTGACGGATACTGTTTACCAAATCCTTTTCCTCTCTGCTAAGGATTTCTTTCTATCTTTTGAGCTGACTCCTCCTCTTTGTTTTCTTCCTTTCTTCCTTCTTATTTATATTTCTCATATCTTTTCTTTCTCTTCCTACACCGCACATCACCCTTTTCTAGCAAAGTCCTTTGGATTATTAGAATGCCCATGCATGTGTACTGTCACTCGGATTGACATTGCAAATCTGACCCCTGTGCTATGTTATTTGCATTCTTATGAGCGTTAAACACCTAGCCCTGGTTCTGAGTGTGAGTGCATACACTTTATCTTGTAAGGACTATTTGCGACTTGATTCGTGTGAGAAAGTCTTACCCTTGGGGTCGTTATTACTTGCGACTTGATTGGTGTGAGAAAGTCTTACCCTTGGGGTTGTTATTCCTTGGGTTTGATGCAGATGCTTCCTTAGGTGTGCGATTGTGTATTGTTTAAGATATGGTGTGTGACTGACATATTTTCTAGTTGCTTAGGTTGACTGTGTGTGTTCTAGATAGGTGGTTGTTCTTAGTTTTTACTTGATGCAATGCTCGAGGACGAGCATTAGGGTAGTGTGGGGGAATTTGATAGTGTGTATTTTATTCATATTTTTATCTCTTTTTCTAGTCCACTTTTGATCTTGATGCTACTGATTTGAGTCTGTTTCCTTCCTTTTTACAGATTTGTACTTAGAGAAGGAAAATCATAGAAGTGCACACTTTTAGTTGTATTCTGACGAATATTGAGCGTCGATGCCTTGCAGTTGTTAGTTCACAGAAGCTAAGAAGTCCGACGTGGAAAAGAAAATTCCCGGAAGAGGAAATTCGACAAATTCGATCTTTTATTCCCGCGATATTTTAGCTTAGCAGAAGATATATTTTAGGAAACCTACTTCTATTAGACTTAGGATTCTATTTTCTATTTACTATATATACTTTAGTAAATTAGAGTTTTAGGAACTTCTTCCCTCTCAGATTTTGTCATTCCATACTTCCGCCTCCGACGCCTTTCCTCTTTTGTAATAATCCCGGAACTTTAGCTCCGACCGATAATAAGTAGCAATTTACAGTATTTTCTTACTTTCTCTTTTATGACGTTCTTCTTTAATTATCTTATTTATTTAATTTTCGATATGAGTAGCTAAATCTCTTCTTTTTAGTAAAGGTCGTCGAAGGTTGCATAAGTTAGCGGTGAGGTCAAATCGAGCTTAACAAATCCCTATGTTTGTATTTGCTTATTTATCAATTGCTTGTCAATTTATCTAGGAACGGTTAGAGGTCCGTCTAACTAATAATTGAATATAGGTAATTACCGCCATCTATGCAGTAATAACTAACGTGCGGCTACATAGTAAAGTAGGCAACTAGATCAGGGTCATCAGGTCGTTGGTACAATCTGACTAGGGTAAATAACCAATTGGGGTAGTGTCTCGAACATACTGAGTATCTCGCCCTAGGTGTGTCGTTCCTCTTCGTCATGGGCGTCTGAGTATTGTCTTTATAAACATACCTTGGAGGATGGCGGATTGTCAAGGTCACCCCATAAACGTACCTTGGGGTCACTTCTCTTACGAAGAAAAGTAGGGGACCTAAACGTACCTGGACCCCATAGCACACCTATAAACTAGGAACATAAAACCCTTGCACCAATGACCAACTAACCGCAATGCAACTTGAGATAGATCTTTACTAGGAATCTTTCCCTCATCGATTTCATACTTTTATATATTCTGTTTCATTCTGTTTATTTAGTAGTTAAATCAAACACTCTCTCAAAACCCCCTTTTGGTTACTTGTTCGGTTTGATAATCCCTATCATACGTTGAAGTAACCGCAAAGCTATGAAAAATATCAAAGAAAGTTTAGAAGACAAAATAGAAGGTATTAAAATTATATTAAAGAATTACAAGATGAACATGAAGAAATACTAGAAGAACAATTTTATGAAATATTTATTAAAGAAGAAATGTTAAGAATCAAATTTGTAAGAGAAATTTACAAAATGAATCCAAAAAATGATACAAGTCCAATAATTAATAAGATAATAAGTGATATAAAAGGTCTTAAAATAACAAGAGAATACAGAATTAATGATAATCACAATAAAATAAGAACTATAAAACAAAACAAGGAAATGAATAAGAATGAAAAAGAATGACAACTAATTGATATTAACGAAAAAATAAAAATAGATGTGAAAATTTGTAAATTACTAGAAATTGTATAACAAATCTTTTATTAACACCGACGGAGCGGAAGCAAGCAAAGGGAGCGCCATACTAGCTTAGGGTTTTGGGGGATTCTCAGGTGAAGATTCCAATTCTCAATTCTTGCATAACTTCTCATCTTTAAACTAGAAGAAAATCCAACAGTTCCATACTCCCCTGTCGTAAAACTCAATCAAATTCCCACACCCACACCCACACCCACACCCGTCAACATTAACATTAAATATGGCGGATGGTTACTGGAATCGGCAACAGACTCCTGCTTGTCATCTCCCCTCCTCCGCTCCCAATACGCTTAAACGTCACCGCACCGACTATGGTTAGCTCTGTCCTCCTAAACTCATTTCTCTTCTGTTGTGCATTCACATACTTCTCTCCTCTTTCCTGCTCTCCGTGGTTTTTGTAGATTACAAAATAAATTTCGTTTAAACGTCACCGCACCGACTATTGTTTTTTTTAATTGAAACTATTAGATCCTGGAATAGATGTTTATGGATGATCTACTTAGTCCAAAATGGAGCACCTTCTTGTTATTGTGTACATGAACCCTAGTATTCGTTAGAAGATCCACTCTTGACTGTTTGCGAATTGTTGTTTGAATCAGGCATCCTTTCGGAAGCTAAGAATTTAATAATTATCTACTGTTAATTATGCTATTTGGCGCTTTGTAGATGTCACGCCTACTAGGCTTTCTTCAAATCATGAGATGCACGATTATTTGTCAAGTGATGATGATCGTGTAAGGTTTCAGAATGTGAAGGACACTAAGACAATTGGATCAGCATATGATCGCTATCTTCAGAATGCTGTATGCCTCTTGTACCTTTTGCTTGGTTGTATGTGTCCATGCTCACTTGCATTATTGCTTGCTGAACTACCTGCCTTGATCACTTTTGAAGCAAGTTTCTTCGTTTACATCTAGAGAAGCCGGTGCACCTGGTGGTGTTGGGTTGGGAAGAGGTGTTGGTAGTGGGATCTCTGGCATCCCATTGGTTGAGTCTCCCATAATGGGCCACCACCCAAGGACCACCGCTCAAGGTCTGGCACCAAGCAGTCTAGACATTGGTTTCAGTGGGAACCCCCCTGTGGACACTATAGGTAGACCAGACCATGAGACATTCGCTCTACCAAGAGATGCTTCCAACACATTATATATTGAGGGATTTCCGCCTGACTGCACAAGGCGAGAAGTAGCTCGTATCCTTTTGACCATATGTTCCTGTTGAACTAAAACAGCCTGTTTTACTGATTATATGTCTGAGGTACTGGACTCTTACTATTTTGTTGGGTATCCCTAGCCAGACCTTATAGATATCTTCCGTCCTTTTGTGGGGTATAAAGAGGTGAGACTTGTTATGAAGGAATCAAAACATGTAAGTGGACAAGTCAGTTTTGTTGGTCGTTCCCATAGCTGTTATTTTTATTGGTGTAGGAAACTTGACAGATGCTGTTTTATTGGATGTGTAACTGCTTGTTCTTTGTTTTCATGGAAGTGACTTTTTATTCATTGGCAATGCAGCGAGGTGGAGATCCCATTATCCTTTGCTTTGTTGATTTTGTAGATGCAGCCTGTGCAGCAACTGCATTGAGTGCCTTACAAGGTGATCGCTTTTTAATTTCATGTTGAGAGAACATACGACAATACACCTTCATATATATATATATGCATGCATTTGCTTGTATGCACAATGCACCTTCACACACACACACGTGTGTATATATATATATATATATATTCATTTGCTTGTAAGCGCAACGCTCCTTCGTATATATCCTGAGTGTGTAGCTTGATTTTGTTCCGTGGCTTAAAAAATTGTCATGATGATTGTTTTACGGGGTAGGTTCAATGGAAAGATTAAGGTTTGAAAATCAAAGTAATCAGGGTTGTTAAACTTGGGAGTTAAAAGATTTACTTCAAGGTTGTTTCAGTACTACAAACAACATTCTGGAGTACTATAGTAGTACAGTGTTGTTTAAGGCGCGTGCCTGGTGCGCCCAGGCGCTTTTTCCAGGCGCAGCGCAGCCTCAGCGCCAGGTGCTGCACTTTAATCAGGCGCGCGCCTAGAGGCGCCTGATCTGCTTTTTGTTACTTTCCAAGGCGCCGCACAGGCCTTTTTTTATATCTTCCTTTATGAAAACGATGGTATTTAATGCACTTAAATGATGCCAAGCTGTAATTTACAGCTGCACAAGAATGTTAAACGGCAACTACTACAAGATAAGTAGTTTTAAATAGATAAAAATCCTCGTACAAAATAGAAGTTAAATAGATTAATAAGGATTAGCCGTCAAGCACAATAAAATAATAAAAAGAAGAAACAGTTGCAGCACATCATCTTCTACTAGACTGCCACCACCAAACGGAAGAAACAATAAAACCTAATTTCCAGATTCTTTCTACCATATTTTTCTGAGTTTTAAGACTTAATATTTATGCTTTTTAATAGTTTAAGATGTCAGTTCATGATTTAAGTTTATTTTCATTATATTTAGACTTTTCTCAATGTTGTTTCCATGTTTTGACTCAATCTGTCCAGCATATGCTTATCTGCATGGTTTTTACTTTTCTGTGACCAGGCGCGTGCCTTTGGGTGCGCCTGGCGCCAGAAGGTCTTTCCGCCTTAGGTGCGCGTGGAGCCTTTGACAACAATGCTATAGTAGATACTAGAGATGCACAAGGTCTTAGAAATCACAAAGACCTGATTTCATCAGACTACCACAAGCATAATAGGTGGATTTCTGAAATTTCTAATTCTGTAGATTTAAATTTGACAATAACTTGTGCAGACACCCACCAGATCCTCACAGGACTAAGATATAAAACTGAGAAATGACTTTCAATTCTGAACCAAAGTAGAGTGGCCTGCAATTTAGAAAACCAAACCAAGAGTGGAGACTGGTGTCCCCCATTTCCAGGGATGCAAGAAAATATCGAAAATCTCATGGAAAATTGGTAGTTCCCGACTCTTATAAATCATGACCCAAGCTCTTAAACTTTCTGACTTGATGGCAATAACATCAATTCTTATGTGTCCGGTATTAATTTCTAATATAGAAGCTTGTTGCTTATCACTATTTAACCAATATTTTTTCTGAAGTAAGTGAGAGCAGAACATTGAAATCTACATAGCTCTAAATTGTGGCACTGAGCTTTATGATTTGAAGTTCTTGGCACTATGTAACCATCCCTACTCCTCTACAAAGCATGGGGATGCTAACTCAGTGGGTGAAATTTTGCAGGTTATAAGATGGATGATCATGACCCTGATTCTAAGTTTCTGAGGCTGCAGTTTTCTCGCTTCCCTGGTCCAAGATCAGGTCTTGGAAGTCGTGGAAAGAGGTGAACAGGCCCTTTATTAGAACACAGCTAAAGTTTGTATCAGATTTTAGTTCTTGTCCATTATTCCTTTTTGGAGTGTGCATTTTAACTGGGTGATGTCCCAAACTTACAACCCAAATTGCTCAATGCCAGTTGCACTCGAGGGGGTGACAGGGTGATGCAAGATTTCATAGAATAGTATATGAACACACATGGGGAAAAATGTTGTACAACAAGATCTGAATAACACAAGTATTCTGATTTTAGTGGTGTTGATTACGAATGTTTGGAATTTGTAGATCATGGACTTTTTTACCCTTCTTTTTCCGCATTTATTTAATCTAATCGGTATGTCTTGGTGCGCATGTTTTGTGCTCTAAGAGTCTACCTATTGTATTTGATTAATTATATATTTTGCTAAGATATTTTGCATCTTATGAGCCCATCCATTTTACCATGGGAAAACTATTCTGTACGATGCAGTATTTCTGAGGTACTGAATCTACTGATATTTGGTACAAACTATTTATTTTTCTTGCTTTTTCTCTAGACATGCAAGTGCTTAACTTTTTCTTGGTTTCTTTCGCTTCCCTGTTTTTATTGTGGACGCCAAGTGTTTGACATAGTTTAGACAACGGAAGAGCTTTAATTTCTTATTGTTTTGGAAACGGCTTATAAATAGATTTTACCAAAACCCTACTTCGGAGAAACAAGTGCAAATTTCCTTTCAGTTTTGAACTTTGGAATTGAGTAACTTGAATAACAAGGCAAATTCAGTTCCATAAAATGGATTGAGCTAGAAAATCCTAATTGACATTACAAGTTTCATGATTCTAACAACTAGCCGTTAGACCTTTCATATCACATTCTCTTTCGTTGTGGAACTTTAAATTCAGCTGGTCTTTTGGCATCGAGGTACTGAACTTTAAATAGATCACTGAAAGACTGAAACGTTTTTATCAATTCACAACAAATGATTTTTCCAATTTTGAAGTTTTTGATAAAGTTCATCCGGTGTATGTCTGAAATACTGAAACGTTTGCCCAAATATTTAAATCAGTTCCAAACTCTCTTTCTTTTTGATACGTAACATACGTTAAATTTGTCACTTCTCATTGTTTAAAAAACAAAAAAAAAAACTTAACAAAAGCTAACTTCATTATTTTTAAATATTTTAATATTGTTTACTGATATGTTGGCTGGCATTTTTGCAATATTACAGGGAAAGAAAACTCCCTTAATAAATATAAAATGCTTAAAAGGAAAAAAAAGAGTAAAACAAAGTTATCTGTCTAATTAATTAACAAAAACGAAATCAATAAATATATTTCTCATTATAATTAAAATTTGTTGCACTTGCATCATCTTCCTCGACTCACCACCACTATCAGGAAATAGGTGTCAAAACGGGTCTAACTCCATACTCGATATTTCGGGTTAGATCCAAATCTGACCCGTTTAAGACTGGTCGGACATGTACCCAACCTGCACCCAATAAAACGGGTTGGGTTCGGGTCAATCCGTTTGAAACGGGTCAATCCATTTTTTTATATTTTTGTTTAATTTTTAATTTTTTAAGGATAAGGATGATATCTGAATTTGATACTCTAATGATACTTTTGATCCGTTTATAAAGTTGGTCATGAATTTTGTGTGTAATAATAATTAATAATATGACCTAGTGTTATCAGAACGGGATTGAATTATACCGAATTACCATAGATGTATAAGGTTTGGTCCCTATAATATTCAAAATAATTTTTTTTTGCAAAAAATCATAAACAATTTATAGAAAACTTAGAAAAAAAATTTCAGCATTTTTATTATTTTCTTGATTTTTTATATTCTTATAAAATTTTCCCCCATTTTTATTATTATTTTATTTAAGATCAAAACGACGTCGTTTTGATTAATCAGATCAAAATGATGTCATTTTTATTAACCAAAATGACGCCGTTTTGGTTAAACGGGTCAAACGCGTCGACCCGTTAACTGGCAGGTTAAAACGGGTAGGGTCGATTTTAAACGGGTCACTGTAAATGGGTCGGGTTTACCCATTTTGACACCCCTACTATGAAAAAATTACATCATGTCCCAAATCCATAAAATAATAAAAGTAAATTGACTTATGATTAACAATTAAATAGATCACTTAAACAAATGAGTATAAGTGATACGACACTGTCCAGCTTGTTGTTTACAAGCCAAAATGTGAAGCACTTGGGGAGGATTTAGCCTTGAGTTTGTCACACACTAAACAATAACAAAAACAGTAGGAAATGATGGAGAGGCGCAGCAGAAATGAAGAACACAAAAAGGAAGATTTTACCCTTAAGAAGACGGATGAGATTAGAGGAAACTTGAGTAACAAGTGAATGATTTCATGAGGCACGCTTGAGGGATAGCTTGAACACACACAGGGAAGAATGCTCAATATCTTACAAGCACAAATTCACAATATTTCATTCAAACACTCACACACAAACGAAGTAACATCTAGTTACACAAATTGATAGTTTACATTTTACTTGAGAGGTATCAAAGCACTATCAAGCTTAGAAACTCACAAGAGAGTTTAGTGTGAGGAGTATTCTCAAACTTATGAATATACAAATTCACTTTGACATCTAAACTAATGAAAATAAGAAGAAAACTAGCTATTTATACTAGCTTACAAAAATAGCATTTTGGGATAAGTTTGTTGTTCAAAAATATCAAAAATGTCCAACTTTCAAGTAGCTAACGGTATACTATTAGTGCCTAACGGTATGCCATTAGTCACTGGAATAAATTGGCTCCAGAAAATTATCTCTTAAAGGCATACCGGTAAGAGATAGTTTGTGGGCAATAACGCGCGTGCGCGGTGAAAGCTCGATCACGTGGGAGGCTTAGGGTTTGTGTGGGCATATCTCTCGCCTAGGGTTTGCGATAGGTGCATGCATATCTCTCGGCCTTCGGATGTGTGCTCATTCATCACCAAGACTAGGCTAGACATGATCATATCAATAAGGTACAATGACGGTTTGATTTTGAGATTTGTAGTTGAAAAGATAAATAGTTATTTGCTAAATCAAAAGAAAAAAATTTAAAATATGAGATAAATCAGTTTGTGCGCAAAAGTTCAGCTTATGCCCTAAAGTTAAGAATGTGATTGTTAGTGCTCTTTATCTATTTTCTCACTTAAAATCCATTAAAATAGCATCCTTGTGATATTCAAATCATATTTTAAGTTTTTTTGTGAATTAAATTAAAAACATAAAATAAAATTTAGATGCAAAAGTTCAGTGCGCAAAAGTGCCGTTACGTAAAAAGTTTGAGAGACAGAATAAAGTTTGAGACGCAGAAGTATAGTTTGTGCGTATAAATTAAGAATGTGACTCTTTGGTGTTCAAATCCATTCGACTTTCATCCTTGTGATATTTTAATAGTACAATTTTACGCAAAAGTTCAGTTTTTGCGCAGAAGTTAAAAGTGCAACTCTTTGGTGTTGTTAATCACTTTCCTCACTTAAAATACCAAAAAGTTTCATCATAGTGATATTCTTATGAGCTTCTAAGAATGTTTGTGAGTAAAATTCAACAAAATAATATTTTAGATGTAAAAGTTCAGTTTGGGCACAAAAGTTCAATTTGTGCGCAAAAGTATAGTGTTCTCGATCACTTTGTTCACATTAAACCCCTTCAAGATGCATCCTTTTCATAGTATAATGTAATTATAAGAGTGTCTGTGTATAAAATTCAACAAAATAAAGTTTAAGATGCAAAAAGTTTAGTTTGTACACAAATGTTAAGAACTCGACTCTTTGGTATTCTTAATCATTTTCATCACTTTAAATCTATTAAATTTCAACGTTGTGATATTTTTATAAGATTCTAAGGTATTTTTGTGAATAAAGTTCAATAAAACTAAGTTTGAGACGCAAAAGTTCAATTTGTAAGTAAAAGTTTAGTTTGTGCGTAAAATTTAGAAAGCGATACGTTGGTGTTTGATCAATTGCATATTTTGCATTTTGCATGTTGATACTGCTATTTAGGGTATTTATTACACCTATTGTGCAAATAAGTGTCATGGTGTGGCTACCCGATTTTTTACGCATCGTTTTAGCACTTTTTCGTTCATCCCATTATTAGCCCGTTTAAATCAAATTTCTATTGATTTTTGATCTTTGGCTATTTATTTTAATATTCCGCTCCATTTCGTGTCATTTTAGTTTTTTCATATTTTTTACTATCTTTTCGCTCGAATTTCTATCGGTCCCGAGCAAGATGCTTTGGGCTATAGATCAAACGCTTTCTTTCTTTAATTGAAAATTATCTACTATTATTTTGATTCACATCATCTCATTTTATTTTGTTCAATTCACTTCGCTATAGCATTTATTTTTCGTTCGAACTTTTATCGATTTCGGGAAAGTAAACTTAAATCGAACTTTGTCTTTATTTACTGTCTACTATTTATCTTGTCATATATTCTAGTATTTTTTAGTTCAGGCTTTTATTCATTTCGAACGAGTTCGCTCGTACCGTTTGCTCGAACCAAATAATTGAAATGTGCAGGCCCTTCATCATCCATCGTTGATCTGTTGACCAAGCAAAGTCAACCAAGATCAATGCCCAAGATAAATCAAGACTATGCATCATTTCTCCTTCGTGGTTCTTGGCGCAACCGACTCCAAAATATCCCTACAAATCCCTCATCGATGTTGAATGATCATCACAAACCTCCCATCAAGAACCTTCCATCCATCCTTGGCCACACAAGTTCAAACCTGCTCCCTACTCCGACCATGGTCATTAACACCAAGCCTCGTCATCGTGCTTCAAGAAGCTTCGATTAATTCTTAGCCACAAAAGCTCAAACCAACGCCAAACCCTCGCCTATAAATACCCCTCAACCACCAACGAAATAAGGGCACCAAAATTCACTCTCACTCTCCATTTTCTCACTCTTTAGTCACTGCAATGAAAGTGAGTTTTTCCTCCTTAGTTTTTTAATTTCTTTTTGCTTTAAACTTGCTTCAATTGCTTTGTTTTCAAGCTAATTTCATTGTTCTTGCTTCAACTTAATTGCCTACTGTCTTAATTAATTAATTGCTTAATTGTTAGTTTAAATTGCTATTTTTATTTTTGCCAAATTTGCCCACTGTTTTGCATGAAATAAATTGTTTTTTTTGGGTTGGTTGAATTGTTGTGTTCAAGGGGTTTATTTTAGTCATTTTTGTTCTTGTTTCGTTACTGGTTTCTTCCTTGGTCGCCGACCACGGCGCCGACGACGCAAGGAAGAAGATGAAGTAAGGAAGAAGGTGCTGCACGGGAAAGGTGATGGGGTTGCCTTTTTCCAAGCCCATCTTGTTTTAATTAAATTTCTGGGCTTGGTTTTATCCCAAGCCCAGTTGGTTTTTTTATTTAAATCATAGGTCGGGCTTGTCCCCGGCCCATTAAGCTATTTTCGCAATCGAATCCGCTTCATTTGCTATGTTTAATTATCGTGCAAATTATTCGTATGTTTGTATGCAATAAATAATAAGTTGTTTATTTTATTTGCCATGTTTAATTATCGTACAAATTATTTGTATGCTTGTATGCGGTAAATAATTTGTTTGTTTTATTCGTCATGTCTAATTATTTATCAATTGCTCGTATGCGATAAATAATTCGTTTGTTTATTTGCCATGTTTAATTAATTAGTTATTTGCTTGTTTAAAATTAAATAAATGTTTATTTACTTGTTTATTATTTATTATCATTCGAACTATCGCTTATATCGACCTTGTAGGGTAAAATCAAATCTTCACTCGTAAGTACACTTTTTACCCCTTTTTATTTATTCAACGTTTTCCGTACATATATACATGTTCGTATGCATGAGTATTTAGAAATATAAAAAACTCGAATCGTTTCGTATGCATGATTATTTAGAGTCGTTAGAATTAAAATCAATCAATCTCACATGAATAACTTGTTTAAAACACTTGCTTTAAATGCCATGATTAATTATTTTTATTTCCGTTTATATTAATACATGTGTTGTTGGTGGCTTCGATCCCACACCTCGGTTTTATTTAATCATACTTTGTTAGTTATGCATGATAGATCACTTAGTAATTAATTTAATCATGCATAGCCCGATGATAACTGTCGCACCCCTTTTTTGGAATTTTACACGATGCGGGTTTGGGACGAGATGTGACATGAAATCTTGCTCATCTCACATAATGCAATGAAGTCGCCACCCTATTTTGTTTTTAGGTTTAGGGAACCTATCGTTTGAGAACATGGCAGAAAATAAAATAAAAAGCTAAGGCAAAAGTGGGTCTGAACCCGAGAACATTGGTTCAACGTCGTATTATGGACTCGGGAAGGTGTTAGGCACCCGATTCACATCATAAAAAGGTTACCAGATAAACGAGGTGTTTCAATCATGCTTGAAAAACAAAAAAATTCCTAATTTAGTTATCATGCCCAATAGATGAATTAAATCTAATATTTCTAAATAATCATGCATACGATTATAAGAAAACGTTAAAGTAAATAAAACAGAGAGAATTTGTACTTGTTGGAGGGACAAGCATTGATTTACCCTACAAAAATGAGATTGTTAATACGAGAAATAAATAATTGAAAAATAGATAAATGTTTAACAATTTATTGCATACTCAACAATTTTAACAATTAAAAGCAAGCTAAAATAATTATTTAAACATTCAGAACCATGTAAAAATAATTAATGACACAATGCAAGCATACGATAAATCGGCACGAAAATTTAAGTGATGGGCTGAAATTGGGCTCGGTCCAGTGGGCCAAAATTGGGCCTCACCAGCTGGGCGCAAGACTGGGCCCAGGACAACCCAGCCCACGGGGATGGCTGTGTGTGTGGGCTTCAGCCCACGCTTCCCTTCTCCCGCTAGGCTCAAGTAGCCCAACTTTTATTTCTCTTCCGCTGGGCCTGATCTGGCCCAGCATCTCTCTCTCACACGCGGGCACCACGCCCGCGGTTTTCCTTTCCTACTTGGCCTAAAACCAAATTAAATAAACACTGCACTATTCATCATCACATTCCTTGCGTCGCCGGCGCCATTGTCGGCGACCAGGGAAGAAATGGCCTCGATCATGGCACGAATAAGGCCGAAAAAAAACTTTTACGAGCACAGAAACTCGAGCATGCATTCACAGCAAGTTAAATCAACCAAAAAAACCCCTAATTAATTAGAAACAGAATTAATTAAACAAAAAGCTTGAAATTGGATCAAAATGGTCATTGATTGAGCAAATTAAAATGTGGTAATTATTATATATATCAAATATAATTTATTTAAGATCAAAATGGCTAATTATCATTTGAAAACATGAACAAACAAATTTTTGGAAAAACAATTAGAAAAAGAGCAAAACAGGCTAAAAATTTTCAACTGTGAGTAACTTCAACCTTAGGCTAAAGTAGGCAGCTATTCGTGCTAGTGAACCAGTGCTAGAGAGGGAGAGAGGGTTCGTGAATTAGCAAAGAGAAATGAAGGAGCTTGCTCGCTATTTGTAGGGGAGAATCGCGTGGTCGTTTGACGAGGTGGCTGCGCGTGGCAATGAGCAGTGGTGAGGAGCCATAGGTTGAGCAGGTGGGTGAGGAGCCATAGGTTGAGGGTGGATGAGCAGGTTTGGAAAAACGAGGAAGGAAAGGGAGTAGGCTTTTTGAAAAAAATGGAGAAGGAAAAGGTGATGCATTAAATGAAGCTTGGAGGCCAAGGGTGGAAGGAGATGGCCATTGGATGTGTTTGAAGAAAAAAAGTCATGGTGATCAACGGTGATGATGAGAATAAGAGGGAAAATGCTTATTATTTGTTTATTTGGTTCGAGCTAACGGTACGAGAAATCTTGCCTGAAAACGAACAAAAACTCGAACCGAAAATGTTAAAACGTAGAATAAAATAAAAGGAACAGTCCCGACCCAACGTGATACTAAAGCAACGATTCCTCTAAGGGCCAATTACATATTTTTTTAATTTTTTATTTAAACACCTCCTTTTTACTGGTAACCTTTTTAGGATGTGACTCGGGTGCCTAACACCTTCCTGAGTCCATAAATCGACCCCGAACCATCGTTCTCGGGTTTATACCTTTTTGCCTTAGCTTTTATTTTTTGTGCCATGACTTTAGGTTCCCTAAACCTAGAAATAAATAGGGTGGCGACTTCATTGCATTATGCGAGGAATCATTTTATGCTTCGCATCATCCCGAACCTGTTCGCGTAAAATCGAAAAGGAGGTGCGACAGTTTGGCGACTTCACTGGGGAATTGTAGGGTCAAAGTCGGTTTTCTTTATTTTGGAGGTGTTTGTTTTATTTTATTTACTCGCTTAAATAAATTTCTTTCGTGATTGCTATTTGTTACTCACTTTGATAAATTGTTCATATGCATTTCACGTATGAATGCCTTACCGCTGGGCCATTTTTCCGAATAGAATTAGGAAGGTATTAGTGAAGCGCTGTGGACCTAGTGTCTCAGTGTGCGTTCACGAACCCTAACTCGGACTAGAACCCCTAAATGGATTGAAAAGTGGCTTGATTCCGTTAAGGGATCGGTTGACGCTCTATAATTCATTTATTGAGGGAACACTTCTATGGTATCGTCCGAGAGCCTTTTAGCCAGTTAGAAATAGTTAGAGTCACCCCAGCATATGCCTCATATTCGTGTATTTATTTCATTGATACCATGTATTTATGTGTTATGGCTTTACTTTATGTTTATATTGTCCTCACATTTCATCTTTTAAATTTACTAAATACAGGAATTTTACTTCTCAAGCAAAAGCCCCGCCCTACTTGTTCACTTAAGAATGGAAACACCCACGATGCTTTCACTTAATACTTTTAGGATTTCGAGCTACAACGATCAGTTAGAACAAGGGGACATGTTGAAACCAGGTTTTGTTCCCGATATTACGACCAAGATTAGGATGGAGGTAGTGGATTTTGACGTTTCAGAACTTAGTAAATTGAGGAATGAACTAACTGCGGAGGAAGAAATACTATTTCGGTGCAAATACGGGAAACTCGCGGCCTTAATAGATGTGAAGGCCGATTTAGGGTTCATCCGAGCGACTTTGAAGTTTTGGGACCCTTACTACCATTGTTTCTCTTTTGATCAAGGATTGGACCTAACCGAATTTTTCGACAATAGCCTCTCCTCTCAACGAGCTCACAAAGAAGAATGTACCATTTAAATAGGGAGTTAGACAAGAAGAAGCCTTCCAGGAGTTGAAGAACCGACTCATGCAGTCACCGGTACTATCGTTACCGGATTTCAACAAGGAGGTTGAACTGGAGTGCAACGCTAGCGGGATAGGTATTGGTGTAATGCTTACTCAAGAAGGGCCCTTGATAGCCTATTTCAGCTAGAAGTTATCAGGAGCACAACTTAACTACTCCACGTATGATAGAGAGCTATATGCCTTAGTGAGATCACTAATGGTTTGGGAGCATTACCTTTTACCGAACCAATTTGTCATCCATACGGATCATCTGAGCCTCAAACACCTCTAAGGACAAGCGAAGCTCAACAAACGGCAGGCCAAGTGGATGGAACTTATTGAAGCATACCATTACACCATCCAATACATAAAGGGTAAGGAAGATGTGGTTACCGATGCTCTCTCAAGAAGGTACATACTCATTAATTCCCTTGATGATATTTTTTTTTGGATTTGCCCATCTAGTAGACCTTTATAAACATGATGAAACCTTCCATGACATATATGTTGCATGTGAAAAGGGGCCCTACTTGCATTTTATGAAGCATCAAGGATTCCTACTCAAACACAAACGACTTTGCATACCCAAGTCTAGCATCTGGGAGCTACTTATACTGGAAGCCCATCGGGGTGGACTAACGAGCTTTGGCATTACAAAAAAACATTGCATACTCTGAAAGTGCATTTCTTCTGGCCGAAAATGAAAATTGATGTGACGAAAGTCATCACTAGATGCCTTGTGTGCAAACGGGCAAGGTCCACATCCATGCATCATGCAACTTATATGCCATTGTCAGTAGCTAGTCATCCTTGGGTTGATTTATCAATGGATTTTATTCTAGGGCTGCCAAGGTCTAAGATCGGTAATGATTCTATTTTTGTTGTGGTTGACCGTTTTTATAAAATGGTGCATTTTATTCCATGTGCGAAAACTCATGATGTCGTTCTCTTTGCTCATTTATTCTTTCAACATGTGGTACTAAACTTCTCTTCTCCACTACATGTCATCCTCAAACAGATGGACACACGGAAGTGGTAAATAGAACGTTAGGATCACTACTATGAGTCATGGTTAAAACAAATGGTATCAGATGGGAAGATAACATTCCTTTTATTGAATTCGCATATAACCATGAACGCCACTCTATAGTTGGTTTCTCTCCATTTTAGGTAGTATACGAGTTTCAACCCCTAACCCCTCTTGATCTCTTACCTTTACCATTAAATATGCTTAAGTGTGTAAAAGGCGAGACCAAGGCAGAAGAGGTTAAGAAGTAGCATTAGCAGGTGCGGAAGAATATTGAAGCCATGAACGAACGAGTGTCCAACAAACAAAACAAGGGAAACACACCTACATCCTTTGAGCCAAAATAATAGGTTTGGTTACATTGGCACAAGGACATATTTCCACAATAGCGACAAGGAAAACTGAGCCCCCGCGGCAATGGACTGTTTGAAATACTCCACCGGATCAATGACAACGCTTACATCCTTGACTTACTAGGTGAGTATGGATCCGTCAGTAATTCCTTCCATATTAATGATTTATCCCTCTATAATGCAGGCGGCGAGGAGTTTGACGGACTAGATTCGAGGATGAATCCTTTCAAAAGAGGAGGTGATGATGCGATCACGCATACCTTAAAGCTTCACGAACTGGACGTGGCGCTGAGTGGACCAGTAACCCGAAGTAGAACCAAAAAACTGACGCTATGGATAGAGGCGGAGATGAAGATGGAAAGATCCTATCTCGAAGCTCGCGCACTAATGTAGATAGTTACCGGTTAATTCTCAGAAAGTATCGGGAAGACACTTACCGATAACAGTCAACTTTCGAAAGATTTTCGTAGAGTTATCTGGACGCATATATTGTCAGGAACTGTCAACTATCAGAAGCCTTCAGGGAGTTACCGGAAGCCACTATGTACTGGTAATTCTAGCGGGTTGACTCATCCAACAATCTAACGAAACTGCTTCATACTTTTCAGTATAAATTACGAACTCCCTTTCTCATTTTAGGTAGTTTTTGTGTAAAGTGTTTATTGTGTGCGTAGAGAATACTCCGCCCTCTAAACATGAGAAACTCACCTTATAAGAATCAAGTCCAGAAGATGACTTGATTCATTCCAAGTAAAAGATCCACCGTCTTAAACCTTTGATTTACTATTTGTGTGTTAAAATCCCATACGACTTTCAGGATATTTGTAACCGATCAATATCTTGGATTTCTGTATTTGGAAGTTTACTAGCAAGTGTGATTTGGTTTTTCATTATTAATCAATCATTTTGAATTAAGTATCCACTATAAATCCATCGTTGTTATTCTGTTTCCTTGTTCATCGTCATCTTGTTATTCCGCTGCATCCTTCATCTTTTCATTTCCGCAACATTCATCACCTCTGTTTGTAAACCACTTGGGTTTTAATTGATAGCTTGAGCTAGATCCTTAGCTGCAAAGCTCAATCGCATCCAATTCCGTAAAAGGGAACTCGAATCGCGTCAGCCCATCTCCTGATACACATGTTATATATTTACGCACTGTACTTGACACATTGCAGACTAATCAATTGTATGCCAAACATGCTAAGTGTGAATTTTGTCAAGATCATGTCGATTTTCTTGGCTTTGTTGTGAGCATACATGGTGTACTGGTGGACAAGGAAAAGGTGAAGGCCATCCGGGAATGGCCATGTCCGAAGAACGAGAGTGAGGTTAGGTCATTCCATAGCCTCGATATCTTTTATCGAAGGTTCGTGCTAAATTTCTCAATGGTGTCTGCACCTCTCAATGAACTCACCTAGATAAATGTACCGTTTGAATGGGGGGAAAGACAAGAAGAAACTTTTCGGGAACTTAAGAATCGGCTCATGCGGTCACATAACACAAAAGGATGATTGAGTAAACGAACGATTGAAACTTGAGTCAAACTTGATGCACGTCTTGAACACATGGGTATAATTTATCCAGAACAAAACACTCAATATTTCAAGCTCATAAACTCACACAATAATGGAGTAGTAACAAAGTACACAAATCTGATGGTTAACGTTTTACTTGCAAGTGATCAGAGACCCATCAAACTTAAAAGCTTATAAGAGAGTTTAGTGTGAGGAGTATTGTCAACTCATGAATATACAAATTCACTTTGACATCTAAACTCCTAAGAAATAAAGGAAACAAACTATTTATACTAGGTTACAAAATAGGCCTGTTTGGGCAATTTTCGGAAACAATTTTTGGAGTCAAAATTCCCTGTGACTAATGGTATGCTGTTAGCCGTTAGTCACTAACGGTATACCATTACTTGTTGTCCAAAATTGAAAATCGGCCACGCGGGTGCCCAGGGTCGGCAATAGGTGTGTACAGGCTAGGCTTGATCGCATCATCACATTTCCCTTCGAAAGGATTCATCCTCGAATCCAATGTTGGCTCCGCTACCACATGATGTGATCTGACCTCTTATTGAGTTGTTCAAATGTCTCTTAAAGGTATGTCATTAAGAGACTGGTTATGAGGAACTTCGCGTGCGTGCGCGGTGAAAGCTCAGCTACGCGGGTGGCCTATGCTTGGTATGAGCCTCGCCTAGAGTTTGCGATAGGTGTGCGCATGTCTCTCGATCTCTGAATGTGTGCTCATTCATCACCAAGACTAGGCTAGGAGTGATCGCATCATCACCTTTCCCTTCAAAAGGATTCGTCCTCGAATCTATAGATTTAAGTTCATAGTCTTGGCTAGGTAGGTACTATAGGAAAGGGTCCTCGTAGGCTCTAAAATCCTTGACAAAACTCGTAGGAAAATTCTTAAAAATAGGCTCATAAATAGAAGGGAAAGAAATATCAATGTTAGAATGAGCTAAACGATCCTCATTGCTCAAAGGAACGCTCATTGGATTGTTAGCAAACAAAACATTATCTCTAATCCTTTCCTCATTTCCTTTGCTCACATTTACAACCCTCTTTGGTGTTTCCTTGCTCTTTTCACTTTCCAAAGTAGCATTTCCAAATTCAAAGGAAGGGTTGCCAAAAAATTAAAACACAGGTGGTTCAAGGTTTTCACCCGACTCATTTGTTTTACTAGAAGAGGGAAAACGGCTGGAAACAGTTTCATCATAGGGTGGACTGTTTGTCTCACTCTCATTTTTCACTCCACTCCTCTCTCTTGATAATTCGGGAATAGATGAAGAAGAGGATGTAGAAGGCTGAGGATGTGTCCTCTGATATTCGTGCCCTTGCGGTGAAAACATTGGATAAGAGGGGATGGGTGCCGGAAACTCTTCTCTTCGAAAAAATTGGGATCACTTGCGCGCCTCCAATTTTGATGCAAAATAGAACATGGATTGTAAACTTGTTAACTCGTATAACTCAACTTGACATCTAATCCTTTCATTCAATCCAATTTCAAACCTTTGCATGATCTCACCCTCATACTATAGAGTGTTGGTTTTGATAAGTAAATCATCAAACTCTTCATAGTAGGCTCTCATAGATTTGGACCCTTGTTGGATTGAACACAACTCATGTTCTAACATCCGCTGATGGTGTGAGGGTACAAATTGTTTGCGCGTCACTTGCTTCAATTCATCCTAAGTAGCAATCAGTTCCATTCGCCTCCTTTCCCTTTCACGACTTAGTTGGTACCACCATCCATAAGCATAATCATTAAGTGTCTTGACAGCAAGCTTGATTATCTTGCTCTTCGAAGGTTGATGTCAATCAATTAGGCGTTGGTGTTGGTATTCCTATTCAATATGCTCGACCAGATTGGTTGTTCCTCTAAAGATGTGAAGTGGAACCCGGGGGCTGCTGGAAGTGTTTCAGACACGAGGGAATGGAGCACTAGTAGAGGGGCCATGGCTAAGGACTTACTCGAAGGGACATAGCTAGAGTGTTGCAGAATTCAACTATGGGATGGCTGCATATGTCTCGATATGGGCGACCAGTCTTGAGGGAAAGATTGATCCCATCGGTCTTGATAGTAGCAAGACATTGGTGATGCGTTCCTTATAGGCTAGAACGCTTTCCTTAGATCGTTGTCCGACGACGTGGCTTTCAATGCGGAAAATAACTTGAAGAAGACACGTGAATCTCCAAGTCGCAATGCTTGGCACTCCACGCAGAATCCCTTGAGGATCTTGCGTCAAACCTTTGAATCTCCAAATCGCAATGCTTGGAAATACAAAGAACGGATGACTCAATGAAAGATGCTTTCAAGTTTTACTTGACAAGCTAATCAAATGCACGAAACTCAATTAGTTGCAAGGTTCATCAAGAAAAAGTGGATAAAGATCCAAAGAAATCTGCTTTCAATAATCAATAATCAAGTCTAAACGAAAAATAACATGGGCGGCTCCTTTTTAAAGAAGCGCTAAACCCTAATTCCAAAAATGGAAACTAGTTTAGTTTCTAAATAATGACTTAAACGAAAATGGCAACAAGCCACCCTTCCAAATAAGTTCTGAAACCCTAAAATAATATAAATAAAGTCTACTAAATAGGATAGAAGTGCAGGCACCACCGTTTAGGTCAAAAGGCCCAAGTGGCTTTGCTTGCGGGTCCGCCGAATCACGTTTTAAGGAAACAAGGAGTTTTCCTTAATCCCTAAAGAGTTCCCACTGAAACTTGGAGGGAAACTTCCTAACACATATATGAAGTGCTGGGATGAATATTGTGTGAGGAAATATGCTCCAATCTTCAAAAGGCTCGGTAGTGGCTTTCACTATCCAATGCGTGCTTGTGATTTGGGCCTGTCCCAAATCCTTCGAGCGTCTCTCCTGATTCTTGGCCTGGACTCATCTCTTGTATTATAAATGATCATGGCCTGGTCAAAAATGGGAGAAGGCACTGATGGACCTAAAGGTCCGAGGTGACCATGTTTGACCCATCCGTAGGCGTGCGGATTAGGGTCACAAAGCGCGGCTGGGGCTCGCGGAGGCTGGCTCCCTCTGAGGATGTCTCTGCCTTCAGCTCCATGTTAATGAGGCTTCTGAGTCTCATCTGTAGGGCTCGGGCCCTTGAGCGGGTGATCGGGTCCGTGGACGGCAAATGAAGGTTTGCGGCTACTGCTCTAGGGCTGGCTCGGGACCTTGAGCGGGTAGGACTGGTTCGGGACCTGGAGCGGGTGATTGGGCCTGTGGTCCTCGGGATCGTATCATACCCTCCATCTTGAGAAGGATTCGCCCTCGAATCCAGATCAGCAACATCCTCATCACCTGCATCAAACAACCTTAAATCAGAAATATTAAAGGATCCATGAATTGAACCATACACACTTGGGAGGTCTAGGCGGTAAGCGTTGTTGTTGATTTTCTCAACAATTTGAAACGGTCCATCTCCTTTAGGGGCTAATTTTCCTTTCCTCTTCTCTGGAAATCTCTCACATCTTAGGTGCAGCCACACCCAATCGCCAACTTGAAAGGACGCGGTCTGGCCTTCATTGCGCTTGCGCACTAGGCGCTCATTTGTGCGCTCAATGTTCGCCTTAGCCTTCTCATGTATCTTCTTGATGTGTTCTGCCCTCTGCTATCCATCTAAGTTAGAAACATCACTCAAAGGCAAAGGGGTCAAATCCATGGGAGTAATTGGATTAAAACCATAAACTACTTCAAAAGGTGAACAATTTGTAGTAGACTGGATTGAACGATTATAAGCAAACTCCATGAAAGGCAAATGATCAGTCCATTTAGATACATGTTTAGTAACTAAAGAGCGTAAAAGAGACCCTACAGTACGGTTAACTACCTCAGTTTGGCCGTCGGTTTGAGGGTGACAAAAAGTCAAAAATAGCAATTTAGTTCCAAGGCGACTCCACAACACTTGCCAAAAGTGGCTCAAAAATCTTCCATCACGGTCACTAACAATACTAATAGGCATACCATGGAGGCAGACTACCTCTCGAAAGAATATATTAGCAACCTGAGACGCATCATTAGTATTTTTACAAGGCAAAAAGTGTGCTATTTTGGAAAATCGATCCATTACAACAAATATACCATCCTTACCATCCCAAGATTTAGGTAAACCTACAATGAAGTCCATGGACAGATCGGTCCAAGGTTGGGAAGGTACGGGTAGTGGCATAAATTCACCATGACTAGCTAACCGAGATTTTGCCCTATGGCAAGTTACACATCTAGCAATCACACGCACAACATCACGTCTCATCTTAGGCCAATAAAAGTGTGATTTTAGCATGTCATAGGTTTTATTAATGCCAAAGTGGCCCATCAATCCACCACTATGTGATTCATGCACAAGTAATTCACGCAAAGAACACTTAGGAATACAAAGGCGCTTGTGCCGGAACAGATAGTTATCATGCGTATAAAATTTCACATCAGCCATGGAATCACAAGTCTTATAGATCTCACCAAAATCCAAATCAGTAGGGTAGAGTGGAATTATTTGAGAAAACCCTAAAAATTTGACACTTAACGAAGAGATCAAGGCATACCTCCTAGACAATGCGTCGGTTACAACATTGTCTTTTCCTTCCTTGTACATGATGTGATAAGGGAAAGCCTCCAAGAACTCCAGCCACACGGCATGTCTCCTATTCAACTTCCCTTGTCCCTTTAGGTATTTGAGGCTCAAGTGGTCGGTGTGCACCACAAATTCCCTCGGCATCAAGTAGTGTTGCCAAACCTTGAAAGCCCTAACTAGCGCATAAAACTCTTTGTCATATGTTGGATAACGCAGCTGGACATCCTTGAGCTTCTCACTAAAGAAGGCTATTGGCTTCTTCTCTTGCATCAAAACAGCACCTATACCGATTCCACTTGCGTCGCACTCCAATTCAAACGGCTTGTCAAAGTCGGGTAGGGCTAACACGGGTGCGTTGGACAGCTTGTCCTTCAACGTTTGGAATACGGCCTCTTGAGGTTCCGCCCACCTGAAATCAGCATGTTTCTTAGTTAGGTCATTAAGTGGGGCAGCAAGAGTACTAAAATCACGAATGAAATGACGATAAAAGGAAGCTAAGCCGTGAAAGGAGCGAATGTCGCTTGCTGTTTTTGGCGTAGGCCACTCCTTTATTGCTTGCACCTTCGCTTCATCCACCTTAACACCGTCTTTGCCCACAAGAAACCCTAAAAATTCAACCTGTTCTAAAGCAAAAGAGCACTTGGAGAGTTTAGCAAAAAGCTTCTCTTCACGCAAGGTTAGAAAAATCTCCTTAAGGTGTAAAACATGATCATGCAAAGACTTGCTATAAACTAAGATGTCATCGAAGTATACATCAACAAATTTTCCTATGAAACACCTAAGAACATGGTTCATAAGTCTCATAAAATTACTTGGGGCATTAGTCAATCCAAACGGCATCACTAACCATTCATACAATCCATACTTTGTTTTAAATGCCGTTTTCCATTCATCACCCTCTTTCATTCTAATCTGATGATAGCCGCTCATGAGATCAATTTTAGAAAAGATTACACTACCACTAAGCTCATCTAACATATCATCTAAGCAAGGTATGGGGTGATGATACTTTACCGTAATTTTGTTGACAACTCGGCAGTCAACACACATTCGCCAAGTTCCATCCTTCTTTGGCACTAGAAGCACTGGAACGACACATGGAGACAAGCTCTCTCGGACATATACCTTGGTAAGGAGCTCATCAACCTGCCTCTGAAGTTCCTTAGTCTCCTCGGGGTTACTCCTATAGGCTGGTCTATTTGGGATAGTTGAACCCGACACAAAATCAATATGGTGCTCTATGCCGCAGATTGGAGGCAAACTGGACGGCATCTCTTCGAGTGTTACATCTTTGAACTCCTGCAAAACAGCCAAGATAGAAGAAGGCACAGAAGCTAAAGGATCAAGGTTAGTAGTGCTCAAACAAAAAGATTTAAAGTGAAGCAAAATCAAGGGGCGATTCTCGCCACAAAACTGTTTTTGTAAAATAAGCGCTCGGCGCAAATCTTTTGCTTTCGCATACAAGTTCACTTTCTTTTCTTTTTCTTGCCTTTTCTTTTCTTTTCAGGCTCTTTCTTTTCTGTTTTTAACCCGTGCTCACTTTTTTCACGGGGGCTGTTTTCATCAATTCTGTTGTCTACAAGCCGCGAGGCCTCAAATTCAGTATAGGACTTCTCTAACCAGAGCTGGTCCTCAAGCACTTGCTTAGGTGTAAGGGGCACAAGTGTGAACTTCACTCCTTCCTTCTCAAGCTTGTATCGATTGCTCCTCCCTTCGTGAATGGCGTTGCGGTCAAATTGCCAAGGTCAGCCAAGTAGCACATGCGACGATTGCATTGGGACAACGTCACACCATATCTCATCTCTGTATTTCCCAATAGAAAAACTCACCAATACTTGCCTAGACACCTTGAGGCCGACTCCATTGTTCATCCATTGCAAAGTGTACGACTTTTGATGTCTCACCATAGGTAACCCTAATTTATGCACAAGAAGTGTACTAGCACAATTAGTACATGAGCCATTATCAATAATAAGAGAGCATACCTTAGTACCAATGTGGCACCTAGCATAGAATAAGTTCTCCCTTTGTTCCTCCTCACAAGTTTCGGCCCTTGGCTGCACACTCAAATTCCTCCGAACTACTAGGGTAACCAGATCACAAATCCTAGCTTCTTGATCCTCCTCTTCTTCCTCACTGTCCTCTTCCGAATCCTCCACCATCTCACAATCATCTTCCGAATCCATCTCTCCATTGTCCCTAATGATTAGAACTCTCTTGTTGGGACATTCGGCCTGCTTATGGCCTCGGCCACTACACTTAAAACATACTATGTCTCGAGTAGGCACACGGTTAGTATTAGGAATTGGAACTTTAGAGGGAGTAGGGTTTGCCGAATTACCTTTGGTACCATATGAAGGCTTAGATACCTTGGATGTGTCCTTGCTGTCCTTGTTCCCCTTGGACCATGTAGACTTGTTCCAAGTGGAAGTCCGAGATACAAAAGTAGACGGCTTAGAATAGGCTGCCTTAGCCTTGCGTTGCCTCTCAATCTTCACTGCCATGTGAAGCATCTCCTCCAAAGTCCTATATTGGCACAACTCTAAGGCGTTAGCTATCTCTGGATTCAGCCCACTCATGAACCTAGACATCTTCAAATCCTCATCCTCTATCACATTAACCCTAGCCAAAAGAACTTCCAACTCGTTGTGATAGTCATTCATGGTTTTGGACCCTTGGGTAAGCTTTTGTAAACGCTGAAGTTGGTCCTTATGATAGTACGGTGGAACAAACCTCCTCTTCATCACATACTTCATGTTCTCCCAAGTAGTTATGGGTCCTCTCACATCCTCATTCACTTGCTCCCACCAATGGGCAGCATACCCAAAGAACTCCACGGAAGCTAACCTTATTTTCTTTTCATCCGTGTAGTTATGACACTTAAAAATCGCTTCCATCTTTCGCTCCCAATTCAAGTAGGCCTCAGGATCATCTTTCCCTTCGAAAGGTGGAACCTTGAGCTTGACACTCCCAAGATGGTTGTCAGCTCGCTCACGCTCCTCGCGACGCGGCTGTTCAAGGTGATGATCTCGCCCACCAAAGGCGCGTCTGCCACGTCCATGCGCACCTCCTCGGTGCATTTGGAAACCCCTCGGTCCTGTCATGTGAAGCTCCTCCTCACCCTCATCTTCAGAACCCTCTACCTCTTGCTCACTGAACTGGTCATCGCTCGGTGGAGGCGTATATGCCTCTTGGTTTACCCAAGGGTTTAGGTGTTGCACAAAGTGTGCCCCGGGGGCTTGTGGAACCCTACTCTCACATTCCCTAGTCTCAACCTGCTGCTTCCAAGCATTTAGGTGCTGGAGCTGGGCTGCTATGTCTTGTAATACCTTGGCTACATCAGCCGTTTGTTCCTTTCCTGAATCTCCTGACATCCTGAAAATCACAAGAAAATTTTCAAGCGTAAAATTGCCTAAAATTATCTCTCCCTCACGTGTTTACTCTCGTGTTTGTCTCTCTATTAGTCTCACAAAATCTCTCAAAGCAGACTGTCCAGATCTGTCTCCAATGTGTCCAAGATGAACCTTACTGGAAGAATTTTCAAGAAAAAGCTTCCAAAGAGACACAAAGAAAACTAGTGTAGAAGGAAATTTTGAGGTAATATACTCGAATCAATCGCAAGAATCAATCAATTACTCAAGCATACTACAGAGTAGAAAGTCACAGTAGTAGTAGAATCAAAGAAAAGCTCAAAATAATCAGATTGAGTCAGTTTACAAACTCAAAAACGCTAATGGCATGCGATTAGGGTTTTGAACTTGTTTTTGCCACAACTTTTGATTCCCAATTTGAAATCCAATGATTCCTTTTGCTATGAGTTACAAATTCACTCTAGTATTTTATTCTGAAGTTCCTCTTCTTTTTTTTTGAATGGTACTGATTTCGTTTCTTTTTTTTTGACGAAATTTCTTCACACTTTTTTTTTTGTGAATTTTCAACACAACACAAAACACAAATTAACTAAGACACTTTGGGGACTGTTTTTTTTTTGACACAAGTAAAGACCTACAAATCATTGAGATGATTTGCACACTAATCGCACACACAAGACGCAAATTGACACAAAACAACTAACACACAACACGCAAGAGAATTGGTGTAGAAGAGAATGAAGGAATACCAATTCTAACAAAGAAAATGCAATAATTAAAGGGATAGATATACCAAGTCGGGACAGCTGAGCTCCGCTACCAACTGATGCGTTCCTTATAGGCTAGAACGCTTTCCTTAGATTGTTGTCCGATGACGTGGCTTTCAATGCGGAAAATAACTCGAAGAAGACACGTGAATCTCCAAGTCACAATGCTTGGCACTCCACGCAGAATCCCTTGAGGATCTTGCATGAAACCTTTTAATCTTCAAATCACAATGCTTGGCAATCCAAAGAACGGATGACTCAATGAAAGGTGCTTTCAAGTTTTACTTGACAAGTTAATCGAATGCACGAAACTCAATTAGTTGCAAGGTTCATCAAGAACAAGTGGATAAAGATCCAAAGAAATCTGCTTTTAATAATCAATAATCAAGTCTAAACTAAAAATAACATGGGAGACTCCTTTTTAAAGAAGCGCTAAACCCTAATTCCAAAAATGGAAACTAGTTTAGTTTCTAAATAATGACTTAAACGAAAAATGGCAACAAGCCACCCTTCCAAATAAGTTCTGAAACCCTAAAATAATATAAATAAAGTCTACTAAATAGTATAGAAGTTCAGGCACCGCCGTTTAGGTCAAAAGGCCCAAGTGGCTTTGCTTGCGGGTCCGCCGAATCACATTTTAATGAAACAAGGCGTTTTCCTTATTCCCTCGAGCGTTCCATCTGAAACTTGGAGGAAAACGTCCTAACACATATATGAAGTTCTTGGATGAATATTGTGCGAGGCAATATGCTCCAATCTTCAAAAGGCTCGGTAGTGGCTTTCGCTGTCCAATACGGGCTTGTGATTTGGGCCTGTCCCAAATCCTTCGAGCGTTTCTCCTGATTCTTGGGCTGGACTCCCCTCTTGTATTATAAATGATCATGGCCTGGTCAAAAGTGGGAGAAGGCACTGATGGACCTAAAGGTCCGAGGTGGCCATGTTTGACCCATCCGTAGGCGTGCTGATTAGGGTCACGAGGCTCGGCTGGGGCTCGCGTAGGCTGGCTCCCTCCGAGGCTATCTCTGCCTTCAGCTCCATGTGAATGAGGCTGCTGAGTCTTGTCTGCAGGGCTCGGGCCCTTGAGCGGGTGATTGGGCCCGTGGGCGGCAAAGGAAGGTTTGCGGCTACTGCTCTAGGGCTGGCTCGGGACCTTGAGCGGGTTGGAATGGTTCGGAACCTGGAGCGGGTAATCGGACCTGTGGTCCTCGGGATCGTATCAATTGGTACCTACAAAAGAAAACAAACTAGACATCCATATATAGGTTAGTAAAATCACACCCTCACGTGTTTGCACTCGTCTTTAAACACTCGCAAAAATTATTCTCACAAGCTCTCAAACTCCCGTACAAACACACTCACAAATTTCTCAAGTTCCCGCAATTGTCATCTGCAGTGCACAAATTTAAGTTAGTTATCTCAAATATTCAACCACTAAGACTCAAGCAAAAAATAAGTTAAGAATAAAATATGCAAGTTGAGGATGAAAGACACAAATAAAAGACTCAAGAGATAGGTGTTTGGGACTTAGACATTTCAGTTTATTATTTTCATTATGAGTCGTAGCTAAACACCCAATTCTTGGTAGGGATCGAGAGGTTCAAAATTCATTTTTGTTGTGAGATTTAATTGATCTTCATAAATAATGGTTTTGTATTTATTCTCTTCTTGGTTTAATGTCAATTTATTCCTGTTCGGTTTAGGTCTAGCCAAGTTAGGTTTCAACTTGAATAATTACAGTTCATTCTACTATCTTTGGGGAAAACTTGACCAATATTAGACGAACACAAGTAAACAACTAGTGGATTAAAGGTATAAGAGTTGCTGTTTGAAGCTAGAAGAGGAAAAGAATTAGGTTTATAAGGGCAAGCGAATCGACCTCTAGGCCTACAAAAGTCTCTCCCTGATTATATCAATTGACTAGTTAAATCCTATAAGTGAACCTTATGGTTGCTAGAAGATTGGGGTCCTTAATAGGGGTTGCTAGAAGATTAAGGTCCTTAATAGGGGTTGCTAGAAGATTAGGGTCCTTAATAGTGTGTCTCTTTAAGTGGCTTGTTTAAGGAGGAGAGCAGGAAATCTAAGCGATCCTGATTTCTATAGCTTTTCTATAAAACCAGTTTTGAACACGTTTTGTGTCAATAATCAACAACATCGAATTATGACCTCAAGAGGTCACCTTGCTCTCTTTGTTTCACGACATATGGTTTACTTATTTATTTTTTAGTTCTGTTTAATTCATCTTTCGAAAACTACACTCTTGATTGCTTATTCGGTTTGGTTACTATGAGACCCATAGAAATTTATGAGTTAAATTTATTTTGGTTAGTTAGATGAGTACTAGTTAAAAAAAAAAAGAGTTAGAAATTTGTGTTTAGCCATGCGTAGCAAGTTTAATTCTTGTTAGCTGTGTTAAGAATTAATTTTTCATATAAATAGTATGTAGAAAATTAGAGCTAAAAAACTAAGGGTTTGTTTTTATTAATTTGGTATGTAAACTAGTTGACTTGTAATAATATTAAGACAAAAAGTTAAGATAAGGATTAATAGAGGACGGAAATAGAGAGAAGATAAGAAAGGAAAGAAAAGAAACATAAAGAGAGAGCGCTCGGAAGAGAGCAAGAAAAGAAGGAGAGAAGCTTTTGGAAAATCAAAGGTTAATACACCAAAATTGTAATTAAACATCTCCAATTACTTAAGCTTGAGTTTAGTTGATAGTTTGGGTATGCAATTAATTTCTGAAATCCTTTATCCAAAAATTAATAAATATCAGTTATAGGGTTTGAGAGTTTGTTAGATTTTAATGCTTTGTGATAATGACAAATTAGATGGAAATAAATAAAATTAGGAATGAAGTGATTGGTGCATGAGTAATCAATTTGACTTGAAAAAATGCACATGAGTTCGAAGTTTAGGATTATTGTTGTACGGATTTAGAGATTTTGACAGTTTGAAGTTTTAGTAGCTTTAATTCTGGAATTCATGCGAGATATGAGTATGAAACTAAATAAGTGGTAAATTTAGGTGTTGTGGTAGGTTAGTGATGAAGGAAATTATTCTGGAAATTCTAAAAAAAATTCACTAAATTTTATTTACTATTTAGTCCCTAGAATTATAGAGATGGTGAAATTTAGTCCTAAAACTTATAGCGTTTGCAGCTTAGTCCCTACAACAGGATGAATTTTGGAAAAGTTGTTTCTCGTTTTAAATGTGAAATATATTAGATAATTATTGGTGTACTTGAGGTTTGTTGTAACTACTTTATTTGTCATGAAAGTTTTCTTTTATTTGTTAAATTACTGATTGAATTTGATTCCTTGTTTCGCATTGCGTACAAAATTCTTTCGGGCGACATGTGACTTGACCATGTATTCACTTACCTATGTGAGTGCTAAGAAAGAGAATAGAAAATAGTGATGGTTTATGGTTATGATTGATTGTTAGGAAGATTGTAAGAAATGATAATTACATGGGTTTTAATTAATTGGTTGTAAGAAAAGAGAGAGGAGCTGAAATTGGGAAGAAATAGGGAAAGGAGTGTGAGGAGCAGAATACAATAAAGAACAAAAAGGGAGATGAGAAATTGTGTTGTTCTTTTAGTTATTTATACAGGTTTTAGTTAAAAGGATGAGAATGATAGTTATTTTCTTATTTACTTATTTTTACTTTCAATGATCCTTGTGTTGTGGATTTTAATTATGTGATAGTGTATTTCTAAGTCAAAGATTTTTGTACTCTCTATAAATATAGGTACAGGTCTGAAGTTTATTTGATTATTGTGTAAATAACTAATATGGTATTTAATTGGTGTTAGGTGCGAAGCCGACGAATCCTACCACGGAGTAACCTGGGCATATGAAGTGACTTGTGTTGTGTATATACAAAACTATGAGTGAATAATGCAAAGTATAAAATGAATGATAATATTGCATGCTAGTTGTTCGTATGAATTATATTATGACTGTATGTATTGTATTGTGGTTGTGAATATGCATGGTGGTAGTAATTGGTGATGAAAGATGGTGTCTTGTATTGGTTATTACCCTAACTAACAGGAGTGGTGTTAGTACATATGCCTATGGTCTGTTATACCTTAGCTAGCCGGAGGTTATGGCAGTAGCACGAAGTGGCTTAGCCAGCACTTTGATCTGTTGAGAATTTCATATGTCCTAGCCAACAGGGATAGTGGTGCTGGCAAGTGATGGGATCATGGTCTGAGTTAATATCTTAGCCTACAGGGATTATGGTGCTGCCACGTGAATTATCACGGTCTGAACATGTTTATTTATGTTTTGATAGTTTAACTGGATTATGATGAGTATATAAGTTATAATATCTGGATATTAGTAGTTATATTCTATTTTATGTAGTAAATAAATGAATAGGAATAGTTGCTTATACATGTTTGTTTATATCTTGTATTATTTATTCACTCAGTTGTGGTAACTCATCCTCTCTTATTAATCATTTTTTAGTTAGTAGTAGACAGTAGTGAGTTCTGGTTGGCAAATCTAGGGGATTACTCTTCAAGGTTAATCGGTATGCCCAACATTCTCCTCCGCTAGGACCTAGTTAATTAAAATATTGTATGTCTATTTTCGAGTTGTAAATAACAAACTCCCTAGTAGGTCTGTTACTTATTGTAGTGAATGCAGAAGTGACTATGTGTTGTTGTACTATTACTTGGTAATCAATAGAAATAAAATATTGAGTTTTTGAAATGAATCATTTGTTAATTTTAGAAGAAATCTTAATAAGGAGTCAAGTTAGGCTTGTGAGAGTTTAAGATGAATACTAGAATCCATTCGTGCTCTTAGCTGGCCACACGCTCTAGTTTGGGGTGTGACAGTTACTTACTAAAAAATCTAGATTAGTGCGATTGTCCCTAAGGATTGAACCTCTTGCCACTGTGCACAATATCTTTTGTTGCTAAGTGATAATTTATATTTATTTTTGTTGGATTCGACACCCATCAAATTTTGGCGGCGTTGCTGGCAACTACGGTTACTAATATTTGTTTTCTTGTTCATGACCAGATCGTCTGGTTTACCGCTCATTCCGTACAATCCAGAGATATCCAGAATAGGGACAACACTAAGGAGAATTGCCCAACAGAGGTTCAGAGACGTTTCATCAGTAAACTATAATTCCGAGCCTGAGTCAGAAAATGCATCCCTAGACCTAGGGACAGACTTGGGAACAAAATCAGAACTCGAGATGGTCGATCAAGCTTAGCAAACCCTGAGGGAGCTCAACTAAGAGGCAGACCAAAAGACCTTCCTCTGCATCAACTACCGCCGCGTGCTAGAACAATCGCTAATCCAAGATTTTTATGATGGCATATGCATTAAGGACAAGGAGAAGTTGGACTCAGTCGCAGGAGGAGCTCTCTTGGACCTAAAAATAAGCCGAGCAAGGGCTCTTATAAATTGGCAGATAATTTCCAACATAACAGAACATATGACAGGTCCACCACAACCAATAGTGAGTGTTGCTGCAATTGAGAAGGAAATAGAGGAGGTTTCCAAGTTCATGAAGAATTTTCCAGCCACCCTAGCTAGGTATAGCAACTGCAACCGCAACAAACAGTAATCCTATGCGGAGTTTGCTACCAGCCAGGACACATGACACATGAGTGCCCACTGATTGTAGAAGGACCAGACCAAAATAAGTTAATGTTGCCATGCCACAACAAGGAAATCCTTTCCCCAATACCAACAATTTTGGGTGGAAGAATTATCCTTACTACAAATGGGCCCCATAGCAGCAATATCCTCCCTTTGACTGGAGGAATTTTAAGGCGAGACAACCATCACCACAGAACCCACAACCAGCTCAACCTCAAGTTCCCCAACTGCTTGCATATGCACAGCCGCTGCAGATTACTAGAGTACCTCTCGAGGAGACCCTTAAGTAGTTCATTCAATCAACTCATGCTAGCATAGCTAATCTGGAAAAAACAAGTTGGATAGCTAACTATGAACCAACAAAACACCTCAGGGAAATTGCCATCCAACATAGTCAATAACCCGAAACATGGTGTAAATACCATAACATTAAGAAGTGGTAAAAATCCGGCAGATCGCCCGGACTTTTCCCTAGACCTAGCGAAGAGCATTCTTAGTGCAATCCGACCCCCTTTGTAAGAGTTGGTTGAACGTACGTTATGGAGCTTTAGTAGATCTAGCCTAAGAGTTAACTTAGACAAAAAAAACACAAAGACAAACACAAATGAGGGTGGAAGATGACAGGGATGTGCAGCGGAATAGAGGCAAAGTCGATAAAAGAAGGAAGAATCTTACCAAGATAAACAAGAAGGAGATGTGGAAGGACTTGAGCGCGATGAAGATTCAGATGCACGTTGAACACAAGGGTTGAGGTCGAAAATGGAAGAACATACATATATATTTCACAAGAAGTTTGTTTACTAGAAAGGATAGCAATCGATTGCACAAATACAAGGATTGATGATTTACATTTTACTTGCAGAGAATCAAAGCACCATCAAGGCTTAGAAGTCCACAACTTAAGTTTAGGAGGATAAAGGAGGAGTTATCTCTACTTAATAAAATCTCTCAAATATCTAAACTAATGAAAATAGTAGTTAAGTTTGGTATTTATACTAAGTCACAAATGTAGCCGAGACTATGATGCTTGAGTGCCTCGAGGTCGAAGGTACGGAAGGGTTCATGTCTTACTAGGGTTATGCCGGGACTCCTCATGCGATGGTCATTGGATGTATGAGTCTTGCGAAAGTATTCATGGTATGCCCTACTAAGGTATGAGTCAAGCAATAGCTGTCGCCAGCTTCTCCCGGTAGTTTGCCTAAAGGTTACCAGGTTGGTCTCCCGATAACTTGCATCCTCGACTGGCTCTCGGTAACCAGTTCTCCCGATAGGCTTTCGTTAGCTTGCACGAAGGGCTCAAGGTTGGTGCTGGTTTCGCTGATGTCCCTCGCTAGGCTCCCAATAGTCTCTCTATTTACCGATAGATTCCCGTTGTCTTGAGCGAAGGACTTAGGGTTAGGGTTGGCGTTGGCTTCGCCTATGCCTCCTGATAGGCTCCAACTAATCTATCGGCTTCCCGATAGATTCTGGATATGGTGTGCAAGCACTATTATGATCCGTTCCTCGACTCTTGGTTGATCTTTGCTTATCTCATGCTCGAACCAAAGGGCTAGCATCTTTGTTTGGCTTCAAGGATTCGTCCATTAGGTTCAGTATCCTCGACCTCAAGGTGTGAGGGTTCCATGATCGTATCATCTCCTCCCCCTTCGAAAGGATTCGTCCTCGAATCCATTTGTTGGGGTTCCTCATCATCTTCATCAAAGAGGGATAACTCATTGACATGAAATAAATTACTTATGGAACCGTACTCACCAGGTAGGTCAAGAACATAGGCGTTGGCGTTTATGCGGTGAGGGATTTGGATTGGGCCATCGCCTCTTGGACTTAGCTTTCCTTGCTGATGGTTGGGGAACCTGTCCTTGCACCAATGAAGCCAAACCCATTGGCCCGGTTCAAAGGTGGTAGGCTCCTTGCCTTTGTTGCATTTCATCGCCTCGCGCTCATTCATGGTTTCAATATTTTTGCGCACTTGTTCATGAAGTTTTCTCACCTCGGCTGCTTTTTCCTTACCATCTACACATTTGAAAGAACTCACAGGTAAAGGTAAGAGGTCGAGAGGGGTCAAGGGTTTGAACCCATAGACCACCTCAAAAGGAGAGAAACCAATGGATGAATGATAAGTATTATTATATGCAAATTCGGCAAAAGAAAGACAATCTTCCCACTTAATCCTATGTTGAGCAATTAAGACCCACAGTAGAGATCCTAAGGTCCTATTTACCACTCCAAAAATTGACTTAGGAATTTTGTGTCTCGATCACTTACTATGCTTTTGGGCGTGCCATGAATGCGGACAACATGTTGAAAAAACAAATGTGCAATGTGGATGGCATCATGTGTCTTAGCTCATGATATAAAATGTGCAATTTTAGAAAATCTATCAACCACCAAAAAAATTGAGTCATTACTATGCCAAGATTTAGGCAATCCTAACACGAAATCTATAGACAAATCTAGCCACGGGTGTTGGCTTACGGGAAGGGGCATATGGATTCCATGATGATTTGACCTAGATTTATCTTGTTTACATACAAGGAAACAGTTCACAACCTTCACAACATAATTTTGCATTCGTGGCCAAAAGAAATGAGATTTTAGTGCACACAATGTCTTAGGTGATGCCAAAATGTGCACGCAAGGCTCCACAATGAGCTTCCAAAATAAGCAATTCCCCAATGCTAGAGCGGGGAATGCAAAGCCTATCATACTTGAACAGAAAATCATCATGAGGAAAGAAATAAAAGTGAGGGCCATGGGCGCATGCAACATATATATCACAAAAATCCTCAACATTTTTATAAAGCTCAATCAAGTGAGAAAAACTAAAAATTTTGGCATCAAGAGAGTTCAAGAGAACATACCTTCTTGATAGGGCATCAGCAACAACATTCTCCTTGCCTTGCTTGTATTTGATGGTGTACGGGAAGGCTTCTATGAACTCCATCCACTTGGCATGTCTCTTGTTCAAATTTGCTCGTCCTTGAAGGAATTTCAAAGAGAAGTGGTCTGTGTGTGATGATGAATTGGGCAGGGTAGGAGGTAGTGCTCCCACACCATGAGGGATCTCACCAAGACATACAACTCTCGGTCATATGTGGAGTAGTTGAGCGGCGCCCCACTCAATTTCTCGCTACAGTCATGGAAACAACAGCAGTCATGGACGGAAACAACTCTCTACGGGAAATAAGAGGAATACCAAATGACTAGGGTGACGTGGAATATGAATTAGAAGCCATGGTCCTTCGACCTCCAAAAGGAGATTAGAGCTTGGCTATTAAGGATGCTCACTTAATTAAACCAAAGCTCTCAATGAAAGCACCAATTTGATAAGATTCAGGCTCCTGTTGGAGGGCAAAAGGGTAAATTGACTTCCTGGGGTCGCTGACCCTCGTCGTCTGGTGTACCTGCAAAGCGCCGGAGGGGGTCTCCGGTGTAGACTCTCCGATGCTTAAGTTAGTACAGGTAGTGAAAATGGCAGAGTTTTTACTAGCAATCTTAGGCTTACCTTTCTCTTTGATCTAAGGGGTATTTATAGGCAAAAACTGGGTGTTACCTTGGAGAACCCCGTTATCTGAGGGTGATGACGGGTTTGACAGACGGTTGGGGTTCCCCATTAATGAAGCACGTTATCGTTGCATGTTATCTAGGGATGGGATAACACCGTGTTGATGGAGACCCCCCCCCCCGGTTGATGTAGACCATCCCTAGATCCTCGTATGAGGTGATGGCTACAGTGATCATGCCGACAGCTACAGTACTTCGGTCCCCGTCATGTGGTTTATGGACGATAACGCCCTTGAAGTCTCATTTATAGTTATCATAAGCCTAACTGAAAATGAGCCCGAGTGTTTACCAAGGGCTGCCGCTTCATATTCGACCTTGTCTACCTTACAATCTTCAAGACAACGGGGTGACTTGATAACGCATTCTTTTGCACCATCATTCCTTGGGACCTATAAATTGAATCTTTCTTTGCTTCGGCTCTTCATATTTTTCTGCATTTATCTCGGCATTTTCATCATGGATGATCTGACAAAGAACATCTTGATCTCAAAGGCTCACACTCTGAAAAACCTCAACTAGGGCGATGTGGGCTCTCTGGAAAACATGCTAACCAAAACCTCTGAGGATATTCTGGAGCTTCAGGGGATGATGACCCCTCTTTTGTCCAGGCAAGTTGCAGCTTCAATGAAGGATTTCAGTCCTCTGGAGAACATGTCTAAGTTGGTTGCTGCTGTTTCCCGCATCCAGGTGGTCATCACCATGCTGCAACAAAGGAAGGATATGCTAGGATGCTGCTTGAAGGGCATGGGGGTTTTCTTCTGATTGGTGTAGATTTCCAATTGGCGTGATCGTGGGATCAGATTTTACAGCTATGATTATTCTTCTCAAGGTGCATTAATTCTCTCCAAGGGGCATGCGAAAAGGCGGGATAGCCTTTTTGCCGCAACTATTTAATGGGGTTTTTCTCTCTTTTTCCTGTTCATATTCTTCTTCTTATTTCTCTGTGAAAACTATTCACAATTTCATGGCTGATTCATACTCCATGGACATTGCAGAACTTGATTCTCTACAAACTCCTCCTACTTCCCCAGATTCCCACGATCCTTCTCCACCGCGCTTTAAAAGGCAGTTTTACTGACGCAAGGGTCGTAAGAGATCAAAAAGAAAAGTTTCTAGAACATTCGATGCCAACCGTGACACATACACCCCCCTTGTGCAGAGAGGTGATGAGCTGTTTCCACACCTCAACCGTTTTATGTCAAGGGGGAAGTCTCTGCGGGAGATGACGGTTCTGAGGTTACCGCCTCCGTCGTCAAGGAGAATTCATGCACTACTCTTACAAAAGGGAAAAGTCCTTTGGAGGACCCCCCGTCAAAGCTAGGTCAAGAGAGAAGGGTTGATGAGCCTTTCCCTTATGTCAATGATGGGCTACCGTCTTCGGATGGAGACGATTTCTATTGGCCTTCTTATGAGCTTGACGAGGATTGACCTGTGTGTCAAACACCCTGTAGATGTCGTATTTACAACTATCCTTTGCTACCATTTTCGCATTTTCTCCCGACTTTCTTTAATAGTTAACGCGAACGCATCAGTCATTTTGAAGTAACTATTCCGTAACCGTCTAACTTGGTCCAAATTAACCACTACTCAAAAAGACGTGACTAGTAACTGCTTGGTCTTAAATTCTTCTTTAATATGATTCCACGTGGCCTCTTCTTTTCTACACGCGTCCTCATACGATTGGTCGCTCAATTAATGTGGTGGCACTCAATCCTTTAAGAGGAGACTACTTTCTCTTCCTTACTCTTTTTGCTCTCGTTTCAAATTTCCTTTTTCTTTTCCTTCTGCTTTATCATGAAGAATTCCTTGCTCGTCCACCGTCCACCGCTGGCTCGTCTGTGATCCTTTTCTTTCAAGGTATTTCACTCCATCTTCTTCAGATTTTCTTTTCACTGGTTCATTATGCGTAGGACTATAGCTCACAGGGGTTTTCAGAGGCCTTTAGATCCAGAAGTCGATAAAACACCTAGCATTTTTTTCTTGTGAAATGGTTCTGAAGGCTGAATTAGAGAGTCAGGGTATCTCTTTCCCCCCTGGTTATTCTGTTATCCTTCCTGAGGATGGCCTGCAACTTCATGATCCGTTATGGGGAAACTATAAAATGGTTTACTTTAAGATGTTCCTTTATGGTCTTCGTTTCCTAGTTCATAGTTTTGTAGAAAAATTGTTGCGTCGATATGATATTATTCCAGCTCAGATAACTCCTTCCTCCTAGTGTGGGATTTATGCTTTTCTTCGTGCTTGCGAGATGAAGGGTATCTTTAATCCGTTCGTCGACTTATTCTGTAAATTTTTAGCTTAAAGTGCCATAACTGTTTGGCCGATATTACCCCAAGGTGGAATGACGCGTACGTACAGTCATTCTGGCAGAAGTTTCAGGGCTTTGAGGAGACTGTGGCTGACTGGAAGAACAGTTTCTTCATTATCGAACTGCCTTCTCGTTTGTGGCGTGGGGGTTTGAATCGAGAAATTACTAGTGCCGGTTGGGTAAAACCAGTAGTGTTATCTAGAGAAGAATTGGCTCAGGCTAACGCTCTGCTAGAGATAGATATGTCCTTTCATATTCGGGAGTTCGCTTTGTACAGATGCTTAGAAGAGTGCGTTATAGGTGAGTTTTCCTCTTTTCGCGTTATCGCTTTGATTTGCTCGTTGTTCTAACATAGTTCCTTGGCAAAAAACACAGAGGGTCGATCATCCGGAGGGAATAACGTTCCCCTAAACGTGATACCGCTCTAAACACCACCGGCTTCTCCACCATCTAGGGGCTCCAGTCGTCAGAATGTCCCGTTAAAGAAGAGGAGAACTAAAGCGGTTGCAGGAAGGGGACGGGGTATTTCTGCCCAAACATCGCGTTTTCTCGAAAATTGGTTACCAGTTCGGGGCAAAGGAGTAAATTTGCGCCCACCCATAACTAGGATAGTCGACAGTGATGGTGAGGAGATGAATACTGAAACATATCTTCGTCAAGCCTCAATAGTCCAATGAAAGAAACTCAGAGTAGAGAAAGATGGGCAGGATACCAGGATTTCTTCTGGAAATGCTGGCAAGGTCCCTACCGTGAGGGTTGACATTTCTACTGTGGCAAGTTCTTCTCAATCGACCAAGGTTGCGGAGGTGACAACTGATGTTCCTCCAACTGCCACTGAAGTTCCGTTAACAGCAGATTCGCTTCGGCTGATTAATACCCCCGACTCACTTATTTCTTGTTGTATTCCAGACGTGGCGACAACAACTTCCCATGTGAGTCCACCTCCTGAGCCATTGCCCAAGGCCCCTCAACGATTGTTTTTCACTTCTGTTACTAGAGCAGGTGATAAAGCTTCTTCTCCAGCCTTAACGGTCAATCTCTCTTCTCAAGGCCCTAAGGGAGTTTCATCCTACTGGCTATATTTGACAGGGCTTGGAATTAATGACCTTCGCGCCGCAGGGGTGTTAAACCCTTTCTCGGGAGATGAATTAATGCCATCTTTGATAGGCAAGATGATCAGTCTTTCTGAAGAAAAAGAAAAGTTTCTACAACTTTCTCAAAAGGCTCGATATGCGCGCATTATGAATGATTCTTTAGATGCCTTCAGCTATCTGGACTATGCTGTCGAGGCTTATGACAACCAATTGTAGGATTTTTCCAACGCGATGTGTGCTCAAAAGGCACAGCTTGACCGAGCGTTAAGCTAAGTGAAATTGATAACGCAACTCCAAAATGAAACACAAATGAGTTGAGTAGAGAGAAATCCAAAGGGAAAGCAAAAGTCGAGGTTTTGGAGGCCGAGTTAGTGACAGAAAGGAAGAAGAACTTTCTTCTTCATGAAGAATTACTAGCTTGAGATGAGGAGCTTGCCAGGGTTCCGTTAAAGATAGAGTGGTGGAAGAAGAAGGCAATGTAGGCCTTTAACTCTGGTTTTGCAGACTACCATAGGAGTAGTTCTTTCGATCCAGCTAAGATTGCTGATTATACCTCTGCAATGATGGATAAAATTAATGGAAGTAAAGAAGGTCAGCTTTCTTCAGAAGAGGAAGACGCAGGTGATAGCAATGGCGCTCGACGATTCCCATTATCGGACGATCCAAATGCCACCAGGGACTTATAGATCTTTGTCTCAAGCTTGATTTAATCCTCGTTTGTTTTTCCTTTATTTTTCCAAAGGTTGTAACGTAAAACCACTTAACGCTATTTATTTGTAATAACGCGTATGCTGCGAAACTGTTATTTTCTTCTCGTAGATCTTGAGTCTTGGTTTATTTTGTTGTTAACGTTGATCATGTCTATTAACGCCTGCTCGCTCTTATAGCGTTATCGTTGGCATTATCTCGAGCTTTCTCAGAGATCTCGTGTTAAAAGTTGGTGCTGCTTTTCAGAGTATTAAATGCTAGAGATCCCCTCATTAATGTGATTGAAGAAGTCATGATGAGAAAGGACACGTGTCTTTCCTTTTGGGAGGCGTTTGAAGCAGGCGCCCCCTAGGGAATAACAAGAAATGAAACGTCTTCCCCTTTTCAAAGGTTATATCCCTAGCGCATGTCGTGTCTTTCTAACACGCCACCCTACCATGTGTCGATTGCCCATTGGTCGCTTCTCTTAACCCCTTTAGGGTTATATATAACATTCTTCGCGCCTCCTTTTTTATTTTTCATCTCTTTTCCTACACAATACCATTCCCAAAAGCAACTTGCATTGTTCTTTCTCCTTTGTCTGGGATTTCTAGCATTTTTTGACGAAGGTACAATTGTTTCTCTTTCTCTTTCTAACTTCTCATCTGTGTTCAATCATGGCAAGAATCCGTCGTTCTAAAAAAACCATTGGAGAAGAAAAGATTGAAAACACCCCAACTTCTCTTTATTCTTTGCCCATGCTTCAGCAGGGATTAGATGAATTCAATGCAAAATTCCTGCCAGTTGCACGATTCGGGTTGCTTATGAGCCTTTTCGCCTTAACAGCGAATTACCCAATAACAGTAGGATATTGTATGCCAAAATGTTCAATTATGGGTTCCGGCTTCCTCTCGATCCACTAGTAGAACAACTGTTAACCTAGTTTGACTTGAACCCAGCCCAGCTGAGTCCCAACGCGTTCTGCATTGTCTATGCTTTCATAGCATTATGTAGGTTTAAAGGGATCGAATCTCCTTCTATTATGTTGCTTCAAAATCTTTTTCAACTGTTGCCGCCCTTGACACTGCTCAAGTGTCTTCCTCATGAGTACGCATTGTGAGGAAAAAGAGAAGTAGAAATATAGGCGGTGTACGTTCATCTCTTTCTCAGGGTGCTACTTCTTCAGAAGTGACAGTTGCTGATACAACTCCCACAGGAATTCCCCTAGTTTCTGCATCTGCTCATGTACTTTCACTCTTTGTCCATACCATTTTCTTCTATTCCCTTACTATCTTCTCAGTGCGTTTTCATTTTTTTAGTAAACCAGTACTGTTCTCACTTGTTCCCCTCTTAACGAGAATATGAACTTCTCAAATTTTCTCGAGAATCATCAAAAGAAGGCTCGACATGACCTTCAGAGTAACCCTGCCGGTCAGACCTCATCCGGTGTTAACTCTTCCCCGAGAGCTTCTGTAGAAGGCGGTCCGTTTCATGAATCATCTAGGGGTACTAACGTTGATGGTGATTTTCATCCTTTTGTCGAGTCCTCTCCTCTTCACTCTTCCTCCATCCCTATGGCTTTTTCTTTAGATGTGATGGGCCTCGATTTTGAAGTGTTCGCTGCACTTAGGTCTTTTGTACCTGAAATGGGAGGTTCCTCTAATCAACCTCCTTCTCCGGCTACTTTGTTTCTTGTTCCTGTGTCTCAGCCTCCTAAGGAAAGGGACAACGTCGCTTCTGATGTGATGGTCAGTTTAAATGCATTCGCTCCTTCTGGACCTGTTACCCACCAAGTTAATTTGGGTGCCCTACGGGAGGAAGCCTTCTAGATTTCAAGGGCTGAAGGTGATGACAATGCCCTCACCTCTTCCTCCATTTTGGCGGCTCGTGTCATGTCGCATCAAGGGGAAAGGGTTGTGTTTTTTGCTAAAAATTGTTAAGAGCGCATAAATTTCATTCATTCTCGGTTATTCTCTTCATTTTGCAATCTTCATTATTGGGATGAGGATAATGTGAAGATAACTGCGGAAAAGCAAGGGGAGATAGACAAATTGATGAGCGAGCGTCAAGGACTATCAGACGCTCTGGCAACTGCCAAGAAGGAAACAGAGGAAGCCAGACTTGCCCTGGATGGTGAGAAGCAGAAAGGAGTCATTCTAGAGACGCGTCTTTCTAAAGAAGAGGGCAAAAACATTGCTCTTAACGCCGAGTTAGAGGCGGAAAGGCGTAGAAATGCGGAGTTATCCGCGGAGCTTAGCCTGTCTTCAGAGAAGTGTCGTTGGTACATGTGGGAGGGAGCAGGACTTATGGCGGATGCTTTCATGCAATGCTACGGGACATAGAACCTCCGAGTTGATGACCTTTCTCGGGTATATTGGGAGAAAGCCAAGAACATATCTGACGAGAATTTCCATGCAAGTAAGGTCCCTAAGCGAGAAAGAGGTGATGTGGTGGCTCCTCCATAAGCGTTATGTTTTGACTCTTCTTATTTTTTATTAATGGCACACCTTTTGCCCATCCCTTGAGGATGTTTGGAATCTTTTGTAATGGCATTACGATTTTGGACAGTTATTGCTCCTTTTTCTCAGAATTTCATTCGTTAATCTCATTTTGCAATGTTTCTGTCACAATATAATTAGTGATAGTATTAAAATTGAAATATTATAATCGTCATACCTTATTCAAAGATTTAATCATTGCGGCCTTAGCGACATAATTTTGAGATAACCCGTCGCTCGCTGAGGTGTTAAAATATTTCTGCCTTTGAAGATATTCAGATACGGTAAGATAATATCCTTTTGAAGACATGTCGTTAAGATGAGAGGATATTTCAGTGGACAAATCCTTATCCTGGCGATAAGTTTACCATATCGAATAATCGCCTCGATAGACGGTTCTCCTCCCTGAATCATGTATAACAATGACCCTTGATATCATCTCCTTTCGAGGAAGACATAACAAATTGATTCATACGATGCATTTACGCATATATCTCAGAGAAGGGTATCTCTCTTTTGACTATCAATGCCTGGTTGGAAGCAAATATTTTTCACCAAATCATATAGCGTTTGCTGAGATAGGATTCTTTACAATATTTTTCCTTGCATTTCTCTTTAGCGAGAGATAGGAATTAATTCCTGCATTTTGTATAGTTGACGCCCCTTTAGCGGTACAGGGAAAACATTTCCTGAAAGCAGCCTTATCGTCATCCCTTTGATGTTGCTTGGGGAATAGATTGACACCATCCCTTTGATGTTGCTAGGGAGGATAAATTAACGCCATCCCTTTGATGTTGCTAGGGAGGATAGATCAATGCCATCCCTTTGATGTTGCTAGGGAGGATAGATTAATGCCATCCCTTTGATGTTGCTAGGGAGGATATGCCTCGCCGAGGCATTACTTTATCATTCAGCAAAGTCGGGGCATTGCTTTATCATTCGACTTTGCTGAATCCGGCCTCATCGGGGCATTACTCTATTATTTAGCAAAGTCAGGGCATTGCTTTGAGGTGTTACTTTATCGTTCGACATTGCAGAATTCAGCCTCGCCGGGGCATTACTTTATTATTCAGTGAAGTCAGGGTATTACTTTGAGGCGTTACTTTATCGTTCGACTATGCTGAATTCGGCCTCGCCGGGGCATTACTTTATTATTCAGCGAAGTCAGGGTATTACTTTAAGATGTTACTTTATCGTTTGACTTCGCTGAATCCGGCCTCGCTGGGGCATTACTTTATTATTCAGCGAAGTCAGGGTATTACTTTGAGGCGTTACTTTATCGTTTGACTTCGCTGAATCCAGCCTCGCCGGGGCATTACTTTATTATTCAGCAAAGTCGGGGCATTACTTTGAGGTGTTACTTTATCGTTCGACTTTGCTGAATCCGGCCTTGGCGGGGCATTACTTTATTATTCAGCGAAGTCAGGGTATTACTTTGAGGCGTTACTTTATCGTTTGACTTCGCTGAATCCGTCCTCGCCGGGGCATTATTTTATTATTCAGCAAAGTCGGGGCATTACTTTGAGGTGTCACTTTATCGTTCGACTTTGCTGAATCCGGCCTCGGCGGGGCATTACTTTATTATTCAGCGAAGTCAGGGTATTACTTTAAGGCGTTACTTTATTGTTTGACTTCGCTGAATCCAGCCTCGCCGGGGCACTACTTTATTATTCAGCGAAGTCAGGGTATTACTTTGAGGCGTTACTTTATCATTTGACTTTGCTGAATCCGGCCTCACCGGGGCATTACTCTATTATTTAGCAAAGTCAGGGCATTGCTTTGAGGTGTTACTTTATCGTTAAACTTTGCTGAATCCAGCCTCGCCGGGGCACTACTTTATTATTCAGCGAAGTCAGGGTATTACTTTGAGGCGTTACTTTATCATTTGACTTTGCTGAATCCGGCCTCGCCGGGGCACTACTTTATTATTCAGCGAAGTCAGGGTATTACTTTGAGGCGTTACTTTATCATTTGACTTTGCTGAATCCGGCCTCACCGGGGCATTACTCTATTATTTAGCAAAGTCAGGGCATTGCTTTGAGGTGTTACTTTATCGTTAAACTTTGCTGAATCCGGCCTCGCCGGGGCATTACTTTATTATTCAGCGAAGTCAGGGTATTAATTTGAGGTGTTACTTTATCGTTTGACTTCGCTGAATCCGTCCTCGCTGGGGCATTATTTTATTATTCAGCAAAGTTGGGGCATTGCTTTGAGGTGTTACTTTATCGTTCGACTTTGCTGAATTCGACCTCACCGGGGCATTACTTTATTATTCAGCGAAGTCATTACTTTATTATTCAGCGAAGTCAGGGTATTAATTTGAGGTGTTACTTTATCGTTTGACTTCGCTGAATCCGTCCTCGCCGGGGCATTACTTTATTATTCAGCAAAGTCGGGGCATTGCTTTGAGGTGTTACTTTATCGTTCGACTTTGCTGAATTCGACCTCACTAGGGCATTACTTTATTATTCAGCGAAGTCAGGGTATTACTTTAAGGTGTTACTTTATTGTTTGACTTCGCTGAATCCGGCTTCGCCGGGGCATTACTTTATTATTCAGCGAAGTCAGGGTATTACTTTGAGGCGTTACTTTATCGTTTGACTTCGCTGAATCCAGCCTCGCCGGGGCATTACTTTATTATTCAGCAAAGTCGGGGCATTACTTTGAGGTGTTACTTTATCGTTCGACTTTGCTGAATCCGGCCTCGCCGGGGCATTACTTTATTATTCAGCAAAGTTGGGGAATTGCTTTGAGGTGTTACTTTATCGTTCGACTTTGCTGAATCTGGCCTCACTGGGGCATTACTTTATTATTCAGCGAAGTCAGGGTATTACTTTAAGGCGTTACTTTATCGTTTGACTTCGCTAAATCCGGCCTCGCCAGGGTATTACTTTATTATTCCAGTCTATACTTCACCAGGCATTCTCCTCTAGTTACTACTGGATTTTTTCTTTTACGTTTTATTTCAACGATCGGCCTGGGGCGTGCTTAGCCTTAGCAAGTCGTCTGTGTTGGCACAGTTGTCACAGAGATAGGATTTTTACTCCTACCACCCTTCATTATCTGCGCGTTATTGGATACAAAATGCACAAAGATATTTTGTATTTACTTATTAAAGCGCAGTATAATGTAGTCGTTAAACCACGGCTTTCAAAATATTTTTAAATTCTAGCATGATATAATTTTAAGCGAGCTATATTCCAGGAGTTTAACAAGGGTGTACTGTCAAGTGTTCCAAGGTGATATGCTGCTTTCCCGATGACGCGGGTCACGCGATAGGGTCCTTCCCAGTTGGGACTAAGCTTGCTCATGCGTTGTCCAGCTGCTCGCTTATCTCTGAGAACTAAATCTCCTGCCTTGAGCAAAGGCTCCTTGACGCATCTGTTGTGGTATTATGCCATCTTCCTTTTGTAATGCAGCATTTTCAGGGTGGTTGTTTCTTGTAGCTCCGGCAAAGCATCGAGGTTGGCTCGTAGTCTTTCTTCATTCAATTCTTCTTTATAATACGCAACCCGTAAACTTAGGGTCCCTATTTCCACTGGCGTGACAGCTTCTGTGCCAAACGCTAACGCGAAGGGAGTTTCTCCTGTACTAGTCTTGACGGCCGTTCGGTATGCCTACATCACATATGGTAATTCGTCAGCCCACTTCATCTTTGCACCTTCTAAATTTTTCTTGATGCTGCTGAGGATACTTCTGTTAGCTATTTCTGTGAGGTCGTTAGTTTGTGGGTGGGCTACTGAAGAGAATCTTTGCTCGATTTGAAACTCTAAGCATTGGTCTCTAAAGAATTGACTAGTGAATTGCGACCCGTTATCACTAATTAATACGCGCAGTACGCCGAATCGCATAATGATTTGATGTTTGAAGAAACGCCATATTCTCTCCGTTGTGACAATGGCTACCGCATCTGCCTCGGTCCACTTTGTAAAATAGTCCACTGCTACGACCACAAACTTCAATTGTGATCTCGCTTTCGGGAAAGGACCCAGGATGTAAATCCCTCATTTAGCAAAAGGACAAGGAGCTATGATTTCTGAAATCTCTGTAGCAGGTCTTCGAGGGATTTTAGCAAACTCTTGGCATTTCTTGCAAGTTTTAACAAAGTTCTCGCAATCTCTACGGATAGTGGGCCAATAGAAACCTGTCCGGAAGACTTGTGCGGCTAACGTGTCGCCCGAGATGTGCATGCCGTAGATTCCTCTGTGAATCTCTCGTAGGGTATGGAGGCCTTCTTGTTCCGTTATACACTTTACGGCAGGGTGTGAAAAACATCTTTGGATCAATTCGCCATCATAGTACGTGCATCGTGCCGCGCGTTTCAATAATTTCTTCTTTTCCTCGTTATCCATAGGCAATTCTTCATGCTTGAGAAATTTTATTACGGGAATACGCTAATCTTGCTCGGTCTCTTCCACACACAATGATGCTTGTTCTTCCATGAAGGAAGGCGTAGATATTTCTTCATAATATACATCGGCAGGTATGAACGTGTCGGGGTCCACCGCTGTGTTGGCGAGGATATCTGCCTCGGCGTTTTCTTCTCTAGGGACGTGCTCAATACTCACTTGTATGCCATATTTTCTCATTTCTGTCAATTCACATTTTACTTTGGCAAGATATTGCGTCATGATTGGGTCTTTTGCTTGGGAGTTGCCTAGAACCTGGTCCACTACTAGTTTGGAGTCTCCATATACTAGGAGTCATATATCTCCCTCCACTACTAGTTTGGAGTCTCCATATACTAGGAGTCGTATATCTCCCAATTCTATAGCATCATGTATGACTTTCGTCGATAGACTCGTCCCTATCCGTAGTCCTACCAATAACGCCTCGTATTCTGCAGCGTTGTTAGTCAACGGCTGTAAGATTCTAATGTCATATCACATCCGTATACCGCTTGGCCCATTTATTACTATTCCTACTCCAGCTGAGTCTTGCTTCGTTGCTCCATCTACTCGAATAATCCATAAATCGGTGTAGGTCTCAGGGAATGGAAGATACACGTCTGCTCTTTCTTCTTCGGTTAGATCCATCAAGGTATCTGGCGTAAAGGTGCACTCGGCGATGAAATTCGCAAGAATTTGCGCCTTCACAGATGGGCATTTTCTGTACTGTAATCCGAATTGTTCTAATTCAATAACCCAAATTAGCATCCTTCCGGAAGATTTCAGCCTTCTGAAGATTCGCTTCAAAGGTTGGTCAGTGAGTACTACAACAAGATGGGATTGAAAATATCGTGACATCTTCCGTGTGGCTTGTACTAACGCAAATGCTACCTTCTCAATTCGAGCATATCGTAATTCGGCATCTTTTAGGACATGGCTAACAAAGAATACTGGACGATGAACAATGTTGTCATCTTTTACGAGGACAACACTGATTGCTTCATCAGCAACACCCAAATACAAGTATAATGTGTCACCTGGCTCTGGTCTTGTCAACACCAAATCAGATGCGAGATAAGTTTTTAAGGAGACAAACGCCTCTTCACACTCCTCTGTCCATCCGAAAGGAGCCTTTTTCCGTATAACTTTGAAGAAGGGTAAACACCTTTCCCCTTGTTTAGAGATAAATCGTCCCAATGCAATAACGTGCCCGGTGAGCTTTTGAACTTCCTTAATAGTTCGGGGAGATACCATGTCGTGTATGGCTTTGATCTTCGACGTGTTGGGCTGAATACCTCTCTGACTGATGACACACCCCAGGAATTTGCCCGTTTGGAATGCGAACATGCATTTGCGGGGGTTTAACTTCATTTGGTATTTCTTCATTATGTTAAATACTTCTTGCAAGTCCATCAAATGATCTTCAAAGCTTTTGCTTTTGACCAACAAGTCATCTACGTAAACCTCCAAGTTCCTCCTTATCTGCTTTTCGAAGACTTTGTTTGCCATACGCTGGAAGGTTGCCCCAGCATTTTTCAACCCGAACGACATTGCTTTATAAGAGTACGTCTCCCTGGGAGTGATGAACGCAATCTTCTCTTCGTCTTCGACAGCCATAGGGATCTGATGATACCCCGAGTTAGCGTCTAACGAGCTTAAATAAGCATAGCCGGCAGTCCGGTTGACTAACTGGTCGACATGGGGGAGTGGGTAATAGTCTTTGGGACAGGCGTCGTTCAAATTGGTGAAATCGATTCACATATGCCATTCTCCATTAGGCTTTGGGACGAGAAGAAGATTGGCTAGCCACGTCGGATACTGAACTTCTCGGATAAAACCAGCTCCAAGGAATTTCGATATCTCCTTCTCTATAGCTTCTACTTTCTCGGGCGAGAATACGCATCTCCTTTGCTAAACAGGCCTCACACAAGAGTCGACATTAAGTCGATGCTCTGCAACTTCTCAAGCGATGCCTGGCATATCTGAAGGCTTTCAAGCAAATTCTCCTTTACATTTATTTAATAATTGAGCCAGTTGTACCCTTTCCTCTGGATTTATTTCTCACTGACCAAGAAACTTGCCCCTTGTACCCCGTTTACATCCATTGATATCAGCTTGTCTACTAGCTGAGTATGTTTTTCATCCTTCTGTTCAAAAGGGTCTGCAGTTACACAGACATCTGTCGCAACTTCCTCGCGTCATGAGCAAATAGCATTCAACTGCTAACTTTTGATCGCCTCTTATCGACACCACCCCATCCCAAGAAGGGTATTTCAACTTCAAATGTTTTTGAGAAATTGCTGCACCAAAGCGGCTAAGAAATGGCCGCCCAAGTATAGCGTTATAGGGCAGGGTGAGGTCTACCACCAAGAACAATAGTTCTTCTTGTCTTTTAGAGGTATCCTCTCTGAAGTATACGGGTAAAAGGGTGACTCCAATTACAGGAATTGGGATTCTGTCTACTCCCATTATTGGTTTTTTACAAGGCGTTATCTCGGAGTCAGGCCGTTTCATGAGATTGTAGGCTTATAGAGAGAATAAATTCACCGCACTACCGTTATCAATAAGAGTTCTCCTAACTCCATGATTGCTAATAACGGGAGTGACTACCAACGCGTCATTATGCGAGAACACGACACCTTTTTCATCTTCTTCCGAGATGGATAATACCATTCAATCTAACGCGGAAATCTCATTACCCTCTTCACGTTTTCTTTTGTCTCCAGTTGCAGATATCGTTGGTGTAAGCTCATCAAGGTATGGCGTTCCCCCTGCTATAATGTTGATGATGGGAATGTCTTCATCATGGACCGTTAATATTTCTTTCGCTCTTCCGGCAGGGCCGTTATCATTCCCAGTTGGGTGTTGGGGCGTTTGCCTGTCGTCTTGTACTCTGTTTACTGGATTTCTCATAGCTTCTTCCCTAGCTTTGGTAGCGAATTCTCCGAGATAACCTTCTTCTACTAGACGTTCTATTGCAAATTTCAATTCCTTGCATAACTCGGTAAGGTGTCCCTTCACTTTATGGAACTTGCAAAAAGCATTTTCTCTTCCTCCCATGATTACCCCTGGTTTCATAGGGGGTGGATAACGGATAGGCAACTTCAATTGTTGAACAATCACCAGGATTTCTGCTCTCGGAAGTATGAGAGAAGGAAGATCAAGATCGTAAATTTGGCCTTTGGGTAGTTCTGCCTGTTGCAGGGCAGAGGAATTGCCAGGCCTTCCCTTGGAAAAATTACCTCTCTGTCGGTTTGTCACTCTAGGGATATAATCCTTCCGCTGGGCGTAATCATCGGTGTAGCGAGCGTCAAATGCTGCATGTGAATCATGAGCTACAGGTGCGCTCTGCGTTGAACCCTGACCTCGGTCCCTACTTTCCTCCCCTTCCATCTTCGCATAGTTATGAGCTTTCAACCTTAATGCGTCCAAAGTCATAGGAGGGTCCACCATTAACATGTCGCGCAATTTTCCATAGCAAAAATTTTGCTTTAACACTTCCACAGCGAAATCCATGGTAACGTCTGGCATTAACGACATCTCGAGATCAAAGCGACTAAGAAAATCCTTCAAAGATTCTTGAGGTTTCCTATGTATGTCAAATAAAGTTGCAGCAAACTTCCTGATAGGAATTGTTGTACTAAATCGGCTTCTAAACTTGGCTTCTAACTGCGAGAAGCTGTCAATCGACCCGGCAGGGAGTCCCTCAAACTAAAGACACAAGACCCCTGACAGTGTCATCATGAAAATCTGGCACAAGGCTGAGTCGCTATGAGTTTGTATTTGTACAAAGTCTTTTACTTTGTTAAGGTGTGAGACGGGGTCTTTCGTGTCGTCATAAGACTCCGTAGGGAGTTTCACATGTCGGTTGACTTTGTGATGCTGTATACGATAACTAAACGAGTGGGAAGCATTACTTTCTTGAATTCTTCGAGCATAATGGGGAGGAGAAGCATCCAAATGACGCCTATGTCGTTGATACTCGGGTGTATGATATCGCCTAGGAGACCAGCTGTGACTTGGTGAACGGGTTCGATATCTTTTACTGCTAGATCTGTCATCGTGTCGAGGGGACATATCCCCATCCATTTCATGTCGTCTATCATCCCAATAACCCCTATCTCCCATGCGCCCTTGTTCGCCTGGGAATGTAGGAATTTCACGCATGATCTACACTGAAGATTCCAATTGTCTAGATGCTAGTGGCGCAAGGCTGACGGAAGCCACTGTTGTAGACAGAGGCAAAGGCATACTTTCATGTTGCCGAGGTGACAAAGGTTGATTCGTAATAATCGACGGGGTAAATAATACATGAGAAGGAATCACAGATCTAGAAACATTAGGAGTAGATCCAGTGGCTAATGCAGTCAAATGTTCTATCTGAGCGCGTAAAGCTATCAAAGAGTCTATATAAGTATTATTTGATTCGTGCGCCATAGTTCCCCCCGGAGGAGGAGTAACGAAACTAGAACCTGCGACCTGGAAAGGCGAAACACTCAGTTGGAAGGAAAGAGGAAATCTGTTAGTGCAGAAGGAGTTCCTTGCATTGTAGTGGAAACAACAGTAGTCGTGGAAGAAAACAACTCTCTACGGGAAATAAGAGGAATACCAAATGACTGGGGTGATGTGGAATCTGAATTAGAAACCATGGTCCTTCGACCTCCAAAAGGAAATTAGAGCTTGGCTATTAAGGATGCTCACTTAATTAAACCAAAGCTCTCAATGAAAGCACCAATTTGATAAGATTCAGTCTCCTGTTGGAGGGCAGAAGGGTAAATTGACTTCCTGGGGGCGTTGACCCTTGTCGTTCGGTGTACCTGCAAAGTGCCGGAGGGGGTTTCTGGCGTAGACTCTCTGATGCTTAAGTTAGTATAGGTAGTGAAAATGGCAGAGTTTTTACTAGCAATCTTAGGGGTACTTACAGGAGTAGTGTTAGTACATGTGCCTATGGTCTGTTATACCTTAGCTAGCAGGAGGTTAAGCCGGTAGCACGAAGTGGCTTAGCCAACACTTTGATCTGTTGAGAATTTCATATGTCCTAGCCAACAGGGATAGTGGTGCTGGCAAGTGATGGGATCATGGTCTGAGTTAATATCTTAGCATGCAGGGATTATGGTGCTGCCACGTGAATTATCACGGTCTGAACATGTTTATTTATGTTCTGATAGTTTAACTGGATTATGATGAGTATATAAGTTATAATATCTAGATATTAGTAGTTATATCCTATTTTATGTAGTAAATACAGTGAATAGGAATAGTTGCTTGTACATGTTTGTTTATATCTTGTATTATTTATTCACTTAGTTGTGGTAATTCATCCTCTCTTATTAATCATTTTTTAGTTAGTAGCAGACAGTAGTGAGTTCCGGTTGGCAAATCTGGGGGATTACTCTTCAAGGTTAATCGGTATGCCCAACATTCTCCTCCACTAGGACCTAGTCAATTAAAATATTGTATATGTCTATTTTGGAGTTGTAAATAACAAACTCCCTAGTAGGTCTGTTACTTATTGTAGTAAATGCAGAAGTGACTATGTGTTGTTGTACTATTACTTGGTAATCATTAGAAATAAAATATTGAGTTTTTGAAATGAATCATTTGTTAATTTTGGAAGAAATCTTAATAAGGAGTCAAGTTAGGCTTGTGAGAGTTTAAGATGAATAATAGAATCTATTCGTGCTCTTAGCCGGCCACATGCTCTAGTTTGGGGTGTGACAATTACTTACTAGAAAATCTACATTAGTGCGATTGTCCCTAAGGATCGAACCTTTTGCCACTGTGCACAATATCATTTGTTGCTAAGTGATAATTTGTATTTATTTTTGTTGGATTCGACACCCATCAAATTTTGGCGACGTTGCTGGGAACTACGATTACTAATATTTGTTTTCTTGTTCATGACCAGATCATCTAGTTTACCGCTCATTCCCTACAATCCAGAGATATCCAGAATAGAGACAACACTAAGGAGAATTGCCCAACCGAGGTTCAGAGACGTTTCATCAGTAAACTATAATTCCGAGCCTGAGTCAGAAAATATATCCCTAGACCTAGGGACAGACTTGGGAACAAAATCAGAACCTGAGATGGTCGATCAAGCTGAGCAAACCCTGAGGGAGCTCAACCAAGAGGCAGAACAAAAGACCTTTCTTTGCATCAACTACCGCTGCGTGCTAGAACAATCGCTAATCTAAGATATTTATGATGACATATGCATCAAGGATAAGGAGAAGTTGGACTCATTCGCAGGAGGAGCTCTCTTGGACCTAAAAATAAGCCGAGCAAGGGCTCTTATCTAGACATTGGAAGATAATTTCCAACATAACAGAACATATGATAGGTCCACCACAACCAATAGTGAGTGTGGCTCCAATTGAGAAGCACATGGAGGAGGTTTCCAAGTTCATGAAGAATTTTCCAGCCACCCTAGCCAGGTATAACAACTGCAACTGCAACAAACAGTAATCCCATGCGGAGTTTGCTACCAACCAGGACACATGATACATGAGTGCCTACTGATTGTAGAAGGACCAGACCAAAATAAGTTAATGTTGCCACGCCACAACAAGGAAATCCTTTCCCCAATACCAACAATTTTGGGTGGAAGAATTATCCTTACTACAAATGGGCCCCACAGCAGCAACATCCTCCCTTTGACTGGAGGAATTTTAAGCCGAGAAAACCACCACCACAAAACCCACAACTAGCTCAACCTCAAGTTCCCCAACTGCCTGCACATGCACAGCCACTGCAGATTACTGGAGTACCTCTCATGCTAGCATAGCTAATCAGGAAAAAAAAAAGTTGGATAGCTAACTATGAACCAACAAAACACCTCAGGGAAATTGCCATCCAACATAGTCAATAACCCGAAATATGGTGTAAATGCCATAACATTGAGAAGTGGTAAGAATCTGGCAGATCGCCCGGACTCTTCCCTAGACCTAGCGAAGAGCATTCCTGGTGCAATCCGACCCCCTTTGTAAGAGTTGGTTGAACGTACATTATGGAGCTTTAGTAGATCTAGACTATGAGTTAACTTAGACAAAAAAAACACAAAGACAAACACAAATAAAGGTGGAAGATGACAGGGATGCGCAGCGGAACAGAGGGTTGAGGTGAAAAATGGAAGAACATACATATATATTTCACAAGGAGTTCATTTACTAGAAAGGATAGCAATGGATTGCACAAATACAAGGATTGATGATTTACGTTTTACTTGCAGAGAATCAAAGCACCATCAAGGTTTAGAAGTCCACAACTTGAGTTTAGGAGGATAAAGGAGGAGTTATCTCTACTTAATAAAATCTCTCAAATATCTAAACTAATGAAAATAGTAGTTAAGTTTGGTATTATACTAAGTCACAAACGTAGTCGAGACTATGATGCTTAAGTGCCTCCAGGTCGAAGGTACGGAAGGGTTCATGTCTTACTAGGGTTATGTCGAGACTCCTCATGCTATGGTCGTTGGATGTATGAGTCTTGCTGAAGTATTCATGGTCTGCTCTACTAAGGTATGAGTCATGCAATAGCTGTCCCCAGCTTCTCCGGGTAGTTTGCCTAAAGGTTACCGGGTTGGTACTCCCGATAACTTGCATCCTTGACTGGCTCTCGGTAACCAGTTCTCACGATAGGCTTTCGTTAGCTTGCATGAAGGGCTCAAGGTTGGTGCTGGTTTCGCTGATATCCCTCGCTAGGCTCCCAATAGTCTCTCTATTTCCCGATAGATTCTCGTTGTCTTGCGCGAAGGACTTAGGGTTAGGGTTGGCGTTGGCTTCGCTTATGCCTCCCGATAGGCTCCTAGTAATCTGTCGGCTTCCCGATAGATTCCGGATATGGTACGCGAGCACTATTATGATTCTTGCCTCGACTCTTGGTTGATCTTTGCTCATCTCATGCTCGAACCAAAGGGCTAGCTTCTTTGTTTGGCTTAGTGTGATTGGCCCATTAGGCTCAGTATCCTCGGCCTCAAGGTGTAAGGGTTCCATGATCGTATCATTTCCTCCCCCTTCGAAAGGATTCGTCCTCGAATCCATTTCTTGAGGTTCCTCATCATCTTCATCAAAGAGGGATAAATCATTGACATGAAATAAATTACTTATGCAACCGTAAGTCGTTCGCACAGGAGCCGTAGTCGATCTCCTAGACGACATCTTACGCCAGAACCACGAAATAGGGGGCGTCAGGCCGAAATGTCTCCTCCGCGTCAGGCGCGTGAAATTCTTGATGATACATCGGGCCACCCATTTAGCCGCCGCATAAGGCGTCATAGGGTCAGTCGGCGCGTGAAGCTTCCCACTGATACTTATGATGGCACCAAGGATCCCATATCCCACATTAATAAAGTGAAGGATTTTGTTCAGTTCTAGACCCACAGTGATGCGGCGTTATGCCAAATATTTGTTATGACATTATCGGGCGTTGCGCGTCCCTGGTTTAAGGGTCTCCCTGGTGGATCCATTAATAATTTCTCAGAATTAGAATCTAAATTCCGGAGCAGATTTAGCACGGCAATTCCAATCAGGAAATCTGCCGCCGCGTTATTTGACATACAACGAAGGCCTCAAGAAACCTTAAAGGAATTTCTTAGTCGCTTCGATTTGGAAATGTCCTTAACGCCGGGCGTTACTATTGATTTTGCTATAGAAGCTCTGAAAAGGAACTGCCGCTATGGAAAGCTGAAAGACGCGCTCATGGTGGATCCTCCAGTGACTTTAGATGCGTTGAGGCTTAAAACCCACAATTACGCAAAAATGGAAGAGGAAGAAAATAGAGATAAGACGTATAACGCGCCGCATGGGACATCTCAAATTACTACTGCTCCCGCGAAGCTATTACCTGACGACCATTTTATCGACGATTACGCCAGGCGGAAGGACCATATCCCCAAGGCCTCCAACAAACAGAAGGGTCATTTTTTGAAGGGAAAAACCGGTGGTTCCCCCTCTCGATGTCACGGGGATTCTTATAAGAATCGGACGTACGACCCAGATTTTCCTTCTCTTAACGTACCGAGGGCAGAGATTTTAGTGATAGCGGAACAGCGAAATCTTCCTATCCGCTACCCCGCGCCTACGAAACCGGGAGTGCTTCTAGGGAGAAGGGAGAATGCTTATTGTAAATTCCACAAAGCCAGGGGCCATTCCACAGAAGCGTGCAGAGAGTTAAGATCGGTGATAGAACGTTTGGTGGAAAAAGGATATTTAGGAGAATTTGCCACCCAGATAAGAGAAGATGCCAGAAATAATCTCATGAAAAGGATAGCAGACGAATCACCGGTTCCTCCTCGCGTGCCGCAGAAGGATGATGCTCCCAGAGGTAAAGACAGGGAAACTCTTACAGTTGATGACGAATATATCCCTATGATTAACATTATCGCGGGAGGAACCCCTTATATGGACGAATCAGAGCATCTGACAGCCGCGAAAGGAGACAAGCGCACACGTGATGGCATGACAAAAAAAGGAGATGCGATAGGCATATTGGATCGAATGATATTATCCTTTTCCGAAGAGGATGAGAAAGGCGTCGTCTATCCGCACAATGATGCATTGGTGGTTACGCCCGTCATCGCCAGTCATGGAATCAGAAGAACTCTTATTGATAACGGGAGCGCGGTGAACCTCTTTTCGCTGGAAGCATACAATCTCATGAAGCGACCTGATAATGAGCTAACGCCTAGCAAACGGCCTATAGTTGGCGTTGATGGGTTCCAATCCCTGTCACGGGGGTGATTACTTTGCCTATATACTTCCGAGAAGACACCTACAAATGATCAGAGAACCTAATGTTCCTTGTCGTGGATCTGAATTTGCCTTACAATGTCGTGCTCGGACGACCTTTCCTCAACCGCTTTGGAGCGGTGATATCTCAGAAGCATCTAAAGATGAAGTACCCCTCCTGGGATGGGGTAGTATCCATAAAGGGCGATCAAAAGCTAGCGGCGGAGTGCTACTCGCTCATGACTCAAAGGAGCTGTGATAGGTACGTGTGTATAGCAGGAGACCCCTATGAGTAGAGTGATGAGAAGCGTGCTCAACCTCTGGACAAAATGGTACCCATTCCGGCAATTGGTATAGAGGAAGCAAGTTTCCTGATCAGTGAAAAAATCAGCCCAGCGGAAAACCTTCAACTGGCCCAACTGCTGAACAAATGCCAAGGAGATTTCGCGTGGAAACCCTCCGACATGCCAGGTATTTCGTGGGAAATAGCCGAACATCGGCTCAATGTGGACCCAGATGCCAGACCGGTACAGCAAAAGCGGCGCGCGTTCTCTAACGAAAAAGTGTTAGCTGTAGATAAGGAGGTAGCAAAGCTTCTTGACGCAGGGTTTATCCGCGAAGTTCAATATCCCACCTGGCTAGCGAACCCTGTCCTTGTTCCTAAGCCCAATGGGGATTGGCACATGTGCATCGACTACACAGATTTAAATGATGCCTGCCCTAAGGATTGCTACCCGCTTCCTCGCATAGATCAGTTAGTTGATCAGACCGCTAGATACGCTTATCTAAGCTCACTAGACGCCAACTCTGGATACCATTAGATCCCCATGGCCCGGGAAGATGAAGAAAAGACTGCGTTTCTCACTCCAAAGGCCACCTACTGTTATACGGCGATGCCGTTTGGGCTGAAGAACGCCGGGGCTACGTTCCAACGTATGGCCAACAAGATATTCGAAGAGCAAATAGGGAGGAATGTGGAAGCATACGTTGACGATATATTGGTGAAGAGCGCAAGCTTTCAAGATCACCTACGAGACTTAAAGGAAGTCTTTGACGTAATGAAAAGGTATCGCATGAAGTTAAATCCCCGAAAATGCATGTTTGCATTTCAAACAGGAAAATTCTTGGGCTACGTGGTCAGCCAAAAAGGCATCCTACCTAACCCCTCAAAGGTTAAGGCCATACAAGACATGATATCACCAAGAACCATCAAAGAGGTGCAAAGGCTAACAGGGCGAGTCATTGCCCTTGGGCGATTCATTTCCAAGCAAGGAGAAAAGTGTCTCCCTTTTTTCAAAGTCATACGTAAGAAAGCCTCGTTCGGGTGGTCCCCGGAATGTGAGGAGGCATTTATCGGGTTAAAGGATTACCTATCGTCTGACTTATTATTGACGAGACCCGAAGTAGGCGACACCTTATACCTGTATCTTGGCGCCGAGGATGAAGTGGTCAGTGCCGTCCTCGTTCGCGACGATAACCACTCTCATCGCCCGGTGTATTTTGTGAGCCACGTCCTAAAGGATACAGAGTTGCGATACGCCTGAATCGAAAAGATAGCGTTCGCTCTTATACAAGCCACCCGCAAAATGGATCGATATTTTCAGTCTTATTCCGTTATCGTGCTCACGGAATAGCCTCTGAAAAGAATATTCCGAAAGCCTGAATCTTCTAGGAGAATGTTGATTTGGGCACTCGAATTAGAACAGTACTGATTGAGGTATCAGTTTCGACCGTCCGTAAAGGCTCAAATCCTGGCTGATTTCATAGCGGAATGTACCTTTACAGAAGATCCTTTGGACGGCGTACCTGAAGCGGAATGGGGCGATATGGATCTCCCATTCCTGGAAACCTACACAGACCTCTGGATCGTCCATGTGGATGGAGCCAAAAACCAAGAGCTGGCTGGAGCTGGAATCTTTATAAATGGGCCGCACGATATGCAAATACGATACGCCATTCGAATCCTACAGCCGTTATCTAATAACGTGGCAGAGTATGAGGCGTTGCTAGCCGGGCTCAGAATAGGGAAAGGACTTTCCTCTAAAGGGAGGCACGATACCGGAAGAACAGGAGACCTGCGTCTAAAAATCTGTGGTGATTCCAAGTTGATAATTGACCAGGTCTTGGGCCACTCTCAGGCCCGGGAACCCATCATGATTCAATATCTCCCCAAAGTAAAGCGAGAATTGTTGGAAATAAAGAAAGAGGGCATGCAAATCAGCTTCGAGCATATCCCTAGGGAGGAAAACGCTGAAGCTGACAACCTAGCCAAAATGGTCGCGAATCCGGAAGCATCCATACCCAAGGGCATATATTATCGTGAGCTATCGGTACCATCCTTCATGGAAGAGCAAGCGTCTTTATGTGTGGAGGAGCGTGAGAGCGACTAGTGAATTCCCGTAATCAAATTCTTGAAACACGAGGAACTGCCTGAGGATATAGCTGAAAAGAAGAAGGTACTGAGACAGGCAGCTCGCTGTACGTACTATGACGGGGATCTGATTCGAAGGTGTTTTTCTCACCCTGCTGCCAAATGTATAACTGAACAAGAGGGTTTTCACACCTTACGCGAAATCCATGAAGGGGTATGTGGTATGCACGTGTCAGGCGGTACCTTAGCGGCACAAGTTTTCCGATCCGGATTCTACTGGCCCACCATCCGAAGAGATTGCCATAACTATGTGCAAACCTGCCCTAAGTGCCAGTAGTTTGCCAAGATTCCTCGGCGGCCTGCCACTGAAATATCTAAAATTATCACCCCTTGTCCTTTTGCTAGATGGGGGATTGATATCCTAGGCCCATTCCCAAAGGCAAGGTCTCAACTGAAATTTGTGATAGTGGCGGTAGACTATTTCACTAAGTGGGCAGAAGCTGAAGCGGTTGCCACAATCACGGCAGAAAAAACTTGGCGTTTCCTCAAATATCAAGTTATCATGAGGTTTGGCGTACCTCGTATCCTTGTCAGCGATAATGGGACGCAGTTCACCAGCCAGTTCTTCAAAGACCAGTGCTCAGAATTTGGAATCGAGCAACGTTTTTCCTCCGTGGCTCATCCGCAAACTAATGGACAAGTGGAAGTAACCAATCGGAGCATCCTTAGCGGCATCAAGAAAAACCTAGAAGGGTCTAAAAAGAAATGGGCTGATGAGCTACCATACATGATGTGGGCGTACCGCATGACCATTAAGACTACCACTGGAGAAACACCTTTCGCGTTGGCCTTTGGGACCGAAGTTGTTACACCGGTGGAAATTGGAACCATGAGCCTACGGGTGGCTCACTTTCGGGAGGAACTGAATGAGGAAAGGTTACGAGCTAACCTGGAGCGTTACCAGAAGTCCGAGAGGAAATCCTTCTGAAAATGCAGCATTACAACGAAAGATGGCCCGTTATCATAACAGGCGCGTCAAAGAACAGTTGCTGAAAGCCGGTGACCTGGTGCTCAGAGACAAGCGAGCGGCAGGGCAACGCCTGGGAAAACTCAGTTCAAACTGGGATGGACCATATCGCGTCACCCGCGTTGTCGGGAAAGGAGCATATCATCTGGAGACTCTCGATGGTACACCCTTATCCAACTCTTGGAATATCGCTCGCTTGAAGTTATATTACTCTAGAATTTGATTTTATCTGCACCTTTGATTTATGTCAACCCTAACCATGACTAACGCTCGATGAGAGAGCTTTCGTGGAAGTTTGTGGTTGCCTTTGTGCAGATAAAAAAGGGGGTATTTTGGGGAAGTGAAAAGTCCTATCCTTGTGATGGCCGGTCTTGATCAGATGGCCCATCAAGTGAGGGCACTACCCACCATACCTTGAATTAGCGTCGGATTGAAAGATCCTGGACGCCCCCGGGGGTGAAAAGTCCTATCCTTGTGATGACCGATCTTGATCAGATGGCACATTAAGTGAGGGCACCACCCGGTATCTTTGGGAGTGAAAAGTCCTTTTCTTGTACTGACCGTTCTCGTGGAGACGGCCCAGCAAGACGAGGCACGCCCCAAAGAAATAGAAACTCCGTTCTAGAAACAAGAATCCTATCTTAATGACTGGGCTGCTGCAGCTAGGTCATTAAGTAAGGACACGGTTCTAGACGCGAGGGCAACGCCCAAAAGTGAAAATTCGACAGCTCACTAAGACGAGGCACTTTAAGGGCCGATCGTGAAAATAGGGAAATGCGGAGAATCGTGAAATCCCGGCTAGTAACCCGATGTGTAATCCCTGGTGAAGTGTAGAGCTGATAGCGAAAGCGATTCCCGCGGGTTCCAGGGTAACGCCCTATAATGGCAGCGAAAAGGCTCCTACGGGTAATTACTGTCCCTCGTAACGTGTTTTTGTTACTGATGATTTACAATTGAGAATGCGCAGAATACTTTTCGGGCAGCGGAAGAAGTGAGGATCTCGTAAGTAGAGATATCGCTAGGCTTACCGAGAGAGTTAACCCAATACCAAATTCTGCAATTTTGGTGGGAACGCTAAGGATCTGTTCGGAAAAGTAAGCGCATTGGGAAAACATGGCGAAGATAATGCCAAAGGAGTTTGCAAAGAGGCGACTAAATAAAGGAAAGTCAGCAATAAAAGTGGCTTGAACACATCGAAATGTTTAGAGGGGGCTACAAACTTTGGTGGTCAAAATAATAAACAAAAATTTAGTGACGCTTGATCACTAAGGAAAGAGCGGTAAAGCCTCGAAGCACGTCAACCTTCGGGGTGCCTTCGTTTCCAGCCTGCCGCTTTAGCTTGGCGAAAGCCCTCCTCATTAAGATGACCAGATCTTCGTTTGAAAGCGGCAGTGACCTCATCGGGTTTGTACGCGTCAACCCCGTGGACTTCTTCAAAGCAATCGACCAAAATAGCGGCAGTCTGCTCGACGTGCCACAGGCTCCTATCGGCTAACTCTTCCTCCAGGGCAGCTTTCTCCTTGGCCAGGGATGACTTCTCATTTTCCAAGGCAGTAACTTTGGCCCTCTCCGCTGCCAAGGCGATAGATTGTTCTTCTTTCAGCTTCTGATGAGCCAACAATAAGTTTGTACGCTCCTCCAGCAACTTTTTCTACTCATTCCGCTCTCGTGCTAATTCTTCCAAAGAGGAGGAAAGAGAAGCAGCCTGATGCTGCACTTCCTCCGCCCAGTAATGGAACTGCATCATATTTGTAAAAAGGTTGGAGCGTAATGAGTTCACCCTGTTAACTACGGGCCAGGAAAGGAAGGCTTCCCGTTCTGTCGCAGACGCCAATACTTGGGAAGCCAGTAAAGCCGTAACCTCATCCGAGCTGTCACCCCCGAGTGCCGCCAGACCAGTGTTACGCAGATCGTACAGTACAACTTGATGGGTCACAGTAACGGCCCCACCTAGCGGACTAAGATCTGCCACAAAGTTAAAGGTGGTACCTCCTTCGCCATAACGGGCCTGTAGGGGGATGCTTGAAGGAACGAAGACCAGAGGAAAAGGAGAGCGAGCCTATGTGGACGAACCCCCTGGAGAAAAATAGCCTGAAAAATCTGGCATAACCTCCTGATATCCCATGTTGGAGGAATAGGCGTGAACAAGACCACCAAAAGAATTGGGCGAAACCCCGAAAGTCTCGCCCGTGCCTAAATTCTCCAGAAATCCTGACGGATTCCCTCCCTGGGGAATAACCGTAGAGTCAAACCCGTCCGCAGATCTGTTCTCCATCTCGGCGGTAGAGGAAGATGGATTTTTGCCCTCCTCTCCCAACCGCTGTCTCTTCTTTGAGCCAGTCAGCGCATAACCCAAATCCATATCGCTTGAGGGAAGAGCGGAGGTAGCGACAGCAATAGTGTCCTGCCAAAAACGCGATATGAAATAAAGAAAAGAAAGAAATCAAACAACGACATATATAGAAAGGTAGTATATCGTGGCTAAAAGGCACCCTCACCGTATCAGCATTGGGAGGAGGTGCTTCTGAAGAGCCTGCCGCGTCCAAAGAAGGTGTAAGAGCGGCGACACTTCTCATTTTTCTCTTCTTTTTTCCTTTGGCAATGGCCTTAGGAGCCTTAGAAGAAGAAGAAGGCTGGGCAGGAGGAGCAGCGATGGTCACAAGGGGAACGCCTGAAGGAATGTCAGGATCCCCCACACTGGCCGAAGAAGAGGAAACTTGAACAAGGGTAGCGGAAGTAGCCGGAAGATCGGTGGGGTTATCAGTTGCTTCCGTGGAAGTAGCTCTCTCTTTTTCTTCTCTCTCTTGAGCCCTTTTCAAGCGTCTCCTTACGCTCTCAGGTTTATAGTTGGGATCCGTCGCTGCGAAAGCACAAAATAACGTCAGCATTAGTATCAGCGATAACAAAGAAAGGAGTAACACGACACTCACGTTTAACACAAGATCGAATGTGCATTCTACAAGCCATTTGACGAATGTGAACGTTGATTTCCAGTTTGAGCAATGTGTTTAACCAGTCTTGCTCACGTTTCGGAAGGGTCCCTGGTCGGCTCCAAACGTTGTCATCCACGTTTTGGTTAAACCCAGATCGCCACCAGGAACCAAGATCTCCAGGAAGATCTATCACAAAAAAATCCTTTTTCCAGGCATCAACGGAAGACTCGATATGGAGGAGTTTCCAAGTAAAAGACTTTAGAGAGTCATCGTCAAAACGGGGCGATATCGTTATCACCCCCCGGCATTTCATCAGCTTAAAAAGATATTTAAGCAGTAGAAGGGAAGGGGAAGTAATCCCATTGTATTTGCAAAGTTCCAGAAAAGTATAACACACAACAATATGCATTTGGGGATAGTTGGGCCGGAGTCAGATCGCCGGCAACAAGTAATTCTTTGACAAAAGAGTCAATGGGAAGCCGAAAGCCATAACGGAACATTTGCGCATACATGACCCTACGATTGCCTGTCAAAACGTTGTTCAAACGTAGTGACTCAGGGGCAACAGTGGTTTTATAATCAACAGGAATATCAGCATTATGGGCGGCCAAATGCTCACGGAGAGCGGCCTCATATGTGATAACACTAGCCGTAATATCCATCCTTTTCTCATCGGCAGATTTCGACTCAGTACGGCGAGTCTTAGCCATGGCAGAATTAAAGAATTAAAAGATGAAGAAGATGATGGAGGAGAAAGGAAATACCTTCAGAGAAAAGCACTTCAAAGAGCCTTGAATAGTGGGGAGAAAATAAGACGGCTAAAAGAAAATATGATAAAGTGGGATGATAAAAGAAAAGGGTATTGGGTTTTATAACCCTAATGATCGAACGAAACGACGGATGCCACAGTCTTTGCGTGGAAGCGGCATAAGGAACAGACTCAGGTAATGAGTGCAATCCTAGAAAAGTGCTACAACGCCTCAATTTAGGCAAAGTTCTCAAGCACGCTAGCCCGTGGCGCTGGAAGAAATAGACACGTGTGCCTGCACAATCACGACTTTTCTAAGGAAAGGATAGCAAGCATTAAATGCTCTAAAAAGCAGGTACTATCTCTTGGGAAAAACAAGAGCGATATCGCAAGAAAGGAGATAACGCAAGATGGCGTTGATTAAAAGAATAGCGTTGGGTTAACGCGAAAAGGCGGAATGAAAATCAAATAGCAATCAAATACAAGTATTGTCGTACAACAAGGCGTTATTACAAGAGAAAGAAACAAATAAGCGGAAAATCTTCTAAATAGAGCAACCTCGATTAATCATGGGCCCTCGCGAGCATCGTGATCACCATTCCTCCGCTTTTCTCCAGAAGAAGGAAGATCTCTCTCACCTTCGCCCAAATCCTTCAGTCTCTTGGAAGCGTAATCGGTCAGCACTGACGAGTCAACAGTTCCCTGGCGATAGAGACTCATAAATTCAGTGATACAAATATCCATGGTCTTGTTCTTCCACCAGGCTATCTTTGAAGGCACTTTGGCTAAATCCGCATCACGAGATGCTATCTCTTCGCGAAGGAAGATATTCTTTCTATCAACTACCACCAATTCCGCCTCCAGAAGGTCTATCTTAGCCTTCCCTTTTGATCTTTCTCGAGCAAGCTCAGCGCGACAGTCGTCCAACTCCGCCCAGGTCCGCTCCTGAAGCTGCGACAGCTCCGTTACCTTCCCTAAAGCAACATCTAGTTCTCCCTTTAAATTAAGAGAAGGTTGAACCTTGTCACGATGATCCTCAAAAAAGTAGTTTAACTCGCGGAAGCAGGCCAGCATGTCAGTCAGAAGACGTGAATGGCGTACGTTGGGAGGACGCCGCAAGAACTCTTCTTTGTCATTCGAAGAAGTAAACATTTGCCCCACTATCGGGCCCACTGGTTCCTCTCGCGATGACGGGTCCGATACCCCTAAAGCACGGAGACCGTCGGTACCAAGGGAAGACAAGTCCAGCTGATAAGCAATGGGGCCTTGAAGACCTTGAGGGGAAAGGTTGGCGATATAAGGAGGAGAGCAATTTTTTGCAGAATCACCAATGCCCGAAATTGAAGAGAGAAACAAAGGTTGAGGCTTCCGTGGGGGAGGAGCGATGGGATTCGGAGTTGGTAAGCTCACATCTGGAATAAAGGAGCGAATAGGGGAGCTAGGACCGCCAGACACCGAGGGAGAGCCCACCACTGCCGAAGCCTCGTTAACCTTGGGAGGAATGACAGAGGGCACCTTGGTAACTTCCGTCACTGGCAAGGGACCCATAACGTGCGAGGCGTCAACCTCCTCGGAAGGAACCCCATTGATTTCCTCCACGGAAGGAACTGGTGGGTCAGATTTCTCTTTGCGAACTCTCTTTACGAGACGCTCCGTTTCAGCAGTGATCTCTTCGCTATCGTCCTCGGTTGACTCCGTTGCAGGATCACCTTTTCTGGACCTAAGTTTCATTCGTTGGGCAAGGGTGGCATGACGTAGCTCGGAACCAGTATCCATGCTTCCGCTATCACTATCAACCTCTTCAATCACGGGATTACTTGGGGCCACTCCCTTACCGCGAGACGGTAGCCAATTCTCAAGGAAACGGGAAGGTCGGGCAGATGTGTTGCGTGTCACGACGGTTTTGTTTCTCCTTCCTCGCGGACGAATAGGCGGACGACTAGAGCCTTCGGGTGGAGGAGAAGGAGGTAATGTCTGAAGCGGCACCACGTTTAAAGGAGTGTCACTTTCCTCGGAGGATCGACCCTCAGCGTTACCTGCCGATAAAATATTTTAATATGACAAAAAAGTCGAAGCGATAAGGCGATAAAAGAAAAGACTCACCAATGACACACTCTGACAAAGGCCTAAACCGAGCAAATTCCCGAATGCGGAAAGGCCCTTCTATCTCTAATAAGGCGTTAACATTGGATACATCCATACTAGACAACACATCTGGTTCTCGCCAAGCGGCGCTAGTAATCTCTCGGTTGAAACCAGCGCGCCAATATCGAGAGGGCAAGCGAAGGGTGAAGAAGCCATTTTTCTAGTTGTCCACATTCTCTTCGAAACCTTGAAAATTCCGCCAGAAAAACCGGACAAGAGCACCATTCCATCTTGGGGTAATATCCACTAAGCAGTTGTGACACCTCAAAGTGAAAAACGTGCAGAACAGATCGAGCGATGGAGTGAAAATATGCTTCATCTCACACGAGCGGAGAAAGGCATAAAGCCCACACCAGGAAGGTGGAGTTATTTGAATGGGATTGAGATCGTAATGGTTTAGCAGTTTCATCAGAGAAGTATGAAGCGGGAGACGAAACCCGTAGGTAAACATCTTGAAATAAACCAACCGGAACGTCCCCCACATGGCATCAGTGAGCCGAGTATCTTTCAATGGGACAAAGGGGCGATATCCCGTGGGAAAAGTGATACCGTTCTCCTCTAACTCAGCCCTCAAAACCTCATTACAATCAAAAACACTACGAGCTCTCCTGACTTCGAGATCTAGAGGATTTTTGATAATTGCAAAGGGCCTAACGCGAGACATAATGGAATGGAAAGTAAAGCTATGGCAATAGAGAAGCAAAATACCTGGAGCAGAGAACCAGTGAATCGGCCGTCGGCACCGGTGAGCAATTGCAGTAAAATCCCTTGAGAAGAAAGAAGCACAGAAGAAAGGAAATACGAAGAATTTTGAAATATTAGCAAAAAATACTAAAAGAGAAGAGTAAACTCCTTATAAAGGTTAAACCTAAAAAAGGAACAACCTGTGAAAATAAAACACGTGCAGAGTGGAAAAGGACGCGTGGACAGTCATCAATATCTTTTAGGAGAAGACAGTTACTGACTGAAAACTGAAAGGCGGTTGCGTCAAGCGAAAGGCCTACTCCCGCGATAATCCTGGAAACATAAAGGAAGAAAAGCGGCAGAAGAGCGAAAAAAAATAAAAACGTCATTTTATTATTTGGAAAAGCCATACGGCATCTACAAAGAGGCATGGTATGCCCAACTATTCGCCGTCAGACCAGGAGATGCCGTAGCAGTAGACCACGTCATCATCATCTTCACCTAAAAGCGATGGATCCTCGCCAGTGAAAGGGAAAGGTTCCTTAACCTTCTCCCCCACGCATGTGGATGATCGATCCGACTCCTCCTTGATAGACGGCGACACCGCTTTAACAGCTGAACAGGTGGAAGGAGCCCTTGGCGGTGACTCGTTAGAAAGGAAAGACGTTTCTTTCCCCTTCGAAGAGAAAGAAGCAAGAGAATCAAAAAATGATTTAGATGCCTTCGCAGCATCTTTCCTCCGCCTCTTGCGGCACCGTCGGCGAACAGGCGGCCTCCAGGGAGGCGACGGAGGAGGATTATCTGAGTTAGGAGAAGTTGGAGGAGTTGGTGGAGAATCTCGGGCGAACGTATCTAAAAAGTGAGAATCAACCATAAGATCACAGAATATTAATAAAAGAAAAAAACAGCAAGGAGACGAAGAATAACGAGGGGAAGAAGATCCCTTAAATAGCCAGAAAATTGGGAAAAAGGATCTTCGATCTTCCAACCCGACTCTTGAGAGAAGACACGTGTACAGCCTGAAGTGCAGATATGGATTTACAGTCACGCCTATTGAAATTTTCCCCCTGATCGAGGAAAATCGCAAAATCGCCCAATCAGTTGCCAGGACAACAGCGGCGTAGATTTAATACTGAACAACCAATCAGAAAACCACCCAGTGGCTGAACCGTTTTCAGTTGGGCTAAGAATATCTCCAAGAAAAAAAGACAAAGGGCACATTAAAGAAGAAGAATAGTTGCAAAACGGCGTACTAAAACCAGTTTATTTATTATGGCCTAGGGGCCGGAAAGTACATTTACATGCCAGGAGGAAAAGAGAAAAGGCCCAAAGGGAGCCATCGCTATCAGGCGTCAGAGCCAGCGTCCTCAGGCACTTCAGGAAGGTCTCTCAGAGAATCCATGACCAGAATCAGATCATGGGAGGTGGCTCTCATCCCCTTCAGGCAGCACCCCAGCATATCCTTGCACTGCTACAGCATGGCAATCACCACTTGAATCCGAGCGATGGAGGCAGCCAGCTTTGACACGCTCTCCAAAGGACTGAAATCCTCCAGAGACGTGGCTCCCAGCCTGGAATGAAGAGGGGTCAGCATTCCTTGCACCTCCAGGATGTCCTCAGAGGTCTTGACTAGCATGTTCTCCAGGAACCCGATGTCGCCATCATTGAGGTTCTCGAGAGAATGGCCCTTGGAAAGGAGGAAATTCTTAGTCAAATGATCCATGATGTGAATTGCCAGAGATGAGGAGAACGTGGGTGGAGAAAGTTCCCCAATTTATAGGCCCCAAAGAGAGGCCTTGGAAAGAAAAAAGAGGTCCTCAAAAGGCGAGTCGTCTCGTCACCCTTAAGGACTGATAAGCCTAAAGCAGAATCAAAGGTTGATGCTCGTATGCTATCCGCAACATGGATGTTCGAAAGGATGTGAGATAAAGTATGGAAAAATGCCAAAAGGCACGATATCACGAGTAGCCATGACATAAAAGCCATATGGTTACCGGTATCCACAGTGTAAGGCCGCGTTGATGTCGCAGGTGGCCCTAGATGCGTAAAACCTCATCGGCATCGCAGGCATCTGGTGGTATAACGCCACGATAATCGAAGGCAGCTGATGGCATAAAGTCGCGTCGATATCGTTGTTTCCTTAAGCGAAAGAGGAGAACGGGGCCCGCGTGACCTCAAACCCCTGCAAGTACAAAGTTTACTAACTTCTCTATAAATGCCTATCTCCTCCGTGTGTTTGCAGTACACTTGAAAGGATGATGGACCCGGAACGAATGAAAATATATGACATGACCTGGTTGCAGTCCTTGGCGGTATCACAAGTGACCCATCAATAACCCTTCTATGACATGAATAAAGTTGAGACTCCGTAAGCCCTGAAAAGAGGCCAAACAGACTAACATCGTTGGGCGAAAGCAATGCCCTTATGGTCACAAGCGTAATAGCAGCGTCTCTCGTGGACCTCTTAACGCCTCAGAAAAATAGGTCTCTAAATAAGAATGAAGGACGGAATCCGCTTGTTCGCTGGAAAGCTTCAGAACTAAGTTCCAGCTCATCACTTGACACGGTTAACGTCGAGCAGTCAGAGAAACTCAGAGATCATGCAGACATACCGCCCCACGAAAGAACAAGTTTCATCGAAGATTTCAGACATAGATAGCCCTTGGTAAACACTCGGGCTCGTTTTCAGTTGGGCTTATGATAACAATCAAGACAGCCCTAACGGTGCTACCACGCTTGCCTCTCCCGCCGGGACGATTTCGCATAAGACCCGTAAGATATCTTCATATTGCCCGAGAATCAGCGAAGGATTCCTAGGATGGTCGACATTAGCGGGGGGGGGGGGGGATTCACGTGACTCTATACGCACGGCACCATCCCATCCTAGGGACCCACGAGCTTATCGCTCCCGGCAGCCCGTCCGATATCGCTCATGACGTCATCCGTCGGTATCGCTTGTGACGTCACCATCAGACATCGCCTGGATTGATATCGCCAGGTATCGCCGAATAGGCCTATAAATACCCCTACTTTTCCAATCTGAAGGTAAGATCGAGATCACTTAGACGAACCTCTGTTATTTTTGAAACCCGAACTGACTTAAGCATCGGAGTGTCTACGCCGGAGCCCCCCCTCCGGCGCTTTGCAGGTACATCTGGCACCGACCGCCACCGTTCCGATCAGGTATGACTCCAAATCTTACAAGATCGACATTGAATCTTATCACTGCCGTTGTCAAATGATGACGACATTTTTTACTATGACATATACTGGCCTGATGAGGATTAGTGCCTAAGCGTTAGGTGCGCTATAGATGCCGTATGGCTTTTAATAAATGAACTGATGTTTTTCTTTCTCTTGCCACCGTGTTATTTTGTTGATGACTGATGCGAAGGCATTAGCCTCACTGAGTCAAACGCTCTGCGATTGTTTTGACTCGGCCAATCATTAACCGCCGCTTGGTAGATCGTGGTAAATAACTGCTTGTTTCTAACCCCTGAGCATGACTCCACGTGGCCCACTCCTTTTACAAGCATCCTCGCGCGACTGGTGCTTCAATTAATGCAGTGACATTCGGTCCTTTAAAAGGGATTATCTTCTCTTTCTGATACTTTTTGCCCTCATTTCAAATTTTCTCTCTTCTCTTTGCTTTGTCTGGAAAAGCTTCTCATCCGTCCTCCGCCCTTCGCCGATTTACCTGCGGATCTTTCCTTTCAAGGTACCACTTCATCCCTTCAGATTTTCTGTTCATTAGCTTACTATGGTTGTGACTAGAACCAGGCAATTCCTCTGGAGACCCGTGGATCCAGAAATCATACAATCATCTAGTATTTTCTCCTGTGATGCGGTTTTAAATGCTGAACTGGAGGAAAATGGTATCACTTTCCCTCCTGGGTGTGTCCATACCATTCCCGAGAGCGACATGCGTCTTCACGATCCACTGTGGGGGGACTATAGATTAGTTTATTTTAAAATGTTCCTCTATGGTTTTCGTCTCCCAGTCCATGTTTCAATAACAGCACTGCTGCGGGAATACAAGCTTAATCCCGCCCAGATAAGTCCTTCTTCCTGGTGTGGGTTTATGCCTTTCTTCGCGCTTGCGAGTTGGAGAGCATTCTCACCCCATCTCTCAATTTATTTTGCAAATTCTTTAGCATGACCTGTCATGATTGTTTAATCAGTATCACTCCAAGATGGGATGACGCGTTTGTGCAGTCATTCTGGTAGCGGTTTTGTGGCTTTGAGAGGGTTGTGGCTGATTGGAAAAATAGCTTCTTCATTCTCGAGCTACCGTCCCGTTGGTGGCGCCATGGTTTTAATCAAGAGCTTATAGGTCCCCTTTGGGCAAACCCAGTGGTGTTGTCTAGAAGCGAGCTGGATCAAGCTAACGCTTTGCTGGATAAGAGTACACGCTATCGCATCCGGGAGTTCGCCTCATACAACTTTCTGAACGAGTGCGTTATGGGTGAGTTTGTCTTTCTTCACGTTTCCCTTTTTCACTTATTTGTTGTTCTCATACATTCCCTTATCAGGAGACGCTGATGATCAGTCATTAGGAGGGGCTAACGCTCCTTTGAATGTGATGCCGCTCAGAACTATGCCGGCCTCTCCTCCTGCCGTGCATTCCAGTCATCGGGGCATTCCACCCAAGAGGGGAAAAACTAAGACAGTCGCTGGGAGAGGACGGAGGCGAGTCGTCTCTGTACGAGCTTCTCGCTTTATTGACAATTGGCTACCGCCTCGACGCGGAGGGATAAATATAAGTCAGCCCTCGATTCGAATAATTGACAGTGACAGCAGTAGCTATAGTGAGGATATGGATGCCAAACCAGACCTTTGTCATGCCTCCTCGCTTCAACGAAAGAGACTCAGAGTAGGTATGAATGAGCAGGCTACCGGGGCCTCTTCTGATCATGCTAACGCAACGGCTGCCATGGCGCCTGTCATTTCTTCTGTGGCAAGTACTTCTCAACCAGTGAAACTTGCCAACGTGCCAACTGTCTGCCCTTCTACCGCTGCTACAGTCTCGTTAGTGGCAGATTCTCCTCCGCCAGCTAACGCTCCTAACTCTCTCATTTCTCATTGTATTCCAGATGCGGTGGCAACAACTCTTCCAGTTTCTGAGCTGCCGCCCAGGGTTCCTCTTCAATTGTTTTTCACTTCTATCTCAGAGGTGAGTAATAAAGGCTCTCCTCCGACTTCGATGGTCAATCTCTCTCTTGAAGGCCCCAAAGGGACCCCGTGTTATCGTATGGATTTAGCGGGATTTGGCGTCAACGGTCTTCGCACTGCAGGGGTACAAAATCCCTTCTCAAGGGACAAATTCACGGCGCCCCTGATAGGAGAAATGATGAGCTCTTCCACAGAGAAAGAGAAATTCCTTCAGCTTTTGCCAAGGGCTCGCTGCAGGCACGTTGTGAATGACTCTCTAGATGTCTTCCATTATTTTCATTATGCAGTAGAGCTTTTGACAGCGAACAGTGAGATTCTGCTCACACAATGTGTGCTCAGAAGGTGCAGCTCAACCGGTCTTTAGACCAAATGAGGTTGCTGACGCGTCTTTATGACGATTCACAGAATGAGCTAAGTAGAGAAAAATCTAAAGGGAAAGTGAAAACCGATGTTCTGGAGGCATAGTTAGCTTTGGAAAAGAAGAAAAATCTTCTTCTTCGCGAAGAGATGCTGGCTCAAGACGAGGAATTTGCCAGGATTCCACTGAGGATGGAGCGGTGGAAAAAGAAGGTCCTAGAGGCCTTCACTTTTGGGTTCACTGCCCATTTGGAGAGTAATTCCTTCAATCCGGCTAAAATTGCCGATTATGCCTCTGCCATAATGGACAAGGTTAATAAAAATAGAGACGACGCGTCTGCCTTAGGGGGGAGAGAAGTCTGGTGACTGCGATGGCGGTAGCGCGCAACGGTCTTCCTCTTGATTATTGTCTCCTTCATATCTGTATTTGTTTATTCTTTAATCAATCGCTTCCCAAAGACATTTGACATTGTTATTCTTGTAATAAGGCTAACGCCATGAGATCGTTGCTATTTTTTCCTCAAACGTTGGGTTTTGATGTATTATCGATATTGCTTATGCTTTGTTGACATTTTTCTGCTATCGCGCCATTTCTTGAGACCGCGTGTTAGAGCTGGTGCTACTTTTTTGAGCATTAAATGCTACGAATCCCCTCATTAATGCGATCGAAAGGTAATGATAAGGGGGACACGTGTCTTTCTCGAGATGAAGCATTTGAGATAGGCACCTTCTAGGGAGTAGCAAGGACTGAAGCGTCTCCCTTTTAAAGTTGTGTCCTTCGCGCGTGTCGCGTCCTTTCATTATACTACCTTGCCATGTGTCAGTTATTGACTGGTCACGCCTTTTTAACCCCTTTAGGGTTATATAATGTTTTTCCCCGCCTTTTTTTTTCTTTTTTATCTCCTTCTTCGCTGAAAATAACTCACGCGGCTCCTTCTTCTTTGTTCTGGGATCCTTGGTGTTTCTTCCACGAAGGTACACACATTACTTCCTTCTTTTACTCTCTTTTTCTTTTTAGTGGTTATGGAAAAAAATCGTTCTTCAAAGTCTACTGAGGAGGAAAGTTCCCAAAAATCTGTTGGGGAGGAGAAGATCAATAATACCCCCACTTCTCTTTACACTTTGCCCCTAGTTCATCATAGTCTGTCTGATTTCAATATTCAACTCCCTAAGGGTTACTCTGTTAGTGTTGCTTCTGACCCTCTCCGCCTTAATAGTGTATTGCCCGATAATAGTAGGATATTGTATGCCAAGTTGTTTGATCATGGCTTTGAGCTCCCCCTTGATCCACTTGTAAAACTGTTGCTGGCCGATTCTGACTTGAATCCGGCTCAACTGAGTCCTAACGCAATTTGCGTTGTTAGTGCTTTTGCGGTGTTATGCCGGTTCAAAGGGATTGAGTCCCCTTCGCTAGCGTTGCTTCATGATATTTTCCAATTGTATTCTCGCAAGGGGGTAATATCAATATCACCCCGCTATGATGATAACTCATTGAAGCCATTCACTTGGAAACTTATGGGTATTGAGTCTTCTGTTCCTCGCTGGAAAGAAGAATTTTTTGTTATTGGCCTGCCCGAGCCCTTGTGGAGAACTGGTTTTAATGAAGATATCAAAGATGGGGCTTGGGGTAGCAGAAAATCACTTTCCGACCCGGAGGATGGTTGGTTAAAGACGCTGCTCCAAATGGACTTTAGCGTTGACACTCGTAAAGTGGCAAACAGAGTGGTAGTTACAGAGTGTAAAATGGGTGAGTGTTTACCCTTCTTTCTTCGCGTTGCTGGGAAATGCTAACGCTAACATTTTTTATAACTATGCAGTGGTTCCGCCCGGTTGGGAGCCCGAATATATTCGGAGGAAAAAGAGAAGGGAGCAAGCGAAAAGGGAGCAGGCTGCCGCCACTGCTACTGCTGCTACCGCTGAAGGTGGGGCTACCAGTGTTACTTTAGCCGCGCCGCTTTCTCATGGAGTTGCCGTCACTGTCGGCACTATTCAAGTGTCGTCTTCTCGAGCGCGTGTCACAAGAAGGAAGAGAAGTAAAAAAGCAACCGTCGTGCCCCCCGCTCTTTCTCAGGCTACCGCTTCTTCAGAAGTGTCTGCCGGTTTGATTCCTTCTGGAATTCCCTTGGTTTCTCCCTCTGCTCAGGTACCTCTATCTGTTGCCCCTACTGCTTTCTCTGCTCTTCTACAGTTTCCTTATTACATTTCATTTCCTTAGGAAATTGGCACCACTTCCACTCATTCTCTTCCTCGCGAAGATATGTTGTTTGCAAGTGAGTCCGCCGAGCGCCAGAAGAAGGCTCATCACGACCTTCAAAATAGCCCGTCGTCATCCGGCGTTAATCCTCCCTTGACAGCTTCCGCGGAGGGTAGCGCACCTTTCGGGTAGCCTCAAGGTGCTAACCTTGTTAGCGATCCCCACGTTTTTGCTTATTCTCCACTCCATTCTACCTCTGCCGCTGTAGGTTTTAGCTCAGACATGCTAGGTTTTGAGACACTCGGCGGTGGTGAGTCTTTTGTCTCTACCGTAGGGGGTTTTGCTGACCGCCCTCCTTCTCCTCCTACTCTGTCTTTTGTTCCTCTGTCTCCGCTTGCTGCCGCAAGGGGCAATTCTTCTTCTGACTTGATGGTTGGTGTTACTTCATACGCTCCTCCCAGCTTTCCCACTCATCAGGTTAACCTGGGTGGCTTTAGAGAGAAAGCTTTTAAAGCCTTGGAGACTGATAGCGCTGAGGCTATTCTTGCATCTACATCTCTGTTGGCAGCTCGAATAATGTCGCATCAAGGGGAAAGGGACGTATTTTTAGCCAAGAGTCACCAGGGGCACATAGATTTCCTTCGTTCTCAGATGTTTTCTTCCTTTTGCCATACCTATTACATGGATGAGGCTAACGCTAGGGAGGCAGCGGACAAGCAAAGGGAAATAGACAGATTGACGACTGAGCGTCAGGGACTTTTGGATGCTGTGACGGCTACCAAGCAAGAGGCGAAAACAGCTAGGCAAGAGGCAAATGTTGCTAAGCAAGAGGCGGAGGTTGCCAGGCTTGCGTTAGAGGAAGATAAATAGAAGGGTACCGCTCTAAGTACACGCCTTTCTGAGGAAGAGGTCGGGCTAGCGTCAAAAAGGCATAGAAATGCTGAATTGTCTACCGAGCTTAGCCTTTCTGCTGAGAAATATCGTTGGTATCTGAAGGAGGGGGCAATGATTATGTCGGATGGCTTCATGCGAAATTATGGGGTGGACCGCCTTCGGGTTGACGTTCTTTCTGCATATTTTGAGGAGAGGTCTTCGCATGTGTCCGACGAGGATTTCTACAACGAAAAGGCTGCCAAGCAAAGAGAAAAGAACGCGTCAGCCGCTTCTTAGGCCTCGCACTTTGCTTTTTTGATTTTTACTGTTGGCATGTCTTTATCTATCCTTTGGGGATATTTTGTAATCTTGACGATATCAACTTTTCTTTAGACCATTGCCTTTTGTCTATAATTTCTTTGTTGGTCTAGCCTTATGATATTACTGCCACAACATGGTTAGTAAACTTCATTATTAAAATCACAATGATGTGGTCATTGTACCTTATGCGGTTAGTCAACCGTTGCGTTTGCATATACACACCATTCATGGGCGCTAAGGTATTTCTGTCTTTAGTGAAATAGTGTTTCTGCAATAGTCATAATGACTTGTTCTCTGAGGAAGACTTTCCTGCAGTGTCTCTTTGTGCTCTTTTCTCTGTTGAGAATCAGGAAATTATTTCTTCGTGTCGTGTGCCTAACGCTGCATTATCATTATTTCTTTGATGATGTTTCAAAGAATGAATCACTATTATTTCCACTCATGCTGTGTATAGCTTGATGATAGCACATTTCATGGTCTCGATTTTGCCATCTTTTCTAGCCTACACAACATGAGTGGAAATAATAGTGATTCATTCTGTGAAACACCCTTCATGACAAGCATGGAATTAAAACGGTAAACAATCATGTGTCACAAGAGAATATATTAAGCATGCATTAGACCTCTTAGCCGAACCCTACAACCCTTGAAACACCCTTCACTAAGAAGGGGGTATTTAGCTACTCATACTATAATATAAGCAGTAGATATTAATAATCATGCAATAACAAAGAGAATAAAGAGGGAGTAGAGAAAACCGATAAATTAATTAATAATCAAGGAGAAAGCTTGCTCCGAAACAAAGGTTGTTCTTGATGATAAGAGGAGAAGATCCCCAGAAAATAAGAGATGAAATTGTTGTAAGAAAATATCCTAGGACAGTCGTCCTTACAAAAACCCTAAAGCTAAGCTTTTATAGCCTAAACCTAGCTAGGAGACAAAACAACTAAGAGGAAGGAGGAACAATGAGGGCGTGACAGCACATGTTCTTTTCGATCTTTTCCCTCTTTTGACGCTAATCTGCATATAAGTTTGGAATAAGGGTCAAATAGCAAGTTCAAGCCCCCGAAAGGGCTAGAAAAGAGGGCAAAATCAGGACCATGAAACGTGCTATCATCAAGCTATACACAACATGAGTGGAAATAATAGTGATTCATTCTTTGAAACACCCTTCATGAGTGGAAATAATAGTGATTCATTCTTTGAAACACCCTTCATGACAAGCATGGAATTAAAACGGTAAACAATCATGTGTCACAAGAGAATATATTAAGCATGCATTAGACCTCTTAGCCGAACCCTACAACCCTTGAAACACCCTTCACTAAGAAGGGGGTATTTAGCTACTCATACTATAATATAAGCAGTAGATATTAATAATCATGCAATGACAAAGAGAATAAAGAGGGAGTAGAGGAAACCGATAGATTAATTAATAATCAAGGAGAAAGCTTGCTCCGAAACAAAGGTTGTTCTTGATGATAAGAGGAGAAGATCCCCAGAAAATAAGAGATGAAATTGTTGTAAGAAAATATCCTAGGACAGTCGTCCTTACAAAAACCCTAAAGCTAAGCTTTTATAGCCTAAACCTAGCTAGGAGATAAAACAGCTAAGAGGAAGGAGGAACAATGAGGGCGTGACAGCACATGTTCTTTTCGATCTTTTCCCTCTTTTGACACTAATCTGCGTATAAGATTGGAATAAGGGTCAAATAGCAAGTTCAATCCCTCGAAAGGGCTAGAAAAGAGGGCAAAATCGGGACCATGAAACGTGCTATCATCAAGCTATACACAGCATGAGTGGAAATAATAGTGATTCATTCTTTGAAACACCCTTCATGAGTGGAAATAATAGTGATTCATTCTTTGAAACACCCTTCATGACAAGAGTCTGATCACCTGTTAATATTTCTACATGAGTAGGGTCATTTCCAGGGTTATACCTGACGCGAAGCCCTAGAATAGTAGTAGACACCTAGCGGAGGTAGCGCGAGAGACCTCTGTCTAGGGGTAAACAGTTATCTAGGGTATGGGATACGGGTCCGACAAGCTGAGCTATCGTGCCCTAGATCTATCTTACCTCCCCTTCATGGGCGTTCTGAGTTTGGCCTCCCCGCATTCGTGCCTGGGAGGATGGCAGAACCTCAAGGTCACCTCATATGTGGAAACGGGGGGTGACTTTTATCTAAGAAGGTAAGCAGGGGACGCGGAGTGGAAACGCGGTCCCTATAGCAGGTCTGCACATGAGTCTAGAATATTTTTGCACCAATGACTAGCCAACCTAGTAAACAACCCAAAGGAACGCCTTCTGCTAAGATCTCTTCCTATCTAGTTAATATCTCATTTATTACTTTTCTGGCCCTCGATTTGTTTATATTTCTTGCCCTGGATTATATCTTACTTTCGTGCCCTAGATAATTACTTTACAATTCTGTTTTGTTAGCTCCCATACTCTGCGTTGATTAATTCATTAATCAACATAAAATTCTCCCTTAGTGTTACTTGGTTTGGATCTGTTGCATATTACATTGTCATACATCTTTATTAACGTTTTATTCCTTCAATCTCTGTGGTTTGACCTTGTCTTGCCCTATACACATTAATTTGTGTATCTAGGCACAAGGAAAATATTAGTATATTTGAGTGACGATCAAATTTTGGCGCTGTTGTCGAGGATTGAACGGTACTAATTCTGTTTTTGTTTTTTGTATCACGAGGAGATCTGCCCCCGATCTACTACCTCTAGACCTCGATTTGACCAGAACAGAAAAAGGACTTCATAGGGAAGCCCGAGGAACATCTGCTCATTGTAGAGTAATCCCACATCCTGCCCTCGATGGATCCTCTTCCAATCTGGCTGACCAGGAACACCAGCTTTTCGTAGACCTAACCCCATACCAACCCATTTCGATTTTCCAGCAATGGAAGACCTTGACAACCATGACAACCGTGAGCGTCATGAAAATCAACCACCACCACCACCCCCAGATCAACAAACCATTGATAATTTCCATGCAACCCCCGATATGACAAGTAGCTGCATTGACTAGCCTAACGTCCCTCATGACTAGACTCTAAAATCAATCGTACATCATCATCTGCCTACTTTTCGGGGGGTCGCCAAGGAAAATGCTCTTCGTCATCTCCAACAGCTCCACTCTATTTGCAAGGCCATGAAACCCGCCAACGTCAGCATTGAGCAAGCCAAGCTGCGTGCATTCCAATGGTCTCTCAAAGATGATGCCCTCGACTGGTATTATGACCTTCCCGCAAGACCTATTCGTTCTTGGGCAGACCTATCAAAAATCTTCACTGAGAAGTACTATCCAACTTCTATCTCCAACACCACACGCAAGCAACTCGTCTCCATAGTTTAGAAGAAAGAGGAGACTCTAGACCAGTACTATGAGAGGTTCCAGAAGATGCAATCTAGCTTTCCAACCCATAACCTTACCGAGCACGGCCTTGTTCAGTATTTTTGTGAAGGCCTCAAAGCTCATGATAAGGCGTTGCTTAACGCAGCTGCCGGAGGATCTCTGACTGCTCTCACCCCAACAGCCGCTCGAGCAACAATAGAGCTCATGGCAAAGAATGCCTCTGATGACCTCGCCAACAATCCAGGCCAGGATGTCCAAGTGGCTGCCCTACAAAATCAGATATCATCTCACGGGGATGTTCTAGAATTTCATGACCGGACAACCCGCACCTGTCAAGGCATGCCAAATATGCAATTTTGTGGATCACCCCACTGATGCATGCCCCCATATTCTGGATGAAATACAAGTGAATGCTGCTGGCCAATTTATTCCAGTCCCTTACGGCCAAAATTACAACCAGGGCTGGAAACATCAAAATCCAGGATGGGTTCCAAACCCTCAGCTTTCGGGACCTAGCCATCAACAACACCAGAACCCCTATGGAAATCCCCCTCCTAACATGCCATCAGAATCTCAGACCTCGAACCACATACCATCAGAATCAGTATCAACATCAACCTCCTCAGGACCAGACTTTTGTCCAGACCCCGACTGCTGAGGTACCCAAGAATCCCGAGCAAGAGAAAGAAATAGATGAGCTTAAGAGGCAAATGAGTGCTATGACTGCCAAAATGCAAGAGTTAACAAATCATGGCAGATTACCACCTGAGACCGAAACTAATCCGAAGCACAATGTCTGTGCAGTAACTTTGCGTAGTGGAACGACCTTGAAACCACCTGAGCTTCCAGCCCAAGATGTTGAAAATTCTCCAGAAGCCGAGATCCAGCCTAAACCTAGGACGAAGCTCCCCAAGGTTCGTAGATTCGTGGAGGTCAAGGAGGACAGAATCCGCTCTCCTAGAGGCTCACCACGGAATGACCCCCAACCCACCAGAATTTACTCAAGAGTACATTCATAAGATTCTCGAGCCCCCGTTCCCTCACAGATTGGTCAAGGCCAAGAAAGACAAGGAGGATCGCGATATCTTTGAAATATTCAGTAAAGTGGTTGTTAACATCCCTCTTCTCCAGGCAGTGAAGAATGTCTCTCGCTATGCCAAATTCCTGAAGCAATTGTGCATGAATAAAAACAAGTTCGCCGAAGTTAACAAGATCAGCGTAGGGGCCAACGCTTCTGCACATATCCAGCATCGAATCCCTCCGAAATGCAAGGACCAAGGCATGTTCATTATCCCCTGCCGAATTGGCACAGTCGATATTGGCAAGGCCATGTGTGATCTAGGAGTAGGAATTAATGTCATGCCCTTGATCATTTACCACAGTCTAGGCCTCGAGCCTTTCGTGCCTACAGACCTTGCCATCCAGCTCGCTGATCATTCTATCATCTACCCTGAGGGGATAATCAAGGATGTCCTAGTCCAAGTGGGAGAATTCTTGTTCCCTGCGGATTTCTATGTGATTGCAATGGAGAACGAAGACGCCACCAAGTCTACAGATGTTCTTCTAGGCCGCCCATTTTTGGCCACAGCCCGAGCAAAGATTGATGTTCATGATGCCACCATCTCTCTCGAATTTGATGGAGAGATCATCAAGTTCAATATGCTAGAAGCCAAGCGATACCCCTCTAAATTCTCTAGTGTGAATTATGTTGATATTGTTGACCCCATTATCGGGGAGATTGATGAAATATATTCTACTGACCCCTTGCAGTCTGCCCTTGACAGGAGTCTGACACCCGCTCTTCTAGATGTCGTGGCCTCGACACTTCCCATTCCGCCTGAATTACACTCTGTCGTCGCTGCCCTAGAAGAATGCGCTGTTACTCAGTATGAGTCTCCGAAGCAGTCTCCTGAATATCCAGGCCATGTTAAGTTATTTCCCTCTATTGATCAGGCTCCAGCCCTCGATCTGAAGCCATTGCCTTCCCATTTGAAGTATGCTTATCTAGGCCCCGATAACTCATTGCCCGTCATTATCTCCAACAAGCTCAAAAGCCCCGAGGAATCCGAGCTGGTTTCCTTACTGAAGAACTTCAGACAAGTCATAGGATGGACCATTGCGGACATCAAGGGCTTGTCCCCAGCGTTATGCACTCATCACATCCACCTAGAAGACGTGAGCAAGACCATCCGCTAGCCCCAGCGTCAACTGAATCCACCAATGATGGAAGTGGTAAAGAAAGAGATTCTTAAGTTACTAGATGCAAGAGTTATCTACCCCATCTCAGATAGCCCATGGGTCAGCCCTATCCAGGTCGTGCCCAAGAAAATAGGCATAACCATCACCATCGGTCAAGATGGCGAATCCACTCCTTCCCGGATCCAGAATGGGTAGAGAGTGTGTATTGACTACCGCCGATTGAATGCCGCAACTAGGAAATATCATTTTCCCCTGCCCTTCATCGATCAGATGCTAGAACGTCTCGCCAGGAAGACCCACTATTGCTGTCTAGACGGTTACTCCGGTTTCCATCAAATCCCAATTGCTCTTAAAGACCAGGAAAAGACCACCTTTACCTGCCCTTTCGGGACCTTCGCGTATAGACGCATGCCCTTCAGCTTGTGTAACGCCCCTGCCACTTTTCAACATTGTATGGTCAGCATTTTCTCTGAGCTAGTTGAGGATGGAATCGAGGTCTTCATGGACGACTTCACTGTCTATAGGAATTCTTTTGAGGAATGCATGAACAATCTGAAGAGGTGCCTAGAGCACTGCATAGAGACAAATCTTGTTATGAATTTTGAAAAATGTCACTTCATGGTGGATCGAGCCTTGGTACTTGGTCATGTCATCTTGGCCAAGGGAATCGAGGTTGATGATCGTCACTCAAATACAATTTATAATGCCTAAAAATGTGTGCACAATAGATAATATGTACAGTGGTAGTCAGGGTCAAACACAGGGATTGAGAGAGACTGATTCAAGGTATTGAATGCAATCGCAGGATAAAAACACGAAAAGTAACACTCGGGGGGGTTTTACTTGGCTAAACGAGTCAGCCAAGAGAGATTGGGAGCTAACAATTTCTAACTAAGAAAGCAGTATTCGGGACCTTGAGTTGTCAATTCGGGGTCCCGAAGGATAAAACAAAGCAAATCAGTGAACAAATTTGGAAATAATAAAACAGAGAGATAGTCCAGCACAAATAATCAGATATAGAAGGATCTTAGCAAAGGTATTCTTGGGTTGCATTCGGGGGCTCGATTGTCATCAGCATAGAAATATTCTACTCAAGCATGCATAGAAATAACATAGGGACCAGATTCCTCGGATATCCCCTACTTTTCTCTTAAGAGAAACTACCCCCCGTTTCCACATATGAGGTAGTCTTGACAGTTTGCCATCCCTCCAGGCACAGATGCGGGAGGGCCATACTCAAACTACCCATGAAGATAAGAAAAAACAGATCTAGGGCTAAAAGTCCCTCAGTTTGTCAGTCTCGTGACCTCGTTCTAATCAACTACTCACCCTATCTATTCAAGACCACTTCAGCGCAGCCAAGACTAAATAGATGCCTACTTGTTCCATGCAATTTTCCTTCCGTATTCATCACAAAGATGGCAGCATCCACACAAAATAATAATCACTTGATCTAGCCTCTAATTATTTCATGCGAAGATGTAATTAAAATGACAAGCAATCGAATATGGAAGCAAGAATATATTAAGCACATTTAGGCCTCGAATCTGCCCTTGCAACCCTTGAATCACGCTTGCTAAGAATTAAAGATTTAGCTACTCATGCTTGAAAATGAACAAATAATAATTAAAGAAAGCATAATAAGTAAATAAATAGATTAAGGGAAGAAGACATGTTACTAAAAATGTTTGAAGCCTATCGGCAAGGTTGAAGGAAGCTAACAAGAACTAGAGAGATAAACTAGAGAGAAGTCTAAGAAAAACTAATTCTAATAACTCTGAAAATTATACTATGTGATGAGAGATGTCTAAACTACTCCTTGGATGCTCCTTATAAACTAGAGCTCCAAGCACAAAATATCTTCAACCTAAAACTAGGGACAAAATGCATTAATTGAAAGCCTATTACAATGGATCCATGCTCCCTAAAGCACAAAGCTGAAAAAGTATAAAGTTGTCTGGTTTTCCCAGCTTTGGCAGGTCTGGATTGGGCTCAAGGCCTGCAATGGTTAGAAAGGTAGGTATTTTGTGATCAGTGCAGAGCCTCAGAACAGTGTTAGGGAGATCACATGGAAGCTTTGGCAAGAGGACACATGGAAATGCCGTTCTTTGCCCTTCGGGGGCCCGAATGGAGAATCCGATTCGGGACCTTGAACGCTGCTTTGGACTCGGGACCTCAACTTTGGTCTTGAAGCTCGAATTCGCCCAAAATGCACCAAAAACACATGTTTTTGCATAAACTCCCCTTTTAGGCCTAGATCTGCAATAGTAATGAAAACAAGGATAAATTAGCAGAATCATGCCTTAAATAGGTGAGAAAATGGAGGGAAAATCATGTATAAAAACATGCTATCAAATAATCCCCACACTACCTAATGCTCGCCCACGAGCATTCACAAAATTTAAAACAGTCCCAAAATAGAACAGACACACCAAACCATAGCACAGAGATGCTTTTCGACATTCGGAACCCCGAATGAAAACAGACTCCGCCTAGATACAACTGCATCAAATAAGAAGGATAACGACCCTTAAGAAGAGACTTTTCCACATCAGCCTATTCACTAGCAGTCCTCACATGAATCGGTGTTTGCACTCACACTCGTAAGGCTAGGTGTTTAAACACTCAAAATACAGAAAACGCAGCACAAAATCAAGTTTGTATATCAATCCGAGTACATTAGACACATGCATAGGCAATCTAGCAATCAAAAGACTCCGCATCGGGGGCAACAAGGGGAAGCAAGGAAAATAAATGATAAGAGGTGATAAGATTCAATCTTTGAGACAATCGGGACGACGGTTACTGTTGGTCAGAGTCGCTATAGCTGACGTCGGACACACCTGCAAAGCGCCGGAGGGGAGCTCCGACGTAGACACTCCGATGCTTATGTCATTAAGGGGTTCAAAATAGCATAGGTTCTAGAGGGCAATCTTAGGCTTACCCGATGTTTTAAAATGAGAGGGTATTTATAGGCCGCTGGGGGCGATATTTGGGCAAAAGGGCGATATCCCGGAAAGATAATGCTCAGGCTGATGTCACAGGCGATACCTGGATATGACGTCACGGGCGATACATGTATCTGACGTCACGGGCGATACCTCCGAGGAGGGTGCCGAGGGCGATACCCATGATGATGCCGGGGGCGATAACTCCGTTGTGGTGTCGTGGCTGCCCTAGGATGGGATGATGCCGTGCGTGCAGAGACGCGTGAGACCTCCCCCCCCGCTGATGTCGACCATCCCAAAAAACACCTCATAATCTAGCGGCGATAGCTTAGATGTCCGATAGGGCTATAGGATTTCGTCCTCCTTAGGGGTCATAATTATAAAAATGCCCTTAGGATTGCTTTAATTGTTATCATAAGCCCAACTGAAAATGAGCCCGAGTGTTTACCAAGGGCTGTCATTTCCCGTCCATGTCTGGGATCTTAGGTGAGGGTCCTTTCCTTCTTATGGCGATACGCTCGCGGGATCTTCGAGCTTCTTGGTCGGTTTGGATACGACAAAGATTGATTGAACGATAGGCAGCGCCTAGGTCGGGAGCTTTCCTCCGAGCAAGAGGATTCCGGTCTTCGTGCTTGTCCAAAGACCCATCCTCATGGGGTGTCAAGGAATTAGCGAAGGACGTCGCTAACACGTCCGGAACCGTTAGGGTGTCACTTTCGCCTAGCGGTATTAACCTGGCTGGGTCATCGACAGTGCTCAGAAGGTTACAAACTCGTCCGTACTGTAGGAGAGTTGTCGATGCTGACGGACCACCTTAGATGTCGCCGCGGGAGTGGGTTCCGAGAACACGCGGGTTCTTTCTTTCCTTCCCGCTCATGGAGTCAGCGATATTGACGCGGTTTTATGCCATCGGCTGCCTACGATTTATACGGCTTTATACCACCAGATACCCGCAATATCGGCGAGGTTTTACACTGCTAGGAGCTACCTGCGACATCGACGCGGCCTTACACTGTGGATACCTACAATCGTACGATTTTTTACGTCATGGCTACCTGTAATATCGCACTCCTTCGCGTTTTCTAGGATTCTAGCTCGTTCTCCTCTCGAGTACCTGCATCCTTAGTAGCATGCTGACATCGATCCTCGTTTCCGCATCAGGTCCATCGGTCTTTGATGGTAATGGGGTGGCTCGTCTTTTGAGGACCTCCTCTTTCCAAAGTCCCATTTCTCGGAGCCTATAAATCTGAGAGCTTTCTCCACTCGAGTTCATCTCATCTTTTTCTTTCATAATCTGCATCATGGATCATTTAACCAAAAATTTCCTCCTTTCCAAGGGCCATACTCTCAAGAACCTCAATGATGGTGACGTCGGGTTCCTGGAGAACATGCTGATCAAGACCTCCGAGGACATCTTGGAGTTGCAAGGGATGCTGACCCCACTCCATTCCAGGCTGGGAGCTACATCTTTGGAGGATTTCAGTCCTTTAGAGAACGTGTCAAAGTTGGCCACCTCCATCGCTCGGATTCAAGTGGTGATCGCCATGCTGCAGCAACGCAAGGATATGCTGGGGTGCTGCCTGAAGGGGATGAGGGTCACCTCTACTGACCTTACTCTGGTCATGGACTCCCTGAGAGACATTCCCATTATACCCAAGGATGCTGGCTCCGACGCCTGACGGTGATGGCTCCCTTTGAGCCTTTTTTCTTTTTTCTTTTTACGCTGCTGTACCTCTCGACCGTTAGGCCATAATAAATAAACTATTTTTATTATGCCACTTGCCACTATTCTTCTTCTTCAATGCGCCATTTGTCTTTTTCCAGTTGGAGGTCTCCTCAGCCCAACTAAAAACGAGTCGGTCATTGGACGGTTTTTTCACGACGGTTTCCTCGCTAACTGTTCTGCATTAATTCTGCATCGCCGCTTCATTGTCAACTGATTGGGCTAATTTTCAGTTTTCCTCGATCTGTGGGAGATTCCAACAGGCGTGACTGTAAATCTATATTTGCACTCCATGTTATACGCGTGTCAGTTCTCAAGAGTCGTGTCAGATGATCGAAAAGCTTTTCCCCCTTTTTTTGCTATTTAATGGGATCTTTTCCCCTATTTTCGTTCATCTTCTTGTTTATTTTTCCTCTCGGCAAGTTGCCTGTGATCTCATGGCTGATTTTTATTTTTTGGATACTGCTACGCGGGATTCTCCGCTAACTCCTCCGACTTCGCCAGATTCAGACAATCCTCCTCCTTCGCCTCTGTGGAGGCCGTTCGTCCACCGGCGGGGTCGTAAGAGGCTGAAGAAAAAAGCCTTAAAGGTGTCTGAACCGCTTTTTAATTCTCCCGCCCCTTCCGTTCAAAAGGGGGATGAACCATCTCTTCTTCCTCGTGATTCACCAAAAATGGCTCTCCCTGCTTGCGCGGGCGTTGAAACGGTGACGCCAGCCGCTGAGGAGGAGTCAGGCCGATCAATGATACGCATAGGGAAAAGGGTTGATGAGCCTTTCCCTCCCGTCAGCAGGGAGCTATCATTCTCAGATGATGATGTAGTTTATTGTTATGATATCTCTTGGTCTGATGGCGATTAGTTTAGCGTGTCTTACCTCTTTGTAGATGCCGTATGGATTTTTGAAAATGAATAAGATAACACTTCAATTTCCCTTTGTTCTCCTATCACCTTTTCGCGTCATTTCTTCAAGCGTCAAGGGTTGCCGCGGAGGGATACCTGTTGCTGGGTGCAACCATCTTTCAGTTTTCAGTCGGTAACTGTCTTCTCCCAAAGACATAAATGTCTGTCCACGCGTCGCTTTCTGCTCCGCACGTGTCTCACTTTTACAGGCTGTCTCTTTCATTACTTTTGCCAATACTTCGAAATTTTCACACTTTCTCTTTCACCTGTGCTTCTTCCTGCTCAAGAGGAGTTTCTGCAACTGCTCACCAGTGCCGACGGCCGGTTTACTGGTTTCTTGCTCCAGGTATTTTGTTCCTCTCTCGTCGTAGTTTTATTTTTCCAGTCCCTTATGTCTCGTGTTAGAGCCACTGCGGGTGCCGAAAATCCCATAGATCTTGAGGCTAGGAGAGCTCGTAGTATTTTTTATTGTGATGAAGTTTTGAGGGCAGGGTTAGAGGAGAACGGTATCACCTTCCCTTTGGGCTGCCGCCCTTATATCCCTACAAAGGATATTCGGCTTCATGATGCCATGTGGGGAACGTTCCGGCTGGTTTATTTCAAGATGTTCCTCTACGGGTTTCATCTCCTGATCCATACTTCTCTGATGAAGCTGCTAAATTATTACGATCTCAATCCCGTTCAAATAACTCCGCCTTCCTAGTGTGGGATTTATGCCTTCCTTCGGGCATGCGAGATGAAGCGTATTTTCACTCCATCCCTCGATCTGTTCCGCACATTTTTCAACTTGAGCTGTCGCGACTGCTTGGTGGATATCACCCCAAGATAGAATGACGCCATCGTGCAATTTTCCTGGCAGAACTTTCAAGGTTTTGAGGAGAGCGTGGACAACTGGAAAAATGGCTTCTTCACCCTTCGCCTGCCGTCCCGCTGGTGGCGCGGGGGTTTTAACTGAGAGATTACCAGCGCCACTTGGAGAAAACCAGAAGTGCTGTCTGGTACTGATGTGTCCCATGTTACCACCCTGTTAGAAATAGAAGGGCCTTTCCGCATTCGGGAATTTGCTCGGTTCAGACCCTTGAAAGAGTGTGTCGTTGGTGAGTTTTTCTTTTGCCACGTTATCGTTTCGATTTGCTTGCTATATTAACATGTTTCGCTGGCAGGTAGCGCTGAGGGTCGTTCCTCTGGGGGAAATAACACTCCTCTGAGCGTGGTGCCGCTTCAGACATTACCCCCTTCTCCACCACCTGAAAGCTCCAGCCGTCCGACTATCCCGCCGAGGAGAAGGAGAACTAAGACCGTCGCAACACGCAGTGCTTCCGCTCAACCTTCTCATTTTCTTGAGAATTGGTTGCCGCCTCGGGGCAGGGGAGTGACTCCGAGTCATCCTGCGACTGGAATAGTTGACAGCGATAGCGAGAGCATGGATGCCGGTTCTGAGCTACGTCACGCCACCCTTGCCCGACGAATGAAGCTTAGGGCGGAAAAAATGATCCCGCGGCGGAGTCAACCGAGGACGATAGCGAAGAGATGGCTGCCGAGACGGAGCGTCTCCGAAAGAAAACCCGAAAAGAGAAAACTGGCCCACCAGGTCCTCCCTTGAGGGAAGTTAACGCAGTTCGTACCGCGGGGGTTGACACTTCTCATCTCGCGAGTACCTCGCAGGTGGCAGAGGTTGTCAAGGTACCTTCTGTCGTTCCTTCCAAAGCTAATGAGGTTTCGGCGGTGGTGGACTCACCCTTGCCGTCTGGTGGCCCTGATTCTCCGATCTCTTCCTGTATTCCGGATGTGACCATGCCGGTTTCGAACCCAAGTGTTCCTCTTAATCCTCTCCCGAGGAAGCCTCAACCCTTATTCCTTTCTTCGATCTCGGGCATTGGTAGTTCCGCAAAAAGTTACTCTCCTCCCTATATCGCCAATCTTTCCCCTCAAAGTCCTCAAGGAAATGTCGCATACCAGCTGGATCTGTCATCTTTTGGTACTAACGGGCTTCGCGCTTTAGGGATATCGGATCCATTATCGCGAGATGAGCCGATAGACTCTATAGTGGGCCAAATGTTCAGTTCTTCGAAGGACACGGAAGAGTTCATGCGGCATCACCCTGAAATTTAGCATACACGCCTTCTGAACGACATGCTGACCAGCTTCCGTGAGCTGCATTATTTTCTCGAGGATCAGAGCGACAAGGTTTGGCGTTCTCCCGGTTCGAATGAACAACTAGACACCGCTTTGGCGAAGGTAATAGAGTTGTCGAAGCTTCAAGGTCGAACCCAGGCAAAGTTGAACGACTGTCGCGCCGAGCTCGCGCGAGAAAAATCAAAGGGAAGGGCTAAGGTAGAGTTGCTGGAGGCGGAATTGATGGCGGCCGACAAAAGAAACTCTCTCCTTCATGAAGAGATATCGTCCCGCGACGCGGATCTGGCCAAAGTACCTTCGAAGATAGCTTGGTGGAAAAACAAGACCATGGAGGTCTGTATCGCCGGATTTACAGATCTCTATTGCCAGGGGACTGTTGATTCATCTAAGTTGGCTGATTACACCTCCAAGAAGATAAAGGATTTAGGCGAAAGTGAGGGAGATTTTCTTTCTTTCGGGAAGGAGTAGGGGAATGGCAGCTGCGATATCCGTGCTGGACCATGATTAGTCAAGGCTAACCCTTTGGAGGATTTTCCTCTTTATTTGCTTCCTTTGTCTTGTAATAACGCCTTATCGCGCAACGATATCTGTACTTCATTCTTAGATAATAAAGAGAAATGAGGGCAGCCAGCCTATTGAGACTTGGGATGAGTTGAGGACTGAAATGAGGCATCGGTTTGTACCTCCACACTACATCCGTGACTTGCACCAGCGTCTTCAACGCTGGTGTAGAATTTTAGCAAAATTGAAGCGTTGTCGAGCTTCTCTAGAATTGTACTCATTGCTTGAGTCTGTTCCTTGTGACGCTCCTCATGCAACGACTGCAGCGTCTGTCGTTTCTTTTGGCCACTAGGGTTATAAAACCCAACACTTATTTCTTTTTCTTACTTTTGTCATTATGCTTTCTTCATATTCTCTCTAGCCGTCTTGTTTTCTTTCCACCATTTAGGATTCTCGAAGTGCTTTTTCTCTAAAGGTATTTTCTATTTTCTTCCATCGTCTTCTTCGCCTTTAATTTCTTATTTCTGTCATGGCTAAGACTCGCTGCCCTGAGTCGAAGTCTGCCGATGAGAAAAAGATGGATATTACAGTTAGCAGTATCACTTTTGAAGTCGCTCTTGACGAGCATTTAGCCGCACATAATATTGTTATCCCTGCCGGTTATAAGGCCACCGTTGCCCCTGAGTCGATACGCTAGAACAGCATTTTGATGGGCAAAAATAGGGTTCTATACGCACAAATGTTCCATTATGGTTTCCAGCTTCCCGTCGACCCTTTCATAAAACAATTGCTTATTGCTTGCGATTTGAATCCCGTCCAATTAGCCCCAAATGCATATTGTTGTGTTTATGCCTTTCTGGAACTTTGTAAATATAAGGGGATCACTTCCCCTACCCTTTTGTTACTTAAGTCAGTTTTTAAGTTGATGAATTGTCAAGGTGTGATAACGATATCGCCTCGTTATGACGATGACTCACTCAAGTCCTTTACTTGGAAACTCCTCCACATTGAGTCTTCCGTCGAGGCTTGGAAAAAGGAGTTCTTTGTGGTAGATCTTCCTGAAGTTCCTGATTCCTGGTGGTGATCTGGGTTTAACCAAGACGTTAAGGATATCGCCTGGGGCTGGGCGGAGAGCCTTCCTCAGCTTGAACAAGGCTGGTTAGATAAATTACTTCAACTAGAAATCAGCGTTCACACCCGTTATTTGGCATGCGGGGCGGACATTCAATCCTCTGTTAGACGTGAGTGTCGTGTTGCTTCCTTCCTTATTACTGCTGATACTAACGCTAACGTTATTTTGCGATCATGCAGCGACGGATCCCAATTACACGCCTGAGAGCGTTAGGAGACGACTAAAAAGGGCTCGGGAAAGAGAAGAAAAGGAGAGGGTTGTCTCCACGGAAGCTACTGATAACCCAACTGTACCAACCGCTGCTTCCGCGAGCCTCGCTCAAGTATCCTCTTCCTCTGCTGGTGAGGGAAATATCGACATTCCTTCGGGTATCCCAATCATGACCCTCGCTGCTCATCCTACTCAGCCATCTTCTTCTAAAGTCCCTAAGGCCCTTGCCAAAGGAAAAAAGAAGAAAAGAACGAGAAGCGTTGCTGCTCTCACTCCTTCTCCAGACGCGGCAGCTTCTTCAGAAGCGCCTACTCTTGACACTGCTGTTGTGAGTGTGCTTTTTGGCCGCGATATGTTGTAAATTGATGTCTGTCATTATTTCATCTGTTTCTCTTATCTGCGTTTTATACTGTGCTCTTTGTAGGATACTATTTCATAGAGATGGGTTATGTGTTGGGTGGTTCCAAGAAGAGACCTCGGCCGGAGGGTGAGGGCGGCAGTTTATCCTCTACTGTCACTGTGACGGAAGTCAGACCTGCCAGCGCCTTCGTTTCCACGGCTGTTCCCCAGAATCATCCCTCGGAGTTTCTGGTAAACATGGGTACAACTGAGTCTTTCGGGGCTTCGCCCAATTCTTTCGGCAGGCATGTTCACACATATCCTCCTAACCTGGACTACTAAGAGGGTTTGCAGGACTTTTCGGGCTACCATTCCCATGGTTCCTACATCGTCCAAGGGGGTACTTCTACACAGGTTCAGCCTCCTGTTCCCTTGGTGTTCGTCCCTTCGAGCGTTCCATTGTCGCAACGTTCCGGCGAAGAGGCCACCACCTTCAACTTTGCTGCTAATCTAAGTTCAGTGAGTGAGTCCGGTTGATATGATCCCGGACCCTTCCAACACCATTATCGACACTCAAGATGCATACCCTCGATGTCCGATCACACGAAGCAAAGCAAGAGGTTTGTCCTTATGGTTGGAAGGCAAAATGAGAGAGAAAGGATCCACCCAAGTCAAGGAAAGGCCGGCCTATATGATCTTCCATCGAACCAAAGAAGAGTCCTTACCGTGATCACGGTTCATCCCCACCGTGATCACGGTCGGAACCTTTTGACTACCGTGATTCACGTTTTCCCCCTTATCGTGAATCACGTTACCTTCGGGAGTGTGAGCTGATCGTTGGTTGCCTAACCGTGATCACGGTTCATCCCAACCGTGATCACGGTCGGAACCTTTTGACTACCGTGATTCACGTTTTTGCCCTTACCGTGAATCACGTTACCGTCGGGAGTGTGAGCTGATAGTTGGTTGCCTAACCGTGATCACGGTTATTACTACCGTGAATCACGGTCGTTAGTTTTTGACTAACATGATCACGGTTAGTCCTAACCGTGAATCACGTTAGCCTCGGATTTGCTGTCTTTTGCTTACTTGTATAAATAGCTCTTGTTTCATGTTCATTAGCAGTTTTAGACTTTGAGTGATATTTGTAAGTTGAGAACACACCTTAACTTATCACCTAGGTCCCTAAACTCTTCAATCCATCTTGGAGAAAGATCGCTTGAGTAGAGAACACTCCTCCCGATCTTCCTCCGGAAAATCATTTGTAATCGAATTGACAATAGTTTGGTGACTCGAATATATGTTTGTGTTGTTTGCTGATCTTGGTTTGAGCTCTACAAGTTATGCATTTGTTCATTGCTACCATCCAGACCATCTAGCAATAATCATCATTCCGGGTAGCATCATTTCTTCCTTTTTTTTAATCTATTTCCGCTGCAAATCCGTGTCTTGTGTGTTCATCTTCCGCTCTTTTATTCGAACCTTGTTGTTAACCCCATCGGCTAGATCCTCCTTAAGCTCCATATATCATTCGGCTTACTTACACTAGGCCGGATCATATCAAGTGGTAGCGGAGCTTTTGGCGCCTTGGAGTTATTTGTTGTTCTTCGTTTGTGACTTTGTGAACAGTATATCATCATATTTTCCAGCTGTTTTTCTTAGTTTCTCACGTCAAGAGTGCTTGATTTTGTTGCCTAGTTCATGTGGTAAAGTGAGTGACTTTGTGCTGATTTTTGCTAGCTCAAAGATTAAAAAAAAAAAAAAAAAAAAAAAAAAAAAAAAAAACAAAATCTGAAAAGTGTGTTCTTGGTATTCTTGCAAATTGTGTGAAAAGGGAGATTTTTGATCCAAGCTTTATTCAAAAGGCTAAAACCTAGTGTTTCCCTCTAAAATATTAATTTCCCTCACCAAAATAGCCAACAAAGAGGCCTCTAGCCCTCACTCTAGCCGGACTCCAAGTCTTTGGCTTTTCTTTTGCATTAAATGCAAAGGAGAAAAAAATCACCTAACACCAAGACTTAGGGAAAAAGTGGCAAAACATCATTTCTTTTAAAAATAAAATCCCTACCCAAGTTGACCCTTTTTCTTCCAAGGTCTAGCACGTCCTCTTCCTTTTCTTCTTCTGTCCAGCAGTCCTTCTCTTTTATTTGAGTCTTAAACAAGTCCTAAACTCAAGTCCTAAACCTATGAATTCCTAAACTTAAGTTTTCTTAAGTCCTAAACTTCCAAGTCTTTTTCAACAAATCTTTGCAGTCCTTCTTGAGTCTTTGTTGAGTCCTTCCTTTTCTTGTCTAATCTCTTGAGCACTTGCGAAGGTAGTTGTTTACGAAACGCTTAGTTTGAGTCACAAGTTTGTTTGAGGCAAGAGTTGTGTGGTGAGCAAGCTTTGTGGAATTTTCTTGAGCGATTTGTGAGGCTATCTTTTGCGAGTGATAAACACGAGTATTAAACACGTGAGGGAGAGAATTATTTTTCTAACCTTTGTTTAAGTGTGTAGGTACACGGAGAACGCGAAGTTGAGTGTTTGTGAGCACGTATTTTTTCGAGTGATCAAACACGAGTGTTCAAACACGTGAGGGAGAGCTTTTTTTTCTACTAACGTTTGTTGAGTGTGCAGGTACTGTTCTTGGCATAATGTCTAACCGAAGTAGACCTCATTCTAGTAGTAGTAGAAGTGCCGAGGCACTAGAGCAAGTCCTTGCTGCCTTGGCCTCTTTGAAGGCTACTGCTGACCGAACCGAGGCACGTCTCACCTTGTTAGAGGGGAGTAATAAGTCCCCGGTGACCCCAAGAGAGCTTCCTCCTAAGCCCCCTAAAGGTTCCCAAGAGGAGCATGTTGTTTGTGAGACCGAAGAGGAGGATCACCTTGACAGTGATGAGGTGCATGATCCTTTAAAGGCCAAGTTCAAAGGGGTGGCCAGCCGTGGCTTCCCTAGTTGCCTCACCACGGAGACCCGAAAACCAGTCCCACCCCCTCTTAAGGTACCCATAACTGAGGAGCAGATGAAGTCCATCCGAAAGAAGTATGACAATGCCAACCTTAACCAAAGGGATCTCCAAACATCGACTAGTCGACCCCTAATTCCTCATTATCATGCTAAAACCACACCCCATAACACACTTGGATATTATGAGGAACCTTGTGAGAGTGATGGTGAAGAGTTTGAAGAGCCTCCACAGTCCAATAGGGGTAGGCGACAACGAAATCCCACATTTCAGTTTGGAAGGCAGTTTGAGGCGACACAAGAACAGAAGGTTGATGACAAGTTGAGTGGTATTAAAGTGCAAATTCCTACCTTTAGAGGCACTACTGATCCTTCGGAGTACCTCAAATGGGAAGGAAAAATTCAGCGTATTTTTAATTGTCACCGGTATTCGGATGAGAAGAGAGTCAAGCTGGCTGCCATGGAGTTTGATGATTATGCGGTTAGTTGGTGGGATAAGGTTTGCAAAAACAGGGGGGAAGAGGATGCCATTCGGGATTGGGAAGAAATGAAGAGGGTAATGAGGGCAAGGTTTGTGCCCGCCAACCACAAACGTGACTTACAAAACAAGTTACAAGGTCTCAAGCAAGGTTCCAAGTCCGTGGGTGAGTATTTCAATGAGCTAGAGGAACTTCTTATCAAAACCGAAACCGATGAAAGTGAAGAAGTCACTATGTCTCGATTCCTCAATGGCCTCAATGAACGGATTCGGTATAAGCTTGAATTGAAGGAGCTTGATCACTTGGAACCTATGCTCCATTATGCCTTAAAGGTGGAAGCATACGAGTCCACCAAGAAGAAGCCTTACACTAGCCGAAACACTGCCCAAACCTACTCTTCCACCCCAAAAACACCATGGAAATCCTACCCCAAAGACCAACCAAACCAAAAAGATTCCAAAACAGTGAACCCCAACCCAAAACCATACACACCTTACTCCAAGAGTAACACCCCTAATCCTCCGCCAAAACAGACCCCTAACTCACTCACTACCAATCCAAATCAGCCCAAGAGATTCTCATCGAACATCCAATGTTATCGATGCCAAGGAAGAGGTCACATTGCATCCGAGTGTCCCAACCGACGAATAGTGATCATCCGTGAGGGCAACTATGAAACTGAAAGTGATGATGAGATGGAAGAAGAGGATGGAATGAAAGAAGAAGAAACTGGAAGTAGTGAAGAAGAAGTGGTTCCGACAACCCCTATGACCTTGGTTGTGAGGAGGAGCATGAGTGCTCAAACAAAGGAGGAGAATATCCATGAAGAGCAACGGGAGAACCTTTTTCATTCACGGTGTGAAGTCAAAGGTAAAATTGTTTCACTTATTGTTGATAATGGGAGTGTGGTGGATGTAGCAAGCCATCTCTTAGTCTTGAAGCTTGGCTTGCCTACAACCCCACATCCCAATCCTTACTCTTTGCATTGGTTTAATGATGATGGGGAAGTGAAGGTAAAGGAGCAAGTTCTTGTAGCTCTTAAGATGGGTGGTTATGAGGATGAACGATTGTGTGATGTGGTTCCCATGGACGCGAGTCACCTCATTCTTGGTCGACCATGGCAATTTGATAGGTGGGTAGTCCATGATGGTCGGACTAACAAGCTTCATCTCACCCACCGTGGGAAGAAGTTCAGCTTTGTTCCACTCACTCCTATACAAGTCCGGGAAGATCAAATGCACATGGCAAAAGCAAGTGCAGAATTTCAGTTAATGAGGAAGATTAGAGACAAGAGAGGAGAGAAGAAAGTAAGTTGTGCGAAAGAGGAAAAAACCAGCCATGAAAAAAGTAAGCATGGTATCTTGAGGGAAAGTGAGTGTAGCTCACAAGAGAAGAGAGGAGAGAAGAAAGTAAGAGGAGAGCTGAATACACGCCATGACAAAAGTAAGCATGGTAGAGAGAGTGAGCCAAAACAGTTGAGTATGGTAGCAAGGGGTAAGGATGTGAGGCAAGCCCTTATCACTAACAAAGTGTGCCTTGTGCTTCAGTACAAGCCATATTGTTTGAATGCTGCCACTAACCCCATTTCTTCTCCACCAAGTCCAATTGTTTCCCTTTTGCAGGAATTTGATGATGTGTTTCCATCCGAGATGCCTAGTGGTCTTCCTCCCATCCGCGGTATAGAACACAAGATAGATCTTGTACCCGGTGCTGCTATACCGAATAGACCAGCCTATCGATGCAACCCCGAGGAGACAAAAGAACTCCAAAAGCAAGTCAAGGAGTTGTTGGGTAAAGGTTTCATTAGGGAGAGTATGTCCCCTTGCGCTGTACCCGTACTACTTGTACCAAAGAAAGATGGGACATGGAGGATGTGTGTGGATTGTCGCGCCGTCAATAAGATCACAGTGAGATATCGACACCCCATACCCCGCCTTGATGACATGCTTGATGAGCTAAGTGGGAGTACGGTCTATTCCAAGATTGACCTCATGAGTGGTTACCACCAAATCCGAATGCACGAGGGCGACGAGTGGAAAACAGCCTTCAAAAACAAACATGGTTTATATGAATGGATGGTAATGCCTTTTGGTTTATCCAATGCCCCTAGCACTTTTATGAGATTGATGAATTATGTGCTGCGAGAATTCATAGGAAAATATGTTGTTGTGTATTTTGATGATATTCTTGTGTATAGTCCTTCTCTTGAACAACATGTGAATCACTTGCGCACCATACTTGACACTTTGCGTGCACATCAATTATATGCTAAACTTTCTAAGTGTGAATTGTGCTTGGATAGAGTACATTTTCTTGGCTTTGTTGTGAGTATAGATGGCGTACAGGTTGATGAGGAAAAGGTGAAGGGCATTAGAGAGTGGCCTAATCCTAAGAGTGCTAGCGAAGTGAGATCCTTCCATGGTCTCGCGAGTTTTTATCGTCGATTTGTACCAAACTTCTCAACCATAGCTGCTCCCCTCAATGAGCTCACCAAGAAACATGTAACTTTTGAGTGGGGAAGTCGACAAGAGGCAGCTTTCAAGGAACTCAAGGAGAGACTTATGCAATCTCCGGTGTTAGCCTGACCCAACTTTAACAAGGCTTTCGAGTTAGAGTGTGATGCAAGTGGCATAGGCATAGGAGCTGTCCTAACTCAAGAGGGACGACCCATTGCATACTTTAGTGAGAAACTCAGCGGTGCCCAGCTCAACTACTCCACGTATGATAGAGAGTTATATGCCTTAGTAAGAACACTCATGGTGTGGGAACATTACTTGCTGCCAAATCAGTTTGTCATCCACACCGACCACTTAAGTTTGAAGTTCCTTCAAGGCCAAGCCAAGTTGAACAAACGCCACGCCAAGTGGATGGAATTCATTGAGGCATTTCCCTACACCATCAAGTACAAGCAAGGCAAGGAGAACGTGGTAGCCGACGCCCTCTCGCGAAGGTACGCTCTCTTGAACTCTCTTGATGCACAACTATTTGGGTTTTCACATTTAATTGAATTGTATGAGAGTGATGAGGATTTTTGTGACATATATGCCGCATGTGCACATGGATCACATACGCATTTCTTTAGGCATGATAATTATTTGTTCAAGTATGATAAATTGTGTGTGCCCCGCTCTAATGTTCGAGAACTACTTGTGTTGGAAGCTCATGGAGGAGCTTTAAGTGGTCACTTTGGCATCACCAAAATGTTGCATGCTTTAAAGTCTCATTTCTATTGGCCACGAATGAAAGTAGATGTGGCTAACATTGTGAATCGGTGCATCGCTTGTAAACTTGCCAAGTCCAAATCTAAACATCATGCTATCTATATGCCTCTACCTGTTGCACAACACCCATGGGTAGATTTATCTATGGATTTTGTTTTGGGTTTGCCTAAGTCTAGGAATGGCCATGATTCTATCTTTGTTGTGGTGGATCGATTTTCCAAAATGGCACATTTTATACCATGTTCGAAAACTCATGATGCTACACATATTGCCTCTTTATTTTTCCAACATGTGGTAAGAATACATGGAATGCCTAAGAGTATTGTGAGTGATAGGGACACCAAGTTTTTGAGTCATTTTTGGCGGACTCTTTGGGCGAAGTTGGGGACTAAACTTCTCTTCTCCACCACGTGTCACCCTCAAACGGATGGCCAAACGGAGGTGGTGAATAGAACTTTAGGCTCATTACTTCGTATAATGATTGCTAAACATGGAGTGAAATGGGAGGATTGCATTGCATTTGCTGAATTTGCCTACAATAATGCTTATCATACATCCATCGGGTTTTCTCCTTTTGAGGTGGTTTACGGGTTCAAACCCCTGACCCCTCTTGATCTCTCACCTTTGCCTTTGAGTTCTCTTAAGTGTGTAGATGGTAGTTCTAAGGCTACAGCTGTTAAGAAACTACATGAGCAAGTCCGCAAAAATATTGAAAGCATGAACGAAAAAGCGGTGGCCAAGCGCAATAAGGGCAAGGTTCCTACTTCCTTTGAGCAGGGACAATGGGTGTGGCTTCACTGGAGCAAGGATCGATTTCCACGTGAACGCCAAAGCAAGCTAAGTCCAAGAGGAGATAGTTGGTTGCCTAACCGTGAATACGGAGGAATCAGCCGTACCTTCAACGTCAATGACCTGTCTGTCTACCCCGATGAAAGAGAAGACCCTCAAGAAATGGATTCGAGGACGAATCCTTTCGAAGGGGAAGGAGTTGATATGATCCCGGACCCTTCCAACACCATTATCGACACTCAAGATGCATACCCTCGATAGTCCGATCACACGAAGCAAAGCAAGAGGTTTGTCCTTATGGTTGGAAGGCAAAATGAGAGAGAAAGGATCCACCCAAGTCAAGGAAAGGCCGGCCTATATGATCTTCCATCGAACCAAAGAAGAGTCCTTACCGTGATCACGGTTCATCCCCACCGTGATCACGGTCGGAACCTTTTGACTACCGTGATTCACGTTTTTCCCCTTATCGTGAATCACGTTACCTTCGGGAGTGTGAGCTGATCGTTGGTTGCCTAACCGTGATCACGGTTCATCCCAACCGTGATCACGGTCGGAACCTTTTGACTACCGTGATTCACGTTTTTCCCCTTACCGTGAATCACGTTACCGTCGGGAGTGTGAGCTGATAGTTGGTTGCCTAACCGTGATCACGGTTATTACTACCGTGAATCACGGTCGTTAGTTTTTGACTAACGTGATCACGGTTAGGACTAACCGTGAATCACGTTAGCCTCGGATTTGCTGTCTTTTGCTTACTTGTATAAATAGCTCTTGTTTCATGTTCATTAGCAGTTTTAGACTTTGAGTGATATTTGTAAGTTGAGAACACTCCTTAACTTATCACCTAGGTCCCTAAACTCTTCAATCCATCTTGGAGAAAGATCGCTTGAGTAGAGAACACTCCTCCCGATCTTCCTCCGGGAAATCATTTGTAATCGAATTGACAATAGTTTGGTGACTCGAATATATGTTTGTGTTGTTTGCTGATCTTGGTTTGAGCTCTACAAGTTATGCATTTGTTCATTGCTACCATCCAGACCATCTAGCAATAATCATCATTCCGGGTAGCATCATTTCTTCCTTTTTTTTAATCTATTTCCGCTGCAAATCCGTGTCTTGTGTGTTCATCTTCCGCTCTTTTATTCGAACCTTGTTGTTAACCCCATCGGCTAGATCCTCCTTAAGCTCCATATATCATTCGGCTTACTTACACTAGGCCGGATCATATCACCGGTACTGTGACTCATCAAGTTGGCTTATATGATTTCGCAACATAGGCTTGGCGCCTATCGGGGGCGATGGCTCGGATGAGGTTTTCACTTTATTGGCTGCCCAGATATTATCGTCAGCTGCCGAACGGGAGGCTTTCCTCTCTAAGATTGACGATGACAAGGCGAATTCGCTATGCTCTAGCCTCTTCACCAACTTTGTGAAGTTCCATTACTGGACAGAGCACGCACAGCGTCAGGCTGCCTCTCTTGCTGCCTCCTTGGCTGAACTTTCCAAAGAGCGAAATGAGAAGAAAAAGTTGATGGAGGAACGTACTCAATTATTGCTGACCCAGCAGGAACTGAAAGGGCAAGCGTCCGCCCTTGATGCTGCCTTGACAGCGGAAAAAGCCAAGAATGTCGCCCTGGAAGAAGAGAAGTCATCTTTGGCAAGGTAGAAAGTTACCCTAGAGGAAGGGAAGGTCGCCCTGGAAGAGGAGTCAGCCGATAAGTGTCTGTGGCATGTCGAGCGGACTGCCATTATTTTGGTTAATTGCTTCGAGGAGGTCCATGGGGTAGATCCGTATAAAGGTGAGGAGGTCACGAGGGCTTTCAAACGGAAGTCAGCCAACCTCAATGATACGAGTTTTTGCCAAGCTAAGGCAGAGGGCTGGAAACGGAGGAACCCCGAGGGTAACGCACCGTAAAGCTTCACTGCCTCTTCTGTAGCTATCGGGACTTGCCAGGCTTTTTGTTTTTTGCCTCCATGGCGTTATTGTTTTGAGCCTTAGAACTCATGACCCCTTAAAGGCCTTTTCATATATTCAAACAATTTATATCTTTATCGCTGTCTTTCCCTTTCTTTAGTTTTCACTTTTTGAAACTCCCTTGGCGTCATTGTCGCCCCGATAACATAATATGTTTACTTTCTTGAGCAGGCTCCTAGCGTTTCGGCAACGGAAATCGCTGAGGTCGGTATCGAGTTAACTTTCCTGACGAGTCTCATGATATCGCTATTTGTGCGATCATCAATCTTTCCGCCACTCGAAAAGTATTCTGCACATTCTTAATTGTAAACCATTAGTAGCATAACATGTTATAAGAGACAGTAATTACCCGTAGGAGCTTTTCTACTGCCGTCATAGGGCGTTAATACGGAAACCGCGTAAATCACTTTTTCTATGAGCTCTATACTTCACCAGGGATCACGCATCTGGTTACTAGCCGGGATTTCACGATTCTTCGCATTTCCACATTTCCACGGTCGGCTTGGAAAGTGCCTCATCTTTGTGAGCCGTCGGATCAGGACGGGCCGTCACAAGGCTAGGGTTTTTCACTTTCAGGTGTTGTCCTCGCGTCTAGAATCGTGCCCTCGCTTAATGAGCCGTCTATATTAGCCCGGTCACTAAGATAGGACTTTTCATTTCTAGAATGGAGTTACTATTTCCCTGGGGCGTGCCTTGTCTTGATGGGCCGTCTCCACGAGAACGGTCAGTACAAGAAAAGGACTTTTCACTCCCAAGGATACCAGGAAGTGCCCTCACTTAGTTAGCCATCTGATCAAGATCGATCATCACAAGGATAGGACTTTTCACTCTCGGGGGCATCAGGGACCTTTCAATCCCGACGCTAGTTCAAGGCATGCTGGGTCGTGCCCTCACTTAGTGAGTCGTCTGATCAGGACCGGACGTCACAAGGATAGGACTTTTTACTCCCAGGATCCCTCTTTTTTATCTGCACAAAAGCAACCACAAACACCCAAGAAAGCTCTCTCACCGAGCGTTAGCTAAGGTTAGGGTTGGCATCAGTCAAAGGTGCAGATAAAATCAAGTTCTAGGATAATATAATTTCAAACGAGCGATGTTCCAAGAGTTAGGTAAGGGCGTACCATCGAGTGTCTCCAAATGATAGGCTCCTTTCCTGATAACGCGGGTAACGCGATACGGCCCATCCCAGTTTGGACTGAGCTTCCCCACACGTTGACTAGCCGCTCGCTTGTCTCTGAGCACCAGGTCGCCTTTCTTCAGCAACCGTTCTTTAACGCGCCTGTTATGATAATGGGCCATCTTTCGCTTGTAATGTAGCATTTTCAGGAGAGTTTCTTCTCGGACCTCTAGTAACGCGTCAAGGTTAGCTCGTAACCTTTCCTCATTCAGCTCCTCCCGAAAGTGAGCCACTCGCAGGCTCATGGTACCGATTTCTACTAGCGTAACAGCCTCGGTTCCGAAGGCTAATGCGAAAGGTGTTTCTCCGGTACTGGTTTTAACGGTCATGCGGTACGCCCACATCACATATGGCAGCTCGTCGGCCCACTTCTTTTTAGACCCCTCTAGGTTTTTCTTAATACCGCTGAGGATGCCCCGGTTTGTCACTTCCGCCTGCCCATTGGTTTGCGGGTGAGCCACGGAAGAGAATCACTGCTCAATCCTGAATTCCGAGCACTGGTCTTTGAAGAATTGGCTGGTGAACTGTGTTCCGTTATCGCTGACTAGGATGCGGGGTACGCCAAACCTCATGATAACTTGGTGTTTGAAGAAACGCCAAGTTTTTTCCGCCGTGATGTTGGCGACCGCTTCAGCTTCCGCCCACGTCATAAAGCAGTCCACTGCCACTATCACAAATTTCAGTTGGGACCTTGCCTTTGGAAATGGGCCCAGGATATCAATCCCCCATTTAGCAAAAGGGCAAGGAGCGATAATCTCAGATATTTTGATGGCGGGACGTCGAGGAATTTTAAAGAACTCCTGACATTTCGGGCAAGTTTGCACATAGTTGTGGCAATCTCTTCGGATGGTGGGCCAATAGAATCCAGATCTGAAAAACTTGTGCAGCCAGGGTGCCACCCGACACGTGCATACCGCACACCCCTTCGTGAATTTCGCGCAAGGTGTGAAGACTCTTTTGCTCCGTTATACATTTGGCGGCTGGGTGAGAAAAACACCTCCGAACCAAGTCAATATCATAGTACATACAGCGAGCTTCCTGTCTCAGCACCCTTTTCTTTCAGCGATATCCACAGGCAGTTCTTCGTGTTTCAAGTATTTGATTACAAGGACCCGCCAGTCATTCTCGAGTTCTTCCACACACAGAGACGCTTGTTCTTCCATGAAGGAAGGTACAGGTAACTCACGGTAATACACACCTTTGGGTATGGACGCTTCCGGGTTCGCGGCCAGCTTGGCGAGATTGTCAGCTTCGGCGTTATCCTCTCGGGGAACGTGCTCAAAGCTGACTTGCATGCCTTCTTTCTTTATTTAAAGCAGCTCTCGTTTCACCTTGGCGAGGTATTAGATCATGATGGGCTCCCGGGCCTGAGAGTGCCCCAAGACCTGGTCAATCACCAGTTTGGAGTCACCACAAATTTTTAGACGCAGGTCTCCTGTTCTTCCGTTATCGTGCCTACCTTTGGAAGAAAGGCTTCTCCCTATCCTGAGTCCGGCTAGTAACACCTCGTACTCTGCCGCGTTATTAGATAACGACTGCAGAATTCGGATGGCGTACTGTATTCGCATATCATGCGGCCCATTTATGAATGATCCAGAGGTCCGTATAAGTTTCCAGAAATGGGAGATCCAGGTCGCCCCACTCCTCTTCGGGTACATCTGTTAACGGATCTTCTGTAAAGGTGCATTCTGCTATAAAATCGGCCAGGATTTGAGCCTTCACGGATGGTCGGGACTGATACCTCAGCCCGTACTGCTCGAGTTCGAGCGCCCAGATTAACATTCTTCCTGAGGACTCAGGCTTTCAAAATATTCTCTTCAGAGGTTGGTCTGTAAGCACGATAACGGGGTAGGACTGGAAGTATCTGCCCATTTTTCGAGTGGCTTGTATTAGTGCGAACGTTATTTTCTCAATTCGGGCGTATCGCAGCTCCGCATCTTTCAGAACGTGACTTACAAAATATACAGGGTGGTGCGTATGGCTATCGTCGTGAACGAGGATGACACTAACCACTTCGTCAGCAGCGCCGAGGTATAAATATAAAGTATCACCCGACTCCGGCATTGTCAGCAGTAGGTCAGACGATAGGTAATCTTTTAGGCTAACGAACGCCTCTTCACACTCTGGGCTCCACCCGAGCAGTGCTTTCTTGCGTATGACTTTGAAAAAAGGGACACTTCTCACCTTGTTTGGAAATAAATCGCCCTAGGGCGATAACGCGCCCTATTAGCCTTTGTACCTCCTTAACGGTTCTTGGGGATATCATGTCTTGTATGGCTTTAATCTTTGATGGGTTAGGCTGGATTCCTTTTTGGCTGACTACGTAGCCCAGGAATTTCCCCGTCTGAAATGCAAACATACATTTTCGGGGGTTCAGTTTCATGCTATGCCTTTTCATCACATTAAAGAATTCTTTCAGATCCTGCAAGTGATCCTGAAAGTTCGCGCTCTTTACCAATATATCATCAACGTATGCTTCCACATTTCTCCCTATCTGTTCTTCGAATATCTTGTTTGCCATACGTTGGAACGTCGCCCCAACGTTCTTTAGCCCAAACGACATCGCCGTATAATAGTAAGTGGCCTTAGGAGTGATGAAGGCAGTCTTTTCTTCATCTTCAACGGCCATGGGAATTTGGTGGTATCCGGAGTTAGCGTCAAGTGAACTCAAATATGCGTACCCGGCAGTCTGATCGACTAATTGGTTAATACGGGGAAGCGGGTAGCAATCCTTAGGGCAAGCATCGTTCAAATCGGTAAAGTCAATACACATGCGCCAGTCTCCAATGGGCTTAGGAAAAAGAACTGGGTTTGCTAATTGAACTTCGCGGATGAATCCTGCGTCAAGGACCTTGTCACTTCTTTATCAACGGCTAAAGCTTTTTCCATAGAGAACGCGCGCCGCTTTTGCTGGACCGGCCTGATGCTAAGGTCAACATTGAGCCAGTGTTCGGCTATTTCACGTGATATACCCGGCATGTCTGCGGGTTTCCACGCGAACTCTCCTTGACATTTGTTTAATAACGGGACTAATTGAAGGTTTTCCGTTGGACTGAGCTTTTTGCTGACTAGGAAGCTCGCTTCTTCTATGCCGATCACTGGTACAGGCACCATTTTGTCCAGAGGTTGAGCGCGCTTCTCATCACCTTGTTCGTATGGGTCCACTGTTATACATACATACCTATCGCAACTCTTTTGAGTCATGAGAAGGTAGCATTCAGCCGCCAATTTTTGGTTGCCCTTTATCAACACCACTCCGTCCCAGGAGGGGTATTTCATCTTCAAATGCTTCTGAGATATCACCGCTCCAAAGCGGTTGAGGAAGGGTCGTCCGAGTATGACATTGTAGGGCAAGTCTAAGTCCACGACAAGGAATAACAGATCCTTCGATCGCTTGGAGGTGTCTTCTCTAAAGCACACGGGCAAAGTAGTTATCCCTGTGACAGGGATCGGGACCCCGTCCACTCCAATTATGGGTTTCTTGCATGGTGTTAACTCGTTGTCGGGTCATTTCATGAGATTGTAGGCCTCTAACGAGAAGAAGTTCACCGCACTCCCGTTATCAACAAGAGTTCTTCTGACTCTGTGACTGGCGATGATGGGCGTAACCACCAATGTGTCATTATGCGAATAGACAACACCTTTTTCGTCCTCCTCTGAGAAGGCTAATATCATGCGATCTAGGATGCTTATCGCTTCACCTTTCTTTAGCGCGCCATCCCGTTTACGTTTATCTCCTAACGCAGTCGTCAATTGCTCTGATCCATCCATATAAGGAGTCCCTCCCGCTATGATGTTAATCATAGGGAAGTCCTCGTCGTCTACAGTGAAAGCTTCTTTACCTCTCCCTCCAGGAATATTATCCTTCTCTGGGACGCGAGGGGGTACTTGTCGGTCATCTGCCATCCTTTTCGTAGGATTGTTTCTAGCGTCTTCTCTTACTTTGGCGGCGAATTCTTCCAAGTAACCTTCTTCCACCAAACGTTCTATTGCCGATTTAATTCTCTGCATACTTCTGTGGAGTGCCCCCTGGCTTTGTGGAACTTGCAATAAGCATTTTCTCTTCTCCCCAGAAGCACTCCGGGCTTCACAGGCGCAGGGTAACGGATGGGGAGGTTTTGCTGCTCCACTATCGCTAAAATCTCCGCCCTTGGTAGATTAAGGGAAGGGAAATCAGGGTCGTACATCCGACCTTTAGAAGGATCTCCTTGATGCTGAGTAGGGGAATTACCAGGCTTTCCCTTCGAAGAGTTACCTTTTCGCCTACTAGAGGTTTTAGGAATATGATCTTTCCGCTGAGCATAATCGTTGATGAGGCGGTCATTAGGAATGGTAATTGCAGGAGCGTTAGGAATCAAAGGCGCCTCAGGCGGCATGTTATAGGCTCTATCTCTGTTTTTCTCTTCTTCTATTTTCGCGTAATTATGGGCTTTAAGTCTTAACGCGTCTAAAGTCACTAGAGGGTCCACCATCAGTGCATCTTTCAATTTACTATAACGGCAGTTCCTTTTCAGGGCTTCTATAGCGAAATCAATGGTAACACCCGGCGTTAGTGACATTTCCAGATCGAATCGACTGAGAAATTCCTTCAAAGTTTCTTGAGGCATTCGACGTATGTCAAATAACGCGACGACGGATTTCCTGATTGGAATTGCTGTACTGAATCTGCTCCGGAACTTAGATTCCAATTGTGAGAAGTTGCTAATAGATCCGCCAGGAAGGCCCTCGAACCAGAGACGCGCAACTCCTGATAGTGTCATAACAAATATTTGGCATAATGCCGCATCACTGTGAGTCTGAAATTGAACGAAATCTTTCACCTTATTGACGTGGGAAATGGGATCTCTGGTGCCGTCATAAGTCTCAGTGGGAAGCTTCACATGTCGGCTGACCTTATGGCGCCTTATACGACGGCTAAATGGGTGACCCGATGTGTCATCAAGGATTTCACGTGCATGGCGCGGGGGAGATATTTCCTCGTGACGCCTCCGATTCCACGGATCTGGCGTAGGATGTCGCCTAGGAGACTGGCTATGGCTCCTGGGTGAACGAGTTCGATATCTTCTGCTATTGGATCTTTCACTGTACTCGGGAGATAAACCTTTATTCGCTCCCTCTCTTCGACCGTCCCAACAGTTTCTGACCTCATCAAGGTGCCGATCCTCCTGAGGGATGGGAACTTGTGGCACATAAGGCTCCACTCGTCCTTGAGTGAGTTGCACAAAACTAATCGGGGTATCTGTTGTAGGCAATGTCGGCTGGAGGTTTCCCTATAACAACGGTGACAAGGGCCTCTCGGTGACAATAGATGGCGTGAACATGACACGGGGAGGGACACTCGACCCAGAAACCTTAGGTGTGATTCTTCCAGCCATTTCAATTAAATATTCCAACCGAGAACGAAGGGCCGCTATTTCACTCGTAAAAGGGTAGTCTGTACTGTTCAACACAAATCCCCTCGGAGGAGGAGTAGAAAAGCTAGATCCCACCATCTAGGATGACAAAATGATCGTCTGAGAGGAGGGGGTTTCCCCTGCCGACCTGGCCGAAAGATCCGGAGATTCTAGAGTGATCTGTTGCACTGTCACAGAAAGATCAGCAGTAGCAAAAGGGAATAACTGTCTACGGATCGAAAAAGGAATATTAAAGGATGAGGGTCGCGTCGGCTCCGACTCAGAAGTCATGATCATTCCGATCTTCGGGTAAAACAGAGCTTGGCTATTAAGGACGCTCACTTAATGGACCAAGTCTCTTAACGAGAGCACCAATTTGATAAGATTCGATCTTTGAGACGATCGGGACGATGGCTACTGTTGGTCAGAGTCACTATAGCTGACGTCGGACACACCTGCAAAGCGCCGGAGGAGGGCTCCGGCGTAGATACTCCGATGCTTAAGTCAGTAAGGGGTTCAAAATAGCAGAGGTTCTAGAGGCCAATCTTAGGCTTACCCGATGTTTTAAAATGAGGGGGTATTTATAGGCCGCTGGGGGGCGATATCTGGGCAAAAAGGCGATATCCCGGAAAGATAACGCTCGGGCTGACGTCAGGGGCGATACCTGGATATGACGTCACGGGCGATACCTCCGAGGAGGGTGCCGAGGACGATACCCATGGTGATGACGGGGGCGATAACTCCGTGGTGGTGTCGTGGCTGCCCTGGGATGGGATGATGTCGTGCTGATGTCAACCATCCTAGAAAACACCTCATAGTCTAGCGGCGATAGCTTAGATGTCCAATAGGGCTATAGGATTCCGTCCTCCTTAGGGGTCATAATTACATAAATGCCCTTAGGATTGCCTTAATTGTTATCAAGAGGAAATGGAAGGAGTGGAAGAATGAAGCATAATGAGAAGAGAAAGTGGAGAAGAGGGAGAGTAAGGAAGTGAAATGAGGAGGTGGTTAAACCAACTCAAACCTGGAACGCTCCCTTGGCAGAAGGAATCGAGATGGTGAGATAATATCGCTGAGGGCGAAAGCTAGACTAGATTCTTCTTCTTCGAGGGGGATCTTTGCTTTCTTCACTCGGGACCTTGAATGGATGCTGGCTGTTGGTTTTCCTCTTCTTCTTTTTCATGATTCAGACTTGTTCTCTTCTCTCTCTTTTATTTATATTTCTATTTTTCTATATATTTTTTTTTCTATTTTTTTTTCGAGAGAGAGAGAGGGAGAGACCTGGATTGTTTGAGGATTGAGACTCGGGGAAGTGATTTTTTGTTCTGTTCTGCCTTTGATTTTATCTTCGAGGTCTTGAATTTGTGCCAGCATTCAGGGTCTTGAATTTGGGGGATCCCCACATTTCGCCTTTGTTGCTTCATTTGTCTAGTCTAGCCCTCTAAAGAGCGCCCAACAACACTGCTCACCTGCCAAGAGAAAGATCAAAGAAAATTCAAATGGTTAGAATGGAGGGGGAAAAAAAGGGTATCGGGGTCAAGATGAGAGAAACAGAACAAAAAAAAATAGAGAGAACAAATTGATGCGAAGACTTAATCTTTTTGCTGCTTTCCTATGTCTAAACGTGTCTACACCCATGGAAATCATGCAAACCCAACCAGTACCTAGTCATGCATTTATCACTCAAAAAGTATAGGCATGAAGGCTCAAATGCTCACAAGGTGCTATTTCTTGACTACTGGTGTCTAGGTCTTGAAGCAGATATAAGGTGCAATAGGCAAATAATGAAATATTCGGGACCTTGAATACAGTCAACATTTTTATTCTATGTGTACAAGTCAAGTGTGTGTCCATCATTGGAGTTTTCAAAAATTGGCAGTAGTAAAATAAAGAAAAGAAAATCCGAAAGTTAAAAACTAGAGGGTTCATGCATAAACTTAGGAAAAATAAACTAGGGAATAAATCAAACATGCATAATACGAAAGATACTAGCAGTTCAAACTCCTCCCCACACTTAGGCATTGCATTGAGGACAATGCGAGAAGGAGACAAAAAGATAGCAGTTCAAACTAAAGCAGAAATGTAAACTGTTCAATATGAAATAAAAGATAAGCCCGCGCAGGGGCAAATGGGTGAAATTGTTCTGGGTCTTGATCAGGAAGAGGGAAGGTTACGGCATGCGACTTCGGTCATGAGGGCTCGAATCTCCACTAAGATTGCGGGGTTAGTACTCAGGATGGCATGCAACAGTCTGTTGGTAGTCTCGGCGGCAGGCACTTCTTCGGGGTCTCGAGGATCAACAGGTATTTCAGGGGCAGTTGAAGTGGCGGGCTTGACAGGAGGATCGGGAGTGCGAGTTTTGGTTCGGGGCCTTGAAGGGTCTGGATACTCAAATTTGCCCTCGATCTTTCCTTTGTTATCTGCATGAAAGCTCAAAACACCATCAGAAACACAAAAGAATCCCATCATATCCAAGGTCCTGAGACTGAGGATCTTGAAGGATTTCGGGTGCTGGCATAGATTCAGATCCTGGGGCTTCCAAGTGTATAGGTGCGAAGCCAAGCTGGTGATGATAGATCCGAGGATGGGAGATCGGCCCAGGGGGCATTCGCGACGTTGTGTACGGAGGTAGCGATCCAGTAGCTGAGATTGACCCTTTTCTTGTGATGCATGGCCCAAAGGAAGAACAACTCTGATTGAGCGAGTTGGCCTGAGGTCCGAATTTGCCCGAGAGGGCAAGGGACAGGAAGCGCTGCAAGATCCGGAGTGCGGGGTCTTGAATATCGTGGGCTTTAGTGTTGTGGGAGTCGAACTTGACATTGGGGTTCCTTGTGAGCTCCTGAAGGGCCGTGTTGTTGTTGAATTCAGCCGGAACAGTGGTCAAGGCATCCTGATACTCAGCCCCTTGCACGTCATCGCGACGGATAAAACTGAGGTAGACATTGAAATCATCGAGGGACATGGGATGCCATTTGCTAGCCATCCTAAAGTTTATGCACCCCTTGGCAGAGAGATCGGGACCCTGCCCACCCTTAGGCTTGAACAGATCAGGTCTATACCAGAAACTAGCAAAGAACTCGAGGCTGAGTTCTAAATAAGTGGGTTGATCCATGAAAAACAAACTCTCCCAACCTATCCCCTTAACCAACTCCAGGATTCGGGACCCAACACCTATTTTATCAAACAAGTCCATATCTAACCTAGCACATTGGGATATTCCCTTGTTATTCAGCAGATTAACCTTGTCTATGGATGGTTTATCATTAAAAATGAATAGAAAATTAAAAGTTCTAAGGTCAGCTGTTACCAGGTGGTTGCTTCGGGGTCCCGAAGCGGAAGCAGGAGAAGGAGCTTCAAGGGAGTCTTCGAACTCAGCTTTATGGGCCTTTCAGGGTGTCTCTTCAGCTTTGGCCTTGCCCTTGGTGGTTGCCGAAGTCTTTCTCTTTTTGGAGGTCGGGGTTTCGGAGGCCGGGGCCTTAGGTGGGACCTTCGCTGCTGTGGCCGACATTTTTGGAAGCTGATTTGGCTGGGGTTTTGCCCTTTTTCTTCTTTGGGCTAGGGCTGGATCGTGCTGGTGGGGCAATCTCCTCAACTTCATCCTCGTCCTCTACCCTTGGCTCTTCGGGCCCTTGAGCGGATTGCTTGGGGTCCCGAATGGGTGGCTTCTCCTTCCCCTCTTCAACCTTCTCCTCCTCTTCTTCAACCTTCTCCTTCTCTTCTTCTATCTCAACCTCTAGGCTTTCTGAATCCTCAGATTGTCCCTCTGGATCCTAGGGAAACGCTTCATCGTTCTCCTTCTCGACCCTCCTAGCCTCCCGGAGGCTGGAGCTGGTCTCGCTAGCGGCTGCTTCTTCTCCCTCAGATTCCGGCCAGCCGCGAGCAAGCGGCTCGACCTCTAATGGGATATCATTGATGGGTATCTTTGGGGGCCGCTCCTCCTCTTTCTGCCCCGCCGGAGACCTGGTGGTCTTCTTTTTCTTACTACCGGCGGCGGTGGTTGGAGGAATACGGATTACTTTGCCGGATCTGGTCATGGCAACTTTGGAGGAGAGGATCTCAAAGGTGTTGAGGTCGTCTAGGTCTAAGGTATCCTCTGAATCTGACCCGAATAAATCAGAGGTGTTGGGTGATGGAGGAGGAGATAGAAGATGTACGGGCTTGTGGTGTGGTGGTGACTGGTCGGCGGTGGTGTTTGGCGGTAGAGATGTTGAGGAGTGAGGAGAGGAGTGAGAAGTGGTAGGTTTGTTTAGGTTTATGTTCGTTTTGGCCATGGTGAGGGAAGAGAGAGTTGGAATTAATTTGAAAAGAAAAGAAAAGAATATGTGTGTTGATTTGATGGAAAGAGAGATGAGAGGGTTTTGGTTGGATAACGGATGGTTAACGGATGGTTAGGTAGCGTGGGGTAGTAGGAATGGGGATGTGGAAAGGTGGGGGGAGTAAAGGCAATCTTATTTCCTTGGTCCTCGTCCGCCACGTGGCACACTGGGAGAGGACGTGCAGAGCCAGGGACAGTGTGCGCCTGCACCTGCACGGGAAACATAAAAAGGTGAGTTACTTTTTGGTTTTTGAAAATCGGAGAAGGGAATAAAACAAAAGGAATTAAATGCGGATTAATAAAGAAGGGAACAAGAGCATTTAATGAGAAGAAGGAGAGATAAAGGAATTAAATGAAAAGGAAAGAAGACAAAGTTAATTTACAATTCACCTAGGTAACATAAACAGTGTGCATAAAGAATTTGAAAAGCTAAGGTTGACTCAGAATAATAAAAAAAAGAAAGGAACAAAGGATTTAAAAGGGGGATGAGAAGGGACACAACTAATTAAGACTACCTAGGGAAGATAAGAAATGTGTATGGAAAAGAGAAAAAGTATGTTGGACTCAGATTGGAAAGACACGAAAATTAAAGAGAGAGAGGGTTAGGAATCTGGGGGTTGTCCCCACACTTGGCCTTGATTATCATCTAGGCCTAGACGTTTTTCCTTCAATCGGGGGTACTGATTGCTGGGTCTTCGACCCTTACTTCTTCGGCGGTCGAGGGCTTCAATCCTTCATAGAAGGGTTTCAGCCTATGACCGTTCACCTTGAATGGCTCGCCATTGTCCAGATTCTAAATTTCGATAGCCCCATGATGAAACACAGTTGTGACTTTATACGGTCCCGTCCACTTGGATTTTAGCTTACCCGAAAAGATTCGTAAGCGGGAGTTGTATAGCAAAACCTTTTGCCCAACAGTGAAGGTCTTGACTATGAGGTGCTTGTCGTGTTGGGCTTTGGTCTAGCCCTTATAGATCATCGAATTCTCATAGGCATCCCCTCGAAGCTCTTCAAGCTCTTGAATCTATAGACATCGGTCCTTACCGGCTAGGTTCAAATCCATGTTGATCTTCTTGATTGCCCAGAACGCTTTGTGCTCAATCTCGACCGGGAGGTGACATGGTTTGCCATAGACCAACCGATACGGTGTCATACCGATCGGGGTCTTGAATGCAGTGCGGTAGGCCCATAGCGCATCCCCTAGTTTGAGACTCCAATCTTTCCTTGACTGATTGACGGTCTTTTCGAGAATAGCTTTAATCTCCCGATTCGAGACCTCGGCTTGCCCATTGGTTTGGGGGTGATAGGTCGTAGATACTCGATGGGTCACCCCATACTTGTTGAGTAGTGAGGAGACCGTTCGATTGCAGAAGTGAGTCCACCGATCGCTGATGAGAGCTCGAGGGGTCCCGAATCAGTTAAAAATATAGGTCCGTAGGAAATCAGCTACTACCCTCGAATCGTCTGTCTTGGTGGCTTTGGCTTCAATCCACTTGGAAACATAATCCACTGCAAGTAGGATGTATGTGTTCCCGAATGAATTTGGGAAAGGGCCCATGAAGTCAATGCCCCAAATATCAAAAATTTCACACGCAAGGATGCTGGTCAAGGGCATTTGGTTCCTCGCTCCTATATTTCCCATAGCTTGGCACCGAGGGCATGTAGCGCAAAACAAATAGTTGTCCTTGAAAATCAACGGCCAATATAGACCGGCTTCTAAGACCTTGAGTGCGGTCTTCTGTGCAGCAAAATGCCCTCCTTCCGTGGTCGAGTGGCAAAACTTGAGGATTGACGAGACCTCATCCATGGTGACACAGCGCCTAATAATCTGATCTGAACAATGTTTCCATAAGTAGGGGCTGTCCCAAACATAGGACTTGGCTTGCCTTCGGATCCGGTTGTGCTCTGCACTCGAGGCCTCTACTGGAAACACGCCAGTGGCACAAAAATTCGCTATGTCCGTGAACCATGGGAATTTTGCTGTGTCAACTAAGCACAAATGCTCATCTAGAAAAGTCTCCCGAATGGTTACTTGGGAGTCGTCCTCTTGATTCGAGAGCCTACTCAAGTGGTCAGCGACACAATTTTCCGTCCCCTTCTTGTCCTTAATAGCAAGGTTGAACTCTTGGAGTAGGAGGATCCAATGGATAAGCCTAGGCTTCACGTCTGTCTTCTTGAGTAGGCATCGAAGGTCGGAATGGTCGGAATAAACAATCACTTCTGTGCCTAAGAGGTACTGCCGGAACTTGTCAAGGGCATAGACAATCGCCAAAAGCTCTTTCTCCGTCGTGGTGTAGTTTTGTTGTACGGGATCCAGCAACTTGGATGCATAGTAGATGACGTACATCTCCTTATCTTTCTTCTGGCCCAGAACAGCTCCCAAAGCCTGGTTTCTAGCATTGCACATGATCTCGAAGGGGAGTGTCTAGTCGGGGGCCCGAATGATAGGAGCAGAAATGAGCTTGGCTTTCAAGGTCTCGAATGTCGTCTTGCACTTTTCGTCGAATATGATGTCTACATCCTTGTGTAACAGTTGGCATATTGGTTGGGCTATCTTGGAGAAGTCCTTGATGAACCTCTTGTAAAATCCTGCATGACCAAGAAAAGAGCGCACATCTCGAATATTCGAGGGGTAAGGCAAGGTCTCGATAGCTTGGATTTTAGCTTTGTCCACTTTGATACCCTTTCGGGACACGATGTGGCCTAAGATAAGCCCTTGGTCTACCATGAAGTGACATTTCTCGAAATTAAGAACAAGGTTAGTGTCTACACATCTTTGCAAAATTTTCTTTAAATTCGAGAGGCATTCGAAAAAGGAGTTACCATAGACCGTGAAGTCGTCTATAAATACCTCAATGCGCTCTTCTACAAATTCTAAAAAGATGCTGACCATGCACCTCTGGAATGTGGCCGGGGTATTGCATAACCCAAAGGGCATGCGTCTGTAGGCAAAGGTCCCGAATGGGCACGTGAAAGTGTTTTTCTCCTGGTCTTCAAGGGCTACTGGAATTTGGTGGAATCCCGAATACCCATCCAGGCAGCAATAATGCATCTTGCCCGCAAGGAGCTCTAGCATTTGATTAATAAAGGGTAGTGGGAAGTGATCTTTTCGGGTGGCCTCATTCAAGCGTCGGTAGTCGATGCATACACGCCAACCATTCTGGATTCGAGAGGGGATTGGCAGACCCTCGGGACCTGGAATGATGGTGATGCTTGTTTTCTTCGAGACCACCTGAACAGGGCTAACCCATGGGGAATCAGAGATGGGATAGATAACCCCAGCATCGAGCAATTCCAGGACCTCTTTCTTGACTACCTCCATCATGGGGGGGTTCAATCGCCTTTGGGGCTGTCGGATTGTCTTGCTATCTTCTTCAAGATGTACGTGGTGAGTGCACAATGATGGTGACAGGCCCTTGATGTCTGCAATTGTCCAGCCGATGGCCTTTTTAAAACTCTTGAGGAGGTCCACTAATTCAAGCTCTTGAGCCGTTTCCAATTTGTTGGAAATTATGACCGGAAGGGATTCTTTCTCCCCGAGGTAGGCATACTTCAAATGCAAGAGCAGCACCTTAAGTTCAAGGTCTGGAGCTTGTACCAGAGAAGGGGTGAGTCGCTCATGTCCTACGCATTCGGGAGACTCAATCGGGGGCTCGACTGCTAAGATAGCATTTTCTTCGAGGGCTGCTGCGACTGAGCATAGTTCAGTGGGAACTGCAATAGACGATGTCATCTCCTTCAAGGATTCGGGGGTGAGACTTCGGTCAAGAATCAGCTTCAAGGGCTCGATAGTGTTAAGATCAACAACGTTCTCCACAAAGGGGTCTATTACATCAATAAAATTGACACTCGAAAATTCGGATGGGTACTTCATGGAATCCAACATGTTGAAACGGATGATTTCTCCATAAAATTCGAGGGAGATGGAGGCTTCATAGCATTCAATCTTTGTGCAGGCAGTGGCCAAGAAAGGGCACCCCAAAAGTAAATCCGAAGACTTGGTGTTCGTTGGGTTTTCCATGGAGAGAACATAGAAATCCGCTGGAAATAGGAATTCACCTACTTGGACAAGAACATCCATGATTATGCCTTTGGGATATACAACCGAGCGGTCTGCAAGTTGGATGACAAGCATGGTCTCCTTCAAGGGCCCGAGTCCAAGGCTGTTGTAAATGGTCAAGGGCATAACATTAATTCCAGCTCCCAAATCACACATTGCCTTCCTAATATCAATGGTACCAATTCTGCAAGGGACCATGAACATGTCTTGATCCTTGCACTTGGGCGGAATTTTGCGCTGGATATGGGCAGACAAGTTAGCTCCCACACTAATCTGATTCACGTCGGTGAATTTATTCTTATTGGTGCAAAGTTGCTTCAATAACTTTGCGTATCGAGGCATGTTCTTGATGTCCTTAAGGAGAGGGATATTGATGATGACCTTGCAGAACATATCAAAGATGTCCCGGTCCTCTTCTTCTTGCTTCTTCTTTATCAACCACTGAGGGAACGGGGGCTCGAGTACTTTGTTAATGAATTCTTGGGGTTGGGACCTTGAATGTCCTCTGCAGACTCGGGGTCTGGATGGACACGAGAAGGGATCTCGAGACCATTGCGGAGGCTCATGGCACATGCCTCATGCTTCGGGTTGGGTTCCGTTTGCCCTAGAAATCTTCCTCCATTTTTCACCTCTTTCATCTCTGCCATGAGAGTACGAATTTGTTTTTCCAGCTCCGCAATTTTTTTCTTATCAGGGGAGGGTTCCTCATTTGGGGGCACTGGCATGGTGAAGTTCTGGTCTGGGGGTGGCTACCTCTGGTACTGATAATTCTGAAAATTAGGTCTGGGCTTGAAATGAGGGGGGTGATTTTTGTATGGATTTTGTCCATACTGATGGCTAGGTCCGGCCTACTGGTTGTTGTTCCACCCATAGTTAGGCTGTTTCCAGCCTTGATTGTGATTCTGACCATACGGGACATTGAATCCTCCAGCAGCATTGACGGGCATTTCTTCAGGAATAAATGGGCAAGCATCAGTGGGATGGTCTGAAAGCTGGCAGATTTGGCAAGCCTTGACCTGGACTGGGTGTCCTGAAGCCATATTCTGTAGCATACCCGTAGTGGTTGCCAATTGATTCTCCATAGCGGCTGAACGGGCGTATTGAACGCTAGTGGAATTGTTGAGTTGGAGGTTGTTCTTGGCCATGAGCTCAATGGTGTCCTTGGCGGCAGTAGGAGTAAGTCTACTAATGGATCCGCCGGCAGTAGCATTTAGTAAGGCCTTGTCTAGGCCCTTGAGTCCTTCACAAAAATATTGTATGAGGGCATGTTCGGATAGATTATGCTAGGGGCATAGGGCTTGCATTTTCTTAAACCGCTCATAATATTGCTCAAGATCCTCTGTTTCTTTTTGAAGGACGGATACGAGCTGCTTTCGGGTCACCATAGCGATGGATACCAGGTAGTATTTGTCCGTAAAGGCCTTGGATATTTCAGCCCATGAGTTGATGGATTGTGGCTGCAAGTCATAAAACCAGTCAAGAACATCGTCCTTGAGGGACCACATGAAGGCACGTAGTTTGGCATGCTCAACAGTATAGTTGTGGGGCTTCATACCATCACAAATGGAATGTAGTTGCTGGAGGTGGCGGTGGGGATTCTCTTTAGCCATCCCTCGGTAGAGGGGTAGGTGGTGAATGGTTACGGATTTGAGTTCCCAGTCATTCGGGACCACCGGCCAAACGATACAACTGGTTGGGGCCTCAGGGGCAGCATTGAATTCATCGATGGTCTGGATCACTGGGGGAACTGGTGGAATATCATCCCTTTCGGGGCCATGATTATTCATGTTAGATTCTTCTGGATGGGCTGGAGGTAGGTCTTCGGGGTCTGGATTGTCCGAGAGAGCAAAGAGACGTTCGAGGTCCCGAACACAAGGATTGGAATTCGATCCTTGGGCAAGTCTTCGAAGGCCTCTTTCTGTCCTTCCTAACTCGTGATCAAGGGGCAGTAAATCGGGTGCAGATCTCCTGGTCATACAAGCAAGAAAAATAAATCAGTCTTGAAACAATCCCCGGCAACCGCGCCGATTTGATCGTCACTCAAATACAATTTATAATGCTTGAAAATGTGTGCACAATGGTAGTCAGGGTCGAACACAGGGATTGAGAGAGACTGATTCAAGGTCTTGAATGCAATCGCAGGATAAAAACACGAAAAGTAACACTCGGGGGGGTTTTACTTGGCTAAACGAGTCAGCCAAGAGATATTGGGAGCTAACAATTTCTAACTAAGAAGCAGTATTTGGGACCTTGAGTTGTCCATTCGGGGTCCCGAAGGATAAAACAAAGCAAATCAGTGAACAAATTCGGAAATAATGAAACAGAGAGATAGTCCAGCACAAATAATCAGATATAGAGGGATCTTAGCAAAGGTATTCTTGGGTTGCATTCGGGGGCTCGATTGTCATCAGCACAGAAATATTCTACTCAAGCATGCATAGAAATGACATAGGGACCAGATTCCTCAAATATCCCCTACTTTTCTCTTAAGAGAAACTACCCCCTGTTTCCACATATGAGGTAGTCTTGACAATTTGCCATCCCTCCAGGCACGGATGCGGGAGGGCCATACTCAAACTGCCCATGAAGATAAGAAAAGACAGATCTAGAGCTAAAAGTCCCTCAGTTTGTCAGGCTCGTGACCTCGCTCTAATCAACTACTCAACCTATCTATTCAAGACCACTTCAGCGCAACCAAGACTAAATAGATGCCTACTTGTTCCATGCAATTTTCCTTCCGTATTCATCACAAAGATGGCAGCATTCACACAAAATAATAATCAGTTGATCAAGCCTCTAATTATTTCATGCGAAGATGTAATTAAAATGACAAGCAATCGAATATGGCAGCAAGAATATATTGAGCACATTTAGGCCTCGAATCTACCCTTGCAACCCTTGAATCACCCTTGCTAGGAATTAAAGATTTAGCTACTCATGCTTGAAAATGAGCAAATAATAATTAAAGAAAGAATAATAAGTAAATAAATAGATTAAGGGAAGAAGACTTGTTACTAAAAACGTTTGAAGCCCGACGGCAAGGTTGAAGGAAGCTAACAAGAACTAGAGAGATAAACTAGAGAGAAGTCTAAGAAAAACTAATTCTAATAACTCTGAAAATTATACTATGTGATGAGAGATGTCTAAACTACTCCTTTGATGCTCCTTATAAACTAGAGCTCCAAGCACAAAATATCTTCAACCTAAAACTAGGGACAAAATGCATTAATTGAAAGCCTATTACAATGGATCCATGCTCCCTAAAGCACAAAGTTGTCTGGTTTTCCCAGCTTTGGCAGGTCTGGATTGGGCTCAAGGCCTGCAATGGTCAGAGAGGTAGGTATTTTGTGATCAGTGCAGACCGTCAGAACAGTGCCAGGGAGATCACATGGGAGCTTTGGCAAGAGGACACGTGGAAATGCCGCTCTTTGCCCTTCAGGGCCCAAATGGAGAATCCTATTCAGGACCTTGAACGCTGTTTTGGACTCGGGACCTCAACTTTGGTCTTGAAGCTTGAATTCGCCCAAAATGCACCAAAAATGCATGTTTTTGCATAAACAAGGATAAATTAGCAGAATCATGCCTTAAATGGGTGAGAAAATAGGGGGAAAATCATGTATAAAAACATGCTATCAGTTGACAAAGCCAAGATCGAGGTGATAGAATCCTTGCCCTATCCATCCTATGTTCGAGATGTGCGATCGTTTCTAGGCCACGCCGGTTTCTACCGACAGTTTATTAAGGATTTTTCCAAGATTGCTCAACCAATGTGTCACTTTCTCTAGAAGGATGGAAAGAGGAATTTTTTGTTGTCGAACTACTTAGCCCTCTATGGCGGACCGGTTTTAACCAAAATGTCAGGGATAGTGCCTGGGGTCAGCGGGAGGCTCTTCCTATAGCTGAGCAAGGCTGGTTTGACAAGCTGCTCGAGTTGGATATCTACGTTCATACTCGCAATCTTGCTTGCGGGATGGACATCCGGGCCTGTATCACTCGTAAGTGTTCGCGTCTTTGTCTTTATAACTTCAGGCGATACTAACGCTAATGTCGTATCGTGTTTTCGCAGGGCCTAAAGAAGGTCAGAAGCCTGAAAATGTTAGGAGACGGGAGAGAAGGGCTTTACAGAGAGAGGCCGCTGTCGCTGCCGCTGATAATCAAATCGTCCCGCCTACCGTGACCACAAATCCCATCCAAACGTCTTCTTCTTTGGCTGGCGAGGGTGCTACCCCCATTCCTATTTCTGCCGTGACAGTTGTCGTTGCTCCCGCTTAGGCGTCTTCTTCTCGGGCTCCTCCAAAAAAAAGAAAGAAGAGGACTAGACGTGTCGCCACCCTTATTCCTCCTTCAAACACGGAGCTTCCTCAGAGGCGCCGGTTAGCAATACTGCCACTGTACGTATTTCTTTCTTGGTTACATCATTTCGCTTTTTGTCCTTTGATGCTGATAACTATCGATACCACAGAAGCGGCATCTCAACTACCCCGTCGGGTGACCCGGACAGCCTACTGTACCTTCCGGGGGAGAAGGGACACTGTTCTTGCCACCCCTAGCCTGGCGTTCAGCCCTGGGATGGTCGACATCAGCGGAGGGGGCTCTTATACGACATCCGCACATTTGGCATCCCATCCCAGGTCATCCATGACGTCACTCCGCGTGACGTCATCCCGCGTGACATCACTCTATGGCACTCCAGCGACACATATCACCCCAGCGACATCCACCAGGGACTGTTCCTACTCCCTGTCGGTACTCCCTTCTCTTTGTCTATAAATACCCCCACCTTTTCAGACAAGAGGGTAAGCTTAAGATAGCGTACTGAACCCCTGCCACTTTTACTACTCACACTGACTTTAGCATCAGAGTGTTTAAGCCAGAGACCCCCTCCGGCGCATTGCAGGTGACGAAGGCCCCCAGTACAGTGTTCCCGACCGCCCCAGATCAAGCCGATCCTGCTCAATATCCCCCGGACTCTTATCAGATGCTTCTTAGCCTTTTCTTTCTTCTGTTATCTTATTTTTCCCCATGTTCTTCTTTGTAGACTATCGCTGCTACCCCTACTCCGTCAGGCGATATGAACTTGTCCCACGTGTTTCAGTGCCCCAACAAGAGACAACGGCTTGGCGAGGAAAACTCAGGTCTGTTAACGGGTCCTGCTATTAATGAGGGAGAGAATATCGCCGCTTTTGGTTCGTTGGCGCCCTTGGCGATCAGTCTTCAAGCCCATTGGGAGTTATGGATACTTCCCTTAATTTCCTCGGTCATCACCTCGTGATTCATTCTTAGATGGAATGGGATTCGCTGAGGGTTTGACAGGGGGTGGCCTTTCAGACTTTCAGTCTTTTGGCTCTTTTGGACTTCCCGGGGAGACGTCTTCCAGCTAGCCTCCTTCTCCTCCTTCACTTCATTTCGTGCCTTCCGCTGCTTCAATGTATCGCCCTGATGAGATTGTCGTTCCTCATCTCCAGGCTAAAGTGAGTTCGATATCCCGGTCTGGTCCCGTCACCCATCACATCGACTTGGGTAACCTGCGGAGGTCCATGCTCGCGGCTGTCGGGGGAGAGAGTTCCATGGGAGTTGCCTCTTTCTTAGCCCCTCATGCGTTATCGTCCCTGGAGGAGGAAGAGGCGTTTCTTTCTCAGGCATTTGATGAGCAAGTGGCTCTTTTGCGCTCTACCATATTCTCTACCTTCTCTCATTTTCACTACTGGTCACGGTATATGCTGCGTCAGGTTGCTTCTCTCACTTCTGCCTCAGATGAGCTACGTGACGCTCATCGCCAGCTCTCCAAAGAGCTTGCTAGGGAGCGGGACACTCACCATCAGCTTGCCGAGGAGCTTACCGCAGAGCGGGAAGAAAAGAAGTGGTTGTTGGAGAATTGGCAAAAGCTGGTGGTGAGCTTGGCAACAGCCAAAAAAGACTCGACAGATGTCGTGGAGCGAGAAGTCACTAGGGTATCTGACCTTAACTGTGTTCTGGCGGTAGAGAGAGCTAGGAGCACCGCACTAGAGGGGGAGGCGGCGGCAAAGAAGAATTGGTATATTAAGACAACTGTCTGCATCATGTCTCGGTGTTTCGTGGAGATTCACGGGGAGGAAGTGTATCGTGGTGACGCTCTTTCCGCCGCTTTCCTCCAGAATTCAAACATCCTTGTAGAAGACCATTTCGACTTGGTGGAAATGGGGGGTGGCGAAGGCAAGGAGATAGCCATGCCGCCGCGCAATAGGCCTTTTGTCACTCTTTTTTGTAGGCTGAGTGGCATCCATTTTGTTCTTCCCTCTTAAGGGTTTTGTCTTTGATTTTTTTAAACAATTATCGCACGTATATTCCCTATGTTATTTTCTTTATGTCTGATCTTTCCACCCCACCTCTTTTTTGTCTGAGTTCCTGCTATTGGCAGGTCATGTGACATTATTGTCTGCACGGGCGTCAATATTTTTATTGTCTCCCCCGCGTCCTTGCTTGCTCTCAACCATCGCTATAAAGCATCTGTAAAATAACAACACCTCGTCTGCGTCGGGGTGTCATCCGTGCAACTTCTACCGCTTTCTCAACCAGCCAACTTCACCAGGGATTCCCCATCTCGTTACTCGCTGGGATTTAGCGATTTCTTTCAACGTTTTCGAATTTCAACGATCAGCCTGAGGCGTGCCTCATCTTAGTGAGCTGTCAGATCAGGACTGGCCCTCACAAGGATAGGACTTTTCACTCCCAAGCGTTGACCTCGCATCCCTGGAATCGTGCCTCGTCTTAGTGAGCCGTCTGTATTAGCCCGGTTATCACAAGGATAGGATTTTCACTTTCGGGATGGAGTTACTATCTCCCTGGGGCGTGCCTCATCTTATTGAGTCGTCTCCACGAGCACGCTCAGCGTAAGGATAGGACTTTTCACTCCCAGAGATGCCGGGACGTGCCTCATCTTAGTGGGTCGTCTATGTTAGCCCGGTTTACCACAAGGATAGGACTTTTCACTTCCAAGCGTTGACCTCGCATCCCTGGAATCGTGCCTCGTCTTAGTGAGCCGTCTGTATTAGCCCGGTTATCACAAGGATAGGATTTTCACTTCCCGGATGGAGTTACTATCTCCCTAGGGTGTGCCTCATCTTATTGAGTCGTCTCCACGAGCACGCTCAGCGTAAGGATAGGACTTTTCACTCCCAGAGATGCTGGGACGTTCCTCATCTTAGTGGGTCGTCTATGTTAGCCCGGTTTACCACAAGGATAGGACTTTTCACTCCTGGGGTGCTGGGACGTGCCTCGTCTTAATGGCCCACCTATGTTAGCGTGGCTACCACAAGGATAGGACTTTTCACTCCCAATCACTAAAATTTAGGTATGCCAGGGCGTGCCTCGTCTAAGTGAGTCGTCTGATCAGGATCGGCCGTCACAAGGATAAGACTTTTCACTCCTGGCATCCTTTATCATCTGCACACAATCAACCATAAACACACAAGAACATTCTCTATTCGAGCATTAGTACGGGTTAGGGCTGGCGTTAGCAACGTGCAGAGATATATTAAATTCTAGCATGGTATAATTTTAAACGAGCTATGTTCTAGGAGTTAGGTAAGGGAGTACCGTCAAGCATTTCTAGGTGATACGCCCCCTTTCCGATGACGCGGGTAACGCGGTATGACTCGTCCTAGTTTGGACTGAGTTTTCCCATGCGTTGACCAGCCGCTCGTTTGTCTCTAAGTACTAGGTCGCCTACTTTCAGCAATCGCTCTTTGACGGGCCTATTTTGAGATCACGCCATTTTTTATTTGTAGTGTAGCATTTTCAGAAGGGTTTCCTCTTGCAGTTCTGGTAACGCATCGAGGTTCGCTCGCAACCTTTCCTCGTTCAGTTCCTCCCTGAAGTACACTACTCGCAGGCTTAAGGTGCCGATTTCTAGCGGTGTGACGACCTTAGTGCCGAATGCTAACACAAAGGGTGTTTCCCCGATGCTGGTTTTGACGGTCATACGATACGCCCACATCACATACGGCAGTTCTTCTGCCAATTTCTTTTTGGACCCTTTCAGGTTTTTCTTAAAGCCGCTAAGAATACTCCGGTTCGTCACTTCCGCTTGACCATTGGTCTGTGGGTGAGCCATGGAGGAGAATCTTTGCTCGATCTGGAATTCTGCGCATTGGTCTCTAAAGAATCGGCTGGTGAATTGCATCCCGTTATCGCTAACAAGCACACGGGGTACACCAAACCGCATGATAACTTGGTGTTTGAAGAAACGCTAAATGTTTTCCATTGTGATGTTGCCCACCGCTTCTGCTTCTGCCCATTTGGTGAAGTAATCCACCGCCACTACCAAAAATTTTAGCTGGGACCTTGCTTTCGGAAACGGGCCCAGGATGTCTATCCCCCATTTCGCAAAAGGACAAGGAGCCACAATTTCAGAATTTTCCGTGGTGGGTTGTCGGGGAATCTTAGAGAATTCCTGACACTTTTGGCAAGTTCGCACATAATCATGACAGTCTCTATGAATGGTGGGCCAGTAAAATCTTGACCTGAATACTTGCGCGGCTAAAGTACCGCCAGAGGCGTGCATGCCGCAAATTCCTTCATGGATCTCGCGTAGGGTGTGAAGACCCTTTTGTTCCATTATGCACTTGGCGGCTGGGTGGGAAAAACACCTCAGCACTAATTCCCCGTCATAGTGCGTGCACCGTGCTGCTTGTTTTAGCACCTTCTTCTTTTCTGTGTTGTCCACGGGTAGTTCATCGTGTTTTAAGTATTTTATGACTGGAATTCGCCAGTCACTTTCGATTTCTTCAACGCAGAGTGATGTTTGTTCCTCCATGAAAGAAGGCATAGATATCTCGCGATAGTACACGCCCTTAGGTATGGATGCTTCCGGATTTGCCGTGAGTTTAGCGAAGTTGTCTGCCTCAGCGTTATCCTCTCGAGGGATGTGTTCAAAGCTGACTTGCATGCTACTTATCTTTATTTCCAACAATTCGTGCTTTACCTTGGTGAGGTACTACACCATGATGGGCTCTCTAGCTTAAGAGTGTCCTAGGACTTGATCTATTATCAACTTGGAATCTCCACAGATCTTTAGTCGCAGGTCACCCATCATCCCCGTATCATGTATGGCTTTATTGGAGAAGCTTCTTCCTATTCTAAGCCCAGCCAATAGTGCTTCATACTCTGCCGCGTTATTAGATAACGACTGTAGGATTCTGATGGCATATCTTATATGTATATCGCGCAGTCCAATCATAAAGATCCCGGCTCCGGCTGATTATTGATTCTTGGCTCCATCCACGTAGATGACCCATAAGTCAGTGTAAGTTTCTGAAAATTGAGGATCCAGGTTATCCTTTTCCTCTTCGGTTAAATCCGTCAAAGGGTCTTCCGTGAAGGTACACTCCGCTATGAAGTCTGCTAGGATTTGGGCTTTCACGGAGGGTCGGTTTTTATACCGCAACCCATATTGCTCAAGTTCAATGGCCCAAATCAACATCCTTCCTGAATATCCTTTTCAACGGTTGGTCAATGAGCACGATAACGGGATAGGCTTGGAAATATCTGTTCATTTTCCTTGTGGTCTGTACCAGCGCAACGTTATTTTCTCAATGCGAGCATATCATAGCTCGGCATCTTTCAAAACATGACTCACAAAGTAGACGGGGTGGTGCAGGTGGTTGTCGTCTCGAACGAGGACGACACTGACCACTTCATCGGCAACGCCGAGATATAAATACAAGGTATCTCCTTGTCCAGGCCTTGTCAACACTAGATCGGACGATAAGTAGGCTTTTAGGCCTGTAAATGCTTCTTCACATTCCGTCGTCCACCCGAAAGGGGATTTCTTACGTATGACCTTAAAAAAGGGGAGGCATCTCTCGCCCTGCTTGGAGATAAACCGTCCTAGGGCGATAACACGCCCTATCAGCCTTTGCACCTCTTTGACGGTTTAAGGAGATATCATGTCCTAGATAGCTTTGACCTTCGAAGGGTTGGGCTGGATGCCTTTTCGGCTAACCACATAACCCAAGAATTTTCCCGTCTGAAATGCAAACATGCATTTACGGGCATTCAACTTCATTTTATACTTTCTCATCACGCTAAAAACTTCTTCCAAGTCGTTCAAGTGGCCCTGGAAGCTTCGGCTTTTGACCAGTATGTCGTCAACGTAGGCCTCCACATTCTTTCCAATTTATTTTTCAAAGACTTTGTTTGCCATTCGTTGAAAGGTTACTCCAGCGTTCTTTAGCCCAAACGGCATTGTTGTGTAGCAGTAAGTAGCTTTTGGCGTAAGAAAAGTAGTTTTTTCCTCATCCTCAACGGCCATGGGGATTTGATGATATCCCAAATTAGCATCTAACGAGCTTAGATAGGCGTACCCGGCAGTCTGATCGACCAACTGATCAATTCGAGGAAGTGGGTAGCAATCTTTGGGACAAGCATCGTTCAGGTCAGTAAAGTCAATGCACATACGCCAATCTCTGTTGGGCTTTGGAACAAGAACTGGGTTAGCTAGCCAGGTCGGGTATTGAACTTCTCGGATAAAGCCTGCGCCTAGGAGCTTCGTCACTTCCTTATCAACTGTTAATGCTTTCTCCAGAGAAAACGCTCGTCGTTTCTGTTGAATCGGCTTGACACTGGGGTCAACGTTGAGCCAATGTTCCGCTACCTCTCGCGAGATACCTGGCATGTCCGCAGGCTTCCATACGAATTCTCCTTTACATTTGTTCAGCAGCCGAGCTAGTTGGAGGTTTTCTACTGGGCTAAGCTTTTCGCTAACCAGGAAGCTCACTTCGTCGATCCCGTTAACCGGCACAAGTATATCTTATCCACAGGTTGGGTGCGCTTCTCGTCATTCTGCTCATATGGGTCCACCATTACGCACACGTATCTATCACAACTCTTCTGAGTCATTAGTAGGTAACACTCAGCCGCCAATTTTTGATTACCCTTGATTGAGACCACTCCATCCCAGGAGGGATATTTCATCCTGAAATGCTTTTGGGGACTGCTGCTCCAAAGCGGTTGAGGAAAGGTCACCCAAGTATAGCGTTATATGGTAGGGTTAAGTCCACGACCAAGAACAATAGCTCCTCGGATCGCTTGGAGATATCCTCTCGAAAATATACCGGCAGGGTGGTAACACTAGTCACTGGTATTGGAACTCCATCTACTCCAATTATCGGCTTCTTGCAAGGCGTCAGCTCACTATCAAGGCATTTCATGAGGTTGTAAGCCTCCAATGAAAATAAGTTCACTGCACTGTCGTTGTCAACAAGAGTTCTTCTAACTCCGTGATTGCCGATAGCGGGCGTGACCACTAACGCATCATTATGTGGAAAGATAACGCCTTTTTCATCTTCCTAGGAGAAAGATAATATCATACGATCTAAAATGCTTATCGCTTCACCTTTTATTAATGCGCCTTCTCGCTTCCGCTTATCTCCTACCGCGGGCGTTATCTGCGAGGATTCATCAAGATATGGTGCGCCTCCCGCTATGATGTTGATGATAGGGACATCGTCCTCCTCGATCACGAGTGTGTCCCTACCTCTCCCAGCAGGGTTGGCATTATTTCCTGGGGCGCGAGGGGGTGCTTGTCTGTTATCCGTGGCTCTATTCGTCGGATTATTTCTGGCTTCCTCTCTTGCCTTGGTGGCGAATTCTCTGAGGTAACCTTCTTCCACCAGACGCTCTATCTCCAACTTCAGTTCTCTGTATACATCCGTAGAGTGTCCCTTAGCTTTGTGAAACTTGCAGAAGGCATTTTCCGTTCCTCCCATGATTACTCCAGGCTTCACGGGGTGTAGGGTAACGAATGGGTAGGTTCCGCTGTTCCACAATCGCTAATATTTCTGCTCTTGGTAAAATGAGGGAAGGAAGGTCCGGATCATAAATTCGGCCTTTGGGAGGATCCCCTTGCCGCCGAGTGGGGGAGTTGCCTGGTTTTCCCCTCGAGGAGTTGCCTCTTCACCGATTGGAGGTCTTGGGAATGTGATCTTTTCACTGGGCGTAATCATCAACAAAATGATCATCAGAGGTGGTAGCGATAGGAATATTGGGGACTTGAGGACTGTCTTGTGGTGCGTTCTGGATTCTGTCCCTATTTTCTTCTTCTTCCATTCTTGCATAATTATGGGCTTTCAACCTTAACGCATCCAGAGTTGCTGGGGGGTCCACCATTAGCGTGTCTCTTAACTTCCCGTAGCGGCAGTTCCATTTTAAGGCTTCTATAGCAAAATCAACGGTAACGCCTGGCGTTAACGACATCTCCATGTCGAAACGACTAAGGAAATCTTTCAAAGATTCCTGAGGCTTTCTGTGAATATAATAAAGCTGCGGCGGATTTCCTGATAGGGACCGCGGTACTGAATCGGCTTAGAAATTTAGACTCCAGCTGAGAGAAACTGTCAATAGATCCGCCAGGAAGACCTTCAAACCAGAGGCGTGCAACTCCTGACAATGTCATGATAAATATTTGACACAAAGCCGCGTCATTGTGAGTCTGAAATTGTACAAAGTCCTTCACCTTGTTAAGGTGAGAAATGGGGTCTCTGGTGCCGTCGTAGGACTCTGTGGGGAGTTTCACATTTCGGCAAATCCTGTGGCACCTTATACAATGGCTGAACGAGTGACCTAAGGTGTCATCAAGGATTTCACGTGTATATCGGGGGGAGGCGCTTCCAAACGATGCCTCCGATTTCGCGGATCCGGGGTGGAATGTCACCTTGGAGACTGACTACGGCTCCTTGGCGAGCGGGTTCGGTGTCTTCTACTACTGGATCTCTCACTATGCTCAGGGGATACATTTCTATCCACTTCCTCTCATCGACCATCCCAACGGTCTCTATACTCGTCGAGCCATCTTTCTCCTTGAGGGATGGAAATTTGCGGCACGTGTGGTACGTAAGGCTCTATTTATCCATGAGCGAGTTGCATAAGGCTGATTGGTGTGTTTGTCGCGGGCCAGGTTAGCGGAATATTTCTGTGTTACAAGGGTGATAAGGGTCGTTCGGTGACAATAGACGCTGTAAAAATAGCCTGGGGTGGAACACTCGAACCAGAAGCATCTGGCGTGATCCTTGCAGCTAGCTCGGTCAAATAATCCAGCCGAGCACGAAGGACAGATATTTCACCCGCGTGGGGGTTGCTTACACAGTCCAGCATGGTTCCCCTCGATGGAGGAGTAGAAAAACTGGGACCTGCCACCTGAGATAGAGGGATGTTCATCTGGGAGGAAGGCGTTCCTCCCACTAACCTAAAAGAGAGGTCTGAAGACTCTCGGGTTGTCTCCTGCAATAGTAGCATCATCAGTAGTGGCGAACGGGAAGAGTTACCTATGGATCGCAAAGGGAATGCTAGAGGATGGGGGTTTTGTGGACTCCGAATCAGAAGCCATGATCGTTCCGATCTTCTAAGAAAGACAGAGTTTGGCTATTAAGGAGGCTCACTTAACAAACTAAAGCTCTTAATGAAAGCACCAGTTTGATAAGACTCGAACTTCTAAATGACCGGGGTGAGGATCGTGGCTGCTCAGAGTTACTGTAGTTACCGTCGAGTCTACCTGTAAAGCACCGGAGGGGGGGCTCCGGCGTAGACACTCCGATGCTTAAGTCAGTATGGCTATACAAAATGACAGGGGTTCGAGTCGCGATCATAGGCTTACCTTTTGTCTTTAAATGGTGGGGTATTTATAAGCCAAGGGAGGGCGTTACCTCTAGGGGGTGGGCGTTATCTAGGGAAGATAACGCTTCGAGTGACGTCATGGACGATAGCTTTAGGTGACGTCATGGATGATAGCTTCAGGTGACTTCATGGACTACCTGGGATGGGATAACGCCGTGCGCGTGGATAAATGACGTGTGAGACCACCCCCCCCCCCTCCGTTGACGTCGACCATCCCAAGGTTCTTCTCTCGACGCGGGCGACAACCTCCACGATAGGCACCCGATAGAATACCGTCGTGTCCGGCCTTGACGCGGGGTAGTGATGAAAATGCCCCTAAAATTATCCTGATTGTTATCAGGCGACATCTTGAGTGTCAACCTAATGTAGTCTAGTATGGCGGCAATGATGTTCCTATCAAGGGCAAGCCACAAGAAGTCGTCAGTGGTGAGCTCAGAAACTTGTGAAATAACTGGATCGATAATATCAATAATATTCACACTAGAAAACTCAGTAGGATATTTCATGGCATCGAGCATGTTAAACTTGATGATCTCACCATCGAATTCCAATGAGATGGAAGCATCGTGGACATCAATTTTAGCCTTTGTGGTCCTGAGGAAAGGTCGTCTTAGAAATATGTTCGAGGCCTTGACAGAATGGTCATCCTCCATATCAATCATATAAAAGTTGGTTGGGTAAATAAAATTGTCAGCGTGCACTAGTACATCTTCAATAACAATATAGGGGTAGACAACAAATCGGTCCGCGAGCTGAATGACAACCCTGGTTGGTTTGAGGGGTCCGGTATCGAGGCTGTTGAAAATCGTCAAGGGCATCACGTTGATACCTGCACTAAGATCACACATAGGCTTACCAATTGATGTAGTGCCGATCTTACATGGAAGTAATCTTTGCACTTTGGTGGCAGCCTCCTATGGAACACAGCCGAGACCTTGGCACCTATGCTAATCTTTACCTTATTTGTCATCTTACTCTTGTTAGTGCATAAAGATTTCAAAAAAATTGCATGGCGAGGAACGTTCTTGACTGCCTACAATAAAGGGATGTTAACCTTAACTTTACTAAACATGTCATAAATTTCTCGAGCCTTCTTATCCTTCTTGGTTTTAATCAACTGTTGGGGAAATGGAGGCTAGGTTACCTTGATGATATACTCTTCGGTGAATTCAAGTTTCTTAGCAGCTTTCTTCGGGGAGGCAGTAGGAGAGCGGACTCGGGCTTTTGGTTTGACTATAGGGTCAAGATCTTGCTGTGTAGGCTCAAGTACAGGTAACTCAGCATCAGGGGCTTGATGCTGGTTAACATGAGGGGGTAATTGAGTGCCACTACGGAGGGAGATAGCACAAGCATTGTGGTTTGGGTTAGGTTCTAGCAGAGGTGGCAGTCGTCCTCGATTCTTTAGCTCCTTCAATTTTGCGCTGGTCCCGGTGGTGCCTAGTACTGCTATTGCTGATTGTTGGGGTAGTTTGGCCTTGGTTTGAAATTCTACAAATCGAATGGCGGTTGGGACTGGTTGGCATATTCATACTGCTACGGTGGCTGACTAGGTCCTGACTATTGCGCATTATTGGACCAGCTGAGGTTAGGATGGTGCCAACCCTACTTATAAATTTGAGTGTAAGGTTCAAATTTTCTAGGGGCACCATTGTAATTGCCAGCCGCGTTTACGTGGAACTCATCAGGAATATAGGGGCAGGTGTCCCTTAGGTGGTCAACAAAATTACAAAATCCATATGCCTTGATCTGGGCTGGTTGTCCTGCGGCCATGTTTTGGAGCATGCCTGATTGAGCTTAAATTGTAGATGTTTTTACTATCTATTTTCATGTAATTTAGATGGTGATTCTACTGATTAGAGATAAATTTCTCTACATGTGCAGAAAAAGATCTAGAGAGGAAGTAAGCAAAGAGGGGAGACTAAAGAGCAAAATATGGGCAGAATGGAGCAGACACCTTTCTTGGCCAAGAACAACGTCTTCGCCAACACGATCCTTCTTAGCTAGCAGAAGACTGCTACATCCATTACGATTGTTGATCTTATCCAAAGAAGTGTTGGAGTGGCATTCTACCTCCTTTATCTCAGGTTTGTAGTCTTCTAATTGGAGAGGAAGAGTGATTAAATACAATTAGATTTTAATTAGGAATTATTTATTAATTTCTTTTTTGAGATATTATTGGGAAAGGAAATTATATTTATAGCCTCCCTAGGTTTTTAGAGAAGGTCCGGCAGCCTCTCTTCTTCTTTTTTCTCTAGTTTTGAACTTGTTTCTCCTATCATCTTCAACCTTGAAGACACAGGAATTTTATATTTAATAGTTCTATCGTTTTCTTTATTTTTCTTGTCTTTCTCTAACTAATCTTTATTATTCTTAGTAGAGGCATTTAGAGCATGAGTATGACCTTGTATGAGACCTAACTGATCTTATTAATCTTTAAATCTGTACTTAACTAATCTCGTTCTAATCTTAAAGTGTTTTCTGATTGATTTTAGATCTATCTAATCTAGAGTTGAATACATAATGCAACAATCATTCTTCTTGGTCATGGATTATTGACCAAGAGGATCGAAGTAGACATCTACGCGCTGTTGGAACATCCGCGAAATGGTAGGGTGAAAGTTTAATCAAATTCAGTCCTGGCTGACACCCGAGGATACTAGATCTGGAGTTATTTTCCCCTAATCGTTTATCAGCCAACTCTGTAAACCCTTTAATCAGTAAGGTGATGTGGTTAGGCATCATCTCTAAATGTACCTGAGGTGTTGTTGATATAGGAGGGAAGCAGGGGTCATAAGCGTACCTTGATCCTATAGCAACTCTATAGGTTAAAGATGAATACCTATGCGTCCACGATTGTAACTCATATCTCATCGCTTGCCAAGCCTCTACTAGGATTTTCTCCCATATTTGGTATTTTCTTCTTGATCTGTGTCTTCACCAAGAATCTCATTCTTGGCCAAGACAGTAATTTGTTTTATTTATTTTCTAGTTTTTTTTTAGCTTTAGAAAAACCACACCCCCCCCCCCCCCCCAATTCACCTAAGTGTTTAATTCTAGTCTTACAATTCTCTGTGGATTGAACCTCTTACCACTATTTGCAATCTTTTGTAGGTATTGATAAGTTGTATTTATTTTTGACGTATTCGACACCCATCAAATTTTAGCGTCGTTGCCGGGGAATGGTTCGGTCTTGACCAAGACAGAAGCCAAGGTTTTAATTATGGAGTTCAATCGTTCACCAAGACATCCATTTTTTTTTCTCCTTCCATTTTTCTTTTCTTTAATGGCTAATTTTAATTATTTCTCTCAATTAAACTCTACTCCTCAATGTTTGAATGTAGGTAACTTTGGCGGAAGTTATATGACCGGCTATAAAGGATGCTATGGTCTGCCACAATAGGGATACGATCTGTATTACAATCCATACACATCTAATCAATATCCTGCTGGATGAAACCAACAAAGTTTCAATTATGGAGTTCAACCTGTTCCTAATTATCAATATTTTCCTAGTGAGACAAATCTGACAAGCTGTCTTGACCAAGATGATTGCCCAGACTTGGAGGCAGAAATTATTATCCAGCCAGATCAACTCCAAAACCATTCTAAAATTTCACCAGAGCAAGAGTTGAAGGTTTTATAGGATTATCATTGCATCAAGCTAGAGGAGAGCATGAGGAATATTGATAAAGAGATAGAAGTGGTCATCAACCCAAGAACGGTTGTGTGTGAAAGGGAAGTTCAAAAACTTTTAATTTTATTGTTCCTTTTATTGAATCTCTATACACTCACAACCAATTTTTTCTATTTATTTTGCAAGAACCCAAATTAGAAATTGAATCATGTAATGGTTCACTGCAGAATGCCTTGCTTGAAGACCATTCACTATATGGGATCATTCTCACCAAACTTCAGGTATGGAAAGCATTCAGTAGGATTGGTTGGTGAGTGATGCACGGATAATCGAGTCTAAGACTATAAACAAAGGCGCTGCTTGGGAGGCAACCCATATTTTTACTTTAGTTTGTTTTGTTTCGAATAAATAATGCTCTTCCTCTGGAATCTAATAATCATTTTTCATCTTTCATGATATGAAGCTTGGAGACCAATGGATGGCCGCTCTTCTAGACCAACAGAAGGACATAAACAAACTCCTTTAAATCTTCATCGTTGCCCAGAATTGAGCAGCTACTTTGCAAACATCCCTCCTAGAGTCCAATGTCTCTCTGACCAGAAAATTCGACTCTGCCTTTCCCAATGATGAAGCTCCACCACATTTTGTTAATGACCTTGCCCTAGGTTCCTTCTTTTTTTTCCTTCTTTTTATTTTATGTTTTTCTTTTTTTCTGTTTTTGTGTTTTTCTTCCCTTATACATTGAGGACAATGTGTCCGATAAATGTGGGGGTGGAGGATTTGCTATGTGCCTACTGTGTTGTTTTGATTCTTGTGTGGTTTAGATATTTTTTCACGTGTTAACTAATTTTTCAGTTTTAGGTTTAAATTTTCATTTTTGCGTGATTTTTTCTTTTGATTTTTGTGTGTTTTTAGGTTAGTCTTTGCATGTTTTGTGTTACTGTGTTGCACAAAAATCATAATTCTCTTTTTCTCTTGAAAATTTGCCTCAACACTTTAAATACCATGACACTTGACTAATTAAACCCATGATTTATTAACAAGGCAACCATAAGGGTAACATGTTCAATACCAGTAACTCTATCTTATCACCATAGACTCGTAATTAGTTTAGCTTGGAACCTAAGATGATCATTGGAGGAACACCATAAAACTTTCTTGGCCAAGACATTTACCAAGAATGCAATTTTCTATCATGACCAAGAATAATTGAACTGTCTAGAAAAATATAAGAGTTGTTTGTCTTTAATTCTACACTACTTGTAGAGTCATTAAATTCCTTTCTTGTGATTGTGGACACTTCTGGAACCAACAGGGTTGGATGGTGTTGGTAATTCGGTACCATCACCTATTAAATAGGCGAAACTCCCCGGAGTGCATTTAGCTAATCCCTTACTACCGGGCCGAACAAGCTAAGTCGGGGGTGTCTATTATTTGAACTTGATGCCTTACATTATTTGCGAACCAAAGGAAAAGAAAAAGAATCAAAGAAAGCACTGCCGAAAGAAAAAGAAAAAGAAAGAAACAGTGCAGTAAAGACTCCAAAGTCGGCAAAGAAAAGATCTCAATGCAGACATGACTTGGCAACAATCTGTGTTTATATGTTTAATTTTCTATCTAATGTATGCGTATATGCTTGTGTCAACAACTCTATATGTTTCTGGATTAATGGCTAAGATAAATAAAATAGTTCCTCCAACTGTTCTCTTGAGTGCAAGGCTGACTATTATGGTGCTATTATGATGGATGAGATGTTTATGGATATTGAATAGGGCTTATTAATCTAGGATGGATTTGGAGATTGAAGTGTCTATGTATTTTCTGTGTTGAGACGGATCTTTGAAAGAAATTGAGATGTTGGTTTTTATTTTATTTTTGTTTGTTGAATGCGTGAGGGTAAACATTAGCTTAAGTGTGGGCGGTTTGATTGAGCTTAAATTGTAGATGTTTTTAATATTAATTTTCATGTAATTTAGATGGTGATTCTAGTGATTAGAGATGAATTTCTCTACATGTGCAGAAAATAGATCTGGACAGGAAGTAAGCAAAGAGGGGAGAATAAAGAGCAAAATCTAGGCAGAATGCAGCAGACACCTTTCTTGGCCAAGAATAGCGTCTTGGCCAAAACGATCCTTCTTGTTGATCTTATCCAAAGAAGTGTTGGAGTGGCATCCTACCTCCTTTATCTCAATTTTGAGTCTTCTAATTGGAGAGGAAGAGTGATTAAATATAATTCGAGTTTAATTTGGATTTATTTATTTATTTCTTTTTAGAGATATTATTGGAAAAGGAAACTATATTTATAGCCTCCCTAGGGTTTTAGAGAAGGTCCGGCAGCCTCCCTTCTTCTCTTTTCTCTAGTTTTGAACTTGTTTCTCTTATTGTTTTCAACCTTGAAGACGCAGGAATTTTATATTTAATAGTTCTATCGTTTTCTTTATTTTTCTTGTCTTTCTCTAACTAATCTTTCTTGTTCTTAGTAGAGGCGTTTAAAGCATGAGTATGAGCTTGCACGAGACCTAACTAATCTTATTAATCTTAAAATCTGTATTTTTCTAATCTTGTTATAATTTTAACATGTTTTCTGATTCATTTTAGATTTAGCTAATCTAGAATTGAATAGATAATGCAGCAATCATTCTTCTAGGTCATGGATTATTGACCAAGAGGATCGAAGTAGACAACTACGCGCTGTCGGAACATCTGCGAAATGGTAGGGTGAAAGGTCAATAAGATTCAGTCTTGAGTGACGCCCGAGGATAGTAGATCAAGAGTTGTTTTCCTCTAATCGTTCATCATACAACTCAGTAAACCTTTTAATCAGCAAGGTGCTGGTTGGTTAGGCATCATCTCTATGCGCACCTGAGGTGGTGTTGATACAGGAGGGAAGTAGGGGTCATAAGCGTACCTTGATCCTAAGCAGGTGGTGTTGATACAGGAGGGAAGTACATTAAAGATGAATACCCATGCATCCATGATTGCAACTCATATCTCATCGCTTGCCAAGACTCTACTAGGAATTTCTCCCATATTTGATATTTTATTCTTGATCTGTGTCTTGACCAAGAATGTCATTCTTGGCGAAGACATTTATCTATTTTTTTTATTTTCTATTTTTTTTAGCTTTAGATAAAAAAACCCCCATTCACCTAAGTGTTTAATTCTTATATTTTATCTTATTTTAACACGTACATCCTGGGTCGGCGTGGCTCTCTCGGAAGGTGTGCTATTTTCCACCATGAGTTCGATGAGAGGGCACAAAGGGATCCTCGACTAGCAGCGTCGACCAAGGCCTTGTCATTCTGCTTCATCCCTTTATAGAAATACTGGATGAGGTAATGATTCAGAAGGTTATGTAAGAGGCATAGGGTCTGCATCTTATTGAAGCGCTCATAATATTGGAGCAAGTTTTTTTCATCGTTCTGGAGGATGGAGACTAACTGTTTACGTGTGCACCCAACCATAGAAGCTGGGTAATTCTTGTCGGGGAAGGCTTTCAACATTTCTGCCCATGATGAGATGGATTTGGGGGGGAGTTTGTAGAACCATTCCTTGGCATTCCCCGCAAGGGACCAGAGAAAGGCTCGTAGCTTAGCGTGGTTGATCTCAACATTTTCTGGTTTCATGACCTCATAGGTAGAATGAAAATACTGGAAATGCATGTGTGGATTCTCTTTGGGAACTCCATAGACCGTGGGAAAGTGGTGGATGATGGCAGATCTAATTACCCATTCGTGTTTAACAGTTGTCTAGTCAATATAGATATTGGTCTGTTCAGAGGCAGTATTTAAGTTCTGAATGGTTTGGTTGTTCGCAGCTTCAACCATGATGTTGGGTCTAGGGGGAACGGCCCGTTAGTGTCAAGGTCTTGAAGGAAAAGAGATTCGAGATTGGCAGGGTCAGAAAGGTTTCTTTCAAGGAGCTGGGCAGCAACTTTTCCAGTGTTAGTGGGTGGTTGTCTGGCCTATCTTCGTAGTCTACTTTCTGTCCTAGTGATCTCACTAGAGGCATAAGATCCGGTCTAGATGTCCTAGTCATACAAACAAGAGAAATAAAATCAGTACCATTAGTCCCCGACAACGACGCCAAAATTTGACAGGTTGTCGTCGTCGTAAAAAATAATAATAAAACCTATCGCCTAATGCACAAAATAAATTGTGTATAGTGGTAACAGGGTAAAACTCAGGGACTATGGCAAGACACTTACTTCTACATATGACGCGAACTAATAAATGAAAATGAGTGTAACAAGGCGGTTTTTGAGTGTGTGATTGATTAACTACTAATAAAACTAAATAAAACAGAGTAAATAATGAGGTAAAATCAATGAGAGATGGTTTCCTAGTAAAGATCTATCTCCGGTTGCACTAACGGATTGTTGATCATCGACACAAGAATATTATATTCCTAGTTTATATATGTGCTATGGGGTCCAGGTACGTTTAGGTCCCCTACTTTCCTTCGTAGTAGAAGCAACTCGAAGGTACGCTTATGGAGTGTCCTTGACAATCCGTCGTTCCCTAAGGTACGTTTATAAAGACAATATTCGGATTGCCCATGAAGAGGAGGAAATACACACCTAGGGCGAAACACTCAATACGTTAGAGGCACTACCCTAATTGGTTACTTACTCTAATCAGATTGGACTAGCGACCTAGTGACTCTAATCTAGTTGCCAACTCTACCAAGTAACCTCACATAAGAGCTATCATTAAAAGATGGCGGTAATTAACTTGGTTCACTTATTGGTTGGGCGAACCTCTAATGTTTCCTAGATAAATTGACAAGCATGCAATAAATAAGCAAGTACAAATGCAAGAATTTATTAAACTCAATTTGATCTCACAACTAACCTATGCAACCTTCGGTGACCTTTACTAAGAATAGGGAATTTAGCTACTCATGCTAGAAATTAAATAAACAAAATAATAATAAGAAGTAAATTTGATAAAAGAGAAAGGAAGAAAATGCTACTCGACTGCAGCTTAATGTCGATCGGAGCTAAAGCTCTAGGATTATTATAAAGCTGGAAAGGGCGTCGGAGGTGGAAATAAAGAAGTGGCAGAAAAATCGAAGAGAAGAAGAGGTCGAGAAGACTGTAAAACCCTAATTTTCTAAAGTATATATGGTAAATAAAATAGAGTCCTAAGTCTAATAGAACTAGTTTGCTAAAATACGATTTTCGCTAAGCTGGAGAATTGGGAGAATAATTGCCAGATTTGTCAAATTTCCCTTTCTGATAATTTCCTTTTCTGTCTCAAGCTCCTCAGCTTCTGTGAACAATCAGCTAGGAGGCCTCGACGCTCAACATCCTTCAGAATCTAGGCGAAAGCGTGTATTTCTAAAAATTCCCTTCTCCAAGTCCATATCTGGAAAAAGAAAGGAAATAGATGCAAATCAATAGCATCAAGATAAAAAGTGGACTAGGAAAGGGGAGGAAAATATGCATAAAATACACACTATCAACTACCTCAAATGGAGAAAAACCAATGGTAGAATGATGTGCATGGTTATATGCGAATTCAATGAAAGCAATGCTATCTTCCCATTTATTTCCATTTTCATGAACCATGACTCGAAGCAATGACCCTAAAGTCCTATTCACTACCTCCGTTTGGCCATCCGTTTGAGAATGACAAGTAGTAGAGAAAAGAAGTTTAATGCCGAGCTTTGCCCACAATGTGTGCCAAAATGGCTTAAATATTTGGTATCTCGATCACTCACAATTGTCCAAGGCATGCCATACAAGCACACGACATGTTGAAAGAATAAATGCGCAATGCGAGTAGCATCATGAGTTTTTACACATGGAATGAAATGAGCCATTTTAGAGAAATGATCAATAACAACAAAGATGGAATCATTACCGTGTCTAGACCAAGGCAACCCTAAAATAAAATCCATTGACAAATTAATCCAAGAATGGCTAACTATGAGTAATGAAAGGTAAGATGCATAGTGCATGGACTTAGATTTGGCTCTTTTACATACGAGGCATCTAGCTATTTCTTTTGTCCCATCTATTTTCATCTTTGGCCAAAAGAAATGTACTTTCAAAGCATGTAATGTTTTTGTAGTGCCGAAATGACCATTCAATCCGCTACCATGGGCTTCCAACACAAGTAATTCTTGAATTCTAGATTTAGGTTTGCAAAGTCATTTATGTTTGAACAAGAATCCATCATGCTTCACAAAATGCAAGTAGGGCTCTTTATCATATGCCACATACCACGTAATTCTTCATCATGTTCATAAAAGTCTACTAGATGTGCAAAATAAAAAATCTTACCATCAAGGGAGGAAATTAGTACATACCTCTTTGAGAGTGCATCGGCAACCACATTTTCCTTGCCTTGCTTGTATTTGATCGTGTAAGGAAATGCTTCGATGAACTCCATCCACTTAGCATGCCGTTTGTTGAGCTTCGCTTGCCCTTAAAGGAATTTTAGGCTCAAATGATCGGTGTGGAAGACAAATAGATTCTGAAGAAGGTAGTGCTCCCACACTGATAGGAATTTGTCTACTGCCGAAGGGTAGAAGGGGAAAGGGTCTTTTCCAGTTCAGTGTCCGCGGTGGTCCGTCGTACCTGCAAGACGCCGGAGGGGGTCTCCTGCGGAAACACTCCGATGCTTAAGTTAGTATTTGTGGCAAATTTGGCAGAGCTTGGACCAGTCAGTTCTGCTTACCTTCCTCCTTGGTGAGGGAGGTATTTATAGGCGAAGTGGAGCACTTCTGCGCGATCGGGACTGTGAAGTGTTGATGTTCCCGTTAGGGGGCAAGGTCTTGCCGTTAGGTGGGATGTGTAGTATCGTGGCATTAGACATATATATGGGGGTAGGCGTTACCTAGGTAAGGCAACGCCTACGCCTCTCAAGTGGTGCCGGGTTTGTCCTGGGATGGGATAGCGCCCCAGGCCATGACGTAGTGTTTCGCGAGACCCCCTCGCTGATGTTGACCATCGCAGTGTCAGCCATACAAAGGAGCAGATGGCTTTGAGGCTATCTCTACGGTGGGAGTGGTAGCTTTACCCCCCTGGTGGGGTATAGGACACAAATGCCCTTGTTGTTAGTTATATTGTTATCATAAGCCCAACTGAAAATGAGCCCGAGTGTTTACCAAGGGCTAACGCTCCCTTTTTTGGCTTATCGATCCTCTTCATGTCGGAGCGGCTCTTTATTGGGAATCGGATTGCCCTGACCGCTGCTCCTCTGAGTCTATAAATTGAAGTTTTTCTTCGTGCAAATCCCTCCCCATCTTTCTTGCTTTTTCCTCATGAAATTTCTCCATGGACGAGCTGACCATAAATGTCCTGATATCCAAAACTCTGACCCCGAAGAACCTCACTGATGTCGACATCGGGTTCTTAGAGAGGATGATCACCAAGACCTCAGAGGATGTCTTGGAATTGCAGGGGATATTGACCCCTATTTTGTCTAAGCAGTTGGGGGTGTCTTTGGAGGACTTCAGCCCCTTGGAGAGTTTGGCGAAGCTGGCCGCCACCACTTCCCATATTGAGGTGGTCACTTCACTGCTGCAGCAGAGGAAGGACCTACTGGCTTGCTGCTTAAAGGGTATGAGGGCATGCTCTGCTGAACTGATCTCTATTGCTGATGCCCTGAGGGAGGTTCCCTTCATACCAGGGGAGGATGATGCCAGTTCCAATGCTTGACCGCGGTGTTTGCTTCCTCTTGTTTCTTTTTCCTTTACTTTTTCATATGTAAATCCAGACGTTAAGGCCGCTCTGGCCATAAATAAATGGTTGTTTCTATTATTCTTAAATCTCCTCCTTTCCTTGCTTGATTCCTGGTTGCGTTAGTTGGGGCATTTGTTGCGAGCCCAACTGAAAATGAGTCTTCCTCGGGACTCAGCACTGCAGTGGTTGGATGGTTTTTTGGTGCCCTTTGATTGCCGCAATTTACGAGCGGGTATGCCTGTGCCGGATCGGCTTCTGCAATTACGGTTACTTTTCCCAGGCGTCTTGATTGTTTTTCAGGGGCGTGCGAGAGAATCAGAGCGCCTTCCTGGCTATTTAAGGGAGTTACTTTCCCTTTTTCCGTTCATCTTCCTCTTCTTCTTTTTCTATTGCTCATTTGCAGATCGAATGGCAGATTTCTATTTTTTGAGTGCCGCAGATCGCGACTCCCTGCCAACCCCTCCGACTTCGCCGGACTCAGATCATCCTCCTCCGTCGCCACCGTGGAGGCCTCCCGTCTGTCGAAAGGGCCGCAAGAAATGAAAGGAGAAAACCTCCAAGGTATCCACCGCGCCTTCCTATCCTTCTGGCTTCGCCCCCCAAGAGGGTAACAGACGTTTCCCTTCGCCTGACTGTTCATTGGAAAAAGCTTTCTCCCTTAATGCTAGCGCTGGAACGGTAACATCTTCTACTAAGGACGAGTCATGCTCGTCAGGGTTCGGCCTAGAGAGGGGGGCGGACAAGCCTTTCCCTTCTGCTAACGAGAAGATGCCGTTCCTGGATGATGATGGGGTCTACCACTATGGCATCTACTGGCCTGATGAGGATTAGTACCTTTGCGTTAGGCGTACTGTATGCGTCTTTTGGCATTTTTATGAATAAAGTGATGTTTTCCATGTTTGTCTCTTTGTCATTATCTTTCCGTTAGCATGTTGATCTTGTATCGTTAGCCTCGCTGGGGGCTTAGCCTCGCTGTGCTAGCCGTTTCGCAACTATCTGACTGGGTCAACTTTGTCGTCATTTTGGGGGGTCGTGACGAATAACTTCTCTTCGTAGATTCCTTTAATATGGTTCCACGTGGCCAACCTCTTTTTACACGCGTCTCTGCCTGGTTGGTAGTTTCATTAATGCGGTGGCGTTTAACCCTTTAAAAAGGAGCCCTTTTCTCTTTCCAACACTTTTTTGCCCTCGCTCTAAATTTTCTCTTTCGTCTTCCTTCGGCTTCTTCTCAGACGAACTTCTTGGTCGACCGCCGCCGTTCGCCTAGTCGTCCGTAAATCTTCCCTTTCAAGGTACCACTTTACTCCTTTTAGATTCCCTATTTGCTGGTTCACAATGGTTAGGACTAGGCCCCGCCAAATTCTCTAGAGACCTATGGATCCAGAGGTCGAACAATCCTCCAGTATTTTACATGCGATGTGGTTCTGAGGGCCGAATTGGAGGAGCACGATATTACTTTTCCCCCCGGATATGAGCCCTCTGTTCCTGATAGTGATATGCGGCTTCATAATCCGGCATGGGGTTTCTGTAGGCTGCTTTATTTTAAGATGTTCCTCTATGGTTTTCGCTTTCCGGTCCATGATTCAATCCTAGCGCTGCTGTGGGAATATAATCTTAATCCTGCCCAGATAACTCCTTCTTCCTGGTGTGGGGTTTATGCTTTTCTTCGCGCTTGCGAACTGAAGAATATTTTCTCCCCATCCCTCAATTTATTTCGCAAATTCTTTAGTATGAATTGTCATAATTGTTTAATCGACATCACTCCTCAGTGGGATGACGCGTTCGTGCGGTCATTCTGGCTGCGGTTTTGCGGCTTTGAGAGAGGTGTGGCTGACTGGAAAAGTAGTTTCTTTGTCCTCGAGCTACCATCGCGTTTGTGGCGTATCAACTTTAACCGGGAGCTCCTAGGCCCCGTTTGGACAAATCCCACGATACTGACCAGGACTGAGCTAGCACAGGCTAACGCTTTGTTGCACGCGGGTTCCTGCTACCGTATCCGTGATTTTGCCTTATACAAACCTCTAGAGGAGTGCGTTATGGGTGAGTCTGTCTTTTCTTACATTTTCTCTTGCGTTTGTCCCTTGTCCTTACGCGTTTTTCTAGCACGAGACGCTGATGGTCGATCACCCGATAATGCTGACGCTCCTTTAAATATAATGCCACTCCAGACTTTACCAGTCTCTCCCCCTGCCAAAGATTCTAATTGCCCAAGCGCTCGGCCTCAAAGGGGAAGGACTAAGACGGTTGCCCGGGGAGGGCGAAAGTTCAGCGGATCCGTCCGAGCTTCTCGTTTCATCGAGAATTGGCTACCAGATCGTCATGAGAGGACAGACTCGAGCCGACACTCAACAAGGGTTTCTGATAGTGACGACGAGGATATAGATGTTAAACCAGACCTCCGCCATGCTTCTCCCTCCCTTCGGAAAAAACTTCGAACGGGTTCGACCGGACAGGCTGTCGGAGCTTCTTCTGCCAGCGCAACGGCTGCTTTCATACCCACCGCTTTGTCTAAGGCAAGTACCTCTCAAGCGGTGAAGATTACTGAGGCGTCGACTACCGGCCACTCTACCAAAGCAGGGGTTCCACTGATGGCAAGCTCCTCCCTTAACACTCCTGATTCTCCCATTTTTCATTGCATTTCCGATGTGGTGGTCACGCCTTCCGTCACGGTCCCGGTTGCTGAGTTTCCGCCTAGGGCCCTTCCACAGTTGTTCTTTACCCCTATCTCGAATGTGATTTTCGAGGGTTCCTCTTCGATTCCATCAGTCCATCTTTCCTCTCACGATCCTAACGGGACCCAAAGATATCGTACGAACTTGAGAGGATTCTGCTTTGACGGTCTCCGCGCCATCGGGGTGTCTAATCCTTTTTCTAGAGATGAGCTTACCGCACCTTTGGTAGGGTAAATGATGAGCTCCCGCAGAGAGAAAGAAAAATTTTTCCAACTCTCTTCCCAGGCTCGCCATCGGCTTGTTGTGAATGACTCTCTGGATACCTTCGTTTCGCATGGTCGAGCGCTAAGGTCAGCACTGCTTTTTAGGTCATTAGATGCTGCAAAATCCCTCATTAATGCGATTTGAAATATAATGATGAGGAGAGACACATGTCCTTTTTTCGGAGAGACGTTTGAAGCAAGCCCCTTCTTGGGATATGTGAGTGCTGAAGCGTTTCCTCTTCTTTTTCAAAACTTACTCCTTCTCGCGCATGCTAGTCTCTTCGTCGCGCTGTTTTGCCATGTGTCAGTTGCTAGCTGGTCATGCCTTTTTCTACTCTTTTAGGGTTATATATATTGCTTTCCCTATCTCCTTTTTCTTTTTTAACCTCTTCTCACGTCCGTTGTTACCTTCTGGAAAATAGCCCGCGCCGCTCTTTCTTTCCGGTCTGGTACTGCTGTCGTTTTCTTTGCGAAGGTACATACGCCCTTTCTTTCTCTTTTCTCTCTTCTTTTTTGTCGATCATGACTAAGACTCAATCTAAGAACCCTGCCAAGGAAGGGGATCCTCAAAGGTCTGCTGGGGAGGAAAAAATTGATAATACTCCTACTTCTCTCTATACTCTGCCTTTAATTCGCCGTAGATTGGCCGAGTCTAGTGTTCGGTTGGATTATCCTGTGCATGTTGCTTCTGAGTCGCTCCGCCTGAACAGTCATTTGCCTGGCAATAGTAGAATGTTGTATGCCAAATTATTTGATTATGGGTTTCGACTTCCTCTTGACCTACTCGTGAAACTGTTATTGGCTGATTCTGATCTATCTCCGGCTCAACTGAGCCCTAACGCAATTTGCGTTGTTAGTGTCTTTACGGCATTGTGCCGATTCAAGGGAATCGCATCTCCTTCTTTAGCGTTGCTTCACAATATTTTCCAGCTATATTCTCGTAAGGGGGTGATATCAGTATCCCCCCGTTATGAAGATGGGTCCCTGAAGCCCTTTACTTGGAAGCTTATGGGTATTGAATCCTCTGTTCCTCACTGGAAGGAGGGATTTTTCATTGTTGACTTGCCTGAGCCTTTGTGGAGGGCCGGTTTTAATGAAGACATTAAAGATTGGGCTTGGGGTAGCAGAAAACCCCTCTCTGACCCGGAAGATGGCTAGTTGAAGACACTGCTTCAATTGGACTTTAGTGTTGACGCCCGTAAAGTGGCTAACGGGTTGGATATGGAGAAATGCAAAAAGGGTGAGCGTTTGGCCTTTTTCCCTTTATGTTGCAGTGAAGTACTAACGCTATTGTTTTGTAACTGTGCAGTGCCTCCACCTGGCTGGGAGCCTGAGTATTTTCGGAGAAAGAGGAAACAGGAGCAGAAGAGGAAGGCAGCGGTCGAGGTTATCGCCGCTGTTGAGAGGGAAGCTGCTGCCACTTTGGATACTGCCCAAATGCTTCCCCCACGAGCTCGTGTGGCGAAGAAGAAGAGAGCTAAGAAGATGAGCGCTACGCCTCTCGTACCTGCCGTTTCTTTGGAGGCAACAGCTACTGCTACCTCTTCTGGATTTCCTCTGATTCCTTCGGATACGCAGGTATTTGTGCTTTTCTTACCACTTTCCTTCTTTCCTTCCGTGCGGTTTCTTATTATGTTTTGTGCTATCAGGAGGCCGGCACTGCTTCTGCCCCTTCCTCTTCTCTCAGTGATATGTCTATCGCGGAGGCCCTCCTGGAGCGTCAGAAGAAGGCTCGTTATGAGTTTCAGGATAGACCCTCTTCTTTTGCCGTTGACCCACTTCTTTCTTCTCTTGGGGGTGGTGGCGCGCCTGTTGGGCAATCGCAGGGTGTTAACTTCGGTGGCGATCCTCGTACTTTTGGTGATTCTCCGATTTACTCCTCTTCCGCCGCTCACGCTCCTAACCTTGAAGCGCTTGGCGAGGAGGGGACTTTTATTCCCAACATGGGAAATTCCAGCAGCCATCCTCCTTCTTCTGCTACTCTACTTTTTGTTCCGATGTCTCCGCCTGCTACCGCGAGGGGCGGCCCTGCTCCTAGCTTGATGGTTGGTGCCACCTCACATCTTCTTCCCATTCTCCCCACTCACCAGATTGACTTGCACTCCTTGAGAGATAACATTCTGCAGTTTCCAGCGGATGCTACTGATGACACTATCCTCGCGTCTACCTCCTATCTGGCGGCCGAGATGATGTTTCTTCAGAGAGAACAGGATGCCTTCGCGGCCAAGAGCCAGCAGGAGCGCATAAACTTCCTCCGCTCCCAACTGTTTTCTTCGCTTTGCCATCTTCATTACATGGATGAGGAAAACGCCAAGGAAACGGCAAACGGGCAGGGAGAGATAGATAGGCTGGTATCCAAGCGTCAGCGTTACCTGGACGCCCTTACCGTCGCTAAGCAAGAATCAGAGGCTGCCAAACGGGAGGCCGCAGTTGCTAAGCAGGAGGCAACGACTGCTAAGCAAGAGGTGGAAGCTGTCAAGCTTGCTTTGGAAGAGGAAAGACAGAAAAGTGTTGCTCTGAACGAACGTCTTTCTCGAGGGGAGACCGAATTGTGTCAGGAAAGACAGAGAAATGCCGAGATTTCTACCGAGAAGAGTCGCTGGTATTTGAAGGAAGGCGGGGCGATCATGACAGAGGCCCTTATGTACCATTACGGGACGGCGAGTCTTTGTGTTCAAGAGCTTGCTGATTATTTTGACAAGAGGGTCGCGACCCTTTCTGATGAGGACTTCCACCGCTTACGATCCGCTCCACAAGGAGGAGGCCATTCGTAGACTGCTTCTTAGGCATATCCTGCCTGATTTATTTTTTGATTTTGTGGCCACTGTGCCTTCCTTTGTTTTATAATATTAACAATATCATCCCTCTGCTACTTTTTGAATGGAATCTCTTCTCCCCCTTCGCCCCTTAATACTTGTTTGTGTGACTGCTCGACCGTGGCGTTTGCTGTCATGTTTTCCTTCTTAGAGACATCGTTTCTGTAGTGGTTTGACTTCTGATACAGGCTTCTCCGCTGCACCTTTGTGTTACTTTTCCACTGTCTCTGATAGTACTTTTTCGAGGATGAATAAATGTTATTTCTGCCCGTGTTGTATTCGTACTGATGGCGTCTTTTGTTGTCAAGGGAATTATCTAGCCTTGTTGAATTTAGGCCTGTCGCAATAATGTTGCTGTGATACGGACACCTCTCCGGGCTCACTTCACCGGGTATCAATCCGCTCGGTTACTAGCTGCGATATCTCTTTTCATTCTGAATATCAACGGTCGGCTTGGGGCGTGCCTCGTCTTAGTGAGCCGTCTGATCAGGACCAGCCTCATAAGGATAGGATTTTCACTCCCAAGTGTTGAGACCTCACGTCTCTGGAGCGTGCCTCGTCTTAGTGATCCGTCTGTGTGAGCACGGTTGCCACAAGGATAGGATTTTCACTTCCAGGACGGAGTTGCTTTCTCCTTGGGACGTGCCTCATCTTAATGGGTCGTCTATGTGAGCACGGTTGCCACAAGGATAGGATTTTCACTCCCAAGGATACCGAGGCGTGCCTCGTCTTAATGGGCCGTCTATGTGAGCACGGTTGCCATAAGGATAGGATTTTCACTCCCAACGCTACATTATGCCAGGGCGTGCCTCGTCTTAATGAGCTGTCTGATCAGGACCAGCCTCACAAGGATAGGATTTTCACTCCTGGCATTCTTCATTGCCTGCATATTTCCTGTCACAAAGTACACAGAGAATTCTGATTTATTTATTAAGGTAACGCTGGTCTTACCGGATAAGAGAGGCTAGCTTCTAGCATGGTATAGCCTTAGCCGAGCTATATTCCAAGAATTTTACAGGGGAGTTCCGTTGAGTGTTTCCAGATGGTATGCTCCTCTCCCCACCACGCGGGTGACACGGTATGGTCCATCCCAATTTGGGCTAAGCTTCCTCATGCGTTGCCCTGTTGCTCGTTTGTCTCTGAGCACCAGATCCCCCGCTTTGAGCAATCGCTCTCTCACTTGCCTGTTGTGGTATTGCGTCATTTTCCTTTTGTAATGCAGGGTTTTTAAGAGGGCTTCTTCATGTGCTTCTGGTAGTGCGTCAAGGTTAGCGCGTAACCTTTCTTCATTATTTTCTTCTCTGAAATGAGCCACTCGAAGGCTTATGGTGCCCGTTTCTACCGGTGTCACGACTTCTGCTCCAAAGGCTAACGCGAATGGGGTTTCTCCTGTGCTAGCCTTGACGGTCATGCGATAAGCCCACAATACGTATGGCAGTTCGTCTGGCCATTTCTTTTTGGAGCCTTCCAAATTTTTCTTGATGCTGCTAAGAATGTTGCGATTGGTTACCTCGACTTGGCCGTTAGTTTTGGGGTGTGCCACGGAAGAGAACCTTTGTTCGATTTGAAATTTTGCGCACTGATCCCTGAAGAACTGGCTCGTAAACTGCGTTCCGTTGTCGCTAACCAGTACACGCAGTACCCCAAATCGCATAATAACTTGGTGCTTAAAGAAGCGCCAAATTTTCTCAGTGGTGATGGTGGCTAACGCCTCTGCTTCAGCCCATTTTGTGAAATAATCCACTGCTACGACCACGAATTTTAATTGGGATCTGGCCTTCGGAAACGGGCCCAAAATGTCAATGCCCCATTTAGCAAACGGACATGGAGCGACTATCTCTGAAATCTGCACAGCCGGCTTTCGCGGGATCATAGCGTATTCTTGACATTTCTGACAGTCTTTACGAAGTTGTGGCAATCTCTCTGAATAGTGGGCCAGTAGAACCCTGACCGAAAGACCTGAGCTGCCAAGGTGTTGCTGCCAATGTGCATGCCGCATATCCCTTCGTGAATTTCTCGCAACACATGGAGGCCTTCCGTCTCCGATAGGCACTTAGCGGTCGGGTGGGAAAAACATCTTCGAATCAATTCTCCATTGTAGTACGTGCATCGTGCCGCTCGTTTCAAGATTTTCCTTTTTTCCGTGCTTTCTGTCGGTAGCTTGTCATGCTTCAAATATTTTATTATTGGAACTCTCCAGTCATCTTCTACTTCCTCCGCACAAAGCGATGCCTGCTCTTCCATGAAAGAGGGCGTGGGTAACTCTCCGTAGTGCGCATCCTTGGGTACGAAGGCCTCTAGGTTGGCTGCCATTTTGGCAAGGTTGTCAGCCTCCGCATTATCCTCCCTGGGAATATGCTCAAAGGTGACTTGGGTGCTTTTTTTCTGTATTTTCTACAGCTCTCGCTTTACTTTGGCCAGGTACTGAATCATGATAGGCTCTCTGGCTTGGGAGTTCCCCAGGACTTGGTCTATTATCAGTTTAGAATCTCCGCGTATCTTTAGGCGTACACCACGTTCCGCTCCCGTGGCATGTGCAGCTTTGACAGAGAAGTTGTTTCCTATTCTGAATCCTGCTAGTAACCCCTCGTATTCGGCTGCATTGTTGGATAATGGTTGCAAAATCCTGAGGGCATACCGTATCTCTATGCCGTTTGGTCTGACTAAGAAGACACCCGCGCCCGCTAGTTCCTGGTTTTTTGCTCCGTCTACGTGGATGACCCACAGGTCCGCATATACCTCCGGGGACAAGAGGTGTGAGCTTTCTGGCTCCTCTTCTGACGGGCCTACTGACGCATCCTTTGTGAAGGTGCATTCCGCTATGAAGTCTGCTAGCGCTTGGGCTTTAATGGCTGGTCTAGCTTTGTACTGCAACCCGTATTGCTCGAGTTCGATTGCCCAGACTAACATCCTCCCCGAGGACTCTAGTTTCCTGAAGATTCTTCTCAAAGGCTGGTCGGTGAGTACCGTGACGGAATGGGCTTGGAAGTATCGGTCCATCTTCCGCGTTGCTTGTATTAGGGCGAGGGCTATCTTTTCGATGTGGGCGTATCGCAGCTCGGCGTCTTTCAATATGTGGCTGACGAAAAACACAGGGCGGTGTATATGCCCTTCCCCTCTTATAAGGACAGCACTAACTACCTCATCAGCTATGCCCAGGTACAGATATAGCTCATCGCCGGGTTCAGGTCTCGTTAGCACTAAATCAGATGAGAGATAAGCCTTTAGTTCTGCGAACGCCTTCTCGCATTCCTCCGTCCACCCAAAAGGGGCCTTGTTTCGAATAACCTTGAAGAAGGGGAGGCATCTCTCGCCCTGTTTAGAGATGAATCTTCCTAACGCAATGACGCGCCCCGTGAGCTTCTGTATTTCTTTAACAGTCTGAGGAGGTATCATGTCTTGGATGGTTTTTATCTTTGAAGGGTTAGGTTGGATGCCCTTCCGGCTGACTACATAGCCCAAGAATTTATCCGTTTGGAACGCGAACATGCATTTTCGCGGATTTAATTTCATTTTGTATTCTTTCATCACCTTAAAGACTTCTTCCAAGTCGGCCAGGTGGTCTTTGAAGCTTCGACTTTTGACCAGGATGTCGTCTACATAGGCTTCTATGTTTTTCCCAATCTGCTTTTCAAAGACTTTGTTGGCCATGCGCTGGAATGTTGCCCCGGTATTTTTCAGCCCAAACGGCATGGCAGTGTAGCAGTAAGTGGCTTTTGGGGTAATGAAGGCAGTTTTTTCCTCATCTTCCACGGCCATGGGAATTTGATGATACCCGGAGTTAGCATCTAGAGAGCTTAGGTAGGCATACCCAGCGGTTTGATTGACCAACTAATCGATTCGAGGAAGGGGATAGCAATCCTTCGGACAGGCGTCATTTAAGTCGGTGAAGTCAATACACATGCGCCACTCTCCATTAGGCTTGGGGACTAGCACGGGGTTAGCCAGCCAAGTCGGGTATTGGACTTCTCGGATGAATCCCGCGTTTGTTAGCTTCACTATTTCCTTCTCGATAGCCGTTACCTTTTCTGGTGAGAAAACACGCCGCCTTTGTTGAACGGGCTTAACGTTAGGGTCAACGTTAAGCCGATGTTCTGCAACTTCTCGCGAAATTTCGGGCATATCCGCTGGTTTCCAAGCGAATTCTCCTTTGTATTTTCTTAGCAGTCGAGCTAGCTGTGTATTCTCTTCAAGGCTTAGCTTTTCGCTGATTAAGAGGTTGGCTTCACTATCCTCACCGATGGGTATTGATATCATCTTATCCAGCGGCTGAGTGTGCTTTTCTTCCTTGTCTTCAAAAGGATCGTCCGCTACGCAAACGTAGCAATCACAGCTTCTTTGAGTCATAAGTAAGTAGCATTCGGCAGCCAGCTTTTGGTCTCCTTTAATCGAAACCACGCCATCCCACGAGGGGTATTTCATCCGCAGGTGTTTTTGTGATATCGCTGGCCCAAAACGATTAAGAAACGGCCGCCCTAGTATGGTGTTATCGGGCAGAGTCAGGTCTATGACCAGAAATAACAACTCTTCTGAGCGTTTGGATGTGTCCTCTCTGAAATACACTGGTAGTGACGTGATTCCTGTCACTAGGATTGGGACTCCGTCGACCCCAATAATTGGCCTTTTGCAAGGCGTTAGCTCCCCGTCAGGACGTTTCATCAGATTGTATGCTTCTAGCGAGAACAGATTTACCGCGCTCCCGTTATCGACAAGGGTTCTTCTTACTCCATGACTACCGATAACGGGTGTTACCACCAATGCATCATTATGCGGGAAAGCAATGCCTTTCTCGTCTTCCTCCGAGAAGGATAGCACCATCCTATCTAACACGCTTATTCCCTCGATTTTCACCTTTGCGCTTTTCCCCGGGGCCGGGCGTTTGTTGTATTGCTTCGTCAAAGTAGGGTGTCCCTCCCGCGATAATATTAATCATAGGCACCTGGTCGCCGTGAACAACGAGTGTCTCTCTATTTTGCCCGAGGGGGATCGCGTTGGCTCCCGTGGCGTGAGAAGGCGTTTGCCTGTGGTCAGTTGTTCCTTCTGTCGGATTATTCCTGGCTCACTCTCTTGCCTTGGTGGCAAACTCTCCCAGATAGCCTTCTTCGACCAGACGTTCTATGGCCAATTTTAGCTCTCTGCATACATCGGTTGAATGTCCCTTCACTTTATGAAACTTACAGAACGCGTTTTCCCTTCCTCCCATTATCACTCCCGGTTTCACAGGAGTTGGGTAACGGATGGGTAGATTTCGCTGTTGGACTATCGCTAAGATTTCAGCTCTTGGCAGTATGAGGGAAGGGAGATCAGGGTCATATATCCAGCCCTTTGGCGGATCCGCTTGTTTCCGAGTGGGGGACCCTCCAGGCCTCCCTTTCGAAAAATTGCTTCTCTGCCGATTAGAAGCCTTGGCGGTGTACTCTTTCCGTTGACTATAGTCGTCATTTGGTCGCGTATCAGGGGCGTTAGGGGCCAGGTATGGGTCTGTCGGTGTGTCCCGCATTCGTTCTCTATTTTCCTCTTCTTCCATCCTCGCATAATTATGTGCTTTTAACCGTAGTGCATCCAGGGTCAATGGTGGGTCCACCATTAATGCGTCTCTCAATTTCCCATAACGGCAGTTACACTTGAGGGCTTCCACTGCGAAGTCGATGGTTACCCCTAGTATCAAGGACATTTCGAGATCAAATCGACCTAAGAATTCATTCAATGATTCCTGCGGTCTCCCATGAATATCAAATAGCGCAGCCGCTGACTTTCTGATAGGGATTGCGGTGCTAAACCGACTCTTGAACCTTTCTTCTAGCTGGGAGAAGTTATCAATGGATCCAGTTGGGACTCCCTCGAACCAAAGACGTGCCACTCCTGACAGTGTCATGCCAAAAATTTAGCACAGTGTGGCATCGCTACGGGTTTGAAACTGCACAAAGTCTTTCACCTTGTTAAGGTGAGAGATAGGGTCTTTCGTGCCATCATATGATTCTGTGGGGAGTTTTATATGTTGATGGACCCTGTGGTGCCTCACGCGGTGACTGAACGGGTGACCAGCGTTACCGTCGTGGGCTCTGTAAGGTCGATGCGGGTGCGGATTTTCAGCATCGTATCTTGGGTTCTGCGGGTCGTATTCAGGATGTCGCCTGGGAGATCGGCTGCGGCTTCTTGGCGTTCGAGTTCGTCACCCTCTGCTACTAGATCTCTCACTGTATCTAGGGGATGGTTCTCTAAACATCTCGCCGCGCCTATCATCCCAATGCTCTCTATATTCGTCACGTCGGCGGCCTTCTTCAGGGACAGGGATTTCTCCCCTGTATTGCCCAGGGAAGTCAACAGGTCTGTGTGCAAGCTGTGAGACGTTCATGGGGGCCGATGACAAGGGTAGAGAAAACGGAAGCCCTCTTGATTGTCGGGGCGACAACGGTCGCTCATGGACAATAGATGGAGTGAAAACTATCTGGGAGGACACGCCAGGTCCTGAGGCATGAGGCGTAAACCCAGCAGCCAACTCTATCAACTGATTCAGTTGGGCTTAGAGGGCCGCTATAGAGTTCGTGAAAGGGTTGTCTGCATTACCGACCACAGATCCCCTCGCTTGGGGGGTAGAATAGCTGGGTCCCACTATATGGGAAAAGAGGGAGCAAATCTGGAATGCGGGTATTTCCGTTCTTTGTGTAGGGGAAGGATCTGATCCTCCTGCAGTGACCTCTTGCATTACAGTAGAAGCATCAGAAGTAGCAAAAGCAAAGAGTTGTCGACGAGTGTCGAATGGGATGCTGGAGGGTTGGGACGACATGAGATCTGAATCTGAGGCCATATTCCTTCTAGCTTTGGGAAGAATGGAGCTTGGTTATTAAGGATGCTCACTTAATAGAACCAAAGCTCTCAACGAGAGCACCAATTTGATAGGAATTTGTCTACTACCGAAGGGTAGAAGGGGAAAGGGCCTTTTTCCAGTTCAGTGTCCGCGGTGGTCCGTCGTACCTGCAAGACGCCGGAGGGGGTCTCCGGCGGAAACACTCCGATGCTTAAGTTAGTATTTGTGGCAAATTTGGCAGAGCTTGGGCCAGTCAGTTCTGCTTACCTTCCTCCTTGGTGAGGGAGGTATTTATAGGCGAAGTGGAGCACTTCTGCGCGAACGGGACTGTGAAGTGTTGATGTTCCCGTTAGGGGGCAAGGTCTTCCCGTTAGGTGGGATGTGTAGTATCGTGGCGTTAGACATATATATGGGGGTAGGCGTTACCTAGGCAAGGCAACGCCTACGCCTCTCAAGTGGTGTCGGGTTTGTCCCGGGATGGGATAGCGCCCCAGGCCATGACGGAGTGTTTCGCGAGACCCCCTCGCTGATGTTGACCATCGCAGCGTCAGCCTTACAAAGGAGCAGATGGCTTTGAGGCTATCTCCACGGTGGGAGTGGTAGCTTTACCCCCCCCCGGTGGGGTATAGGACACAAATGCCCTTGTTGTTAGTTATATTGTTATCACACACTATCAAGGATCTCACTAGCGCATACAACTCGAGGTCGTAGGTGGAATAGTTGAGTTGGGCACCGTTGAGCTTTTCACTAAAATAGGTGATGGGGCGCCCTTCTTAGGTGAGTACGACCCTAATGCCGATTCTGCTAGCGTCACACTCAAGTTCAAAGGCCTTGTTGAAGTCGGCAAGTGCAAGGATAGGGCTACGCATGAGGCACTCCTTAAGCTCTTGGAAAGCTTTCTCTTGTCTTTCACCCCACTCAAATGTTACATTTTTCATGGTTAATTCATTGACGGGTGCGGCAATTTTTGAGAATTTGAAGACGTAGTGCCGATAAAAGCTAGCTAGATCGTGAAAAGACCTCACCTCACTTGCGTTCTTAGGTCGTAGCCACTCCTTGATGGCCTTCACCTTCTCTTCATCTACTTGGATGCCACCTATACTCACCAGAAAGCCAAGGAAATGCACAACCACATATTTAGATAGTTTCCTATATAATTTGTGAGCATGAAGGGTGGTAAGTATAGTGCGCAAGTGTGTGACATGCTTGTCAAGTGAACGACTATAGATTAAGATATCATCAAAATACACAACCACATACTTTGAAATAAATTCACACAAGACATGATTCATTAGGCGCATTAAAGTACTAGGTGCATTAGAGGCACCGAAAGGCATTACCATCCATTCATACAAACCGTATTTTTTAATAGACCTTGCTACAACTCAACTCATCCAACATATCATCAAGGCATGGAATAAGATGATGATATCTTACGGTGATCTTGTTGATGGCGCGACAATCTACACACATCCACCAAGTACCATCTTTCTTTGGCACAAGTAGTATGGGTACGGGATAAGGTTACATGCTCTCACGGATATAACCCTTGCTTATAAGATCTTGTACTTACTGCTGTAATTCTTTTGCCCCTTGGGAATTTCATCGGTAGGCCAGCCTATTAGGCAATGCGGATCCCAGAATGAGGTCTATTTTGTGGTAAATTCTTCAGATAGGAGGGAGGTCGTGTGGCATCTCATTTGGGAAGACATCATTAAATTCCTACAAGAGTGAAACAAGTGGACTAGGTAGGGAAGAAAGGTTAGAGTCAGCATTTAGACAATATGCTTTGTATCGAAAAACAAGACACATTTTGTTAGAATGCAATGCATGCCTCAAATCCCTTCCCTTCGCAAACACACTTAATGATTTAAGATTACCCTCTTGGCCATGCTTGCTCTTTTCATGGCGTGTGTTTTACTCTCTCGTTACCTTTTTCTCTCCACTCTCGATACGCTCCTACTCGAGTTAGATGAGTCGTAGTGCATGGAGTTGTTGGAAGGACCTAGCCTTGGAGTTTATACACGTAATAACGTGAAGAACACAACACAACAAGGAGGGTATAGACATGGACAGTTAACAGATGGGAAGCAAAGAAGAACACAAGGAAGGAATGATGTTACCAATGGAATGTAGATGGAATTAGAAGATGAGTTAAGCACAAAAAAGGTTGGAGCGACACGCTTAAAGACTTGAAGATCACGCAGAAGAAAAAGTAAACGATGCTTATGTATTACACTGACAAGTAGTTCTTCAAAAGGTTATAAGTTTGTATTACAATCTCACAAGATAAGAAGTCCTTCGGAGGGTTAGGGAGAAGTACTCTAAACTCAAGCTAACCCTCTTAAGGATAAGGAGTTTAGGGTGAAAGGGGAGGAGTATTCTCACTATACAATTTCACTCAAGACTAAACTAACAACGAAATGAAAAGGATCGCCTATATATATGTACTAGTTAACGATATACCGTTTGGGGAGTTAACGGTATATCGTTAGCTTCAACTTTTACAAAACAACAATTACAAGCATTTGAATTAATTTCCCGAAGCTAACGGTATGTCGCTAAGCTTTGGTCTTCAAAATATCCTAGCTATATTGCACGCTTAGATGACTTCATGGCATGCTAGGTTTATACGGTGTGGCCTCCTAGCTTGTCCGAGAAAGGCATGAAGTGGGTGATGGTTGCGATAGGCGCGGGATGGCCTCATGGCTTGTTAGGGTTGCGCGCGGGAAGGCCTCACATGTTGCTCGCCCAAGGCATGAAGCTTCCGATAGGTGATGTGAAAGCTGCGATAGCTGTGAGGGCTACGACAGGCCATGCACGAGCCCTAGGCTTCCCAATAGGCGCGATAGGCCTTGCAATGGCTGCAGGGACTCGTACGATTGCTCTTATAGGCCATGCGCATGGCCTAGGGTTTCCGATAGGTGTGCACATTGTCCTTGGCCCTCGATACGATGCTTGATCGTCATCAAGGCTCTCTCTTTGGCTTAGTGAGCTTCTTTTTCCAACTCTACCTCTATCCCTAATGCAAGCTTCTTAGCCATACTCTGAGTGATTGGTCCTTGTGGCGCGGTGTCCTCGGCTTTCAGGGTAGGCTCGGTCATGATCGTATCATCTCCTCCTCCTTTGAAAGGATTCGCCCCCGAATTCATTTCTTGAAGGTCCTCATCTCCTACATGGCAAAAGGTTAAGTCATTAATGTGAAATGTGTTGCTAATGGACCTATACTTACTTAGCAAGTCTAGGACATAAGCGTTGGCGTTGACTCGGTAGATTTGATGCTATAGAGCGGGGGCACCATGAGTTGAAAGAGCTGCTCTGGACCTTTATGTTGACACAAGGGAAGCCCGTCATAATCCCTAGCACCATGAAAGCTAAGTCACGAGAAGAGCCATACAAGGAAGGGGTATGTGAAACGGAGTCGAAAGGACATGAGAGTGGTGATGAGTATGGAAGGAGTATGGGGGAGGCAAACCGAGGCTTTCCACACACTCTTACGACGGTTCCTAGGGGAAGAGGTCTTGTCAATGCCGAAGTCCATGCTTATGTGCTCAAGGATCTCCAAGCTCAAGGCCATCTTGCCCAACATCATAGCGGCCATAATATTTTCCACCCCAACCATCCGACCACAAGTGGTCAACCTCCAACATTTCCTAGTATGCCACTTCCTAAGGGTCAGCAAGTACCTCACCAAGCCTTGGTTCCTCACCTATAAGGTCTTACTATGCCTCATCATGATAGGGAGTTTTATGAGCAAGTTCATGAAGAAGAAAATGATTATTTTGATGATAATGAGGACAGGGTGCGGATGAATAGAGTGAGGAGGGGAAGGTTTCAAGAACCCCATATTTATGACAATTTAAATAGCATCAAGGTTCAAATTCCTATCTTTGAGGGTACTACGGACCCTTCAGAGTACATCAAGTGGGAAGGAAAGATCCAACGCATTTTCAATTGCCACCAATATTCGGAAAGCAAGAAGGTGAAGCTTGCCTCAATGGAATTTAATAGATATGCGGTGAGTTGGTGGGAGAAGGTTTGTAGGGAGAGATATGGGGAAATGGCTATCCGGACATGGGAAGAGATGAAACAAGTCATACGGGAGAGATTTGCGCCATCTTTCTACAAAAGGGACTTACAAAACCAGTTGCAAGGACTCAAACAAGGAACCAAGTCCATATGCGACTACTACAACGAGCTTGAGGCTCTTCTCACCAAAACCAACACCCAAGAAGATGAAGAGGTAACCATGGCCCGCTTATTTAATGGTGTGCGTGAGAAAATTAGATATAAACTTGAATTGCGTGATTTTGTGATTTTACACTATACACTCAAGGTAGAAGCCCATGCGGCCACCAAAAGGAAGAATTTCCCTATCCGAAACACCAACACCACCAACACAGACTCAAATCCTTCTATGACACCATGCAGACCATACCAAAAAGGCCAACCTAAAAACCCACCGTATACTAAACCAAATTTCCTAACACCAAAGTCTTACACACAATTTGATCGTCACTCAAATACAATTTATAATGCCTGAATATATGTGCACAATTGATATGTGTACTGATACGATCCTTGTTTGAAAGGAGACGTAGCACCAATGTTGATCGTTGTTCAAGACGGGATTTCCCTGCGGAATGGATAACTTTCTTAAGCAATCAAGCCTATTGATCGCCATGCATCAACCAACCTAATTCGAATAAAGAAGGGTCTTAATCGACTCGCTAAGCCTATATTCCTTGTGAATATCAACCTAGAACAGACAATTAATGGAAGTAATTTCTGGTTTTACTTGGAACGACTCAAGCTTACAAGACTCGAGAAAAACAAGGTTCATTCGTTGTTGAATGCAAAAAGGGGCAGAGAATATAAGAATAGATCTTTATAAATAATCAGCCCCCAAAATAAGGAGGCCAGCCACTCCTTATAAACGTTTTTACAACCCTAATCAGAAAATAAGAGTTCTAAATAAGGTAAATAACTTAATAAATTAATTAACTAAATTGTCTAATTAATTAATTAAGGAAAACAAATAAAAGGCAAGTTGTTGTCTTAAAATCAGACAAGGAAAATGCCAGCTCACTTTAGGACCAGCCGCCGCTTCTCGGACAAGAAACCCTAGCGCGCGCGGGCAAGGAATTCTCGCGCCGCTAGGACTCGCGCCTCCCGCACCCCCAAACTAGGGTTTGACGTAACTCCTAAATGCCTCGGGCGTTCTTGCTGATTTTTGGACACACACTCCCTAACGTGATGTAGTACACGTCGAACTCAAAGGATGGACAGAAGTGCTCCATCTACGTGGCCGTTTGGCTCCTTGAAGGATTACCGTCAAACGCCGTGATGACCAAGAGGTTGAGCTCCCGTTTCTGCTTCTCTCACAACGCTCCTTCCTCTACTGTCCTCTCATATTTCAGCTCCTTATGTATGAGGGATGATAGACTATCTTGAAGCATTTTAGACTTGGAACGAGTCATCGGTCCAGTCGGTGGCAAAGGTAGTGCTTGGATGCGAGGATTCGACCTCGAATCCGAAACAACATCTTCAAGGTAATCCTCACCTACATCAAACAACGTCAAGTCAGTAACGTTGAAAGTAGAACTAACGGTACCATACTCACCAGGCAATTCTAGTTTATATGCGTTATTGTTGATCTTCTCTACAATCTGAAATGGGCCATCTCCTCTTTGGGATAACTTGCCACGGTGTTGAGCAGGAAAACGCTCCTTTCTCATGTGTAACCACACCCAATCCCCAACGCTGAAAGACACTAGTTTCCTTCTGTCATTTCGCTTAAGCGTCACTTTGGTATTCATGCGCTCAATGTGTGTCTTGACTTTGACATGGAGTTGCTTCACAAACGCTGCCTTCTGTTCACCATCTAAACTAATAGCATCACTCACAGGTAAAGGAGTTAAATCCACCATAGTTCTAGGATTAAACCCATAGACAATTTCAAAAAGAGAGTAATGAGTAGTAGAATGGACAGCACGGTTATAAGCAAATTCAATGAATGCCATATGATTAACCCAAGTTGAATTATGCTTATTAACCAAGACTCGCAACAATTGACCAAGGGTACGATTTACAACCTCAGTCTAGCCATCAGCTTGTGGGTGATAAGAGGTTGAATAAAACAATTTAGTACCTAAATTCCTCCAAACAACACGCCAAAAATGGCTGAGGAACTTGGTATCCCTATCACTCACAATAGTCAATGGTATCCCATGTAAATGAACCACTTCTTGAAAAAATAACTCAGCAATCTGAGTAGCATCATTAGTAGTTGAGCAAGGGATAAAATGAGCCATTTTAGAAAATCTGTCCACGACAATGAAGACACTATCCTTACCATGTTTAGACTTAGGTAGTCCAACAACAAAATCCATGGATAAATCAGTCCAAGGATGAGAAGGCGCAGGCAATGGCAGAAATTCGCCATGATTAACACATTTAGATTTAGCTCTGCGACATACAAGACATCTAGCAATAATGCGCATGACATCACGTTTCATATGAGGCCAATAAAAATGATCATGCAGCACATCTAAAGTCTTAGTCACACCAAAGTGACCCATCAATCCGCCACCATTTGACTCAAGTATAAGTAATTCACGCAAGGAACAATACGAAATACACAATTGTTTACCGTTAAACAAATAACCCTCATGCTTATAAAATTTAGAACCAGCAATTGACACACCATGATTAAAGATATCACCAAAATCATAATTAAGTGAATATAATTAAATAATGTGTGAAAATCCCAATAATTTAGCATTGAGAGAAGTGATTAAGGCGTACCTCCTTGAAAGAGCATCAACAACAACATTTTTCTTACCTTGTTTGTATTAAATATGGTATGGAAAAGACTCAATGAATTCCATCCATGTGGCATGACGTCTGTTACACTTACCTTGCCCTTTAAGGTACTTCAAACTGAGATGATCTGTGTGGACAATGAATTCCCGCAGCATCAAGTAATGTTGCCACACCTCTAGTGCGCGTACGAGTGCGTAGAACTCCTTGTCATATGCCAGGCATCTCAGCTGAGCATCCTTCAGTTTCTCACTGAAATAAGCAATTGGACGCTTCTCTTGCATAAGAACAACTCCAATTCCCACCCCACTAGCATCGCATTCCACTTCAAAAGCTTTGCTGAAATCAGGAAGAGCTAACACAGGTGCAGAACATAAACGCTCCTTAAGTGTGTTAAACGCTTCCTCCTGCAACTCATCCCATTTGAAAACTAGATTTTTCTTGGTTAGCTCATTCAAAGGGACAGCAATTGTGCTAAAGTTCTTGACAAAGCGCCTGTAAAAGGACGTTAAGCCATGAAAAGAACGTACCTCACTTGCGTTCTTAGGAGTAGGCCACTCCTTAATCTCATGAATGTGGTAGATGCATTAGTTAAACCGAAAGGCATAACCATCCATTCATACAATCCATACTTAGTTTTAAATCCAGTTTTCCATTCATCTCCATCTTTCATGCGAATTTGGTGATAACCACTCATCAAATCAATCTTAGAAAATATAGTGCTACCACTTAATTCGTCTAACATGTCATCTAATCGAGGAATGGGATGGCGATACTTTACCGTGATCTTGTTGACTGCTCGGCAATCAACACACATGCGCCAAGATCCATCTTTCTTAGGAACTAGGATCACAGGAATGGCGTATGGAGATAAGCTCTCCCTGACATAACCTCGACTCAACAGCTCATCCACTTGGCATTGTAGCTCCTTGGTTTCTTCCGGATTACTCCTATAAGCTGGCCGGTGTGGAATGGTTGATCCTAGAATGAAATCAATCTGATGTTCTATGCCACGGATTGGAGGCAAACAAAAAGAACGAAAACGGAGGAGAAGAAGAGGGCGGCTTTCGCCAAAACTATTTTTCTGAAAATTTATTGCTCTCCTCACTTCGCTTCCTTTGGTATAGACACTCAATTTCTTTCTATTTGCCTCTCCTTTTATCCGCTCAATGCCACTCTCTGTACGCTTACTCTTTTCGTACGATTGTTGACTCTCACCCTCAGCATGCTTTTTATTTTCATGCGAATGTTCAACTACCTCTCTCTCGGCATGCTCAATATTTTCATGCAAGTGTTTAGGGCTTACACTTTCATATGCACTCACTATGTTTTTGACACTCAGTCTTTCTTTTTCACTCTCAAGCGAATGTGCAAGATCATATTCTGCTTGTGACTTCGCAAGCCATTGTTGATCAATGCAAACTTCAGCTTGTGTCAATGGCGCCAAGGTATACTTCTTGCCATCTTTCACTAGCTTGTAGTGATTAGTTTTCCCCTCATGATTCTCTTCTTTGTCAAATTGCCAAGGTCTGCCAAGAAGAATATGGCTCGCTTGCATAGGAACAACATCACATAGTATTTCATCATGATACTTGCCAATTGCAAAATTAACAAGTACTTGTTTAGTTACCTTAATCCCATCACCGTCAGTCATCCAATGAAGGCGATATGACTTCGGATGGCTCATAGTTGGTAAACCTAATTTGTCAACCATTAACCAACTAGCACAGTTTGTGCAACTTCCGTTGTCAATGATAATAGCACATCCTTTCTTGTTAATCACACCACGAGTGTGAAACAAGTTCTCCCGTTGTTCCTCATCACAAACCTCATCTTTCGCTTGTGCACTCAAATTGCGACGAACTACAAGCACTTGATGACTCTCGGTCGGTTGTGGTATGTCATCCGAATCATATTCTCCTTCCTCAATGATATCAGACTCATCTAGATCATCATCGGACTCCTCATTACCGTTGGTTCTCAAGATGAACACCCTGTGATTAGGACAGTCAGCTTTTTTGTGTCCTCTACCGTTGCATTTGAAACAAACAATAGAAGATGTGGCTGGTCTATCCGTTGGTGGAGTATATGGTTTGTTGGTGTTCCATCTAGAAGTAGAACTAGCGCCTCCTTTAAAACCAGAACTGACCGGCAATGGTTTAGGCGCTTCACTCTTCTCCCACGGTTTCTTCCAAGGTGAAGGTGTCACACTCGATTGATATTTCGCACTAGTTATGTATGAACCCTTAACCTTTTTTTGTTTCTCAATCTTGAGAGCTAGATGTAGCATCTCCTCTAGAGTTGAATATTGTGTCAACTCTAAAGAATTTGCTATCTCTCGATTCAAACCACTCGAGAAACGTGCCATAGTCGCTTCTTCTGCTTCTTCAATCCGAGATTGAGATAAGGCTATCTCCATCTCATTGTAATAGGCGCTCACACCTTTACTTCCTTGTGATAGAGATTGTAATCTTTGGTAAAGCTCCCGGCCGAAATAACTAGGAATAAACTATTATTTCATTACTCTTTTCATCTCATCCCAACTCTAAATCCGAGTACCATAGACAGCCCAAGTCTGTCAATTAACCTTTTCCCACCAATGACTTGCATAGGCATTGAATTCCACGGCTGTCAACTTCACCTTTTTGTCCTCACAATAAGTGTGACACAAGAAGATGGAGTCAACTTTCCTCTCCCAAGTCAGGTATGCATCCGGATCCTCTAATCCGTCAAATGGAGGAATTTTTATCTTGATACTACCGAGATTAGAATCCAATCTAAACTCATCACGAGGTGGTCTATCCCGTTGAGGTTGTCCGCCATGTCTATCCCGTTGAGGCCGTTCTCCATCATGACAATGTATAAATCCCTCGCCTCCATCCGGTTCATTGTGGCGATGTCCCGGTGGTGGTGGAGGAACATTTCGAATAGCCTCATGTCTACGGATGACGGGTCCAACTGCGCACCCTGCGCCTGCAGCTGGAGAAATGACTGGTTGTCTCCTAGCCCCTACTTCCTCATCTGAAATATCCGTGAGATGACCATCATGTTCATCACGTGGTGCCTCTCGCGCTTCTGGCCGTTGATTAATGGCTGCAAGAGCACCAATCCTTGCTACCTCAAGGTTGACGTTCAATTGTCTCTCATCCATGAGCCTAATCCGCTTGGTTAAGGCCGTGATCATGGCCACAAGATCAGGCGGTTGTTCGTCGTTTGTCATCTAATAGTTCCTGGAAAAAAATTCACAACAGAGAAAAAAACGTAAAATTGCACCAATCCTAGCACTCCCTTACGTGTTTACTCTCGTGTTTAATCTCTCTATGAGTCTCACAAAAAAAAATTATCACTCAAATAAAGCAATGAAATCTTACAACCCTGCAATGTTAGTAAGACTCAAGAGTTTAGAAGAATGCTTCCAAGAAGACTCTCAACAAAACAAGTGTTGATATTGGGTGATTAGGTAGTTGTTAGAACAATCAACTAACTAATCAACCAATGGAGTAGAAAGCAATGTGAATAAGAATCAAAGAAAGCTCAAGTGACTCAATGAACAACTCAAATAATATGCAATTAGGCAGTGAAGAATTTAGATGTATTGTATGTGTTCACTTGATGTTTCTTTGCCGAATTTGAGCACAAATTTTGCTTCTTTTGAAAACGCAAATACTTGTTTAATTTTTTTTTTTGTATTTGCAAAGCCGAAAATTCTTTCTTTTCTTTTCGCTTTTCTTCTTTTCTTTTCTGTTTTTTTTTTGTAAATATATAATGCAATAGAATTCGATTGTACATGTGACTCTTTTGTGACAGCAATTTGTAACTAATGGAATGCAACACTTAATCAATGAAACGCAACAACCAAGGCTGAAACGCAAATAATTAAACGCAGCAATCAATGATTCAAAATGACACAACAATCACATAATCGAACACAAGCACTCAAAGAAATCGGTTTCATATTAGGAGTAGAAGAACAACCGATTTCAACAATAAAAATAGAAAATTTTAGAATCGATACCTTACCAATCATGAACACCTTCAAGCTCCGCTACCAGCTAATATGATCCTTGTTTGAAAGGAGACGTAGCACCAATGTTGATCGTTGTTCAAGACGGGATTTCAAAGCTTTTTAGACTTGGAACGAGTCATCGGTCCAGTCGGTGGCAAAGGTAGCGTTTGTATGCGAGGATTCGCATCATGTACAGTGGTAGTCAAGGTCGAACACAGGGATTGGGAGAGACTGATTCAAGGTCTTGAATTAAAGCATAGGACAAAAGCACATAAATAATGTAACAAATAAGGGGGCTTTTAGTTGACTAAGCAAGTTAGCCAAGAGAGATTGGGAGCTAACAATTCTAACTATGAAAGCAATAATCGGGGTCCCGAAAGGTAAAAGATGGTAAATCAATGATCAAGTTTAGAACAATAAGGCAGAGAGACAAGTAAATACAATAAGTCAAATAGAGAGAAATATCTTAGCAAAGGATATTCTCACCAGATACTGGTGTTTGCACTCATGCTCAGAAACAAGGCTATGTGTTTCCACTCATAAAAATGCAACAAACATAGCACATAGATCAGATTTACAATGTCAATCCGAGTGAATAAACTTCATACGAAGATGCACATGCATGGGTATTCTAATAATCGAAAGGACTTTGCAAGAGAAAAGAAATATGGTGCCTAGTTTTTGAAAGAAGGAAGAAAAACGTTTGTTTAGCAAGGTGCTTTTTAGCAGAAAGAAAAAGGGTTTAATGAGCAGTGCTTGTTGATTGGCCGTGATGAGGGCAAAGTGCACAAGTTCTTTGGGGATGATTCATCCTGAGATCATCTTCTGTCGATGAAGCGCCTGAGTTTTGCCGGAGATGCTCCTTCTCGGTCATTTTGAGGGCGAAGTGCTCAAATTTTTTGATCTTCGTCGGGGATGATCTCTTTTTATTTTCGAGATCATTTATTTTTTAGGTCTTGAATCTTTACTGGAGACGCTCCTTCTTGGTCATTTTGAGGGTGAAGTGCCCAAGTTCTTTGATCTTGACTGGGGATGATCTTTCCTGAGATCATCTTTTGTTGATTTTGGACTTTTCTGTACTTGCTTCCGCTTTTATTGACTCGTGTTCCTTTAAACACTTATTTGAATTTTTTTTGGCTTGCTTTTTTTTTTTTTTTGCTTTTTGTTCTTTCTAATTTTTTGAGTCAATTGTAAATACGAACAGTAAGCAAAGCAAGTATGGTTTTCATTTTGGCTTTCCCCAGTTCTGATTTTGGCAGAGACCTTCGTTTCTAGTTTTGCTTGGCCTGTTTCCAGCGTTGTCTATTAGCAATCCTCGGGAGCTTCTTTTTTTGTAAACCATATTCGATGTTGTCGCGCCCCGAAAATTAAAAATTCGCGGGTGTGCAACGAAATTTGAGACCTTCAGATGCTCGGCGTAAAAGGACGCCTAGCAGCATGCAATGAAGTCGCCACCCTAATTTGGTTGCTAGGCTTAGGGAACCCTAATCGTCATGGCATAGGAAATATAATAAGTAAAAAACTAAAGGCACAAAAAAAAAGGGTCTGGACCCCAGACAAAGGTTCGGGGTCGTATTATGGTCTCGGGAAGGTGTTAGGCACCCGAGACACATCCGAAAACGGTTACCGGTTGATGAGAGAGGTGTTTAAAAAATTGTTTGAGAAATGCGTTTTGAAAAAGGGGGCCCTCAGAGGAATCGTCACTTTAGTCTTTTTTATGATCGTGATGGGACTGAATTTTCCGTAAGACTGAATGAGCGCCCTCTTTTTTCATCATCGGGCCATGCATGATTAACCTAATTACTACGTGATCCTAACATGGATTGCTAACAGAGTACAGATTTAAATGATTGATTTTAAAGTGGAAAACTGATGTGGGATCGAAAATCCCCATGTACATGCAGTCAATACAAGCGAGAATTTAAAATCATATGAACATGGCATTTTAAGCAACTCTTTAAACACGTTGTTCATGTGGGTTGATTTTAATTCTAGCAGTTCTATATATCATGCACGCAGTTGATATTCGCAGAAAGCATCGAATAAATAAAAAGGACTTGTGAGGCGTACTTTCGAGCGAAGCTTGAAATTAACCTACAAAAGGAGAGTGTTAGTGATAGCTCGAGAAATAACTAGGCAATTCTATGAGTGCAAAAATTTAAATGACAGTCGATTGCACACATAAAATGATGGATTCTACGCATACGAAAGTTAGATGCTGAGTTTGATAAAATGATGACAGTTGATTGTATGCGAAAAATGATGGATTTTACGCATACGAGATTTAAATGCTGAGTTGATTGCATGCGAAAAATGATTGATTTTAAGCACACGAGAATTTAAATGCTGTGTTGATTGCATGCGAAAAATGATTGATTTTACGCATACGAGAATTTAAATGCTAGGTTGATTGCATGCGAAAAATGATGGATTTTACGCATACGAAAATGAAATGCTGTTTTGATTTGCATGCGAAAAATGATTGATTTTACGCATACGAGAATTTAAATGCTGGGTTGATTGCATGCGAAAAATGATTAATTTTACGCATACGAAAATTTAAATGCTGGGTTAATTGCATGCGAAAAATGATTGATTTTACGCATATGAGAATTTAAATGCTGGGTTGATTGCATGCGAAAAATGATGGATTTTACGCATACGAAAATGAAATGCTGTTTTGATAAGTGCAGAAAAATTAAATGCTATTGGCGATTTACAGGGAAGAAGAAAAGTTTAATGATTTGCAGAAAATAAAACAGGTTGATAATGCAGGGAATAAACAGTTGGATATTTGCGGAAAATAAACAGTTGATATTGCGACCGACCATGTAGGCGGTATTGAATTTAAATTGCTGAAAGTAAATTGCTGAAATTTAAAGTACGGGAAAGTAAAGTGCGGAAAAGTAAACAGTTGATAATTTGCGGAAGGATTTCCAGCAGTTTTGCGAAAAATTAAAGCAGTTGATATTGCAGAAAATAAACAGTTGATATTGCGACCGACCATGTAGGCGGTATTGAATTTAAATTGCTGAAAGTAAATTGCAGAATTTAAAGTACGGAATTTAAACAGTTGATAAGTGCGACCGACCATGAAGGCGGTATTGAATTTAAATTGCCGAAAGTAAATTGCAGAATTAAAGTGCGGAAGAGTAAAGTGTGGAAAATTAAACAGTTGATAAGTTGCGGAAGGATTTCCAGCAGTGTGCGAAAAATTAAAGCAGTTGAATATTGCAGAAAATAAACAGTTGATATTGCGACCGACCATGTAGGCGGTATTGAATTTAAATTGCTGAAAGTAAATTGCTGAAATTTAAAGTGCGAATAATTAAACAGTTGATATTTACAGAAAATAAACAGTTGATATTACAGAAAGTTAAAAGTGTTAGTACGACAAATAATCATACGAAGCATACGAGTATTTTACGAAAAAAAGTGATCCGAAGTTTTGAAAACAATTGAAAATGGGCTGGGCCCAATTGAAGAATGAAAAGAAGTGAAAAATGGGCCAGGAATAGTGCCTGGCCCATGAAAATTTAAAAGGGAATGGGCCAAGCCCATTCCCGCGTGAACAGTGTCGTTGGCCTGGCACTGTTCATTCGTCACCTTTCTTGGTCGCCGGCGTACTGCCGGCGGCACAACTCCGGCCACAAGTGTCCGATTTGAAAATCGTTCGTACCAAAATGTTCGTCTCTTCGACGACTTCCCAACCATACCAACCCCGATTTTTAGTTTGACTCGTACAAAATTTAATTTCGAAAAAACGACAAAATTGTTAATTATCGAAAACTAATTAATTCGCCCAAACTAACCGACGATTTTTAAAAGTGAAAGCGTGTATTTAATCTATGTTATGTGTGTGAATTAATGACATAAAAGAAAGAAATTAAATTGCTCAAACAAGAGGCAAACGAATTTAAACAAAACTTTGGCTTAAAAACCGAAAAAAAGGCTAGAGAGAGAAAGCTCACCTCAAAGCCTTGAACTGGATGATCTTCGCTTGAAATAAGCAACTGATCAGAGGAGGGAGAGGGGGCAAGAAAGCTTGCCAATTTGGTGCCCTGAATGCGTTAGAGGAGGGGGCTATTTATAGCCGAAGATCGCGTGAGGAGGAGGTGCGGGTGCTGCGCGTGGAGGCCGTGATGACGTCGCTGTGATGACGTCGGGTCTATGGCTGCATGAGATGGCGGAGCTAGGGCACTAGCGGTGATGATGGCGAAGGGACAGGAGCTACGGGAGCAGGTGGCTCGGGCGTGGGCTGCTTCGCTGCACTCCCTTGGCACTGTGCATGTGTATTATGCACATTAAATCAAGGGCCATTGATCTGGTTGACTTTCCTTGGTTGACCAGATCAATGGCCATGATCAAATGGCATTTTATCAGATTTAAATGGCCTCGAGTCGGTTCTCGCGACCAAACGTTCTGACTTTTCGAGCCGAAGGTACCGGCGCGTAAAGAAAAATATGACGGGTTTAACCGTCTACAGCGAATGACGAGAATTTCTCGTTTAACGTGTTTATTTTCGCGTTCAAAAATGTGAAACGTTTGAACGGAAAAATAATAACGTTATGCCAAAAATTACACGAATCGCTGTAGACCGTTGCGACCAGAAAAAAATCTAGCAACTAGTTGATGGAAAACATTTTAAAGTCAAGTTATTGTCCGAGCGGACTTACTCGGGTCCAATAAAAGCTCGAATAAAAATAATAATAAAATAATAAAAATACTAAAAAATGTGCTAAAATATAAAACATCCTAAAATTCATGTGATGACCTAAAACGAAGAAAAAATTAGCAACTGACTGCCGGATAATTAAAATGTGATTTTTAAAGCTAAAAATATTAATGATAATGATAATGAAAATACACGCCGAAAAATTAAAAATGCGATTTTGAAAGCTGACGATGCTAACAATGATGCTAAAATGCAACGAAAAATTTAGAAATGCTAGCAACAGTAAATCAACTAAAAATGCCAGTAAATTAACTAAATAACAGAAATGCTAAAATTAAATAAACATGGCGTCAAAATTCGGGTATCAACAGTTGCCCCCTCTTTACTGTCTTATCGAAGTATTTGATAAGTAGTAAAGACAGTTGCCCCTAGATATCCGAATTTTGGCGACACGGCAGGTCTTACCTGAAACTTTACAGTGATGATGTCGCTCTGGGAGGAGGTAGTTGATTGATGTCACTCTGGGAGGAGAAGATTGATTGATGCTGTCAGCTGGGGATAAAAGGTGCTTGCTTGATGTCGCTCTGGGAGGAGATATGCCGTTGACGTCACTCTGGGAGGAGATAGGTTGTTGATCCTACAAAGATATATATAAATTTAGATCTATTCTGATATCGAGAGAAACATAATTTGCAGAAAATGTAAATGACAACTACTCTATCAGAAATTGAAGGTATTTTTACGAAGACGTAAATGACGGCTCCACTGGGGGGATAATTGCTTGACATGTGACTGGCGTTGCTTCGGAGGGATAATGCGCTATTCAAGCCTATCTGTGATGCAATAACATGTTGAACATGCTCAATCTATGGAAGGTTTGAAAACTTTGAGGGTAGTGTGGCTTTTATTCAAAGAATTTTTATTCACAATTTATAAAGTCAAAAACTCTTAGCAATTTTACAGATAAAACATGAGGGCATGATCACTCACAAGAATTTTATGAATAATTAAGAAAGAATTGCCCCCAATACGGGAATGAATGATTGTACAAAAATTAAAGAGGCAGAGAGGTAAATGGACTTCTCTGGATGTGTGCGGCAAGTGGCAGCTACCGATCTGACAGGTTCACCAGCGGGGAATCAGCTTCATGATTTTGATCCAGCGTCGTCTGTACTCAAACTGGATAATGGTATTGTTGCTGATATTTCTAGCAAGTCCCTCATAGTCAATCGCAACATTTTGGAGGATGGTCATCAGAGAGTTCTGGGCTGAGACTACCTTCTAGATGACCGGGCAATAGCTACTTTCTGAGAGGTGGAGGTGAGATCTCTTCAGGTGGGTCCAACCTTAGAATCAACTGAATTGCTCTTGGACTTAGTCAAGTTGCCAAGGAAAGATGAGCTCAGAATGAATCTTGAGACTGGTTGTTTGCAGCTACAAGATGTTCTGCAAAGAGACCAGCTCATGGTGGCAATTGTAGAGTTATCTTAAAAATCTTTCCGGATTCGCTCCTCAGTGTCTTGGATAATGAGACATCTCCTACGCTGGGGGTGGTCAATTGTTGATCTGATTTGTTCAAGAAGTATGGCTTGAACATCATCTTGAGTAATGGAGGAGAATCCATGGTCAACTGGAGATTTAGACATGTCATTTCTTGAACATCGTCTGGAGGAGTTAACCAGTCATTTCTTTACGGGGAGGCTCCAATGCTTCAGCTTTTTGTAACCGGGGATTGCGGATGAATACAATCCCATCCACATCAATGCTTACTGGCCCACAAATTATAGGATTGATCTTCACCGTATGGTCATCGTGCATGTATGCGAGAAGATCTTACGGAGAATGGTTGTGATGATCAAACTCTAAACATGAAGGATTTGACCATGTTTCAATTTTGAATTTACAGTCGAAGGCCATGTAGGGCGTAAGTGTCATTGTAGCACAGAGCCGAAACGCATTAAGTATGTGGATTGGGACCTCTAGAGGACACACATTTATCATTGTTAAGTTTCTTCCCCAAGATGAGGCACTGCTTGCAAAGGGCACTTGGTGACAGTAATATTTTGATGGTGAGAATTCCCGAGGAGGATCGCTCAAGAGTTGATAGGAGGAGGGTTCCTGTGCACCTGCCTCAGCGATTATCTGAAGGCGAGGGGTAGGATGGACATAACGAGCTTTTTGTGGCGAATTACCGCTCCTTATGCCTTGCCTCGGAAAAAATGGGCTCCACTATTGATGTTCCCTGATGTCTTCTTCTGGTCCTCATTTCAACTGCTTACCCCCCAGTTTATAAGTCTCATTGCACCTAAAATAAATGGGGAATTAAATAGTAAGTTTAGAAGGAAGGATATCCCAAAATTCTGAATTAAAATAGAAATTTTGAAAAGAACACGTGGGTTGCTTCCCACGAGGCTCCCTGGTTTATAGTCATAGGTTTGACTAATGTGCAAACCTTCCCTTCTAGCCTTGGTTCTGTAGGTAGGAAGAAAAGAAACAAACCAGTAGCATCTAACTCTTGAATAGATAAGGATTTAATACATTAGAAGAGTAAGATATGGAAAAATTATAGAAATAAATCGCAAATATGGCAAGAACTGTGAAAAATTGTGGAAAATGTGAAAAAATTGCAGAAAATTGCAAATGTGAAGAAATTGTGGAAAAAATTACACACATGGAAATTTTTTTGAAAAAAAATCGTCAATGTGAAAAATTGCGGGAAAAGTTACACTCGTGGAGCAATTTGCAGGGAAATTGCACTCGTGGAAAAATTGCAGAAAAATTTGACACATGGAAAAATTGCAGAAAAATTTGACACACGTGGAATATTGCGGGAAAATTTAACACGTGAAAAATTGCGGGAAAATTATACGCGTGAAAAGTTGCGGGAAAATTATACGCGTGAAAAGTTGCGGGAAAATTTAACACGTGAAAAAGTGAGGGAAATTTGACACGTGTGAAATTGCGGGAAAATTTAACATGTGAAAAATTGCGGGAAAATTTAACATGTGAAAAATTGCTGAAAAATTTAACACGTGAAAAATTGCGGGAAAATTGTACACGTGCAAAAGTGGGGGAAATTTTGTAGATATTGAGAAATTGTGGAAAAAATTGCAAACATGGACGCATTGCAAAAAAACTTGCAAATATGGAGAAATCGAGAAAAATTTGCAAATTTATGGAAATATTTGCCAATGTGGAAATTTTGCGGAAAAAGTTGCCAACGTGTAAAATTTGAGGAAAAAGGTTTCCAATATGGAAACTTTGTGGAAAAATTTGTACATGGAAAAAATTGTGGAAAGAATTGCGGAAAAATTTGGATATGGAAAAGTCGTGGAAAATAAGGTGACTCGGCTGTTTGCATGTTACAATTATTCCGAGACAAAGAAAGTGAAGTTTGCTATTGTCAAGTTCATGGGTTTAGCTATACAATGGTGGGATCGCCTTTGTAAGACACAAAGAGTTACGACTTGGGAAGAATTGAGAGTTGCGATGAGACGTCGGTTTGTGCCTCCACACTACATCCGTGAATTGCACCAGCACCTCTAACATTTGCATCAAGGCCCCCGTAGCATGAGTGATTACTATCACGAGATGCTGACTTGTTTGATGAGGGCCCGTACGAATGAATGTGCGGAAGCAACCATGGCACGGTTTATGGCAGGCCTACACAAGGACATCTCATATCAGCTTGATTTCCACCGTTATGACAACTTGGAAGACATGTTTCAGTTAGCATTGAAGATTGAGAAACAAGTAAGTTCTAAACCGAGACCTCCTTTCAATGCCTCTTCTACTCCTAAAGCTTCTTGGAATACAACAACTCCTTCGCCCAAAAATACCCTAGACACTAAACAGCCCACCTTTGCATCTAAACCAAACACTACCCAAAACACCAACCCTAATTCTAGGACTCCACATAGGAATATTGAGTGCTTTAAATGTGGCGGGAAAGGCCATATGAGGGCTGAATGCCCTAACAGTAGGATAATGCTCTTACGAGACAGTGGAGAGGTAGTTAGTGATGATGATGAGGCAGAAGTGACACCAAAAATAGCCACCACGTTTGATGCTGATTTGGATGAGGATGTTGGGGATTACACTTGTGTGGAAGTCCCTCAATGCTTAGTAGTTAGGCACAACTTGACCATGAGGGCTAAAATAGATAACAAGGCACTTGATCAAAGAGTCAATCTATTTCTCACCCGCGGTATGGCTAGTGACATGGTGATCTCAATTCTGGTTGACAATGGGAGTTGCACCGATGTGGCTAGTGCGCTTCTGGTCCATTCTTTGGGTTTACAAACCACAAAACATCCTAAACCCTACGTGCTCAATTGGTTTAATGACGGTAGCTCCGTTAAGGTGACTAAGCAAGTGATCATTCATTTCGCAATCGGCGAGTATGTGGATCAGCGAACTTGTGATGTGGCAGCAATGCATTTTGGCCATTTGCTTCTAGGTAGACCATGGCAATTTGACAAGAGGGTTGTCCACGATGGATTCCACAACACAAATAAATTCAACACTTGGGCCGAAAGTTTCTTATTCAGCCCTTGCGTCCTTCCGAAGTATCTAAAGACCAAGCCAAACTCTCCAAGGCATGTGCCACCTTGGCACTTCCTTCCACACTTAAATTTCAGAATGAGACGAGTGAAGTGAAGAAAGTAAGTGGAGAGATTGAGGAAAATAGCGTACATGAAAACAGTGAGCTTGTACCGAGTGGAAAAATATGGCTTGAAAATAGCACACTAGTTAGTGAGCTTGAGAGTGAAAACAGTGAGCAAATGGCACCCAAAAAAGTGAGCTTATGTGCCGTGAGGAGTGTGGTGAGTTTAGCGGATCCTCTCCTTAACCCATGTCCTTCGGGTCGGTTTAAGGATCCTTACTTGGATTTTACTAACACTAACTCCTATCCTTCTAGTGTTACATCTGATTTTGTGCTAGCTTTGGCGGATGACCCTACGGAAGTGTTGATCAAGGCTTTTCCATACGTATCTTCACTAAAGTGTACACTTTCTATCCCTTTCTCTTGTAGCCTTTTTGACCTCACGCATGTCTTGGATAAAATGTTGCATGCTCATTTTATTTGTGCTACATCCTATCATGACCCCTTTTCACATAGGGAACCATCACACTCGCACATACCTTCATTTTATGGCTCAATTCATGCTCTTAATTCCTCTCGCATCAAGTGTCCTTTGGTTGGACTCCTTTTTATTAAGCATGAGTATGGGTTTCTAATGCTTACCCCCATAGACTCGTACACTTGTTCCTTGTTTCTATGCACTTGTGTAGGTAATAGGAACATCGCATCTTCGGTGGTTAAACTCCATCATGCACCATTGGCCCAATTGCTGTTCTGGACTTTCAAGTGGCTGCCCAATATTCGTCTTGCAGCGTTCGTGATGTTCTCACCTCCAGATTCGAGGACGAATCTCCTCGAAGGGGGAGGAGATGATACGAGCACGCATGCTCTAGGCGCATTCATGAGTTGGCCACGCTCACCATGAATATTCCCGCGCCAACCCTAGCAAACCATGGCAGCCTCCGGCTAACCCGTGTCAACCGTTTAGCCCGCGCCCTCCTTGAAGAAAGGCCTCGGCCTTGGCCAAACAACAAGGCGCGCTCAAGGCCAAGCAAGGAGCATGCGGCCCATGAGCAGCACACGCAAGGCCTTGCCTCCAAGCCTTGTGCTCACCAAGAGGCCGGCCACAAAGCCCACCTTCAAAGCCCGGCAGCCCACCCCTTTGTCCAAGGGTAATTTAGGTGCCTTGATGTAATAATTATTCAGCTATAAATAGTAGGACATAACCTCTTTTATAGTTGGTCTTTGTTTTGAGTGAATCTTTCTAAGGCCAATTAGTTTCAGTTAATTTAGGATTAAGTTAGGATTAATATTAGGGTTCCTAGAACCAGCAGCTACTCTCTTCTTGTTCAAACCAGCCGGGTTGCTCACTCTAGTTAGTGAGAGGGTCGGCCTTGTCAAGAGAACCTTGTAAGTTCCATAGAAGGGTTGCTTTGCCTTGTTGCAAAGAGGGTCTTCTCTCTTTGCAAGTTAAATACATGTACGCCTTCAATACATCTCTACTCATCATTCCATTATTCCACTGCATCAAAAACTCCATTGAAACACCTAAAAATACCTTCATCCGCACTTCCGAACAAGCTGCCAATCTCTCACAAGAGGACTAGATCCGGCGCCTTCATCAAATTCGGTGTCCTTCTCCAAAAACAGAAGTTGAATCGTATCAAGGGGACACCCCTGGTGCGTGGTGTCTACTTTGATCTTTTCTGGTTCACAGCCATGACACCAAGAATCAATACAATGATATTTACGTGCTGATCCCCTTGGGCTTACAGCCAAGACTCCAAAAGGAATGACAGCGGCGTTTACTCGCTCAACTGTAAATTAGCTAAGTTTAGAATCAAACAGAAACACGTTAAGAATAATCACGGGATTGGATTAAATCCAGATATAAAGATTAATAAGCACGATTAGGTCTCATACATTCTTAGACTTGAGCTTTAACCGCCTCTGCTATGAATAAGAAAGATTAGCTAGAGAAAGACAAGAAAAGTAGAGAAAATGATAAAACTATGTAATATATAAATAAGTTTAAAAACCAGACAAAAGAGAAGAATAAAGGTTGTTGTCGTCTCCCTCGGCCTCCCCTCACAATGGAGCGAAACGGTTCTATTTATACAAAGCACTAGGCATCCAAAACCGTAATTCCTAGAAGGTAAGAATTATATTTAGGAAACTACTTCAAAACGGAAGCAATAACTTAAATAAAATATCTAGAATATAAATGAGCATTTCTAGGATGATTCTAAACAGAAGCAATAACTCTTCCATGTCTAAGTCTTACTGGGCCGAAATGGGTTCGTTGAAGTCGCCTGATGTGAATGAGAGTCCTTCAACGAAATAGGTTACTAGCGTAGGCTTCTGTCAGCGAAAATGTCACCTTAGTCTTTCTAATGATCAACTTGCCCAGTTGACTCCAAATTTGGACCAAAGCTAGCTAACACATTGCGATATCCATTCATAATTTTACTTCTCAATTTGGACGTCTCTTTCATCGAAAAGTTTAGTACGTACTGCCTGCTCTAATTCAATCCAGAATTGGTTCTTTTTAGCTCCTTCTTGCTCAATTCCTCTCCCGATCAATTCCCTGCAATATTGTCATGGAATTCAACTGAAATCAATAGAATTACCATTCAAAAATGCATTAGAATAAGTGGTAAAACCACTGCAACTAAGGCTCAATCAAATCTCCCCACACTTAAACTATGCTTGCCTCAGGCATACGACACAAAACATGCAAAAACAAAATAAAATCAACAACCCCTGTTTAACTTAGAAACTACTTCAACAAGGAAAATACATAGAAACTTAGCCATACATCCATTCTAGATTAACAAGGTCTGTTAAATGCCCACAAATGCCTCACCCAACACAGCAAAACCAAGAACAGTTAGCTTGGAATCAAGAGAACAGTTGGAAGAAAAAAATCTTTAATTACATTTTCCTTGTCTATCCATAAAACATACAAGAGTTATCGACACAAGAAAATTCACACATATTCAACAGAAAGTAAAACATGTAATACATAGATTGTTGCCAAGTCATGTCTGCATTGAGATCTTTTCGGTTGCCCTCTTTGGAATCTTTTGTAGCACTATTTTTACTCTTTTCTTTTCTTTTCTTTTGCTCACTTTCGAGTCCTTTGTAGTGCTTTTATTTTTTTTTCTTTCTTTTCCCTTTTCTTGCATAAAAATAAACACATAAAGCTCAAGTAATGAACACCCCGGCCTAGCTTGTTCAGCCCGATGGTAAGGGATTAGCTAGATACACTTCGGGGAGTTTTGCCTATTTAAGGGGTGATGGTGCCGAATCACCAACACTGTGCAACCCCGTTGGTTCCAGGTAATGTCCACAGGAACATGCAAGGGAATATAATGACTCAATAGGCAGTGCAGAATTAAAAGACTAACAATTCTTGGACATTTCTGGATGGAAAAAGAAGGTTTTATGGTATTCTTCCAATAGCGGTCTTGGGTTCTTGGCTAACTACTCATAGTTCTGTGGTGAAGAGTGAGAGTTACTAGGATTGAACATGTTACACTAAGATTGCCTTGTTAATAAAACATGGATAAAGTAACTAAATGTCATGGTATTTAAAGTGTTGAGGTAAATTTCAAGTAAAATGATGGGTTTGATGTTCATGCGTCACTAACACATAAACACAGTCAGTATATATACAAGAAATAAAACCCTCCTCCCCACACTTATCGGACACACTGTCCTCAATGTGTAAGAGAAGAAAAACACAAAAATAGAAAATAAAAAGAAAAAAGAAAAAGAAAGACACGACCTGGGGCAAGATCATCAACGAAAGGTGGTGTGGAGAACAGAGCTAGATTGAGGGTTCGGAGGGGTCTAATTGTCTCCTAGCTTCAAATCCTGAAAGATAAATGTTAGATTCCAGAGGAGGAAGATGCTTTATTCAAAACAAAATAAACTAAAATAAAAGCATGGGTTGCCTCCCAAGCAGCACTTTTGTTTATAGTCTTAGGCTTGACTTTCCAAAAATCTGGACTTCTGTCTTTGTCAAGACTGAACCACTCCCCGACAACGGCGCTAAAATTTGATGGGTGTCGAATCCACCAAAAATAAATTATAACTTATCAAAACCTACAAAAGATTGCAGATAGTGGTAAGAGGATTGATCCATAGAGAATGGTTAGACCTGAAACAAGATAGAAGACTAGGATTAAACACGTAGGTGCATGGGAGGGGTTTTATAAATAAAGACAGAAAAATAAATAAAGCAAATAAACTATTTTGGCCAAGAAATGGGTTCTTCATCAAGACAAAGATCAATAGAGTGGAAATCATAAAGGGGAGAGTTCCCAGTAGAGGCTAGGCAAGCGATGAGACATGAGATACAATCATAGACGCATGGATATTCATCTTTAATCTACAGAGTTGTTATAGATCAAGGTACACTTATGACCTAGCTTCCCTCCTATATCAACATCACCTTATTATCGGGGCTGCCTAGAAATGATGCCTTACCAACCAACTTCTTGTTAGTTAGAGGGTTTACTAAATTGGTCGATGATCGATTAAGGGAAACCAACACCAAGTAAGTAACTTCCGGGCATCAATCGGGACTTGCCCTGATTAACCTTTCCCCTCTACTGTTTCGGGGACCCCCTAGCGCGTGGTGTCTACTTCAATCCTTTTGGATTCATGGCCAAGACACCAAGAATCAATACAACGGCATTTACGTGCTGATCCTCTTGGGCTTACGGCCGAGACTCCAAAAGGAATGACAGCGGCGTTTACTCGCTCAACTCTAGATTAGCTAAGTCTAGAATCAAACCAAAACACATTAAGAATAATCACGGGATTGGATTAAATACAAATGTAAATATTAATAAGCACAATTAGGTCTCATGCAATCTCATACTCGTGCTTTAACCGCCTCTACTAGGAACAAGAAAGATTAGTTAGAGAAAGATAAGAAAAGTAGAGAAAATGATAAAACTATTTAATATATAAATAAGTGTAAAAACCAGAGAAAAGAGATGAAGAAAGGTTGTTGTCGTCTCCCTCGGCCTCCCCTCACAATGGAGCCAAACGGTTCTATTTATACAAAGCACTAGGCATCCAAAACCCTAATTTCTAAAAGGTAAGAATTCTATTTAGGAAACTATTTCAAAACGGAAGCAATAACTTAAATAAAATATCTAGAATATAAATGAGTCATTTTGGGATGATTCTGGAATGATTCGCACAGCTGGTCTTTCCATAGGAGTATAATCTTCACGTCGTAGGCTGACGGACGCACAATCTGCGCGCGAAAATATAGGCATAGGCTAACCTTTTATCCACTCATCCAAACGAGCTGAAACCGGTGCCAAACGAAAGCTAAAATTCGAAAATATTAGGAACGACTTTACTCTTCCATGTCTAAGTCTTACTGGGCTGAAATGGGTTCGTTGAAGTTGCCTGACATGAATGAGAGTCCTTCATCGAAATAGGTTGCTAGCGTAGGCTTCTGTCAGCGAAAATGTCACCTTAGTCTTTCTAATGATCAACTTGCCCAACTGACTACAAATTTGGACCAGAGCTATCTAACACATTAGGTTTTCCAATCATATTTTGCCGTCTCGATTTGGATGTCTCCTTCATCGAAAAGTTTAGTACGCACTGCCTGCTCTAATTTTATCCAGAATTGGTTCTTTTTAGCTCCTCCTTCCTCAATTCCTCTCCCGATCAGTTCCCTGCAATATTGTCATGGAATTGAACTGAAATCAATAGAATTACCATTAAAAAATTCATAAGAATAAGTGGTAAAACTACTACAATTAAGGCTCAATCAGTCTCGTAGCTCAAGCTTGTACTTGATTTTCTCATTAACACCATTTAAAAATAGAGCCATTATTACCTCTTCATCCTCTTGTGTGTCAGTTTGGGTGAGGAGGGATTCAAGTTCATTGTAATAATCTCCTACGAAATTTAAACCTTGCTTGAGACCTTGCAATCAGTTTTGCAAGTCTTGCTTGTAATATGAAGGCACACACCTCTCCCTCATGAATTGCTTCATCTCTTCCCAAGTGCGGATCGCTCTTACTCCGCACCTCTCCTTGTATACCCATCAAACTCCATCGCAAACTTCCCTTTCTTACTTTCCGAGTATTGGTGGCAATTAAATATCCTTTGAAGCTTGCCCTCACACTTGATATACTCGGATGGATCTTTGGTACCCTCAAAGATTAGAATGTGTACCTTAATGCTATTCAAGTTTTCATCAAGTAGTGGCTCTTGAAGACGACCTCTTCTTCCTCTATTCAATCAGTCACGGTCATCATACTCATCAAATTCCTCATTCGCTTCCTCATACAAGTCTTCATAAAATTCACGCTCATGATAGGGGCTGGTGTGCGCTTGTATGTAAGGAATTATGGCTTGATCAAGGGTGGCAGTGGTGCCCTCGGCATTATGTTGGCCATGGCCTCATTGTGGCCTAGTGGCATGACTCTCACAAAATTATTGGTATCGGGCGTTGACGCCTTCTGCTTGGAGGTTTCGCAAAGCAAAGGCATGCGCTTCGGGGAGGGCACGACTTATGGAGACGCCTTGCCCTTAGGTGCTCATGGTAATAACAATAAGAAATCCTCGGCTGGCCACCCTCTTATGCTTGTCATGGTCATCATCACTATCATGCCCTTCCTCTTCGGTCTCGCATAGAGTGAGGTCTTTATTGGGTTCTTCATGCGCTTGGGTGCCACGGTTGGAGGAATTATATTACATGCGAAGGCCTCGTTAGGCTTACCTTGCACCAGCACTAGGCCTTGGACCAAGGCCTTCAATTCGGCAAAGTCACACTGCATTGCTTTGAGGGTAGGGTTGCTAGCCTCATCGAACTTAGCCTCATGATTTTCTACTACACTTTCTTGTGACATAGTGAAAATGGTACCTGCACACTTAGTAAACATTAGTGAAAAATCACTCTCGTGTTTAAGCACTCATAAAAATTGGCCTCACACAATCTCTCAACTCTCGGTGCCAATCTTGTGCTCATAAGTCACGCGCGTTAGTTGTGCGCAATTCGCGTATTCAATATCATTCAAGCCTCACGTCTCAAGTACCAATCGTAAGACTCAACAAAAAGATACACAAGACAGTAGACTCAAATCATAAATGACTTAAAACTGACTTACAAAAGAGAAGACTAAAGCGGACTCAAGATATAAGACAAGAACCTAGCCGAAATTCACTAATGGCTAACCAAACTCCGGCTGGTTTTGGACTCGAGATATACATTTTTGGGGACTTAGACACTTTAATTTTAAAACTTTGAGACTCAAGATAAAAGACTTAAGTTGTGTTTAAAATAAATGGCAGCACACAATTGAGTTTTAAACTCCTCACTTTTTTTTCTCTTTTAGACAAGTCAGTTTTTGTGTTTTTGAGTTTGGGACTTGTTTGCAACTTTGATTCCCTTTTTTAAGGACTCTTTTTTAGGACTTTGGTAGGATATTTTTTATAAGAGAGTTGTTGTAAGTCCAGCTGTGTTGTTAAGCTCAAATGGGAAAGTCTTTAGCTGCTTTTGGAGGTCCTTTTTTTTTAACACCAAAATGGTAATGTTTTAGGAAGAGAGTATGTGTAGGTGAGGGTTTTAGGGAAAAAGGTATAAGAAGTGGGGTGGTGTGATACAAGCGTGGATCCGTACTTTGCCAACAAAAGACCTCCCACGTGGCCTAGTTTTCCCTCACGGGTTAGTCGCGCAAGCCATGAGTCATCCTCTCCGAAAATCCTAGCAAGCCATGAAGAAGCATGTGAGACAGCTTCTGGCGTCATACCGCCAAGGCCTTAGCGGTGTGTCTCGAGCTTCGATATTTGGGCATTTCCAACAGCGAAGCTAGCGACATGTCGCTAGGCCTTTGGCGACATACTACTAGCCCCGTACATTGACCATTTCAAGCCCACTTCAACCAAGCCTTCTAGGAGTTCAAGGCCCTTTGTCCAAAGGTATTTAGAGGTTTTCCCCATGTAATAATTGTTGGGTATAAATAGAAGGACTTAGCCTCTTTTATACCTTCTCTTTGATTTGAATGTGATTTCCTCATACACCATTATCTTAGGTTAGCTTTAGGGTTTAGGGTTCTTAGAACCAATCTATCCATCTTGTCAAAATAGTCGGGTTGTCCATCCTTGTTGGTGGGAGGGTCGGCTTTGATTAGAGATCCTTGATTATTGTTCATAGAAAGGTTGCCTTACGAAGTTCTAAGGAGGGTTTTCTCCAACTATCAAGTTCAATACAAGTATCCAATAAATACCTCTTCGATCTTCACCCATTAAATCCGCTACCTAAACTCCATTTATCATTCATTATCATTCACTTGTTCAATCCATCACTCGCTCACGCCAACCTCACAAAGGGGACTAGATTCGTGCTTCTCCATCATTTCGGCTTCATCTCTCTATTTGGTACCAAGACCATATCATGTGGTAGTGGAGCATTTGGCCGTCCTCTAGGTTGGTAATCTTGTTTTTTTCTTCATTTCCATGGTCTAAATCATCATTCCTTCCATTGGTTTTCATTTTGGGGCATTTTCGCAATTTTTGATTTTTCGCCATTTTTTTTTGTGATTTGATCTTGTGTGAGCCAAAAATCTGGAAATTTTGTGTTTAAGTTGTTCTTCAAGCTTCAAATCTTCATCTTCTTCCTTGTGGACGTCCTTATTGTTCATCATTGTCTTCATACCTTCATCCATGTGCATGGGAAATGTGACAAGTATCTTGGTGGCCATGTGAGCCAAGTGGTCCCTTTTTGTTTGCTTGTGTAGTTGTCATCCACCACACATGAACCATATTAAACCACATCACCCTCATTTCTACACCAAGTATTTCAAATAGGATATGCAAAGAATATTCTTGTAGATATTTTATTGCACACTCACTTGCCACATCATTGACACCTCACTTGCCACCTCACATATTTTTGCCACCTCATCACTTGTGCCACATCATACATTTTTGGCATTTAGTGAAAAATATTTCTTGGTTGCAAACTACTTGTCATACACTTATTACTTGAAAATACTTATCACACACCCACACAAGTCTGATTGAGCACTCTTACACTAAAAAAAAAAAATAAGAAAGAAAGAAAAGGGATCAAAAGAAAAGAAAAGAAAAGATCAAGCCGTTAAAAAAATAAAAAAAAAATAAAAAAAAAGAGTGAGTCAAAGCAAGAGACTCCTTGTGTGTGTATGCATTCTAACTGTAATAGTTTTATACAAGGTGTGAATTGTCAAATTTTCAAAGTTCCCTCCATTTTTATACGTTCAACTTTCATTTTTCCTTTCCATTTTTCTTCTCCTTTTTGTTGCGCTAGCCTTTCTTTTGTGTCTTTGGTCTTTACTTTCTTATTTCTCACATTATCATTCTACTCTAAGTCAAATTAGTGTTCAACTTCAATCTCCTTTGTTGAACACTATTTCGACTTTCATTACCTTTCTTTCTAACCCTTGTTTTCCTTGCATTCCTTGTGCTTTTGTTGATTCTTAGAGTCATTGCTAGCTTAAGGTTTGGTTTATACTTGGAGATAAGATTGGGTAAGGAGGTGATATTATTAGATAGTTGTGTGAAACACGAGTGAAACACGTGAGGGAGGGACTAACCCTTTATTATATCAATTGCGTTTGTTTTCTTTTTGTAGGTACCTTTCAACATGTCTCGTGCCAATATTCCTAGTTATTATGAGGCTCGTTATGGCTCTTATGAGAGTGATGCTATATTACATTCGGGTTCTCGACCGGAATTTGATCATCATGCACCATTTCGGCATAATTCTCGTTCCTACGGTATATCCTCTCCATCCTATGATCATCGTTCTCATGAGTATGATACAAATATGGATTGTAGGTTGGATGGTCAACGTGTATCTAGTTATGAGGGTTATGGCTCTTGTGAGGCTAGTGTGCATCATTATTATGGGAGAGAGAGCTACACCGAAGGGTCTAGTTGGCATGATTATCATGAGCGGGGGGCCTAATTCACATGATCCCTATGTCCCGCCTACCTATAGGATTGAGCATTCTCGCCACGCATCTTCTTATTATGGTGAGCAGCCTACAAGCTATGTTCGTTGGCCACCTCGACTCTCCTATGACCGTATGCCTTCCTATGCAAGAGAGTCGTCCTACACCCGAGAGCCTTCCTACACACAAGAGTGTCCTTATGACCAAGTTAAGCTAGTAAGTGAAAAGGGTGTGGTTTTTTCTCCTAAACGAGCAAAAGACATCTACTGCAGCTCATATACGGGCCGAGGGCATTTGTGTGACATATGCCCTAACAATAATGCGAAGAATGTGGAGAGTAGTCTTGGACGGGAACCCTTGAGGAGCAACGAGCATGTGGCTAAGGGGGAGGTCTCATCTAGTACTTGTCCTTCCTATCCGCAAGAGCGTCCTTCCACCTTGGTTTCGCCTACATTTGACGCACTATGGGAGGAAACCAAGCAACTCACAACTGACCTTCGACTCCAATTGAAGCAATTAATGGCCTCCAAGCAACTTGGATAATGTGAGTGGGTGTGTGAGAAGAGTAAAGTGGAAAGTGGTGTTCCTTCTAGTGTTTATTTTCCCGGTCTACCACAACTTAATGAGGTTAGCATGTGTTCTTTGGGTTTCCATCCAAGTGAGGAGGGTTTGGTTCCACTTAGAGAGGAGACACGTGTTTGCCACCCATTGAGAATGTTGTGGTTCCATTGGTCACGGAAAGGGATGCTTTGAGTGTATATTCACATGGTGATGATCATGGGGCGGATGACAAGAAGGGGAATGGCTTAGAACTTTGCGGATTTAATTCAGGCAACCATGAGAAGGCTCTTCATTGCCTCGCATTGCAAAGAAAATTTTAGGATATTAGCAGCCGATTCTCCATCATTCTGTCGGTTCCACATTGTCACTTTATGGATCCTTTCCTACATGAGTGCCTTGGTCGGGTATCCTCCATCACTCCTTTAGTTTCTCATCTTGGTCGTGCCTCCTTCTTCACTCCTTTGGCTCCTCTTCATGGCTACACAACTCCATTTTCCTAATGGGTTAAAAGGCACATGGAGGGGAGGAGAGCAATGAAACTTCTTGTGCTTAAATCTCCATGTCCCATTTAATTTTTTCACACTATCCATGGCTGATACGAGTGTGGATCCGTACTTCGCCAACAAAAGGCCTCCCGCGTGGCCTAGTTTATCCTCACGGGTTAGCCGTGCAAGCCATGAGTCAGCATCACCGAAAACCCTAGCAAACCATGAAGAAGTTCGTGAGACAGCGTCTGGTGGCATACCACCAAGGCCCTAGCGGTATGCCGCGAGCTTCGGCATTTGGGCATTTCCAGCAGCAAAGCTAGTGGCATACCGCTACGCCTTTTGCGGCATACCGCTAGCCCCGCACATTGACCATTTCAAGCCCACTTCAAGAAAGCCTTCTAGTTCAAGGCCCTTCGTCCAAGGGTATTTAGGGGTTTTTCCCGTGTAATAATTGTTAGGTATAACTAGAAGGACTTAGCCTCTTTTATACCTTATCTTTGATTTGAATGTGAATTCCTCATAGACCATTATCTTAGGTTAACTTTAGGGTTTAGGGTTCTTAGAACCAATCTATCCATCTTGTCAAAATAACCGGGTTGTCCATCCTTGTTGGTGGGAGGGTCGGCTTTGATTAGAGATCCTTGATTGTTGTTCATAGAAAGGTTGCCTTACCAAGTTGTAAAGAGGGTTTTCTCCAACTATCAAGTTCAATACAAGTATCCATTAAATACCTCTTTGATCTTTACCCATTAAATCCACTGCCTAAACTCAATTTATCATCCATTATCATTCACTTGTTCAATCCATCACTCGTTCATGCCAACCTCACAAAGGGGACTAGATCCGTGCTTCTCCATCATTTCGACTTCATCTCTCTATTTGGTACCAAGACCATATCATTGTGGCTGACTTTGGTCAAACTAGAACGGATTAAAATAAGAGGGAAACACTAAGTTTCTCTAGGAAAAATGAAAATATGGATCAAACTCAAAGATTTCAACAAGAAGCTCAAGAACACGTGAAGAACACGTTCGAATGTTCTTGCTTCCAACTCGCGGCTTTTGACTCTAAAAATTAGAAAACAATTATAAAAAATTACAAAATTGACTATAAACACCTTTTAAGACTTAGGACAACAAGTTCCAACCAAGAAACAAGAAATAAATTCGGTTGAAAAGGCAAAGAAAAATGGACTCAAGATGAGCACCAAAATTGAAACCTTCCAAGCTCTTGACTTTGGTTTCCAAAATGACTTGAAACTTTCAACAAATGTTAAGGAAACTCAAGATTAATTTTTAAGACACATAAATGGAGGATTTGTGGCAGAAAGTTTGAACTTTTTGGTGTAGAAACGGTGACACAAGATGAACAAACTCAAGAGCCCAAAAGCTCTGCTACCACTTGATACGATTCGACTTCTTTTTAGTTGGCTGAATGGCATGGCTTTTGAGAAACTATCTAGCCTTGAGTTTTTTATACAAAACACAACAGGAATAGAAAATAATATGGGGTGGAAATCATTAGGGGATGCAGCGGAAGGAGCACAAAGGAAGACACACAGAAGAAAGAAATTACCAGGATAAGTTGCGAATGTATACTTGGAGATGCTTCAAAATTGAATAACGATGAACACATGAATTAAACTTGCAAGTATCATACACAAAGTTGGAGTGTTGAATATTACACAAAGGGAAAAAATAATGTCTACTAACGGTATGTCGTTAGTGTCAAACAGTATGTCGTTAGCTATGGCTTCCACAATCTGTTTGCTAACGGTATGTCGTTAGCTATGGCTACCAAAACACCAAACCTTTTGGCCACTAATGGTATGCCGTTAGTGTCAAATGACATGCCATTAGCTACATCTCAAGCTATGGTTGGCGCGGCCTAGCCTAGGGTTTGTGATGCGAGCACGGGAGCTCGCGTGTACTTCACACGAAGCAAAGGAATGGTGGTCATCCTATTAAACACCTTTAGAGTCGAAGAGACCAACACGGAAGCAAGAGATCAATGGATGACGTGTGTTCATGCCACAAGCACGCTTGGCCTAGCTTCCCCAATGCTCGCGCGAAGAGAAGTCCAAGACAGTGCCCTAGCGGCATACTGCCCCAGCCCTGGCGGCAAGCCTACAGCCTCGACAGTTTGGCAAGGTCTTGGAAGCGTGGCTAGCGGCATACCGCCAAAGTTACTCCTTAGCCAATCCGAGCCCACTTCAGCAGCCCAGCTAGGCCTTCAAGGCCCTTTGTCCAAGGGTGTTTTAGGGGTTTCCCTTGTAATAATTCTCAAGGTATAAATAGAAGGAGATAGCCTCTTTTATACCTTGTCTTTGATTTTAAGTGAGTTATCTCCATCAAGACCATTAGTTAGGCTTTGCCTTTAGGGTTCTTCAAAATGGTCTTCTTTCAGCTAGCTAACACCTTTCGGCTTGATCATCTCTTGATCAATTTAGGGAAGGTTTCGGCTAGAGATCCTTGTAATCATTTGAATGCAAGTTTTATATATTGTTTTCCATAAATTCCTATCTACTCTTCCTTCATCTATTTTGCTGCATTTACTCCATTAAACCCTAACAAATATCCATCTAAAAACCACCAATCTGTGTGTTTACCACCTCCCAAAAGAGACTAGATCCTTCCCTCAAGAACATCACGGCTTCATCTTCCAAGAGAAACCGAGAAGTTATCATGTGGTAGCAGAGCTTCAAGTTGTCTTCTAGATTGGTAAACTCCATTTCTACGGTTAGAAACATCTTCTCTACCTTAGAATATCTATCTTTTGTGTGAAATTTTTTTTCACTTTTGTGACTGTTCCTCTAGTTTGCTAAAACTCATTTTCTCAACATTTCCACGGTTCAAACCTCTTCCAACTCCATTTCCGTGACTGAAACATTGTTTCTCACAGTAGGTTCCATTTTAACTTCATTTGGAGCATTCGTGTTCTTGGCAAAAAAAATTATCTTCTAGTGTGCTTGATCTTAAGAAAACACAATTGCTGCAATTTTGTGTGTTTATGTGCATCTAAGTGACAAAATCTTCATCTCCTTAAGTGTGATTAATTGTTGTGATTGGAGCTTCCTATGATGAGCCATGTGGACTTGCTTGTTTGCTAGCTAGTTACCATCTTTTTGGGGCTCTTCTTCTAGCCGGCCACATCACCTACATTATGAGCCAAGCATTTCAGCTTGCTCACTACACCACTTCCCTCACATAGTCGGCCCTAGGGTTACATCCTTACACACCATTTGCTTGTCATACAAAGATCTCTTACTTGTCATACGTATCCACATCACTTGCCACATATTTTACCTTGCCATCTATATAAAACTTGACACCTCACTTTGACTTGCCACATCATACATTTTGGCATTTAGTGTGAAAAAATTTCACTTGCAAAACTACTTGTCTCTCACTTCTTCTAAAATACATGTCATACAAGTGAGCTCTCTTGCACTCAATTTAAAAGAAAGTAAAATAGAAAAGAAAAGAGAAAGGAACTAAAACAAAGATCAATCAAAAAAAAAAGATCAAGTTCCTGAAATAAAAAAATAAAAAAATACAATTGAGTCAAAAGCAAGAGACTACATGTGTGTGTGCATTTGAAGTGAATTACATCTTTTAAAGTGTCAAGTTTTGTGAAGAACACAAGTCGGCTAATTGCCCTCAAAGTTTATTTTTCAAATTTTGTGAATTAATTTTCGTTCCATTTCTTTTCTTCTTGAGTTGTCCATTTGAGCTAGCCTATCCTTTAGTGTCTTGGATTTTTGTGCCTTATTTTATGATAAGATTCGAGTTTCTGTTGAAGGGTAGTTGGGGAAGTTGGCTCGCTGATTTGATTGCTCACCGCCATCCAGGGTTCCTGCAAGGCGCCGGAGGGGGTCTCCGGCATAAATACTTCGATGCTTAAATCAGTACGGGTAGTAAAAATAGCAGAGTTTCGGGTCGCGATCCTAGGCTTACCTCCTTCCTTGATTATGGGGATATTTATAGGCGGAAAATAGGGTCTTTTTATAGGACCTCGCTATTTAGAGGTAATAACGGGTTTGACAAGCGGTTGAAATTTCTCGTTAGGGGGTGTGTCATCATGACGCGTTAGCTCCCCAAGATGGGTGTTAGCTAGGTGAGAGGATGACGCCCATGCTCCTTATGGGATGCCCTACCGTGGCTGGGATGGGATAACATAGTACGTAAGGCTAGGTAACGTGTGAGATCCCCCCGCTGATGTCGACCATCCCAGCGCCAATCATATGTGAAGAGGCGATGACCTCGAGGTTTTCTGCCCGGTTGGGGCAACGGATTTCGGCACCTAATGCGAGGCATAAAGACGATAATGCCTCTGCCGTTATGTCTATTGTTATCACAAGCCCAACTGAAAATAAGCCCGAGTGTTTACCAAGGGCTGACGCTTCCTCTCATTTATGCGTCAGCTTTGAGGGTCCAGAGGTGGTGGAGTGACTCGACTTTCGAGGGACACGTGTCCCAATCTGCCCTTCTTTCGGGGCCTATAAATTTAAACTTCCTTCGCGCGGATTTCGCATCATCCTCTAGTACTTCTCTTGGTATTTTCATTATGGATGAACTGACACGAAATTTCTTGATCTCCAAAGCCCACACTCTGAAGAATCTTACTGAGGGGGATATTGGTTTCTTGGAGAGGATGATAACCAAGACTTCTGAAGACATTCTGGAACTACAGGGAATGATGACCCCTTTACTGTCCAAGCAGTTTGGAACTTCCTTAGAGGACTTCAGCCCTCTGGACAGCGTGACTAAGTTGGCAGCCACCGTTCCCCATATCGAAGTGGTCATGACCATGCTGCAACACCAAAAGGACCTACTGTTTTGCTGCCTAAAGGGAGTGAGGGTTTGCTCTTCTGAGCTGACCTCCGTTGCTGACGCTTTGAGGGAGATTCCTGTCGTGCCCGGAGAGGATGATGTTGTTCGCTGCTGTCTCTCTGCTTTTATGCTTTCTGTGTACGCGCTCGGGCGCTTAGGCCGTTTGGGCCATAAATAAATAAAAAGTCCTTCCAGTTATTCTCTTTTACTGTTTTCCACTTTGAGTGTCGCATTACTCATCACACGGGTCGGGCGTGGTCGCTAGCCCAACCGAAAATGAGTCCTTCGGAGGGCATAGTGCTTAGTGCTTGCATTCATTTCCTGAGAATTGGTAATAAATATCTTGCTCAACTGTTTCTTGTGACGTGCCCCAGTGGTGGGTGGTTGGGCGGTTTTTCGGCGTCTTTTGATTGGCGTAATTCTCGTGCGGGTATGACCGCACCAGATCGAATTCTGTAATTATGGGTGTTCCTCTCCAGGTGCATTAATTGTTCAAAAGTTGTGCGAAAAGGTCGGAGCATCCCTTTGTCATGGCTATTTAAAGGGGGTTTTCTTTTCCCACTCCTGTTCATCTTCTTCTTTGTCGTTTCTTTATTGAGACTATTTGTAGTTTTCATGGCCGATTCCCGTTTCGTGGGTGCTATTGAACGCGATCCTCCACCGACCTCTCCTACTTTTCCGGACTTGGATGATCCTCTTTCACCGTGCCTGAGAGGGCGGCCTCTCAGGCGCAAGAATCACAAAAAATCCAAGAAGAGGAAGGCATCAAAGACATTCGGCACGCCTTTCGAACTTCGTACCCCCGGTGATGAGCTGTTTCCTCATATTGATCGTTTTCTAGGGGATGTTCCTCTGGCGACGTCGATGTTGGGGTAACGGCCTCAACTGTTAAGGAGGAATCAGACTGGCCAAAGTTGGGTCATAAGCGAAGGGTTGACGAGCCTTTCCCTTTTTACAATGGAGGGCCACCGTCTCCAGAGGACGATGTCTATTACTATGACATATACTGGCCTGATGAGGATTAATGCTTACGCGCTAGGTGCGTTGTAGATACCGTATGGCTTTTGATGAATAAAGTGATGTTCTCTATTTTTCCTTCTTTTGCTACTATCGCCTCGTTAGCTCTTTTGTTCTTGTTGGTGGCTAACGCGAAAACGTTAGCCATTTTGAAATAAGCGTTCCGCAATCACTTGACTTGGTCAAATTTAATCGCTGCTTGGAAGATCGTGATGAATAACTGCCTCACACGATTCCACGTGGCCAACTTCTCTTTACACGCGTCGTTATACGACTGGCAGCTCAATTAATGCAGTGGCACTTAGTCCTTTAAGAAAGGACCATTTTCTCTTTCTTGCTCTTTTTGCTCTCGTTTTGAAATTCCACTCTTCTCTCCTTCCTGCTTTCTTACAAAGAATTCCCCGTTCGTCTGTCGTCCTCCGCCGGCTTCCGTGCGAATCCTTTCTTTCAAGGTACTCCCCTTCCTCCTTCAGATTTTCTGTTCGCTGGTTTATTATGCATAGGACTAGAGCTACTCGGGTGTTCTAGATGTCTGTAGATCCAGAAATCGAACAAACACCTAGTATTTTTTCGTGTGACGTGATTCTGAAGCCTGAGTTAGAGGGTAATGGTATCACTTTCCCCACTAATTATGTTCCCCTCCTCCCGGAGGGTGATATGCGACTTCACGATCCTCTGTGGGGAAACTATAGGATAACCTATTTTAAAATATTTCTTTATGGTTTTCAGGTCCCCCTTCATACTTTGGTAGGAAAACTGTTGCGTGAATATAACCTTAATCCTGCCTAAATAACCCCTTCTTCTTGGTGTGGGATTCATGTCTTTCTTCGCGTTTGCGAGATGAAAAGTATTTTTGCTCCGTCTGTAAATTTAATTCACAAATTCTTTAGCATGACCTGTCGTAATTGTTTAATCAACATCACCCCGAGGTGGAATGATGTGTTTGTACAGTCGTTCTGGTAAAGGTTTCGAGGCTGATAAGGCCCTAGCTCCGTTTTGGAGGAGTTTAGCCGCTAGTTTCGTTGATGGAGTTGGATCTAGTCTCTTTAGGAGGTTGGTTCTTGATAAATGGATGGATGAATGGATTATTTGAGATGGTGATAGAGTTGATAGCACTGGACATAAATGGAGGAAAATGAAAGGTGTATTGATGATGACAAAATAGAACAAGTGTTCTTGACAAACCCCCTCACCTCTTGGATGAGTAACCTTGCCGAAAAGAACAAAAGGATCTCTTAAACAATTACAACCCTCTCACCTCTTGGATGAGCAACCTGAATTGTTTAGATAGTTTGGTGCTGGTTTTAGGAACTCTAATTTGCCCTATTGGCTCACCTAATGTGAAGTGTTCTTTGTAGAGGAAAACTCAACAAAACAAAGACCAGTGCTGAAATGAATCAAATGCACTTTAAATACCCTAAGCCTATTACAAGGGGATAATACCCTAATACCCTTTATCATTTAAGGGCCTTGAAAGCTTCTTCCTTTCTTGGAACAAAGGCTGCTTAGACGCACCCTCATGGTTGGCTAGGGTTAGGCGCTGAAGTGCTCATGGCTGGTCCGATCAAGGCGTGAGGTGTAAGTGAGAACCTTCACTCTCGTATCAGAGGCTTTGAGGAGGTTGTGGCTGACTGTAAGAGTGGTTTCTTCATTCTTGAACTACCTTCCCGTTTGTGACGCTTAGGTTTTAACCGGGAACTTATTGGTCCCGTCTAGGTGAATCCAGTGGTGCTAACCAAAGGCGAGTTGGTTCAGGCTAACCTCCTGTTAGACATAGATACGTCTTACCATATCCAGGAGTTTGCTTCATACAGGCTCCTAGACGAGTGCATTATGGGTGAGTTCATCTTTTTTCACCTTTTCTCCTTGGTTTGTTCGTTATTCTAACGTGTTCCCCTGACAGGAGACGTTGATGGTCAATCGTCTAGAGGGACTAATGCTCCCTTAAACGTGGTGCCGCTCCAAACGCTACTAGCCTCTCCTCCTACCGGGGGCTCGCGTCATCGAAGTGCTCCTCCTAAGAGGGGAAGAATTAAGACAGCCGCAAGGGGCGGGCACAGTATCTCTGCTCGAGCCTCTCATTTTATTGACAATTGGCTACCGGATCGGCGCGGGGGAGTAAACTTGAGTCGGCCTGCGACTAGGATAACCGACACCGACACCGATACTGACAGCGAGGACATGGATATCAAGCCAGACCTTCTTCATGCCTCCTCGTCTCAGCGGAAGAAACTCAGAGTAGACACAGGTGAGCAGGCTACCGGGGTTTCTTTTAACACTGTTGGTGTTGTGCCTAACGTGAGGCCTAACGTCTCTGCTGCGGCAAGTACTTCTCAAACAGTGAAGGTTGCTAAAGTGCCAGCTATCGTTCTTCCTTCCGCCAATGAAGCTCCGTTAGTGGCTGATTCCCCTTTGCCACCTAACGCCCCTGATTCTCCAATTTTTCACTGTATTCCAGATGTGGCGGTAGTGACTTCTCCTGAAAATTCAGTTTCTGAGCTGCCGCCCAAAGCTCCTCCTCGGTTATTTTTTACCTCTATTTCTGAAGTAAGTGTTGGGACTCTCCTCCAACTTCAATGGTCAATCTCTCTCTTGAGGGCCCTAAAGGGATCCCATGCTATCCCCTGGATTTGACAGGCTTTGGAGTTAACGGTCTTAATGCTGCAAGGGTACAAAACCCCTTCTCGAGAGACGAGTTAACGCCACTCTTAATAGGGAAGATGATGAGCTCGTCTAAAGAAAGAGAAAAGTTTCTACAACTTCCTCAGAGGGCACGCTACGCACATTTTATGAATGATTCTCTAGATGCCTTCCGTTATCTGGATTACGTCGTCGAGGCTTATGACAATGAATTGCAAGATTTTTCTCGCGTGATGTGCGCTCAAAAGGTGCAGCTTGACCGGGCGTTAGGCCAAGTGAAGTTGTTAACACGTCTTCAAGACGATTCGCAAAAAGAGTTGAACAGAGAGAGATCCAAAGGGAAAGTGAAAGTCGAGGTTTTAGAGGCAGAACTAGCGACAGAAAGGAAGAAAAACTTCTCTTGCACGAAGAGATGTCGGCTCGAGACGAGGAGTTTGCCAAGGTCCCGTTAAGGATGGAGCGATGGAAGAGGAAGGTCCTGGAGGCCTTCACTTCTGGATTCGCAGCGTACTACGAAAGTGGTTCCTTTGATCCGGCTAAGATTGCCGACTATGCCTCTGCCATAATGGATAAGGTTGACAAAGACAGCCGGTCTTTGCTAGGGGAAGAAGATGCCGGTGATGGTGATGACGCACAACGATCTCCCCTACAGGATGATTCAAATGTCGCGAAGGACTCCTAATTTTTATTTTATTTGTATTTCCTTTATTCCTCAAGAAGTTGCACCATAGTCATCTTGTAATAACGCAGACGCTGCGAATTGTTATCGCTTCTTTTCTTTAATCTTGAGTCTTGGTGTATTTTATTGCTAACGTTGGTCACACCTTATTGGTGCCTTTCCGTTAGCGCGATGTTCCCTGAAATCGTGTGTCAGAGCTGGTGCTTCTTTTTTAGAGCATTAAATGTCACAAATCCCTTAATTAATGCGATTGAAAAAGTCATAATGAGGGAGACACATGTCTTTCTTTTGGTGAAGCGTTTGAGGAAAGCACCTCCTAGGGAGTAGCAAGGACTGAAGCGTCTCGTCGTTTTCAAAAGTTACGTTTCTTGAGCATGTCGCGTCTTTCCGACATGTCCTTCTGCCATATGTCTATTGTTCGTTGGTCGCGTCTTTTGACCCCTTTAGGGTTATATATAATGTTCTCCCCGCCTCCTCTTTTCTTTTTTCATCTCTTTGCCCACTTATTACTTCTTTCTGGAAAATGACTTGCGTTGCTCCTTCTTCCTTGTTCCGAGATCCCTGGTGTTTCTTTAACGAAGGTACGCATACTCCTTTCTTCTTATTTCCTTTTTTTGTAAATTATGGCGAGAACTCGTCGCTCTAAGAAGTCTGTTGGGGAAGAAAAGATTGAAAATACACCCACTTCTCTTTATACTTTGCCCATGGTTCATCGTGGGTTAGCTATGTCAAAATCAATTTCCAGATGGCTACTCGATTTGAGTTGCTTTTGAGTCACTTCACCTCAATAGTGAAATGCCTGATAGTAGTAGGATATTGTACGCCAGATTGTTCAATTATGGGTTTCGGCTTCCCCTTGACCCCTTAGTAAAGCAGTTGTTGATCGGTTGCGACTTGAATCCGGCCCAACTTAGTCCTAATGCAATTTGCGTTGTTTATGCTTTCCTGGCGTTATGCCGATTTAAAGAAATTGAGTCGCCTTCCCTGGCGTTACTTCAAGACCTTTTTCAACTGTATTCTCGTAGAGGGGTAATATCAATAGCGCCCCGTTATGATGATGATTCACTAAAACCATTTACCTGGAAACTCATGAACCTCGAGTCTTCTATTTCTGGTTGGAAAGAAGGATTTTTTATAGTTGACCTACCCGAACCCTTATGGAGGACCGGCTTTAATCATGAGATTAAAGATGGGGCTTGGGGTACTAGAAAGCCGCTTTCTACTCCGGAGGATGGTTGGCTACAGAAACTTCTTCAACTAGACTTTAGTGTCGACACTCGTAAAGTGGCTAACGGGGTGGATGTTGAACAGTGCAAAATGGGTGAGTATTTGTCGCCCTTTCTTTACGTTTCTAGGCAGTACTAACATTGACATTTTTCATGACTATCTAGTACCTCCGCCTGGTTGGGAGCCTGAGTATATTAGGAGGAAAATGAGAAGAGAACAGAAGAAAAGAGAGGCGGTTGCCGCCGCTTCTGTCGCTGCTTCGGTCCCACTTTCTTCTGGGGGGTCGCTGTTACCCTTGACACTACTCACGTGTCATCTTCGCGAGTACGTGTCGTAAGAAAAAAGAGAAGTAAAAAGGCGGGCGGTACGCGTCCTGTTCTCTCTCAGGGTACTACCTCCTTGGAAGTAACTGTCGCCAATACAATTCCTTCAGGAGTTCCCCTGGTTTCCGCGTTTGCTCAGGTATTGTTAGCCGTTGCTGCTATCACTTTCTTTTGTTCCCTTACTGTCCTCTTATAATAATAATAATATTTTTTTAAGGGAATTAGCATTGCTTCTACTCATTCACTTCCTGGCGAGGATATGTCCATTTCGGGTTTTCTCGCGAACCGCCAGAAGAAAGCTCGCCATGATCTTCAAAGCAGTTCGACATCATCTGGCATTAATCCTTCTCCGAGTGCTTCCGCATGAGGTGGTGCGTTTCTTGAATCGTCTCATGGTGTGTTTCTTGAATCGTCTCAATGTGCTAACCTTGGTGGTGATTTCCAAGTCTTTGGTGAATCTTCTCCGCTTCATTCCTCCTCTGCCGCTATGGGTTTTAATTCGGATGTGCTGGGTTTTGGAGCGTTTACCGGGGGTGGGTCTTTTGGTCCCGACATGGGGGGTTCTGCTAACCACCCTCCTTCTCCCCCTACCCTGTCTTTCATTCCTATACCTCCCCCTCCTATTGAGAGGGGTAACGCTACTTCCGAGTTGCTAGTTGGTGTGAGCTCGTATACCCCTTCCGGACCTGTTACTCATCAAGTTAACTTGAGTAGTTTTAGGGAGGAAGCTTTCCAATTGTTAGGGGCTGATGGTGATGACGTTGCCCTTGCGTCTTCATCCCTTTTGGCGGCTCGAGCGATGTCACACCGAGGGGAAAGGGATGTATTTTTGGCTAAGACTCGTCAAGAGCGCATAAATTTTGTTCTTTCTTGGTTGTTCTCCTCATTTTGCCATCTTCATTATTTAGATAAGGAAGACGCGAGGGCAGCGGCAGAGGGACAAAGGGAAATGAATAAATTGACGACTGAGCGTCAGAAGCTTCTGGGCATTGCTGCCGATGCCAAGAAGGAAGCAGAGGCTGCTACGCTAGCTGTGACTGCCGCCAAGGAGGAAGCAGAGGCTGCTAGGGTTGCGTTGGAAGAGGAGAAACAGAAAGGTGTTGTTCTGAACACACGCCTTTCCGAGGAAGAGGCCAAGCTAGAATTGGAGAGGCGCAGAAACGCTGAGTTATCTGCTGAGCTCGATCTTTCTGTCGAGAAATGTCGCTGGTATATGCAGGAGGGAGCGGGGATTATGTCAGACGCTTTTATGAAGCATAACGGGGCGGACGCCCTTCAGATTGACGTCCTTTCTGCGTACTATGATGAAAGGGCCCCGCATGTGACCGATGAGGGCTTCTATAGGCAGAGGATTGCTGATCAAAGGGGAAACAATACGACAACTCCCTCATAAGTGTTACGCTTTTAACTTTTTGGCTTTTTGTTGTTAGCATATTTTTGTCCCTCTTTTGAGGATGTTTGTAATGCTTGACAATGTCTGGTTTCCTTTGAACAGTTGTCGCTCCTTTTGTTTGAAATTTTATTTGCAAATCTCGTTCCGCGATGTTTCTTTTCCATTGCGTTTTTTCTCTGTCGAGAGTTGGGAAATAATTTCCTCATATCATTTAGCTGACGCCGCTTTATCATCATCTCTTTGGTGATGGTTTAGAGAGTAAACTGATGCCATCTTTGCTACGTTGTACGTAGGCTGACGCCGCCCTTTGTTGTTAGGGGGGTCGCATAGGTTTGCTAGATCTGGTCGTGCCAGGGTATTACTTTTGCCATGGAGATATCTTTCCAGCTTAACTTCACCGGGTATTTACCGTCCGGTTACTAGCTGGGGTATCTCTCCTTGTTTCAGATGTCATCGGTCGGCTTGGAGCGTGCCTCGTCTTAGTGAGTCGTCTGATCAGGACCGGCCATCACAAGGATAGGATTTTCACTTCCAAGCGTTGAAACCTCGCATCCCTGGATCATGCCTCGTCTTAATGAGTTGTCTGTGTTAGCATAGTCATCACAAGGATAGGATTTTCACTTCCAGGGCGGAGTTACTATCTCCCTGGGGCGTGCCTCGTCTTGGTGGGCGGTCTATGTTAGTCCGGTTGCCACAACGATAGGATTTTCACTCCTAGGGATGCCGGGGCGTGCCTCGTCTTAGTGGGTCGCCTATGTTAGTGCGATTACCACAACGATAGGATTTTCACTCCCAGGGATGCCGGGGCGTGCCTCGTCTTAGTGGGTCGCCTATGTTAGCACGGTTGTCACAAGGATAGGATTTTCACTCCCAACACTAAAATTTTGAGTATGCCAAGGCGTGCCTCGTCTTAGTGAGCCGTCTGATCAGGATCGGCCATCACAAGGATAGGATTTTCACTCCTGGCATTCTTCCTTATCTGCATATTATCAATCACAGAATGCGCGAGAAATACTCTTGATTCATTTATCAAAGCATACTAACGTTATCCAATCGGAAGGCAAATCAATTTCTAGCATGATATAATTTCAAGCGAGTTATGTTCCAGGAGTTTTGTAAGGGAGTACCGTCGAGTGTTTCCAATGGTATGCTCCATTTCCGATGACACGGGTAACACGATATGGGCCATCCCAGTTTGGACTGAGCTTCCCCATATGTTGTCCTACTGGTCGCTTGTCCCTGAGCACTAAATCTCCTGCTTTGAGCAGTCGTTCTCTTACTTGCCTGTTATGATATTGCGCAATTTTTCTCTTGTAATGCAGGGTTTTCAAAAGAGTTTCTTCTTGTCTTTCGGGTAGCATATCGAGGTTGGCGCGTAACCTTTCTTCTTTGAAATATGCCACTCTCAGGCTTAGGGTGCCAATTCCTACTGGCGCGGCGACCTCTGTGCCAAAAGCTAACGCGAAAGGTGTTTCTCCTGTGCTGGTTTTAACGGTCATTCGATAGACCCACATCACGTACGGTAGTTCGTCTGCCCATTTCTTTTTAGAACCTTCCAAATTTCTTTTGATACCACTGAGAATACTGCGGTTGGTCACTTCCGCCTGACCATTAGTCTGCGGATGCGCTAGAGAAGAGAACCTCTGTTCAATCTGAAATTCCGCGCACTGATCTCTAAAAAATTGACTCGTCCACTGTGTTCCATTATCGCTGACTAATATGCGAGGTACACCGAATCGCATTATAATCTGGTATTTGAAAAAATGCCAAATTTTTTATGTGGTAATGTTAGCTACCGCTTCTGCTTCGGCCCATTTCGTGAAATAGTCTACCGCTACGACTACGAATTTGAGTTGAGATCTGGCTTTTGGGAAAGGACCTAAAATGTCGATACCCCACTTAGCAAACGGGCAAGGAGCGACTATCTCAAAAATTTCCACGGCAGGTTTTCGGGGAATTTTAGCGAATTCCTGACATTTTTGACAAGTTCGTACTAAGTTATGGCAGTCTTTACGAATGGTGGGCCAGTAAAATCCCGTCCGAAAAAACTTGTGCTGCCATAGTGTCGCCAACCACATGCATGCCGCATATTCCTTCATGGATTTCCCACAAAGTGTGGAGGCCTTCCTGTTCTGTTATACACTTTGCGGCTAGATGGGAGAAACATCTCCTAATTAATTCCCCATTGTAGTATGTGCACCGCGCCGCTTGCTTCAAAACTTTTTTCTTTTCGGTGCTCTCTGCTGGCAACTCGTCATGCTTTAAATACTTTATTACAGGGATTCGCCAATCATTTTCGGTTTCCTCAACACAAAGTGATACTTGTTCCTCCATGAAGGAGGGCACTGATATTTCTCGGTAGTATACTCCCTTAGGTATGGGCGTTTCCAAGTTTGCCGCAAGCTTGGCGAGATTGTCTGCCTCGGCGTTATCTTCTCTAGGGATGTGCTCAAAGCTGACCTGCATGCCGCTTTTCTTTATCTCTAGTAATTCACATCTCACCTTAGCGAGGTATCGGATCATTATGGGTTCTCTAGCTTGGGAGTGTCCTAAGACTTGATCTAGCAAAACCATACACGACATGGGAATGATGGGAGACCTGCGACTAAAGATTTGCAGAGACTTATTATTATTTTCTTTAAAAAAAATTATTGTTTGTTAAATACATTTCTTTTTCAGTTTATTGATACCATTTTGGTCATATTATCATAAACTACCTTCTTCTTCTTCCTTTTCCTTTTCTTGGACAATAACTTGTTTATCTTCATGTCTAGGTAATTCTGTAATTACTTCCTTAATTTCTTCTTTCACCACCACTTCCTCTTCAAGAACAGGACTAATTATCCTCTCCTCTACCAACTTCAATTACAATTTTCCCTCCCCTGCTCTAATACTCCTACTCCTGTCAACATATTCCTCGTAAATTTCGCGGTCCGGGGAAGATTGTGATGAGCCAAGAAGCATCGATTCTCCGACGGTGCAGCGGTGTGTGAGGCGCGACGGTGCTGGAGGAACGGCAGTGGGACGGGCGATGGTGGTTGCGAAAGTGGTATTTGGATTTGGTTGATTTTACAGAGAGTGGTATTTGGATTTGGTTGATTTTGCAAAGAGTGGTATTTGGATTTGGTTGATTTTGTAGAGAGTGGCTGTGAAGGTGGTGTGTGGCTGCTGAGGAAGAACGAAGAAGAAGAAGGGAAAGCCAAGTTTTAGATTAGGGTTTTTTAATTTTGCCGGGTCTAGACCCGGTCCCGGTCCCGAAGACCCGGCAATTCCCGGGTCGGGACCAGACCCGGTCCTGACCCAAAACGGGTCCAATTTTGAGACCCGGACCCGGCCCGAATTCCTGGGTCCAGGATTGGGTCTCGGGTCCCGGGTTTTATTGACAGCCCTAAAGACACCTAATCGGATAAAATCCAAGAAAAAACAATAATCTAGGTAAGACTGAATTGCAATTGTAAGGGTCGGTCACTCCAGATGTCGGATTTAAATTTTAAAAAGAAAGCAACAATAAATCTATAGAAGATAATAACAGTAGAAACTTAGTTGATTTGAAAGACAAAATCAAGATTCGAAAATTAAAAGAACAATGAAACAAACGATTTGAGGAAACGACTTACTTGAAGCCACTGAAATGATGAGGAAAACCTCTGCCACCCAAGCTAGAAGATCGAGATGACATACTCGACAGGGAAATTTGAGAGGTTTTATTTTTTTTTACGAAAAAAATAGTGGTATTTTTTTGTCCACTTTCATTTTTAGTACTTCACTTTCTACAATAACCCTTCATTATTATTCTGCACTAACTTTCAATCACAAAAATTAAAAGCAGTTCAAAGAATAAATTTATAAAGTACCAACTAAAAATATATAATCATCACTTTTTTTTTAACATGTATAAAAAGTCATAGGATAATTATATTAGGACAAAATGAGTATTATTTTAATGAAGAAGAGTTATGATGATTTTCATTGCAGCGTGGAAGTCCAGTTGTTTTGTTTTCGCATCGTAAATTACATGAAGCGCTAATATTTAAATTGCAAGTAGAACTGTCAACATAGACCCGCGACCCGATCCCGAGACCCGGAAAATCGGTCCGGGTCGGGTCCAAAAAATAGTCCCGAAAATTTTCGGGACGGTTGGGTCTACGGGTCTGACCCGAGACCCGACCATCACCATCCCTAAAAAAAAAACCCTAAGTTTCTAATTCAATTTTCTAATGCTAACCCACCCGCAACCCGCAACCCGCAACCCGCAACATATTTCTCTTCTTCCTCATCCAGTCATCCTCACCCTCACTCTCCAGCGGCGCCAGCCACCATTCCCTCCACCCACCGCGCCGTCAATCCGATCGACACCACCACCACCTACCGCGCCATCATCATCAACCAAACCGACCCATCACTAGCTCCAAACCAAACACCAAGCAACAACAGCCCTCACTCAAAATCCTTCATCCACTGCCAAATCAAGAAACCCACAAATCACTACCGCAAAAATCCATCCCAAACTGCCAATTAAACTTAACCAGCCATCAAAACCACCTACTTGACCCAGCCGACCTCATCGCCACACCGACACCAATCCCAAACTGCCAAACCACCGCCACCTGTCTCCGAGTCATGTATTGTGTTTGTGTGTGTTGTTTTGTTTTGCTGAGGAGAATAAGAGAAGAAAACAAAACAGAAAAAAAAATAAAGAAGTAAAAGAGGGAAGAGAGCTGTAGCATGAGAGGAAGGAAAAGAAAAGAAAGAAAATGGGATTTGATGAAAGTGGCTAAGCCGCTAATGTCTTTATGGCCGGATCAAATTGAATTTAAAATAAAATTAAAAAAAATATCGGGCCGGGTCGGGTCCAGTCCCGGACCCGAGCCATTTTTTGGGCCAGGACCGGGACCAATAATTGGTCCCGTATTTTTCGGCTCGGGACCAGTCCCGGTTTTTCGTGTCTGTCGGGTCCCGGGTCGGGTCCGACCCGCAGACCCGAATTGACAGGTGTAATTGCAAGTCTTTTTTGTTTACAATTAAATTTCAAGGAATCAAAGAAAGCTCAAAATCGACTCGAAAGGACTCAACAAGTTCAATTTCAGTTCTATTTTTTTTTTTTTTTGACTATGAACACAGCTTAGTGTTTTGATCACAAATTTTTATTCTTAACTCCGAATCGATTGATTCTTTTTGATTCGGAAGCCCAACGAACACAGCTTTCCAACGGATCCTTTTTCACTCAAAACGGACTTCAGTAGCTATATATTAAAATTAATTTCGACAACTGAAAATTGTGCAGGATTTGGCAGAAACACAATTTAGTAAATCGGCTATAGCTTTTGACTCCGGTATCAGAATCACTTGATTCTTTTTGAATTGGAACCCTAACAGGCACAGCTTTCCAACAAGACCAAAATAACTAAAATCGGCCTTCAACAGATATGTATATAAATACAATTTCGACACTGCTAGAATTTTGCACATAAACGAACCAAGCACAGCAAAGAAATCGGTTTTGAATGGAGTAGAATGAATTACCGATTTGAACAATGAAAACTTGAAACAAATAAAGATACTTACCAATCTTTGAACGCCTTAAGCTCCGCTACCAACTGATACGATCCTGGCTCCTTAGGATGCGTAGCACCAATTTTGATCTTTGTTCAAAGACGGATTTCCTGCGGAAGTAAATAACTCGACAAGTACGAGCTTAGACCACTTAGCTAACCTGTGCTAAGAGCCCTAATCGATTTCAAGTCAAGGGTCTTGAATCGGATTCTTAGGACTAGACTCAACAATGTGAGAATCACACTAAGATAAACGACACAATAATGTAATTCCAAGATTTACTTGTATACGACTCAAGTATTACGGACTCAAAAAGAACAAGGTTCAACCAATTTGAACAAGGGGCGGAGATTGAAGAGAATATCTCAATTTATCAAATAACATCCAAGTTTCTAAGGAGGCCAAGCGGCTCCTTATATAGGTTACAAGTAAACCCTAATTCCAAAATAGGAATATTAAATAAAGTAAAACACTTAACTAATTAATCAATTAACTAATTAACTAATTACAATAAATATAAATATATTTAAATACATTCCAGCAGCCCATGTCGAGTTCTCCATCATCGGGCCAAGGTTTGGGCCGAAACTTCAAGTTGTATGTTGTCTCGCGTATAGACTGCACGCCATAATGTTTACGTCCATAAATTTCAAACCACTGGGCCAAATGAGCTGAATCTTGTCCCAAATGAAAGCTAACATCCTGAAGTTTTCAACGAGAGGTCGATCGCACGATTCCGACATGTAAAGCTCCAGATACGTTCCGACGAAGTTGCCTGTTGTGTCTGCGCCTCCAAGCCACCTTCCTTGTCATCCTTTGCCTGAAAGCTTGATCAAGCAGCGTCTCCTGCCTTGTCTCCATGTCTAGGGGTTGCATTAACATCATTGGGGTTAACCATGGGGCTAGGATCGTATCATAGTTGTATATAAAGTTGTTTTGTTTCTCAATCATACATTGCAATTGTTATTTTTTTTAATGAATTGCTTGGCAGTTGGTGAACTGTCCACGTGATTGAGTTTCAACATCTGGAAAAAAACTGCCTTGCTTCCACGACGTTTACCCACCGCTTCACAATTCACACAGGCACAATACAGAAACGGAGGAGAAAATCAAAATCAAATTCCAAAGCAAAATCCCTGAAACATTTCTCTCCTCCTGTTTTTCTTCATCATCCGATTCCCGCCTATTTGTCTGCACCATCCTTATCTTCCTTTATCCTTTTTTTTCTCATATCTCAAACTCATCCCTTGTTTCAGATCCCTTGTTTGTCTTCTCCTAATTTCCATCCAGACCTCATTCCTAATAATAAAGCAACGATACCCATCTCATCAATTCATCAAACAACCCATAATTTCACCCGCAACACGCAAGCTTTTCAACAGTTTTCTAATGGACGAGTTTGGTGTTTTAACGGAGCGTTTTGGGTTGAAGCCTCAAGGCAAGTCCACTCCCATGGCCGCTTCAAAGCTTCCCACCACCACCGTCAATGCTCAAGCGACCCGAAATCTTGGATCCAGTTCATCTTTCAACCCGAAACTCAGCTCAAATCCCAATTCCTTTAATGGGTCTTTCCTGGATGATGACGGATTTCCGTTTAGCAATCCAAAGTCCCAAAACTTTGGTGATGATTTTGAATTTTTTGGTGGTTTTAACAAGAATTCTATTAATTCTAAAACCAATGGGTTTGGTTTCGATTATGATTCTCTGTTTACGAAGGAGACCGCTCCAGAAATGAAATCCTCAATCGATGATGACATCTTTGCTGGGTTAAAAAGCAGTTCCAGTTCTGTTTATAACAACGGTGATGATATTTTTGGGCCCTTTGCTGGTTCAAAACCTAAGAACAGTGAACCAACTGATGACTTGTTGGGGAACTTCAGTTCAAAAACGAAGAGTACAAGCTGGAACGGGTCAATTGGCACCGACGATTTGATACCTGGCTTCGGTTCAAGGAAAGGGTATGCTTTTGTTGTAACAAGATTTTTTTTGTTACCTAGTTTAGATCAATCTGCTATGGTATTAGTTTATTTAGTAAGTTAATTAAGGCTTTGGAGTTGTTGTGATAATGATTGTCCGGTCGCATTCATCAAATGATATATGCTTGGTAAAGGTAATTTTGCTCACAATAGACTGTACTTTTTAGCTGCCCAACCCTCATCTGACCCAGAAGCTCTCTTTCTTCAACTCAAGGTTTGCAATATCAGAAAGAGTTTTATCATGCAGAACATGAAAGAGCATATTAGCATAACTTAGTTTCTTTCATCTGCGTCATTTTTCATCTCCCATTATTTGGTATTGTACTTTTATCATTGTTGTGGTTTTACTGCCAAGCATTCACCATAAAGAAAAAAACATAGGAGATGGTAATTTTGATGGCCCAAGCCTGGACATTGCCCAATTAACCTTGAGTGAAATGCTTATGACACACTGATATTCTTCAGGATAACTCCTGTATTCTGTCCCACTTTTGATATTATGACGTAATAGTATGGCTAGCAAATGGCTTATTATGCTTAAAGTGATCTTGTAATAATATATGAGAAGATTATTTTTTGCTCTATTAATTTAGCTATAAAATTGATGGGTTAATTTCTTGTTCTCTGATCTTCTTGATAAAGTTCTATATATGATTTTTTCCCCCAGTTTTGGCTTGCTGTAATGCTTCTAGATACGTTTCATTTAATGCCTTTATCCTTGCCACAGAGAAAATAAGGGAACAACTAAATCAATAGCCGACCCTTTTGTCGTATTAGAATCTGTGTCAACTTCAAAATTCCTACATCCACTGGAAAAAATGAGCCATTTCAATCATGGAAGTAAAAGTTCTGGCAGTTCATTAAATATTCCGCAACCATTGAGGCCTCCTAAACCAGGGCAAGTTTTGAAGACAGATAAATGTAATTTTGGTCCTTGAGAAATGTTTGGTCAGTGTAATTTTTCTGTCTACTGCCTCTAACCTAATAGCTGTAAGATGCTTCATGATGCAGCTAAAAGTTCAGATATCTCTAGCATTGATGAACTGGAGGACTTTGCCATGGATAGAGTGCAAAAGAATAATGGACACTTGAATCGTTGTTCTAATAGGGAAGTAAAGGAGAGAGGAAGTGATAGAGTTAGCAAATATAGAGAAGCTGATGGTCCTGCGTGGATGACTCAGCAAAAGAGTGCAGATGATCTGGACTCCTTCTTTGGTATGAGTTCTCACTCCAGCAGCATACCAAAGGTGAGGCCTCTAGTCCTGTTATAATTATTAGTGTGAAAGTGAACGGTTTTCACCGCATATTCGCCAATTTATTTGATTGCTTCTGCACTTTCTAGGATCCAGCATTTGGTACGGAGTCTGTTCATGCATCATCTGGCATAAAGAAGTCATCCTCTGCGACAAATGTGGTTGACTTATCTTTGATGTTTGGTGGTAACTTGTTACTGAATTTTTCTGTTTCACTTCTAGCAGTGCAAATTGTCTTTTTTACCTTATCCATCTTGCTAATTGTTCTTCTTTTCAAAAGATCTCTCATCATTTGGAGAATTCGAGGAAGTTGAAGGGGATAGTGAAGAAAGACGAAGACTCAGGTTTGAGCGCCTTAAGAGGACCCAGGATCGAGTGGTATGTGCCATATCATTTTTAACCACCCCTTTTTCCTGCATTTTAGTTATTTATGCTCTTGGATGCAGGAAGTTCATTCATTTTTCTAATTGTACAAAAGATATGTAGACAAATGACATGTTGGAACAAATGAATAAAATAAATGAACTAGCTTCACCTTCTGCATATTCGATTTAAGTTACAGAATAATAATGTGATTCTCCCTTCACCTCTGGTTCTGAGCCTGCAGCAAAGGATTGGTGTATTTTTTTTTGTTGGTATTGAGGATTGGTGTAGTTTAAGCTGCCTGCGAGTTCATATTCTTATGATACAAATAAAAGAAAAAGAAGCGTCACTGGCTCGTGACTGCTCCATCCGTTGATTTAGTTGCTTTTCGCATGTTGGATCATTTACATTTGGTAGCTGCATCTCTTAATTGTTGATCTATGTGTGTCTTTGCTATTTGTTAAGTTACCAAAACAGATTAGTTTTCTTTCCTTTTTCATTTTAGATCATATTTGTGTTTGCTTTTATGGTAGATGATTTCAACTGTCTTGGATATTGTCTGTTTGTGCAGGTAAAAGCAGTAAATGATATGAATCAGCGTGACATTCAGAGCATGCATGAGCAAGAAGAGAGGCGTGTAAGTGATTAGAGTGTTTGAACTATATAACCTGTTCAGTTGGCCTTGGGTTTTTTATTATTCGTGTTTGTATGTTGGCTTATGATATATTCACATGAATGTTTTAGTTATAATGGTTTTATTTGGCTAGAGAGTATTAATTTGCATGTATGTGTTTGTGTGTGCGCGTCTGCATGATCATGTACCTCGCGTGCCGACTATATTGTTTTATTACAAGTGTTCTTGTGACATTTACATCTTTTTAGAATGAATTTTAATATAACTTTGTGCACTGCATGTGCAGATTAGATTATAATACTACAAACCAAATAACATGATAAAGACGTTTTTATGCAATTATTTATGCAATATAAAGTGAATTTTATTTGCATACGCATTTCAGTTTATGGGCTAACTCGTGGTCAAGTCATAAGCAATATCAGTTCAGATCATTTAACCTAAGCAAAGGACATGCGTTGACAACATCTATTACAAAAAATAGTCCATGTAACAAACCGTTGAAACCACCATAAAAAAGAGATGTTATGTGAAGTTTCATTTCATTGTCAAAGTATAGGCAAAACTTATATTTTCCCCGTGTTTGTCCAAAATATGTAATTTAGCCCTTGTGTAAAAAACCGTGCAAATTGCTTGCATTGTTTATCGGATTACATCAATTTGCCACATTCGATGAATTTGGTTCCAATTGAAAAAAAGAACAAAAAACCCAGTGCAAGAGCACATTTGCACATTTACTTGGTATTTTTTATATTTCAGGTGGAATTAAATTCATCAGTCGGGGTGATCTGGAAAACACAAAGCGCAATTGGCACTTTTTATTCCACACAGGGGCTATTGCCTATCTTAAACAAACACGGGCTACAATATGGGGTTTGCCTAATGTATATTTGCTATGTGGACGAGCACATTATTATCAAATTGATTTAACTAAATGATAATTTTGTTAAAATAACTCCAGTCTGCAAATATCTACCCTAAAAAATAATTAAATGGGATTAGCCCTATTTTTGTTGGTACTGTTAGTACTTGGGATTTGTGCTTAAATATGTAACCAAAAGGGAATTAATTTGATTATCCAATAGTTCTCGAGCTTCAATTCAGCGGCTTAGATTAATGTATAGTTGAATGCTCTATCACATCTTGACTTGACTAGCAAATTCCCATTGCTAGGAAAAGTAGTGGATTCAGCAGCATCCCAACTTTTTGTGCTAGGTATTTACATATGAACATGTTTTCTGACCTACTTCATTGCATGTTTCACCATGTTGCAATTAACACTTTTCCATTGGATTGTGGTTTAAAGTTGGATGGTTTGTCACTGTTCATGTTGTTTCCAGGCACTCTAAATTTTCCTTACAACATTGATTCTTGAGTTCTCATGTTTTGCTAATGGCATTTCATTTTAACTGCAGAGGATTTCGGACAGTGTAGATATTGAGATAAAACGCTGGGCTGCTGGCAAAGAAGGCAATTTGCGTGCATTGTTATCCTCTTTGCAATGCGTGCGTTTTTATCCATATTGTTTTCATTTTCATTTAATGGTTTGAATTTTGAGGTGGCATGCAGTCAAATTAGTGGTATCGCACAGTTGTTACCCAATAACGGGGCTCCTGGAAGATAGACTTTTAACTCTTATAATGGTCAGGATGTACTAGAGGTATAGTTTGCATTAATGAAATGACTGAAGGATCCTAGGTAATAAACTTCTAATTTGCTTGAAAAGTCCTAATCAGTTTTAATAGCAAACTCTTATCCAAGTCTTGTCCTCAGAAGGAGTGAACATCAACCATCCTATATACAAATAAGTTGTAATGTGCATTTTGGAAAGCTTTATTGTTGTATTACGCAAAATGCTGATGCAATACAATTAAAATATGAAAGTGAGGATCTGAACAACTTCTGTCTGCAAATCTCTGATATCAACCGCGCACTGAAGCAAGTTTTCCAAAGACTGAAACCTCCATACAATTAAAATATAAAAGTGTGGATTTGAACAACTCTGATAGGTGTTTGTTTCCTTTTTAGCAGCATTACTGAACTTGATAGATATTTTGAGAAAAAAGTTCTGTATAATAGAATCATTGTAGAATTCAAAACAGAATTAGTTCAAATATTTGAGGTTTCTGGGATCCAACAAGTTAACATCCCTCAAGGTGCTAATGCCTCTTTGTATTCTTTTGAGGAAGAGCACATCTAAGGCACTTTAGTGTGTCAAGGGGGCTAGTGCATATCAAGCAGTTTCTAGAATTCCATAGGGATGAAGTACTTACAGCAAATTGGCATTTCACTTGTCTGTCTTGTGACAGATTTGACTGCAGATTAGTTAGTGTAAGCAGATGAATCAGTTTCATAACTTATGGTCCCAACTTCCAAAACCTATCCAAGGTTTCTGATCTTTGTGTATACCCAATGTTTAGTACACTCTACATCAATTTGTTATACCAATGGACAATGCCCAGCTGTGGTCAACAAAGGTGGACTTTATTACTTCATTTTGTTTTAACTTGATTTGAATTCCATATCAACAATTTTAACACCTGTATAAATATATAGCTTTTATTGCAGTCAGAACTCTGTTTCATGTTTCCTCTGAAATTGACACCCCCATGATAGAAACGAAAAAGAACTTATATTCCGAAGGGAACTCTTGGATGTCATGAGATTATTGTTTCCATCTGACATGGTAGGATGATATTAGTGCACTAGTATCACAGTCAAAAATTGTCAAGTACATGCCTGTTCTGATTTGGCTCAAAAGACTTGCTGCGTAGACTACTGGGTTTCTCAACCATCATTCTACTCTATGTTTTGCTGCAAATATTGTTTAAACATTTACTGTGATGTTCCTTCAGAGTATGTTTCATTTGCTTTATACTTTTGCAATGATGTTTATATAGTATGATGAAATTACTTTATGCTCATTGGACGTCTTCTACTTCATTTTTATTTACTTTGTTTTTTTATTATTTTTCATCTTTTCTTTTGTTATTTCCGTTGGTCATTCCTTAAATTGCATGGGTTTGATCCTGTAGAATCTGACCTATTTTCTCATTGACCAAATGGTACAAAATAAATTATCAAAAGTACCATGTGAAATCTTTGGTTTTTTCCTCTCACTATCCGCACCCATGGGTACAATGTTTGAATCAATAGAGAAGCTTTTCTCTCTATATGTATGAATGGATGTTAGTTCATCCTAATTCCTTCAGGGAATGGATCATTTTTGCATTTGAAAGTAGACTGAGCATTCAGATGAATAGATTGTTGGTTTCTAAGCGTATATGTACCAACAAACCTCCCTGATATTGCTTGATGTAGGTGCTTTGGCGTGAATGTGGTTGGGAGCCAGTTTCACTGACCGATTTGATTACCTCTACCTCTGTGAAAAAAGTTTACAGAAAGGCAAATTTATGCATCCATCCTGATAAGGTTCAACAAAAGCGTGCCACTCTTCAACAGAAATATACTGCAGAGAAGGTTTTTGATATTCTCAAGGTACCAAATTTAGCGAAAATTTGTTGCACGTAATTTTGCTTGAACAGAACTCTTTGTAGTGTTTACAACATAATATTTCACTCTTCATTTAAAATTGTTCCATTTGGTGGACCGACAGCTTTGTCAAACCTTGATTTTTGCTTGAATAATCATTGTTGGTACTTGCCTGAACAAAATTGTTAAACTGAGCCTATGGTTGTTTAAACTCTGCATAAAAAGTAACACTGAAGGCTTCTGGTTTGTTTTTCAAGTCTCCAAGATTTTCTTTTCCTTGGAAGTGAAGTATCAGTTAACTACTTCTACTTACTCTTATTTGGCGTTCTTGAGGTTTTCTAAACCTGCTCTTCTTTTCTACTTATTGTATATATATTCAGCGTAAAGCATTGACACAAAAACTTTGAAGTTGTTGTTTTTTATTTGTCCCCTTCGCACTGTACATAATTTTTTTTTTTTTAGACTTTTACCGGCTACTTTTGAGGATTGGTTGTTTAAGAGGATGAAGATGTAATGATTAACCGCAAAGTCTGTGAATCTAGTATGTTAAGTAGGCCCTGAGCCCAGAAGGGAATGGTCGGATGGTAAGTTATGTTGAAATACTAGGAGGTAAATCAAGGTTTGAATTCTAAACTGTTGCGTGAAAAGGGATTAGTCTCACATTAAAAAGGGTGTAGAATGCACATGATAAACCAAAAAAAGCTTTCAAGAGATTGAATCAGATCATGAACCCAGACTTCATCCACACTGGACTGACTTCTCACTTATCCAAGTGGTAGAATCTATTCCGGAATTTTAGAATTAGCAGTTATGATTGCCTTTCAAGTATCAGTTCTTTTTCCAGCTTTGGATTATTACTTGTAGTTGGATATTTATTTTCAAATGAGAAAGGTGTTTGCATTTGCACTGATTCTGATTTCATTTGCTATTTTGTTTGTCGCTGAACAGGAGGCTTACAACAAGTTTCAGAAACAAGAACTCTCTTAAGCATCTTTGATAATTCAATCTTCGAACGTTTGCAGCAAAGGTTTAGAGTTGCTTACGTTCCATGTTTGAGCGAATGATACCATTCTGCAGCTTGGAATTGTAGTGGCGATATGCTGCAATGTGATCTGTTGGCGGAGAGCTGCTCGAGGCGCCCAGTTTAGGTTAGTTGTGTCTGATGGTGCAAATGGAAAATTAGTTCTACCATTATAGAAGAAATCTTCATAGGGAAAGTTTGAAAAGCCATTCTAATAGCTTCTACAGCTCTTGCCGGCCTTTAATGTTCCTCTTACAAATGCTCAAGTTATGGGCATGGGGTTGAAGATTTTCTTGGTTGTGATAATTGTACTTTGAGCATGTGCATCCGTATTCAACAACTAGAATAAGCATCACACTATCTTTAAACACCCGCACTATATACATACAGAGGATTTTGCTAACCTACCCACTCCATGGGCCTACTCTACTCTATTGGGGTACGAAAGTGGAGTGGAAGGGATAAAAAAGGTTGCATAAAAACAAATATCTGAGATAGTATCAGTTTGAGAAATAAAAGAACGCCACAAACTTGAAACGAGTTTTACTATTTGGACACGCATATTGAGAAAATTGGATGATTTACTATTTGACCCCAAAAAAATTCATACTTTTTTTTGACTGTATGTTAATCTTTAACGTACGTCCGAGAAAAAATTCAGGACAAAATTGTCTCAAATAGTAAGTCATCCGACTTTTTTAATATACGTACTAAAATAGTAAAAGTCGTTTAAAGAAAACCGGAGGGAGTAATAAATATAGTCTTATCTTAAAAGGATATATGTGCTATGAAAAAAAATAGCCAACTTGAAATGAAAATCTAATTGAAAAAGACATTTAATGTAAGGACAAAATGTTAACGTGGAAGGAGATGTATTTTGTGTTAAATTTTTTATCGCTCACTCATTAACCCATACCCCAATTAAAGTAAAATTTTGTGTCCATAAAGAATCGAGACAATATGTTGTGGATGTATATGGTTTTGCTATATGTTAGCATTGTACTCATTTTTTTAGTGGACAAATTATTAAGGTCTAAGTTTTGGTGTTCTAAGTCTAACCTTAACATAGTAAAAAATGCACTAAGACCGTAAGGATTTGATGGATTGTCCCTTATTGGCTATGTGAAGGGAAGTTTTTGGGTGTGATGTCTCTCTACCTTTCCCTCGGCAAGATATATGAGTATGCTTGTCTAAGTGAGCTTCTCCTATGCATTGTGGCATAGGTGTGCGAGCAAGTATTATGTGTCATGGAATGGGCGCTGCCATCATGGCCACTTCTAGCTAAGTTCATGTTGAGAGCTAGTAATGCGCTGTCTAAAGAGGGACGAGGTTGGATTCGGGTAGCTAGTGTGGCTGCGAAAGTTCTATCTAAAGGTTCAAGATTGAATGAAGGCGTCATCCTATTTAAGGGTGAGCATAGGTCGAGATGAAACGGAACGGACTATGACATACTCGAGCATGTTGAGAGGTGCAAGCGAGCGTGGCCTCAGGACATGTGGGAATGCGGCTGAGAGTCACATGCGAGCTTGGCCGAGAGGCCAAACGAGTGTGTGTCTAAGGATTGAGAAAGTCTTACTTGTCCTGCGAGTGAGTGATGGTCGAGAACAAGAGAAGTCTTTGTTATGAGAAGTGCATGAGCGATCTTGGCGAGGGTCGAGGGTAATGAGGTCTCACCCGAGTCGTGCATGTGCGTGAGAGTGGTGAATAACGTGGGCATTGCTACCCTCGGCCCTCGCCGGAGTCGTGCATGTGCGCGAGAGTGGCGAATAAAATGGGCGTTGGTCATGAGTTCGGCCAAACCTTAAGTGATGGTTGTAAGTTGATGCTAGATCTTGTTATGAGATGCGTTGGAAGTGAAGTTTATTTGAGGATTCTTAGAAATTATTGTCAAGGGTCGAGAAAAAGCTAGCCTAAATGCAGGATCTGAGCGCAACACGGGCCTTAAAATAGTAAACCCCTTATTTAAATTTAAATAAATTGTGATTTCTTTTAAAGGTTAAAAAAGTAAGTGCAGTGTTGTTTCTCTCCCATAATCATTAGCTTTTTAATTACGCTTATTTACTTTTTTCTTCCCTCACCCACGTCACTACATTTTTTCTTTTCTTTTAAAATTTCCTTGAGAAGGAAGTCTATTAACGGCAAATTAACGAATTTTTTTTTGAACCAAAAATGTTGAAAAAGGAATTAGGAATTACTTATAACTAATTAAAATTGTAGTTATTAATTTCCCATTACGAGCTTTATCAAAACCGAAAATAAATTGGTTCTAATATTACAAAACGAATTGAGATTCAAATTAAAATAATAATCTCTGTTCCATCCTTGTTGACTTTTTTATAAAGTTAACGATAATGAAAAAAAAGAAGTATACACATCACCTAATAAATTAATATGGGCACACGTTTTTTTTCTTTCCTCAAGTTAAAGAAACTCTATTTGGGGATGACAATTCCACCCTCGAATATGGATATCTGTTCAATACCCGTAATTATGAGTGGGTAATACCCGCATATTGTAGGTATTTTGCGGGTATGGATATACCCGCACCCGCAAAGTGCGGGTATAAATACGGGTATGGATAGTACTTACCCGCTCCAATACCCGCACTAAATACCCGCAATATATATAATATTTTAATATATAATTAATTACATATATAAGTATTTTAATATAAATATTTAAATATATAATTATATTTATTTACCAAGCTTGAACGTCTGCTTTTAACAAATTAAAATCGTTTAGAAGCTGTTTGGTGTCAAAATCTGGGAAGAGTTCAGTTCATTTAAACTGAACTCTTCCCAAATTCAGTGTTTGTTATACACTTTTTTAATTGAATTCAATTCTTATAGAATTGAATCATCACAATTAACAAAAGCTAAAATTCATGCCAAAATAGGTGTGATTGTTAAAGAATTCATTTAGTTTTTTAATAATTAATTAGTTAATTACTTAAAAGCTCTGTCCATTGTTCCTTCCCATAGATTCCGACATTCACCACCGCCAGCTCCTCCGCCTTCACCGCCCCCTGCTCTGCGTCGTCCAGCAACCAAATCAAGCAAGAAATGAATCCCTTGGAGATCTCGGAATAACTATCCCCTCTAAACCTCATCCTCCCCGCTTCATCCACCCTCACCGACATCCACACCTGAGTCGCGCACCCGGTGACTCTGTTCTTAGGCGTCCGAGCTGACTCGTCAAACAGAGGCAACCGGGCCGCGTAGTCCAGCAGTCGCCTCCCCCTCTCAATCGTCTTCTCTAGCTCTGCTCGCGCTTTCGCTAGAGTCATGGGGTTGTGCAAAAGCTCTACCATGGCCTATTCTAGCGTGCTTGATGTTGTGTCATTCCCAGTAACAAATAAAACCTATTACATACAATCGATTGAATTGTTATTAACTGGTTTTCTCTTTTCATTCGGTTTTGTTGGTCAATTTAATTGGAGTATTTGGTTGGTAGGTTGTATTAAGGATTAGGGTCTTGGGTATATGTAGGTCATCACAGATTTTTGTATTCACTGAAGCTGTTTGATAATAATCTCCAGTGAGCCTGTGTGCATGCTTATCTCTCTGTACTTTACTGTATTCTTGTAAAATGTACTAATGATAGGTATATATGATTTTAAATGAAAATACATGATTTCATTTATCAACCCATAATTTAAAAAAAAAAAATCTTTTATTTTATGGATAAATTTTAATTTAGGGGTATAATGGTCAAATAAGTAAAATGAAATCATTTTTTAGCCATATCAAACAATGTGGTCATTTCAATTCAATTGAATTCTTTCAATTTTAGATTGTTATACCAATCACTAGAGTTCATTCATTAATTCATTAATAGAATTCTAATTGAATTCTAGTAATGAAATGAATTGGACTCATATATAATTTGATACCAAACACCCCCTTAGTGTTAGGATAATGAGCTGGGTTTGATTATAGTAGGGTGACAACATAAAACTTTTAAGCTTTTAAGTTTTTATAATAATAATAATAATAATAATAAAATTACTTTGCACAAGAAAAAGAAGAAGAAGCTTAAGAAGCGTGGAGGCCCATGTTAATTTTTCTACTTTTACTAACATGACTCAATTTACCCTTTAATTTTGAATTAAATCATTTAAAATTTTGAAAATTAGAAAAATTAATTTTGCATATGACATTACCTTTTAAAGTACATAAAAAAAAATTTATTTTATTAAATAAACACGAGTTCAAAACACTACTTAAGCTAAAAAGAGAAAAAGAAATTAATTTAAATATTTTAAACAAGCCAAGAACATGTTGAAATTTTACACAACAACATTATTTATAAGATTAATGTATTGCAGTAACATTATTATTAATGAGATTGTTTACTTGCATCATTTCCAAAATAATAAACCACTTACCTAGCTCAAACATACAATTTAAAATCTAAACTATTACAAAAATTTAAGTACATGGTTCAAAATATAAATTAAAAATTTTAATTTTCTTGTTGGATAGGTGAAAACAAAAATTTGCGGGTATTCGCGGGTTGTTTGAATTTTTATATTTCTTTTTGGATTTTTAAGATTTTTTTACAAATTTTTGGGAATTTTTACAAATTTTTTAAATTTGTTTTTGGATTTTTTACATTTTTTCTGAATTTTTTATTTAAAGTCAACGATCAACCTTAACGGTCTGTTAGTTTGACTGGCAAAAACTACACTTTTGTCGTTGACCCTTAGTACAGGGGAGGTTGAATAGAGTTTTTAAAAGCCATGGGAGGTCTCTATTTTTTGACTATTCACATAACATGGTACAAAAGGTCAGCAAAATTTAAACAAGAACGAAGAAGCTACTATGACGCAAGAAGGTATTCAAGTGGATATGTCCCAACAACAACTAACGAATGCGGTGAGAAGATATTGCATATTAATTATGGGCTAATTATAATAATTGTTAGAATATGAAAAAGTAACAAGTTAAATTAAGTATGTTTTGAATGTTCAAATTTGTAGTATTCACATCATGAACAAATAATTCAAAACTATTTTATATGTACTTTATTTTCATGAACAAAATTATTATATTTATATTTGATTTTTAACATGAATAGATTTAGCGTATCAAAATTACGAGGGTAGACATGTCTAAAATAACATTATTTCTTTTTTTGATTAACAATATAGATCGGTTGAGCTGGAGAAAAAATAAAATTGGAATTTTTTTCCGGAAAATTTGGAAAACTTCAAATATGGTGTTTGCAGAATTTTCTAAACTTGTAGTGTTAATTCTGAAAAACTGTTTTCCAATTGCAAAAATTGAAAATTTGCTGAAAATTTTCCATTGAGGAAAATGTTGCTGTGAAACAGATTTCGGAAAAATTTCAAAAAAATTTCCAAAACTGCGTTTCACAACGCAAAATTTCTGTTTTGCAAAATTTTCAATTCTGTTTCACAGCTACAGTACGTTTTCTGTTTTGCAAAATGCATTTTTTAGCTTTAGAAAACTCAAAATCGTATTCACCTAACAACTATTTCTTATTTTTTTGAAAAACAAAAGCTATTACTTTTGTTAAATCAATTTTATTTTAATTAAAAAATATTGCTAATATGTTTTTGAAAAAAAAATAATAAACTAAATAGTAGCCTATTTTTAAGTTTGTTAAAGATCAAATATAAATTTGCTAAATATATTCATGTTTGAATTCAAATGCATAAGTCATTTAGGGGGAAAAAATTTTTGAAAAATTTTCAAAAAAATTTCCAAAATCTATTTCACAGCAACATTTTGCAAATGGAAAATTTTCAGCAAATTTTTCAGTTTTGCAATTGCAAAACAGATTTTCAGAATTAACACTACAAGTTTAGAAAATTTTGCAAACGCCATATTTGAAGTTTTGCAATTGCAAAACATTTTTTCAGAATTAACACTACAAGTTTAGAAAAATTGTAAAAAATCCAAAAAAATGTAAAAACTCCCAAAAAATGTAAAAATTTGCAAAAAAAATGAAAAAAATCCAAAAAATGTAAAAAATCCAAAAAAATGTAAAAAATCCCAAAAAAATGTAAAAATTCCCAAAAAAAAAATTAATCTAAAAATCCATATTTTTTTTAAGAATTCCGAAAAAAATGTAAAACCTCAAAAAAAAATAGTCTCGAATTATTTGGACATGAAATTATTTGTTCAAAAAAATTGTAGAAACCCAAAAGAAAATTAATTAATTAAAAAATTCTAAAAAAATTGTAAAATCTAGAAATTAATCTCAAAATCCAGAAAAATGTTAAAAATCCAAAATTGGAATTAAGAATTAAATATAAATATAATAATTTCGTTCATGAAAATAAAATACATATAAAATATTCTTGAATTATTTGTTCATGACATGAATACTACAAATTTAAACATTCAAAACATACTTAATTTAACTTGTTACTTCTTCATATTCTAAAAATTATTATAATTAGCCCATAATTGATCTGCAATATCTTCTCTCACCGCATTCATTAGCTGTTGTTGGGACATATCCACTTGAATACATTCTTGCGTCACAGTAGCTTCATTCTCGTTTAAATTTTCCTAACCTTCTGTACCATGTTCTGCGAATAGTCGATCAGCTCTATCTTCCATTCGAATAAAATTGTGCAGTGTACAACAAGCTAGAGGTATTTACCTTTGACGGTGAAGAGGATAATTTGGAATGGACTTTAAGATTGGAAATCTAGCCTTCAGAACGCCAAAAGCCCTTTCAATCACATTTCTCAATGACGAATGTCGATAGTTAAACAATGCATATTTTCTTGTTATCCTTCCTCGTCAACGAAAATCATTTAATTGATACCGTTCACCACGATAAGGAGCTAAAAATTCAGGAATGTTTGAATAATCAGCATCAACTGCATAATAATAGCCTGCCAAAGATAAATAACAATCAGACATTTGTAGTAAACCATTAATGTAACAGCTAATAAATATCGTTATAAATTACAAAAATAATATTTTACTAGCTGCAGGCATAGGAAAACTATTATCTTGTCTTGTCAATGCATCAAGAAAGATGCGTGAATCATTAGCTGTGCCTTCCCAACCAGTATACACAAAGGTAAACATCATATCATGTGAACACGCAGCCATAATATTTTGGGTAACAAGTGTTTTTCTACCCTGAAAAGTTTTTTGTTTTTGGGCAGGACACGAAGTTGCGACATAAGTACCATCTATAGCACCTATGCATTTCTAAAACGGAAAAAATTACACAGATAAGTTTAATATTCAAACATAATTCTTTTTATTTAGTCATCATGAATTTATAATACACGTGCATACCTGAAAATAAGGATACCATCTAGCATTTGCTTGAATTTCTGGTTGAATGGGTCCTCTTTCCACATGTTTGATCAAGTATCACACCCTTAACCCAACGTGGGACTGTCGCAGTTGAATGCTGAAATCGTTCTGCCACCAGCCTTTGAGTCATTCTATGACATAATACAGTCAATCCCATTGCCACACCCTCTTCCAAACTAGTTGCACGTGAGTTCTGTAAGTTCAACCCTCTCAACTTGTCACATAAGTTTAGAAACACATGTGGCCTCATACGAAAACTGTCGTAGCATCTAATTGGATTTCCCAGTAAAACTTCAATAATATACGCTCTACCGGTGAGCATAGATGTGCGGCAAGGTATTCTGTCAATGGAACTGTTTTCACTTTCCATTAACATACGGACAAACATAGCCTCCTCGAGCTCGTCCACATCATCATCATCAGTAGAACTATCACTACTTGAATTAATAGCAGAAGTATTAGAACAACTCTGAAAATATTGGGACATTTCACCTGCATTATTAAACAATTATGTTGTATTAGTTATACCAATTACAAAATTAGCTAAATTGACATGTTAATAATAAAATTAATTGACAATAATACTTAACATAAATGTCATAGAATTGTACCAACATACATAACAACCAAGTCATAAACATTTTAAAACAACCTCCAAAGAAAACTCATAAAATAAGTCTACAGGATTTTAAAACAAGCCACTATCATTTTAAAGCCCTCAACCAGGACTTCCTTCTAATAATGGACATCTTCATGAACGCATTCCTCCAATGTCTTTCTTTGAACTGCACAAGTGCATTGTTATAAGAGGCCTCCGAAATATCATCTAAACTCTCTAACGCATCCAAGCACGCATTAAGAGAGTATGTATCTCGCAATGGGCTTGTAACTTAAGACTGCTCTCCTCTACACTTCTTTGTTTTTTCTTTAAAATAATCAGTCTTCGCACTAGCAGATGATGCCATAGCCTCCATATAAGGGTCCCACTTCTTAGAAATTCCTTTCTTACAACGCCTACTACCTGCATCATTCTTCGCAGTACGTTTTCCTTTTGAGCTCCCACCGCCAGACCTTTCACCTTCCATTTCATGATCATCTTCAGGTACATGAACACCATAGTTCAGAAAGTCTTCTTCATTTTGGCATTCTTCATCTGAGCTCGGCGGCAATTGCGAAGAAGCATGATGGAGTTGTCCAGTAGCGGTAGATCAGTTAAACACTTCACCAAGGAGCTCATAGTTTTGACATCATTTATTTCTACATGTCTTGTAGTTCCTATTTTTCTGCCAAGTAAATAAACAACATTGAATTTAATCAAAATTCCGAAAATTTATGATATGAATTACTAAAGAAACTTGTAAGGAAATGTAACATACCATGAAAAACATTTGCCACACATCTTCAGGTGCATTCACAGTGTTTAAACTTGATTGGTAGGTGACTCCTATATGGTCTAACAATTCTGAAAATTGGCGAAACTTCAATCGTAGTCGATTGTATTTGCCTAACAACTTGGTTGCTCCAAATCGTTCACCGGTAGCTAAGTATAACTCGTTATCCATGTCTTGCCAATCCGTAACTTTAAAACTAGGAGTACCATTTTGATCTATCTTAACTCTCTCGTACAATATTGATAAAAAATTCCCTTCAGTTGCATCAGACCATTTACCATCATCTTCTCCATCATTTCTTCTTCTCATCTAAATCATAAATCCTTATAACTTAATAACACAACTTAATTTTCAATCAACTCAAATAACTAATTTAAGCAATCAACCCTAACAGCTAAATTAAGAAATCAACCCAACAATTAAAACAACCAACTAGAAGAAGAAAAGTAAAGCTTCATTATAATATAAGCGGTATTTAAATGAACAATATGACTAACCTTTTGAAGCTTAACCGAGAGTGATGCAACAATACCTTACGATTCACAGTCCTCCTTGCGCTGCCTTTCAATTTTACTCTCCTCAAGCTGCTGTTTTAGGTCTTGAAGAAAGTTCATTTTTAATAAAAAAAGAAGATGTACAACAAATAAAGCATTATTTTAAATTTAAAACATGGAACAAAGAACACAGTAGATAGTGATGTTAGGTAGATCTCTAATAAATAAAGAACTTACAAAAATAAAATATTAGCAGAGAAATCTTCAGATCTGAAACACTTGAACCTGTAAAAGAGACAGAGCAAAAACACAGATAAGGTATTAGAGAGCATTATTAAAATGATATCACCATTTTGAAGTACTTAGATCTAAAAATAAAAATACAGATAAGTATGCAACCACATTTATAAATGGTGAACATTTACATGGGTGTGTACCTTAAAGAAGATCATCACCATCATCATCATTACAGAAACCTTCAAACGAAAAAGAAGAGGAAAAGAAGAAGCAAAACAAAGGGAAATATCAGAAGAAATGAAAAATCTAGAGAGAGGAGGAGAGGAGGAGAAAATGAAGAGACTTTGGTGCTGCTGCATTATTTTACCTTTTGCTCTACTACTGTATTATTTGTTTTTTACTTTACTGCTGCATTATTTTAGTTTTTGCTTTTTTTATTATTATTATTACTACTATTACTACGTGGGTATCAATCTACATAGCTACTAATTAAGTGCAAATAGACAAGTACTGTGATCTTTTGATAAGGACCGTATAAAAAAAAGCTACAAAATGGTTCTTGCCATGAGAAATTGCTTTCAAAATTTCAAGATTTTAACTGGAGGAAAGCAAAGGAAGAAGATATAGGTCCTTTTTTTTTCCTCTGCTCATCCTGGTCAAAGATTGAGCAAAGGTTCGGTCGTAATTTGGGGGAATTGCAGGCTTTTATTTTATTATTTGGTAAAAAAGTAGAGGCCCACTTGCAATTTGCAGAAAAAGCATGTTGCTTGCCATACCTGGAGATTTTAAAATCAGACCCACTAGCAATTTGGAAAACAACAATTTTTACTGTTGTCGTCTCGTCTCAAGCCACGACACGGTATAAAAGATTATTCTCGTTCACATTCAAACTCAAAATTTATACTGAGGGTGAATAAAATTTTGACCATTAAAAAAATAAAGGTTGTGATTGGATTTAAACTTTGCAAAATATTTTATATCGAGGGTATCAATCTACATAAATTATGAGGGTAGATATGTCTAAAATAACATTATTATTTTTTTAGATTAACAATATAGATTTATTGAATTAAAGTAAAAAAAAATTCAATGTTTAACATTCATTACAATGTTAAACATTGAATTTTACTCGTATGATTTTAATTAGGAGTATTAGTTAGTTAAATATCAATTATGAAGTATTTTTAGCACAATTTGTATCAATTTATATAAATTACAAGGGTAAATATGTCTAAAATAATATTAATTTTTTTAGATTAACAATATGGATTTATTGAATTAGAGTAAAAAAAAATATTTTTAAAAATGTTTGCAAAACAGAAAATTTTGCAAAATTTTGGCTGTAAAACAGCTTTTGCAAAATTTTCAGAAAATTTTGCGTTGTGAAACAGCCCCTAAATAGCTTGTGTTTTTGAATTTAGACATGAATATATTTAACATATTTTATCTTTAACAAACTTAAAATTGGCTACTATTTAGTTTATTAATTTTTTTTTTCAAAAAAACTTTAGCATTGTTTTGTAATTAAAATAAAATTGATTTAACAAAAGTAGTAGCTTTTGTTTTTCAAAAAAATAAGAAATAGTTGTTAGGTAAATACGATTTTGAGTTTTTTAAGGCTGGAAAATGAAAGCTGGAAAACGAAAAACATACTGTAGCAGTGAAACATAATTTTTATTTTCAGAAAATTTTCTACTGTTTTCTAAAAACAAAAAATTTTAAAAAACAAAAAAAACAAAAAAATTTGCGTTGTGAAACGCAGCCTTAATGTTGTAAGAAAAAAACAACATTAAAAGGAAAGAGAAATTTATCAAACTTTCTCGGAAGATGTCGTGAGCCTGATCATTGACGAACAGACATCAAAGCGAATTCGGAAGACGTTGAACACCGACACTGTCTTTACACTTAGCTTTACCAGAGAACTTGAACAAATGCATGCTTCATCACGGCGGTCAATATGCCAACACGGTACACGGGTTCTTCCATCACAACTAGAAGGAGCACACGTACGATCCAATATATATTGGACATATATATAGTTTCCTTGGCTATTTTTAGTGGACATAAATTGCCTCATTTTATTTACATCTTATTTATGAATGAACATATACGAACACGGTACACAGACATGATACGATACAATATAATATTTCGATACGACAATTTTTTAAATTAACACGTCGATTTTATATATTTTAAAAATATAATTCGTATTTTTTTACTATAAAATAATTTTAGTAGTTAAAAATCACTTTGTGATAAATATATTCTTATAAACCTAATACTTTTTAGGTGCTAATTTTTTTAAAAAGTACTAGGCATACATAAATGAGTACCAACTAAAAAAATCAAAAAGTTATATTGCTATTAAATTATAAACTAAAAATAATTGTAAAAGGCTGAATTGAATGTCAAATTTCTTTAAGTGTCTTAACTATCATAACTATCGAATTCATATTAAAGTTAAAATTAAAATTTTCAATTGAAAAAAAAAGTTGAATTTAAAATGCAAATAATATACCAATTTTTGTTAGAGATATTGAAGGAAATTCACGACACCACATTTTAATTTCTTCTTAAAATTTCAAGCGTTAAGATTTTGTTTAGAAAAAAAGTGAAATGAGTACGAAGCAAAAGAAAGTGTCGTAGCTTCCCTAATTTCTCTGTATTATGCTTATTCCTTTTTAATTTTAGTATTTTTATTTCTTAAAACCATTTTTGAAACCTTACTTTAAAAGAAAAATTTGCATTTACGTATTCCTTAAGTGTCGTGGAAGTGTCCACTTCTATTTATAAAGTGTCCCCAAATGTTCAAATATATTTTTATTTTTTTAAGTATTCTCATATATCGAACACGTATCAGACGAGTATTGGTATCCGACACTTACCCAATACGAACATAAAACCATTTTTAAAATATCTATGCTTCTTACATCTCAGGTTTAGACTTCAAGGAAAAATACGGTAGTTTGATAAATTTCTCTTTCCTTTTAATGTTGTTTTTCTCTTACAACATTAAGGCTGTGATGGAAGAACCCGTGTACCGTGTTGGCATATTGACCGCCGTGATGAAGCATGCATTTGTTCAAGTTCTCTGGTAAAGCTAAGTGTAAAGACAGTGTCGGTGTTCAACTTCTTCCGAATTCGCTTTGATGTCTGTTTGTCAATGATCAGGCTCACGACATCTTCCGAGAGTGCGACAATTGATTTCAACTTATCCCGAATTCGCTTTGACGAATATGGCAATTCCCTTAAAAAATGTCGCTGTACATGAAAAGAAAAATACAGTATTTCCTTTTTTTTTTAAAAATAATCTTTGCCATTCCACTTCCTTTTGTTGTCTAGTTTTAGTACCATTCCACCCTTCTGTTTGTCTAGTTTAGTTGCCATTCAACATTTTAGTTTCTAGGAAAAGTTCGAATTCGTCATATAGGTTTTGAGTTGCTCTTGTTTTGCGTTAACTTTATAACCCTAACATGTATCATTTTCTGTTAAATTTTATGCGATTGAGTGACACAATTTGCATAATAAATAGTGATTGACGCTATAAATAATTATCATAATTTAGTAGCATTATTTTATTATTAGAAATAATAATTGAAAAATATAAAAAAATAATTGAAAAAATAAAATATGAATAAAGATAAGAAAGGAACTATATTCTTGCTCTTAAATAAAAATGACTTCAATCATTATTTATGGTGTGAATTGAGTCATTTAATCACATAAAATTTAAAAATGAGTCAATAGTAATAGTAGGATCAAATCAATATAAATGAAAAATATTAGAGTTGTAGTGTTAACTTTGATAAAATATTGATTAAATTAAGAGTAAGTTGAGGGATGAATTCTATTTAATTTTTTTTATAGTTTTTTTATAGTCAACAGTGGTAACTGTAAGCTGTAACCGGAATCAATAATTGATCAAGTTGCTGGGACCAAACAATTACTGCAAACAAACTTTTCAATAAAGTTGGCTGCGTGGAAGGGTAATAGATACCTACGCAACTTTAGTTCATGTCTCGAATTTAAATCTTGGTTGAAAATAAGAAAAAGCTCACCTAGTGAAATCGTTCACTGTCGAGACCCTATAAAGATGAAACGAAAATATTCCTTACCTGAAAAACCAAAAAGGATCCCCGAATATAAAAAGAAAAGAAAAGAAAAGAAACTCTCTACAATATAGTTTTCTTTTTTTTAGCAAATGAACATGGCACCTAATAAGATGCAACTAATAATGGTGTTTTTTCTGTTATTATTAGTACACAACGGGTTATCAACATCAGAAGAGGCTAATAGCAACAACAAGAAGAAGCACTTTGGAGCCTGCCTTGGTGCGTTTGCTTGGTACAAACTGATACCGCTACTAAGATCCTCCGGTCACAGTGTTACAGCTCTCGATCTAGCAGCTTCTGGGATTGATGAACGGCAGGTAAGCGATCTTAGATCCATGTCTGACTATTTTCAGCCCTTGACTGATTTGATGGCATCTCTCCCCATCCAACAAAGAGTCATCCTTGTTGGACATAGCTATTGCGGGTTAGCTATATTCTTATGTTATGTAAGCAGTGGCGGATCCTGCCCTCAATGGTTAGGGTGGCGAGATCAGTGACGAATCCAGGATATGTATTCAGAAGGTGTGGGTTGCCCCCGATATTATTTTTTTTTTGAGTATTTTAAAGGGAAGGCAAACGAGCTGAACGAAAAATTGAAAAAATGCTTTAAGAGTATTTGTATCCGTCACTAAATAACAAATATTTAGATAAACTTAACAAAAAGATAAATATAAAGACAATATAGAAAAAAAATAATTATACATTAGAATTCATACAATATACGTAATTTTTACAATTGTTCTCTACTTTAGGATTGGAATTGAATGAGAGATTGAGAGGGTGATCGATATGTGATGATTTGGTGTAGAAATTGAATTAAATAGAGGGATTGGATTTCGGCAGAGATTGAATTGGCTTTGGCACGGATTTATTGGTAGTGATGATTTGGGAAATGAGGATTTGAGATTTAATTGAAAGGATTTTGGTGTGGGTTGGGTTTAAATTTTTTTAAACTTTTATCTCTTATGTTTAAACTTTTATCGCTTACGAGCGAATTTTTATCGAACTATAGAGCGGACTTTTCGTCTCTTACTGTGTACTAATTATTTTGCTTTGTTTTATTCCACATGTTAACAATTTCGGTTCAATTTTTTATTAATTTTTAGGTAAAATTGCTCGTATCATCAACTTAAACTAAACAGCAATGTATATATTAATTATTTTTTTAAAGTTTGGGGGGGCGGGGGGTTGGGTTGTGTTGCAGCCCCTGGTCCCTTCAAGATCCGCCCCTGGATGCAAGCTTTTCCCCAAAAGATTTCTGCCGCAGTTTTTGTCGGCGCCGTCATGCCTAAACCAGCGAATGTTACTCTTTTTTTTCAAAAGGTATCTATCTTGCATTATTTACTATTTAATTTTCGACAATTTCAAGAAACAAAACATAGTTTTGCCTTTCCAAAATTCCCGGCACCGTAACGATGTTTTTAATCCCGTCGTGTATGATAATTCTTTTAACACGTACTTACATAACATGAAAATATTAACAATAATAGAGACGATTTTTATTTTTAAAAATATATATATAATAGAGGCGAATTTTATTTTAAACGAAGTGAAATGAGAAAAAAATAAATATTCAATATATGCATATCGTCTTTAAAAGGTAAGATCATAAGGGGAAAAGGCACCACGGGGTCCCTATGGTTATTATTTTCATTTTAGTTCGTCCCACATTTCAAATTCTGTTCAATTTGGTCCTATGCGTCATCCGTTAGCACTCCGGGGTCCATATCGTCAAAATTGACGTTAACGGTCACTTTTTGCCGTTAACGTCATTATTTTATTATTATTTTTGCTAAGTCATAAATTTTGCGGGCCCCACATGATCAAATTCCTGGACCAAATTGAAAAAAAAATAACGAAGCTGGACCAAATTTCACCCAATTTTTGCGGCCCCAACATTAGTTTAATATTTTTTCTTTTTTTATTTCCTTTTCTTTTCTTTTCTTTCTTTTTCTTTTTTTTTCTTCCTTTTTCTTTTCTTCTTTCTTCCTCCTCTGCACACGAAATCTCTATTCTTCCATTTTTTTTACTTTCTTTTCTTTCTTTACTTTCTTTACTCATTCCTCACGACATCATCACCCTCATCTCTTATTTTCTTTTCTTTTTCCCCTTATTTCCTTTTCATTTATTTTAGCAGCAGCCCTCCTCTCCTCCTTCTTTATTTCTTTTTCTTCTCTGTTTCTTTTTCGGTTTAGATCGGTGATGGTCGAGGATTTTGGCAGTGGGGGATGGTAGCGGTGGTGAGGCGCGGCGGTGCCGGAGGAACGGCAGTGAGCAGCAGCAGCGACGCTGGAAGAACGGTGGACTGAGATGGGTTGTTGTTTAGTGTTTTCATCGGTTGATTTTGGTTTTGGGAATTTGGTTGATTTTTCGGCAGGGATGGTTGGGGTATTTGGATGGATTTATGGTGTGGCTGATTTGGATTTGTGGTGGTGTTGGTTGATCCGGGTGGAGGCTGCAGTGGTGACTGTTTGGTTGATGGCGGTGTGTGGTTGAGTGGTGGTGACAATGGGTGTTTGACTCGGTGGTGATGCGGTTGAGTTTGGGTTTGTTTCGGGTTTGGGTTTAATTAATTGCATGGGATTGGATTTTGCAGTGGGTTAATTGCAGTGAGGGTTTGAGTTAAATTGCAGAGGGATTATTTGAAATTTGGCAGGGGATTTGGGATTGGAATTAATTTGGGAGAATCGGATTAATTGATTTGGTGCAGGGATTGATTTGGATTTAGTGCAGGGATTGAATTAAAAAGGGGGGATTGGATCCGGGGTTTAATTTGGCAGAGGCTGGGATTTATTTGGCAGAGATTGGATTTTAGGATTTAATTGAATTTGGCAGGGATCGATTTGGATTTGGCAAGGGATCTGGTTTAGATCGATTGCTTTGATGAAGAAGACAAAGGGAAGAATAGAGATTTCGTGTGCAGAGGAGGAAGAAAGAAGAAGAAAGAAAGAAGAAAAGAAAAAGAAAGAAAAGAAAAGGAAATAAAAAAAGAAAAAATATTAAACTAATGCTGGGGCCTGCAAAAATTGGGTGAAATTTGGTCCAGCTTCGTTATTTTTTTTTCAATTTAGTCCAAGAATTTGATTATGTGGGGCCCGCAAAAATTATGACTGGCAAAAATAATAATAAAATAATGACTATAATGGCAAAAAGTGACCGTTAACGTCAATTTTGACGATAGGGACCCCCGAGTGCTAACGGAAATGACGTTTGGGACCAAATTGAACAGAATTTGAAATGTGGGACGAACTAAAATGAAAATAATAACCATAGGGACCCCGTGGTGCCTTTACCCAATCATAAGTTTGATTTCTAATATTTTAATAATAATTAACAATATAATATAAAAAATTAATTTTTCTATAATGGTCAAACCCATTTTTAGATACTAGTGTCGGTTTTTATGACCTGTTGTAGTAAGTTATGGGATTATATATAAAAATTGTATATATATAGAAATTTTTGATTTCTTATTTATTACTTAAATCGACGTAATTATATTCTATTAAAAACAAACAATTACTTCATCTAATTATTAGGGGAAAAAAACACAAATACAAAACAAAAATATATTGATTTAGCTTATCAATAACTTTCATAAATTGAAAAAAGAGTGGTAGAAATAGTAAAATAGTTAGCATTTTTAGTATTATTTTTAATAAAATAAGGTATATATGATTTTACTTATTGTCATTCTCTCATCTTTATGTTGGTTCGACTGTTTACTAATAAGCTTGGTTTATAAAAATTAAAAACACAATTTCGACAAATTTGACACTCCCATCATAATTAAAAACGTATTTTGTAAGTTAATTAGTGGCCTAGATCCCGATCTCGGCTCACTGTTTGCACAGGACAGGACTAATTGCGCCGCATGGCATGAGTCGGAATGGCTACCGCGTTTTGCTCACTGTGATTTTGTTTCCTTTTATAAATAAGATTAAGTTTTTTTTTTCTAATTAAAAAATGTGTCCTTTTTAAGCTTGTTACTCTATTAGGAATTTTATATAAATTATACGATGAAAACTAATTTACATTAAATTCAACGGTATGTATTGATTGGGTATCGATACTAAAAATAGGTCTGGGTATCATAGAAAAAACCCAAAAAAGAGAGTAAAATACATTAAAAAAATCCTATAATTTACAAAATGTTCTATTTAAAAAGAACTCCTATAGTTTCAAAGCTTGTAATATTATCTCTATAGTTTCTTGAAAGTTACAATTTTAATCTTTTCAATAATTAAAAAATTCAAAAAAATGGTAAACAAATTCAGGAAAATATAAAAATTTGAGAGAAAAGGTAATAAGCATGGAAGGGTACACTTTACTGAAAAATTTTTAAAAAATAAATGAAAAATATTTATAAACATATTAAAAAGATTAAATTGTAAATAAAATTTAAACTATTTTTTCAATTGCCTTAGGTTACTTGTTACATTTTTTCCACCAAATTTCATAATATTTTGCTATTTTTTATTATTTCATTTGAATTTTTTAAGTAAAATATTTTATAAATTATAATTTTTTTATGTAGTTTATTCTAAATTTAATCTCTCTACTTTTCTGTATTCAAAATAATCTCCTCATATAATTTTTTAAACACCCGACACTCAGTATTTACATAACATGTAAATATTTGAGCAAAATTGACAGACATAATTAACAATAGAGATAAGCTTTATCTTGAATGAAGTGGAACAAGAAAAAAATAATCAATATTAAATACTCTTTCCAGATTCTAATAAATTACGTTTTGAAGTTGAATATGAGAATTAAGGTAATGATTGGTGAGAATATTTTTTATATTATATAATCATTTTTTCTTCTATATTAAATAAACTAACTAATAAGCACTCTTCTCTCTCTTTCATATTGAATAAATTAATTATAAATTACATAGAAAACTGCAAAAATAAATTTTTTAGCCTAAAATGTCATTTAAAAGATTTAAAAAAGAGTAGATAATTATTGATTTTTTTTTTTTACATTGTCATGGTTGAAGTTCTTTACCACCGAAACTCCTCAGCAAGACACCCAGTTTTACTACGGCAATGGACCTAACAACCCTCCGACCGCACTCAAGTTCGGCCCAAACGTCACATTAACTAAGATTTATCAGCTCAGTCCGCTTCAGGTAATAATACTGATTCTATTTCTTAGTTTTACCACAGTATACCTTTTTGTTGTCAAACTACCCCATTTCCTAACGTAATTTTCTTTTTCTAATTTAAAAGTTCAAATTCAATACTTTATAACCATGTATGTACGATGCATCTTTCTCTTCTTTTTGGTCTCTTTGGATGTTTAATGTAGCCTCTCTTTTTTTTTCTCGATCTTTTGGATATTCTTTTTAAATGTTATAAGTAAGAGGTTAATATTTTTTGTATGGGTTTCAAATAAATGATTATCTCAGTATAATTTTCTTTATTTTATAGTTTTGAATTTAAAACCTTAGTTAGGGATGCTCTGCATGTACTAATTGCTTATCTTTACTGTATAATTATAATTATAATTCTGATCACGAGAACTTAGTGAATTTTTTTTTCCGGTTACGACTGGACCTTGGCTACGACATTGATGAGACCAGTGCCGCTCTTCAGCATAGCCGACATGTCAAAGGAATTTGTGCTAACGAGAGAGAAGTACGGGTCAGTTAAAAGGATTTTTATCATTGGGGAGAAGGACTTATCCTTTGCTAAGGATTTTCTAGAGTATATGATCCAACAAAATCCACCCAACCAAATTGAGCAAATACTGGGATCTGATCATATGGTCATGATTTCAAAGCCAAAAGTACTTTGGGCTCGTCTCAAGAGAATTGCTAAGGACCACCACTGATTCAATTCAAGTGCTGGGGCGACATGATAACTAGCAACCACTTAGCGACTAATCAATAAGTTATATGTCCTTGTTCGTTGATGGCAAGGTAACGATGTAAATTTGAATTAAGCCCCTTTCACTTATATATATAAAAAAAATGATGTAAGCTTCTAATTTTTATTTTATTTTTGAAAAAAAAACTTTTGGTAGGTATACTAGCTTCTAGTTATAATTAATTAATAATGCTAATAGTTTTTATGTTGAGAGATTACTCTCTGAGATTATTTTAGCTATATGATTTGATCCGGTGTGATAACATTGTTTTAATTATGTATGAGTGAAATTATTATATTGTTTAAATAGAGTGTTTTTCTCTTAAAAAAAGAGAAAGTGAGAGAATAAACTAGCCAATCAATTACGTTTTTTTTATAAAAAAAACTAAAAATAGTGTAAAGTGTAAGCAGGCCAAGACCTAAAATACAATCTCCCCATTCTCATCTATAAAATAATATGAAAGTGAAGACTAAGAGAATGTGAGATATTTAGGTGATGACATGAAAACAAAACAAGCTATTTGCTGATGCCATGTAGATATATAAATTTTTATAATACATTTATGGAGTTATAATTATTATAATATTTAATGAAAATAATGACTAGCTAGCTAAACATCCAAGTTCCAAAGCCACATTTATACCTTTTTTGTAAATATAATTCTTGGAAATGAGATAGAAATAATATACATAAAAAGAATCTTATATTTTCTTTTCACTAAAAAGAAATTGGCTTATATCAACATGCATAATTTTCTCATCGATAATTTCCGACGGGTTTTCCCGTCGATAAAGGAAGTTACTTTTTTTTTTCAAAATTAACTTTATCGATGGGTTTTGCATATTAATTGACACAAAAACCCGTCAATAATCTCATTGATGGGAAAATGCCGTCGATATTTTTGACTTATCGACGGGATTGGAATCTCGTCGATAAAAGCCGCGTATTTTATGAAAAGAACACAACTTTTATCGACAAATGCCGAATCCCGTCGATAAAGATCGCGTCTTTTATCGACGAGCTCTAAATCCCGTCGAAAAAGACGCATTTTTTTCGTAGCGACAAGGAAAATTTGTCACTAAAATTTCTTTTTTTTTAAAGTCATTTTTGGATTATGTTTTTTTGCATGTTTTAAAAAATACGAAAGTATATAAATAGTTATTATACTAAAGTATAAGAGCATAGATTTATTAATTAATATTTTAATAAATTACAACATACCAATTAATAAACTTAGGGTTTTTCGTGATTAACGAATTAATACTGTTGCTTGGAAATAGAGGATTTTAGAGGCTTTATGGAGATCACTAACGAAGAACCCGGGTCTTGACATAATGGTTGTTGTGTCAAAGAAGGAAGAAGATGAAGAAAGTGGTTGTTGTGGTAATGCAAGGTTTAAGAATTTATTTCAAGGCCTTAAAGTTGTAAGTGACATTGATACGCTTTGGTTCGGTTGGAATGTGCCGTAGTGTATAGAGCTTTTAAGAGGATCTAGCCCGAGAGTTTATCCACACAACAACAAGAAAACACAACTCAAACAATGAAAAGAGGATACAGATGCACAACGGAGGAAGAAGAAGAAGGAATACAAGAAGAAGATGATGTTACCGAGGATGTATGGGAGGAATGGAAGGATGACTTGAGCACGGTGATGGATGTTGAAACACACTTGAAATCTTGAATTCATACGAAAAGGAAACAGTAGGCAGTGCTCATATATTTCACACACAAACACAAGTAACAACCTCACAATACAAGGATAGGTTTCCCTGGGACAGTTAGGGAGGAGTATTCTTAACTCAAGCTAACTCTCTCACAAAGGGGAGTTTAGGGGTGAAAGGGGAGGAGTATTCTCACTCTACAATTTCACTCACAATCTAAACTGTCTATGAAATTAAAGGGGTGACCTATTTATACATGGCTGGCCTTATAAAATAAAGTGCTAAATTTCTATAATTAAAATGTCGAGGCTAACGATATGTCGTTAGCGTGCCTAATGGTATGCCGTTAGCTTAAGTCTTCAAAATGGCCACACTAGACTGAACAAGGCGTGAAGCGTGCTGATGGGCAGACGCGGTGGTTATCGATTTCCGGTAGTTGGTCTCTCCCGGTAAGGTGCACATTCTCGGCATTTCTTTTAAAGGTTATTGGTGGTTGGTCTCTCCCAGTAAGGTGCTCATTCCCGATATCTCCCCTGAAGGTTTTCGATAATTGATCGCTCCTGGTAGAGTACACATGCGGTTCATGGGTGCCGGTATGATGCTCGATCATCGTTAAGGTTCGTTTCTCAAATTGGGGCGTTGCTGCCTTCATTTTTGTCTCAATCCATAGGGCAAGTTTCTTGGCCTTGCTACGGGTTATCGATCCTTATTGTGTCATGGCCTCGATCATCGGTGTGGTCGCATCAGCGGTCATGATCGTATAATACATCCCCTTAAACTTTTGAAACCTACATAAATACAAATAATTAAGATAAAAAATGCCATCATTAGGGCAAAGAATGTAATATATAGCTTCGGCAAAGCCTAGGGAGCACTTCTCCTTCTCTGCCCCTTAGCGCCTTTACTAATGAATTTAAATTTAGTTGACGTATATAAGGCCTTTAAGGCTCGAGAGACCTTATCTTTCATATGCACATTACGATACATAATTTTTTATTTGTGTACCGAGGGAACAAACTAAACTAGTAATTCTAAATAAATTTTAGGATTTTTCTTGCATTTTTTAAATATTGTTAGTGATATTTGTCAGAAATTATGGAAAATTTGGTCCTTAATGTTATTGGAACCACTTTTTATTTAAATTTTGAAATTGTTTAAAACCTTTTTTTTCAAGCGTACGGAAGTTGTGTTGGACATTTAAACTTTGTGCTGAAAAAATGTAGGCATTCAGTATGTATGACTCTTATTTATTTGTATGAAATTGCATGAGTATAGGTAATAAGATACTGAGATACTAACTAAAACCGATGTTTTGATTGAGATTAATTCATCGCATATTAATAACAAAATTAAAATGCTCACTAATACCAGATTAACAATATTGGTTTAAACCCTTCCTTTTATTCTGTAGTTAGTGACTTTAACAAAAGAATATGAATCCAATGAGGGAATTGGCAACAATCAAGGTTCGAGCATTCGATTTCAATGAATAAGTTTCTTATTCAAGAAGAGAAGTCCGAGACATGTAAGTAGTTTGAGTTGCGATTATTTATTGGTGTATTTACTTCCCATGATTATTTTTAAAATATTCCTAAGTGGCAAGAATTGAACAAGGTTTGGAAAAGAAGATTTTATGAAAAGAGTTATAAATGGAGTTTGTTCAAGTGTCCTAAAATTATTTGTTTTATTTCATATAGTTACAAGCAATTGAGGAAAGAGATGGACGTCAATATGGAGAAGATAGAAGAGAAATAAGTTTATTCGATTTATTTTATTTTATGGGTCTATTGCTGGACTGTTGTTTAATTAATTAATTAGGAACAATGGTACAGAGTGAAAGGTCATGCGTCAATTAAAAGTCCAACTTTGGACTTGTAGGTGCGCGGCAATGGGTTCCGCATGAATTGAGCTATTGTCCAAATCCATGCCGCACGCGTCTATCTTTTAATTGTTTGGTCCAAGTCCGTGTCTTTTATTTAATTTAATTTAATTGTAGTCGAGTCTAAGTTATAGTGGATTTGTTTCCATCATCTATAAATCGTAGGGTTTCTTATATATATGGTATGTGCCAATTAATAAATTAGGTATTAGTTAATAACTATGTTTTTGGGAAATGTCTCATTTTTAGTTTTAACGAGATTAACATCATTGGTCTAAACCCTTCCTTTTATTCTGCAGTTAGTAACTTTTATAAAAGAAATGTTAGAGGTAACGTGGTAATGTTGGTTGTAGTCCACTAATTTTTATTATTGTCATATTATTATCATTACTGATTGTGGAATGTAGTCAATTGTTTTCCATAACCACAAACATAAACGAGAGAGTTCTTTAGGTCCAAAATGTAACTATGAAATTAACCCTAAAAGAAAATGTAATTTTAATAGAGCAAGACTATGCCTGATATGCAAATAAAACAACTCGCAAGCCATCAAAATAAGATGTTATGACCACACACTGCCCTACACTACCCCAATGCTTGCCCTCAAGCATTGTACTAAGTTAAAACTGAAAATAACTTCCTTATCAAGAGTATGATCAATCGATCTAAGCATTAGGGAAATTTTTCATTCACTCATATCATAAAACCAAACTTGATACAAGTGTAGAAGAGCATCTGCATCTTAACCAAGGAATAATGACCCCAAGGACAAGATTTTCCCACAACCTGTAAGCCGTAAGTAGTCCTCACAAGATAGGTGTATGCATTCACACTCAGAAACAAGGCTAGGTGTTTACACTCATAAGAATTCATAAAACATAGCACAAGGGTCAGATTCGTAATGTCAATCCGAGTGAAAGTACACATGCATGGGCATTCTAATAATCAAGAAGACTTTGCAAGAAAAGGGTAGTGCATGGTATAAGAGAAGGAAGGGGAATGGAAATGAAAAATAAGAAGAAGAAAGAGAAAAAGAAAAAGAAGAGAAGGAGTCAAATCAAAAATCAAAAAGAATCCCTAGCAAAAAGGAAGAGGGTTCGTTAAGTAGTACTCCGCAGCCGGCTGCAGCGAGGGCAAGGCGTTCAAGTTCCTTTCTTTGTTGGAGGGATTTCTTTTCTAGATCGGCTCTGATGGCTCCGGCGCTCCTTTTGTGCTTGCCTTTGCTTTTATTTATTGTGTTCTTCAAACACTTTATTCATTTTTTTTTCTTTTTTCGTATTTTATTTGTTTTTGAAATAAATAAAATACAAACAATAGCTAGGCAATGATAGTTCTTTTTCTTCTTTCCTTTTCTCATTTCTTTTTTGGCGCAACAATCTTGGATCCTCACTTTCCTCTGCCTTCCTCCAGCAAGGCCTCGTAAAAATTCTCAAGGACATTCTTTCTATCCCACTTTTCATAGGCCACATTCATCGTTCGTCTCAACCCCAACAGCAACCATAGTCAGATACTACTTACCAGCTAAGGATAGGTTTAGAGCAAATAAAAGGAAAGTCTTGAATGGCTTTATGGGGGAAGTAAGAATGCAGAGTGAGGTGCAAAGGTCAGTGTTAAGGGCATGCTGATGGAAGATATCGAGGAATACAAAAGAGAGCAAAGTCCAATGTCATCTTACTACTATCACATGTCTAATGGTGCCTGTACCCTGGATATTATGCAAATCCAACTAGTACTGGTTATGCATCATCACACATGAAGAAATTCAGCATGAAGGCTCAATGTGCTCATAAGGTTATACGAATGACTACTTATATCTAGGGCACGATACAGATATAAAAGCAAGCAGGCAAGATCATGTATGTCATATAATTTCAATGAATGCTCAAGGTATCCAAAATGCAGTAAAGTGATGAACATGCTCAATCTAGAAAGGTTTGAAAACAGAAGGCAGTGTGGTCATCAAGGAGGGAAATATTTACAACCAAAAAGTTCAAAAAGAAAAATTAAAAAGTTGCCCAAAAACACACAAAGTACAAAAAAATACATAAGTGTCCCTCCCTCATACTAAGGGTCTGTTTGGCGTTCCAGTTTAGGTTGGAAATGGTCAATGGGGAAAAGTTTAATGGGAAAACGACTTTTGGGAAACGGAGTGTGCTGTTTGGTAAAAAAATTTAAAAGTGTTGTGAGATAGCTGAGGTGTTTGGTAAAATGACCATAAAGGGTATAAAACCCATTTTTAAAAAATTAATAAAAATAGAAAAAATGGATCTAGAATTACTTATCTTGAGATAGAGATTATATTGTGATAGTTTTTAATTTATTTTGTTTATTATATAGAGTAAGAAAATTAAATTAAAATGAAAAAAGAGAGAGAGAGAGAGAGCCAAATGGTACCATTTGGCTGCTAGAGCAAAATGCTCCAGCCCGGTGCATGCCCAATTTGCATGTCTCCGACCTGGGCATCTTGAGAAGCCCATTCCCATTGGTGTTTACCAAACACCAAGCCTCTCATTTTCAGTGGCAAAAGTCCAGTTCAGCCACTGAACTGGACTACCAAACACCACCTAAGGGACACATTGTCTTCAATGTGGAGAAAGGACTGCAAAAGGGCTAAAACTAAAAATAAAAAAGCATAAAAGGAAAGGGACTACCCGGGATATGTGTAGCATGAGCAGGGAGGTCATGACGGACGATCATTCAAGACCTGGTAGGAGGAGGATTCCTCGGCACTCGTTGAGTGGCAATGGATTGAAGCAAAGGTATGGTGGACACAAAGAGGTTATTGTTGCAAACTAACGCTCTGTCTCAAGGAGAGTTGGCACAATTTGTGTCGTTTTGGGCAAGATGGAAGTGTGCAGCAACAACAATAGTAACGGGGGCAATATGTGGCGACTGGAGTTTGACAATGAGTTTAAGAAATTGGAACTTTCCTCCCACAAAGAGCCCTTGTTTATAGTCTTAGGCTTGACTCTTCAAGCTTCTGCCAACCAATTCTACTAAATATTTCCCATCCACTTAGTTTGATGTGAATTATTGCATGAAGTGGATGGTTTCTAGCAAAGCATCCTACAGGTAACCATGATATGATTCAAATTTTAATTCGGGTCCCCGCAAAACAAAGAGGAAAAAATTATTATGAGTGAAGGGTGATTCAAGAAAATGATCAATATAATCAATGAGTTTGAGAATCCCTCTTTCACACATAACGACATTAGAGCTCAAGTCCTCAATTATCTCCTCCTCATTCTCAATCTCCATCGACTTGATGTAGTGAAAGGCCTCCAAAACCTTAATCTCTCGAATGACTAAAGTGTTAGAATAGTTCTGGAGTTGATTGGGCAGTTTTGGCGGAACAACAACTCCTGCCTCCAGTTATGGATTTGCGTCTTGGGCAAGATGCACGTTGCAACAATTTGGTAGATTTGTGTTACTCAACAATGTGACTGCACTGACGTTGTACACCGTGTTAGCTTCAGGCTCTGAAGAAAAGCATCTTGGATCCTCCAATTTTAGCTAATCCGTAGGCATAAAAAGGTCCTCAATCCCATATGAATCATCATCATAGTCATAACGCTCAAATGACGAGTTCCAAAAAATAGCGGTAGAGAAATTCTCCTCTTCACTTAGATACTCGTCATCATCTAATTGCTGCAAATATTATTCTATGGGGGTGATAGGACGATTCGTGATCTGATTGGGCAGAGGTGTTGGAGTAAAAAATTATGGTTCGGGTGTTGGGGCAACGTCTAGGGCAAGCTGTTGATCCTTCTTATCCTTCTTAGTCTTAATCAACCTTTTGGGGAAAGGGGGTTGGGTTACCTCAATGATGTACTCTTTTGAGAATTATGACTTCTTAGGAGCTCGCTTAGGTGGGGGAGTTGTGGGGTAGACTCTGACTTCTAGCTCGATGTAAGCGTCAAGGGCAAGCTGCTCGGGTAAGTATGCGAAGTTTGCTTCAATGGCCGCTTGGAACCTCTGCCCCCTAATCTCCTGCATGGTTGAAGTCATCCCGTCATGTTTATTCACCATGTCAGTTACTATCACCATTAGTTTGTTAACCCAATTTTCTTGAGGCGGCCTTGCGTCTTGTGGAGGTTGTGGAGGCAGAAGATGTTGATAGCTAGGTTCGGGTTGCACTCTGTAGTTGAAACTTCCTTGGTTCCACCATAGGGGGTTAGGAGTAGATGTGTAGGAATCATAGTATGGGTCATAACTTCCCTGCGGCGGACCGTGAGATGTGTATGAATTATAGTACGAATCAAAATTCCCTTATGGCGGGCCATAGAATCCTCCATAGGCGGTCACGTTCCTTTTATAATAGTTTCCTGCATCAAAATACTAAGGGAAAGATGGTGATTGAGAGTAAGAATTAAAATTATACATTGAATAGAGAAATAAAAATTAAAAACAAAAAATCTAGAATCGTCTAGAGCAAGCCTTAACGCCTGTCCCCAGCAGCGGCGCCAAAATTTGATCTGTTGTCGAAGCCATAAAAAATAATTGTAACTTATCACTAGCTATAAAAAAGATTAAAGATAATGGTAAGAGGTTCGATCCACAGAGAATGACAAACATGTGAACTAGACAAAGACCAGATATAAAACAAAACAATAAAAGAAACAAAGGGGGGTTTTAGGGTTGAGAGTTAAAACTAATTAAACTAATTATAGAATAAAGGAGAAAATAAATAAGAGGAAGCTTTCCTAGCAAAGACAAATATTTGGTATTGATTCCAATTCAACCGATCATAGATTCAATAATATTCAATTCCTATCTTGTAATGCGCTATAGAGACCAGATATGCTTAGGTCTCCTACTTTCCTCATAATAGAAGCAACTCCAAGGTACGCTTATGGAGAGGCCTTGACAGTCCATCGTTCCCTGAGATACGTTTATAGGGCTCCTATCCGGACTGCCCATGAAGAGGAGGAAAGACACACCTAGGGCGAGACACTCAATACGTTCGAGGCACTACCCTAATGAGTTATTTACTCTAGTCAAATTGGACTGACATCCTAGTGACTTTGATATAGGCGCCTACTCTATCAAGTAGCTTTGCATAAGAGCTACTGCTACAAGAACGACGGTAAATAGCAAGGGCAAGACAGAGATTGATTAGACCATAAATCAAGCACAAGCAATATTGACGTTTAAATAATAAATAAATACTAGCACAAAAATATATTAAGCACAATCTGATCTCACGGTCGAATGAATCAAAAACCTTTAATTGTCTTTACTAGAAAATCAGAATTAGTTCCACAAAAAAAATATAAACAAAATATAAAAGAAGAGGAAGAAGAAGAGGAGAAGAGAGGAGAGCTGCTCCAAAGTCACAGAAGAAATAAAAACGCTAAGTGGAACCCCCGCTCTAAATCCTTAAAAGTCTAAGTATATATAGTAAAATTTAGAAGTCCTCCTCCTAATTAAACTAGAAGTCCTTCTTCTAATTGAACTAGGTGTTTATTTAATGCTCCTTGATGAGATGGACACATGAGAGAAGAAATCCCACTCCATTGGACTTTCTCTTTCTGAATTTTCCTTTTCCGGACTTTTCATATCCGGATTGGACTTCCAGTGTATACGAACAATCAGCTGTGAGGCCTTGACGCTGACTTTCTCATCAAAATTCAGAAAATAGCATGCAATTCCACAAAACTCTTCCTAATGTCCATATCTGCAAATAGGAAGGAAATAAACACTAATTAGTAGCATCTAAGTCTAAAGTGGACAGAAAATAGGTGGCAAAATATATATAAATAACATACTATCAACCGCAAATGGATAAATTTGTGAAAAACTAACAATTGCGTAGAATAACAATCACATACATATATTTTAGGAGAAACTTCAATTTCATCCCAAAGGTATCCGTGTTTTTTTCCTTTAGTTCTCTAGGTACAAAACCATTCAATTTAGTCCCAGATATTATCTACCTTGATTGTTTAAACTTTGCATTTCTGAAATATTCTTAGTGATATTGGTGAGAAATTATGAAACATTTGATACATAATGTTCTTGGTACCACTTTTTATTTAAATTTTGAAATTGTTTAAAACCAATTGTTTTTTCAAGCATTGTATGGAAGTTGTGTTGAAAAAAAGTAGGCATTCAGTGTGTATGAATCTTATTTATTTGTATGAAATTGCATGAGTATAAGTATTAGGATACTAAGATACTAACCGAGACCGGTACTTTGTCTAAGATCAATACATCTCGTATCAATAATGAAACTAAAATGCTCACTAATACGAGCTTAATAACATTGGTCTAAACTTTTCCTTTTATTCTGTAGTTAGTGACTTTAACAAAAGAATATGATATGGATTGAAGGAGGGAATCGACTACAATAAAAGTTCGAGCATTCGACTTCTATGAAGATAAGTTCCTTATTCAAGAAAAGAAGTCCAAGACATGTAAGAAGCTTGAGTTGCAATTATTTATTGGTGTATTTACTTCCCATGATTATTTCCAATATATTCCTAAGTGGTAAGAATCGAGTAAGGTTTGGAAAACAAGATTTGATAGAGAGGTATGGATGGAGCTTATTTAAGTGTACTAAAATTATTTATTTTATTTTATATAATTTTAGGCAAACCAAGGAAGCGAAAAAGATGAAGTTCTAGTGAGCTAGTTCAAGGCATGGTTCAAAGTCAAAAGACTGGTATCGGTACAAGCAGGAATCTCTTTTTTGCTTTCTTTACAGCTGGCCTTAGTTAAAGAAGAGTTCCAGCTTCTAGCTAGCCCTACTGAGGTGGTGATTTGACTCCACTTCTAAACCTCAATTCCTTTCGTGAACTACGACTAGTAGCTCACTCATTTCTCTATCACGCACATAGGTTATTTGCGATCCAAGTATAAGAGTTCTTATGAAGATTCGTAATCCTATTCGGAAGAGAAATAAGTTTATTCAATTCTTTAATTTTATTGCTTTAATTTTATGGGTCTATTGCTGGACTGTTGTTTAATTAATTAATTAGGAACAATAGTACAAAGTCAAAGGTCATGCGTCAATTAAAAGTCCTGGCCTTGTTGGTGCGCGGCAATGGGTTCCGCATGAGTTGGTCTTTTGTCCAAATCCATTTCGCGCGCGCGCGTCTTTTACTTGTTTGGTCCAAGTGCGTGTCTTTTATTTAATTTAATTTAATTTAATTGTAGTCGAATCTAAGTCCTAGTGGATTTGTTTCCACCGTTTATAAGTCGTAGGGTTTCTTATACATATGTTACTACGTGCCAATTAATAAAGTAGATGATTGATAAATACGTTTTGTAAAATATCTTATTTTTGGTTCCTTCGAAGAATTCTTAAGTAGAATTGATTAAAATTTGATTAAGTAAAACAATTTCTTCCCTATCATTTAATCCGTTCTAAGATTCTAAACATAAGTTAGTTTAAAAATTTAGAAGTTTTGAATCGAGATTTTAATTGATTATCGAATTAGGATTTTAATCATCCATTACTGTTGAGTTAAGAACTTAATTGGATCAGTTGATTATTTATTACTGTTTGAAAAGAGTTTTTTGAACAAGATCAACAACTAGCGTTCCCTAATAAATTAGGGACGTATTAGAATATGTTAGAGGTAATGTGGTATTGTTGGGTGTAGATCATTATTTGTTGTAGACTGTGTCCAACTCTTATGCACAACCACAAATATAATGAGAAAGTTGTCATTAGTAGATCCGAAATGTAACTATGAATTTATTCCCAAAAGAAAATATAATTTTTAATAGAGCATGACATCAAAATAAGATGCTATGACCGTAAATGGATAAATCTGTGACAATCTAACGGTTGCGCGGAATAACAATTGCATACATATATTTTAGGGTAAATTTCAATTTCTATCACAAAGGTAGAATTTCTTCCTTAAGTTCTCTAGGTATGAAACTATTCAATTTAGTCTCATATATTATCTACCATTTTCATTTTAGTCCTTAAAGTTTGAATGTTTTTTCTTCTAAAAATGAGAAAATAAACAGAAAATAAAGGACATATCCTCCCAAAAATGAAAAAAATAATAGTGTATTTCTTCACTCATTGGCATAAATAAAAACAACAATTACAGTTTTATCACAAGGACTAAATCAAAAAAGGTATAAAATATCTGGAATTAAGTTAAATAGTTTCATACTAGGAGGACCAAACGAAGAAAACAAGAAAACTTACAGGTTGAAATTGAAATTTCCCCTATATTTTATTTTCTTTTTCTTTTTGGTATTTACAAAGTAGTTAACCAAAATACGTAGAAACTAGGGTACATTAGTTTTGTGAACGCTATTCAACATCATAGTCACCACAATAATCTGGTACCTAATGCTGTTACCAAACAAGTAGGCTACAAACTTCTGTCCTTGAAACTCCAAAAACTATCCAAAAATCCATGACTTCTCCGGTTTACCGTTTATGCACAGCTTGAGAAATAAGGTAAGAAAAAACAACAACAACAAACAAACAAAATCCAAAGATCTATGAAATGTTAACTCCACTAAGAAAAAAGGCCACACAAACAAGAATACCGACCTCTTTGAGGTACGAACAGGACATTCAAAAGTGTACAATGCCTGATTGAAGTATATCTTTCCCCATTTTGTTTCTGCACGACTGGAATTCTAAATTGAATGATTTTTCCATTTAAAGTTAAAATCCCCAGTGAATGAATAGAGAACACATTAACTTATAAGGAAATCTACCAGCTCGTAAGCGCATTCCCTAAAAAATCAATTCTCATCTAAGTGCTGTGCATGCTGATTAAAACAACCGCCTGTATTCCCCATTCTACAGCTTAGATCCTGTGAACAGTATGAGTTTCCGTGTTCATTTGATACACTCCCCGTTTCTGCACGGCACATTTCACCCCTTGACTTATCTCCGATGTGACCCCCCCACCCATTCCTACTGCGAAGCCAAGGAGGCACTTTATTCCACTTCTGTTGCCTAAAGTACCTCTTTCCTAAATCATAGGATGATCCTTTTGGACGTTTATGTGTTTGATGGTCATTTGCACCTGGGAAATCTGTCTCTGGTTGGCTAGCACCGGTTGTGCTAGGATTGTTCTCATTTGGACAGCACATAGCTGGGTCATGGGTGTCCAGTGCCCTCTGTTCTGCACTTTCATTTATGACCATAGGGTTAAGAACACAATCAGCTGCTTCTTTCCTATTGCAGGGAAACAGGGGAAACGGGGGCAGTGGTGGAAAAGGATGGAACGGCATTCCAGGAGCAATAACCCAAGTCTCAAAATCGTTAGACTCTGGTGAAATGCATTTCTGTACAATTGGCAATGGAACTCCATACGACATGGGCAACCTGGATATGAATTTAGTCTGAGGCAGCCCAACAACCACATCAATTGGACCTTTCAAAGGGGGAACACTTTCGTCAGTAAGATGATTACCAATTGACACAGGCTTGGGTGATGAAAATCCAGGAGGAAAATCCTCAAGCAGGTTCAGCCTTATATCAGCGCAGCCAACTCCATCTTGCAGACTATAATTGCGAAAACATTCCCGGCAGTAACTGTATTCTTTACTTGCATTATCTATAGGAACTAGCACATTACCAGTGTTTTCCTTGGCTGGTTGATCCCATCGGCTTTTGCGCTTGCGAGTTTTAGTACCATTACGCACACAGGGTATAGAACTCCCATCGGAGATGGCAGTGTCCCCAGATGATGTTGCAAGCTTGGATTTCATGACACAGTCTACTGCTTCTGAGTTTCTTACAACCTGATCATGCAACGTACGAGACCTGTTGTAGTTTGGACTTCTGTGGAAATCCATCCTTCCATCTTCCCTGTCAATATAACTAAATCTTCTGACATGTCTAGGGATCCATCTGTCTCTGAAACTTCGCGCAATTTGATGAACCTATGCATATCCAATAAACTCATTAAGCAAGACTTACTATAAAGACTAAAGGCAGTCCATGGTGCACAACACATGCAATTTCATTCACAATTTATAACTAACTCCCCACTCATTTTATTATTTATAAGTTTGCTTTCTCCAAAACGTTTCCCCTTTCCCTACATCTTCCTCTCCTGACAATTTAATGCAAACAAATCTTAAATAGTTTGGTACCAAGGGAAGATTTTACTTACACCAGGTAAAAGAAAAATATTGGAAATCTAAAGTTAAAAATTCAACTACTACACAGAAAACCTTAATGCATCAAACCTAAAAGCTGCATCACTACACTTGCAAGGTAAAGCCTAAGACCACAGTACTAAGCAACAATGCTAGAAGCTGTTAACCTTGTATCCTTCAAAAAGTTGAGTTTTTCAAAGAGACCATACAACAAAATAGAGGGAGTACGCAATATAAAGTGGAAAATATAACTTTGGAACCAGTTATGAAGGAGATTCACAAAGAAAATACCTGCTTATCATCATGCTCTGTCAGGGACAGCATTGATTCTGTAAACCTGCATAAATAACAATACTCATGACCATACACCAATTACATTCATATAAGAGAAAAGCCATTGTTTCTAGTTTGCCTGTAGTTTGCCTGGCACAATTTAACAGCTGAAAGAAAACGACAGATAACAGTAGACATCCAGGTGTCTCTAAACAGGGTCTATATCTGGAGATACCCTTACAGCGAAGGAAACATCAACTTGCCTGAAAATTATATTACATAATAATACTTTTAATTTTGCCAAGTAGATTTAATTACGACTCTTCTTATAACAGCTGCAAACATAAAGCTGAAAGACCATGGAAGAAATAAAAAAGGACCTGATAATATACATACTGCCCTGTTATTTAAAATCCACGTCTCACAATGTGATTAGCAAATCAAGCAACACACCACTATCTCTTTCTATTAATTATAATAGTGAAAAGCTCCCCTATTCGTCAGCAAAGCAGGATTAGATCACAAAACAAAAATCAAAGTGTATCTAACCTTTCCATTCCAGGGCAAGGAGGACCTCCATTAATATGTTCTTGTGTCAGTATCTCCCTGACCGCTAGATACTCTATAACCTGCAGAAAATTAGTGAGCATTCAGCTGTATTATTTCATATCCCTTATAACTTCCATAATAATTTTACTATGAGTTCTACAAAGGAATCTCCGGGAAATAAATAGAGTTCAAAGGTTTTTAGAAGATATATGTCAAATACAATTTTAGAAGCAACTTAAGGCTAAAATAAGAGCACCCAAACCCCTTTTCTTGCCTACACACATACGCAGACTGGGAAACAGTCATGCTTGTCGGCTTGTAAAAACACTATCCACAGATCTCAATCAATGGGAACCATGAGAGGTAAAGCCTTTTCTTACATTATGTTTTCCTCTCTTAAAACTATCAATGGACGACATGCATCAAAATGGAAAGGACACGACAATAATAATTCAACTTTAAAACAAGGATGCATGTTTTGGCATATATTTGTCTAGGTAAACTTCTAAAAGTCAATTGGTAGCAAGATGAGAGATTTTGCATCAATGATTAGAGACAAGCAGCACCTTTAGTAGCTTCCGGAGAATTGGGATCTTTTTGAAATCTCTCCGGTACTGCTTCAATATATTGTGGAGCATCCGTAACCCTGAAAAGCGAGAAATAGTCATTTCCCACACAAAAGGAGGTGCAATTAATAATGAATCCTTCTATGAAACAAGTGGAAAGAAACTATACCATTTTTGTTAATTATATCCACCAGTACCACTCGAGACCTAGTCTTCAAAAGTGCATCAAGGATCATCGAAAGTTCTCGATTGCTGCCAGATTAGATGAGCTAACTTGAGAAATGAAGACCTCAAGAGTCATGGAAAACAGTTCTTTAAATTGCAAGGAAAAGAAGGGAAGCTAACAGGTTCTCACCACCACTAACTTTAGAAGGAAAATATAGTTACCTCTGAATGGCTTCACCATTTCGACTAGCACCAGAAGCTGCAGTTAGAAGCAGAAGTTTCAAATAGCCTTTTGGAGAATCCTGTCAGAAACATATACACAGTCACTCAAGAAACAGAAATTTGTCACGAAGTTTAGAAACATAACAAATACTCAGTATAAAGTAAAATGTCCCTAGAAAAATCTAAAAACCATGATGCTTATAACAGGGAATTCAAGAGTACTTTCTTCAAAGAAAAATCCCCTTAAACATCTCGCTAACATTGGGAAATGAGGCATACAATATTGTGCAAAATGCAAAAGGTAAAAAAAATTGGGTGGGAGATGGTAAGACAGATGTTTATGCACAAAACACAAGATGAAATAGTGATGTCATAAGGCACCGCTACAACATTGTAGCATACAGTTAAGAACATATAAACATGTCCAAGTATCGCTCACTTTTCGCTTGCTTATGCCACCATCAGCATCCAACAACTCATTCAACTTCTCTTGAACTGCAAAGATATAAATCATTCAATTAACTGTATAAAATACTCATTTGATCAAGATCGGGAAAGAAGGCGCCTAACCTGCTTCAAAGCGACAATTGGATGTACTTTCCACTAATTTTTTTGGTTTGGTTGTCAGGAGCTTAGATTTGTTAGCGATGATCGGAACTCTAGTAGTAACCTTCCCTTTCTTAACACACCCAGATTCACGTGATGTTTTAATAAAAAATTGAGATTTCACAAAAACCCGCTTGTCTTCAGCTGTAGTAGACTTGGATTTCCTATTAACTACAGTGCTATCAGAGGATTTGCTAAGCACTGTACTAGGTGATGTTTCCTCTGCACAAAACGAACCTAAGGTTTTGCCTTTAGTTTCTTCATTGGAAATCTCTTGCTGAACAGCTGATGCAGGTTTATTGGATGTATCTTCTTCAGATGGAACTGTTTCTATAAGTTGATTTCCATGTATTTGGGAGAGAGCCGATACAGATTGGTTTACAGAATCCACAGCTTCAGTGGGAACATCCAATTTCCCAACAGCTATTGTGGGATTCTTCATTTTATCCCCATCAAAGCAACTGGTTTCAGATATTGTATTGTCTATCCCATCTCCATCATCAATCATTACAGGTTCAGGAAATTCCTCATCCGAATCAACTTGATCTATTACTTCAGAGCTTGTTGGATCTCCACCTATATATCCTCTACATTGAGGTGAACCACAATAGCATTTTTTGGCAGCAGCTCCAACTACTCTTACATAGTTGTAGTCAAATGTCAACTCTTCACCCTGCCAAAAAAAACCAGCTTATAGGAAATATGCTATAATCTAGCAAATACAAGAATAGGAAGAGCTTAACAAAAATAAGCTCAAAGAAAGAGTGTATATTATTAGAAAGGCATATGATCTCCAATGCATTCTGTGAAAACATCAACTGATATAAAACCTGTAGTCCCAGAATAATGAAATTTATTTTGTGCTAAACTTCAAAGTCACACCTTCAGTATAAGCCATTCTGCACCACTACAACCCCACCTAGTTAATTCTCTATGAATTCTATTACTTACAGAGGTTTTTCTCCTCTACACATAGCTCAACAAACCTCAACATGTGCTCACAGGAAAGGCATTACACTTTTCATTTTTCAATTTACCCTTTTCATTTTTACTTTATTTTAAATTTAGAACTTTTATTTTAATGATAAATGTTAAAAAGGAAAAAAAACATCAATTTATTTCAACATGCGACTAGAATTTTACTAAGTGTTTGTGAAATATTTGACTCCACATTCAAATTAAAATCGAAAGAGTTTTATTTCGTCAAAAGGACAAGAATAACTATAAATGTTTGGACAATGGACATATCTATACAATATCATACTATAAAATAATAAGCAAGGATGTACACAGATGTCATCTTTAAAATCCTAGGTTCCATCAATTAGTCAAAATGGAGACCAGACAATTGAAAATATTAAATACTTCAACCACTATTAAATCAAGTAGGTTTTGGAAGCAAAACTTCCTTATACAACATGGGCAACCACTATTTTCTCATTCCTCGATCAGTACCCGCTGCACTATGTCAACCATCATCCTCTATAAGCCATTGGGGAAAACAATAGGGTCCAGCATTGCCATGGTTTCTCACCTTCCACTAGATTACTTCCACACACTTTCCATCATAAAAGAGCTTAATCCACACAGCAGCAGGTAATGAATGAGAGAAATAGATGCACTTATCCAGCAGACTCAAATGGAAACCATAACACCAACTACTTTAAGTTGAGAAGGCATACCTTCTTAATATCCCTTAGTGCAAATAATCCAATACAAATTTCTCCATTGACCACCCACTGTCAACCAAAATTTTAGTCAAGAACTGTAAGAAGAAAAATAATACAAGGACAAAGCTGAGGCTACTAGCACCAGATATAATCAAATTCAAATGTATAGACAAAAAATATAAACATAAGTATACTGTTCAGAAACTAAAGATGAGTCATCCATCATATGTCCCTGAAGAGACACAGATGAGGCAACTAGCACCAAAGGCAATAGCATAAAGACTAGGTATGTCAACCCAGTAATGCAGAGGAAAAAGAAAGGTCAAATCAAAGATATCGAAAAGAAGTAAGAGAAGCCAGTTCAATTTCATTCTCTAAACAGAGATGCTCTTTTAAAAAGCAAAGGACACCACATTTCCTATGGTTCATTGCCACCACTGTACAAGGAAAACCACTGTCTCATGGAACAAGTAAATATCAACAGTTCAGTATGAAAATCTGGTCAGAAATATAGCACTTTAGAACTGTGTGCAACATAAAAAAATCCAAAGGCAACATTATAGAAACAAAGTGTACACAAATAAATAAAAATAAGAATCTCAAAATGCAAACATGCACCAAGTACTTGCCTTTTCAGTACGGCAATTGGGATCACAACTATGGTTAATGAAACGGCCTAGATTCCCTTTTGCGGATGCATCAATAACCTGCAAAATGAAAAGAATAGTGTTAATGACAAACTAAAACAAATATGACAATCAGACCATACGGTAAGACCACTACAAACCAGAAGAAAGGAGATCAAAGACAATCGCACACTATTCAGTGTAAACAGCATGTTCATAGTACAATAGATGACATAAAATTTCAGAAAAGATGATGAATTTGTAATAACTGTGTAGTCACACATTTCCAGTGTTAGAGAAAAAGGTTACATATCTGGTGCACAATCCAGGGGCAGGCGCCAAAAATTATGCTTCATTATGTGCAAATGTAGAATGATTTAGACAGCAAAAAAGTATGGTTCACGAAAAACATAATAATGGGTTTACTGATATAAGGGACTGAGGAAATCAGTGCAAACAACACGGCAATTAAAAGATCATTGAGCAGGAAAAGCTAGTTCTAGAAAATGATTACGGATGGAAAGCATTGAATGAAAGAAGAACAGTATCATTTGTTAAGCTTTAACTGAAGAAGACTGATCAGATGTATAAAGAGCTGGAAAAGAACATTCAAGATGAAGCAAGGTTAAATGCCAACACTTTGGAGCAAATCAGAATAAATGTTTGCGGGCTGATTATTCGGATGATCTGACTATGAGTTTAAGGATCATTCTACTTTGAATGGGTTGAATAAAACAAGGGAAAAGATGACTTCTCAATATTTAGCAGGTCTACAACATTCCTTGACGGCAAAATGAAGTGCATAGCATCATCATATGCTGAACCCTTTTGTTAGAAAGAACTAGTGTATCAAGAAGTATCGACGTGTGTGATATCAAAGGAGAAGTAGTGAAGGAGCTGTCACAGTGTTCAAAGACTAAAATAAACAAAAAGCCACTAGGAGTAATAGTTAAAATGGGGTAACCTAAGTGATGTAAATAGGAATGCTAAGGGCAAGGAGCAGCTGTGTTGAAGCACAAAACAGTTGTTGCAGGAGTTTCCTAGGCCAGTGAGTTACATTTACAATGTATCAACAGCAACCAAGAGATCACTTCTTTTACTTATCCGAGGAAGGGTGAATGAATTGGTTGGAGGATATCAGGTGAGCATTAGGCTTACTCATAATGCCTATTATGAAGATTGAGGTGTTGGGATTTTTCCATTTGAAAATAAGTTTCTTTTAGCATGGAGCATGAAGAACAACATGCTTCTAATAATTTGAACTCATTTATAATCAGAACTTCAAAACCAGGTAGATAGTTTGATGCATGAATGTCGTAAATGGTGGACTTTGGCAGGATTTATGTAAATGTGTTCTGGTTGTCCTTCAGCCTAACAATGCCTTTCTCCTCAACGGTCTCCAAACTTGTTAAGGAGCTACATTCTGAAAGCCTACTTTTAGTCATTAGCTTATGAGTATTTAAAATTTAATAGATCTGTTGTTTCACGTTAACTTTCAGTTTGGTTCGCCTGACAAGAGTCAAGGGTACCTTAGTATTTTCAAGGTTTGCTGAAAAATTCTGAAATTCTCGTATTTTAATTTTTTATTCTAAATAGGAAGAAGGGGCCTTCACTTTAGGTTCAAGTCGACTGTCTTGTAACATATATGTTAGGAGTCCAAATTCTGGTCCTATTACTATTTGTTACGTCACCATAAATAAGGATGTGTGTAATGTTTTATTTTCAAAGTTGAGGCTTTTAGCTCTCTTTGTGATTTGTGTGATTACAATTCAACCCCTTCCTAGGTAACCCCCTATTGTGAGTCTCTAGGTTAGATTTTATGTTTCGTTTTCCTAGCGTACCCTTTTCTGTTAATTTCAATTTCGTTTTATTACTTCCAGCCAGCATTATATCCACCAGACAAACCCAAATCCCTAAATCAACCTTCAATGCTATTCCCTATAACCTTAGCCTTTATCAACCTAAAACCATATAATTGAATGACCCTATATTAATCCTTTTGACTACACAAAACGTGCAAACATCGGGTGCAAACTGATATTAATGAAGCATATGAAATCTATACTGTACACAAACAACATACAGCACTGATAGATCCTACGGGTAAGTTTTATGTATGAATTTTAAACTCGTGAAGAGATTGAACCAAACTGTTGATTGGTGGACAGTATCAAACAAAGATAGAGTTGATAACTTGTAGACAACTAAACTGGAGTTGGGGAAAAGAAAAAGGAAAAACAAAATACATATACACAGAAAACCTTAATCTAGGTTTTCATGTACCAAATGTTAGCCACTTTGTAGTGATTTGTTTCTCTACCTGTCAAACACCAAATTGCAGAAAAAGGTACACTAATTACTCATCTCCAAAGCATCTAAGAGCTAACAGCCCCCTAGATGAATAGAGACCTCTGAAAATTTTAACAAAACATGAACTGTACAACTAAAAAAGCAGCAGTAATTCACGCCAAAGACCCAGAAGCAAGGGTGTTCTGCTTCTAAAGCTCTAAGAACCACTACGAGAACGTTTCAAATGATTATAACACTTGAAGCTACCATCAATAGTGCTGCCTAAAAATCAAAATTGAAAGTATAGAATTATAAAGGAAAGGAACCAGTCATCAAACCTCACTGCCATCCAATGTCATGAAGTAGAAATGCTTATGACCCCTAAAAGCATACTCCTTTTGCCGAGCCTCATAAGTATGCATATCAAGTACCTGAATGATTAGAAGCTTTATGAGATGACAAAAATACACTGGACAAGCAGTCACAGGGAGTAATTGAGGAAGATCAACAAGATTAAAAAAAAAAAGGGCATAAAATATTGATTTAATTAATAGAAACAACTAAACATCAACTAATAGATGGTCCACTTCTGCTCAGAGCATAGTTTGTTTCGCAAATGTGTATTCATAGAAAATTGTCAAAGTGGCTGGTGTGTTACTAGTCGCCTTATATTAACATGATCACTTTTATCAACTGTACGTTATATGATTAAAATTAGGAGGCATATTGTACGTGCTAATAACAAATCTAAGCATTAAAGGCTTGCTGTTTATCTGAAGAATAATGAGGCTACCTCTCCAACATATTCTATTAGAAATTGCCCTTTCGTTATATCATCTTCCATTCGCAGTCCAAAACCTTTCTTCCCACATCGACCCCACCTCATTTTAGTATAACTACGCTTTTGAAACTGCAGGAAGCATTTAGCATGAACTAAATCTCCTGTCACTATCAAATAAAAACTATTATGAAAAATAAGAGAAGTGCTATGCACAGAAGGTAGCAATAGACCTGTTGATTTGAACAAAGGTCCCCACATGGGCAAGTTCCTTGGACGCACTCAATGTTAAGCATTCGATTCAAACATTCATCACCGCAACCTAAGGAACCATCTCGAGGTGGTTTGCAATGACAAACCATTATCTGCTTCAATAAACCAAAAATATTAAATCTAGGACTGTAAATAAGAGATGCCAAAATCTAGAGTTGTAGCATAACAAGACACTAATACTTTTCAACATGTATATTAGACAGCAGCATCTTAATGCCATCTGATTATGTGTTTCTACATCCACGGACATTTCTAAACATCATCTTGAGCTAATCTAGTGTAAAAGTCATGGATTGCTACCTGAAGAATTTAGTATAGTCCTGATAGAAAATATAAATTTCCACCATCATTATAAATAGAGCCTGAAACACGTTTTTCAATATTTCAGAGGAGCCATAGCTTCATACAATGCACAGGGGAGGGGGGAGCAGTTACACGGAGACAGAAATATTCTTATATCATTTCTCTCTTTATTCTCTTTTGTTATAGGAACTGAATTTGGGACCAACCAGACATGGCACTCAAGGAATGACAATAGAGGAGGATGCCCACAGCATGCATAATAACCAGACCAAGGCACAAAGACTACAAACAGATAAAGAAACCATATAACAACAACAATAACAAATGATAATTGCAAGACTGAAGTCACAAAACACAACTAAAAGTTCATCCAAGGAGGAATCATGATATGACATAGTGTACCTACATTAATTAGGTAAACAAATACACCTGAACAACTATGACAGTACATGTCTGTGTATCAAACGTATTGTATATAACTCTTGCAGACATTATATATTGAGATTGCAACAGCAGTTTATCTGCCTCACATCATCATTTGCTGATATGTATTTCCAAGGAAGCAACATACTCCTTATCTCTACAGTAAAATAATTCCACGGAGATACAAACCATGCAAGCTCTATTGTGGTACCAAAAGGATTGGCAGAAAATTAAACAACTACTATCAATTTGCTCGCAGTTTTGTCATGGCCACCTACCATACTAAAATAGTAACTCAGCCAGGTCTAACCATGACCCAGTCTGCTGACAGAGGCCGCAAACATCTGATAGAGAGTCCAATCAGCCATAAATCTTAAGGTACAAACATACATTCTGTTCTAAGATTCAACTTTTATTTCTTTCCATATCCTTGTAATGTACTAGAAAGGCACAGTTCTCATTAGCCTACCAAAAAATCCAACATATTGGCATGTGTTACCACAAGATAGACAATGGAAAATTAGTGAGTAAAGTACGCACCTCATCAATAGTTTGACTTCTACGGTTACGGTGCAGAAACTGATTGGTTGTAATGCGCGTGAATTCATATTCCTTGCAAACTGGAGGAGAAAATTGAAAAGAGTTAGACTTTTAGAAAAATAACATAAAACCATTAAGACGAGAAGTGAAGCCCTATCCAGTCTTGTTATCTGGTCATCACCACCAAATGTCATATACCTGATGTCTGCCTATATTCTAATCCTCTCTCATTTGAAGCAAAATCATAAGTATCTTCCTCAGCATCTGATATCCCCAACTCCGCATTGATTTCTGCATTTGATTTCTCCTGGGGTATGGAGCAACCGGTAAAAGCTTCATCTGTATTGTCCTTACAGACCCTTTAAAAACAATGGAGGTAAAAAAAAACAGACAACTGCTTTAGAAAGTAAAAAGATTAAATGGTGAAGCAATGGCTAGTATGAGGAAGTATGTGCATGAAATTGAAATGCTTCAATACAATATTGATGACTAAAACATCCAAATTGAAACACTGACGAGCAAAAATCTGCCATTAATTTTGGCAGCACAAAGTCATGTTGCAAGCCATGTCATAAGAAAAATCTGAATCTTAAATGCTTTTGGAAAGAAGTATGGAAACCAAAGTTTATATTCCATAATTACTACCCTGTAATAAAGAATAGCACACAAAGTAGTTTGCTTGATTCCCAAGTCAATTCGCAACATAAATTGACTGGTAGTTTCACCATCATATAACATTAAGACAAGCAACTTAAGCAGGTATTAAATGTCTAGATAAAACATAAAGTCAAAGCATGTGATATTTATAAATTTAATTTGCAGCCGTTAAAAACAAAGTAAGCAATGCATGCTACAATTTGACTTCTGAGATAATAGACTGTTTTGAGATGATACACTTTTAAGAAGAAAGTAACTAAAACATGCAAGGAGTATAAGTACAGGCTATTTTGACATCCATAGGTAAGATATTTCACTATGTTGTGCCTATAGTTTCTTCTTGCTCTAAGATGGTGCTGCAACATTCATGTCCAAAGTCCTTTCATTCATCTTACCAATGTGACCAACTCTTCTCATCTTTCTAGGCTAAACCACATTGCAGGAACCAACTAACCCCTATAGTGAGGGTTTTTATTGTTCTACTAACTGCCGTAAGCAAATGCTAAAGATTCCTTCTACACACATGTGCCATTAGTTCTAATAGAGCATATTCCTTTTGATTTCTTTTTTCTTTTCTGACAGATACCCAGCAAAGACTGTGGAGTTAGATCTTTGTCATTTCCAGTGCACCAGGGCTACATCCAAAAGCCTTGAAGAATTCTTTATTTGAGCTGCTTTTAGGTTTTAGGAAGAGAGAGACTTCAAGGACCTTAAGACAACAGGAAGTTCACACAGATTTGGTTTTCTTAGATAGAGAAACATTCTAGAGATTTTCCAGAAACACCGGTCATCCAACCAATTAATTCAGAATAAGTGGCGATTATTGATTCATTAATGTGCTCTGCAACTGTGGTATTGAGTGCTCCATAGCTGGTCCTTGAACCAATTGGGGAGCTATTTTTTGTTAACATTCTGATCTTAATGCGGAGAATGTTTCTCTTCCTTTTTACACCTAATCCTATCTCACCACCCAATCAAAACTCTTAGAATGTTTCTCTTCCTTTTTACACCTAATCCTATCTCACCACCCAATCAAAACTCTTTGTAGTTTAGAAAAGTTTACATGCACAAGTAGAACTCGAGAACGCGGCAAAAGGAAGGGGGGAAAGTTATAAGAAATTGAAGACAATAAAACCTTTCAGAAAGGAAAATGTTACCACTGGCAATTGGTATGACCAATAGAATCTACAAGTGCAACAGCAATGCGCCTCCATTTATGACATTCATCACAACGCACCCAAGCACTATCCACAGGCAGACATTGGTACACTTCACCACTGGACGCTATGTCCAAATTAGTTACATCTACAGGGGTGATATCAGGTTCAGAATTGGTTTTCCCAATGTCATCTGCAAAACAGGATTTCATAGGAAAGAATAAAAGGACCTTAAACCTTCCAAAGTCTGAAAACAGCTATCAACAGCAATGGGAGCAAAATAAAAAAGCATTAAAAAAGTATGTATGATCAACATCCAGTACCTGTGGTTAGATCAGCTTCAACTTTGCAAAGAACATCATCAGAGCTGCTATTCCCCTTCTCTTCGTTCATACTAATAGACTTCCAGCCATCTCCCCTCTCTTTATAACTATTTCCCCCCCGGCTTCTTCCAGAACTGGATACTTTTGACTGCCCCTTTTGCATTACATCAACTTTTCTTAGAAGTTGATGCCCCTTGGACTTGGCTAAAGGAATCAGATGAGTGGAATCCTGTGATTCTGACAGCTTAAGTCCAACATCCAGGGCAGAGCATATTTTAGCTTCTGTATGGGTGTTCATATAGGTTTCGAGTTCAATCCCCGTCAAAGATGGCAAATGCTCCTCAGAAAATTCCTTACTGCTCCATGAATTTGTTGAAGCATTTTCACTAGCAGATGAAGTAAGGATCTCACTAGAGAGAAACAGATCAGCCTTTCTCTGCCTGGCCCCACGTTTCTTTGTTGGTTTGACCTTGTTTATGATTTCTGCGCAAGAGGGGCCATCTTCCTGAAAACAGTTACCTGTATGCAGAAGCTGATTCTTCTTCTTTCCCTTGGTACCAATGATAACACCTTCAGGAGCAGTAAAACCCTTAGAAGAAGGATCTTCATGAGATCTTGCAGCCACTTGTCTGTCAGGCACTAAATTTATGACTTCTGAATCAGGTGATGTTCCAGGATCTGAATACCCTTTCTCAATTACTGCCAAAGCTTCAACCTCTATATGGGAAGGAACCACATCCTCAGCAGCATCTCCAGCTGACTTCTCAGAAAAGACACTGCACTGCAAGTCCTTACTAGAGAAACGAACATGCACGATGGGAGCATCAGAGTTTGTCTTCTCCAGCTCATTGTCTAGACTCTGAACATGATTGTCGTTCTGTTCTTCTCCAACTTCATCTTCAACACCATTGCACAATTTTTTGTCAACAGAACTAGTTCCACGGTATGACTGAATCCCATCATTAGTAATAAAAGCATCAGCAGATAATGAAGTATCCAGTACCTCTGGGTCTGAGACCAAAATGTTCATACCATTTTGACCAACTTGATTCCCCAATTTAACTTTCAAGCGAATGCGACCGGTTGAAGCATAGTGCTCGTGGTTAGACCTTTGAGAGCTTCCACCTGCTCCATTCTTCTTTCGCTTTTCCCTCCTGTGACTGACTGTTGCATTATGTGTATCAACATTCTTGGTTTTATCAAATCCCAATCCGTTACTCAGCTTGAAATTTTGGGTAATATTCCCCAATAATCCCCAACTAGAAATGCGAGCGGGCCTAGAGAAACAGCTTCTCTTCCTTCTTGAAGCCTTTAAAATAATTTCAACACTTTCATGCTGGTCTGGCACTTCAGCCACATCCCTGGATTTCCTTACAGCCTGTTTTGTCAAAGTCTTCCGCCCTGATTTACTTTTTCTACTGCTCCCTTGAAAAGATATAATGTTATCACCTTTCCTTTCAGAAAAATATGCAATTTTAGCATCATCCCCTCTTTCATTGTCACTCTGCGAGGAACATTCCACTGCCCTTTTGTCATCCTGCTGAAGAAAACTACTTGGTGAAACTGTCAACAAGTCTGACAGCATCGCACTTGTTGTTGAAGGTAAATTGTGGTTGTCATTATCAGTCCATGTCTCTAATAAATCAACACTTCTATCCAAAATCTTTCCATGAGAGGTACAAACATAATTTTGCTTTTCACGTTCAACACAATTTCTGGAAAAATCATTTGCTGGCAAGACACCACTAGTACAGCCTGGAGAAGAAACAAGTTCATCACTAGTAACACCCTCTAATACATCTAAGACATCGCTTTTCTTTTCCATAATCACTTGAACACAACCACTCTTGTCATACTTCTGCTCATCTTGCTGACCAAAATTTATTGCAGAACTACTCACCAGGCTGAAATCTTCATGCATTTGCCAAAACAGTGACGACTCTAGGGCTTCATGAGGATTAGCTTCTGATGCAGCTAAATGACCAGCTTCCTCTTCCACAATCTGTTGATGAGCGACAAACTCCTTCTGGTTTTCTTCCTGGGCCATTTTATAGCCACTTGAAGGCACCATGCTGTTACAACCATCAGCCTCCACAGCAACCAAACTCTGACTTCTCTCTTCCATAATCCCCTGAACACAGCCAGTCTCATCATCCTTCCAGTCATCTAGTTGAGCATGATGTAGAGAACTATTATTAGGAATTAAATCTTCAGGACTCCGGCAGCGTGGTGAAGAAGCTCTATCATCAAACGTATAAGAGTCTGTTGTGCCTAAAATATGACTTTTCTTCTGTTGAACCATGCCATTCTTAGCAATCTTCTGGTCATCCAGTTGAGCACATGTTCTAGGTGAACCACTCACTGGCATAAATTCAGTATTAATTCCACAGCTCACTGAAGACACTATTTTATTATGGGTTCCAGGCTCCATGCCGCCACCTCTATTTTCTATTTTTCCAAAATGCAAACCATTCGTTTCCACATCACAATCTCCAAACCCATTCTGACTTTCATTCAAGCAAACCCCACTAATGACACAGTCTTCAGCCAAACCATCTAAATTTTCAGTTCCACCAACCAGACCAGTGCCCCTATCACCAGAAACAATCTCCATGCCTACATCACCAGACCTCACAAAGCCGGCATTATCATCTTGAAACATCTGAACAACCCCACTCCCGGCAGGGTCCATTATATGATCCAAGCAAGGCAGCAACTGCTGTTGCTCAGAATCATGATTGGCAAGAAATTCAGAGGACTGCTCAACCAAGGGCTGTGAGGGTTCTTGCATCTCAACAGAATTATGACATGAGCCCATCTAGCTCTTACCAACTATTTTCCTAACATATTAATGCATACTTATGATTAAAAACATATTTAAAGCCATAAAAGAGTCGCCAAAACTTAAATTTTACCAAACCCCAAAACAATGCGCAACAACCCTAATCACCTCCCCGAATAAAAGGCCTGTATCACTGTCGACTCCTCCCTCTCCCTCTCCCTCTCTAATCAAAAATGAAGACGACAGTACCTGTGCTCCACGACTAGCAAAGAAGATGAAGGAAAGAAAAACCCTAGAATCCAGCCTTGCTGCAGACAAAATCACACCTTGAGAAGGCGAAAGGATAATGCAGATAAGCAAAACACGCACATAAAAAAAAAAAACATAGCGACGTGAATATCGGGAGATTAAAACATGGAAGATGAGAATAATATTAGCGAGAGGAGGATGAACGGAAGAATACCTTGCAGCGACGAGAGCGTAAGAGATGAAGCCGTTGAAGCCAACAACAACAAAGATATAAAATACCAAATATAATAAAATAGGAAAAGGTAGCAATTAGACAAAACTAGTAGTATAATTTTTTATTTTTTTATAAGAATAAATAGTGAGTAGAATTTCTTTCTTTTTTTCCTTTTCACGGCAAAATAGAAGTTCTTCTTCTGAGAAGAAAAAAGAAAAACGGACTGCTAGATAGATGAGATGGAGAGAGAACGGGTTTGGTGTGGCAGTGTTGTCAAAAAGCAAGAGGACGCACGGAAGGAACAGCGAGACGTGTGTGCGCTTTTTGTGTGTGAGAGAGAGAGATTTGATGCCTTGGCTCACCGTTCACTCGCCTGATCGGGTTTTCTCAAAATGCGTGTTCCTCGAGGACTTCTCCGTCATTCTATTACAAATTTCTTTTATTATTTTGAAAAAAGAAAATAATCAATCTTACTTATTTTTTACTTTGTTCGATTTAATCGTGAAAACAAACATAATGGGAGACAAACTTCAAACCCCCTCCCTTTAGCATAGTTATCAGAACCGGACCAGATCGGCCGGTCCATCCGGTTCAATCGGTATTTTTTAAGTTTTCGGTTCGATTCAGCTATCGGACCGGATAAGCATGTGAACCGGGTTCAACCGGTCAAATTGGCCGGTTTTTTAAAAAAAATATATATATATATTTGATGGGCCGGCCCATTACAGGCATGGGCCAGCCCATCAGAGAGGCAACTAAAACGACGCCATTTTGAAAAGTCCCAAAACGACATTGTTTTTGGACTTTTTCAATTTTAATAATATTTTTTGATATATTATAAAATGCTACAGTAAAAACCAGCCGGTTTAATCTGGTTTAATCCGGTTTTATCGTCTAAGATTTACCGATTTAATGTGTAAACGGTTCCGGATGGACCAGCATCTACAATCCGGTTGAACCACCAAACTTTCGAAAACGGTTCGCTGTCCGGTCCGGTTCTGATAACTATGCCTTTTAGCTTAGCACCAAAAAATTTAACCACCAAAGCAAAGGAAACTTTTGATAAATAAATATATATATATATGCCGGTTCTTCCGGTTCTACGGTTCGGTTTAGGAATTTTGGTAGGAGCAAAACCGGACAAAAACGAAATTTTTTAATTATACTACGAGTAGAACCAGACTGAACCGAAAATTTTCAGTTCGGTCCGGTTCGGTGCAAAATGCTCCGGTTTCCGGTTCAGTCCGGTTTTCTTACACCCCTAAACTTCATTACATATGATTTTTTTTTACTTAACGAGGTTTCCGGTTCAGCATCTACTTATTTCCCCTTTTCCGCCTGTTTTCTAGGAGGAGAGAACTTTATATACTCTTCCTAGGGTTTTGAGAGGGAGGCGACTGCCTCTCTGATTTTGAATTTTCGATACATTTTCACATACATTTTGCTCCTTCGGAAACGAAGGATATTCCACCATTTTTAATACATTGCTATTTTCTTTTTAATTATGTATATGAGTAGGTGCCCTTTCTTTAGTAGAGGCAATAAGGCATGAACATGAATATGCATGAGATCTAATCATTCTTATTAATCTTTACATCTGCATTTAATTGATCTCGTGATTATTCTTAACGTGTTCTTTGTTTGATTCTAGGAGTAGCTAACCTAGAACCGAGTAGATGACGCAATTGTCATTCTCCTTGGTTGTGGATTATCGACCAAGGAGATCGAAGTAGACTCCTACGCGCTACTGGGCGTATCCAAGAAACGGTAGGGAGAAAGGTTAATCAGATCCAGTCCCGATTGACAACCGAGGATACTAGTCTGGAGTTGTCTTCCCCTAAGCCATTGAGGACGAATGCACCACAGAGGTGTAATCAACTCAAGCCAGCTGCCAACTCGGTAAACTCTTTAACTAGCAAGGTGCTGATTGGTAAGGCATCATCTCTAAGCGTACCTGAAGTGGTGTAGATACAGGAGGGAAGCAGCGGTTATAAGCGTATCTTGATCCTATAGCAACTCTATGGATTGAAGATGAACATCTCTGCATCGATGATTGTATATCTTGTCTCATAGCCGCCAGCCTCTACTAGGAATTCCTCTCATACTAGATCTCTACTCCCGAATTAATCTTCTTGACCAAGAATCTCATTCTTGGCTAGGGACATTGCATGCTCTATTTACTCTTCAATTTTAGTCCTATCACGAACACCCACATTTCACCTAAGTGTTATTTGGTCATCATAACTTCACACAAAGAATTGTACCATTGCTCTCTGTGGGTCGATCCTCTTATTGCTATCTACAAGCAATTTGTTCTTAGTAGCGAGTTGTAACTCTTTTATTTATTTTTGACGCGTTCGACGCTTAGTCAAATTTTGGCGTCATTGCGAGGGAGCAAACGAAAACTGATCTTTGTGTTTAATTATTTTATGACTAGGTATCGAATCCATGGATTCACCAATCGAGCAGCTCTAAGGGAGCTGAACTAGGTATCAGAGCAAAAGGCCTATTCCTGTCTCATTCACCACCGATGGATCACGACTAGACCATCAAGATCGACATTATCCACAGTTTGAAAAAGTTTCATGGTCATTCTAATGAAAGTCCCTACATCCATCTAAGGAATCTACACTTGGAATGTGACACCCTGAAACATACAAATGTTCCCATTGAGCGGGCAATGCTACGAGCTTTCCAATGGTCATTGGAAGATTCAGCAAAGAATTGGTTCCATAGTCTGCCCCACAACACTATAAGTACTTGGGCTCAGATGTCAGCAACCTTTTTGAGCAAATACTGGAATGCAAACAAAGCCGCAACAGCCAGAAAAAACCTAGTGTCAGTTGAGCAACGAATAAGCGAAAGTTATGGAGAGTATTACAAGAGATTCAACGAACTCCAAGACGTCTGCCCAACCCATAGAGTGGCAGATCATGCTCTAATTCAATACTTCTACGATGGGATGAGCCAGAAGGACAGAGAGAGAATCGATACAGCCGTCGGAAGATCTTTACAAGACTTGAGTCCAACCCGAGCTAAATCATTACTTTGAACCATGGCTGAAAATTGTCATAACAATAGCTCAGCAGATCACGCTACTCTTACTCCTCCTTTACATTCAAATAGATTAGAACATCAAGTTGCTGTAATTACTAACTTCATAAAAAATCTTTCTACAGGTTTATCAGGCCAGAAACGCGACTAAGGTTGGATCAAGCATGAGCCTAGAAACAATCAAAACAATGCACTACTACAGGTACCCACATGAATATCTTTCAAAGCTAACCAAGCTGCCCAAGCAAATATGCAAGCAACTTTAGCAGCCACTTTGGTGGAAATTCAGAAACACCTCAGCCGATTGATAGAGAACCACTGTCTTGATCTACAAGAGTTATCGCTCCCTTCTGTGGTGAGCAACCCTATTTATAATGTCAGCTCGATCAGTTTGAGGAGCAATATAGATCTACCTCGAAAGAAACAGACGATAGAACATGAGGAAAAGCAAGAGAAGCCAATCAATATGAATTGGGAGAAAGCAATGGAATCCTTGAGGAGGTATAAATCCACATCACACAAATAGGTTGAAGAAGAATTGGAAGAAGTAAAGGAAATTCCAACAACGAAAGACGACACCTTCTACGCCAAACAAGAGATACAGGAAACAGCTGAACAAAAGAAAAATATTGATGAAGACGTTTCTCTCGCATCTCCAGAAGAGAAAGAAGATCAACGGGAATTTATGGATACCTTTAAAATAATGGAAATCAACATGCCTATGATTGATTTAGTTACAAAAGTTCCCTCTCACGCAAAATTCCTTGAAAATTTATGGGTGTGGCTTCACCTTCGCAAGGACCGCTTCTCACATCAACGCAAGAGCAATCTAAGCCTGTACGGTGATGGGCCTTTCCAAGTCCTTGAAAAGATCAACGACAATGCCTATGTCCTCGACCTACCAAGTGAGTATGGCAATGTGAGCACCTCGTTTAATATTAATGATTTGCGCTTGTTTGATGTAGGTGATGAAGCCGAGCGTATGGATTCGAGGATAAATCCTTTTGAAGAGGAAGATACGGGCGTGGATGAGGAGTTACCCATACCCAAAGGGCCAATCACAAGGGCACGAGCTAGAGCCATAGAAGACCAATTAGCAATGTTTATCCATAAAGAATTTGCTAAACAATTGGCGCGGGAGGATGGAAAAGAAGACCGAATGATCAACTTCATCGTAGCCGAAGGAAGCGAAGACATAGCAACCCGTGAGCAAGTTACCGCACTCACGCATGGGATGGCTAGACAAAGCATGACTTCTTCTGCACCAAACCCTAGCAAGGCATGAGGCCAAGACGCGTGGCCTACAGTGCGCGCTAGCATGAGACGCGCGACATAACGAGCAACGAGCCTTGACTCCTCACCTAAGCCCATCCGGCTAACCCTTGCCACTTTTTGTATAAATATCAACTTTGCTCTTATGTCTGAACTTAGTCTATTCTCTTGTTGAAAACCTTAGTTGAGTGCAAAAGCCTCCTTCTTTTCAACTTAGACTCATCTTGGTGCTTACCTATTGGTCTGGAAAGCCTTTGGCTTGAGTCAAGTAAAAACATCAAACTTCTACTTTGTTTTGTCATATTTGTGTTGAATATTAGTTGTAAGTTTTCAGCTCAAAATAGTCCAAAATAGATCCTTATGCCTTTAATCCACTAGCTGTTTACTGTGTTATTCTAACATTGGCCAAGTTCCTTTCATTGCCGATTTGTGTATGTGTTGTTTGTGTGAGTCCTTCTTGAGTGTGAGCGTGCCATTCCCGAACTTGAACTAGATCCTTGTTAAAAGAAGAAAAACTCACGACTTTCTTGTCCAAAAGCTACTGTCTTGGTGAACAAAAACATCACCAAAGCCAAAGAGCAGCCGAGAGCGTTATGAAGCCACTTACAAGATCAATTTTAGATTTTTTTTACTACCACTCAACTCATCAAGCATGCCATCCAAACGAGGTATATGATGGCAATACTTTACCGTTATTTTATTGATGGCGCGACAGTCCATACACATACGGTATGTACCATCTTTCTTTAGTACAAGGATGGTCGGGACAACGCTTGGAGAAAAGCTCTCGCGCACAAAACCTTCGGTGAGGAGGTCCTCGACTTATCGTTGAAGCTCTTTTGTCTCCTCTGGGTTGCAATGGTATGTTGGCCGGTTATAGATAGATAAACCGGGATGAAATCAATTTGGTGCTTGATGTCGTGGATTAGCGGCAGTCCACTAGGCATCTCATCGGGAAACACATCCTGAAATTCAAATAGAATAGAAGACAACGCGCTAGGCAGAGAAGGGGGGTTAGGGTTAGTGGCCGCAACACAAACATGTTTTTACCGAAGTGCAAGACATGGTCGGGCTGAAAATAAAGCATATTTAAAGTCCTCCCTTGTGGCATACACGTTTAGTTTCTTTTCTCTCTTTTCTCTCCTCTCGTCACTCCCTTGCTCACGCTCATACTCACTAGCATGCTTACTTTTTTTATGCTTGGTTTTGCCCCTCGTTTCTTTGCCACCGCTCTTTGCATACTCATCTTTTTGCTCAAGCTTACAAAGAATTTCAAACTCGACGTTGGCCTTATGAAGCCACACTTGATCCGCCAAGACTTGCGCGGGTAGCAAAGGTGGAATGCTAAATTTTCAACCTCCGTGCTGTAATTTATAATGGTTGAAATAACCATCATAAATAACTCTTCGATCAAATTACCATGGACGACCAAGGAGGATACGACATGCTTGCATGGCACTACATTAAGAAAATGTTCATCCGAATAATCACCAATACTACTCCCCTTACCTTAACTTCTCCTCCTTTGTTAAACCATTGCAAGTGATACAGATGTGGATGTTTCGTGGTGGGGAGTTTCAACATATGCACCCAATATCATATTTTATGTATGTCTATTTGCTCATTTTCAATATTTTCCTAAGGAGTCCCATTTGTGTGCCTTGAAAACATTTTTTTGTTATTTGAAAAGGACACCCAATTTGGGACTTTGGTATCCAGAAGGATCTAGCATTGCCCTAGTTGGCTATTCCGACTCAGATTTTTCCGGTTGAAAAATTGATAGGAAAAGCACTAGTGGCACTTGTCATTTCTTAGGACAAGCTTTGGTTTCTTGGTCAAGCAAGAAATAAAATTCAGTGGCCACTTCTACTACAGAAGCTGAATATATTGCCGCTAGATCTTATGTTGCTCAAGTTTTATGGATGAAACAAACTTATGCGCAACTACCATTGTCAATTATCATGGACACAACCTTGTCCAACACTTTGCAACGAGTGTGGAACAAATTCTCCCATTGCTCTAGCTCATTTGGCTCTTGCTTGGGTTGAGCACTAGGTGTGCGATGCCCAACCAAAGGCAAATAATTTACCACATTGACCACACATCATTGTTGGCCGCATCCTCATCGTTATAATTAGTCGACTCCTCCCGGCTACTGAATTCATCCTCATCACCACTTACAATTATGCCATCTTGAATCAACATGACATGCCTATTAGGACACTCGGTTTCCTTGTGCCCATGACCTTGACATTTGAAACACACAATAGTACTTGTCGATTTGGTATTAAGGTTGGTGTTTGATACGACTCACGGTGTAGCTTCGGCTTTTGGTGATGCTTTGCTCACCAAAACAAAAGCGAATGAGGATGAGAACTGTGTGCCTTATCACAAAAAAAAAGCGAATGAGGATGATAATCGTGTGCCTTTCTTCTTTAAATATGGATCTAGTTCAACAAGGGATTGGCACTGATAAGATTCAAGGTCTTTTTAATGAGCTGAAAAGTTTGAGCTTTGGAGCAAGGATCTAGCCTTAAGTTATCTAACAAATTCAACAATAGATACACAGAAATACGTTGGAGGTTTGCAGTGGAAAAAGAGTACAATGAAAGAAGAGGAATTAAAGAACAAACATGGAAGAAATGCAATGAGATACTTGGAGATGAAATGGATTTAAACAACAACAAATACTAGAATTAAACTTGTAAATTAACTTAAACAAAGTTGGAGTCTTGAACCTTCACAAATTACATTCACACAAACACTCACACAAGAGATAGCAACAAAGTACAAATTAAATACATAAACTCAGCAATAAACACTCAACATAAACAGAGGAAGAAAAGAGAGAAGCTAGCTATTTATACTAGAAAAGAGAGAAGAAAACTTACCCGTTTGAGCCAACAAACATAGCAAGAATTGCAGCAACTATCTCATCAAAATATCCTCCAAAAAGTATGCTCAAGTCCCAAACTAAACGTTCTAAACTCAAACAACTTAAGTGGCACACAAGTCCTAAACCTAAACACCTAAACCGGCCACCTAAAGAGCAAAAATGTGAGAGTCCTAAACTTAAGTGTAAGAGTTGTCTTTATTTGTTCTAAACTCAAGAAAAAAGTCTTCTTCTTTCTGTCCTTAAGTCAAGTGCCAAATGTCAAGTCCCAAAACTCCTAAGTCTTTCCCTTGTTTTTTCTTTCTATTCTTGTTGAAGCACATATAATGACTAGCTTCCTTGAGTCATTTTCTTGAATTGATCACTATGCTTGCCTTGCTTTAACTTGTGCTAAGAGAGTTGAAGATAATTCGGAGGTGTGAGTTGAGAGATTGTGAGTGCAATTAGAGGAGTGCAAACACTGAACGAAACACGTGAGCGAGTGCGATGTATAAGAATTAAACCATGACAATTGAGAGTGTTATGGGCAATTCATGGCAAGGGGAGGCTCGGACACCCCTAACAACATGGTCAAAACTCTCGCTGCACTCACACTTGCGGTGCAAGCCATTACCGCACGGATGGATGATAAGGACTGAGCAGAGAGTGAGCGGGTTATTGATCACTTATATTTGATATAATTGTTATCTCTTTTAGCGATATTTGAGGTAATGATAATGTTAATGTGGGCTTAATTCTTCCTTTTCGACAGAATCAGACTTAAAGTGCTAAGAAGATGGAAAGGAAGCAGAAATGGCATAAAAAGGGCAAAAGCAATCAAGTCATGTCCTGATGGCTGTATGGGAGCATTCTTGACTCTTCCCTAGACCTAAGAGGTTGCATCGCTGAGAGCTGGAGATACGCGTTGGCGCAAGTGGGTTGGATTTGGCGCGAAGTGAAGCCGCGAGGAAAGGAAGGGAGTTGGAAGTCTAATTGGACTTAGAGACTTGGGCAATTCTATTCCCATTTTGTTCCCTTTCCTACTAAAACAATTATTCCTATTTTAGTGAATTTCGATTTTTAATTAGGTTAAGAATTCTAGTAGACTATTTAAGAAGAATTTGGCCACCGAGAGAAGGGTTCCAGTTCTAGATTTTGTTCCATGCTCTAGGCTGCGCCACCTTGCTATTTTCCAGACTTCGTCTTTCATCTTTGAAGTTAGTTCATAATTCAATTCATGCTTTTTACTTTCATTATGTGTCATAGCTAAATTACTTATTCTTGGTAGGGAGTAAGAGGTTCATAATTCATGTTTGTTGTAAGATTTAATTGATCTACATAAAAATGGTTTCGTATTTCTTCTCTTCTTGATTTAATGTCAATTTATTTCTGTTGGGTTTAGGTTTGGGCAACCTAGGTTTTAACTTGAATAATTATAGTTAGTTCTAATAACCTTGGGGTTAAACTTGACCAATGTTAGAAGAACACAATAAACAACTAGTGGATTAAAGGCATAAATACTAGGAATTCATGAAAGGAATTACCGTAAATACTAAAATCGTCCATAAATACCTCAATGCCATTCTCAACGAAATCGGAAAAGATACTAACCATGCATCGTTGGAAGGTGGTTGGAGAATTGCAAAGGTTGATTGGCATCCATCTGTAGGCGAATGTACCAAAGGGGCAGGTGAAGGTGGTCGTCTCTTGGTCTTCGAGAGCCACTGGAATTTGGTAAAAATCGGAGTACCCATCCAAACAACTATAGTGTGTCCAGCCCACAAGACGTTCCAACATCTGGTCAATGAACGGGAGAGGGAAGTGGTTATTCCTAGTGGCGGCGTTCAACCTACGGTAGTCGATACAGACCCTCCAACCATTTTGAATCCGTGGGGATCAACTCTCCATTATGGCCCGTTGTGATAGTGATGTCGGTCTTCTTGGGCACAACTCGTACGGGGCTCAGCCAAGTACTATCGGAGATAGGGTAGATAACGCCAACATCAATTAACTTGAGGATTTTCTTCTTTATGACCTCCATCATGGGTGGATTCAGGCGGCGTTGGGGGCTGTCAGACCTATCGGCTATCGTCTTCTAAATAGATACGGTGAGTGCATGAGTGTATTATTCTCATTCCTTACTTTCTTCTCTTCACTCTTCTCTCTTAATTTTTGCAACACATGGATATCAGCGCTAGCCTTCTCCATTTGCTTTAGGTCCTCACAGAATTGGGAGGGTGAAAGTGGTGGAATGCTAAACTTTTTGCCTCGGTGAGTGAGTTGTATCTTGTTCGTATAACCGTCATGGATAACTCTTCTATCAAACTGCCACGGGCAGCCTAAGAGGAGATGGCTAGCATCCATGGGGATTATGTCACACAATCACTCATCCCCATACCCGCCCAACTTGAAGGAAACAATGACTTGTTCCTTAACTTTCACTTATCCATCGTCGTTGAACCAATGAAAGGAATACGACTTAGGGTGTGGTATGGTTGGAAAATTAAGCTTGTTAACCAAAATGTGGCTCGCGGCATCAACCTCACTACCGTTATAAACAATCAATGAAGCAATCTTGCCTTTTACTTCACAACAGGAGTGAAAGAGATTCTCCCTTTGTTCATCACGTTCTGCTTCAACCCTAGCTTGAGCATTCAAGCTTCTCCGCACAACTAAAGTCATAGCTGAAGCCAAATTGATTTCCTCCTCTTCACCACTCTTGCCCTCCTCCTCCTCTACACAATTCTCATCATTAGGCAACTCTTCTTCTTCACTTTCGGTCTCATACATTCATTCTCTAATAATAATCACCCGACGGTTGGGACATTCGGAAGAAATGTGTCCTTTTTCGTGGCACTTATAACACTCAATATTGCTTAAGAATTTCCTAGGTGGTGGGTTAGAGGTAGGGCTATTTGGTGGTTTCAGTGAGGGGTTAAAAGGGTTATTTTTGGGGTAGTGTGTGTAGGGTTTAGGGACGGAGGTCACGACTTTGGTGACGATGCATGTTTAGGGTCATTTTGGTATGGCTCTTTGTTGTGGGGTTCTTTTCTCCATGGTGGCTTGGATGATGAGGAGTAAGTGTTGGGTTGAGAGATGTTTCGGCTTTTTCTTTTGGTGGCTTCGTGTGCTTCCACCTTTAGGGCATAGTGTAGCATCGGTTGTAAACTCTCGAAGTCACGTAGCTTAAGCTTGTACTTGATTTTCTCATTCACACCATTTAAAAACTAAGCCATTGTGATTTCTTCCTCTTCTTGCATATTGGACTTAGTTAGAAGGGACTTTAGCTTGTTGTTATAATCTCCCACGGACTTTGAACCTTGTTTGAGTCCTTGCAATTTATTTTGCATGTCTCGCTTGCAGTATGAAGGGACAAATCTTTCTCTCATGGCATGCTTCATCTCTTCCCAGGTGCGGATGACTCCTACTTCTCCTCTTTCCTTGCTTACTTTCTCCCACCAGCTCACGGCATAGCCATCAAACTCCATGGCCGCAAGCTTTATCTTCTTACTTTTAGAGTATAGATGACAATTGAAGATTCTTTGAATTTTGCCTTCCTATTTGATTTACTCGGATGGGTCGGAAGTGTCTTCAAAGGTAGGGATTTGCACCTTAATGCTACTTAAATTGTCGTCAAGTTGTTGCTCTTGAAATTTCCCGGGATGGTCTTCAAACTGTGGCTCTTGAGTCTTCCCTCTTCTCCCTCTATTGCGGCCGTCAAATTCCTCATTCGCTTCCTCATACACATCTTTATAGAACTCGCACTCATAGTGGAGATTGATGTGTGCGGGCATGCGAGGAATTAGGGCTTGGTCATTGGTAGTGGCCTCGGCAGCATGAGTACCACAACCCCATGGTGGCCTAGTGGCATGGCTCTCACGAAATTGATGGTATTGTGCATTTACACCTTGAGATTGGAGGGACCTCAAGTGTAATGCGCACGCCTCCAGCATGGTGCGTGGATGCGCCTTGCCCTCAGTGACCCATAGTAAGGACATTGTGAAAGCCTTGACCGGCCACCCTCTTGTGCTCATCATGGTCATCTTCACTCTCATGGCCCTCTTCCTCGGTCTCACAAGTGACCATGTCCTTGTTGGGCTCGTCGCGGGGCATGGATGCCACGATCTTACGGTTAGTTGGTGATACGATTCAAGCTCCTTTTAGTGAGCTGAAACATTTGAGCTTTGGACTAAGAATCTAGCTTTAGTTGTCTCACAAATACACGAAGAAATCACACAAGAAATTGGTGGAAAACGTTTGAGTTATGCAGCGGAAAAGGAGTACAATGAAAGATAAATAATTAGGAAAATAAACACAAGAAATATGGATAGATACTACAAAATAGTTGATCCAAGTGGGGTATTAATCCACCTCTTATACATAAAATAATTACTTACCTACACTACACATTCACTTTTCCTCATACCAATAACAACTTGTCCTAATTAATTCCAAGACTCCATTTATTAATTTTGCAAGACCTCTCTAAAAAAAATTTTAAAAAATAAATAAAAAGAAAAGAAAAATAAAAAAAAGAAAAAAATTAGAGATTTTAGAAATTCAAAACGGAAGATAACGGCATACCGTTAGCATTCTAAATGGTATGCCGTTAGTTGGTCCAGCAATTTCTCTAACTCTTTTGTCTTGAATCAATTTGACAAGGGTGAATGATAACAATTGATGAAACGCTAAGGGTATGATCGTCATCTCACCCGTGGACAAGGGCAGACCCCGGTAGACCTTGACTTACTCCGGTACCCGGTTGCCGCCCGCGATAAGCTGTGCACCCTGGGATAGTCGACATCAGTGGGGGGGTCCCACATGGCGCCGTTGACTCAGTCCTCTAGTCTTCTATTTGATACCCGCAGACGACTCTTTGCCTTCGCCACTTCAGAGGCCCCCACCTTGGTGCAAGAAATTCCTTCAGGAATGTCAGATCTATCTCTCGCACAAACAACGGGAGCGTTTATGTTACAACCGAGTACTCCTTTGTCCCAAATAGCTGGGTCAAGTCATTTTCCTCCTCAGTCGGAGGGATCCGTGGTGGATAGCGCAAATAACCCTTTCGCGAGCTCGATTTTAGTCCTTCGTGCTCAATTAGACCACTTAACAGAGTTGGCTAGCAGATATACACTTGCTGCTTCTGGGTCAGGCGTGGCATCTCAATTCATTTTCACTCCATCAATCATTACAGAAAGACCACTATCGTCCCCGCTGTATGCGAATGTTTCATCAACGCTGCCCGCATTAAGTGCGCCAACCAGTCTTGTACAGATTGCTCATAGGACGGTGGAGCGGTACATACCACAAGTACCTTTATTTCCTATTTCTCAAGAGGAGCGGCAATGGCGTGGGGAGGACAGAGGTCGTTGGGATGGAAGAAGAAATGAAAATAATAGAGATATGTCTCCCGGAGGGAGTGAAAGATCCAGCAGTAGGAGACATCGAACCAGGTCACCAAGGAGTCGCAGTCCGACTCCCAAGCGACATCATATCAGAGATCCGAGAGATCGTAGGTATTGTTTGGAGGCATCCCCGCCTCGGCAGGCGCGAGAAATCCTTGATGATACTTCGGGCCACCCCTTTAGCCTATGCATAAGGCGTCAAAGGGTCAGTAGACACGTAAAGCTTCCCTCAGAATCCTATGATGGCACCAGAGATCCCATCTGTCACCTTAACGAGGTGAAGGATTTTGTGCAATTCCAAACCCACAATGATGCGGCTCTGTGTCAAATATTTGTAATGACCCTGTCAGGGGTCGCACGTTTGTGGTTCGAAGGTCTTCCCAGTGGGTCTATTGACAGTTTCGCGCAGCTGGAATCTAAATTCAGGAGTCGATTTAGCACTGCAATCCCTATCAGGAAGTCAGCTGCTGCCTTGTTCGACTTACACAGGAAACCTCAGGAATCTTTGAGGAGCTTCCTCCATTATTTTGACACTGACGCTAACACCAGGTGTGACGGTTGATTTCGCCATTGAAGCCTTAAAGCGAAACTGTTGTTATGGAAAACTCAGAGAAGCTTTAATGGTTGACCCACCGGCGACTTTGGATGTGTTAAGGTTAAAAGCTCACAACTATGCGAGGATGGAAGAAGAAGAAAATAGGGATATAATTCGGAACATACCGCCCGCCATGCCTCCAGCCCCTAACGCTCTGATCCCAGCTACCTCTGAAGATCGGTTCGTTGACGATTACGCTCAGCGAAAGGATCACATTCCCAAGACATTTAATTGGAGAAGAGGCAATCCCTTAAAGGGAAAATCTGGTGACCCCTCTGGCCAACGGCAGAGTGATCCTCCTAAGGGACGAGTTTATAATTCAGATCCTCCTTCCTTCATTCTACCCCGAGTAGAAATACTGGCAATAGTGGAGTAGTGAAACCTGCCCATCCGTTATCCTGCCCCTGTAAGACCCGGGGTAATTCTGGGACGAAGAGAAAATGCCTATTGCAAATTTCACAAAGCCAAAGGACACTCAACTGAAGCATGCCGAGAACTCAAAGCGGCGATAGAACGTCTGGTGGAGGAAGGCTATCTGGGGAAATTTGCCATGAAAACACGAGAAGAAGCTAAAAGTAACCCTACAAATAGAGTAGTTGATAGCAGGGCGGCACCATCCCGCCCCCCAGGCCATGGCACCGGTCTTGCGGGAGAAAGCTGGGAAATGCTTACAATCGATGATGAAGATGTCCCTATCATCAACATCATCGCGGGAGGCACGCCTTATCTGGATGAAACCGCACAGTTGATACCCGCTCTAGGGGATAAGATGAAACAGACTGGCATGACAATAAAGAGTGAAGCGATAAGTGCCTTGAATCGTATGATATTTTCCTTTTCTGAAGAGGACGAGAAGGGTGTGGTGTATCCGCACAACGACGCGTTAGTAATTACACCCATTATCGCTAACCATGGAGTTAGAAGAACTCTGGTTGACAATGGAAGTGCCGTAAACTTGTTCTCGTTGGAAGCTTACAATCTCTTGAAGCGTTCAGACAGCGGGCTCACGCCCTGTAAAAAACCTATTATTGGGGTAGACGGAGTCCCCATCCCAGTGACTGGAGTGACTACCTTGCCCGTATATTTCAAGGAAGATACCTCCAAACGGTCTGAGGAGCTTTTATTCTCGGTGGTGGATCTAAATCTGCCTTATAATGCCATATTGGGATGACCATTCCTCAATCGTTTTGGAGTGGCGATATCGCAAAAGCATCTAAAGCTGAAATACCCGTCCTGGGATGGTGTGGTCTCGATCCAAGGAAATCAGAAGTTAGCAGCTGAATGCTATCTGCTTATGACTCAGAAGAGTTGCGATAGGTATGTGTGCGTGACGGTGGACCCATATGAGCAAAATGATGAAAAACGTACTCAGCCTGTTGATAAAATGACTCATGTCCTAGTCAGTGGGGTAGACGGAGCAGTATTTCTGGTTAGCGATAACGGCCTTCATCACTCCGAAGGCCACCTATTGCTATACGGCAATGCCTTTCGGGTTGAAAAACGCTGGAGCTACCTTCTAGCGAATGGCGAATCAGGTCTTTGAAAAACAGATTGGGCGAAATGTCGAAGCATATGTTGATGATATACTAGTTAAAAGTCGAAGCTTTGAAGATCACTTATCCGATCTGGTTGAAGTATTCAAAGTAATGAAGTAATATAAGATGAAGTTGAACCCTCGAAAGTGCATGTTCGCCTTTCAAACGGGAAAATTTTTGGGATATGTGGTCAGCCAAAAGGGCATTCAGCCCAACCCGTCAAAGGTCCAGGCTATACAAGACATGATATCTCCTCAGACTATAAAAGAGGTACAAAAGCTAACCGGGCGCGTTATCACTCTAGGACGGTTTATTTCTAAGCAAGGAGAGAGGTGTCTCCCTTTCTTCAAAGTTATACGTAAGAAAGCCGTTTTCGGATGGACGGCAGAGTGCGAAGAAGCATTTGCAAGCTTGAAAGCTTACCTATCGTCTGACTTGGTATTGACAAGACCAGAACCTGGCGATATCCTATACTTATACCTTGGGGTTGCTGACGAAGTGGTCAGTGCGGTCCTTGTGCGAGACAACGATCGCAGGCACCGTCCGGTGTACTTTGTAAGTCACATCCTGAAAGATGCCGAACTCAGATACGCTCGTATTGAGAAAATCGCGTTAGCATTGATACAAGCCACACGGAAAATAAGCCGATACTTTCAAGCTCATACTGTCGTTGTGCTAACAGACCAACCTCTGAAAATGATCTTTCGAAAACCTGAATCCTCGGGGAGGATGTTAATCTGGGCTCTTGAACTTGAACAATATGGGTTGCATTACCGATCCCGACCGTCTGTGAAGGCTCAAATCTTGGCGGACTTTATCGCGGAATGCACTTTCACGCCGGATCCTCTAACAGAATTGACTGAAAAGGAAAAAGAAGAATTGGAACTTCCCTTCCCTGAGACCTACACTGACCTGTGGGTTATCCACGTGGATGACGCCAAAAATCAAGAGCTTCCCGGGGCTGGAATTTTCATGAGTGGGCCTCATGGCATCCATGTGTGATATGTCATCCGAATCCTGCAGCCGTTGTCCAATAACGCCGCAGAATATGAAGCGCTATTAGCCGGGCTCAGGATAGGAAAGAGTATTTCAATCAAGGGAATACACGACTCTGGGAGGTTGGGAGACTTGCGGCTGAAAGTCTGCAGAGACTCCAAGTTGATAATAGACCAAGTGCTGGGACACTTTCAAGCTAGAGAGCCCATCATGGTACAATACCTTGCCAAAGTGAAGCGCGAGTTGATAGAAATAAAGAAATGTGGCATACAGGTCAACTTCGAGCACATTCCTCGAAAGGATAACGTTGAGGCTGACAATCTCGCTAAACTCGCGGCAAGTCCAGAGGCGTCCATACCAAAGGGGGTGTACTACAGGGAGATACCCGTACCCTCCTTCATGGAAGAACAAGCAACGCTCTTTGTGGAAGAAAGTAACAATGACTGGAGAATTCCCGTCATAAAATACTTGAAACATGATGAACTTCCAACAGATAACGCTGAGAAGAAGAAAGTGCTAAAGCAAGCGACACGGGTCACATACTTTAATGGGGAACTGCTACGGAGGTGTTTCTCTCATCCAGCCGCGAGATGCATAACAGAACAAGAGGGTCTTCATACCCTCCGCGAAATCCACGAGGGAATTTGTGGCATGCACGCATCCGGCGGAACCATGGCTGCGCAGGTCTTTCGATCGGGGTTCTACTGGCCCACCATTAGGAATTGATATCCTTGGACCATTTCCAAAGGCAAGATCGCAACTAAAGTTTGTGGTCGTAACAGTGGACTACTTCACCAAATGGGCAGAAGCTGAGGCGGTTGCCAACATCACAACAGAAAAAATCTGGCGTTTCTTCAAGCACCAAGTTATCATGCGCTTCGGAGTTCCTCGCGTATTAGTTAGCGATAACGGAACGCAGTTCACCAGCCAGTTCTTTAGAAACCAATGTGGGGAGTTCGAAATCGAGCAGAGATTCTCTTCCGTGGCTCATCCGCAGACCAATGGTTAGGCTGAGGTGACAAACCGAGCCATCCTGAATGGTGTTAAGAAGAACCTGGAAGGATCTAAGAAGAAGTGGGCAGATGAACTGCCGTATGTGATGTGGGCATATCGCATGACCGCGAAAACCAGTACAGGAGAGACACCATTCGCACTGGCTTTCGGCACTGAGGCCGTTACGCCCGTGGAAATTGGTACCGTGAGCTTACGGGTAGCTTACTTCAGAGAAGAGTTGAATGAGGAAAGGTTGCGTGCGAATCTTGACGCACTGCCTGAATTACAAAAGGAAGCTTTTCTGAAGATGATGCACTATAAGAAAAAGATGGCGCGTTATCATAACAGGCGCGTCAAGGAACGAATCCTAAAAGAAGGTGATCTAGTACTCAGGGATCAGCGAGCAACTGGTCAACGCCGAGGAAAGCTCAGTCCAAACTGGGAAGGGCCATACCGCGTTACCCGTATCATCGGGAGAGGAGCGTACCATCTGGAAACACTCGACGGTACCCCCTTGTCTAACTCCTGGAATATCGCTCGTTTAAAACTATATCATGCTAGATCCTGATTTATCTCTGCACCTTTTACTAACACCAGCCTTGACCTGTACTAACGCTCGAGTAATGAGCTTTCTTGTGTTTTGTGGCTGCGTATAGGCGTGCAGATGGATAATAAAAGAAAAGTACTAGGAGTGAAAAGTCCTATCCTTGCGATAGTCGGTCCTGATCCACTGACTCGTTAAGTGAGGGCACGCCCTGACACACTTGATATTTGGCGTTAGGAGTGAAAAGTCCTATCCTTGCGATAGTTGGTCCTGATCCACCGACTCGCTAAGTGAGGGCACGCCCTGACGCATTGGATATTTAACGTTGGGAGTGAGAAATCCTATCCTTGTGATTGCCTTGTGTGGGGCCATAAGATGAGGCACATCCCGACACCCCTGGGAGTGAAAAGTCCTATCCTCGTGATGGTCGGTCTGGATCCACCGACTCACTGAGTGAGGGCACGCCCCGGGATTTCCGAAGGTGACAAAGCCTAATCCTTAGGACAACCGTTCTCGTGGAGACGGTTCGTTAAGGAGGGGCACACCCTAGGAAGATACTAACTCCGTCTTGGAAGTAAAAATCCTACCTTGGCGGCAGGGCTAATATGGACGGCTCGCTAAGAGAGGGTACAATTCCAAGACGCGAGGATAACGCTAAAAGTGAAAAATCCTAACCTGGTGACAGCCTGTCCTGACCAGACGGCTCACTATGAAGAGGCACTTTCCGGCCAAACGTGGTAACCTGGAAAGGCGAAGAATCGCGAAATCCCAGCGAGTAACCAGATGTGGAATCCCTGGTGAAGTGAGCTGGTTGAGAAAGCGATAATAAGTGACACCTGTGCCCTAGATTGGCGGCGGTTCGGCCCTACGGGAAATTCGTGTCTATTATCGCATATCTCTTACTGACAAAAATTAATTGTGAATGTGCAAGATATCTCTGAATGGTGGAGATCGTGATGTCCGACGCGGCGAAAGAGTTGCACAACTCAACAGGGTCTAAAAACCTACTTGTTATTTTTCTTGGTCAAGGAAAGAAGATTGCTTCTTTAAGAAACGACTTCCTTGGTGCGGTCAAGCGGTGGCTAGGTTGAACCTGATGACAAGGGTGCAACAGTCGCGCGGGAAAAATTTTAAGAAAAAAAAATAGCAATAAAAGAAGCTGATATCATTGAGCATCGTCGTTCAAAAACTCGTAAAGGGTCATAAAATATGCAAAGGATAACAAAAAGAGACAATGCTCTATCCTCACAAAATGAAAGGGCGATAAGGCCCTGCCTATAGCTGGTCGTCCAAAATCTCTTGCTCCGGGTAGCCTTTTGATCTAGCCAAGCGGAAGCCCTCGTCATTAAGACCGGAAGATCTCTCAAAAAAGGTGTTAGAGACAGCCTCACCATCGTAAAGTCCCTCCCCGTGAACCTCCACGAAGCAATCGGCCATGATGGAAACACTCTCCTCAATATACCAGCGTCTCTTGATAGCTGATTCCGCCTCAAGCGCCGTTTTCTCTTCTATCAAAGCTGCCCTTTCTCCCGTCAAGGCCGTTTTCTCCTCCTCGAGAGCGGCAGACTTTGACTGTTCAGTTGTCAGAGCAGCGTTAGAAGCGGCCAATTGTTCCTTTGCAGTGGCTAATTGTTCCTTTGCCTCCCTTGCCTCCTTTTTAGCTGCCTCCAGATCCGCCATATATCTGTCTCGCTCTTCTGACAGTCGCTGTTTCTCCTCTTGTTTTTGAGAAAGCTTGGCTACAGAAGCGGCTAGGTCAGCCGCCTTTTGTGACACGCGCTGAACATAAAGATGAGATTGGAGGAACCCGGAGAAAAGTGTGGAGCGCAGCATGTCGGCTTGCTCTTTGTCTCCCATAGCAGCAAAAGTGCTTCGTTCTTCAGGAGAAGTTAACATGTGTGCAGCCAAGAATGATGCAGTGACGGTCGAGTTATCGCCCCCCATGGCTGCAATTCCTGAGCTGCGAAATATAGTCATGTCCACCTGATGAGTGATAGGCCCAATGGCGTTATGTGAGCTAACATCAGCCATAAGATTGGACACTATCGTCCCCTCCCCAAAATGCCTAAGTGTGGAAGCAGCGGAAGGAACAAAAACCATGGTAGCGGGAGAAGGAGGTTGGCTGTAAGAAGAACCTCCCTGAGGCATGAATGTTTCATTAGGACGAATAGAGGCGACACCCCCTTGAAACGTGGCTTTAGCCTGATAAGAAGAAAATTCTGACAGCTCGTCGTGGTAGACTGTGGTGTTAGAAGAAAAGTGAGGCATCTCTGAACCAAATGGAGGCGGAGAAGTCTCGAAAGGTGGAGGCATGTCCGCGTTCTCAAAAATGCTACCAGTTTAACCCTCGGGAGGAGTGGAAGAGTCAAGAACAGCTTAGGGTCTCTCCCCGACATCAACCTGACTCGAGGACAAACTTGCACTTGCTCCCATGGACTTTTGTTTCTTCCTTGGACGACCCAGAATATGCCTCACGTCCATGTCGCCTCATGATGACAAAGGCGAGGAAGTACCAGAAATATCCTAAAAAAAAAAAAAAAAAAAAACCAAGTAAAATACAAGCAAACATTGAAAAATGATGCGAAAGATATCGGGGGAAGTATTAGTTACCGTCCCAGCGGTAGGCGCTTCCGAAGAGCCGACCGCGTAAGAAGAGGGTAGAATCGGTTACTGGAGGGAGGCAACGCTCCGGGTCTTCTTTTTCTTTTTTCCTTTGGCGGAAGCTCTGTGAGCGGATGGTCGAGGCGGAAGAATAGCGACTGATATGACAGGAACACCAACTGAAATGGTATCGGTTTCCTTCTCAATAGATGTAGAAGATGTTTGGGGAGTAACCGAAGCGGCGGCTAATGTAGTGGCGATATTGACAGTCACGACCGTTTCCCTACCACGAAGTCTCTTCCGGTGCCTCCTGACGCTCTCCGGAACGTAATCCAGATCAGTTGCTGCAAAAGCACAAGACAACGTCAGCGTTAGTACCAATGATGGAAATCAAAGATTGACGCGATACTCACGTCTAACGCAGTCTTTAATATCGGTCCCGCAAGCCAGAAGGCGGGTGTGAACGCTGATGTCCAGACTGAGCAACTTGTCAAACCAGCCTTGTTCCATTTCATCAAGAGCCACGCGGCACCAAGCCCTATCCTTGATGCTCTGGTTGAAACCAGACCGCCACCATGGCTCCGGAAGATCAGGAGTTTCAACCACAAAAAAATGCTCTTTCCATTTATCAATGGAAGACTCCAGATGAAGAAGTTTCCAGGTGAAGTTTTTGAGCGAATCGTCATTATAATGGGGTGATATCGCTATCACACTCCGACGGTTATACATCTTAAACAGAGATTTGAGTAATGCAAGGGAAGGAGATGTAATTCCTTTGTACTTGCAGGGTTCTAAAAAAGCATAAATGACACAGTAGGCATTTGGAGCCAGTTGAACAGGATTCAGATCCAGAGAGGTAAGCAACTCTTAGATAAACGGGTCAACCAGAAACCGGAAACCATAGCGGAACATCTGGGCATACAGGATTCTATGATTACCGGTTAGAACGCTATTCAAGCGTAAAGATGCAGGGGCGACAATAGCCTTGAAACCCTCAGGGAGGGTAGCCCCATAATCAGACAGATGTTTATCAAGAATGGCAGAAGAAGTAATAGTACTGGCTATGGTCTCTATTTTTTCTTCATCACGCGATTTAGACCCAGAAGCATGAGTTTTTCTTTTTGTCATGGTGGGAAAAGAAAACAAAGAAAGGAAGAAGATGGTAAAGGGAAATAGAGAAGTACCTTTTGGGAAGAAAATCAAAATACCCAGGGAATGAATGCCAGAAACACAAAGCGATTCAAGAAGATGTAGAGAAACAAATTATCGAAAGTGGAAAAAAGAGATAGAGTGATGGGTTTTATAACCCTGAGAGGCTAAAGGCATGCTTGCTAGAACAGTCGCTACGCGCGTGACAGACATGAGTAATGAGTACAACCCTAGAAAGGCGAGAAGACGTTTTGATCCTGTCAAATCACGCTAGCCCTAGCGTCCCGAGGAGCAGACACGTGTCTTCAAATCATCATGATCCTTTAATCACATTAATAAGGGGATTCTAAGCATTAAATGCTCCGAAAAAGCAAAAGTGCTTTATCAGAAGAGATCAAGCATGATGACGTAATCAACGAGATAACACTATGAAGCAAATTAACTGTTATCCAGAGCAGAGCGGCAGTTATCAATTATTACAAGCCAGATAAAAGTAATGCGGAAGAGAAAAATAAAACACCCTCAAATGCCGCCTTATGCTCATTGCGGAAAAACTCCCTTGACACCCCCGACATCTACATCCTTTAACCTCTCAAAGGCATAATCAACTATCTTGGCAGGATCGAAAGCCCCGCTACGATAATAATCTGGGAATCCGGTGGCAAAAGCTTGTATCGCCTTATCCTTCCATCGCGACATCTCATGGGACATCTTCGCCAACCTTGTATCATGGGCTGTTATCTCTTCACGTTAGCATGCGAAAGCTGGCCAGTACTTCATTCAAAGCGAGTTCGCAATGAACCTCCAGAGGAAGCTCTGGCGTCTCCTCCCTATCTTTAGGAGAGCTAAAGATCGCACCTACCGCGGAACCCACCGGCTCATTCCGCGATAGCGGATCTGATATCCCTAGTGCGCGAAGTCCGTTGGTGCCAAAAGTAGACAGATCCAAGAGATAGGAAGTGGCTCCTTGAAGACCTTGAGAAGATAGATTGGCGTTAAAGGGAGGAGAGAGGCTTTCAGCGGAACCCCCAGCCCCTGAGATAGAAGTATAGAATAATGGCGGAAGGCCATTAGGCAGAGGAACGGCAGGTGCGGGATTTGAGACAGTGACGTCAGGAATAAAAGACGAGATAGGAGAGTCAGGAGCGGCAGTCGGAGGAGGAAGGTTGACCTCCAACGGAGCCTTGGGAATTTCAGGAGGAATGTCGGTTGACACCTCGGCTGCAACTGCTACCTTGGAAGTGCTTACGCCCCCGAAAGAGCCAGTCTCAGTAGCAGAGGTTTCGCTAACATTGTTCGAAGTAGCCGCAGCGATGGGGTTGCTACTTCCCGTGCGTAGTTTCTTACGCTGAGCTGCGGAAGCGTGACGAAGCCCGAAATCATTGACCATGTCCTCACTATTGCTGTCGGGTATTTCAGCCTTAGGACGATTCAAAGTCACTCCTTGTCGAACGGGTAACCAGTCCTTGAGAAATTGAGAAGCGCGGTTAGAGATGCCTCGCTTGGCGATAGTTTTGAATCTTTTTTCTTTTTGGTGGAGCGGCAGGATGATTGGAACTTTCAGGCGGAGGAGATGGTGGCCGCGTTTGGAGTGGTCTTACGTTCAGAGGAACGTCTTTATCGCTCAACGGTTGGTTTTCAGCGTCACCTGCCAACAAGACATATCAGAACATTAAATTAGCTGAAGCGATAACGAGAGAAAAGAAACTTACTTATAGTACACTTCTCTATAAGCCGTGCAAGGCAAACTCTCGAATGCGGAAGGACGATTTCAACCCTAGCAGCATGTTCGTCTGTCGGAGCTCGTCCCTGGATATGGTTGATGGATTTGTCCAAATGGAGTCATTGAGACACCGATTGAAACCTCCGGGCCAGGGGCGGAAAGGCAAATTCACAATAAAGAAACTGCTCTTCCAACCCGCCACGGTCTCTTCGAAACCCCGGAATCTCTGCCAGAATGACTGCACCAGTGCGTCACTCCATCTTGGGGCGATATCTACCACGCAGTTGCGGTACCTAAAGCTAAAAAACTTGTGGAATAAATTGATAGACGGGACAAGGATGCCCCGCAACTCGCAAATACGAATGAAGGCGTGAATCCCACACCAAGAAGGAGGCGTAATCTGAGCCGGATTAATGTCATATCGTACTAATAATCTTTTCACTACTTCATGGACGGGAAAACGAAAGCCATAAAGGAACATGTCAAAATACACCATCCTATCGGCCCCCGATAGGGGGTCATGAAGCTGATAGCCGGCATCAGGAATTCTAGCGGAATAACCAGGGGGAAAAAAGATGCTGTTTTCCTCCAACTCTGCATGTAATACCGCTTGATCAATGAAAATACTGGGAGTTCTCTCTATTTCTAAATCTATAGGCTGTTGGAGAATCTGGAGACTCCTCAAAGACCTATTTGCGACTAGAGGCCACTGAGAATCTTTGGGTATTCTAGATGTGCTCATAATGAATCGGCAAGAAGAAAATCTGAGGGAAAAAGGTGAAGTACCTTGAATCAAAAGGCGGTGGACAAACTGTCTGCACCGGCGAACGGTGGTCGTAACTTCCTTCGGAGCAAAATCTAGAGAGAGAAGGGAGAAATTTCAAAACGAGAGCAAAGAGTATTAAAAGAGAACAGTTACTCCCTTTTAAAGGCTGAGTACGAAGAAGTTGAACAGCCTGTGAAAATGGGGCACGTCCCCAAGTAAAAGTGACACGTGTGAAAGCCTCAGAAGGGTATTTATGTCTACGCATTTATATCTTCTAAAAGAGGTAGTTGCTGAGAATTAGTTGCAAACAGTTGCAGTTAGAGCAACGGTTAATTTCTCAGCGATAGCCAGCCAACAAAGGGGCTAACGCCTGAACATGCAAGACTAAAGAAGTAAAACATTATGAAATTCAATAATAAGCCATACGACATCTACAAGGGAATGCCAAGGGCGGAATCAATCATCGTCAGGCCAATAGGAAGGCCAGTACCAATACTCCTCCTCTGAGAACGGAAGTTCCTCATCAATGAAAGGAGGGAACCCGTCAGCTTTTCGCTCAGTACTCCACATTAATGGTTTGGATTCCTCTTTTATATCAGAAGGTGCCGCCTTGACGACGGTATCGCTCGGAGGAACCTTCTCTTCGAACCAGTCGGCAGGAGGAAATGATTTTTTATCCTCACAAACCGGAGGGGCTGAAAATGAAGAAAACCAGCCGGTGCTACTGATCTTCGCTCTCTTCTTCGGCCTTTTCTGACCACCGCGGCGGTGCAATCGCTTTCTCAGGCACGATGGCAAAGGAGGGTCATCCGAATCCGGCGTGGTTGGAGGGGTTGGGTGAATCTCACGTTCGTCAGAGACCTGATTATATGAGTCAACCATGAAGAACGAGAATCAGTAGCAGCAGAAAAATACTAAGAAGAAGATGAGCAGAAAAAAAAGGAGAAGGAGAACTTCTCATAAATAGTCGGAGTAGCAAGACTCTTCGATTTTCTCCAGGCGTGAAAAGAAGATGATTTAATGCATCTCGAGAAGATCAATCATAATGGCAGAATCAGGTCCTTCGGGCAAGCCAGTTGGAATTTTTCCACAATCAGGAAATACAAAAAAACCGCCCAATCAGTTAATGCTGAAAAGACGGCGCGTGATTAGCACCCAGCGGTTCGCCAAAGCAACCGTCGCCACCTGGCAGAAAGAGGAGAATAAAGGCTGCAAAGTTCTGATCAATGGCAGATTCATTTTCAGTTGGGCTTAATCATAACTCCCAATTGAAGCAAGGGCTTACGCCCCAAAAAAGAAAGAAAGGAATCGCAAGCTCAATAACATAAATAAGTTTCATTACGACCTAGCGGTCTGGATATACGTCCGCATACATAACAAAAGGAAAATAAAAAAGATGCCACAGCGGCAAGCCTTTAGTCTCGGGACCCGACATCATCATCATCCACCAATAGGGTAGGGACATCCCTCAAGGCCTCCTCCAACGAAGTCAGCTCAGAAGCGGTGTTCCTCATGCTCTTCAAGCAACAGTTCAGCAGGTCCTTCCTCTGCTGCAGCAAGGCGATGGCTACTTCAATACGGCAGGCGGCGATGGCCAACTTGGAGACATTCCCGATGGGATTGAAGTCCTCCATGGTAGCGGACCCAATCCTGGCCTGGATGGGGGTCATCATTCCTCGAAGCTCCAGGATATCTTCGCCGGACTTTGTCATCATGTTCTCCAGAAAGCTGATGTCACCCTCGGTAAGATTTTTGAGGGTCAGAGCCTTGGAGATCAGGAAATTTTTGGTGAGATCTACCATGAGAAAATGGCAAAAAAAGGAGCAGAGAGAATGTGAAGAATTGGCATTGGAATAAGGGTCGCATTTATAGATCCAGAGCAACAACTGTTCACCTGGGAATCTCGAAAATAGGGCCGCTCCGGTTATCTAACAGCGATAGGAGAGAGGCTGACGCAGAGCTTCTAAAAGATGCCCAAAATACTCAAGCAGAACATGGACTAAGGTCCATGACAACATAACGCCATGCGATTTGTAGGCGGCCCATAGCATAAAAACCGCGCAATATCGCAGGTGGCTCCGAGCAGCGTAAAACCGCGTCGATATTGTAGGTAGCAACGACATAAGACCGCACAAATCGCAGGTGGTTTATGAGGAAAAACCATGTCGGTTTACAAACGGCTTACGCACTTGAAAAGAGAAAGCGATATGCATAAGCGAAAACCTATGGAGGTAACTGGAATCTATCATTACTTGATATTTTACTAACAGGACATATTTGAAAATATGCAGGAAAGACAGGGATGTATCGCTTTCAGAATGATGTATAGAGTCCTGAAGGGGTAACATCATGATACTCTACCTCACCAATGTTGGTCGTATCGAGCATATTGCGGGGATGTCAGCGTTACAGTTTCTGTGCCTCACCGACACAACTACAACGCCCTCTCCACCGACAGTTCGATCACCACCCTCATTATGACCAATGGCTAACTCAAGGGATTTTTTCCCGTTATCTGACCTGCTATCGGAGATCCTGTGCCTTTGTACTATCAGAAGAATCCGAAAGAGTCCGAAAATTCTTGCGAATCCGCCACAGTATGAAATGGGTAGCATTTCTCCAGAGGCAGAGAAAGCAGCCCTTGGTAAACACTCGGGCTCATTTTCAGTTGGGCTTATGATAACAATTGATGAAACGCCAAGGGTATGATCGTCATCTCACCCGTGGACAAGGGCAGACCCCGGTAGACCTTGACTTACTCCGGCACCCGGTTGCCACCCCCGATAAGTTGTGCACCCTGGGATAGTCGACATCAGCGGGGGGGGGGGGGGGGTCCTACATGGCGTCATCCTATCCCAGGAAGGCCGATAGCATCACATAGGCGATACCTCGCCAGCGATATCATGTCTGGGGTCCCACATGGCGTCACCCCGGTGACGTCATCCTGGGAGTTATCTCCCCTCGATAACGCCCCCCGGGGGTAACGCCTTTTCTTCTGCCTATAAATACCACCCCATTCTAGATCTAAAGTAAGAGCAAATTCTCTACTAAAATCTCTGCAGAATTTCATAGCCATACTAACTTAAGCATCGGAGTGTCTACGCCGGAGCCCCCCTCCGGCGCTTTGCAGGTACCACGGATAGCAGCCACAGTGATCCCGGACAACCATAATCTTAATTCCGCCCCCGCGGAAACTCGAATCTTATCAGTGAAACAATACCATTGTGATTGTTTGTGTATCATTGAATTGTGTAAAGGTGACAATATTTTTTAAACCTTGTGTGGGAATAACCGAAAGTGTGAATAATCATCCTAACTTCCATTCTTTCAAACCATAGTTTTCTTGCATTCCGCTCTAGCATTTTTCTTTGTGTCTTCAGCCGAAATTTTGCTTCTTTCTTGGTTAGAACTTGTGGATCTTTGTCTTAGGAGTGTTCATATTTAATTTTGTGAATTAATTCAATCGTTTCCTATTTTTTGTGTGTCATATTCGAAAGTAGCAAACCTGTCCAGTATTTCCAGCAAAACTATTTGGCATTTCTTGTGTTCTTGCTTGTATTAATTAGTTGGGAAAATCCTTGTGATTGAACTTGAGATTGCTAGCTTGAACATTGCCAAGAAATTGAGAGATTTGTGAGCATAACTTTTACGAGAGCTTAAACACGAGGGAGCAATTTGTTTTTAACTAGCGTATTGACATACAGTTTGTTCATTTTGTAGGTACAATGACTTCATACAATACTTGTCAATCAAGTTATGGCCTAGGTTCCTCCGAACAAGGCCTTGGCCATGGTCCCTCTACTAGTGGTCGTGAAACCATTGATTACCGTCAAGCTCCACTTCCCATTTTCAAGGGAACAACCGATCCAACCGAATACATCAAATGGGAATACTACCTTGTAAGAACATTCAATTATCATCAATTGTCAGAAAAATAGAAAATTAAACTTTCTTCCGAGACATTTGATGACAATGCCTATAATTGGTGGTACTCTATTAGCCGTAAAGGAGAAAGGAGTAGGATATGGCCAATTGCAACTTGGGATGAAATGAGACATGTAATGAGAGAATGTTTTCTGCCATCATACTATTGAGAATTATTAGAAGACGAGTTGTCCTTGATCACATGTTTTTATTGTAGGTTTTTCCCTTTTATTTCGGCCTTTTCGAGGGCATGATACTTCTGATTTGCCCATTTTCCCCATCTTTTTACAGATCAGTGCCTAAAGGGAGAAAAGAGCAAAAATGAGCATTTTTGGAAGGATTTCTGGAGTTTTGTAGATCGAGACCTAGAAGAGCAAAAGTCATCGAGCCCGCGACGCTAACCAGACCAGTGAACAGTCTTGTGCCCTCGACTTACCTGCGTCAGATCAAAGATCAAGAACCAAAGAAAGGAATCCCCAAGGACTCTCAAGGAATCCCAAGCATTTTTAGAAGGTGCCAGACACTTCCAGAAGATTCCAGAATATCGTCTGCCAAGAGCGTGTCCCCCCTGTGTGCTGACGCCCTCCTAAACGCTGACACCCTCTCTCCTCTAGCTGTATTTTATCCCTGAGTTAGTTTTTAGTCTATATAAGCTTAACTTTAGGATTTTTGTACAAGGGGGCTGACCTAAGACACTAAGAATATCACTCTTTCTTCTACCCTAATTTTTAGGGATCTTATCCTCTTGATATTTGGAGCAACCATTAGTTTTGTAAAAGGAGGAAGCTTTTCTCCTTTGATTTATTAAATCATCTATCGGTTTCTTCTAATCTCTTTCTTTACCTTTTATTACATGTTTACTATTACCTACTGTTCATATTTTGTTATGAGTAGCTAAATCCCATCTTCTTAGTAAAGGGTGTTTCAAGGGTTGTAAGGTTCGGTTAGGAGGCCTAATGCATGCTTAATATATTCTCTTGTCGCATTCAATTGTTTATCGTTTTAATCCCATGCTCATTTAGAACTGTTGAGGGCCTGATCAACTGTTAATATTTCTGCATGAGTAATGTCATTCTCTTGGTTATAACTGACGTGAATCCTTGAGTTAGAGTAGACAACTAGTGGAGACATCGCGAGAGGTCTTTCGTCTAGGGGTAAATGATTGTTTACGTTATGTGATGCGAGCTTGACAAACTAAGATGTCATGCCCTAGATTTGTCTTGCCTCCACTTCATGGGCGTTTTGAGTAGTGCCTCCCCGCATTCGTGCCTGGGAGGACGGCGAAACGTCAAGGCCACCTCATATGTGGAAATGGGGGGGGTGGCTTCTACCTACAAAGGTGAGTAGGGGGCCTATGTGGAAACATGGCCCCTATAGCAGGTCTGTGCATGAGTTTGGAATATTTTTGTGCCCATGATTAACTGACCTAGAATGCAACCTACGAATGCCTTTTGCTAAGATCTCTCCCCATCATACTAATCTCTCTCTTACTATTTTCATTGTTTTCGTGCCCCCGAATTGCTTTTCTTGTCTTGCCCTCGATTGTGTTTTACTTTCATGGCCTGGATAATTAATTACTTTAACTTTCTATCTTGTTAGCTACCACATCTGCGTTGATCAATTCGTTAATAAACATAAACCCCCCCAGTGTTACCTGTTCGTATTCTGTTGCATTTGTTCCCTGTCATACATCTAAATTAACTTGTTATTCCTTCAATCTCTATGGTTCGACCCTGTCTTGCCCTTTACGTATTTATTTGTGCATTTAAGCATCAGGAAAAATATTAAGTATATTTGAGTGACGATCAAATTTTGGCGCCGTTGCCGGGGACTGAACGGTACTAATTTTGTTTCTATTCTTGTATGACTAGGAGATCTACTCTAGATCTACTCCCTCTAGATCTCGAATTGACCAGAACGGTAAGAGTACTTCGAAGGCAAGCCAGGGGTTCATCTAACCAGCGTAGAGTAATCCCTCATCCGGCCCTCGACGGACATCCTTCCAATCTGGCCGACCAGGACCGTGAGTTTTTCCTAGACCTAGCCTACCTCCATCGTGATCTCGAAAACCCAGTAGCAGCCCATTTCGATTTCCCAGAAACGAAAGACCATGACAACCATATGCGTCATGAGAACCAACCACCGCCTCCTCCTCCGAATCAACAAACCATCGACCACTTCAATGTAACCATCGACTTGTCGAGTAGTTGCATTGACTGGCCTGCCGTCTTTTATGACTGGACCCTGAAGTCAGCCGTTTTGCATCACCTCCCAACCTTTCGAGGGGTTGCCAAGGAAAATGCTCTTCGCCACCTTCAACAGCTCCATTCTATCTGCGAGGCCATGAAACCTCCTAATGTCGGCATAGAGCAAGCCAAGTTGCGCGTCTTCCAGTGGTCTCTTAAGGATGATGCCCTCGACTAGTATTATGACCTTCCTCCTAGAACCATTCGCTCATGGGCAGAAATGTCTAAAATCTTCACCGAGAAGTATTATCCGACCTCGATTGCCAACACCACGCGCAAATAACTTGTCTCTATAGTCCAGAAGAAGGAAGAGGATCTAGCCCAGTATTATGAGAGATTTCAGAAGATGCAATCTTCGTGCCCTTCCCACAATCTTACAGAGCACGCCCTCGTTCAGTATTTTTGCGAAGGCTTAAAGGCCCATGACAAAGCCCTTCTCAACGCTGCAGCCAACGGATCTCTAACTGCTCTTACTCCCGCCGCTGCCAAAGCAACCATAGAACTCATGGCCAAGAATGCCTCGTCTGATGCCACTAACAATGGAGGTCAAGATGCCTAAGTGGCTGCCTTGCAGAATCAGCTAGCCTCTCTAACGGGGATGTTTCTGAATTTTATGACAGGGCAATCCACGCCTGTCAAGGCCTGCTAAATCTATAATTTTGCGGATCACCCCACTGATGCGTGCCCTCACATTCCGGATGAAATCCAACTGAATGCTGCCGGCTAGTATGTCCAGGCTCCTTACGGTCAAAACTACAATCAAGGCTGGAAACAGCAAAATCTAGGATGGGTTCCAAACCCTCAGCCGTCGGGACCTAGCCATCAACAACACCAATAGAATCTGTATGGAAATCATCCTCCCCCTCTCAATATGCAGAACTTCAGACCTCGACCCATGTATGATCAGAATCAGTATCCACGTCAGCCTCCTCAGGATCAAACTTTTGTCGTGCCCCCGAATGTAGAATTGCCTCGGAACCCTGAACAACAGAAGGAAATTTGGGATCTTAAAAAGCACGTGAGTACCTTGATGGCAGAGTTGAAGGAAGTAAAGAATCAAGGGAGATTTCCACCCCAAACTGAAACCAATCCGAAACACAATGTCTGTGCAGTAACTCTGTGAAGTGGAACGACCTTAACACCTCCTGCATATCCTGCCCATGATATTGAAAACTCCCCCGAGTCTGGACTCAAGCCGAAACCAAGGGCAAAGAGCCCGAAAGTGCCCAGATTCGTCGAGATCATGGAAGACAGAATCCGTTCCCCCAGAGGTTCACCAAGGAATGACCCCAATCCATCCGAATTTACCCGGGAGTACATTCACAAGATTCTCGAGCCCCCATTTCCCCAAAGGCTGGTTAAGTCCAAGAAGGAAAAGGAGGACCGCGATATCTTCGACATGTTTAGTAAAGTGGTTGTCAACATCCCTCTTCTCCAAGCAGTAAAGAATGTTCCTCACTATGCCAAATTCCTGAAATAGTTGTGCACCAACAAGAGTAAATTGGCAAAAGTTAGCAAGATCAGTGTAGGAGTTAATGCTTTTTCCCACATCTAGAGAAAGATTCCCCTAAAATGCAAAGACCAAGGAATGTTCATCATTCCCTGCAGAATTGGTACAGTCGACATGGGGGAAGGAATTAATGTCATGCCCTTGATCATCTATAACAGTCTTGGTCTCGAGCCTCTTCGACCGACCAACCTTGCCATTCAACTTGTTGATCACTCTATCATCTATCCTGAGGGGATAATCAAAGATGTTTTAGTCCAAGTGGGCGAATTCTTATTCCCATCGGATTTCTATGTCATTGCGATGGAAAATGAGGATTCTACCAAGTCTACTGTTGTTCTTCTAGGCCGCCCATTTCTGGCCACTGCCCTAGCAAAGATAGATGTTCACAATGCAACCATCTCCCTCGAGTTCGACGGAGAGATCATCAAATTCAATATGCTAGAAGCCATGCGATACCCCTCTGAATTTTCCAGTGTTAACTATATTGATATTATTGATCCTTCTATAGAGGAATTTACTGAACTTTATTCTACTGACCCTTTACAATTTGCCCTTGATAGGAGTCCGACACCATATCTTCTAGATGTCGTGGCCTCGACATTTTCCACACCACCTTAATTACATTCCGTCGGGGCTGCCCTAGAAGAATGCATAGTTGTCCAGTATGAGCCCCCAATGGTGTCTCCTAACTGCCCAGACCATGTTAAGTTGTTTCCATCTATTGATCAGGCTCCAGCCCTCGATCTGAAGCCACTGCCTTCCCGTTTGAAGTATGCTTATCTAGGCCCCAATGACTCTCTGCCCGTCGTCATCTCCAACAAGCTCAACAATCCTGAAGAGTCTGAGTTGATTTCCTTGCTGAAGGAATTCAGACAAGCCACAGGCTGGACCATTGCAGATATCAAGGACTTGTCCCCAGCACTATGTACTCATCGTATTCACCTAGAGGACGCAAGCAAAACCATCTGTCAGCCTCAGCGCAGGTTGAATCCACCTATGATGGAGGTGGTCAGGAAAGAAGTACTGAAGTTGCTAGATACCGGGGTCATATATCTTATCTCTGACAGCCCATGGGTCAGTCCTATACAGGTAAACTAGCATCACTATCACCATTGGGCAAGATGGCGAATCAATTCCTACCAGAATCCAGAATGGGTAGCGTGTGTGTATTGACTACTGCCGCTTGAATGCTGCCACCAGGAAAGATCACTTTCCTCTTCCCTTCATTGATAAAATGCTGGAATGTCTCGCGGGCAAGACCCACTATTGCTGTCTAGATGGTTACTCCGGTTTCCATCAGATCCCAATTTCCCCCCAAGACCAGGAAAAGACCACCTTCACGTGCCTTTTCGGCACCTTTGCTTATAGGCGTATGCCCTTTGGCTTGTGTAATGCCCCCACCACTTTTCAGCGCTGCATGGTGAGCATTTTCTCCGAACTGGTTGAAAATGGGATTGAGGTCTTTATGGATGACTTCACCGTATATGGGAATTCATTTCCCGAGTGCATGGGTAAATTGAAGAAGTGTTTAGAGCGCTACATAGAGACCAATCTTGTCCTAAATTTCAAAAAATGCCACTTCATGGTGGATCGAGCCCTCGTTTTGGGTCATATGGTCTCGGTCAAGGGGATCGAAGTCGACAAGGCCAAGATTGAGGTGATTGAATCCTTACCCTATCCAGCATGTGTTCGCGATGTGCCATCTTTTCTAGGGAACGCCGGTTTCTACAGATGATTTATCAAGGACTTCTCCAAAATCGCCCAACCTATGTGCCGACTGCTCCAGAAGGAAGTCACCTTTAATTTTGATAAGAATTGCAAAGTCGCCTTTGAACTTCTAAAAAACAAGCTTATCTCAGCTCCGATCATTCGTGCCCCCGATTGGTCTTTACCTTTCGAGGTCATGTGCGATGCTAGCAATCAAGCCCTAGGCGTCGTTTTGGGTTAAAAGAAGGACAAGGAAACCTATGTCATCTACTATGCTTCCAAGTTATTAGATCCAGCCCAGCAGAACTACACAACCACAGAAAAAGAACTCTTAGCAGTGGTGTATTCCCTCGATAAGTTCAGGCAGTACCTCTTGGGCACTCACGTTCTTGTATACTCAGATCATGCAGCCCTCAGATGCTTGTTGACAAAGGCTGATGCCAAACCTCGACTCATTCGATGGATCTTATTACTACAGGAATTTAACATCTTGATCAAGGATAAGACAGGAAGAGAAAATCTTGTGGCAGATCATCTAAGCAGACTTCCAGCCCAAGAAGACAATTCACTTGTGCCCATTCGCGATACCTTTCCAGACAAACAATTATGTCCTGCCCACGCTGTCCAGTTTCCATGGTTTTCATACATTGTGAATTTTTGTGCCACTGGTACCTACCCCGCAGATGCTTCCCCCTCAGAATGCAGTAGAATCAGAAGGCTAGCCAAATATTACATTTGGGATAGCCCATATTTATGGAAGCATTGCTCGGATCAGATCATACGGCGTTGTGTAACCATGGATGAGGTGCCCTCGATCCTAAAATTCTGCCATTCTGAAGGAGGACATTTCGCGGCTAAGAAAACTGCCCTCAAGGTCTTAGAAGCCGGTCTTTACTGCCCACTATTTTCAAGGATAACCACATGTATTGTGCATCGTGCCCTCGATGCCAAGCCATGGGTAACATTGGGGCTAGGAACCAGATGCCTCTGACCAGTATCATTGTGTGTGAGATTTTTGATATCTAGGGTATAGATTTCATGGGTCCGTTCCCCAATTCCTTCGGAAATGTCTACATCCTTCTCGCCGTTGATTATGTCTCAAAATGGGTCGAGGCCAAGGAAACTCAGACAGATGACTCCAAGGTGGTAGTAAATTTCCTATGCACCCATATCTTCAATAGGTTTGGTACACCTCGAGCCCTCGTAAGTGATCGGGGTACCCACTTCTGCAACCGTGTCGTGACCTCGCTTGTGTCCAAATGTGGAGTCCATCACAGAACATCTACAGCCTATCATCGTCAGACAAATGGCCAAGCCGAAGTGTCAAACCTTGAGATTAAGACCATTCTGGAGAAGACAGCTAACTAATCCCGCAAGGATTGGAGTCTGAAGTTAGGCAATTCCTTATGGGCTTATCGAACAACTTTCAAGACCCCGATTGGTATGATACCCTACCGACTCGTGTATGGCAAGCCGTGCCATCTCCCAGTTGAGATAGAACACAAGGCTTTTTGGGCCATCAGGAAAGTGAACACGGATCTAGGGCAGGCTGGCTAGAACAGACGCTTACAGATCCAGGAGCTCGAGGAGTTGCGAGACGATGCTTATGAAAATGCCTTGCTTTACAAGGAGAAGACCAATGCTCATCATGACAGGCACCTTCATCCCAAAACCTTTTCCATTGGACAGAAAGTTTTGTTATACAACTCACGTTTGCGTGTGTTTGCAGGAAAGCTAAAATCAAAATGGTTTGGACCTTTCGTGGTCACGATAGTTTTTGCCCATGGTACAATCAAGATTCAAAATGTAGATACGGGAACGATTTTCAAAGTGAACGGTCATAGGCTGAAGCACTTCTACAAAGGATTCAAGCCCTCGACCGTAGAAGAAATGATGGTGGAACCTCCACCTGTCGAGACCTAGATTGCTGGAACACGTCGAGGCCTCGATGAGTAAACAGACCGTGCTGGAGGCATTCCAAATGCCGTTCCACTCTTTTCTAGTTATTTAATTTCAGAACTTTTTACCCTTTCTATTTTATGTTATTTTCCCTTTATTAGTTAAGATTTCTTTTCCTTATTTTTATCCCCTAATCTCTCCCCTTTCCCTTTCCCCAATGATTTTATTTTTTCCAATTATTATCTTTCCACTTATTCCCTTATTTTGTCTTCATCTTCCCTGACTACTCTCCCTTTTTAAATTTCAAAAAGGCAGGCGGTTGGGATACGCGGGCCTATGCTCTCTCTCTCCTAGTTCCAAGACGCCAAATCATAAAAGGAGACAAAAGTGGTCCTAATTAATTCACTGTCTAATGCCAACCCTTTTTGCAGCACTCTCCCCATCGTCTTTTCTCCTTCTCTCTTCCAGCTATCACCCACATCTCCCTCACAAACTCCCAAAATACTTCACCACTAACCCATCACTACCAGCAACACAAACAACTCTCTCTCTCTCACAAATCATCTCTCTCACCCTTCCCCATGACTATCAAGCAGGTAGCTCATAAGCACGAGGTCCCAGACCCTGAACCATCATCCTCATCCACTCACAACTCCATTCTCAAATCTCCGAGCCTAGGCCCCGAAGCTAAAAAACCACCATCTCTAGAAATCCCTCCGACCGTCGAACCCTTTCCATACTCCGACGCTGCTAACCAATCGGACAGTGAGTTAGAGATTACAAGCTCGGTTCCAGCGACCTCCACGATGACTAGATCTGGCCGGGTTTCTAGGAAACCACCGAGCTCCACCACCACGCCCAAAAAGCCAAAGCTTGAAAAGCCCTCTCTTGCGGCCAAAAAGAAGCTCACGGTGGAAGAGGCCATGTAGGACATCTTGGTGTCCGAATCTGAGCATGAGGAAGAAACGCCTGCTAGAGTGGAGGAGGAAGAAGTCGAACAGACCGCCGCTGGCGAAGAAGAAGGGTCTGGTGAAAATGACGCCATGGAAGAAGAGGGGGAAGTAGATTTAGAGAAAGAGAAGGATGAGAAGGAGAGAGCTGAGAAAGAAGCAGCTCTAAAAGCAGAAGTTGAGAAGAAAGCCAAGGAAAAGGAGGCTGAGGCGAAGAAAACAACTGTCAAAGGAAAATCCAAAGCTCCAGCCATAGCGGAGCTCCTAGCTACGCCAGAAACGCCAACAAATAGGAAGAGGAAGACCACATCTTCCTTAAAGGTCCAGAGCAAGCCGACAACATCGAAGAAAGCACGTCGTGGGCAAGACGACGATTCAGACATCGAGGGCTCGACACAAGTGCCTGCCTTTACCCCGCGAGCATCTTCCATCCAGGTTGTCTCTGACCTCTCTAACCCCCATGCTTGGTTGTCCTTTAATGATAAGCCCTCGCTTGATAAGTTGCATGCTATAAACTCTAGAGGTGTTAGCCCGTGTGCGCGCCTGGATCTGGATTTTTTAAGTAAGATGGGACTCGAATCTCGAGTCCGAGAGCTCGTAGGAAACATTGGTTGGGAGCCCCTGTTCTTTCATGAGCACCCGACCTATTTCGAGCCCTCGCTTGAGTTGTTCACTACATTTTGGGTAGCTTCGGACCATTTTAGGCCCAAGGGCAAATCTGGACCGAACCTTTCTGCCCCTTAATTGATTAATTTTCACTTAGCGAACAAGTGGTTTAAACTTTCACTAAACGAGTTCAATTGCATGCTCAACTTTGTCACTCCTGATGGTTTAAAATCCAGTGCTTATAAGAATGCCGTTATTGTGATCCCTCCTATATTTGATGCTGATGTGGCTTTTTGAGAGCTAACTGAGAACCCCAGTGTTGTATTCAACCCTAAATTCTCCAAAGCGCATGAAATTATAGATCCTGCCCTTAGAATTTTGCATCATTTTCTTGCCCTTACTTTTGCTGCTGCTAGATTTGGATCTTCAGACCAGTTAACTTTACAAGAACTTTTTCTTCTTTGGTTCATGAAAAGTAAGTGTAGGGTGAATTTAGGATTTTGGGTTGCTGCTGGCATTATTCATGTTCAAAACGGCTCTCGAGGCCCCATTTTAGGATCTCTCATTGCTCTCCTTGCTGTGAATCTGCATCATATTGATTTCAACTTGTCGCGCCCCGGAAATTAAAAATTCACGAGTGTGCAACGAACTTGAAACCTTATGATGCTCAGCGGAAACAGACGCCTTGCAACATGCAATGAAGTCGCCACCCTAATTTTGTCGCTAGGTTTAGGGAACCTTAATCTTCATGGCATAAAAAATAAAATAAATAAAAAACTAAAGGCACAAAAAAAGGGGTCTGAACCCCAGACAAAGGTTCGGGGTCGTATTATGGTCTCGGGAAGGTGTTAGACACCCGAGTCACATCCGAAAACGGTTACCGGTTGATAAGAGAGGTGTTTAAAAAGGTGTTTGATAAAAATGCATTTTTGAAAGGAGGCCCTCAAAGGAATCGTCACTTTAGTCTTTTCCATAATCGGCACCGTTCAGGAATAGTTGATCGTTGAACCGATCGATTATTCCTGACCGTAGTGATGTGACTGAATTTTCCGAAAGACTGAATGAGCGCCCTCTATTTCATCATCGGGCCATGCATGATTAATTTAATTACTACGTGATTCTATCATGGATAGCTTAACCAGAGTACAGATTAAATGAGAGATTTTGAAATGATAAACTGATGTGGGATCGAAGCCACCACGTACATGCAGTCAATATAAGCGGAATTAAAAATCAAATGAGCATGGCATTTAAAGCGAGTTATTTAAACAAGTTGTTCATGTGGGTTGATTTTAAATCCTAGCAATTCTGTATATCATGCGTACGATTGATATTTACGGAAAGCGTTGAATAAATAAAAAGAAACGAAAGGCGTACTTTCGAGCGAAGCTTGAATTTAAAACCTACAAGATGAGAGTGTTAGTGCTAGCTCAAAAAATAAATAAGCAATGTATGAATACGAGAATAATGACTTGATGCGTACAAAAATTTAAATACTAATTTAATGTATGCGAGATATGATAATTTGACGCATACGAAAATTTAAGTGATGATTTGACAAGTGCAGAAAATTTAAATGCTGATTTACCGAGTGTGAGAATTTTTATGATGATTTAATGCATACGAGAGTTTAAATGATGATTTAATGCATATGAGAATTTAAATGCTGATTTGATGCGTGCGGAAATTTTAAATGCTGATTTGATATATGCGAGAAATGATGATTTGACACATGAAAATTTAGATGATGCTTTGATAAGTGAAGAAAATTTAAATGCTGATTTGATGTATGCGAGAAATGATGATTTGACGCATACGAAAATTTAGATGATGCTTTAATAAGTGCAGAAAATTAAATTAAAGATTTGATATTTGCAGGAATGAAGCAGTTGACGATTTGTGGAAAATTTAAACAAGTGATATTGCAGAAAATTAACAGTTGATGATTTGCAGAAATTTGAACAAGTTGATAATGCAGAAAATAAACAGGTTGATATTTGCAGAAAATAAACAGCTTGGTATTTGCAAAAAAATAAACAGTTTGATATTTGCAGAAAATAAACAGTTTGATATTGCAGAAAATTAAAACAGTTGATGTGGCAGAAAATTAAAATAGTCGATATTGCGACCGACCATGTAGGTGGTAAATTGAATTTAAATTGCCAAAAGTAAATTGCAGAAACTAGAGTGCGAATAATTTAAACAGTTGATAAGTACAGAAAATTAAAGTGTCAGAAAAAATAATCATACGAAGCATACGAAATATTTTTACGAAAAAAAGCACGATCCGAAATCTCGGAAAGAACGAAAATGAGCTGGGCCTAGTTTGAAAAAGTGAAAGGAAATAAGAAATGGGCCAAGAATAGTGCCTTGACGCAAGAATTTAAAGAAAAAGAAGGCATAAAAATGAAAGAAGAAAAGCTTGAAGAAGACTTACTGCCAAATTTTGAACTGGACAATTATCGCTCGAAATGAGCAATTGATCAGAGGGAGAAGAAGCAAGCTTGCTTAGAGGATTCGGTGCCCATTTTTTGTTGAAGGGCAGTGGCCTTTTATAGGCCGAAGTCGCGTGGCGTTTGGAGGGAGCGTGCTGCGCGTGGTGGCCGGACCGTGTGCTGGTGGAGCTAGGGGGCTGTGCTAGTGGGGCTAGGGGCTGAGGTAATGGCCGAATTGGACAGGAAGCGACGGGAGCAAGCAGCTCGGTGGCTTGCTCCGCTACTTCGTCGCTTCCACCCTATTCATGTGTGCCATGCACATTACATGGTCAATCGTTGATCTGGTTGACTTTCCTTGGTTGACCAGATCAACGGTTGTGATTAAATGACCCTTTAACTTATTTAAATGGACTCGAGCCAATTTTTGTGAACAAACGTTCTGAATTTTCGAGCTGAAGGTGCCAACGCGTAGAGAAAAATAAGGCGGGTTTAACCGTCTACAGCGAATGACAAGAATTTTTCGTTTAACGTGTTTATTTTCTCGTTCGAAAATATGAAACGTTTGGACGAAAAATAAATGACATTATGACGAAAATTACACGAAACTCTGTAGGCCGTTGTGAACAAAAAAGAGAGTAGAAACTAGTTGATGAAAAACATTCCATGTTCGAGCTATTGTTCGAGCGAACTTACTCGGGTCCAATAAAAGCTCGAACAAAAATAATAATAAAAAATAAAAAAACTAAAAAATGCTCTAAAATACTAAAAATCCTAAATTTCACGCGATGACCTAAAATGAAGAAATAACTAGTAAACGACTAACGGATAATTAAAAATGTGATTTTTAAGGCTAAAAATATTAATGATAATAATAACGAAAATACGTGATGGAAAATTAAAAACACGATTTCGAAAGCTGACGATGTTAACGACGATGATAAAAATGCGATGAGAATTAAAAAATGCCAACGACAGTGAATTAATTAAAAATGACAGTAAGTTGATAAAATGACGGAAATGTTAAACTTAATTAAAAATGGCGTCAAAATTCGGGTATCAACAGTTGCCCCCTCTTTACTGTCTTATCGAAGTATTTGATAAGCAGTAAAGACGGTTGTCCCCACATATCTGAAATTTGGCGACACAACAGGTCTTACCTCAATCTTACCGTGATGATGCCACTTGGGGAGGAGATATGTCGTAGATGTCACTCTAGGAGGAGATATTGTCATGGATGTCACTATGGGAGGAGATAGGTTGTAGATGTCACTCTGGGAGGAGATATGTCGTGGATGTCACTCTGGGAGGAGATATGTCGTGGATGTCACTCTGGGAGGAGATATGTCGGGGATGTCACTCTGGGAGGAGATATGTCGTGGATGTCACTCTGGGAGGAGATATTATCGTCGCTGTCACTCTAGGAGGAGGTATTGTCGTCGATGTCACTATGGGAGGAGATATTATCGTAGATGTCACTCTGGGAGGAGGTATTGTCGTAGATGTCACTCTGGGAGGAGATATTGTCGTGGATGTCACTCTGGGAGGAGATATGTCGTAGATGTCACTCTGGGAGGAGATATTGTCGTGGATGTCACTCTGGGAGGAGGTATTGTCGTAGATGTCACTCTGGGAGGAGGTATTATCGTAGATGTCACTCTGGGAGGAGATATGTCGTAGATGTCACTCTGGGAGGAGGTATTGTCGTAGATGTCACTCTGGGAGGAGGTATTGTCGTAGATGTCACTCTAGGAGGAGGTATTGTCGTAGATATCACTCTAGGAGGAGATATGTCGTAGATGTCACTCTAGGAGGAGGTATTGTCGTAGATATCACTCTAGGAGGAGATATGTCGTAGATGTCACTCTGGGAGGAGATATTGTCGTGGATGTCACTCTGGGAGCAGATAGGTCGTAGATGTCACTCTAGGAGGAGGTATAATCGTAGATGTCACTCTGGGAGGAGATATTGCCGTGGATGTCACTCTGGGAGGAGATATGTCGTAGATGTCACTTTGGAAGGAGGTATAATTGTAGATGTCACTCTAGGAGGAGGTATAATTTGATGACGTCACTCTAGGAGGAGGTATAATTTTGATGACGTCACTTCGGGAGGAGGTATAATTTGATGATGTCACTCTAGGAGGAGGTAGTTTTGATGACGTCACTCTGGGAGGATAGTTCATGGGTGTCACTCTGGGAGGAGACAGTTCGTTGACGTCATTCTGGGAGGAGATAGCTGGTCGATGTCTCTCTAGGAGGAGATAGTTTTGATGATGTTATTCGTGGATGTCACTCTGGGAGGAGACAGTTCGTCGATGTTATTCGTTGATGTCACTCTAGGAGGAGATAGTTGGTTGATGTCTCTCTAGGAGGAGATAGTTTTGATGATGTTATTCGTGGATGTCACTCTAAGAGGAGATAGTTGGTTGATGTCACTCTGGGAGGACGTATGCTTTTGATGTCACTCTGGGAGGAGGTAAGTTGATGTTACTCTGGGAGGAGGTATATTGTAGATGTCACTCTAGGAGGAGATATCGTTGATGTCACTCTGGGAGGAGGTAGGTTGTTGCCGTCACTCTGGGAGGAGGTAGGTTCGTCGATGTCACTCTAGGAGGAGGTATTTGGTTGATGTCACTCTGGGAGGAGATAGGTTTGTTGATGTCACTCTAGGAGGAGATAGGTTCATCGATGTCACTCTGGGAGGAGATAGTTGGTTGATGTCACTCTGGGAGGAGGTATTTGGTTGATGTCACTTTGGAAGGAGATAGGTTTGTTGATGTCACTCTGGGAGGAGATAGGTTCGTCGATGTCACTCTGGGAGGAGATAGTTGGTTGATGTTACTCTAGGAGGAGGTAATCGTTGATGTCACTCTGGGAGGAGGTATGCTTTCGATGTCACTCTGGGAGGAGATAGTTGGTTGCTGTCACTCTGGGAGGAGATAGTTTTGTTGATGTCACTCTGGGAGGAGATAGTTTTGTTGTCACTCTAGGAGGAGATAGATTCAATCGGATGTCCTGCAAAGATATAAACTTAGATCTATTCGGATATCGAGAGAAACATAAGTTGCAGAAAATGTAAATGACGACTACTTTGACAGGAATCGAAGGTAATTTTACGAAAATGTAAATGACGGCTCCACTGGGGGGATAAGCGTTTGACATGTGACTGACGTTGCTTCAGGAGGATAATGCGTGATTCATAGAAGTACGAATGATTTGCCCTAATGATGTCACTCTAGGAGGAGAAAAATGCAAATGATGTCACTCTGGGAGGAGGTAAATACAAATGATGTCTCTCTGGGAGGAGAAAAATACATGATGCTGTCACTCTGGGAGGAGAAAAATACAGATGATGTCACTCTGGGAGGAGAAGAATGCATGATGCTGTCACTCTAGGAGGAGGGGATCCAGTACAGAAACGTAAACAACGTCAATTCCGTAGGAGAAGACGTGAAATGCGGAAATTAAACTAAGGTCACTCTGGGAGGAGAAAGATGCTGATGATGTCACTCTGGGAGGAGGAAATACGTGCTGTCACTCTAGGAGGAGGAAATATAAAGTTGTCACTCTAGGAGGAGGAAATATAAAATGCGGAAATTTAAATGATGTTAATCCCGTAGGAGAAGACGCGAGGTGCAAAAATAAACTAATCGTCACTTTATGAGGACGAAACATAGATGCTATCACTCTGGGAGGAGGGAATGTATTATGCAGAAATGTAGAATTATGTAAATGATGCCACTCTGGAAGGAGGAAATATGCAAATGATGTCACTCTGGGAGGTGAAAAATGCTTTTTTGCTAGCAGCGGCCTTGATACGAACCTAGAATGCATCTGCATCTTGCTCAGGAGGTAACGACCCCAAGGACAAGACTTTCCCACAATTTACAGCTGTAAGCAATCCTCACTTGATATTAGTGTTTGCACCCACGCTCTGAAACAAGGTTAAGTGTTTTACGCTCATAAAGATGCAACTAATATGATACATAATTTTTAATTTGCAATGTCAATCCGAGTGAATAGACTTCAAATGAAGATGCACATGCATGGGCATTCTAATAATCGATGGGACTTTTACGGAAAATAATGAAAGGACATAAAATGTCCGGAAAGAAGCTTGTTTTGGTAAAGATGTGCTTTTTTGGTGAGTTTGAAGGTTTTTGATGAGTGACGTTTTGTCGATTGGCCCTGATGAGGGCGAGGTGCACGAGTTCTTTCGCCTTTTGCTGGGGATGCTTTCTCGACAGAGTGCGTGAGCTCTGGGATCCTTGCTGGGGATGCTTTCCGTTCGGCCAGGGGCCCTTTTCTCTAGTCTTTACTAGAGAATGTTTCCTTCGAGATTCCTTGAGTTGGCTCTGGGCATTTTTTCTCCTCGAGTCTTCACTGGGGAGTGTTGTCGCTGTTCTTTTTGCGATTTACTACTTGAGTTGGCCTTGGGCCCTTTTCTTCTCGAGTTCTCACTAGGGGTGCTTTCCTCGAGATCTATTACTTGAGTTACCCTTGGGCCCTTTTCTTCTCGAGTTCTCACTTGGGGGGGGGGGGGGGGGGTGCTTTCCTCGAGATCTACTACTTGAGTTGGCCTTAGGCCCCTTTTCTCGAGTCTTCACTAGGGAGTGTCGTCGCTGTTCTTTTTGTGACTTACTACTTGAGTTGGCCTTGGGCCCTTTTCTTCTCGAGTTCTCACTTGGGGGATGCTTTCCTCGAGATCTACTACTTGAGTTAGCCTTGGCCCTTTTTCTCGAGTCTTCACTGGGGAATGTTTTCTTCGAGATTTCTTGAGTTTAGTTGTCCCCGGGCTGTGCTTGCTTCGGTTCTTCGATTGTTTGTATTCTTCGAATGTCTCTGAGCATTTTTTTTTCTCTTTTTTTTTCTATTCCCCCCCTTTTGATTTGATTTGAAATGTAATAGAGCAGAGCAAGCACAACCTTTGTCTTGACCTCTTCTCATTTTGGCTTAAAGCCTCGGCCTTCATCTTCGGGTTTTTGGTCTTTCTTTGGTGATGGCTCTCAGCGATCTTTCAGTGACCTTTTGCGTCTCCTTCATCATGTACTTGAACTTGGCGTGCTTTTACTTCCGGCTGGCAATCTTAGTTGAGACTACTCCTTGGCTCCCGGGGTATGAGTGATAGTGAAGGTTTTGGTAGGAGTGATGGCATATGTGGTGGAAAGAGGGAAGAAAATGAAAAAATGGAGAAGATCGTAAAAGTCCCACGTCATTTTATTGCTATCCCATGTCTAATTACACATGTACCCTGGATATTATGCGAATTCAACTAGCACCTAGTCAGGCACTTACACTGATGAAGGATAAGGCACGATGGCTCAAAAATTCTTATCAGGATTTGTCTGTGACTGCTTACGTCGGAGCAAACCGTGGATATAAGAGCAAGCAAGTAAGATCACACATGATATGTAATTTTGATGGATGCTTTATTTAACAGAGGGACTGGACATTCCCGACCTATGCAATGCATGAATATGCTACGAGGGTAATATGGAATTTTGTTTTAGCCGGGCTAAAAAGAGATTTTTGATTGACTGATTTTTGATTGATTGATAGTCTAAAGCTAAGACGCGGGGGATGACCTAATTACAAGAGTTCAACGAGAACCAAAAGGGTTGCCCCTAGTGGGCCAGACGACCATACGTAAATTAAACCTAACAAAGCGTAGGAATGAAAATAAATTTAATGAAGGGGGGAGAAAGATGAACTCCCCTGAAATGAGCAGCGGGGCTGCAAGGGCGTCTTCCACGAGCTTTATGCAGATGACAATGGGATGATTCGCCTCCCTGCGAAAGGAAGAGGGGACAACGAAGTAGAAGAGAAAAATTGATTTGAAAACAAAAATGACATAAGTTTAGAGACTCTCTCTTTCCTTAGCCCGACTTTTCTAGGGTGCCTACGGCGTGGTCCCAACTCAGGAACGCTTTGCTTGGATACTTTGATTGGTTTCTTTTTCAGCTGCTTTGCGGGAACCGCCGATCTAGGTCGGAGTGAGGATGAGATCCGTATTTTTGTTCATTAGCTTGCTGGACCTTCGCCGATTTGCTCTTTGATTGCTCAGAGATAAAGGGAAAACCCTCTGTCCCCGAAATGTGCAGCGGGGCTGCAAGGGCGTCTGCTTACCAGTCTTACGCAGGCACAAATGGGGGTGACCCAGTTCCTGAAAAAGATACGGTGAGAACAAATGAGGAGTAAATGAAAGACAATTTTTAGCAAAAGTAATGTGATTGATGAGTTTTAAGCTCTCCCTTTTGGAGGGGCCATCCGTGGGTCACTGCGGTGTGACTTACACCGGATGTTGGTTGATGATGGCTTTGCTTTAGATGCTTTGCAGCAGCTCTCGTCTCGGTACGGGTGATACTTGCAGTCGGGATGTCCCTCTTCGGGGAGGAGTTTTGACGCCTTTTGCAGCACGGGATTGCGGATAAAACCAGTGAATACGGTCACCGTCGGTTAGCAGTTAGTGGTCCACAAATTAAAGGATTGATCATCGTGTTGATCATGGTGCGGACGTTGAGAAACTTCTTGAACAAGATCGTATTAAGTATGTTGATTGTGGTCTTAGGGGGATGGGCTTCCGTCGTGCTTCTTCTCTGGGAGTTCTACATACAAAGGTGCACTGGGCGACCATGGCATTTTGGTGATGAGCTCCTCCGAAAGGTGAACGGAGGTGGGAGCCTATGTTACTAGCGTTCCGACAGCTCGGCCGGCGTAGGATGGGCTTTGTGACTTTGGTCCAGCATTCAGTCCTCGCTTGAATTGGATAATAGTATTGCTGCGAAATCCTGACGGTGGACAGTCTTTAAGTTCTTTGAGTAGCGTCACAGGCTCAGACAATCCTCTAGATGATCTGATGATAGCTTTACGGGGTGACCCCTCTTTATGCGTTCGGTCCTTTGAGACCGGTTGCTGGCTGTGCTGGTAGTACTGTGAGGAAAAAGGATTTTTAATTTAGATGGTGACGGGTTTTTAAAATCTTTCCTGATTCGCTCTTGAAGGCAGCCTGCTGCGGCAATTCAGGAGCTGCTACGGGGGAACTCCCTGGTCCTATCGTGATGATGAGATGAGGTGCGAGACATTACGTCCCTACAAAACTTTAAGATTGATTAGTGGCGTTAGTCTAAGTGTCGTGTCTCACGTCTCGAATTACTCATTGGAAGCCACCGAAGCCATGCTTCCTTTTGTCATCTCACGAGTTTAAGAAAAAGGAAAGAAATTTTTTAAAATAACAAGCATTTCTTGAAAACCTTATTTTATTAATTTCAGCATAAACATTTGAGTGGCATTGTCATGATAAAACCCTATGTCTTTGATTCGGCCAGATGCAAGGCCCGCGATACTTTAGGCGAAGTATACCTTGACGGCATCGGCATTAACCTTGAGTTAGAGTAGACACCTAGTGGAGACATCGCGAGAGGTCTTTCGTCTAGGGGTAAGTGAGTAGGGGGCCTATGTGGAAACATGGCCCCTATAGCAGGTTTGTGCATGAGTTTGGAATATTTTTGTGCCCATGATTAACTGACCTAGAATGCAACCCGCGAACACCTTATGCTAAGATCTCTCCCCATCATACTAATCTCTCTCTTACTGTTTTCATTATTTTCGTGCCCCCGAATTGCTTTGCTTGTCTTGCCCTCGATTGTGTTTTACTTTCATGGCCTGGATAATTACTTTAACTTTTTGTCTTGTTAGCTACCACATCTGCGTTGATTAATTCGTTAATCAACATAAACCCCCCCAGTGTTAGCTGTTTGTATCATACATCTAAATTAACTTGTTATTCCTTCAATCTCTGCGGTTCGACCCTGTCTTGCCCTTTACGCATTTATTTGTGCATTTAGGCATCTTCGATAAGGAACCAAAACCGTGTTTGAATATTGTCTAGAGTTTGATGATTTAGTCATCAAGACTTATCTTCAAGAAGAGGAGGGCATGATCATAGATTTATTTGAAAGTGGATTAAATAAAATGATTAGAAGATGGCTTGAACTCTATGAGATAACAAGATTACGATCAATGATGCTCCATGCTTGTGGAATCGAAGAACAAGAATCCTTGATGAAGCAAAATAGTAGCTCCATCCATTGTTGTCCAAGTAACAAGAAGGCTTCTCCTTCCATTCCCTTACAGCATGAGCCGAGCCAAGCACACCAAGAAGATTTCACTCTCTAAAAACCACCAACACCAACTCAATCTTGTGAAACAAATGTGACTGAAAAATGTAATTTGATTGAAAAGAGTGTGGCTGTAAATTTTACAGTAATGAGTGAAATGTGAGTTTGTAAATGAGAGAAAAGAGTGTGGAGAGAAGAAAGAAAGTGGAGAGCAAAATACACAGTATGAAAACAGCAGGCATACCATTGAGGGTGAGATAAGATAGTGATCTTGAGCACGAAAAGAGCGAGAAAAATGATGAGCAAAATACAAGGCATGAAAATAGCAAGCATGCTATTGAGAGTGAACAAATTGAGCAAAAGGAGAGTGAAGAAAGTGAGCGAGAAAGGATTGAGCGAATTGAGCAGATTTTACCAAATGTTATTTCTAACCTTTCTCCTTTACCCATTCCAATTGTTTTGCCTAGGAAATAAGTTGTAACCGTACCTTCAAAAGGGTACCAAGTGGCATGTCAATCCTAAGAGGCGTTGGAAGTGTGATTTCTCAACAATGGTGTGCATAAAGGTATGCGCCTTTTCCCTCTCAAAATTCCAAAAGGTTAGTGCTTGCATCTCCTCATGATTCTTATTCACATGATGCAAATTTACAAGATAATTATTTAGCATGTGAAAAAGAACCATTTTTGCACTTCATCAATTATGATCCTTTCTTGTTGGAGCATGATAAATCTCGCATCATTGAACCTCGAATGCATAAATTGCTTGTGGAAAAATCACATGATGATACTCTTCATTCTTTCTTGTGGAAATTGATTAGAAGTCAAAACTGTTTTGTATATGATAGTAGCATTCAATTTTGTTTTTTTATAATTATTAACAAAATTTTACAAATGAGACATTTTAACAATTTTTGTAGGACTTATGATTCCATCCGCATCCTATATAGCATGTTAGGGAAACAATGTAAATGATTATAGTGATAATCTTAATACTAAGAAATTGTTTGTTGCACTTGGAGAAATTATTCGTAAGCGGGAATGATTAATTCCTTTTGTTTTCTCATCATTGTTTTCAAGTGTGATTAAGTGTGTAGGTGAGAGGGAGAAGACAGCCATGGTACAAAAATCATGCGAGCATGTGCGCACAAGCCGTGAGCAAACATGTACAAGAATAACCGAAGAAGGCGTTGAGGCAGACGCCCAATTGGTTCCTAAACATGGCAAATTATGGACTATACTCCATAAGATTAATTTCAATGATTTAAATCTTTATTTACCTTTGAGGTATAATTATACATAGGTGTGGTTGTATCAATTGGGCAAATGGAAGTCTCGGCTACCTTGCCTTGCGCCAGCAGCATGGCTTGGAACATGGCCTTCAATTTAGCTTGTTCACGCTGCACCATTTTAATTATGGCAAGCATTGGGCTACCCGCCTCGTTGGACTTTGAACTGTTGTTTCTGAAAATACTTTCTTGCGACATTATGTCAAAGGTATGCACACGTAGCAAATGTTATTGTAAAATCTCTCCCTCATGTATTTATTCTCATGCTTAAGCACTCATAAAAGTTGGCCTCACATAACACTCAAACTCTCGCACAAAGTTCACTCACAAACCACTTAAGTTCGCACAAGCAACCTTGTGTTCAAGTCAAATTAATATTCGTAAGTATTTTTCACCAAGACTCAAAGAAGAAAATGAAACAAGATATGATTAATAAGAGATGAAAGACTCAAATAAAAGACTCGGAGTATTTAAGTGAAGACTCAAACGAATGAGACACCAAAGAAAAATCCTAATCGGAAAACCTAAAAGACTCGGATGACACGTTTGGTTTAGGACTTAGGATGGGAGTTTAGGACTTCAAATGACACTCTAGAACTTTGAGAAAAGAAATATGAGAGACTCAAGTTAATGTTTTAGGATAGGAGATGATGTAGCTTGATTGTTTAGGACCTGATACGACTCACGGTGTAGCTTCAGTTTTTGTTGATGTTTTGCTAACCAAAATAGAAGCAAATCATGATGAGAACCGTATGCCTTTATTCTTTAAACAAGGATCTAGTTCAGCAAGTGATTGGCACAATACAAACTCAAGATGCAACACATACAAACAACACAACACACGTGCAGAAAGGGTAACTTGGCCGAAACCAAGGTTCTTGTTTTGGACAAGATTGAACCGAGCAAACACAAGTATTTACTCAATTCAAGGATTACTAAACAAAGTGGAACCTTATTTGTTTTACTTGACTTAAGCCACGACTTTCCAAACCAAGACAAACACCAAATGAGTCCAATTGAAATGAAGGAGACTAAGCACTCAACTTAAACTTTCAACAAATTTAGACTAAGTTATAAATAAAGGAAAGTGCTATTTATACAAAATTTATTTAGGGTTGGTCTTGGAATAGTGATGGGATTCACATCGGCCCCTTGGTCGCGCCTTGCCCTTGATACCGTGTATCACGCGCGAGTGCGCTCGCCTTGCGCGTTGCCGCTCACCCTCATGGCTTGCTAGGGTTTTGCGTGTTGGCCTCATTATTTTCTCGGCCATCTTATGTGCCCTGTGTCTGCGTTTCTCTCCTCCCCCAAATCTCTTTCTCAATTTTCCTTTGTCTTGTTATGCCATTGTCCTTATTGTCCAATACTTTACCCCTTTCATGCTCTTATCATCACCGACCCCTCCAAGAGGATTCGCCCTTGAATCTATTTCTCAGAAAGTATGAATCCTAGGCACTCTTTTTGGACACTTAGAGTGTTGCCTTACGTGAGGGCATTTTCCATGGAACCCAAATGGCGCCGCGGATGTGACTCGGCTACCAAGAGGAAAGGTCGGACGAATTTGCAAAGAAGCGTGCAACGCAACATACTCATGACGTTGGGTAGGAATCTTCAAAATCCTTAACAAAAGTGGTAGGAAACTCCTGCAAAAAAGGCTCAAAAGGAAAAGAATTTTTAACGTTAGAGTTAGCTAATTGATCCTCATTGCTCAAATGCACGCTTATTAGATCATCAGCAATCAACACGTTCTCGCTAATTTGTTCTCTCTTTTCCGCTCTCAAACTCTTGGCACTCTCTTGTCTTGCCTCACTATGTTCACTCATATGATGCACAATCGCCTCTTTTTCAATGTAAATTTCAAGCACATCACCCTTATTTTGCTCACTCACTCGCACATTCGCATATTCGCTTGGAGTTTTAGAACTTGTGCATTAGTGTCATGGCTTAGGCGCTAGAAATTGAGTGCGATGTCGGGTGTTGCCTATCATAGGCATGCCCTTGAGGTGGAGGTGTAAGATCATGTGGCAGATTCATATAGATCTCCTTATAGTGTCCGCTGAAATGTGGAGCAGGTGTCAGAAAAGGTTGGCTAAGGTGTGACCTAGCATAGACGCGGCTGGCAGATAGGTACGGACCTTGTGAGGGCTCATCATAAGGCTCAAGTTGTTGTAGATGAGGAGGTAGGTAGCCCATGGAAGGGTTACGCCTGATGTAGCCGTGGAATGAGTGTTAATGACTAGCTCGACAATCTAATGCATGAGAGGTGGAGACATGTAGGGAATCCATCGCCCTTGACCTTGGGAGTACGAGTCTTGGCCTTGGTATGGTCTTCTGTCGTGGCTTTTTCTTGGTGGTTCAATATAATAATCATCATATAGGTAAGACATTGTGCCTAAAAAAATGGAAAACTATATATGTATAGGCGTTAGTAGAAAGTACACTCCCTCACGTGTTTCGCTCAGGTATTTCAACTCACTCCTCCAAGGACAGGTGCTTCTTGGCACAAGTTAGGGGGTAAAATAAGCCTCTACAACACACAAGAAACTGACTCAAAAGACTCAAGAAAGACAAATGAAAACAAGACTCAAAGAGAAACCTAATCGAAAAAAACCCTTCCTCAAAATATAGATTTTTCCATGATTTTAAATTTAGAATTAAAAGAAAATCATAATCTTATTCGAATTTAGAAACTTGCAACAAACTAATTCCAACCCAACATACAACTGTGTAAAATAACGGTCAACGATTAACAAACCCAACAAAAGAGAAACTTAACAAAGATAACAAACGTGAGGAACTATCCTTTCGGTAGCAGATACTTAATAATCCTAATAGGTTTTCTTTTCTACAGATCCAGTTAATTAGCTAGAATTTTGGCAATTTTTATAATTGCGATTTGCTCTAGATTAACAAAAATATGAGGAAGGATGATTACCTGTTGAAAAACCAGTCGGCCGACGATTAGGTTGGAATTGAATTTCCGATAAGAGAAGTCGATGAGAGAAAAAGAGCAGAAGCAATGAGAGATGGACTCTTTTTTCGAGTTTTAGGGGTCTTGTGACTTAGGGATTTTCAAAATCGATGGAGGAATTGAAAATGATGAAATTGGGGTTCGTGGGTTTTGGAATTAAGGGATGAAGGGAATTTTGGTTTGGTGAAAAATAAGGAGGGAGAATGGGTGTGGCTGTGGCCTGTGGTCGTGGGTGTGGGTGGGAGACTAGAAGTAAATAGAGATTCTGGGTTTCTAATTAATTAGGATTTAGGACTGGGTGTGGGTGGGACTTGGGAGTAAATAGAAGTTATAAAATGGCAGGTACAGTAATACCGTACCTGCAAAATCTAATACCATATCGTACCGAACAAAGTTCGGTCGGTAATTTGGTATACCGTACATTAAAAAATCCAAAAAAGAAACTGACCAAACAGAGTAAACTTCGGTATGGTATGGCCGTAATTTCAGTTCAGTTGGTATTTGCACAACCCTAGTCCGCGCGCCTTGACTTCATGGTTTGCTAGGTTTGTGCGGGAGCTCTCATACCTTGCTAGGGTTGTGCGCGGGAGGGCCTTATGTGTTGTCCGGCCAAGGCATGAGACTTGCTATGGCTGCAATAGACGCGGAAGGACTTCATACCTTGCTAGGGTTGCGCGCGGGAGGGCCTCGTGGGTTTTTTGACCATCCCGTGAGGCTTGCGATGGATGCGATAGTTGCGGGAGGTCACATGAGTGGCCTAGGGTTGTCGTGGGCCTCGCCTAGGGTTCCCAATAGGTGCGCGCACGACTCTCGACCTCTGATATGATGTGCAATGACCACCAAGACTCGACCTTCAGTTTGGTGCGCTTCCTTGCTTGCCACGACCTCGATTCATAATGTGAGCTTCTTAGCCATGCTATGGGTGAACGGTCATTGTGGTGTCGTGTCTTCGAGGTCCAAGGTAGGCTTGATCGCATCAAATATAGAGTCAAAATAAGGTTTTTTCTTTGTTCTTGTCTTGATTTTCTCCAAGAATGCATACTATAAGGTTAAGGTAACTTCTTGTTTCAAATTTTAAATATTTTTTAAGAATAACTTGGATTCAAATTTTAAAAATATTTTGTTTCTTTCTCTTCTAGGACATTGATATTCCTTTTATGACCAACCGTTTTGAATATTGAATATATTGAATAATGATGATAATTACAGTTTATACTAGAAAAAAGAATAAAATTACAGTAAGTGGCAACGGGACAGAGCGACCCCAAATAATATCTCGGACTAAGTTGAATGGTTTTGTACTTAGAGAACTAAAGGAAGAAAATACGAATACCTTTGGGATGAAATTGAAATTTCCCTTAAAATACATGTATGCGATTGTTATTCCGTGCAATTGTTAGTTTTTCACAAATGTACCCAAATACGGTCATGACATCTTATTTTGATGGCATTCGAGTTGTTTTATTTACATATCAGGCATAGTCTTGCTCTATTAAAATTACATTTCCTTTTAGGTATAATTTCTTAGTTACATTTTGAACCTAGTGTTGATACCCGAATTTTGACGCCATTTTTAATTAATTTTAGCATTTCTGTTATTTAGTTAATTTACTGTCATTTTTAGTTGATTTACTATCGCTATCATTTTTAAGTGTTTCATCGCGTTTTAGCATCGTCGTTAGCATCATCAGCTTTCGAAATAGCATTTTTAATTTTTCGTCGCGTATTTTCATTCTTATTTTTAGCCTTAAAAAGCACATTTTTAACTATTCGGCAGTCATTTTCTAGTTTTTTCTTCGTTTTAGGTCATCACATGAATTTTAGGATTTTTAGTTTTTTAGCGCATTTTTTAGTATTTTTATTTTTTATTATTTTTTTGTTCGAGCTTTAATTGGACCCGAGTAATTTCGCTCGGACAATAGCTTGAATTTGAAATGTTTTCCATCAACTAGTTGCTAGCTTTTTTTCCGTTCGCAACAGTCTACAGCGTTTCGTGTAATTTTCGGCGTAACGTCATTATTTTTCTGTCCGAACGTTTCACGTTTTTGAACGAGAAAATAAACACGTTAAACGAAAAATTTTCATCATTCGCTGTAGACGGTTAAACCCGTCGTATTTTTCTCTACACGCTGGTACCTTCGACTCTAAAAGTCAGAACGTTTACTCGCAGGAATCGGCTCGAGGCCATTTAAATAAGACTTAAAGGGCCCTTGATCACAACCGTTGATCTGGTCAACCAAGAAAAGTCAACCAGATCAACGGTTGACAAATTAAAGGCCATGGTGCACATGCACCATGGACGTGAAGAGGCAGCGGAGCAGGCCACCAAGCAGCCTGCTCCCGTCGTTTCCTAGCCTGCTCCTGCCGTTTCCCGTCCCATCCACCATCATCACGGCCACCGTAGCTGCCGCCTCTCCTCCCCTAGCCACCCTGACGTCATCACAGCGACGTCATCACCTCGCCTCCACCGACTCGGAAATCCTATAAATAGCGAGCCACTCTCGACGTTTGAAGGGCACCAATTTGGCAAGAAACCCTTGCTTCTTCTCCCTCTGATCAATTGCTTATTTAGAGCGATAATCGTCCAGTTCAAAGTTTAGGTAGGGAGCTTTCTCTCTCTAGCCTATTTTCATTTCTTTAAGCATTTTCTTCTTTAAATTCCTTTGGCTTGATCTTGAGTAGATAAATTGCTTGTTTTTGTGCCATTAATTCATGTGCATGATGTAGATTAAATACACGTTTTCAATTTAAGAAATCGTTAGCTAGATTGTGTGAATTAATTAGTTTTCGATAATTAAAGGTTTTGTCATTTTTTCAAAATTAAACTCGGCATGTTTTGAAATAAAATTCGAGCTTTGTATGGTCAAGACGCCGTCGAGGAGACGAGCTTCTCGGTACGAAGATCGCTAGAAACGGACAAGGCTAGCCGGAGCTTGGCCGCCGACAGTAGCGCCGGCGACCAAGGGAGAGGACGATGAATAGTGCCATGCAAGGCCTATTCATCCGTCCTTGGTGATGGGCTTGGCCCATCACCCTTCCTTTTAATTTTTCATGGCCAGGCACTATTCCTGGCCCATTTTCATTTTCCTTTCACTTTTTTAGTTGGGCCCAGCCCATTTTTATTTCTTTCCGAGATTTCGGATCACGTTTTTTCGTAAAAATATATCGTATGCTTCGTATGATTATTTTCCGTACTATCAACTGTTTAATTTATTCGCACTTTAAATTTCCGCAATTTACTTTCGGCAATTTAAATTCAATCATTCATTTTACCGCCTACATGGTCGGTCGCATTTTAATTTTCGTAAATATCAACTTCTTTAATTTTTCGCAAGGTGCTGGAAATTCTTCCGCAACATCAACTGTTTTATTTTCTGTAATATCAACTGTTTTAATTTTCCGCAACATCAACTGTTTTATTTTCTGCAAATATCAATTGTTTTATTTTCTGCAAATATCAATTGTTTTATTTTCAGCAAATATCAATTGTTTTATTTTCTGCAATATCAAACTGCTTATTTTCTGCAAATATCCAACTGCTTATTTTCTGCAATATCAACCTGTTTTATTTCCTGCAAATCATCAACTGTTTTAATTCCCTGTAAATCGTCAACTGCATTTAATTTTTCTGCACTTATCAAAACAACATTTAGATTTCGTATGCGTCAAATAAATCATTTCTCGCATGCAATCAACTCAACATTTAGATTTCGTATGCGTTAAATCCATCATTTCTCGCATGCAATCAACTCAGTATTTAATTTTCGTATGCGTTAAATTCATCATTTCTCGCATGCAATCAACTCAACATTTAATTTTCGTATGCGTTAAATCCATCATTTCTCGCATGCAATCAACTCGGCATTTAATTTTCGTATGCGTTAAATCCATCATTTCTCGCATGCAATCAACTCAACATTTAATTTTCGTATGGGTTAAATCCATCATTTCTCACATGCAATCAACTTAGCATTTAATTTTCGTATGCGTTAAATCCATCATTTCTCGCATGCAATCAACTTAGCATTTAATTTTCGTATGCGTTAAATCCATCATTTCTCGCATGCAATCAACTGTCATTTAAATTTTTGCACTCATAAAATTATTTATTTATTTTTTGAGCTATCACTAACACTCTCATTTTGTAGGTTTTAATTTCAAGCTTTGCTTGAAAGTACGCCTTTCGCTCCTTTTTATTTATTCAACGCTTTTCGTAAATATCAATCGTACGCATGATATATAGAACTGCTAGAACTAAAATCAACTCACATGAACAACGTGTTTAAAGACTTGCTTAAAATGCCATGCTCATATGATTTTAAATTCTTGCTTATATTGACTGCATGTACATAAGGACTTTCAATCCCACATCAAGTTATCATTTCAAAAATCTATGATTTAATCTGTACTCTGCTAGGCTATCCATGATAGAATCACGTAATATTTAATTTAATCATGCATGGCCCGATGATGAAATAGAGGGCGTTCATTCAGTCTTTCAGAAAATTCAGTCCCATCAAGTGACGGTCAAGAATAATCAATCGGTCTTAATAAACGGTAACCCCGTCCGAAAGATGTTCAAACGGTAATCCCGTCCAACGATTAATTATTTCTGAACGGTTACGATCATAGAAAAGACCAAAGTGACGATTCCTCTAAGGGCCCCCTTTTCAAAACAAAATGCATTTTCATCAAACACCTATTAAAAACACCTCTCTCATCAACCGGTAACCATTTTCGGATGTGACTCGGGTGCCTAACACCTTCCCGAGATGATAATACGACCCCGAACCTTTGTCTGGGGTCCAGACCCCTTTTTTGTGCCTTTAGTTTTTTATTTATTATATTTCTTATGCCATGACGATTAAGGTTCCCTAAGCCTAGCAATCAAATTAGGGTGGCGACTTCTGTTTACGCTGAGCATCGTAAGGTCTCAAGTTCATTGCACACTCGCGAATTTTTAAATTTTCGGGGCGCGACAGTTTGGCGACTTCACTAGGGAAAGTCGGGTCGGCGCTGGTTTTATCTTTTTAGAGGGGTGTTTTATTTGTTTATTTATTTATTTTCTTTGATCAATTGCTGGTCTGTTCATTTATTTGCTTTATCAATTGTCATATGCATTTCATAGCGCCCTACACCCAGGGGACAATTACCAAATTAGGAGGGTAGTAGTGACGCCCTAGGACACATGTCCTGGGTAGTGTTCACCAATCCCAACTCGGATGAACCCCTAAAGCCAGTTGAAAGGTTACACAATTTCGCAAGGAATCGGGACACTAGACGACACTTTAGGGACCTTTTCATGGTATCATTCGGGAACCATTCAAGCCAGTTAGAAATGTCAGAATCAGAACCCCAGCACGTGCATCATGATTATACCTGCTTTGTCGTGGCTTTATTCATCCTGTTGCCATGATAATCTTGCCTTTTACATGAACTGTAAATTTCTTATACATGCAGGTTGCTTTACATTTTTTATTTTATTTTTGTCCCACATGACCCATTTTGCTCATTCGCTATGACAGCACCTACGTTACTTTCACTTGATATTTTCAGGGGACGAAGCTTCGACGATCAGGCTGCCCGAGGAGATATGTTAGAACAGGGATTCACCCCTGACATCACTACTAAGATCAAAGTAGAAGTCGTAGACTTCGACTTAACTAGGATTCAGAAATTGAGAAATGAGTTGACTGAAGACGAGGAGACACAGTTTGAGGGTAGTTATGGAAAACTACTAACCCTGGTTGACATCAAGACTGATTGGGGTTGCATCCGGGCACCCCTAAAGTTCTGGGATCCCTATTATCGGTGCTTCTCTTTCGACCAAGGAGTGGACTTGACTCCCACACTGGAGGAGTACTCAGCTCTGATGGGCCTCACATCTCCTATATCGTCCATATACCAGAACGTCCGACTTGACTCTTCGAGTGTAAAAATAAAGGTCGATAAGCTGTTAGGAATCACCACTCGCGTCAGAGAAGGTGACTACTTCTGGTGTTGGTCAGATATCGAGGCACAATTTTAGCTGTCCAATGGAGCAAAGCGCTTAAGGATTCTGGCCTTCGCCATCGTAGGGTTCGTCCTTTTTCCGAGGATGAGGAACGCCATCGACTTTTCAGCAGCCAACATCTTTTACGAGATGGAGGTAAATGCCATCAATCCTACAACAACCATCTTGCACTCAGTTGCTGACAGTATGGCTGGTCAGCCACTTTAAACAGATTCCTAATCAGTCCATTTTCTTCGAAAGCTACATAAGGTCGTGCCCTCTACTCAGAGTTATCAATGCAATGACTACGGATAGATGGGAGATGGAAAATAAGGACGTCTGGATCGACCGATTCATAAACCTCTCAGAAGAGGCCTTCAGTTGGCATGCCAAGTGGCTGCGGACCTCCGATCCCATCGTCTGCTGTGGACCCCTACCTTGGGTTCCTTTGATCGGAGCATGGGGGTGCGCTCACTATTGCCTTGCCCTCGTACTCAGACAGCTTTGCATCACGCAAATCATTCCAGTGACATTCGGCATGACGAGATCAGATCTGCCACACACCGGTGAAAATCAGAACATTCAAGTGTACACCCAAGACTGGGCCAACCCTTTCTGTCTCAAAGGACGCGTTGCCCCTGCGACAATGATACCACAGTATCCACAGTGGAGGTTGAGGCGAGTCAACGACAATGTCCTACCTCGTCCAGAAAATCAGAAACCGATGGAAGAGGAAGGGGAATCCCAAGTAAGCGAAGGAATGGATGCCATGGCTTACGCTCAAGTGGTAGAGCAAATGCGAGCAGCGCAAGAAGAGCGAGATCTGATGACAGAGGAAAGAGATCACCGAAGCCCATCAGTGTGGCCTGGAAGTCCAGATGAATGAGCTGGAAAGGCGTAACAGGGATTTTATCTGCGTACAAGCAGTAAAACAGAAGGTGGTCCTCAAGGGCTTTAAGGAACGCTTGAGCAGCGAAATCCGCAAGAAAGAAGCATCAAGTGCCATAATCGAAGACATGGATTCGACGATAAGGGTCTTGACTACTCGCGCCGACTTGGGAGATAGGAAAAGTCAGGCACTGCAAAGCTGAATTACTGTGTTAGAGGCCGAGATAGAAATGCAGAAATGGGAGCTGGCTTCGATGGAGTACCTTTGGCAGGAGAACTCTGACGTCCAGGATTGACACCTTCATGGGAAGGCTTGAATATCAGCAACCCCTTTTCCTTTTTTATGTAACTAGGATCCCTAATTTCATCTAGTCTAGCCATTTTTGATGAATTTAGGTAGCTGGCTAGTTCACTACATCTTGTAAAAACTTTTAATAAAGTCGTATTCTCTCGGATATTTATTAAATCGCCTCAGCTTTTCCATATCAATTATCCATCCAAAGCAACTCAAAAGACCTTCGCAAAAAGAAAGAGAAAATCCCTCCAGGATAAACACAATCGTTCCCCCAAAAAACTGAAAAATCATACCAAATATTCAAAAAAAAATCCGAGTATTGCTCACTCATGGCCTTGCCCTCTTAACTTATCACAAAAACTCCAAGTTCATAGCATGGATCGTCGTCCCTCCCATCGGATAGGTTCATCAGGCATCAAGCCCTATGTCATTTGAGAGCATAGGGTAAAAGAGATCTTCCTAGCATGGCGGCATTGGTTGCCCCTGTTGATTTGGGTTTCGCAGATAGCATCTCCGATTGCTTCACATCGTTGGAATGAATAGAGGCTTCCTTCGTATCTTGTCAATATCTGGGATATCTCACCTCTTCGACCGCCCTGAAAATATCAAGTGAAAGTGCAACTGAAAAAGCGAATGAGTAAACGTGGAGGCCTCGGGGTTGCACATCACCTGTGTATCCTCACTTGTACTTACTCTTTTTTGTGTTTTTCTTTTTTTCAGGTTCACGATAGCTCCTCAGAAGCACGCTACTCTGCACAGGCTCCCTGTAACTAGACTTCAAAAATGAAAAATGACTGAACAGGCTAAGGCCGATGAAGTGCTAACGGCTAGAATTGCAGAGTTAGAGGAGCAAGTTAGGATTACTACAGAGAGGGCTGTCAGGGCCGAAAAGGAAAGAGACGAAGCCGTCACCGAACTACCACCGAGTTTTTATCCCACTCAAACAGGAGGACCTCCCTCTTCGCTCACCGTTGTAGGACCTTCTGTACCTCCACCACTTTCTGGCCTTGAGGGCCAGTGGAGATGGATTAGTCCCTTCACTGTACCCACCACTGCAAATCCTATGGTTAAGGCGAGTGAAGAGATTGCCGCGTCACTTTAGCACCTTTCAACCAACCCTGCCGTGGACTCCAGCAAGAGCCAGGCCCATCTAGAGACCTCGTATCTCCCTCCCCTTCTTCCAAGCACAGTTCCCAGACCTATGGGAACTCAGCCTCTTGCTTTCAACCCAGCTCCACCTCAGTTCTCGTCGGAACCTCTGCTACCCTTCGGTTCTAACCCCATCCGGGCTAAACAACCAAAAAGTGTCCGACTGAATCTGCTCGAGGAAAGACTCCGAGCGCTTGAAGGCCTTGCCGATATGTGTATGATCCCCGGGATCGTTATACCACCGCAGTACAAGATCCCCGACTTCGAAAAGTATATTGGGGTAGAGTGCCTAAAGACCCACCTCAGAGCATACTGCAATAAGATGGCAGAGATGATCCACAACGAGCCATTGTTGATTCATCTATTCCGAGAAAGCTTGACCAAGCACGCCCTAAGTTGGTATATGGGTCTGGACAGAGCCAGGATCAGGACATGGAGAGATCTGTCTGATGCCTTCTACAGACAATATAAATTCAACATGGAGGTAGCGCCCGACCGCGCTGACCTGCAAAATCTGGAAAAGAAAGTCGGCGAGTCCGTGAAGACCTATGCTCAGAGATGGAGAGAGTTGGCTTCTAGAATCTCCCCACCTTTAAGCGACAAGGAACTCTTATCGATCTTCTTGCACACCTTCAAGGATCCCTACTACACCTACCTGATCTCGAACCCTTCAAACAACTTCTCGGATATGGTCCTAATTGCCGAAAGAGTCGAGCAAGGGATTAAGTCCAGACGAATCATACCTCCGGCACCAGAGTCTGCGCCAAAGAAAGCATCCATCATAAAAAGGGATGTTGGATTTGTCGCTCGCCAAGCTAATCGAGGGCAACCATTTCCACCACCTCCGTCTTATTTATCGCCACCGCCCTACCTTTTGCCATCACTATATCAACCCACCTACTTTCCTTTCACTTCGCCACCCATTGCTAATAGCGCACCTCAAAATTCTACACAATTCTCACCACCTCCAGTACAAACATCACAACCCATGCAACCCAAACCATATAACCCACCAAAAGACCCAAATAACCAAAACACGTCAAACAATCGGTGGAACCGAGAGCCTTTGCTACATTTTCCTCTTCCCGCAGGGGAAATCTACAAACATCTCTTGGCGGCCGGACAGATTGTACCAATGCCAGCTCAGCCTCAATTGCCTCCTTACCCGAAATGGTATGATCTCAACGTCAGGTGCGAATACCACGCTGGAGCCCCGGGTCACACTCTGGAAAATTGCTTCGCATTCAAAGCAAAAGTCCATCACTTGATCAAAAGTGGATGGGTATCCTTCAAAGGGTTAGCAAAAGGACCCAACACCGCCACCAACCCTCTCCCTAATCATTCCCAAGGAAAAGGGGGGGTGAACGCCATCTCGGCAGGAGAAAGCAACGACCTCCTTTCATCAGCATCAAGCTGGCCATAGGAACAACTTTTCCTGGCCTTAGCTCGAGGCGGATATATGCCATACTCGGAGAGCCATCCAAGTCACTGCATGTACGGCAAGGGAAGCGACGGTCACAAGATCCAAAGTTGCGAGTTGTTCGCAGGAAATGTGAGACAACTCTCAAGTCTCGGAGTAATACAAACCCAGAAAGCAACCCACGGGGAAGGATCCATTAACGCCATCGGAGAAGGATTTCCTATCCCGCATAACGCCAAGGGAACCCCACTCCCAACCATCCAAAAGAAAGGATCGACTTCGTCGGGCAAAGGGTTCTCCAAGCGCCGCGACGAGGGCGACCGCGAAATTGATACCTTGGGCCAGCCTTCCGGGAAATTCGATTACCTCGTCAGGTATTCGGCACCACCCTCCCATGCTAGCACAGCGCCATTACTATCTTCTTGGGAATCCTCGGACTCCAAGTCATACCCTTCACCGATGTGGTCACTTCCTCTGTTTCCTTTAAAGGAGATCTACGCAAGCCTCCTGGCAGAAGGGCAGATTACACCATCCCCACTCTCGCCTCAATCAACTCCTTACCCTAGCTGGTATGATCTGAAGGTTAGTTGTGAATATCACGCCGGAACCCGAGGACACTCCCTGGAAGACTGTTACGCCTTTAGAGAGAAGATCGAGCACCTAACCAAACAAGGACGAATCTCATCCTAAGGTTTAGCAAAGGATCCTGATGTGACAACCAGTCCTCTACCGCACCATAGTCTTGGGATGAGCGACATTGCTTCCGTTGGAATCGACATTTCTCACCCTTCAACGAAGGAAACACCCAACGAAGAACTGTTCTTCGCATTAGCTAACAATGTATATCTGCCATTCCTGGGGAATAATCAGGCCCAATGCCTATTCTGCCAAGGGGAAAGCAAGCACGAAATCCAGGATTGTGGCAGAAAGTCAAGCAACTCATAGCATTCGGGATCATTCAGACCGGAGGGGAAACCCGAGGAGTAATCAACGCCATCGAGGACAATCCTCCAGCACCGTATTCCTTTGAATATGTGGCCCAAACAGGGGATACAGTCACGACCCCATGCAAAGTAGTGTTCACATTAGCTGTGAATACTCCTAGTCGAGACTTACACGCGGTCTCATTCAACTACGGATACACGGTGGTCACCACCCCTCCTGCAGTCACACCAACCGGACTCGCTATTGACGAAGCCTCTCATATCGGGGGCATGACCCGCACCGGAAGATGTTACATCTCGGAGGAAGTAGAGAAGCAACGACAAGCCAAAGGGAAAACTCCTGTGATCCGCGAAGAGACGGTAGAAGAGACGCAAGGTTTGAGCAAACCTGTAACCGAGGACGAGACAACCGAGTTCCTCAAGATCATGAAACAGAGCGAGTTCAGCATCATCGAACAACTAAAGAAAACCCCGACTCATATTTCCATCATGGAGTTGATCCTTACTTCAGAGCCTCATCGCCAAGCTCTCTTAAAGGTCCTGAAGCAAGCCTTCGTGACTAAGGATATCACCACGGAAGGGGTGGAAAACCTTGTCGGAAGGATTCAAGCCTTAAGCAGCATTTCCTTCTCTGAAGGAGAGATCGACCCCTCGGGAAGAAATCACAACAAGGCCCTATACACCGCGGTAGAATGTAAGGGACACGTCATAGCAAAGGCCCTAATCGACAATGGGTCAACGCTGAATGTCATGCCCAGGCATGTCCTTGAACAACTACCAGTCAATTTCTCTCGCATGAAACCTAGCGGAATGATGGCTAGGGCTTTCGATGGCACCACTCGAGAGATCATCGGGAACTTTGAGTTGGATATGGTCATCGAGCCCCACACTTTCGCCTTGACGTTCCAGATCATGGAAATCCAGCCCGCCTACAGCATGCTTCTAGGACGGCCTTGGATCCATTCAGCGGGGGCCGTCCCCTCTTCCCTACATCAGTGCCTCAAATACGTCAAAGACAATGCCCTTGTCACGATAAAGGCAGAAGAAGCCTTGATCTTGGCCAAGCATACATCTGTGCCTTACATCAAAGCTGTTGAAACCTTGGAAAGTTCTTTCCAAGCCTTCAAAATCATCAACGCGGATTGGATCGAGGAAGGATCCCCCATTTGCGAAGCCTCAAAATCAGAGATAGCCGAAACAACCACTAAGTCAATACTAGAGAGAAGCTTCCAATTGGGAAAACGGCTCGGGGCCGAGTTACAAGGATCAAAAGGCTGGGCACCTCCGAAAAGCTTCGGAGACCGCTTTGGGTTAGGGTACCAACCCAGTAAGGCCGATTTCGCCAGAATTGCCCAAGAAAAGAAAGAAAAGCAGCTGGCTAAGCTATTTGGACGTTCTGCGCCAGATGAAAAAATGCAAATCCCCCATATCAGAACCACGTTCCCCTTCGCGGCCGAAACCATTAATGGAAATCCGATCAGGGTATCAGACCTTTGTATCTGCACTCTGGGTGAAGAAGAGCCGTCGTCTAGTTCAGTCATTTTCGTAAAGAAGTCAGGGGAGTTTGTGTGCAACTGGACCATCACCATGCTTCCAGATGTCTCTCCGTAATTACTCCTTTTTAAAAAAATATACGTTTGCACGTTTTCTAACGAAAATATTTTTGTAGGAACTCATGTTCCCCTTTTGTTAAAAATCAAATATATATGCAATTCTCATTTTACGCATCTCTTCTTTTCGCATTTTAATTTCAGGATGAATGTTAATTTGGATTGTCTTGATAAAACCTATGTCTTTACTGGCGAAGAAATCATCGCTACGACCGAAGACAAAGCCGAAATCTTCGACGAACTGGCCCGTTTACTAGAAACTTCAGAAAATGAAATAACCCCTCATCGGGAGGAATTGGACGAAGTAAATCTGGGGGCAAGCAATGAGAATCAGAAGCAGGTTAAGATCCGAACTACCTTGGATACGACCTAGAGAGAAAGGTTGATTTCTCTCCTCAAAGACTACTCCGACGTATTCGCATGGTCATATGCCGACCTGCCAGGTCTTGATCCTGGGATAGTCGAGCATCGCATTCCATTAAAACCTGAGTTTAAGCCTGTCAAGCAAAAACTTCAGAGGATGCATCCAGACATCCTTCTGAAAATCAAAGAAGAAGTTACCAAGCAACTAGACGCGGGTTTCTTGAGAGTTGCCGAGTACCGAGAATGGATCGCCAACATAGTGCCAGTACCTAAAGAGGATGGGAAAGTTCGCATGTGCATGGACTTTTGGGACCTCAATCGAGTCAGCCCTAAGGACGACTTCCCTCTTCCCCATATCGACATCTTGGTGGATAGTGCCGCCAGAAATGACATGTTCTCCTTCATGGACGGATTTTTGGGGTACAATCAGATCAAAATGGCACCCGAGGACAGTGAAAAGACGACCTTCATCACGCCTTGGGGAACCTTCTGCTACAAAGTGATGCCCTTTGGATTAAAAAACGCAGGAGCCATGTACCAACGTACTGCCGTCACCCTTTTCCATGACATGATGTATAAAGAATTGGAAATATATGTCGACGACATGATAGCCAAATCTCGTGGCATGCAAGATCATGTAGACATCCTGAAGAAGGTATTCTAAAGGTTGAGGCGATTTTAGCTACGGTTAAACCTAGCTAAGTGCACCTTTGGAGTGACCTCCGGAACGTTGTTAGGATTCATCGTCAGCAACAAAGGCATAGAAGTGGATCCTGATAAGATAAAAGCAATTCAAGAGCTACCCGCTCCCAACACTGAAACAGAAGTACGAAGCTTCTTAGGACGCATCAACTACATCGCTCACTTTATCAGCCAGTTAACACTTACTTGCGAGCCGATGTTTAAAATGCTAAGGAAACACGGAGATGCAGAATGGGACGAAGACTGCTAGAAAGCCTTCGAGAAAATCAAGACATATCTGCAAAGCCCACCGGTACTAGTTCCCTCGACGCCAGGACGTCCCTTGCTCATGTACATGACAGTCACGGCTGCGCCATGGGTTGCGTTTTGGGACAGCACGACGAGTCAGGAAGGTGTGAACAAGCCATCTACTACCTCAGAAAAAAATTCAACGAGTGCGAGATGCGCTACTCCATGTTAGAACGAACTTGTTGTGCCCTAGCATGGTGTACCCGAAGGCTCCGGCAGTACATGTTGTATTACACGACGTGGCTAATCTCTCGCATGGATCCCCTAAAGTACATCTTTGAAAAGTCGTACCTATCAAGTCGCATTTGTAGATGGCAAGTCTTATTAGCCGAGCACGAGATCATCTATGTAACCCGGAAAGCGGTTAAGGCAAGCGCCCTCGCCGATCACTTGGCTGATCATGCCTCGGACGAGTACGAGTCGTTGAGCTTCGACTTCCCCGATGAGGACATCATAGTGGTTGAAGATGAGATCGCAGAAGATCTCCGAGAAGATGACTGGTGGACCATGTTCTTCGACGGTGCGGTGAACCTCTCGGGCAAGGGAGTGAGAGTCGTGGTCATAGCCCCAGATGGCCGTCAATTCCCCATAGCATGCAAATTGAACTTCCCATGCACCAATAACATCGCCGAGTACGAGGTATATATCAGCGGTCTGACAGCAGCCATCGACTTAAAAGTAAAGAAGCTCCGAATCTTCGGCGATTCAGCACTTGTCATTTACCAAGCCCAGGATCTATGGCAGACACGGGATTCCAAGCTCATCCCTTATCAAAAGTTACTCACCCAACTCACACGGGAATTTGAGGAAACCAAGTTCGACCGAGTCGACAGAGAAAAGAACCGCTTCGCAGACGCATTAGCCACGTTGGCATCAATGTTCAAGTTAGAGTGCGGAGTAATGCTTCAGCCTCTGAGGGTAGAAGTAAAGGAAACTCCGGCATGCTGCGTAGCCTTAGGAGAGGAACCCTATGGGAAGCCTTGGTTCCACGACTTAGTACGATTCATCAGAAACCGGGAGTATCCACCGAGAGCAAGCCAGGTTAGCAAAAAGACCCTCCAACGCTTAGCGCTAGACTTCTACCTCGACGGCGAAGTTCTGTATAAGAGGAGAGCTGATGGAGCTTTGCTTCGTTGCGTCACCATGGCTGAGGCAAAGAGAATCATAACGGAGATCCATGAAGGGGTTTGTTCCACACACGCAAGTGGGCACATGATGGCCAGACAGATAATGAGGCAAGGGTATTTTTGGCTCACCATCGAACGAGATTGCATCGACTATTTCCGGAAGTGCCACAAATGCCAAATTTACGCGGACCATATCCATGTCCCTCCAGCCCCTCTCTTCAGCATGACATCGCCTTGGCCTTTCGCGATGTGGGGAATCGACATCATCGGCCAAATTCACCCAACAACCTCTAATGGCCATCGCTACATCCTCGTAGCAATCGACTATTTCACCAAATGGGTAGAGGCCGCCTCTTACTCCAACATCACACAGAAAATGACCATGCGATTCATTGAGAGGAACATCATTTGCCGTCATGGGGTCCCAGAAACCATCATCAAGGACAACGACACCAATCTCAACAGGAAGATGATCGACGGTCTTTGCCAACGTTGGAAGGTGAAGCACCGAAACCCGTCACCATATCGACCAAAGATTAATGGTGCAGTCGAAGCAGCAAACAAAAACCTGAAGAGGATCATCCAAAAGATGGTAATCACTCACAAAGATTGGCATGACATGCTTCCCTTCGCACTGCATGCTTACCGAATAGCAACTCGTACGTCTACAGGGGCAACTCCCTACTCATTAGTTTACGGCATGGAAGCTGTAATTCCTCTTGAGGTAGAAATCCCTTCTCTCAAAATCCTGGCAGAGTATGAAGTAGAAGAATCAGATTGGGCAAGAGTGAGGTACGAGCAGCTGAACCTCCTTCCCGAAAAGTGCTTAGCCACTATCTGCCATGCACAATTATATCTGCAAAGAATGGCCAACGCTTATAACAAGAAAGTGCGACCTCGCAAGTTCGCGGCTGGGGATTTAGTGTTGAAGAAGATTCTTCCTCACCAGGAGGCTAGTCAAGGAAAGTGGGCCCCAAGGTACGAGGGCCCTTATCTAGTTAAAAGTGCATTCTCAGGGGGTGCCCTAGTGCTAACCAACATGGATGAAGACGATCTCACAAGACCGGTAAATGCCGATGCAGTCAAGATATACTTCACCTGAAGCATCATGAACCGAGCGTTCGACCAGACCAAGGACATAGGGTTTTATCATGACAATCTAGCACAAACATTTGTCCTGAAATTAATAAAACAAGTTTTTTCAGGAGATGCTCATTATTTTAAGATTTGTTGTCCCCTTTTTCTTAAACTTGTGAGATGACAAAAGGAGGCATGACATAGATGGCTCCCCAAGAGTAGCTCGAGACGTAAGACACGTCACTTAGACTAATGCCACTAATCAATCTTAAGTTTTGCAGGGACGTAAGGTCTCACGCCTTATCTCGTCATCGCGATAGAACCAGGGAGTTCCGCTCGTAGCAGCTCTTGAATTGCCGCAGCAGGCCACCTTCAAGAGTGAATCAGGAAAGATTTTAAGACAAACCACCACCATCTAAAGTGAAATTTATTTTCCTCGCAGTGCTACCAGCGCAGCCGACATCGCAAACAACCGGTCTCAAAGGACTGAATACTGGACCAAAGTCACAAAGCCCATCCGACGCCGGCCGAGCTGTCGGAACGCTAGCAACATTGGCTCCCCTCTCCGTTCACCTATTCAGAGGGGCTCATCACCAAAACGGAATGGTCGACCAGTGCACCTTTGCAGGCAGAACTCCTGGAAAAAGCACGACAAAAAGTTGTCCTCCTAGGACCACCATCAACATACTTAATGCGGTCTTGTTCAAGAAGTTTCCCAACATCCGCACCATGATCAACACGGTGAAGATCAATCCTTTAGTTGAGGGACAACCAGGCTGCAAGTATCGCCCACGCCGAGGCAGGAGCTGCGGCAAAGCATCTAAAAGCAAGACCATCATCAACCAACGTCCGATGCCGGTCACACTGCAGTGACCCACGGATGGCCCGCCTAAAAGGGAGAGCTTAAAAACTTATCCATCGCATTAATTTTTCTAAAAAAAATCATCTGGCGTTTACTCCTCATTTGTCATCGCCTTGTCTTTGTCAAGAACTGGGTCGCCCCCATTGGTTGTCTGCATGAGAACGGTAAGCATACGCCCTTGCAGCCCCGCTGCACATTCCGGGGACAGAGGGTTTTTCCCCTTTATCCCCGAGCAATCACGAAGCCAATCAACGAAGATCCGGCAAGGACTGTTAAGCAAATGGACAGAATGCGGGTCTCATCCTCACTCTGACTTAGATCGACGGTCCCCGCAAAGCAGCTGAAAAAGGAACCAATGAAAGCAAAGCATTCCTGAACGTGGGACCACACCACAGGCACCCTCGAACAACCAGGCTAAGGAAAGGGAGAATCCCTGAACTTATGTCATTTTTGTTTTTTAATCAATCTTTTTCTTCTACTCCGTTGGTCCCTTTTCATTTCGCAGGGACGCGAATCATCTCATTATCATCCGCATAAAGCTCGTGGAAGACGCCCTTGCAGCCCCGCTGCACATTTCAGGGGAGTTCATCTTTCTCCCCCCCCCCTTTTTAGTAATTTATTTTCATTCATGCTTGCTTTGTTAGCTTTAAGTCGAGTACGGTCGTCTGGCCCACTGGGGGGCAACCCTATAGGTTCTCGTTGGTTTCTTACAAATAGGTCATCCCCCGCGTCCTAGCTTTAAACTATCAATCAATCAAACTATCAATCAATCAAACCATCAATCAATCAAAAATCAAAAATCAATCAAAATCCCTTTTTAGCCCGGCTAAAACAAAAGCATACTACTCTCATAAGCATTTTCATGCATTGCATAGGTCGGGAATGTTCAATCCCTCTGTTAAATAAAGCATCCATCTAAATTACATGCCATGCATGATATTACTTGTTTGCCTTTATATTCGCGGTTTGCTCCGACGTAAGCAGTCACAAACAAATCCCGGTAAGCATCTTTTGAGCCATCGCGGCGTATCCTTCATGACTGTAAGGGCCTGACTAGATACTAGTTGAGTTCGCATAATATCCAGGGTACATGCGCAATTAGACATGGGATAGCTATGAAATGACGTGGGACTTTTACGATCTTCTCCGTTTTTTTTCATTTTCTTCCCTCTTTCCACCACATATGTCATCACTCCTACCAAAACCTTCACTGTCACTCATGCCCCGGGAGGCAAGGAGCAGTCTCAGCCAAGATTGCCAGCCGGAAATAAAAGCTTGCCAAGCTCAAGTTCACGACGAAGGAGACGGAAAAGGTCACTGAAAGATCGCTGAGAGCCATCACTGAAGAAAGACCAAAAACCCAAAGATGAAAGCCGAGGCTTTAAGCCTAAACAAGAAGAGATCAAGACAAAGGTTGTGCTTGCTCTGCTCTGTTGCATTTCAAATCAAATCAAAGGGGGGGGGGATAGAGAAAAAGAAAAGAAAAAAAAAAGAAAAAAGAGAAGAAGGAAAAAAGAAAAAAGAGAAGAAGGAAAAAAGAAAAAAGAAAAAAAAGAAGAAAAAAAAAGAAAAAGGAGAGAGGGGAAAAAGGGAAAAGAAAAGAAAAGAGAGAAATGCTTAGAGACATTCGAAGAATACAAACAATTGAAGAGCCAAAGTAAGCACAGCCCGGGGACAACTAAACTCAAGAAAACTCGAAGAAAACAGTCCCCAGTAAAGACTCAAGAAAAAGGGCCCAAGGCCAACTCGAGAAATCTCAAAGCAAGCATCCCTAGTAAGGACACGAGAGGAAAAAGGGCCCAAGGCCAATCCAAGTAGTAAGTCGCCAAAAGAACGGCGACGACACTCCCCAGTAAAGACTCGAGAAAAGGGCCTCTAGCCGACCGAAAAGCAGCCACAGCAAGGATCCAAGAGCTCATGCCCTCTGTCAAGAAAGCATCCCCAGCAAAAAGCTAAAGAACTCGTGCACCTCGCCCTCACCAAGGCCAATCAGCAAAGCATCACTCATCAAAAACCTTCCAACTCATCGGAAAAAAAAGAGCACATCTTTACCCAAAACAAGCTTCTTTCCGGACGTTTTATGTCCTTTCATTATTTTCCATAAAAGTCCCATCGATTATTAGAATGCCAATGCATGTGCATCTTCATTTGAAGTCTATTCACTCGGATTGACATTACGAATTGAAAATTATGTATCATGTTAGTTGCATCTTTATGAGCGTAAAATACTTAACCTTGTTTCAGAGCGTGAGTGCAAACACTAATACCAGGTGAGGATTGCTTACGGCTACAAATCGTGGGAAAGTCTTGTCCTTGGGGTCGTTACCTCCTGAACATGATGCAGATGCATTCTAGGTTCGTATCAAGGCCACTAGTAACAAAAGCATTCTTCTCCTCCCAGAGGGACATCATTTGTATTTCCTCCTCCTAGAGTGACATCATTTATATTTCCTCCTGCCAGAGTGATATCATGCATTTTTCTCCTCCCAGAGTGACAACATTAGCATTTTTCTCCTCACAGAGTGACCTTGGTTTATTTTCCGCATTTCACGTCTTCTCCTGTGGGAATTGACGTTGTTTACATTTCTGTACTGCATTTCCTCCTCCTAGAGTGACAGCATCATGCATTTCTTCTCCTCCTAGAGTGACAGCATCATGCATTCTTCTCCTCCCAGAGTGACAACATCAACATTTTTTCTCCTGCCAGAGTGACCTTAGTTTAATTTCCGCATTTTCACGGCTTCTCCTACGGGAATTGATGTTGTTTACGTTTCTATACCGCATTCCCTCCTCCAGAGTGACAACATCATGCATTTCGTCTCCTCCCAGAGTGACATCATGTATTTCTTCTCCTCCCAGAGTGACATCATGCATTTCTTCTCCTCCCAGAGTGACAACATGCATTTTTCTCCTCCTAGAGTGACATCATTTACATAATTCTACATTTCTGCATAATTATTATCTCCTCCTAAAGTGACATCATTAGGACAAATCATTCATACTTCTACAAATCACACATTATCCTCCTGAAGCAACGTCAGTCACATGTCAAACACTTACCCCCCTAGTGGAGCTGTCATTTTCGTAAAACTACCTTTCATTCCTGTCAAAGTAGTCATCATTTACATTTTCTGCAACTTATGTTTCTCTCGATATCCGAATAGATCTAAGTTTATGTCTTTCCAGGACACCCGATCGAATTTACCTCCTCCCAGAGCGACATCAGCAGCAACTTACCTCCTCCTAGAGTGACAACAACTAACTATCTCCTCCTAGAGTGACATCAAAAGCATACCTCCTCCGAGAGTGACATCTACAATATACCTCCTCCTAGAGTGACATCAATTTACCTCCTCCCAGAGTGACATCCAAAAATATACCTCCTCCCAGAGTGACATCAACCAACTATCTCCTCCTAGAGTGACGTCCACGAATAAAATCATCAATTTTATAGACACTTTTTAATCCCCAGTGACAACATCCATTTCCTCATCACCAAACAACACCATCAAAAGCATATCTCCTCCCAGAGTGACCTCAACTTACCTCCTCCCAGAGTGACATTCAACAAACTACCTCCTCCCAGAGTGACGACAAAATATATATCTCCTCCCAGAGTGAGAGCAACAATATACCTCCTCCCAGAGTTACATTAATCAACTATCTCCTCCCAGAGCGACATCAACGAATAACCTCAACCAATTTATCTCCTCCCAGAGCGACATCGACGGATCACCTCCTCCCAGAGTGACAGCAGTCAATCTCCTCCCAGAGCAACATCATCACTGTAAGCTGAGGTAAGACCCGCTGCGTCGCCAAAATTCGGATATGTAGGGACAACCGTCTTTACTACTTATCAAATACTTCGATAAGACAAAAAAGAGGGGGCAACTGTTGATACCCGAATTTTGATGCCATTTTTAATTAATTTTAGCATTTTTGTTATTTAGTTAATTTACTGTCATTTTTAGTTGATTTACTGTCGCTAGCATTTTTAAGTGTTTCATCGTGTTTTAGCATCGTCGTTAGCATCGTCAGCTTTCGAAATAGCATTTTTAATTTTTCGTCGCGTATTTTCATTATTATTATCATAATTATTTTTAGCCTTAAAAAGTACATTTTTAACTATTCGGCAGTCATTTGCTAGTTTTTTCTTCGTTTTAGGTCATCACATGAATTTTAGGATTTTTAGTTTTTTAGCACATTTTTTAGTATTTTTAATTTTTTTTTATTTTTTTCGTTCGAGCTTTTATTGGACCCGAGTAAGTTCGCTCGGACAATAGCTTGAATTTGAAATGTTTTCCATCAACTAGTTGCTACCTTTTTTTCCGTTCGCAACGGTCTACAACGTTTCGTGTAATTTTCGGCGTAACGTCATTATTTTTCCGTCCGAACGTTTCACGTTTTTGAACGAGAAAATAAACACGTTAAACGAAAAAATTTCATCATTCGCTGTAGATGGTTAAACCCGTCGTATTTTTCTCTACGCGCTGGTACCTTCGGCTCGAAAAGTCGGAACGTTTGCTCGCAGGAATCTGCTCGAGGCCATTTAAATAAGACTTAAAGGGCCCTTGATCACAATCGTTGATCTGGTCAACCAAGAAAAGTCAACCATATCAACGGTTGACAAATTAAAGGCCATGGTGCGCATGCACCATGGACGTGAAGAGGCAGCGGACCAGGCCACCAAGTAGCCTGCTCCCGTCGTTTCCTAGCCTGCTCCTGCCATTTCCCGTCCCATCCACCATCATCACGGCCACCGTTGCTGCCACCTCTCCTCCCCTAGCCACCCCGACGTCATCACAGCGACGTCATCACCTCGCCTCCACCGACTCAGAAATCCTATAAATAGCGAGCCACTCTCGACGTTTAAAGGGCACCAATTTGGCAAGAAACCCTTGCTTCTTCTCCCTCTGATCAATTGCTCATTTAGAGTGATAATCGTCCATTTCAAAGTTTAGGTAGGGAGCTTTCTCTCTCTAGCCTATTTTCGTTTCTTTAAGCATTTTCTTCTTTAAATTCCTTTGGCTTGATCTTGAGTAGATAAATTGCTTATTTTTGTGCCATTAATTCATGTGCATGATGTAGATTAAATACACGTTTTCAATTTAAGAAATCGTTAGCTAGATTGTGTGAATTAATTAGTTTTTGATAATTAACGATTTTATCATTTTTTCAAAATTAAACTCGGCATGTTTTGAAATAAAATTCGGACGATGAATAGTGCCATGCAAGGTCTATTCATCCGTCCCTCACCCTTCCTTTTTATTTTTCATGGGCCAGGCACTATTCCTAGCCCATTTTCATTTCTTTCCGAGATTTCGGATCACGCTTTTTCGTAAAAATATATCGTATGCTTCGTATGATTATTTTCCGTACTATCAACTGTTTAATCTTCTGTACTTATCAACTGTTTAGTTTATTCGCACTTTAAATTTCCGCAATTTACTTTCGGCAATTTAAATTCAATCATTCATTTTACCGCCTACATGGTCGGTCGCATTTTAATTTTCGTAAATATCAACTGCTTTAATTTTTCGCAAGGTGCTGGAAATTCTTCCGCAACATCAACTGTTTTATTTTCTGTAATATCAACTGTTTTAATTTTCCGCAACATCAACTGCTTTAATTTTTCGCAAGCTGCTGGAAATTCTTCCGCAACATCAACTGTTTTATTTTCTGCAAATATCAATTGTTTTATTTTCTGCAAATATCAATTGTTTTATTTTCTGTAATATCAAACTGCTTATTTTCTGCAAATATCCAACTGCTTATTTTCTGCAATATCAACCTGTTTTATTTCCTGCAAATCATCAACTGTTTTAATTCCCTGTAAATCGTCAACTGCATTTAATTTTTCTGCACTTATCAAAACAACATTTAGATTTCGTATGCATCAAATAAATCATTTCTCGCATGCAATCAACTCAACATTTAGATTTCGTATGCGTTAAATCCATCATTTCTCGCATGCAATCAACTCAGCATTTAGATTTCGTATGCGTTAAATCCATCATTTCTCGCATGCAGTCAACTCAGCATTTAATTTTCGTATCCGTTAAATCCATCATATCTCGCATGCAATCACCTTAGCATTTAATTTTCGTATGCGTTAAATCCATCATTTCTCGCATGCAATCAACTGTCATTTAAATTTTTGCACTCATAAAATTGTTTATTTATTTTTCGAGCTATCACTAACACTCTCATTTTGTAGGTTTTAATTTCAAGCGTCGCTCGAAAGTACGCCTTTCGCTCCTTTTTATTTATTCAACACTTTTCTTAAATATCAATCGTATGCATGATATATCGAACTGCTAGAACTAAAATCAACTCACATGAACAACGTGTTTAAAGACTTGCTTAAAATGCCATGCTCATATGATTTTAAATTCTCACTTATATTGACTGCATGTACATGGGTACTTTCAATCCCACATCAAGTTATCATTTCAAAAATCTATCATTAAATCTGTACTCTGCTAGGCTATCCATGATAGAATCACGTAATATTTAATTTAATCATGCATGGCCCGATGATGCAATAGAGGGCGCTCATTCAGTCTTTCAGAAAATTCAGTCCCATCACGTTACGGTCAGGAATAATCAATCAGTCTTGATAAACGGTAACCCCGTCCGAAAGACGTTCAAACGGTAACCCCGTCCAACGATTAATTATTTCTGAACGGTCACGATGATAGAAAAGACCAAAGTGACGATTCCTCTGAGGGCCCCCTTTTCAAAACAAAACGCATTTTCATCAAACACCTTTTAAAAACACCTCTCTCATCAACCGGTAACCGTTTTCGGATGTGACTCGGGTGCCTAACACCTTCCCGAGACCATAATACGACTCCGAACCTTTGTCTGGGGTCTAGACCCCTTTTTTGTGCATTTAGTTTTTTATTTATTATATTTCTTATGCCATGACGATTAAGGTTCCCTAAACCTAGCAACCAAATTAGGGTAGCGACTTCATTGCATGTTGCAAGGCGTCTGTTTACGCTGAGCATCGTAAGGTCTCAAGTTCGTTGCACACTCGCGAATTTTTAAATTTTCGGGGCGCGACACCTAGAGAACTCTCTCATTTATGTTTGTGGTTATGGAAAAGTTGCAAAATTTAAACAAAATCTGGTACCATGAACATTTAAGACCAATTTTTCAATAATTTGTGACCAAACTCACTAAGAATATTTCAAAAATGCAAAATTTAAACAATCAAGGTAGATAATATCCGGGACTAAACTGAATGGTTTTTGTAGTTAGAGAACTTAAGGACGAAAACACAGATACCTTTGGAATGAAATTGAAATTTCCCCTAAAATATATGTATGTAATTGTTATTCTGCAACCGTTAATTTATCATAGATTTACCGTAAATTGATGGTATGCGAGTTGTTTGGTTTGCATATCAGGCATAGTCTTGCTCTATTCAAAGTTGCATTTTCTTTTGGGGTTAAATTTAGAGTTACATTTGGGACCTACTAATGAGAACTCTCTCATTATGTTTGTGATTGTGGATAAAAGTTGACTACGGTCTCCAACACTAATGATAATAGTAATAACAATTATAAAAATTATTAGTGGACTACAACCATCATTACCACATGTGTAACATATTCTTTTGTAAAAGTCACTAATTGCAAAATAAAATAAAGGATTTAGACCAATGTTATTTATTTTGTATTAGTGAGCATTTCAGTTTTGTTATTGATAAGAGATGTATTAATCTGAATAAAAATACTTATCTCGGTTAGTATCTCGGTATCTTATTATGAATACTCATTTACAATCATACAAACTTACACTGAAAAAAAAAGGTATTAAACTGACGTGTTTTTCTGATGGGCTCATTCCCGTAAAAAATTACCTGTCACAAACTAGACAAGACTGTTTTTCACAAGAAAAATTCCCACAAAATTGGCGTGCGTAGTTTTTGACGGGCTGATTCGTCGAAAACATAATACGTTTTTGATAGGTAAATGAACCCGTCGAAAAACACGCGTCTTAAATGTAAAGTTGTTCGATAGGTTCATTTACCCATCGAAAACTCACGTCTTCAACTTCTTGTTTTCCAACAGGTCGTCCAATCCGTCAGAAATTTGGTATCTTATTTTTTTCTTCAAAGTGGAATTACATAATAATTTTATCAATAACTAATTGAATTTTTATATATATATTTTTTACTATACATGGTATAATATTTTTTTAATATACTTTTACAATAATAAAAGTATATAGAATAAGGTAATTATTTGATGTGCATATATATAGTTTTTAAATTGTCATATTTAACCAATTATATATATAATTATTTGTATGATAGGTCATGTGTACCTTTTAATTGTAGATCAATATATAGGTGATAATTTAATTGTGTATCTATATATATATCTCTCTATCTATCTATATATATATATATATATATATATATATATATATATATAATATTTTACGATATTTGTTCCTATGTTGGCTAGGTACGTATGAAATGCTTAAGAGTTTTATGTGTTCCAAGATAGCATGAAAGATTCAAGATGTCATCAAGGGGAGCATCATCATTCTAAAGCAAAGATAGAGATCAAAAGAAAGCAAAGAAGGCGGAGACACATAAAACGAAGACAGTATTCGCGCATTGTCTTTCCATTGAGGCAAAGACCACTCAAAAGTGCCATGAACGTTCTCATACTTGGAGTCAACATTCTTGAGTATATTTACTATCATCTTGAAGTTTGGAAGAAGCCAAGAGAACAATAAAAACGCAAAAGATAGAAATGTTGAAAAACAAGTATGCGTAGTGGGGTTGTTCGGCGTATAGGGCTATTTTAGCATTTTATTTAATTAGTTTAAGTCTTTTAATTAATTAATTAGTTGCTGGATATTTTAATTAATTTAATTAGTTAAATCTTTGGTGTTAAGGTTTTGAAAAGTCATTTTATTAGTTCTATTAGGAGCTGGCTTGTCCAAGATCTATTCAGCATAGAATTACTAGTCCAAGTTCTATTCAGCATAGGATTACTAGTCCTTATCCAAGTTCACACTAGGAGGACGTCCAAGACTTTTTTGGCTAACCACAGCTGCATTTTAAAGACTATATAAGATTATTTAAATCTTTTATTTCAGTAGACATTGATTGAAAAATACGTTTTTGTGACATGTCTCATCTTTTGTTCTAACGAAACACTCTTAAGCAGAGCTGATTGGAATTCAGTTTTGATTAAGTAAAACAGTCTTTCCCTTATAGTCTAATCCATTTTAGGGTTCTAAACACAGGTTGGTTTAGGAACTTAGAAGTTTTGAGTTGAGATCTTAATTGATTATCGAATTAGGGTCCTAATCATCCATTACGGTTGGGTTAGGAAGGGTCAATTGGTAGTTTGCTGCTGTTTGAAGAGGGTTTCTTGAACAAGATTAACAAATAACATTCCCTAATAGATCAGAGACGTATCATTTGCTAGCAGAGTAAAGGTGGTTCAAGAAACTAGGTTTGAAACACGTTTACAATCATTCAAAATTTTCCAAGAAGTTGTTATTTCTTCTTCTCTTCTTCTTCTTGATTTGCAACTTGCAAAACTATCATTGATTGTCTGTTTTGTTTGATTTTGGTGTCTTAGAGCTTAATTCTAAATTATTACTAAGATTGATCGAAGAGATTTGGGATTTTGAATTGATTTGCTATCCAAGATTCAAGTTCTTGATTTCTGGTGCACGGTTTGCACAAAGGCTGCTGATTTCAGAATTGCTTGAAAATAATTGTGTTTGGGTTGTAGTTTGATCTTATAGGTCACGAAAAGTGCATGTTTACTTGTGGTATAGGTTTTTTTTTAAAAAAATATAAGAAAAGAAAATTGGCATGAATAAAAAACAGAACAAAAGTTGTGCAAAAAATAAAAAAAAGTATAACTTGACTACTCTAAATATAGTTTTGATTGTTATCAAGATTTGAGGCTAAGATCATTGTTATATACTCAGAACTTGATGTTGAACATCAATTGAACATATTAGGGTTTCAGACTTAGTCATACTTGAAAGTAATTCTTATTTTATTTTGATCTATTTTTTGTTCTAACTACAACTTCATTTTTCTGATCCGATTGAGGTTATTAAGTGATTACTTGCATTTTGATCGCTTAATTACCTTGATATCAACTTTCTTCCATGCTATGTTGTCTTCGTTTGAATTATTTTAGCTTATTCTTGATCCCTTGAGTCGTCTACTTACACAAGACAAAATTCCAGCAAGTTGAGCTTGATTGAGTTCGATTTAGAATCAAAAGTTGAGCGAGTGGATTGTGTGAATTGGGAGATCATTAGAGAAGAGAGCAAACACCAAGACCAAAACACGTGAGGGAGTGTAGATTAGGCTAACATTAATATTTTTTATTTGTTTATTGAGCTTGTTTGAGTTCGATTTAGAATCAAAAGTTGAGCGAGTGGATTGTGTGAATTGGGAGATCATTAGAGAGGAGAGCGAACACCAAGACCAAAACACGTGAGAGAGTGTAGATTAGGCTAACATTAATATTTTGTATTTGTTTGTCTTAATTTGCAGATTTGAACAATGTATAGAGAGGGATATGTCAATGATAGGCGAAATGGAGACCTTAGACATGAATCTATCCAGCCACCTCGTGTCAATAAAGATGATTGGAACTATGATGATAAGTGCAAGTGGTATAGGGATAGACATGGTAGAATGGATAGAGATGTTTCCATCTCCCCAACTTGGCAAGATTACATGCTCATTCCACAAGAGAACAAATCAACTTGCAAGGGTGTTCATGGTAACCGTTCTCCACCTAAAACAAACCTCCATAATTCTTCTACTTCTTCTCTTAAGCAAAGTAGTAGAAAGATTGTTTGCTTTAGTTGTATGGGCGTGGAACACACATCAGATCAATGTATTGATCAAATATTGGGTTTGTTTCGAGTAAGAGCTTCTGTTCACAGAAGGGCTTGTAGTGTGATTATTGACAATAGTTGTGTCAATCTTGCTAGTACTTATCTAGTGCATCAACTCAGTTTACCAATATTACAATATCATAACCCATATAAGTTTCATTGGTTAAAGAATGATGGAGAAGTCTTAGTGGATAAATAAGTAATTGTTTCATTCTCCATTAGAGGATAAAGAGATGAGGTGATGTGTGATGTAGTGTTGATGCAAGCTAGTCATTTTCTACTTGGGTGATCATGGCACATTGAAAGAAAGGGAACACTTACTCAGAGGAGCCGTGGTGAAACCAATCGCTGCAAGATTGAAAAGGATGGTACGAGGTTCATTCTAAAATCTTTGGATGCCATTAAAATATATGACGATGTGATGCAATTGCGACAAAAAATATGCTGATTTTGAAAGGCAAAGTAAGACTGAAAAGGAATTGAAAAAAGATGCATGTCATCAAAATAATTTGTGTGGAGTGAAAAGTGAGGCAGCCTTGCATGAAAAGAGTGTGCATGCAAAGAGTGGTAAGAACACGCCTGAAAAGAGTGAGCATGCGAATTTCAGAGTGAGTGGAGAGCAAAAAAAAAGGATGATGTGCTTGATATTTGCATTGAAAAAGAGATGATTGTGCATCATGTGAGTGAAAAAAGTGCAAAAAATAAAAGACGACAGAAAGTCTGAGAGAAGAAAGAAAGGAAAAGATTGGAGAGGATGTTATGATTGCTAATGATCCAATGAGCGTGCCTTTGAGCAATGAGGATTATTTAGCTAATTATAACACTAACAAATTTTTTTCTTCTGTTTATGTGCCTTTTTTTCAGGAGTTTCCTACTGACTTTGTTGAGGATTCAAAGGAGACAAGCGGGTTTATTAAGTGGAAAGAAAATTAGAAAGTTGAATATAGTTTGTGTTCAACTAGTTCGACTTTAGTGGTAGAAAATCAATTTGTTTGCCTTGGTGAAGTTGACATCATGAGGATCCATTTATAATTTCTAATTATTTAAATCCTGATAAAAATATTGATGTGTTTCCTAGTCGTGTTTGTCCAGATTTTTAGATTGTTACACATGTTGCAAACATGATGCATACTGTTGATCAATTAGAAGTGAAACACAAGGAACTCTATCATTTTGAATCTTTGGCTCTACTCGGTTTGGAAGATATGCAATTGGATTAGAAGAAAAGAAAGCGCATGGAATTAATGCATGATGAGTCCAATGGCAACAATTTAGAGTGTGAGGGTAAGGATGAGAAGTTGAATGTTTTTGAACTTACTACTGACTTATCCTTGGTCTTTGTAGATAATACTTATGATTTGAGGATGAATCCTTTCGAAGAGGGGGAGAATGATGTGATCCAAGATAGCATTAAAGATTCAAGATGTCAGCAAGTGGAGCATCATCATTCTAGACCAAAGACAAAGATTAGAAGAAAGCAAAGAAGGCGTAGACGAATAAAACGAAGGTAGTATTCACGCATTGTCTTTCCATTGCGGCAAAAAACATTCAAAAGTGTCAAGAACATTCTCATACTTGGAGTTAACATTGTTAAGTATGGTTACTATCATTTGGAAGTTTGCAAGAAGCTAAGAAAATAGTAGAAATGCAAAAGATGGAAAGCTTTAAGAACAAGTATGCGTAGTGGGGTTGTTTGACTCATAGGGTTGTTTTAGCATTTTATTTAATTAGTTTGAGTCTTTTAATTAATTAACTAATTAATTAGTTGTTGGATATTTTAATTAAGTTAATTAGTTAAATCCTTTGTGTTAAGGGTTTGACAAGTCATTTTATTAGTTCTATTACGAGCTGACTTGTCCGAGTTATGTTCAGCATAGGATTACTAGTCCAAGTTCTATTCAACATAGGATTGCTAGTCCTTCTTCAAGTTTACACTAGGGAGACGTCTGACAGGTCGTTGAAGCTGTAAAAAATAATAATAATAATAATTCCTATTGTCGAATGCATAAAACAGATTGTGAATAGTGGTAATAAGGTCGAACTCAGGGACTAGGGCAAGATGCTTACTCCTGCGTACGACTGGGATTCTCAAACCGAACAAAAGGTAACCAAAGGGGTTTTTTTTGAGTGTGTGATTGATTAACTACTAAAATAAAGCAAATCACAATAAAGTAAATAATAAGATAAAATCAATGAGAGGGGACTTCCTAGTAAATATCTATCTCATGTTGCGATTACGATCAGTTGATCATTGGCACAGGGGTGTTCAACTTATGGTTCATCGGCATGCTATAGAGACCAGGTACGTTTAGGTCTCCTGCCTTTCTTCGTAAGAAAAGCCACTCCAAGGTATGTTTATGGAGGCACCTTGACAACCCATCGTTCCCTAAGGTATGTTTACTGAGCTCCTATCCGGACTGCTCATGAAGAGGAGGAAGGACACACCTAGGGCGAGACACTCAGTACGTTCGAGGCACTACCTTAATTGGGTTATCTACTCTAGTCAGATTGGACTGGCATCCTAGTGACTCTGATCTAGTTGCCTACTTTACTAAATAACCTCGCATATGAGTTATCATTATAAAGATGGTTGTAATCACCTAGCTTTAATTATTAGTTGGCCTGAATTCTAATTAACCCTAGATGAATTGATAAGCATGCAGTAGATAAGCAAATACAGATGTATGAATTTATTAAGCTTGTTCTCATCTCACAATTAACCTACGCAACCTTTGATGACTTTTACTAAGAAAAAGAGGTTTAGCTACTCATAACAAAATAAATAAAATATAAACTTCATAAAAGAGAAAGGGAAAAGAAGAAGATGCTGCACAACTGGTTTAGGAAATTAGAAGTCAGTTAGTTATTTACTGCTGTTTGAAGAGGGTTTTAAAGCAGGTTGGTTTAGGAAATTAGAAGTTTTGAGTCGAGATCCTAATTGGTTATCGAATTAGGGTTCTAATCATCCATTACGGTTGGGTTAGGAACTTAATTGGGTCAGTTGGTTATTTGCTGCTGTTTGAAGAGGGTTTCTTGAACAAGATCAACAACTAACATTCCTAAGAGATCCGAGACGTATCATTTGGTAGCGGACCAAAGGTGGTTCTAGAAACTAGGCTTGTAACATGTTTACAATCATTTAGAATTTTCCAGCAAGTTGTGATTTCTTCTTCTCTTCTTCTTTTTGATTCGCAACTTGAAAAACCTATCATTGAGTGTCAGTTTTGTTTTTTTTGGTGTCTTAGAGCTTAATTCTGAATTATTACTAAGATTGGTCGAAGAGATTTGGGATTTTGAATTGATTTGCTATCTAAGATTCAAGTTCTTTGAGAGATAGTTTGAGTTGAGAATAATCCTCCCTATCTCTCTTTGGGAAATCAAACCTTGTAATCGTTGATTGCTATTTTATGTACGAAATATATGTGCGTATCACTTATCATTTTACAACATTGTGTTCTTCAAGTCTTGTGTCTGTTCTATACTATTCGTCGTGTTCAACGTCGTCCATTCCGTCCGTCTTCACTCTAACGGTAACCTCCTCTTATCTTTTGTATCTTATATTCCTTCTGTCCGCTGCATTTTCGAGTCCTCCTTTTGTGTGTCCTTGTATTTATTTCGTGTCAACATTTAGTGTGACCTCTTGGGCTAGATCCTAACCAAGAACCTCCATGCACTACGACTCATTTTACAACGAGACGGAGCGCATCATGTGGTAGCAGAGCTCTTGATGCCATAGAGTTCACGTTCTTGTGTCTTAATCTTCCCACCAAAAAGCTTCCATTGTATGTGTTAAATCCTTCCATAATGTGTCTTAAACATTTTCCTTTTTAGGGTTCTCGTTGAGCTTTTGGGCCAACTTTACCGAGAGGTGTAAAAATTTCCATATTTGAGTGTTCATTTTGTGAACAGTGTCAGTTGAGTTTTCCTCCATCAATTCTTGTGTTTCTTACATCTAACGTGTTCTCCTTACATCCTAGTTTCGTTTGATATAAGTTGGTAAATTTTATTCCAGCATTTAGTAGTCCAAAAGATCAATGAAACAGAAAGATGGTCATATGGTGTTCATCCGAGTCATTCGAGAGCTTCAACCATTGAGTGAGAGTGAGGGGGTTTGATTCAAAAACATTTCAAATTTCCTGAAAGATTTTATTTCCCATTAAAAAATCCTTTCCCTTCCATCTCCGACCATCACACATCCATCTCTTGCATTGAATACAAGCCAGCGACGCCCCTCCCTCTCACCTCACCTTTTCTGGATTTTCCTCAACCAACACCTAGTCTACTTCTCTCTTCACCTAGCTAGAAATCGTTTAGTGTAGGAAGGTACCAAGTACATCTAGAATCTAGCCTTTCAATCCTTCTCTTATGTCCAACTAAAACCTGAAGAGATTCTACACAAAAAAAAGAAAAAAAGAAAAGAAAAGAAGTACAATACAAAAACCCAAATGTACCCTACCCTAACTTGCCTAGCTAGAAAGTGACGAGAGTGAGTGACCAAACTATTCCATTCCATCACCACCTGAACAAAACCTTTCACATTCATCTCTTACCTTCCTTCTTACAAGTTTTCATAAGATTTGCTTTAGTCAAAAAGATTTTGGCTCCGACCCCAAACTTAAACCTCCAATCGAGTCCTATGTCTTGAGTCTTACCTTCTTTCGAGTGTTTTCTCACTTCTGTCCAATAGTTTTCCGGAGTCTTGTATTTCTAAAATCCTTCTCTTATCTTGTTTTAATTCCTTGAGCACTAGTGAAGACAATTGTGAACAAACGCTTAACTTGAACCACAAGGTTGATTGCGGTAAGGATTGCATGATGTGCAAGCAATTTGTGTAAGGTTGTCTTGAGTGATTTACGAGGCTATCTTTTATGAATGACCAAACACGAGTGTTAAAACACATGAGGGAGTTATTATTTACTAACTTTTAAGTGAGTGTGCAGGTGGTAAGGATTGCGCGGTGTGCAAGCAATTTGTGTAAGGTTGTCTTGAGTGATTTACGAGGCTATCTTTTATGAGTGACCAAACACGAGTGTTAAAACACATGAGGGAGTTAATATTTACTAACTTTTAAGTGAGTGTGCAGGTACCAAGTTGATACGATCCTAGCCCCGAGCCTAACCCTAACGCAAGCACAACGCGCACACGCCTTGCGACCAAGGCCAATCAACCCAAAATGTCAAGCCCAAGACATTCCAAAGCTTCAAGGGAGGTTACAAAAACATCTAGACATAGAAACTAGGCAAGGAACGTTGCTGGATCAAGTCCTTAGGAGAAGGATGACATGGAAGGTTGCTTGGAGGCGCATAGTGCAAGGTTGCACATCTACACGAGCCAATTCATGGAAGAAAGGTTCCAAATCGGGGTCCAAGATAAATAAAAGACTGATTGGGATCTTAGGAGAGCCTCTGCCCAGTTTGAGGACATTTGGACGAACAACTTGTAAGATGGCCCGTTGCTACTTTTGCATGCACAAGTGTCCTAAGCGCAAACGTGACGGACAACTTCGTCGGACCGTATCTCTCTCATCAGAAGTCCGAATCATGCGATCTATATCAATTATAAAACCTCATGATGTCTTCTTCATTGTATCCAAAATTCAGATCAAACGGACGTACCGTTTGTTTGTTATGGCTCGTTACATTTTCACTGACAGTAATCCTACGCGGACGAGGACTTCAAAACGCGTCTGTCAACGCCAACGACCATTCTTCATACCATTCAGGCCCGGACCAGGAAGAGGAGCACCCTACTAATATTTTTGGGTCTTAGCTATCGAATGGGACAAGTTTCAGCCTAATCGGACAAGCCAATCAACAGTTAGGGCGGGTGGACATTTTGGCGCGCAGTGTGAACGCGAGCAGCCCGCGACTTGGAGAATTCGGCCCAAACCTTGGCCTGATGATGAGAATGCTTCTGGGAAGTTTTAGAAAGCTTTATTTGTATTTTTTAATTAGTTTTTACAGTTATTAGACTAGTAGAAGTTCTATTTCGAAGTTACTTAGGAGTTCTAGTTAAAATAGGTTTTCTAGTCTTAGTTAAACTTGTATTGTTTATGCCTATTTAAAGGCAGCCATTTGGCTTAATAAAATTAGATCTTTTTTTCAGCCAAACACTTGCGTTAATTGATCTCACTAAGAACCTTGAATCCTTTGAGCCCGAACACTCGAAGAACAACTCAAGTAAATCAAAAGTTCATTCTATTGTTCGCCTATCTAGGTTGCTAACCTCACCAAGGGTTAGAGGGTTAGAAGTTCGAGCAAGATCCTTGATTGCGTAGCTGGGTTGGTTGGATAATCACGTCCAACAGGGTCAGCGCAAGATTGAGTTACTATTCCACATGAATCCACTCTTGGACAACGATCGCTTAAGGAGAAACGATTCACGCCTAGTGAGGATCGTATCAGTTGGTAGCGGAGCGAATGCCGTTCAAGTTTGGTACGTTATCTATTTTCATTAAATCATTGTGTCAATTTACTCTAGTTCGGAGTCAATCACCCTTCACCCATTTAGTTATTTTCGTGTTTTTGTTGAGTCGGTTTAGAAATCAATTTTCTAAATCAAGTTTTCCTTTGCGTTTGTGTTTTTATTTAGACAAATCTAATCCGATTTGTTTGTCTTATGTCTACCAAATAGAGTCACAAAAATCAGTCCCCCAAAGTGTCAAAATAGAGTCACAAAAATCAGTCCCCAAAGTGTCAAAATAGAGTTACAAAAATCAGTCCCCCAAAGTGTCATCAAAGTGTCACCAAAAACAGTCCACCAAAACTGTCAGTGTCGAAATCATATTTCAATACATACTTGTTGAAGTCGTATTTCAGTGAAAGAGATTCCGTTGGAAAGCTGTGTCTATTAGGAATCTGAATCAAAAAGAATCAGGTGATTCGGACACCGGAGTCAAAATTTAAAGCCAAAGTCCCAAGACGTGTTCCTTTAGTCGTTGTTTCTTAGAGTCAGAAAATTCTGGAACCGAAACACAAAATCAATATATAGGAGGTCAGCCCAGAAAATTCTGAAATTTTTACACAACATACTTGGAGCTGTTACGGATCTACTACAAAAAGAATCGCTCAATTCGGAGATCAGGCGTGGAAGATATTGATTTTGCAAGTTGCAGACACAAGCTGTGAGCGAAAAATGTAATTTTTAAGTCATGTCAATATCATCTATGGAGAGAGCGAGGTATGAGGCAGTGGACAGGAGGAGAAGGGGCCAACATGAGTTTGCTATGTCTAGCCCAAGACATGAGCCAAGGATACACAAGCGTGAGACATCATGGCACGCAAGCGAGCAAGGGCATGCACTACCATGGTTCGAAGATAGAGCAGAACGCAAGGCCTATTGGCACGCAGACATATTGAAACGCGAACCACCTTGGCATAGACCTGAACGCCAGTCACAAAGTGAGAGTTTGTATAAGGAGGTTGTGCATGAGAGAGCCTATGAGAGGCTAGGGCAGAATGTTAGGTACGAGAGGATGGAGACACCACCAACTTTCGTTCCAAGGAAGCCCCCGGTTGGCTTAAAAGCCAATGATGAAACCTTAGAGGAGATGTCATGGCAAGAATTGGTTAATCACCTCAGAGAGAAGGTTGAAGAGGTTAGTAAGGCGCTGGAACAAAAGAGAAGAGAGGGCCGTGAGTTGGCTATGTCGAGACCAAGATATGATCCGAAGGTAGTCAAGGGAACGAGTCCATCACCAAGCGCACCATGTTTCAAAGAGCAAGATAAAACACTTATCACTAAGTGTGAGTTAGGTGTACAACAAGAGGCAGCAGCGAGTTCAAGCATTGCACAAGGTGTCTTTTATACTCGTTGCCTGGTAAAAGAGAATGGTTACTCAATAGAGATCGATGAAGGAAGGTTAGCGAATCATGCAAGTACATTGATGGTGCACAAGACAGGCCTTCCAACGACAAAGCATCCAAAGCCATACCTGCAGCGTTGTATGCTCAGCGGAAGGGACTTGTTGGTAACTAAGCAAGTCTTGATTTCATTTTCTATTGGGAAGTTCAAGGATGATGTGCTTTGCGATGTGATACCAATGAAGTCGAGCCATATATGGTCGATCATGGCTGCAAGAGAAATGAGTCACTCAAAGAGGCAAGGACGGTCGTTACAAATTCATAAAAGATGGCCGAAAGATCTCCTTAAGACTATTGGTGCCCCTCGAAGTCCTTGAGGATCAACAATATATAGAAAACTCATACGACGAATGGAAAAAGGCTAGAGATGTTGAGAAGCAAAGAGGAAAATTGAGAATTAAAAAGGAGAAAATAAATAAACAAAACAGCCCCCATGAAAAGAGTGAGCATGGGTTGAAAGAAGAGAATTGTACTCATAAAAAGGACGAGTTGAGCGAGAGTACCGAAGGGAGAGAGTGGAAATGCACTAGTAGTGCAAGAGATTCTTGGCAAAAAGAGTGAAGCTTTGCTGAAGCAATTGAATTTTACTAACCCTTATCCAATTGTTTTCTCTTCTTCTATTTCATCTTCTTTAAGGCAGATAAAGAAAGAATTTATTAAGGAGGATGAGTCCCCTAAGCTACTTCAATTGGAGTGGAAGAAACATAGCAATTCCGTGGAGCATATTGCGCCAAGCCCTAGACAAAAGGGTGTGGTTGGATTAAACTTTCTTAGAGCGGAACTGTGTAGGTATGTGGACATCATTAGTGCATATGATTCTAGAGTTGAATTTAATTTAATTGATGATGGTCCTATGCAAAAGCCTAAGGCCGAAACACTTGCTTTTGAGGAGTACTTGTGGAAACGCATGAAATTTGGAGTTTTGGTTAGGCCGAAAGGTGAGATAGTTGTACCAAGAGATATTTATGGTGATTTCTTACAAGTTGGTATGGCTAGTATGTGTTTTAGTATGTCTCTTGAGAGGGTTTGGTATTGGTACGGTTGATCTATGGAGTTTGTGTATAAGCTGTTACGAATTACCTGAGTAGGAGACCGAAAGATAACCTAGATTGAGAAAGATAAACGACAATAGACAAGACAAAGGATTAACGTGGTATCGGTCTAGCCGCACTCTACAAACCGCATAAATATTATTAGTCTTAATATTCGTTAGTTTTACAATTACAAGAGAGTCTATTTAGAGGGAAAGGGCCGACCTCCATTCCCTATGTTAGCGATGTGGTATATCAGACTCCACATGCCCAACAATCTCCCACTTGGAGACTGATCACAGGTCCACTCTCACTCATGTAACTCTAGTAAAACCCAAACAACATTAAGCAACTCTATATGCGCTGAGCCTTCTTCAACAGTCAGTTTTGAAGGCCAGTTGAAGTTATGCAAAACTTCAACTTCTCTTTAGTAACTACCTTGGTCAGCATATCTGCTGGATTCCTTCAACCAAGGATTTTCTTCAAGGACAAAGTACAATCACTAATCAACTCTCTGATAAAGTGATATCTCAACTGGATATGTTTTATCCTAGCATGAAACACAGGATTCTTCGCAAGATGAATGGCACTCTGACTCTCGCTGTACAGAGCATTGTCTTCCTATTTCTTGCCAACTCCTCAAGAAAATTCTTCAACCAAATCATTTCCTTGCTGGCTTCTGAAATAGCAATGTACTCTGCTTCCGTGGTTGAAAGAGCAACACTCTTTTGAAGTCGAGACATCCAACTAACTGTTGTGCCACCCAAAGTGAAAGTATATCCCGTAGTACTCTTTCTTGTATCCTCACAACCACCCAAATCTGCATCAGTGAATCCTTCCAAGATTACATCTTTCCTGCAGAAACATAACGCAGCCTTAGAGGTACCTTTCAAGTAGCATAGCAGCCACTTAACCGCCTCCAAATGCTCTCTCCCAAGATTAGACATGAATCTGCTAACAACTCCCACTGCATGAGCAATGTCTGGTCTCGTGCACACCATAGCATATATCAAACTACCAACTGCAGATGCATATGGAACAATAGCCATTTCTTCTTTGTCTTCATCCGTTTGAGGTGACTGCTTCTTTGTGAGATTGAAGTGGGCTCCCAAAGGCGTACTTCTGATCTTCGCATCTTGGAGGTTAAAATTATTTAACACCTTCCTAATGCACTTCTCTTGCAACAATTTCAGAGTACCTTCACTTCTATCTCTAATGATGCTCATACCAAGTATCTGCTTTGAGGGACCCAAATCCTTCATCTCAAAATCTAGAGACATCTGTCTCTTCAACTTGTTGATTTCTCTCATGTCAGATCCTGCGATTAACATGTCATCAACATACAACAACAATATAATATAAGATGAATCAAATTGCTTAACATAGCAACAATGATCCATAGTACACCTCGTGTACTTACTCCTCATCATAAAGCTGTCAAACTTCAAGCACCACTGCCTTGGTGCTTGCTTCAAACCATACAAGCTCTTTTTCAGCTTGCAAACCATGTCCTCTTTCCCAGCTACCGGGAACCCCTCTGGTTGTGTCATATAAATGTCCTCCTCAAGATCACCATGTAAGAACACGGTCTTCACATCTAGCTACTCTAGATGTAATTCCTCTGCAGCCACGATACCCAAAACAAGTCTGATAGTAGTCATGTTGACAACCGGAGAAAAAATCTCATTGTAGTCAATGCCCTTTTTCTGCTGAAAACCTTTCACCACTAACCTTGCCTTGTATCTCTTGCTGCCATCAAGTTCTTCTTTAATCCTGAACACCCATTTATTCTGCAAAGCCTTCTTTCCTGCTGGTAACTTAGTCAACGACCAAGTCTCATTCTTCTTAAGCGAACTCATCTCCTCATTCATGGCTAGCTCCCACTGAACTGACTCATCCATCTGCATTGCCTCTGAATAACTCTCAGGTTCACCATCCTTAGTCAAAAGCAAGTAATAAGCTGAAGGAGAGGATCTTTGTGGCGGTCGCGAAACTCTATTTGATCTTCTTACTGCAACATCTGGGGCAACTGGGACTACCTCCTCAACATCTCTATTTACCAAACTCCCACTGTCCCCTGCAAGAACATCCTCTGTAATGTCTTCCAACACAATCTGCTCTTTTACTGCTTGTTTCTTTGTCGTTTCAGAATCTGCTGTCAGCTTATCCTTATATACTGCATTCTCATTGAAGGTGACATCCTTGCTTCTAATGGCTTTCTTGTTCAGCTCATCCCAGAAATGGTACCCCATCTCATCTGAGCCATAGCCAATAAAAGTAACCTTCTTTGCTTTAGGATCAAGCTTATCCCTGTCAGAATCTTTATCCCGCACATAAGAAACACAACCAAAAACTCTCAGGTGTGAGAGATTTACCTCGTTTTCAGAAATGGTACCCCATCTCTTCCTCTGGAATTTTGAACCCCAAAGGGACTAAGGGTCCTCTGTTAATGAGATATGCCGCTGTACTAACTGCATCTGCCCAAAATATCTTTGGCAATCCTGCATGTATTCTCATACTCTTGGCTCTCTCATTCAAGGTCCTATTCATTCGCTCTACAACTCCATTCTGTTGCGGTGTCTCAGGAATAGTCTTTATCATTCCGATTCCGTGTTCTACACAATAGGCTTTGAACTCATCACTGCTGTATTCACCCCCATTATTTGATTTCAGGCTCTTAATCTTCAAGCCTGTCTAGTTTTCAACTTCTGCCTTCCACTTCTTAAAGGTTTCAAATACGTCAGATTTATTTTTCAGAAAATAAACCCATACCTTTCTAGTGGAATCATCAATGAAAGTGACATAGTAGTGTGATCCTCCCACGGAGGCAACTGTAGTCGGTCCGTACACATCTGTCTGAACTAGCTCTAACTTTATAGACTTAGGTGCATTCCCTGATTTTACAAAAGTAACTCATTTCTGCTTCCCAAACACACATGGTTCAGAGAATCCAACTTCCACATTCTTCAATTCTGGAATCTTACCCTTAGAAACTAGCAGCTTCATACCCTTCTGACTCATATGCCCAAGTCTTTGGTGCCAAAGAGTTGATGGGCCGACATCATCAGTAATTGCATTAACCTCGTCACATGATTGTTCCATAGTATAAAGAGTTCCAACTTTATCACCACGAGTAACAACCAAATTCGCCTTCACAACCTTCCATTGTCTGTTTCCAAAGATGACACGATACCCTTCCTCATCCAACTGACCCACAGAGAGCAGCATCCTCTTGAGTCCAGGAACGTATCTAACATCTTTTAACAACCAGATTGTTCCAAAGGAGGTTCTGACTTTGATGTCTCCCATACCTGTAATGTCCAAAGTCTCGTCATCAGCAAGACGAACTTTGCCAAAATTTCCAGATCTGAAATTTAGCATTGAATCCTTGCTTGGAGTGGCATGGAATGATGCACCAGAATCCATGACCCAAGATTCAATAGAACACTCAACACAACAATCAGCGCATCATCACTAACTTCTTCCACTGTGTTAACTGAGTTATCATCATTCTTCTTTGGTTTAGGAACTGCAGGAGCCGTACACTGATTCCTGAAGTGACCAGTCTTTTGACAATTCCAGCACACAATATCCTTGCGATTCTTGGACTGCCCTCTCTTCCTGGACTTCGATCTGTTACGCCCTTGATTCTGCCCCTTCCCAACTTGTCTGCCTCTATCATCTATACTCAACAAAGAGCCGGATGATTCCTCAGAATTCCTCCTACGAATATCTTCTCCAAGAATTGAGTTGCGAATTCCTATGAACATTAGCTTAGTAGTCTCAGATGAACTACTAACTGCTGTGACAAACCCTGACCAGATGTCAGGTAACGAGGACAACAACAACAAGGCCTGTACTTCATCATCGAATTTAATCTCGACAGTATAGAATTAAATTCATTCACATGATCAGCAACAGAACCACCTTCTTTCATCCTCGTATTGACTAATAGACGAATCAAATATACCTTATTAGCTACAGAGGGCTTCTTGTATAGATTTGATAACGCCTTTATTAGTCCGTGTGTAGTCTTCTCACCAATGATGTTGTAAGCAACGTTCTTCGCCAGGGTCAACCGTATCACACCCAGAGCCTGCCTATCCAACAAGTCCCAATCTTGTTGTTTCATCGCCTCTGGCTTTTTCTCCTCTAACGGTTCATGTAGCTTCTTCTGATAGAGCAAATCCTCGACTTGCATCTTCCAAAATCCAAAGTCTATCCCATCAAACTTGTCGATCTTTATCTTCCCATCGCCTGCCATCGCTCCTTCTCTCTAACCTTGCTCCGCTACCAGTTGTTAGGAATTACCTGAGTAGGAGACCGAAAGATAACCTAGATTAAGAAAGATAAACGACAATAGACAAGACAAAGGATTAACGTGGTATCGGTCTAGCCGCACTCCACAAACCGCACAAATATTATTAGTCTTAATATTCGTTAGTTGTATAATTACAAGAGAGTCTATTTATAGGGAAAGGGCCGACCTCCATTCCCTATGTTAGCGATGTGGTATATCAGACTCCACATAACCAACATAAGCACCGAAAAAGGCTTTTTGGCGATGTAGGGCAACAAGGATGGAGAAACCTTGGGATACTGAGATCACAACCTTATGTATCTCTTTATTGGAGATAACCTACAATGGAGGGAAGTAATGAGAGAGCTTGGAGAGCGAAGTGTTATTCGTTGGTTTGCAAGTTTGAGTTGTTTAGTGAATTTTCACTTATGTTTACTTGCAAGAAATGCGGCTTTGATTTTATATTTATGGGTTCATCGATCCGTGGTGTTTAGAGTACTTGGGAAGTATAAGAGTTCACAAGGAGTTGATGATAGCACAAGGGCAACCCGTGGTACACATGAAAGGTTTGAGTGTTCCTTATGCGACTAAGGGATACTTAGAGAGATTGAAGCAGTGCTTGAAGGTTGTTGATAGAGGAAGGATGTTGTTACACCAGCTTTGGTTGCCTACTCAAGTCAACAAGACAGCCACCATGAGAGACGTTGGTTTAGCCCAAACTACCACCGCACACAAAGGCACCACCGCCGAGTTGGATGCCTTGGGTATTTCCTATCACTTTCATGTTTCCTTTACTGTTTCTAATTTGGAGAGTGTTGCTGCCATTGAGGAGACAGATTTGAGGGTGAATATTTTCGAAGGGGAAGGGAATGATACGATCCTAGCCCCGAGGCTAACCCTAACGCAAGCACAACGCACACACGCCTTACGACCAAGGCCAATCAACCCAAAACGTCAAGCCCAAGACATTCCAAAGCTTCAAGGGAGGTTACAAAAACCTCTAGACATGGAAACTAGGCAAGGAACGTTTCTGTATCAAGTCCTTAGGAGAAGGATGACATGGAAGGTTGCTTGGAGATGCATAGTGCAAGGTTGCACATCTACACGAGCCAATTCATGGAAGAAAGGTTCCAAATCGGGTTCCAAGATAAATACAAGACCGATTGGGATCTTAGGAGAGCCTCTGCCAAGATTGAGTTACTATTTCGCACGAATCCACTCTTGGACAACGATCGCTTAAGGAGAAACGATTCACGCCTAGTGAGGATCGTATCACAAGCAAACCTTGTCCGACGCAAGCGTAGTTGGTAACAATGATACCAAGTCCTATGAATCCATTAGTACGACGCTAGCCAAAATGGATTCCCGAATGGAGTCCATGGAGCGCAATCTAGTTGCGATGGAACGTAGACATAAGGAGATGTTGAGTATGTTGCGAATCCTGGTATTGAATCAAAATGCCCCTACCGGGGCCTCCACAAGTCCTACCCTCCCAAGCATCGTGGCTCCTAAGGCCCTGCCGAGCCAAATAAGGATCATGTTACTTGCGAATCCATAGAGGAAGGTCAGGACAGTGACGCTGACCTTGAAGAACAAGATAAGGTGGCCGGTCAAGGCTTCCCAAATGTCCTCACCACGGGGCCCCGAAAGCAAGCCCCTTCTCCTAACCTTGCTGTGTCCCATAACCAAATGCAAGTCATCTAGAATAAGTACGCCATAGGCCACCGAGGGCAGGACCCACACCACCAGGCCGCCCCAAGGTCCTGGCCTATGCCAGAATGAAAACCCCATGACTAGCGGTTTGCCTCTAGTTCCTAACGGTGTGTCGTTGGCCGTGGGCAGTGACACTCAGCTCAACCAAGAGGACCTTCCCATATCCAGCAACCAACCCATAATTCCTCACTAGCATGCAAGCATCATACCCTACCAATGACGTGAGTTCTATGAGGATTTCAATGAGGCGGCAACGAGGCCAAGCGCTACGGTTTGGTGAGCACTTTGAGAGGCTACAAGAGCCTAGGATTGACGACAACCTAAGTAGTATAAAGATCCAATTCCTACCTCTAAGGGCACCACCGATCCTTCGGAGTACCTTAAATGGGAAGGAAAAATTCAACGCATCTTCAATTGTCATCAATATTCCAAAGGTAAGAAGATTAAAGGAAAGAGGAGCGATACATGTCATTCATACTTGGGAAGAAATGAAGCGGGTTATGAGAGCAAGGTATAAACCTACGCACTACAAATGAGACTTGCAAAATAAGTTGCAAGGCCTCAAGCAAGGCACCAAGTTCGTGGGTGAGTACTTCAATGACCTAGAGGAACTCCTTACTAAAACCGAGACCGATTAGGGCGAAGAGATCACAATGGTACGGTTCCTCAATGGTGTCAATTAAAAGATTAGGTATAAGCTTGAGCTAAAGGAGTTTGATCATTTACAACCTATGCTTCACTATGCCCTAAAGATGGAAGTGCATGAGGCCACAAATAAGAAGACCAACCCAAACCGAAATACATCACAACCCTATTCTTCATCCACTAAGACACCATGGAAGCCTTACTCAAAGGACCCTACACATTTTCTACCCTCCAAAGCCGTGGCATCCAACCTAAAGCCATACACACCTTACACTAAGAGCAAGCCCTCTAACCCTCCACCAAAACAAGCACATAACCCTACTGATACGATCCTAGTTTCCTAGGATGCGCTTGACGATGATCTAGTTCGAGGCTTGGATTTTCAATGTGGAAAAAGTAACTTGCTTGAGTGCTTAACCCTTCTAGAAACCTATGCTAGGAAAACTAAGCTAAACAATAGAGGTTCTTGAGTTGAATCCCTAACCCTCTACTCAACTTGCAAATAGCAAACTAGGGTGAACAGTCAATGGGTTGAACTTTTGGGTTTTACTTGAAAACTATTCGAGAGTTCGGTCTCAAATAGAACCAAGGTTCACGCATGAACAAATTTAGAGAAACAACTCTGTGTTTATATCATCAAAAAGGGTCTGATTTACAATGAGCACAAAAGGCTCTATATATACGCGTTTAGCCTAAGTACGAGTTTAACTATAACTATAAGTTCTAATACTACTAGAAATAGAAAACCTAATCTAAGTAGAAGTATAACTTCTATTCATATAATAACTTTACAAACTAATTAATAAATACAATAAATACATTGTAGAAGCTATAGAGGTGATTCGCATGGCTGGGCTTCAAGTTGGGCTGCAATCTCCAAGTCGCGGGTTGTCGAGCATTCACACTGTGCAATAAAATGTCGACCCATGCTAACTTTCGATCCACTCTTATAATTGGGCCGAAACCTATCCCATTAGAAAGCTAACATCTTAAAATAGTATGCAGTGTTTCTATATCCCTAGTCCACGCCTCACTAGTCCATAAAATGGTCGATGTCGCCGACTGACGCGTCTAGGACTCCCAATGTGAGTAGAACACTGTCCGTGATAATGTAGCTCCGCCCTAACTCTCAAACGGCTCGGACGTTTGGGCACAAATTTGGACACGAGCTTCCTAACATCTTGAAGTTCACGAATCCAAGTGGATCGCACACTTTTAGACTCTATATGACTGAATTGGCTCGGAAGCAGTTGCTGGTTGCACCTGTGCGTTGTCCACTTCGCGGCAGAATGTCACCATGAACTATCTTGACTTTTACTCGTCCAAATGCCTTCAAAATTTGCCACGAATCTCCTAACATCATTGGAGTCGTTCTTCTATGGGTTGGCTCGGATGGATGTCAAACCTTGCGCTAAGAGCCTCCAAGCCACCTTTCATGTCATCCTTCGCGTGAAGGCTTGATCAAGTAGCGTCTCCTACCTTGTCTCCATTTCTAGAGGTTGTATTAACCTCACTGGATGCTTTGAAACGTCCTTGGTTCTATGCTTTGGGTTGATTAGCCTTGGTCGTAAGGCATGTACGCATTGTGCTTGCACTAGGGCTAGCCACGGGGCAAGGATCATATCACCTACTACCAACCCGAGCCAACCAAGGAGATTCTCATCTAACATTAAGTATTTTAAGTGCCACGGAAGAGGCCATATCTTTTCCAAATGTCCCAACCGATGAGTAATTGTCATCCGAGAGGGCAACTATAAAACCGAGAGTGAAGATGAGATGAATGATGATGAGGATATAGAGGAGGAGGAAGGAGCCGAGAGTAGTGAGGAAGAAGTATTTCTAGCCGTGGCCATGACACTAGTTGTAAGGCGGAGCATGAGTGCTCAAGCCAAAAAGGAGGCCGCATGTGAAGAGCAAAGAGAAAATCTCTTCTACTCTCGGTGTGAGATCAAAGGTGAGGTGGCTTCACTTATTGTAGATAATGGAAGTATGGTAGATGTGGCCAGCCACCTCTTACTGCACAAACCTTGTTTGCCTATATCACCACACCCCAAGCTTTATTCCTTACATTGGTTTAATAACAATGGTGAAGTGAAAGTGAAAGAGTAAGTTCTTGTTGCTTTCAAGTTAGGTGGCTATGAAGATGAGAGATTGTATGACATAGTTCCCATGGATGCAAGTCACCTTATTCTTGGCCTCCATGGCAATTTGATAGGTGGGTGATACATGATGATCGAATCAACAAACTTCACCTTACTCACCTTGGGAAGAAATTCAACATTCTTCCACTCTCGCCCGCGCAAGTCTGTGAGGACCAAGAAAAGAAAAGAGAGAAGAAATCAAGAGGAGAGTTGAATACACGCCATGACAAAAGCAAGCATGGTAGAGATTGATTGTGAGCCTAAACACTTGAGTGTATTACCGAAAGGAAGAGATGTGAGACATGCGCTCTTGACTAACAAGGTGTGTCTTGTACTTCGGTACAACGCGCATTGCTTGAATGTTTCCACTAACCTCCCTTCTACCAAGTCAAATTGCCTCACTCTTGCAAGAATATGAAGACATATTTCCATCCGAGATGCCTAACGGCCTTCCTCCCATTCGTGAGATAGAGTACAAGATAGACTTAGTACCTGACGCGACCTTGCCCAATAGGCCAACCTACCGATGCAATCCTGAGGAGACGAAGGAGCTTCAAAGGCAAGCTGATGAGTTATTGAGCAAGGGTTTCATTAGAGAGGGTATGTCCCCTTACGTGATACTCTTGTTGCTAGTACCAAAGAAAGATGGCTCGTGGAAGATGTGTGTCAATTGCCGAGCCATCAACAAGATTATCGTGAGGTATATGAACCTCATACTGTTGGGGTGTGCGAACCAAAGTCCCACATCGGAAAGATGAGAGAAATAAAGACTAAATATAGGAGGAGTAGATCTTCTTAATGGAATGAGGCCTTTTGTGAAAATCGTGCGGGCTTAGGCCCAAAGCGGACAGTATCATTCCATTAAGAGAGACTTGAGTGGGTCTTTATTTCTCCAACAACTGGTAGCGGAGCCGAAGGTTCGGCTGGGCTTTGATGTGGGTGGCACGCTATGAATCTTCGGGATGAATTGAAAAAAGTACGGTGAATCTCCGAGAGGAACTTGAAGTCGGTGGGTCTTGTTGAGCCCTATGTAGGGCTTCATTCGAGAGGGAGATTATCGAGCTCAGATGGTGGGCTTAGTGGTACTTTGTTCGAGGGGGAGATTGTTGGGGTGTGCGAACTAAAGTCCCACATCGGAAAGATGAGAGAAATAAAGTCGAAATATAAGAGGAGTGGATCTTCTTAATGGAATGAGGCCTTTTGTAAAAACCGTGCGGGCTCAGGCCCAAAGCGGACAATATCATTCCATTAAGAGAGACTCGAGTGAGTCTTTAAGGATTAGACATGAATCTGCTAACAACTCCCACTGCGTGAGCAATCTCTGGTCTCGTGCACACCATAACATACATCAAACTACCAACTGCAGATGCATATGGAACATTAGCCATTTCTTCCTTGTCTTCATCCGTTTGAGGTGACTGCTTCTTTGTGACATTGAAGTGGGTTCCCAAAGGCGTACTTCTAATCTTCGCATCTTGGAGGTTAAACTTATTTAACACCTTCCCAATGTACTTCTCTTGCGACAATTTCAGAGTACCTTCACTTCTGTCTCTGATGATGCTCATACCAAGTATCTGCTTTGAGGGATCCAAATCCTTCATCTCAAAATCTAGAGACATCTGTCTCTTCAACTTGTTAATTTCCCTCATGTCAGATCCTGCGATTAACATGTCATCAACATACAACAGCAATATAATATAAGATGAATCAAATTGCTTAACATAGCAACAATGATCCATAGTACTCCTCGTGTACCCACTCCTCATCATAAAGCTGTCAAATTTCAAGTACCACTGTCTTGGTGCTTGCTCCAAACCATACAAGCTCTTTTTCAGCTTGCAAACCATATCCTCTTTCCCAGCCACCGGGAACCCCTCTGGCTGTGTCATATAAATGTCCTCCTCAAGATCACCATGTAAGAACACGGTCTTCACATCTAGCTACTCTAGATGTAATTCCTCTACAACCACGATACCCAAAACAAGTCTGATAGTAGTCATCTTGACAACTGGAGAAAAAATCTCATTGTAGTCAATGCCCTTTTCCTACTGAAAACCTTTCGCCACTAACCTTGCCTTGTATCTCTTGCTGCCATCAAGTTCTTCTTTAATCTTGAACACCCATTTATTCTGCAAAGCCTTCTTTCCTGCTGGTAACTTAGTCGACGACCAAGTCTCATTCTTCTCAAGCGAACTCATCTCCTAGTTCATGGCTAGCTCCCACTGAACTGACTCATCCATCTGCATTGCCTCTGAATAACTCTCAGGCTCACCATCCTCAGTCAAAAGTAAGTAATAAGCTAAAGGAGAGTATCTTTGTGGCGGTCGGGAAACTCTATTTGATCTTCTTACTTCAACATCTGGGGCAACTGGGACTGCCTCCTCAGCATCTCTGTTTGCCAAACTCCCACTGTCCCCTACAAGAACATCCTCTGTAATGTCTTCCAACACAATCTGCTCTTTAATTTCTTGTTCCTTTGTAGTTTCAGAATCTGCCGCAAACTTATCCTTATACACTGCATTCTTATTGAAGATGACATCTCTACTTATAATGACTTTCCTGTTCAACTTATCCCAGAAACGGTATCCCATCTCATCTGAGCCATAACCAATAAAAGTAACCTTCTTTGCTTTAGGATCAAGCTTATCCCTATCAGAATCTTTAACCCGCATATAAGAAACACAACCAAAAACTCTCAAGTGTGAGAGATTTACCTCTTTTTCTTGCCACTCTTCCTCTGGAATCTTGAACCCCAAAGGAGCTGAGGGTCCTCTATTAATGAGATATGCCGTTGTACTAATTGCATCAGCCCAAAACATCTTTGGCAATCCTGCATGTATCCTCATACTCTTGGCTCTCTCATTCAAAGTCCTATTCATTCACTCTGCAACTCCATTCTGCTGCGGTGTCTTAGGAATAGTCTTTATCATTATAATTTCGTGTTCTACACAATAGGCTTTGACTCATCACTGTTGTATTCACCCCCATTATCTGATTTCAGGCTCTTAATCTTCAACCCTGTCTGGTTTTCAACTTCTGCCTTCCACTTCTTAAAGGTTTCAAACACGTCAGATTTATTTTTCATAAAATAAACCCATACCTTTCTAGTGGCATCATCAATGAAAGTGACATAGTAGCGTGATCCTCCCAAGGAGGTAACTTTAGTCGGTCCATACACATCTGTATGAACTAGCTCTAACTTCCCAGACTTGGGTGCATTCCCTGATTTTGCAAAAGTCACTCGTTTCTGCTTCCCAAACACACATGGTTCACAGAAACCAACTTCCACATTCTTCAGTTCCAGAATCTTGCCTTTAGAAACTAGCAACTTCATACCCTTCTGACTCATATGCCCAAGCCTTTGGTGCCAAAGAGTCGATGGACCAACATCATTAGTAACTGCATTAACCTCATCACATGATTGTTCCATAGTATAAAGAGTTCCAACCTTATCACCACGAGTAACAACCAAATTGCCCTTCACAACCTTCCATTGTCTGTTACCAAAGATAACACGATACCCTTCCTCATCCAACTGACCCACAGAGAATAGCATCGTCTTGAGTCCAGGAACGTACCTAACATCTTTTAACAACCAGATTGTTCCAAAAGAGGTTCTGATTTTGATGTCTCCCATACCTGTAATGTCCAAAGTCTCGTCATCAGCAAGACGAACTTTGCTAAAATTTCCAGACCTGTAATTATTGGGGTGTGCAAACTAAAGTCCCACATCGGAAAGATGAGAGAAATAAAGACTAAATATAAGAGGAGTGGATCTTCTTAATGGAATGAGGCCTTTTGTGAAAATCGTGTGGGCTCAGGCCCAAAGCGGACAATATCATTTCATTAAGAGAGACTCGGGTGAGTCTTTATTTCTCCAACAAATGGTAGCGGAGCCGAAGGTTCGGCTGGGCCTGAGTAATAGGCTTTGATGTGGGAGGCATGCTATGAATCTCCGGGCCGAACTGGAAAAAGTACGGTGAATCTCCGAGAGGAACTTGAAGTCAGTGGGTCCTGTTGAGGACTATGTAGGGCTTCATTTGAGAAGGAGATTGTCGGGCTTAGATGGTGGGCTTGGTGGTACTTTGTTCGAGGGGGAGATTGTTGGGGTGTGCGAACTAAAGTCCCACATCGGAAAGATGAGAGAAATAAAGACTAAATATAAGAGGAGTGGATCTTCTTAATGGAATGAGGCCTTTTGTGAAAACCGTGCGGGCTCAGGCCCAAAGCAGACAATATCATTCCATTAAGAGAGACTCGGGTGAGTCTTTATTTCTCCAACAAATGGTAGCGGAGCCGAAGGTTTGGCTGGGCTTGAGTAATGGGCTTTGATGTGGGTGGCACGCTATGAATCTCCGAGCCGAACTGGAAAAAGTACGGTGAATCTCCGAGAGGAACTTGAAGTCGGTGGGTCCTGTTGAGGACTATGTAGGGCTTCGTTCGAGAGGGAGATTATTGGGCTCAGATGGTGGGCTTGGTGGTACTTAGTTCTAGGGAGAGATTGTTGGGGTGTGCGAACCAAAGTCCCACATCGGAAAGATAAGAGAAATAAAGTCGAAATATAAGATGAGTGAATCTTCTTAATGGAATGAGGCCTTTTGTGAAAACCGTGCGGGCTTAGGCCCAAAGCGGACAGTATCATTCCATTAAGAGAGACTCGAGTGAGTCTTTATTTCTCCAACAACACGACCCACCGACTTCAAGTTCCTCTCGGAGATTCACCGTACTTTTTCCAGTTCGGCCCGAAGATTCATAGCATGCCACTCACATCAAAGCCCATTACTCAGGCCCAGCCGAACCTTCGGCTCCGCTACCTGTTGTTGGAGAAATAAAGACTCTATCTTTGTTTGTAAATAAAATTATGAACCGATGCATTGTTTGTAAGAAAGCTAAATCCACATCCAAGCATCATGCGGTTTACAAGCCCCTTCCCATTGCTCAACACCCGTGGGTAGACCTATCTATGGATTTTGTATTAGGCTTACCTAGGTCTAGACATGACAATGACTCTATCTTTGTTGTGGTTGATCGCTTGTCAAAAATGGCACACTTCATACCATGCTCAAAGACACATGACGCCACACACATTGCACATTTATTCTTCCAACATATTGTGCGCATCCATGGCATGCCTAAAAGCATTGTGAGTGATAGGGACACTAAGTTTTTAAGTCACTTTTGGCGGACTCTATGGGCAAAGTAAGGTACTAAACTTCTCTTCTCCACCACATGTCATCCACAAATGGATGGGAAAATGGAGGTGGTGAATAGGACTTTAGGATCACAACTTTGAGTAATGGTTACTAAGCATGGAATGAAATGGGAAGGTTGTCTTGCATTTGTTGAATTTTCCTATAATCACGCATACCACTCTTCCATTGTATTTACCCCTTTTGAGGTGGTTTATGGGTTCAAACCCTTAACCCCTCTCAATCTCTTACCCTTGCCCGTGAGTTCTCTTAAGTGTGTAGATGGCAATGCCAAGGCCACAGAAGTCAAGAAGCTCCATAAGCAAGTCCGCAAGAATATCGAAAGCATGAACGAGCGTGAGGCAGCCAAGTGTAACAAAGGCAAGACTCCTACCTCATTTGAGCCCAGCCAATGGGATTGGATTCATTGGCGCAAGGATCGGTTTCCTAACCAAATGAGATACAAACTAAGTTCACTAGGCGATGGTCCTTTCCAAATCCTCCACCGCGTCAATGCCAATGCTTATGTCCTAGACCTCCCACGTGAGTATAGGTCAATAAGCAATACATTTAATGTTAATGACTTATCTCTTTACCATGAAGTCACCGCGGACGCTCAAGAAATGGATTCGAGGGTGAATACTTTCAAAGGAGGAGGAGATGATGTGTTCATGACCACGTCTAACCTGAAAGTCGAAGACATCATGCCCTAAGGGCCAATCACGCATAGCATGGCTAAGAAGCTGACACTTTGGATTGAGGCTACAACAACCCAAGAAGCCCTTTAAACCAAGAACCGGACCTTGACACTTATCGCACACCATACCAGGATCAAGTAGCAAGATCTTGGTGATGGTACCATCGGACCTAGACACTTATCGCACACCATACCGGGATCGAGCAGCAAGGCCTTGGTAATGGTACCACAAATCTCTCAATTTATTTTGTAAGGCCAACAATGTATAAATAGGTTACCCCTTTCATTTTATAGTTTAGTTTAGAATTTGAGTGAAATTTTAGAGTGAGAATACTCCTCTCCTTTCACCTCTAAACTCACCCTTCCTTCCTTGAGAGAGATAACTTGAGTTGAGAATACTCCTACCTATCGCTCTTTGGGAAATCAAACCTTGTAATCGTTGATTGTTATTTTGTGTACAAAATATATATGCGCATCACCTATCGTTCCCAGCATTGTGTTCTTCAAGTCTCGTGTATGTTCTATACTATGCGTCGTGTTCAATGTCTTCCATTTCGTCCGTCTTCACTCCAACGGTAACCTCCTCCTATCTTTTATATCTTATCTTCCTTCCGTCCGCTGCGTTTCTGAGTCCTACTTTTGTGTGTACTTATACTTGTTTCATGTCAACGTATAGTGTGACTTCTCGGGCTAGAACCTAACCACCTCCATGCACTACGGCTCATTTCACAATGAGCTAGAGCGCATCACTAGTGGACCTGCGGTTTCTCTCATGTGTCTAGCTCATCAATGAGCATTAATTACATACCTAGTTCAATTAGAAGTAGGAGGTGGATGAATTAATTTGCAACTCGATCAAAACTAAATTTCTTTCGGTTAGGGGTGTAAGAAACCGGACCGAATCGAAAACCGAACTGGAACCGGAGAATTTTGACCCGAACCGTAGAACCGTTTGAACCGTTTGAGAGCAATTAATTTTTTTTTGAAAAAAAAAATAATATCCATGTCATTAGTCAACTATATGTATAAACTAAAACCAGTAATTATTAATCATACAAAATGTACTAGTAATATTTCCATTAATTCTTAGTCTAGTACATACATTAATCGTGGATATATGTTTATTGTTCAATATTTTACTTAATAAAAAGAGAATTATATTGTTGTAAAAAAGAATGATATCAATTGTCATAAAAAATATAATTACTAATTAGATGACAACTAAAATAATGAATTTGCATAATGGTTAATGGACATTTATGATTTAGATTTATGGTATCTATATTTCAATATCATTGTTTACTTGAGTTAATTTTTAGAGGTTTAGGATTTTAATTTAAATTGTATTAATGTGTTACGCAATACATGGGTATAACTAATTAACTATTTTATTGTTCAAGGATATTTTTGAAGCTCTAAATGTAAGTGATTTAATTTTATCTTTGTATGAAGTATGATTATACTTGAAAATTATTTATATGTATATGTTAGCCTCGACATGAAGCACGATACTTCTTGACTAGATAATTGTTAAACATATTCATTCATTTCAATATATGTTTAACAATTATTTATTAATATTTAATCACTTGAAATTTATATATGTTTTTATTATAAAATTTAAATATTTATCTTACTAAAATATCTTTATAATATTAGGCTATCATTTATAAATTGTAAAATCAAAGCAATATTTAAAAAAAAATCAAAACTGTGTGTTTAACAACAAAACGACGTCGTTTTGATCAAACACTAAAACGACGTCGTTTTGATCAAACACTAACATGACGTCGTTTTTCCTAATGACCGAAATGACGTCGTTTTGTGAAAGAACTAAAACAGCGTGTTTAACCACTAAATGATGTCGTTTTGCAAAAAAAATAAATAATAAAAAAATCGGGAACCGAATCGAACCGAACTGAAAATTCCAGTTAAGTCCGGTTTTCCCCCCAAAACCGGACCGTACCGGCCCGTTTACACCCCTACTTTCGGTGCACTACCGAAATGTGGGTTTCAAAATAAAATGACCTTGAGATGGTAAATTAATTTTCCTTTAATAGATTACGTCGTTAGAATACTTTTGGAATAAGCAAACGGATGCCGACTTCCAAGGATGACGCCTTCAAAGGAAATCGTGCATCTGCTACCTTGATATTGCCCCATGTAATGATGTTCCTAGACTTTTGTCTACTAGCTTTTTGGATAAGTCTAGATAGTTAGTCAAGCTTGCAATGGTTGTAACCTTTTTTGGACGAAGTTCGTAAAATGACAAAATTCATACTTATTCGGATACTTATTAAATGAGTGCCTTTACCTTTTAAAAGAAATTTCGTTTGTTCATCCAAAAGCGTCAAGTGGCCATCACTTACGAAAAAATAACCTTCCCAGAAATAATGACATGGGGCCCACAAAAAACCTAACGCTTAGAATTGGTTTAGGAACGCACTCAAATATGAACGAAAGCCAAAGATTGAGAGGGAAGAGTGGAAAACGGCCGATTTGTCGTGAACATGCACGAAATTCAAAAAGCACAAAATTGTAAAGCGGAAAATGATGCACGCATGTTTCACGCGCAAACGACCAACGACGATTGCAAACTTCGGGGTAATCACGACTCAGTCAAAGTTCATCGTCCAAAGACTGAATGCCAAGGTATAAGTATAAACCAAATGGTGGTACGAAAGTCCCAAGGAAATCCTTCAAAGGTCCGCATTTGTCTCCCGATTTGGTGTATGGTAGCATGTCGCCTGGAGCCTAGCGGCATGCCGCCAGCTTCGGCCCAAAAATTCTTCAAATGTGTTTTCTGCCTCCGAATGTTGCTCGTTCATCGTCAGAAGGGCTCCAAGCATGGTTGTATCATCTTTGCTCATCGTGGCTCCGATCCATAGAATGACATTCATCGCTCTACTCCTCTTGATAGGTCTTTTGAGCATGAGGCCTGATGGGACCGTCGCATGTCCCGCATAAAATTAAAAATACAACTCAGAGCTAAACTACAAATGAATGTAGATAGTGATGAGAGGATCGATCCCACAAGGACAAGCTTGTCTAATTCTTGATGAACCTGCAAATAACCAAGTAAAGAACCAAGTTTTGGGGTGAAGTTTATGATTAAACGGAAATACAGTCGAATTAAAATCAGTTGCATACAATAAAAATAGTTGTAAAATAGAGAGGATTACAGTTGAGAAAGAATTCCGGGTAGAGATCATAACGAGATGGCAATGGCAAGTTGTTGATCATTGACAAAATACATTTTCGAAATGGTTTTCATAGAAGAAGTTGTGGAACCAGTTCACACTAGATTCCCTAACCTGCTATAAAAGTGTATTAAAAGAATCACTTCATTTTAAACACCCTAATCTTCCTAAGCTCATCCTAAGATTCTAATCCGCCACTTTGCTTGGCTATGCAGAGCCTTCGACAAAGGGATTAGAAACAGTGAGGTCCCTCTTCTAGACGTGGGAGTAATTCGTCATCCACAAGTCTGGTCTAGTCTGGCACTTGACCCAGCTGTCACCTAGGTCGGCCCTTCTCATGGCCTTGGGATGGGATGATAGCCTAGTTCAACTCCTTCTTTCAGCTTAGACCAAGTAAATGCCCCTCATACCCTGCTGAATCGTCTACTATTGTTCTCTAAGAGTGATTTAATCACAAGAGAACTGACTACACTTGTCCAAATTAAATTCGAGGTGATCAAGTTCAAAATTAACAAAGACAAGTTTAAAGTTAAAACAAGAAGGATTGAAATATGAAATTCATTTCTATTAAGCTTAAACAAGTCTCACAATCAACAAACCAACCAATCTCTGATCCCTACCAGGAACCTGGTGTTTAGTTACAATACATAATCAAAAATAACAAAAGAAGTTCAAATCCGAAATTACAAAGAAAGCTGGAATTTCTGGAAAAAGGTTGGAAAATGCTGATTTTCTCTCTACTGTCCTCTCTTGTCCTTGTTACTTCTTCAGTCCGAACTTGCTATCTTAAATGGTCCTCCCACTGCCTGCAAACTCCTCTTCCAAGTCGTTCAACACCAGCTCACAAGCTCCCAAGATATTGTCTTCAAAGTGCTTGTACACTAGTGAGAATATTCTCTCCAAACCAAGAAGAATGTTTGATACATCCTTCAAAATTGTCTTCAAGCTCATGAGAATAATAAATAGTGGCCCAAGAAGTCTTGTGTCTGATAAAAATGAGTTCCAAGAAGACAAGAAATGCACTCAAGAAGTAAATAATTATGGCACGAAAAATCATGGTGAGTGCAGATCCAGCTGGAATTCCGTTAGGTCGCTTCTTGTCGAGGCCTAGAGGAGAGCTGATTTCGGCAAAATGGTGAAGTGGCCTTGGGACGAAAGGACCAACTTCAAGGCAGCAAGGCTGAAAATGGGACTTCAACACCAGATGATTGATTTAGGCTCTAATCTTCAAGCTTTCTGCTCCTTTCCTTCAGATTGATGCTCCAAAGGCTGTTTATAGAGAAAGGAAGCAAAAGGGCTTAAAGTAGCAAACTTATCATCTCAATTACTAGGAAAAGAGACAATAAAACATCTAAAATAAACCATCAATCAAGGCCTCTCTATTTAACTAAAGACATGCTCAGAAACATGTCGCGAAAGAGATTTTCCAAGCATGATAACATTAGCTACTCGCGCGGGTTTGTTTCGAGGGTTTCGTTGATAGCATCCAAGAGTACGTTGCGTCGTTAGAATGAATAAAAGCTTCCTTTGTATCTTCACCAAAATCTTGTCTCCTCATTCGTCCTAAAAGTATTAAGTGAAAGTGTGGCCGTAAGAGTGAACAAGCAGCGTGGAGGCCTCGGGATCACATCGCCCATACTTACTATCTTTTTCTTTCTTTCTTTTTCAAGTTAAACAATAGCTCCCAGAAAGCAGATTACTCCACCCAGGCTCCCCATAACTAGACTTTGAGCATGAAAAATGGTCGAACAACCTAAAACAGAAGAGACATTGGCAACCAGAATAGCAGAGTTAGAGGAACAGGTTAGGGTTACTACAGAAGGGTCGCTAAAGCCGAAAAAAGCGAGATGAGGCCACTACTGAATTCCCACCTAGTTTTTATCCCACTCAAACGATGGGGCCTACCTCTTCATTCGTCGTCGCGGGTTCTTCGATGCCCCAATCATTTTTCGGTCATGGGGGTCAATGGAAATAGATTGATCCCTTCATCGCACCTACCACCACGAACCCTGTAGCCCACACAGGTGAAGGAATTGATGCATCTCTTCAGCACCCTTTGGCTAATATCACCTTGGACTCTAGTAGCAATCATGTCCATCAAGAATCCCAGTATCTCCGCCCACCTCCGAGCCACTGTACTCAAATCCCAATTCCTAAACCTCTAAAAATTCGGCCTCCTATTGTCCATCAGACGCCACAATTCCCGTGTAAACCTCTACCACCCCTTGGTCCTAACACTGTCATCACAGAAAGACCAAACATGGATAGATTGAGCCTGTTAGAAGAAAGACTCAGGGCTATGGAAGGAACTTATCCCTTCGACCCTACGGGTCCCGTTGATATGTGCATGGTCCCGGGGATCATAATGCCTATGAAATACAAAATTCTTGATTTTGGGAAGTATACGGGGGTCGAATGCCCAAGGACTCACCTCAAGGCCTATTGCAACAAAATGGCCGAGATGATACACAATGAGCCTCTATTGATCAACTTATTCAGGGAAAGCTTGGCCAAGCATGCTTTGACTTGGTACATGGGCCTAGACTGAGCCAAAATCAAGACTTGGAGAGATTTATCTGACGCTTTCTTCAAGCAATACAAGTTCAACATAGAGGTAGCACCGGACCACTCAGATCTTCAAGACATAAAAAAGAAAATCGGTGAATCGGTGAAGACCTACACTCAAAGATTGAGGGAGCTAGCGGCTAGAATTTCTCCTCCGTTGAGCCACAAAGAGCTCATAGCTATCCTCGTGAACACTTTCAAGGCCCCTGATAGCGTGTTTCTATTATAGTTTTTTCTCACTTATTTCAACCTTTTCGAGGGTATGATACTTCTGATTTGCCCATTTTTCCCATATTTTTGCAGATCAGTGCCTAAAGGGAGAAAAGAGCGAAAATAAGCATTTTTGAAGGATTTCTGGAGTTTCGAAGATTGAGGCATAGAAGAGTGGAATGTCATCGTGCCCTCGATGCTAATCAGACTAGTGAGCTGTCTTGTGCCCTCGACACATCCGCATCAGATCAAAGATCAAAGAGCCAAACAAAGGAATCTTCAAAGATTCGCAAGGGATCCCAAGCATTTCTAGAAGGTGTCAGGCGCTTCCAGAACATTCCAGAATATTCTCTGCCAATGGAGCGTCCCCCCCTGTGTGTTGGCACCCTCCTAAGCGCCGACACCCTCTCCTTTAGTTGTATTTTGTCCCCTAGCTAGTTTTTAGGCTATATAAGCTTAGCTTTAGGGTTTTTGCATGGACGATTGTCCCAAGACACTCTCTCACTTTTACCTAGTTTTTAGGGATTCTCTCTTCCTCTTTTTGAGCACCGCCGTAAGTTTGTAAAAGGGAAAGCTTGGATTTACACAATCGGTTTTATCTAATACACTTCTCTTTTATTTCCTTTAATTTTGTTTATGTTATTTTCCCCTTCTACTTTCTGTGTATATTTTGTTATGAGCAGCTAAGTCCTATCTTCTTAGTAAAGGGTGTTTCAAGGTTTGTAAGGTTCAGTTAAGAGGCCTAATGCATGCTTAATATATTCTCTTGTCATATTCGGTTGTTTATCATTTTATTCCCATGCTTATATAGAAATGTTGAGGGCTTGATCAACTGTTGATATTTCTATGTGAGTGTTGTCATTCTCTTAGTTATAACTAATGCGAATCCTTGAGTTAATACTAGAAACCTAGTGGAGACATCACGAGAGGTCTTTCGTCTAGGGGTAAACGGTCATTTAGGGTATGTGATGCGAGCTTGACACACTGAGATGTCACGACCTATATCTGTCTTGCCTCCACTTCATGGGCATTTTGAATAGTGCCTCCCCATATTCGTGCCTGAGAGGACGGCGAAACGTCAAGGCCAACTCATATGTGGAAACAAGGGGTGGCTTCTACCTACGAAGGTGAGTAGGGGGGCTACGTGGAAACATGGCCCCTATAGTAGGTATGTGCACGAGTTTGGAATATTTTTGTGTCCATGACTAACTGACCTAGAAAGCAACTCGAGAACACCTTTTGCTAAGATCTCTTCCCATCATATTTATATCTCTCCTACTATCTTTCTTATTATCTTGCCCTTGAATTGCTTTTTGTGATCTTGCCCTCGATTGTTCTTTGCAATTGAGCCCTCGAATGATTGTTACTTTTCTGTTGGGATTTGCTATTTTAATTATTTATCTTGTTAGCTCCCAGATCTACGTTGATTAATTCGTTAATCAATATAACCCCCCCGCCCCCTTGTGTTACTTTTGTATTTGGCTACATTTATTCCCTGTCATACATCGAAATTGAGATATTATTCCTTCAATCTCTGTGGTTCGACCCTGTCTTGCCATGTACACATTTATTTGTGCATTTAGGCATCAGGAAATATATAAGTATATTTGAGTGACGATCAAATTTTGGCGCCGTTCCCAGGGATTGAATGGTACAAATTTATTTCACTTTACTTGTATGACTAGGAGATCTGCACCAGATCTACTCCCTTTAGATCTCGAGTTGACCAGAACCAAAAAAGGACTTCGGAGACAAGCTAGAGGACCTTCTACCCAGTGTAGAGGAATTCCTCATCCTGCCCTCGAAAGACAACCTCTCAATCTGGCCGACCCAGCCCATCAGTTCTATCAAAACCTCGATTATCTACATTGAGGTCCCGAAATTCCTGCAACCGCCTTCCTTGATATCCCAGCCATGGAAAACTAGGATGATTATGTGCGTCCTAAAGACCCACCACCACCTCCTCCAAACCAGCAATCCATAGACCACCTTAATGCAGCCCCCGACATGTCGAGCAGTTGTATTATCTGGCCTGTTGTCCCTCATGATTGGACCCTTAAATCAGCCGTCATGCATCATCTACCTACCTTCCGAGGTGTCCCTAAAGAAAGTTCTCTTCGTCACCTCCAACAGCTCCACTCAGTCTGCGAGGCCATGAAACCTCCTAACGTCAGCATTAAGCAAGCAAAGCTGCGCGCTTTTATGTGGTCTCTCAAAGATGATGCCCTCGACTGGTATTACAACCTGCCGCCAAGATCCATCCACTCTTTGGCGGAAATTTCCAAGATCTTCACTGAGAAGTACTATCCAGCATCTATCGCCAACACCACGCTCAAACAGCTTATATCCATAGTCTAGAGAAAAGAAGAGGATCTGGCCTAGTATTATGAAAGATATCTAAAGATGCAGTCTATGTGCCCCTCGCACAATCTCAGCGAGCATGCCTTTATTCAGTATTTCTGTAAAGGCCTCAAGGCTCACGACAAGGCCCTTCTCAACGTTGGTGCCAAGGGCTCTCTCACTGCTCTTACACCAGCTGCTGCAAAGGCTACCATCGAACTCATGGCCAAGAATGCCACAACTGAGGTTGGCAACAGTCAAGCCCAAGACGCCCAAGTTGCAGCATTAAAGAACCAATTAACCTCTCTTATGGGAATGTTTCAGAATTTCATAGCAGGACAGTCTGCACCAGTCAAGGCCTGTCAAATTTGTAATTTTGTGGACCACCCCACAAATGCATGCCCCCATATCCCAGACGAAATCCAAGTGAACGTTGCTGGTCAGTACACCCAGGCCCCATATGGTCAAAACTACAACCAGGGCTGGAAGCAACAAAATCTAGGATGGGTTCCCAATCCTCAGTTGTCTGGCCCTAGCCAGCAACAACAAAATCCTTATGGAAATCACCCACCCCCTCCCAACATGCAGAACTTCAGACCTCGTCCCACGTATAATCAGTATCAACGCCAAGAACCTCAAGACCAGACTTTCGTCGTTCCCCCGAATACAGAACTACCTCGAAACCCTGAACAACAAAAGGAAATCGAGGAACTTCAAAAGCACGTGAGTACCTTAATGGCGGAGATGAAGGAGCTGAAGAATCAAGGGGGATTTCCACCCCAAACTAAAACCAATCTGAAACACAATGTCTGTGCAATAACTTTACGAAGTGGAACGACCTTGACTCCTCCGGCATATCCTGCCCCCGACATTGGAAACTCTCTAGAGTCTGAAATCAAGCCAAAACCTAGAGCGAAGAGCCCAAAAGGCCCTGATTCATCGAGGTCAGTAAGATGGTTGTAAACATCCCTCTCCTCCAAGCAGTTAAAAATGTGCCCCGCTATGCCAAGTTCCTGAAACAGTTGTGCACGAACAAGAGTAAATTGATTGAATTTAACAAGATCAGTGTAGGAGCAAACGGTTCTGCCCATATCTAGAGGAAGATCCCTCTGAAATGCAAGGATCAAGGAATGTTCATCATTCCCTACCGAATCGGTACAATCGACATCAGAAAAGCCATATGTGATTTGGGGGCAGGACTTAATGTCATGCCCTTGATCATCTAGGGCTCGAACCTCTCAGACCTACCAACCTAGCCATTCAGCTTGCTGATCGTTCTGTTATCTACCTCGAGGGGCTCATCACAGATGTCTTGGTCCAAGTGGGCGAATTCTTATTCCCAGCTGATTTTTATATTATTGCCATGGAGAATGAAGACTCCACCAAGTCAACAGACATTCTTCTTGGTCAACCCTTTCTGGCCACTGCCCGAGCAAAGATTGATGTTCACGACGTGACCATCACCCTCGAGTTTGACGGGGAAATTATCAAGTTCAACATGCTACAGGCCATGCGATACCCCTCTGAATTTTCTAGTGTTAACTATATTGATTTTATTGACCCTTTTGTTGAAGAACTTGTTGAACTTCATTCTACTGACCCTTTAAAATTTATCCTTGATAGGAATCTAACCCCAACTCTCCTAGATGTCGTGGCCTCGACACTTTCTACACCACCTGAGCTGCATTCTGTCGTCGCTGCCCTAGAAGAGTGCGCTATTATCCCGCATGAGCCCACAATGGTGTCTCCAAATTACCCAGACCATGTCAAGTTATCTCCATCTATCGATCAGGCTCCAGCCCTCGATCTGAAACCACTACCTTCCCATCTGAAGTATACTTATCTCAGCCCCAATGACTCTCTGCCCGTCATTATCTCCAACAGGCTCAAAAATCCTGAAGAGTCTAAGCTGATTTCCTTATTGAAGGAATTCAGACAAGCCATAGGCTGGACCATCGTAGATATCAAAGGCTTGTCATCAGCGCTATGCACTCATCGTATTCACTTGGAAGATGCTAGCAAGACTATACGCTAGTTATAGCGCCGATTGAATCCACCCATGATGGTGGTCAGGAAAGAAGTGCTGAAATTGCTTGATGCGGGCGTTATCTTCCCCATTTCTGATAGTCCATGGGTCAGTCCTATACAAGTCGTGCCCAAGAAAACTAGTATCACCATTATCATTGGGCAAGACAGTGAATCTATTCCTACCCGAATCCAGAATGGGTGGCGTGTGTGTATCGACTACCGCCGCTTGAATGCTGCCACCAGAAAAGATCACTTCCGTCTTCCCTTCATAGACCAGATACTGGAGTGTCTCGCGGGCAAGACCAATTATTGTTGTCTGGACGGTTACTCTAGTTTCTATCAGATCCCAGTTACCCCCGAAGACCAAGAGAAGACCACCTTCATGTGCTCCTTCTGCACCTTTACTTATAGGCGTATACCCTTCGGCTTCTGTAATGCCCCTGCCACCTTTCAACACTGTATGGTGAGCATTTTTTCTGAATTGGTTGAGGATGGTATCGAAGTCTTCATGGATGACTTTACTGTTTATGGTAATTCCTTTTCTAAGTGTATGCTCAAATTGAAGAAATGTATCGAAACCAATCTTGCCCTCAACTTCGAGAAATGCCACTTCATAGTAGATCGAGGACTCATTTTGGGTCATATCGTCTCGGCCAAGGGAATCGAGGTTGACAAGGCCAAGATTGAGGTGATTGAATCCTTGCTATACCCAACTTGTGTTCGCGATGTGTGATCCTTTCTAGGGCACGCCGATTTCTACAGACGGTTTATTAAAGATTTCTCCAAAATTGCCCAACCCATGTGTCGCCTGCTCCAGAAGGAAGTTACTTTTGATTTTAATGAGAATTTCAAAGTCACCTTTGAACTTCTCAAAAACAAGCTTATCTCAGCTTCGATTGGTCCCTACCTTTCGAGGTCATGTGCGATGCTAGCAATCAAGCCCTAGGCACCGTTTTGGGTCAAAAGAAGGATAAGGAGACTTACGTCATTTACTATGCTTCTAAGTTATTAGATCCAGCCCAGCAGAACTACACAAGTACAGAAAAAGAGCTCTTGGCGGATGTTTATGCCCTCGACAAGTTTAGGCAGTATCTCTTGGGTACCCATGTTCTCGTATACTCTGACCATTCGGCCCTTAGATGCTTATTGACAAAGGCTGATGCAAAGCCTCGACTCATTCGTTGGATCTTATTGCTACAGGAATTTAATATCTTGATCAAGGATAAGGCGAGAATAGAAAATCTAGTGGCGGATCATCTGAGTAGACTTCTAGCCCAAGAAGATGATTCACTTATGCTCATCCATGATACGTTTACAAACAAACAATTGTGTCTCGCCCATGCGGTCCAGTTCCCATGGTTCTCCGACAATGCAAATTTTTGTGCTACGTGTACATACCCCGCGGACGCTTCCCCCTCCGAGTGCAATAGAATCAGAAGGCAAGCCAAATACTATATTTGGGATAGCCTATATTTATGGAAGCACTGTTCAGACCAGATAATTTACCGTTGTGTAACCATGGATGAGGTGCCCTCGATCCTAAAATTTTACCATTCTGAAGGAGGACATTTCGCGGCCAAGAAAACTGCCCTCAAGGTCTTAGAAGTCGGTCTCTACTGGCCTTCAATCTTCAGAGATAGTTATCTCTTTTGTGCTTCATGCCCTCGATGCCAAGTCACAGGCAATATTGGGGCCAGGAACCAGATGTCTCTAACCAGTATCATTGTATGTGAGATCTTTGATATCTGGGGCATAGATTTCATAGGCCCATTCCCCAATTCGTTCGGCAACATCTATATCTTACTCATCGTTGATTATGTTTCAAAGTGGATCGAGGCCAAGGCTACTCGGACCGACGATGCCAAAGTAGTTGTGAGTTTCCTGCAATTCGGTACGCTTCGTGCCCTCATAAGTGATCGTGGTACCCACTTCTGCAACCGTGTCGTGGCCACGTTCCTGAACAAATATGAGGTCCATCACAGAACCTCTACAGCTTATCATCCTCAGAAGAATGGCCAAGCTGAAGTGTCCAACCGTGAAATTAAGTCCATACTAGAGAAGACAGTCAATCAGTCCCGAAAGGATTAGAGTCTAAAGCTAGAGGATGCCTTATGGGCTTACCGGATAACTCTCAAGACCCCGATTGGTATGACACCCTACAGACTCGTATATGGCAAGTCGTGCCATCTCCCAATTGAGATAGAGCACAAGGCTTTTTGGGCCATCCGAAAAGTGAACACGGATCTAGGGCATGCCGGCCGGAACAGACGCTTGCAAATCCAGGAACTAGAGGAGTTGCGAGATGACGCTTATTAAAATGCCTTGCTCTACAAGGGCAAGACCAAAGCTTATCATGACAGGCACCTTCATCCCAAGACTTTTTCCATTGGACAGAAAGTATTGTTGTACAACTCACGTTTGCGTCTGTTTGCAGGAAAGCTTAAGTCGAAATGGTCTGGACCTTTCGTGGTCATGACAGTTTTTGACCATGGTGCCATAGAAATTTAGAATCCTAACATTGGGACGATTTTCAAGGTGAACGGCCATAGGTTGAAACCCTTCTATGAAGGATTCAAACCCTCGACCGTTGCAAAAATGATGGTGGAACCTCCACCTATCGAGACCTAGGTCACTGGAACACGTCGAGGCCTCGACGAGTAAACAGGCCACACTGGAGGCATCTCATATGTCGTCCCATCTCTTTCTCTTTCCCTTATCTTTTCCATATCTTTCGAATTTTTCTGATTTTATTTTTGTTTTCCTTTTGATTTTATTTCCTTTTTTTATCCCTTATTTATCTCCTTTAATCTCTGACCTTTCCTTTCCCTAGGAGATTTTATTCCCTTATTATTATTATTATTAATCCCTTTACTCTCTTTTAGTCTCTACCCTCTTCAACTGCCTCCTTTTTCAAAATTTAAAAGTTGTTCTCCTTTTTAGGTGGTTGGGATGCGCAAGGGCCCGTTGCTCTTCAAAGCCCAAGGTGCCACGTGGTCTACAAGGGATAGAAAAGTAACCCTAATCAATGTAAAGGTTGTGCCATTTATTACCGACGTCAGCTCTTTTTCTCTTTCCCACACTCCTTTTTCGTCCCAACTCTCTCAATCACCAAAACACGCTACCTCTCTCTCAAACATCTCCATCATCCATGTCTTACACCATCACCATCAACGCAAACTCATCTTCTCTCTCTTGCAAATCAACTCCCTCACCCTCTCCCATGACTATCAAACGAGTAGCTCATAAGAGCAAGGTTTAAGAACCCGAATCATCTTCTACTACCCATGACTCCATACCCCAAATCACTAAGCCTAGGCCTCGACACCAAAAACCCTCCATCACCAAAAATACCTCCAACCACCGAACCTGTTCCTAACTCTGTCGTTGCCACCTCGTCGGACGACGACGTAGAGGTCATCGGCTCCGTTCCAGCGACCTCTGTGATAACTAGATCCGGTCGGGTTTCCACTACATCAAAGAAAGCTCATCGTGGGCAAGATGACGATTCAGACATCGAGGGCTTGACACCATTCCCTGCCTCTGCCCCGCGGACGTCTTCCATCCAGGTTGTCTCTGACCTTTCAAACCCCCATGCTTGGTTATCTTTTAATGATAAACCCTCCTTGGATAAGTTGCATGCTATGAAATCTAGAGGCGTTAGCCCTTGTGCGCTCCTGGATCTGGAATTTTTAAGAAAGATAGGACTCGAATCTCGAGTCCGAGAGCTCGTAGGCAACATAGGTTGGGAACCCCTGTTCTTTCTAGAACACCCGACCTATGTTGAGCTCTCGCTTGACTTGTTCACTACTTTTTGGGTAGCTTCAGACCAGTTTAGGCCTAAGGGCAAAAGTGGACCGAACCTTTCTGCCCCTAGATTGATTAATTTGAAGTTAGCGAACAAGTGGTCCAAACTTTCGCTTAATGACTTCAACTGCATGCTCAATTATGTCACCCCTGATGGCTTAAAATCTAGTGCTTATAAGAATGCCCTTATTGTTATTCCTGCTGTGTTTGATGCCGATGTGGCTTTTTGTGAACTGACTGAGAACCCAGTGCTGAATTCAAGCCTAAATTCTCTAAAGCGCATGAAATTTTGGATCCTGCCCTTAGAATTTTGCATCGTTTTCTTACCCTTACCTTTGCTGCTAGATTTGGCTCTTCAGTCCAGTTAACTTTGCAAGTTCTTTGGTGCATGAAAAGTAAGCGTAGGGTGAAATTAGGATTTTGGATTGCTTCTGCTTTCATTCATGTTCAAAACGATTCTCAAGGCCCCATTTTAGGATCTCTCATTGCTCTCCTTGTTGTGAACCTACATAATATTGATTTGACATCTTCTGGCCTTAGTGAGCCACTTGCATTCAAATATTTAGACCCCCGTACCCTCGACGGTATGGGGCATTTATGTATCTCACATGGTATTTTGAGGTTTTCCGTAGGAAGCACTTCCTCGACAGAGAAGGTTTTTGGCATGAAGCATGGAGGTGATTTCAGATATCCAGATACTTCGAGGTCCCGACTCCCTGACGCCGCTCGTGCCCAAGCAGAAGATTCAAATCGTACCCCTGATGTCCATCAAGCAAGCAAGCCATCTGATCCATCTTCCCAACCGATCCTCAGGATCGAGCGTCTTCTCCAAGCTATGCTCACAGAACTTTAGGCTTTGACGGCTGAAGTGGCCAAGAGCAAACTCCCGCCCCAAGCTCCCCCCCCCCGCCCCCCCAAATAATTTTTCTTTCATGCCCTCGAGGAGGGCCAAAAACATTTCCACCTGCTTCATTCTATTTTATTTTGTACTGTACTTATTCTAATTTTTGTTGAACTTTTGTGTGTGCCCTTCCCGCATTGAGGACAATGCGATGCCTAAGTGTGGGGAGGGATTTATTTATGTTTTATGTGTGTATGTCCTGTGTGTGTGACTGCATGTCTATATTTCCATTGTTTGCATGATTGTGTGTTTTTCGGGTTTTAAAATTTTTGCCAAATTCCTCCACTGCCAGTTTTTAAAACTCTATGAATGGACACGCATATTTTGATCATTTGCGCACAAGTATGAACCACCAGCACCTTGTCTAGACCTAGCTGTTCTCATTATTACCTCCTGAACCTTATATCCACATCTAGACCAAGACACCAGTGGTCACAAAAGCACCTGTGAGCATTTGAGCTTCCATGCCTATTTCTTTTCTTGAGTGATTAGGATGCTTTAGGTAGACACTGGTCGAACTTGCATGATATCCCTGGGTATAGGCACCATTAGACATGGGAAAGCATCAATTTGACGAAAAACTTCGCATCAATGTCATTTTTCTTTCTTTTCCCTCTTTCTTCTTCTTTTTCTCTCATCACCTTTCATGCCCCCAACATCCCCCTCTTTTCTTTTTCTTCCTGACCATTTGACCTTTTTCCTTGATCTTTTTCCTTGGCAAGTGAGGTAGGGATTATTGAGGGTAACGTCGAGGGCTAGACATCCAGAAGACGTGCAGAAAAGTTCAAGTGTGGGGAAGTAGAGAAAAGCTAAGACTTCTGAGCAGAAAGTAAAAAGCAGAGATCTAGGGCAAGAAAATGCAAAAAATCAAATATTCTCGAGCCCTAGCCCTTTCAAAAGAAATCGAGCCCCTAGAAAATTTCAAGTGCGGGGAAGCCGAAGAAGTCACCATCGATGCTGGAAGCAGATTTAGGGCAAGCGCCAAATGAAAAATCAAAATTTTCATGCCCTAGAAGAATCAAGAGTCTAGAATTGGCTCGTGCCCCCTCCTTATGATCTTTTATTTCCTTTAAAAAAAAAAAAAATTCAAAGTTCAGAATAAAAAGAAGGGGGCACTGCGCGAAGAAAAGAATATCCACATCCGAAGCCTCAACAAGAAAACAATTTCCTGCCCTCAAAGAAGAAGACCTTCGTCTAGCCCCTGAATCACCATGGTGCCCTCGATGAGAGTTGCCTTGCCACTTCGGCTTTTTCCTATGCCAAGGAATCCATCAAGGTTTTATCTGGTTCTCTCTTCCTTCTCTCTCTTTATACCTCCTCGCTTCTGTTCCTTTTCTACATCCTTTCTTATCTCTTCTAGCTCACCCTACCCCTCTTCTTTCTTTTTGCTGATGCGTTGTTCTATCCGATTGATGATTGCCCACGAATGTGAATTACAGTACTCGGATTGATGTGCAAGTTTGATCTTGTGTCTGTTATGTGCATTTAGTTTGAGTGGTAAACACTTTGCCTTGCTTTCGAGAGTGAGTGTAAACACGTATCTGGTGAGGATTGCTGGTTATGGGCCTGATGTGGGAAAGTTTGATCTTTGGGGTCGTTATCCTTCTGATTTGATGCAGGAGTCTCCTAGGTGAAGATGAGTATGTGCGAAGTCTAGCTCGGTGCCGGTTTGTATCTGTGTGTGGTTGATTGTGTGTGTCTATCTCTAAGAGTGATTTCCATTTCTGTGAATGCTCGAGGGCGAGCATTTGGGCAGTGTGGGGATATTTGATAGCGTGTTTCTATTGTAGATTTTTCTCTCTTATTTTGGCCTTTTCGAGGGCATGATACTTCTGATTTGCCCCTTTTCCCCATCTTTTTGCATATCAGTGCCTAAAAGGAGAAAAGAGCGAAAATGAGCATTTTTGGAAGGATTTCTGGAGTTTCAAAGATCGAGGCCTATAAGAGTGGAATGTCATCATGCCCTCGACGCTAACCAGACCAGTGAGTTGTCTTGTGCCCTCTACACATCCATAACAGATCAAAGATCAAAGAGCCAAATAAAGGAATCTCCAAAGATTCGCAAGGGATCCCAAGCTTTTCTAGAAGGTGTCAGGCCCTTCTAGAAGATTCTGGAATATTCTCTGCCAAGGGCGCGTCCCCCCTGTGTGTTGGCGCCCTCCCAAGCGCTGACACCCTCTCTCCTTTAGCTGTATTTTGTCCCCTAGCTAGTTTTTAGGCTATATAAGCTTAGCTTTAGGGTTTTTGCATGGACGACTGTCCCAAGACACTCTTTCACTTTTAACTAATTTTTAGGGATTCTCTCTTCCTCTTTTTGAGCACCGCCGTCAACTTGTAAAAGGGAAAGCTTGGATTTCCACAATTGTTTTTATCTAATACACTTCTCTTTTATTTCCTTTAATTTTGTTTATGTTATTTTCCCCTTCTACTTTCTGTGTATATTTTGTTATGAGTAGCTAAGTCCTATCTTCTTAGTAAAGGGTGTTTCAAGTCTCCACTAGGTTCAGTTAAGAGGCCTAATGCATGCTTAATATATTCTCTTGTCATATTCGGTTGTTTATCATTTTATTCCCATGCTTGTATAGAAATGTTGAGGGCTTGATCAACTGTTGATATTTCTGTGTGAGTGTTGTCATTCTCTTAGTTATAACTGACGCGAATCCTTGAGTTAATAGTAGACACCTAGTGGAGACATCGCGAGAGGTCTTTCGTCTAGGGGTAAATGGTCGTTTAGGGTATGTGATGCAAGCTTGACACACTGAGATTTCACGCCCTAGATCTGTCTTGCCTCTACTTCATGGGCGTTTTGAATAGTGCCTCCCCGCATTCATGCCTGCGAGGACGGTGAAACGTCAAGGCTACCTCATATGTGGAAACGGGGGGTGGCTTCTACCTACGAAGGCGAGTAGGGGGCCTACGTGGAAACATGGCCCCTATAGCAGGTATGTGCATGAGTTTGGAATATTTTTGTGCCCATGACTAACCGACCTAGAAAGCAACCCAAGAACGCCTTTTGCTAAGATCTCTTCCCATCATATTTATATCTCTCCTACTGTCTTTCTTATTATCTTGCCCTTGAATTGCTTTTTGTGATCTTGCCCTCGATTGTTCTTTGCAATTGAGCCCTCGAATGATTGTTACTTTTATGTTGGGATTTGTTGTTTTAATTATTTGTCTTGTTATCTCCCAAATCTGCGTTGATTAATTCGTTAATCAACATAACCCCCCTGTGTTACTTTTGTATTTGGCTACATTTATTCCCTGTCATACATCAAAATTGAGATATTATTCCTTCAATCTCTGTGGTTCGACCCTGTCTTGGCCTGTACACATTTATTTGTGCATTTAAGCATCAGGAAAAATATAAGTATATTTGAATGACGATCAACCCCTTACTTCACCTACCTTATATCCAATCCATCGAACAATTTTTCCGACATAGTTCCAATAACGAAAAGAGTCGAACAAGGAATAAAGACAGAGTGGATCACCGTTCCCACTCCCGAGACACCACTTAAGAAAGTGCCTCTCATGAAGAAGTAGGTCGACTTTGTATCCAACCAGTCCAACTATAGACAACCCTTCGCGTTACCACCATACCACGCGTCATCGCCCTATCCATCGCCATTTTTTCCTTCACCAATGCCTATTGCTAATGTGGCTCCACAATACCCCGCACCATTTCCTCCTTACCCATATCCTCCACCACCAATACCGCAACCTACGCAACTTAGACCATATAACGCACCAAAGAACCCTATCAACCAAGCCACCCAAGCTAACCGTTGGAATAAGGAACCACCACCGCCTCTTCCTCTTCCCGCGAGAGAAATTTACAAGCACCTCTTGGCAGCTGGGCAGATTGTGCCCATTCCTCCCCAACCTATGCTACCACCTTACCTAAAGTGGTACGACCCCAACGCAAAGTGCGAATACCATGCAGGGGCTTCAGGTCACTTGATGGATAATTGCTTCATCTTCAAAATGAAGGTGCAATAATTGATCAAAAGCGGATGGGTCTCCTTTGAAGGAATGGCCAAAGGACCCAACACCACCACCAACCCCCTTCCAAACCACGCTCAAGGAAGCGTAGGGGTAAGCGCCATCTCGATGAAAGAGATTAAAGATCCTCTCCCTCTCATATTAGGTTTGCCAAAGGAAAGACTTTTCGCCGCACTAGTTGAAAGTGGCTATCTATCGCTCTCAGACGAAGGTTTGAGCACTTGCTTATTTTGCCAAGGGGCAAGTAGTCACGAAATCTGAAATTGTGGATTTTTTCCGGAAAAGGTGAAACAACTTACAGATTTCGGGGTTATACAAGTAGAGAAGAAAACCCGAGGGCTAGAGGGAGTTAGTGCCATAGGGGATGGACGCCCCACCCCATGTGCCTTCAAATGCGTGACCCAAGCCGAGGCTCCCATCACAACGCCACTCAAGCTAGTCTTCAAGTTCGCTCAGAACACTCCTAGCCAAGACTTGCATGTTGTCCCATTTAACTATGGGTACACGGTCGTTACGACTCCTCCCTTCGCTGCACTAATGGCTGAAACCTTCAATATTGGGGGCATGACTCGCACCGGGAGGTGCTACATTTCCAAGGAGGTTGAGAAGCAAAGGCTAGCTAAAGGGAAAGGCCATTGATCCCTGAGGAAAAGGCGCAAGGGGTAAACGAGCCCGTGGCCGAAGGCGATGTGGCCGAATTCTTGAGAATCATGAAGATGAGCGAGTTCAACGTTATTGAGCAATTGAAGAAGACCCCGGCTCGCATCTCCATCATGGAATTGATCCTCACATCCGAACCTCATCGTCAATTGATACGATCCTAGTTGCTTAGGATGCATAGCACCAAATCTAATCGTTGTTCAAAGAAGGATTTCAATGCGGAATGAATAACTTGACTCGTGCGAACGTAGACCACCTCGCCAACTGAATGCTAAGAGCCCTAGTTGATTTCACGTCAAGGTTCTTGTATCTGATTCTTAGGACTAAACCCAACGATTGTGAGAATCGCACTAAGACAAAAGACACAATGATGCAATTCCAAAATTTACTTGTATACGACTCAAGTATTGCGGACTCAAGAAGAACAAGTGTTCAGCACTTGAACAATGGGCAAATATTGAAGAAACAAAGGTTCTGTATTGTCAAATAAAAGACACTGAAATAAGGAGGCCAGCCGCTCCTTATATAATGCTTTACAAGCAAAACCTAATCGGAACCAAAATAGAAGTTTCTAAATAAGGTAAATAACTTAATTAATCAATCAACTAAATTGTCTAATTAATTAATTAAGGAAAGTAAATAAAAGGTAAGTTTATTGTCCCCAAAATCAGACAAGGAAACGCCAGCTCACTTTAGGACCAGCCGCCGCTTCTCGGATAAGAAACCCTAGCACGCGCGGACAAGGAATCCTCGCGCCGCTAGGACTCGCGCCTTCCGCACCACAAACTAGGGTTTGACGTATCTCCTAAACACCTCGGGCGTTCTTGCTGATTTTTGGACACACACTCCCTGACATGATGTAGTATATGTCGAACTCAATAGATGGGCAGAAGCGCTCCATCTATGCGTTGTTCTGATGCTGGGCAGAATCACCGTCACACACGGTGAAGGTGAGGAGATTCACCATGCGTGGTGTCCTCTCTCGTAGTGCAGCGTCCTCACTGGTCATCTCACACTCCAGCTCCTTGTGAATGAGAGATGACAATTTATCTTAAAGCTTTCTAGCTCGCGCACGTGTCATAGGACCAGCTGGTGGTAAGGGCACATCGATGCGTGTGTTCGCATCATTCCCTCCCTCTTCAAAAGGATTCGCCCTCGAATCCGAATCAGCATCACCATCAAGTCCATACTTGTCACCTACATCAAACAAAGCTAAGTCAGAAACGTTGAAAGTAGAGCTAATGGTACGATACTCACTAGGCAACGCCAGCTTGTAAGCATTGTTGTTAATCTTCTCAATAATCTGAAATGGTCCATCGCCTCTTGGAGAGAGTTTTCCACGACGTTGGGCTGGAAAATTCTCTTTGCGCATGTGCAGCCACACCCAATCTCCGACATTGAACGACACCAGCTTCCTCCCTTCGTTTCGCTTATGCGCAAGCTTCTCATTCATGCGCTCAATGTTCTATTTTGCCTTGGCATGTAATTGCTTCACAAAATCAGCCTTTTGTGCACCATCTAAACTTACCACATCACTCAAAGGTAGAGGGGTTAAATCCAAAACAGTCCTAGGATTAAATCCATAAACAAGTTCAAAAGGTGAGTAATGAGTAGTGGAATGAACAGCACGGTTGTAAGCAAATTCAATGAATGGCAAATGATCAACCCAAGTCGAAACATGCTTACGAACTAAGGTGCGCAAAAGGGAACCAAGTGTACGGTTAACCACTTCGGTTTGACCATCTATTTGTGGGTGATAAGATGTGGAATATAACAATTTGGTACCAAGTTTCTTCCATAAAACACGCCAAAAATGACTAAGAAACTTGGTATCCCGATCACTCACAATAGATAAGGGGACTCCATGTAAACGAACTACTTCACGGAAGAATAAATCAGCAACTTGAGTAGCATCATAAGTAGTTGAACACGGAATAAAGTGAGACATCTTCGAGAATCTGTCCACTACAACAAAGACACTATCCTTCCCATTTTTGGACCGAGGCAGCCCCACAACAAAGTCCATGGATAAGTCGGTCCAAGGATGGGCGGGTACGGGTAGAGGAATGTACTCGCCATGACCAGCAGACTTAGATTTGCCTCTACGACAAGTTAAACACCTAGCAACAATGCGCACGACATCGCGCTTCATGTGAGCCCAATAAAAGTGATCATGCAATACATCTAGAGTCTTAGTTACACCAAAATGACCCATCAGACCGCCACTATGGGCTTCATGCACAAGCAAATCACGTAGAGAGCAATGAGGAATACACAACCATTTACCCTTAAACAAGTATCCCTCATGCGTATAGAATTTAGAACCAGAAATTGAAACACCATGCTTATATATATCACCAAAATCAGAATCAAGAGCATAGAGTTCAATAATGTGTGAAAAACCAAGTAGTTTAGCGTTAAGAGAAGTGATTAATGTGTACCTTCGCGATAATGCATCAGCGACGATATTCTCTTTACCTTGCTTATACTGAATGTGGTAGGGGAAGGCTTCAATGTACTCCATCCAAGCAACATGGCGACGATTGAGCTTACCTTGCCCCTTGAGATATTTTAGGCTCAATGGTCAGTGTGGACTACGAACTCCCGTGGCATCAAGTAGTGCTGCCAAGTTTCCAATGCTCGAACAAGGGCATAGAACTCCTTGTCGTAGGTGGGGTACCTCAGTTGCGCGTCCTTGAGCTTCTCGCTAAAATAAGCGATTGGCCGTTTCTCCTGCATAAGGATAGCCCCAATCCCCAAACCACTCGCATCACACTCAGCCTCGAAAGCCTTGCTGAAATCGGGAAGAGCGAGCACCGGGGTAGAACACAAACCTTCCTTTAGCGTAGCAAACCCCTCCTCTTGCGGCTGCTCCCACCTGAAAACAATATTCTTTTTGGTTAGATCATTCAAAGGGACAGCGATGGTGCTGAAATCCTTGACGAAGCGCCTATAGAAGCTCGCCAATCCATGGAATGATCTAACATCACTCACATTCTTCGGTGTTGGCCATTCCTGAATTGCGCGGATCTTCTCCTCATCCACTTTCATGCCATCTATACTCACAATAAAACCAAGAAAACCAACTTGTTCCATTCCAAATGAACACTTACTAGGCTTAGCATACAACTTCTGTTCACGAAGTGTTAAAAAGACTTCCTTAATATGCAAAACATGCTCATCAAGTGATTTGCTATAGATTAAAATATCATCAAAATAGACTACAATAAATCTGCCAATAAAGTGCCTAAGTACATGGTTCATCAATCTCATGAATGTGCTAGGGGCATTAGTCAAACCAAAAGGCATAACCATCCATTCATATAACCCATACTTAGTTCTAAAAGCAGTTTTCCATTCATCACCTTCTTTCTTACGAATCTGGTGGTAGCCACTCATCAAATCAATTTTCGAGAAAATAGTACTACCACTTAATTCATCTAACATGTCATCTAAATGAGGAATAGGATGTCTATACTTTACAGTGATCTTGTTGACTGCGCGACAATCAACACACATGCGCCAGCTGCCATCTTTCTTTGGGACTAGGAACGCTGAAACGGCGCATGGGGAAAGGATTTCCCTCACGTATCCTCGCTAAAGTAGCTCGTCCACTTGCCGCTAAAGTTCTTTGGTCTCTTCGGGGTTGGTACGGTAGGCTAGATGGTGCGGAATTGCTGAACCAGGTGCGAAATCGATTTGGTGTTTAATGCCTCGAATAGGAGGTAATCCAGGAGGCATCTCCTCGGGTAGAACATCCCTAAATTCCTACAAAAGAGAGGACAGAACACTAGGAACCGAATGTGAAGGATTAGTGTTAGAAGTGTTCAAACAGAAGGAACGAAATCTGAGTAAAAGAAGAGGACGGCTTGCGCCAAAATAATTTTTTTGAAAAATCAGTGCTCTCCTCACTTCGCTCCCCTTGGCATATACACTCAATTTCTTTTTATTTGCCTCTCCTTTTCTCTCAATGCCACTCTCAGCACGCTTACTTTTTTCGTGCGAATGTTGACACTCACCCTCTGCATGCTTACTCTCTTTATGCGAATGTTTTTCTTTCTCGCACTCACCCTCTGCATGCTTACTCTTTTCATGCGAATGTTGAAGGCTCACACACTCATTTTTACTCTCTTTATTTGTCACGCTCAAACCTTCCTTTTCTCTCTCAATCTGTTTTGCAACCTTATACTCCGCATAAGACTTAGCAAGCCACTCTTGGTCCTTTACCACTTCGGCTGGGGTCAAAGGTGTCAAGGTAAACTTCTTACCATCCTTTTCTAGCTTATAAAGGTTCTGTTTCCCATCATGGGTCGCCTCTCTATCGAACTGCCAAGGTCTACCTAAAAGGATGTGGCTTGCTTGCATTGGCACAACGTCACACAGCAATCTGCATTGCATGTTATCATGGCTCTGTGGCATAGATGGATCAAAAGTTTAGATATCAACTTCCCCTACTCCCTTGCCACTATGTCTGCTTCATCTACATGGCTTACTTCTTGGGGCTAATCTGCATTTTGGGCAGCGTTTGTATTTTCCTTGTGATTTAGGTCCTTCGATTACTCTGTTTCTTGTATATTCTTCCCTTTCTTCAGCCATTTTCTAATGGCTTATATTTCTATATATTTTCTTCCGCTTATTAAAAAAAAACAACGTCACACAGCACCTCATCATGATACTTGCCAATAGAAAACTTAACAAGCACTTGTCTACTCACCTTGAGTCCATTGTCGTCGGTCATCCATTGCAAGAACTATGGTCGTGAGTGTTTCACCGTGGGCAACCCCAACTTATGCACCATCATCCAACTTGCGCAATTGGTGCAGCTGCCATTATCAATGATGATCGAACATCCCTTCTTATCAATCAGGCCACGTGTATGAAACAAGTTCTCTCGCTGCTCGTCATCACACACTTCCCCCCCGGCTTGCACACTTAGATTGCGCCTTATCACCATTAACCGAACTTGCTCGCCTTGCTGATATTGATCATCCGAATCAGCATTACTTTCTCCCTCAGGTTCGGACCCCTCATGATCGTCATCCGACTCCTGGTCTCCATTCGCCCTTATGATGAAAACTCGCTTGTTAGGGCAGTCCGCCTTCTTATGCCCTCGCTCATTACACTTAAAACAAACGATATCTTTAGTGGCTTGTCGATCAGTAGGTGGAGTATAAGACTTGTTACCAGCTGATTTAGTAGGGGTAACGACACTAGAGGAGCCCTTTGAGACGTATGGTAATGCCTTTGGTGCAGTTGCGGCACCCTTATCATCTTTGTTCCAAGAATGCTTCTTCCAAGGGGACGAACTAGTAGACTTATAGGAACTCTTAGCCTTCCTATGCTTCTCAATTTTTTTGAGCCATGTGAAGCATCTCCTCGAGAGTATTGTATTGCGTCAGCTCCAATGCATCTGCAATCTCGCTATTCAACCCAGCAATAAACTGAGCCATTGTCACCTCAGGTTCCTCAGTAATCCGTGCTTGAGCTAAAGCGATCTCCATTTCATTAAAATAGGCCCCAACTCCCTTGCTGCCTTGCTTCAAGGTTTGGAGCCGTTAATGAAGCTCACGGTGAAAATGGGCAGGAACGAACCGCTGCCTCATTACTTGTTTCATCTCAATCCAATTATCAATCGGACCCCCATACATGGCTGCTCACTTTAGGTTAAGTTGCTCCCACCAATGACTGGCATACCCACTGAATTCTACGGCTGCCAGTTGGACCTTCTTACCCTCCGAATAATTATGGTATAAGAAAATGGATTCGACCTTCCATTCCCATGTTAAAAAGGCGTCAGGGTTATTAGTGCCTTCGAAAGGAGGTATTTTCATTTTGATGCTGTTAATATTAGCATCTACTCGGTCATCCTCCCTATCTCTTCTTCCTACTCGTGCATCTCGTCTCTCCCTTCGCTGACAATCCCTAGCGTTTATCCATCCCTCTCCCTATCGGGCTCATCATTCCGATCAGCACGTGGAGGCAGTGGCGCGCACCTAGCAAGTCGCCTTGGAGGAACTTGGGAAAGTTCACGTTGAGGATTCACAGGGACGTCCGGTGGAACTTGGGGCTGTCTACGTGCATTGTCATCCTCATCGGACATGTCTGAGATATGATCATCGCTTGGCTCACCCACTGCCCTAGGAATAGGGTTTATGGTGGCCAAAGCTTCCATACGAGCCATGCTAACATCGGCAGTCAGTTGCCTTTCATTCATCGTCCTGATTTGTTCCGTGATGGTCGCTAACATGATCTGCACATCTGGTTGTTGTACCCCTTCGTGAGCCATCTGATCTTTTTCCTGAAATTCACAACACGAATTGAAAGAGTAAAATTGCACTAATCCTAGCACTCCCTCACGTGTTTACACTCGTGTTTAAACACTCTAATAATCTCACCAATAAATCACTCAGTTGCCTGCAATTGTTCAAGTGTTAATGAGACTCAAGAGATCAAGAAAGGCTGCCAAGAAAACTCTCAAAGATAACTAGTTTCGAAACAATTGGTGATACTTGATATTTGAATAAATGCAAGAGCAATCAATTAAACAAATAACAAGTGGAGTAGAAGACAATGTCAAGGAATCAAAGGAAAAAAAAGCTCAATTCGACTCGAAAGGACTCAAATAAAATGCAATTCCCAATTCAGATTGCCAACACAATTGCCCTTCAACTTAATTCGATTCAAACTGAACAATCCGTATTTTATTTTTTATTTTTTTTTGGTCTATCAACACAGTTTAGTGTTCTGATCACTACTCTTTACTCTGAACTCCGAATCAATTGATTCTTTTGGATTCGGAAGCACCACAGATACAATTTTCTAACAAATCCTTTTTCACTCAAAACGGATATCAATAGCTATATATTACAATTCACTTTCGGCAACTGAAAATTGTGCAGGATTTGGCAGAAACACAATTTAGTAAATCAGGTGCAGCTTTTGACTCCAATATCCGAATCACTTGATTCTTTTTGATTTCGAAACCTAACAGGTGTAGCTTTCCAACGAGACCTTTCTCACCAAAAACGAACTTCAATAGCTATGTATATAAATTCGATTTCCACTTGACAGAAAAATTGCACATATACGAACCAAGCACAGCAAAGAAATCGGTTTTGAATGGAGTAGAAGGGAATACCGATTTCAGCAATGAAAACAAAGAACACAATTAAAGATACTTACCAATCTTTGAATGCCTTAAGCTCCGCTACCAATTGATACGATCCTAGTTGGTTAGGATGCGTAGCACCAAATCTGATCGTTGTTCAAAGAAGGATTTCAATGCGGAATGAATAACTTGACTCGTGCGAACGTAGACCACCTCGCCAACTGAATGCTAAGAGCCCTAGTCGATTTCACGTCAAGGTTCTTGTATCTGATTCTTAGGACTAAACCCAACGATTGTGAGAATCACACTAAGACAAAAGACACAATGATGCAATTCCAGAATTTACTTGTATACGACTCAAGTATTGCGGACTCAAGAAACAAAGGTTCTGTATTGTCAAATAAAAGCCACTGAAATAAGGAGGCCAGCCGCTCCTTATATAATGTTTTACAAGCAAAACCTAATCGGAACCAAAATAGAAGTTTCTAAATAAGGTAAATAACTTAATTAATCAATCAACTAAATTGTCTAATTAATTAATTAAGGAAAGCAAATAAAAGGCAAGTTTATTGTCCCCAAAATCAGACAAGGAAACGCCAACTCACTTTAGGACGAGTCGCCGCTTCTCGGATAAGAAACCCTAGCACGCGCGGACAAGGAATCCTCGCGCCGCTAGGACTCGCGCCTTCCGCACCCCAAACTAGGGTTTGACATATCACCTAAACGCCTCGGGTGTTCTTGTTGGTTTTTGGACACACACTCCCTGACATGATGTAGTATATGTCGAACTCAATAGATGGGCAGAAGCGCTCCATATACGCGTTGTTCTGATGCTGGGCAGAATCACCGTCACACACGGTGAAGGTGAGGAGATTCACCATGCGTGGTGTCCTCTCTCGTAGTGCAGCGTCCTCACTGGTCATCTCACACTCCAGCTCCTTGTGAATCAGAGATGACAATTTGTCTTGAAGCTTTCTAGCTCGCGAACGTGTCATAGGACCAACTGGTGGTAAGGGTACATCGATGCGTGTGTTCGCATCATCAATCCTTCTTGAAAGTCTTGAATGAGGCTTTCGTAACCAAGGACATCACCATTAATGGGGTGGAAAATCTCATCGGGAGGATCCAAGCATTAAGCACCATAACCTTCTCCGAGGGAGAAGTCGACCCCGCGGGAACAAGCCACAACAAAGCCCTTTACATAACGGTGGAATGTAAGGGTCATGTCATAGCAAATGCCTTAATCGATAATGGATCCGCGTTGAACGTCATGCCCAAGCATGTTCTCGAACAATTACCGTTTGATATGGCTCTCTTAAAGCCAAGCGGGATGATGGCCCCAGCTTTCGACGGAACTACCAGGGAGATCATCGGGAACTTCGAGCTAGACATGATGATCGGTCCTCACACATTCGCCCTAACTTTCCAAATCATGGAAATTCAACCCGCCTACAGCATGCTTTTGGAGCGACCTTGGATCCATGCAATAGGGGTCATGCCTTCTTCTTTACATCAATGCATTAAGTATGTAAAGGATGGCGTCCTCGTCACAATAAGAGTGAAGGAAGCGTTGATCTTAGCCAAACACTTATCCGTGCCTTACATTGAAGCTACTGAAACCTTGGAAAGCTCATTCCAAGCTTTCAAAATTGTGAACACAAAATGGATAGAAGAAGGATCGGCCATCCCTAAAGCCCAAATTCCCGAGGAAGCCATACTAGTCATCCACCTAACATCAAAGGATGGCTCTCAGCTAGGGAAAAGGCTAGGAGCCATGCTATAGGGAGCCAAGAGCCTAGCATCTCCCAAGAATTTCAGAGACTGTTTCGAGTTGGGATATCAACCGAGCAAGGCCGATTTTGTTGTCTCCAAAGAAACTAAAGAGCGGCAATTAGCCAAATTATTTAGACGCCCAACACATTATTATGGCATGAGTATCCCCCATATCAGGACCACTTTCCCTTTCGCGGCTGAAATCGTCAACTCGGGTTTGACCACGGTTGGTATGGCTCCCGATTCCTATATTTGCACTCTTGAGGAAGGAGAATAAGCATCTCAAGGCTTGGCCATTTTCGTGAAGAAGTCTGGGGAGGCTTTTGCACAATTCGACCGCCACCATGCTTCCGGATGTCTCCCTGTAATTATTTTTTGAAAAAAAAACATATATGCATGCTTTGTTTATTTTTTTGCTTTCCCGAGTTTGATAAACTCTTTTTGTAGGAACTCAAGTTCCTTTTATGATAAATATACGTAAGACCTTTTCCAAACATCTTTTACTGTTCGCATTTTTACTTTCAGGATAAATGTTAATTCGGTTGGTCTTGATATACCCTATGTCTTTACCGGTGAAGAGATTATCGCCACAACCGAAGGTGAAGATAGGGTTTCACGCGAATTGGCCCGGTTAGTTGAGATTTCAGAAAAAGAGATAGTCCCTCATCAGGAGGAGTTGCAAGAGATAAATTTGGGGGCAAGCGAAGAAAATTGGAAAATTGTCAAGATCGGAACTACCCTAGACTCTAGTTAAAGAGAAAGAATAATCTCCCTCCTCAAGGAATACTCGGACGTATTTGCTTGGTCATACGAAGATATGCCTAGTCTCGATCCCAACATAGTCGAGCATCGCATCCCTTTAAAAGCCGAATTTAAACCCGTAAAGCAAAAACTCCGAAGAATGCATCCCGACATCCTTTTGAAAATTAAAGAAGAAGTTACGAAACAACTAGCGGTGGGTTTCTTAAGAGTCGCTGAATACCCCGAGTGGGATGCCAACATTGTTCCTGTGCCAAAAAAGACAGAAAAGTCTGCATATGCGTGAATTTTTGAGATCTTAATCGAGCGAGTCCTAAAGACGATTTCCTGCTCCCTCACATTGACATCCTAGTGGATAGCGCCGCCCATAGTGACATGTTCTCCTTCATGGATGGGTTTTCAGGGTACAATCAGATTAAGATGGCTCCTGAAGACAACGAGAAAATGACTTTCATTACACCTTGGGGAACCTTTTGTTACAAGGTAATGACTTTCTGATTAAAGAACGCGGGTGCCACTTACCAATGCGCCGCTGATAGCATGTCTCATGAGCATGATTTTACCTTCTTTTCTAGCCCTTTCGAGGGCTTGATTCTGCCATTTGATCCTTATTTCTATCTCTATTGTAGATCAGAGACAATAGAAGGAAAAGATAAAAAAGAAGAGTTTTTGGAGTATTCCTGAGGATTTTCATCTTCAAGGCCTAGAAGTCCAGATTGTTGTCGAGGCCTCGACGCGAACCAGACCAGTGAGCAGTCTCTCGGCAGTGACAAATCTGCATATTCTCTCAATCGAATCCAAAGAGAAGCATCTTCAAAGATCCACACGGGATTCCGTGCGCTTCCAGAAGCTGTCAGGCGCTTCCGGATTCCAGGATATTCCCCTAAAGGACATGTGTTATCACGCCCCCATTCATCCTCCTTCCCCTTAGCTGTTTTTGTCCCCTAGCTAGTTTTAGCCTATATAAGCTAAGTTTTAGGGTTTCGTGTAGGGACGGCTGACCTAGGACATTAATACATCACTCTCTTTTACCCTAATTTCTAGGGATCATCTCCTCTTAGCATTTTGGAGCAGCCGCCGATTTTGTAAAGAGGAAGCTTTTGATTAATACTATTTCATCTTTTCAATTTCTTCTAACCCTTCTCTTTTATTTATTGTATATTTATTATCATCCACTGTTCATATTCTATTATGAGTAGCTAAGTTCCATCTTCTTAGTAAAGGGTGTTTTGAGGGTTGTAGGGTTCGGTTAGGAGGCCTAATTCATGCTTAACATATTCTCTTGTGACATGATTGTTTACCGTTTTAATCCCATGCTCATTTAGGAATGTTAAGGGCCTGATCAACTGTTGATATTTCTGTATGAGTACTGTCATTCTCTTGGTTATAACTGACATGAAGCCTTGAGTTAGAGTAGACACCTAGTGGAGGCAGCGCGAGAGGCCTCTGTCTAGGGGTAAATGGTTATTTAGGGTATGTGATACTAGTCTAACAAGCTGAGCTATTGCGCCCTAGATCTGTCTTACCTCCCCTTCATGGGCGTTCTGAGTAGTGCCTCCCTGCATTCATGCCTGGGAGGACGACGGAACGTCAAGGCCACCTCATATGTGGAAACGGGGGGTGGCTTTTATCTAAGAAGGTAAGTAGGGGATGCGGCGTGGAAACGCGGTCCCTATAGCAGGTTTGTACTTGAGTCTGGAATATTTTTGTGCCAGTGACTAACTGACCTAGAAAGCAACCCTAGAACACCTTTTGCTAAGATTCCTTCCTATCCGATTTATATCTCTCTAATTACTTTTCTTATTTTCTTGCCCCCGATTGTGTTTAGTTATCAAGCCCTGGATTGTGATTTCATTTCGTGTCCTAGATAAGAAGTTTTACTTATTTGTCTTGTTAGCTCCTGATCCTGAGTTGATTAGTTCACTAATCAACACAAACCCCTCCCCCTGTGTTACTTGTTCCTTCTCTGTCGCACTTTCTCCCTATCATACATTTTTATTAACATATTAATCCTTCAATCTCTATGGTTCGACCCTGTCTTGCCCTGTACACATTTATTTGTGCATTTAGGCATCAGGATAAATTTTAAGTATATTTGACTGACGATTAAATTTTAGCGTCGTTGCCGGGGATTGAACGGTTCTAATTTTGTTTCTATTTTTGTATGACCAGGAGATCTGCTCCAAATCTACTCCCTCTAGACCTCGAATTGACCAGAACTGAAAGAGGACTTCGAAGGCAAGCCAGAGGAACATCTACTCAACGTAGAGTAATCCCACATCCTGCCCTCGACGGATCCCCTTCCAATCTGGCCAATCAGGACCGTCAGTTCTTTCAAGACCTAGCCTACCTCCATAAAAGTCTCGAAAACCCAGTAACCGCTCATTTCAATTTTCCAGCAATGGAAGACCATGACAACAATGAACGTCATGAGGAACCACCACTACCACCTCCTCCAACACAACAAACCATCGATAATTTCCATGCAATCCCTGATATGTCGAATAGCTGCATTGTCTGGCCTGCTGTCCTTCATGACTGGACCTTGAAGTCTGCCGTTATGTATCACCTTCCAACCTTTCGAGGGGTTGCCAAGGAAAATGCACTTCGCCATCTTCAACAACTCCACTCTATCTGCGAGGCCATGAAACCTGCCAACGTCAGCATCGACCAAGCCAAGTTGCGCACCTTCCAGTGGTCTCTAAAGGATGATGCCCTCGACTGGTATTACGACCTCCCGCTAAGATCAGTTCACTCTTGGACGGATATGTCTAAGATCTTCACCGAGAAGTATTATCCAACTTCTATTTCCAACACCACGCGCAAACAACTTGTCTCCATAGTCCAGAAGAAAGAGGAAACTCTAGCCTAGTATTATGAGAGGTTCCAGAAGGTGTAATCTAGCTGTCCCTCCCATAACCTTACGGAGCATGCCCTAGTTTAGTATTTTTGTGAAGGCCTCAAAGCCCACGATAAAGCTTTGGTCAACGCTGCTGCCGGCAGATCTCTAACTGCTCTCACCCCAGTAGCTGCTAAGGCAACAATAGAGCTCATGGCTAAAAATCCTTCTTCTGACCCTGCCAACTATCAAGGTCAAGATGTCCAAGTAGCCACCTTGCAAAATCAGCTATCCTCCCTTACGGGGATGTTTCAGAGTTTCATGACAGGACAATCCGCTCCTATCAACGCTTGCCAAATTTGTAATTTTACAGATCACCCTATTGGTTCATGCCCGCACAATCCGGATGAAATCCAAGTTAATGTTGTTGGTCAGTATGTCCCGGCCCCATATGGCCAAAACTACAATCAGAGCTGGAAACAGCCAAATCTAAGATGGGTCTCAAACCCTCAGCCTTTGGGACCTAGCCATCAACGGCATCAACAAAATCCGTATGGGAATCACCCTCCACCTCCCAATATGCAGAACTACAGACCTCGACCCACTTATCATCAGAATCAGTATCAACGTCAGCCTCCCCAAGATCAGACTTTTGTCGTGCCTCCGAATATAGAGATACCTCGGAATCCCGAATAGCAGAAAGAAATCGAGGAACTTAAGAAGCAAATGAGCACCATGATGGGCCAAGTGAAAGAGTTAACTAATCAGGGGAGATTTCCACCTCAGACCGAAATAAATCCAAAGCACAATGTTTGTGCGTTGACTCTGCGAAGTGGAACGACCTCAAAACCTCCTGCACATCTGTCCCCCGACATAGAGAACTCTCCAGAGTCTGAACTTAGGTCGAAACCCAGAGCAAAACTCCCAAAGGTTCCCAGATTTTTTGAGGTTATGGAAGACAGAGTCCGCTCTCCCAGAGGCTCCCCAAGGAATGACCCCAATCCACCTGAATTCACCCAAGAGTACATTCACAAGATTCTCGAGCCCCCGTTCCCTCACAGATTGGTCAAGACCAAGAAAGATAAGGAGGACCACGATATCTTTGAGATGTTCAGCAAGGTGGTCGTCAATATCCCCCTTCTCCAAGCAGTAAAGAATGTCCCTCGCTATGCCAAATTCCTAAAACAGCTATGCACAAACAAGAGCAAGTTCGCTGAAGTTAACAAGATCAATGTAGGACCTAATGCTTCTGCCCATATCCAGCTGAGGATCCCTCCGAAGTGCAAGGACCAAGGAATGTTCATCATTCCCTACCGACTTGGTACAGTCGACATCGGAAAAGCCATATGTGATCTAGGGGCAGGAATAAACATCATGCCATTGATCATCTATAACTGTCTAGGCCTCGAGCCTCTCATACCTACAGACCCCATTCAGCTTGCGGACCGTTCTATAATCTACCCTGAGGGGATCATCAAAGATGTCTTGGTCCAAGTGGGAGAATTCTTATTCCCAGCAGACTTCTATGTAATTGCAATGGAGAATGATGATTCTACCAAGTCTACTGATGTTTTTCTAGGCCGTCCATTTTTGGCCACCGCCCGGGCAAAGATTGATGTTCATAATGCGACAATCTCCCTCAAATTCGATGGGGAAATCATCAAATTCAATATGCTGGAAGCCATGCGATACCCATCCGAATTCTCGAGTGTGAACTATATTGATGTTATTGATCCCGTTATAGAGGAAGTCGCTGAAATTGATTTTACTGACCCTTTGCAATTTGCCCTTGACAGGAGTATGACACCAGCTCTTCTAGATGTCATGGCCTCGACACTTTCCGTACCCCTCGAACTACGCTCCGTCGTCACTGACCTAGAAGAATGCGTTATTGCCCAATATGAATCCCCAAAGATGTCTCCTGACTGCCCATGCCATGTTAAGTTGTTTCCCTCTATTGAACAGGCTCCAGCCCTCGATTTGAAGCCTCTGCCTCCCCATTTGAAATATGCTTATCTAGGTCCCGACGACTCTCTACCCGTCATTATCTCCAACAAGCTCGAACATCCTGAAGAGTCTGAGCTGATTTCCTTGTTGAAGGAATTTAGACACGCCATAGGGTGGACCATCGCAGATATCAAGGGCTTGTCGCCAGCTCTATGCACTCATTGTATCCACTTGGAAGATGCTAGAAAAACTATATGTCAGCCCCAGCGCCGATTGAACCCACCCATGATGGAAGTGGTCAGGAAAGAAATTCTGCAGTTGTTAGATGCAGGAGTTATTTACCCCATCTTCGATAGCCCATGGGTCAGTCCTATACAGGTCGTGCCCAAGAAAACTGGTATCACCATCACCATAGGGCAAGATGGTGAATCCATTCCCACCCGAATCCAGAATGGGTGGCGAGTGTGCATTGACTACCGCCGATTGAATGTTGCAACCAGGAAGGACAACTTCCCCTTGCCCTTCATTGATCAGATGTTGGAACGTCTCGCGGGCAAGACTCACTATTGCTGTCTATACGGTTACTCTAGTTTTCATCAGATCCCAGTCGCCCCCGAAGACCAGGAAAAGACCACCTTCACATGCCCTTTCGGTACCTTTTCTTATAGATGCATGCCCTTCGGTTTGTGTAATGCCCCCGCCACTTTTCAGCGCTGCATGGTGAGTATTTTCTCCAAATTGGTTGAAAATGGAATCGAGGTCTTCATGGATGACTTCACGATCTATGGGAATTCCTTTCAAGAATGCATGAGCAACTTGAAGAAATGTTTAGAGCGTTGTATAGAGACAAATCTTGTCCTGAATTTCGAGAAATGCCAGTTCATGGTGGATCGAGCCCTCGTTCTCGGTCATATCATCTCGGTTAGGGGAATCGAAGTCGACAAGGCCAAGGTTGAGGTGATAGCGTCCCTACCCTATCCAGCGTGTACTCGTGATGTGCGATCTTTTCTAGGGCACGTCGGTTTCTACAGACGGTTCATTAAAGATTTTTCCAAAAATGCCCAACTTATGTGTCGCTTGCTCCAGAAGGAAGTACCATTTTATTTCGATGAAAGTTGCAAAGCTGCCTTTGAACTCGTCAAAAACAAGCTTATCTCAACACCAATCATTCATGCCCCCGATTGGACATTGCCTTTCGAGGTCATATGCGATGCCAACAATCAAGCCCTAAGCGTATTGATTTTTCTCTGATATGGTCTAATAATTTCGCATATTTTTTGACAGGATACTAAAAGTGCCCAAGAATGACTTTCTTGGCCAAAAGGAAGGATGTTGCCCTAGAAAAAGAACTCTTGGTGGTGGTTTATGCCCTAGACAAGTTCAGGAAATACCTTTTGGGCACTCATGTTCTCATCTACTCGGATCACTCAGCCCTTAGATACTTGTTGACAAAGGTAGATGTCAAACCTCGGCTTATTCGGTGGGTATTGTTGCTACAGGAATTTAACATCTCGATCAAGGACAAAGCAGGAAGAGAAAATTTAGTGGCAGATCATCTGAGCAGACTTCCAACCCAAGAAAATGACTCACTCATGCCTATCCGAGATACCTTTTCAAATGAACAATTGTGTCTAGTCCAGGTTGTTTATTCCCCATGGTTTACAGATATTGTGAATTTTTGTGCTACTGGCACCTTCCCCGCTGATGCTTCCCCATCCGAATGCAACAAAATCAGACGGCAATCCAAATACTATATTTGGGATAGCCCTTATCTATGGAAGCATTGCTCAGACCAGATAATTCACCGCTGTGTAACTATGGACGAAGTGCCCTCAATCCTCAAATTCTGCCATTCTGAAGGAGGACACTTCGCGACCAAGAAAACTGCCCTCAAAGTGCTAGAAGGTGGTCTCTACTGGCCCACCATTTTCAAAGACAGTTATATGTACTGCGCTTCGTGCCCCCGATGCCAAGCCACTGGAAATATCAGGGCCAGGAACCGGATGCCCTTAACGAATATTATCCCATGTGAGATTTTCGATATCTGGGGCATAGATTTCTTGGGCCCGTTCCCCAATTCCTTTGGTAATATCTACATCCTCCTCGTAGTCGATTATGTTTCCAAATGTCGAGGCCAAGGCAACTTGGACTGACGACTCCAAGGTGGTAGTAAACTTTCTACACACCAATATTTTCAACCGGTTTGGTACGCCCAGAGCTGTCATCAGTGATCGGGGTACACACTTCTGCAACCGTGTCGTGGCCTCGCTTTTGGCCAAGTATGGCGTCCATCACAGAACATCTACAACCTATCATCCGTAGACAAATGGCCAAGCTGAAGTGTCAAACCGTGAGATTAAGTCCATTCTTGAGAAAACAGTGAACCAGTCCCGAAAGGATTGGAGTCTGAAGTTGGATGACGCACTCTGGGCTTATCGGACAGCTTTCAAGACCCCGATTGGTACGATGCCTTACAGACTTGTATATGGCAAGTTGTGCCATCTCCGAGTGGAGATAGAACACAAGGCTTTTTGGGCCATCAGGAAAGTGAATACAAATCTAGGGCCCGCTGACCAAAATAGGCGTTTGCAAATTTAGGAGCTCGAAGAGCTGAGGGACGATGCTTATGAGAATGCCATGCTCTACAAGGGCAAGACCAAGGCTTATCATGACAGGCACCTTCGTCCCAAAGTTTTTTCAGTTGGACAAAGAGTATTATTGTATAACTCACGCTTGAGATTGTTTGCAGGAAAACTCAAGTCCAAATGGTCCGGACCTTTCGTGATCATGACAGTCTATGACCATGGAGCGGTTGAGATTCAGAACCCCGAAACAGGAACAATCTTCAAAGTCAATAGCCACAGGCTGAAACCCTTTTATGAAGGATTCAAACCCTCGATCATTGAGGAGGACATGGTGGAACCTCCACCTATCCAGACCTAGATCAACGTATCACGTCGAGGTCCCGACGAGTAAACAGACCACACAGGAGGCATTTGATGTGTCGTCCATCCTTTTTCTCTCTCCCTTATCTTTTCCAAATCTTTTCGAATCCCTTGTTTATATCCCTTTTTATCTCCCTTAATCTCTGACCTTGCCCTTTCCTAGAAGATCTTATTCCCTTTATTTCTGTTAAACCTTTATTCTCTCTTTTTGTCATTATCTTTCCCAACTGTCCCTTTTTGAAATTTTGAAAAAAGTTGTTTTCCTTTATAGGTTGTTGGGATACGCGCGGGCCGCTCTTCTCAAAGCCCAAGACGCCAAATGGACTGCTGGGGACAGAAAGGTAGCCCTATTTAAAGAAAAAAGTTGCGCTATTAATTACAGTCGTCAGCTACTTTTCTCTTTCCCACGCTCCTACTTCGTCCTCACCTTTCTCAAAGCCCAAAACACATCACTTTCATCTCTCTCCCAAAAACACAACCCAAAACATCTCCATCACTAGCTATTCTCCCACATCACCATCAATGGCACCGCGAGTAAAGAAACCCATCCGTAAAAATACCTCAGGGCCCCACCCAGTGGACGACCCTGCCAACCCGGTCCCTTCGCGGTCCAGATCTCAAACAACATCCCTCCACTCCGGCTCGTTCAAAACTGCCACTCCACCCTCTGTCCAGCCACTCCCTATTCCTTCTCCTCCGGTGACCTCACCACCGTCCGAAGGACAAGGACGAGAGTTCACTCCGATCGAAGACGACCTGGAGATTACTAGGTCCCTCCCTCCTACCTCGACCACAACCAGATGTGGCCATGTGGTTAAGCTCCCTCCAGGTTCTTCAACCACAAAATCCAAGGCCGCATCCAAGCCCAAAGAGGTATCTCCCACCGCCAGAAAACTCCCAATCGATGTTGTCGTAGACCGGTTTCTGGCCCCAGAAGCAGCCCTCGAGGAGGAGCTGCCAGAAGATCATGAGCAAGAGGAGGAGGCTGAGCCAGAGCAAGCAGATGAAGCCCTAGCGGAAGGTACTGGTGAGAGTGGAGAAGCTGAGGAGGAAGAAGAACAAACTGAGGATCTCGATGCTGAAGAGGAAGCAGCGAGGAAAGCCGCCGAGAAAGAGAAGAAACAAAGGGAAGTCGCCGCTAAAAAGGCAGCGACAAAGAAGGGAAAATCGAAAGCTCTGGCCAGAGTGGAGCAGCCAGTAGAAGTTGAGATGCCAGTAGGACAGAAGCAGAAACTACCCCCCTCCAGCAAAGCCAAGGCCTCGACATCTAAGAAGTCTCGAGGCCCCGTTGAGGTCTTAGATGCCGAGGCCCCGAAGCCCGTTCCCCCTTCTGCATCTCGAGCGACTTCGGCCCAAGTCACTTCTAACCTTTCTGTGTTGCATGAATGGTTAATTTTTAATGACAAACCCTCACTTGATAAACTGCACCAATTGAATCACAAAGGTGTTAGCTCCTGTGCGCGCCTGGACATGAAAGTTTTGGCCAAGATGGGCATAGAGTCTCGAGTCCGAGAGTTAGTGGTTAATATTGGTTGGGAAGCCATGTTCTTTCTAGAACACCCCACCTTTATTAAACTCTCGCTTGAGTTCTTTACTACCTTTTGGGTTGCCTCTGATAGTTTCCGGCTGAAAAGCAAAGTTGGCCCCAGCCTCTCCACCCCTGGTCTGATAAACTTTAGGTTGGTAAACAAATAGACCCCACTGTCTCTTAATGAATTCAATTGTCTGCTTGGTTTTGTTAAACCTGATGAGTTAGATTCTGCTGCATATAAAAATGCTCTGACTGTTATACCCCATGTTTTTTATGCTTCTGTTGCGTTTCGTGAGTTTACCAATAACCATAATGCTGAATTTAACCTAAGTTAATTAAAGCCTCTGAAATTGTTGACCCTGCATTGCGCATCCTGCATAGATATCTAGCCCTCACCTTCTTGGGTCGGTTTGGATCCTCAGGCCAGTTATCTATGCAGGAACTTTTCTTTTTATGGTGCATGACGCATAAACGTAGGGTTAATCTCGGTTTTTCAGTCACCTCGGGTATCCTTCATGTTCTAAATGGTGCCCGAGGTCCAATTTTAGGATCCCTTATCTCCTTGATTGCTGTAAAATTGCATAATATTAACCTGTATGACAGCAACCTTTCTGAACCCTTGCATCCAAAGATTTAGATGTCCGTACCTTAGATGTTATGGGTCATCTCTGTGTTTTACAAGGTGTGCTGAGTTTCTTTACAGGTTATACACCACCAGGAGATAAGGTTTTCGGGACCAAGATCGGTGTGCGCTTCAACTATCCCGATCTTTCCAGACCCCGATCTTCATCCATTCCTTCTGCCCATGCCGAGACATCTCGCCAAGACCAGAATACATCTACAGCAGTCCAGACCCCGACTCCAGCTCTTGTATACGACCCCGCACAGACGCGACTCCTCTAGGTCATTCTCAGGGAACTTCAGGTTTTGACGGCTGACGTTGCCCGGCACAACCTCCCACCCCAATGATCCCGCCCCCGAACTATTTTAAACTTCTTGCCCTCGAGGAGGGTTCTGAACAATTTTTTATTACCGCTTTAATTTTTGGATGTATTGTACTTTTTTTTAAGTTGCTTGAACTCCTATGTGTGCCCTTCCCGCATTGAGGACAATGCGCTGCCTAAGTGTGGGGAGGGATTTATTGTGTGTTTTGAATGTTTGTTTGCATGTTTAAATTTTTGTTGCATGACTGCGTGTTTATGGATTTTTCAAACTTTTTCGGATTTTTCTTTTAGCCCTTGCTAGGAAATTTTATCACTGCCCGTTTTAAAACCCTCATAAGTTGCCATGTGCTTTTGATTTCTGATGCATAGGAGAAATATGACATTCATCGCATCTATGCCTGAGCATGCATTTCTAGACCTACTAGCCCTTATATTCAATCTTGCCCTAGACACTAGTAATCACTATTTAAACCCGTGAGCATTTTTTAGCTTAATGTCATTTATTCTTGTGAGAAATGCTTGACTAGGCACTGTCTAGGTTTGCATAATATCCCTGGGTATAGGCACCATTAGACGAGGGAAAGCGGTGAAACGACGAGGAAACTTTGTAAATTTTTAATTTCTTTCTTTCTTCCCTCTCTGAATTTTCTCTCTCTCTTCTCCCTTCTCATGCCCTCGACCCCCATTCCCCATTCTCTTCTAACCATTTGCTCCGTTTCTTTGTCCTTTCCTTTGCAGGTGGGCAGCACTCTTCATCACAAAGGCAAGGGCTAGATTCCGAAGAAGATAAGTGTGGGGAGGAAGAATATTATCAAGGGCATGAAAGAGCAAGAGCAGAAATCAAGATTCGAGGCCACGACAGCATCTCAATGTTACTTCCCCACCACTCCAGAACTTAAGTGTGGGGAAGTAGAAGTCAATTCCCAAGGCCTCGAAATCAAGCGCCCCAAAGTAGTATTTAAAGCTCTGCCGGCTAACTCCAGTTCAGAAAAAGAGGAAATTATATGCGGATGCAAGTTTCGAGCTGAAAAAGAAGAAAAGTAAATACCTGGTCTGCTTCCTTTTATTTCGGTTTCTTCTAAAAAAAAAAAGAAAAAAAAGAGAAAAATAGAAAATAATAAATATTTATTAAATTTTCTGAATAAAAGCAGATCAGGCATTCCAGAAGGCAGCTATTCGGGCCCCCGAAGCACGACAAACCCCTCCCTCACTGAAGAAAGTCGAAGCCATTGTCTAGCCCTTGCCATCAGCCTTCTTCAGCGAGTGTTGCTCACCGTCTCGCCTTCTTCTAAGCCAAGGAACTCTCCCCTAGATATGTTTCTTTTTCTTCTCTTTTCATTCCCTTTTCTCTTCTCCCTTCACCTCTGTTTCCTTCATCTCGCTCCACTCCTCTCTCTTTTCTGCCCCTCTTCTTTCTTTCTTTCTTTTTTATTTTTATTTTTTGCAAAGTCGCCTGTGATCGTTAGAATGCCCTCGTATGTGACCTACAGTATTCGAATTGACGTGCAAACTCTGCCTTTGTTGTGTTATTTTCATTCTTGAGTGATAGCCTAAACACATATTTTGTTTTGAGTGTGAGTGCAAACACATATCTAGGTGAGGATTGCTGGTGTACAGGCTTGGTCTGGGAAAGTCTGGTTGATGGGGTCGTTATTCCATCAGTTAGATGCAGGTGCTTTTCTAGGGCTAGATTTGCTGTTTGGGTGTAGTTTGTCGGATGTCATGTCTATTCTGTGTGTTGGGGGTTGAAGATGCATGTCAATACATGAGGTAGTTTTCCAATTTTGTTAATGCTCGAGGGCGAGCATTGGGGCAGTGTGGGGATGTTTGATAGCATGTCTCATGAACATGATTTTACCTTATTTTCTAGCCCTTTCGGGGGCTTGATTCTGCCATTTGATCCTTATTTCTATCTTTACTGCAGATCAGAGTCAATAGAAGGAAAAGATCGAAAAGAAGAGTTTTTGGAGTATTCCTGAGGATTTTTAGCTTCAAGGCCTAGAAGTCCAGATTGTTGCCCAGGCCTCGACGCGAACCAGACCAGTGAGCAGCCTCTCGGCCACGACAAATCTGCATCTTCTCTCAATCGAAACCAAAGAGAAGCATCTTCAAAGATCCGCATGGGATTCCGTGCGCTTCCAGAAGCTGTCAGGCGAGTCAGGATTCCAGGATATTCCCCTGAAGGACATGTGTTGTCACGCCCCCATTCATCCTCCTTCCCTTAGCTGTTTTTATCCCCTAGCTAGTTTTAGACTATATAAGCTAAGTTTTAGGGTTTTGTGTAGGGACGACTGACCTAGGACATTAATACATCACTCTCTTTTACCCTAATTTCTAGGGATCATCTCCTCTTAGCATTTTGGAGCAGTCGCCGATTTTGTAAAGAGGAAGCTTTTGATTAATACTATTTCATCTTTTCAATTTCTTCTAACCCTTCTCTTTTATTTATTGTAAGTTTATTAGCATCCACTGTTCATATTCTATTATGAGTAGCTAAGTTCCATCTTCTTAGTAAAGGGTGTTAACTGACGCGAAGCATTGAGTTAGAGTGGACACCTAGTGGAGGCAGCGCGAGAGGCCTCTGTCTAGGGGTAAATGGTTATTTAGGGTATGCGATACGAGTCTGACAAGCTGAGCTATCGCGCCCTAGATCTGTCTTACCTCCCCTTCATGGGCGTTCTGAGTAGTGCCTCCCTGCATTCGTGCCTGGGAGGACGGCGGAATGTCAAGGCCACCTCATATGTGGAAACGGGGGGTGGCTTTTATCTAAGAAGGTAAGTAGGGGATGCGGCGTGGAAACGCGGTCCCTATAGCAGGTTTGTACTTGAGTCTAGAATATTTTTATGCCAGTGACTAACTGACCTAGAAAGCAACCCGAGAACACCTTTTGCTAAGATTCCTTCCTATCTGATTTATATCTCTCTAATTACTTTTCTTATTTTCTTGCCCCCGATTGTGTTTAGTTATCTAGCCCTGGATTGTGATTTCATTTCCTGTCCTACATAAGAAGTTTTACTTATTTGTCTTGTTAGCTCCTGATCCTGAGTTGATTAGTTCACTAATCAACACAAACCCCTCCCCCTGTGTTACTTGTTCCTTCTCTGGCGCACTTTCTCCTTGGATTTTTATTAACATATTAATCCTTCAATCTTTGTGGTTCGACCCTGTCTTGCCCTGTACACATTTATTTGTGCATTTAGGCATCAGGATAAATTTTAAGTATATTTGACTAACGATCAATGTCACTCTTTTCCATGACATGATGCATAAAGAGGTTGAAATTTACGTCAATGATATGATCGCCAAATCTCATGGAGAAAAGGATCATGTAGACGTCTTAAGAAAAGTCTTCGAAAGATTGCGGTAATTTCAATTACGTTTGAATCTCGCCAAGTACACCTTCAGAGTAACATCCGTAAAATTGCTAGGATTCATCGTTAGCAATAGAGGCATAGAGGTAGACCCTGACAAGGTGAAAGCTATCCGAGAGCTACCTTCTCCCAAGACTGAAAAGGAGGTACGGAGTTTCCTAGGGCGCATCAACTATATCGCCCAATTTATACATCATGTCATGGAAAAGAGTGACAGCGGCGCGTTAGTAAGTGGCACCCGCGAGCCACAGTTAACACTCACCTGTGAACCAATGTTCAAAATGTTAAGAAAAAATGGAGATGTCAAATGGGATGAAGATTGTTAGAAGGCCTTCGAAAAGATCAAGACGTGTCTACAAATTCCACCAGTGTTGGTCCCTCCGACGCCAGGGCTCCCTTTACTTATTTACTTGACGGTCACGGCTAGCGCCATGGGATGTATCTTAGGACAACACGATGAGTCTGGAAGACGAGAGCAAGCTATCTACTATTTGAGCAAGAAGTTTAACGAATGCGAGATGCGTTATTCTACACTAGAATAGACTTGTTGCGTTTTAGCATGGAGCGCCCGAAGACTCAGACAATACATGTTGTATTACACGACGTGGCTGATTTCTCGCATGGATCCTTTGAAATATATCTTCGAGAAACCGTACTTATCAAGCCGAATTTGTAGATGCCAAGTTTTGTTGGCCGAATATGAGATCATATATGTGACGCGAAAGGCGGTCAAGGCAAGTGCGCTCGCCGATCACTTGGCCGATCATGCCACGGACGAATACGAGCCTATAAAATTTGATTTCCCCGACAAAGATATAGTGGTAATTGACGATGAAACCGCGGAGGATCTAGAAGAAGAAGATTGGTGGACTATGTTCTTCAATGGTGCGGTGAACCTCTCAGGAAAAGGAGTAGGTGTCGTGGTCATAGCCCCGGATGGCTGTCAATTCCCCTTAGCGTGCAAGCTGAATTTTCCATGTACCAACAACATCGCCGAGTATGAAGCATGCGTTAGCGGCTTGATGGCGGCAATTGACCTAAAGGTGAAAAAGTTAAAGATTTTCAGAGACTCGGCCCTCGTCATTTATCAAGCTCAAGACTTGTGGCAAACCCGGGATTCCAAGCTAATACCTTATCAAAGGTTGCTCACCTAACTCGTGGGAGAATTTGAAAAAACCAAGTTTGATCGAATTGATCGGGATAAAAATCACTTCGCAGACACATTGGCCAAGTTGCCCTCAATGTTCAAGTTAGAATGTGGAGTAATGCTTCAACCATTGAGGGTGGAAGTAAGGGAAACACCGGCATGCTACGCTATGTTAGAAGATGAAACCGACGGGGAACCATGGTTCTACGACTTAGTACGATTTATCAAAAATCGGGAGTATCCGTTGGGGGCAAGCCAAGGTACTAAGAAAACCCTTCAACGTTTTGCCTTGGATTTCTACCTCGATGGCGAGGTTTTGTATAAAACAAGGGCGGTTGGAGCCTTACTTCGTTGTGTCGCCATTCCCGAGGCCAAAAAGATCATGATCGAGATTCATGAAGGGGTTTACTCCACACATGCTAGTGGGCATATGATGGCAAGATAAATAAGGAGACAAGGTTATTTTTGGCTTACCGTTGAACGGGATTGCATCGACTATTTCCGAAAGTGCCACAAATGCCAAATTTACGCAGACCACCTCCATGTCCCTCTGGCTCATCTTTTTAGCATGACGTCACATTGGCCCTTCGCGATGTGGGGAATTGACATTATTGGCCAAATTCATCCGAAAGCCTCTAACGGCCACCGCTTCATCCTCGTAGCAATCGACTACTTCACCAAGTGGGTGGAGGCCGCCTCTTACTCAAACATCACTCAAAAGACAATCATGCGGTTTATTGAGAAGAACATCATTTGTCATTATGGAGTCCCTGAAATGATCATTACCGACAATGGTACCAATCTGAATGGAAAGATGATCAACGATCTTTGCCAACAATGGAAAATGAAACACCGCAACTCCTCACCTTACCGCCCAAAGATGAATGGCGCGGTTGAAGCCGCAAATAAGAATTTAAAGAAAATCATCCAGAAAATGGTAGTCACTCACAAAGATTGGCATGACATGCTCCCTTTCGCTCTACACGCTTATCGAATTGTGATTCGTACTTCCACGGGAGCAACCCCTTACTCTTTGGTCTACGGCATGGAAGCAGTGATACCACTTGAGGTAGAAATTCCTTCCTTCAGAGTCTTGGCCGAATCGGGAGTAGAAGAATCAAATTGGGCGAGGGTGAGATATGAGCAATTGAATCTTATCTCGGAGAAATGTTTGGCCGTTATGTTCAAAATGGAGGATGGCTAACGCTCATAACAAGAAAGTGCGGCCTCGCGAGTTCAAAATCGAGGATTTGGTGTTGAAAAAAATCCTTCCTCATCAGGAGGAGAGTCAAGGAAAGTGGGCCCCAAGATATAAAGGTCCATATGTAGTCAAGAGTGCATTCTTGGGAGGTGCTCTAATGCTCACCAAAATGGATGGAGACGATCTACCAAGACCAGTGAATGCGGATGCCGTTAAGATGTATTTTGCGTAGGAATCTATAGGCCGTATCTCGTCGATTGAAAAGACATAGGGTTCTTCTCGACCAAACCACTTAATGTTTATTCCCAATCAATAAAATGAGAACTTTTTCGTAAAACTTGCGTGTCAAAATCTTTTAAGTTTTAATGGCAAAAGGAAGAGTGGTGTCGGTGGCACCTGGGATTAGTTAGGGTTGTAAGAACCACGTTTGAAATGCTAAGTTTTACAGGTACATAACAATGATAGATGTGTGCTTCATACATGATTTAACATGTAATGTTTTCTTCGTACACACAGACGACAATTATGAAGAGGTCATTTACATCTAGAACACTATTCAAGAACTTAACGGTTATTCTTCAAGATACTATGATGGAACCGTTAGAAATGTTTGCAGCAATACTATTATCCGGTTTGAGTAAGGACTGAATACTAGCTCAAAACACAAAACTTGCTCCACACAGATTGTTGGCTCTTCGCACGCCTCGCTATCAGGGAAGTTATCCTTTACATTTGTGCAATTTCCCTTTCCAATTTATGTTTTCGCAGCTTACATTACCGCAATTTTTTAAATTCCTACGATTTACAAAAGTGTGTGCGTAATGTTTGCTAAAATCCTTAGCTTTTGCAAAAAAATTAATAATAATAATAAATAATATAAATACATGTATTACTTGGGCTTAAAAATCCTACGTTTTTTAACATTCCTTAGATCAAGCTTGTTCATCATTTTATCACGTCATGAATAACTTGTGCGTTCATTAGAAATTATATAAACATACATGATCTTGCCTGTTAACTCTTATATCCATGACATGTTTTAGGTGTAAGCAATCACAAACATATCCCTGCGAGCATTTTGGGCCTTCACGCCTTATTTCTTTCATGAGTGTAAATGCTAAGCTAAGTGCTGGTTAGATTTGCATAATATCTAGGGTACATGAACCATCAGACATGGGATAATAGTAAGATGACATTGGACTTTGCTTTTGTTCTTCTTCGACATTTTCATTTTTAACTTTTTGCCCTCAAACACATATTTTGTACACCATGTACGACTCTATCAAAACACTCAAAAGTCTCGTATTTTCACCCAACCAAGTGAGTAGTGCTCGACTGGGACCGCTAAACTAGGAGTTAAAAATATACATCTAACAAGGGAATGACAAGGAAGCCATTAGGGAATCGCTGACAAATCAACGTTAGAAGAAGGCCGACTAAATCAAGACTTGAAGGCGTCTGCCGAAGACAGAAATGAGAACGGACCAGACAAAAAAGAGAGATTGTACTTGTTTTGCTTGCAAAAAGAAAAAAAAAGAAAAAAAAAAGTGTTTAAGGAACACAAAACAACAACAGAAGCAAGTACATGCAAAAAAAAAATATGTCAAACACCAACAGTAAAATGATCTCAAAAGGAAAGGAGATCATTCCCTGCAAATATCACAGAACTTGGGCACGGTGCCCTCAAAACAATCAAGAAGAAACATCTCCAGCAAAGATTCAAAAATTTGTACACTTTGCTCTCACCGCGATTAAATCGTCGAGCATCATTCACCGTAATTTATCCTCATCGCAATCAGTCGTCGAGCACAAACTCATTAAAACTGTTCGCAAAAAAAAAACCACACACACACACAACACTTTTCCTTTTTCTTCTACAAATTCCTCTTTTTTTCTCCCTCGCAAAGTCCTCTTGATTATTAGAATGCCCATGCATGTGCATCTTTCACTCGAATTGACATTGCAAATTTAATTTTTGTGCTATGTTTATTGCATTTTTAGGAGTGTAAACACATAGCCCTGTTTTCTGAGCGTGAGCGTAAAAACTAATATCTAGTAAGGATTGCTTACAGCTGCATGTAATGGGAAAGTCTTGTTCTTGAGGTCGTTATTTCCTGAACAAGACGCAGACATTATCTAGACTTGTATCAATCATGTTTATATAACAAAAATTGGATGAATATTTTTCAAAAGAAATATACTTGAATTGGTTATCTCTTAAACAAAGAGGTCATTGACGTTCCAACAAAAGACTTGGGGGAAAGCCGAGGTTTAAATGTAGGAATACACGATGTTTCTCACATTATCATTTGCTCTCTTTTTTTCCATCCTTTGCTGCTTCGTGTTTGCTTCCTTCCTATCTGCAGGATACAGACATATTTTGTTAGAACCACACTATCAATTGGGTCTCCGATGAAGAAATCGTTGTAATGCCCTCGTCTTGGATTTACGTCAAAATCCAATCAACATTCAAATTGGGTCTCCGATAAAGAAATCATTGTAATGCCCTCGTCATGGATTTTTGTCAAAATCCAATCAACATTCAAATTGGGTCTTCGATGACAAAATCCTTGTAATGCCCTCATCATGAATTTTCATTAAAATCCAATCAAATTCGTGTGGCAGTCCATTCCCCCACGATCCAAATTCGAATGGAGTACGTTACCACTCTCAAATCAAATTCGTGTGGTGGATCACGCTCCCTCATGTTCAAATCAACTTCAGTTCGCACGGTAAGTTCGAGGTAAGACCTACTTTACCTTTACACCCTTTTTCAAAAATATCATTCTGCACCCAATTGCATAAGCGGTCACGTCCCCACGCCATTGTTTGTTTAGTGTTGTGATTGGTCACGTCCCCACATACACCTTGTCATTTAAAAGTTGTGATTGGTCACGTCCCCACATCTTGTCTGTTTAGTATTGTGATTGGTCACATCCCCACATACACCTTGTCATTTAAAAGTTGTGATTGGTCACGTCCCCACATCTTGTCTGTTTAGTGTTGTGATTGGTCACGTCCCCACATACACCTTGTCATTTAAAAGTTGTGATTGGTCACATCCCCACATCTTGTCTATTTAGTGTTGTGATTGGTCACGTCCCCACATACACCTTGTCATTTAGAAGTTGTGTTTGGTCACGTCCCTACATCTAATCTGTTTAGTGTTGTGATAGGTCACGTCCCTACATACACCTTGTCTTTTTAAAGTTGTGATTGCTCACGTCCCCACATCTTGTCTGTTTAGTGTTGTGATAGGTCACGTCCCCACATACACCCTGTGTTTTAATGTTGTGTTAGGTCACGTCCCTACCCATATCTTAAAATCTCATAAGCAGTCACCCCCGCTATCAAATCAACATCAGAGCAAAGGTATGTTACCGTCAATCAATATCCGAACGAAGGTACGTTACAACTCTCATTTACAAAATTCCGTCATTTCTACATAATTAATACTCCTCCTTGAGCGACTATATCTTTCAATTCATGTCTATCTACTACTCCTCCTTAAGCGACTAAATTTTTCAATTCATGTCTATCTAAATACTCATCCTTGAGCGACTATATCTTTCAATTCTTGTCTATCTAAATACTCATCCTTGAGCGACTATATCTTTCAATTCATGTCTCTCTACTACTCCTCCTTGAGCGACTATATCTTTCAATTCATGTCTATCTAAATACTCCTCCTTGAGCTACTATATCTTTCAATTCATGTCTATCTACTACTCCTCTTTGAGCGACTATATTTTATATTTTTTGCATAAATCCACACCTCAACCAGCTATGATGTATTCAAAACATGGTAAATACATGGGGCAACCGTCTTTACTGCTTATAAAAAATTTCAGTTACACTATATTTTTTATTAGACAGTAAAGAGGGGGCAACTGTTGCTACATGAATTTTGACTTATCACAACTTTTTCGTTTAATAGCCCGTTTACGTCAAATTTCAGTCATTTTTTTATCGTTGACTATTTGTTTAAAATTTCGTGCCACTTCGTGTCCTTTTTAGTTTTTTTGTATTTTTAACTGTCTTTTTGCTCAAACTTCTATCGGTCCTGAGTAAGTTTCCTCGGACCATAGATTGAGCGCGTTAGTTCTTTAGCTGGAATTACCTACCTTTTTTTCTCTTTCACGCCTTCTAGTTGGTTTCGTTCAATTTTTGTCGTAAGGACAATTATTTTGCGTCCGAACTTTTGACATTTCCGAAAGAGAAAATTCATACGTTAAACCAATCTGTCTTTATTAACTGTATAATCGTTATTTTGTCTTATTTTTCTGCACACTTTGTTCCTCTCGGTTTGGATTTATTTTCATTTCAAGCGATTTTGCTCATACCGAAAATATCCCGTTCGTGCCACAATTAATATGCATTAATGAATAAATTGCAGCCTTCATCACAGTCATTAGATCAAGCCTTTGACTCTCTCTTATGCCCATCCAACGGCTCCCTACCCTCTTAAACCCTTCCCATCACCCATTAAACCCATTAATTCGTTCATCATCACAATCCGGCCGCGCTTTTCCCAATCCGGCCACCTCCCCCAATCCGGCCATCTCCCCCAATCCGGCCAATCCAGCCGCGCTTTTCCTTATCCGGCCACCTCCCCCAATCCGGCCACCCCCCCCCCCCCCCAATCCGGCCACATACAATCCCTAGCTAGCTCCTGATAACATTCGACCCTCCTTTGGATGGATTGAGGTCGAATAGTGGAGCCTCTTCGGATCTAGTCTTCTTTAGAAGGATGATAACTTGAGCTTGCTGATATTGAGCACGGATTTGGATGAAGGAGTGCGGAATATTTGGATGTTAGGGAGTGTTTAAGGCAGCGGAAATAGATGGATGATGATCGAAAAGGATTTATGAAAAACAATAGATTAACTTGCAATCAAACGTTTACAAGGATCAACACTCGAAACCTTCCCCTAATTGATCAATGATCAAGCCGAAAGGTGTTGAAATGCTTAAAGGAAAACTGGGTTTAAGACCCCTAGGGCTTCAGCCAACTACTTGGTCTTGATGAGGAGATAAACTCACAATTCAAATCAAGGACAAGGTATGAAAGAGGCTAAGTCCTTCTATTTATACCTTGAGGCTTATTACATGGCAAAACCTAAACTACCCTTCATTTAAAAGGCAAGGCCGCGGGCTTGAGAAAGGATGGGCTTCACTCTAACGCTTGGCCTTTTGGAAGGACTAGCGCTCGGCCACCAAGCTGCCGAGGCTTCTCATGGGCTTGGCCTGGATTCCTCATGGGTTGCTAGGGTTAGGCGCGGTGGGCCTCATGGTTTGTCCGGCCAACCCGTGAGCCTTGGCGCGGATACGAGGCCTTGTCCTTGAGCTCGTATCAGCTCCCTACCCCGGACTTCTCATCCTCACTCTCCCTTGGTCCTCGCGTCTGCGATGCCCACTCTCGCCTTGGCCTCCAAGTCCACTCGCGGCTGCCTTGCCTATAAATAGAGACCATCAAACAACAAGAAAAGGGCACCTAATTTCACTCTCACTCTCAATTTCTTGCACTTCCTTCTTGGTTAAGCTCTCCTGGCAAGTTAAACTTTAAATCTTCGCTCGAAAGTACATTTTTTCCTCTTTCACGTATTCAATGCTTTCGTAAATATTATTTGCATTCATGTCATCCAAAACTAAAAATCCAAGTATGGGTCTAGCCCGGCCCATTAAAATTATATGCATTATTTCCATGTATTCGTATGTGATGATTAATTGTTAGTTGTTTTAAATTGCGTGAATGCGATAATATTTTAATTGACTTGTTGTAATAATTAGTTAAATACTTTCATTAATTATCTAAACTTGTTGTAATAATTAAAGAGTTATCAACTTGTTGTAATAATTAGTTAGATTAGTTATTCCGACCTCTAATTTGTAATAATTAGATGATTAGTGAAAATCGTATATGTTTGTTATACCTACGCTATTATTGCTCGTTTGCTCATCGATCGGGACTCATCAAAAAAGGTACACTTATCTTAAACGTTTCCTTGAATGTTTTGCTAGAAATGCTAAAACCGAACCGAATAGTATGCATGACCACTTAGAATGCGTTAGAACCACCCATTCGTATGCATGACATATAGAATTGCTAAAATTAAAATCAACTCACATGCTTACCATGTTTAAATCACTTGTCTTTTATGACATGAAATTAATTGTTCTTTATTAAATGTTATGTATGGTGGCTTCGATCCCACACGGAATATACGTGCATCCATGAAAATGTACAATGTTAGTTTTGCTATGATAGAATCACCTAGTTTAAGCTAATAATGCATGGCCCAATGATAAGGGGGGAGCATCCGCTCTAGCAAAGAGAAAAACGATAACCTCATCCAGAAAACAGAAAAATAGTAACCCCGTCAATCGGTCCCGATCGGAAATAACAAATGTTCCGACAAAAAATGCTAGATGTAATGTCACCTTTGAGGGCCCAAATTACATGTTCAAAATATTTTCTAAAACCACCTCGCTTACCGGTAACCTTTTAAGGATGTGACTCAGGTGCCTAACACCTTCCCGAGTCCATAAATACGACCTCGAACTGTTGTTCTTTGGTTTAGACCTGTTGTGCCTTAGTTTTTATTCTTTTATGCCATGATGATTAGGTTCCCTAAACATAGAAAATTAAGGTGACGACTTCATTTTGCATGATGTGAGACGAGTCCAACGCTTGTCTCGCATTCCCATCCTAAACCTATGTTTCGCAACATCAAAAAAAAAGGTGCGACAACACCGTTCCTATTTTGCTCATACCCAAGAAAGGTGACTCTTGGAGAATATGTGTTGATTTTTAAGCCATCAATGAGATCACGGTAAGGTATCGGCACCCGATACCTCACCTAGATGACATGTTAGATGAGTTGAGTGGAAGTTGAGTGTATTCCAAAATAGACCTGATGAGCGGCTACCACCAAATACACATGCACGAAGGAGATGAATGGAAAACCGCCTTCAAACCTAAATACGGTTTGTACGAATGGATGGCAATGCCATTCGATCTTTCCAATGCTCCTAGTACATTCATGAGACTAATGAACTATGAGCTGCGTGATTTTATTGATAAATATGTTGTTGTTTATTTTGATGATATATTTGTGTATAGCCCTTCTCTTGATAAGCATATTTTTCACTTGCGTACGATACTTGTTAAGTGTGAATTTTGTTTGGAACATGTACACTTCCTTGGATTTGTTATGATTGTAGAAGGAGTCCAGGTTGATGACGACAAGGTCAAGGTCATCCGGGAGTTGCCGATTCCCAAAAATGGTAGTGAAGCAAGGTCCTTCTGTAGGCTTACAAGCTTCTACCGCCACTTCGTTCCTAACTTTTCCACCATAGTGGCACCACTCAATGAACTAGCCAAGAAATATGTAGTTTTTGAATGGGGAGATAGGCAAGTCGCGGCCTTCAAGGAACTCAAGGAAAATCTCATGCGATCACTAGTACTAGCAATACCAGATTTCAACAAAGCATTCAAGCTACAATGCGACGCGAGCGGTATTGGTATCGGAGTAGTGCTAACACAAGAGGGTTACCCAATAGCCTACTTCAGTGAAAAGCTATCGGGAGTGAAACTCAATTACTCGATATATGACCGAAAGGTCTATGCCTTGGTAAGAGCGCTTGTGGTATGGGAACATTACTTGCTACCTAATCAGTTTGTCATCCACACGGACCATTTGAGCATGAAGTTCCTTCAAGGCCAAGACAAGTTGAACAAACGGCATGCAAAGTGGATGGAATTCATTGAGGCATTCCCTTACACCATCAAATATAAGCAAGGCAGAGAGAATGTTGTTGCCGACGCACTCTCAAGGAGGTACGCTCTCTTGAACTCACTTGATGTGTAAGTTTTTGGTTTATCACAGCTTATTGCACTGTATGAAAAAGATGAGGACTTTTGTGACATATATGTTCCATGCGCCCGCGGGCCTCATTTTCATTTCTTTCGCCATGATGATTTTCTTTTCAAGTACGATAGGCTTTGCATTCCCCGATCTAGCATTAGGGAATTGCTTATTTTGAAAGCTCATTGCGGAGCCTTGCGTGCACATTTTGGCATCACTAAGACATTGCATGCACTAAAATCACATTTCTTTTGCCCGTGAATGCAAAATGATGTTGTAAAGGTTGTGAACCATTGCCTTGTACGTAAACAAGCTAAGTCTATATCAAACCATCATACAATCCATATGCCCCTTCCCATAAGCTAACACCCATGGCTAGATTTGTCTATGGAATTCGTGTTAGGATTGCCTAAATCTCGGCATGGTAATGACTCAGTTTTTATTGTGGTTGATAGATTTTCTAAAATGGCACATTTTATACCATATTGCACATTTGTTTTTTTCAAAATATTGTACGCCTTCATGGCATGCCCAAGAGCATAGTAAGTGATCGAGACACCAAATTCCTAAGTCATTTTTGGAGAACTTTGTGGGCGAGGTTGGGCACTAAGCTCCTCTTCTCCACCACTTTCCATCCTCAAACAGATGGACAAACCGAAGTGGTTAATAGGACCTTAGGATCTCTACTTCGGCTCTTAATAGCTAAACATTGAATAAAGTGGGAAGATTGTCTTGCTTTTGTCGAATTTGCGTACAATAATGCCTACCATTTGTCAATTGGTTTCTCTCCTTTTGAGGTGGTCTATGGGTTCAAACCCTTGACCCCTCTCGACCTCTTACCCTTGCCTGTGAGTTCTTTCAAATGTGTATATGGCAAGGAAAAGGCAGCCGAAGTGAGGAAACTACATGAACAAATGCGCAAAAATATAGAGACCATGAATGAGAGCGAGGTGATCAAGTGCAACAAAGGCAAGAAGCCTACTGCCTTTGAACCTGGCCAATGGATTTGGCTTCATTGGCGCAAGGAGAGGTTCCCAACCACCGGCGAGGGAACCTAAGTCCAAGAGGTGATGGCCCTTTCCAAATCCTCCATCGTATCAACGCCAACGCCTATGTTCTTGACCTACCGGATGATGAGGAACCCCAAGAAATGGATTCGAGGAGAAATCCTTTCAAATGGGGAGGAGATGATACGATCATGGACCCCTCACACCCGAAGGCTGAGGATACTGGACCTAAAGGTCCAATCACATGAAGCTAAACAAAGAAGCTAGCCCTTTGGTTCGATCATGAGATGAGCAAAGATCAACCAAAAGTCGAGGAATGGCTCATAACGGTGCTCCCGCACCATAACGGGAATCTATCAGGAAGCTGACAGATTACCGAGAATCAATTGGGAGCCCAAAGTGAAGCCAACGCTAAACCTAACCCCAAGTCCTTCCCCTTCATCAACCGGAATCTATCGAGAAATGAGGAAGTTAACGGGGGCCTATCGGGAGGCCGAAGTGAAGCTGGCGCCAACCTTGAGCCCTTCGTACAAGTTAACGAGAGCCTATCGGGAGGGCAGATTACCGAGAGCCCTTCGAGGAAGCAAGTCACCAGGAACCATTCAAGGGTGTAAGTTACCAGGAGGAGTCTATCGGGAGACGTGGATGAGGACCGCACCAACCCGATAACCTTTGGGCAAACTACCGAAAGAAGCTTAAGCCATCCATCGCGTGACTTATATCGGGGAAGAGCAGACCATGAATACTTTCGCGAGTCTCCTACCTCTAACGGCCATCGCATGAGGAGCTCCGGCACCAACCCTAGTGAGCCATGAGTTCTTTCGGGCCTTCGACCTCGAAGCACTCAAGCATCATAGGCTCGACTATTTTTGTAAACCTTTGTATAAGTACCAAACTTAGCCACTATTTTCATTAGTTTAGATTGAGTGATTTTGTTGAGTCGAGAATACTCCTCCCTTATTACCTAAGCTCATCTTGTAGACTTATAAGCCTTGATGGTGCTTTGATCATCTGCAAGTAAAACGTAAACCATCAACTTGTGTTTTGTGTAATCATTTATTAGTTGTCCTTGTAAATGAATCTCTTGTGAAATATACGTGTATGTTCTTTCCGCCTTTAGTCTCTACTCAAGTATTCAACGTGCATCTGAATCTTCACCATGCTCAAGTCCTTCCACATCTCCTTCGTGTTTATCTCGGTAATCTTCTTCCTTCCTTATTTATCATTGTTTCCATCCGTTGAGCATCCATATCATCGACCAACTCCCCTTTGTGATCATCTTTACGTATTATTGGTCTAAGTAAACTCTCAAGATAGATCCTCTCAAAACTCAATATGTCATTCGACCTACTCACCCTAGGTCGGATCATATCATATACTTAAAGGATCAAAATAAGAAAAAGGACTGAGTAACTCCAAGAAAAGAGCGAAAATAATTGATCGAGTTATGAGGGTCAAACATGTAGCCCAAATCAACTCATGGGTGTTGAAAATTCAAGGAAGAAATACCTCCAATTTGGCCAAAACCAACCAAGCCCACTACCAAACCAACCAACCCATCAACTCTCCTTCCCTTACTCCTAGTGGGTCGGCCCATTACCAAACCACACAACCCAATCCATCTCAAAATAACCAAGACTCCTCATCACCTACATCGTCTTCTCCTTCTTCACCAACCCGCCAGCAAGTTGCAGCTAAAGTGAAGAGCAAGTTGCACCTAAAGAAATGAGCACGTTGAGAGCAAATTACCAAGTTGCCAAGTTGCCACCAAAGTGGAGAAAGAAAGAAAAAGAAAAGGAGAAAATGTGCACCAGCTCTAGCTTTTGTAAAGGCTATAAATAGCCATGTAAATCAACGTCTACATCATCCAATACTCGCAAGAGCAAAGCTAGAGTAGGAAGCAATGTGAGGCAAAATATTATTTAGAGTGTGTATAGTAAAATATTAATAGTATGCGTGTAGTAAAATAAATAATAGAGTGTGTATGTTTGCGAAAAAAGATTGAGGCTCGTCATCCCGGGTTTTATCCTTTTTCTCTTTAATATTATTTATGTTTTTTCATCTATCTCTTGATTATTTAATTATGAGCATGAGTAGGTAATTTTCTTATTCTTAGTAAAAATCATCGAAGGTTGCATATTGTTAATTATGAGGTCTAATCATTTTTAATAAATCCCATAATTTGTATTCACTTGTTTATTACTTGCATGATACGTTATCTATGTATGATTAAAGGATTAGCTACCCTTTAATTGTACTTAAATAATCACTATCATTCTTGTAGCCTAGACACTGTACGAAGCTACTTGATAAAGTAGACAAACTAGTTCAGAGTTACTTCTTAATTAATCTCATCTAACTAGAGTAAACAATTGATTAGGGTTAAAGACTTGAGTGTACTGTTTGTCTTAACCTAGGTGTGTCTTTTCTCCTCTTCATGGGCAGTTCGGCTAGGACTCTATAAGCATACCTTAGGGATCCACGAACTGTCAAGGCCTCTCCATAAGCGTACCTTGGAGTTGCTTCTCTTACGAAGGAAAGTAAGAGACCTAAGCGTACCTAGTCTTTATAGCACATCTATGAATATGGAATAAAACATCTTTGTACCAATGATTAATTAACCGTAATCGCAACCGGAGATAGATCTTTACTAGGAATCTTTCTATATTAATTTCATCTTATTATTTATTATTGCTTATTAAATATTTTCTTAATAGATAAATTCACAACAAAAATCAAAATCCCCCTTTTGTGTTTATTTTTACTATTTTATTTTATATCTAGTCTTTGTTTAGTTTACGTCTTCACCATTCTCTGTAGATTGAACCTTTTACCACTAACTTCAATTTATTTTGTAGCTGGTGATAAGTTGTATTTATTTTTTACGGTCTCGACAACCGATCAAAAGACATAACTCCTCCACATCTGCCTCTATTAAACTAACCCTACATCCTCTGATTTTTCAGACAATTCATAAATCCTCTACCTCTATTAAACCAACCCTGCATCCTCTATTTCTTCATCTCTCGCTTAATCCATCTGTTTCTTTGCATTTATCTAGGTCTGCTCAGGTTGCTCTGGATAAATATGGTAACAAGATCCCTGTCATCCCCAAGAATGATTAGGTTGTTGTTGATTTTAGTTTAAGTTTATGCTCCTCTATTTTATGTTATTTTAGTTGACTGAGTTTCATAGTTGCCTCTCAATGGATTTTGTTTATGGATTCTATTCAATTGACTTCGTTTCATTTGAATGATTGATTCTGTTTATGGATTTCATTTCATTTGAATGATTGACTCTCAATGGATTTTGTTTATGCACCAAACGATGCCTGAGGAAAGACGTACTAAACACAAACAAAATCTACAAATTTTGGCAGACCAAATACACAGATTCCGGGGAATTACATATGCAAATTCCGGCATGGCCTTCGCTAATGAGACTGTCTATTTATCTGATGATCAAATTGATATATTAACCACAAACAATTGATAGCAAAAATGGGATCACAAACCACAAGCAACTACCATCAAACGTAAAATAATAAACTGAAATCATTTACCAAACATATATCATTGCTCAAACGCAAATCAGACTTGAATAACATTGATATTTAATCTCTAATTTACATCATTCAGCTAGGGGCAAAATATTGCCTAGCTGGCTGGAGTATCTACTACACAATTCCCTTACTAATTAAACAAAAAAAATGTTTCTTACAAGATAATATGGGAATGTACATCCACAACACAATAAGAACTCCAACTAATCAACCGCATATAAAATAGAAACCAGTCGTTTGGTTTCATCAGTAGAAAGATAAAACTAGGAGACGCAATATTTCAATAAATCTTGTTTCCCAACTTGGGTCCTCCAACACATACATATCTGCAATTGGGAGCTTGTTGAGGTCGAAATCCCTTTCTCCATTGTACTTGGCTGCCAACAGCTTCTCCTTAGTAGAGGGTTCGTTTAAGTTAAAATCATGATCACTTTGGGTCGTGATTCAGAAACCATGATCTTGACACTCGTGTCCTCTACGTTTGGCTCAATCTCCTTGCTAGAATCCTCAATCATGGCATCGGGAACCATATCTTCAACATTATCGTAGGTATCCTCCACGATAGCCTCCCTCTCCTCGCCAGTTTCCTCAATCACAGCATCTGAAATCATATTCCCATTATTATCACAGGTATCCTCCACGATAGCCTCCCTCGTTGGTATCCTCAATCACGGCATCCGAAACTATATCCCAATCGTTATCATAGGTATCCTCCATGATTGCATCCATCCCTTCGCCGGAATTCTCAATCACCGCATCCTTGGCATCTTCCCAAATTTCAATCGAATCCCGGACCACCATGTTCATAGAATCATCAGATTCAACAATGGAGTCGTATATTAAACCCTAATTTTTTTGGAGTTGAGTGAGAAACTATGGCTGGAGAAGAAAAAGTAAAAATGGACTAAATACAAAGAAAATATAATGAATACAGTGATTGACATTTCAAATTTCCATTTCCCACCCAATTCGACTTTCAATTTCCCTCCCAAGTTTTCCCAAATTTCGAACGATTAAGGGCGAGAGAGATGCATCAAAATGCTAGAGAGAGAGAGAGCTCGCGCGCCCTTGTTTGGTATCAAGGGCAAAATGGTCAAACGGTCGCGAAAAAGGTCTTGGGACGTGAGAATGACATTTAATTCTGGTCTCCAGTAAAATGTCTTAAACGACATATATTTTGGACCGGAGGGAGTATTACATATTAGTGTATTACTAATACATACTTTCTTTCTTTTCTTTTTTCATAATTCTGTATTACTATATTACTGCATTACTAAACATAATTACAAGCATTTGCTTTCTTTTATTTTTTTCATATATTAAAATATATTGAATTAATTATATATTTAAATATATTATACATATTGTGGGTATTTAGTACAGGTATTGGAGCGGGTAAATACTATTCATACTCATATTCATACCCACATTTATATCCACACTTTACGAGTGCGGGTATCTCCATACCCGTAAAATACTCACAATGTGTGGGTAATATCCACCCATAATTATGAATACTGAACGGGTATCTATAGCCGCGGATGAAATTGCTATCCCTATTCAAGGTTCTGAGGAGTATTTATAGGAAATCCATAATTCTTTGCCCATCTCCCTGCAAACCTTCACCAACCAAAAATTTAAAAGTGAAGTAGTAACCTTCCAAAATGTAACTCTTAACTGTCTTCCTCTTTAATAGCTACGTCACTCGCTCAACAATCAATTGGACTTAAAAAAATCATTGTGTGCTGATTTAATTCCCTCTTCATTGCAAATGCAAGTATTTCATTGCATAGTGAATGTTTTCAAATATTAATACCGATCCAGATTTTTACGCAAATTTGCTTCATCATCTCCATTTCCACCTGCTTGCCTCATACCCAAGGGAAATGCCCAAACGTTTCAGAAGTTAGCTCGTAATCTCCAAATTACTCCGAATTTTCCAAAATATTTTTTCTTTTTTTTAAATCATTTATAATAATTTATCTTCTTTTTTAAAGGCGGAGGTGGAATAATTTATCTTTAATTTTAAAAGAAAAATATCTTTCATTTATTTAAGAGTTAATATTATTTTTGACACCTATACTAAAATATCATTTTAATTTGATACCTTTGCCAGTTTTTTGCCAGATTCAAACCATTTACTCTTGATATTGGTTAAATTTGGACACTAGGGCAGCCCAACAAATGACCCGTACAATTCATCTATCTATTGTCATAGAAAGCCACACCGTCATCTTTGCCACATTAGTATTTTGTATTTAAAACATAAAAAATTAGAAAAGAATCAGTAAAAATAAATTAACATATAAGAAATTCCATAAAAAATTAAAAAAGTTAGTAAAAAATAAATTTCTAGTATGAATTTTTTTCCCTTTTTTAGGATAGAAGAAGTACATGAAAGATAAGAGAAAGTACTACATGATGTTGCGGTTGGCCTGTTATGTTCTTCAATGGGCAAATCTGAGTTGGAAATAGAAACATCCACAATCATCCGTTATTCCTAAATCACCCTTTCAATTTCAACGCAGTATTTCTTTCTTTAATCATTTTTGTTTCTCTTTTATTTCACCAGTCACCTCACGGCCCTCAGCCTCACCACATCATAACAAAAAAGTGAAGAAAATAGAAAAAGGGCAGAGGATAGTCTTTCATTGCTTCGTTTCTTGTGTGCTCGTTTTTAAAGATCAATTTTTTGTTGCAACATCTTCAGCTCTCCTCGAGGTGTGTCTCAGTCGACGCTTTTTCTTCAGGGCTTGTCCCAAATTCCTGCTTTTTCTTTATTTATTTGTATCACTTTGCTCTTCTATTTTAGTAAAAATTGTAAGAACCGGAGGAGATTACTGTTGTTCTAAACCGTATGAACAACAATCCAGGACCGGAATCAATTCAGATTTGCATGAATTAAACGGAATGTGGAAGCGTACCTGACGATGATGCCATGTTCTTGACAAAATCCGGGAACGAAGGTCTTCTAGTGAATTGTTGCTTTAGGACCGGATGGGGAACCCGTTCTCTGTACCAACGTGCGTTTGTTTCTTATCAAACGTTGTAATAGAAGAACTGTAACTTAAATAGGCAACTTCCACCAAGGACCATATCCCAATTATTTAATTTATATTAATTACTAATTGACCCATCAGCAATTAGTAATTGACCTGAGATTCTGCACAATTACAGATTGTGCCCCCACACTGTATTAATTAGACAATTTGACCACTTAACTTTATTAGATCATTAAATTGGTCCAATAAACCTTATATTAACATTATACTATATGATTAAATATACTCAACATATGCGTCCATATGCTATAATGTATATATTACGGTACTAATGCACTAGTCCCGTTGTCCAAAATCCAACAATCTCCCACTTGGACAACTTGACAATGTGCGATCCTCATAGTACCAACCTTTAGTCATATAGGTATCTGTTAACTTCCCAAATGCTAGCATGATACCTGTCTAATTCAATCCGGTCTATTAGTTTCATCAATGCAAGAACCAAAGGAGCAGTCGTCGTAGTTCAAGCGACTAAATTCATGATGATTACGAGCACTAACTAATTAATGACATGGATCCAGTGTGCATGTGCATCATGGAAATTACATGTGAAATGATCTATACATGTTTATTTCTAACTGATCCTCTTTACTTTATGAGATCAAAAATTCAGAGCATATATTGAATAAAATCAATATCCATAAACTGTGAAATAACATAATACACAGTCAATACATCTATGAGTCACAAAAGTACAAACCAAACTCTCACTAATCTTAGGCATCTGAGCTAAGGACACCCATGCTAGATACATGGCCATGAAACGCAACAGGTGTCAATGCCTTTGTCAGCGGATCCGCAATCATTGCGTTTGTACCCAATAACTCAATACTAACTTGACCACTCTGAACTCTCTCCTTTACGGCAAGAAAATTGATGTCAATGTACTTAGACCTGGACGAACTCCGATTATTATTGGAGTACAGCACTGCAGCCCGGTTGTCACAAAAGATCCTCAAAGGTCTCTCAACGCCAGTGACAACTCGTAGTCCCTTAACCATATTTTGCAGCCAAATAGCATGACTGGATGCCTCGTAGCAAGCTACGAACTCTGCCTCTATAGTGGAAGAAGCGACGAGTGACTGTTTGGCACTCTTCCAAGAAATCGTTCCTCCAGCCAATAGAAAGACATATCTTGAAGTCGATCTCCGACTATCCTGGCACCAGCGAAATCAGAATCAGAATACCCGATGATCTCAAGCTGATCTGATTTCCTGTATGTGAGCATGTAGTCTTTCATTTTCAGTAGATACCGAAAGACTCTTTTGGCTGCAACCCAATGGTCCCTTCCGGGATTGCTCTAGTATCTCCCCAACATACCAACTATAAACGCAAGGTCCGGACGGGTGCAAACTTATGCATACATGATGCTACCTATAGCCGAAGCATATGGAACACCCTCCATGAACTTACGATCCAAATCTGTCTTAGGACACTAGTTAAGGCTGAATTTTTCTCCTTTGGAGACAGGAGTATCATGTGGTTTACAATTTTGCATGTTAAACCTCTTGAGAACTTTATCGATGTAACCCTTTTGTGACAACCCGAGGATACCCCATGAACGATCACGATGGATCTGTATTCCCAGCACAAAAGATGTTTCACCAAGGTCTTTCATCATAAAGTTATTTGAGAGAAAAGTCTTAGTATCCTGAAGAAACTTTACATCATTCGTAGCAAGAAAAATGTCATCCACATATAGCAATAGAAATACAAACCTACTCCCGCTAAACTTGTGGTATAGACAGTCCTCTACAGCGTTTACCTCAAAATCGTATGAAGTAATAACGCGATGGAACTTTAAGCACCATTGACGAGAAGCTTGCTTGAGCCCATAGATAGATTTCTTTAATCTGCAAGCCAATTGACTATCCTTGTTAGAGGATAAACCCTCTGGTTGCTTCATGTAGATTTCTTCCTCAAGAACCCCATTGAGAGAAGCAGTCTTTACATCCATTGGATGTAGCTCAAGATCAAAATATGCCACCAAGGCCATAATAGTCCTAAAGGAGTCCTTCGATGAAACTGGAGAAAAGGTCTCTTTATAGTCTATTCCTTCCTTTTGGGTGAATCCTTTCACAACAAGACGTGCTTTGTACCTCTCAATATTGCCTTGTGAATCCCGTTTGGTTTTGAAAACCCATTTACAACCAATCGGTTTCACATTCTTAGGCAATGGTACGAGCTCCCAAACGTCATTGTAGGCATGGATTGAAATTCATCCGCTATGGCCCGTATCCACTCTTGAGCATCAGAACAACTAATGGCCTCGGTGAAGGTAAGCGGGTCATCCTCCAAAGAGTCAATAGTCTCCTCATGTTCTTGTAGAAATACGATATAATCATCCGGAATTGCATTTCTTCTCACTCTAGTGGACCTCCTAAGTGGCATATCTACCTGGTTCTCAACCACTTAAGGGTGTTGAATTTGATCCGGTTGTGGATCTTTATGGACTTCCTGATGATTCTCAGGTATGACTTGTGGATCTTGTCCTGCAGGAGGATTAATAGTATCATTTCTTACCTGCTGAGGGACAAAGACAGGAATATGAACGATGAGCTCATCCTGACCCTCAGGAACTGCATGAAGAGGTATAACTAAATCTTCCTTAAAAACGACATTCGACCGTTTATCTTCCCCCCCAAAATCAACATCCTCAAAGAACTGGACATTTTCCGTCTCAAAAAAAGTTCGGGTAGTAGGTTTGTAAAACTTATACCCCCGTGACCTCTCCGGATATCCAACAAAATAACAACTAACAGTCCTTAAGTCCAATTTTCTTTCATCAAGCCTATAAGGCCTTGCCCTCTGCTGGACAACCCCAAACCTTTAAGTGCTTTAAGACAGGGTTTCTACCAGTCCATAACTCATATGGGGTTTTGTTAGTCGCTTGGAAGCAGTGAAAAGAGAATATCATCACTAGCGATCTCCATGGCTGCTATATAACTCTACATGGCCTCTACATAACTCTACGGATAACATATACTAGGGGTTGCTGATCGCTCTGTCTCACAAAATAGCTCTGCTTAACAAACTATGGATCTTTTTGCTCCCGCAATCTGCAAATAAGAAGAACCACTATGACAATCTACATTGACGAATTTATCACTCCATTGTCATTCAAGATTTCTATTATACATGTACAACATCTCATCAGTTCATACTCCAAAAGGAACTCAACTTCTGAAAAGGTATGAAAGTACGAAATTCGTTGAGGTTTAAGACTTGTCCTTGAGCATATACAAGAAACATCTATACATGTAGTGGGAAGAAAGAGCGGACCTATAATAATTATTGTAATCCAAAACTCAGATATCAGGAGACAATGAATACAGTGACAAGAAAAAGCACTTGTAGAGTGCGTCAAACAAAATCGTAACTCCTTATGCCACACACTGGCATCGTCTATATTCTAAGCTTAACTGTGAGGAGAGGCAATCAACTTAGTTAACAACAGTAACAGTTGTGAAATGAGACAATCCATACTCCAGATAGCACAATTCATTATGTTTACCTATTGTTAACCACAACAGAAGTAATAATAAGAAATCGTTCTCCAAGAAAATAAAGAAGAAACAAATTCATGATCCATCCAAAGACAAATCTTTAACTTCCCACAACATGAATTGCCCCCCAAAGCTAGGGAGAGTAAGAAGAATACCAACAATTGTATAAAAAGCACTGCTGGTTGAGACAAAGCAGATTTAGCAAACAACAAGCAAGAAACTAAACACCAAATTCATTAAGTCACATGAAAGATCACACAAACAGTTCCATAGTATTGTCTCGTAAACAAGAGAGAAGATTAATGGAGATAGAAGAGGAGTTTTTGTTGGATTTTGGACAACGGGACTAGTGCATTAGTACCGTAATATATACATTATAGCATATGGATGCATATGTTGAGTATATTTAATCATATAGTATAATGTTAATATGAGATTTATTGGACCAATTTAATGATCTAATAAAGTTAAGGGGTCCAATTGTCTAATTAATACAGTGTGGGGGCACAATCTGTAATTGTGCAGAATCCCGGGTTAATTACTAATTGCTGATGGGTCAATCAGTAATTAATATAAATTAAATAATTGGGATATGGTCCCTGGTGGAAGTTGCCTATTTAAGTTACAGTTCTTCTGTTACAACGTTTGATAAGAAACAAACGCACGTTGGTATAGAGAACGGGTTCCCCATTCAGCCCTGAAGCAACGATTCACCAGAAGACCTCTGTTCCTAGATTTTGCCAAGAACATGGCATCATCATCAGGTACGCTTCCGCATTCCGTTTAATTCATCCAAATCTGAATTGATTCCGATCCTGGATTGTTGTTCATACGGTTTATAACAACAATAATCTCCTCCGGTTCTTACAATTGGTAGCGGAGCAATTCAATTTTGATTTTGCATGAATTGCAAATATTTTATGATGCATGGTTGATTGATTTTGTCAAGCAATTTTGAAATCAATCAACAATTTCTTTTGTATTTGTAATTATTTACGCCTCTGATGTGCAAAAGCTTGCATACTTTATAATGTAATTATGTATGCCTCAGAACCCGTGTACAAGATTGCAAAAGTGCACATCACGTTATTACTGTAAAAGTGCAGAAACTTTTACGCAAAATTGATGCGCTTCTTGATGTGTACTTTAAATTGAATTTGGGATTGAATTTCTGATATTCTACAATTTTTGCACTTTTACCGTGATAACACCTCTGATGCGCCTTTGAATTTCTACACTTTTATTGTTTGCGCAAACAACAATTTCTGGATTATGCAATATTTTTGCGCAATTAATAATTCTATGAATTTTGCAATATTTTTGCGCAATTAATAATTCTATGGATTCCGCAACTTTATCAATTGCGCAATATTTTTTTGCGCATTGTTGATAAAGTTTAAGATTGGTTCATGTGCGGTTGATTTTCATGAATTGGGATATCATGAAAACCCGTGTCTGTTAACAATATCATGAATTGGGATATGTGTTGTTGATTTTCAAGTGTGGTATATAACCTCTACCATTAATTGCATACTTTAATTATTTTTGCAATTCTATGTATTGGTTCGGTTTGCCGGACTTAAAGTTGATTCAATTATTTTGAACATGAACATCATAAAGTTTAAGATGTTTGCCAGAGTTCAAAAATTAATTGATTTATGAAAGAAAGTTAAGGAAGCTTTTAAGCTTAGCTTGTTTTTCTAACTCGATTAATAGAAGTAGTAAAGTCACCAAAGTGACCTCTGCTACGGACATTACCGAGTTAGACATTTCAAGTGTGGTGTTCATAATTTCATGCGAATAGTTGTCGGCCCAAAGGAAGATGACTGTTTGGCAAAAATTATAAACACGATAGTGATGAATTCAAGCTTTATAGCTATTTAAGAGATTTATTGCAAGTGTTTGATCGGCCCAAAGGAAGATTAAACATTTAGCAAAATCAAGCTATAAAATTCACACTATGACAAGTTAATTAATTGTGAGTTGTGCTTTTAGTCCAAAGACTAAACACAATGTCATATAATTAATCTTTTGACTTAGTCAATGTGTTATTCATTAAGTTTATTCCTTTCATATTTTCACTAAAGTGAGCTAATTAAATGTTGTGTTCTTTCAAATATGAACTTAGCAAGCTCGGTATCTGCCAATTTGAACAGTGTACCACTGTTGTCTTCCAGTAACTTCAAGTTGTGGAAGAGAAAGGTAGAGACAACACTGTGCTGTATGAATAAGGATCTGGCGCTCTATAAGGATTTCCCTAAGGAACCAGGCCTCGAAAGTTCTGATAAGGAACTCCAGGCTTTCGAGGAATGGCAGCAATCAAACAGAGCTTGTCGTTTGGTCATACTCAGTGTTGTCCCTATGTCCATGCAGAGTTCACTAGATAAGGAAGAAAGTACCAGTAAGATCTTAGAGATCTTAGCCAGTCGCTACACCCATACGACGAAGGCCGAGATTAGTGATACCATTCGTAAATTCTCGACCATAAAGTACAAGGGTGATAGCGACATACGGGAGTATGTCTAAGAAATTATCAATCTGGCTGAGAAGTTGAAAGCACTTAAAGTTGATTTGCTTGATGATTATCTGGTGCATCATGTGCTTACTTCACTACCACCTCAGTACAGTCAATTTGAGGTGAGTTACAATTGTCAAGAGAATAAATGGACAATTGATCAGCTTACGGTTCAGCTGGTTTAGGAACAAGACAGATTAAGACATGCTAAGTTGGACAGTGCTCACCTAGCTACTACCTCTTCATCTGGTTTCAAGAAGAGGAAAGGCAAAGAGACTGCAGGGTCTGGTTCTCAGAAAAAATATAAGGGCTCAGATACTGAGCGTAAGGGACCAAAATATTTGTTCTGCAAGAAAGTAGGCCACTTGAAGAAGGACTGCGCTAAGTATATGGCTTGGCGTGAAAATAAAGGTATGTCCTTGTCTCTTGTTAGTACAAAATCCCTTCTTGCTTCTGTGCCTAAGAACACTTGGTGGTTAGATACAGGAACCACTAAACACATAAGTGTTTCTTTGCAGGGTTGTAGAGTGTACCGGAGGCCCATGGAAAATGAGAGACTTCTCTATATAGGTGCAAGTGACCCGGTAGTGGTTGAGGGCATTGCTACTATTGAACTAATTCTATGTACTGGTTATATATTAGAGTTAAAAGAGACCCTTTATGTACCGTCCTTTCGACGAAATCTGATTTCTATTTCTTTGTTGGACAAAGAAGGTTATGTTTTCAGATTTGGGAATAATAAAAGTCCCCTTTATTTTAACTCTATTTTGGCTGGAACCGGTACATTGATTGATTCTAACTTGTATTTATTGCATTCGGTTGACAACAATAATGAATGTTATGCTAGCGAGTCTAGAGGGGTTAAGCGTAAATTGCCAACTGAGGATTCATTCAGACTATGACACAGACGTTTAGGTCATATCTCTGCAAGGAGAATAGACCGACTCGTGTCAGATGGAATCCTTGAAGCACTCGATCACACAGACCAGCAGGTTTGTATTGAGTGCATAAAGGGCAAAACCACTAATAAGAGGAGGTTTGAGGCTGAGAGATGTATGGAAACTCTAAGACTGATACATATCGATATCTGTGGTCCATTTCCTACGGCATCCTAGAATGGTCAATGGTATTTTATCATGTTTATAGATGACTTCTCTCGTTACGGTTATTTGTACCTTTTAAAGGAAAAATCCGAGGCATTAGATGCTTTCAAGTCTTTTAAAGCCGAAGTTGATAATCAACTCGGAAAGGCTATTAAGGCTATCAGATCGGATTGTGGTGGTGAATACTACGGTCGATATGATGGATCAGGTGAACAGCGTCCTGGGCCATGTGCTCAATTTCTCGATGAGTGTGGGATAGTTCCACAGTACACCATGCCGAGGTCTCTGACCATGAATGGTGTAGCTGAAAGGAGGAACCGTACCCTTAAGGATATGGTGAGGAGTATGATTGCCAATACCACCTTACCTACGTCACTCTAGGGAGATGCCTTGAAAACTGCAGTCTAGCTAATCTACATTTCATCATGTCATTCATTCTCAGGTTCTTGTATTGCTCCTTATTGACTGCATGCTTTTGTCCTAGGGCATGAAACAATAACTAATGTTATTCTTGACGTGTCGTTACAGCTCAATTTCCAAACTTTATCGTACTCTTGTTCAGCTGATAAAACATTACTTGAGGGTCTACTTCTCAGATAATTAATCAGACATTCTAAGCTAGTGCTTTTTGAATATCATGCAGCTATATCACCATCCATTCTCTGTAGATAGCCAGAAGGTACTCGCTTTGGAAGAGAAGGGTATTGATTACACATCACACCATGTCAATCCTATAACCGGCAAGAATATGACGCCTCACTCTTTCGGATGAATCCAAGGGCAAAACTTCCTGTCTTTAAGAATGGCACCCATATCATTTTTAACACCGTTGAAAGAATCCAGTACGTCTCATATCCTTCCCTCCCCCCCACAATTTCTATCATATATGAGCAATGAAGCGTGTTTTGAAGGAATTCCAAACTTAAATGATCCCTCATGCCATCTTTCTATTGCTATGTTTGCTTTGATTTCATAGCTGGATTCAAATGCTTGGTTAAATCTGCTTCAGCATTGGATTCAAAGATTTTTGTCAAGTTCAAGCCATTAGTCACCGGTACAAAATATAAGTGGATAAAGTTATTGGTAGGTACATAGAAAGAATTTCAGTGGTCTCTTCTGGTGCTGATGAGACGTCTTTTAGCCACAAAGAGGTTGTGGAATGGATGCAAAAGATACAAGTGTGGAACCCCAAGTACTTCACTCTTGCCCATATACCTGAGAACTACCGCCTATCTGTTTCCAAATTCATTAGACGAGTAGTCATAGCTCGGATGGCTGAATCTCCTGATCTGGCCAGTGCTTACCACCGTAAGCTAAAAGAGGCATATGAAACAGAAGACAAACTGAAAAATCCAGAAGTAGTGAAACGAAGCAAATTACATCTTATTATGGCAGATGTTATGCTTATCCCAATATTGGCTCGGTTAGTGCTCTTGGAGCTGGAAGATGAGTACATTAGCAGTAGGCGAAGCATTTCCAAGTACTGGGTAATGGTGCAGCAAAGACCTAGTTACAAAAAAGTGATTGGAAAGTATTACAATGGCTGGAGAAGGTACACAACACTGATAAAAACATGGTGCTTTGTTCGGTTTCGTAGTCTGCTGAGGAAATATTGAGTCAAAGAGCTTTTTGTACGGTTGGGTTTAGTTGAAACCAATGTTGTATATTTAACTTCCAATATTTTTTGTTTTTGGTTTTAGGAAAGAAAAAAAAATGTTTGGATATTGCAAGGCCAAAACTCAGTCTTTACCAAATGTTTGGAAGATGCTCTTAAAACTCAGTTGAGAGATTTTAAAACCAATTAGGCTTTTGTGGTTTGTGGAAATCGGGGATTGTAATTACCTTTCGTTAAAATCAGTTGGTTGAAAATTGAAATTAATCATTAAATAATTATTTTAAATATTAAAAAAGAGTCAAATAAAAAAATATTACTTTTTTCGTTCCTCACTTTTCATTTTTTATAATAATCAAGATAATTATTAAGTTACAATTATTATATAATTTTTTACTAAATTACATTTATTAATTATGAACCATTTGTCTTTAATTATAAAAAGGAATTATTAATTATAAAAAATAATCTTAAAAATTGAAATATGATAATTAAATAGGAACAATATTTTTTGAAAAAATAACTTTTTTCAGTTGAGAGATTTTAAAACCAATTAGGCTTTTGTGGTTTGTGGAAATTGGGGATTGTAATTACCTTGTTCGTTGAAATTAGTTGGTTGAAAATTGAAATTAATCATTAAATAATTATTTTAAATATTGAAAAAGAGTGAAATAAAAAATATTACTTTTTTCGTTCCTCACTTTTCATTTTTTACAATACTCAAAATAATCATTAGGTTACAATTATTATATAATTTTTTACTAAACTACCTTTATTAATTATGAACCATTTGTTTTTAATTATAAAAAGGAACAATTAATTCTAAAAAAAATCTTAAAAATTAAAATATGACAATTAAATAGGAACAATATTTTTTGAAAAAAACAACAACTAAAAAGGAATGGAAGGAGTAATAATAATGGTAAATCCAATCATACAATTTTAATTACAAAACTTAATCATTTACAATGGATCTTATTAAAATCATTAAAAAAATTGGTAATGTAAACCTTAATTGGACAAAATTTTAAAATATGTGAAAAATTAAGATTCAAATTCACTCAATTTATCAAAATTGTTTAATCTCCATCTCCCTACTAATAAATATTCATATTTAGTCCTCCTATTTATGGGTTGTTTTACATCTCTCCCGTTAAAATCGCTTACGTCACTAAATAAGACAGTGTTACGGTGTGAATAAAATAATATAAATCCACTTAAGCCACATCAGACGCGTTGTTTGCGTGTAATCACGCGCTGTAGTGAGTACACTTTCTTTTTTCACTTCGTCTTCCTCGTAAAAACACCATCCAGACTTCCTTTTTATGTTTTAAAAATAAAATATTCGTCCCTTTTTCTTTTGCCGTATCCTCAGATCCGCCACCCTCGGCTCCTGCACTAACTTCTTCGTCGTCGTCGGGATCTAAATTCTCTTTTTACCAGATGGGCTAAGCCATGATTTCGTCCACATGAACATCATACACTGAAAAACTAGTTGGATCTATAACTATCCATAGTAGACTGGAAAAGAAAATCCCCAGTAACTAGCTACTTTAAAATCGGTAAAACTACACGAACACTGGAAACAAAAACTAAAAATTAAAATATAAAATTTCAGTAATTAGATCTAACCATGTATGCTTATTTGTTGAATTAATTAATGGGTATGATGAAATTCATCCTTTTTTTTCTCTTCAATTACCTTGGAATCTGGATTCTGAAGTAACAAAAATGTGAGAAAAAAACTAGATTTTCACGAAAGCATGTTGTGAGGTTCCCCTTTGGGGTTAAGGTTCTATTTGGAAAGCTCTTTCCCAAGTAGAAAAAGTCAAGCAATGGTGTTTGGTAACACCATTGCTCACTGGGCTTCTCAAGAAGCCCAGTTCTACTCAAGGCACAAACAAGCAGCTGCACGGACCGGAGCAAATTGCTCCAGTGCAGCTGCGTTTGTACTTTTTTTCCTTTTTTTTTTTTTTCATTTTAATTTCCTTTTTTTTACTTTATACAATAGAATAAAATAAATTAAAAACTAGCACAATAAAATCTCCATCTCAAGATAAGTAATTCTAGATCCACTTTTCCTATTTTTATTAATTTTTAAAAAATGGGTTTTATACACTTTATGGTCATTTTACATTCCAACCATAGTTTTAACCGCAATTATTACCAAACACCATAAAACAACTTCTCGTTTCCCACCGCACTTTTCCAGAAGTACTTTCCACACAGCACTTTTCCAGAATCACTTTTCCAACTAGAACCGGAACGCCAAACAAGCACTTAGTGGTATTGGATCTGTACTATTTGATAAATTAATTCATGCGTATCTTTTCAATTATTCTGGAATCTGGAATAACAAAAACATGAGAAAAACCTTGATTTTCTTAAATCGGATCTGCAAGTACCGTTCCAACACAAGACTTTGATTCTTGATTGAAAAAAGTTCTGGATCTACATCATTTCATCATCCCATCTATTTTATAAGAAAAAAAAATCAGTGATTTTTATGAGGGATTGTTAAAAACATGGATGGAAAGGAATCCGGCAGAGGAAGAGGACGATTTTTTTCTAATTTTATTTTATAAACTTATTTATCATTATCTAGTACTTTTAAGCATAATTATTAACTAATAGTTTTTTTATCTATGTCAGCTCCACATCATTTATTTTCTTCTTCGTTTCTTCTTATTCCAAAACAACTGTTTTTCTTCTTCTTTATGTCTTTTACGCTTATTTCAAAACGATTGTTCTTCTTCTTAGTCTTCTACGAAGAGAAGAGAGTTGTTTTTGCTATTTGACAGGTGGGTCATCCTCGTCTTCCTCCTCGTTCTCATTCTCGTCTTCATTCTTCTTCTCGATGTCGTTTGAAGTCGTCCAGTCAAATAATTTTTTTTTGTTTTCGCGTTTGTCAGATTATATTTCGTCTCTCGACGAGGCGCTAGTGAAATATGCTTCTCAAAGGCTTCCCGATGTATCGAAAGCTGTTTCGGAGCTAACTGTTCTGAAAGGTGTTGGTCGGGCGAGTGCCTTTGTTGTGTTGACAATCGACTGCGAAAGAGTATATATTGAAGTTATCTGTTATTTGTTGATGAATTGTGTACTAAAGCTAAGGTGAGTATATTTTTTATTGTTACTAAAGGTCAAAACTTTATGCACTATTAACTACATTCAATGCCCTTTCTTGAAACTACATCTCATTCTTTGAGTTTTGATTTTTACATTCCTATAATTGTGTTTGGCACCTCATTTTACAAGAGATGAAAGGTTAGACTAAGGCGCCAACCACATGTTTGTAAAAAAGCCTCAACAAACCAAACAACCTCTCCCCTACTCATGTAAGTTAGTTATGATATGTTGTTTACCATGCAAACATCGATGACCACCTTCTATTAATTAAAATTATATTGTTATAAAAGGACTTTGTTGATAACACACAAATGGTCAGTTTAGATGATCAGCTCATGTCTAGTTGACTAGGATGCATTTTTCACTTACTAGATGTGTGTTATCGTGATCCATATTTAATACGAGTTTGATTATCTTCAATTTTGTTGCAAATAATTCTGAGTGAACTAGTAGAGCTTCTCAGTCAGAGTTGTCTGGAAGGTTATTCCAGGTGGTGATGGGGAAGGTCCTTTATCGAGTTTTATCTTGAGTTGCTCGACATTGACTTTGGATTTTCTAGTGATGATGGCTTGAACTGAACTGATGTGTATTCTTTTACTGTTGCAGTGTTAGTTTTTTCTGATGTTATGATGTTACTTATGATGATACAATAGCACATTATGTCTTGTTGGCAAAGTATGGTTTCCCAAAAGAAAGTTATATTAGCACATTGATATGATTGTCCGCAAAAAAGTACCATCAAATCAGTATAGGCCTTTGTTAAATCTAAATGGAATATAACATATCTTCTTCTTTCTTAATGCGAGATGAAACTAGCAGTTTCTTTCATCTAAGGTGGAATTGCTGATGTTTGTGTTGTTTCTATTCCTATCCTATTTCTGGTTACAGAACTTTTACAGAGTACGATCAGATAACTGTTGATCACACACTATTCTAGTTGTTGTCTTGGCCAGAGCTGCTTCTATCTTGAGATCTCTTTCTCACTGTAAAGCTTTCTGATACCTCATAAAAGCCATCGGCTTCATTCCCTTCTTCACGGTGGTCTTTCCTGTTTATTATCGCTCGTCTCCACTCCATTTTCTTAACATTGGATTGGCAACAATAGTTATTTGTATTCCCATCGCATGATTCGAGATGACAAAAAACACCATACCACCAACCTAAATGATCAAAATGTATGCACGTAAGTAGTTCATCATTGCATGACCAATCTAATATCGTAAACTGTCCAAATTCAGATTCAAGACTTCAATGAACAAAGACCAAAACATGGCTCTAGCAAAATAGTGTTGTTGAATTTGGTGATCACTTCAAGCAAGAAACCCTGCCAAGCATAAATTGAAAATCCAGCCAAGCATAAATTGAAAATCCAGCCAAAAAGGTTATCACATGAAAACCATGATTAACAAAAAAAACCCAAAAGAGGAAGGACGGTGTCAATGACCAAAACACCAGAAACACCAAAGATTAGGAAGAAAATCACTTACTATAAGTCACAAACTCTTAATCTCAACACATAAACAATGGATGGCGTGCTGCTTTGCCAATTTATCGGTGAGGTGAGGGTGAGGGTTCTGGTAGGGAGAGGCGAGTCGACGGTGTGGGTTTTATGCGGTCTGTGGTAGTGCGGCATGAGGGGGTCGGAGAAGAAGGAGACGACGAGGGTGAGGGTGAGGGTTCTGGATGTCTGTTGAGAATGAAACGGTGATTTCATTTTCTTTCTTCGCACTGTTTAGCATTGTTCTAAGTAAATTTTAAAAAAATTGATAACAAGTATTAATATAATTGTAATATGGATCCTACGTGTCACAAACTACCCTATTTTGATAATTAAGTTTAAAACAACCCTATTTTGAGAATAAAGATTTCTAATTGACATATTTTGGTACAAAACTCGGGTGTTCCGGGGATGACATGTCACGGGGATGACATGCCAAAGGTGTGACATGTCATACCCCAACCAATAAAAAAGTGACACCTGTATTATTTTTTTACACCTCACTTCCCCTTTCCCTTTCCCTCTCCTCTCGTCTCCTCTCCTCTTCTTCACTATCTCCGTGTTGTTCATCAAGACCTCCCTTCTCCCCCCTCCACACCCGCAGTCAACTCTCCCACCACCACATCCGCCGCCGCCGCCTCCATCCGCAACCGCCTAGCGGTCACATCCTTTCACTTATCTCCTCTTTCAATCTAGGGTTTTTGGTTTCAACCTCAACCCAGCAACCATGATAAGTCTAGGGTTTTTAGGATATCCAAGTTGTCGCCAAACATACCGCATAAACATACCTAGTTTACTATTTTAGCTGTTAGATGTTATTGTTTCTGGGTTTATTCTCGGCGACGGTAAAATGGATTTTAGACTTTGCTTCAGCACTTTAGACTTCTTTTAACATTCCTTTGTGTTACCTATTTTAAAGAAATCAAGCTTCTTGTTACTGGGTTTGTTGTATACATGGTATAATTGATACTGGGTTTATGTCAGTTACCAATGAGTTAGTTGGTTCCTTCAACACTTTACGATTCAGCGATGAGTTAATTGATGCTGGGTTTTATGCTTGTAACTTTTGCCAAATTTTGATTCCTTTTACGTATTGAAAATTAAAGACAGAGCAAGTAAGGTAGATTTCGGAGGAATTTGTTTTGTTTTGAAGATTAATTAATCGTTGTCTTTGAAACTGATTTTCCCTTTTTCCAAATATTGCTCCTGCTGTATGGGGTTCTCTACTCTTCTCTTTCCGTCTGTTAATTCATGACTAGACCACCAAAATATGCAGTATGCTTAACTTTGAGGAAGCATCTTTGGTTTGTTTGTATGGTCATCATAAATATTTTGTCTTCTTTACAGAGGATGGAGGCGTCATATAGGAGTTTGACAAGTAAAGCCAGCAGTTCCTCGTCGTGCCATTGTTTTACCTCTGCAGATTCCTTGTTTTACTGATTTGCAAATGGGTTCATCTATTACAAATGGAGCTCAAGCTGCAAAGTGAAACTGAATGGGGGGGCTTAAGCTCCAAAGTGAAACCGAATAGGGCTCAAGCCAATAGTTTGTCCTGCAGGAACTGGAAAGCTTGCCAAAAGGGTTTGTTTTAAATAAGAGGAAGAAGAAGAATAAGGAACGGGAGTGAAGATTTTATTTTTCTTTCTGCAATTAAGAGTTAACCATTAACACCACAACTTAACTGGTGGAATGAGGTTTAGAAATTAAAAAGATAAACTTCGAATTAGTATTTCTAGTCTCATTTTTTCAATTCAAATACATAGGTAAACTGTACATCAGCACTCAATATCTATATATTTTCTTCGTATCAGTCTCCTCGTGTGCCTCATTTTTCCGACTACTTTTCAGTTCTCCTAGCATAATTTGCTATATTATCTAGGCTCGAATGCTGGACCTCCTTATCAAATACTCCCTCCGTCTTTTAAAGGAAGACGCCCGCACTGTTCATACGCATATCGAGGAGGCCGGATGACGTACTATTTGACCCCAAAAAATTTCGATTTTTTTCTCGGACGTACGTTAAGGATTAACCTACATTCGAAAAAAAGTACGAAATTTTTTGGGGTCAAATAGTGCGTCATCTGACCTCCTCGATATGCGTATCTATAGTGCGGGCGTCTTCCTTTAAAAGAAAGAGGGAGTATCAACCAACCACAACCAGCACGACCTAGCATTAGTTATCAGAACCCAACTGCTTTGACAGGACTAGTTTTTGCAGAACTCAGCTACTGAAATTTGCCTCAGGTCTCATCTCTAGATCAACCAGAAAAATAGATAAACCTAAGCAATAAAAAGTCCTCTACATTATTACATCACAAAGTCATCACCTACACTTTTTCTTTTTTCAATGGAGGTAAACAACATTGGTTGGGGTATGACATGTCACACTTTTGACATGTCATCCCAGAACACCCTATAATTTCTCGAGGAAGAGAGGGTGGAAAGAAGAAGGAACTCTTTTTTTGTACAGTTTTTTTTACAGAAGAAATATACACGTGACTACTTTCTATTGGATGGCTATGACAACTCGCTGGTTTGAGCTGTACTACACGGATGGTGCTTGGTAGCCACCCGGGTGGCCAGAACACAGTGTCCATACCCATGCATAATTGCCCCTAAGAAAGTCCCAAACCCATCTCCGTTTCTTCAAACGGATGACTGGAGAAAACCCATCTCCGTTTCTTCAAACGGAAGACTGGAGAGAGCTGCCCTGTCAACTGACAGTATGCCTTTGTGCCCCAAATCCGGTCGTGTAGTGACATACTGAATGCATGTTTCTTGGAAGTGATTTTATCCTCTTTTCTAGCCTTTTCGGGGGCATGATTCTGCTATTTTACCCATATTTCCATCTTTATTGCAGATCAGCGCCAAAAGGAGAAAAATAGCAAAAAAATGCATTTTTGAAGTAATTCTTGAGATTTTAAGCTTTAAGGCCTAGAAGATCAGAATATTGGCGAGCCCTCAACGCTAGCCAAACTAGTGAGTAGCCTCCTGCCCCTGACGCATCCATATTAGATCAAGATCGAAAGCCAAAGAGAGGAATATTCGAAGATCCGCATGGGATTTCATGCATTTCTAGAAGATGTCAGGCGCTCACAGAGATTCCAGAATATTCCCCTTGAAGGACATGTGCTGTCACTCTCTCCCCTTAGCTGGATTTTTGTCCTCTTGTGGGCTGGACACTATATATACCTTTAGTTTTAGGGTTTTAGGCATCATATCTCATTTTTTGTTTTAAGCAACCACCTCTTAGGTTTCTTTTCTAGGAATTTATTCCTCCCTTTTGTTGGAGCAGCCGCCACCATTAACTCTTTTTCAAACCGGAGCTTTTAAGCTCCGACTGGTATTTATTAAGCTTTCATTTCCTTTCTTGTCTCTTTACTTTTATGTTATTTATTAGATTTGTTTTTATTACTTGTTAGCATGAGCGGCTAAGCTCATCTTCTTAGTAAAGGGTGTTTCAAGGGTTGCAAGGATTAGTTAAGAGGCCTAAATGTGATTAATATATTCTTATTGTTTGTATTTGCTTGTCTGTCATTATCGTGCCCTCAACACCTTTTTAGCAGTGACAGTGTGGGGAGGTGTCTGGGAGGATGACGAAGTGTCTAGGTTACCTCTTTAGCAGTGATAGTGTGGGGAGGAGCCTGGGAGGATGGCGAGGTGTCTAGGTCATCTCTTTAGCAGTGACAGTGTGGGGAGGTGATAGACCCTTATAGCATGTCTACGACATGAGAATAGAATATCCTTGAGCCAATAATTATCTAGCCCTAGATGCAACCTAAGAATACCCATTTGCTAAGATCTCGTCTCTTCTAAATTAATAAATTCGTTTATAATCTTTCTTGTCATCTTGCCCTCAACTGCTCTTTACTTTCATGCCCTTGATTATTGTTTATTTTCATGCCCTTGATTTATGCTCTTAATTAATTGTCTTGTTAGCAACCAACTCTGTGATTGATCTTTTAGGTCAATCGACCAAACCCCCCTTTAAGTTACTGTTCCATTTGGCTGCATTTATCCATTGTCATACATATTTTAGTGAGCTTTTTATCCTTCAATCTCTGTGGTTTGACCCTGTCTTGCCCTTTACATATTTTAACTGTGCAATTAGGCATCAGAAAATTAGTATATTTGAGTGACGATCAAATTTTGGCGCCGTTGCCAAGGATTGAACGAAACTAATTTCTCTCTTTTATTTGTATGACCAGGAGATCTGCACCAAGACATCGATCTTCCATCGTGCCCTCGACGACGAAGAGTTTGTCTACCCCAAGATACCCAATATGGCAGATCCACCGCCTCCACCCAATCATCAGACCATTGAAGACCTCAATGCTGCTCCCGAGGCACCCAGTAGTTGTATTGTCTGGCCTATTGTCCCTTATGACTGGATGCTCAAGTCTGTTGTTATGCTTCATCTTCCCCTCTTCCGTGGGCTTGCCCAAGAAAACCCTCATCGTCACCTTCAACAATTGCACTCTATTTGTGAGGCCATGAAGCCAATCAATGTCAGTATTGAACACGCCAAGTTCCGTGCCCTCGACTGGTTCTATGACCTTCCTCTTAGATCTATCAACTCTTGGGCAGAAATGTCAAGGGCCTTCACGGACAAGTATTATCCAGCGTCCATGGCCATGATTAATCGCAAGAAATTGGTCTCTATTCTTCAAAAGGATACGGAGGATCTCGATCAATATTATGAATGCTTCAAGAGGATGCAAGCCTCATGCCCTTCCCACAACCTCACCGAGCATGCCCTCATCCAATATTTTTGTGAAGGTTTGAGGGCCCATGACAAGGCCTTACTAAATGCCGCAAGTGGCGGTTCTCTTTGTGCCCTCACAGCAACCGCTGCCAAAGCTACCATTGAGCTCATGGCAAAGAATGTCACCCCTGCAAGTAGCAACAACGATCAAAGCGCCCAAGTAGCTGCAATGCAAAATCAGTTGACTACTATCACAGGTATGCTGCAGAATATGGCAGCAGGACAACCTGTCCAGGGCAAGACCTGCCAGATTTGCAATTTTATGGATCATGCCACGGATGCCTGTCCTTTTATTCCTGAAGAAATTCAAGTCAATGTCGTGGGTAACTACAACCAGACTCCATATGACCATAATTACGATCAAGTGTGGCGACATTCCAATTTCAGTGGGGCAAACAACCCGCAGGTGTCTTGCCCTAGACAGCCACCCCAGCAGAATCAGTATGGAAATCACCCTCCTCCCTTCAACATGCAGAACTTTATGCCCCTGCCTAGTTACCACAACAATCAGTACCAACATCAACCTCCTCAAGGTTAGACCTTCACTGTCCCGCCGGTTGATGAAGCACCTCATCTCAAGAATTGTTGCGGATTTGCAAAAGCAAATGAGTATCATGGCTGCCGAAATGAAAGAATTGAAGAATGGGGGCAGACTTCCTAGGCAAACAGAGGCCAACCCAAAGCACAGTGTGTGCACTATGACTCTTTGCAGTGGTTATGTCTTACCCCCTCAAGAGAATCTAGGCCTCGACATTAAAAAATCCTCCTCAGAGCATCTAGGCCTCGACACCGAACAAACTGTCTTGCCCGAGCCTGAGCCCAAGACAGAAGAAAAGCAACTTCTAGCAAAGAAACCCAAAGTTGATGATGTCATGGTAGACCACATCCGATCTCCAAGAGGCTCCCCAAAAAAGAATGATGAGCCAGACGAGTTCACTCAAGAATACATTCATAAAATCCTTGAGTCGTCTTTCCCTCAAAGGCTAGTCAGCTCTAAGAAGCATGATGAGGACCATGAGATTTTTGAGATGTTTAACAAAGTGCAAGTTAACATCCCTTTGCTGCAGGCTATTAAAAATGTTCCTCGTTATGCTAATTTTTTGAAATTTTGGTGTGCTAACAAATGTAACATGGTAGGTGTGAAAAATATTTGTGTAGGTACGAATGTCTCGGCCGCAATCAAGTGAAAGCTACCAACGAAGTGCAAGGATAAAGGTATGTTCTCCATCCCATGTAAAATCGGTACTACTGATATTGGTAGAGCTATGTGTGATTCTGGTGCAGGTATCGACGTCATGCCCTTGACGATATACAACAGTCTAGGCCTTGGGCCCCTCAAGCCCACCGGGACCACGATTCAACTAGCTGACAAATCCGTCATCCATCCCAAGGGGGTCGTTGAGGACGTCTTGGTCCAAGTTGGTGATTTTATATACCCAGCCGACTTTTACGTGATTGATATGGAGAATGGGCATTCTATCAAGGCCTCAAACATACTCCTGAGCAGACCATTCCTTAGGACAACAAAAGCCAAGATCGACGTCCATGACGCCTCTATTACTCTTGAGTTCGACGGCGAGACCATCAAGTTCAATATGCTTAAGGATATGCATAACCCTACTGAGTTCTCTAGTGTTAATTTTGTTGATATCATTGATCCTATTGTTGAGAAAGTTTCTCACTTGCATTCTGATGATTTTCAACATCTTGCCCTTGACAGGAGTATTCCGCCCACCATGCTAGACACCTTCGCTTTGACACTTGTGACTTCAGAGCACTCAATTATTGATGTTATTAACCCTATTGTTACACAAGTTTCCGATCTTAACGCTGACACCTTTGCACATTGTGCCCTCGACAGGAACATCACTACTAATGCACTGGCAGAGGTTGTGGTACACCCATCCAAGCCTTCTGATCTCCCTACTACTAATTCAGTGTCTGCCCCTTCTTTTTTGCAGGCCCCTAAGTTGGAGTTGAAGATCTTGCCCTTGCACCTCAAGTACGCCTACCTTGGCGAGCATGACACACTCCCGGTGATCATCTCTAGTAAGCTCGATCCTACTACGGAGCGCGAGTTAATTTCCAAACTAAAAGGATACCGCGAAGCCCTTGGATGGACAGTCGTCGAGGTCAAGACGCTCTCACCAGCCCTAGGCACTCCTCAACTAGCTTCGATAGCCTTCATACCCACTCATCTTGTCCCCAAAACCATGGCAGCGACTCCAGCTATCGCCACTACATTGACCAGCGAGGGCATGGCGCCTAATGCCAATCCAGCTCCACATCCTGCCCACGACATGAGCAAAGAGCAAGACTAACACTCCTCATGATACGTTGCTCTCTTCTAAGACCTTTGCTAATGGACAACATGTTTTACTCTACAAATCTCGACTTAGGCTCTTTTCCAGAAAAGTGAAGCATAAGTGGACTGGCCCTTACCTTGTCAAGAAGGTGTATGATCATAGTGTGGTTGCGATTCAGAGTATGGACACGGGCCTCATTTCCAAAGTGCATGACCACAGATTGGAGTTGTTCCATGAAGGTTTCCACCCCCTCATGGCGGAGCCACCAGATTAAGTGTGATTTGAACAACCAGCGTCACGCCCTCGACGTTAACAGAGGCAACTCGTGGGAGACACTCCACATTTCTTCTCTTCTTATTTCTGATGTAGTTCTTATTTTATTTTTTTTCAGAACTTTTGTGTGTTTAAGTGTCCTTCTTGCATTGAGGACAATGCGCTACCTAAGTGTGGGGAGGGATTTATTTGTGTTTATTATTGTTTGTTTGTAAGCTTAATTTTCCGCTTGTTGCATGATTGCATGTTTTTATTCTGTGTATTATGTGTATTAAGGGGTTGGAGATGTATGTCACTACATGAGGTGTTTTCAATTTTGTTAATGCTCGAGGGCGAGCATTGGGCAGTGTGAGGATGTTTGATAGCATGTTTCTTGGACGTAATTTTATCCTCTTTTCTAGCCTTTTCGGGGGCATGATTCTGCTATTTGACCCATATTTCCATCTTTATTCCAGATCAGCGCCAAAAGGAGAAAAAGAGCGAAAAGATGCGTTTTTGAAGTAATTCTTGGGATTTCAAGCTTCAAGGCCTAGAAGATCAAAATGTCGGTGAGCCCTCAAAGCTAGCCAGACCAGCGAGCAGTCTCGTGCCCATGATGCATCTACATCAGATCAAGATCGAAAGCCAAAGAGAGGAATATTCGAAGATCCGCACGGGATTCCATGCGTTTTTAGAAGATGTCAGGAGCTCCTAGAGATTCCAGAATATTCCCCTTGAAGGACATGTGCTGTCACTCTCTCCCCTTAGCTGAATTTTTGTCCTCTTGTAGGCTGGACACTATATATACCTTTAGTTTTAGGGTTTTACGCATCATATCTCATTTTTAGTTTTAGGCAGCCGCCTGTTAGGTTTCTTTTCTAGGAATTTATTCCTCCCTTTTGTTGGAGCAGCTGCCACCATTAACTCTTCTTCAAACTGAAGCTTTTAAGCTCCGGCCGGTATTTATTAAGCTTTCATTTCCTTTCTTGTCTCTTTACTTCTATGTTATTTATTAGATTTATTTTTATTACTTGTTAGCATGAGCGGCTAAGCTCATCTTCTTAGTAAAGGGTGTTTCAAGGGTTGCAAGGATTAGTTAAGAGGCCTAAATGTGTTTAATATATTCTTATTGTTTGTATGTGCTTGTCTATCATTATCGTGCCCTCAACACCTATTTAGCAGTGACAGTGTGGGGAGGTGTCTGGCAGGATGACGAAGTGTCTAGGTTACCTCTTTAGCAATGACAGTGTGGGGAGGAGCCTGGGAGGATGGCGAGGTCTCTAGGTCATCTCTTTAGCAGTGACAGTGTGGAGAGGTGATAGACCCCTATAGCATGTCTACGGCATGAGAATAGAATATCCTTGAGCCAATGATTATCTAGCCCTAGATGCAACCAATGATTATCTTCGTTTATAATCTTTCTTGTCATCTTGCCCTCAACTGCTCTTTACTTTCATGCCCTTGATTATTGTTTATTTTCATGCCCTTGATTTATGCTCTTAATTAATTGTCTTGTTAGCAACCAACTCTGTGATTGATCTTTTAGCGACCAACCCCCCCCCCCCCCCCTTTAAGTTACTGTTCTATTTGGCTGCATTTATCCATTGTCATACATATTTTAGTGAGCTTTTTATCCTTCAATCTCTGTGGTTCGACCCTGTCTTGCCCTTTACACATTTTAACTGTGCAATTAGGCATCAGAAAATTAGTATATTTGAGTGACGATCACATACGATCATGCACGAACAACGGTGGTATGGCTTAAGGATACGTGTTAAGAAAGGTCCCAAACCCATCTCCGTTTCTTCAAACGGACGACTGGAGAAAACCCATCTACGTTTCTTCAAACGGATGACTTGGGAGAGCTGCCCTGTTAGCTGATGGTATGCCTTTGTTGCCCAGATCCGGTCGTACATTGACATACGATCATGCACAGACAAATGGTGGTATGGCTTAAGGATACGCGTTAAGAAAGGTCTTAAAGCCATCTCCGTTCCCTCAAACGGACGACTGGAGAAAAGCCATCTCCATTTCCTCAAACGGATGACTGGAGAAAAGCCATCTCCGTTTCCTCAAACGGACAACTAGAGAAAAGCCATCTATGTTTCCTTAAACAGACTACTCTAAAATCTTAAAAGAACACCTTTTGATCTACAAATGAAGAAACAAAAAACACAAAAAATAGTACTTGTGGGAGGGAGCCATCATCATCATCATCCTCATCAATAGAAGAGAAAGGAATTTCCCTAATAGCATCGGTGACAGAAGTCAATTCAAAAGAAGACGCCCTCATCCCTTCCAAGCAGCACTCCAACATAGCCTTTTGATTCTTCAACATGTTAATAACAACATGGATATGAGAAACAGAAATAGCGGCCTAAGAAACCACCACAAGAGCATCATCATCCTCTTCAATTGTCATATCCCGCAGAGACACTAGCGGATTGAGCGAACACTCCAACCGACTAATATCATGAGAAATCCTAACCAGCATGCGCTCTACAACAGCAGCGTCCGCCACCACATTACGCTTCACAGACGTAACATCAGAAATGAGATAATCTTCTGTCAAATCATCCATGATGAGAGAGAAAAATATATGAATATCAGAAAAATGGAGAAAGACGTAAGCCAAATGAGAAATCAGAGGAGAGAAAGGGCCAATTTATAGGCATACATGCGCCGCCTCGAGAAGCTAACCAAGCAAAACGACGCAACAGTCATAAAGACAACCATTGGGAAAACGCGAGAAGCCATACAATGGTCAAATGACATTTAATGCGCCATCAGCCATTTCAGATTCATTTCAAAAAATCAAGCGAACAAGAAAGGGGAAAACTAAGGAGTTTAATACAAAATTACAGTCAAAATTCGACCAAGTTCAGTCAAACGGAAAATTACAAAGACAGAAGAAGAGAAGAAGCTAAGAATCGATAGGCGACGGAGGCTAAGCAGGTGGCTCTCCTTCGGGGCATACGGGTTGATCAGACGACTCTCCTTCAAGCGACGCAGGATGAGCACGGCCACTCGTCTCATCAAACTTGCCGAGATCTATGGCAGAAAGACTCCTATCGGCATAGTCGATCACCTTTGTCAGCTCGAAGCCAGGGCCGCTATAACACTTAGAAAAGGCCAGTAGCATTGTATCGACGACTTGATCCTGAAACCAACCCATCTTCTGAGGGACTCGACTCAACTCCGATAGAGACCTCTCAGAAGCCGCCACCGCCTCAGCAGTCTTTCCCCTCTCTAGGGTCATCTCCGATTGAAGCCTTTCATTCTCCTTGATCAAGTCCTCCAATCGGCCTCTATCGCTATCTCTCTCCCGCTTCAAGGCAACCAACTCCTCATGAACACCTGAAATCTCAGCAGCCTTCGCCTTGGCATTTTCTACCTCCGTACGAAGGACCCCTAAATCTGCCTCTATGCGATCACTTTCAGCCTGAACTCCATCTGTGGTGGCCCGAGTGTTACCATGCTCCGCCTTCTCCCTCTCCAAGTCATCCAACAACAACTTCATCTTCTCGACCGAATTGTCTTGCAAACATCAAAGCTGACAAAAGGCAGAGAAAACACTGGCCTAAGCTTCGGCATGTTGACGACCGAGAGACATTGTCCGAAAATGCTCTCTCTCAAAATCAAGACCAACCATCGATCCAAAATAAACCGATAGCGGAAGATCGCCTGCTGAAGGATTGGCCACTCCCAACGCCGGAAGGCCTCTCTACGCCAGGTCCCTCAGGTTCAAGAGATGGGTGATGGGACCATCAGGGCCAACATAAGAGAGACTAACATCCAGGTTCAGCGATGGGCCTTGTAAATTCTCGTCCAAGAGCTGAATTTCGGTAAGAGGAGGAACAGGCTTAAAATGCAGGCGCGAAGGTGCCGGAATCGAAGCAGACGGATCCAAAGAATGACCACCGATAACCCCCCACAAAAGAAGCGCTAGGTGGCGATGGCCAACTGGAGGTGGACACCCTCCTTGGCACTAGTTGAGGAGATGGAGCGTCAGGAGGAGTTCTTTCTAATGCCACCCCCACAAAAGTGGTACGAGGAGATCGGACACTTGTACATCATCATCAGATGATGATGGGCTGGAGCTCCTCCCTCTTGATCGGCGTCCCAAAAAGCTCCGTGATAGTTGGAGAAGTAGCCCTTCCTCCCGAAGAACTCTCTTCCTCCCTCTTCCGTTTGTTGTTGATCAATTGGGCAACCTTGTCGGCCACATTAGAAATAACTCTCCTGGCAGGAGGCGAAGAAGATAGCGGTGTGACCGAAGGCTCTTCTAGAGGAGTCACATAGTAACTAATGGGGAGCGCCAGAAAAGCTAAAAAACCTGTCAGCGACGGCCCGGTAGCCTTCGTAACTGGCTCATGCTCATCGAAAAAATCCAACGCCCTCTCAGACTGCTCGGATATACCACGGTTGATAGCCTTGTCCGATTCTCCTGAGGAAGGGGTAACCAAAACCCGCTTGGCAGAAACGGTAGTCCCCTTGCGAAGTGTCCGTTGTTTCTTTGGAGGGGCAGGCTCTTCTATTCGGAGGGGAGGAGCCCCCGCGATAGTCTATTTCTGCCTTTGAAGAGGCACGTCAGGACTGTCTTCTCGGAGGGGAGGAGTTCCTGCAGCAGTCTCCTTCCGCCTTTGGAGAGCCACGTCAGGACTGTCTTCTCTCGGGGTCTTTAAAGCCTCGCTATCGGTTTCTTCCCCCTCGGTAGCATCTACAAGAACGAAAGAACAATCAGAACAGACTAACAAAACCAAGAGACAAGAAAGAAAGAAACTCACCAAGGCCGCATTTGTCAAGCGGTAGACCAGTAGCAAACAACCGCGTATTAAATGGCTTTTTGACAACAAGAAGGAGCCTGCTAATCGAAGCAAGATCGCCATCCGACAGTTTAGTCGACATCGTCTTTGTCCAAACTGTATCACTGATGTGACGATTGAACCCAAACCTCCATGTGGGCGATGGCAGTTCGAGGATAAAAAAATAGTTTTTCCAATTCTTTATCAAAGAATCAAACTTTTGGAAGTGCCACGTGAGTGGCATCACCGACGGATCAGAACTTCGGGGATGGATAGTAACCAAACCTCTCTGAAGGCTCAATTGAAAGAAATGCCTAAGGAGCTCGAGGCTAGGAGTCAGAATGTCGTTCTCCTCACACACCTGAATAAAGGCATAGATGCTAGCCCATGAGTTCGGTAGGATCTGCGCCGGATTCAGATCAAACTCCTGCAACATGCGAAAAACCAGAGAATGCAACGGAAGGCGAAACCCATACTGAAACATCCATGTATATAACACACGGTCGTTCCTGGAGAAATGAGTATTCAGCCTAACCACCGAGCCCGCAAGACAGACCGTGTAAATATCAGGCAAAATCCCCCCAACTCATAATGATCTTTTCTGATAATGAGGAGATGTGGTCTTCTCTGATAATGAGGAAATGATAATCTTCTCTAATAATGAGGAGATGTGGTCTTCTCTAATAATGAGGAAATGATGATCTTCTCAGATAATGAGGAAATGTGGTCTTCTCTGATAATGAGGAAATGATGATCTTCTCAAATAATGAGGAAATGTGGCATTCTCTGATCATGAGGAAATGATAATCTTCTCTGATAGTGAGGATGTTGATTTGGTCAGACACCTCACGAAGATGTGATTGCTACTTCGGGCATGGCACGATAACCTTTCGTTCTCCATTCCTATGCTAATTGGTCTTGTTTGGTGGAAATTGATGATGAGGGAAAGACGATGGTTTTCTCGCCGAGATCCATCTAATAGCGTGAGATTCCACGAAAACTTCTTCCATATCTTTATCCTACAAGTAGGGAGAAGCAAACATGAAGTAGTAACGTCCAATCCATAATGGGCAAAAAAGAAAAGAGCAAATGATATATGTGAGAAGATGTCAAATTTATTCCCACACTATCTTAAGGCTTGCCCCCAAGCGTTTGTATATATAAAAAAATCATTTTCCTTATCAAGAGACAATTATATCGATTTAAGCATTTTTGGAGAAAAATGTCATCCAAATCTTGTCATATAAGCAGGCTTGATACATAGCCTAAAAAAAGCATCTACATCTTGCCTAGGAGATAACAACCTCAAAGACAAGACTTTCCCACAACATGTAGTCGTAAGCAGTCCTCACCGAATATTAGTGTTTGTACTTACTCTTAGAAACAAGGCTAAGTGTTTACACTTATAAAAAAATGCAATAAACATAGCACAAAAATCAAATTTGCAATGTCAATCCGAGTGAAAGATGCACATGCATGGGCATTCTAATAATTTAGAGAACTTTGCGAGGGAGAAAAAAAAGGAGGAATCTGTAGAAGAAAAGGAAAAGTCTATTTTTTCTGAAAAAAGGTCTTAGTGAGTTTGCGCTCGACGACTAATTGCAACGAGAGCAATGCTTGACGATTTGATTGCGGCGAGGAAGAAGCGCGATAATCAATGTTCGATGATTGGTTGCGGTGAGGGCGAAGCGTACAAATTCTTGAATCTTTGCTGGAGATGCTCCTTCTGGATCGTTTTGAAGGCAAAGTGCCCTAGTTCCTGAATCTTTACTGGGATGCTTTTACTCGATTTTTTGTTGGCCTTGGGCCCTTTTTCCGTGCTTGCTTCGGCTTTTGTTGTGTTCTTGGAACACCTTTGTTTCTTTTGAGTTTTTTTTCCTTTTCTTTCCTCTTTTCTCTTTCCTTATTTATTCTCTCTTTTTTTTTCCTTTTTTTCTTTTTGTATACAAATAGTAGGCAAGCATGGCTTCTATCTCTTCTCTGCTCTGGTCTTGGGCGACGACCTTCGATTCTTACTTTCTTCGGCCTTCTTTTGACGCTGATTGTCAGGGGCCCCTAAGGGTTTCCTTGTCATTCCCATGTTCGATGTGTATTTTCAACTCCAGTTTGTGGTCCCAGTCGAGCACTACTCACTTGGTTAGGAAAAATAAAAGACTTTTGGGTGGTTGATAGAATCGGACAATGGTGTACAAAGATATGTGTTTGATTGGCAAAAAGTTAAAAAAATGAAAAATGTGGAAGAAGAACAAAAGCAAAGTCCAATGTCAATTTACTGTTATCCCATGTCTAATGGTGTATGTACCCAGGATATTATGCAAATTTAACTAATGCCAGTTTATGCATTTGAAAATCGCAACATCTCGAAGAATGGCCATTAAGTTCTTGAATAGTGTTCTAGACGTAGATGGCCTCCTAGATGACCGGACAATGACTTCTTGCTAGAAATTGAATGCACAATCTTCTTCTATAGATTCCATCTTAGAAACAATTGAGCCTTTTCTGGGCTTGGACAGGTTGCCAAGGAAATATGAGTTCAGAATGAACTTTGAGACTGGTTGTTGGCAATGCAAGATGCGTTGATTTCCATTTAAAGTCAGCACTTAGTGGTCCTCAAATTAGAGGATTGATCTTCGCAGTATGGTCATCGTGTCTGTACACGGATGGAGAGCTCGCAGTGAGTGGTTTATGCGTGATCAAATTCAAAATATGAAAATATTTAACCATGGTTGAATTTTGAGTTTACAGTTGGGAGCCCTGTAGGGCGTAAATGTTGTTATAGCACAGAACGCCTTAAGTATGTTGATTGGGACTCCTATTGCTGTGATGATTTTGATGCAAGGGTAGGATGGACGCAAAAAGCTCATTGTTTGCCAAGTATTGCTCTCTATGCTTTGCCCCCAGTAAAATGTGCTTTGACTTTTTCCAACACCTTCTTTTAGTCGTCATTTCACTCACTTGCCCCCAAGTTTATAAGTCTCACCGCATCTAAAATAAAAAGGGGAATTACATAGGAAATACAGAGGAAAAGATATCCCAAGATCTTCAATTTAAAATTAACAAACAAAAAGATAGAAATATTGAAAAGAACACGTGGGTTCCCTCCCACGAAATGCCCCTGTTTATAGTCGTAGGCTCGACTATATACCAAAGGATTGTAGGCATCACCACTGAATGAGTAGGTAGGATGGGTCCCTTATGGGCCGGGAGAATGATCATTCAAGAGCTGGTAGGAGTAGAGCTGGCGGTCGTGCTAGGTCCTTCGGCTAGCTCTTCAAAAGCGAACCGTCCGCATTTGATTAATTGCCTAACCTTTCCTTTAAAGGCCAAACAATCTTCTAGAGTGTGACGCTGAGCTCCAACATGGTACTCACATGTAACACTAAGATCGTACCACTCTGGGTAAGGAGGTTGTACTGGTGGAGTTGGGATGGGCGTAATTTTCCCAGCCGCTAAGAGATGCTCATAAACCTCCCTTACGGGGACGAAAAAAAATGACTGCGGCTCTCGGTCCCCATGATCACTTTGTTTATTTTGATCGCTCGGGTTATTTGGTGGGTTGCCTAGTGGTGTGAAAGGTTGTTTGTGACCAGGTAGGTGGGAGACCAAGCTAACGTCTCTCTTCATGTTAAGTGCTCTCTGAGGTGCTGCCTCTAGCGCGGAAACGGCGATTCTTCCGGACTTAAGTCCTTGCTCAACTCTTTAGGCTACTAGGACCATGTCAGAGAAGCTACTCGATGGATTGGAGATAAGATAGGTGTAGTAAGGAGTCCTGAAGGTGTTCATAAAAATTGACAAGAGCTCTTTGTCACTTAGCGGAGGAGAAATCCTAGCAGCTAGTTCTCTCCACCTTTGAGCATAAGTTTTCACCGATTCGTCGGTCCTCTTCTCTAGACCCTGCAGATCATAACGGTCCGGTGCAACTTCCAAGTTGAACTTATATTGTTTAAAGAAGGTGTCGGATAAATTCCTCCAAGTCTTGATTTTAAATCTGTCCAGACTCATGTACCAAGTCAAGGCGTACTTAGCCAAACTTTCTCTAAACAAGTGGATCAAGAAAGGTTCATTCTGTATCACCTCGGCCATTTTGTTGCAGTAGATTTTGAGGTGGGTTTTGGGGTATTCAATCCCAGTATACTTCTCAAATTCTAGGATCTTGAACTTCAGAGACATCACGATTCCTGGTACTATGCACATGTCGGCGGGACCCATAGGATCAAAGGGATATGTACCTTCGATAACCCTTAATCTTTCTTCAAATAGGCCCAACCTATCACTACCTGGCTCTTCTGTTTTAATGACGTTAAGACCAACGACTGGCGAACATCCGAAAGAGAATTGTGGTTGAGTCTGATTACCACCTAGAAGCTGTATTTTCGACAATTCAGGACTTACAACTTGAGTAGAGCGACCCTATGGTGAGGGGTAATATTGGGACTCTGAGTGGACCTGAGTCTCGTCATTCTTAAGAGTGAGATTAGCCAGAGAAGGATTAAGAGGCACACTACTTGGGGCGCTTGCACTTTGTCTGAATGCAGTTTTCGTACTAGCGGGGGCGGCGATCGCAGAACTAATGAAAGGATCCTGCCACTGCAAGTGAACTCCAGCTACGGTAGGTGGCTAGGACACAGAGGGACTTGCAACACTAGACCCCGTTGGATGGAAGAGCGGTGGGTAAAAATCGAGCGGATAATCTTAGGTTAGTCCTTCCCTTTCCTCATCAAAAGTAGGTGGCCTTTCATCTAGTTTCTTTTCAGTTTCCAGGGCTCGTTCTGTAGCGGTCCGAATTTGTTCTTCTAGTTCTGCTATCCTTGCTTCTGATATCTTAGCCTGCTCTGCCATTTTTCGTGTTTGAAGTCTAGTTACGGGGAGCCCGTGGGAATAGTTCGCTTTTTAGGAGCTATCGTTAACCTGAAAAATAGACAAGTGAAAGGAAATCTTTGCGGGAAAATAAAAACAAAGTTCAAGTGTTAGTAAATTGAATGGATGAAGTTTTAATAATCCTAAGTTTTTAATTTACACGTGTATCGCAAAGATTATAATTTCTAAAATTCGTATGAACAATGTACGATAAAAGCAGAATAAATCGCAAGGAATATGAAAATCGTAGAGACAGGATAATCAAAGCAATAATAAAGCAGATATATGATTATGATGCACATGCTGGGGCTCTGACTTTGACTATTTCTAACAAGCTGAAAAGTTCCCGGACGATACCATAGAAGTGGTCCCTCAGTAAATGATCGTAGAGCGTCAACTGATCCCTTAACGGAATCAGGCCACTTTTTAATCATTTAGGGGTTCTAGTTCGAGTTAGGGATCGTGAAAGCTTACCAAGGCGTGGGCCCTAGGACTTCAGTACTACCAATCCTAATCTTATTTGGAAATGGCCCGACTGTAGGGCATTATGCATGAAATGCGTATGATAGTTTATCAAAGTGAGTAACAAATAGCAATCACGAAAGCAATTTATAAAAGTTAGTAAATAATAAAAAAAAACAAACACCTCAAAAATAAAGAAAAACCGGCTTCGACCCTAAGTCCCCAGTGAAGTCACCAAACTATCGCACCCCCTTTTCGATTTTACGCGAACAGGTTCGGGACGGATGCGGAGCATAAAAGGATGCCTCGCATAATGCAAATGAAGTCGCCACCCTATTTATTTCTAGGTTTAGGGAACCTAAAGTCATGGCATAAAAATAAAAAGCTAAGACAAAAAGGGTTTAAACCCGAGAACAACGGTTCGGGGTCGATTTATGGACTAGGGAACGTGTTAGGCACCCGAGTCACATCCAAAAAGGTTACTGGTAAAAAGGAAAGAGGTGTTTAAATAAAACATTTAGAAGCACGTAATTGGCCCTTAGAGGAATTCGCTGCTTTCATTTTCGTTGGGTCGGGACTGTTCGGGATTGATCGGAACAGATTTTTCTTTAACAGGATTGTTACCGTTTATCTTTGCTAAAGCATGCATCCTTTATTATCATTGGGCCATGCATGATTAAATTAATTACTAAGTGATTTTATCATGCATAACTATTAAAGTACCAATTTAATGAATGTAAAAAATAAACCGAGGTGTGGGATCTAAGCCACCAAAACACATGTATTAATATGAGCATAAATAAAAGCAATTAATCATGGCATTTAAAGATGAGCGATTTAAACAAGTTATTCATGCGAGATTGATTTTAATTCTAACGATGCTAATGTCATGCATACAAACATATATATGCGGAAATCATTGAATAAATAAGAGGGATAAGAAAAGTGTACTTTCGAGCGTGTACTTGATTTTTACCTTTTGATTGCAGTGGCTAGAGAGAGTGAGAAAATGGAGAGTGAGAGTGAATTTTGGTGCCTTTATTTCGTTGATAGTTGAGGGGTATTTATAGGCGAGGGTTTGGCGTTGGTTTGAGCTTGTGTGGCTAAGGATTAATGGAAGGTTCTTGATGGGAGGTTTGTAATGATGATTTAACATCGACGACGGATTTGCAGGGATATTTTGGAGTCAGTTACGCCAAGAACCGCATAGGAGAAATGATGCATGGTCTTGATTTATCTTGGCCGTTGATCTTTGTTGACTTTGCTTGGTTAACAAATCAATGGTGGATGATGAAGGGCATGCACAATTCAATTATTTGGTTCGAGAAAATGGTACGAGCGAACTCGTTCGAAATGAATAAAAGCCCGAACCAAAAAATACTAAAATATAAGATAAATAGTACACAATAAATAAATAAAAAGTTCAATTTAAGGTCCAAATTTACTCGCTCGGAATTGATAAAAGTTCAAGTGAAAGATAAATGCTATAGCAAAGTAATTTGAATGAAACAAAACAAAATGACGCGAAAGAACATAATAGTAGATAATTTTCAATTAAACAAAGAAAGCGTTCGATCTATAGTCTGGGGAATCTTGCTCGGGACTAATAGAAGTTCGAGCGAAAAGATAGTAAAAATACAAAAAAAACTAAAATGACACGGAATGGAGTGAAATATTAAAATAAAAAGCCAAAGATCGAAAATCGGTAGAAATTTGACTAAGACGGGCTGATAGTGTGATAAACGGTAAAAATGCTAAAAAGTTGTGACAAAAATCAAAATTCGGGTAGCAACACAAGTGAAATAAGTTAAACAATGGTTCGAAATTAACTCAAAAAAGTAAGCAATTAGACGAAACAAAACAACAAATTAACTTGAAACAGATGCAACAATTTGACTGAATTGAAAGCAACAATTGATTGAAAATAAAACAAAGGCAATTGATTAAATGAAAACAGTGGTAGAAATGCAATAATTAAATAACTTGAAAGCAGCAGTTGATTGAAAGCAAATAAAAGCGCTTAAACCTGGTTGATGAGCAATTCAGCGAGTGTGAGAATTTAGAGAGCAAAAGTGCGTGAATTGGTGCCCCCTATTTCATTGTGAGGAGGGCTCTATTTATTGGGGAAGTTTGGAGTTGGTTGACCATGAGCTGGTTGTCGACGAGGCGCGATGACGAGGCCAAATCGATGATGAAAGCACGTCGACAAGGCTGGTGTCACGCCATGCATTAATGGTTGCCTTAATGAGATGGGAAAGGTTGACGTTGGGTGGTCGATGATGGCTTGTGTGATGATGAACGAACGTCGGCAAGGTGATGAAGCACACAACTCTATTTTTATGGTCTGCATTAATGCGTTAATGTGCTGGACTCGAGACGAGTAAGATATTTTCGGTTCGAGCTAACGGCACGAGAAATCTCATTTAAAACCGATAGAAACTCGAGCGAAAAAACTTAAAATACAAATGAAAAATACGACAGGACATACGATAAAATAAATTAATAAATAGTAAATAAACGAGAATGTTCGATCTATGGTCCGCTTGGAACTGACAGAAGTTCGAACGAGAAAAATGGTAAAAACACAGAAAGAGAGGAAATAAAAGGAAATGGCACGAAAATAATAATGAATACAAAACGGCCGATATTAAAAGGTTAATAATATGACGAATGATAACAAAATCAAAAAATGACAAAAATGTCAAAAATCGGGTTGCAACACCAAGGTAGGCGTACTTGAGGTGCGAGGGAAAGCTCTTCAACTCCAACTTAGGGGCCTGCAAAAGAGAAGTGGCAGGCGCTGAATTAGTAGTAGGGAGATCATAGGGCTTAGAGGGGCATACCGCCGGTTCACAGGTGGCTAGAGCAGCAGTGACGTCCTTCAAGCCAGAAGATGCCATGATGTGCGTTTCAGCCTCTACTGGTGCATCGGTAGTGGTGTTCCTGTCAAGGGCAAGCTGTAGAGAGTTATCAGCGTTAACATCAAAAACTTGTGTAATAATAGGGTCAACAACATCAACAAAGTTCACACTAGAAAGTTCAGTGGGGTATCTCATGGCATCTAGCATGTTGAACTTAATGATCTCCCCATCGAATTCCAGTGAGATCGTGGCATCATGGACATCGATTTTCGCTCTTGTAGTCCTGAGGAAAGGTCATCCAAGGAGCATGTCTAAGGCCTTGGCAAATTGTCCATCCTCCACGTCAATCACGTAGAAGTCAACTAGTTAGATGACATATCCAACCTATACCAAAACGTCCTCAATAACACCTTCGGGGTGAATGACAGATCGGTCGGCTAGTTGTATTACAACCCGGGTGTTTTTGAGGGGTCCAAGACCAAGACTGTTGTATATCGTCAAGGGTATGATGTTGATACCTGCACCAGAATCTTACATTTGTTAGTGCACAAAGACTTCAAAATTTTGGCATAATGAGGAACGTTCTTAATCGCCTGCAATAAAGGAATGTTAACATGAACCTTACTAAACATATCAAATATTTCCCGATCCTCCTTATCCTTCTTGGCTTTGACCAACCATTGAGGAAAAGGAGGCTCCAGTATCTTACTAATACACTCCTCTATAAATTCAGGATCCTTGGAAAATTTATCCCGCCATTTACGCCAGTGTGATTGGCAGATTCTCTTTTGAGATCCATTTGAGGAGCGAACTCGTGTCTCCTGTTCAACTTCTGTATCGAGATCCTGCTGAGTAGGTTCAGGTATAGGTAGTTCAGCATCAAGATCTTGGTGTGTATGGATGCATGAAGGCGACGGAGTACCACTACATGGAGAGATGGTGCAGACTTGTACTAGATTGGGCTCTGATTGAGCCTTAATTGCAGTAGTTTTTACCACTTTATCTCTCACAATTTTGAATGGTATGCTATTGATTCCGGTACGAATCATTTGAATATTGTAGGAGACAGCCTAAGAGAGGTGGCAGATAGAAAAGGAGCAGAATTGGGCATAATTCTGGCAGAATTAGAATAGGCTGGTTAATGGCAGCTTTCTTGGCCAAGGCAAGAGCAGAAATCTTTCTGGACCAAGACAGACTCACTTGGTTACGCCTACTTGGAGATACCTTCAGAGTAGACAACGGATCAAATCCCCGATGATTGGAGCGTTTATTACGGAATAATTGAGGATACGCTCTGCTGATCCTAATCTGATAATATTTCCATGTGAGGATAAGAGCAATCAAAATACAATTTAAAGTTAATTAGGATTTTAATTTCCCTTATTCCCGCCTACTTTCGAGGAAGAGAGAACTTTATATACTCTTCCTAGGGTTTTGAGAAAGAGGCGGCTCCATCTTTGATTTTGGAACCTTCACTACATTCTATATACATTTTCGCTCCTTTGGAAACGAAGGATATTCCAACATTTCTAATACATTATTATTTGCTTTTCAATTATGTGTATGAATAGCTAAGCACCATTTTCTTAGTAGAGGCAATAAGGCATGAGCGTGAATATGCATGAGACCTAATCGTTCTTATTAATCTTTACATCTGCATTTAATTGATCTCGTGATTATTCTTTACGTGTTTTCTGGTTGGTTTTAGAAATAGCTAATCTAGAATTGAACAGATCTCACAACATTCATTCCTCTTGGTTATGGATTATCGACCAAGAAGATCGAACTAGACTCCTACGCGCTACTGGGTGTATCCAGGAAATGGTAGGGGGAAAGGTTAAAAAGATCCAGTCCCGACTGATACCCGAGGATACTAGTGTGGAGTTGTCTTCCCTTATTCGATCATCTACCAACTCGATAAACCCTTTAACCAGCAAGGTGCTGATGGGTAAGGCATCATCTCTAAGCGTACCTAAGGAGGTGTTGATGCAGGAGGGAAGTAGGGGTCATAAGCGTACCTTGATCCTATAGCAACTCTATGGATTGAAGATGAATATCTCTGAGTCGATGATTGCATATCTTATCTCATAGCCGCCAGCTTTTACTAGAAATTCTTCTCATATCAGATCTCCATTCCCGAATCAATCTTCTTGACCAAGGATATCATTCTTGACCAAGAAAGTCTTACGCTCTATTTACTTTTTAGTTCTAGTTCTATCACAAACACCCACACCTCACCTAAGTGTTATTCGGTCATTATAACTTCACACAAAAAATTATACCATTGCTCCCTGTGGATCGATCCTCTTACTGCTATCTACAAGAAATTTATTCTTAGTAGCGAGTTGTAACTCTTATATTTATTTTTGATGGGTTCGACGCCGGTCAGGCTCTGTTTGAGATGGGAGACTCCATAGGTTTTTCAGCTCCTTGATTTCTGCATCCATATACCCTAAATGTTTTTGTAAGTCCAAAATAACATTATTGAGTCTACTAACCTCATCCGTAGGGGGCAAAGGTGATGTTGGGTGCTGAAAGTGCTGAAGGTTGAACGGTGGCCAAGATTTATTTGGGTGCTGGTATTGCTGCGGTGACTGACTAGGTCCTGACGGTTGCGGATTATTGGACCAACTTAGGTTAGGATGACACCAACCCTGGTTATAGTTGTTGGTATAAGGCTCAAACTACCATGAGGCTCCGTTATAATTACTAACTACATTAACTTGGAATTCATCAGGGGCATGCGTCGGTTCATCTCCGGTTGCATCTAGGCCTAGTCAGTCATTGGTGTAGTATTCCACTCCTGGTTCATAGGCGTGCTATAGGGGCCAGGTACGTTTAGGACCCCTGCTTTCCTTCGTACGAGAAGCTACCCCATGGTACATTTATGGGATAACCTTGACGCTCTACCATCCTCCAAGGTACGTTTATGGAGACAATACTCAGAGGCCCATTAAGGAGAGGAAAGACACACCTAGGGCGAGACACTCAGTACGTTCGAGGCACTACCTTAGTTTGTTTCTTGACCTAGTCGAATTGGACCAGTTCGACGTGATGACTCCGAGCTAGTTGTCTACTTTACTCTGTAGCCTCACTTTAGCTATTACTACAAAGATGACTGTAATTACCTAGGTTTAATTAATAATTGATCAAGCTTCTAATTAATCCTAGATAAATTGACAAGATAATGACAAGCAAGCAAATACAAACATAAAGTTTATTAAGCTCGATTTGACCTCTTAACTATCCTAAGCAACCTTTGAATTACCTTTGCTAAGAAGGGAGAGCTTAGCCGCTCATGCTAATAGTAAAGCAAATAAAGAAATTAAATTGCATAGTTAAAAAGGAAGAAGATGTAAAAACTCTTGAATATTACCGGCCGGAGCTAAAGCTCCAGTTTATTACAAAAGCTAGAAAATGCTGGAGGCGGAAATAGGGAAAACTCCTCTTTGAAAGTGGAAGAAAGTCTGGTGGAAAAAGCTCCCGAACCTTAAAATCCTAGAGTCTTATAGGGAAATTACAAAATAAGGAAATTCTAAAAATAGAAAATATAAAAAGGAGAAATCCTGAATCTAAGAGAATTACATAAAATGGAAATAGATCTTCTGTTTGAATAGAGGATCGCGGGAATGAAAGGCAGAATCAGCTGGAGATCCTCTTCGGGAGTTTCTTTTTGTGCGTCGGAATTGTAATCATCTGCAGACACTCGGTAGCTAGGCCTAGACGATTAGCAGCTAGGCCTTGACGCTTGATGTTCCAGCAGAAATCCATCCAAGAAGCGTATATTTCTGCATCTTTCTCTTCTCTAGTCCAGATCTGTAAAAAGGATAGAAACAGGGATAATTTAGTAGTATCATGCTCAAAATTGGACTAAGAACGAAGAGAAAAACTTGCACAAAACACACACTATCAGCATCTTATGATGGAATGCAACAGAAGAAGGAAGAAAAGCAGCAGAGGATCATTTAGACCAGTTTCCTAGCCAAGAGATAATCTACTCAAGAACTAACAATTCTAGGCCCAGAAGGAGTCTTGGCCGCATTCTTGGCCAAGATAGTGACCAAGAAAGCAGCCACGCGAACTTGATTTATAGAAAAAAGAGAAAACACACTTTTACACCATGGAGGCCTCAACTTTTGGGATTTGGTTTATTTTTTCTCTAGAATAAAAGATATGATTTATCCAATAGATAAAATCGATAAGTTGAGAGATTTTAGGGATTTAAAAAAAGAGAAAAGACAGAAGTGTGATTGGATTAGTTCAACCAACACATGGATAGAGTTCTTAACCTTCTCAAACTCTATTTTACTGCAGATTTCGATCAAGAGAAAACCAGATACCAGTTTGTAGTAAAACCCTTACGATATTTTATTTGTATTTTGATTTTTTAAAGATAATTAAGGAGGCAAACTCTATTTAAGCTTCCTAGATCTTTTGAGAGAGGAGTCTCTCCTTTTCTAGTTTTTTCTTCTCCAATTCTGAATATATTCTACTTCTGCCGTTGAAGATGCAGGATTTTAATTTTGTCCAATTAATTTTATTATTTTCTTTAATTTTCTTGTCTATTTCTAACTAAACTTTCTCGTTCCTAGTAAGAGCAGTAGAGTTATGGTTCTTGATGTATCATGAGATCTAATTGTTTTTATAATTCTTACGCTTGTATTCATAAGTTTTCTATATAAACAAATCACTATTCATGTTAGGTTTTGATCTGATCAATCCAAGTCCTAATCAGAGTGCAAGTTACTATTTTGCCACATGCTTGCACTAGAAATTAGGTCCCCAACTCTCAAGTTAACATCCCTTGAGTCTATCATTTATACCACCACATCTAGCCGACCAATAGGGAGCCATTTGTCGTGCCATAAGGAGATATCCACTATGTTCCTGACTCTTCATTTATAACCCTCTTTGAGTTGTTCAAAAATCCATATGACCCCCTTCCAAGTGTGAGACGTTTTCTTCGATATTTCATGATCAAACATGGCTTTATCTTTAAGGTACTTGGCTCGCAATATCTCAACCCATAGCTTGGTGCTTCCTGAAACAAGCTTCCAAATGAGCTTGCCAAACATGGCTATGTTGTTTTCTCTTACTCCATTAATACCCAATCCACCTTTTTGCTTAGGTAATGTTGTAGTTTCCAAGTTCACTAAATATAGCCCTCTATCCCCTTTTGAATTTGACCAAAGGAAACCTATAACAACCTTCTTATCTATGTCATCACAAACACCCCAAGGAAGACAATAGATTGCATAGAATAAAGTGGGATGGTGGTTAGAGTAGTTTGCACCAATGTTTGCGGCCAAGTTTTAGAGCTTAGATGTCTAACTTGCAAGCCGAGCACTAAGCTTTTATATGACATGATTAAAAGAATTCTGAATAACCCTTCTTCTAGATAAAGGAATACTAAGATAACGACCTAAGTCCCTATGGTATCTAAGAGGCGTTTTCGCTACGAGAAAGAGAAACCAATCTCCCAAAATGCCCGAGATTTCAGGGGATGAATTTACATACCCGAATATCTCCTGAACTCCTCCATTGTGTTTCGCCTAACAACAACTTGTTGTTAGCTAGCCTTGGAGAAGAAGAGCACATTGATAACATGTTATTTATATATATTTGACACCTATTTTTTGTCCATTTTAGACCTAGATACTATTGTTTAGTGTCTATTTCCTTCCTTTAGTGGGTTGCAGAGGGTTGCAGAGAAGGATGAGAAATTAAGAATTAATTGAAATTTGAAATTGATTGGAATTAAGAATTAATTGAAATTGGAATTGATTGGAATTAAGAATTGATCGGAGAGAATGGAGGATTGTAAAAAGGATGTAATTTATTTTAATAAATAAATAATAAAATAGTTGAGGCATTAATTAATAATATTAAAAGTTAAAGATGCTGAAAATAAATTGGAAACTTTTAGATTTAAAAAGAAAAAGAAAGAAAGGATGGAATTGTATTATTTTTATATATTTTAATAATTAATTATAGTATTTTTTTGAATTTTTTAAATGAAATATATTAATTTTCTGTATTTTTAAAATTAATTACAGTATTTTTTTGGATTTTTTAAATTAATACATTATTTTTTTGAATTTTTTAAATTAATTATGTTATTTTTCGAAATTTTTTAAATTAATTATATTGTTTTACAAAAAATGAAAATAAAAACAATTTTTTTTTTTTGCAACTGGCTAACCTGAGTCACATTTAACGATCCGTTAATCAAACTAACGGAATGGACCCATGATGCGTTGACTTTAAATCCAGGAGATGTCGAATAAAAAATTAATAGTTAAGGAGAGGTGTTTATTTTTCGCAATAGTTCAGGAAGTTTTATACTATTGACCCTAAAAAAAAAAGCACACGGCAGAAGCAGCAACTTAACGTTATTTGTAAACAGAGAGTAGTCACTACCCAACAGAAACCCGCCCCTTCCCACCAACCCCAGAAGGAACAAGACAGAGAAATGGACCGCACCGGCACCACCACCAGTGCCACCACCTCCAAGTACACAGGCAAGCAGCCGATGGCGGTGGACATAGAGGCGATGTCGGAGACCCCCCACCGTGCCTCCCACCACCGCCGGGCTCACTCCGACACCTCTTTCCGCTTTGACGACCTCCTCCTCTTTGACCCTTCAGACCTTGACCTCTCCTCTCTCGACCTGCCTCCGACACCTACGCCGCTGCGTCCCATCCCCGTTGATTCCCCTTCTGTCTCCGAGGATTCTGCTTCCGCCGGCGCTCCTGCCCCCAGACCCAAGCCCATCGCCCACCACTTCCGGAGCTTGTCCGTTGACTCTGACTTCTTCGACGGATTGGGTCTTGCCTCTGGCGGTGGTGGAAAAGAGGTCACCGTTGCAGTGCCTGGAGAGAAGAGGGCGTTCCATCGGCATAGCAGTTCTATGGATGGGTCCAGCAGTTTTGAAGTGGAGTCGCTCATGGTGGATGGGGTAAAGAAAGCCATGGCCCCTGATAGGCTTGCTGAGCTCTCTTTGATTGATCCCAAGAGAGCCAAAAGGTGTCAGCGAACACTCTCCTCCTGATCCTCTTTCTTTCGAAAACTATTTTCATATGCATTCACGCCATCACCTATTCTTTTGATATTGGTAGGATTCTGGCGAACAGGCAATCTGCTGCACGGTCAAAGGAGAGGAAAATACGATACACTAGTGAGCTGGAGAGGAAGGTGCAGACCCTTCAGACAGAGGCAACCACACTCTCGGCACAGGTCACTATGCTACAGGTATGTCTGGATTGAATGAGTTGATTCAGTTTCTTCCAATGGAGGACTAAGTTTTCGTTTTGTATTCACATGCATAGACCTCCAATATCTTGTTTGCTGGCTGTAGATAGATTATCTGTATCAAATGATTACATGTATGGTTTAATTGAATATAATGCATTGGTTGTAAACTACTGAGTGATGGTGTCCAGTAAGATCTATTGCAGTCTCCGGACTATGGTTCATCACTACTGGAATATCCCGAGTTTTATTTTTAAATCTTTTGTGTTTTGATTGTTCTTTTTTTTTTATTCCAAGTTGCTGGTGTGTCTTTTGTTTTTGGCTCTGTATCAGTTATGTGAGTAGGTCATACTTGTATGACCTGATCTGAATTTATGCAACAAAATCTCAGCTTAGTGTAAAAAAATTAAGGTGCTGGTTCACGGTTTATTGATTCTTTTCTCTATACTTGCAATGTCAAGTACTTGAATAACTTTTATCTTGATTACTGTTTGGGTTCAAGTTGATGCAGTTTAAACTTTGCAATTAGAGTTTATTTTATTGTGAGCTTAACCACTCAGTAGCCTCCATTAAGTAATAAAAAATCTTGTACATACAGTTTCCTGGGGAGCAAACATGTGCAATAGCTGTAGCACCAATATTTTACTATCTCCAAGTTCTTTGCCCCATGCATATCCTTATTTATTGACGCTGTCAGGTCCATGGTAAATAGTTCACATGCAGCCCTTTTTTGTTTGTTTGGAACCATATTGATGGTCTTCTTTTCTATGCCTGGTCCACTTTCTTTCCCATTTTCTCTGGACTGTAGTTTCTTAGATTTTAATTGATCAAATTACTTTGGCTGTTGAGTTGTGCTCCATCCTTGTCATCAAGAGCCAGATGTGAGCTTGCTGCTAAGTATTATTTGTTGTGGTTGTATTAAAAATCAATATTTTTCAAATTTGATTCTTAAGTTTCAAGGCATGGACCTCACGACTGGTCTTATTTAGGACAATATGTTTGCACCAAGTGCCCTGGGAAATCAATAATAAAAGCCACAGAACTTCCGAAGTTGGTTTTCGTTGATGAATTTTCCTCACTTATCCATAATTACGTGTGATTGTCTTAGTACTCCATGGGAATTCCAATAAACTGTAACTTAATCTGGAATGGATTATGATGAATTCTGTTTGCATGCTATATTTGGTTTGGCCTTCCTTTCTATTTGATATTATTTGAACTTGTACGGGTTGTTATTTTTGTCACTGGTGCCACTTATTATTAGGCACAGGATCTACAAGGTTATGCAACTGGAAATATAGAAGTGAACTGTATAGTTCTTGATCAGAGTGACGGCATTAATTGCGTGGCTATGTGATGCAAGACAGCCTAGATTATCCTGGGAAGAGATTTGATTCATAGGAAAATTGTAAATTTTAGGCCATAAAATTAAGGTTAGGGAAGTTCAGACTTGGATTGGGGGTAGATTTGTGCTTTAATATACAGCTTTAGGAAAGTTTAGGTGGTTGCTTGGACGGCTGAAGGCAGAGAAACAGAAAATATACAGGTGGAGAATTTTGAAAACAATCATGAAAACTAAGATTACCCCTAGGGTATCTTGATGTCACACCTTAGAGAGAACAAGCTCATAATCATATTAGATTTCTGAAATAAGTCTGATTTTATTCATGGCATTAACATTCTTTATATAGAGACCTAACAAATACCAAAAGGAATAAGATTAGAACTCCTAACCATTATCTAACTAAGACACGTGACATGGACCTAAAGTAAAAGGTCCTTATTCATAACAGGCTTAAAATAAACATAAATACTAAACTTCCAGAAATTCCAGCAAAGATGGAACTTACCAAAATACCATTAACTCTTAAAACTAATAGAAATTAAAGACTCAAACAGACTTGAACATAAATATTAAAAATCTTACTCAAGGTCCTAGTAATAACTTCCATCTTTGGTCATTTGACAAATAAGAGCTTGGGAACTAGAACCAGCCCTTTACCGCCTTTCATACTCCCGTAATAGGTGCTGCCACTATGCCACTACATCACTATGCTTGTCTATGGGTTAGTGGCCTCCTAATGAACTCTTTTCTAGGTATATCATCTGACCTCCACGGCAGCAAGAAATGTAGAGCTTATTAGTTCTGCTGCGATACTAGTAAAGATTCTGTAATATCTGCGCCTAAGTATCTTAAGTGGCACTCCTCATTACTGCTAATTTATGAGAAGTGGTACGCTATGACAATGTTAGATCTTTGGCTAATAAAAAACTCTTGACAACCAGATTTGTCTTAATTTTGACTTTCATATTTCTTGGTAGTTGATTCCTGCACTGGTATTTTAGCCTCTGTTTGGAATTTGATGTTGAAACTGGACAAGGTGGTTTTAGTCCCTGTTAAAACTGGCAATGTGCCTTGCATCTCCCTAGCTTTAGTTATGATGATTGACGGACTGTTTTTTTGATTTCTCTAAATTTTCACATTACCAATGCTGTCCTGCACTTCATTCTTTCTTATTTTCCATAATGCTCTTGTAGAAAAATGTGTTCTCTATAGTATCCAACTTCATTATCCATTTTCCCTCAAACTTTGTGCAACTTGATCCTCTACAGACTAATAAAGAGTTCATTAATAACCGAATTTGATAATATCTTTACACTTTGATCTTTTGGTGGTGAACACCATTCTTGATCTCCAAATCTTTTGTTGTCCCAAGATTTTCCCAATTATCTAATTCTTACTATACCATTCTTCCAAAAGGAAGAACTTATGACAAAAAATTGGGCAAGAAACTGACTTGCAGGAAATAGTATGGATGGATAGGTCATTATAATTAGTAGTTTTAATAAGGGTCCTAGACCTTGTTATCGTCTTGAGCTTGCCTCCTACACATTCTTAGATTGACACTTTTCAAATTAATTGACGTACATGCACATATGCATGTCCATCCAATATATGACGATGTAATTCATTTTGTTTTTAAAATAAAATCGAGCATCAGCTTTTGTTGCTGAGACAACACCGAAAAGATTTTCCATTTAGAAATTCCCCTGCTGTCTTGTCAATACCTTTTATCATATGTGGTCCACGGGGATATAAAGCTGAGCTAGACTTGTGACTCATCTTAACTTGCCACCATCCATAATCTTCAAGCGAAGCTGAACCACATGGTTTTCTTTTTTGAATGAGTCTTGTTGGTGTCGTCCTGAATTCTTCGGAACAAATCGTTTATTCACCAATGTGAAGCAAGTTTGGAAAAAAATGGGTACCCTTAGACTTGGGTGAATGAAAAAGACAAGAAGTTATACCATTCTAGATACTGGAATGCATACATTCTTTCTAGATCTTGACCTGCAGTATGATTACATGATTCATATTTTCCATTCATCATTAATTTCATTTACTTTGACAACCATGCCTTTGGTTGGCATTTGGTGTAGAGTTTCCCAATATGATGCTTTGTTGCATGCTTTTCACACCTCAAAATTGTGTTCAAGCTGGTTAGGATTTGGTTTGTTCAAAATTATGTGAATATGAATGTGCACATAAAGACACTCAGCAATTATTTTGTTTTCAATCTCTCCGAAGTCTGAACAAATTTCTTGCATGATTCTAAACTAGTTTTTTGTTTATGAATTGATGCATGTGTTTCTACAGTACCTGTAATTTACCCCCATCACATGTTGCAGCTCCACTATCTGTTATGACAACAATTTGCTGCACTACTTTTCAGAGTATTGTTTAAATTTTCAAATCATGATAAGTTTTACACATGAATCCTTTGGTATTTCAGTGAACGTGTGAAGCCCAATGGATAGGTATCTTGATACTATGTATATAGGTCATGTAAACATATTTTCTGTTCCACCCACATGCTTCAATTATATGATCTGCTTGTCCCTTACACCTTCAATTCTAAACATCTAAATTCATTAGTTGCAAGAATAGTGAGTTACAGCAGATATAACCATCTGATGCCTTCTTTTTACTGTTCTGATGCAGAGAGACACTACTGGGCTAACCACTGAGAATAAAGAACTTAAACTGAGGTTACAAGCTATGGAGCAACAAGCACAACTGAGAGATGGTAAGTATGGGCTGGGATTTATGGAACCCAAGTATTTGCATCTTTAAAACTTATAAGCATATAAATAAATGTAGGTATGTTTTCAGGTAAAGTACAATTAAGTCCCTTAGGTATCCCTCTACTATAAATTAGCCCCCAAACAATTTTTTTCACTATTTGTTCCTGGAGGTTCTCTTAGTTCTTCATTTTGGTCATGCTGTCTATGTTTAGGATTTGTTGTCATGTTAATTTCATTTCAAAATCACGTAAAACTCAAATATAACTAATCAACCAACTGAAGTTTAAATAATAATTATAATTCTATGTTTTAATTAGAACTTGTTTACTTGATTTTCACGTAAGACTTGACACAACAAAAGCCCTAAAAAGACACAGCAAGACCAAATTGAAGAACCAAGAAAACCTTGAGGACCAAATAGTAACAAAAAATATTGTAGGACTAAATTGATAATAGAGGATACCTAAGGGATGTAATCATAGTTTCCCCTATGTTTTAGTTGATTATTAGAGTACGAGTGATTTGGACAATATACCCTGCCTTCTTGCAAGAGTTTTTGCGCAGGAACAAAGACAAAGATGGTTTTGGCCAGTGTTTATCTTATATTCTCAATTCTTCAATTGAGCCTCTACATATTACTGTTATTATCATTTTTCAACCAAGTTTGTTCCTTTCTGATGTGCCAGTTATATCTGTCCATTCTGTCACTCTGTTGCTCATATGAGAACATTGAAACTGGTAACTTTCTGACATGACCAATCACAGTGGGTATGACTTAGCTTTGGAAATGAAAATTGCATATAAAGCAACCTTTTGTTGGCATAAAAGCTTCCCCTTCTAACACTACGACAATTTTCTCTTCTTGAAAATCCTCCAAATTCATGGAATGGTTGAATACATAATACCAGTGTGAACTCTATTTCTAGTTGTAGGCATAAGTTTTCCTGATGAAATGGATGCTTCTTCTGAACTTAATTTATATGGATGCTCATAAAATGCAAAAAGGGATTAACGGTGTGTACACTGTCTAGCAGTCTTATAAATAAGAGCAGTTGCTATATAAATACACCGAATCAACAATTTCTCAAATTCAGTTACTGAAATTTTGACGTCAATGTTTGAAGTAGAAAAGACAAAACTGAGCTTATGACCTTATTTCTATTTTACATAATGGTGTTGACATTTTAAACCCTCTTTTTTCCTCTGATTCTGGTTAACAGTTTCAGGATGACTTATGACGAGTTTCTTATCAATTATTTTGTTCCCTATGGTCTGCAGCTCTGAATGAGGCATTAAGGGAAGAAGTACAACGACTTAAGATAGCAACTGGTCAATTTCCAGCCGTCAATGGAAGCCCTTTTAACCGAGGGATGGCTCCTCAATTTTCTTCCCATCAGCCTGTCTTGCATCACTTTGGCAGCCACCATCCTCAACAGCAGCAGCAGCAGCAGCAGCAGCAACAGCAGCAGCAGCAGTCGACCAGCAACCAAAATCTCAATGGGCAGGCCCACCCTAACTTCACAACCTTTGGTCAGAGAGTCTAGTGTTGTAATGGACCATCATGTGGTGGGAATCTGATGTCACGAAATAGAAATTAATTCATTTAGATAGCACCATGTGCATGTAAGTATGTATATTTGTTGCTGCTAAAGGTTGTAAGCTCTCTGTCCTGGAAGGCTGCGTATGCTTCCGTAGAACAGATATAACAAGGCGAGCCAAACTCAGGTGTTTGTGGAACATTTGTGAGTGAATGAATGATGTATTTATGTATGTGGAGATGCATTCCCTTTAGGGTTCGGTCCGATCATTGCTTAAAAGTTCCTATAGGTGTAACAATCAAATAACGGCCTAAACGGTGAATATTGGTGTTACGTAACGGTAATGACAGTTATGTTGCATAACAATATCTGTGACATCGAAAATATTCTAACGGCAACGATGAATTGACCTTGACGCCGTTATTTAATACCATGGGAGGTGTTAGGTAAATTATCATTGTTGTTTTCTTATTATACGGTAACAAGGTTTTGATCCTGTGCTTTGCGCAAATTATTGCAATTGTTTTTTATTTATTATAGGTTGATTTATGAATGGGTTGAATGAGTTTATTTATCAAGTTGATTTTAATTTTATAATTATAATTATTGAATTTATATTTTTATAAGTAGCTAGAATCAATTTTTTTATCAATTAAATAGATTTAATGAGTTTTTTTTTCTCTTACATTTTCCTTTTTCTACTCCCTCTGTCTTCGTTTAAATGTTGTATTTAAGCGCAAAAAAATAATTGCTAACTTGTTACTTTAGTTAGATTTTCTAAGTGATTAGTTAGTTTCTTTTCTTTTCTTTTTGTATTTTCAAAAATTGTGTCATAAATAATTACTCAAACTATACACTCCTTCACATTTCCAACAATTGTAATAATTATTTTCCTCTATCTCACTACTTTCAGCTGAAATAATAATTGTCTTAGTATGTGATATAATTGTTGTTGCATACTTACACAGTATAACTCATACTCCCTTTGTCCCAAAAGTAGGGGTGGCAAATAGGTGGGTATGGGTAATGATTAAATGGGTATGGGTAATTTATTACCCATATAATTTTTTAAATGGGTACCCATACCCATTTATACTCATCTAAATTATACCCACCCATTTATATTCATTTACACCCATTTAAATCATACTAACTTAATAAATATAATTTTTTATTAAGTAAAATTAAAAATATCATGTTTGACTCAAAAAATGTAGATTTTGATAAAATTTGACTATGTGACTCGATTTTGATTGTGTATGCTGGTTTTATCGTTTAGGCTCAAGTTTGACCATTTAGGCTCGGTTTTTATCGTTTAGGCTCGGGTTTGACCATTTAGGCTCACGTTTGACCGTTTATGCTCGGGTTTGACCGTTTAGGCTCTGGTTTTATCATTTAGGCTCTGGTTTGACCATTTAGGCTCGTTTTTTTTACCATTTTGGCTTATTTTTTACCAATTTGGCTCGTTTTTAACCATTTTGGCTCGTTTTCCACCATGTTTGCTCATTTTCACAGTTAGGCTCATTTTTCACCATTTTTGCTCGTTTTTCACAATTTAGGCTCGTTTTTTAATCATTTTTGCTCATTTTAACCATTTTTTCTCATTTTTTACCGTTTTGACTCGTTTTCAACATGGGATTTGCATGATTCTCTCTATTTAAAAAAAACATAAGCATCACTGTAATTTTTTTTTTATAAATTAGTAGTGGGTTCATGTTTGCTAATTTACATATATTTTTAGCACATAACGTACTTCATAAAGAGGGAAAATATTAGATATACTTCACGTTGGATTCACATGATTCATCCCACTTAAAATATATTTCTAATATACTTGAACTAAAATATAAATTTAAATTCGGCGTAATATGCAATAGTAATTAAACATTAAACTTTAACCGAAAAAATAGCTAAAGAATCAAGGACTAATTAATTAGATTGAAGTTAAATCAAGTAGAATTTAGTTTACATACCTCTTACAATGATTAAATTGTAGTATTGATTCCTCCACTTTACTCTCTTAACCACAATTTATCATTCTCTCTACTATAATTTCAGTAATATTTTAAATATGGGATAAAATATATCCAAACGGGTAAAGTAGTTGACCAATACTTTATTTATTAATATAATATTTATTTTAAAAAGTATTTCAAGTATTAGTTACATTTTTTATGTCTTAAATTTTCTTCATTCATATATGTTTCCATTAATTAAATAAGAAAAAATAGTGAAAGGCAAGCAAGCAAAAAAAAAAGAAGAAGACCTAATCAATTGGGATTTTGCAGGAAAAAAATAAACCTAATAAATCAAAATTCTATGTTTATGGGGGAAAAATAAAAAGGCCGGGAAAATAAATTATATATTTATTTCAACATTAATGATTTAATATTAATTACAAGAATAGTTATGAAAATTTTAAATTAATTCAAAATATATTTAAATAATTTTGAATTATCCATGACTATAATGTTTTCATACTTTTAAGAAAAAAATCATGAGTGATCCCATAAAAAGTATAAAACCCATTTTTAAAAAATTAAAAAAGAAAAGAAAAGTGGATATAGAATTACTCATCTTGAGATAGAGATTACGTTGTTATAATTTTTAATTTATTTTGTTCATTATATAAATTAAGAAAATTGAATTTGTTTAAAAAATAAAAATAAAAAGGATGAAAGAGAGAGGAGAAGGGGAGGGATAGGGTTGACTTTGGTTTAATTGGTACCCATTACCCAACCCAATAAAACCCACATATTTTAGTTTAAATTGGTATATTACCCATTTCTACCCATTTAAAAATTGCACTAACCCATTTAATACCCATACTCACTTAAATTAGTTGGGTATGGGTACCCATTAAGTATGGGTAGATTTTTGCCACCCGTACCCAAAAGTGTTTGTCTGAATTTCTTTTTTTGTCTATCCCAAAATATTGTCTAGTGAAACTTTCCTGATTTGTTTTTTTCCAATAATGCCCCTTCTAAACTTACCTTTATGAATTCTTTAAGTATTCTAGTTAAACTAATCTTTTTCTTATTTTCTTTAAATAATAAAATAACAATAATTTATAGATTTGACAATTAATTTAGAATTATATTTATATAATTTTAGGCAAGAATTAGGAATTACAACCATCAATTGGAAACAAAATTCATTCCCATAATTTTTCAAGTCTTACAATTAGGGGTGGAAAAAATCTACCCATACCCAATGGGTACCCATACCCAACTAATTTAAGTGGGTATAAGTGTTAAATGGGTTAGTGCAATTTTTAAATGGGTATAAATGGATATATACCCATTTAAATTAAAATATATGGGTTTAATTGGGTTTGGGTATGGGTACCCATTGGGTAACCAATTAAACTCAAGTCAATCATTGTCTCTCATTCTCCTCTCTCTCTCATCTTTTTTATTTTTTATTTTTAAACAAATTTAATTTTTTTACTTTATATAATGAACAAAATAAATTAAAAACTACAACAACATAATCTCTATTTCAAGATGAGTAATTTTATATCCATTTTTCTTATTTTATTTATTTTTTAAAAAAATGGGTTTTATACTTACTACTCATAGTTTTCTTCTTCAAAATATAAAAAAATCATAATTATGAACCGTTCAAAATTATTTAAATAAATTTTGAATTAATTTAGAAATTTCTTAATTAATTAGTTGATTAAATCAAGCATAAACAGTAGGCAATTACTACCAGATACAATCTTACTAGATAAATATAACAAAATTCATTTGATAATCCTGTGCTTATTAATTAGTATGTTTTAAAATATTTACTATCCAAAAGAATTTATAATTTTGCCTATTTTTTCCCTTTTCAATCCAGTTAATATCTTTAAAATACATGGCATTTGTGGGGAATTAGGACCGCATTCATATTTTGCCACCTCCAGTTTCTTTGAAAGGGTGCAAAAGCTTTCTTTTAAAAAAAATATATATATATATAGGCAAAAAGGCATTTGGGGACCCTGAACTCTGAAGTTTTATTTTGTGGGAACCCTCAACTATTTTTTTATTTAATCACCCCTCCGACTTCTTTACATTTTGTTTAATAACAACCCTACCGTCACAGAATGCTGATGTGTCACCGTTATGTGCTTCGTCACGTGCTTACTGGACGCCACGTCATCAAGACACGTCAGCAACTTGCCATATAGGACCGTCCACGTGTAGAAGGTCGTCCACGCGTAGAAGGTCGCCACGTGTAAGTGGGCCCCGCGACATCCTAACCTCACTTTATCTACTTCATTGCATCTTCATTTGTCAAACGGCAACCCTAACCCTAACCTTCATCTCTTCTCTGCATCTTCTACTACTCCTACTTCCATACCTAATCAAACACCTCACCTTCCTATCTTCCCTCCCTTCTCTTTTCCAACCTCAATACCCTAACCTCCACGATGAAACGGTCGCCACCCTCATCATCACGGTCGTCATGCTCCAACTCCAACGCCGAGTCACACTCCCGCAACTCCAACGCCGAGTCACACTCCTGCAACGTGAATCAGCGTCAAGCTTACAAGATCTCGACGATTGGGCAAAAACCTGTGTTGGATTACGAAGGGCCACTTATTAGGTGTTTTTGTGGGAAAAAAGCTCCGCTCTGGGCTTCTTGGACCGATGTGAATCCAGGTAGGAGATTTGTAACATGTGCCTATTTCAATCGGTGTAATTTCCACAAATGGGTAGATGACGAGATGCAAGATCGGGCAAAAGAGGTCATTATTGGACTGAGGAACAGGGAGAAAGAATTGGTGGCAGGCATGGATTTGTTAGCTGATGACATAGAAGAACTGAGGCGGAAGGAGGTTAGGCTAGACGGTATTATTACGATCTTGAAGAATGATGCATTTAATTTGAAAGAGGAGAATGAGAGCTTGAAGTTGGTAATTAGAAACCAGACAAGTGATATTGAGAAACTGCGTAGAAGAAACTGGTTCTTTGCTTTGGTTTTGCTCTTGTGTATTTTTATTATTTGGTTTGAAATATTCGTGCCAATTAATAATATTTGAATGTTGAGTTTGAGTATTTTACACCAAAGAAATTTACACGAATGTTGAGTTTGAATATTTTACAACAAAGTAATTTACACGAAACATTATAATGAAGGAATTTACACGAAACATTATAACGATTATAACAATTTACACGAAATATTTACACGAAATAGTTTACACGAAATATTTATGAAGAATTTCGTTATAATATTTCGTGTAAATAATTTCGTTATAATATTTCGTTATAATTATTTCGTTATAATATTTCGTAAATTATTTCGTTATACTATTTCGTGTAAATTATTTCGAAAATAATTTACACGAAATATTATAACGAAATAATTATATCGAAATATTATAATGAAATTATTTACACGAAATATTATAACGAAATTCTTCATAAATATTTCGTGTAAATTATTTCGTGTAAATATTTTCGTTATAATATTTCGTAAATTATTTCGTTATAATATTTTGTGTAAATTATTTTCGAAATAATTTACACGAAATATTTACACGAAATAATTATAACGAAATATTATAACGAAATTATTTACACGAAATATTATAACGAAATTCTTCATAATTATCTAACGCGAATACACTGTCTTAATAATATAAGTTTAAATCCAAACACTTAACATCAAAGGTATCACTACATATACATATTCATCTTCTAGCTACCTTCCAATTATATGCTGCCATGGTGAAAGCAAAATTACAGCATTTGGGCATAAATTACAGAAGATATATGTCAAAAAGAAGCTGCAACATGAATAGCCTTCACTAAATACTGCAGTCTTCACAAAATTCATGTAGACCAACCAAAATCTTGAAGACTTCAATTTCTTTTCACACCACCAGTCCCACCAGCTCCATCTTCAAACCACTTTGGTACTTTCAGAATTCTCTTAGACACCCTCCCAGGCTGTGCACACATCACATCACAAGTTTAATGTTAGATAGTCAAGATATAAAAAATTACATGTCCAGTCAAACAATTATAGTGAATCCTCACATTATATATCATCACACCATTCGGGCAAATGTGCACGCCTTCTCCCACAAACTTCTCCTTAGGTGGTCTACCTCTCTTTTTAGGTGGGTGTGGATTATTCGCAGGCCTGCCTCTTTTCCTTTTTGGTGCATCAATTGGTTCTGGTGGAGCAACTGGCTGGACAAAGCTTGATGCACCTCCACTTGAGTCAGAATCCCCTCCTGTTAAGTCCTCTACAGTTAGTGGAGGCTGTGACAATAATGGTACGTCAAATGCCATTGCCCCTTCTGGTTCAACTGGATCCTCTGCCCGTGCTTCTTGTGCAACCGGGGCCTCTGCCCTTGCTTCTGGTGCAACCAGGGCCTCTGCCCTTGCTTCAGGTGTAACCAGGGCCTCTGCCCTTGCTTCTGGTGCTACCCGAGACTACAAAGCAATAAAAAGGCAAGTTAACTTGTATGGCAAAAGGTAATAGCATTCTAGACCAGGAATAAAATGTATGGCAATGAAAACAACTCACCTTCCTAGGGCAAGTTAACCTGTTATGTCCACGCCGAAAGCAGATCCCACAAGTAATCACAATCCCCTTCCTTGACATTTTTATCCCCCCACCTACAGCATCCTCCCAATTTTCCAAAATTCTTTTCTTCTTGGGTCTTCCCCTTGCTGCAGTCATCTTTGGTGGTTGAATTGGACCTTTGCCAGTCTGTGGCCAAAACTTGGGGCCATTCACAGGTCTAATAGTGAACTTGTACGACTTATGATACATGGCCTTGGTGTAGTAATTGCCAATATATTGTTCCGCAGTCTCCTTATTGAACCTTATTGCACACATTGCATGCCCACATGGTATCCCTGTCAAGTCCCATAATCGGCAACTACATGTACGTTTTGTCAAATTGACAATGTACTTGTCAGTCGTGTCACTAAACCTGGCCACTTCAATGCCAGAAGAGCAGGCATGAAGAATCCTGAATTCCCTGCTAATGTCTCTATTCACCTCAATCTTGGACCATATCCTACCCCCATAATCACCCTTAAAAGTATCCATAAATTTCCTCCTATCATTATTCCTCTTTATAACCATCAGCCTAACCTTTTCTAAAAGAGACACTATTGACTTGAACCTAGCTGGCAAGATGAAACTATTAAAAGTTTCACACATATTATTATCAACAACATCCGACATGCAGTGAGTATTAGTGAAAAAGGCCTTACACCAAAGTTGTGGATTAGCTTTCTCAAAATCAGCCCTTGCTCCAAGATCCCCCAATTTGGACAACTGCATATCATAATCTTGCCTTGTGCTAGCTTTACAGGTTGCCCAGAATTGCCTTTGTAATGCAGAACCACAATTGTTTTTCCTCCATTTGGCAAAAATATGTCTTGCGCATCTTCTGTGTTCTGCATGTGGCATTAGGTCATGTATAGCTTTGACAAGTCCCTGAAAATGACAATTAAAAGAAATTATTACATATAAGCAAAAGGACAAGGCAGTAGCAATAATTTATTACATGAAGTCCAAGCAAAAGGACAAGACAGTAGCGACAATTTATGACATACCTTTTGTTGATCACTGCAAAATGTCCAGCCACCACCTGTCCCACCAGCAATATTCATATCTCTCATCAACAATAAGAAGAACCACTTCCAGGTCTTCATATTTTCTTTATCCACCACTGCCCATGCCAAAGGGTACATTTGATTGTTGGCATCCCTACCAACTGCTGACAAAAGTTCTCCCTTAAAGGGTCCTTTCAGGAATGCCCCATCTACCCCTAGGATAGGCCTGCAACCCATCTTGAACCCTTTCTTCATTGCAGCTAAACAAACATACATGCCGCTAAACACCTGGCACCCATCAACTTCTTCAGTGTCCAAAACAATGGTGCTACCCTTGTTGCTCCTTCGTAGTTCTTCAGCATAGTCTTCTAGTCTATCAAATTCTAAATCCACATTCCCTTGTAACAGTGACATAATCTTCTGCTTAGCCCGCCTGCATTGAGTCATTGAAGACTCAATGGTCCACTTTGCATATACACCATCACAGATCTCCTGTTGTGTCATTGCTAAGGCTGATAAACCTCTTTTCCTGATGAAATATTCAGCCATCACCTTGTAAGTTAACCTTGAACTCTTCAACACTTCTTGACACAATTCAGAATGGTTTGGTTGGCAAGTCTTCACCTTCCAGTCCAAACTCCTGCGATCTATGCTGCATAGAATCCTCCAATCGCAGTCTTTATCTTTACATTCTGCTCTGCAACGATGCCCTTCATCTTTCACATACGTAACATCTCTGCGTTGGTGGAGGGCCAATTTGTCTACAGCCTGCTTGAATTGGCCCTTGCTTAAAAATCTGAGTCCAACATAAATAACAGGAACTTTAGATTGAGGTTTGTAAAAGTGCCTCTGATTGACATGTTCACCATCCTTTCTAAACCTGCCTTTATCCTTTTTGTGCCCTCCTTCATCAAACATGTTGTTTAACTCTTTAGCCTCCATCACAGCTGCAACCTTCCCCACATGTTGTTTCAATTTTCTTGATTTCTCCAATAGTCCTTTCAATAAACGCCTCCCTTGATGAAACTCTTCATCTTCATTATCAGTTAAGTCCTCAACCTCTACTAAGTATTCTTCAGGGACCTGGAAACCATTAGCCTTGTTCCCATGCATAGCTACCTCAACAACATTATCACCTATTCACAGCAAACACCAAGGAATTAAAAAATAGAATACACATGTTATTTATTTAATATGTTGCAACTATTATGTTTTTTTAAAAAGTATAATACCATGGACCCCACCACACCAGCAGACATAAAGAGAAAAAAGATAAGAAATTTAATATTACCTCCAAACTGATCACCATCAACATCTTCATCATGCTGCTCATCATCATCAACTTCTTCCTCATGCTGCTGATCACCATTACCTTCTTCTTCACCAAGCTGATCACCATCAACTCCTTCCTCAAGCTGCTGATCATCATTACCTTCTTCCTCACCAAACTGATCACCATCAACTTCTTCCTGAAGCTGCTGTTGATCACCATCATCCACTCCAGTCTCCACATTTAACTCATTCAGTCCTATATCCTCCATTAAATCTACCAAGAATTGACCCTCTACTGTTGCCTCCTCAATAGTATCCTCATCATCCCCTCCCAAACCAGAACCCTCATCCTGCACATAACCATCACTAACAGCATCACCATCAACATTACGCATAATTCCAGCTGCAACCCTAACTTTTTGGCTCATTATGTTTCCACTGCAACAACTCTCGTCAATTCTAAACCCACCCACTTCATTTCCTCCACTGTTGATCTCATTCGCATCAACACTCTCATCACCAGTCTCATCACCAGAAAACAACTCATTACTCTCCATGTACTTCTTTTCCTCATTTACTAAACCAAGTCTTATACTCGTCAACATAGGGTTATCAGTAGACAACAAAGGGTGCATTTTATCACCATGTTCCACATAAATAGTACCCTCACCACCAGTCTCAAAATGGCTAAGAAGTGGCCTAATGCTAGCATCATCAGATATCTCAAAAATAGACAATGAATCTGGGCGTTTAAAATATAGACAATTTACGTTTCTAAACCCCATTGAAGCACACCAATTTAACAGTAACAGGTACGTCATCGTGTCAGGATCAAAACTTTTTTCATCAACGAAACCCCCCACATATCTCAGTTTATTACCCTTCCACAATAACACCCCACCAATATATAATTGTAGTTTGCCCATATATACCACTACAGAAACCCTAATTTAGCGACAGGACCACAATGAAAGCAACGTTACCAAGAAAACGTGCCCCACTATGAAAGATTCCAACAAAGTAACGCACCAACAGATGCTCCTATGCAACCCTCGTTGTAAGCGAAGCAGTAACGCACGCGCGCGTTGTCTTCACCGCCTCTGAAATCAATCGCCCTTTTCAAACTGACTCCCTCAACGCCACATTGCGTTTCGCTCAATCCAAATTGAAGCTGGGTATGGAGGATTGAAAGATGTTAGGGCTTTGTTTGTTTTACAGGATGCGAAGGCAGATTTGGGAATGGAAAATACAAAGCTTAGGGTTTCAATTGGAAATTGATTTCGGGAGAGGAAAGAGACGACTTTGGGAAAACGACAAGCCAAGGTGAGGTTAGGATGTCGCGGGGCCCACTTACACGTGGCGACCTTCTACACGTGGACGACCTTCTACATGTGGATGGTCCTATGTGGCAAGTTGCTGACGTGTCTTGATGACGTGGCGTCCAGTAAGCACGTGACGAAGCACATAACGGTGACACATCAGCATTCTGTGACGGTAGGGTTGTTATTAAACAAAATGTAAAGAAGTCGGGGGGGTGATTAAATAAAAAAATAGTTGAGGGTTCCCACAAAATAAAACTTCAGAGTTCAGGGTCCCCAAATGCCTTTTTGCCTATATATATATAGCGAAATGGGAAAATTAAGATTTCTTTTATTATTATTAGTTTTGTCATTTCTGTTTGATTCGTTGCTTCTAAATAGTAGTATGATTATGGAAGGAATCAGACAAATGTATACTATTGAAATAATCTGTATTGGAGCCTAAATAATAAAATTCGAACCTAAACGGTCAAACTCGAACCTAAATGGTCAAATCCGAGCCTAAATGATAAAACCCGAGCTTAAACGGTCAAACCCGAGTGTAAATGGTCAAACCCGAGCTTAAACGATAAAACCCGAGCCTAAATGGTCAAACCCGAGCCTAAACCATAAAACCCGAGCCTAAATGTTCAAACTCGAGCTTAAATGATAAAATCAGCATACACAATAAAAATCGAATCACATAGTCAGATTTTATCAAAATCTACATTTTTTTGATTAAGCATGATATTTTTAATTTTATTTAATAAAAAAATATATTTATTGAGTGAGTATGATTTAAATGGGTATAAATGGGTTAAATGGGTGAGTATGATTTAAATGGGTGTAAATGAGTATGGGTACACATTTAAAAAATTATATGGGTAATAAATGGGTATAATACCCATACCCACCCATTTGCCACTCCTACTTACAATACTTGATCCCTTGTACCCGTACTAAAATAAACTCCTAACTTGTATGAGATAAAGTCATCAATACTAGCATATTTAATTTATTTTAAATTAAGAAAATAACTTAGCATCAATTTAGCAACTCAATGTAATTAAAACTTTATAAATATTTTATTTGACTATAATTTATAGAAAACTTAGTAGTTATTTAATAATTTTTTTTCTTTAATAAAGTTTGTTATTTGAAAAAAATATGATCCAGTCTGTTTATCAAATTTTATTGTTAAGATGTAGAGTTTTTAAAGAACTAATGATATTATAAGGGTATCTTGGGAAAAATTGAAATAAAAATATGAGTTGTATAGTTATTGCACTTTCTTAAATTGTGTGTAAAGTCAACTAAGACAAAGGGAGTACTTCTTACCATCTATTATTATTTGTTGCCGCATTTTCATCGTTCATTTTCTTATAATTTTTTCTTACCATTTTCTCGCTTATATTATTTCGTTAATTTTTCTTTTATCTATCATTTCTTTAACACTTGCAGGTTTAATAATTCATTAATTTTTAACATTAAAACTCTAACTATAATAGGTGAAAAATTATTGACTAAATATGAAATAATAAATCATATTATTTAAGTGTATTTTAACCATGGTTTTTAGAATTAGATCAAACCGGTTGATTCAACTGATAAAATTTGAATAAATTGGTTTATTGGTCTGATTTTGGCCTAGAACCCGTGTTTTGGTTGAACTAGTAAAAATTTGGTGGCCTGACCAATTCAAGTAGTGAACCCTGTAAACCAAATTGAATATTTTTTTTTGTTTTTTTGTTTTTTACTTTAAACTTTAAATGCGCATAATTTTTAATGCAACTGTTAGATTAAGTTCAAATTTTATAGGAAAATTCATCTAAAATCGTACAAAACTCAACCTTTTAGATCGGCAAAATTATATCTAATTGGCCTCAAAATTAGGTCTAAACTTTTAATTACGTGTTTTTGATATTTTCTTCTTTATTTGTAACCAAAGATTATTTATCTTTAGTTTTGTCTTATTTTTTTAATTACACAATGTGTAACTATGTTTAAAAAATGTCAAATTAGTTTTTAAATTTTAAGAATCAACTTAGATTAGTTTTTTTTTAGCTTTAACAATCACATCTAGACATTCCAACATGTTACACACAATTTAATCTAATTTTAATTTATTTTTTAACAATTTTATATTTTTTTACACTTGTTTTGTTGTTAGTTGGTAAAAACAAAACTCAGCAATCCTATACCAGCCGTTAGTACATTTTATTCAAAATCAAAAAATAAATAACTAAAGTCTATTTAATTTATTGGAAAATTTCAAAATTAAAAGAATTAGAATCATCCGCCCATTCACCTAGTGTAAAAAATAAAATTTAATATATAAATTATAGCACCTACATTCACCTTTCTGCTAATGCTACCCTGTGACTCGAGCAAAACTCTCAATCTAAAATCCAACGCATGTCACAAACAATAGAAACAAGAAATCACATAACTTTAACTATAGTAAATTAACATAATTAAATCATCAAATAAATTAATAACACAGCTCAAGTAATATGCGGTGACGCAAATTATTTAAACAAATATGTTTGCAGAAGACTTTACCATCATAATATTTTGAAAAGAGAGAAATAATAATATCACAATTGAATTTAAAAAATTCTTACGTATTTCCTTATAAAAAATCTAAACTGCTCGTAGTTTTCGAATTTGATCTTATTCATTCCTAATCATGACATTTTCGCCCAAACATTCTCCACTCAACCGAATCATTGATCAAACAGTTTCTCATGATTCTCTCAACATCAAAAATATCAAAATTCAATACAACTCATCATTTATTCAATTAATTACATCTTTTTATTTTCACTAATTATTTAGCAAAATCCGAAGTTAGGAGAATATGTTTCTTATCAAATCTCTTTGAAACTGTCAAGTTCTAATTTACATGGCAACATATGGAAAAATTAATTATTTTACACCAGATTTTTTTCTTGTTACATTTATTTGACAATTGCTGAAGCTTCTCGTACCAAATTCTCATAATTTTCCAAATTAGTTTCAAGGTAGCATTTTAATAAATGAATTACCCTAATTTTACAAGGAGACTATCTTTAATAAATGAATTACCCTAATTTTACAAGGAGACTATCTTAAAATTTTGGTTATAACTCATGATTCTTTCACATGCAAGCCGTAATATCATCAATATTTCCACCAATTCCATATCTAATCACATTCATGAACAATTTTCCCAAATCAAGACATATCTAAGCAATTTTAAGCCAAAAATTTCAAGCATACTTTGACTCAACACAACAAGGAAGAAAGGTAGAAAATGAGATTATAACTTGAAGTAGATTGATACAAAAACTAACTTTAAAACTTGATCAACCTCTCCCGCCCTCTCCCTTTTCACTCTCTGTTTCACCATATTACAAAGTAAGGGAAGTTTTCTTCCATTTTTTTAACCAAAATTGAGAGAGAGCAAGAGGGAAGAGACTCCCCTCCCCATGTTGAACTAGTGATCTCACTTATAGGCCAAGATTTTCTTCCGTCCTTACTTTTTTTTGTCACAACTAAAATCAACTTCATTGAAAATCACTGATGGAGGACTCTGAAATCCTCATTACAATAAACATCACAAAAATGACAGGTGGGATTAGAAAGAGCAAATTTTGCCACACAGTCAGCAAGCTTATTCTTTAGCCTAGGGACATACTTAAAGGACCAACCTGAAGAGTTACTGCTCAAATGAACAATATCCTAAAGTATAGAGCAAGCTTCCTAGTCGAAATTGTGAACAAGATTGTTGATTTGAGTTGCACTGGATAGGACATCGCTCTCGAATACGACTTGTACCCATCTTTTTTGCTTCATTAAAGAACATGCTTCCAAAATTGCAGTAGCTTCAACAACTTTGATGGAAGGGGCGGGGCCTGCACACACTGCACACAACCATCAATAACGTTTCCGTTTGCATCTCTCGTGACTGCTTCGATACCCATCAAACTCGACCCATCCTGATATTCCTCGATTGGGGGGTGAGGACTTTGTCGTAAACTGAACTGTTGACGTAGGCTTCTCGATACTCACGTGTCACCTGCAAAGCGCCGGAGGGGGTCTACGGCGTAGACTCTCCGACAATCAATTCAGTAAGAGAGCAATATTGCTAGTGAGTTAAGTAAAAGATGGTTACCAGGTGTATTATGCTCTGTAGTGTGTAGGTAGTGTCTAGGTTTATGTATGCGTGTGTCCTCAAACCATGTGTGGGAGAGGTATTTATACTCCCACTTTGGACGGTTACTCAGGTGCTTTAAGGAACATTAAATGCCCTTAACTGCACATTTATGTCCACAAGCGGCGCCCCGGGGAAGTGGGTATTTATACCTTTGCCCAACACAGTTACGGTCTGCACATTAAATGGCATTGAATGTGTAATTAATGCATCTACCTGATGCGATCAAGGATATGTTAAAGCTTGAAGAGCAAGATATATCACCAAAAGGACCAATTACAAGGAACATGGTCAAGAAGATCATACTATGGATTGAAGGCCAGATGAGTGAAGAAGTGTTTCAAGATGAAGGACGGATCTTAATGATGGTCGCACATCACATAGAAGGTTGAGAAGTCGGCACGAGGCAAAAAAAAGTCAACTTAACGTATTTTGCAATTGAAGTTGTCGTGATCACGCCAAGATTCAAGGTGACCTTCTGTTTTGGGCGTGATCATGCCAACGTCTTGACGTGATCACGCCACGGTACGCTCAGAAAACTGTAACTCTCTATTTTGGGTGTGATCACGCCAACGTCTTGACGTGATCACGACAAGGTTGGCTCGGATTGCCGATGAGTCTCTATTTTGGGCGTGATCATGCCAACGTCTCGACGTGATCACGCCAACTTCTCGATGTGATCACGCCAACGTCTCGACGTGATCACGCCAATGCCCGTCAGAAATCACGAAACTATATTTTAGACCTAATTTTGAAGCTCCTATAAATAACTTCCTACTTCATTGTCTGTAATTAGTTTATGTCAAGTGTTTATTGCATAGTAGAGAGCACTCCTCCCTATAAACACCATAGACTCAACTTGTATACTTTAAGGTTGAAAGTTCCTTTAGTCATTGGAAGTAAAATCGTTAAACTTTCAATTGGTAGTTTGTTGCTACTTCTTGTGAGCGTGTTGTAAGATTCAAGATTCAATCTTTCTGTAAGTTATTGAAAGTTTAATTCAAGTATTTATTGTTGTTCAAATCTATTTCATCTCCAAGTATCAACTCCTCTTTCTTGTGTTTGTCTTCTTAATTACTCGTCTTTCATCGTACTCTTATTTCCGCTGCATCTCCATGCCTTTCAACATTATCTTCTTGAATATTTCCATTGATTATTTGTAAGACAATTTAAGCTAGATTCTTGCTCCTTAATCAAATATTTCAACTACTTAAAAGGAGCTTGGAACTTATCAAGTGGTAGCGGAGCATAATTGTCTTAAGTTGTTCTTGTGGTGTGTGTGTTTTAAATCCGAAAAGATTCAAACTTTTATCAATAAATCACACTTTCATCTGTTAAAAATATTACTCTTGAATTTCTGTATGTTTTGGTGAAAGTTTCAAACCATTTGAGCACCAAGTTGAAAGATACAAAAGTTTCAACATTGGTGTTCATCAAGAGGTCAGTTTTCCTTGCATTTTCAGCCAAATTTTCTTCTTCTTTCTTGGTTGAAACTTGTTGTGCCAAGTCTTAAAAGAGTCTAGAGTCAAGTGCAAAAAATTCCACAATTTTTTTCCAAATTCTAGGATAGAAATCCGAAAATTACAGTTAAGAACACTCAAGTTGTTCTTGAGTATTCTTGAGGTAGCTTTTGAAAATCCTGAAGTTTGATCGTAAATTTTGTTTCCCCTAGGCACCTTCAGTGTTTCTCTTTTATTTTAATCCATTTTAAACTGAACCAAGTCAGCTTTTCCCACACTAACCACACTCCCTTGCCCCAAGCTTACCTCTTTTGTGCTACGCTAAAGAGGAAGCTTCAAAAGGTAGCTGACAGCTTGCCATTTTTGTTGAAGCAATCAACCTTTCATTAAATGCTCAACGGAACTTCACATGCCTTTCACCCTCATACATACCAAATACAGCTACAAAATTCAGCAGAAGAAAACACCCCAAATTCCTAAGCTAAAAGGCTCAAACAGCAAAACCACAAATTGCAAACAAGTCCTTTCCGAAAATTAATCAAAACAGTGGGGATCAAAGGGCAAAGTGGGAGGTTTAATACTTTGTAAGTGAAAGCTGCTACTTTCTTTCTTTTCCCTCCATCCTAACGTTTTGTTGCTACCTGATTTTAATATTTTTGTCACAACTTTTCGCATTTTTAAAATCATATTTCTGTTTATTTTCGTCCATCTGATATTTATCTTTATGCCTCACGTCATTTAAATTTTATTCCATATTGTTTTCACATTTTATCGATTTTCCAGTTCGAACTCGTATCGATTTCGGGTAAAATTTCTCGAAACTGATTATCGAACATTTTCGTTCATTAGTTACTTATTTTTTATTATTATTTTAATTCGCGTCATTTTGTTTCATTTCGCTCAAGTTATATTTTAGCAATTTTTACGTTCGAACTTTTATTGCTTACAAGCGAATTTTTATCGAACTATATAGTGAAATTTTCATCGTTTACTGTGTACTAATTGTGTTATTTCTTTTTATCCTACATTTTAGTGACTTCAGTTTGAATTTTTATTCATTTTCGGGCGAGATTGCTCGTACCATCGCCTCGAACCGAATAATCAAAGGGTAAAATCAACCCTCCATCTCAACCGTTGGTCTAGTTGACTAAGAAAGTCAGCCAAGATCAACGATTGTGAGAATTAACATGTCATTAAGCATTCTTGGCCACCTTTCTACACAGAGGTGAGTTTCAACCTCATCTTCTCCTCCTTGCGCATCAACTCCCTCCATCATCGCTCGAAGCTTCCTTTCTCCCTCAGCCACACAATCGACACCAGCTGCCTCATCACTCATCATCGTTCCGACGTCATCCTCGCCTCCACCGCCTCAAACGACTATAAATAGCGAGCTCCTCATACTCTCTTACTCACCAATTCACGAACGAAACACTCTCTCTAAAGTTACTCAATCTTGCTAAGTTGCTCAACGAAAGGTTAAAGCTCTTTTGTAAGCTATTTAAATTTCATTTTTAAACGATTTCTGCAATTCTTTTCAAAGAATTAATCGTTCGTGTTTTGAGGAAATTAATGGTTGTTTTGCTTTTAAATGATTTATTTTATTGCTCAAAATTAATTACATTGCTTTGCTTCGCCGAATTGCTAGTTTTTTAGGCGAATTTCACTGTTTTTTCTTAATTAAATTTAATTGTATTTTTAATCAAATTGATCACTGTTTTGTGTGAAATAAATTACTGAGATTGCATGTTTGAGTTGCTGTTGTTGTGGGGGGTTTTTTGGCCGAAGGAGCGTCAACGTAATGGCTGATTTCTTCCTTGTCCACCAGTAGTGGCACCGGCGAGCCAAGGAAAAAGATGACACTGTTCTGATATTTGGAGGGAAGGAGAAAGGCTTGGGCTGTTCTTTAAAACGTCTAGGGTAGGTTGATGGGCCGAACACATGCCTTGGCCCAAGCGAGGAAGGGAGTGGGCTGCCTGATCTGACCCACGCGGAGAGAAAAGAGGAGAAACAGCCAGCCCATCTGCTGGGCTGGGCTGTCATGGGCGTGTGTTGTTGGGCCCAGCTGGTGGGCCTAGTTTCTCAGGCCATCACGTTATTTTTCGTGTCAATTTATCTCATGCTCGTACTGTTCAATTAATTATTTTTGCATGCTATCAAATGTTTAAATAATTACTTCGCTTGCATTTAATTGTTTAAAATTAATTATTTTGCTTGCGTATGATAATTGTTAAATATTTATTTATCGATTATCATTTTTTCGTAATAATAATCTCGGCTTTGTAGGGTAAATCCATCGACAACCCTTCACAAGTACACATTTCTCACCCTTGTATTTATTTCTATGCTTTTTCGCATATATACTCGTATGCATGATTATTTAGAAATGTTAGAGTTTAGTTCGCGTAATTCGCATGATCACTAAATTAGAAGTTTTTATATTTTTCAAGTATGATTTCAAACACCTCTTTTATCCGGTAACCTTTTTGGATGAGACTCGGGTGCCTAACACCTTCCCGAGTCCATAAATCGACTATTCTCGGGTTTAGATCCTTTTATGCCTTAGCTTTTTATTATGTTTTCTACCATGTTATCAGACCATAGGTTTCCCTAAACTTTAAAAACAAAATAGGGTGACGACTTCATTGCATTATGTGAGATGAGTCCGATTTTGTACATGATTAATTGTTTTCATGTATTTACTTGCTAAATTATTGTATTCTTGTATGATTTTTATGCATGATTATTATTTTTCATGTATTTATTCTCTTTGATAAATTGCTGTATTTTTTATGCATGATTGATGTTTTATTACTCGCTTTAATAAACTGTCATTCATACGCATCTCACGCATAATTCCCTGCTGCCGAGCTTTTTCCAGATAAGATTAGGAGGTTAGTAGTGAGGCCTTGGGACACGAGTCTTGGGTAGTTTTCACGAACCCTAAACTCCAACTCGAACCCCTAAATGGGTAAGCGTCTAGAACTTTTGATGGTTTGACAAGCAATCACGTATCCATTTACTAAGGGGCCACTTTTATGGTATCGTCCGGGAGCCTTTCAACTAGTTAGAAATAGTTGGTATCACCCCAGCATGTGCATCATAATAAAATGCGTATATTGCGATTTTGCTTCGTTATTTTTGTAATTTCCATGTTTACAATTTTTATATTATGCCTGCATTATTGCTTTTATCATGCTCACCCCTCTCATTCTCTCGCAGTGTGGAGACTTCAGGATGACATTTCACATATATTAATTATCGCTTATAATTATTTCCTTTCACTTGTTTATTTTTTAGAATAAAAAATATAGCTCCCAAAAGGCAAACTATTCCTCGCAAGATTCACGCGACTAGACTGCAAACGTGAAAGATGATAGAGCAAGATAAAATGGAGGAGACATGGAAAGCAAAGGTAGCAGAGTTGGAAGAAGAAGTCCAGGTTGCTTCGGAAAGGACTGAACAAACCGAAAAGAAACGGGATGAGGCGACGATTGATTTTCCGCCTGGTTTTTACCCCTTTTCTGCTCAAGCAATGGGTCCATCCTCTTCATCTATTTTTGTTGGATCCTCTATGTCACCATCGTTTTCTGGTGAAGGAGTCTATTAGAAATGGCAATCCCTTTTCCTTAATGCCAACCCCCTTCAGCACAATGCATCAACTATCCCGAACACTGCTATTGTCACTGTCGGACAAAGTGTTACATCTCTTGGTCCCTCTCTGATTGGGCCCACTCTTAATCTCGGCCTAGAGTCCCAATATTTCTTCCCACCTCAGGGCCATTCCATTATCCTCCCAGAATCTCAGTACCTTCTCCCACCTCAGGGCCATTCCACCTGATAAGATCCGAGATCTCTTCGGGTCGGAAAACGGCTGCTGCAGCTAGTCGGAGGGGAAGCGATTGGCGTTAGAGATACCTGCAAAGCGCCGGAGGGGGACTCCGGCGTAGACACTCCGATGCTTAAGTCAGTTCGAGTTTATAGAATGGTAGAGGTTCTCCAAGATGATCTCGATCTTACCTTCTGTTTGGAAAGATGGGGGTATTTATAGGCCGAAGTTGGCGATACCTGACAGCGATAAGGGCGCAGCGATAAGCATCGTCCGAAGATATCGCCTCCAGCGATAATGGGTGAGCCATCGCGGGCGATAATCACATAAGGCCTATCAGGAGCGACATCCTCTTAGTTCCTCTAGGATGGGATGACGCCGTGCGCGTAAAGATGCATGAGATCCCCCCCCGCTGAAGTCGACCATCCTAGGAAACTTCCGCCGGCCCGGGCGATAGGTTGGCTTTTCAGGGAAGCGTATAGAGACTCGTCAAGGATAGATGCCGTGGCTACAATATTGCCGTCAGGAGCATTCCAATTGTTATCATAAGCCCAACTGAAAACTAGCCCGAGTGTTCACCAAGGGCTATCCATGTCTGACATCTTTAGATAGGGTTTTGCTCTGTCATGAGGCGATATTTCCACAGAGGGCTTGGGCTTTCTTTATCGTTCAAAGGCTGATCAATCCTAATGCGGAACGAGGGCTTAGATCCACAACTTTCCACTAATCCGATCAAGTTCGTCCTTGTTTCTTGTCAAAAAGACCCGTCTCCTCGGGACGTTAAGAATTCTACTAGGAGGCCGTTGGGGCGCTCGCGATTTTGAAGGCATCACTTTTATTCAGCGATACTGGCCCATTTGTCCTTTCAATAGGATTTATGAAGTCTCAGCTTCGTTCAAGTCATAGAAGGACCGTCGATAGGTCGCTTGCGATATCATCGCGTATATTCAGCCAAGCCGCACCATGGGCTGGCATATATTTTGGGTCTATCGTTCTTCCACGTGTTCTGCAAAGGCACAGAGGAGATAGAAACATATATAGAAGTTAGCAAACTTTATACTTACAGAGGTTCGAGGTCACACGTGCCCACTTTTTCTTTTACGCTCGAGAAAACAGCAAGTATCAGCGTGGCTTTATACCATCAGCTACCTTATGGTTATCGCGGCTTCATACCACCAGACGCCTGTGATGTCATCGCGGTTTTACGCATCCAGGGCCACCGGCGACATCAACGCGGCCTTACACTGTGGATACCGGTAACCTTATGGTTTTAGCGTTAGGGCTACCAGTGATATCGTGCCTCTCAACGTTTTTCAGATTCTGCCTTGTACTCCTTCCGGTATCTGTATCGTGAACGTCACCCGTCCCTTTCGTTTACGCTTATCAATCCTCGAGGTTATCGGGGCGGCTCGTCTTTTGAGGACCTCAGTCTCTTTTCCCAAGGCCTCTCTTCACTGGAGCCTATAAATCGGAGAGCTTTCTCCACCCACGTTCTCCTCATCTTTATCAGCTAGCATCATGGATAATTTGACTAAGAATTTTCTTCTCTCCAAGGGTCACTCACTCAGGAACCTCAATGACGGCGACGTCGGTTTCCTGGAGAACATGCTGGTCAAGACTTCTGAGGATATTCTGGAGCTGCAAGGGATGCTGACTCCGCTTTATTCCCGGCTAGGGGCTATTTCCCTGGAGGACTTCAGTCCTTTGGAGAGCGTATCAAAGCTGTCCGCCTCCATCGCTCGGATTCAGGTGGTGTTTGCCATGCTGCAGCAGCGTAAGGACATGTTGGGGTGCTGCCTGAAAGGGATGAGAGCTACTTCCCATGATCTTATCCTGGTCATGGATTCCTTGAGGGACCTTCCTGAGGTGCCCGAGGATGCTGGCTCTGACGCCTGATAGTGATGGCTCCCTTTGGGCCTTTTCTCTTTTCCCCTTATCTTGTCAATGTATCTTCCGGTCACTAGGCCGTAATAAAGTATTTTCCTCGTTCCCTTTCGCAACTGTTCTTCTTCTTTACTGCTTCTGCGAATATTTTGAGTTTTTGCACATTTTCTCTCTCTTCTGTACTTCTTTTCTTCGAGAGGTTTTTCCGCGACCGCTCACTGGTGCCGGCGACCGGCTTATTGGTTTTTTGCTCCAGGTATTTACTCCTTCTACCGCCGTAGATTTACTTTTACTGTCCCTTATGTCTTCAACTGCTGAAAACCCCATAGATCCCGAAGCTAGGCGAACTCGCAGCATATTCAATTGTAATGAGGTTTTGAGGGTTGAATTAGAGGAGAGTGGTATTACTTTTCCCACGGGCTATCGCCCTTTTGTCTCTTTGAAGGACACTCGGCTGCCTGACGCCATGTGGGGAACATTCCGGTTAGTTTATTTCAAGATGTTTACTTACGGATTCCGTTTCCCACTCCATACTTCTCTGTTGAAACTGCTAGATCATTACGACCTTAATCCCGTCCAGATTACTCCACCCTCTTGGTGTGGTATTTACGCTTTCCTTCGTTCGTGCGAGATGAAGCGTCCCTCTTGATCTATTCCGCACATTCTTTGTCTTGAGTTGTCGCGACTGCCTGGTAGATATTACCCCCAGATGGGATGATGTCGTTGTGCAACTGTTCTGCGGAACTTTCAAGGTTTTGAGGAACACGTAGATGACTGGAAGTCTGGCTTTTTCACCCTCCGTTTGCCGTCACGGCTCTGGCGCGGGGGTTTCAATCGAAAAATCAGTAGTGGCGTTTGGAAAAGACCGGAAGCGCTGTCAAGCCAGGATGTTTCCAACGTTAGCGCCTTGTTAGAAATAGAAGGGTCTTTCCGTATCCGGGAGTTTGCTCGGTTCAGGCCCTTGTCAGAGTGCGTTGTGGGTGAGTTTCCTTTTTCTTCTTTATCGCTTCACTCTTCTTAATTTGCTAATGTGTTTTGTTGGCAGGTAACGCTGAGAGTAGTTCTTCTGGGGAAGGTGACGCCCCTTTGAACGTAACACCTCTCCAGTCGCTGCCTCCTTCTCCTCCGCCTAAAAACTCCCGCCGCCCACCTATTCCGCCTAAAAGGGGAAGGACTAAAACCGTCACAACTCGCAGAGCCTCCACTCGACCTTCTTGTTTCCTTGAAAATTGGCTTCCTTCCCGCGGCAAGAGGGTAGCTCAAGGCGATCCTGTGTTTGAGAAAATCGACAGCGATAGCGAGAGCATGGATACTGGTCCTGAATTACGTCACGCTACTATTGCCCAAAGGATGAAACTTAGGTCGAGGAGGAATGATGACACGGTGGAATCGGCTGAGGACGATAGCGAAGAAATTGCAGAAGAGACGGAGCGTCTCGTAAAGAAGGTTCGCACAGAGAAAACTGAACCCCTAGTTCCCCCTTCGAAGGGAGTTAACGCGGCCCCTTCCGAGAATATTAACGCTTCTCATGCCGCGAGGACTTCGCAAGTGGCGAAAAATATCAAAGCTATCAGGGTGCCTTCCACCGTTTCTATCGAAAACAATGAGACCTCGGTAGCCGCGACCTCTCCTTTGTCGTCGGGCCATCCTGCTTCCCCGATAGGTTCTTTTATCCCAGAGACAACCCCACCAGTTTCGAGTTTAGGCGTTCCTCCTGAATTTTTCCCACGGAAGCCTCCTCTTTTGTTTCTGTCTTCAATTTCGGGCGTTGGTGATTGCGCAAAAAATTGTTCCCCTCCTTACATTGCCAACCTTTCTCCTCAGAGGTCCCAGGGCCCTACTGGATATCAGCTGGATTTGTCCTCTTTCGGCACTGATGGGCTTCGTGCCTTAGGAATATCGGATCCGTTATCGCGAGAAGAGCCCGTGGGTCCCATAGTGGGACAGATGTTTACTTCTTCCAAGGACAGGGAAGAGTTTTTACAGCATGCTCCCGAGACACGACAGTCACACCTTATGAACGACATGCTGGCCAGCTTTCGGAAATTTCATTACTTTCTTGAAGGCCAGCGTAACAAAACTCGACCCTGTTCGGATTTGCAGGAACAATTAGACGCGGCTTTGGCGAAGGCGAAGGAGCTGTCGCAGTTGCAAGAACGAACTCGGGCAGAGTTGGAGGATTGTCGCGGTGAACTTTCTCGGGAGAAGTCGAAGGGGAAGGCGAGAGCAGAGCTAATGGAGGTGGAACTGGTGGTGGCTGATAAAAAGAATGTCTTCCTTCGCGAAGAGTTGTCGTCTCGCGATGCCGATTTGGCCAAAGTTCCTTCGAGGATAGCCTGGTGGAAGAATAAGACCATCGAGGTTTGTATCGCGGGGTTTAAGGATCTCCATGTCCGAGGCGCTGTCGATCTATCCATGCTGGCCAATTACGCCTCTCAAAAAATTAAAGATCTTAGTGAAGACGAAAGGAGTTTTCCTCCTTCCGGGGAAAAGCAAGGGAACGATGACGGCGAGGCATGCGATGACTCTTAATTGATCCATTGAAAAACATTGCTATTTGTTTTCCATGTCTTGTAATAACGTCCTATCGCGAGGCGATATCGGTACTTTGCTCTTTGGGCGATATCTTGTTTTATTTCGCTCTCTTGCTGTCTTTGAGAACTGTTCTTTTATTCAACGCCGATTTGCATTATTTCCTTTCTTGTGATATCGCTTTTGCTTTTTATCAAAAATCGCATCTACTTTTCAGAGCATTTAATGCTCGCGACCCTTCCGTCGATGCGCGGGAAAAATCATGATGGTGCCGACACACGTGTTCGTTTCTTCTGCCGCTTCACCTTAGCGTGTTTAGAAATTTTAACCAGATCAAAGCGTTTGCTGCGCTTCTTCTAGAGTCGTACTCATTGCTTGAGTCTTATCCCTCATGCCGCTTCGACACAACGACTGCAGCATCCGTCGTTTCCTTTTAATTACTAGGGTTATAAACCCTCTTTATTTCTTCCCTTTTCTTTTTCACTCCACTTTTTCATATTATCTCTCAGCCGTCTTGTCCTTCTCACCTCCATTCAAGGCTTTCGAAGTTCTTTCCTTCCAAAGGTACTTCCCTTCCTTTCCCTCGTCTTCTTCGTTTCTATTTCCTTAGTCCTGTCATGGCAAAGACTCGCCGTTCTGAGTCGAAATCCATCGATGAGAAGAAAATGGATACCACGGTCAGTGTTATTACCACGGAGGCCATTCTCCGGGAGCATTTGGCTACTCATGGCGCCGTTATTCCTGACGGTTACCAAGCTGTTGTTGCCCCTGGGTCGGTTCGTTTAAACAACGTTCTGACCGGCAATCAAAGGGTGTTATATGCCCAGATGTTTCGCTACGGTTTCCAGTTCCCTATCGATTCTTTCGTCAAGGGTTTGCTTATTGCTGGCAATTTCAATCCTGCCCAGTTAGCCCCAAATGCATATTGCTGTGTTTATGCTTTCTTGGAACTCTGTAGATATAAGGGGATCACTTCCCCTTCTCTTTTGTTGCTTAGATCCCTTTTTAAATTGATGAAGTGCCGGGGTGTGATAACCATATCGCCTCGCTTTGACGATGATTCTCTCAAGTCTTTTACTTGGAAGTTGCTCCATATTGAGTCTTCTGTTGAGGCTTGGAAAAAGGAGTTCTTTCTGATAAATTTCCCTGACGCTCCTGGTCCCGAGTGGCGTTCTGGGTTCAACCAGGACGTCCAAGATGGCGTTTGGAGTCGACCAGGGACACTTCCCGCTCGTGAACAAGGATGGTTAAACACCTTACTCCAACTGGAGATCAGCGTTCATATTCGACTCACGGCCTGCAGAATGGCCATTCAGGAGTACGTTAGACGTGAGTATCGCGCTACCTTTCCCTTTCATCGCTGATACTAACGCTGACATTATTTTGTGATTTCGCAGCGACGGATCCTGACTATAAACCCGAAAGCGTAAGAAGACGCTTAAGGAGAGCTCGTAATAGAGAGGAAAAGGAAAAGCTCGATTCAGAGGCCACTGATAATCCTTCTGAGCTTCCGGCTACTTCCGCGAATCTCGCTCAAGTATCCTCTTCCTCAGTTGGCGAAGGGAATACTGACATCCCTGAAGGTGTTCCTATCGTGACCATTGCTGCTCCCTCGTCTTCTCAGGCTCCTAGGGCCATTGCCAGAGGAAAAAAGAAGAAAAGAACACGGAGTATCGCCACTCTTACTCCTTCTCCCGACGCTGCGGGTTCTTCTGAAGCACTGTCTTCTCTCAACACCGCTACCGTAAGCGTGTTTTTTCTTTCTCAATATCTGTCGTCATTTGATCTATTTTTCTTTTCTCAATTTGTACTCCTTGCAGGAGGCCGTTATAGTTACTGCGTCCGCTCCTTCAGGCGATATGAATCTCACTTATGTGCTGAGGGGTTCTGCGAAGAGGGCCCAGATAGAAGGCGAGGATGAGAACATACCCTCCTCTAACATCGCGGGGGAAGGTGGTTCCGTTAACGTTCCTGATTCCGCAGTGGTTCCTCCAGGTAGACATTCCGTGGAAGATTTGGGGAACTTAGGCGGTGCGGACCCCTTTGGTGCTTCGCCCAGTTCCTTTGGCGGGCCTGTGCATCATTTTTCCTCTTCTTATCAAGACGTCTTTCACGACCTTTCGGGCTATCAGCCTCATGGTGCCTTCCTGCCCCCGGGCAGTTCTTCTTCACAGGTTCGCACCCCTGGTCCTCTGGCTTTCGTTCCCTCTAGCGTTCCTTGGCGGCAACGCTATAATGAAGCCGGAACCTCTTTCAATTTTGCGGCGGATCTTTGTCCATTAAACGGGCTCGGCGAAGTGACCCATCAGGTTGAGTTGTTCGACTTCCGTACCCGTGGTTTGGCAGCCATCGGGGGCGATGGTTCAGATGAGGTTTCTGCTCTGCTGGCTTCTCAAATTCTGGCCTCATCTGCAGAACGGGAAGCTTTCCTTTCCCAGGCGGAAGATGACCAAGTGAACTCCGTCCGTGCTGGCCTTTTCTCCAATATGATGAAATTTCACTATTGGGCGGAGGATATGAAGCATCGGGCTGTTTCCCTTCGCTCTGTTTCGGCGGAGCTGTCCAAGGAGCAAGAGGAAAAGAAAAAGGTGTTGGAAGATCGCTCCAAGATACTGCTAGCTCACCACGATTTACAGAAACAGCACTCCGCCCTGGAAACAGCTTTGTTAGAGGAACAAGCCAAAGTGACTGCTTTGGAGAATGAGAAGTCCTTTTTAGAAAAGGAAAAGGCAGCTTTGGCGGAAGAGTCAGCCGATATGGGCTGGTGGCATGCTGAAGAGACCGCCCGTGTTCTGGTTAAGTGCTTCGAAGAAATTCACGGGGTGGATGCGTACAAGGGCGAAGATGTCGCGAAAACCTTTCTACGGAGTTCTGCCCATATTAACGAGGCAGGCTATCGCCAAGCCAAGGCAGCGGGTTGGAAACGACAAGTCCCCGAGAGCTGATTTGCCGCGATATTTTGCCGTTCCCTCCAGCAATCACATATCGCTTGGCTTTGTCTTTTGTCTTTGCAGCATCAATATTTTGAACAGTGAATCTTTGTAAATCCTTGAGATGCCTTTAATATTTCTAGACAATCCCTTTATCGATATTTCTCTTTTATTTTTCTCATCGCGAGACTTCTCTCGTCACTGAGGTGGCCTTATCCGCACGGTGCGTTTACTTTCTTGAGCAGATCCTTGGTATTTATACCAAGAAGACCAGGATCTATGTCGGGTTGGCCTTTCGATTAGCCTATCGGTATAATGACCACCTCTCCTTCCGCTGCTCAGAAACATTCTGCACATCTCTAATTGTAGATTATCAGTAACAAAATGAGATTTGAGAGATAGTGATTACCCGTAGGAGCCCGTTCGCTGCTATCATTAGGTTTTATCACGGAACCCGTTTCGAATCGCGTTTTCCCTCAACCCTACCTTTCGCCAAGGGTTACTTATCCGGTTACCAGCTAGAATTATGCGATCCTTCACGTTTCCCTTATCTCTCAATCGGCCTTTCTAAGTGCCTCATCTCGTGAGCTGTCGGATCGGGACGGCTATCACAAGGCTAGGGAATTTTCACTTTTATAGGCGTTGTCCTCTCGTTTAGAACCGTGTCCTTACTTAATGGTTTAGCTGCACCAGCCCGACCGTTAAGATAGGATTCTTGTTTCTAAACAGAGTTTCTAACTCTTTGGGGTGTGTCTTGTCTTGATGTACCGTCTCCACGAGATCGGTTATCATTAAAGAACTTTTCACTCCCAAAGATACCGGGCAGTGCCCTCACTTAGTGAGCCATCTGATCAAGATCGGTCATCACAAGGATAGGACTTTTCACCCCCGGGGGCGTCAAGGATCTTTCAATCCGACGCTAATCAAGGATACACTGGGGTCGTGCCCTCACTTAGTGGGCCATCTGATCAAGACCGACCATCACAAGGATAGGACTTTTCACTCCCAGGGTACCCCCCTTTTTATCTGCACAAAAGCAACCACAAACCCACGAAAACTCTCCTATTGAGCGTTAGCCACGGTTAGGGTCGTTATAATCCAAATAGTGCAGATAAAATTAAACTCTAGGATAATATAACTTCAAAAGAGCGATATTCCAGGAGTTGGATAAAGGCGTACCGTCAAGTGTCTCCAGGCGATAGGCCCCTCTTCCGACAACATGGGTTACGCGATACGGTCCTTCCCAGTTAGGACTAAGCTTTCCCATACGTTGTCCGGTTGCTCGCCTGTCTCGGAGCACAAGGTCACCATTTTTCAACAATCGCTCTTTGACCTGCCTATTATGATAACGGGCCATTTTTCTTTTGTAGTGTTGCATTTTCAGTAGGACTTCTTCTCGAACCTCTGGTAACGCGTCCAGATTAGCACGTAACCGTTCCTCGTTCCGTTCCTCACGAAAGTGAGCCACCCGCAGGCTCATGGCCCCAATTTCCACTGGCGTAACGGCTTCAGTTCCGAAAGCCAACGCAAAAGGTGTTTCTCCAGTGCTGACTTTTACGGTCACGCGGTATGCCCACATCACGTATGGCAATTCATCAGCCCACTTCTTCTTAGACCCCTCTAGGTTTTTCTTAATACCGCTGAGGATGCTCCTATTAGTTACCTCTGCTTGTCCGTTGGTTTGTGGGTGAGCCACGGAAGAGAATCTCTGCTCAATCCCGAATTCTGAGCATTGGTCTTTGAAGAATTGGTTGGTGAACTGGGTCCCGTTATCGCTGACAAGGATACGAGGCACCCCGAATCTCATGATAACTTGATGTTTGAAAAAATGCCATGTTTTTTCCGCCGTGATTGTGGCAACCGCTTCAGCTTCCGCCCACTTCGTAAAATAGTCCACAGCCACTATAACAAATTTCAGTTGGGACCTCGCCTTTGGAAATGGACCCAGGATGTCAATCCCCCATTTGGCAAAAGGGCAAGGGGCGATGATTTCCGATATTTCCGTAGCTGGACGTCGAGGAATTTTAGCGAATTCCTGACATTTGGGGCAAGCTTGTACATACTCGTGGCAATCCCTTCGTATAGTGGGCCAGTAGAATCCTGATCTGAAAACTTGTGCCGCCAAGGTGCCGCCTGACGCGTGCATTCCGCATATCCCTTCGTGGATTTCGCGTAAGGTGTGAAGGCCCTCTTGTTCGGTTATACATTTGGCGCCGGGGTGAGAAAAACATCTTCAAATTAGATCCCCGTTATAGTATGTGCAACGAGCAGCCTGTCTTAGCACTTTCATTTTTTCAGCGTTATCGTCGGGCAGCTCTTCGTGCATCAGGTATTTTATTACCGGAATCCGCCAATCATTCTCGAGCTCATTCACACACAAAGAGGCTTGTTCCTCCATGAAGGACGGCACCGCTAGCTCACGATAATACACATCTTTAGGTATAGATGCTTCAGGATTCGCAGCCAGCTTGGCAAGGTAATCGGCTTCAGCATTTTCCTCTCGGGGGACGTGCTCGAAGCTGACTTGCATGCCCTCTTTCTTTATTTCCACTAGTTCTCGCGTTACCTTAGAGAGGTATTGCACCATAATAGGTTCTCGAGCCTGAGAGTGTCCTGAGACCTGGTCAATTATCAGTTTGGAGTCTCCACAAATTTTTAGACGCAGATCTCCTGTTTGGCCGGTATCGCGCCTTCCCTTAGAAGAAAACTCTCTTCCTATTCTGAGTCCAGCTAGCAACGCCTCATATTCGGCTGCGTTATTGGACAAAGGATGCAAGATTCGAATAGCATACCGTATATGCATATCGTGCGGCCCGTTTATGAAGACTCCAACCCCCGCCAGTTCTTGGTTTTTGGCTCCGTCCACATGAACGATCCAAAGATCTGTATAAGTTTCTGGGAACGGGAGATCCATATCGTTCCATTCCGCTTCCGGTACACCACTCAAAGGGTCCTCTGTGAAAGTACACTCCGCTATAAAATCAGCAAGGACCTGAGCCTTTACGGATGGCCGTGACTGGTATCTCAAACCATATTGTTCGAGTTCTAGGGCCCAGATCAGCATTCTTCCTAAAGATTCAGGCTTTCGAAATATCCTCTTCAAGGGTTGGTCTGTAAGTACAACGATAGGATAAGACTGGAAGTATCGGTCCATCTTGCGGGCGGCTTGTATAAGGGCGAACGCTATTTTCTCAATACGAGCATATCGCCGTTCCGCGTCCTTTAAGACATGACTCACGAAGTAAACTGGGCGATGAGTGCGGTTATCGTCACGAACAAGGACGGCGCTGACCACTTCGTCCGCCGCGCCCAAGTACAAGTATAGAGTATCGCCGGACTCGGGCCTTGTCAATAACAAATCAGATGAAAAATAGTCCTTTAAGTCCACAAATGCTTGCTCACATTCTGGGGTCCACCCGAACGTGGCTTTCCGTCGTATGACTTTGAAAAAGGGGAGACACTTTTCTCCTTGCTTGGAGACGAATCGTCCCAGAGCGATAACGCGCCCTGTTAGCCTTTGCACTTCTTTAACGGTTCTTGGCGATATCATATCATGTATAGCTTTAACCTTGGATGGATTAGGCTGGATACCTTTCTGGCTAACTACGTAGCCCAAGAACTTACCCGTCTGGAATGCAAACATGCACTTCCGGGGGTTTAGCTTCATGCGATACCTTGTCATCACATCAAAAACTTCCTTTAGATCCTGCAGGTGATCATGAAAATTCGCACTCTTTACCAGTATGTCGTCAACATATGCTTCCACATTTCTCCCTATCTGTTCCTCAAAAATCTTATTTGCCATTCGCTGAAACGTGGCCCCCGCGTTCTTTAGTCCAAATGGCATCGCTGTGTAACAATACGTGGCTTTAGGAGTAAGGAAGGCGGTCTTCTCCTCATCCTCTAGGGCCATAGGGATTTGATGATATCCGGAATTGGCGTCCAACGAGCTTAGATATGCGTACCCAGCAGTTTGATCAACCAACTGATCTATGCGAGGAAGCGGGTAGCAATCCTTAGGGCAAGCATCGTTCAAATCAGTGAAGTCAATGCACATACGCCAGTCTCCATTGGGTTTAGGAACAAGAACCGGGTTGGCTAACCAAGTGGGATATTGTACTTCGCGAATGAAACCCGCGTCAAGGAGCTTCACAACCTCCTTTTCCACGGCCGACGCTTTTTCGGTGGAGAATACCCGTCGTTTTTGCTGAACTGACTTGGCGTTGGGGTCAGCGTTAAGCCTGTGCTCGGCTATTTCTCGGGATATACCTGGCATATCGGCGGGTTCCCATGCGAAATTTCCTTGGCATTTGTTCAGCAGCCGTGCCAGTTGAAGATTTTCCGCTGGGCTGAGCTTATCGCTGACCAGGAAACTGGCTCCCTCTTTGCCTATCACTGATACGGGCACCATCTTGTCAAGGGGTTGAGCGCATTTTTCATCACCCTGTTCGTAGGGGTCTGCCGCTATACACACGTATCTATCGCAGCTCGTCCGAGTCATGAGCGAATAGCATTCTGCCGCCAGTTTCTGATCACCTTTTATCGATACCACCCCGTCGCAGGAGGGGTATTTCATCTTTAGATGTTTTTGTGATATCGCCGCTCCAAAGCGATTGAGGAAAGGCCGTCCGAGTATGACGTTATAGGGCAGATTCAGATCCACAACAAGGAACAACAAATTCTCTGACCGTTTGTAAGTGTCTTCTCGGAAGTATACGGGTAGGGTGATTACTCCCGTAACAGGGATAGGGGTCCCATCCACTCCGACTATGGGTCTCTTACTAGGCGTTAACTCGTCGTGGGGGCGTTTCATGAGATTGTAAGCTTCCAGTGAAAAAAGGTTCACGGCACTCCCGTTGTCCACAAGAGTCCTTCTTATACCATGACTGGCGATGACAGGTGTGACTACCAAGGCGTCATTATGGGGATAGATAACGCCTTTCTCATCCTCTTCTGAAAAGGATAAGATCATGCGATCAAGTATGTCTATTGCTCCACCTTTCTTTGTCATGCCGTCTCGCGTACGCTTTTCGCCTTTCGCCACCATCGACTGTTCTAATTCATCTGTGTAGGGGATCCCTCCTGCTATGATATTGATTATGGGGATGTCGTCGCCATCTATCGCGAAGGTTTCCACACCCTTTCCTTTGGGAGCGTTATCCGGCTGTGGGGCTGGAGGGGGCCTTGGTCGCTCGTCTATCGCTCTTCTTATCGGATTGTTTCGGGCATCTTCCCTTACTTGAGTCGCAAATTCTCCCAGATATCCTTCCTCCACCAAGCGTTCTATCGCCCACCTTAATTCTCTGCAAGCCTCTGTGGAATGTCCTCTGGCTTTGTGGAATTTATAGTAAGCGTTTTCTCTCCTGCCTAAAAGCACTCCAGGTTTCATGGGCGCCGGATAACGGATAGGAAGATCTCGCTGTTCCGCTATTGCCAATATCTCCGCTCTTGGTACATTCAAGGAGGGAAAATCCGGATCATACGCTCGATTTTTATTAGCGTTCCCTTGACGCTGACGAGGGGAACTACCTTGTCTTCCTTTCGAGGAATTTCCTTTTTGCTTATCGTAGGTCTTTGGGATGTAATCTTTCCGTCGAGCGTAATCATCAGTGTAATGATCGTCAACCAGAGGATTTGCGGGAGCGGCAGGGATGCGAGGTGCCCCAGGCGGCATATCAAATGTTCTATTTCTATTTTCTTCTTCTTCCATTTTCGCATAATTATGGGCTTTAAGTCTTAGTGCGTCCAAGGATATTGGAGGATCCACCATCAATGCATCTTTCAGTTTTCCATAATGGCAGTTTCTTTTCAGAGCTTCTATGGCGAAATCAACGGTAACGCCCGGCGTTAATGACATTTCCAGATCGAATCGGCTAAGAAATTCTTTCAATGTCTCTTGGGGCTTCCGCTGTATGTCAAATAACGCTGCGGCAGATTTCCGAATTGGAATTGCTGTACTAAATCTGCTCCGAAATTTGGATTCCAGCTGTGTGAAATTACTAATGGATCCGCCAGGAAGACCTTCAAACCAAAGACGAGCAACTCCCGATAAGGTCATAACAAATATCTGACATAAAGCCGCATCACTGTGAGTTTGAAACTGGACGAAATCCTTCACTTTGTTGATGTGCGAAATAGGATCTTTAGTACCATCATAAGTATCAGCGGGAAGCTTCACTCGCCTGCTGACCCTGTGACGTCTTACACGACGACTGAAAGGGTGACCTGAGGTATCATCAAGAATCTCACGCGCATGACGTGGGGGAGATATGTCTCCTTGTCGCCCTCCTTCCCTTAGTTCAGGTATATGATGTCGCCTGGGAGACCGACTGCGACTCCTGGGAGAACGACTTCGATTTCTTCTGCTACTAGATCTTTCACTGTACACGGGAGATAAACTCCTGTTTGTTCCTTCCCTCCGTCCGGCCCAACGGTTCCTTAACGCCTCAAGCTGCCTGTCTTCCTGCAGAAGAAGTCTTTGCGGCATTTGCGGTACATAAGCCTCTACTCCTCCTTGAGTGAGCTGTACGCGACCAACCGAGGGATTTCCTGCGGATAAAGGCACTTGGGGGTTCTCTGGAACAACGGGGGCAGAGGTCGATCAGCAACAATAGATGATGTGAACAAGACGCGAGGAGGAACGCTAGATCCAGAAGCACCGGGCGTGACTCTAGTGGCCATTTCAGTCAAATATTCCAGGCGGGAACGAAGGGCCGCTATTTCCATAGCAAAGGGATTTTCACTGCTAAGCGCAGATCCTTCCAAAAGAGGAGTATAAAGATCAGATCCCGCTGTCTGTGATGAAGAAATGACCGTCTGTGAGGAGATAGATCCTCCGGCGATCCCGACCGAGAGGTCCAGAGGTCCCGAGATAGTCGATTGCGTCGTCATAGAGAGGTCAGCAGTAGCAAAAGGAAATAACCGCCTGCGAGTTGAGAAAGGAATATTGGAAAATGTAGACCGGTCTGGCTCCGATCTGGCTGTCATAACCGTTCCGATCTCCCAACTAAACAGAGCTTGGCTATTAAGGACGCTCACTTAATACACCAAAGCTCTCAATGAAAGCACCATTTGATAAGATCCGAGATCTCTTCGGGTCGGAAAACGGCTGCTGCAGCTAGTCGGAGGGGAAGCGATTGGCGTCAGAGATACCTGCAAAGCGCCGGAGGGGGACTCCGGCGTAGACACTCCGAAGCTTAAGTCAGTTCGAGTTTATAGAATGGTAGAGGTTCTCCAAGATGATCTCGATCTTACCTTCTGTTTGGAAAGATGGGGGTATTTATAGGCCGAAGTTGGCGATACCTGACAGCTATAAGGGCGCAGCGATAAGCATCGTCCGAAGATATCGCCTCCAGCGATAATGGGTGAGCCATCGCGGGCGATAATCACATAAGGCCTATCAGGAGCGACATCCTCTTAGTTCCTCTAGGATGGGATGACGCCGTGCGCGTAAAGATGCATGAGATACCCCCCCGCTGAAGTCGACCATCCTAGGAAACTTCCGCCGGCCCGGGCGATAGGTTGGCTTTTCAGGGAAGCGTATAGAGACTCGTCAAGGATAGATGTCGTGGCTACAATATTGCCGTCAGGAGCATTCCAATTGTTATCACCACCCAAGTCACGATTCCTGGACCTTCGGGAATTCAACCTCCTGGTGGCGTTCAGACACAGCCACTAGTCTCCGTTGGGTACCCGCCAGTCGCTAGTCTTGGCATCATCAAGGCAGAAGTGCCGAATATTGATAGGTTGAGCCTATTAGAAGAAAGGCTAAGGGATGTAGAAGGAGATGATCCCTTCGACCCTACGGGTCCCACCGATATGTGCATGGTACCGGAAATTATGATGCCACCAAAATTCAAGATTCTGAAATTTGAGAAGTACACCGGGATCGAATGTCCCAAAAGTCATCTCAAGATCTACTGCAACAAGATGGCCGAGGTGATCCATAATGAACCTCTATTGATCCATTTGTTTCGAGAGAGTTTGGCCAAGCATGCCTTGACTTGGTACATGGGTCTGGATAGGATTAAGATCAGGACTTGGAGAGATTTGTCCGATGCCTTATTTAAACAGTACAAGTTCAACATAGAAGTGGCACCGGACCGCTCTAATCTTCTGAATCTTGAGAAGAGAACTAACGAATTGGTGAAGGCTTATGCTCAGAGATGGAGAGAACTAGCTGCTAGGATTTCTCCTCCTTTGAGTGACAAAGAACTCGTATCGACTTTTGTGAACACGTTCTAAGCTCCTTACTACACTCATCTTATCTCCAATCCGTCCAGTAGCTTCTCTGACATGGTTCTAGTGGCGGAGAGGGTTGAACAAGGAATTAAATCTGGAAGGATCATTATTTCCGCGCTGGAGGAAACACCTAAGAGAGAGCCTATTACGGAGGGAGATGTCAGCTTCGCCTCCCATTGACCTGGTTACGGGCAACCTTTCACGTCACCTCCACCACAAATACCACAAAATACACAACCTAGACCATACAACCCACCAAATAACCCAAACAGCCAGAATAACCAAAATAATCGCAAGAGCCGGGAGCTACTGCCACCTCTTCCCGTTCCTTTGGGAGAGATTTACAAGCATCTCTTGGCAGCTGGGCAAATTGTACCAATCCCATTTCAACCTCAACAACCTCCTTACCCGAAATGGTACGACCCTAATGCAAGATGTGAGTACCATACCGGAGCTTAGGGCCACGCACTAGAAAACTGCTTTACCTTCAAGAGAAAGGTTAACAACTTGATCCAAAGTGGATGGGTCTCTTTTGAAGGGCTGGCCAAAAGGCCTAACACAACCACCAACCCTCTTCCGAACCATGCTCTAGGCAGTGGAGGATTGATATAGAGCTCATGAAGAAGCCTGAGGGGCCTATGCACAACTGGACAGCCTCCATACTTCCTGATGTCTCTCCATGATTTCTTTATGCATGTTTTTTCGTGTTTTTTTCTAAGATTGGAAAAAACTTTTTGTAGGGACTCACATACCTTTTGTAAAAAAATAATGTATATGTAGCTTTTATTCCAAAAACATCTTTTACTGTTCGTATTTTACTTTCAGGATAAATAAAAATTCAGGTTGTCTTGATATACCCTATGTCTTTGATGGTGAAGAAATTATCGCCACAACTGAGGATGAGGTCGGAATTCCACCTAAATTGGCCTGTTTAGTAAAAGTTCGGAGAAGAAGATAGTCCCTCATCAGGAGGAGTTTGAAGAGATAAACATGGGGCCAAGAGATGAAAACCAAAAGGATGTCGATCAAAAGACATAGGGAATAGAACGCTTTTTGATCTTTCACGATGATGAACTCCTTGCATTCTGGTCATCACCGTAGCAGGGACCCCCAATCAACATACTTAATGCGGTCTTGTTCTATGATATAACGACATTTTTGCCCTACCTGCTCTTGACTGCAAATTCAAAGTTTAAACATGATCAAATCTTTCATGTTTTGAATTTGATCATCAAGATCTCTCTGTGGACACACACAATTATCATACGGTGAAGATCAATCCTCTAATTTATGGGCGATTAAGCGCTGACGATTGATGGTGATTCACTTGTTTATCTGCAATCCCTTGCTGCAAAAGCTGAAGTGTTGGGGCTTCCCTGCAAAGAAATAACTTGTAAGATTCCCCAATGGCAACCTGAATCTCCAGCTGACCAAGGATTCTCTTCCATCACTCAAGATGATGTTTAAGCCATACTTCTTGAACAAATCAAAATCATCAGCAATTGGTCATCCCCGGCGCAAAAGATTTTTCCTCGCCAAGAGCAGTCAAGGAGCGAATCAGGAAAGATGCCAAGATGGTTCTTCATCTACCACAACGAGTTGGCCTCTCTGCAAGAGTCAATGCGTTTAGCAAACAACTAGTCTCAAGGTTTATTTTGAGTTCATCTTTTATTTATTTCTAAGCTTTTTCGCATATATACTCGTATGCATGATTATTTAGAAATGTTAGAGTTTAATTCGCGTAATTCGCATGATCACTAAATTAGAACCTTTTATGTTTTTCAAGCATAATTTCAAACACCTCTTTTATCCGGTAACCTTTTTGGATGAGACTCGGGTGCCTAACACCTTCCCGAGTCCATAAATCGACCCCGAACCACTATTCTTGAGTTTAGACCCTTTTATGCCTTAGTTTTTTATTTTGTTTTCTGCCATGTTATCACACCATAGGTTTCCCTAAACTTGAGAAACAAAATAGGATGGCGACTTCATTGTATTATGAGAGATGAGTCTGATTTTGTACATGATTAATTATTTTCAAGTATTTATTTGCTTTGATAAATTGCTGTATTTTTTATGCATGATTGATGTTTTGTTACTTGCTTTGATAAACTGTCATTCATACGCATCTCACGCATAATTCCCTGGCCTTTTCCAGATAAGATTAGGAGGTTAGTAGTGAGCCCTGGGACACGAGTTTTGGGTAGTTTTCACGAACCCTAAACTCGAACTCGAACCCCTAAATGGGTGAGCACCTAGAACTTTTGATGGTCTGACAGGCAATCACATATCCATTTACTAAGGGACCACTTTTATGGTATCATCTGGGAGCCTTTCAGCTAGTTAGAAATAGTTGGTGTCACCCCAACATTTGCATCATAATAAAATGCGTTGACGTGCTGTCGAGACACCTAAAAAATAATATGTATTTCCTGTAACAAGTGCACAATTAAACTGTGTATAGTGGTACAGGGTCAATCCACAGAGACTAATGTAGACACTGTCTTGTGTTGTGCGGCAAGGGAAAACAGATCAGAATAGTAACAAGTAACGGGGGGGTTTTCAAGAGTTGGTTGATTAATATCTAAGAAAGTAGTAATAGACAGTAATAAAATGAGAAATAAATTCATAGACAGTAGGAATCTATCTCGGGTTGCTTTCAAAGTCGGCTGATCATTGGTGTAATGATGTTCTACCCCTTGCTGATAGGCGCGCTATAGGGACCAGGTACTTTTAGGTACCCTACTTCCTTTCGTACGAGAAACTACTCCAAGGTACGTTTATGGAGTAGTCTTGATGCTTTGCCGTCCCCCAAGGTACGTTTATGGGGGCACTCAGTACGTTCGAGACTCTACCCTGATTAGTTACTTAACCCAGTCAGATAGGACCAGCGACCTAATGACTCTGATTGGTCGTCTACTTTACCCTACAGCTTCACGTCAGTTATAACCACAGTGATGACTTTAATCGCCTAGGGCAAATAGCTAGTTGATTAGGCTAGAAGTAGTCCTAGTAGAATTAACAAGAGATCATTAAATAATTAAATACCAATCAAGGATATATTAATTTCACTTCGACCTCACAACCTTCATAAGCAACCCTTGATGATCCTACCAAGAACAAATGAGCTTAGCCGCTCATATTAGAAAATAAATAAATAAATAAAATTGCATAAAGAAAAGAGAGATGAATTTAGAAAAAACCCTTATAGATTACCGACCGGAGCAAGCTCCGGTTTATTGATCAGAATTACAAGGGTGCCGAAGGCAGAAAGAGTTCAGAATTCCAAGGTGGAAGAAGATAGATGATAGATCCTCCGAAACCTTAAAGATAAAAAGGGTTTTTAAAAGAAAATTAATAAAAAGGGAAATCCTAGTTTAATTGGAGATGATCTCAGAATCTCTTCTTGCCAAAACGGGAGAGATTGGAATTGATTGGAACGGATCAGCTGATTCCCTTAAAAAGGAAGTTTCCTTGTTCGCGTTTGAGTCCTTTGCTACTGCGTGCGCACAAATGCAGGGGCAAGCCGCTGCCTTCATGCTGTCTGCCAACTGCTGCAAGGTCTTACTCCTCAATTCCGTCCAGAATCTATAAAAAGTGTATCTTTTCGATAATTCCTTTCCATGATCTCTGATTTTCTAAATAGTGGGAAAACAAGAGAAGATCAGTAGCATTATGATCAAAATGAGCTAGGAAAGGAGTGGAAAATTAATACAAAATGCACCATATCAAATCACCCCCATACTACCCTAATGCTCGCCCTCGAGCATTACACTCAAAACAGCCCCTCAATAAGAACAAATGGTTTCCACAAAAGGCATACAGGAGAAGCACACTCAGCACACAAGCACAAAATTCAACACAACCTCCTACCTAGATAGCATACGCATCAAACCCAACGAATAACGAAAGCAAGGGAGAGACTTTCCCACATCTAGCTAGTCACAAGCAATCCTCACATAGAAAATGGTGTTTACACTTAAACTCAGAACCAAGGCAAGGTGTTTACACTCAAATAATGCAAGTGACGATGCACAAAACTAGATTTGCAATAACGACCCGAGTACGGAGAACACATGTGTGGGCAATCAATCGATCATAAAAACTTTGCAAAAGGGTGAAGCAAGAGAGTATGGGAGAGAGAAATAGAAGGTTCAAAAGGGGGAGAAAGTGAAGGATAGAGGGTTTCTTAGCTGGAAAGATCGAAGTGGAGAGAGAGATCCTCCAGTTGGTAGTAGCGAGGGTAGGGCAAAGAGCGCTGGATGATCGAGGGGGGGGGGGTATTTTTCTTCTCTTGGCAGTGCTGTCAGTCTTCTGGATTTCGATTTGTTCCTGATTCGTGCTCCTCTTTTGCTCAATTTTTTTTATAGAAAAGATTTGAGCAAAAGGGAGCATGTACATTTTGTTTTCATCCATCTGACTAGGGAAGCAACTTTTTCATCGGGTGAGTGGGCTTCGGCGTATGGTTGCTGTCTGCCAACTGCTGCAAGGCCTTGCAGCTCAAATCCGTCCAGAATCCATAAAAAAGTACATCTTTCCGATAATTCCTTTCCAAGAGCTCTGATCTGCTAAATAATGGGAAAATAAGAGAAGATCAGTAGCATTATGATCAAAATGAGCCATGAAAGAAGTGGAAAACTAATACAAAATGCACCATATCAAATCACCCCCATACTACCCCAATGCTCGTGCTCTAGCATTACACTCAAAACAACCCCTCAATAAGAACAAATGGTTTCCACAAAAAAAGCATACAAGAGAAGCACACTCAGCACACAAGCACAAAATTCAACATAACCTCCTACCTAGATAGCATCCGCATCAAACCCAAGGAATAAAGAAACCAAGGGAGAGACTTTCCCACATTTAGCTAGTCGCAAGCAATCCTCACACAGAAAATGGTGTTTACACTCAAACTCAGAACCAGGGCAAGGTGTTTACACTCAAATAATGCAAGTAGGGACGATGCACAAAACCAAATTCGCAATAGCGACCCGAGTAGGGAGAACACATGCGTGGGCAATCAATCGATCATAAAACATTGCAAAAGGGTGAAGCAAGAGAGTATGGGAGAGAGAAATAGAAGGTTCAAAAGGGGGAGAAAGTGAAGGATAAATGGTTTCTTAGCTGGAAAGAGCGAAGTGGAGAGAGAGATCCTCTTGTTGGCAGCAGCGAGGGCAGGGAAAAGAGCGCTGGATGATCGAGGGGGGGTACTTTTTGTTCTCTTGGCAGTGCTGTGAGATATTGGAGGATAAAGGGTTCAATTTTTTTTTCTTTTTTATAGAAAAGATTTGAGCAAAAGGGAGCATGTATATTTTGTTTTCATCCGTCTAACTATGACGAAAGTGCCCTTGGTGAGGGACGCGATGTCCATGAAAGTTGAAGGCCTTAAGGTGGTCTGTTTAGGCCCATGACTGTTGCTTAAAATGAAAGGAAATAGCCCGAGCTTGTTGTGTTTGATTGGGGTTCTGACCCCATCGCACACCACACGCGCCCGCGCCATGCAGCTAGGGCCAATCAAACCAAGACGTCAAGCCTAGGATATCACGGAGCATCGAAAGAGGTTACTACAACCTCTGGACATGGAGACAGAGCCAGAGGTACTGTCAGCTCAAGCCACAAAGTGAGGGACGCTCACATTAGATTCTAGCGCACCAACGAATGCATTAAGAATGTCCAGCCTAGCCATTCCATGGAAGAGAGGCTTCGACTAGGGATCTACGAGCCTCATTGAGAAATTTTATGAGTTAGCTGCTTTGGGACCAAGCATGGAGACATTTACACATCTAGATCAACAGATGGACTGAGGAGACATTCTCGCACGCAAGAAGTCAACGCGCAAGCACAATAGGCGACTGTGTTGGAGCCGATCCAAACAAGGAAGGTCAGATACAAGCGATCAACCTTGTTTCCTATATTTTAGGCTATTGGGGAGCACTGGACCAACGTTCAGCCCAAACGCAGGAGCCAATTGGAAGATAGCTCAGAGCGACATTATCGCTGGCAGAAGGAGCGCAAGTCGACATCCGACTTGAAGAGATTGCCGTGTCAAGGAGGAAACCTCTTGAAGCTTCTAGAACATTAATCAGTTATTTAATTATTTATTTAAATAGATAGACTTATTAGTCGAGTAGAACTCCTAGTTCTATTTGAAGTAGTATTAGGGCATAACCGCTATTTATGGGGCCGCTTGGCTTAATAATAAACAAACCTTTTTTTGATCATAAATTTGACACTTTATCTTGGGAGTATTTATTCTGTTGTTCATGGACTCGAACCTTGTTGGAATCTTCAGTTTAGCAAGCTAGGATTAGCCTCAAGTAAAACCTGAAGTTTCTACCGAATCGTGGACTCGATTCAAACCCCATCACAAGCAACCCTTGTGAGAACCTCACTTGAAATTGACTAGGTTGGGTAACATAGGTTGTTATCAGGTCTAGGTTTGCACTCGTGAGCCTATCTATCAATTTCTGCGTCAATTTTGAACCTTTGAACTAGATCGATAATTTATCATGGGCTTAGGCAACTTGGATCGTATCATGTGGTAGCGGAGCTCAAGGCGTTCTAAGGTTTGGTTTATATCCATCTATCCTTTACTTGTCTTCCTTATTAAGATTGGTTCTTATTCTACTATGTTTCGTAACCAATCTTCGTGTGTGTCGTGTGTTAGTTTGTTTGAGTCAAGTCGAGCTAGGTTTAGCTCTTTGTGTGCGTTTCAAGAAAATTGTCGTGCGATTTGTTCAATTTTAATTATTTCGTGTCAGTCCAGAAAAGAGTCACAAAAATACCAAAAAGAGTTAGTGTTTTAATTTATTAAAAAGAGTAAAAAAACTTTGAAAATAGAAAATAAACAAAATACAAAATACCAGAGGTTATTTGAGCGATAAATCAAAAAGAAAAAGTGTATTTAGCGATCAGAATCGAAAGTTGGCACTGGAAGAATAATCACAGGCACATATCGCACTACACTCACAATCCGTGAGCAATTTGAGTCTTCTTCAGTCTTTGAAAATTTCCTTGATTCAAAATATATTCTTCTACTCTAGCCCAACAATTGTTTAGTTGATTGCTCGTGTAACTAACCACTTGTCTTTGTGTGTCTTCTTGGAAGCCTTTCTTTGAAACTCTCGAGTCACTTAACGGTTCGTGTAGGAACAACAAAGAGGTAATACCAAGGCAAGTTGAGTGATTTAGTGAGAATAATAGAGAGATTAAACATGAGAGTAAACACGTGAGGGAGTGCTAGGTTTAGTGCAATTTTACGTTTGTTTTGTAGTGTTGTGGATTTCAGGATACACAAGCATGTCACACAAATCATCGGACGACGTTGAGAGTTAGGAGCTGATTACTATTCTTAAGAATCTCAATGCGAGATTTGATGAGATGGAGCAGTGGTGGAAGCTAACCGAAGTCCATATGAATGACAAAGCCTAGAAGCCGCACCGATAGTACCTCTAGTTAGCATGTATAAGGCATGTCACATCATGAGGAGGGCAGTAGGCAGCTGCAACATGATGTGGCATAAGAAGAGCATAAGGACAGAGAGGTCACCGCACCAAGGCAGATACACGAACCATGGGTTGCCGAGGTGAACCCTAGGCATCCTCTTCAGCGCGAACCTCACCCACGCACTGAACGTGAAGCGCCTTATGTGCATTGGCCCGAAGATCATGAGTTTGAGGATGATGCTTATGAGAGGCAAGAATGATTCGATGAGAGGAGAGATCAATATGATGAGAGGCGGCCTAGATTTGAGGATCGAGTTGATGCAAACCTAGGAAGTATGAAGATAAAAATACCGCCCTTTGAAGGAATGTATGTGTACTTGGCATGGGAAAGGAAGTTTCAATCTATTTTCCTTAATCACAACTATTCAAAAGAAAAGAAGGTGAAGCTAGCGTCGGTTGAGTTCAGCCTTGGGAAGAGATAAAGATGTTAATGAAGCACCAATTTATTCCCGCTTACTTTCACTGTGACCTTCATCAAAGATTGCAGACTCTAACTCAAAGGAGTAAGAGTGTTGGCGAGTACTTCAATGAGATGGAGATCACCTTAGCAAGAGCGCAAGTGGTTGAGGATGTGGAGGCGACAATGGCTAGGTTTTTGAATGGCCTAAATCGAGAGATTTCCAATAGGTTAGAGTTGACCAACTACAACACATTGGAGGATATGTTACATATGGCCATCAAGATAGAGAGGCAGAAGAAGACAAGGTCTTCTTATTCTAGTTCCATACCGACTAAGTCCACAACTTGGAAGAAATCATCTTGGGTGAAAGACGATAACACTGCGAGTCTAGTTCTGAAGGTGCTACCCTACACATATGGTACTAAGAGTGTAAATAGTTCGAGTGCACCCCAAGAAAAGTTGGGAAGCAACCCTAATTCTTCTTATATACCTCCTAAAGCATCTACCGAAGACATCGTTTGCAAGCTAGATACCCATAGGTGTTAGTGGACACAATCACTCCCTCACGTGTTTCGCTCGTGCTTAAGAACTCTCAAAAAATTATTCTCATAAAACCTCAATTTGTAAGCTCACTTTTGATCAACCCTTTCATCTCGAATAACCACCGCAAGACTCAACAAGAATAGCACACAATTATGAGACTCAAAGAGGTAAAATAAGGAAAACTGAAATGCAAACACGACTCAAGAAATGCAAGTTACAGTTGCTGGGAATTAAAGAAGAAATCTGCAGCGGTTCTTTTGTGATTTTTCTTGTGTATCAACAAAAGAGGCAATTTGTGTAAGTGAGTGATTGCAAGGCCATGGAAGAGAGGAAAATTAATGGCTACTGATTTTAAACACAAAATACATGAATTAGATGACAGGAGTGGATCAAACATAGGTTTTTCTTCAACTTGCTCAAGAACACTATTGTTCTTAGTAGGAAAATTTCAATTTTACTTTAGGAGTGGAAAAACAACTACGAAATCCACTATTCTTTACTCTAAACACTTTGTATGTCTCAGAACAACAAGATTCAACTAATAAAGAAGAAGAAATTTGGTTGAATTTACAAAGAAATTTTGACAGTTGTGAACATGAACACCAAATGCTAGAAAATGGTAATTCTCAAATTTGTTAATCAAATGATGTGATTTCTTCACCAAAAGTTCAGCAAAATCAAGATAATCATAAACAACACAATACCCGACGGTTTCATCTAGCAATTTTGGTTCAATATTGAATAGATGCAAAAAACTTTAAAAATCTTGAAAAACTCAAGCAATTTGGCTCCGCTACCACTTGATGCGATCCGAGCTCTTTTTATCAAGTCGTATTGTGTCAATAGATCTAGCTTGAGTTAACCAACAAAACCCGACCAAAATCGTGTAAAGAAACGCAAGGAAAATGGTGAATCGAAGTTGGAAAGATGGAGAAAAGTGCAGCGGAAAAATGATGAAATTTGTTGACAAATTGATGGATGATTTATGGTTGAAACTCAATTTGAAGCAATCAATCAATGAGAGAAAAATAAATCTAACATGTAATTAATCATCCTCTAATAGGAATCCAATAGATTCAAGCAATCAAATATTCCCAAAATATTCATTCAATTCGATACAAAATGAAATTAAAGGAATAGAGATAAAAAGGAGTTTTATTTGTAATGGATCAAGAGATCTCCAAGGCTTGATCCTCACAAGTTGAGTTCTTGGTGTTTAGAGGGAGGAGTGCTCTCAAACTCAACAATAAACACTTAGGCAAAAAATGAAGTAGGAAGCTATTTATAGGAGCTTCAAAATTAGGTCTAAAACATAGTTTCAGATTTCTGATGAGGGGATAGCGTGATCACGCCTAGCAGATAACGTGATCACTCCCAAAACAGAAGGTTTTTGCCAATCTGAGCACATGATAGCATGATCATGCCTAACAGATAACGTGATCACGCCCAAAATAGAAGGTTTTTGTCAATTTGAGCACACGATAGCATGATCACGCCTAGCAGATAACGTGATCACGCCAGCTGCTTCCAAAAATGTCAAACTTGGTTTTCGCGAAGGAAACTATTATTTCTTCTTCTATTATTTCTTCTCTCATTTAGAAAAAGAAGGAATTAATTCCAGAGAAGAAGCCTAATGCCTTGCTGCCAAGAGGATGGAAGGAGAGTTGCTCGCTAATGGAGCCTAGTTCGGTTAACCCTAGCCGCCACGGTTTGATGCGTCTTTCCTTCCTTCAAGTTGATTTACTTATGTATATTAACATCATTGATTTTTATGATAATCCTAATAATTTTAATTCAATCAGTGATGATTATATACAAGAGTCAGTGGCGAAGTCATACACATTTGAGGAGTATTTGCGCAAGCGCAAAAAGTTTAGTAGGTCGACTAAGCCAAGGGAACAACGGTCACATTGTGATGCCGTGTTGGATCACATTCATACAACTGGTCTTACTAACTCGTGGCTCGAAGGGGCTTTATGTTTATATGATTTATCCTTGGATAGAGTTAGAAAGCACTGGAAGAAGTCCTTTAACGACTTAGAGCAAGAGTTGTGGCGACCATTGAGTGCGCCAAAGGTGCAGAATTTATTCACCCACCCACAATTCTTTAGAGAAACAGAAGTGGAGAAGTGAGCTTTTGGAGCCGTAAGGTGATTCGCCCACCCACAATCCTATGGTTTGTAAGTATGTACTAGCTTAGAGCGTAATTGATTCGTTCCTTATATTTAGTTACAATCAGTTTACTTATGGATTAATTCTTGTGGTGTCGTTAACCCCTTTATCTTTGAATAAGATTTTAAGATTAGGTGATTACAAGGAGTTAGCGCTAATGAAGGTGCCGCTTGAGCAAGCTAAGGGGCGCATAAGCGACCGACAGACAAATGAAGGATACCGGAGAGGGTTGCGCTTGTTCCTTGAAGCGTGTCATTGAGATAGGATATGCTTACACCAGGACGGTTGCCTACCCAACACAAGGAGATAGTTGCTACGGAGAGGTGCAACTAGGGTAGAGTGGTGGTTGCGGGTTTTCAGGAAAGTGTAAGAGATTGGGTAGCGTGACTAGCTTGTCAATCATTTGGGAGGGAAATAAGACAATGAAATGAAAGATTAAACAAATGAGAAACAATATTTAAGAGGTAGACTCAAACAAAAATGGATCAAAATGAGAAAAGACTCAAGAACAAAGATGAACACATGAAGAACACAAAAAGTGTTCTTGACAGACTTTCATGTACTGACTCGAAAATATAGAAAATGATGACTAAAATTCACAAAATTTTACAGAGACATTGATAAGACACAAAACTATAACTTTCACAAAGGGAAGAAATGACTATTCCTATATGAAAACACTAGAAATAGTCCACAAACACAATAACTATTTTTCTCGGGTAAAATCTGCACACTTTTCTTAGTGGTCAAAAAGTATGTAAATTTTACCGAAATTACGGTCGACTTAAAACAACATTTGTTCCACACAGATTCAAGTTTAAGAATGAAAAATTTAAGGTTTTTTTGGGCGGTAAGACTCACACAAAATGGAATAGGAAACAGAGAAATACAGCAAACTCGAAACAACTCAAGAACACTTAGAACACCAAAATGAACCAGACTACCTCGGTCAGTGATTTTGTCTTGTCCGTGTTGTGGATGGATGGTATTCCTAAGTGTGACACAAAATAAAGTCAGAGCGCCAAATGCTCCGCTACCACATGACGCGATCCGACCTCTGATGTAAAGGCCGAATGTGCGAGACAAAGAGAGGATCTGGCTCTAGAGTTTATGACACACAAACCACAAGAAAACAACAACAAATATGGGGGAAACTACAATGGAGACGCAGTGGAAAATACAAAGATAAATACCCAGATTGGAGAAAGCGTTAGAGATGAGAAGTTGGATTAAACAAACGAACGATTGAACTTGAGTCTCACTTGATGAACGGCTTGAACACGGACAGAATGTTCAAGAACACAAATCATTCAATATTCAAATTCAAATGCTCACACAAAGGAAGTAACAACAGATTACACAAGTGAGGATTCTTAGTCTTTGTACTTGACTCAAGCCACGACAATCCAAAACCAAGGCAAGCACCAAATTTGAGCCCCGGATGAATAAAGGAGTAAACTCAATTTAATCGATTATTCATCATCAAAGCTTTGTGTAAATGTATATGTAATGAACTATTTATACTAGGGTACAAAAATGGGCATTTTATGACAAGTTTGCCCTTAAAAACCTCTTGAAAATTAAAGCTTTGCGTCCCTTCTCGGTAGTTAGCTGATAGTGTATTTCTTGGGCATGATTTTCTCCTCTATTTTAGCCTTTTCGTGGGCATGATTCTGCTAAATGACCTCTATTTCCATCTTTATTGCAGAATAGTGCCAAAAGGAGGAAATGAGCGAAAACATGCATTTTCGGAAGGAATTCTTGGGATTTCAATCTTCAAGGCCTAGAAGATCAGAGTGTCGTCGAGCCCTCGAATGCTAACCAGAACAGTGAGCAGTCCCTCGCCCGTGATATCTCTGCATCCATTCCTAATCGAAAGCCAAAGAGACGAATCTCCAAAGATCCGTACGGGATTCCATGTAGATTCCTCCTGGCACATTTTGAGAATATTCCCTTTTGGACCAAGGAGCACTCTCCATATGCTGTCTCTCTTTCCCGTTAGCTGGAATTTGTCTTTTTGTACTCCCCTTAGCTGGATTTTTGTCCTCTTGTGGGCTGGACACTATATAAACCTTTAGTTTTAGGGTTTTTGGGGAGAATCTCATATTTTAGTTTTTGGCAGCGGCCTCTTAGGTTTTGATAACAATACACCTAACGAACAAGGGCATTTTCATCTTGTACCCCGCGGTGGGGAAAGCTGCTATTCCTTCTGCTACGACAGCATCGAGGCAATCACCTCTCTCTATGTGGCTGATGCTGGGATGGTCGACATCAACGAGGGGGTCCCACACGTCACTTCGTCATGACACAGGGTGTTATCCCATCCCAGGCCCAACCAGGCATTCTGTAAGAAGCGTAGGCGTTACCTAGGTAAGGCAACGCCTACCCCCATACCTATATCTAACGCAACGATAACGCACTCTATTAACGGGGAACCCTAACCCCCTTTGACGGGCACATTAGCACCTTGTGACTAAGATCACTCAGAAATGCTCCATTTTTGCCTATAAATACCTCCACCACAAAGGAGGAAGGTAAGCTGAATTAGCTGGCCCAAGTTCTGCCCTTCTGACCACTCATACTAACTTAAGCATCGGAGTGTTTACGCCGGAGACCCCCTCCGGCGTCTTGCAGGTACATTGGACCACCGTGGATGCTGAATCCGAGGAGCCCTTTCCACCTTCCACCCTTCGGCTGCAGATAAATTCTTATCAAATTGGTGCTCTCGTTGAGAGCTTTGGTTCTATTAAGTGAGCATCCTTAATAACCAAGCTCCATTCTTCCCTAAGCTCGAAGGATTATGGCTTCAGATTCAGATCCCGCGCTGTCCCAATCCTCCAGCATCCCGTTCGCCACTCGCCGATGACTTTTTGCTTTCGCTACTTCTGATACTTCAACTGCAATGCAAGAGATGACCATAGGGGGATCAGATCCTCGCTTTAGACAAGTGATAGAAACATCCGCATTCCAGATCTGTTCCCCTTTTTCCCAGATAGCGGGACCCAGCTATTTTGCCCCCCAAGCGAGGGGATCTGTGGTAGGTGATGCAGACAACCCTCTCGTGAACTCAATAGCGGCCCTCCAAGCCCAATTGGATCAACTGACAGAATTGGCTGCTAGGTTTATGCCTCATGTCTCAGGACCCGGTGTGTCCTCCCAGATAGTTTTTACTCCGTCTATTGTCAATGAGCGACCGTTGTCGCCGCGGCAATCCAGAGGGCTTTCGTCTTCTTTATCCTTGTCATCGCCCCCCATGAATGTCCTGCAATTCGCACATGGACATGTTGAACCTTTTGGGCAATATAGGAGAGAAATCCCTATCCCCGAAGAAGGTCGCCGGCATGATGAATCTAGAGAACATTGGGATGACAGGCGAGGTGAGATGTTCAGAGAACAATCTCCTAGATACAGCGAAAGATCAAGCAGCAGGAGGCGTCAGACTCGAACGCCGAGAAGCCACAACCGATCTTCTAGGAGGCATCACGAATATGACCCTCAGAACCCAAGATATAATGTCGAAAATCCTCCTCCGCATCGACCTCATGGAGTCCCTGACGGTAACGCTGGTCACCCATTCATTTATCGCGTGAGGCATCACAGGGTCCATCGACATATAAAACTCCCCACAGAATCATATGACGGCACGAAAGACCCTATTTCCCACCTTAATAAGGTGAAAGACTTTGTGTAGTTCCAAACCCGTAGTGATGCCGCGCTATGCCAAATTTTCGTTATGACACTGTCAGGAGTGGCACGCCTCTGGTTCGAGGGACTCCCAGCCGGATCTATTGATAACTTCTCCCAGCTGGAAGATAAGTTCAGGAGTCGGTTCAGTACTGCAATCTCTATCAGGAAGTCAGCGGCTGCGCTATTTGATATTCATCGAAAATTGCAGGAATCATTGAATGAATTTTTGGGTCGATTTGATCTCGAAATGTCCTTGACGCCAGGGGTCACTATCGATTTTGCAGTGGAAGCCCTAAAGCGTAACTGCCGTTATGGAAAATTGAGAGATACATTAATAGTGGACCCACCATTGACCTTGGATACACTAAGACTAAAAGCGCATAATTATGCAAGGATGGAAGAAGAGGAAAATAGAGAGCGGATGTGGAACATGCCGTTAGACCCCTACCCGGCCTCTAACGCCCCACCTAGCAACGCTCCTGATACACGACCAAGCGATGATTATAGCCAGTGGAAAGAGTACACCGCCAAGGCCTCTAATCGGCAAAGAGGCAATTTTTCAAAAGGGAGACCTGGAGGTTCCCCTACCTAAAAATAAGCGGATCCGCCAAAAGGCCGGATATACGACCCTGACCTTCCTTCCCTCATACTCTCGAGAGCAGAAATCCTAGCAATAGTCCAGCAGTGAAATCTACCCATCCGTTACCCAGGTCCTCTGAAACTAGGAGTAATTATGGGAGGGAGAGAAAACACATTCTGTAAGTTCCACAAAGTCAAAGGACATTCGACGGATGTGTGCAGAGAGCTAAAACTGGCCATCGAACGCCTAGTTGAAGAAGGCTATCTCAGAGAGTTTGCCACTAAGGCAAGAGAAGGGGCCAAGAACAACCCGGCTGAAGGGATAACTGACTATAATCAAACACCTTCTCACGCCACGGGAGCTAACGCGATCCCTCTCGGGCAAAATAGGGAGACGCTCACTGTTCACAGCAACCAGGTGCCTATGATTAATATCATCGCGGGCGGGACACCCTACTTTGATGAATCTATACAACAAACACCCGGTCATGGGGAGAAACAGAAACGAGAAAACGCACAGGTAAAAATCGAGGCGATAAGCGCTTTAGACAGGATGGTATTGTCCTTTTCAGAAGAAGACAAGAAAGACATTGTTTTCCCGCATAACGATGCGTTGGTAGTAACACCCATTATCGGCAGTCACGGAGTAAGAAGAACTCTTGTCGATAATGGGAGCGCGGTAAATCTATTTTTGCTAGAAGCATACAACCTGATGAAGCGCCCTGACGGTGAGCTAACGCCTTGTAAAAGGCCAATTATTGGGGTTGATGGGGTCCCGATCCCTGTAACAGGGATCACGTCACTGCTAGTATATTTCCGAGAGGACACATCCCAACGCTCAGAAGAGTTATTATTCCTGGTCGTAGACTTGACTCTGCCCTATAATGCCATACTAGGGCGACCGTTCCTCAATCCCTACGGGGCAGCGATGTCACAAAAACACCTGCGGATGAAATACTCCTCATGGGATGGAGTGGTTTCAATCAAAGGAGACCAGAAGCTTGCTGCCGAATGCTACTTGCTCATGACTCAAAGGAGCTGTGATCGTTACGTATGTGTAGCGGATGATCCCTTCGATGATAAAGAAGAAAGGCGCACTCAGCCACTGGATAAGATGATGTCAACACCTATCGGTGAGGACAGTGAAGTGAATCTCTTGATTAGCGTGGAAACCAAGAGAGGTCGCGGAACATGGTGAGAAAGTACAGTTAGCTCGACTGCTAAGAAAATACAAAGGAGAATTCGCGTGGAAACCAGCGGATATGCCTGGAATTTCGCGAGAGGTCGCGGAACATCGGCTGAACGTTAACCTTAACGCCAAGCCTATTCAGCAAAGGCGGCCCGTTTTCTCACCAGAGAAGATAGCAGCTATCGAGAAGGAACTATTAAAGCTTACGGACGCGGGGTTCATCCGAGAAGTCCAATACCCGACCTGGCTGGCTAACCCTGTGTTAGTCCCTAAGCCTAATGGAGATTGGCGCATGTGCATCGACTTCACCGACTTGAATAATGGCTGCCCCAAGGATTGCTACCCCCTCCCCGAATCGATTAGTTTGTCGATTAAATCGTTGGGTATGCCTACCTAAGCTCCCTAGATGCTAACTTCGGGTATCATCAAATTCCCATGGCCGTGGAAGACGAAGAGAAAACCGCCTTCATCACCCCTAAGGCCACGTACTGCTACACTACAATGCCGTTTGGGCTGAAAAATGCCGGGGTAACTTTCCAGCGCATGGCGAATAAAGTCTTTGAATTACAAATTGGGAAAAATGTAGAAGCCTACGTGGACGAAATCCTGGTCAAAAGTCGAAGCTTTAAAGACCACCTGGCTGACTTGGAAGAAGTCTTCAATGTGATAAAAAAGTACAAAATGAAATTGAATCCGCGAAAATGTATATTCGAATTCCAAACGGGTAAATTCTTGGGCTATGTGGTTAGCCGGAAGGGTATCCAGCCTAACCCTTCGAAGATAAAAGCCATTCAAGACATGATACCTCCTCGGACTGTCAAAGAAATACAGAAGCTCACTGGGCGCGTCATCGCGTTAGGACGGTTCATCTCCAAGCAGGGTGAGAAATACTTACCCTTTTTCAAGGTCATTCAAAACAAGGCCCCCTTCAGGTGGACGGAGGAATGTGAGAAAGCATTCGCAGGGCTAAAAGCTTACCTCTCATCTGATCTGGTGCTAACGAGGCCTGAATCCGGCGATGAGTTATATTTATACCTGGGCGTAGCTGACGAGGTAGTTAGTGTTGTCCTCGTACGAAGTGAAGGGCATGTACACCGCCCCGTATTTTTTGTCAGCCACATATTGAAAGACGCTGAGCTACGATACGACCGCATTGAGAAGATAGTGCTTGCCCTAGTGCAGGCGACGTGGAAGATGGATCGGTACTTCCAAGCCCACCCCATCACAGTACTCACCGATCAGCCTTTGAGAAAAATCTTTAGAAAACTAGAGTCCTCAGGAAGGATGTTAATTTGGGCAATCGAACTCGAATAGTACGGGCTACAGTACAAAGCTAGACCAGCTATTAAAGCCGAAGCATTAGCAGACTTCATAGCGGAATGCACATTCACAAAGGATGCGCTAACGGACCTGTCGGAAGAGGAGCCAGAGGATTCATACTTCTCGTCCCTAGAAACATATATGGACTTATGGGTTATTCATGTAGACGGAGCAAAAAATCAAGAGTTAGCAAGTGCGGGTGTTTTCCTAGTCGGACCAAATGGTATAGAGATACGATACGCCATCAGAATTTTACAACCGTTGTCCAACAATGCGGCTGAATACGAAGCGTTGCTAGCAGGGCTCAGAATAGGAAATAACTTCTCTGTCAAAGCCTGGTCGTCAGTCAAATAGAGATTTATAATGCCCAAAAACTTGTGTGCATAAGAGATAATATGTACAGTGGTAGTCGAGGTCGAACACAGGGATTGTGAGAGACTGATCTAAGGTCTTGAATGAATTCGCGGGACAAAAGCATGAAGAGTAACAATCAAGGGGGGTTTACTTGGCTAAACGAGTTAGCCAAGATAGATTTGGGAGCTAACAATTTCTATCTATGAAAGCAGTATTCGGGGTCTCGAATGTCACGTTCGAGGTCCCGAATGGTAAAATAAAACGAATCAGCAATTGAGTTCAGAAATAATTAAACAAAGATGAAATAGTCACAAATAATCAGACAAAGAAGGATTCTTAGCAAAGGCATTCTTGGGTTGCATTCGGGGGCCCGATCGTCATCAGCTCAAGGGTATTCTACTTAAGACATCATAGAAATGACATAGGGACCAGATTCCTCGGATATCCCCTACCTTTCTCTTAAGAGAAACTACCCCCCGTTTGCACATATGAGGTAGTCTTGACAGTCCGCCATCCCTCCAGGCACGAATGCGGGAGCGCCATACTCAAACTGCCCATGAAGCTAAGAAAAGACATATCTAGAGTTGAAAGTCCCTCAGTTTGTCAGGCTCGTGACCTCGCTCTAATCAACTACCCACCCTATCTATTGGAGACCACTTCAGCGCAGTCAAGACTAAACAGATGCCTACTTGTTCTATGCAATTTTCCTTCCGTATTCATCACACAAATGGCAGCATTCACACAAAATAATAATCAGTTGATCAAGCCTCAAATTATTTCATGCAAAGATGTAATTAAAATGACAAGTAATTGAATATGGTATGAAAACTTTGTTACTAAAATCCGTTTGAAGCCCGGCGGCAAGGTTGAAGTTGAGCTAACAAGAACTAGAGAGATAAACTAGAGAGAAGTCTAAGAAAACTAAAACTAATGATTTTCTAAAATTATGCTAAGTCATTAGGAATGTTAAGAGATGTCATAAACTACTCTTGGATGCTCCTTATATACTAGAGCTCCAAGCACAAAATATCTTCAGCCTAAAACTAGGGACAAAATGCATTAAATGAAAGCCTACTATAATGGATCCATGCTCCCTAAAGCACAAAGCTGAAAAAGCATAAAGCTGTCTGATTTTCCTAGCTTTGGCAGGTCTGGACTGGGCTCAAGGGCTGAAATGGTTAGGGCGGTAGGTATTTGGTGGTCAGTGCAGACTGCTGGAACAGTGTCAGAGGAGGCCCATGGAAGCTCTGGCATGAGGACACGTGGAAACGTCATTCTTCGCCCTTCGGGGTCCCAAATGGAGAATCCGATTCGGGACCTTGAACGCTGCTTTGGACTCGGGACCTCGACTCTGGTCTTGAAGCTCAAAAACTACACAAAATACTCAAAAAATGTATCTTTTCGCATAAACTCCCTATTTAGGCCTAGATCTACAATAGTAGTGAAAACAAGGGTAAATTAGCAGAATCATGCCTTAAATGGGTGAGAAAATGGGGAGAAAATCGTGAATAAAAACATCCTATCAAATAATCCCCACACTGCCCAATGCTCGCCCTCGAGCATTCACAAAATTTAAAACAACCCCAAAATATAACAGACACACCAAACCATAGCACAGAGAATAAGCATGCTTTTCAAGATTCGGGACCTCGAATGAAAACAGACTCCGCCTAGATACATCTGCATCAAATCAGAAGGGTAACGACCCTTGAGAAGGAACTTTTCCGCATCAGCCTATCAACCAGCAGTCCTCACATGGATCGGTGTTTGCACTCACACTCGTAAGCAAGGTTAGGTGTTTAAACACTCAATGATGCATAAAACGCAACACAAAACCAAGTTTGCATATCAATCCGAGTACATTAGACACATGCATAGGCAATCTAGCAATCAAAAGACTTCGCATCTGGGGCAAGAAGGGGAAGCAAAGAAAATATATGACAAGAGGAAATGGAAGAAGCATAATGAGAAGAAAAAATGGAGAAGAGGGATAGTAAGGAAGTGAAATGAGAAGGTGGTGAAACCAACTCAAACCTGGAACGCTCCCTTGGCAGAAGGAATCGAGATGGTGAGACAATGTTGCTGAGGGCGAAAGCTAGACTAGGCTTTTCTTCTTCGAGGGGGATCCTTGCTTTCTCCACTCGGGACCTTGGCTCGGGACCTTGAATGAACGCTGGCTGTTGATTTTCCTCTTCTTCATGAAATTTGGTCTCTTCTCACTCTCTTTTATTTATATTTCTGTTTTTCTATTTTTTTTCATTTTTTCTTTTATTATTTTTTTTCGAGAGAGAGACATCTGAATTGAGGATCGAGACCTTGCTCTTTGGGGGCTGGATATTCTGATTTCACTTCCCCACACTTGTGTTTTGCTGTGGGTGGGAAGTGATTTTTCGTTCTGGTCTGCCCTTGATTTCTTCATTTTAGCTTCGAGGTCTTGAATTGGCGCCAGCATTTGGGGTCTTGAATTTAGGGGATCCCCACACTTCGCCTTTGCTGCTTCATTTGTCTAGTCTAGCCTTCGATAGTGCTCCCAACAACATTGCTTCACCTGCCAAGAGAAAGATCAAGGAAAATTCAAATGGTTAGAATTGGAGAGGTCAAGAAGGGATTCGGGGTCAAGAAGGGAGAACAGAACAAAAAAATTGAGAGAGAACAATTCGATGCGAGAACTTAATCTTTTTGCTGCTTTCCGATGTCTAAATGTCTTTATACCCATGGATATCAAACCCAGTCAGTACCTTAGTCATTTATTTCACTCAAGCAATAAATATAGGCATGAAGGCTCAAATGCTCACAAGGTGCTGATTCGTGACTACTAGTGTCTAGGTCTTGAAGCAAATATAAGGTTCAGCAGGGAGAGATTAAAACATTCGGGACCTTGAATAGATGGCAGTATTTTTGTTCTATGTGCACAGGTCAAGTGTGTGTGTCCATCATTGGGGCGTTTTTCAAAATCTAGGCAAAAATAATCCGAGAATAAAGAAAAAAAAACTAGAACTTAGGAAAAAAAAACTATGGAATAAATAAAACATGCATAATACGAAAAATAATAGCAGTTCAAACTCCTCCCCACACTTAGGCATCGCATTGTCCTAAATGCGGGAAGGAGACAAAAAGATAAGCATAAAAGTAATTGTTCAAACATAAGATAAATTGTTCAACATTAGCCCACGCAGGGGCAAAGGGTTTGAAATTGTTCGGGATCAGGGGGGAGGGGGCTGGAAATTCAGTGCGGCAGCCTCAACTTGGATTTCTCTCAAGATGGCGCGATTAGTTTCCAAGATGAGACGCAAGAGCCTATTGGTGGTTTCGGCGGCGGGCACCTCTTCGGGATCCCGAGGGTCAGCGTGTTGTTCCGGGGCAGCTGAAGTGTTGGCATTGGTAGAAGGAGGCTCGGGAGCGTAAGACTTGCCTCGGGGCCGTGATAGATCCGGATACTCGAACTGGCCCTCGATTTTCCCTTTGTTATCTGCATGGAAACTCAAAACACTATCAGTAAGACAAAAGAATCCCATCGTGTCCAAGGTCTTGAGACCAAGGAGCTTGAAGAAATTCGGGTGCTTGTACAGGTTGAACTCTTGGGGCGTCCATGAGTAAAGATGCGAGGCTAAGCTTGTGATGAGAGATCCGAGGACAGGAGATCGACCTTGGGGGGCATTTGTGACGTTATGGGCAGAGGTGGCGATCCAATAACCAAGGTTGACCCGCTTCTTGTGGTACATAGCCCATAGGAAAAATAGCTCGGATTGAGCAAGCTGTCCTAAGGTCCCGAACTTACCCGCGAGGGAAAGGGACAGGAAGCGTTGCAAAATCCAAAGCGCAGGGTCTTGAATGCCATGGGCCTTGGTGTTGCGAGAGTCAAACTTGGCCTTAGGATTCTCGGTGAGCTCCCGAAGGGCCTGATTGTTGTTGAAGTCAGCCGGGACAGTGGTCAGGGCGTCCTGATATTCATCCCCTTGAACGTCTTCACGACTGACAAATCCGAGATAGACGTTGAAGTCGTCGAGAGACATAGGGTGCCATTTGCTAGTCAGCCTGAAATTGATGCATCCCTTGGCAGAAAGATCGGGACCTACCCCACCCTTGGGCTTGAATAGATTAACCTTATACCAAAAACTCGTAAAGAACTCGAGACTGAGCTCCAAATAGGTCGGTTGATCCATGAAAAATAAGCTCTCCCATCCTATCCCCCTAACTAGTTCCCAGATTCGGGACCCAACACCTAGCTTATCGTAGAGTTCCATGTCTAGTCTAGCACACGAGGCTACTCCCTTGTTGTTCAGCAAAGTAACCTTATCTAAAGATGGTTTATCATTGAAGATAACTAACTCATTAAAAGTTTCAAGGTTGGTTGTTACCAGGTAGCTAGGTTTAGATCCCGAAGCAGGCGATGGGGTCTCGAGGGCTTCCTCCTCCTCAATCCGTTGAGCCTTCCTGGGGGTCTCTTCAGCTGCTTCCTTGCCCTTGGGCGTAGTCGGGAGCTTCCTTTTCTTACTCGTTGGGGTCTTAGAGGTCGGGGCTATGGGAGGAGGGGCTTTGGCAGCGCTCTTTGCCGCTCTGGCTGGCGTTTTAGAGGCTGATTTGGCCTTAGTTTTGCCCTTGGTCTTATGAGGGCTAGGACTGGGTGGTTTGGGAGGGCCAATCTCACCCACTTCCTCGTTCGTGGCCTCAGTTTCCCTGCCCTCTTGTACTGGCTCGGGACCTTGAGCGCTAGGCTCGGGGTCTTGAGCGTCTTGCTCATCAGGCTTATCTGGCTGCTCCGCCTCCTGTTCCCCTTCTTCTCCTTCTTCCTCCCGTTGCTCGTTGGAATCCCAGGGGAACTGCTCCTCATTCTCCTTCTCGACCCTCCTGGCCGCACGGAGACTAGAGCTGGTCTCTGCCTCTCCCTCCTCCTCGGTATCCGAAGGGATGACATAACTAATGGGTTTCACATCGAGGGGGACGGAATTCACTGGACTGCCAGGAGGGGTCTGCGTCGCCGATGGTGGTTTCTTCTTGCTGTCGGCGGTTGTAGTTGGAGGAACGCGGTGCACCTTGCCGGATCTGGTCATCTTGGGAAGGGAGGTAGAGAAGACGATCTCGTCTAGGTCAATGGTGGCTTCTGAGGAGGATGACCCGAGAGGGGCAGTGGTGGTAGGTGACGGGTTGGGTTGGGTGTTCTTCGGCTGGGATTTTGGGGAATGGGGAGTAGATGAGTGAGAGGTAGTGGGCTGGTTTAGGTTTAGGTTTGTGTGTGCCATGAGGAGGAAGAAAGGTTTTTGTTTGGAAAGAAGAGAAGGGGATTTGTGTTTTGATTTGATGGAGAGAGATGGGGGGATTTTGTTGGGTAACGGATGGAAGTCTGACGGTTAGGTGGCGTGGGTTAGTGGGTTGGATGACATGGAAAGGTGGAGAGAGAGGGGAGCTGAGCGCCTGGGGTGTCGTTCACCACGTGGCGCGCTGGGAGAGGACGCACAGTGCCAAGGGCAGCGTGCGCCTGCACCTGCACGGGAAAACAAAAAAGCAAATCAGCTTTAAGGATTTTTGAAAATGGGGAAGGGGAATAGAACAAAAGGATTTTAATGGGATTTAATAAAGTAGGGGACATGGGCATTTAATGGAAAGAAGGGGAGACAAAGGAATTAATTGAAAGGGAAAGAAGACAAAGAAATTTTAAACTTTACCCAGGTAACATAAAAAGTGTGTCTAAAGAATTTGAAAAGGTAAGGTTGACTTAAATAAAATAAAAGAAAGAAAGGGACAAAGGGTTTAAAAGAGGAATAAGAAGAGACAAGTTCGATTAAGACCACCTAGGAAAAATAAAAGATGTGCGCGGGAAAGAGAAAAACTATGCTAAAGACATGAAAATTAAAGAGATAAGGTTAGGAATTCGGGGGCTGTCCCCACACTTGGCCTTGATTATCGTCTAGGCCTAGACGTTGTTTCTTCATTCGGGGGCGTTGATTGCTGGGTCCTCGACCCTTACTTCTTCGGCAGTTGAGGGCTTGAATCCTTCATAGAAGGGTTTCAGCCTGTGCCCATTCACTTTGAATGGTTCTCCCTCGTCCAGATTCTGGATCTCGATAGCTCCATGATCAAACACCGCGGTGACTTTGTAGGGTCCCGTCCATTTGGACTTTAGCTTGCCCGAGAAGATCTGCAAGCGTGAGTTGTAGAGCAAGACCTTCTGCCCAATCACTAAGGTCTTGACCACGAGGTGCTTATCATGCTGGGCCTTAGTCTTGCCCTTATAAATCAGTGAATTTTCATAAGCATCTCCTCGTAGTTCCTCGAGCTCTTGAATTTGCAAACAACGGTCTTTGATCGCCCAAAATGCCTTGTGTTCTATCTCGACCGGGAGGTGACATGGCTTGCCATAGACCAGCCGATACGGTGTCATACCGATCGGGGTCTTAAATGCAGTGCGGTAGGCCCAAAGCGCATCTCCTATTTTGAGACTCCAGTCTTTCCTTGACTGATTCACGGTCTTCTCGAGAATAGCCTTAATCTCCCGATTCGAGACCTCAGCTTGCCCATTGGTTTGGGGGTGGTAGGCCGTAGATACTCGATGGGTCACTCCATACTTGTTAAGCAATGAAGAGATCGTTCGATTACAGAAATGAGTCCCCCGATCGCTGATGAGGGCGCGAGGGGTCCTGAATCGGTTGAAGATGTGTGTTCTGAGAAAATCAGCAACTACCCTCGAATCGTCTGTCTTGGTGGCATTGGCTTCAATCCATTTGGAAACATAGTCCACCGCAAGCAGGATGTACGTGTTCCCGAATGAATTTGGGAACGGTCCCATGAAGTCTTAACCCCAAATATCGAAAATTTCGCACGCAAGGATGCTGGTCAAGGGCATTTGGTTCCTGGCCCCGATATTTCCTATAGCTTGGCACCGAGGGCATGCAGCGCAAAACAAATAACTATCCTTGAAAATTGACGGCCAATAAAGACCGGCTTCCAAGACCTTGAGCGCGGTCTTTTTCGCAGCAAAATGCCCTCCCTCGGTCGTCGAGTGACAGAATTTGAGGATTGACGGGACCTCGTCCATGGTTACGCAGCGCCTGATGATCTAATCGGAACAATGCTTCCATAAGTAGGGGCTGTCCCAAACATAGGTCCTGGCTTGCCTTCGGATCCGGTTATGTTCTGCGCTCGAGGCCTCGACTGGGAGCACGCCAGTGGCACAAAAATTTGCTATGTCTGTGAACCACGGGAACTTGGCAGTGTCAACTAAGCACAAATGCTCATCTGGGAAAGTCTCCCAAATGGCTACTTGGGAGTCATCTTCTTGGTTCGGGAGTCTACTCAAGTGGTCAGCTACACAATTTTTGGTCCCTTTCTTGTCCTTGATAGCAAGGTTGAACTCTTGGAGTAGTAGGATCCAGCGGATAAGCCTAGGCTTCACATCTGTCTTCTTGAGCAGGCATCGGAGGGCGGAATGGTCGGAGTACACAATCACTTCTGTACCCAGGAGGTACTGTCGAAACTTGTCAAGGGCATAGACAATCGCCAAAAGCTCTTTTTCCGTTGTCGTATAGTTTTGTTGCGCGGGGTCTAGCAACTTGGATGCGTAGTAGATGACGTACGTCTCCTTATCTTTCTTCTGGCCCAGAACAGCTCCCAAAGCCTGATTTCTAGCATTACACATGATCTCGAATGGGAGAGTCCAGTCGGGGGCTCGAATGATAGGCGCAGAAATGAGCTTGGCTTTCAAGGTCTCGAATGCCGTCTTGCATTTGTCATCAAATACGAAGTCCACGTCTTTGTGTAACAGTTGGCACATTGGCTGGGCTATCTTGGAGAAGTCTTTGATGAACCTCCTATAAAATCCTGCATGACCAAGAAAAGAACGAACATCTCGAATATTCGAGGGGTAAGGCAAGGTCTCGATAGCTTAGATTTTAGCCTTGTCCACTTCGATACCCTTCCGGGACACGATGTGGCCCAAGATAAGCCCTTGGTCGACCATGAAATGACATTTTTCGAAATTAAGAACAAGGTTAGTTTCTACACATCTTTGCAGAATTTTCTTTAAGTTTGAGAGGCATTCGGGAAAGGAATTACCATAGACCGTGAAGTCGTCCATGAATACCTCGATGCATTCTTCTACAAATTCTGAAAAGATGCTGACCATGCACCTCTGGAATGTGGCCGGGGCATTGCATAACCCAAAGGGCATGCGTCTGTAAGTAAAGGTCCCGAATGGGCATGTGAAGGTGGTCTTTTCTTGGTCCTCAAGGGCTACTGGAATCTGGTGGAACCCCGAATACCCATCCAGGCAGCAATAGTGCATTTTGCCCGCGAGGCACTCCAGTATTTGATCTATGAAGGGCAGTGGGAAGTGATCTTTTCGGGTGGCCTCATTCAAGCATCGGTAGTCGATGCATACACGCCAACCATTCTGGATTCGAGAGGGAATTGGCAGACCCTCGGGACCTGGGATGATGGTGATGCCAGTTTTCTTTGGGACCACCTGAACGGGGCTGACCCATGGGGAATTAGAGATGGGGTAGATGACTCCGGCATCGAGCAACTTCAGGACCTCTTTCTTAACTACCTCCATCATGGGGGGATTCAACCGCCTTTGAGGCTGTCTGATTGTCTTGGTGTCCTCTTCAAGATGTATGCGGTGAGTGCACAGGGAAGGTGATAGACCCTTGATGTCGGCGATCGTCCAGCCGATGGCCTTCCTAAAACTCTTGAGGAGGTTCACCAACTCAAGTTCTTGATCCTCTTCCAGTTTGTTGGAAATTATGACCGGAAGGGATTCCTTCTCCCCGAGGTAGGCATACTTCAAGTGGGAAGGCAGCGCCGTAAGTTCAAGGTCTGGAGCTTGTACCAGAGAAGAGGGGAGTCGCTCATGATCTACGCATTTGGGGGACTCACTCGGGGGCTCGACTGTTAAAGTAGCATTTGCTTCGAGAGCTGCTGCAACCGTGATTAGTTCAGTGGGAACCTCAATGGACGACGTCATCTCTTTCAAGGATTCGGGAGTGAGACTTCGGTCAAGAATCAGCTTCAGGGGCTCGATGGAGTTCAGCTCAGCGATGTTTTCCACAAGAGGGTCTATCACGTCAATGAAATTGACACTCGAGAATTCTGAGGGGTATTTCATGGAGTCCAGCATATTAAAATGGATGATTTCTCCATCGAATTCGAGGGAGATAGAGGCCTCGTAGCAGTCAATCTTTGCACGGGCAGTGGCCAAGAAAGGACGTCCCAAGAGTAAATCTGAAGACTTGGTGTTTGTTGGGTTTTCCATAGAGAGCACATAGAAATCCGCTGGAAATAAAAATTCACCCACTTGAACAAGAACATCTGTGATTATGCCTTTGGGGTATACAACTGAGCAGTCTGCAAGTTGGATGACAAGTGTGGTTTCCTTCAAGGGCCCGAGTCCAAGACTATTGTAAATGGTCAAGGGCATAACATTAATTCCAACTCCCAAGTCGCACATTGCCTTCCCAATATCGATGGTCCCGATTCTGCAAGGGACCGTGAACATGCCTTGATCCTTGCACTTAGGTGGAATTTTGCGCTGGATATGGGCGGATAAATTTGCTCCCACACTGATCCTATTCACCTCCGTGAATTTATTCTTGTTGGTGCACAGTTGTTTCAAGAACTTCGCATATCGAGGCATGTTCTTGATGGCCTTGAGGAGGGGAATATTGATAATGACCTTGCTGAACGTATGAAAGATGTCCCGATCTTCTTCTTCTTTCTTTTTTTTGATCAGCCGTTGAGGGAACGGGGGTTTGAGAACTTTGTTTATAAATTCCTGGGAGAATTCTTCTTCCTCTACGGCCTGTTTCTTCTTATAGCGAGACTCCTTACTGGAGAAGAAATGATCAAGAGCTGCGTCGCCGAATCGAGACTTCTTAGGCTGTTCAGTGGGCTTTTCACATTCGGGACCTGGAATAGCAGCGTCAGTTTTGGGACCTTGAATGCCTCCCGCAGACTCGGGGTCTGGATGGACACGAGAAGGAATCTCGAGACCACTGCGGAGGTTCATAGCGCACGCCTCGTGCTTCGGGTTAGGTTCCGTCTGCCCTGGAAATCTTCCTCCATTTTTTATCTCATTCATTTCGGCCATAAGGGTCCGTATAATTTTGTCCATTTTGGCAATTTTCTTCTTATCGGGAGAGGGCTCCTCATTCGGGGGTGCTGGCATGGTGAAGTTCTGGTCTGGGGGTGGCTACCTCTAGTATTGATAATTCTGAAAATTGGGTCTTGGCTTGTAATTCTGCATGTTGAAAGGAGGGGGGTGATTTCCATATGGGTTTTGGCCATACTGATGGCTGGGTCCGGCTTGCTGATTGTTGTTCCACCCATAGTTAGGCTGCTTCCAGCCCTGATTTTGATTCTGACCATACGGGGCATTGAATCCTCCTGCAGCATTGACGGGCATTTCTTCGCGGATGAATGGACAAGCATCAGTCGGATGGTCTGAAAGCTGGCAGATTTGGCAGGCCTTGACCTGGACTGGATGTCCCGAGGCCATATTCTGCAGCATACCCGTGATGGCTGCTAATTGATTCTCCATGGCGGCTGAGCGGGCGTCTTGAATGCTGGTGGAATTGTTGAGCTGGAGGTTGTTCTTGGCCATGAGTTCAATAGTGTCCTTGGCGGCAGTAGGAGTAAGTCTAGTGATGGATCCGCCAGCAGCAGCGTTTAGCAAGGCCTTGTCCCGACCCGTGAGTCCTTCACAAAAATATTGTATGAGGCCATGCTCGGACAGATTATGCGAGGGACATAGGGCTTGCATCTTCTTAAACCGCTCATAATATTGCTCAAGGTCTTCCGTGTCTTTTTGGAGGACGGACACGAGCTGCTTTCGGGTCACCATAGCGATGGACACTGGGTAGTACTTGTCCGTAAAGGCCTTGGATATTTCAGCCCACGAGTTGATGGACACGAGCTGCAAATCATAAAACCAGTCAAGAGCATCGTCCTTGAGAGACCACATAAAGGCACGTAGTTTAGCGTGCTCGACAGTGACATTGTGGGGTTTCATAGCGTCACAGATGGAATGAAGTTGCTGGAGGTGATGGTGGGGGTTCTCTTTAGCCAACCCTCGGTAGAGGGGTAGGTGGTGCATGGTTGCGGATTTGAGTTCCTAGTCATTCGGGACTACTGGCCAAACGATACAACTGGTTGGGGCTTCGGGGGCAGCATTGAATTCATCGATGGTCTGGATCGGCGGAGGCAATGGGGGAACTGGGGGAATACCATTCCCTTCGGGGCCATGATGATCCATGTTGGGTACTTCTAGGGTAACTGAGGGTAAATCTTCGAGATCCGGATTGTCCTGGAGAGCAAAGAGACGTTCGAGGTCCCGAACACAAGGATTGGAATTTGATCCTTGGGCAAGTCTTCGAAGGCCTCTTTCTGTCCTTCCTAACTCGTGATCAAGGGGCAGTAAATCGGGTGCAGATCTCCTGGTCATACAAACAAGAAAAATAAATAAGTCTTTAGACAATCCCCGGCAACGGCGCCAATTTGGTCGTCAGTCTAATAGAGATTTATAATGCCCAAAAACGTGTGTGCACAAGAGATAATGTGTACAGTGGTAGTCGGGGTCGAACACAGGGATTGTGAGAGACTGATCTAAGGTCTTGAATGAATTCGCGGGACAAAAGCACGAAGAGTAACAATCAGGGGGGGTTTACTTGGCTAAACGAGTTAGCCAAGATAGATTTGGGAGCTAACAATTTCTATCTATGAAAGCAGTATTCGGGGTCTCGAATGTAACGTTCGAGGTCCCGAATGGTATTCTTGGGTTCTTAGCAAAGGCATTCTTAGGTTGCATTCGAGGGCCCGATCGTCATCAGCAATTGAGTTCAGAAATAATTAAACAAAGATGAAATAGTCACAAATAATCAGACAAAGAAGGATTCTTAGCAAAGGCATTCTTGGGTTGCATTCGGGGGCCCGATCGTCATCAGCTCAAGGGTATTCTACTCAAGACATCATAGAAATGACATAGGGACCAGATTCCTCGGATATCCCCTACTTTTCTCTTAAGAGAAACTACCCCCTCGTTTCCACATATGAGGTAGTCTTGACAGTCCGCCATCCCTCCAGGCACGAATGCGGGAGGGCCACACTCAAACTGCCCATGAAGCTAAGAAAAGACAGATCTAGAGCTGAAAGTCCCTCAGTTTGTCAGGCTCGTGACCTCGCTCTAATCAACTACCCACCCTATCTATTCGAGACCACTTCAGCGCAGTCAAGACTAAACAGATGCGTACTAGTTCCATGCAATTTTCCTTCCGTATTCATCACACAAATGGCAGCATTCACACAAAATAATAATCAGTTGATCAAGCCTCAAATTATTTCATGCAAAGATGTAATTAAAACGACAAGTAATTGAATATGGTATCAAGAATATATTAAGCACATTAAGGTCTCGAATCTGCCCTTGCAACCCTTGAATAACCCTTGCTAAGAACTAGAGATTTAGCTACTCATGCTTGGAGATAAATAAATAACAAGTAAAGAGAGCATAATGAAATAAAGAGATTAAGGGAAGAAAACTTTGTTACTAAAATCCGTTTGAAGCCCGGCGGCAAGGTTGAAGTTGAGCTAACAAGAACTAGAGAGATAAACTAGAGAGAAGTCTAAGAAAACTAAAACTAATGATTTTCTAAAATTATGCTAAGTTATTAGGAATGTTAAGAGATGTCCTAAACTACTCTTGGATGCTCCTTATATACTAGAGCTCCAAGCACAAAATATCTTCAGCCTAAAACTAGGGACAAAATACATTAAATGAAAGCCTACTATAATGGATCCATACTCCCTAAAGCACAAAGCTGAAAAAGCATAAAGCTGTCTGATTTTCCCAGCTTTGGCAGGTCTGGACTGGGCTCAAGGGCTGAGATGGTCAGGGCGGTAGGTATTTGGTGGACAGTGCAGACTGCTGGAACAGTGTCAGAGGAGGCACATGGAAGCTCTGGCAAGAGGACACGTGGAAACATCATTCTTCGCCCTTCGGGGTCCCGAATGGAGAATCCAATTCGGGACCTTGAACGTTGCTTTGGACTCGGGACCTCGACTCTGGTCTTGAAGCTCAAAAACTGCACAAAATACTCCAAAAATGCATCTTTTCGCATAAACTCCCTATTTAGGCCTAGATCTGCAATAGTAGTGAAAATAAGGGTAAATTAGCAGAATCATGCCTTAAATGGGTGGGAAAATGGGAAGAAAATCGTGCATAAAAACATGCTATCAAAGCCGCGCATGCCACAGGAGCAGAACGCGGTCTACGCTTAAAGATACGCGGAGATTCTAAACTGATAATAGACCAAGTTCTAGGGAACTCCCAAGCCAGAGAGCCTATCATGATTCAATACCTGGCCAAAGTAAAGCGTGAGCTGTCAGAAATACAGGAAAAAGGCACTCAAGTCACCTTTGAGCATATTCCCAGGGAGGATAATGCGGAAGCTGACAATCTCGCCAAAATAGCAGCCAATTTAGAAGTCTCCGTACCCAAGGATGTGCACTACGGGGAGCTATCCACACCTTCTTTCATGGAAGAACAAGCATCGCTTTGCGTGGAGGAAGTAGAGAACGACTGGAGAATCCCAGTAATAAAATATCTGAAGCATGACGAGCTACCGGTGGAAAACGTGGAAAAAAGGAAAATCCTGAAACAAGCGGCACGATGCACGTACTACAATGGGGAACTGATCCGGAGATGTTTCTCCCATCCGGCCGCTAAGTGCATATCAGAGCAGGAAGGGCTTCACGTGTTGCGAGAAATTAATGAAGGAATATGCGGCATGCACGTCGCCAGCGACACCTTGGCAGCCTGAGTCTTTCGGTCAGGCTTCTACTGGCCCACTATTCGGAGAGATTGCCACGATTTTGTAAAAACCTGTCAGAAATGTCAAGAATACGCTAAGATCCCTCGAAAACCGGCCGAGCAGATTTCAGAGATAGTCGCTCCATGCCCGTTTGCCAAATGGGGCATTGACATTTTGGGCCCGTTTCCAAAGGCCAGATCTCAATTAAAATTTGTGGTCATGGCGGTAGACTATTTCACAAAATGGGCAGAAGCAGAGGCGTTAGCCACCATCACTACTGAGAAAATCTGGCATTTCTTTAAGCACCAAGTTATTATGCGGTTTGGGGTACCTCGTGTACTAGTTAGCGACAACAGAACGCAGTTTATGAGCCAATTCTTCACAGATCAGTGTGCAGAATTTCAGATCGAACAAAGATTCTCTTCCGTAGCACACCCTCAAACCAATGGCCAGGCCAAAGTGACCAACCGCAGTATCCTTAGCGGCATCAAAAGAATCCTGGAAGGTTCCAAAAAGAAATGGCCAGATGAGCTGTCATACGTATTGTGAGCCTACCGCATGACCGTCAAGGCTAGCACGGGAGAAACCCCATTCGCGTTGGCCTTTGGAATAGAAGCCGTCACGCCGGTAGAAATTGGCACCATAAGCCTTCGAGTGTCTCATTTCAGAGAGGAAACCAATGAAGAAAGGTTACGTGCTAACCTTGATACACTACTAGAGATACACGAGGAGACTCTCCTAAAAACCCTGCACTACAAAAGAAAAATGGCACAGTATCACAACAGGCAAGCGAGAGAGTGATTGCTTAAAGTAGGGGATCTAGTGCTCAAAGATAAACGAGCAGCAGGGCAACGCATGGGGAAGCTTAGCCCAAATTGGGACGGACCATACTGTGTCACCCGCGTCGTTGGGAGAGGAGCATACCATTTGGAAATACTCGAGGGGACTCCCCTGCAAAACTCTTGGAACATAGCTCGGCTGAATCTGTACCATGCCAGAAACTAGTCTTTCTTATCAGGTAATATCAGTATTATTCTAACAAATGAATCAGAAGCACTCTCCGTGCGCTTTGCAACTAGAAATATGCAGGTAATGAAGAATGCCAGGAGTGAAAATCCTATCCTTGTGATGCTGATCCTGATCAGACAGCTCACTAAGACGAGGCACGCCCTGTCATGACATAGCGTTGGGAGTGAAAATCCTATCCTTGTGGTAACCGTGCTCGCATAGACGACCCATTAAGACGAGGCACGCCCCAACGCCCCCGGGAGTGAAAATCCTATCCTTGTGGCAACCGTGCTCACATAGACGGCCTATTAAGACGAGGCAGGCCTCGGCATCCTCGGGAGTGAAAATCCTATCCTTGTGGCAACCGTGCTTACAAAGACGGCCCATTAAGACGAGGCACGCCCCGAGGAGAGACCAACTCCATCCTGGAAGTGAAAATCCTATCCTTGTGGCAACCATGCTCACATAGACGGACCACTAAGACGAGGCACGCTCCAGAGACGTAAGGATTCAGCCCCCGGGAGTGAAAATTCTATCCTTGTGGAAACCGTGCTCACATAGACGGCCCATTAAGACGAGGCAGGCCCCGACATCCTCGGGAGTGAAAATCCTCTCCTTGTGGCAACCGTGCTCACAAAGACGGCCCATTAAGACGAGGCACGCCCCGAGGAGAGACCAACTCCGTCCTGGAAGTGAAAATCCTATCCTTGTGGCAACCGTGCTCACATAGACGGACCACTAAGACGAGGCACGCTCCAGATACGTGAGGATTCAGCCCCCGGGAGTGAAAATCCTATCCTTGTGGCAACCGTGCTCACATAGACGGCCCATTAAGACGAGGCAGGCCCTGGCATCCTCGGGAGTGAAAATCCTATCCTTGTGGCAACCGTGCTCACAAAGACGGCCCATTAAGACGAGGCACGCCCCGAGGAGAGACCAACTCCGTCCTGGAAGTGAAAATCCTATCCTTGTGGCAACCGTGCTCACATAGACGGACCACTAAGACGAGGCACGCTCCAGAGACGTGAGGATTCAGCCCCCGGGAGTGAAAATCCTATCCTTGTGGCAACCGTGCTCACATAGATGACCCATTAGGACGAGGCAGGCCCCGGCATCCTCGGGAGTGAAAATCCTATCCTTGTGGCAACCGTGCTCACAAAGACGGCCCATTAAGACGAGGCACGCCCCGAGGAGAGACCAACTCCGTCTTGGAAGTGAAAATCCTATCCTTGTGGCAACCGTGCTCACATAGACTGACCACTAAGACGAGGCACACTCCAGAGATGTGAGGATTCGGCGCTTGGGAGTGAAAATCCTATCCTTGTGATGCCCGGTCCTAATCAGACTGCTCACTAAGAGGAAGCACGCCCCAAGCCAACCATTGATATTTAAAATGAAAAGAGATACCCCAGCTAGTAACCGAGCGGTTGATACCCGGTGAAGTAGAGCTGGAGAGGTGTCCGCATCACAGCAACATTGTCGTGGCAGGCCTGAATATAGCAAGGCTAGATAATTCCCCTAACAACAAAGGGTGACATGGAGTTGAGACAACACGGATAGAAGTAACGATGATTCGTCCTCAGAAATACTACTAGAGACACAATGATAAGTTAACAGAATGATACAGATGGAAAGCCTGTGTTGAAAGTCAAGCCATTACAGAACTGATATGTCTCCAAGAACAGAAACACGGCAGCAAACGCCGCGGTTGAACAATCGCACAAATAGTATTATGAAGCGAAGTGGATAAAGAAATTCCATTCAAAAAGCAGTGGCCTAACCGAGAGAGAAGTAATATTGTTAATATTACGAAATAATATTACAAAATAGAGGAAGGCGCATCGGCTACAAAAATCAAAAATAAATAAGGCATGATGCCTAAGGAGCAGTTGACGTATTACCTCCTCCTTGCTGAACGGTTCTTGAGCGATAGAAGTCCTCATCAGAAAGAACTTGAATACGAAGGTTCTCTACCCCGTAATTATACATAAAGGCCTCCGCCATGACTGCGCCACCTTCCTTCAAGTACGAACGGCTCTTCTCAGCAGAAAGAGCAAGATCGGCAGATATCTCAGCATTCCTCTGCCTCTCCCGGCCTAACTCGGCTTTCTCCTGAGAAAGGAGTTCGTTCAAAGCAATACCCTTCTGTTTCTCCTCCTCTAAGGCAAGCCTAACAGCTTCCACCTCCCGCTTAGCAGTCGCTGCCTCCCGCTTAGCAGTCTCTGATTCTTGTTTGGCAGCGGTAAGGGCATCCAGGAGATCCTGACGCTCAGACATCAGCTTATCTATCTCCCCTTGCCCGTCTGCCGTCACTCTGGCATTTTTCTCGTCCATGTAATAGAGATGGCAGAAGGAAGGAAACACTTGAGAACGGAGGAAGTTTATGCGCTCCTGTTGACTCTTAGCCACAAAGGCATCCCTCTCTCTTTGAAGAAACATCATCTCAGCCGCCAGGAAGGAGGTAGACACGAGGATAGCGTCACTGCTAGCATCCGCTGGAAATTGTAAAGCGTTATCTCTAAAAGAGCGCAAGTCAATCTGGTGAGTAGGGATAACGGGAGGAAGATATGAAGTGGCACCAGCCATCAAGTTAGGAACAGGGCCACCCCTCGCGGCAGCACGCGGAGACATCAGAACGAAAAGTAGAGTAGAGGGAGAAGGAGGGCGGTTATTGGAGCCTCCCATGTTAGGAACAAAAGACCCCTCCCCGCCAAGATTAAAAGCGTTTGAGTTAAAGCCTGCAGCAGCGGAAGTAGAATAGATCGGAGAATCACCAAAAGTGTGAGGATCACCGCCGAAACTAGCGCCTTGCGATTGGTCAATAGGCGCACCACCGCCCCCAAGGGCCGTCAGAGGAGGATTAGCGGTAGACGACGAAGGGCTATTATGAAGCTCATAGCGAGCCTTCTTCTGACGCTCTATGAGGGACTCCGCGATAGACATACTGCCTTGAGAAGATGAATGAGCAGGAACAGCGCCGACTTCCTCATACCACAAAAGCATAATAAGAAAATTGTGCGGAAAGAAAGAAAGCGGTAGGGGAAATAAGTACCTGGGTGTCTAAAGGAATCAGAGGAATTCCAAAAGGGATCGTATCAGCTGTCGCCTCCGAAGAAACGACAGTGTGGGTAGAAGTGAGATGTGTAACGATAGCTCTTCCAGCCCTCTTCTTCTTCACAGCACGAGTTCGTGGAGGCGGCGTTTGGGCAGTGTCTAGAGTAGTAGCGGTAACCTCCCTTTCAACAGCGGTAGCAGCTGTGACAGCTTCGGCCTCGGCTTCTGCCTTTTTCCTTTGCTCCCGTTTCCTCTTCCTTCGAAAGTACTCAGGCTCCCAACCAAATGGAGGCACTACACAGTTACAAAATGTTAGCGTTAGTACTTCCCTGCAGAGTAAAGGAAAAAGGCCAAACGCTCACCCTTTTTGCATTTCTCCATATCCAACCCGTTAGCCACTTTACGGGCGTCAACGCTAAAGTCCAGTTGAAGCAGCGTCTTCAACCAACCATCTTCCGGGTCAGAAAGGGGTTTCCTGCTACCCAAAGCCCCATCTTTAATTTCTTCATTAAAGTCGACCCTCCATAAAGGCTCAGGCAGGTCAACAATAAAAAATCCCTCCTTCCAGCCAGGAACGGAGGATTCAATGCCCATGAGTTTCTAAGTAAAGGGCTTCAGCGAGCTATCTTCATAACGGGGAGATATCGATATCACCCCCTTACGAGAGTACAGCTGGAAAATATTATGAAGTAACGCTAAAGAGGGGGATTCAATCCCTTTGAATCGGCACAATGCCGCAAAGGCACTAACAACGCAAATCGCGTTAGGGCTCAACTGAGCCGGAGCCAAGTCGAAATCAGCCAGCAATAGTTTCACGAGTGGATCGAGGGGAAGCCGAAACCCATAATCAAACAATTTAGCATACAACATTCTACTATTACAAGGTAAAGGACAATTCAGGCGGAGCGATTCAGAAGCAAAATGCATGGGATAATCCTTAGGGAACCGAGCACTAGACTCGGCCAATTTGCGATGAATTAAAGGCAGAGTATAGAGAGAAGTGGGCGTATTATCAATTTTTTCTTCCCTAACAGACCTTTGAGGATCCCCTTCCTCAGCAGATTTCTTAGAACGAGTCTTAGCCATGACCAGCAAAAATAAGAAAGAAAAAGAAAGAAAGGGCGTGTGTACCTTCGCAAAAGAAAATACCAGGAGTCCCAGACCAGAAAAGAAGAAGCGGCGCGGGTTATTTTCCAGAAGGTAATAACGGACGAGAAAGGAGATTAAAAGAGAAAGAGGAGATAGGGAAAATATTATATGCAACCCTGAGAGGGTAAAAAAGGCACGACCAATTAACAACTGACATATGGCAAAACAGTGTGACAAAGAGTGTGGCACGCGCGAGAAGGCGTAAGTTTTAAAATGACGTTGATGAAACGCTTCAGCACTCGCATCTCCCTAGAAGGCGCTTGCTGCAAACGCCTCTTCGAAAGAGGGACACGTGTCTTTCCACATCATTACTCTTCAAATCGCATTAATTTGGGATTTGCAGCATTTAATGACCTAAAGAGCAGTGCTAGCCTCACAGCGCGACCTCGCGAAACGGCGCGACAGAACAGAGAGGCTAACGACGAGAGAATAACAGCAACAATACAATGAACTAAACGGTGCGACAAAGGCTGCATGGCGTCAACATTATTACAGAAAGAACGATGTCAAATGATTTTCTAGGGAAGAATAAAAGAAATACAGATAGCGAATGGAGTAACAATCAAAGGGGAGATTCAAGAATTTGCTGCGCCACTCGAGTCACCCCTCGGGGAAAATGTTAGGCACCCGCACCACCGTTGTCGTCAGTCCTTTCTCCCTCCGGGGCAGACGAGCCATTCCTACTTTCGCTAACCTCGTCCATCACGGCAGAAACATAGTCAGCAACTTGGGCCGGATCAGAAGAGTCACCCTTAAAACGGGCTGCGAATCCAGAGGTGAAGGCTTCCAAGACCTTCTTTTTCCACCACTCCATTTTCAGCGGTGTCCTGGCAAACTCCTCATCTCGAGCCAGCATCTCTTCGCGAAGAAGGAGATTTTTCTTCTTTTCCAACGCTAACTCTGCCTCCAGAACCTCAACCTTCGCTTTCCCTGCGGATCTCTCTCTGCTTAGCTCCTTCCGTGACTCGTCATGGAGACGTGTTAGCAACCTCACTTGGTCCGCCGTTCGGTCAAGCTGCATCTTTTGAGCACATACCGGGCTAGAAAAGTTTCACAATTCATTGTCATGAGCGTCGAACAGATAGTTCAGATGGCGGAAGGTATCCAGAGAGTCATTCATAATATACCGGTGGCGGGCCTTCGAAGAAAGCTGAAGAAATTTCTCTTTCTCTTCGCGGGAACTCATCATTTCCCCTATCAAGGGTGCGGTAAACTCATCTCTAGAAAATGGATTGGACACCCCGATAGCACGGAGACTGTCAAAACAGAACCCTGTCAAGGTCATATGATAGTTCGGGGTCCCGTTAGGGCCGCCATAGGAAAGATTGACTGTTGAGAATACAGTGAGAAATTGGAGAATCAGGAGCGATAGTTGTAGAAGGAAAGCCTGTCACCGGTAGGGTCCCCGCCTCGGTAGAACGAGTGGCAGCTGACGCCTCAGTAGCCTTCACCGACTGAGAAGCACTTTCCTTGGATGAAACGACAGGTATGGAAGCAGCCGCCGCACTAACAGAAGAAACTCTGATAGCCTGTCCACTCGTGTTTGTTCGAAGCTTTTTCCGGTGAGAGGAAGAAGCATGGCGGAGGTCTGGTTTAACATCCATATCCTCGTCGTCACTATCAAATACCCTTGTTATGGGTTAGCTTGAGTCTGTTCTCCCGCGATGATCTGGTAGCCAATTCTAGATGAAACGAGAAGCTCGGACAGAGCCGTCGAACCTTCACCCTCCCCGAGCAACCGTCTTGGTCCTTCCCCTCTAGGGCCGAGCCCTTTGGAGCGGCGTTACATTCAATGCGAGAAAGAAAAAGAGCAGCCAATCTTGGCCAAGTCTCAGCTGGAACCAATCTTGGGCAAGACTGAGACTAAGATTGATATTCCAGCCGAGACAGAAAAAGAGCAGCCAATCTTGGCCAAGTCAGTGGCTAAGATGAGGCTAAGGAATTCATGAACATTTTTGGCAAAGTGGCAGTGAATATTCCCATGCTAGATTTAATTTCTAAAGTACCTTCTTATGCAAAATTTTTGAAAGAACTCTATACTAACAAAAGGAAACTTGTGAGAATTGAGAGGGTGAATCTTATGCAGAATGTTTCCTCAGTACTTCAAAATAAAGTCCTGTAGAAATGCGGAGATCAAGGAACCTACACCATCCCTTGCAAGATTGGGAACAAAACGGTGGAAAAGTCTCTTTACCACTTAGGAGCTGGAATCAACGTGATGTCCTTGAGAGAATACGAGACATTACAAATGGGACCAATGAAAAAGACACAGGTGGTGATTCAATTCATCCTAAGGGATTGGTAGAGGACGTTCTTGTCCAAGTCAATAATTTTATATACCCTGTGGATTTTTATATTGTTGAGATGGATTCTGACTTACCTTCTTGTACAACAGATGTGCTCCTAGGGAGACCTTTCCTTAGGTCAGCTAGAGCAAAGATAGATGTTTATGAAGGTAGTATCACTTTGGACTTTTTTGGGATTAAAATATATGAAGGATCTCATCGAAGAAGAAACTAGAGCAAAGATAGATGTGCTCCATAAGTTCTATATGAAGGAGGGATTAAAATATCAAAATGAGACGCACAATGTTAATTTTATTGATATTTTATACCCCATCGAAGAAGAAACTGCAGATTTGTGTGCTACTGACCCACTTGATTTTGTCCGAGTGGGAAATCGAGAAGATCTAAGGGAGATCTTAACAGATCTTCATGAGACTGAACCATTGAAGGAAGCATTGAATTGCCCATTGTTGAGCGTGTCTGATTCTAAAGTTTTACCATCTATTGTGCAGGCACCCAAGCTGGATCTTAAGGAGTTGCCAGAACACCATAAATATGCCTATCTAGGCAAAGACAAAACTCTGCCAATAATAATCTCAGCTAAGCTTTCTAGCGAGGAAGAAGCCAGATTGACAGACGTGTTGAAGGAACATAAAGAGGCTATTGGGTGGACCTTGGCAGATATCAAGGGCATATCCTTGACCATTTGTACCTACAAGATACAAGTGGAAGAGGATAAGAAAACAGTCTGACAACCCCAAAGGAGGCTAAACCCTCCGATGATGGAAGTTGTCAAGAAAGAAATTATTAAGTTGCTTGATGCTGGAATTATTTACCCGATCTCTGATAGTTCATAGGTTTCCCCTGTGCAGGTTGTACCTAAGAAGACAGGGATTACTGTGACCGAAGGAGAAGATTGAGTCAAAAGGACCACAAGAATTCAGAATGGCTGGAGGGTCTGCATAGACTACCGCAGACTTAACCAAGTCCTGAGGAAAGACCACTTTCCATTACCATTCATTGACCAAATAGTGGAACGACTGACTGGGAAATCCCACTACTATTTCTTGGATGGTTATTCGGGATTTCATCAAATCCTAGTGGCGTTAGAAGACCAAGAGAAGACGACATCCACATGTCCCTTCGGAACCTTTGCGTATAGGAGGATGTCATTTGGATTGTGCAACGCACCAGCCACCTTTCAGGTGTATGGTTAGTATCTTTTCAGACTATATGAAAAAAGGTATTGAAGTGTTCATGGATGACTTCACCGTCTATGGTGATGATTTTGATCAATGCTTATCTAATATGAAAAATGTTTTGAAAAGATGTGTGACCACTAATCTTGTGTTAAACTTTGAAAAATGCCACTTTATGGTAGAACAAGGTATTGTCTTAGGCCATGTAGTTTCCAAGAAAGGCATAGAAGTCGACCAGGCTAAGATTGATGTTATTAAACGCTTGCCTTACCCCTCATGCGTGCGTGAGGTTAGAAGTTTTCTTAGCCACGCAGGATTTTATCGCAGGTTTATCAAAGACTTCTCAAAGATCGTGGAGCCAATGTGCAAGTTGTTACAAAAAGAAGTGGACTTCAATTTTGACGAAGCTTGCCAAGTTGCGTTTGAAAAGATCAAGGAGAAACTCACGACAACCCTAATCATACAAGCACCAGATTGGAGTCACCCATTCGAGATGATGTGTGACGGTAGCAACTCAGTCGTTGGTGCGGTTCTAGGGCAGAAGAAGGGTAGAGATCCACACCTGATCTACTACGCCTCTAAGATGCTTGACGAGGCACAAAAGAACTATACCACAACGGAAAAAGAGTTGTTTGCAATAATGTTTGCATTGGATAAATTCAGATCGTATTTGTTGGGAACAAAAGTCATAGTCTTTTCTAACCATGCGACCTTGAGGTATCTCCTGACCAAATCAGAATCTAAGCCAAGACTGATCCGCTGGATTTTACTTTTGCAGGAATATAATCTGGAGATTAAGGACAAAGCAGGAAAGGAAAACTTAGTTGCGGACCACCTGAGCAGATGCCTTGTAAAAGGCGATTCGGAACCAATCAGAGATGATTTCCCAAACGAACACCTATATGTTGTCCAGGCGATTAGACCATGGTTTGTTGATCTCGTCAATTTCTTAGCCACGGGTAAGCATCATGGAGACTTAACGACTCAAGAAAAGGTAAAGATTAAGCATGACAGCAGGTATTTCGTCTGGGATGACCCTTATCTTTGGAAAATTGGATTTGATCAATTGATTAGGAGATGTATTCCTAAAAGTGAGATCTCGTCTGTCTTAAGATTTTGTCATTCTTATGCATGTTTTGGACATTTTGGAGCTAAGAGGACAGCCTTAAAAGTCTTTGAGTCGTTATTTTATTGGCCTACTCTATTTCACGATAGCTATAGATTCTGTAAGACATGCCCTAAATGCCGAAAGATAGCGAACATAAGCGCTAAAAGTCAAATGCCAATGAATGTTATATTAAATTGTGAGATTTTTGATTTATGGGGTATTGATTTTATGGGGCTTTCCCTATGTCAAATGGAAAATAATATATATTGCTTGCTATGGATTACGTGTCTAAATGGATAGAAGCGAAAGCGACTAGGACCAATGATGCTAAAACTGTTGTTTCATTTTTGAAAACTAACATTTTGAACAGATTTGGTGTGCCTAGAGGGATCATTAGCGACCGTGGAACACATGTTTGCAATAGGATTATTGTTTCACTTTTCAGGAAGTATGGTGTAACGCATAGGGTTTCCACTGCCTATCACCCTCAGTCAAATGGCCAAGCGGAGGTATCAAATAGGTCGATCTTAGCTAAGATAGTTGGCCTAGATCACCGAGATTAGAGCCAAAGGTTGGATGATGCGTTGTGGGCATACAAGATCGCCTACAAAACTCCCATAGGAATGACTCCATATAAAGTAGTGTACGGGAAAGCGTGCCACCTGCTAGTAGGTATGCAACATAGAGCTTATTGGGTAATTCGGAAATGCAATCTAAGGTACGACCAGGCAGGTGAGGAAAGGAAGCTTCAAATCCACGAGATGGAGGAACTGAGGAACCAAGCATATGATAACCAGCTCTTAGCTAAGATCAGGATGAAAGCATACCATGATAAAAAGATAGTCGAGAAAAACCTCCAGCTTGGGGGGAAGGTTCTTTTGTACAATTCTCAATTTAAGCTCTTTCCTGATAAGCTTAAGACTAAATGGGAAGGTCCATATGTTATCACTAACATCTACCCTCATGTTGCGGTGGATATTAAGAATGGGAAGACAAGTATTGAGTTCAAAGTCAATGGACAGAGACTCAAACCATTCCTGAAAGGGTTTCCAACATACGAGGAAAGCTAGGTGATTGAAGTCTCACCTAAGATTCAGTGAAAAGCAGAGCAGAGTCATGCCTAGGACTATAACTAGAGCGCTACATGGGAGGCAACCCATGCTTTTTAATTCTTCTCCTCTCTTCTTTTATTTTCTTTTTCTTTTTGTTTTTATTTTCAATTTTTGTGAATAAATAGTTTGTTCAAAATTTTTCCAGAGTCACTTACTGATCTTCTTTCAAGTATTTTCTTGGAGTTTTCTGGAGAGTTTACGAGGATTAAGTGTAGTGAGGGAACTTGGCTAAGTCTTTTTTATCCAGGCCACACTTTATTCGGCCAAGAATTGAAGGATACGCGGAGAAAAAGGAAAAAAAAGGAGCAGATAACGTGTAAAGAGGAGGAGAAAAAGTAGGAGTAACGGTTACAATTTGAAAATTAATTGTAATTTGGAAATTAATTTTTCAAATTTTAATTAATAAAAGATTATGATGAGTTAGACTCCTTATCTCCCACTAAACCCTCAAATCCCTTACTTTTCTCTCTCTCACCGAAAATCTCTCAAACACCTCCTCGGCTAAAACTCCTCCACCTTCCGACTTTCACTCCATGATCAACTCTCCTTATATCATGGTGAAATCCAAGAAATCTTCCAAGAAATCAGCCGTACCAAAATCCCCTACCTCTTCGTAATCTCCTTCTCTTTCAAATCCAGAAAAACGATTTACCACAGAATCTTAGCGAAGCACTTAGCATAGAAAGAACAATCATGTCCATGGAAAAGGACCTCTCTGGTTCTCCAAGCCAACATGCAAAACAAGTTTTATCCACTCATCCTCCAGCGCAGACCTCTAAGTATCCTCAGGGCACTCTCCCAACCAAGAGGAAGATTCTCCTCACCGAAGAGCCAAAAACCCAATCTAGGGTTAGCAAAGAGGGTAGCCAGGAAGTGGAAGAGATATCGGATACTGATTCCGATAAGAAAGTGCAGCCCACTACTAGAGCCAAACAGGTGGCTCGCAAAAAGGCTGGGAAGAAAGGTGCTGACTCTGAACCTCTGTGCGAAAAGGGTTCGACCAAAGAGAAGAAAATAGGGAAGAGGAAGATAGAGGTTGCTAATGAAGAAGCGGTGCCAGCCAAGAGGACACGTTCTGCGGTCGCGAAGGGGAAGAAGATTGAGGAAGCTGAGCCTGAAGAAGAAGATTCTGATGCTGAAGCAGCTGCAGTCTTGGCCAAGGTTGCGGCCAAGACTGCCAAGGTATTCCTACTTAAAAGGTTATTTGAGGCTTGATACCCCTGATCTTAGCTTTTCATTTCTGGATGCCTTGGGTGTGGGTAACAGGATTAGGCAATTTATTATTAATCTTGGGTGGGATTGTTTTATGTACCTTGACATGCTTGTTTATGTTGAGTTGTGTCTGGAATTCCATGCTTTTTTTTCTGGTTGGATCAGGACAGACTGTATGCTAATGGTAGAGCCAATCCTGATCTTGGCGAGTATGATGTGGTTAATTTTAGACTGCTTGATATTTGGTGTCACTTATCTGTGGATGAATTGAATCTTTTGCTTGGATTTGTTAAAGAGGATAAGCTTAATTCTGATGAATATAGGAATGCTTTGACTGATTATCCCCCTAATTGGGATAAGACAGTGCCTATAGGGAATTAATTGGTGACCCTAAAGGGAATTTTGATAAAAATGCTAAGGCCCACCAGATCCGAGATCCTACCTTGAGGATGCTCTAAAGGATCTTGTCCATTAACCTTTCTGGAAAAAAAATTATTTCGGGCAACATTTCTAAGTTAGAAGTCTTTCTACTTTGGTGTATGCTGCATAAAAAGAGGGTTAATTTGGGCTATTGGATAGTTAGGCAGATTAAAGCATGCGATAGCATCCCTAAGCTAATCTTAGGCACTCTTATTTCTCATATCACTGCAACTGCTAGAGGTGTTGATCTACCTTCTTTAAACATGCATAAATCCTGTACCGTTAAGATTATAGATCTTAGGGCTTTTGACCAGATGGGCCATTTCTACGAGGAAAAAGGCTTTCTTTGTTTTAATACAGGATTCACACAAGTAGCAGATCACCTCTACGGTAAGAGGATCAATGGCAATTTCAAGCTGCGGCCAATCCAGCTTGATGATGCAGTTCCCAATACCAGTAGTGTAGATAAAGAGCCTAATCTTGAGCAAGATGCCAAGATCAGTGATCCAGCAGATGACCTAACTTTGTCCACTCATTAATTTCAGAATGGGCACGGGAGCTCCTCTACATGCAGCGTGATCAGATGCAGGTTTTCACAGAAAACCAGCATCTATTTCATGACTACCAGTTGGATGCTAAGGAGCAATTAAGGCAGGTGGTTCATCAGCAGCAAGCCCTATTTACGCATATCGAGAAAACCTAGTAGGAACAACTCAGTAAATTTCTGGTGCAGCAAGAGAATAGATTCCAGCGCATCCAAAACCTCCTTGAGGTCTCCTTCAAGTTTATCCAAGCTATGGATAAAGTTGTTGCCAACATACGCAACAAGGTCAACTCTCATTTCAGCAGCAGCAGCAGTAGTGATTCCAGTGGCTCTTCAGAGGAAGGAGATAGTTCTGCACCATATGTGCCCATTCCAAACCCACCACCTCCACCTCTAGCAACTCAGTAAATGCCCCCAGCTCGTGTCCTTTTCTTTTCATTTCTTTTTCCATTTATTGTGTCTTTTTATTTTTATTTTTTGCTCTCATTTACACATTGAAGACAATGTGTCTTCTATGTGTGGTGAGGGTGTTTTTTATGTTTCTTGTCTGTATATACATGTTTTTTTTTTGTGTTTTTGTGTGTTTTTCCTTTGTGCATGAAATTGTTTCGAATCTAGGCTAAGTTAGGTGTCTAGTTAGAGTTTGATGCATGATTTTTGTTGTTTTTATATGTGTGTTTTCTGTTTTGTTTGAGTGTCGAGAAAAAAAATCTGGACTATGCTTGAGGCCTTTTTCTTAATGTCCTTGACCTCTAGCATCCTTCACCTTGTGACCCCTTAACTTTTGAACAAGGCATTTCAATGGGTTAACATATTCAACACCAGTAAGGGTACGGGTCCTGGTATCTATTAAGCATCCATCTTGTACATGATCATGAGGTCTAGCATTGCGTAACAGACTTGATAAATAGACGAGCTTCCACTAAAAATATTTAATATCCCCTTAAGGAAAACTGCTAAGTGGTTAATGGAGTTTGTTGCCTTGTGATGTGCTGAATCTGCTCTAATGTAGAGAACTACATTTATGCCTAGTAATTGCATGCTCTAAAAAAAATTATGAAATAAAATGTCTTGATATTTCTGCCTCACTAAGCATTAATATTCAAGAAACTTTCAAAGAGCAAAGAAAAAAGAAAAAATGTATGTCTTGATATTTCTGCCTCACTAAGCATTAATATTCAAGAAACTTGTAGCAATACTGGCATAGAAAATTTTCAGACAAGGCAACTGAATGATGATGTTGAGCAGTTGAATTAAGGGGAGAATACCCAAGTCGGTGGTTGTCTTGTCTTGTAAAGTCTGTTGTGGAATGCAAAGATGTTATGGTCATGTGAAATTCGAATGTTTAGGGCGTTGAATAGGCCATGTTCACAAGGGTTGGGATCCATTGAGGAGTATGCTGACTGTCATAGGTATGAAGGTGTAAAGGGATTGGCTAAGGGTATTCTGTCCAGGAAATTTGCCATTGTGTGTTTCTTTTATTTTCCCAGTTTTGAGTCTTTCTTTTATTTTCTTAGTTAAGAGTCTAGTATGCTTGGGGGCAAGCATTGTTAAAGTGTGGTGAGGTTTGATTGACGTTTATTTCCATGTGTTTTTACCATCTTAAACTACCTTGTTTATGGTAAAAATAATCTCTTTCACGTCAATTTGCTATCTTTTGAAGGAAGTCTTGGGCAAGGGAAGAAATGAAGGAAACATATTCCTTGAGCGATAGAGTAGCAATCTTGGCCGTAGGCTTGGCCAAGATGGTAGAGATAGAGATGTGTTGATCATGGATTCATAGATTTCGATCTGTCCGCAATTCATGTAACAACTGTTGTTTCATTAAGAGATCCAATGGATAGTGTTTAAAAAAAAAAAGTGAAATGATGTTTATACCTGCCCTTAAATCACACAGCTCCTTCTCTAACTCTTTATTCCCGATCTTACATAGGATCACGAAGGTCCCTTGGTCCTTACACTTCGCCGGGAGTTTCTTCTTAAGCACTGCAGAGACGTTTTCGTTCAAGTTCAGTCGTTCTATGCCCGCAAACTTCTTCTTATTGGTGTAGAGGTCCTTCAAGAATTTTGCATACTTCGAAACTAGAGAAATCATCTCAAGAATTTCCCTCTCTTCCCTCTCCTTCTTGGTCTTTAAAGACCTTTCAGGAAAGGGGGAGGAGGGATTACATGTGGTTCTCGCACGATTTGGGTTACTCGAGGTTACTGGGCTGGAATAGGCTCGTCTAGTAACACCTCAACTTTTAGTTCTGGCTCTGGTTCTGGAATGCTCGTCCCTTGGATGGAAATTTTCTTAAGGTATTTTGTTGGTTCATAGTTAGTTGTCCAACTTGTTTGTCCATATTAGCTATGCTTGTCTGAGTGTACTGAATGATCTATTTGAGTGTCTCCTCGAGAGGTACCCCAGTAATCTATAGTGGTTGGGTGGGTGCAGGTAGTTGAGGAACTAAAGGTTGAGTTGGTGGTGGATTATATGGTGGTTGTCTAGGTTTGAGATTCCTCTAGTCGAAGGGAGGAGGGTGTTGCTACTGTGAACCCCATCCGTATTGAGGGTAGTTCTTCTAACCAGAATTGTTGGGGAAGGGGTTTCCTTGCTATGGCATGGCAGAATTGACTTGTTCTGGTCCTGGTGCTTCCATGATCAGTGGGCACTCATGTGTCATATGCCTTGGTTGGCAACAGACACCACATGGAATCTATTGTTGTGGCTGCAGTGATGAACTTGAGCCAGAGTAGTTGGAAAGTTCTTCATGAAGGTAGAGACTTCCTCCGTGTGCTTTTCAATTACAGCCATATTCACACCATTAGTTGTGGTTTTGTCATATGTCCTATTTTATTGGTAGTTGTCTGTCAAGGTCTGGATGAGAGCCCTTGCTCGGCTAGGTGTCAAGTCTAGGAGAGCTCCTACTACGGCTGAGTCCAATTTCTCCTTGTCGTTGATGCACATCCCATCATAAAAGTATTGGATCAGTGACTACTCTAGCACTCCATGTGTGGGACATATTTCCTGGAGATCTTTGAATCTCTAGTGGTACTCGCCAAAAGACTAAGCGTTGCGCTGCTGAATTGCTACCAGATTCTTCCTTGCCATCTCGACTTTCGTCGCCGACCAGTACTTCTTGAGGAAGGTGGCGGCCATGTCTGCCCAGCTATTAATGGAATTATGGGGGAGGCCGAAGAACCAATTCTTGGCGGAGTCTTCCAGAGACCATGGGAAAGCTCTTATTTTAGCTCTCTCCATCTGTACTTTTGATGGTTTCAGGGCATCACATTCAAACTGAAATCTCTAGAGATGTTTGTAAGGGTTCTCGGTGGGATGGCCATGGAACTTGCTCAGCTTATTCATAACATTGGACTTGACAACCCAGTCATATCGTACTGGGTCATAGTTGATGCATAGGAAGGTCTGTTGTTCTGCCCTTTGGTTGAGTTCCCTCAGGGTCTGCTCAGCTTGATTGGCCATCTCGGTTCTGATTCTGCTTCCGAGTCTACCCCTAGGTCTATGAATGAGTCTTTTAATCCTGGCTCAGAATTAGAATTCACTGATGAATCTTCTCTAAACCTTTGTTGGGCGATCCTTCTTAGTGCAGTTTCTGTTCTGGATATCTCTTAATTGTACGATATGAACTGCAAACCGGATGATCTGGTCATGAAATATGAAAACAAAAATTAGTAACCGTAGTCTCCGGCAATGGCCCCAAAATTTAATGGGTGTCGAATCCAGCAAAAATAAATACAACTTAGCACTTAGCAACAAAAGGGATTGTGTACAATGGTAAGAGGTTCGATCCTTAGGGACAATCGCACTAATCTTAATTTCCAGCAAATAACCAAATCGAACAAGCAATTTAGGATGTAGTTTTCAAGTGATGAATTAAAACAGTACTGAAAGTAAATAAGCAAATAAGATGTCGTGAGACAAAGAGAGCAAGATGATTTTGAATCCAATGAGAGAGATATTCCTGGTAGAGATCTCTTGAGGTCACAAGTCAATGCCTTTGATCATTGACACAAAAACATATTCAAAACTGGTTTTATACAAAAGCTATAGAAATCAGGTTCACTTAGACATCCTACTCTCGTCCTTTAACAAGCTAACTAAAGAGACACTCTATTAAGGACCCTAATCTTCTAGTAACCCTAAGGTTCACTTATAGGATTTAACTAGTCAATTGATATAATCGGGGAGAGACTTTCCTAGGCCTAGAGATCAGTTCACTTGTCACTATAAGCCTAATCCTTTTATTCTTCTAGCTTTAAGCAGCAACTCTTATTCCTTCTATCCACTAGTTGTCTACTTATGTTCTTCTAACATTGGTCAAGTTTAAACCCAGCATTATTAGAACTTACTGTAATTATCCAAGTCCAAACACAGGTTGGCCAATGTTAAGCCCAACAGGAACAAATTAACGTTAAAATAAGAAGAGAAGAAATAGAAAACTATTTCTATGAATTATGCCTCTCGATCCCTACTAAGAATAAGGTGTTTAGCTACGACACATAGTGGAAATAACAAATTGAAATTGATTTATCAAACTGAATTCAATGATGAAAATGAAGTCTAGAAGGTAGCAAGGTGGCGTAGTTGAGAGGAAGAACAAAATCTGGAACCCCAAACTTCCACTCTCGGTGGCCAAATCCAACTTAAATAGTCTTCTAAAATTCTTAACCTAATTTAAAAATAGAAATTAACTAAAACAGGAATAATTGTTTGAGTAGAACAAGGAATAAAATATCTAATTGGAGTGGGAATAGAATTGCCCAAGTCTCTAAGTCCTACTAGCCTTCCTAGTCCCTTCTTCTTTCAGCACTACTCCACTTCTTTTAATTTCGCGCCAGGCCCAGTCCATGTTGACGCGCGTCCTCAACTCTGCTTCAGTGATAGCCATCTCTTTCCTAGGTCTAGGGAAGATTCGGAAATGCTCCCTTCCAGCCCTCAGCATAAGACTTGATCGCTTTTACCCTTTTTATGTGCTCTCTACTTCCTTTGCATCTAGTTGGCACTTAAAGTTTGGTTCTGCCAAAAAGGAAGAATTAAGCACATGTTAGCAGTATCATTAACTCAAATGTGGCTAAAACAGATAACAAGTATATCAATTATAAACGATCAATTAGTGTTCTTCGTGTTCTTCGTGTTCTTGTGTACAATTTTTCTTTGAGTTTTCTGCCGAATTTTCTCTTCTTTCTAAATGAAAGTTGTAGTTCTATGTCTTAGGAATGTCGATGTTAAAAACCAAAGGTTTTTCCAAGAACAGCTCAACCAGACAAATTAGTGTTCTTGAGTGTTCTTGAGCTGTTTGTTAAAATCTTTAAGTTTGATCCATTTTTTCACTTTTCCCTAGACAAACTCAGTGTTTCCCTTTTATTTTATTCCATTTTAGTTTGAACAAAGTCAGCTCTCTTACATCATTTCCCTAAAACCCTCACTTACCAAGCTCACTTACCAAAATATTGCCAATTTGGTGCTAGATCACGTCTACCTTTGAAATCGAAGAGCAGGACACGGTGCTAGAAGGATCGGTTATAAGCGGCAAGACATAAGCTGTATTTGTGAAATAAGCCGTAGTGTATGGAGCCTCTTGGTTAGGATCTAGCCCAAGAGTTCGCACAAACATGGACACAAAAAATAAGTACAATGACCAAGAAGGATGACTCGGGGACACAGCGTAAAGAGATGAAGATAATACATAAGGAAGGAAGATAATACGTAGGAATGAAGATGGAAGGAAGTCCTGAGGCCTAGATGTACAAACTAGGGTCGAACCATAGAGATTGAGAGGACTGAAATCTAGCCCTCGATTGTATGACAGAGGTTAAAATGCACAGAATCGTAACGAGATAACGGGGGGTTTTATTGGTTAAGAAAGTTAACCAAGGCAGCAATTTGAGCTATCAATTCTAAGTAATGAAAGCGATAATCAAGGGCACGATAAGCAAATAAAATCAGAAATAGTAATAAAGAGAAGAACAACTAAACAAAGTAATGAGTAAAGATAATATAAATCAAGGGAGAGGAGATCTTAGCAAAGGTCTTTCTTGGGTTACGTCAAGGGCTCGATAGTCATCGGCGCATGGATATTCCATTCTCATGCCATAGACATGCTATAGGGGACATGTTTTCACGTAGACCCCCTGTTTTCTTTCTTAAGAAAAGCCACCCCCCGTTTTCATATATAAGGTGGCCATGACGCTTTGGTATCCTCCCAGCTACCTATCTTGTCATCAAAAGGCAACCTTTACACTTCAGCACTGTCACTAGCATGGACCGGGGCAGGATCCAAAGAGCCCATGAAGATGAAGAAAGACACGTCTAGGGTTGAATGCCTCTCAGTTTGTCAGGCTCGCGACACAGCCCTAGTCAGTTGCTTGCCCTACACAGATGAAACCAGAATCACCCGAGGACACCAATCTAGTTGCCTGCTCTTACCTTGCAACTTCCCGGCTACGTTTTCACTACAAGGGCGACAACAATCATAAAGGGAAAACTAGGAGTTGATCAAGCTTCTAATCACCCTAAGCAAAAATGTAGATAAAGTGACAAGCAACCAAATATAACTTTGAGAATATATTAAACACTATTAGGCCTCTTATCTACCCATACAACCCACGAAATTCCCTTTGCTAAGAACGTGGGTTTTAGCCACTCGTGTTAGAAAATGAACAAGTAATAGATGAAGATAGCATAGCAAAATAAAGAAGAGATAAAGAAGAAAACTTGATTAATGTCGACCGGAGCTACAGCTCCGGTTTGTTATAATGCTTAAAGTCGGCCGCTAAGGAGAGAAGAGGGAGGAACAAGTCCCAACAATTAAAAACACTAAAAGAAAGCTACTGAAATTATCCTCAAAGTGAGAGTGTAAAAATTGATGTCCAAAACCTTAAAACTCAAGGGTATAAATATCCTAACCATCCACTAAGGGACAAAATTTCTAGCTAAGAGAAGTACAACACAAGGAGTGCATGCTCCTCCAAGTGGGATGTCCCAAAATGGCAAAAGGGAATATTCCTAGGGATCTGCGCAGAGCTCTCTGAAATGCGCTAGAAGGGACACGTGGAGGCACGGAGGTGAAGACACGTGGAGATAACACTTTTGGTCCATCCAGGGCTCGATCAAGGAATCGACGGCAGGGCCTCGATGGCAAAAAAGGTGTCTTGACCTCTACGCTAGTCTTGAAGCTTGAGCTCCGCAGAAATCTCTAGGAAAGCATGAGTTTTCGTATATTTCTCCTTTTTGGCCTAGATCTGCAATATGGATGGAAATAAGGGAAACTTAGCAGTATCATGCCAAAATCAAGGTAAGAATGAAGGGAAAATCAGGCATAAAACACACGTTATCAAATATCTCCACACTACCAATCAACCATAGCACAAGAATAAACAAACCAATCAATTGTCCAGACCTCGATAAGACGCTCCCTGCCTAGATGCACACCTGCATTAAACCAGAGGGATAACGACCCCAAAGGTAGAACTTTTCCACATCAGGCCTAGCCACGAGCAATCCTCACCAGAAATGTGTTTACACTCTCACTCGCAAACAGGGCTATGTGTTTAGACACTCAAAATACATATAACATAGCACAAAATAGAGTTTGCATATCAATCCGAGTACGTAGTACACATGCATGGGCAATCTAGCAATAGAAAAGGGACTTTGCATCATGAAAAAGAAAAGAAAAGAAAAGGGGATGGATAGGTTCAAAAAAAATGAAGAAGGAAGAGAAGAGATAGGACAGAAGGAAAAAGAGAAAATAAAAAGAAATGGAAAAGAGAAAAATGAGATAGAGAAGAAAGATAACCAACTGGTTTGAGGGATTCCTTGGCTGAAAAAATGAGAGGCGGTGAGTAAGCACTTGCTGGAGGCACGACAGCGAGGGCTAGATGATGACTTCTGCATTCTTCAGTGGGGGAGGTTTTGATCTGCGTGAAGGGCATGAGTTAGTGGCCTTTTGCTATTTTGTTGTGTCTGCTCTGCTTTTATTTGATTTTTTTCTTCTTTTTTTTTGTATAGAAGAAGCAGGCACAAATCTTTCTTCCTCGGCTCACTCTTTAAATTCTAGGAGCTGGAGCTGGCAATCTTTGCGTATTTCTTCTTTGAATGATTAACGTCGAGGGCTTGATGCTTGGACTTCACTTTCCCACACTTATGTTTTGTTGTGGTGAGGAAGCGATCTTGTGTTACTGTTTTGCCCTCGACTTTTGATTCCAGCAGTTGCTTTGTCTTGCCCTCGATCTTGTCTTCTCCCCATTTGACCTTTTCGTGTCTAGCCCTTTCTGTTCTTTAAAAAGTGCTACTCACCTGCCAAGGAAAGATCAAGGAAACGACTCGAATGGTTAGAAGATAAATAAGGAGAAAAGGGAAAGATGGGAGAAAGGAGGAGAAAAAGAAAATGAGAGAAAGAGAAAATAAAATGATGCAAAGGCTTTCGTCATATTGCTGCTTTCCTATCTCTAATGGTGCCTATACCCAGGGGTATCATGCAACCCTAGCTAGTGGCTAGCTATGCATTCAAGTCACACATGAAAAAGATACGGCATCGAGGCTCAATGTGCTCACAAGGTGCTAAATGTGACTACTAGTGTCCAGGCCTCGATGCAGACATAAGGGGCGACAGGCAAGGAGTGCATGAATTGGTCTAATCATGGTGAATAGCAATTCATTTGACCATGCTCAAGTCATGTGTTCATGCAAAGGGGTTTTCAAAACTGGGCAGTAAGGTCTAGCAAAAGCCTAGAGAAAACAGAGAGTAAAAATCCGCAAAATTTTCACAAAACAAGCATACATGCAATAAGCGAAAAATTAAACATGTAGTCAAGCAATTAAAACAAGAGAGCAGATAAAACCCTCCCCACACATAGGCTTCACATTGTCCTCAATGCGAGAAGGGTGCACAAATAAAAATTAAAAACAGTCCAAAGGGAATAAAATAAAAAGTACATGACAGAAATTAAAAGGAGAATGTTTGTGTTTTTCTTGTTGGGGGGGGGGGAATCAGAAGGGTGGGAGGTTGCGTTGGGCCACTCCAGCCATCAAGGCTTGAAGATCCGTTAGGATGGCCAGGAGTAGGCGTTCTAGGGTTGGGTCATGGACAAGGGATGGACCGGAGATGACAGCAGCAGCGGCTGAAGTTGAAGCTTCGGGGGCATGATTAGGAGGAACGGGTTGGGCTGGAATGGTAGTGCTGGTTGGAACTGGACGAGCTGATGATCGAGGCCTTGACAGATCTGAGTATTTGAAGTCACCGCCATACTTGCTACCGAAGGCATGCCCCTTCTGGGGTCTAAATCTTTAAAAGACTAATAAGGTGCATTTTGTACTGACTTTCCACTCTTTTCCTAGCCCTTTTTGGGGCATGTTACTACTGATCTCCTTCTATTTTCATACTTTTTGACAGATCAGAGCTTTTGGAAAGGAAATGTCAAAAAGATGCACTTTTCGTGGATTCTGGACGGTATTGAGTAGCGAGTCCTAGCAGCGGTTGGCAGACAGCATGCAGGCAGCATCTTGCCCCTGCATTGTTGCTGACGCGGTAGTCAAGGACTCAAGTGCTAAACAAAGAAATTCCCTTTTTAAGGAGATTTAGCTGATCCGTTCCATTTAATCCCAATCTCTCCCGTTTTGGCAGGAAAAGATCCTGAGATCGACTCCAATTAAATTAGGTTTCTCCTTTTTATTAATTTCCATTTTGAGATTTTCCCTCTTATAAACCCCTTTTGTTTTAGGGTTTTGGATCTTCTCTTCTTTTTCTATCTTCCATCTTGGAATTCTAAACATTTTTCTGCCTCCGGCACCCTTGTAATTCCGATCATAAACAGGAGCTTGCTCTGGTCGGTAATCAATAAGGGTTTTTCTAATCTCATCTCCCTTTCTCTTATGCAATTTTATTTATTTATTTATTTTAATTCTACTATGAGTGGCTAAGTTTACTTGTTCTTCATAGGATCATCAAAGGTTGCTTAAGAAGGTTGTGAGGTCGAAGTAAAATTAATATATCCCTGTTTGATATTTATTTATTTAATGATTTCTTGTCAATTCTACTAGGACTACTTCTAGCTTGATCAACTAGCTGTTTGCCCTAGGCGATTAAAGTCATCACTGTGGTTATAACTAACGCGAAGCTGCAGGGTAAAGTAGATGACCAATCTGAGTCATCAGGTCGCTGGTTTTATTTGATTGTGTTAAGTAAGTAACTAGGGTAGAGCCTCGAACGTACTGAGTGTCTTGCCCTGGACGCGTCTTCCTTCATAAACGCACCTTGGAATAGTTTCTCGTACGAAAGGAAGCAGGGGACCTAAACGTACTTGGTCCCTATAGCGCGTCTATCAGCGAGGGCTAGAAGATCATTGCACCAATGACCAGCCGACTTTAGAAGCAACCGGAGATTGATTCCTACTGGGGACTCCCTTCTCTATTGATTTATTTCTCATTTTATTACTGCTTATTACTATTTTCTTAGTTGTTAAACACCCAACTCTTGAAAACCCCCCGTTACTTGTTACTGTATCACTATACACAGTTTAATTGTGCATTTGCTGCAGGTTTTATTATTATTTTTGCGGTGTTTCGACAGCACGTCAAATTTTGGCGCCCTTATCGGGGATTTCGGTACTGATCCTTTCTTTGTTGTGTATGACCAGGTCATCCAATCCAAATCCGTTACCACTTGATCCTGAAATCCAAAGATTAGAAAGAATAGCTAGAAGGCTAGCCAGACTTTCCGCAGCAATCAACAATCCTATTCAAAACGCCCTCGAAGTCAAAAATCTCGACCACCCCGAACATCTAGACCAAGACACTCGAAATCATATCATGGTAGAAGAACAACTAGAAGTTCCACAAGTTGTGAACAACCACTCTATAGAGGACCTAAATGCCACCACTGAGAAAAAATCTAGTAGCATTGTGTGGCCTGAAGTGGTCAATGATTGGACAATTAAGTCCGTTGTTATGCACCACTTGCCCAAGTTCCACGAATTGCCCAAGGAGAGCGCAATTCGACATCTCCAACAGCTGCATTCCATCCGCGAGCCCATGAAGCCACCCTAAGTCGATATCGACTACGCTAAGCTGAAAGAGTTTATGCGGTCGTTAGAGGATGAAGCCCGTAGTTGGTTTTATGACTTACCACCTCGTTCCATCACTAGCTGGGCCGATATGTTCAAAGCCTTTATCGATAAGTTCTACCCCAACTCCATGGCTAGTGTGACCAGAAAACAATTGGTAGCCATAGTGAAAAAAGATAGTGAGAACGTGGGACAGTACTATGAACGGTTTAAGAAAATGCAAGCTCTTTGCCCTTCTCATAATTTGGCAGACCACACATTGTTACAATATTTCTATGAGGGACTGCTACGGCGAGATAGAGCCATAATTGATGCCGCTTGCAATGGTTCCCTGGTTGCCCTCACCCCAGCAGCAGCTAAGAACCGCCTGGAACTCATGGCTAGGAACGTTGTCACTATAGAACCAACCAACATTCACGATGTACGCCAGGCCGCCATAGAAAGCTAGTTGACTGGATTCAAAGGCCAACTGACCAACCTCACAGGGATGATTCAGAATCTTTCCACCAGCCAGCCTGCACAGGTCAAAGCATGCTAGATTTGCAATTTTAATGACCACCCAACCGACGCTTGCCCTTATATCCTGGATGAAATACAAGTTAATGCAGTAGGAAACTACAATGGAGTCTTACACCCAGAATTACAACAAAGGGTGGCGACATCCAAACCTCAGCTATGGCAATAATGTTCAAGCGCCTGGCCCTAATCAGCAATAGCCTCATCACCTATTTTAGAATCAGCAGCAGCCCCCTTTTAATTTACAGAATTTCATACCATGGCCAAGCTACCCTAGTAACCAACAATACCATCATCAAGCTCCACAAGAACCGTCACCTCCTACAGCAACAACCACCGAGGTAACAAATCTTACCAATGTTTTCCTTGAGTTACAAAAACAAATGAATTCTATGGCTGCAGAAATAAAGGAGTTCAGGAATGGAGGACGACTGCCCTCCCAACCAAATGCTAATCTGAAACACGGAGCCTGCGCCATGACGCTTCGAAGTGGTACTGAAATTCCATCCCGCGAGCTGCCTGCCCAAGACGTTGAACTACCTGAACTCGTACCCAAACCAGAGGAGGCTAAGGCAGAAGTAGATGAGCCACCACATTGCTAGACGACACGGTTCCCTATGCAAGGTCGATGAGAACTCTGAATTCTCGGAGGAATTCATCACCAAGGCACTTGAGCCACCATTTCCACAAAGGTTAGTCAAAACGAAAAGGGATAAAAAGGATAAAGAAATTTTTGAATTGTTTAACAAGGTACAGGTCAATATCCCTATTTTGCAGGCCATTAAAAATATTCCCTGATATGCCAAATTCTTAAAATCTTTGTGCACTAACAAATGTAAATTGGCAGGAGTGAATAAGATTAGTGTGGGTGTTAACGTTTCAGCCGTCATTCAAAGGAAACTTCCCCCAATGTGTAAGGCCCAAGGGATGTTTACCATCCCTTATAAAATTGGGAATACTGATGTTGGCAAAGCTATGTGTGATCTTGGTGCAGGTATCAACGTAATGCCCTTGACGATATATAACAGCCTGGGCCTTAGCCAACTTAAACCAACGCGAGTTATCATCCAGTTGGCTGACCGCTCTGTTATATATCCCGAAGGCATTATAGAGGATGTTTTAGTGCAGGTTGGCGACTTCCTATACCCTGCTCACTTCTATATGATCAGCATGGAGGACAAGAAATCCACCAAACCGACAGACATGCTCTTGGGCAGGACGTTCCTTTGGACAGCCAAGGCCAAGATAGATGTGCATGACGTATCCATCACTCTCGAATTCAATGGAGAAACCATAAAATTTAGCATGCTTGATGCTATTCGCTACCCCTCTGAATTTTCCAACGTGAATTTCATTGATATAATTGACCCTAATGTGGAGGAAATTTCTGACTTATACTCTACTAATTCTCTGCAGCTTTCCCTAGATAGAGGAATCACACCAGCGGTTCTAGACAACCTAGAATCAAAATTAGTGACTCCACCAGAGTTGCACGAGATTGTTACTGCTCTAGAAGAACGCCCATTCGTCTCTTCCCCTTCCATTAATTCACCTCTTCCCGTTGAACGTACTAAACTTCCACCTTCGATTGTGCAGGCATCTAAGCTAGATTTGAAGGTCTTGCCCTCGCACCTCAAGTACGCCTACCTCGGTGATGACGATACACTTCCCGTGATTATCTCCAGCAAGCTTAACACAGAGGAGGAACAGGAACTCGTCACCCTCCTCAAGGAATTTAAACGAGCCATTAGCTGCACCATTGCTGACATTAAGGGGTTGTCGCCTGCCCTATGCACTTATCACATCCATATGGAGGATGCCAGCAAATCAGTTCGACAACCATAGCGCCGTTTGAATCCTCCTATGATGGAGGTTGTGAAAAAAGAGATACTTAAGCTGCTAGACGCAGGAGTCATTTACCCAATCTCGGACAGTACTTGGGTGAGCCCCGTCCAGGTCGTACCAAAGAAAACAAGCATCACAATCACCACAGGGCAAGACGGTCAGTCCATCCCTACCCGCATAGAGAATGGATGGCGCGTTTGTATCGATTACCGTCGGCTAAACGCAGCCACGAGGAAGGACCACTTCCCCTTACCATTCATCGATCAGATGCTAGAGTGCCTCATAGGCAAGACGCACTACTGCTGCCTTGACGGATATTATGGTTTTCACCAGATACCGATTGCTCTATCAGGACAAGACAACCTTCACTTGCCCCTTCGGTACTTTTACATACAGAAGGATGTCGTTTGATCTCTGTAAAGCCCCTACCACCTTTCAGCGCTGCATGACGAGTATATTCTTAGAATTTGTTGAGAAAGGTATAGAGGTATTTATGGATGACTTCATCGTCTATGGAAATTCGTTTACTGAATGTTTATCTAATTTGCGTAAAGTTTTGCAACGATGCATAGAGACTAACCTTGTGCTTAATTTTGAGAAGTGTCACTTCATGGTAGACCAGGGTCTTATCTTAGGACACATCGTTTCCCATAAGGGCATCGAGGTTGACAAGGCCAAGATTGAGGTAATCGAATCTCTTCCCTATCCAACTTGCGTTAGCGAAGTTCGTTCTTTTCTTAGGCATGTAGGTTTCTACAGGCGGTTCATCAAGGATTTCTTCATGATTACCCAGCCCATGTGCCAGCTGCTGCAAAAAGACGTCAAGTTCGTGTTTGATACAAGCTGCAAGGTCGCGTTCGATACCCTCAAGGAAAAACTCATCTCTGCCCCAATCATACGCACCCCAGACTGGACGTTCCCATTTGAAATCATGTGTGATGCTAGCAACAACGCCCTAGGAGCAGTGTTGGGCCAGAAGAAGGACAGAGAAGTCTACGTCATCTACTATGCCTCGAAGCTCATAGATGCAGCCCAACGGAACTACACAACTACCGAAAAAGAACTTTTGGCTGTTGTTTTTGCTTTAGATAATTTTTGTCAATATCTTTTATGCACTAAAGTGACTATTTTCTATGATCATGCAGCCCTAAGGTGCCTCTTGACAAAACTTGACAACGTAAGCCTACTGATCGCTAAGCATCAGCCAACCTAAGTCTAAACAAGAGAGGATCCTTGTCGAATCACTAAGCCTATATCCCTTGTGGATATCAACCTAGGGCTGACAAACAAGTAGGATGCAATTTCGGTTTTATTTGTTTGACGACTCGAGTATTGCGGACTTGAGAAGGAACAAGGTTCAATCACATGAACAATGGGCAGAGATTTGAAGAGAGAAGTCTCCATTGCTGCCAATAATTCGTTCTTTCCCTGCACTTGAGAACACATAACACTAGAACAGAAAACGAAAGTATTAGTGTTAGTAAAAGCTAGGCGCAATGGATCATGCGGCATACATAAGCGCTTGTACTTGAAATAAACTCCCTCAAATCCTGTGAACTGAGACACATAATCATTATAAATATCACCAATGGCAGAATGAATATAAGGTACAAATATAGGTGACAATTCAAGTGATTTAGCGCTAGGAAAGGAAAAACGCACGTTACCTTGGCAGCTAGGATTAACCGATCTGATCACACACTTTGTGTGGTGCGCAATCCTCCGAATTGGCGATTGGTTAGGGGTCATCTGCTCTGGAAATATATCTTTAATTACCTGCACAAGAGAAGAAACTCCAATAGGAAAAGGTTCAAACAAATCAGGGTTAGAGAGGTGAAAGTGCAAAGGCAAAAAAACAATTTTTGAAGGGCTTGCGCCAAAATGAATTTTGCACATATATAATGTATTCCTCACTTCTCTCCCTTTGGCATATACACTCAAATTCTTTTTATTTGCCTCTCCTTTTTATCTCTCAATGCCACTCTCAGCATGCTTACTTTTTTCATGCGAATGTTTTCTCACACACTCAATTTCACTCTTTCCATTCTCGATCTTTTCATGGAGGATGTTTTTCTCACTATCCCTCTTCCCATGCTCCATCTTTTCATGGGGGATGTTCTGCTCACAATTTCCCTCTTTCTTTTCCACTCTTAAACCCTCTTTTTCTCTCTCAATCTGTTTGGAAACTTCATACTCGGTGTAAGACTTCGCTAGCCACTCCTGGTTCTTGATGACTTTGGTTGGTGTCAAAGGTGCCAAAGTAAACTTTCTTCCATCTCTCACTAACTTATAGTGATTTCGCTTCCCGTCATGGACTACTTCTCTATCAAATGGCTAAGGTCTTCCTAGGAGAATGTGGCTCGCTTGCATAGCTACTACGTCACAAAGCACTTCATCATGGTATTTGCCAATAGAAACTTTAACAAGTACCTATCTACTGACCTTGAGCCCATTACCGTCGGTCATCTATTGTAAGAGGTACGGTTTTGGATGTTTCACGGTTTGCAAACCCAGCTTCTGAACCATTAACCAACTCGCACCATTTGTGCAACTCTCGTTGTCAATTATGATTGAGCATCCATTTTTGTCAATCACACCACGAGTGTGAAATAAGTTCTCTCGTCGCTCCCTCTCATTAACTTTTGTCTTTCTTTTTACACTCAAAGGATGCTCATTACAAAGCATTTTAGCATGTTCATGCTCTTCGAAACATGGTGTGTGAGGTGTTTGGCACTCGGTTACTGTTGTGCGCACATAGGGCTTGCGCTTAGGGTTTGTGTAGCGCACAAAGGGCGAGCCATCAGGTGGCTCCTCGGCCTTGTCCCTTAATCTGACTCTGGCCGCAAGTGCCCTAAGCCTAGTAGGTTCTGCTCTCGCCCTAGGATTCAGATTTATTAGTGCAAGGGTTGCAAGTCTTGCTGCTACTTCGGCACTTGTAGCCGCTAGCCTTTCATCTGATTCCTTACTACGAACACAGTTTTTTTTTTTTACTACGAACACAGTTTGGTATTTCGATCACAGCTTTTTACTCCGAGCTTCAAATCACCTGATTCTTTTTTATTCGGACTCCCAACAAAAGCAGCTTTCGAACGGATCCTTTTTCACTAAAATCAGACTTCAATAGGTATATATTGAAATACAATTTTGACTTGACAGAAATTGAACAGATTTTCCTTTGTGTTTTGTGACCTTTTTGTTGGTAGAAAACGCAAGTAATTTTGCTAATTTCAACGCAACAAATCTGGACTGAAAACGCAATCAATTGTCATTCAAGTAATGAACTAGGCACACAAGGAAATCGGTTTTAGAATGATGTAGAAGAAGAAACCGATTTCAGCAATGAAAAGTTGAAAACAATTAATGATACTTACCAATCTTTGAACGCCTTAAGCTCCGCTACCAACTGATACGATCCTAGTTGCTTAGGATGCGTAGCACGTAATTATGATCGTTGCTCAAAGATGGACTTCGATGCGGAAGAAGATAACTCACTTAGACAACATAAGCCTGCTGATCGCTAAGCACTAGCCAACCTAAGTCCGAACAAGGGACGATCTTTGTCGAATCACTAAGCCTATATCCCTTGTGGATATCAACCTAGGGCAGACGAACAAGTAGGATGCAATTTCAGTTTTACTTGTTTTACGACTCGAGTATTGCGGACTTGAGAAGGAACAAGGTTCAATCACATGAACAATATGCAGAGATTTGAAGAGAGAAGTCTCAATTTTATCAAAATAACAGCCAACTCAATAATGGAGCTAAACGACTCCTTATAAAGAGTTTACAAGCAAACCCTAATAGGAATAGAAGTAGGAGTTCTAATTAAGGAAAATAACTTAATTAACTAATTAACTAATTAAAGTAAATATAAATATATTTAAATACATTCCATTAGCCCATGTCGAGTTCTCCATCATCGGGCCAAGGTTTGGGCCGAAACCTCAAGTCGGATGTTGTCTCGCGTACACACTGCGTACCATAATGTCGACTTGAATAACTTTCAAACCACTGGGCTAAATGGGCTACAACGTGTTCCAGATGGAAGATAATATCCTGAAGTTTCCAAAACGTGGTCGATCGCACAATTCGAATTTGTACAGCGTCGACTAGGTTCGGACGAAGTCATCTGATGCTTCTTAGAATCCTTGTCTGGGAAGGACTACTGTCAACGAGAATGTTGGCTTGATCTTTTGGACGATCCACTCGTCCAAACGTCCTGAAATTTGGACACAATAAGCATAACACATAGAGGTTTCCATCAGGCCTTTGTGATCCCTGATCAGACTCCATCTGCTTCATCATGTCTTGACGCCTTTGTCCATGTAGTTGCGTGATACATCTTGGGATAGTATCATGCATGCCCCTCCAAGTGGGATTTCCCAAAATGGCAAAAGGGAATATTCTTTATAACGAGATTTGCAAAAGGATGTCCCTTAATGGCAAATGCGTCCCACATGGAAATCCTTTTGCCATTTTGGGACATCCCACTTGGAGGACCATGCATGATACTATCCCAAGATGTATCACACGACTACATGGACAAAGGCGTCAAGACATGATGAAGCAGATGGAGTCCGATCAGGGATCACAAAGGCCTAATGGAAACCTCTATGTGTTATGTTTATTGTGTCCAAATTTCAGGACGTTTAGACGAGTGGATCGACCAAAAGATCAAGCCAACATTCTCGTTGAGAATAGCCCTTCCCAGACAAGGATTCTAAGACGCATCAGGCGACTTCGTCCGAACCTAGTCGACGCTGTATAAATTTGAATCGTGCGATCGACCACGTTTTGGAAACTTCAGGATGTTATCTTCCATCTGGAACACGTTGCAACCCATTTAACCCAGTGGTTTGAAAGTTATTCAAGTCGACATTATGGTGCGCAGTGTGTACGCGAGACAACATACGACTTGAGGTTTCGGGCCAAACCTTGGCCCGATGATGGAGAACTCGACATGGGCTGATGGAATGTATTTAAATATATTTATATTTACTTTAATTGATTAATTAGTTAATTAAGTTATTTTACTTAATTAGAACTCCTACTTCTATTCCTATTAGGGTTTGCTTGTAAACTCTTTATAAGGAGTCGTTTAACTCCATTATTGAGTTGGCTGTTATTTTGATAAAATTGAGACTTCTCTCTTCAAATCTCTGCCCATTGTTCATGTGATTGAACCTTGTTCCTTCTCAAATCCGCAATACTCGAGTCGTAAAACAAGTAAACCGAAATTGCATCCTCCTTGTTCGTCTGACCTAGGTTGATATCCACAAGGGATATAGGCTTAGTGATTCGACAAGGATCCTCCCTTGTTCGGACTTAGGTTGGCTGGTGCTTAGTGATCAGCAGGCTTACGTTGTCTAAGTGAGTTATCTTCTTCCACATCGAAATCCATCTTTGAGCAACGATCATAATTACGTGCTACGCATCCTAAGCAACTAGGATCGTATCAGTTGGTAGCGGAGCTTAAGGAGTTCAAAGATTGGTAAGTATCATTAATTATTTTCATGTTTTCATTGCTGAAATCGGTTTCTTCTTCTACACCATTCTAAAACCGATTTCCTTGTGTGCCTGGTTCGTTACTTGAATGACAATTGATTGCGTTTGCAGTCCAAATTTGTTGCATTGAAATTAGCTAAATTACTTGCGTTTTCTACCAACAAAAAGGTCACAAAACACAAAGGAAAATCTGTTCAATTTCTGTCAAGTCAAAATTGTATTTCAATATATATACCTATTGAAGTCCGATTTTAGTGACAAAGAAATGTTTTGTCACGAATTTGGTATTCTTTATAACGAGATTTGCAAAAGGAAAAGAAAAAGACAAAGGCTTTAAAAATGAATTAAAGTGTACAAGGCAAAAGACTTGACGAAGAACACAAAAAAAAACACTAGACGTATACAAACATGCAGTTAATTTAATATTTTTAGATCGATTAAAGTTAGCTCACATCGAAGTTACTCATAACACTCAAGTTATTTCCAATTCAAATGATACGATTTCATGAAAGAAGTACTAAAGTTATGGTTGAATCTATGAAAGATTGCATGCATATTCTCATGAAGAGAAATCAAAGCAAGCATAATTTTGAATTATTCATGCAAAGCAACATCATTTAGATTGGGGCTATCACGAACAGGATGGGGACATGCATATTTACACTAAGGGGATAACGTAAACAAATGTGCAATATCAGTAATGCTTCGTTAGTATGAGTTAGGGGGGTCATGTTATAAATCGACTCATGATGCATGGCATATGACGTGCAAGGCTAAAGGGTTATGCTCGCTATGTAGATGGCTCTTTGAGATAATTTTCGAGTCGATGATCAAAGAGGAATCACCCAACTTTGAAAATCAACTTTCCTACCTTTTTATACTCGAATTTAAACCACCCAATTCGAAGTACAAGGACTTAATTTAGCATTTAAAGCAAGCTTAGTTCAACTAGCTATAGGATTTCTATTTAAATTGTACTTTTATTAATCTCTTGTTTATTTAATTATGAGCATGAATAGCTAATTCCTTAATCTTTAGTAAAGATCACCAAAGGTTGCGATTGTTCTAATTCAGAGGTCTAAACGTTCTTAATAATTCCCTAATTGTATTCACTTGTTTATTGATTACATCTCAATTTATCTATATTTGGTTAGAGGTTAGGCCAACCTATAATTATGCATAGTTAATTACTTTCATTCTTCCAGCCTAACTACTATACGAAGTTATTTGATAGAGTAGACACCTAATTTAGAGTCATCAAATCGTTGGTCCAATCTGATTACAATAAACAACTAATTATGGTTAAAGACTTCGAGTGTATTGTTTGTCTTACCCTAAGTGTGTCTTTCCTCCTCTTCATGGGCAGTTCAGTTAAATCCCTATAAGTGTACCTTAGGGGTTATTGAACAGCAAGGCCTCTCCATAAGCGTACCTTGGAGTTGCTTCTCATACGAAGGAAAGTAGGAGACCTAAGTGTACCTAGTCTCTATAGCACACCTATGAATTAGGAATATATACCCTTGCATCGATGATTACTTAATTGAAATCGCAATCAGAGATAGATCTTTACTAGAAAGCTATTTTACGAAGGATTCCAACCCTTTACGATTGAAGAACAAGAGGTGGCAAAGCCACCAGACCAGGAGTGACACTGAACATTTGTGTCTAGCCTAAAGACCTTAATTGAACCTGTATGTGGGAAGCAACCTAAGTTTTTATATTTTCCCTTTTCCTATATTTTCCTTTTCATATATTTTTATTTTTCCCTCTTTCAAATCCACCCTTTGTCCTTTTCAAATTCTTTTCAAATTGGATTTTACTGCTTGCTTTTAACTTTTTGATTTTGTTCCCTTTTTTCCATTTTTTATTCTCCGTAGGTATGTGGGCCTCCCAAGAGAAATGGACCACGACCGAAGTTATTGAGACATATGCAAAAGAGACGGAGATAAGTTATATAATGCCAAACAATCATCCATTTTTCTCCATCAGTTCTCTACATCTCCTCTCTGCTTTTTGTCAGTACGCTCCTTTCTTTTTCGTCCCTCACCTCTGCAACTTCCTCTCCTACACTCAATGGCACCTGCAAAGAAAGCATCTTCCTCCCGAAAAGCTAAGACCCTAGTGGCTGGTTGTACACAGCCCGCCGCTGTTACACTAGTGGCCCTTGCCCAGCTCCCTGTCTCCGTTGCCGCCATGACGCCACCACCACAGTTTGTCTCCTCCACCAAATCCCCAAAATCCAAATGAGGTACTGCTAGCAAAACCATTCCTCTTCCTACTCCGTTAGTAACACCACCTGCCCAGGCTGTCCCACCAATAACTCCTATGGCTATGTATGTTGCTCCTCTCTCATCGAGACCTCCGGTGGCTCAACCAAACACCATGATTCCTCTATCTCCTTCTATCGTGGCCAAACCCATTCCACGACCTTCCACTCCAGCTGCCACTCCATAAAAACCCATGGCTGCCCCGCGCAACCCAGTGCTCCTACTTCCTTCTCCGGCCAGGATAAGGATGAAGAAGGGGAGGAGGAGTCTACTGATGTCTCTGAGTTAGTTGATGAGGCCCCTGCGGTCATGCCCGCAGCTACTGCTCTGGTCACCATGACCACGGTATCTCGCGCTCCTATCCCTACCACTATTCCACCCCCAACTGCAGAAACCTCCTTCGGCGAAATCGAATGTCGGGAGGAAAATGGAGAATAAAAGGACAAGGAGAAGGGAGAAGAGGAGGAGGACGATGACGACAAGTTGCTCCCATAGCCGCTCCCGTTGCTCTGCCATCTACTTCAGCTCCATTAGTGATTGTGCCACTTGTCGCTGCTGCAAAGCAAGAGGAATCATCCGGCGAGGGGGAGATGACTCAGATGACCCTACGGAGATGACTCTCATGCAAACTGATGAAGAGGATGACTCCAACGCTTCTCTCGAAAGTCAGTGGTTCCACCTCAATCGCACCTTCTTGTGTTTCCAGGCGGACTCGTACGCGACAAGGGCAAGGTGTCAAATTTTAGTTGATAGATGAAGATGATGAAGATGATGAAGATGAGGATGACCAACCATTGAGAAAACGAAAGCACAAGGCACCCACCAAAATTGAGACTCTAAATGTACCACCACTAGAGGAAGCACCAGAAGACTTCCACTCTAACTGCTGCCACTGGCAAGGGCAAGACGTCTATCGCCACCCCTGCCGACAGATCTACCAAGGCTAAATAGAAGACGCCCACAACTCTCTCCCAGGTAACACCTGACCTCAATCATCTTAATGGTTGGCTTGAGTTCCATGATAAGCATTTGCCTGATAAGTTGAACGCATTACATGGTAGAAGCGTCATTCCTTGTGCTCACCTTGACTATTATTTGCTTGACAATTTGGGGTTGAGTGAGCGTCTCCGTGAGCTCATTATAAATATAGGATGGGAGGTTTTATTTTCTCTAGAGCATCCTATTTTCTAGAGTTGAGTCACGAGTTTTTTACCACGTTTTGGTTTGACAACGATAGGTTGAAGCTCAAGGGCAAGGGCAGTTTGCATAGGGGTTATTAGACTGTCAAGGCCTCTCCATAAGCGTACCTTGGAGTTACTTCTCTCACGAAGGAAAGTAGGAGACCTAAGCGTACTTGGTCTCTATAGCTCATTTGCGAGATACCTTTCCGTCGATGATCAGTTGACTTCAATAGTAACATGAGATAGATCTTTACTAGGAAACCTTCTCTACTTGATTTTATTCCAATCCTTACCTCTGTTTTATTTGTTTTATTATTAGTTTTTAATTCACAAACTAAAAATTACCCCTTTGTTACTACTTGTTCTGTTTTGTTATTTCTGGTCATTACTGAAAGTTTACGTCCTGCCCAATCCCTATGGAACAATCATGTTACCGTTATACGCAATTTATTTTGTGCATTTTAGCTATGTCTTTATTTATTTTTTACGGCTTCGATAATCGATCACATTTCTTCAACTAAAGGTTGATTTTCTTTACGAAATCAATTATTTATCCGAGAAAGAAAAAAATTCAATTACTGAACTACCCTTTGTAAATTCATATATTGCTTTTACTAGACCTACTACTTCCTATATAAAATCCATTCATAGACTTATCAAACACCAACCCAAAAATTGTCAAAAACATACAAGCTTCCTGTTTTGACCAACACCCAATCTCTTCATCTGAAACTGAACAGTTTGTTACACTTGAGATTCCTCCAAAACTTCCACGTAGCTAGATATCTCAAGGCTAGACTCATCTTCATTTCAATGCTATTCATTTTTATATAACTTATCATAGTTGTAAGGATCTTTCTGTTACAACTAGGATTGCTCTTTTGGACACTAGGTTCTTAGAGTATCAACATTCCTGCATCAGAACAATCGAGACAACTCTTAATGCGGGATCTGTGTTTGTTACACTATTCTCGAATTTCAACATCTCTCTAAAGGATGATCAACTACTTGGAGCACTCAAAGTCCAACTTCAAATCATTAGAGGCTCTCAGATTTAAAATTCCATCATTGCTACTCTTCATTATCAGATGGTGTATCGTGTGCAAATCATGCTCTTGATTTAGCCCAAACCTCATCCAATGAGGCTTTGTTGTTCTCAGCAGATCGCAAAAATACACCTATTTGCATCCATGTTCCTCGTCGACTACCTAGATCGAAGCTCATCAAATTACTCCCTAATGAATGGATCTCCAACTACGAGAGATTCCATGAGAATTTCCGACCTATACAGTCTAGTGAGCCCAAATTTAAAAGATCTAATGATGGCGCAGTCACCATCCAGTTCACTCGAGAGAAGGAACAACTAGCATCTGCAGTTTTCCAAACTCAGATGATGATGGAGCCAATATCTCTAGATGATCCCATGATGGAGATATCACCTGGATATGTAGTACCAAGTGAGCCGCCAATATTACGATTTAGATGTGATGGAATGAGTCGACATGTTCAAAGATGAACGTGGACACTACTTCTTCGATGCATGTGATTGTGATGATTGCTACTGGGATTCTATTACAATAGAAAAAATCTCAATCACCTTGCAAACAACTCGAAGCATGCCACGATAAAGGTGACCCGGAGATAGATATGCTCGGTCAACCTTTCGAAAAATTTGACTATCTTGTCAAGTATTTCGCACCATCGATGTATCCTTTGACTACACTACCAACAGACTCTTGTAAATCATGGAAGTTAGATCTTTCACCACCATCTATTCCTATGCTCTTGCCTTGTTATAAAGCACCCCTCAATGAGATTAAGGAGTCCCTACTTCCGGTAATACAAGATGTTTTTATATTTTCACCTACGAATTCCCTTCTCTACAGAAAACTATCAACGATCATGGAAATAGAAGGATACCCAAAATGTCTACTCCAACATCTAGAGATGCAAAAGGTGGCAGACAACACATCTCAGCAGCATAAGTAGTTATCAACTAACAGATACATAGTGATATTTCTCAGAACACTACTCTAGCTCAATTATCTACTTGTGTTGATAAAGTAAAAAAAATTAGAGGAAGGTTGTTCAGCAAACACCCAGTTGTTGAAACAACTCCAAATCCATTTGAAGAAAGTTGAAAATGATATCAACTTTGTGATGTCTCTAAGTCTTGAGGCTAAACAAAAAGAAAAGTTCTCGATTCTGAAAGCATAAATTCAGGTCCTTAAAGGAGAAAAACCCTCGCAACCTCCTGGCTTTTTACCCTCACCTATATTTACCCGTACACTGGGAAAAAACACATCATCCACCTACCACTCAAGCACTCTACATACGAAACCCTCCCGAAATAATAAAATACTATGGAACCCATGAAGCACTTCTATATAAGCTTCATACCTCTCAAAATTTCTCACGAACGCACAACAGCAAAGCAAAAGTTACAATCTCTAAAGAAAAGTTATCTTCTTCGGAACATGCTGAACAAATGATCGAATCTACATCGCCAAATCCCATTCAGAATTTTGTTTATGGATGTTGGAGATTACCACAAGTCTTGCTTGCAGTAAAAGACTCTAATTCTGAATTAGATTTGTCCACTATAAATCTTTCAGGCGATTCAGAGCTCTCAAATCACTCAAACTTTGATGAGTCATAACCTAATCAGTTCATGAATCAACTTCCTCAATTTCACAAACATACCTCATGATTCAAACAGTGAAGGTGTTTTCAATGACGTGGAGCAATCATCAAGTACTCTAAGCGCTCAACCTGGTCATATTTTTCTTTTAGGTACTAAGTTTACTTTTGGCTTAGATAATGTACCATCAAAATGGAGAGAGAGACTCCATGAATTTTTAGCATGCATCTATGTTGAAAGCTCAAAGTCAGGTGCTACGTTGTATCATGTTCTCCATAACTCTCTCGGGTCGTTGGCATGCCGTATCTTGTATCCTATTCTACCGATAAAATCAAACCAGGGTTGTTGCCCGTCCGTGCTTCTTGGGCAATACTGATTGACCTTCCTTTATTGTTTGGCATTCGTACTATAAATACACAGGAGAATAACAAGAATGTACATCTGAATTCGCACTTCACACCAGAAAAAAAATGACTAGCTCAATACATCTTTCCCCATTAAAAAAAAACTCATTTTGGATGTCAGTAAATTCGTCGTTACTTTAATTGTTACAACAATAACTTACACAAGTATTATTGTTGTTTCCTCACAGAAACTTCTCTAACCAGTGTGCAAAGCACTGAAATCAATTTTATACAGAACTCTCAATAAGTATGACAACCCCCTCCTCTTCGCAATTTGATGATCAAAATCAAATTAGTTACACCAAACGAAGACAGTCCATAGTAGAAAATGCATCCACCACACAAACCATTAAAGTAACACTTGCCCAAAAGTACAGGGTGGGTACCTTCTGGCAGCTTGGAAGGTTACGCTTTCTGAGTTATGCTGATCTGTAGTTCCGTCCCACAATGACTAAATGCTCCTCCTGCAAGTGGTCACACTATACTAGGAGGATCACCCACCCAATTGCAAATGGCCCGTGACCAACGAGTCCTGATGCAATCCACCAAAGGGGCATGTTGGGAAGGTTCATGTTTTGTTGCTTTATTCTCTTTACCTTCATTCGATTCATTTCCACCTGGGCCAGAGGATATTACCACATCTGCCAAGAATTCCTCTGGTGTCCACCTTGGAGGAACTGAAACCCTCAATCTTGTGAGCCTAGGCCTTTGCACAGGTGCTTCACCTCCAGAAACAGTGTGGCTTCCACTTAAATCAGATTTAGCAATCCCATTAAAGTGGTACAGATCAAAAAGCTTCTTACCCATCAAGCCACTTGAGTCCTTCAAACCTCCTAAACTCTTGTCCAAATCCAAAATAACCTGCCAGAATTCACTCCATACAATAAAGCCAGTGTTGCAAAGGTGATCAAGTTTCTCAGGTGGAAGTCTGATATCTGTTTCCCTCAGGACTTGGTGGAATCCTTCAACAGTAATAAAGCCACCACCCCCACTCTGATCATGTGCATCAAAAGCTTTCCGAATCTGTGACTCTCTTTCTTCTAGCTCATTCTCATCCTGGACCATGGTATCAAGGGCGAACAAAACTGTATAATGGGACTCACTTCCTACAACCCATATTGGCCATCTTGGGCATTTTAGATGCTGACCAACTTTGCAGAAATTGAGGGACTCGAGCAGAGTTAGGAACCCAACCTCGACACCCATTGATATTCCCTTTAGAAACATGCCACCACCCAAATCCATTCTCCCATCAAACACATTAGGGACAGCCTGCCCACAGAGCAGTAGGTTGACAATTTCCTGTTCCATAAGTTTTGGAAAGAGCAGATAGCATCTCAGAGATTGTTGTGTCGTATTGAGACATCAACTGATAATGAATTTAGGCATCAAAACATTAAGAAACAAACGCAAAGATGAGCTATATGTACCTGTGAAGCATGCCCGAAAGGTGCAGTGACTAGAGGAAGGCTGGGATCATCCCTATCAGCTTGGATGGAGTCCTGAAGAAAAGAAAAAAAAAATTGCACACAAATATGACAACCATACGCAGAGAGAGTATCACTAACAAACATAATTGCAGCAAAAAAATTAGCCATATCCAGTCCATACAAGCAAAATTTAGAGAAAAAAAAAGAGCAACAATTTATCCAGAGCTTGAATGAAGAGCATACAGAGATAACAAGTGTCATACTAGTGATAAATACCTAGGGTGAAACATTAATATAGCACCTGTGACTAAATCCGTGTAATATCTGTTCTCTACAAGCTAGACACAAATGTAGCTTAATCAAAACAACAAAGATAATAAAAACAACAAAACTTGCTGTAAAGGCATTCAAACGAATGGGGAAACTTAAAAAGGACAACAATCAAGAACACAAAGCACAAATTGTCCAGCAATCTCCATCTATACTAACATGGAGAAACACCTTTAGTCGGAGCCAGAAACATTTCCTCCAACCATAACACTTCACCCAATAATAATGTGCAAATCCTCATGTCCCGTGAATAGGCCAAAGCTTTGACTCCTTTGCTTCAGAAACACTTTGTTTTAGCTGCTGTATGACATTATTACACTGTAATTTAATTGGAAATTTGTGCACTTGAACTTTCAATGTGTTCTTACTGTCCAGTACACTCCCTTGAATTTTCTAATGTTTAGGCACATTATGTTGGAAAGCTTCCTCTTTCCCCATCACTCCTTTCTCTTCACAAAAATAGTAGCTTATATAACAAGCACAAGATTAGTACTCATGTGAAACAGGATGTGACTTGAAGAGCTAGTCGAAAGATGAGAGAAATGGCATCGATAAGTTAGGAGGTTAAATATAGTATCCCGCTATTGTATTCCAAAACAGATGAGTCACTATACAGATAATTTGATAGTTTAAATCCCTGATTTATCAACATTTGACAAAGGTGTTCCTCCATTACCTAACTATGCTGATTTGTAAGTACAATTAATTTGTAACCAAATAGGAGCTAGACACTAGAACAGAGATCTAACCAAGCGAACAAATACATTTGCTTATCCTCCGATACCATTTTTTTTTTCAAACTATAATTTTTCTCTAAAAATCAAGCAAAAGTTGCTATCATAGTTTTAGTGCTATCATAACTATGAAAGATGTGGAGGAAGAATAATAATGACTGACATGGAATTTGATGTGTGACTTGTAGCTTGCAGAGTCCAAGAATTTAACAAGAAAGTTATTTCAGTTCATTGTGCAGAACACATCCCTTGGTTGCAAAAAGTTATTCTACAGAATACTTTTTGCATTATAACAAGATTTCCGCCACTGGACTTTTTCCCTATACTCTTAGATTCAGTACTCTATACCTAACAAGTTTGCATTGTCAATTACACGCCATGCTTCTACAAATGCTTTATAAGCATTATCTTGGAAACCTTTTAGCACTGGCTCGTCCTACCAGTAAACTAGAGCACATGACAAACCAGTTTGGCCCAATCAACTGACTATCTTGTTTCAGAACTCTCAGCTTAACTTTTTAGGAACCGATTTGTTAACCCTAAATATAGATTTTGAATATTTATATAAGTTACCTGCTATCACTGAACTAGGTTAAAAAAATATGGTTGAACCATCGACTCATTGCTCTAAGACCGCAAATGGTTTAAGATCTGCTTTCAGTTCTAATGACCATCTTTATAGCCTCTCAAACACAAAAACTCATTCAAATTTCAAACCCACTTTGGCAGCATCACAATTACATGAAAACCCATTTCCGCAAGTGCCAGACCTCTTTTCAATAATGAAGTGAGAACTTGACATTAGGGTCAGATCTGTTACTGATAACACATGGATGAAAAACAATCTTCAATAAAGCAATTTGTCTTGATCTGAGAAAGATGAGTATTATACAGAAATCAGAAATTAGGAAAAAACATGACACGACAATATAAACAACCCCATAACAAAAGGAAAATAAGAGAAACTAGGAATGACTGCTGAATTTTTCATGACTTCCGAAAGATGGGAAAACATTTTCTTCAGCTAAGAAAAAGGATATTAAGGAAATTCATTAACTACCTGAAACATAAGGATGGACTTTAGAACCTAGAGAACTACGGCCTCATAGCACCCGGGTAAGCATTTAGCCCGACAATAAGGGTCCCGACTCCCTTCCTTAGATCCATATCTGAAGGCCAGCCAAATGGGTACTTTTAAGGAAAAGGGTAATTTTCTTAGATCAGTTTTAACGTAAATTTTCCAACCTAGACAGAATTTTTAACTGATTTTGATGGAGAGTATTTAGAAAATGCTCTGATCAATTAAATGTGGCAAATTATTTGGGGCATGGTTGATGTGGGCATCAGATTAAGTACACCTACTGATGGGACAAGATGCAAGCACCCCTTAAGGGTGTATAAGAGGCGACAAAGGACTAATTCTAGGACTGACTCTAGTTCCCAAGCTCTCTATTTGGCACATGGCCAATGATGCAAAAAACTGCTGGGAACTGAAGTAGGAATTTGATAATCACGTTCAAGTTTGTCTTTTACTATTGTTAGCATTAAAAGTTAGGGATACTTTAGTAATTTCTGGAATGTTTCTATTTACATTTATGTGAAGTCTTTATGAATAAGGACCTGTTACTTTAGGTCCAAGTATTGTGTGCTAGAGTTAGTTAATAATTAGAAGTCCTGCTCCTATTCCTATTAGTACTTGTTAGTCGCTATTTAAAGGGTGCTTATGTTATTAATAAAATCAGACTTAATATTCAGAAAATTAATGCTGATGAGCTTATTCTCTTAGGTGTGACTCCTAGATATCCTAGGGGTGATTTAGCTTTCTGATTACTTGTGTTTTCTTGATCTGTACCTACTATTAACCTACTAAACAACCGCTGCGCGTATTTTTGATCTTTAAGACACCAGAATACTCTTAGATACAAGTCTGTCCAGGGGTTACCACTAGGCTGTCCTGAATCGGGTATTAAAATGCATTCAAGACTTTTATACCTTGCAAAATGGGAAATAAAAAATTATAATAAGAGCTAGTTTTCACATTAGATGGCATTCAGTAGATCATACCTATAATATCAAAATAAGTTTTACTATAAATAGCCAATATATAACTATAAGCCTAAAACATGACAATGACCATATCAAAGAAATACATGAGCATGCAAAACTACATGACTTGAGAGACAAAAAAAACAAAAAGCATACAAACTAACTGGGCATACCAATCCACGAGACAGTAAAGCAGAAATCAGGAATAGCAGTGCCCCCATGCGAGATTGGAAAACAGGAATCATTTTTTCAATCCTCTGCAACGCACTTGCTTGTGATGTGTATGTAACAGCTCTCAAAATGTTTTGCAAATCTGCGGCCGATTCAATTGAAAATCCATCCAGCGCTTTTGCAATGGTCTAAAAGGTAGAACATAACATTGGTCTGTGAACAAAATGTGTGACCAAAGCTTTTTGCAGCAGAAGGAATGGAATGGAAACATTTACAATTCATTCAAATTTTAACTTGCTATAAAACCAACTGATGCCAGAAAGAATCTAACTTACCTCATCTTCTGCAGCACCATCATCACCATAGTCAATAGCATTCAAAGTGGCTATCACTGCCCTTTTATTACTTCCACATAGAAACAATATCTCACCCATACTCTTGACCAGGGCTCTGACATGAAAAACGAAAATTCGATACATATAAAGTGATAACAGCAGACGATAATGATCAGGATACAAACAAAATTTTCATAGTATCGCTACATCTAAATCTCCTCACAGTTGAGATAGGACTGATAAAAACTGTGATCATAACTGGGCCACTGAATGTTTGTAAAACAATCGCCTGCAACTAAACCTAGCCTCCAATAGACGGGATGGAGGCAGCAGGAAATTTGATCATGGTTGCAGGCGGGTAGGGACTAAAATGGGATCCACTGTTACATGTAAACAACAAATAAGTAGAGAAAGGGAAAAAAAGTACAGGGAAGAGTAACGCTATGTTATTCATTGGTCGAAAACTCTTTTAAGGACCACCTAGGGCTTTAGAAGAGTAACTGTTTGGGTGCATGGGTCGGCCACTACTTGAGGCCAAATGCCTTTTCTTCACTAAGTTAGCAAACAATGTGTAATACTACAGAAATAAAAGTTAATCACCTTGCTTTTGCATCTTCAGTAAGGGAACCAAAATTATCCAATGCAACATGTTGACATTTAGACCATCTCCCAGAACCAAAATTTTGTGGCACTTCCGCTGCAACTTTACCTATTTCATCTGGAAAGAAAAGAAGGTACTTGAGGACAAATGCCTGCATAACCAGAGAAAAACACAGAAAACAATGTCAACGGGATTGAAGCACCTCATAAACTATTTACATTATGATCAAGTAAACAGCATCACATGCACCAAGAAGAAAAGAAACAGCAAGAAAGCAAAATGTAAGATGACGTCCACGGAGATTTATTATTAATCAACAGAGTTCCTATCATCAAATACTTTTACTTGATCAATATTTTGGAGATTTAGCTTTCATGTGCAGGTGGAGCATATACAAGTTCCAAAAGACTAAAGAAAGACCAGGAGTCATTTCTAAGGCTTTAAGACTAGGTCTAGTCAGCAACACAAGAAAGAAAGAACACCATGAGTTTGAGATTCAACCAGGGTGGGACTAGAACGTTAAACAAATGAACATACATTAAATATCTGAAAGAAAAATATGAATTACGATTACCATTTTTCATTATGTTATGCATGGATTAGATCTCTCATGGCAAATTCTTCAGAAAAATAAAATTGTTCCAGAACAGGATCTGAATAGATTTTGAATAAGTGTTTACATAATTTTTCTTCATTCAGAATAAAGGATCCACCAAAATAATGAGGTACCATTGACGTTGACACATTTGAAATGTCGAATGGCAGAAAAAATTGTAAGTTAATTTGTGTGTAGATTAAGCGTGTAAATAAAATTAATCTACCATGTTTGGATGTTTTAAAAAAATTAGATATTGAAACTGAATTGAATCAATAAACGAGTACATGTGTTAAATGGCAACGCACTAATTTTTCTGGTTGAAGTTTTAACTACTTTTTCCTGAAAAATAAATATTGACAACAACAGATATCACGGGTCCTAAAAGGTTTAAAAATGAATGACAATATTGCAGTATGGGTTGGAAACTCCTCTTTTCAAGATTCCCTCCTTCCACTTTTAAGTGACAATAAGGCCATTAATTGACTGCAACATCAGTCAGTAGTTCCCATTTTCAATCAAGCCTAACCAACTAGCACTGTGCCAGTTAAAACTTGTTTCCGGTCAAAACAATCTACCAACTGGATTCCTGTCAGAACGGTTCAATAAATAAACCAACTTCCTGCTAACTCAGTTAGCCAACCCAAACGAGTTCTGAAACGATGGTTTTTCTGATGAACTTTAGCCATTACATCTGCAACCACCTGGCAAGTATACATCTACAACAATTAGCTCTTTTAAACACGGGATGAAAATAGGTAGACACGGATGGGTCCTAGTCTGTCCCTTTTACCAGTGTGAATAAACTTTTAAAAAATACTGCAAAGGCTTAAACGCTACACAGCGTGAGTGTAACCAAAAAAATTCACCTTTTTTTTTCAACTGTCAGTTTTCACCTTATCCTTTCCTCATTCCTAACCAGAGAACCTCCTTCTCCTTCCCCTTCTTGACCTCCAATCCAAATGCCTGATATTCACAAAGCCAACCGGTTCCCAACAAAGCTAATTACAATAAGAGGTGGGCTTGTGAACTGCGATTTGGATATTCTATTTCTGGTCAGTCCTAGTATTTGACTATTTGGTGTGAAGCACCTTTTTTTTCTCAAATTGGTCTTGGTACTAATAATAGAACTCGCGAATGGGCAGATCACAACAGGATTAAGATTACTTCAAGATTGGCAGACAATATATTTTAAATTGAAACTTCATTGTAGCTAGGTTTTAATTAACATAGATTTACTTATTTTTTACACAGGTACAAATTAGTCAGGCCTAGTTACGGGCTCGGCTAACTTATACAGGCCAAGACCGGAACAAGCTTGATTATTTCCGGGATTAGATGGTCCTGGTCCCAGTCCCGGACCCATCCCGGAGTTCCATTCTGCCACCTTGTTACCACCTTCTGGTTTGCCTCTCTCATATGTAGTGTGACAGAAGTCCATTTGATCAGAAAAACTTGTTCAACTCGTCATTTATTGATTTTCTACTCACTCAAACTACGAGTAGTGCTAGTGTTCTCACACTCTCACTAGGTAGGTATTGAATTCAATAAGAAACAAAAATGCAATCACTTATTGCCAACAACAGTTAGTAGATGTGGCCATATAAAAATATTAGTATCCATAGTATTATTCTTAAATTATTACCTAGTGCCAGAAAGAAAACAGTGTCTACAAGTAGCTCAAAAACTGACGACCAGAATCTTAAACAAATTTCATTCACAAAAAAGGGGAGAAAAAAAGAAAAAGGTTACAAGCCACTAAGAGAATCCGCTAGATGCCTAGATCTACTTGATTCCTACTCAGAAAAAATTTCAGACACAATAAAGGAAATTCAACACAACTACAATGAATATAGCAACAACAATAAAAAGTTCTCCAGAGGATAAAACTCTAAAAAGTCTACAAGACTTTGCTTTATTGAGGTTCATAAAAACTTTACAGGAGAGCATCTACATCATATTCACAAAAAAGGCAGAGACACCCTACCACCTACAGGGCATAAAATGAAGACACAATAACAAACAACAAGCTGCCAGGATGTTCCATCCAAATGAGAATTCATTTGAATAACAGCTCAGATTGGACTTTTTTCCCATCCAAAATAGCAATATCAGTAAAATATGCCAAGAGTGCAGTTGATGTCTATCTAATTCAGCTATGAAGTTAGTTTCAGAGAGAGTACATTGCCCTACCTACATTTTCCTAACTCAGAAGATTCCGTGGCAATAAGTTCATAATCCCACAAATGTTTAGTAAAAGATAAAAATAATAGTTAGCAATAAAGAAAAATTGGTTAATGTGCCATAATTGAATTAACTGATTTCATAAGGGTCAATATCATTTAAACATATAAAAAAATAGTTTTCCTTAAATAATAAAATCTGAGAAAATGGTTAAGGTGAACATTCCATTCATAATTTCTATTTTTTTTTTTAAATCTAATTTAATGCAACTAAAACTTGATTCATTGCTTGAAGTTCTCTTTTTGTTTTTCTACTTTTTCCCTTCCACCATATTCAAAATTCAGTGCCCCAATAAAGGATACATACAGGCAAGAAAGGGGAGCAATAAAAATATAAAATCACATCAAAGAGATAAATTATGAGAGAGCACACAAAGAAAAAACTGGAAAGAAACAATAAAAAGAAAATGCATGAATTACTTGTATGGCTGCTAAGACACCACAAGGCCCACCTTCATGCTGCACTAGCCCCATAGATGTTTCTGGATCTCGGCTAAACCTATTGGAATACATAGCATGGCATTAGCAAATAATGGGCACACAAATGAAACTTCTGCAAGAAGCAATTGAAGCCCATGTAGTTACAAGACAAAAGCAACATGAATAAACCTCGAATGAATTGAAACGTATCCCTCAACTATCAATTGTAGAGTTTTACACATGATTAAGAAGCACTGGAGAACAGAACAACACCTACAAAAGCCATACCTTTCCTAAAATTGGAATCTAAATAACAGATATCTCATACTCGAGTCCAGAAGCTACATCTACAACATTATATGCATACAAATGCAACACGCACAAACAAATATTAAATCAAAATTCATTACAAACGAATATTAAATCATTGCAGAAGATGAAGAAAACAGTAATAGACACCATGACTTCCAAGTGCTCGTGAGTCCAAGCAAATAGGAGGAGTACACTCACATATAAAGACTATAGAGAGCACTGTACAAGTACCGATGTCTCTAAGCACATGAAGGAAGAGCACTTTTAAGAATTGTGCTATGCGCTCTTTGTTGTTAATAAATTAAGGTAAAAAGTTAAATCTCTACTTGTCATACCCTGTTGATGGTTTGCGCAAATATCAAAATCAGACAAGACATATTAAAAGCAATGAGAGTGTGCCACCAACCTAATTCCTTGGTTACTCCACTGCGCCAGAATGCCCTTAGAAACACCAGTACCGAAGACCATGGAGAACAACTCATTTGCCTCCTCGTGGGACAGTTCCTCCTTTCCAAATCCCAAGCTTTTATCAACTGCTTTGGAAGGGGAAGAGGAAGGCGCTGCGGCCAGCATTCGCTTCTCTGCGGCAGCTGCCATGAGTTCGCGTTGCCGGCGGCGCAAATCCTCTGGTGGAGGAGCAGTGGCATCTCTGGGCTTGCTCCGCTTAGGCTCTGGCGGAGAGTTTTGCATGCTCATTCTCAGAGCCATTCTCAGGTCCTCTTCTTCTTGGTCGGCCATGAAGGAAAACAATCACGGATCGGAAAAGGTAATCTATAAGGATTGAAATTAGGGTTTCAAATGCTCCTAAAATAAGGAGTCATGAAAGGGGGATAATAAAGAAGCGAATAAGGGGATCAAGAAAGAGCATGGCTGAGACTATTAAAAAACAAAAGAATTGGGTTTAGGAATGGAACTGGACTTCTTGTTTGTTTTTTTTTTGGTCTAAGAACTGGGACTTGTTTCAATTTGAAGCAATAGGATTGAGATTGGGAGAGCAAATAGGAAAATAAATGAAATCAACGATTAGGCTTGAAATGAAGATACTCAAGCCAAATTCTCCATCAATCGCAAATTGCAGGTCGTATTTCCGGTGTATCCCAAGGTTGTCAATCCGATTACGGTGAACATTTCGATTTTATTATTGATACGAAAGGTATTAGTTTGGGTCAAGAAACAGTCTCGGTTTGTACGTCGATATATGTACTTTTTATAAGTATATTATTATTATACACAATTAACAAGCATCCAATATAATTAATTATACGATTTTTCTTAGAATAAAGTTTATGTGCTTAATATAAATGAGTAGAGTAGGATGAGAATAGTAAAAAAAAGAATACATAAAATTGATTCTCGGATACTTTTCTAAATTTCTATGACCGAGACAAAATGGTATTGTATGTATATTGGTTATACCGGCCATACTAGCCGTATTTGACCACTATGACAGAGATAGACTGAGGTTCAAAATAAGATGGAATATAAGGTCTTTTATCTCCTTTTTTATATAGAGATGAGATATATCGGGAATATCTACCGGAATAGAATGAGATTGACAACACTAGGTGTACCACTACTAACAAGCAAGAGTTGTTCAAATGGTCGGCTCGGCTTTCGACCTGGTTTTAGTCTTAGTTGAGCCCAAACTTTTATCTTTCAAGGTCTATGCCTGATCGTCAGTCAAATGTACTTAATATTTATCCTGATGCCTAAATGCACAAATAAATGTGTACAGGGCAAGACAGGGTCGAACCACAGAGATTGAAGGAATAAAATGTTAGTAAAGATGTATGACAGAGAACAATTGCAACATAACACAAACAAGTAATACTAGGGGGGGTTGTCGATTAATGAATTAATCAACTCAAATGAGGGAGCTAACAAGGCAATTAATTAAAACAGTTATCCAGGGCATGAAAGTAAAACACAATTCAGGGCAAGATATACTAAAGCAATTCGAGGGCAAGCCAAAACAATAAAAGAGATAATATTAATCAGATGGGAAGAGATCTTAGCAAAAGGTGTTCTCGGGTTGCTTTCTAGGTCAGTTAATCATTGGCACAAAAATATTCCAATCTCATGCACAGATCTGCTACAGGAAGCAAGTTCTCGCTAAAAATCCCCTACTTGCCTTCTTAGTTAAGAGTCACCCCCCGTTTTCACTATTAATAAGGTGGCCTTGACATTTCGTCATCCTCTCAGGCACGAAAGCGGGGAGGCAATACTCAAAACGCCCATAAAGTGGAGGCAAGACAAATCTAGGGCGTGACGTCTCAGTTTGTCAAGCTCGCGTCACATAACCTAAACGACTATTTATCCCTAGACGAAGGACCTCTCGCGATGTCCCCGCTAGGTGTCTACTACTCCTAACAACCTTGCAATGACGCTATCGCTGCTAGGATGACAATCACTCAAACAGAAATATCAACAGTTGATCAAGCCCTCAACACTTCTAGATGAGCATGGAGATAAAACGATAAACAACCGAATATGACATGAGAATATATTAAGCATGCATTAAGCCTCTTAACTGAACCTTACAACCCTTGAAACACCCTTTACCAAGAGGAAAGTATTTAGCTACTCATAATTAAATATAAACAGTAGATGGATGTAGAGAATATCATGAACTATATTAAAAGGAAATAAAGGAGAAGTATATTAGAATAAAAACCGATGAAGGAAATCAAGCTTTCCCTTTTACAAGCTGACGACGGTGCTCAAAAAGAGGAAGAGAGAATCCCTAAAAATTAGGTAAAAGAGAGAGAATGTCTTTGGATAACCGTCCTTACAAAAACCCTAAAGCTAAGCTTATATAGCCTAAAAACTAGCTAAGGGACAAAATACAGCTCAAGGAGAGAGGGTGTCAGCGCATTAGGAGGCGACAACACATAGAAAGGACGCTTCCTCTGCAGGAAATATTCTAGAATCTTCTGGAATGTCGGATAGGTCTTGGAAACGCATGGAATCCGTGCGGATCTTCGAAGATGCTTTCCTTTGGCTTTTGATCTTTGATCTGATGCAGGTATCAAGCGCATAAGACTGCTCAGCGGTCTGGCTAGCGTCGAGGGCTCGATGGCATTCTGCTCTTCTAGGCCTCGAAGCTTCAAGACTCCAAAAATCCTTCAAAATTGCTCGCTTTCACTCTTTTCTCCCTTAAAGCACCGATCTGCCAAAACAGTGGGAATAAGGGCAAACCAGAAGTATCATGCCCTCGAAAAGGCCAAAACTAAGGGGAAAAACCTACAATTAAGACACACTATCAAACATCCCCACACTGCCCATTGCTCGTCCCCGAGCAATCACAAAACTGAAAACTACCCCAAGAAACAGACAACACAGTTAATCACACACAAATACAAACCGGCACCGAGCTAGACTTCGCACAAGACTCTTTCTCTCCTAGAAGGCACCTGCATCAAACTAGAGGGCTAACGACCCCAAAGATCAAACTTTCCCAAATCAAGCCCTCAACCAGCAGTCCTTACCAGTGTTGGATGTAGAAATATGAAGGAGAGATGTGGGAAAAGAACATAAGAGAAATAAGGGAGAAAAGAAGGAAAGAAAGAAAGGTAGAACCTGGATGGATTCCTTGGCTTAGGAAAAGACGAAGCGGCGAGGCAACTTTCATCGAGGGCACGAAATGATTCGGAGGCTAGACGGAGGTCTTCTTCTTCGAGGGCAGGAAATTCTGATTGTCGCAGCGTTGGATGTGGAAAATCTTTTGTTCGTGTATTGCCCCTCTCTTATTACTTAATAATATATATATATATATATATATATATATATTTAGAGATAAAGGAGAGGGGATGAACCAACTATAAGCTCTTGATTTTTCCGGGCGTGAAACCTTTGATTTTTTTGTTTTGCACTTGCCCTAAATCTGCTTCCAGCATCTATGTTGACTTCTTTGGCTTCCTCACACTTGAGCTTTTCTGGAAGCTCAATTTCTGTTGAATGTTTTAGGGCTCGAGAACTTTTGATATTCAGCTTTTTCTTGCCCTAGAACTCTGCTTTCTGCTCTGGAGTCTGAAGTCTTTTAGCTTTTCTCTACTTCCTCACACTTAAACTTTTCTGCGCGTCCTTCGGGTGTCTAGCCCTCGAAGTTACCCTCTATGATTGCTACCTCACTTGCCAAGGAAAAAGATCAAGAAAAGAGACAAATGGTCAGGAAAGAATGAAAAGAAGGGGAATGTCGTGGGCATGAAAAAAAAAAAAGGAGGGAGAGAGAGAAAAGAAGGAAAAAGACAGTGATGCGAAGCTTTTTCGTCAAATTGATGCTTTCCCATGTCTAATGGTTCAGCAGGCAAAAATGAGAATGACTAGGTCTAGACAAGGTGCTGGGTGGTTCATACTTGTACGCATGCGATTAAAAGTGTGTGTCCATTCATGAGGGTTTAAAAACTAGGCAGTGGCAGATTCACAAAAATATTAACAAAGTCTAAAGATTAAAAATCCGTAAAACATGCAAACAAACACACAAACAAATCCCTCCCCACACTTAGGCAGCGCATTGTCCTCAATGCGGGAAGGGCACACAAAAAAGTTCAACGAAAAATAAAGTTAAGTACAAATTAAAACAAAGGGTGGAAATATTTTTGGCCCTTGTCGAGGGCATGAAAATTAATTGTTCAGGGGAGGGGGGTCAAGAGGGTGGAAGCTTGCTCCTAGCCACCTCAGTCGTCAAAGCCTGAAGTTCCCTGAGCACTGCTTGGAGAAGTCCCTCGATTCTGAGGATCAGCTGGGAGGATGGATCGGATGAATGGCTTCCTTGATTGGCTTTGGGGGCGCGATTTGAATCTCCGTCGAGGGCATGAGGAGCTACAATGGCTTGAGGCGTCGAAAGGTTAGGGTAGGCAAAATCTCCTCCATGCTTCGTGCCGAAGACCTTCTCTCCCGAGGGCGTGCTACCTGTAGAAAACCTCAAGATGCCATGTGAGATACATAAATGCCCCATACCATCTAGGGTACGGGGATCTAAATCCTTAAATGCAATTGGCTCACTAAGGCCGGAAGAGGCTAAATCAATTTTACGCGCATTCACAGCAAGCAACGCAATCAGAGATCCTAGAATGGGGCCACGAGAGCCGTTCTGAACATGTAAAATAGTAGAGGCAATCCTAAATCCTAAATTCACCCTATGCTTATTTTTCATGCACCAAAGAAGAAAACGTTCTTGCAAAGATAACTGCCCTGAAGATTGGAATCTAGCAGCGAAAGCGAGGGAAATAAAACGATGCAGAATTCTAAGGGCAGGATCCATAATTTCATGCGCTTTAGAGGATTTAGGGTTGAAGACAGCACTGGGATTCTTAGTTAATTCACGAAAGGCCACATCAGGGTCAAACACAAGAGGGATTACAGTCAAAGTGTTTTTATAGGCAGCAGATTTTAAACCATCAGGGGAGACAAAAGTGAGCATGCAATTGAACTCATTCAATGAAAGCTTGACCCACTTGTTCGCTAGGAGAAAATTAATTAGTTCAGGGGTCGAAGGGTTCGGCCCATGCTTGCCCTTAAGCTTGAAATGGTCTGAACCAACCCAAAAGGTAGTGAAGAACTCCAGCGAGAGCTCAACATAGGTTGGGTGTTCTAAAAAGAACAAAGAGTCCCAACCAATGTTACGCACGAGCTCTCAGACTCGAGTTTCTTGGCCTATCTTTCCTAAAAATTCCAAATCTAGGCGCGCATATGGGCTAACACCTCTGGAGTTCATGGCATGAAATTTATCCAAAGAGGGTTTATCATCAAAAGACAGCCTGGCATGGGGATTAGAGAGGTCAGAGACAACCTGGATTGAAGACCCGCGTGGTGCAGAGGTAGGTACAGGCGTCGAGCCCTCGACATCGGAGTCGTCGTCCTGGGCACGATGTGCTTTCTTCATTACAGCGGGCTTTCTCTGACCATTTGAGGAAGATGTTGCTTTTCTCTTCCTCTACAGTTGCGTCTCTAGCTCCTCAGGCTGCTCTGCTTTGGGCAGCGCCTTGGATTTTTCTTTTGCGGCCGCTTTCTTGACCGTGGCCTCCTTCTCCTTAGCCCTTTTCTCGACTTCAGCTCTCTGGGTTGGTTCTCTCTGTGCCTTCTCCTTCTCAGCTTCTTCCTCGGCTCCGGCCGGCGTCTAATCCTCAGCTTCAGATTCGGACACCAGAATGTCCTTCAGTACTTCATCCACCATTAGTTTTTTCTTGGCCGCGGGCGAGGGCTTTTCCCCCTTGGGTTTCTTGGGTGTGGGGGTAGAGGTGGGTAGTTTTTTGGAAACTCGACCAGATCTGGTCATCGTTGAGGTTGCTGGGATGAAGCTGGTGACCTCTAATTCGTTGCCTGACTGGTCTGCAGTGGCGGGACTTGTGACTAGTTCGGTGGTTGGAGGGGCGGCCGGAGATGGGGGATTTTCCTCATCGGGGCCGAGGTTGAGGGATTTGGGAATGGAATTTTGAGTGAAGGAGGAGAAAGAGGGTTCTGGTTTTTTGAGTTTTCTTGCTACTTGCTTGGTACCCATGGGGAAAGTGAGTTTGGTGAGATTGGAGAGAGAGAGAGAGATTTGCTTGTGATTGTGACGGGTCAGTGGTGAAGTGATTGTGTGTTTGTGAGAGAAGGAAAGGTTTTGTGAGATGGATATGGGTTATAGCTGGATGAGAGAGGAAAGGAATGAGGGGGAGCGTGTAGGGAAAAGCGGCTGGCGTCTGACATCACATTAATTAGGGCTACTTTTTTGTCTCCTGGCCTGAGGTGGCGCCTTGGGTTTCGGAGAGAGAGAGCGGGACCGAGTATCCCAACCGCCTGCCTTTTTGAAATTTAAAAAGAGCTGTTAGAGAAGATAAAGACTAAAAGGTGGAATAACTGGAAAGATAATATGTGATAGAGAATAAAATCGCATGGGAAAGGGAAAGGAGGGAGATTAGAGGATAAAAATAAGGAAAAGAAATCTGGTGAAATAAAGGAATAAAATAAATTAAGAGCGAAAAGTAAAACGTTCCAGAATTAAATAAGAGAGAAAGGGGAGAGGAAAGAACGGAACAACATTCGAGATGCCTTCCAGTGCGGCCTTTTTACTCATCGAGGCCTCGACGTGATCTGCGCATTTAGGGCGCAATTGGTGGGTTCTCCACCTTCATCTCTTCCACTGTCGAGGGCATGAATCCTTCATAGAAAGGCTTTAACTTGTGACCGTTCACCTTGAAAACATCTCCTATTTCAAGGTGTTCTATTTCAAAAGCTCCATAGTCAAAACTTTTCTTGACCACGTAGGGTCTTGTCCATTTAGATTTAAGCTTTCCCGCAAAAAGACGAAGGCGAGAGTTGTACAATAATACTTTTTGACCAAGTGTAAAAGATATGGGACGGAGATGCTTATCGTGGTGGGTTTTTGTTTTGCCCTTGTAAATCAGAGCGTTTTCGTAGGCATCATCCCGTAGCTCTTCCAACTCTTGAATTTGAAGACGTCGGTTTTAGCTAGCATGCCTAAAATCTGTATTAACTTTTCGGATTACCTAGAAGGCTTTGTGCTCTAACTCGACAGGCAGATGACATGGCTTCCCATAAACAAGTCTATAGGGTGTCATCCCTATTAGGGTCTTGAAAGCAGTGTGATATGCCCTAAGTGCATCATCTAACTTTAAACTCCAGTCCTTTCGAGACTGGTTGACCGTTTTCTCGAGGATAGACTTGATTTCGCGGTTTGAGACCTCTGCTTGTCCGTTCGTCTGTGGAAGGTAGGCTGTAAAAGTTTGGTGGTGAACACCATATTTGTTCAAGAGCAAGGCCACAACATGGTTGTAGAAGTGGGCACCTCGATCACTTATGAGGGCACGAGGTGTACCGAATCGGTTGAAGATGTGGGTCCGGAGGAAAGTAACTACCACTTTGGCATCATCAGTCCGAGTAGCTTTCGTTTCAATCCATCTGGAAACATAGTCAACGACAAGAAGGATGTATATGTTTCCGAACGATTTTGGGAAGGGTCCCATGAAGTCTATGCCCCATATATCAAAGATCTCACACACAATGATGCTGGTCAGAGGCATCTGGTTCCTTGCTCCAATATTGCCCGTGACTTGACATCGAGGGCATGAAGCACAGAAGAGATAACTGTCCATGAAGATTGATGGCCAATATAGTCCAACCTCCAGGACTTTAAGAGCGGTTTTCTTGGCCGCGAAGTGTCCTCCTTCAGAATGACAGAATTTAAGGATCGAGGGCACCTCGTCCATGGTCACACAACGGCAAATGATCTGGTCTGAATAGTGTTTCCATAGATATGGGTTATCCCAAATATAATATTTGGCTCGTCTTCTGATTCAGTTGCATTCAGATGGGGAGGCATCGGTAGGGTAAGTATCGGTAGCACAGAAATTTACGATGTCGGAGAACCATGGGAATTGGACAGTGTGGGCAAGACACAATTGTTCGTCTGGAAAGGTATTGCGGATAGGCACTAGTGAGTTATCTTCTTGGGCTGGAAGTCTGCTTAAATGTTGGGCCACAAGATTTTCTCTCCCTGCCTTGTCCTTGATCAAGATGTTAAATTCCTGTAGCAACAAGATCCATCGAATGAGTCGAGGCTTGGCATCTGCCTTTGTCAACAAGCACTTAAGGGCTGAGTAATCTCAGTAGACGAGAACATGAGTGCCCAAGAGGTACTGCCGGAACTTGTCGAGGGCATAAACTACTGCCAAGAGTTCTTTTTCGGTGGTCGTGTAGTTCTGCTGAGCTGGATCTAATAGCTTGGAAGCGTAGTAGATGACATAGGTTTCCTTATCCTTCTTCTGGCCCAAAATGGCGCATAGGGCTTGATTGCTAGCGTCGCACATGACCTCGAAGGGTAAAGACCAATCGGGGGCACGAATGATCGGGGCCGAGATTAACTTGTTTTCGAGAAGTTTAAAGGCAACTTTGCAATTTTCATCAAAGTCAAAGGTGACTTCCTTTTGGAGCAGTCGGCACATAGGATGAGCGGTTTTAGAGAAGTCCCTGATAAATCGTCTGTAGAAGTCGGCGTGCCCTAGAAAAGATCGCACATCGCGAACGCATGCTAGATAGGGCAAAGATTCAATCACTTCAATCTTGGCCTTGTCGACTTCGATTCCCTTGGCCGAGATGATATGACTTAGAACAAGGGCTCGATCTACCTTGAAGTGGTATTTCTCAAAATTTAGGACAAGGTTGGTCTCTATGCAGCGCTCTAGACACTGCTTTAATTTGCTCAGACACTCGAGAAAGGAATTCCCATAAACAGTAAAGTCATCCATAAAGACCTCGATTTCCTTTGCAACTAGTTCGGAGAAAATGCTCACCATGCAGCGCTGAAAAGTGGCGGGGGAATTACACAAACTGAAGGGCATACACCTATATGCAAAGGTGCCAAAAGGGCATGTGAAAGTGGTCTTCTCTTGGTCTTCGGGGGCAACTGGGATCTGATGGAAACCTGAGTAACCATCTAGACAACTGATGCGAACCCTAGTACGCATCGCACGCACGCCGCACCTTCACGCGTGCCCTTGCCGCCACATGGCCCGATGACGCGCCAACACAGCAAGCACCTGTCAAGCCAGCTTCCTTTGCTCCTACATAATGAGATTCAGCGCGAGGCTACGCTGGAGGAGTACGTACTACGCGAGCACACGCCGCGCTTAGTGATGTTGCTGGTCGCACCCAGCACGCACGCTAGCGCCTACGGAACGGACGCCCGAGCCAAGTCAGACTTGGAAAATATTTACCGAGCTTCAGCCGAGTTACAAGATAGCTTCAAGGGTCTAGAAGAGGCTACTGGAGTTTCAAGTCAAACGCCCGACGCGTTTGGGAGAATGGCCGAGCGAGTCAACGCATGCGCAAGTCCTAGCGCACCAAGGACTTCAACTTGAGGAAGGACGCGCATTGCGCAATTCTACCGTGCGTAGGATTGCTTGGGTCTACTAATACACTTAGTACTAGTATTATAATTAATTTAATTAATTATTTCAGCTTTTGTTCAAGTCGAATTCTTGTATAGATAGAAGTTCTAGTTCTCGTAGGATTTGTATTTCTTGCGCCTATTTAAGGCAGCCGCTTGGCTTAATAAAATTAGACTTTTTTTGCCAACACTTGAGTTAAATTTAAGTCTCGCAGAACCTTGAATCCTTTGAGTCCGAACGCTCGAAGAACCACTCAAGTAAATCGAAAGTTCACCCCCATTGTTCGATTGCCTAGGTTGCTAACCAATTGCTGGTTAGAGGGTTAGGAGTTCGATCAAGATCCTCATTCGCGTAGCTGGGTTGGCTAGTCATCACGACTTAGCAGGGTCAGCGCACGTTTGGGTTCAGATTAAAGTATTTCCGCACGAAGTCCATCCTTGAACAACGATCGCAACAGGAGCATCGATCCAAGCCTAGCAAGGTTCGTATCAACAACAGTAGTGGGTCTCGCCCGCAAGACATTGCAGCATCTAATCAATGAAGGGAAGAGGAAAGTGGTCTTTCCTGGTGGCAGCGTTCAAGTGGCGGTAGTCAATGCACACATGCCACCCATTCTGGATTCGGGTGGGAATGGATTCTCCGTCTTGCCCAATGGTAATGGTGATTCCCGTTTTCTTGGGCACGACCTGTATAGGACTGACCCATGTGCTATCGGAGATGGGGTAGATAACTCCTGCATCTAGTAACTTCAGAACTTCTTTCCTGACCACCTCCATCATGGGTGGATTCAATCGGCGCTGAGGCTGACGTATAGTCTTGCTAGCATCTTCTAAGTGGATTCGATGAGTGCATAGAGCTGGTGACAGGCCCTTGATATCCACCATGGTCCACCCTATTGCCTGTCTGAATTCCATCAACAAGGAAATCAGCTCAGACTCTTTAGGATTGTTGAGTTTGTTGGAGATAATGACGGGCAGAGAGTCATCAGAACCAAGATAAGCATATTTCAGATGGTCGGGCAATGGTTTCAGATTGAGGGTTGGAGCCTGGTCAATAGAAGGAGATAACTTAACATGGTCTGGTCAAGTAGGAGACACCATTGGGGGCTCATACTGGACAACAACGCACTCTTCTAGGGTAGCAACGACAGAATGGAGCTCTTGTGGTGTGGAAAGTGTCGAGGCCACGACATCTAGAAGAGTTGGTGTGAGACTCCTATCAAGGGCATACTGTAAATGGTAAGTAGAATGAATTTTAGCAATTTCATCAATAGAGGGATCAACAACATCAATATAGTTAACACTAGAGAATTCAGAGGGGTATAACATGGCTTCTAGCATATTGAATTTGATGATCTCTCCGTCGAACTCGAGGGAGATGGTTGCATCATGAACATCAATCTTTGCTCGGCTGTGGCCAGAAATGGTCGTCCTAGAAGAACATCAATAGACTTGGTAGAATCCTCATTTTCCATTGCGATAACATAGAAATCGGCTGGGAATAAGAACTCGCCCACTTGGACCAAGATGTCCTTGATGATCCCCTCGGGGTAGATGATAGAACGGTCAACAAGCTGAATGACAAGATTGGTAGGTCGAAGGGGCTCGAGGCCGAGACAGTTGTTGGTGCACAATTGTTTTAGGAACTTGGCATAGTGAGGAACATTCTTTACGACTTGGAGGAGAGGGATGTTGACAACCACTTTACTAAACATGTCAAAGATATCGCGGTCCTCTTTTTCCTTCTTTGACTTAACTAGCCTTTGGGGAAATGAGGGCTCGAGAATCTTGTGAATGTATTCCTGAGTGAATTCAGGTGGATTGGGGTCATTCCTTAGTGAACCTCTAGGAGAGCGGATTCTGTCTTCCATGACCTCGACGAATCTGGGCACTTTCGGATTCTTGGCCCTAGGTTTTGGCTTAAGTTCAGATTCTGGAGAGTTTCCAATATCTTTGGCTGGATTCGCTGGGGGTGTCAAGGTCGTTCCACTTCGCAGAGTCACTGAACAGACATTGTGTTTTCATATTGTTTTCAGTTTAAGGTGGAAATCTCCCTTGATTCTTTACTTCCTTCCCTTGGTTCTTTACTTCCTTCATCTCTGCCATCAAAGTACTCACGTGCTTTTTAAGATCCTCAATTTCTTTCTGCTGTTCGGGGTTCCGAGGCAGATCTGGATTCGGGGGCACGACGAAAGTCTGATCCTGAGGAGGCTGACGTTGGTACTGATTCTGATGGTACGTGGGTCGAGGTCTAAAATTCAGCATATTGAGAGGGGGAGGATGATTTCCATAGGGATTTTGCTGGTGCTGTTGATGGTTAGGTCCCAACGGCTGAGGGTTTGGAACCCATCCTGGATTCTGTGGTTGGCGTTGGTGTGTCGTGCTGTGGCACACACCTAGGGTTTACCTCGGTAACCCTTGGCTCATGCATATGTTCGGGCACCGCGGCCTTCTTTCCTTTACTCCTCTTGACTAGAATCTCACTTAAACTCTTAGTTTTATCTTCTAGTCGAGGTGTGTCAAATGTCCGAGAGTCTGAAGGGTTATCTCGGGTGACGCGTCACATAGGTACATTCTTCTTAGATCTCTCGGTTATGCCCTTTAATTCCATTAAGACCGCGTTCATCCACTCCTCCATCTCTATAAACCTTGCGTTAAGGTTTGTAAGGAGTGCAATCAACTCCCACCTTATTATTCTATTCGAAGCTTGGTTCAACATATCTATGTCCCTGAAAGTCATAACAACAGTAACAAACATAAAATTGCACTAGTCCTAGCACTCCCACATGTGTTTACCCTTGTGTTTATGCTCTCAATTACGCTCACCAATTCACTCAACGTCCTTGTCTTGTCCTACACAAGTGGTTAGCGACTCGAGAGTTTCAAGGAAAGCTTCCAAGGAAGACACACAATGACAACTAGCTTTGAAATAAACTTGAATGCTTAACAAGAGGTTAGTTGCAAAGTAATCAACTAACAAGTTGTTAAGCTGGAGTAGAAGATAATAATAATAGGAATCAAGGAAAGCTCAAATGACACAGAATTGACTCAAAAGCTCACGGCTTGTGCGCTTTGGTGCGATAGTGCATGCAATGGTGTGCTCCGTGCTATCTTTTGATTTCGATTTCTTTTCACTATCTTCTTTTTGTATCAAAGTGCCAAATATTATTTATCTTTTTTTATTATGGCATAATCAATTTTTTTTACGTTTTAGCTATTGAACGTAGCTACCACAATGATAAAACTGGACTGACACTTTGTTTTTTTTTTTTGGACAGAAAATAAAACACACAACGTTTCAAACGAAATGCACACACGTTCACTTGAAATCGCATACAATGAGCTGACCCTAGCTCTACACAATTACACACACTAAGATAAGCACGCAAGGAGATTGGTATTGGAACGGGTTAGAACGAAAACCAATCTCAACAAACAAAAATGAAAAATAAAACAGTAAGGATAGTGGGGATATAACAAAACCTGGTTGAACGCTTTGTGCTCCGCTACCACATGATACGATCTTATTAGCCAAGGATGCATATGTCGACGTTTGGATCTAGTTCAATAGGTTTTTGCTTGACGCAGAAGATAGTTGCTCACAAGAACGAACTTAGACCTGAACTCACATCTGGGAGAACCAACCAAATCTGACTTGGTGAGGTTCTTGCTTGGATTCTAGACCTGAACTCACACCTAGGAGAACCAACCTAGGGGAACAAGCACTAGACGCAATTTCGAGTTTTACTTGCAAACGGGTTGAGCTTACGAGACTCAAACAGAAACAAGACACAAGATAATCCACTTTTAGACAAGACAAAGTCTCAATTTTTATTAATCATTCAAAGCTGAATAACAATGAGCACTAACGGCTCTATAAATAACAAAAACCTACACATATGTACTAGGGTTTGCAAGAATCCTAAACAAGTAACTACCTTATTTAACTTAAGAAAAGTAAATAAAAGCATAAATAAATAATATCAAACTAATAAAGACAGTCTTTGCTCTAGTGAGCTTCAAGTTGGGTTGACTCCCTTGAGTCGCGTGGTGCCTATTGTGCACTCCGCGTGCGATAATATTGCCCTGGGCTTTCTTGAGTTTGGCTCGTGTCTTCTGGTCCATTCATGGTCTCAATGTCACTGCGATGATGTAATTTAGGAATCCAAGTCAAACGCTATCGTGAGCCAATCATTTCAGCCTAGTATTTACATGCATTGTGAGCCAAGCATTTCAACTTGCTCACCACACTTCTTCTCACATAGCCGACCCTATGTTTAGCATCCTTACACTTGCCACCTCACTTGCCACATACACACCACATCACTTGCCACCTCACACATTGACCCACCTCATCACTAGTGCCACCTCATCAAATATTTGGCATCTAGTGAAAATATTTCAAATAGTAAAACTACTTATCTTTCACTTCTTTTTCTTTAAGGATACATGTCACACAAGTGAAGTGAGCTCTCTTCACTCATTGCAAAAAAATAAAGAAAGAAAGGAACTAAAACAAGGATAAAAAAAAAAGTGATCAAGTTCTAAATTCAAAAAAAAAGAAGATTGCAATTGAGTCACAAGCAAGAGACTATTAGTATGTGATTACATTGGAAGTGTAGTAGTTTACAATTAGGTGTGCATTTGTTTGAGTTTCGGTTTTCCTTTTTTTAGTTGTTCATACTTTCAATTTTGATCTTTATTTGTATTTTTCTTTTCTCGTTTCCTTTCGTCTCTTCTTGTGTAGCTTGTGTCTTGGTATCTCCTTCTTTGTTCCGCACATACATACTCCACTCTAAGTCAATTTAGTGATCAAAATCAATTTCTCTTCTTTGATCACTATTTCGGCCTCCCTTGCTTTCCTTGCCTAGCCTTGTTTTCTTTGCTTTCCTTGTGCTTTCGCTAGAGTCATTGCTAGCCTAAGTGTTTGGTTTGTGTTGGAAATTAGAGTGAGTGAAATTGTGAGCTTATTAGAGTGTGAAACACAAGTGCAAACACGTAAGGGAGAGACTAACATTTTTATTAGCAATTGTGTTTGTTTTCTTTTGTAGGTAATTTCCTATGTCTTCGTATTGTTAGGATGTTGGGTCCTCTTGGGGGGAGGAATATTGTTGTTCTAGCACCGAAGGCACCACAGTGGCTAGTGACCGTTTCTCCTCTTGTTATGACGTGAGCTACTTGGGTGAGCTAGAGACGCTGTATGGGGCTAGTTCTTATTGTGAGGGTGTCACCTACCCCCCGGTTACTAGTGATGGTCACGGATCATGTTATGAGGAGAGTTACTTAGTGGAGCATGAGGCACGGTATGGGTCTTATCCTTATGAGGTGGACACCCAAGATCACCATTGTGCCGCATCTTCTTCTCGGTTGGGTTTTGGTCTTCCTAGGCCTTCTCGGCCATCTTATGTGTATGCCCCGTGTGCCGCATCTTTTTCTCAAGTGGAGTTGAGTTTTCATAAGCACTCTCGGCGTGCCTATGACTATGCCTCTTGTGCGGATAGTAGAGACGGATGTTATAGGCAACCATACTACATTGATGAGCCCTCTCAGCATTCCTATGATTATGGCCCTTATGCGAATAGTGGGAATGAGTATTATGGGCGAGTGGGTTACATTGATGGGTCATCTCGGCATGGAAACCAAGGCCATGGTTTCGACACCAAGGCTGCACCTTTCCCACGACATGGTTGAAGCCTCTCTTCCTATGAAAGCCATGGCGCCTCTACCTATGCCTCGGTCCGGAGACCCCCTCAATGTCACTAGATCCCGCCGGCCTCTAGTGCGCCTCCTTACCACGCCACACCTTATCATGATGAGCAACCTTCACACCATGTCCGTAGGCCACCTCTAGGCTCATATAGCCGTGCCACTTCCCATGTGAGTTAGCCTCACTATGCCCTAGCCCTTCCCCCTTGGACTTGTCTATTGTGTCACTTAAGGCCCTCATAGAAAAGGACACGCGTCGACTGGAAGTTTCTCACATAGAGCAAGAGCTCAAGTGACTTAGTGGAGAGACGTTGGTTGAGGCGATGCGTGAGGAGAATGGGGATTTCCCTAGTGTTGTTTCGGTCGGATCTCCACCACTTATTGAGGATGAGTTGTTTCCATCCCGATCGCATCTTATTGAGGAACATTTGGCCTCAAATGAGGAGGACCTACTTGATGCCCCTTCGGATAGTGATGTTGTGGAGTTGGGAAGCGAAAGGAGTACAAGTGTGGCTAGGGAGATCTCTTCGGGTAGCCACGAGAAGGCTATCCTTTGTCTTGCACGGCAACGCACCTTTCGGTCTCTTGATAGTGAATTTTCCATCATCCCGAAGGTGACTACACATAGCTTCACGGATCCGTTTCTCTATGGTTTTCGGCATGTTGACTGCGTACCCTTCCTTTAGTTTCTAGCGCCTTCAAATGGCTCCACGGTCCCACACTTTGCCCGGATATTTTCTGCCACTCTTTTCGTTGTCCGTAGTGTCTACGCCTCCTCGCTTACTACTAGGTTCCCTCACTTGGGCCGAGTCCCCTCCATTCCCCATCTTGGCCGTATTTTGTATATTTTTGGGTTAGGTATGAACATGACCCCATCCGTGCCTACATGCCTTGCTCAAGAAAGGCCTCCCGCTTGGCCTATCTTTTCCGAGAGAAGCTTCAAGAGGGATCCGTTTGTGGCCACTAGCCGGGAGCATGCCTTGACCCGTTTAGCCGAGCACGGGATGGAGCCTATAGATTCGAGGACGAATCTCTCTAAAGGTGGATGGAATGATACGAGCACGGAAGCCTCCATCTGAGACCCCACTAGAAGCCCAGACTTAGTCGCCTTGCTCCTCTTAGCACTAAGGGCCGAGGATGTATTTGTGGAGGCGATGACCCATTGGAGCCCTACGCGAGCACGCCGAGGCCTTGCCCTCGCAAGCCCGTGCCCCGCATTTCCATCGCACGCCCTTGCGCATCCGCGCCCTCGCCTTGCCCTCGTAGCCTAGCACCTGTGCGCTCGCACCCTCGCGTGCCCGCGCCCTCGAGTGCCCTCGCGTACCAGCGCCCTCGCGCTCGTACCTTGCGCTCGCGCGCCATTGTCCAGCCTTGCGCCCATGTCCAGCCTTGCGCCCACACGCCCATGACCAGCGCACCTGAGGCCCATCATCGCCTATCCTCAAGCCCACGCTTAAGGCCGTGGTCATCCAAAGAAGGAAACCCTTTGTCCAAGGGTGTTTTTAGTATTTTCCTCTTTTGTAATAATTCCCCTATAAATAGAAGGACTTAGCCTCTTTTATAGGGTGTCTTTGATTTTGAATATGATTTCCATCATAAGACCACTTAATTTAGGTTAGTTAAATAGGGTTCTTGAAACCTTTATCCTCTTCTCCTCTTGGATTAGAGATCCTTATATGCTTGTGGTAAGGTTGTCTAGGAATTGCCCATAGAAGGGTTTACCGTATATGCAAGTTTGTTTATTGTTCTTCATCAATACACCTTCATCTTTAACCATAAATCCGCTGCACTCTTCCGCAATCTCCTTACGATGTTATCTTCTCCATCAACTCCATCCAATCGTCAATCCAACCTCCCAAAGAGGACTAGATCCGTTCAAAGGCTCCAAACCAGAACCAATATCGTATCAACACCCATTGTCCGGGTTCAAAGGCGGTAGCTGTTTTGCCAATATTGCGTTTGGTGTCCACATAGTCATTCACGTTTTTAATATTTTTGCGGACTTGTTCATTCTGTGGCCTTGGCTTCACCATCTACACACTTTAAGAAACTCATGAGCAATGGTAAGAGATCAAGAGGGGTTAATGGTTGGAACCCGTAGACCACCTTGTGATCCTAAAGTCCTATTCACCACCCCCATTTGCCCATCCGTTTGGGGATGACAAGTGGTGGAGAAGAGGAGTTTAGTACCTAACTTCGCCCAAAGAGTCTGCTAAAAGTGGCTTAAAAATTTAGTATCCCTATCTCTAACGATGCTTTTGGGCATGACATGCAATCTCACAATGTGTTGGAAAAATAAATGCGCAATATGAATGGGGTCATGGGTCTTAGCACATGGAATGAAATGCGTCATTTTAGAAAAATGATCAACAACAACAAAAATGGAGTCATTTCCATGTGCTAAAACTAAAACAAAGTCCATGGACATGTCAACCCACAGATGGTTAGCAACGGGAAGGGCATGTAAGTGGCGTGGTGCATAGACTTAGACTTGGCTCTTTTACACACAAGACATCGGTCCAAGATTTTGGTCACATCAACATTCATTTTCGGCCAAAAGAAGTGTGTTTTAAGAGTATGCAAAGTCCTAGTTATGCCAAAATGTCCACTTAAAGCACTAGAATGTGCCTCTAGCACAAGTAACTCCCTAATACTAGAGCGCGATATACAAAGCCAATGATGTTTGAATAAAAAATTATCATGCCGAATGAAATGTAAATGGGGACCATTTGCGCAAGCATTATATATGTCTCGGAAATCCTCATCATGCTCATATAATTAAGTTAAATAGGAAAAACCAAAAATTTGAGCGTCAAGGGTGTTCAAGAGGACATACCGTCCTGAGAGGGCATCGACCACCACATTCTCTTATCCTTGCTTGTATTTGATGGTGTAAGAAAATGCCTTAAGAAATTCCATCCACTTGCCATGCCATTTGTTGAGCTTTGCTTGACCTTGGAGAAACTTCAAGCTCAAATGATCGGTGTATATCACAAATTGGTTCAATAACAAGTAGTGTTCCCACACCATAAAGGCTCTCACTAAGGCATATAGTTCTTATTAATAGGTGGAATAGTTGAGTTGCGCTCCGTTTAACTTTTCAATAAAATAGGCTATCTAGCGCCCCTCTTGGGTTAGCACAACCCCAATACTGATACCGCTTGGGTCGCATTCAAGCTCAAAGGTTTTGTTGAAATCCGATAACGTAAGGACGGGAAAGTGCATGAGTAGATCCTTAAGCTCCCAGAAAGCTACTTCTTGCCTCTCTCCCCATTAAAAAGTTATATTTTTCTTGGTGAGTTCATTGAGAGGGGCAACTATCATCGAGAAGTTTGGCACGAAACGTCCATAGAAGCTAGCTAGGCCATGGAATGATCTAACCTCACTCGCATTCTTCGGACACGACCATTCCAGGAATGGTCGTGACCTTTTCCTCATCCACTTGTACCCCATCTATACTCACAAAAAAGTCAAGAAAGTGGACACTATCCAAACAAAATTCACATTTAACAAGTTTGGCATACAATCGGTGAGTGCGCAAAGTGTCAAGAATGGTGCGCAAATGGTGAACATGTTCATCAAGAGAAGGGCTATAAACGAGTATATCATCAAAGTACACGACCATATACTTATCGATAAAGTCACACAACACATAATTCGTCAATCTCATAAAAGTGTTAGGGGCGTCAGAAAGTCTGAATGGCATTACCATCCATTCATACAAACCATGCTTTGTTTTGAATGCGGTTTTTCATTTGTCGCCTTTATGCATTCAGATTTGATGGTAGCCACTCATGAGATCAATCTTTGAATAAATTTTACTTCCACTTAACACATCAAGCATGTCATCAAGCCTTGGTATCGGGTGCTGGTATCTCACTGTATTTTATTGATGGCTCGGGAATCAACGCACATCCGTTAAGAGCCAATCTTCTTAGGCACTAGTAATACCGGTACTATGCAGGGAAACATACTTTCCCAGATAAACCCATTGCTCATCAAGTCATCTACTTGCAGTTGTAGCTCTTTGGTCTCTTCCGGATTGCACTGATAGGATGGCCTATTGGGCAAGGCTGATCCCGGTACTAGGTCAATTTTGTGTTCTATTCCACGGATGAGAGGGAGACCACTAGGCATCTCGGCTAGAAATACATCTTTGAATTCTTGCAAAAGAGAGTTAATTGGGCTATGAAGAGAAAAAGGAAGGTTAGTAGCAATATTCAAACAATGCTTCTTGTACCGAAGTACTAGACACACTTTGTTAGCAAAAAGTGCATGCCTGACATCCTTTCCCCTTGCCAAAATACTCATCGGCGTGTATTCGAATCTTTCCTCACTTTCTTCTCTCTTTTCTTCTCTTCTGATTCACGCTCACTCTCACTCATCGTACCATGCTTACTTTTTTCATGGTGTGTTTTCTCACGGCTCACGTTTTTCTCTCCGCTCTTTTCTCTCAATTTTCTCATCAATTGGAATTCAACACTTGCTTTTTCCATGTGGTGTTGGTCCTCTCTAATACGAGCTTGGAAGCTCTAGGCGCACGCTTTCATGAGTTGGTCGCGCATAGCATGAGGACTCCCTCGCCAACCCTCGCAAGCCATGAAGTCCTCCTCCGATCCCGCGCAATCCATGAAGACATGGCCCTAGCGGCATACTGCCCCATGATATGATCCCAAGGACCACAGGCCTGATCACCCGCTCCAGGTCCTGAACCAGTCCTACCCGCTCAAGGTCCCGAGCCAGCCCTAGAGCAGTAGCCGCAAACCTTCCTTTGCCGCCCACGGGCCCGATCACCCGCTCAAGGGCCCGAGCCCTGCAGACGAGACTCAGCAGCCTCATTCACATAGAGCTGAAGGCAGAGATAGCCTCAGAGGGAGCCAGCCTGCGCGAGCCCCAGCAGCGCCTCGTGACCCTAATCCGCACGCCTACGGATTGGTCAAACATGGCCACATCGGACCTGTAGGTCCATCAGCGCCTTCTCCCATTTTTGACCAGGCCATGATCATTTATAATACAAGAGAGGAGTCCAGGCCAAGAATCAGGAGAAACGCTCGAAGGATTTGGGACAGGCCCAAATCACAAGCCCGCATTGGACAGTGAAAGCCACTACCGAGCCTTTTGAAGATTGGAGCATATTTCCTTGCACAATATTCAGTCCAGCACTTCATCTATGTGTTAGTAAGTTTCCCTCCAAATTTCAGTGGGAAGACTTGAGGAAATAAGGAAAACGCATTGTTTCCTTAAAACGTGATTCGGCGGACCCGCAAGCAAAGCCACTTGGGCCTTTTGACCTAAACGGCAGCGCCTGCACTTCTATTCTATTTAGTAGACTTTATTTATATTATTTTAGGGTTTCAGAACTTATTTGGAAGGGTGGCTTGTTGCCATTTTTGTTTAAGTCATTATTTAGAAACTAAACTAGTTTCCATTTTTGGAATTAGGGTTTAGCGCTTCTTTACAAAGGAGCCACCCATGTTATTTTTTGGTTAGACTATTTTGATTATTGAAAGTAGATTTCTTTGGATCTTTATCCACTTGTTCTTGATGAACCTTGCAACTAATTGAGTTTAATGGATTCGATTAGCTTGTCAAGTAAAACTTGAAAGCACCTTTCATTGAGTCATCCGTTCTTTGGATTGCCAAGCATTGTGATTTGGAGATTCAAAGGTTTGACACAAGATCCTCAAGGGATTCTGCGTGGAGTGCCAAGCATTGCGACTTGGAGATTCACGTGTCTTCTTCGAGTTATTTTCCGCATTGAAAGCCACGTCGTCGGACAACGATCTAAGGAAAGCATTCTAGCCTACAAGGAACGCATCAGTTGGTAGCAGAGCTCAAGGCGTTCAAGTTTGGTAACTATCCTAACTATCCTTTACTTTTGTCGTTAGGTAGAGATTTCGTTGTTGCGCATCCTAAACTACTTGGATCGCATCAGTTGGGGTCTTTTCTGTTTGATTTGTTTATTTACAAAAAGTTTCACAAAATCAGTCCCCAAAGTGTCAAAAGAGTCATACAAAAGAGTCACAAAAAACAGTCCACCAAAGTGTCAGTGTCGAAATCGTATTTCAATATATACCTATTGGAGTCCGATTTTTGTGAGTCTTAGTTCGTTGGAAAGCCCTATCTGTCAGGAGTCTGAATCAAGAAGAATCCGGTGATTCGGACATCGGAGTCAAAAGATGTGCTTAATTTACTAAACTGTGTTCACCGAAAATAGATTTGCACTTTCTAGTGTTTAAGTTTGATTAGGTGATTGACATGGCTAAAAGAGATTCGGGAGGAGGAGTTGCGAGTTATCCCCACTAGTGCACAAAAGAATTCGAGGGTGAATTCTTTCCAACAAGGAGGGGATGATACGATCCTCGTATCGCAAACCGCGTGGGCCAAGCAGCGCGCACGCACAGGCGCACCGAGAAGCCCAAGACGGCTAGGTTTGGCGACGGCTAGGTTTTGGAAAAGGAAGAGCATGGATCAATATTTCCTATTTTGTATGCTTTTAATTACTATGTAGAGCTTCGGCTTATTTAGGAATTTATCTATTTAGGAAATATCTATTTAGGAATTATCTATTTAGGAATTATTTATTTCTAAGTTTGTATTTTCCTAGCCTATTTTAAGGCCAAGCCGTATGAATAAAAGTTGTTGATTATTTTTGGAAAATGAATGAGACTTTGTCTTTGAGAGGTGCGTCCTCATAAACCGTTCCTATGGAACCTTGTTCTATTCCTAGTTTGGCAAGCTGAGAGTAGCCACAAGTAAAGCCCGAAGTTGCTATCCATTGAGTCACTCGTTCTTTGGATTGCCAAGCATTGCGACTTGGAGGTTCAAAGGTTTGACACAAGATCCTCAAGGGATTTGGCGTGGATTGCCAAGCATTGCGATTTGGAGGTTCACGTGTTTTTCTTCGATTTAAATTCCGCATTCGAAATCCAAGCTTTGAACTAGATCACAATTTCATTGCTAAGTCTCTAGGCGACTGGAAACTTATCACCCCAGGCCTAGCGGTATACCGCCAGCTTCGACATGACCAAGACTAATTGGCAGCGAGCCTAGTGGTATACCGCCAGGCACCAGGCGACATACCGCCAACTCCTTTTTGAGGTTTTCCGCGAGCCTTTCAACCTGCCCATTCACGAGCTTCAAGCCCTTTTGTTAAGGGTATTTTAGGGTTTCTTATTGTAATAATTCTCAAGGTATAAATAGAAGGAGATAGCCTCTTTTATACCTTGTCTTTGATTTTAAGTGAGTTATCTCCATCAAGACCATTAGTTAGGCTTTGCTTTTAGGGTTCTTAAAACCGGTCTTCTTTTAACTAGCTAACACCTTTCAGCTTGATCATCTCTTGATCAATTAAGGGAAGGTTTTGGTTAGAGATCCCTGTAATCATTTTGAATGCATGTTTTATATATTTTTTTCCATAAATTCCTATTTACTCTTCCTTCATCTATTCCGCTGCATTTACTCCATTAAACCCTAACAAATATCCATCTAAACACCACCAATTCGTGTTTATCACCTCCCAAAGGAGACTAGATCCTTCCCTCAAGAACATCACGACTTCATCTTCCAAGAGAAATCGAGAAGTTATCATGTAGTAGCGGAGCTCCAATCTGTCTTCTAGGTTGGTAAACTCATCTTCTTTACCGTAAACATCTATCTTTTGTGTGAAATTTTTTCACTTTTGTGACCGTTCCTCTAGTTTGCTAAAACTCATTTTCTCAACGTTTCCACTGTTCAAACCTTTTCCAACTCCATTTCCACGGCTAAAACATTGTTTCTCATCGCAGGTTTCATTTAAACTTCACTTGGAGCATTTGTGTTCTTGGCAAAAAAATTGTCTTCTAGTGTGCTTGATCTTGAGAAAACACAATTGCTGCAATTTTGTGTGTTTATGTGCATCTAAGTGACCAAATCTTCATCTCCTTAAGTGTGATTAATTGTTGTGATTGGAGCTTCCTATGATGAGCCATGAGAGCCATGTTGACTTGCTTGTTTGCTAGCTAGTTACCATCTTTTTTGGGCTCTTCTCCTAGCAGGCCACATCACCCACATTGTGAGCCAAGCATTTCAGCTTGCTCACTACTCCACTTCCCTCACATATCCGGCCAGGTTACATCCTTACACACCATTTTCTTGTCATACAAAGATCTCTTACTTGTCATACGCATCCACATCACTTGCCACATACTTTGCCTTGTCACCCACACAAAACTTGACACCTCACTTTGACTTGCCACATCATACATTTTGGCATTTAGTGTGAAATTTTTTCACTTGCAAAACTACTTGTCTTTCACTTCTTCTTCTAAAATACATGTCATACAAGTGAGCTCTCTTGCACTCAATTTAAAAGAAACAAAAACAGAAAAGAAAAGAGAAAGGAACTAAAACAAATATCAATAAAAAAAAAGAAAAAAAAGAGATCAAGTTCCTAAAATAAAAAAAAACAAAATACAATTGAGTCGAAAGCAATAGACTACATGTGTGTGTGCATTTGAAGTGAATTACATCTTTTAAAGTGTCAATTTTTGTGAATAACACAAGTCGGCTACTTTCTCTCTAAGTTTATTTTTCGAATTTTGTTAATTAATTTTCGTTCCATTTCTTTTCTTCTTGAGTTGTCCATTTGAGCTAGCCTTTCCTTTAGTGTCTTGAGTTTTCGTGCCTTGTTTCCTACATCTATCTACTCTAGGTCATTGGTGTTCAAAGCACTCAATCCTTGAACATCAATTCGGCCATCTCTACCTTTCTTTCTAAGCTTGTTTTCTTTGCATTCCATGTGCTGTTTTGAGTCTTAGAGTCTTGTACTAAGCTTAATTATTGGTTTGCGTTGAAGATAAGAGTGGGTGAGTTAGTGAGCATATTAGAGTGATTGTGTGAAACACGAGAGCCCAAACACGTGAGGGAGTGACTAACTTTTCTATATAAATTGCGTTTGTTTCATTTTATAGGTACGATTAATTATGGCTAGTGATAATTCTCCAAAGGGAAATGGGTCCGAGGAGTCTTCTACCCTCAATCTGGCCATGGCTGCCCTCACGGTCCAAATGGCTGAATTGCAACGCTATTGGGAATCCCAAGAGCACACCAACAAGGCCATTTTGGATGTGCTCTCTGCATTGAATCCAAGGACAGCCACACATACATTTCCATCCAACCCTACCCAAACAACCACACATTACCACCAAAGAACACTCCCAAATGACCCTTGCAATACCACTTTGTATGTTGCCCCACCTCAATATGACAATGCTGAAGGTGTGGTAGCTCATAGTGACCATAGTGATGATGAGGAGCAATTTGGTATGCCCCCATGGCAAAGCCCCCCATTGGCCCGTGTTCAAGGCCATAGTCGTTCCTACCCCCCTTTCCAAAGCCAAGGACCACACCTCAACCCTAGACAGTCGCACCATCCCACACATATTAAACGACCACCTTGACATACCCTTACACTAAGCCAATGCCTATGTCCCTCCCCTTCGACCTCAAGTGCCTTTAACAATCCGAGAGAGACCTAGACAGCCACCTCCCCATCCTCCACACTATGAACATGCTCACGGTGCACGACGTTTTGGCTATGACTAGCACTATGAGCAAAGAGGTCGTAGGAAGCAAGAGGAGAGAGTGGATAACAACATCTCTAGTATCAAATTGTCTATGCCTATCTTTGAAGGCAAGGATGAACCCGACGCCTACTATGATTGGGAAAGCAAAGTAGAGTGTGTCTTTGGGTGCTATAACTACTCAGAGACAAAGAAGGTGCGCCTTGCCATTGTAGAATTCACGAGAATGGCCATACATTGGTGGGATAGACTTGTGGTCAATAGGAGACTTGAGAGGTTGCCTTTGGTAGAGACTTGGGATGAGCTGAAGTTTGAGATGAGGCGCCGGTTTATGCCTTCCTACTACCTTCGTGACCTCCACCAATGCCTTCAAAGGTTAACACAAGGACCTCGTGGTGTGAGTGATTTCTACCATGAGATGCTCACGGGTTTGATGCGTGCGGATGTGCACAAGAGTCATAAAGCCACCATGGCTTGGTTCTTGGGAGGTCTACACAAGAAGATCTCATACTAGCTGGATTTTCACTCCTATGACCCCTTGGAGGACATGCTCCATCTTGCCCTCAAGATAGAACGCCAAGTAAGTGCTAAACCTAAAACTCCTTTCATTTCTTCATCTTTTTATAAGCCTACTTGGAATACTCCTTCCCTACCTTCTAAAGTCAGCAAAGAGACCACACAACCCATACCCCCACCCAAGCCAAACACATACCCAAACAGCAACCCTTCCTTAGCTTTGGTACCCAAACAAACACTAAACACTGAGCCTAACTCTAGAACCCCCTCTAGGAACATTACATGCTTTAAATGTGGGGGCAAAGGCCATATGAGGGCCGAATGCCCTAATAAGAGGGTAATGATCATGCGTGAGAGTAGTGAAGTGGTGAGTGATGATGATGAACCCGAGGGTACCCAAGTGATGGTTACTGAGAGTGTAGTTGACTCGGGTGATGGAGATGATGATGATTATGCCCATGTGGAGGTCCCTAAGTGTTTGGTAGTAAGGAGAAACTTGAGCATCCATGCCAAGGTCCAAGATAGTGTTCTTGAGAAAAGGGACAACCTATTTCTCACCCGCGGGTTAGCATATGGTTTGGTGATCTCCATCCCCGTGGATAATGGTAGTTGTGCTGATGTGGCAAGTGAGGTTCTTGTCCATTCTTTGGGGTTGTCTACCCTAAGACACCCTCATCCTTATGTGCTGAATTGGTTCAATGATGGGAGCTCCATTAATGTGACTCGGCAAGTGACCATTTGCCATTGGCGCATACGAGGATGAACGGATTTGTGATGTGGCTCCAATGAATTCTAGCCACTTACTTCTTGGGAGACCGTGGCAGTTTGACAAGCGGGCTGTCCATGATGGCTTCTTCAACACGTACAAGTTGGAACACAAGTTCCTTATTCCCCCCTTGCCTCCTTCACAAGTCCACAAAGACCAAACCAAGCTTTCCAAAGCTTGCGTTGCTCTTGTGCTCCCAACGATTATGGAAAATTAAATTGAGTTGTGTGGAGTGAAAAATATGAGTTGTGTAAATAAGGAAAAGAACGGGCATGAAATAAGTGAGCATGCGCCGAGAGGAGAGAAAAATGTGAGGTGTGTGAGTGAGAAAAAGATCGGGTATGAAAAGAGTGAGCATGCGCCGAGAGGAGTGAAAATAGTGAGTGGTGAGCTTAAGAGTGAAAAGTGTGAGCCATTGGCCAAGAAAAAAGTGATTTTATGTGCCATAAAGAGAGTGGAGAGGCTTGATGGATCTCTCCTTAAACCGTGCCACTTAGGCCGATTTAAGGATCCTTTTCTGGATTTCACTAACCCTAACACTACTTCCTCTAGTCTTCTTTCCTCTCTTTTGCTAGGTAACAAGTTGCTGCCAAAAGGAAAGACAACAACTCCGGCCATCCATGAGGCTACTCTTCGCCCATGGAAGAAGCATCCTTTTTGTTATAGAGCCTACGGACTTGACTTCCCACTTTCGCATTAACTTTCCTTTTGGTTATTTTCCTCCCATTTTCACTATTGTTGATTCGTGTCTCTCCTTTGTAGGCACCATGGATGGAAATCGCAAAGGAAAGGAGCGTGCAGATTCGAGGACGAATCCATTTGAAGAGGGAGGGGATGATACGAGCTTGGAAGCTCTAGGTGCACGCTTTCATGAGTTGGCCGCGCATAGCATGAGGACTCTCGCGCCAACCCTCGCAAGCCATGAAGTCCTCCTCCGATGCCGCCCAATCCATAAAGACATGGCTCTAGTGGCATACCGCCCGCTTCGACATGACCAAGACTAATTGGCAACGCTAGGCGGCATAACGCCAACTCCTTTTGTTAAGGGTATTTTAGGGTTTCTTATTGTAATAATTCTCAAGGTATAAATAGAAGGACATAGCCTCTTTTATACCTTGTCTTTGATTTTAAGTAAGTTATCTTTATCAAGGCCATTAGTTAGGCTTTGCCTTTAGGGTTCTTAAAACTGGTCTTCTTTCAGCTAGCTAACACCTTTTGGCTTGATCATCTCTTGATCAATTAAGGGAAGGTTTCAGCTAGAGATCCTTGTAATCATTTGAATGCAAGTTTTATATATTGTTTTCCATAAATTCCTATCTACTCATCCTTCAACTATTCCGTTGCATTTACTCCATTAAACCCTAACAAATATCCATCTAAACACCACCAATCCATGTGTTTACCACCTCCCAAAGGAGACTAGATCCTTCCCTCAAGAACATCACAGGTTCATCTTTTAAGAGAAACCGAGAAGTTATCACTCTCGGACTTGCGTCGGTGATAGTGGCAGAATGTTGTATTTCTTGCCACAATGAGTGAGATGAATCTTGTTGGTACGTCCATCATGGATGACCCATCGGTCAAACTGCCATCGTGAACCTTTTTTTTTAGCTTACTTTAGTTCTGGATATAATTCTGCCATCATGTCTGGATCATAATTAGGATCAAAGTTCTGTAGAGCCATTGATGATACTTCTTCATCTTCGTCTCCTAATTGGGAAAGTGCTTATTTTAATTTTTTCTTGTACTATTGTTTGGATTAGGTTGCGGCTAAGTGTGCTTGTAACTGACTTTTGGAAGAAAGGAATATAGATGGTTTGATGAGATCCGACCTCCGATGTGTTGGTCAAATGTATGATACAAAGAGAGCATCTAGCCCTAGAGTTTATGACACATAAACCATAAAAAAATAGCAATACATATGGAGGAAACTAAGATGGAGACGCAGCGGAAAATACAAAGATAAATACCCGGATTGGAGAATGCATTGGAGATGAGAAGTTGGATTGAACAAACTAATGATTGAACTTAAGTCTCGCTTGATGAACGACTTGAACACAGGCAGAATGTTCAAGAACAAAAATCACTCAATATTCGAATTCAAATGCTCACACAAAGGAAGTAACAACATATTACACAAGTGAGGATTCTTAGTCTTTTTACTTGAGTCAAGCCACGATAATCCAAAACTAAGGCAAGCATCAAATTTGAGCCCGGGATGAATAAGGAAGGAGTAAACTCAACTTAATCAATTATTCATCATCAAAGCTAAATCTAAATGTACATGTAATGAGATATTTATACTAAGTTACAAAACTGGGCATTTTATGACAAGTTTGCCCTTTAAAAACACTAAAAATGCAAAGTTTCGCGTAATTTCTCAGAAGCTAGCGGCATGCCGCTAAGGCCTTAGTGGCATGTCGTGCCCTTTGACATCAATTTTGTAATTATTCTCGGCTCCTAGCGCTATGGCTTAGCTTAGCGGCATGCTATAGTGAGCCTCGCGGGTGGTCTAGGGTTGGCGCGAGCCTCGCCTAGGGACGGCGCTAGGTGTGCGCATGTCACTTGGCCTCCGGATGTGTGCTCATTCATCACCAAGATGAGGCTAGGCATGATCGTATCATGGTTCTTGAAGAGTAGGCTTTGAAATAGTAGTTTCTGCTAGTCTCTTTAATATAGTAGTTTTGCATGCTTGATTTTGCGAAAGTCTTTCCACTATTTCACCTCTATTTCACCTTCCATCTTCTGGTTAGTAATGGTGGTTCTGTAGTGGTTCGATCGACAATATCAAAATCCCAATAGAGAATCCAGGGTATTTTGAACATGAGTGTGAATGACATTAGCTTTGTGATAAGATTCGGACTCTTTGCTGAAGGGTAGTAGAGGAATGTGGTTCTTGGGGTCGGCTGTCCTTGGCGCCCGATGTAAACACTCCGATGCTTAAGTCAGTAAGAGTTGTGGAAATAGTAGAGCTTTGGCTAGCAATCTCAGGCTTACATTCCTCCTTTGTTGCGAAGGTATTTATAGGCAAAGTGGAGTATTTCTGGGTGATCTTGGTCACCAGGTGCTAACGCGCCCATCAGGGGGTTAGAGTTCCCCGTTGATGGAGTGTGCTATCGTTGCGTTAGATATATGTTTGGGGGTAGGCGTTACCTAGGTAAGGTAACGCCTATGCTCCTGACGGGATGCCTGGTTTGGCCTGGGATAGGATAACGCCCTGTGTCATGATGAAGTGACGTGTGGGACCCCCTCGCTGATGTCAACCATCCCAGTGTCAGTCACATAGAGAGAGGCGATAGCCTCGATGCTGTCGGAGCGGTAGGAACAGCAGCTTTACCCCCACCGCGGGGTATAAGACGAAAATGCCCTTGTCGTTAGGAGTATTGTTATCACTTTGTAATAGTTTGGGATGAATATTTTTGTTGGAAAATTTCATATCCTTCTTTGATTGTGGTAGGATATGCAAGTTTTGATGCTCCAAAATATTTCCACCATTAATGAAACCAATGAGGAAATCTTCTAGGGATATCATTATGAAAATGGAAGAACCAAAAGTGATGAGAGTTTGAATAAAGAAAAGCATGATGTCATGCCTTTTGGTAGTCATGGTAGTTGAATCCTTTGAGGATGAAGGGTTGAGAGCATGTTTTTTCGGTGAAAGGGTTCAGATTTCAATCAGATAAGGTCAATACTCTTAAAATTTTGCATTTGGAATAAGAGTATCTTTAAGGTATTTTAGGGTCTTCAATTTGAGTGATTTCGACTAAATTAGTGTCTATAAGAACGAACTCATAGAACACTCTATTTTTCTCTAGGGAATCAAGGACAAATAAGAAGTCTTTTGGAAACATGGTTGAAATAATGGATTTGAGTTCAACTCCATGTTCTGGTTCAATATAATTGACATTTTTTACTACTGGTTTTGTGATTGGGCCTTGGTTGGTTAGGGTTTTGTTTGTGTTGGCCCTGTAGGAAAAGTTCCTAGAAGGTTTAAAGTAGGTCTGTTGGAGATAGAAGCAGGAGATTTTTGGGGTTGGACCTGCAATGCGTTAAGATAATTTGCCTGAAATTTTTTATTTTTTGATGGACCTGGTAGAAGAAAAAAATTTGGAGTAACAAGTTGTGAATTAATAGTTCAGGATGAGTAGGGTCTAAGTGTTTGAAATTTGTTTGGAGTAATGGGTATGTTCATGTCCTATATCAGATGCGTCCGTTTCTACTATTAATTCAGATGATGGATTAGGAATTCCTAAACAAGGATGGTTTTTAACCTCTTTTTTAATTCTTTCCAAGCAGGAAGGTTTTTTCTAAGTCTTTGATATAATGGTAAGCTGATGGTTCTCAAGTCTTTTATAAAATATGAAACATAGTTCAAACATCCTAAGAATCTTTGTAATTATTTTTAATCTTTTATTTCATCTGGAAATTTGTCTGCATATTCTATTGATCTATTTATTGGTTTAATAGTTTCTTGATAAATATCAAATCCTAAATTTCTTATCTTAGTTTGACATAATTTTAGTTTAGAGGCCGATAACAATAGTCCATTTTCTTTTAATATTTTTAAGAATTTATTTAAATGCTTAAAATGTTCAGTTATGGATTTCGAGAAAACTAATACATCATCAATATATACTATAGTAAATTTTGTATAAGGGTTTAAAATATCGTTCATCATGTTTTGAAATTCTAAAGGAGCATTTTTTTGTCCAAATGGCATCACATTCCATTCATAATGACCAAATGGTACTGTGAATGCAATATATCTTTTTCAGCAATTAGGATTTGGCAAAATTCCGATTCCATATCAAATTTTGAAAATATAGTTGCTCCATTTAATCTATTAATTAAATCTCTTTTATTTGGTATAGGATATCTAATCCATTGTAATACCTTATTTAAAGGTTTGTAATTAATGACCAATCTTGGAGCTCCTCTTTCTAGTTCTTTGATTTTGAACATAAAAAGCGGCACAAGACCATGGGGATTTACTTGGTCTAATGAGTTTCCTTTTTAATAATGTATTTATTTTTTGTTTACATTATTCTAATAATTCTTCATGCATTTGTATGGGTCTAGCTTTAGTAGGTATGTTCTTTTCATTAAATTTCTTTTCATAAGGAAGTTCTATTATATGTTTTTCCTATTCCAAAAAGCGTTTGGAAGTTCAGCACATACTTCTTTTTCAAATAAATTTTGAAACCTTTTGATTTTTTCTTGATTACTAGGGTTTTATAGTTCTTCTTCAATTCGTTTGAAATTTATCTCTTTTGTTAAAAAATGTAAATATATTTTTCTTTTGAATTAGCGTAATATTTTTTGAGATAGAGTAATTTTTTAATTTATTGACATATCTTTGTTGTGGTTTTTGTATAAATTGAAAATAAATATTCGTATTAAGAATTCTAGTTTTTATCCCTTCACAATCTACTTTAAATGGGTATATTTGAGTAAGAAAAGGTGTTCCTTAGATTACTCCTTGGTTCAAATCTCTTACCAATATAAATGAGTTTCTAAAGCAAAATCCTTTATTACATATGTTTCCATTAGAGAGTTTATAATTAATTTGAAGTTTAGATCTATTACCTCCATATAATCTTTCCTTAGTGTTTTCATAGTATTATGTAGGTATTAACCCTTCTTAGATACAATTTTGATCTGCACCCGTGTCTACGAAGGCAGATACCTTTATATGAAATTCTTTGTTTATAAGTAAATCTACATTAATATACCATTTTTGAAATTCTATTCTAGAGATCGTATTTAAATAATTTTCTTCGGTAATTCCTAAAGCTTCATTTGTTATTTCTTTATTTAATTCTTCTAATACTTTAGTTTGTTCTTCCTTTTGTTCTAGCATCATAATTCTTATATTTAATTTTGTATTTTGTATTTGTAGATTTTTATATCTTTTTTGATAAGTTTCATTTCTTCCTTTAAATCTTGAGTTGTTACTATATATTCTTTATGAGAAAACCTATTAATAACATGTTTTAAATTATATGGTTCTATCTCTTTAGTCTTCTTTTCATTTATTATTAAATCTTTTAGTTTATTTAAATATTCTCTTTGTATTTCAGGGTTTTCTATTTTCTCTAATATTTCAATTAAATTTTCCTTGTCTTAGGTAATTACATTTACTTGTTTGTATACACAAGAACAAATATTGGTATCTGCTTCAAATTGTTCCCTACTTTCCGAGGAATTATCATGAATTGGATCAATAATAATTCTTCACTACTTGTGCTTTCTAGATCATCATAATTACTAGAGTTTAATAATTGTATCATTTGATTTTTCATTTCCTCGTCAATTTCTAGTTCCTGAATTTTCTATTTCATCTTACAATTATTTTTATAATGTCCTACTTGTCCACATTTATAATAGGTAGGGGTTTACTTTTGTCTATTATTTTTGAATTTATTAAATCCTTTCTTGTAATATTTTTTCTAATAACTTTTAATAGGTTTTTCCTAATATTTAGGAGTTTTATACTTTTTTCTTATTTGTTTTCTCTATTTTTTATGTCTTCTTGATGGTGGCATAGTTGTTTCATATCCATATTGAGCACAAAATGATCCTAGTTCTTTTCTACTTTGATTAAGTTCATTTTTAATTTTAGCCTTTAGTTTTAAATTAGTTCATAATGCTAATCCTTCATTGTTTATATGTGCTATAATTTTGCCATAGGTTAGAAATGTATAAGGAACGATTCCATTATAAATGTTCTTTATTCTATTTTTTTACATTTTCTGCAAATAGTTTTGGTAATCCTGAAATAATTTTTTCTTTCCAAAATGAATGATTACAATCTTTTTTTAAGAATATTTTTTTTAAAAATATATCTTTATACCATCTAAAATCTTGAAGTTTTGGACAAGTTAAATTGACTAATATTTCTGTTGTTTTTTCTTGGAATTGACTAGGTTCTTCTACAAAATGCTTTAATTGACTAGGTTCTTTCAGGCTATAGCAGCCATTATCATATTTTCTAACATATTTATAATATTATGTTCACTTTGCCCATCTAGGTTCCATTTTATAATGCTTTGACCATCATAATTAGATTGAGTTCTAGTGTTTAATTCTTCTGATTGTATATCAGGAAAGGTTGGTCTAGGATAAAGGTGCTTAACTTTATGGTTTTGATAATTTCTACTTCTAAGTTTGTTAATTTTCAATTCCTGAAATTGTTATGAAATATCTTTTATATCATTTTCTTCAATTTCTTCCATTAAAACCGTAACTTGATCTTTAGGCTTCATATTTATTTTATCTAATTTTTTATTTATTATTTCTAAGTATTCGTCTTCCTTTTTGAATTTAAAATTCATTATTTGGGAGTTAGACATTTCAATTGGTTTGAATAATGGTTAAGTGAGAACTTTTGTTTTTTGTTGCTTTGTACTAGTCTCTACTCCTACTATTACTTTTTAATTGAATAGAAGAAGGAAGGTTTCCTCTACTATTGTTAATTGTTGTGCTAAAGTATTTAACATTATATTTGTATAATTATTTTGTGATTGGATATTTTTAATATCTCTCAAGTTTATTTCTCTATTTTCTTCAGGAATATTTTTTAATAGAGAGGCTGAAATAGTGTTATTATGATGTTTTATATGTATTTCTTCTAATGAGGGATATACAGATTCTATCTTTGTATCCATAGCTGTTTTCCATGTTTATTTTATTGATTTTATTACATTAATATTTCTTATATCAAGTAAATCTGATTGTTTATGAAACCAGGTAAAAAATGAAATATGAGTTTCTAACTCTTCTATATCTCTATAAAATCTTTCTTGTATATAATATTTTTCTTCTTTAGTATATGCTTTAAAGAATTGAGTTCTTAATTCTATTTTTAGGGATCATAGAATTCTTTTCATAATCTTTCTTTATCTATTTTATAACTATTTTTTAATCATATTTAGTTGATTCGAATACCTCATATCACTATGCGTAGGTGATGGCGATCTTACAATCTCTTGTTCACATGTTTGAAAACTACTTTGATGAGTATTTTGATAGTATGGTCTAGGAATATTTCTATTGAAATCAACACCTCTTAATATCTTGGATTCCCGTAGGTGGATGATTAATTACAAGTTGGGTTTGATTGTTTATTATTGTTTGATCATTTCAGATTGAATTTCTAACTGTAAATTCATCGTTATTGAGCTTGTTTTATGTTCTTCATTTTCTCTCTTTCCGCTGCAATCTTCTTCTCTTTTCCTTCCATGATTCTCCTTGTTTTTGTGTTCAATCGATTGAGTTTTGTTAGGTAACTCGAGCTACGTCCAATCCGCAAAGCTCATATATTCCAACTCATTAAAAGGAGCTCGGATTGTATTAGCCGTTAAGCTCACTAACGACATACCGTTAGTAGCCGAGCATTGTGTATAATTGAAGAGCCAAAGCTAACGACATGCCATTAAGCAGACTAATGGCATACCATTAGCTACGACAAAGACATATGAAAATGCACATTTTTAGAGTCTTTTAAGCTTATTTTTGTGTAATAGTTTTTGCTATTTTGTAACTTAGTATAAATAGGTCTTCCTTCTTCATTTGTACCTTAGTCTATCTTTTGTTGAAATCAAGTTGAGTGCTTTACTATCCTTATTCCATCTTAGGCTCTCTTGGTGCTTGCCTCCTTGGATCGGAAATCCTAAGGCTTGAGTCAAGTAAAAGCATTATAATTTTCCACCTTATTTTAGTGTCAAATTTGTGTTGCACACTTGTATGATTTCCAACATCAAAAGGCCAAACAAGAACCTTGGATTTCATCCAAGTTTTCTGTAGTTCGTTGCTACTTCTTTTTGTGTTTGTTGAGAGATTAAGAGCATTCTACCCATGTGTTCAAGCTCTACAACAAGTGAGCTTCAAGCAATCAATCATCATTATTCAAGTTACCACCTCAACCTCCCTTCCGCATTCTCTTACTGGTATTTATCATTCTTCTCTTGATGTATCTTTGTTTGTGCGTGTCTTCTACTACATCCTCCTTTACGGGTATTTATCATTCTCTTAGAAGTTGTCAGTTTGTGGGACTGCCGGAGCCCAATTACCAAGATGTCCGGATGGGAAGCCTGGTATATGAGATGGTGACGAATCTAACGGATAGAGCAGACTTTAGGAAGTTACCATTCAGCACTCAGTTCGGCCATCTTCGGAGCAGCCCATAAACTTCCCTTGCTTAGGCGCAATACTTATTTGAGACGACTACTGAGAGGACAGACAAGCATAATGCCATCATCAAGAAGTTATATCCTGATAACAAGGTTGCTCAGGAAAACCTTCAATGAGTCTTAGAGCTTCAAGAGAAAACACATAGCGCCTTTGACGAGAGCCAGACTAAGTTGGCTGAAGCCCAACGGGAAAAGGAAGACCTAACGGGCTCAGTCGATCAGTTGAGGTAGGAAAAGGAAGAACTGGCAGCTACTGTCGAGAGGCTGATGCAGGAACTTGCCGCGCAAAAAGAGTCAGCTATTATACAAGGTCGGAGCAAATAAGTCAATGGCGAAATAGGACAATGGATGTTGTGATTGACGGTTTTATGGACTTTTATGGCTATAAAAACTTCACTCCACATCTTATTACTCCATACATCGATTGACGAGTTCAAGCGTTAAGGGAGAAAGATTTTACTGCGTCTGATTTTGAGGTGGAAGATGATGCAGAATACGAAGATCTTCCTCAGTTAGAAGACCCTCTTGAGCCAGAAGATCTTCCAGCTAAACCTCCGTCTCCTCCTCATGAATGGTAGTTTAGGATTTGTAGTTTTGTACTTGATTTTGTAGATGTCGTATGGCTATTTCTGTTAATAAACTTCTCTTTTCAAAGGTTTAATGTCTTGAAAATTTCACAAGTGTTTGGAATTTCTTTCCGTTTGAATTTCCTGTAACATTAATCATGATAACATGCTTGATTGAGCTTAATTATAATGATTTTTACCACCTGTTCTCATGCAATTTCGAATGGTATGCTATTGATTTCTGGTTGAATCATTCGATTATTGTAGGAAATAACTTTTGGAGAGGAGAAGAGCAAAAAGGAGGAATTGTGCATGATTTTGGGTATTTTTTGGAGCAATCGGATTCCTGGCGGTCACTCTGGACCAAGACAGTGAAGTCATCTCTCTTGGTCAAGACAACCTTTTCTTGACCAACCTCTCACCTGGAGAAATCTTCGGAGCGGACAATAATTAAGGTGCTGGCAGATGATTTTTCTGCCCTAACGATTGGAGCGTTAATCACAGGCTGATTGAAGATGTGCCTCGCTGTTTGATTTGATACGATTCTTTTGTGAGGATGAGAGTATCTCAAATACAATTCAAATTTGATTAGGATTTGATTTTCCTTTAATTCCGCATCTAGCTATTTTCTAGGTAGAATAAATACCCCCCTTAAGGTTTTGGAGAGGGGATCAGCCGCTCCCAATTTGAAACTCTCTCTCTAGTTTTATCTTCATTTTCATATACACTTGCCCCTTCGGCAACGAAGGATTTTTATTATCTTAATACATTGTTATTTTGTATTTTTTTTAAATTATTAGTATGAATAGCTAATTTCGTCCTTCTTCGTAGAGGCGTTTGAAGCATGAGCATGAGTATGCATGAGACCTGATCAACCTAGGATTGAGTAGATAACGCAACAGGATTGAGTATGTAAAGATTTTAGTACTTTAAATCTGCATTTAATTGATTCTGCACTTAATCTTAACGTGTTTTCTATTTGATTTTAGACCTGATCAACCTAGGATTGAGTAGATAACACAACAGTCATTCTCTTTAGCCATGGATTATTGACCAAGGAGATTGAAGTAGACGCCTACGCCCTCGCGGTGGGACCGCAAAAAGGTAGGGGAAAAGGTTAATCAGATCCAGTCCTGATTGACGCCTGAGGATACTAGTCTGGAGTTGTCTTCCCCTAGTCATTTATCTGCCAACTCAGTAAACCCTTTAACCAACAAGGTGCTAGTTGGTAAGGCATCATCTCTAAGCGTACTTGAGGTGGTGTTGATATAGGAGGAAAGCAGGGGTCATAAACGTACCTTAATCCTGTAGCAACTCTGTAGATTGAAGATCAGTACCTTTGCGTCCATGATCGCAACTCATGTCTCATAGCTCGCCATCCTCTACTAGGAATCCCTCTCATATTTGATTTCCATCTCTGAATTTGCTGCCTTGACCAAGATCACTATTCTTGGCCAAGACCGTTTTATTGATTTAATTACTTCCTGGTTTTAGTTTTAATTTCAAACCCCAACTTTTCACTTAAGTATTAACACTAGTCTTTGCAAGCACACACAAGCATCACACCATAACTTCTTGTGGATCGATCTTCTTACTACTATCTGCAATCTATTTATTCCTAGTGGCAAGTTGTAATTTATATTTATTTTTGGTGGATTCGACACCCGACCAATGCTATCGACATGACTTTCAATTGCAAGATAATAGTAATACTCCAAAAAAAATGAAAAAATAAAAAGAACATGGCTTCAGCATATTACCATTTTTCGTTTGATTGGGCATAGTTACTGGATGATTTTCGTATCACTTTGCATAATGCATCTGGGAAGAGATCAGTTCTTTTTTTTTATAGCTTTCGGGTAGGTTTCTGGGAAGCTTTTATATTTCATTTGCATCCATTTGCATAGCCTGCAAGAAACAGAATAACAAGTATCTCCCTTCCCGTTAACGGTAATAGTCCAAAAACTGAAGGAGACTAAGTCCTTGCTAATTGCTTTCCTGTTTGATTTCCTGAAAATGTTAGGAATAATAGGGGAAAGTCTTTTGTAATCCGTTTGATTACCTATAACAGTATAGCTTTAGATTTCTTTGATCTTTTTTAGCCATGCTACCATATGATTCAGTAGGACCATTATAGGCTTGAAAAGCTTTGATGTTGTCCCCTAAACCGTACCACCTTGTGTCCACGATAGGACCAGAATAGGCTTAGGAGGTTTTCTTATTGTTGAGATCCGCTACCATTCACACGTCTATTGGAAAGACGCCGATGGATTATGGCAGATTGATTGTCGGAATCCGCTACTACTCACACGTACTTATCGCATGTTTTTATTGTACATTTTTGCCTCTTATTTCAGCCTTTTCGAGGGCAAGATACTTCTGATTTGCCCTTTTTCCCATCTTTTTGCAGATCAGTGCCTAAAGGGAGAAAAGAGGGAAAACGAGCATTTTTGGAAGGATTTCTGGAAGTTTTGAAGATCGAGGCCTAGAAGAGCAGAATGTCATCGAGCCCGCGATGCTAACCAGACCAGTGAGTTGTCTTGTGCCCTCAACACATCTGTATCAGATCAAAGATCAAAGAGCCAAGCAAAGGAACCTCCAAGGACTCGCAAGGAATCCCAAGCGTTTCTAGAAGGTGTCTGACGCTTCCAGAAGATTCCAGAATATCCTCTGCCAAGGGCGTATCCCCCCTATATGCTAGCACCCTCCCAAGTGTTGACACCCTCTTTCCTTTAGTTGTATTTTGTCCCCTAGCTAGTTTTTAGTCTATATAAGCTTAGCTTTAGGGTTTTTGTAAGGAGGCTGACCTAGGACAAAAAAAACATCACTCTTTCTTTTACCCTCCTAATTTCTAGGGATCTTATTCTCTTGATATTTGGAGCAGCCGCTAGTTTTGTAAAGGAGGAAGCTTTTCTCCTTTGATTTATTAAATCATCTATCGGTTTCTTCGAATCTCTTTCTTTACTTTTTATTGCATGCTTATTATTTACTGTTCATATTTTGTTATGAGTAGCTAAATCTCATTATCTTAGTAAAGGGTATTTCAAGGGTTGTAAGGTTCGGTTAGGAGGCCTAATGCATGCTTAATATATTCTCTTGTCATATTCAATTGCTTATCGTTTTAATCCTACGCTCATTTAGAACTGTTAAGGGCGTGATCAACTGTTAACATTTCTGCATGAGTAATGTCATTCTCTTGGTTATAACTGACGTGAATCCTTGAGATAGACTAGACACCTAGTGGAGAAATCGCGAGAGGTCTTTCATCTAGGGGTAAATGATTATTTAGGTTACGTGATGCGAGCTTGACAAACTGAGATGTCACGCCCTAGATCTGTCTTGCCTCCACTTCATGGGCGTTTTGAGTAGTGCCTCCCCGCATTCGTGCCTAGGAGGACGGCGAAATGTGAAGGCCACCTCATATGTGGAAACGGGGGGTGGCTTCTACCTACGAAGGTGAGTAGGGAGCCTACGTGGAATCATGGCTCCTATAGCAGGTCTGTGCTTGAGTTTGGAATATTTTTGTACCCATGATTAACTGACCTATAATGCAAACCCGAGAACACCTTTTGCTAAGATCTTTTCCCATCGTATTAATATCTCTTTTACTGCTTTCGTTGTTTTCGTGCCCTCGAATTGCTTTGATTGTCTTGCCCTCGATTGTGATTTACTTTTATGCCCCGGAAGACTGATTTAATTATTTGTCTTGTTAACTCCCTAAGCTGCGTTGATTAATTCGTTAATCAACATAAACGCCCCCGTGTTACTTGTTTGTATCATGCCGCATATTTTCCTTGTCATACATCTTTACCAACATATTTCTCCTTCAATCTCTGTGGTTCGACCCTGTCTTGCCCTTTACACATTTATTTGTGCATTTAGGCGTCAGGCAAATATTAAGTACATTTGAGTGACGATCAAATTTTGGCGCCGCTACCGGGGATTGAACGGTACTAATTTTGTTTCTATTTTTGTATGACTAGGAGATCTGTACCGAATTTACTCCCTCTAGATCTCGAATTGACCAGAACGGAAAGAGGACTTCGAAGGCAAGCCAAAGGTTCATCTACTCAATGTAGAGTAATTCAACATCCTGCCCTCTACGGACATCCTTCCAATCTGGCCGACCATGACCGTCAGTTTTTCCTAGACATAGCTTATCTCCATCGTGACCTCGAAAATCCAGTAGCCATCCATTTTGATTTTCCAGCAATGGTAGACCAATGTTCGTCATGAAGACCCGCCACCACCTCCTCCTCCGAATCAACAAACCATCGACCACTTCAATGCAACCACTAACATGTCTACTAGTTGCATCGACTGGCCTAACGTCCCTCATGACTGGACCCTGAAGTCAGCCGTGCTGCATCACCTCCCAACCTTTCGAGGGGTTGCCAAGGAAAATGCCCTCCGCCACCTTCAACAACTCCACTCTATCTGCGGGGCCATGAAACCTCCTAACGTCAGCATCGAGCAAGCGAAGCTGCGAGCCTTCCAGTGGTCTCTTAAGGACGATGCCCTCGACTGGTATTATGACCTCCCCTCCTTGATCTATTCGTTCTTGGGCAGAGATGTCAAAAATCTTCACCGAGAAGTATTATCCGACCTCGATTGCCAACACCATGCGCAAGCAATTTGTCTCCATAGTCCAGAAGAAGGAAGAGGATCTAGCCTAGTATTACAAGAGGTTCAAGAAGATGCAATCTTCGTGCCCATCCCACAACCTTATGGAGCATGCCCTTGTCCAGTATTTTTGCGAAGGCCTTAAGGCCCATGATAGAGCCCTCCTCAACGCTGCTGCCAACGGCTCTCTAACTGCTCTCACTCCAGCTGCTGCCAAGGAAACCATAGAGCTCATGGCCAAGAATGCCTCGTCTGATGCCGCTAACAGTGGAGGTCAAGATGCCCAAGTGGTTGTCATGCAGAATCAGCTATCTTCCCTCACGGGGATGTTTCAGAACTTTATGGCAGGGCAATCCACGCCTGTCAAGGCCTGCCAAATTTGTAATTTTGTGGATCACCCCACTGATGCATGCCCCCATATCCCGGACGAAATCCAAGTCAATACTGCTGGCCAGTATGTCCAAGCTCCTTAAGGTCAAAACTACAATCAAGGCTGGAAACAGCAAAATCCAGGATGGGTTGCAAGCCCTCAGTCGTCGGGACCTAGCCATCAACAAAACCAACAAAATCCATATGGAAATCATCCAACTCCACCGAACATGCAAAACTTTAGGCCCCGACCGACGTATAATGAGTATCAACGCCAGCCTCCTCAGGATCAGACTTTCGTCGTGCCCCCGAATATAGAGATACTTCGCAACCCCGAACAGCAGAAGGAAAAAAGTAGAAAGTCAAATCTTCTCGAGCCCTAGACCACTCAAAAGAATTCAAGCCCCCAGAAAAGTTCAAGTGTGGGGAAGCTGAAGAAGTCACCATCGAGGCTGGAAGTAGATTTAGGGCAAGCGCCGAGTGAAAAATCAAAAGTTTCATGCCCCGGAAGAATCAAGAAGTTTGTAATTGGTTCGTGCTCCCTCTTCTCTTCTATAAAAAAAAAAAAAAAGGAGGGGGACAAAACGCGAACAAAAGAGTATCCGCATCCAAGGCCTCAACAAGAAAGGAGATTCCTGCCCTCGAAGAAGATGACCTCCGTCTAGCCCTTGAATCACCATCGTACCCTCGATAGAAGCTGCCTTGCCACTTTACCTTCTTTCCAAGCTAAGGAATCCATCCAGGTTCCTCCTGGTTCTTTCTTCTCTCTTCATCCCTCACTTTTGTTCCTTTTCTAAATCTCCCCTCTACATTTCTAGCTCGCTTTATCGCCCTTTTCTTTCTTTTTGCTGATGCGTTGTCTTTTTTGATTGATGATTGCCCGTGCATGTGTTCTACAGTACTCGAATTGATGTGCAAGTTTGACTTTGTGCTGAGTTATGTGCATTTAGTTTGAGCGATAAACACTTTGCCTTGCTTGCGAGAGTGAGTGTAAACACGTATCTGGTTGAGGGCTTGATTTGGGAAATTTTGATCTTAGGGGTCATTATCCCTCTGGTTTGATGCAGGTGCCTTCTAGGTGAGAGTGAGTCTGTGCGAAGTCTAGCTTGGTGCCGGTTTGTATTTGTGTGTCTGTCCCTAGGGGTGATTTTTATTTTAGTGAATGCTCGAGGGCGAGAATCGAGGTAGTGTGGGGATATTTGATCGCATATTTTTATTGTAGGTTTTTCCCCCTTATTTCAGCCTTTTCGACGGCAAGATACTTCTGATTTGCCCTTTTTCCCTTCTTTTTGTAGATCAGTGCCTAAAGGGAGAAAAAAGTGATAACGAGCATTTTTGGAAGGATATCTAGAAGTTTTGAAGATCGAGGCCTAGAAGAGCAGAATGTCATCGAGCCCGCAACGCTAACCAGACCAGTGAGCTGTCTTGTGCCCTCGACACATCTGTAGCAGATCAAAGATCAAAGAGCCAAGCAAAGGAACCTCCAAGGACTCGCAAGGAATCCCAAGCATTTCTAGAAGGTGTCTGACGCTTCCAGAAGATTCCAGAATATCTTCTACCAAGGGCGTATCCCCCCTGTATGCTGGCACCCTCCCAAGCGCTGACACCCTCTCTCCTTTAGCTGTATTTTGTCCCCTAGCTAGTTTTAAGTCTATATAAGCTTAGCTTTAGGGTTTTTGTAAGGAGGCTGACCTAGGACAAAAAAAGCATCACTCTTTCTTTTACCCTAATTTCTAGAGATCTTATTCTCTTGATATTTGGAGCAGCCGCTAGTCTTGTAAAGGAGGAAGCTTTTCTCCTTTGATTTATTAAATCATCTATCGGTTTCTTCTAATCTCTTTCTTTATTTTTTATTGCATGCTTATTATTTATTGTTCATATTTTGTTATGAGTAGCTAAATTCCATTCTCTTAGTAAAGGGTGTTTCAAGGGTTGTAAGGTTCGGTTAGGAGGCCTAATGCATGCTTAATATATTCTCTTGTCATATTCAATTGCTTATCATTTTAATCCTACGCTCATTTAGAACTGTTAAGGGCGTGATCAACTGTTAACATTTCTGCATGAGTAATGTCATTCTCTTGGCTATAACTGACGTGAATCCTTGAGATAGAGTAGACACCTAGTGGAGACATCGCGAGAGGTCTTTCGTCTAGGGGTAAATGACTGTTTAGGTTATATGATGCGAGCTTGACAAACTGAGATGTCACGCCCTAGATCTGTCTTGCCTCCACTTCATGGGAATTTTGAGTAGTGCCTCCCCGCATTCGTGTTTGGGAGGACGGTGAAACATCAAGGCCACCTCATATATGGAAACGGGGGGTGGCTTCTACCTACGAAGGTGAGTAGGGAGCCTACGTGGAAACATGGCTCCCATAGCAGGTCTGTGCTTGAGTTTGGAATATTTTTGTGCCCATGATTAACTGACCTAGAATGCAAACCGAGAACACCTTTTGCTAAGATCTCTTCCCGTCGTATTAATATCTCTTTTACTACTTTCGTTGTTTTCGTGCCCCCGAATTGCTTTGATTGTCTTGCCCTCGATTGTGTTTTACTTTTATACCCCAGAAGACTGTTTTAATTATTTATCTCGTTAACTCCCTAAGCTGCGTTGATTAATTCGTTAATCAACATAAACCCCCTCCCCCCGTGTTACTTGTTTGTACCCTGCCGTATATTTTCCCTGTCATACATCTTTACTAATATATTTCTCCTTCAATCTCTGTGGTTCGACCCTGTCTTGCCCTTTACACATTTATTGGTGCATTTAGGCATCAGGAAAATATTAAGTACATTTGAATGACGATCATGTACGCCTATGGATTATGGAAGGTTGGCCTGCTACCATTCACACGTATGCCGGTAGATGATGGCGGGATAATGATTGTTTGTATCTGCTACTATTCACACGTACGCTGATGGACTATGGCGGGTTGGCCCGCTACCATTCACATGTATGCCGGTAGATGATGGTGGGATACCTTGAAGAGTGACGTTTGTTTTCTCTTTTTCTTTTTGAAATCTGAATTTCTATAAAATTCATATAGAAATACAAATGAAAAATAACTATGCAATTTAATGCTGTTAGAGTATATAACAAATTCGGTGGGCACAAAATATTTCCATGTTGATAGAAAAATATAGTTATCAAGCTTGTTACATGGTATATATCATGTGGAAATATTACCGGTAGATGTCATATTGATTACAGTTCGTCCGATAGATTTAGTCGATCACCGGATATTCATCCATTTTGGCGTAGTTGTGAGCCATAATTTGTCGAAGATCCAAGGTTTAAGGCGGTTCCGCTAACAGTGTGTCTTCTAGTTTATCGTAACCGTAATTTCTTTTTAGAGTTTCTACCTCCAAACTGACATTAACATCTAGCATCGTAGCCATCTACAAATTGTTTCACAGATATGGGTAAAGAGTATCAATTGTTTTTTAGTAAATTTTAATTGTTGTTTTTAATTATTTTTAATTTTATTTTTTTAATGAAAAGATATGTGTTGTTTTTTTTCTATTAAGTTTTTTTAGGACAAAAAAGTTATTATAATTCATTTGTTTGATGTAACCTGCAATAGTAGGTCAAACAATAAGTTTCTGTTAGACTTAACAGTTAAAATTTAACATAAGGGGCAATTTGCGCGCAAAATATAGTTCGGGTGAGGTGAATTGGACGTTTTTGAGTTAAGGGAAGGTTTCACTAGATGTATGTTTCTTTTCCCTTACTTTGTAGCAACGACACAACGACTATCACGACTGACACGTACTACGATATGACCTCTCCTTCTGTAATTGTTGTTCGATCTCTACGCTTCCAACCACCACCATCATCTCAATGTCAGCATACCATCCACCATCCTCAACCTATCCCTTTTTTTGCCTTACCCATCCTAAACCTATTTTCTTTTTCATCTTAACTCTACTCTCTTCTCAAATAATCACAAAAATCTCCACCGTCATTAGTGCCTAGAGCTTGTGACTTCAAGGACGTAAGCACTAGCATAATCGGTGGCAACGCCGCACTTGGTAAGCACAATTCTTGCTTCAACAAGCTTTCCTTAACCATTTTTGGGCTCTTCACTAAATTAAAATCCTTTATTTTTGTTTCCAGGTCATTCGCAGGTGGTTTCATTCAAATAGGAAAAGGATTCTCTCGATACATTAACCACACTTCTCACCTTGGTTTTCAATCTGCAAATTCCTTCTTCCTCCTTTATTATTATCTACTTTGTTTTGTTTTGGCATTACAGTATTTGCTTGATTTCACTTCTTTTATTGTCATGCCACATTTGGTTTCTCTTTTATGGAAAAAATAAGGTTTGCGTCCTGGAATCGGGGTGAGGGCAATTCTGTAAATGAGCGTGCTGATGTGGATGATGTCCTAGCTCCTATGTCACCTGCAAAGCACCGGAGGGGGTCTCCGGTGTAGAATCTCCGACGATCAAGTTAGTATCGGGGAGATTGTCAATAGCGGGAGAGTTACCTAGGATAGTTACCGGGTTTGAAGTGGGAGCGTTTGTAATATTTGTGTGTATGTGCGTGTCCGTTCTCTTCTTTAAGAGTGAGGGGAGTATTTATACCCCTTCTATGCCCGATTTCCTAGGCCAAGTGTGGTCGCCCAGCTTGGGTACTTGGGACTGGGAGCCAGAGCATTTATTGCCCTAGGCGGTGCATTAAATGCCATCCCCTCCGCCATTAATGCCATCCCATCCGTCGAAGACATTCTGCGTCCACCATAAATGCTCTAGCGTTCGCCATAAATGCCATCACCTCTGCATTAAATGCTGCCTAGGAGGTGATGATTGTCCTCGATCCACGCGTGCCACTAGGAGTGGACTAGATAATGGTTACTGATATCCTTCCTGTTATACACTACCGGTCGGTATGTCACCATTAATAGATACGGTACTGGCTACCGTGAGACCCGTTGGCTATCGGTTCCAATAATTATGTTGTCGTTAGGTAGATACAATATGGGCTACCGATAGACCCCCGTTGGCTATCGGTCCCGGTAATTACCCCCTCCTAGGGACTCTATCGGTGGCTTACAGAGTCAGTCCATGTGGCTTTAAGCAGTCGGCGCAAAGTCAACGGACCCGCGGAATGACTGAAATGCCCTTGGTGTTTCTTCATGTATTATCAGAAGCCCAACCGAAAATGAGCCCGAGTGTTTACCAAGGACTTTTGGTATTTTTCTGAATGTCGTGAGGATGTCGAGGACCTCCGTTGTCTTCCTTGGAAGCTGTTACTAACGATGCGCTTAATGCCTTAAAACTCCTCATAAATACGAAGTGTGGCTCGATGATTGCGCTCCGTATATGATGATCTACGTGGCCTCTTCTCCTCCTTTCAATTGTAAAGTAGCTGTTAGGAGTTTGTATTGTACACCGCTTCGATTTCCATGAAAAGTTGCGGCCTCGCGAATATGAAGAGTTTGTGCCACAAGTGCGCGTGAGAGAAATAAATGTTGCCAAGTGTTGAGTCCCTATTGGGCGCTAGCCACATGGCACCTCCCGATAGGTCATTCACACGGTAGCGAAAAGATGCGAAATGTAAATTGGATTTTCTCTTTCTTCAGCTTCTATCATTCTCTTTCACCATCTGCCTAAAATCTCTCTCGCTCGGCTTGTATTCTCTCTGCTCTTGGGATTCCAATTTTTGATCAGATTTCGGCCGCCATCGTAATCAAGTGTTCGTCTTCGCCATGATATATTTACCAGTACCACTCTCTTCTTCTTCTTGATTTGTGTTAGTCAGTTCTTCCCTGAATCACAACCATGTATCGTGCCCGTCCATAAATCAGACCTAAAAGTCAGGTCGAAAGAGAGATTGAAAGGATTCCTTTTATAATCACCGATGTAGGGCAGTTGTGGTTGGAAGTAAGAAATTTTGGGGCTTCTTTTCCTAATCAATATACCCTCTTCTTATCCGGTAGGGATGTTAGGCTAAACACCACATTTAGGGGAGCCCGAAGGGTGTTGTACACTAAAATATTCCAGTATGATTTTTCCCTTCCCTTTCGCTCTATGGTTAGCAGTATGTTGAATCGCTACGAATTGAACCCTGCACAAATAATTCCTAGTTCTTGTTCAGGCATATATGTCTTTATTAAAATCTATGAATTGAATCGTATCCTTTCCCCTTTCATTGCCTTATTTTGAATTTTCTTTCCACTATATTACCGGGGTGGCCTAATCACCATTTCCCCTTGCTAGGATAACGAATCCGCCCTGACTTTCCTACGGAACTTTCAAAGGTTTGAGACTTCAGTATCCGGAGGGCGCTCGGAATTCAATCGGGTGATCACCCACAGGGATTGGGTGAAGCCCACTAGATACCCGAGAGCATTGCAAACCCACGTAGATAGGTTGTTAGCTATCGACATACCTTTTCACACAAGGGATCTGGCTACCGATAGCAAGCTATCCGACTGCCAGATTGGTGAGTTTCTGTCTTTTCTCTTCAATTTTAGAAGCTTTCCAACTCTAACTCTATCCCACTTTCGCAGGAGTTGCACCCGAGTGGTTACCAGAAACTCTACTCAGAAGAACTAGGAGAACAAAAAAGTCTCCTCCTCGAGGAAGAATCCTTCCGGGTAGGACAAGAGGAACTGTTGGGGCATTTTCTTCCCTGGTTGTGGTTGCACCTGCTAGTCGTTCCTCCTCATCTACTCCCGTCTTTACCGAGATATTGAACGCTGCCCTTGAGTGAGAATTAGGATTGACGGTTGTGGTGGCTGACTCTCCATCTCCTCTGGCCGAAGGTTGTCTTCCGGGAGGTTCCGATAGAGTTACTTCTAGGCCGTCTTCTTTTTCTGAAGAGATAGACCAGACAGAATTCTTGCGGCTATCTTCAAAGAGAGTAAACAAACAAAAAAGAGTAAATGAAGAAGTCGTAGCAGCTGGAGCACGAGTTCTTCCTCTTATCACCCTGATGGGTGTACCTAACTTTCCAAATTTATCGAAGAATTTAGAAGAGTCCAAGCTAGTTCTCGAACCAATTCCATCCATTATCCCACCAGTGATGACCGTTTCTATCCCGGAGGCTTTCTATCGGCTATCTCCTCCAATTGCTACATAAACTCCGGATGAGTCCGTCGTGCCTAAAGAAGGGTCGAGTTCTCCTCAGCGGCAGTTGGCTCCTCTTGTGTCAGCACATGAAGATAGGCATGGCTCCTCTCAGCCATCGATTTCCCCGGTACCAATGCACTTTGTTCCTAGTCCGACACTTCCTGACCTCCTCTTCTCCAACAATTGAGTTTGGGGTCCTTCTTGTAACGTTGTTGCCAATCTCTCGACTCCGGATGGCATGGTCACCCACCAAGTGGACTTATGGAATCTGGGTACCTTGGTTATGAAATCTTTAGGGTTACCAGAGCCTAGTGCCCATCATGTTATTATGGCCTCTATGATGGGGGAGATGATGTGCATTCCTACCGATAGGGAATGTTTCCGGCAGATGCCCCTTAGTGCTCAAATCGACCAAGTCTACGGTAAGCTCTTCTCCACTTTCAGCTAGCTTCGATATATGTCGGAGTCTATTGACGCCAAGCTCGAGGAGGTGAATCATGATCTAGAGAAGAGAAATGTGCTTCTTATTGAATCTGACAGGTTGCCAAACTCCAAGAGCAAACCCAAACATTATTGGATGACTGTTGGGTGGAGCTGATAGTGGCATGGAAGTGGAGGGATACTCGTAAGGCCAAGGTAGATGAGCTTGAGGCAGAGATGGCTGCTGAGAAAGAAAGGTCTTCCGCCCTTCGTCAAGAGCTGGTCGCGGAAAAGGAGATGTTTTCCGTTCTCCTCCAGAAAATTTCTAATAAGAAAGCAGAGTTAGAAGCAATTCCCGATAAGATAGACTATTGGAGGAAAAATATGATGGGTGTCGTCGTGGACGGGTATCTGGATTATTACGGTTATGCCAACTTCTGTTCGGTCAAAATCTCGCCTTACGTTAAGAAGAGTAAATTTGGAGTCCTGTCTTCTAACGACGAGGAACCAGATGGAGATGATGAATATGAGGATCTTCCTCCGTCAGATGATCCTTTAGAGCCGAAGGTTCTCCTTTCCAGCCTCATCCCCCTCCGAAAATATAGTTTAGGTTTACATATTGTGAAATTTTCATTCTTTGTAGATTTCGTATGACAATTTTGTCAATGAACGAGCCTGAGTAATTATCGAGGGCTTTCAGTGATCTTCTGGGAGCGGAAGTTACCAAGGGGTTGTTACCAAGGGGTTGTTACCAAGTCTCGTTGCTCTTCCGGGAGACTGTTCATTGACCAATGGCGCATTAATTGCTTTAGAATAATGCCATTAATGCTCTGTGAGATAACGGTTGTCACTGACATGCGTGAGTCTATGTCCGTTGAAGTTAAAGTGATTGTTGGAAATTAGTAGGATAAGCCGCTTCGAATACCACGAAAAGTTACGGTTGTGGACACGAGGAGTTTGCACGTCCGCAGACGCGTGCTCAAATAATATTGTGTTCTCTATGCTCTAGCCATGTTTAGCTTTTAGCTTGCGCTCCGACCATGCTTCACGGTGCCCCTCGGATCAAACCTAGGGGTCACGGTGAACAGGAAATAGAGAAAACTCAGCTACTTGCCAGCATTCCGGCTATGCTTCACGGCGATCCTCAAATCAAACCCAGGGGTCACGGTGAACGAGAAATAGAGAACATCCCTTTCTGTAGGGTGAGTCCCCTCTTGATGGGTGGGATGCATGTTAGGAGAGAAGGTAGTCTGGTCCGTGTTTGCATACCGGTAACCTCATATACAAGCCTCTAGTTGACGGAGATTCTATCCTGACTGACAGGCCTCCCTCCATACGTCCATACTCATTGCTCTCTCTGTTCAAATCCTTCTAGTGACATCAGTTCTTGCAATAAACCCGCTTTGTTGCTCCCCATTTTATGCTGACTCTAACGGGAAGTGAAATAAAAGAGAGACTTTTTCGATTGCTCATGAAGATTTCTGACTTTTCTAACTACTCATGACTACTTTTCTTTTATTTTTGTTTGTAGATGTCGTATGGCGATTTGTCAATGAATTCTTTCCCATTTAAGTCTTTTGCACCGTTAGTCACGATAACATGCCAATAGAATGGTTCTTAACTGTTCACGGTTAGCGTTAGATGTCTTAACTATTACCGACATGTGATATCAATGTATACTCCAACGAAAAAGAAACAAGAAAACTAACCAAGTGCCAGCACAAAGGGTTTCTGGTACTCTATTGGATAGATCATAGGAACGTTGTCGGATATACCGCAGGTATGCTGTGGGATAAATCGTAGGTACGCTGTCGGATATACCATAGGTACGCTATCAGACAGATCGTAGGTACGTTGTTGGATATACCGTAGGTACGCTGTCGGACATACCACAAGTATGTTATCGGATATAACGTAGGTATCATTGGCGGATGACTATGTGCGGGCCATTGGCGCATTTAATGCATCAAAATCCGTCATAAATGAAGTTTTGGGTGTGACTATTATCACAAGTCTTGTCTGTTGGATGTGGCACTCTTTTATTTGCTCTCTCTCTAGGACAACTATTGATGACGTCGCCTCATGCACTGTGAAGGAATTTGGGGGAGTCGGTCTGCAGGCACGTGGTACGTCGCTTTGGATTTTGCAAAACCACTTTTTGGATTTGAAAAGTTATGTGTAAGGATGTTTTGCGGACTGAGCCTCGCGTCAGCTTCTCATTGGTCGTATGCCACATGTCACTCCCCGATAAGTGTTCTGACGGTGGCGAGGTAGTGTGACATATAATCTCCATTTTTTCTCTTTCATTTTCATTTTGGCTTCTAAGTCCTACTTGCTCTTTCTCCTCTTGTTTCTACCTCGGCTCTTGCTACTTCCATTTTCCGACCAGCACTCCGACCACCCTTCGTTTCTCATGTTTTCACTATTGGTTCGCTAGGTATTCTTCATAACACTTCCTTTTACTTGCACTGTCCCGTTGTTTCCCATTTTAAACTTCCAATCATGCCTCACGCCACCCCTCTGATAAAACCCAAGGGTCACAGTGAACTGGAAATAGAACAAGCTGCTTCTAGCATAACTAAGTTAGAGGATATCTCAGCAGAATTTGCCTCTTTTAATGCTGAGTTGCCGGAGGGATCTGAGATTAGGGTAGCTACTGGCGACATTAGGTTGAATAAAACCCTTGAAGGGACCCAACGGGTACTATATACAAAAATGTTTGCTTATGATTTTAGGCTCCCATTGCATAGTATGGTATCCAATCTGCTCAGCCATTTCAACCTGAATCTGGCCCAAGTAACCCCCAAGTCTTGGTCCAGAATCTACGCATTTCTGCAAATCTGTAAGGTACACAGTATAGTATCCCCTTCTATTAGGCTATTCATGTATTTTTTCTAATTGTTCTGCCGGAGGAGCGTAGTTAGTATTTTCCCTTGGTGGAAAGAATCCTCAGTTCACCCCTTCCTAAGGAATTTTCAAAAGTACGACTCTTCCGTACATGACTGGAAGGATAGGTTTTTGTGGTGGATCTGTCTTCCATCAGATGGAGATTCGGGTTCAACAAGGTTATTGGGGAGAAAGATTGGGAGAAACCCCACGAGTTGTCGGAAGGAGATAGGCTCTAGTTCCCAAGCTACTTCTCGTAACAAGCCCATTTCACACCCGAAAACTAGCTACCGACACTCCTCTGTTGGAATGTCGAGCCGATAAGGATTCTCATAAATTTTCCTTAGTAGTTTCTTTTCTAACTCTGATGTAACCTTGCTTTTTATAGTTGTACAGGAAGGTTGGTTGCCGGAGGCTCTAAAGAGGAAAAACAAGAAGAGAGATTTGACCCATCGCTCTATCGTCCTTTCGTTAGGCTCCCTAACGTCCTCCTCTACTCGGTCAGGCTATATGGGTATCGACTTCTGTGTCATCGCCTAGCGTAAGGATAAGCGTAAGAGAGGCAATGAAGGTGCTTCTTCGGAGGTGACTCGACCGGTGGTACTGGTTACACCCCCAGCTCCAACAGCCACAAACGAGGTCAATGTCGGGGAGGCTTTGGATTCTGCTACCCTCTCTTCGGACCCTGTTTCTCTAGTCCCTGTAGGCCATGTTGTCGAGATGTCTTCCCCAGCATTGACCTGTTCTATTTTTTGCCCTCCTGTAGGAACGTTGTTGACTGAAGTTTCGTCAAACTTCATTCTCCTGAGTTCTTCGGGGCTTGTGGAACTTCACTTCGTCCCTAAGCCATCTCGCTCCATGCCAGCATACCCCGATGCGGACATCCGGGGTCCCTCCTGTGACTTGACCGTAGATCTTTCTTCCTGGGTCTGTACTTGCGGGTTTTGGGATTGTAGGGTCTACGGTCTTTAGGACTACCAGAGCCTTCAATTGGAGACTCGTGGATGCCGCATCTCCTACCAGAGATGATCAATGTTCCTACCAACAGGGTGACCAGGCGGCGGATGCCTCTTGGAGCTTAAGCCGCCCAGGTACGGAGCGGTGTACTTTCTACTCTTTATCAATTTCAGTGTTTGATGGACAACTGTGCAGATGAGATGAAGAAGGAGAGGGAAGCACGTTTGATTCTTGCCAATAATTTCAGAAGCCATCAATAACATGCTCAAGAGACGCTAAAATTGTGCAAGAATCAGATGGGGAAGGATCTCCAGGAGAAGGACGCAATTATCAGGAGGATTCAGATAGAGTTGTCGGAGGGGAAGGAGAGCTTTCGGAAAAGGGAGATGGAGCTTCTGGAGGAAAATGCCCACCTGCGCAAAAGTATTCTTGACAAAGAAAGGGAACTGGAAAGAGTTCCCTTCAGAATCATAAAATATCAAGAGAAGATTGTCGTTGCGGTGATTGACAGTTTCACTAAGTATTCTTGACGCATCGTTGAGGTGAGGATGCGTTTGATGCCAATAAAATCGCTCCCTTCGTCAACCGTAGGCTTGGCTAGATAGATGAGAAAGACTCCACACCTCCAGGCTCTTCGACTGCTCAGGAATACTTGGTGACTGATGGGGAAGGGGCTCCTTTGGGATAGATTAATTTTTCTCTTGCTTTGCTGTAGGCGTCGTACAACCATTTATTAAGGAACTTTTCCTGAAAAACTTTTAAGTGTTTATTTCTATCCATTTGAATTCCCTGAATGTTAATTATGATAACATGCAAACAACATAATCTTATAATTTCCGTTACATGTTAACCAAAGAACTCACAATTATCTTTAGGTGCTTTAATAACTCGGGAAAAAATTTCAATATAGCAATAGTCCAACGAAAAATGGAAAAGAAAACAACATGTCCCAAGCATGTTATCGTTTCTTGCATCGTTATCGGAAGACTTTCGTGTGCCCTCGCATAATGCATCTGAAGAAAATAGCTCTTCGTTATTTCCGGGTTGGTTTTCGGGTTTTATTTACATTGTATGCAAAATATGATATTGAGCTTGTGTCTTCCGGTTGAACCGGAATGGGCTTAAGTGATGTCGTTAGCGTACCCATGCAGTACTTGGGTAGCCTAATAGGTTTACCGGGCTCTTGCCGATAAAGCGTACATTCTTAAGTCGTACCACTATACAACGGTAGAACTGAAATGGGCTTAAGTGATGTCGTTAGCATACCCAGGTATCACCTGGGTAGCCCAATAGGTTTACCTGGCTCTTGACGATAAAATGTGTATCCTTAAGTCGTACCACCGTATAACGGTAGAACCAGAATTAGCTTATGTGATGCTGTTAGTGTACCCATGCAGCACCTAGGTAGCCCAATAGGTTTACCAGGCCCTCGCCAATAAAGCGTACATCCTTAAGTCGTACCACCGTATAACGATAGAACCGGAATGTGCTTAAGTGATGCCATTAGCAAACCCAGACAGCACCTGGGTAGCCCAATAGGTTTATCGGGCTCTCGCCGATAAAGCGTACATCCTTAAGCAGTGCCATCATATAACGGTAGAACCAGAATGGGCTTAAGTGATGCCGTTAGCATACCCAGGCAGCACCTGGATAGCCCGATAGTATCCACTGCCATGCATCTACTTGTTGAAAAAATGGAGATGGGTCCTCGTGGATACCTTTTTGAATTTTATATCCGCAGCCATGCATCCGCTTGTTGAAAAGATGGAGATGAGTCCTAGTAGGATTCTTTACATCCGTTGCCATGCATCTGTCTGTCGAAAAGACAGAGATGGGTCCTAGCAGGATTCTATACATCTACTGCTACGCGTACATACGTAGATAGATTGTGGTGGTCTGGTCACGTACCATTCACATGTGTGACGATAGATCATGGCGAAAGGACAATTTTGATGATTCGTGCATGTTGTGATATGCATAAAATAAGGAGCACTGGGACATATATTTTTTAACGTAGTTTTGGCGGTTAAAAGCCTATGCCCACGGTGTTATTATTCATTTAGAGGTTATAAATAATACATTTGCCCTTGAATGGTATAACTTTAAATTGGAAATATTCCAAGAGTTAGGTAAGGGGGTACCGTTAAGCTCCTCTAGGTGGTAAGCTCCCTTTCCGATAACTCGGGTCACCTGATAGGGTCAATCCTAGTTGAGGCTGAGCTTTCTCATTCGCTGGTCGGCGGCTCTTCCGCTGCGTAGTACCAAGTCGCTTGCCTTAAACAGTCGCTCCTTGACATGCCAGTTGTGGTACTTGTCTATCTTGCGCTTAGAGTGCAGCATTTTCAATACTACTTGTTCCCGTAATTCTGGCAATATGTCTAGTTGTTCCCTTAGCCTATCTTCGATTCGGAGACTAAAGGCTCCAAGCTTTACCAAGGTGATGACTTCAGTACCGTATGCCATCGCAGATGGAGTTTCTCTCATAATCGTCTTGGTCATCATCCGGTAAGCCTACACGACGTATGGCAATTCCTCGGCCCACTTCTTCCGAGCTCGTTCTAGATTTTTCTTGATCCCGCCTAGAATGGTCCGGTTGGTGACTTTCATCTAGCCGTTTGTCCGCGGGTGAGTCATCGAGGGGAATCTCTGTTCAATCTAGTTCCCGATAGCCATCTTGAAAGTAGGCGCTGGTAAACTGCGTACCGTTGTTGCTGATGAGGATCCGTGGAATGCCGAACCGCATGATTACCTGGTTTTTGAAGAACTGCTAAGTCTTTTCTGCAGTGATGACGAGAACAGCTTTGGCTTCTACACACTTTGTGAAATAGTCCACCGCGATGATGATGAACTTGAGCTGAGGGAGAGCTTCGGGGAATGGGCATACGATATCAATTCCCCACTTGGCAAATGGGCAGGGGCTGATTAGTGCTAATATCTCAGTGGCAGGCTGGTAGGGAATTCTTGCAAATTCTTGGCACTTTTGGCACATTCTCACAAAAGTGTCACAATCCTTCCGGATGCTGGGCCAATAGAACCCAGTGCGGAGGACTTGCGCGGCCATCGTCCCTAAAAAAATATGCATTCCGCAGACGCATTCATGAATCTCTTAAAGAGTATAGTGGCCCTCCTCCTCCGATATGCATCTGGCTGCCGGATGGGTGAAACAGCAGCGGATGAGCTCTCCATCGTAAAGTGTACACTTATCGGCCCACTTGAGGATTTTCACCTTCTCTGCAGCATCCTCCGGTAACATGTGGTGCTTCAGGTAGCTTAATACCGAGGTTTGCCAATCGTTCTCTGCCTTAATGACACACACGGAGAGTTTCTCTTCCATGAAAGAGGGCGTCGAGATTTCCTCCATCAGGACATCCTTTGGCATAACGGCACCAAGATCAGCTGCTAACTTAGAATTATCCTCTCTTGGTACATGCCTGATCGCAACGCAAAGTCCTTTCTTCTTTATCTCCGACAGCGCCTGCTATACTTTCCCAAGATACCAGATCATTGTGGGATCTTTTGCCTAGAAATGGCCATTAACTTCATCCACAATCAGCTTTGAATCCCCATGGATCTCTAACTGTAGATCCTCCAATTCTCCATAATCATGGATCCCCTTGGCACTAAAATTCTTTCCTATACGCAGACCAGCCAGAAGTGCTTCATACTCCGCCACATTGTTGGACAAAGGCTTTAGAATCTTGATTTCGTCTAGCCTAAAAGCAATGATACCGGCGCCGGTGGATTCCTGATTCTTTGTGCCATCAACAAAGATGACCAACTTATCATTGTAGGTCTCGGGATAAGGTAGGTCCACATCCTCCTCTCCTACTGTTGGAAAACCAGGTAATGGCTCATCCGGTAGCAGCTCATCCGAGAATGTGCACTCCGCTATGAAGTCAGCCAAGGCTTTCGCCTTAATGGATGGTCGGGCTTGGTACTGCAACCCGTTCTGCTCAAGTTTGATGGCCTAGATGACCATTCTTCTGGATGTTTCTGGTTTCTTGAAGATTCGCCTCAATGGTTTGTCTATCAAGATGATTACAGGATGGGCCTGAAAATATCATGTCAACTTCCGGGTGGCTTGTACCAAAGCGAACGGTAATTTCTCATTCCTACAATACCTCAATTCTGCGTCTTTCAAAATTCGACTAATGAAGTAGACGAGTTTGTGGATGCCATCTTCATCCCGTACCAAGACGACGCTTACCACCTCTTCCATCGCATGACCTCAAAAACCTCCTCCAGATCCATTAGATGAGCGTCAAAACTCTTGCTCTTTACCAGCAAATCGTCCACGTTCACTTCCAGATTCCTGCCAATTTGAGCCTTGGACATCTTGTTGGCGGTCCTCTGGAATGTAGCTCTAGCATTCTTCAAGCCAAACAGCATGGCCTTATAGCAGTAAGTGGCTTTTGGGGTGACGAAAGTCGTCTTCTATTCATCCTCAACTACCATGAGTATTTGATGGTACCTCGAGTTTGCATCCAAGGAACTCAAGTACTCATACCCGTCCGTCTAGTCTACTAATTACTCGATCCGAGGCAGCGGGTAGGAATCCTTTGGACATGTCTCATTCAGAGCCGTGAAGTCGATCCACATTCTTCACTCTCTGTTACGTTTTGGGACCACTACTGGATTCGCCAACCACGAAGGATATTGGATTTCGGAGATGAAATCCGCCTGTAACAGCTTAGTCACCTCTCTTGCGATTACGTCTGCTTTCTCTTTCGAGAAGGCTCGGCACTTCTGCTATATTGGTTTGGCTTCCAGGTTGACATTCAATTGGTGTTCTGCCACTTCCCTCAGGATATCGGGCATGTCCGACGGTACCCAGGCAAACTCCCTCGTGCACTTGTTAAACAACAGTACCAACTGCTCCATATCCTCTTGGCTTAACCTCTCGCTCACCAAGAAGTTACCAGCTTCTACTCCCTCTATTAGAACCGATATCATCTGCTCTAACAGCTGGGTGCGCTTCTCATCCTGCTGCTCAAAGGGATCAGCCGTTATGCAGGCATACCGGTCATAATGACCGTCAGTTATGGTAAGGTAGCACTCAGCCGCTAGCTTCTGATCGCCTTTGATTGTGACGACACCATCCCATGATGAATATTTCAGCTTCAAGTGTCGTTGTGAGATGATGCCTCCAAAGATGTTCAAGAATGGGCATCCCGGGTTTACGTTGTACGACAGATTTAGATCAAGTACTATAAATAGCTGCCGCTCCGATCTCTTTTAACCATCCTCTCGAAAGTATATTGGTAAGAAAGGCACTCCGTCTACTTCGATAATGGTTTTCTAGCACGACGCTAGCTCTGACTCTGGCCTCTTCATTAATTCATAGGCTTTGAGTTACAGCAAGTTGACGGCATTGCCGTTATCCACAAGGGTTCTCCTCACCCCATGGTTACCAATGAAATTCGTTAGCACCAGGGCATCATTCTGGGGATACATAACCCCTTGTGCATCCTCTTCCGAGAATGATTTCGTCATTCGATCTAGGGTCCCAAAATCGACATTTCCCCTTAATGCCTCAGCACGCTTCCGCTTATCACCGGTAAGGGGTTCTTCGAGACACCGAGTGCCTCCTGCTATTAGGTTGATCATCAGGCATCCATCCTAGTCAGTCATCAGTACTTCTTTACCCTTATCTCTCCGTACCCCCACTGTGTTGGCCCTGATAGCTATCGTCCCCCCTATCTCTACAGTTATCATTCAATCGGTTATTGTAGGCTTGCGTCCTAGCTTGAACGACATACTCGCCCAAGTACCCATCCTCGACTAGCCGTTCAATGGACGCCTTCAACATCCTGCACCATTTCGTATCATGACCGTTTGCCCTATGGAAACGGCAATACATATCCTTGCACTCGCCCATATAAGTGTTTGTCTTGTTGGAGGGATACTGGATTAGCAACCTTTTACTCTCAACCACCGCCGAGATCTCCGCTCTAGGGATTGATAGCAGGGTGGTCTTAAAGTTGAGATCCGTTAGCCTTGCCAGCCGGGGATCTGGCCTCATCACTATGGGCCTATGGGAGGCATACTCTCTTTGATTCCTCTATTTGGGGGGGAGAGCAACCTCCTATGTTGGCTTTCGTGGCTCATATTATTTCAGATTCCTCCTAATTGAGCTTTAATTGCAGTAGTTTTTACCACTAGTTCTCTTACAATTTTGAATGGTATGCTATTGATTTTGGTGTAAATCATTTGATTATTATAGGAAACAACTTTGAAGAGGTAGGGGGCAAGAAAGAGGAGATTAAGCATGATTTTGTGTATAAATTGGAACAGTAGGATTCTTGGCTGATTTCTGGACCATGACTGGACACAAGCATCTCTCTTGACCAAGACAGACTCGCTTGGCGAATCCATCACCTTGGAGAAATCTACGGAGCAGATAACAGATTAAAGGCACTGGAAGATGATTCTTTCCTGCCTTGACGATTGAAGAGCGTTACTCACAGATGGATTGTAGATACACCCCGCTATTTTCGTTCTGATAGGATTCTTTTGTGAGGAAAGAGAGAATTTCAAATACAATTCAGAGTTGAGTAGGATTTTATTTTCCTTTATTTCCGCCGTTAGTTATTTTCTAGAAAGAGGGGACTTTTTATACTCTTCCTAGGGTTTTGAGAAAGGGGTTCGCCATTGCTGGGTTTGACTCTTCTCTCTGGTTTTCTATCGGCATTTTTACATACTATGCTCCTTTGGCGACGAAGGATTTTTATTATTTCAATACATTGTTATTTTGCTTTCAATCATGAGTATGAGTAGCTAAGTTCATCCTTCTTAGTAGAGGCATTTTAAGAATGAGCATGAGTACGCATGAGACTTAATCGATCTTATTAATCTTTGAATCTGCATTTGATCAATCTCGTAATTATTTCTAACGTGTTTTCTGTTTGATATTAGAGTTGATCAACCTAGGATTGAATAGATCATGCAACAGTCATTCTTCTTGGCCATGGACTATTGACCAAGAGGATCAAAGTAGACACCTACTTGCTAGCAGAACATCCGCGAAACGGTAGGGGGAAAAATTAATCAGATCCAGTCCCGACGCCCGAGGATACTAGTCTAAGTTATCTTCCCCTAATCGTTCATCAGCCAATTCAGTAAACCCTTTAACCAGCAAGGTGCTAGTTGGTTACGCATAATCTCTAAGCGTACCTGACACGGTGTTGATTCAGGAGGGCAGTAGGGGTCATAAGCATACCTTGATCCTATAGCAACTCTGTAGATTAAAGATGAATACCCCTGCATCGATGATTGTAACTCATATCTCATAGTTGCCAGCCTCTACTAAGAATTTCTCTCATATTTGATTCCCATTCCTGGATCTGTATTCTTCACCAAGAACACAATTTTTGTCCAACACTGTTTTACTGCTTTATTACTTTTCAGTTTTAGTTTCATAACAAAACTTCCAATTTTACCTAAGTATTATTACAAGTTCTCACAAAAGTCATACCATAACTCCATGTGGATCAAACCTCTTACATGCTATCTACAATTAACTTGTGTTTAGTAGCTAGTTGTAACTTATATTTATTTTTGACGGATTCGACAACCATCAAATTTTGGAGTCGTTGCCGGGGATATTACGGATACTAATCTTTGTGTTTTCTTATTTTTGGAGTCGTTGCTTGGGGTATTGGTTAGGCCTTAGTAATACAGTTTTGGAGTTGTGGATTAAAGTGTTTGAGCATTCTATGTGATGAGATGGAAGGTTAATCGCTGGAGTCTTTTGATTTTTATCTCTTTATATGTTTTGTTTTGTTTTGCTTTGTTATAGAGTCAGTCTACGGAGCATATAGCGGATTAAAGGCACTGCCAGATGATTCTTTCCTGCCCTGATGATTGAAGAGCGTTAATCATGGATGGATTGTTGACGTGCCCTGCTATTTTCGTTCTGATTGGATTCTTTTGTGAGGAAAGAGAGAAATTCAAATACAATTCAGAGTTGACTAGGATTTTATTTTCCTTTATTTCCGTTGCTAGCTATTTTCTAGGAAGAGGGGACTTTTTATACTCTTTTTAGGGTTTTGAGAAAGGGGTTCGCCATTGCTGGGTTTGACTCTTCTCTTTGGTTTCCTATCGGCATTTTTACATACACTCTGTTCCTTCGGCGACGAAGGATTTTTATTATTTCAATACATTGTTATTTTGTTTTCAATAATGAGTATGAGTAGCTAAGTTCATCCTTCTTACTGTAGGCATTTTATGCATGAGCATAAGTACGCATGAGACCTAATCGATCTTATTAATCTTTGAATTTGCATTTGATCACTCTCGCAATTATTTCTAACGTATTTTTTATTCGATATTAGACTTGATCAACCTAGGATTGAATAGATCACGCAACAGTCATTCTTCTTAGCCATGGACTATTGACCAAGAGGATCGAAATAGACACCTATGCGCTAGCGAAACATCCGGAAAATGGTAGGGGGAAAGGTTCATCAGATCCAGTCTCGATTGATGCCCGAGGATACTAGTTTTGTGTTGTCTTCCCCTAATCCCTTTAACTAGTAAGGTGTTGCTCGGTTAGGCATCATCTCTAAGCATTCCCTAAGGTGGTGTTGATTCAGGAGGGAAGTAGAGGTCATAAGCGTACCTTGATCCTATAGCAACTCTGTAGATTGAAGATGAATACCCCTGCATCGATGATTGTAACTCATATCTCATAGCTACCAGCCTCTACTAAGAATTTCTCTCATATTTGATTCCCATTCCTGGATCTGCAGTCTTTACCAAGAACACAATTTTTGGCCAACACTATTTTACTGCTTTATTACTTTTCAGTTTTAGTTTCATAACAAAACTCCCAATTTTAGCTAAGTGTTATTACAAGTTCTCACAAAAGTCATACCATAACTCCTTGTGGATCAAACCTCTTACATGCTATCTACAATTAACTTGTGTTTAGTAGCGAGTTGTAACTTATATTTATTTTTGACGGATTCGACAACCATCAAATTTTGGAGTCGTTGCCAGGGATATTACGGATACTAATCTTTGTGTTTTCTTATTTTTGGAGTCGTTGCTTGGGGTATTGGTTAGGCCTTAGTAATACAGTTTTGGAGTTGTGGATTAAAGTGTTTAAGCATTCTACGTGATGAGATTGAAGGTTAATCGCTGGAGTCTTTTGATTTTTATATTTTTATATGTTTTGTTTTGTTTTGCTTTGTTATAGAGTCTGTCTACGAAGCATATAGCGGATTAAAGGCACTGCCAGATGATTTTTTCCTGCCCTAATGATTGAAGAGCGTTAATCATGGACGGATTATAGACGCGCCCTGCTATTTTTGTTCTGATAGGATTCTTTTATGCGGAAAGAGAGAAATTCAAATACAATTCAGAGTTGACTAGGATTTTATTTTCCTTTATTTCCGCTGCTAGCTATTTTCTAGGAAGAGGGGACTTTTTATACACTTCCTAGGGTTTTGAGAAAGGGGTTCGCCATTGCTGGGTTTGACTCTTCTCTTTGGTTTCCTGTCGGCATTTTTACATACACTTTGTTCCTTCAGCGACGAAGGATTTTTATTATTTCAATACATTGTTATTTTGCTTTCAATCATGAGTATGAGTAGCTAAGTTCATCCTTCTTAGTATAGGCATTTTAAGCATGAGTATAAGTACGCATGAGACCTAATTGATCTTATTAATCTTTGAATTTGTATTTGATCACTCTCCCAATTATTTCTAACGTATTTTTTGTTTGATATTAGACTTGATCAACCTAGGATTGAATAGATCACGCAATTGTCATTCTTCTTAGCCATGGACTATTGACCAAGAGGATCGAAATAGACACTTATGCGCTAGCGAAACATCCGTAAAATGGTAGGGGAAAAGGTTAATCAGATCCAGTCACGATTGATGCCCAAGGATACTAGTTTGATGTTGTCTTCCCCTAATCCCTTTAACTAGTAAGGTGCTGGTTGGTTAGGAATCATCTCTAAGCATACCTGAGGTGGTGTTGATTCAGGAGGGAAGCAGTGGTCATAAGCGTACCTTGATCCTATAGCAACTCTGTAGATTGAAGATGAATACCCCTGCATCGATGATAGTAACTCCTATCTCATAGCTGCCAGCCTCTACTAAGAATTTCTCTTATATTTGATTCCCATTCCTAGATTTACCTTCTTGACCAAGAACACCATTCTTGGCCAAGATTGTTTTACTGCTTTATTACTTTTTAGTTTTAGTTTCATAACAAAACTCCAAATTTCACCTAAGTGTTATTACAAGTTCTCACAAAATTCGTACCATAACTCCCTGTGGATCGAACCTCTTGCATGCTATCTACAATTAACTTGTGTTTAGTAGCGAGTTGTAACTTATATTTATTTTTGACGGATTCGACAACCATCACCTCCGCTGGTAGTCCATCTCCTCCATCTTGGAATAATTGTGTGCCTTGACCCGCAGAAGGTCAAAGATTTTTGGCGGGTCTGCCAATTGTACGCCCTCCAACTTGTCGTACCCGCAATTCTTCTTCAAAGCCTCCACCACGAAATCGATGGTGTCATCCGGAGTCTGGCCCATTTCTGAGTTGAATCGGTCTAGGTAGGCCTTGAGGGATAGAACAAGGCCGCAGAAGAATTTTTCAACGGAATGACGGTGCTAAATCGGCTCTAGAATTTTCCTCAGGTTGTGTGAAGCTATCTACGAAACCTAGCGGTAGCCCTTCAAACTAGGTACTGGCCACTCCGGACAAGGTCAGGTAAAAAATCTGACATAGGGCCTCATCCCTTCTTGTCTAGAACTTGATATAGTTCTTCACCCGCGTTACGTGGATTATAGGATTCGTGGTACCGACGTAGATATCCGACGAAATCTTTATCCGTCTAGTGACCTGGTGCTTCCGCACCCGACGGGTCAGAGGAGTTTTTGGATCATCCTCTTCCTTCCTCCTGCAGTGAGGAGAAATAGACCAGGAATTTCCAAACTCTTTGGGTGGGTTATGTCTGTGGTCATGCTAACGTCGTTCCATTACTGGCTGGCGCCGTATCGGAGATCTCTCTCTCAGCTTCTCCTACCATCGGGCCTTATCCCGTCAGGTCTCCTAAAAAGTTGATGTATAGGGCTCCTCGTCATGTTGTGGCGAGTGTCACAATTATTATCATCGATCAGATTATCCATGTATCCCTCCTGCATCCTAGGGGGGTTTTCAAACGGAGGTGCCAGAAAAATGGGGCACTCTGAGTTCCCCTGACAGAAGGAGTGATGTTGGCTTCCTTCCAGGGCTAAGTTACCCATTGGGGGAGTTGTCGGCTCTTGGGGAGCAGAGGAAGGCATGGCTTGAGAAGTGACCAAAGTTGAAGCAAATAGCAGTGGTGGGACCGACAGTTGGGATGTCGGTCGAGGAGAAATTATGGAGAGTATGGACAGGATATGGTCCATCCTCTGATGCAAGAAGGCCTTGGACTCGGAGGGAAATACGGTGTTGACTATACTTGGTCCGAGCATGGACTGGGAAGTTTTTTTTCGGGTTAAAGAGGAAGTTAGGTTGACGACTGGTTGGGACCTAAGTGCTGGTCGTACTTGGTCTGGGCATGGCGGGGGCCGGGAAACTGATTTCCCGGCTGGAGAAGAAGTTAAGTTGGTGATTGACTAGATTTAAACTTGTCCCTGCTGGTGTTACTGAGGCGGGAGTTGCGAGAAAGTTGAGAAAAAGATGCGTTGAAAACACTGATGGGTGAGATTGGTGGAAATTCTTGATTGGACGCTATTTCTAAGAATGAACCTCAAAAGAAAGAAAGAGCTTGGATCTCAAGGTAGACTCAGTCAATAATCCAAGGCTCTCAATGGAAGCACCAAATGATAATCCTAGGGTCGGGGTGAGGGTAATTTTGTAAATGGACGTGCTGATGTGGATGATGTCCTAGCTCCTATATCACCTGCAAAGCACCGGAGGGGGTCTCCGGTGTAGAATCTCCCATGATCAAGTTAGTATCGAGGAGATTGTGAATACATGGAGAGTTACTAGGTTTGAAGAGTGAGGAGGGTATTTATACCCCTTCTCTGCCCAGTTTCTTAGGCTAAGTGGGGCCACCCAGCTTGGGTACTTGGGACAAATGGGACCGGGAGTCGGAGCATTTATTGCCCTAGGAGGTGCAATAAATGCCATCCCCTCCGCCATTAATGTCATCCCATCCGTCGAAGACATTCTTGCCTCCGCCACCAATGCTCTAGCGTCCGCCATAAATGCTGTCACCTTCGCATTAAATGTTGCACAGGAGGTGATGAATGTCCTCAATCCACGCATACCACTAGGCATGGACTAGATAATGATTACCAATATCCTTCCTGTTATGCACTACTAGTAGGTATGTCACTGTTAATAGATACGGTACTGGCTACCATGAGACCCCCGTTGGCTGTCAGTTCTGATAATTATGTTGTCGTCAGGTAGATACAATATAGGCTACCGGGGGACCCCTATTGGTTGTTGGTCCTGGTAATTACCCCCTCACAGGGACTCTGTCAGTGGCTTCCATGTGGCTTTAGGTAGTCGGGGCAAAGTCAACGGACCCGCGAAATGACTGAAATACCCTTGGTATTTCTTCATGTATTATCATCGGTTGATTTAGGATGAAAGGGTTCGACCTATGACATGCTCAAGCGTGTCCAAGAGTCTAAGCGAGTGTGTGTCGAAGGATCAAGGAAGTCCTGCTTGTCCTGCGTTTGAGTGATGGTCGAGGACAAGAAAAACCCTTCTAAGAAGTGCAGGAGCAACCTTGGCAAGGGCTGAGGGTAACGAGACCTCGCCTGAGTAATGCATGTGCGCGAGAGTGGTGAATAACATAGGCGTTAGTCTTGGGTTCGACTAAGGCTTAAGTGATGGATGCGAGCTAATGCTAGACCTTGTCATGAGATGCATTGGAAGCGAAGTTTATATGAGGGCTCTTCGAGATTATTGTCAAGGGCCGGGAAAAGGCTGGCCTAGATGCGAGATCTAGGAGCCGCACAGGCCTGGAAAATATATGTTTGTGAGACACACGGTACTCTCATCCTAAACATCCATCCTTTCCTTCTTCTCTCCACCGCATCCTTTCCTTCCCTACCTCCATCATCTCCTCCACCTCCACACAGTCTGCCGTTGTGGCCACAGACTCCATCACCCTCTGCATGTCATTGGCAAACTCTTTGTCATCACCGTCACAACGATGTTGGGATAATATAGGAGGAGTTCATCATTCTTTTAAGGTGGTCCCGGTGGTAGACAAGAATAAAGCAACCACAATAATATCGGAGAAATTATGAAAAAAATGTATACACTCCGACGATCAAGTCAGTCGATAGTTATTACGAGTATATAATACAATATATTGTTGATGCATATAAATATATCCATATTTGATGTGCATAATGCATATAAATACATACTTACTATTCATGAATATAAATATATACCCAACTTACTATTCATGTATACTAATGAATAAATAATAAATTAAATTAACAATTCTAATAAAGGAGGAAGGAACTCTAAAGCTCGAGTTTAGAAAAATTTCACCGATGTCGAAGTTGGCAAATCATTCAATAGGGATGATAATTACGAGTCTGATACCTATAAAAGAAAAAAGAGAAGTTAGTGCACGATTAAATAAAAAGCCCATTTACGCATATTTTAGGCCCATAAATTTGAGCCCATTCCCCTCTCATGCTTCCTTCGGAAGCATTACATTTTTTTCCTTATTTTTCCTTCCATTTTTGGCCAGTCCACTTTTCCTTTCTTTCCTTTGGGTCTGCCCCTTCCCTCTCATTTTCTCTTCATTATTTTCTTTCACACTTTCACTGACACACTCATCCTCTTTTCCAATTTTCTAGCCAAGCACGCAACCCTCTTCTCTATTTTCTTTCTTTATTTCTCTCTTCTTTTCTTTACTAGTTTGGATTGGGTGGAGGGGGGCGAGATGGTTGTTTTGAGGTGGTGTGTGGTCGGGGCTGGGTTAGGTTTTAGTTTTGCAGCGAGGTTGTTGGCTCGAGTTCAGGGTTTGGTTTTGTAGTGAGGACCGTGAGGTGGTTGGCGCGGCTGGGTTGTTGGTGCGGTTGTGATGCGGTTGGGAAGTGGTGGTTTGGGTTTGGTTGTTCGGCGATTTTGGTTGGATCAGATCCGCCCAAAATGAAGTCGTATCGTCGCTGACATTGAACCAGCCAGTTTGATAGCGGGCCGGCTGGGTCACCGATTTTATAAAAACAGGCTGGTTCAGACAGTTTTTTTCGGTCAGATAGCTGGACAGACCCAGAATTCTACTCTGTTCACCGGTCCGACCGTTGGGTCAGTCCGGTTTTTGAATCTATACATTAACCAAGGAAATAAACTATAAAAGGATAGAGGAGGATTTACAAAAACCCTTTAACCAAGACAAGGTAAAAGAATATCAGACATTATTTGAAAAAGAAGTTTGTGCAGAAATCCCAAATGCTTTTTGGAATAGAAAGAAACATATAGTAGAACTACCTTATGAAAAAGATTTTAGTGAAAAAAATATTCCAACCAAAGGCAGACCTATTCTAATAAAGTTAATGTTATTACTAAAGAAAAAGAACTTCTTATGAAAGTAACAGGAGAAATAGAAAATCTAGATACACAAAGAAAAACTACAAGATCTCATAAATACAGAAAAGAAAGGAAAAGAAGTAGAACGTTATACTTTAAAAAATGTCATTAACAGATTTGCAAAACCAAAAACCTACGATACTATAAAAGATTTAAAAGAAGAAATTAGACATGTCAATCAGACATAAAAGCTTCACAGCTAAAAATACAAAACTAAATATTAGAATGAGTATGTTAGAAAATGAAGAAATTCCAGGTAATTTAGAAGAACTAAACCAAGATATAAAGGATGAAGCTCTTGGCATAACCGAAAAAAATTACCTTAATATGATCTCTCATGTAGAATTTCATAAATGGTATTTTAATATAGAATTAAAAATAGGAACAGACTTTCATATTAAGAACAGTGCCCTCTTAGACAGGAGCAGAACAAAATGTTCTGCAAGAAGGATTGATTCCAACCCAGTATACGAGAAGACTAGAGAACGATTGTATGGAGCCAATAGAGCTAGATTAGATATACAATATAAAATTACAAATGAATCCATTTGTTATAAAGGATTCTATTTTAGAAACTCCTTTATTTTAGCCAAAGACTTAAGTAAGAGCGTGGTTTTAGGAACTCCCTTTATAACACCGCTTAAGCCATTTAGAGTTGATAATATAGGAATATGGACTTATATTTTAAGAACTAAAATCTATTTTGAATTTATACATAAACCCCGACAAAGAGCGTAAATATTATAAAAAACTACTCGATAACAAGAGATATAATGATAATTCAAAAGAAAAAATATTTACACTCATTGACAAAGGAAATAAACTATATAAGAATAGAGGAGGATTTACAAAAACTCTTTAACCAAGATAAGGTAAAAGAATATCAGACATTATTTAAAAAAGAAGTCTGTGCAGAAATCCCAAATGCTTTTTGGAATAGAAAGAAACATATAGTTGAACTACCTTATGATAAAGATTTTAGTGAAAAAAATATTCCATCCATAGGCAGACCTATTCAAATGAATATAGAACTATTAGAATATTGTAAAATGGAAATAAAAGCTTTATTACAAAAGAAACTCATAAGACCAAGTAAATCACCATGGACTTGCGCACCAATTTATGTTCAAAACAAAGCTGAAATAGAAAGAAGAGCCCCTAGACTTGTTATAAACAAGTTAATGTTATTACTAAAGAAAAAGAACTTCGTCTGAAAGTAATACGAGAAATAGAAACTCTAGATACACAAAAAGAATATTGAGAAAAACTACAAGATCTCATAAATACAGAAACGAATGGAAAAGAAGTAGAACGTTATACTTTAAAAAATGTGATGAATAGATTTTCAAAACGAGAAACCTCTATTACTATAAAATATTTTAAAGAAGAAATTAGACATAAAAGCTTTACAGCTAGAAAATACAAAACTAAATGTTAGAATGAATATGTTAGAAAAGGAAGAAATTCCAGATAATTTAGAAGAATTAAACCAAGATTTAAAAGATGAAGCTCTTGGCATAACCGAAGAAAATTACCTTAATATGATCTCACATGTAGAGTTTCAGAAATGGAACTTTAATTTAGAATTAAAAATAGGAACAAACTTTCTTATTAAGACCAGTGCCCTCTTAGACACAGGAGTACACCAAAATGTTCTGCAAGAAGGATTGATTGCAACCCAGAATACGACAAGACTAGAGAACCGTTGTATGGAGCCAATAGAGCTAAATTAGATATACAATATTACCTTACAAATGAATTCATTTATTATAATGGATTTTGTTTTAGAAACTCCTTTATTTTAGCCAAAGACTTAAGTAAGAGCGTGGTTTTAGGAACTCCCTTTATAACACTGCTTAAGCCATTTAGAGTTGATAACAATGGAATATGGAATAATATTTTAGGAACAAAAATCTATTTTGAATTTCTACATAAACCCCGACAAAGTGACGTAAATATTAAAAAAAAACTACTCGATAACAAGAGATATAATGATAATTCAAAAGAAAAAAATATTTACACTCATTAACCAAGGAAATAAACTATAAAAGAATAAAGGAAGATTTACAAACACCCTTTAACCAAGATAAGGTAAAAGAATATCAGACATTATTTGAAAAAGAAGTTTTTGCCGAAATCACAAATGCTTTTTGGAATAGAAAGAAACATATAGTTGAACTACCTTATGAAAAAGATTTTAGTGAAAAAAAAATTACATCCAAAGGCAGACCTATTCAAATGAATAACGAACTATTAGAATATTGTAAAACTGAAATAAAAACTTTATTAGAAAAGAAACTCATAAGATCAAGTAAATCACCATGGTCTTGCGCAACATTTTAAGTTCAAAACAATGCTGAAATAGAAATAGGAGCCCCTAGACTTGTTATAAACAAGTTAATGTTATTACTAAAGAAAAGGAACTTCTTATGAAAGTAATAGGAGAAATAGAAAATCAAGATACACAAAAAGAATATTTAGAAAAACTACAAGATCTCATAAATACAGAAATGAATGGAAAAGAAGTAGAACTTTATACTTTAAAAAATGTGATCAACAAATTTTCAAAACCAGAAACCTGTATTACTATAAAATATTTAAAAGAAGAAATTAGACATGTCAAATCAGACATAAAAGCTTTACAGCTAGAAAATACAAAACTAAATATTTGAATGAGTATGTTAGAAAAGGAACAAATTCTAGATAATTTAGAAGAACTAAACCAAGATATAAAGGATGAAGCTTTTGTCATAACCGAATAAAATTACCCGAATAAAATTACCTTACCGAATTTCATAAATGGTATTTTAATATAGAATGAAAAATAGGAACTACTTTCATATAAAGGAGCGGACCAAAATGTTCTGCAAGAAGGATTGATTCCAACCCAGTATACGAGAAGGCTAGAGAACGATTATATGGAGCCAATAGAGCAAAATTAAATATACAATATAAACTTACAAATGCATCCATTTGTAATAAAGGATTTTATTTTAGAAACTCCTTTATTTTAGCCAAAGACTTAAGGTAGTGCGTGGTTTTAGGAAATCCCTTTATAACGCAGCTTAAGCCATTTAGAGTTGATAATATCATAATATGGACGAATATTTTAGGAACAGAAATCTATTTTTAATTTATACATAAACCCCGACAAAGAGATGTAAATATTACAAGAAACTACCCGATAACAAGAGATATAATGATAATTCAAAAGAAAAAAACATTTACACTCATTAACCAAGGAAATAAACTATAAAAGAATAAAGGAAGATTTACAAAAACCCTTTAACTAAGACAAGGTAAAAGAATATCAGACACAGAAATCCCAAATGCTTTTTGGAATAGAAAAAAACATATAGTAGAACTACCTTATGAAAAAGATTTTAGTGAAAAAAATATTCCAACCAAAGGCAGACCTATTCAAATGAATATAGAACTATTAGAATTTTGTAAAATGGAAATAAAAACTTTATTAGAAAAGAAACTCATAAGACCAACTAAATCAGCATGGTGCGCAACATTTTATGCTCAAAACAATGCTGAAATAGAAAGAGGAGCCCCAGGACTTGATATAAACAAGTTAACGTTATTACTGAAGAAAAAGAACTTCTTCTGAAAGTAATACGAGAAATAGAAAATCTAGATACACAAAAAGAATATTTAGAAAAAATACAAGATCACATAAATACAGAAAAGAAAGGAAAAGAAGTAGAACCTTATACTCTAAAAAATGTGATTAACAGATTGTCAAAACGAGAAACCTCTATTACTATACAAGATTTAAAAGAAGAAATTAGACTATTCAAATCAGACATAAAAGCTTTACAACTAGAAAATACAAAACTAAATATTAGAATGAGTATGTTAGAAAAGGAAGAAATTCCAGATAATTTAGAAGAAGTATGGAGCCAATAGAGCTAAATTAGATATACAATATAAACTTACAAATGAATCCATTTGTTATAAAGGATTCTATTTTAGAAACTCCTTTATTTTAACCAAAGACTTAAGTAAGAGCGTGGTTTTAGGAACTCCTTTTATAACACCGCTTAAGCCATTTAGAGTTGATAATATCGGAATATGGAATAATATTTTAGGAACAAAAATCTTTTTTGAATTTCTACATAAACCCCGACAAGGTGACGTAAATATTATAAAAAACTACTCGATAACAAGAGATATAATGATAATTAAAAAGAAAAAATATTTACACACATTAACCACGGAAATAAACTATAAAAGAATAGAGGAGGATTTGCAAAAACCCTTGAACCAAGACAAGGTAAAAGAATATTAGACATTATTTGAAAAAGAAGTTTCTGCAGAAATCCCAAATGCTTTTTGGAATAGAAAGAAACATATAGTAGAACTACCTTATGAAAAAGATTTTAGTGAAAAAAATATTCCAACCAAAGCCAGACCTAATCTAATGAATAACGAAGTATTAGAATATTGTAAAATGGAAATAAAAACTTCATTAGAAAAGAAACTCATAAGACCAAGTAAATCACCATGGTCTTGCGCAATAATTTAGGTTCAAAACAAAGCTGAAATAGACAGAGGAGCCCTAAGACTTGGTATGAACAAGTTAATGTTGATACTAAAGAAAAAGAAGTTGTTATGAAAGTAATAGGAGAAATAGAAATTGTAGATACACAAAAAGAATATTTAGAAAAACTATAGGATCTCATAAATACAGAAAAAAAGGAAAAGAAGTACAACCTTATACTTTAAAAAATGTGATCAACAGATTTTCAAAACCAAAAACCACTATTATTATACAAGATTTAAAAGAAGAAATTAGACATGTCAAATCATACATAAAAGCATTAAAGCTAGAAAATAAAAACTACATATTAGAATGAGTGAGTTTGAAAAGGTAGAAATTCCAGATAATTTAGAAGAATTAAACCAACATATAAAGGATGAAAGTCTTGGCATAGCCGAAGAACATTACCTTAATATGATCTCTCGTTTAGAATTTTTAGAAATGGTATTTTAACATTGAATTAAAAATAGGAACAAACATTCATATTAAGATCAGTGCCTTCTTAGACACAGGAGAAGACCATAATGTTCTACAAGAAGGATTGATTCCAAGCAAGTATAGGAGAAGACTCGAAAATGATTATATGGAGCCAATAGAGCTAAATTAGATATACAATATAAACTTACAAATGCATCCATTTGTAATAAAGGATTTTGTTTTAGAAACTCCTTTATTTTAGCCAAAGACTTAAGTTAGAGCGTGATTTTAGGAAATCCCTTTACAAAAACCCTTTAACCGAGGCAAGGTAAAAGAATATCAGACATTATTTGAAAAAGAAGTTTGTGCAGAAATCCAAAATGCTTTTTGGAATAAAAAGAAACATATAGTAGAACTACCTTATGTAAAAAGATTTTAGTGAAAAAAATATTCCAACCAAAAGCAGGCCTATTCAAATGAATATAGAACTATTAGAATATTGTAAAATGGAAATAAAAACTTTATTAGAAAAGAAACTCATAAGACCAACTAAATCACCATGGTCTTGCGCAACATTTTATGTTCAAAACAATGCTGAAATAGAAAGAGGAGCCGCAGGACTTGTTATAAACAAGTTAACGTTATTAGTAAAGAAAAAAAACTTCTTCTGAAAGTAACACGAGAAATAGAAAATCTAGATACACAAAAATAATATTTAGAAAAAATACAAGATCTCATAAATACAGAAAAGAAAGGAAAAGTAGTAGAACCTTATACTCTAAAAAATGTGATCAACACATTTTCAAAACGAGAAACCTCTATTACTATACAAGATTTAAAAGAAGAAATTAGACTTGTCAAATCAGACATAAAAGCTTTACAACTAGAAAATACAAAACTAAATATTAGAATGAGTATGTTAGAAAAGGAAGAAATTCCACATAATTTAGAAGAAGTAAACCAAGATTTAAAGGATGAAGCTCTTGGCATAACCGAAGAAAATTACCTTACTATGATCTCTCATGTAGAATTTCATAAATGGTATTTTAATATAGAAGAAAAAATAGGAACAAACTTTCATATTAAGACAAGTGCCCTCTTAGATACATGAGTAGTCCAAAATGTTCTGCAAGAAGGATTGGTTCCAACCCAGTATACGAGAAGACTAGAGAACCATTGTATGGAGCCAATAGAGCTAAATTAGATATACAATATAAACTTACAAATGAATCCATTTGTTATAAAGGATTCTATTTTAGAAACTCCTTTATTTTAACCAAAGACTTAAGTAAGAGCGTGGTTTTAGGAACTCCTTTATTTTAACCAAAGACTTAAGTAAGAGCGTTGTTTTAGGAACTCCTTTTATAACACCGCTTAAGCCATTTAGAGTTGATAATATCGGAATATGGAATAATATTTTAGGAACAAAAATCTTTTTTGAATTTCTACATAAACCCCGACAAGGTGACGTAAATATTATAAAAACTACTCGATAACAAGAGATATAATGATAATTCAAAAGAAAAAAACATTTACACTCATTAACCAAGGAAATAAACTATAAAAGAATAAAGGAAGATTTACAAAAACCCTTTAACCGAGGCAAGGTAAAAGAATATCAGACATTATTTGAAAAAGAAGTTTGTGCAGAAATCCCAAATGCTTTTTGGAATAAAAAGAAACATATAGTAGAACTACCTTATGTAAAAAGATTTTAGTAAAAAAATATTCCAACCAAAAGCAGGCCTATTCAAATGAATATAGAACTATTAGAATATTGTAAAATGGAAATAAAAACTTTATTAGAAAAGAAACTCATAAGACCAACTAAATCACCATGGTCTTGCGCAACATTTTATGTTCAAAACAATGCTGAAATAGAAAGAGGAGCCACAGGACTTGTTATAAACAAGTTAACGTTATTAGTAAAGAAAAAAAACTTCTTCTAAAAGTAACACGAGAAATAGAAAATCTAGATACACAAAAATAATATTTAGAAAAAATACCAGATCTCATAAATACAGAAAAGAAAGGAAAAGTAGTAGAACATTATACTCTAAAAAATGTGATCAACACATTTTCAAAACGAGAAACCTCTATTACTATACAAGATTTAAAAGAAGAAATTAGACTTGTCAAATCAGACATAAAAGCTTTACAACTAGAAAATACAAAACTAAATATTAGAATGAGTATGTTAGAAAAGGAAGAAATTCCAGATAATTTAGAAGAAGTAAACCAAGATTTAAAGGATGAAGCTCTTGGCATAACCGAAGAAAATTACCTTACTATGATCTCTCATGTAGAATTTCATAAATGGTATTTTAATATAGAAGAAAAAATAGGAACAAACTTTCATATTAAGACTAGTGCCCTCTTAGATACATGAGTAGTCCAAAATGTTCTGCAAGAAGGATTGGTTCCAACCCAGTATACGAGAAGACTAGAGAACCATTGTATGGAGCCAATAGAGCTAAATTAGATATACAATATAAACTTACAAATGAATCCATTTGTTATAAAGGATTCTATTTTAGAAACTCCTTTATTTTAACCAAAGACTTAAGTAAGAGCGTGGTTTTAGGAACTCCTTTTATAACACCGCTTAAGCCATTTAGAGTTGATAATATCGGAATATGGAATAATATTTTAGGAACAAAAATCTTTTTTGAATTTCTACATAAACCCCGACAAGGTGACGTAAATATTATAAAAAACTACTCGATAACAAGAGATATAATGATAATTAAAAAGAAAAAATATTTACACACATTAACCACGGAAATAAACTATAAAAGAATAGAGGAGGATTTGCAAAAACCCTTGAACCAAGACAAGGTAAAAGAATATTAGACATTATTTGAAAAAGAAGTTTCTGCAGAAATCCCAAATGCTTTTTGGAATAGAAAGAAACATATAGTAGAACTACCTTATGAAAAAGATTTTAGTGAAAAAAATATTCCGACCAAAGCCAGACCTAATCTAATGAATAAAGAAGTATTAGAATATTGTAAAATGGAAATAAAAACTTCATTAGAAAAGAAACTCATAAGACCAAGTAAATCACCATGGTCTTGCGCAATAATTTAGGTTCAAAACAAAGCTGAAATAGACAGAGGAGCCCTAAGACTTGGTATGAACAAGTTAATGTTGTTACTAAAGAAAAAGAAGTTGTTATGAAAGTAATAGGAGAAATAGAAATTGTAGATACACAAAAAGAATATTTAGAAAAACTATAGGATCTGATAAATACAGAAAAAAAGGAAAAGAAGTACAACCTTATACTTTAAAAAATGTGATCAACAGATTTTCAAAACCAAAAACCACTATTATTATACAAGATTTAAAAGAAGAAATTAGACATGTCAAATCATACATAAAAGCATTAAAGCTAGAAAATAAAAACTATATATTAGAATGAGTGAGTTTGAAAAGGTAGAAATTCCAGATAATTTAGAAGAATTAAACCAACATATAAAGGATGAAAGTCTTGGCATAGCCGAAGAACATTACCTTAATATGATCTCTCGTTTAGAATTTTTAGAAATGGTATTTTAATATTGAATTAAAAATAGGAACACACATTCATATTAAGATCAGTGCCCTCTTAGACACAGGAGAAGACCATAATGTTCTACAAGAAGGATTGATTCCAAGCAAGTATACGAGAAGACTAGAAAATGATTATATGGAGCCAATAGAGCTAAATTAGATATACAATATAAACTTACAAATGCATCCATTTGTAATAAAGGATTATGTTTTAGAAACTCCTTTATTTTAGCCAAAGACTTAAGTTAGAGCGTGATTTTAGGAAATCCCTTTATAACGCAGCTTAAGCCATTTAGAGTTGATAATATCAGAATATGGACTAATATTTTAGGAACAAAAATCTATTTTTAATTTGTACATAAACCCCGACAAAGAGACGTAAATATTATAAGAAACTACTCGATAACAAGAGATATAATGATAATTCAAAAGAAAAAAACATTTACACTCATTAACCAAGGAAATAAACTATAAAAGAATAAAGGAAGATTTACAAAAACCCTTTAACCGAGGCAAGGTAAAAGAATATCAGACATTATTTGAAAAAGAAGTTTGTGCAAAAATCCCAAATGCTTTTTGGAATAAAAAGAAACATATAGTAGAACTACCTTATGTAAAAAGATTTTAGTGAAAAAAATATTCCAACCAAAAGCAGGCCTATTCAAATGAATATAGAACTATTAGGATATTGTAAAATGGAAATAAAAACTTTATTAGAAAAGAAACTCATAAGACCAACTAAATCACCATGGCTTGCGCAACATTTTATGTTCAAAACAATGCTGAAATAGAAAGAGGAGCCGCAGGACTTGTTATAAACAAGTTAACGTTATTAGTAAAGAAAGAAAACTTCTTCTGAAAGTAACACGAGAAATAGAAAATCTAGATACACAAAAATAATATTTAGAAAAAATACAAGATCTCATAAATACAGAAAAGAAAGGAAAAGTAGTAGAACCTTATACTCTAAAAAATGTGATCAACACATTTTCAAAACGAGAAACCTCTATTACTATACAAGATTTAAAAGAAGAAATTAGACTTGTCAAATCAGACATAAAAGCTTTACAACTAGAAAATACAAAACTAAATATTAGAATGAGTATGTTAGAAAAGGAAGAAATTCCACATAATTTAGAAGAAGTAAACCAAGATTTAAAGGATGAAGCTCTTGGCATAACCGAAGAAAATTACCTTACTATGATCTCTCATGTAGAATTTCATAAATGGTATTTTAATATAGAAGAAAAAATAGGAACAAACTTTCATATTAAGACTAGTGCCCTCTTACATACATGAGTAGTCCAAAATGTTCTGCAAGAAGGATTGGTTCCAACCCAGTATACGAGAAGACTAGAGAACCATTGTATGGAGCCAATAGAGCTAAATTAGATATACAATATAAGCTTACAAATGAATCCATTTGTTATAAAGGATTCTATTTTAGAAACTCCTTTATTTTAACCAAAGACTTAAGTAAGAGCGTGGTTTTAGGAACTCCTTTTATAACACCGCTTAAGCCATTTAGAGTTGATAATATCGGAATATGGAATAATATTTTAGGAACAAAAATCTTTTTTGAATTTCTACATAAACCCCGACAAGGTGACGTAAATATTATAAAAAACTACTCGATAACAAGAGATATAATGATAATTTAAAAGAAAAAATATTTACACACATTAACCACGGAAATAAACTATAAAAGAATAGAGGAGGATTTGCAAAAACCCTTTAACCAAGACAAGGTAAAAGAATATCAGACATTATTTGAAAAAGAAGTTTCTGCAGAAATCCCAAATGCTTTTTGGAATAGAAAGAAACATATAGTAGAACTACCTTATGAAAAAGATTTTAGTGAAAAAAATATTCCAACCAAAGCCAGACCTAATCTAATGAATAACGAAGTATTAGAATATTGTAAAATGGAAATAAAAACTTTATTAGAAAGGAAACTCATAAGACCAACTAAATCACCATGGTCTTGCGCAACATTTTATGTTCACAACAAAGCTGAAATAGACAGAGGAGCCATAAGACTTGGTATGAACAAGTTAATGTTGTTACTAAAGAAAAAGAAGTTGTTATGAAAGTAATAGGAGAAATAGAAATTGTAGATACACAAAAAGAATATTTAGAAAAACTATAGGATCTCATATATACAGAAAAAAAGTAAAAGAAGTACAACCTTATACTTTAAAAAATGTGATCAACAGATTTTCAAAACCAAAAACCACTATTACTATACAAGATTTAAAAGAAGAAATTAGACATGTCAAATCATACATAAAAGCATTAAAGCTAGAAAATAAAAACTATATATTAGAATGAGTGAGTTTGAAAAGGTAGAAATTCCAGATAATTTAGAAGAATTAAACCAACATATAAAGGATGAAACTCTTTGCATAGTCGAAGAACATTACCTTAATATGATCTCTCGTTTAGAATTTTTAGAAATGGTATTTTAATATTGAATTAAAAATAGGAACAAACATTCATATTAAGATCAGTGCCCTCTTAGACACAGGAGCAGACCATAATGTTCTACAAGAAGGATTGATTCCAACCAAGTATACGAGAAGACTAGAAAATGATTATATGGAGCCAATAGAGCTAAATTAGATATACAATATAAACTTACAAATGCATCCATTTGTAATAAAGGATTCTGTTTTAGAAACTCCTTTATTTTAGCCAAAGACTTAAGTTAGAGCGTGATTTTAGGAAATCCCTTTATAACGCAGCTTAAGCCATTTAGAGTTGATAATATCAGAATATGGACTAATATTTTCGGAACAAAAATCTATTTTTAATTTATACATAAACCCCGACAAAGAGACGTAAATATTATAAGAAACTACTCGATAACAAGAGATATAACGATAATTCAAAAGAAAAAAACATTTACACTCATTAACCAAGGAAATAAACTATAAAAGAATAAAGGAAGATTTACAAAAACCCTTTAACCGAGGCAAGGTAAAAGAATATCAGACATTATTTGAAAAAGAAGTTTGTGAAGAAATCCCAAATGCTTTTTGGAATAAAAAGAAACATATAGTAGAACTACCTTATGTAAAAAGATTTTAGTGAAAAAAGTATTCCAACCAAAAGCAAACCTATTCAAATGAATATATAACTATTAGAATATTGTAAAATGGAAATAAAAATTTTATTAGAAAAGAAACTCATAAGACCAACTAAATCACCATGGTCTTACACAACATTTTATGTTCAAAACAATGCTGAAATAGAAAGAGGAGCCGCAGGACTTGTTATAAACAAGTTAACGTTATTAGTAAAGAAAAAGAACCTTGTCAATAGCCATTGTCTTCTCCGCGGAAAATGCTCGCCGCTTCTGTTGAACTGGCGTGGAACGCGGATTGACATTAAGTCGATGTTCTGCTACCTCCCTGGAGATTCCAGGCATGTCCGCTGGTTTCCAGGCGAACTCTCTTACACACTTGTTCAACAGTCGGGCTAGTTGTGCACTCTCCTCCAGAATCAACTTTTCACTGACCAAGAAACTTGCCTCACTAGTACCGTTGAAGGGGACGGACACCATCGTATCTACTGGTTGGGTGCGTCTTTCATCCCTTTGCTCGTAGGGATCTGCCGCCACACATACGTACTGGTCACAGCTTTTCTGAGTCATGAGCAAATAACACTCGGCGGCTAGCTTTTGGTCGTCCTTGATTGACACCACTCCTTCCGAAGAGGGATATTTTATCCTGAGGTGTTTTTGAGATATCGCTGCCCCGAAGCGATTGAGAAATGGCCGCCCTAGAATGGCGTTATAAGGTAGAGTGAGGTCTACGACCAAGAACAACAACTCTTCTGATCGCTTGGAGTGGACGTGTCTTCCCTAAAGTACACAGGCAGCACTGTGACTCCAGCTACAGGTATAGGAACACCGTCCACTCCAATGATTGGTTTCTTGCAGGGTGTCAATTCATCGGCAGGGCACTTCATGAGGTTATACGCTTCCAGTGAAAATAGATTTACCGCGCTGCCGTTATCAATGAGGGTTCTTCGAACCCATGGTTACCGATGATGGGCGTGACTACCAACGCATCGTTGTGGGAGAACACGACACCCGTTTCGTTTTCTTCTGAGAAGGATAACACCATCCTATCTAGCATATCTATCGCTTCTTTTTTTGCGGGCTGGCTTTCTCATTTCCACTTCTCTCCAGCGCCGGGTATCGCTTGGGTGGGCTCGTCGAGGTATGATGTGCCACCGGCAATGATGTTGATGATGGGAATGTCTCCATTATGAATCGTTAACGCTTCTTTCCCCCTTCCACCAGAGGTCCCGCTGCTTCCAGGGGGGAGGAGACACTTGTTGGTTGCCTGACGCCCCGCACGTGGGGTTGCCTCTAGCTTCTTCTCTTGCTCTGGTGGCGAATTCTCCGAGGTAACCCTCTTCTAACAAACGCTCTATCGCTAGTTTCAATTCTCTACATACGTCTGTGGAGTGTCCTCTGGCCTTGTGGAATTTGCAGAAAGCATTTTCCCTTCCTCTCATGACCACTCCCAGTTTCACAGGGCTGGATAACGGATTGGCAGGTTCCGCTGCTGAATAATTGCTAAGATCTCCACCCGCGGAAGTATAAGGGAAGGAAGGTCAGGGTCGTAGATTCGACCCTTAAGTGGGTCCGCTTGTCGCTGAGCGTTCAAGCCACCGGTTCTTCCTCTAGAAAAGTTACCTTTCTGTCGATTCGATGCCTTGGGGATGTGATCTTTCCGCTGGGCATATTCGTCACTTGGGTGAGTGTCGTGGGTCGCACTGGCCTGAGTGGCGGGGACGAGAGGCTCGCTCCGCGGCATGTTTCGCATTCTATCTCTGTATTCCTCCTCTTCCATTCTCACATAGTTATGAGCCTTCAGCCTTAACGCATCTAAGGTTGCCGGGGGATCCACCATTAACGTGTCCCTCAACTTTTTGTAGCCACAGTTTCGCTTCAAGGCCTCTATGGCAAAATCAATAGTAATACCTAGTGTCAACGACATTTCCATGTCGAAATGACCGAGATAGCCTTTTAAAGATTCTTTTGGCTTCCTGTGTATGTCGAACAAGGCTGCGGCAGACTTCCGGATGGGAATAGCTGTGTTGAAGCGACTCTTAAATTTATCCTCTAGCTGTAAGAAATTATCGATCGACCGGGCAGGGAGTCCTTCAAACCAGAGGCGGGCTACCCCTCACAACGTCATGATGAATATTTGACACAATGCCGCATCGTTGTGCGTCTGGAATTGCACGAAATCTTTCACCTTGTTGAGGTGGGAGATGGGATCTTTAGTGTCGTCGTACAACTATGTAGGGAGCTTAACGTGTCGGCTGACCCTATGGCGTCTTATACGATGGCTGAACAGATGATCTGATGTGTCGTCTAGGATTTCAAGGTCATGACGAGGCGGAAAAATTTCAAAGTGACGTCTGTGCCCTCTAGGGGTACGCTGCTGCTTAGGGGATCGACTGCGGCTCCTGGATGAACGGGTTCGATGTCTTCTACTGCTCGATCTTTCACTTCTCTATAGTCATCCTGTTGTTGTTCTACTTGGGAGATGGGAACTCGCAGCGCTTGCGGTATGTAAGGCTCTACCTATCCGTCGGTGAGTTGTACAAAGCTGAATGGCGTACTCGACACAGGTAAAGTTAGAGGAACGCTCACTTGCCGCCGAGGCGACATCGGTCGATCGGTAACAATAGACGGGGTGAAAACAAACTGAGAAGGCACGCCTGATCTAGGAACACTGGAAGTAAACCCTGCTGCTAGCTCAGTTAAGTAATCTAGCTGAGCACGAAGGGCCGAGATTGAACTTGCCAAAGGATTGTTGACACCACCCATTCCGGAACCTGCAGGAGGGGGAGTGGAATGACTAGATCCGGCCACCTGAGAAAACAGGGCGCCCGTTTGGGAAAGCGACTTGTTTCCTGTCAGTCCAAAAAGGAGGTCCGTCTGCGCTGAGAAAGCTCCGTGCGATGTGGTGAAGATACTAGACAAAGACGTAGGAAAAAGTTCCTTGCGAGTGTGGGTACTGCGAGAATGAGGGGGTGTAGATTCTGAATCTGAGGCCATGATCCTTCAATTCCCAGAAAGAACAGAGCTTGGTTATCAAGGAAGCTCACTTAATTAACCAAGACTCTCAATGAAAGGACCATTTGATAAGAGTCCGAGATTCGTCGAGTAGGATCGGCCAAAGTGGGGCTGGACGGGAACACTGTTCCGGTAGTCTTGATCACCTGCAAAGCGCCGGAGGGGGTCTCCGGCGTAAACACTCCGATGCTTAAGTTAGTACGAGTGGTGAAAATAGTAGGGGTTCAAGACGCTGCCTTAGGCTTACCCTTTTGTTTTGAATGGTGGGGGTATTTATAGGCGAAGGAAGGGCCACGCCGACAGGGGGTAGGTATTACCTCTAGTAGATGTCGCTCGGGTGCTAGGGAGTGACGTTATATAAGGTGACGTCACACGGAGTGACGTCATGTGTGACCAGGAATGGGATGACGCCGTGCCGATGTCGCGTGAGATCCCCCCGTTGATGTCGATCATCCCAGAGCTCACTGCTAGGCTAGAGGCGGCAGGAACAACACCAGGTCCCTACGGATATCTACAGTACTCCGGCCATGTCGCCGGGTGTGAAGGCGGGAATGCCCCTAGAGTCGTGTCAATAGTTATCATCAGTAAGGTTACTCATCCAAGAGGTGAGGGGGTTTGCCAAGAGTATTAGTTCTGATTTATTATCATCAATACACCTTTCCTTTTACTCCATTTATGTCCACTGCTATCAACTCCATTAACACCTCTAAATATTCATTCATCCATCCATCTATCCAAGTGACAACCTCCTAAAGAGACTAGATCCGACGCCTTTAATGTTTCCTTCGGCCAAACTCCTCCAAAATGGAGCTTGGGCCCGTATCACTTGAGAAGCTTGGCCTTGGTAGCAATGAAGATGGGCTTGGCCAAGAGCTCGGCCAAGGGCTCGGACATGGGCTTGGCCTAGATGGCTAGGCACGGGTGCTCACGGCTTGCTAGGGTTGGAGGCACGGAAGTGTCATGGTTTGGCCGACCAACCCCTGAGGTCTGTGCGAGGAAGATAGGCCATGCGGGAGGGCTTTCTCGTGCCATGTGTGCGGGAACCGGAGGGTCCATGCTCGTATCATCCCATCCCTCTTTGAGGAGATTTGTCCTAGAATCTAGACCATGGATGGTGTGATAGACTGAAATAGGCGATGAAGATTTAATCACAAGGACTTCCATTCGTCTCCTTCGTACCAAGTCGCTTTCAATCCATTTGAGAAGTGGATCCGTGTGGCCGTGGAAGGGAGCCAAACTAGTGAAAGAGGAGGCGCGGTCAAGGTGCACATGTAGGAAAGGATCTGTAAAGCAAAGCGGTGGCACCGATGGAGTGATAGAGAAATGGCTGCCCAAATCTCAAAACTGTCTTTGTAAGTCAAGGCAATGAAGAGCCTTCTCATGGTAGCCCAAAGTAAACCCACACATCACACTTGCCTTCCCATCATTCCCATTTGCCACATGATCATCATCCCTCGAAGGTACATCCCAAACATCCTTCTCTGCGCCAAGTGAAACGACAACCTCATCAAGTGGCGGTACAACCAACATCTCATCCTCAATTGGATCCAAAATAACATCAATAGAGTGCCAATCAGGAGGGCAAACCCTATCCTCACCGATCGGTGGAAGTGTGGCAACTTGCGGTAGGTAATGTGGAAGTGTGGGTGGAGGTGCGGTTACTTTGGCTATCAAGGTGGCCATGACAGCCATAAGATCCTTCAGCTGAGTTTTCAAATCAGCCACTTCAACTGTGAGAGAAACAAAGGCCATGTTTTCTGCCATGCTCACCGTAAGGGGCGCCGTACTTGACTCAAGAGCGGGAAGCCTAACTGAGCTCTCAACTACACTGATACGATCCCAAGATGTATCACGCGACTATATGGACAAAAGCGTCAAGACATGATGGAGCAGATGGAGTCCGATCAGGGATCACAAAGGCTTGATGGAAACCTCTATGTGTTATGTTTATTGTGTCCAACTTTCAGGACGTTTTGACTAGTGGATCATCCAAAATATCAAGCCAACATTTTCATTGACAGTAGTCCTACGCCGACAAGGACTCTAAGACGCATCAGGCAACTTTGTCTGAACCTAGCCGACACTGTACAAGTCTGAATGTGCGATCGACCACTTTTTTTCCAAAACATCAGGATGTTATCTTTCGTTTGGAAGAAGTTTCAGCCCATTTGGCCCAGTGGTTTGAAAGTTATTCAAGTCGACATTATGGTGCACAGTGTGTACGTGAGACAACATACGACTTAAGGTTTCGGCCCAAACCTTGGCCCGATGATGGAGAACTCGACATGGGCTGCTGGAATGTATTTAAATATATTTATATTTACTTTAATTAGTTAATTAGTTAATTAGTTAATTAAGTTATTTTCCTTAATTAGAACTCCTACTTCTATTCCTATTAGGGTTTGCTTGGAAACTCTTTATAAGGAGCCGTTTCGCTCCATTATTGAGTTGGCTGTTATTTTGATAAAATTGAGAGTTCTCTCTTCAAATATCTACCCATTGTTCATCGATTGAACCTTGTTCCTTATTAAGTCCGCAATACTCGACATGTCAAACAAGTAAAAACTGAAATTGCAACCCCATTGTTTCGTTTCTCATAGTTTGATTCTCACATTGTTGAGTCTAGTCCTAGGAATCCGATTCAAGATCCTTGACTTGAAATCGATTAGGGATCTTAGCACAGGTTAGCTAAGTGGTATAAGCTCGTACTCGTCGAGTTCATTATTTCTGCATTGAAATCCATCCTTGAACAACGATAAGAATTACGTGCTACGCATCTTACGCAACTAGGATCGTATCATACACCATGCTCACCCAAGTGCTCAATATGATGCTCATGGTCATAGGAATGTTGAGGAGGCCGGTGGACATAACTTGTAGGTTGCGCATCATAATAAAATGAGGAGTGGTACGGAGGTGCAACTCTAGAGGTCGGCGGGACATAGGGACGTTGAGGAGGCCCATGGGCATATATATTAGGAGTGGAGCCATGGGCACGGCGTTGGTAGTGATACGATCCTTGGGTGCTAGGTTAGAACCCGAGGCGCATAAGTGAATGATTTTGTTCTCTTGTAGGTTTGGGGCGCGGAATTGACGAAAATCCCTCTTGAACGCTTCCTTGAATCAATTAGTATCCCATACTACTAATTGAGGTTAATGACTTGCTAATCCCTATTTGAGCAATGTCAAGGTTTTCACGAACACCTAACCCTGTAGTATGCACGTCGATGTACCCCTAGCCCTGTAGTACGCACACACGTTAACGCTCAGCCCTGTGAACGAGAGCAACACCAACAATCAACCCTGTAATTGCTAGCAATCAATATTCAACCCTGTGAATATTACTAATGACGATCAACTCTGTGAACGCCAACACGAATCCTCACACTCCTTACACACTTATCTCTGTAAGTGCCACGCTTTGGTCCGCACACACGAGCTCATGCTTCTTCCACGCTTGAATCTACAAACGCCACGCTTCACTAGCCCTAATCGTACCTTCCACGCTATCTCTGTAACGCTACGACTAAGTTAACAAACACAAGAACGGCTTACTCCGGAGATCGAGACAATAAGATAGTAGAATAATGAAGATGGAAATTTGGTAAAGTGTTTATGTGGAAAATTTGATCTAATTTTATTATGAACAATAGTTGCCTTTAAATAGGCGAATTACAAATTCTATTTCGACTAAGACTAGGATTTCTAATTCTATCTTAACTCTAACTAATTTAATTAAATAAAATAAATACAATATTTATCCTATCTAACTTGTACAAGACCACGCTTCATTATCCGACTCCTCTTCTCGCTCGACTTCATCTTCTAATCCTAGTCAGACTTGAAGTGCGCCTCCCTTGCCGTGTTCACACTCTTCTTGAGCCATCTCTTGATTTATCCGTGTGTTTTCCCTCAAACTTGGTCCAGAATTCCTACTTGAATTATTACTGATGTGGCACTTGGAATTTTGGAAAAAGCTCGAGCCAATTTTACTTTGGCTCGGAGTGAACCCTCCTTGCGCATGCGTCTTGCGCATCGACTGCCCTAGCGCGCACCTTCTTCGCACCTTCTTCGCGCGCTGACTCCTAACTCGGCCCTGTGGTCTCTTGCTAGCCTCAATTGACTTTGCAAGGCCTTCTTCGCTAGCTTCCTCGCGTTCTCCAAACCCTTGGCTGCTTGTGACGCTTCAATTAACCTCACTAGGGTTTGCGAGGATACTAGGATCGTATCATTCCCTCCTTCTTTAAAAAGATTCATCCTCGAATCTTCATCAAGATCACCATCTAAGGACAAATTACAACGGAATGCTACATCCTCAACCTCAAATCCATACCTTGTACACAATCGGCCTAACATCGTCTCATATTCACTTCTTAAGGCTGTGACATATACAAAGTCTCCAATCGCCCTTTATTCTTATTTATTCAAAAACTCCCAAAATGTAAGCGATTGTCTCTTCTTTCTTGGCATATCAATTGCGTAATTATCCACTGGATTATACTCATCTAAATATCTCTCGTACGCAACCAAGTCCATATTGATTAAAACAAGCCACAACCACCCTCTTTGGCATGCGATAAGCAATTCCCGCGGAATTTCTTCTCTCTTGCGCATACCAAGCTAATTCGAACTCGTCTCTTTGGAATTAGATTCCTCACAGACCTGAAAATCAGAAGAAATACTAATAATAGGGTTGGTTTCTTATTTTTCTCGAATACTCAAAGTGTTTTCTTTTTCTTCCTTAAACTTGCGCTTGTCGCTTGTAAATTCTGCCCAAGACTTCGTAAGCTTTTCTCGATCTCTTAACACTTCTAGTGGTGCTATAGGCACTAGAATGTATCTTCGACCGTCCTTGTAAACCTCATACCGATTGGTTATTCCATGATGTACCGCGTTCATGTCAAATTGCCAAGGTCTTCCTAGAAGAACATGACATTCGGTCATTGGCACCACATCACAATACACACTACAATTAAATCTCCCAATGGCTAGCGATACTAAAACTCGATGTGTGACTTCTATTTCAACACCACTAGTCATCCAATGAACCTTGTATGGATTCGCCTTCTCGATGGTTTGCAACCCTAGCTTCGACACAAGCAACTCACTCGCAAAATTGTTAAAGCTACCATTATCAACCACCATCGAACATACCTTTTCTTGAATCAAACACCGAGTGTAGAATAGATTATTTCATTAACTCTCTTCACTCGATACCTCCTCATGCCGTGTGCACAAATCTGGCCTAATCATTAGGCTTAGACCTGCTTCGATCTCGTGCTCTTCTTCTTTCTCATCCTCGCTACTCATGGCGCCATCTTCTCGAATAACCAACGCTCTTTGATTTGGACAAGTGGCTGCCGTATGTCCTCGACCGGTACATTTAATACACACTACTTCCCTTGTAGCTAATTTATTTTGATTAGTGGATGAAGGATTTTCCTTTCCAACTTGTGAAGATGAATTGCTCACAACTTGTGGTCTTGGTACTAGAGTCATCTCACTCTTACTCCAAGTTGACTTCTTCCAATGTGGTGATTTAGTCGACGATGAACTCGCTACCATCCGAGACTTCCTTTGCTTCTCTATTTTCTCCGCTAAGTGCAACATATCCTCTAAAGAGTTGTATGTTGTTAGCTCCAATTGATAGGCTATCTCCTGATTCAATCCACTAAGGAATCTCACCATTGTGGCTTTGGATTGTTCATGGATTTGCGTTCTAGCTAACGCGATTTCCATCTCCTTGAAATATTCTCCAACGCTCTTGTTGCCTTGCGTTAGGGTTTGTAATCGTTGATGAAATCTCACTGAAAGTGTGTTGGAACAAACCTTCTCCTCATCAAGCGCTTCATGTCTTCCCAATTATCAACAAAACCAGCACCTACTCTCTCTCGAGTTGAATTTAATTCTTCCCACCAATGGGATGCATATCCTTTGAACTCAACAACGGCTAGCTTTACTTTCTTCTCCTTGGAATAATTATGACATAGAAAACTTGAATTGATTTTTCTCTCCCAATTCAAGTACACATCCGGATCTCCTTTTCCATTAAAAGAAGGAACTTTTAATTTAATACTTCCAAGGTTGTCATCGATTTGATTCCTCCTTGGTCCTCTATGTTCAAACCTTCTTCGGTTCTCGAAGTCATCTCCTTCATGTTTCGGTCCATCCTCATCAAGGTGCAATCGTTTGGATAATTCCTTGAATTTTTCCTCGATCATTTGCTACTTGACTTATATATCATCAAACCTCTTTGATAAGGCCCTAGCTCCCTATTGGAGGAGTTTAGTCGCTGGTTTCGTTGATGGAGTCGGATCTAGTCTCTTTAGGAGGTTGGCATTTGGATAATCGGATGGATGATCGGACTTGATATGGATGAACGGATATTTAGAAGGGGAGATGATTTAGATTACAATGGACATAAATGGAGGAAAAGGAAAGCGTATTGATGATAACAAAAAGGAACTATTGTTCTTGACAAACCCCCTCACCTCTTGGATGAGTAACCTTGCCGAAAAGAACAAAGGATATCTTAAACAAATACAACCCTCTCACCTCTTGGATGAGCAACCTGATTTGTTTAGATAGTTGGTGATGGTTTTAAGAACCCTAATGCTTAAGCTAAAAGTTTAGTCCTTGAAGAAGATAACACAAAAACAAAGACAAGTGTAGAAATGAACCATTCTACACTTGAAATACTTAGGTTATTTACAAGGGGAAAATACCCCATCACCCTTGGATAAAGGGGCTTGTTGCCGGCCTTAGGAAACCTTGAAGATGGGCTTAGTGGGCTTTGCCTTGACGTTCATCATGGCTAAGACTTAGCCGGACGCATTAATGGTTTGCTAGGGTTAGGCGCTCACGCGCTCATGGCTTCAGAGGGTTAGGCATTCAGTTCCTCATGGTATGGCCGAGCAGGGCATGAACGCATGTAGTCCATCGCACCCTTGTCTCCAAGTCGCGTTCTTCAGCTCTAAGGCTCTTCAAGAGGGTGGCTGCTAAGGCTTTGCTCCGAGTGAAGTATCCATGAGCATTGGTGCTCATATCATCCCCTCCTCGTTTGAAGGGATTCGACCTTGAATCCATGGGCTGCTCCTCTTCAACGCCCTCGGTATCACCTTCAAAGTAAGGAGACAAGTCATTAATATTAAAAGTTGAGCTAACGGATCTAAAACAAGGAGGTATATCTAAACGATAAGCATTATCGTTGAATTTCTCCACAATTAGAAAGGGGGCATCTCCCCGTTGGCTAAGTTTCCCTTTCCGTTGAGTTGGGAAATAGTCTTTCCTCAAATGTAACCACACCCATTTGCCAGCTTCAAATGACTTGATGTGGCGTCCCGAGTTGCGTTTGGCCATAAGCTTGGAGTTCAATGCCTCCATTCGCTCCTTTGCTTTTCCATGCAATTGCTGCACCATGGCCGCTTTTTCCTCTCCATATATGCTTATCAAATCAGTCAAAGGAAGAGGCAGCAAGTTTATGGGGGGTGAGTGGGTTAAACCCATAGACTAGCTCAAATGGGGAAAAGCGAGTGGAAGAATGCATGGCACGATTGTATGCAAATTCAATAAAAGGGATGCAATCATCCCATCACTTAGAGTATTGCTGAATCATCACACGTAGCATTGTGCCTAAAGTCCTATTAACTACTTCAGTTTGGCCATCCGTTTGGGGATGACAAGATGTAGAAAATAGCAACTTAGTACCCAATTTTCCCCACAACACACGCCAAAAGTGACTAAGGAATTTGCTATCCCTATCACTAACAATTGTTCGTGGCATACCATGTAAGCGGACAATCTCACGAAAGAAAACTGTGGCAATGTGCGATGCATCATTTGTAGTGTGACATGGTATAAAATGAGCCATTTTTGAAAAGCGATCAACAACTACAAAGAGTGAATCCTTGCCCCGTTTGGAGCGAGGCAAACCAACCATGAAATCCATAGATAAATCACACCAAGGATGCGATGGAACAGGTAGAGTCATATAAAGACCATGATTAAGGCAATTACATTTAGCACGTTTACAAGTAATGCAAGCTGCCACAAAATTAGTAACTTGTTTCTTCATGTGTGGCCAAAAGAAATGCTCTTTAAGTGTGCTAATAGTCTTTTCTATGCCAAAGTGGCCCATTAGACCACCTCCATGTGCTTCTTTAACAAGCAATTCACGTGTGCTACATTTAGGAATACATAATCTACCTTTGCGAAATAGAAAAGAGTCATGTAACACAAAAATGTCATGCGCACCATTAACACAAGCTAGAAATGCATCTTTAAAATCCGCATCATCAGCATACAAAGAGGTAATATGCATAAAGCCTAAAAGGTGTGAATGAAGCGATGTAAGGAGGGCATACCTACGGGACAACGCATCTGCGACGATGTTGTCCTTACCCTTCAAGTATTTGATGTGGTATGGGAACCGCTCGATGAACTCCATCCAAGCTGCATGGTGTTTGTTGAGCTTTCCTTGTCCCTTCAAGTACTTGAGGCTTAGGTGGTCCGTATGCACTACGAATTCTTTGGGCAGCAAGTAGTGTTCCCACACATTGAGGGCACGCACAAGGGCATATAACTCTCGGTCATATGTGCAATAATTCAGCTGCGCACCCTTCAACTTTTCACTAAAGTAGGCCACCGGTTTCTTCTCTTGGACTAAAACAGCTCCAATACCGATGCCACTTGCATCGCACTCTACTTCGAACGTTTTGTCGAAGTTGGGCAGGATTAGGACGGGGCTGGAGGACAGCTTATCCTTGAGAGTGTTGAAAGCTAACTCGTGCTCTTTGTCCCAAATGAAAGGGACATTGTTCTTGGTGAGAGCATTAAGGGGGGCTGCAATGGAGGAGAAGTCCTTTACAAAGCGGTGGTAGAAACCAGCCAGCCCGTGAAAGGAGCGTACGTCTCCCACATTGGTTGGGGTCGGCCATTCAGCAATGGCCTTGATCTTCTCACTGTCCACTTTTAGGCCTTGAGTACCTACAATAAAACCAAGGAAGTGCACTTCCTCCAAACAGAATTCGCATTTGGATAACTTCGCGAAGAGTTTATACTTGCGAAGGGTGAGAAAAATCTGTTTCAAGTGTTCCAAGTGGACTTGTGGTGATGTGCTATAAACCAATATGTCATCAAAATAAACAACTACAAATTTCCCTATAAAAGGTCTAAGCGCATAAAGGTGCTAGGAGCGTTAGTGAGACCAAATGGCATAACTAACCATTCATAAAGACCAAACTTGGTTTTGAAGGCTGTTTTCCATTCATCTCCTTTATATATCCTAATTTGGTGATAACCACTCACTAAATCAATTTTGGAGAACACTTTAGCACTACTTAACTCATCCAGCATGTCATCCAAACGAGGAATGGGATGAGAATACTTTACCGTGATTTTATTCACCGAACGGCAATCCATGCACATGCGCCAACTTCCATCCTTCTTCGGCATGAGGATCACGGGGACAACACAAGGAGAAAGGCTCTCCCTCATGAATCCTTTGTCAAGAAGCGCTTAAACTTGATCTTGCAATTCTTGCGTTTCCTTTGGATTACAATGATACGCTGGGCGGTTTGGTAGTGTAGATCCAGGCAAGAAGTTAATTTGATGCTCTATTCCACGCACGGGGGGAAGCCCATTGGGAATTTCATCCGAAAAAACATCCTTGGAATCTAGCAAAAGAGGAGACAAACAACTAGGAAATGAGGGATTAGTGTTAGTAGTAACAAGTGAGTGTTCTTTAAATCTGATAAGTACGCAAGGCTTGCGCATGATTAAAGTATGCCTTACATCTCTACCCATAGCCATTAGACACACCTTGCTGTCCATTTTCACACCCTTTAGAATCTCACCCGCTTGCTTACTTTTTTCAAGTGATGTATTACCACTCGATCCTCTCCCATAGCTCACATTTTTCTCTCCACTCAAGGCATGCTCATTTTTTTCATGCCCGCTGCTTTGCACTCTCTCACAACTCACTTTCTTCACTCCACTCCATTCCGTTTGTTTTCCAAGTGACAATGTTATTTCAAACGTGGCGGCAGCCTTCTCCAATTTCAATTGGTCCTCGTAAACTTGATTAGGAAGAAGGGGCGGGAGAAGGAACTTGCTGCCATTGTGTTCTAACTTGTATGTGTTGTACAAACCATCATGAATAGCCTTCTTATCAAATTGCCACGGTCTACCAAGGAGAATGTGGCTAGAGTGCATTGGTGCCACATCACATAGGCGAACTACATACTTGCCGATTTGGAGAGGAATTCGAACTTGGCTCTTGACTCTAACCGAGTTACCATCGTTGAACCAATTCAACACATAGGGTCGCGGGTGTTTGGAGGTGGTGAGGCCTAAGGAATGCAGTAGGAGAGTGCTGGCCACATCTGCACAACTCTCGTTGTCCACAATAATGGAAATCACCATTCCATTTGACATTCTGCAGGTGTGAAATAAGTTCTCCCTTTGTTCCATCATCTTGTCACTATCCTTTGCAACTATGCTCAAACTACGTCGAACAACTAAGCAATTGGGGAATTCTAACATGTCATACTCATCTTGATCCATCGGTTCACCCTCGTGATCATTCCATATATGGCTGAGAGGAGGTGATGAATCGTCATCGTCCTCACTTTCTACTGCCCCCCTCCCTCGCGAATCATTACAACCCTCCGATTGGGGCATTCGGCCCTCATATGGCCTTTCCCTCCACACTTGAAACACTCAATATTTCGGGCAGGAGTTCTTGGTGTGGAGGTAGTGTTTGGCGTTTGTTTGGGGTTGGTGTAAGGCTTGGATGGGGTGTGTGTTTTAAGGTTGTCCATGCCAAGTTTAGGGGTCTGCCATGGCTTTTGTGTGGTAGGGGTAGATGTCTGCCAAGATTTTTGAGTGGTGGAGGAAGAAGTGTATGAGGATGTTGGTTTAACACTTACTTGTTTCTCAATTTTCAAGGCCAAATGAAACATATCTTCTAAGGTGTCGTAATGATGGAACTCAAGCTGATTGGAAATTTCCTTGTGTAGACCCGCTATAAACCGTGCCATGGTTACTTCTTCACTCTCATTCGTGCTTGCCCTCATCAAACATGTCAACATTTCGTGATAATATTCACTCACGGTACGTGGCCCTTGATACAACCGTTGAAGGCGCTGGTGTAACTCGCGGATGTAGTGTGGAGGCACAAAACGACGCCTCATCTCACACCTCAATTCTTCCCAAGATGCAATAGGTGGTCTGCCCGCATCTCGTTTGAGCAAACAAAGGTGATCCCACCATTGTATTGCCAAATCCGTGAACTCCACAATGGCTAACTTAACTTTCTTTGTCTCGGAGTAATTGTAGCAAGCAAACAGCCGGTCCATTTTGTTTTCCCACTCATTGAAGGCATCCGGATCATCTTTATCGTCGAAGGGGGGAATGGAAAGTTTGATACTCGAGAGGTTGCTATCCACTCTCTCCTCGTTGTTCTGATTACCCCGCTACTCAAATGCTTCGTCATAATCGAATTGCCGAGCATTGTGAGCGTGCTCATAGGGCGGCGGAGAGGGGGGTCTAGGTCTGTCCAAGCGAGGTGGTACATAGGCATTGGCTAGGTGTAAAGGGACGGCTAGGTGATTGGCTATGTTGTTCTGATTGGGGTTTGGTTGTTGTCTAGTAGCATTTGGTGGTGCTACTGGTGGGGTGTTGTGTGGGGGCGGTGGTGGTGGTGGTGTTGGTGGCTGCCTTACATCTTGGTGGGAGGTGTGTGTTAGGGCAGCCTGGATGTGTGGGTATGCGGCAACTTGGGTGTGAGGTGGTGGAGGTGGTGGCTGCCTAGTGTCATGGAGGTCTGTGTGTGTGTGTAATTGTGGCATCGCATAGTAATCGATGCTTGTAGGATCAGTTGGGTGTGTAGTTTGGTGGTATTGAGCCGCTGGTGGGAAATTTGGGGGTTGGTAATTCGGAGGCGGATAAAGAGGTGGTGGGTGATGTGGGGTTGGTGGTGTATCCATCGGGGGTGTATATGTGGGTTGTGGGGTTGGGGTCGGCTGCGGGGGAGTAGGGTTTGCCATTTGCGCTGCTAAGGCAGCAATGACAGCCAAGATGTTCTTTGTGTTTTGGTCTTGGTTTGCTCTATAGTGTTGCAAATCAGCCACATGCTGTCTAGTTTCGTTCATTTGGACCGTGAGAGAGGCCATGGCCGGATTTAGAGGAGAGGATTCCCCCGAACTAGCATTCGAATGTGCGTCTCGGTGAGACATAGCGAAAGGTACCTGCAAAAAGACAAACACAATTGGAAATGATAAGGGTTAGTCCCTCCCTTACGTGTATCGCTCATGTTTCGCACTACACTCTAATACGCTCACAATCTTACCCACTCAATCTTCACTTAAGAACCAAATAATTCAACCAGCAATGACTCTAAGACTCAAGGCTAGGACAAGGAGTTCAATGAAAACTAGGGTAGAAAACCGCAATTGTGCTCACTAAAACAGCTTGTTGGTGAACACGAATCAGGTTTAGAGTAGATATTAGTGTAGGAAGCAAGGGAAGAAAACTCAAGGATAGAAAAGAAGGCAAGCTCAAAGGACCAACACTAGAAGAAATGGAGGGAAACGAGAATAAGCTTCAAAAAAGAAATTCTGCCGCCAAATGAAACACTTGATAAATGCACACCTTAACTTGAAAGAAAATACTTCAAATGCACACATACATTCTGCCTCTTGCTTTAACTTACTCGTATTCTTTTTCTTTTGATTGAGGGATTTAATTCGCTCTTTTGATCCCTTATTTTTCTCCTTTTTTTTTTCTTTACTTAGGGATTTCTTTTACTCTTTTGATCCCTTTCTTTGTTGTTTTTCTTTTGTAAGTGCAAGAGAGCTTCAGTAAATGTATGATATGAGTTTTTGATAATTGAAGTGGAAGGCAAATGATTTTGCAAGTAAAAAATAAATTCACGAATTGGCAAAATTTTTTGCTAACATGCACCAGAATTTTCCACTAAAATAAACCAGTATTTATCACAAAAAATGGACGACTATTTTTGCTAAAATGCACCAAAGTTTTTCACTAACATGCACTAACTTTGTCACTAACATGCACCACAATTTTCACTAAAGTGAACCAAAATGTGTGACAAGGAGTTTAGGCAAATTAGGGTGTATGACAAGTATTTGATTGAAGGTGTATGACAAGCAAAATAAATCATATGACAAGCCAAGCAAAATGAAGTGTGCTGCCCTAATTTTGATAGATAGGTACGGCAGCCACAAACACAAATTTATTCAATCTTTGTGTGAAAACAAGATCAAAACTCAAGATAAAATTAATTTCTCAAGAACGGAAAAAATTTCAGATTTAATTTAAATTATTTCCTATGGTAGAAAACAATGTTTAAACCATATAAAAGGAAGGAGAAGAAATTTGATCCGTGGGAACAACTCGGAAAAGTGTTTTAGCAATTTAAGGGAACGGTCCTTGAAAATGAACCGTGGAAATGATGAACAGGATGATTCTGACCATGAATAAGAACAATACCAACCTAGAGAATAGCTTGGAGCTCCACTACCACTTGATAAGGCCCTAGCTCCCTTTTGGAGGAGTTTAGCCGCTGGTTTCGTTGATGGAGTCAGATCTAGTCTCTTTAGGAGCTTGGCGTTTGGATAATCGGATGGATGATCGGACTTGATATGGATGAACGGATATTTAAAAGGGGAGATGATTTAGATTGCAGCGGATATAAATGGAGGAAAAGGAAAGTGTATTGATGATAACAAAAAGGAACTATTGTTCTTGACAAACCCCCTCACCTCTTGGATGAGTAACCTTGCCAAAAAGAACAAAGGATCTTTTAAACAAATACAACCCTCTCACCTCTTTGATGAGCAACCTGATTTGTTTAGATAGTTGGTCCTGGTTTTAAGAACCCTAATGCTTAAGCTAAAAGTTTGGTCCTTGAAGAAGATAACACAAAAACAAAGAGAAGTGTAGAAATGAACCATTCTACACTTTAAATACTTAGGTTATTTACAAGGGGAAAATACCCCATCACCCTTGGACAAAGGAGCTTGCTGCCGGCCTTAGGAAACCTTGAAGATGGGCTTGGTGGGACTTGCCTTGACGTTCATCATGGCTAAGACTTAGCCGGACGCATTCATGGTTTGCTAGGGCTGGGCGCGCGCTCATGGCTTCGGAGGGTTAGGCGCGCGGTTCCTCATGGTATGGCCGAGCAGGGCATGAACGCATGTAGTCCATCGCTCCCTTGTCTCCAAGTCGCGTTCTTCAGCTCTAAGGCTCTTCAAAAGGGTGGCTGCTAAGGCTTTGCTCTGAGTGAAGTATCCATGAGCATTGGTGCTCATATCACTCTTGATCAGCCTCTCCATGAGCTCAATCACCTCTTTCCTCTCAGCCTCAAGTGCTGCTTCAGCCATCGTAATCACTTCAAGAAAATTTAACACAAGAGAGTGCAAATCTATTTTCGGTGAACACAGTTTAGTATTTTGGGTGCAGCTTTTTACTCCGATATCCAAATCGCTCGATTCTTCTTGATTTAGATTCCTGGCAGACAGACCTTTCCAACGAACTAAGACTCACTAAAATTGAACTCCGATAGGTATATATTGAAATATGATTTCGACACTGATACTTTGGTGGACTGTTTTTGGTGACTCTTCTATATGACTCTTTTTATGGACTATTTTTGTGACTTATATATTACTCTTCCCTCAATCTAAATAAATAAATTGAAAGATAAAATAGACGCAAACTACTAAACCAACTTAGTTTAGAAGTAGGACTCTAAGACTCAACAAAATAACTTTGGTTTAGAACTCCTAAACCGACTTGACTTAGAACTCGACTTTGATTTAGAACTACTAAATCGACAAGACTCGAATTGCAAAAGCAAAATAGAAAATTCAATGACACTTTTGGGGACTTAATTTTGTGATTTTCGACTCAACAAAAATTAAAGACAAGACACAAACAATTCACTTGAATCGTTTAGACAATTGACTCAAATTAAATAACAAAAATGAAAAGGTAGTTTGGGATTTTCTGACCAAACCTAGAACTCCCTTGAGCTCCGCTACCAACTGATACGATCCTTGGGTCCTAGGTTAGAACCCGAGGTGCATAAGTGAATGATCTTGTTCTCTTGTAGGTTTGGGGCACGAAATTGACGAAAATCCCTCTTTAACGCTTCCTTGAATCAATTAGTATCCCATACTACTAATTAAGGTTAATGACTTGCAAATCCCTGTTTGAGCAAAGTCAAGGTTGTCATGAATGCTTAACCCTGTAGTATTCACGTCGATGTACGCATAGCCCTGTAGTATTCACGTCGATGTACGCATAGCCCTGTAGTACGCACACACGCTAATGCTCAGCCCTGTGAACAAGAGCAACACCAACAATCAACCCTATAATTGCTAGCAATCAATATTCAACCCTGTGAATATTAGTAACGACGATCAACTCTGTGAATGCCAACACGAATCCTCACGCTCCTTCCACACTTATCTCTGTAAGTGCCACGCTTTGGTCTGCACACACTAGTTCACGCTCCTTCCACGCTTTAATCTACAAACGCCATGCTTCAGTATCCCTAACCGTACCTTCCACGCTATCTCTGTAACGCCACGACTAAGTTAACAAACACAAGAACGACTTGCTTCGGAGATCGAGACAATAAGATAGTAGAATAATGAAGATGGAAATTTGGTAAAGTATTTATGTGGAAAATCTGATCTAATTTTATTATGAACAATCATTGCCTTTAAATAGGCGAATTACAAATTCTATTTCGACTAAGACTAGGATTTCTAATTCTATCTTAACTCTAACTAATTTAATTAAATAAAATAAATACAATATTTATCCTATCTAACTTGTACAAGACCACACTTCATTATCAGACTCCTCTTCTCTCTAGACTTTATCTTCTAATCCTAGTCGGACTTGAAGTGCGCCTCCCTTTCCGCGTTTACACTCTTCTCAAGCCATGTCTTGATTTCTCCGTGCGTTTTCCCTCAAACTTTGTCCAGAATTCCTACTTGAATTATTATTGATGTGGCACTTGGAATTTTGGAAAAAGCTCGAGCCAATTTTACTTTGGCTCGGAGTGAACCCTCCTTGCGCATGGGTCTTGCGCATCCCCTTTCTCTCACTGATTGTGCAAGCTTAGATGGCGAGGAGAAAGCAACCATGGTGCGAAAATTGCATGACAAATCCAAGGAGCGAATGGAAGCCTTAAACAGCAAGCTATTGGAAAAATGCAACTCGGGACACCAAATCAAGTCCTTTGAAGTGGGCGAATGGGTTTCGTTGCATTTGAGGAAGGATTGTTTCCCCACTCAACGCAAGGGAAATCTTAGCCAACGGGGAGATGACCCTTTTCTCATTGTGGAGAAATTCAGCGACAATGCTTACCGTCTCGATATCCCTATTTCTTTTGGTTCCGTAAGCTCAACTTTCAATATTAATGACTTGTCACCTTATTTCGTAGGTGATAGCGAAGGAGTTGAGGAGGGGCAGCCAATGGATTCGAGGTCGAATCCACTCAAAGGGGGAGGGGATGATACGAGCACGAGCATGGGATACTTCACTAGAAGCAAAGGAATGGTAGCCGTGCTATTGAAGAGCCTTAGGGCCGAGGAGAGTAGCTTGGAACTAAGGCACAAATGGGTGACTTGCATGCACGCCAACTCCTTCGCCATAAGCACCGCTCGGGACTCATGGGCAACCCGCGCATCCTATGAAGAACCCAGCACTGATCCCGCGCCTAACCCTATGAAGCCATGAGGCCGTGCGGATCAGCCCTTGCGCCTACCCAAGCCTTGCGTCCTTTAGCTGGTTGGCCGAAGCCCATCTTCCAAGCCCATCATCAATTGCTGCCAAGGCCAAGGCCAAGCCCCTTTGTCCAAGGGTGTAAGGGTATTTACCCCTTCTATTTTTAAGCTTAGGTATTTAAAGTGCATTGAATTCATTTCAGCACTTTGTCTTTGTTTTTGTGATAAACTTCAGCCTAGACCAACTCTTAGCTAGGTAATTAGGGTTCTTTAAACCAGCACACTATCTTCCCTAATTCGGGTTGCTCATCATTGTGGTGAGAGGGTCGGATTAGCTTAGAGATCCTTCGTTCTTTTCAGCAAGGTTACTCAAGTCCATCTTGAGGGGGTTTGCTAAGAATAAAGTTGTGATTTGTTAATCATAAATACACCTTTCCCTTTCCTCCATGTTCATCCGCTGCATACTACTCATTTACTCCTTCATATTATCCGTTCATCCATCCATCTATCAAAAACCAACCTCCAAAAGAGACTAGATCCGGCTTCTTCCAAGAAATTAGCGGCTAAACTCCTCCAAAAGGAGCTAGGGCCTTATCAGTTTGCGAGGATACAAGGATCGTATCAGGTAGGATGTGGAACCTAAGCCATGGCTTGGAGAGGAGGCAGCCATGGTGTAGAAGTCCTCATCCCAATAGGGCCCAACATCCGCATAATAATAAGACATAGGCAAAGGTACCTACAAAAACAAAGCAAAACAGAATTGCTATATACACATATTAGTCACTCCCTCGCGTGTTTCACTCGTGTTTAACTCTTCTCTCTAATAATCTAAAAAACTCTCAAGTTCCTATATATTCAATTCCATTTCTTGTGTAACAATCAAGCAGCATGCTCAAGTTGAATCACGAAGACTCAATCAACAAGACAGTTTGCTGGAAATTTTCTGGCAGTTATTTCAGAATTAGGCTATTGCCCTTTAAAAATAGAAAATGTTGGAATTAATTCACCAAATTAAATGTGAACACTCTTAAGATAAATCTCTACAAGTCCCATGAAGGGAAGAAGAGAAAATTCCGGCTGGAAAACACTATAAACAGAGCAACAACACAGGAATGACTCCTCTCGGATGGAAACTGTGTGCCATTTTGTTTCGGCCAAAATGAAGAATATGTGCTTAGAATCTACGGGAGACTCAAGAATGAAAACTGTTAAGAACAGAATGAAGTTTGTTGCCACAAATTTGAAGAATTTTCTGGGTGGGGGAACCTATATTACAGGGACAGACATGAAAGATTGGATGACAAGGAGTACAAAAACATTTCACGAACAACAACAAGGAGTGTATGACAAGGATTTTTAGAAGAGAAGTGAAAGACAAGTAGTTTTTACTTGTATGACATGAACTATAAGAAATGTATGACATGTAGTTCAAGACATGTATGACAAATAGTTTTTGCCATAAGTGTGACAATGAGTGCCCAAGTGTATGACAACAAGTGAAGGGTGTATGACAATGATCACAAGTGTAAATGTATGACAACCAAGTGAAGGTAAGGTGCTGCCCTAGGGCCGGCTGTGTGTTTAGTGGAGTAGTGAGCAAGCTGAAATGCTTGGCTCACAATTGAGTGATGTGGCCGGCTAGGAAGAGTGCATCAATTTTGAATCACTTAGCTAGTAAACAAGAAGTCCACATGGCTCTCATGGCCACCATAGGAAGGTCCAATAATCACAGTAGCAATTAAACTGAAGAAGATGAAGATTTAAGTCACAACTAGAACAATAAACACTAAATAATTCAGCAAATGTGTTTGTACAAGATCAAATCAGTAGAAAACAAAATTTTGACCTAAATTCCGAAAATGCTTGGAATGAAATATGATGGCAGCTGACGGTAGGAAATAATGTTTCCACTATAGATATGGAAGCACAAGGTGTTTGAACCGAAGGAAAGGCAAGAAAAAGATGGTTTTCAGTTTAAGGGAATTGTGACATATTTTGCAAGAAAATAGAAAAAATTTCAGCACAAAAGAGAGATGTTCTACGGTAGAGGAGATGATTCTAACCGTAGAAATGGAGTTTACCAACCTAGAAGACAGCTTGGAGTTCCGCTACCACTTCATAAGAGCTTGACTTCGACTTGGAGATGAAACCGTGAGATGGGCAGCAAGGATCTATTCTCCTTTGGGAGGTGGTAAACACAAGGATAGATGGTGTTTAGATGGTGTTTAATGGAGAAGATAACGTCCCTAGAAGGAGTGCGAATTGTGCAGCGGAATAAATGGAGGAAAAGGAAAGTGTTTTAATGAACAACAAGTATATAACTTCAATACCCAATAAACCCTCTCTAGTCTTACTAGGGCAACCTTGTTACAAAGTAAGGAAGGATCTCTCAATCAAGGTCAGCCCTTCCAACAACAAGGATGGACAACCCGGCTGTTTTGATGGAGAATATGAAGTGCTAGTTTTAAGAACCCTAAATTACCCTAAGCTATACTAAGCTACACTAGCTGCTCTTGGAAGGAGATAACTCAACAAAATCAAAGGCAAGTGCTGAAATGAGACATAATGCACTATAAATACCTATGCCTAAAATAAAAGGGTAAATACCCTTACACCCTTCGACTAAGAGGCTTGAGAAGCTTGGCCTTGGCAGCAATGAAGATGGGCTTGGCCACGGGCTCGGCCAAGGGCTCGGACATTAGCTTGGCCAAGAACTTGGACACGGGCTCGTCCAAGGGCTCGGACAAGGGCTCGGCCAAGGGCTCGGACACGGGCTTGGCTTAGATGGCTAGGCGCGGGTGCTCACGGCTTGTTAGGGTTGGAGACGCGGAAGTGTCATGGTTTGGTCCACCAACCCGTGAGGTCCGTGCGAGGACGATAGGCCACTCGGGCGGCCTTTCCTGTGCCATGTGTGCGGGAACCGGAGGGTCCATGCTCGTATCAGAGCGTCTCGCAGGTAAGACACACTACTGCTGTGTCGACAGATACTTTAGTTTCCACCAAATCCCGGTAGCCCTAGACAATCAAGACAAGACCACCTTCACTTATCCCGTTGGGACTTTCGCTTACAGGAGGATGTCGTTCGGTCTCTGTAATGCCCCCACCATCTTCCAACGCTACATGGTGAGCATATTCTTAAATTTTTTTGAGAAAGTTATAGAGGTATTTATGGACGACTTCATCGTCTATGGCAATTCTTTTACCGAATGCTTGTCTAATTTGCGGAAAGTCTTACAATGATATATTGAGACTAACCTTGTGCTTAATTTTGAGAAATGTCATCTTATCCTAGGGCACATCATTTCTCGTAAAGGCATCGAGGTGGACAAGGCCAAGATTGAGGTAATCGAATCTTTACCGTATCCGACTTGTGTTCGTGAAGTACAATCCTTTCTTGGGCATTCAGATTTCAACAGGCGGTTCATAAAGGATTTCTCCAAGACTACCCAGCCCATATGCCAGCTGCTGCAGAAAGACGTGGACTTCATTTTTGATTCAAGCTGCAACGCCTCGTTCGATACCCTCAAAGTAAAATGTATCTCTGCCCCGACCATACGCGTCCCAGATTGGACACTCTCATTCAAAATCATGTGAGACGCCAACAACAATGCCCTAGGGGCAGTACTGGGTCAGAAAAAGGATAAAGAAGTCTATGTCATCTACTACACCATGAAGCTCATGGACGCAGCTGATAAGAGCTCAACTTCTGTTTTGGATAGAAGGAGGCCGAATTGCTGTTCTTGAGCCGGATCTAGTCCTCTTGTGAGAGGTTGGTCTTGACAATGGATATATGTGCCTCGGATGGAGATGGAGAGGGGACACCTTGGTGAGTTTAATGGCTGAAGTTGGTGTTTAAGGAGTTATATGTAGCGACTTGATGGTTGTTTGGTAGAGATGGAACGGATGAACATAATAATAACTTAACTAATTAGAAAACCCTCTTCATCATAAGAACAAACAACCTTTCTACAAACTAGTTAAGGATCTCTCTTTAATAGAATTTACCCCTTAAGAACAAAGCTTAAGGAGGTTAATTACAAGAAGAGATGGATAAACAATGGTATTCAGCTCTAGCAGCCCTGGTTACTAAGAACCCTAAATTACCTAGGTTACTCTATTGATTTGGCCAAAGAGAATATCATCAAAATCAAAGGCAAGTGCTGAAATGAAATGTTTGCACTTTAAATACTAAAACCTAAGAATGGGTAAATACCCTTACACCCTTAGACAAAGGGGCTTGGCCTTGGCAATAATGAAGATGGGCTTCGGCCAAACAGAAGGGAGTCTTCGCCTAGACAGTAGGTTCAGCCTAGACGAGAGTCTTGGCCTAGACAGTAGGTTCGGCCTAGACAGGAGTCTTGGCCTAGACCAAAGGTTTGCCCTAGACTCTGTCTTAGCCTAGATGGAAAGCAAGACAAGAGAAACGAGCTGGAGCCTTTAAGTTCATATCATCCCATCCCCCTTTGAAGAGATTCGTCCTCGAATCTAAGCTTTTGAGGGTGGGGGGTTCCGAAAGTGGAGTGAGAGTCTTTAAGCTCATATCATCCCCTCCGCCTTGGAGGAGATTCGACCTCGAATCTAGAGGCTCAATCCCTTGCTCGACCGAACGGGTCAAGGCATGCTCACAACTTGTGGATACACGTGGAAACCTCAAACTACACCTTTTAGGGAATATAGGCCAAGGTAGAGGCCTTCCGCGGGGAAGATAAGTAGGCGCGGATGGGAAACAACCAAGAACAATCATGGATTGGCAACGACGGGGCAAGGAGGTGACTCGGGCCAAGTGCGAACTCCTAGAAGTGGGAGGGACCGTGAGGCCACTTGAAGGCACCTCAAATGGAATGAAGTGTACGCTGCCCATGTGCCCAATACCAAGGAGAAACGGGTCCATAAATCTATGCCTAGGCACCCTCGGAATGATGGAGAAGGCACTACCTAAGGACTGAAATATGCACTGCAACGCAAGGCAATGAGCGGCTGTCTTATGGAAATCTGAAGTAGACTCATCCGAAACCAGTAACTTCTCCTCAAATGGAGTCAACTCAACCTCAACAAGTGATGGTGATTCGGCCAAAACCCTACTAGAACCAATCGGCACTAAACTCTCCTCATGCGGGCTGTTTGGTACACACTCCAAAGGCACTCTATTGTTCAGACAAACATCACACAAATGCCCCCTTCTCGTGCAAGTGGTACAAAAGAGATCTCTTGCGCGAGAGGAAGGCAAGGAAGGGCCAATAGGAGGGGGAGAAGGAGATACCTCAACCCGGCTGGACCTTGAAATAATTGTCTCTACTTGGCATTGAAATTCAGCCACTGCATCCACAAGATGCGCTTGGTAGTGCTCGCGGTGATAAGGAGCCGTGAGGGCATGAGGTCCTCGATCAATGACATATGTAGTAGGTCCGTGGCCACTACTAGGAGTGGGAGGAACTGATCGGTGTGTAGGAGGAGGCGAGGTCCTACGGTCAAGGTGGGGGGGCTGCTCAACATGATACCAAGATGCGTGGCTAGTAGGAGCAACCCTCAAATACGACGGCACGTAGGAAGACATAGAAAAATTCCTACAAAAGGAAACACAGAAACAGTAGATAGAAAACAAGGGGTTAAGCTCTCCCTCAAGTGTTTCATGCTCGTGTTTGTCACTCTTAAATACTCACACTTTTCTCTCACACTCTTATCTCAATCGCAAACCAGTCACCAAAGCTAGAAAGACTCTACAAATCAACTAGGGTTAAAGGAATGCAAGACAACCAAGGTAAGAAAGAAAGGCAAGGAAAGCCGCACTATTGCCCAAGGAAAAATGGATTTAATTCAGGCAGTAAATGGACTTAGAGAAGAGTAGTAACGTGTGGAAACAAAGTAGAAAACAACCAAAACACAAGCTACTCAAGAAGAAAAGAAAGAACGAACACAAAAAGGGTGTAAAAGAAAATGCAAAAAGTAAGGCCGAAGTTGTGTTCTTCACACCAATGATTCTTCTAAAAATGTTGTAAGTCACTTCAAATGCACACACACAAGTAGTCTCTTGCTTTTGACTCAATTGCTTTTCTTTTTTTCTTTTTTTTAATTAGGGATTTGATTACTCTTTCAATCCCTCTCTTTTCTGTTTTTAAATTGAGTGAAGAGAACTCACTTGTATGACATGTATCCTTGGAATAAGAAGTGAAAGACAAGTAGTTTGGTCATTTAAAAACTTATCACTAAATGGCAAAATACTCCCGACATGCACACAAGTTTTTCACTAAAATGCACCTACTGTTTTGCTAAGATGCACTAAAGTGTGTGGCAAGCAAGTCAGCTTGTATGCCAATGAGTTAGGCAAAGTGTATGACAAGCAAGCTAAGTGTAAGGATGCAAATTAGGGCTGGCCTTGTGAGGGAGAAGTGTGGTGAGCAAGCTGAAATGCTTGGCTCACAATGAATGAAAAATACTTGGCTCACAAAGGAGTGATGTCGCCGGCTAGGAGAAGAGACCTAAAATGTGGGACTCTAGCTAGAAAACAAGCAAGTCCACACGACTCTCATGGCCACCATAGGAAGCTCCAATAAACCAGTAGCAATTACATTTAAGAAGAAGCAAATTCGTCCATTTTGATGCACACAAACACAAAAATTCAGCAAATGTGTTCTTCCAAAAATCAGCACACTAAAAGACAACATTTTCCTCAAGAACATTAGAATTTCTGAACTTGATTTAAATCATTCCTATGGTTGAAAACAATGTTTTAACCATAGATATGAAAGGAAAAGAAGTTTGAACCATGGGAACACAAGGAAAAAGTGTTTGAGCAATTTAGGGGAATGGGTGTGAAAATGGAGAAAAATAGAAATTTTGCCACACAAAAAGAAAGAAGATCTATGGTAGAGAAGGTGTTTCTAACCATAGAAATGATGAGGAGAACAAGAAAAACCAACCTAGAGGACAGCTGGAGCTCCGCTACCAATTGATAAGAGCTCAACTTCTGTTTTGGATAGAAGGAGGCCGAATTGCTGTTCTTGAGCCGGATCTAGTCCTCTTATGAGAGGTTGGTCTTGACAATGGATATAGGTGCCTTGGATGGAGATGGAGAGGGGACACCTTGGTGAGTTTAATGGCTGAAGTTGGTGTTTAAGGAGTTATATGCAGCGGCTTGATGGTTGTTTGGTAGAGATGGAACGAATGAACATAATAATAACTTAACTAATTAGAAAACCCTCTTCATCATAAGAACAAGCAACCTTTCTACAAACTAGTTAAAGATCTCTCTTTAATAGAATTTACCCTTAAGAACAAAGCTTAAGGAGCTTAATTACAAGAAGAGATGGATAAACAATGGTATTCAGCTCTAGCAGCCCTGGTTACCAAGAACCCTAAATTACATAGGTTACTCTACTGATTTGGCCAAAGAGAATATCATCAAAATCAAAGGCAAGTGCTGAAATGAAATGTTTGCACTTTAAATACTAAAACCTAACAATGGGTAAATACCCTTACACCCTTAGACAAAAGGGCTTGGCCTTGGCAGCAATGAAGATGGGCTTAGAGGATGGGCTTCGGCCAAACAGAAGGGAGTCTTGGTCTAGACAGTAGGTTCGGTCTAGACGGGAGTCTTGGCCTAGACTGAAGGTTTGCCCTAGACAACACTCTTGGCCTAGACGGAAGGCAAGACAAGAGAAACGAGCTGGAGCCTTTAAGCTCATATCAGCAGCTCAGCGAAATTACACTACCACTGAAAAAGAACTTCTTCTTGTTGTTTTTACTTTGGACAAATTTCGACAATATCTTTTGGGCACTAAAGTAACTATTTTTTTTATCATGCGGCCCTAAGATGCCTTCTCACGAAACTTGATGCTAAGCCCTGCCTGATTAGATGGATCCTTCTGCTCCTAGAGTTTGATTTGGAGATAAAAGACGAGAAAGGGACTGAGAATTTCGTGGCTGACTATCTTAGCCGATTACCACTCCAGGATGGTGATTCTATGCCTCCCATCTGTGATACCTTTCCAGATCAACATGTTTCTCTTTCCCATGTTGTTCAATTCCCTTGGTTTTCTGACATCACAAACCTTTGTGCCACAGGTGACTTTCCTGCTGATTCCACCTCCTCCGAGAATATTCAGATCAGGAGACATGCTAAGTACTTCATATGGGAAAAACCCATACCTTTGGAAGCACTACTCAGATCAAATTATTAGGCGATGTGTGACCTTAGATGAAGTCCCTTCCATCCTTAATTTCTGCCACTCCTCAACAGAAGGAGGACACTTTGGTGCCAAGAAAACAACACTAAAGGTTTTAGAAGCGGGTCTCTATTAGACATCTCTCTTCTAAGACAGTTACATGTTTTGTGCTGCTTGCCCTCTCTGTCAAGTCACAGGTAATATTGAAGGCAGAAATCAGATACCCCTCACAGGCATCATTGCCTGTGAGATCTTTGATATTTGGTGCATGAATTTCATGGATCCTTTCCCCAACTCATTTGGTAATATCTATATCCTCCTTGCCGTAGATTATGTGTCCAAATGGGTCGAGGCCAAGGCGACTAGAACTAACGATTCAAAAGTTTTGGCAACCTTTCTACGCACTAACATTTTTAACAAGTTTGGAACACCACACGCCCACATCAGCAATAGGGGCACGCACTTTTACAATCGTGCAGTAACTAAACTGCTAGGGCAATACGGCGTTACACATTGGATGTCTACAACTTACCACCTGCAGACCAACGGCCAGGCCGAGGTGTCCAATCGGGAGATCAAGTCCATCCTAGAGAAAACAGTTAATCGATCCCAAAAGGACTTGAGCTTAAAGCTAGACGATGCCTTATGGGCATATCAGACCATAGGCATGACACCATACCGACTCATCTACGACAAGCCTTGTCACCTTCCGATGGAGATAGAACATAAAGCTTCCGTAGAGTTAATATGGATATCGATGAAGCAGGAAAGCAAAGACGCCTACAAATCCAGGAGTTGGAGGAGCTCCGTGATTATGCCTATGAGAATGCTCTGATCTACAAGGGCAAGACGAAAGCATACCACAATAAGTTGATCTCTAGCTAAGCATTTGAGATAGGTCCAAAAGTTTTATTGTACAACTCTCATATCAAATTGTTTGCAGGTAAGCTGAAATCAAAATGGGTAGGCCCATACGTGATCATGAACATATATGACCATGGCGCCATCGATATCTAAGGTTTAGACACAGGTGTAACCTTCAAGGTCAACGGACATCGTTTGAAAACTTTCTATGAAGGTTTCAAGCCATTCACGACTGAAGAGACTATGTTGGTTGATCCACCAGACCAAAATTGATCCATGTTTCCAGCATGGGCGTTAACCCATGCGCTTCGTGGGAGGCAACACACGTGTCCCTTCTTATTTATTTATTATTTTCCTTTTCTTTGAACATTATTCTATTTAATTTCGGTATTTGTACATTTATTTTTTTCCTTTCGGTAAATTTGATTTTCTTTCCATTAATTTTAAATCCCCCTCATTTATTCCTAATCCCCACTTTTCTCTCCAGGAACTATACAGATTCCCTTTTTGTTAGGGAGTTGATTTTATTCTCTTCCCTATACTGACTTGGACTTCAAATTTCTAATTTGAAACGAGTCCATTTATTGTTGAGATTTGTTACCTTTCCTTGATAGTTGAGATCTTGTGGACCAATCAAGCATTAAAAGACAAAACAGCTATCTCATGGAATCACAAAAGGTAAGCCGACATTTTACTCCTCCCTTCCTTTTTAAACACTGACACACTCCCCCTCCCTTACTTCACCCTCTTCCCCAAAATACAAAACCCTACCCCTGCCAACCTCACAACACATTCCTATGGCACGCTGCAACAACCCCACCCTTCAGTTACCTATAACGAAAACCCCTAACCCGACCACTCCATCGACTCCTTCTAGGCTGATGTCAGCCGCATCTGGACCACCCCTGGTCAGTCCCACACCCAAAAAAGAGACGAGAACCCCCTCCGCCCGACAACAGCCGTAGACACCAACTCCGACCACTACTACTACCCAAGTTGTTGCTCCGACCACCGTCCTCACCACCAAAAAAACCAAAAGACCCACATCCCAACCCAAACTGACACCCAAATTGATACGATCCTAGCCCTGTGGCTAGCCCCATGGCACGCACAATACGCACACGCTTTGCGGCCAAGGCCAATCAAACCAAGACGTCAAGCCAAGGACATCATAAAGTAGCTAGCGAGGTTAATACAACCTCTACATATGGAAATAAGGCCAGAGAAGCTACTTTGGAAATCCTTTAGGTGAAGGATGACATGGAAGGTAGCTTGGAGGCTCTTAGCGCAAGGTTTGACATCCATTTGAGCCAACCTATGGAAGAACGACTTCAATCGAGGATCTAAAGTAAATACAAGAACTATTGATTTCTTAGGAGAGTCTTGGAAAAGTTTAGGGGCATTTGGACGAGTACAACTCAAGAAAGTTCATGGTGACATTCTGCCGCACAACTGGACAACACACAGGCGCAACCAGCGACTGTGTCTGAGCCAATTCAGTCTTATCAAGTCCAAATGTGTGAAATTCACCTGGATTCATGAACTTCAAGATGTTAGGAAGATTTTTTCCAAATTTGAGCCCAAATGCACGAACCGTTTGAGAGTTAGGGCGAAGCTACATTATCATGGACAGTGTCCTACTCGCATTGGGAGTCCTAGACGTGTCAGTCGGTGACATCGACCATTTTATAGACTAGTTTGTCTTGGACTTGGGAGAGAGGACCCTGTCTAATATTTTCAGATGTTAGATTTCGAATGGGACAAGTTTCAGCCCAATCGGACAAGTGGATCGAAAGTTAGCATCGGTCGGCATTATGGTGCGCAGACTGTGCGCAAGGAATTAAACGACTTGAGGATTCGGCCCAAACCTTGGCCCAATGATGCTGAAACGTCTTAGAACTTCTGAAATGTATTTAATTATATTTGTATTTAGTTTAATTAACTTATTAGAGTTATTTCTTAGATAGAACTCCTACTTCTATTAGAATTAGAACTTATAGTTATAGTGAAACTTGTACTTTGCGTAAGCCTATATAAAGGAGCGCATAAACACATTGTAAAACACCCCTGATTTTGATAATAAATTCTAAGAGAGGTTTTCCAATTGTTCTTGCAAGAGCCTTGTGTTTAATTGAGTCCGAACACTCGATTAAAATCACAAGTAAAACCCAAAAGTTCACTCATTGATTCGTTCCCCCTAGGTTGAGTAAGGCAGGTCTTTACTAGGTCTAGAATTTGACTCAAGAACCTCACTTGAAATTGATTAGGTTGGTTGACATAGGTTGTCTTCAGGTCTAAGCTCATACTTCTTGAGTTATTTATCTTCTGCATTGAAATCCAAGCCTCGAACTAGATCAGGGAATTACTCATTACGGACCTAGGCAACTAGGATCGTATCAGTTGGTAGCGGAGCAAAGGTGTTCAGGTTTGGTAACTATCCAATCTATCCTTTAATTATTTTATTTGTTTTCAATTGTTGAGATTGATTCTTCTTGTACCTTATCTAAATCAATCTCCTTGCGTCCCGTGTGTTAGTTATTTGTGTGTCGAGTCGATCTAGAGTTCTAGATCAAGTTTACATCTTTGTGTGTGCAAATCATTGTACGATTTGTAGTGTCTTTCAAATACAAAAATATGTCCCCAAAAGTGTCAAGAAAAAGTGTCACAAAAATCCAAAGTGTCTTTATTTTAATTGTTGTGTAGTTTCATTCAAAGAGTAAAAATAAATAATAATAATCAAAACAGAAAACAATTTCTAATACGAAACAGAAAAGAAAACAAAATACAGAATACCTCAAGGTGTTAGCTTTCTAGAGAAAAAGGAATTATTGAAATCGGATATCGAAATCAGAAGATAAGCTCAAGTTGACAACCGCACACACTTCAGCGTTTCAATCGCATATCATTCACGGTGTGTGAACTTGTTTGAGTAGTCTTGAGTCATTTGTGCCCTTTATAATCCAATATACGGGCAGATTGTGTAAGATGAACCCAGCGCATGCGAACAACGACAATGTGTAGGCATCTGCAACTGTGATGGTATACTATGTGAGAATGGATCATGATAAGAAGTGACACACAAAATGGACATGTACCATAATGTCTAACAAATATGGCAAGGCGAAAGTGCTACAAGAGAAAGGGATAGAAGGCATAAACGCTAGTGAAGACCTATATGGAGGGTTAGTGAGCCACTCCTCCGTAGGATCAACCGCCAAAGCTAGCACAATAGAAAAGATATCACTAGAAGAAACAGGGTTAGTGTTAGCAAAATGCAAATAGGGATCCGTAAACCGTCTAAGAGGGCACGGTTTAAGGAAGGAATTCGCAACACTCACCACACTCCTCTCGGCACCTAAGCTCACTCTTTTGGGTGCCATTTCCTCACTATTTTCACTCGTGAACTCACTAGCTTGTTTACTATTTTCAATCCATGTTTTTCCCCTTGTTACAAGCTCACCACTCTCTAGTATGATATTTTCCTCACTCTCTCCACTTACTTTCTTCACTCCACTCCTCCCATTTTTGAAATCAGGTATGGAAAGACGCATAAGTGGAGCACACGCCTTGGAGAGCTTGGCTTGGTCCTCATATACTTGGGAAGGTTGCCCGGCAGGGATAAGGAAATTGTGGCCTACGTGCTGGAATTTGGACGTGTTGAGGATCCCCGCATGGGCAGCCCTCTTATCAAATTGCCATGACCTACCAAATAGCAAATGGGCAAAATCCATTGGTGCCACATCACAAGTCATCTCATTCACATACTCACCAATCGCAAAAGGAATTATCACTTGTTTAGTGACCTTGAGGGAGTTGTCCTCCTTAAACTAATTGAGTACGTATATGTGTGGTTGTCGTGATGTTGTGGGGTTCAAGGAATGCATAAGCAGGTTGCTGTTTGAGTATGTGTTTGGCTTAGGCAGGGTTGTGGGTTGTGTGGTCTCTTGGCTGACTTTAGGAGGTAAAGGAGGAGCATTCCAAGTAGGCTTATAAAGAGATGAAGAAATGAAAGGAGTTTTATGTTTAGCGCTTACTTGGTGTTCTATCTTGAGGGCAACATGGAACAAGTCCTCCAAGGAGTCATAGGAGCTTGTAAGAGATCTCCTTATGTAGACCGCGCAAGACCCGAGCTGTGGTGTCCCTATCATCCAATTTGACCAAACTACTACACCATTTGCCTCTTCCGGTAATGATGGTGCCCGTAATGGTGGGAAAATATCATGTAGACCATGCAACGGCCGAGCAAGTAGTTTGTCTAGGGGCTGTGTTTGGTCTAGGATTAGGTCAAGGTCTCGGCTACCATATGAAAGGTGGTCACCGTTGGTGTCTAGGGCAAGAGAAGGGGGCGCACCATACCAAAATTCATCTGTGTGACTAGTACTACACTCATCCGCACCTTCCTCCAAGTCACATTGGCGTTGGGACCAAGAGTAGTCTATAAGGGTAGGGTCAGTTTGGTGTGGTCTTGGGTAGTATTGGCTGGATTGGTGTGGAGGCAGCTGTTTGGACGGCGGCGGGTGTAATACGGCAAGGGCCTCCAAAATGTCCAAATTGGATTGCTTTAGGCGTGGCCCTTGGTAGATTAAGGCATCCATGTGACTAGTACTACACTCGTTCGTACCTTTCTCCAAGTCACATTGGCGTTGTGACCAAGCGTAGTCAATAAGGGTAGGGTCATTTTGGTGTGGTCTTTGGAAGTAGTGTGTAGCTAGGTATTAGCTAGATTGGTGTGGAGGCGGCTGTGTTTGGTCTAGGGTTAAGTAAAGGTCTCGACTGCCATGTGGGAAGTGGTGGTCATTGGAGTCTAGGATGAAAGAGGGGTGCGCGCCTTCCCAAAAGTCATCCCCGAGGCTAGTACTACACATTGGCGTTAGTACCAATAGTAGTCCATATGGGGAGGGGCATGTGACTAAGGTCTTTGGTAGTCCAATGTGTCTAGAGGTTGGCTAGTTGAGGGCGAAGGTGGTTGTTGGGCCGCTGGTGGGTGTAGTGCGGCCAGGGCCTCCAAAATGGCCAAGTTGGATTTTTCGAGGCTCGCTCCTTGTTGGATTAGGGCATCCATGTGATTTGATAGATGATCTACTGCCGAAGTGGAGGTGGCTGGTTCCATTTCAGTCACCACCTAAGGAACATTATCAAGAGCCATACTAAAATGTACCCATAAAAAGAAACAAACGCAATTTAAAAATAAAGGGTTAGTCACTCCCTCACGTGTTTGGGCTCTCATGTTTCAGACAAACACTCTAATGCTCCCACTAACTCACCCTCTCGTATCTCCATGCAAATCCAAGTAATGTAGCTTAGCACAAACTCTAACACTCAAAATAGCACAAGGAAAGCAAGGAAAACACGCTTAGAAAGAAAGGTAGACAAGGCCGAAATGAAATTCAAGTGATTGGGGGGTTGAACTTCAATGACCTAGAGTAGAAATGGTGTGGGAAACAAGGTATGAAAACTCAAGACACCAAGGAAAAGGCTAGCTCAACATACAACTCAAGAGGAAAAGGAAAAGGAGCGAAAATGAAAAATCATAAATTGTCATTGCATAAAATCCATCGTCATTGTCATCGTCAGCATTCGAAATCACATTTTTAATTTTTCGTCACATGTTTTCATTATTATTATTATTAATATTTTCAGCCTTAAAAAATCACATTTTTAATTATCCGTTAGTCATTTGCTAGTTAGTTTTTCATTTTAGGTCATCGCATAAAATTTAGGATTTTTTATTATTATTTTTGTTCGAGCTTTTTTTGGACCCGAGTAAGTTCGCTCGGACAATAGCTCGAATGCGTTATGTCTTCAATCAACTATTACCTACTCTTTTTTCAGTCACGCCGAGCAATTTTGTTTCGCATAATTTTCGTCATAACGTCATTTATTTTTCGTCCAAACATTTCATGTTTCCGAACGAGAAAATAAACACGTTAAACGAAATTTTTTCTTCATTCGTTGTAGACTATTAAACTCGTCTTATTTTTCTCTACGCGCTGGCACTTTTGGCTCAAAAATTTAGAATGTTTGCTCACGAAAATAGCTCGAGGCCATTTAAATAAATTAAAGGGCCCACCTTTGATCTGGTTGACCAAGGAAAGTCAACTAGATCAACGGCTCCCTATTTACGTGCATGATGCACGTAAACAGTGGCAGCGACGCAACAGCGAAGCAAGCCACCGAGTGCTTGCGCTCGTCGCTTCCTGCGCTCGTCGCTTCCTGTCCCATCAACCATCATCACCGGCAGCCCTAGCCCCACCAGCACGGCAGCCCTAGCCCCGCCAGCGCACGCTCTCCCTCCTCAGCGCGCAGCGCCGCGTCTCCCTCCTCACGCGATCTTGGCCTATAAAAAAGCCACTGCCTCTCTCCATTTTACACACGAATTCACGACTCAAGCAGCTTGCTTCTTCTCCCTCTAGACAAATTGCTCATCTTTAGCGATAGTCGCCACTAGTTTCAAGCATTTCAGTAAGCTTTTTTTCAAGCTTTTTCTTCATTTTTTCTACGCTTTCTTTCCTTAAATTTATTATTATCATTTTTATCAAACCAATTCCTTATATTTATGCCATTAATTCCTATAAATTCCATAGATTAAATCCATGCTTTTAATTTGCTTAATCGTTAGATAAATCTTGCGAATTTCGAGTTTTTTGTTAATTACCGCTTTTACCATTTTTTTGAAATTAAATTCGGTACGTTTTAAACCGAGATTTGAGGTTTATACGGTTGGGAAGCTGATGCGAACCCACGCATCGACATGCCTTTGCCGCCTACTGGTCCGATGACACGAGCAAGAGCTAGAAAGCTTCAAGATAAGTTGTCATCTCTCATTCACAAGGAGCTGAAGTGTGAGATGACAAGTGAGGAGGCTGCACTTCGAGAGAAGACCCCACGCATGGTCAACCTACTCACTATCACGGCGCTTGACGTTATCTCTGCTGAGCAGCAGATCAGTGCGTAGATGGGCCGACCTTACCCATTTATCAAGTTCGACATGTATAGCAACATGTCTAGAAGTGGGAGCCCAAGTTTCATCGGAAAAGCTCGAGCCGTTTGGAAGATATCCCAAACCCTAATCTAGGGTGCGGAAGGGCACGCAAACCCTAATCCGGGTGCGCAAGTCCTTGCGCCGCGAGGACTCCTTGTCTCGCGCACGCTAGGATTCCTCGGCTGGCTGCTTGGTCTTTGACCGATTTTGGCAACACCTCTATTTCCATTTATTGAATCAATTAGTTAATTAGTTTCCTTAATTAATTAGTTAAATAATGGCAGCAACCTTTGTTTCCATTTATTTAATTAATTAGTTAATCAGTTTATTTAATTAGTTAATTAAGTCAATTACCTTATTTAGAACTCCTACTTCTATTCCTATTAGGGTTTTCTTGTAAACTCTTTATAAGGAGCCGTTTAGCTCCATTATTTGGTGGCTTTTATTTTATAATTTTAGAACCTTTGTTCTTCAATATTTGCCCCTTGTTCAACGTGTTGAACCTTGTTCTTCTTGAGTCTGCAATACTTGAGTCGTATATAAGTAAATCTTGGAATTGCGTTATTGTGTCGTTTCTCTTAGTGTGATTCTCACATCGTTGAGTCTAGTCCTAAGAATCCAATTCAAGATCCTTGACTTGAAATCGATTAGGGCTCTTAGCACAGGTTAGCTAAGTGGTCTAAGCTCGTACTTGTCGAGTTCATTACTTCCACATCGAAATCCATCTTTGAACAACGATCAGAATTGGTGCTACGCGTCCTAAGCAACTAGGATCGTATCAGTTGGTAGCGGAGCTTAAGGCGTTCAAAGATTGGTAAGTATCTTTAATTGTGTTTCAAGTTTTCATTACTGAAATAGGTATTTTCTTCTACTCCATTCAAAACCGATTTCTTTGCTATACTTGGTTCGTTATATGTGCAAATTTCTGGCAGTGTCGAAATTGAATTTTAATACATAGCTATTGAAGTCTGATTTTGGTGATAAAGGTCTTGTTGGAAAGCTGCACCTGTTAGGTTTCTGAATCAAAAAAAATCAAGTGATTCAGACACCGGAGTCAAAATCTATAGTCGATTTACTAAATAGTGTTTTCTGCCAAATCCTGCACAATTTTCAGTTGTGGAAATTGAATTTATATATATAGCTACTGAAGTCCGTTTTGAGTGAAAAAGGACCCATTGGAAAGGTGTGTTTGTTGGGCTTCCGAATCAAAAAGAATCAGTCGATTCGAAGTTCAGAGTCAAAAGTTCTGATCAAAACACTAAATTGTGTTTTGCTGTCAAAAAGAAAATAAAAGAAAATAAAAGAAAATTCCAAAAGAAAAGAGAGGAATTCAATTCTGCAAATATAAAAATATATAGAAGTATTTGCGCCACAAAAGTATGATTTTTTAGTTTGAAGCGAATTAAGTTGAAGGATAATTGTGTTTCAAAATCAGAATTGGAAATTGCTTTTATTTGAGTCCTTTCGAGTCAAATTGAGCTCTTCTTTGATTCCTTGATATTACCTTCTATTCCACTTGTTATTTGTTTAATTGGTTGTTCTTGCAATTAATCAAATACCAAGTATCGCCATTTGTTTTGAAGCTGGTTTTCTTTGAGAGTTTTCTTGGCAGCCTTTCTTGACCTCTTGAGTCTCATTAACACTTCAACAATTGCAGGTATTTTGAGTGGTTTATTGGTGAGATTATTGGAGTGATTAAACATGAGAGTAAACACGTGAGGGAGTGCTAGGATTAGTGCAATTTTACGCTTTTATTTCGTGTTGTGATTTTCATGAAGATTAGATGTCTCAAGAAGGAGATTTAGCAGCCGCGCTTGCAGCCATCCACGTAACGTTGAGGACCTTACAAGAGGGGCAGTCGACGTTACACCAAGGGCAGTTGGCCACTAATGTTGAGATTGCAAGGGTAGCGGCACTAAGGACCATAAACGCTAACCTTAGGGCAGCGGATGAGCCAAGTGACGGACATGTTTCGGAGGCATCCGATGAGGAGGACAATGCACGTCGGTAGCCACTAGTTCCCCCGGCTGCCAACGTAATCCACCACGTGACCTTGCACGAGTACCCCCGAGGAGGGCTGCTAGACGTGGACTTCAAGTACCACCGGTGAATTGGGAGGAAGAGCCCGATGGGGGTGAAGGTTTTATTCACTGTCGAGATGTTCCAAGGGGAAGGGCCGAGAGACAGCCTAGGGATGAGGCTAGAGTTGATGCGAATATTGGCAGCATCAAAATGAAAATCCCTCCATTTGATGGTGCTGATGATCCGGATGCGTACCTAATATGGGAAAGGAAGGTAGAGTCCATCTTCCTTTGCCATAATTACTCCGAGGATAAGAAGGTTAAGCTAGCAGCCATAGAGTTTAGTGGATATTCTGTTCATTGGTGGGAGCAAACTAATCTTAAGTGAGCCAATGCGAGGGATGTACCAATTGAGACCTGGAATGGGATGAAAGTGGTCATGAGACAACGCTTTGTCCCTACACACTTCAGCCGCGAACTTCACCAACGATTGCAGACCTTGACACAAGGAAGTAAGAGTGTTGGTACCTACTTTAATGAGATGGAAATAGCCTTGGCTCAAGCAAGGGTCGAGGAAAGTTTAGAAGTGACTATAGCCCGTTTCACTAGTGGGCTGAATCAAGAGATTGCTCATGCGTTAGAATTGACGCAATATACTACGCTTGAGGAGATGCTTCACATGGCTCTTAAGATTGAGAAACATAGGAGGGCTAAGAGCTCCTATAAGCCTTCTACGAGTTCATCATCTTGGAAGAAGTCATCTTGCGTTAAGGACGACAAAAGTACGGCTGCTACACCAAAGACGTTACCTTATTCCTCCAAGGGCACCTCTAGTGCGGCTGCCACTCCCAAATTGGTTAGTAACAAGCCATATACTCCACCTACTGATCGACCAGCCACCAACGACATCATTTGTTTTAAGTGTAATGGCAGGGGGCATAAGAAGGCGGACTGCCCTAACAAGCGAGTTTTCATCTTAAGGCACAATGGTGATCAAGAGTCGGATGATGACCATGAAGGGTCCGAAATTGAGGAGGGCAGTAGTGCTGATTCAGATGATGAATATCAGCGGGGTGAGCGGGTTAATTTGCTTGTTGTGCGGCGGAATCTAAGTACCCAAGCAAAGGATGAAGTGTTTGACGAGGAGCAGCGGGATAATTTATTCCATACCCGTGGTGTGATTGATAACAAGGGTTGCTCAATCATTATTGACAACGGAAGCTGCACAAACTGTGCTAGCTCGTTAATGGTTCACAAGCTGGGATTACAGACAATTAAGCATCTGAAACCGTACCTCCTACACTGGTTGACTGATGACAATGGTATCAAGGTGACCAAACAGGTACTTGTTAAATTAAGTATTGGCAAGTACAAAGACGAGGTGCTCTGTGATGTTGTACCCATGCAAGCGAGCCATATCCTCCTTGGAAGGCCGTGGCAGTTTGATAGAGAGGCAAATCATGAGGGAAAGAGCAATCTCTACAAGTTAGTAAAGGACGGCAGAAAATTCACCTTGGCCCCTTTAACACAAGCTGAAGTGTTTGAGGATCAGCAATGGCTTACTAAGTCACATGCTGCATATGAGATTGCAAAACAGATTGAGAGAGAAAAAGAAGGCTTGAGCATGAAAAATAAAGAGAGTAAAAATGAGTGTGTGAGCTTTCAACATTCGCATGAAAAGAGTAAGCATGCAGAGGGTGAGTGCGAGGAAGAAAAACATTCGCATGAAAAGAGTAAGCATGCAGAGGGTGAGTGTAAACATTCACACGAAAAGAGTAAGCGTGTTGAGAGTGGTATAGAGAGAAAAGGAGAGGCAAATAAAAAGAAATTGAGTGTATATGCCAAGGGGAGCGAAGTGAGGAGAGCACTGATTTTTCAACAAACTTGTTTTGGCGCAAGCCGCCCTCTTCTTTTACTCCGATTTCGTTCCTTTTGTTTGAACACCTCTCACGCTAACCCTTCACATTCTGTTCCTAGTGTTCTTTCCCCTCTCTTGCAGGAATTCAAGGATGTTCTACCCGCGGAGATGCCTCCCGGATTGCCCCCAATCCTAGGCGTTGAACACCAAATCGATTTCGCACCTGGTTCCGCTATTCCTTACCGTCCAACCTACCGAAGGAACCCCGAAGAGACCAAGGAACTTCAGCGGCAAGTGGACGAGCTACTTGAGCGTGGTTATGTGAGGGAGAGTCTCTCCCCTTATGCCGTTCCAGTAATTCTAGTACCGAAGAAGGAGGGGAGCTGGCGTATGTGTGTTGATTGTCGCGCCCTCAATAAAATCACAGTAAAGTATCGACACCCTATCCCTCATTTAGATGATATGTTAGATGAATTGAGTGGTAGTATGATATTTTCTAAGATTGATTTGATGAGTGGCTATCACCAAATTCGCATGAAAGAGGGTGATGAATGGAAAACTGCTTTTAAAACTAAGTATGGCTTATATGAATGGATGGTTATGCCTTTTGGATTAACTAATGCTCCTAGCACATTGATGAGATTAATGAACCATGTACTTAGGCACTTCATTGGCAGATTTTTTGTAGTGTATTTTGACGATATTATGATCTATAGCAGATCACTTGATGAGCATGTTTTACATCTTAAGGAAGTCTTTCTAGCACTTCGTGAACAGAAGTTGTATGCTAAACCTAGTAAGTGCTCATTTGCATTAGACCAGGTTGGTTTTCTTGGTTTTATAGTGAGTGTAGATGGCGTGAAAGTGGACGAGGAGAAGATCCGAGCTATTCAAGAGTGGCCGACCCCAAAGAACGCTAGTGACGTGAGATCTTTCCACGGATTGGCGAGCTTCTATCGACGTTTTGTCAAGGATTTTAGCACTATCGTTGTCCCTTTGAATGATCTAACAAAAAAGAATGTTACTTTCAAGTGGGAGCAGCCGCAAGAGGAGGCGTTTACAACCCTCAAGGAGCGCTTGTGCTCGGCCCCAGTGTTAGCTCTTCCCGACTTCAGCAAGGCCTTCGAAGTAGAATGTGATGCAAGCGGTTTAGGGATTGGCGCTGTCCTTATGCAGGAGAAGCGGCCCATAGCCTATTTTAGCGAGAAGCTGAAGGACGCACAATTGAGGTACCCAACTTACGACAAGGAATTCTATGCCCTTGTCCATACGTTGGAGACATGGCAGCACTACTTGATGCCGAGGGAATTCATCATCCATACCGACCATCTGAGCTTGAAATACCTCAAGGGACAAGGCAAGCTCAATCGACGCCATGCCACATGGATGGAGTTCATTGAAGCCTTTCCTTATCACATCCAGTACAAGCAAGGTAAAGAGAATGTTGTTGCTGATGCGCTTTTGCGAATGTATGTGCTGATCACTTCACTTAATGCTAAAGTACTTGGATTTTCGCACATAATTGAGTTATACCCTCTCGATGCTGATTTTGGTGATATATACAACCATGGTGTGTCAATTGCTGACTCTAAATTTTACAAGCATGATGGTTATCTCTTTAAACATAAACGATTGTGTATCCCTCATTGCTCGATACGTGACTTACTTGTGGCATGAATCGCATAGTGGCAGACTAATGGGTCACTTTGGAGTGACTAAGACTTTAGATGTGTTGCATGATCACTTTTATTGGCCTCACATGAAGCGTGATGTAGTGCGCATTGTTGCTCGTTGTTTAGTTTGTCGTAGGGCCAAATCTAAGTCTGCTAGTCATGGCGAATTTATCCCTTTACCCGCGCCTTCCCATCCTTGGACCGATCTATCCATGGATTTTTTTGTAGAGCTTCCCAAGTCCAAAAATGGGAAGGATAGTGTCTTTGTTGTGGTAGACAGATTCTCTAAGATGTCCCATTTTATTCCATGTTCGACTACTTATGATGCGACGCAAGTTGCTGATTTATTTTTTCGTGAGGTAGTTCGCTTGCATGGAATTCCTTTGACTATTGTGAGTGATAGAGATACCAAGTTTCTTAGCCACTTTTGGCGTGTCTTGTGGAGGAAACTTGGTACGAAATTACTTTACTCTACTTCTTATCACCCACAAACAGATGGACAAACTGAGGTAGTGAATCGTACGCTTGGATCTTTATTAAGGACGCTGGTCCGAAAGCATGTTTCTACTTGGGTTGATCACAACCGTGCTGTACATTCCACTACTCATTACTCACCTTTTGAACTTGTTTATGGATTTAATCCTAGGACTGTTTTGGATTTAACTCCTTTACCTTTGAGTGATGTTGTAAGTTTAGATGGTGCAAAGAAGGCTGATTTTGTCAAGCAATTATATGCTAAGGCAAAATAGAATATTGAGCGCATGAATGACAAGGTAGCGTCTAAGCGGAACGAAGGCAGAAAGCTTGTGGCCTTCGATGTCGGAGATTGGGTGTGGCTGCACATGAGGAAGGAACGATTTCCAGCCCAACGTCGTGGCAAGATATCCCCTCGAGGAGATGGACCATTTCAAATTGTGGAGAAGATCAACAATAATGCTTACAAACTCGCATTACCCAGTGAGTATGGCTCCATTAGTTCTACTTTCAATGTGTCTGACTTAAATTTATTTGATGTAAGCGATGATTATGGACTTGATGCTGATTCGGATTCGAGGGCGAATCCTTTCGAAGGGGGAGGGGATGATGCGAACCCACGCATCGACATGCCTTTGCCGCCTACTGGTCCGATGACACGAGCAAGAGCTAGAAAGCTTCAAGACAAGTTGTCATCTCTCATTCACAAGGAGCTGGAGTGTGAGATGACAAGTGAGGAGGTTGCACTTCGAGAGAAGACCCCACGCATGGTCAACCTACTCACTATCACGACGCTTGACGTTATCTCTGCTGAGCAGCAGATCGGCGCGTAGATGGGCCGACCTTACCCATCTATCAGGTTCGACATGTACAGCAACATGTCCAGAAGTGGGAGCCCAAGTTTCATTGGAAAAGCTCGAGCCGTTTGGAAGATATCCCAAACCCTAATCTAGGGTGCGGAAGGGCACGCAAACCCTAATCCGGGTGCGCGAGTCCTTGCGCCGCGAGGACTCCTTGTCCCGCGCACGCTAGGATTCCTCGGCTGGCTGCTTGGTCTTGACCGATTTTGGCAACACCTCTATTTCCATTTATTGAATCAATTAGTTAATTAGTTTCCTTAATTAATTAGTTAAATAATGGCAGCAACCTTTGTTTCCATTTATTTAATTAATTAGTTAATCAGTTTATTTAATTAGTTAATTAAGTCAATTACCTTATTTAGAACTCCTACTTCTATTCCTATTAGGGTTTGCTTGTAAACTCTTTATAAGGAGCCGTTTAGCTCCATTATTTGGTGGCTTTTATTTGATAATTTCATAACCTTTGTTCTTCAATATTTGCCCCTTGTTCAACGTGTTGAACCTTGTTCTTCTTGAGTCTGCAATACTTGAGTCGTATACAAGTAAATCTTGGAATTGCGTTATTGTGTCGTTTCTCTTAGTGTGATTCTCACATCGTTGAGTCTAGTCCTAAGAATCCGATTCAAGATCCTTGACTTGAAATCGATTAGGGCTCTTAGCACAGGTTAGCTAAGTGGTCTAAGCTCGTACTTGTCGAGTTCATTACTTCCGCATCGAAATCCATCTTTGAACAACGATCAGAATTGGTGCTACGCGTCCTAAGCAACTAGGATCGTATCATAAGCTGTCAAGGAGACGAGCGCGACAGCATAAGGATCTCGTGAAATGGCGACCTGTAGCCGGAGCTTGGCCGCCGGCAGTGGCGTCGACGACCAAAGCTTGAGGATGATGAATAGTGCCATGCTTGGGCTCACGCGGGTGAGAAGAAGGAAAGGTGATGGGCTTGGCCCATCACAATTCTTTTTATTTCCTTGGGCCAAAAACCATTTCTTTTATTTTTCATATTGGGCCCAGCCTAGCCCATTTTCATTCTTTCCGAGACCTCGGATCACATTTTTCGTAAAATACTCGTATGTTTTGTATGACTATTTTTTCGTAAAATTGCTTTAAAATTCTGTACCTATCAACTGTTTAAATTCTTCACACTCCTATATGGTCGATCGTATTTTTTTAATTTCATCAACTGTTTAATTTTTTGCAAATCATCAACTGTTTAAATTTCTGCAAATCATCAACTGTTTAAATTTCCGCAAATCGTCAACTGTTTAATTTTCCGCAAATCATCAACTGTTTAATTTCCTGCAAATCATCAATTGCTTTAATTTTCTGCAAATCATCAATTGTTTAATTTTTCTGCATATATCACCTATTTAATTTTTCTGCAAATCATTAATTTTTCTGCACGTATCAATTTTTAATTTTTCGTCAAATCATCATTTAAATTTTCGCATGCATCAAATCATCATTTAAATTTCTCACACTTATCAATTGTCATCATTTAAATTTCTCGCACTCAACTATCATCATTTAAATTTTCCTGCACTTATCAAATCATCATTTAAAATTTTCTTGCGTGAAATCACCATTTTATCTTCGTACTCGTAAAAGTCATTGTTTAAATTTTCGATAAATATCAACTGTTGTTTAAATTCTCGCTTTCATAAACTGCTTATTTATTTTTTGAGCTATCACTAACACTCTCATTTTGTAGGTTTAAAATTCAAGCTTCGCTCGAAAGCACACCTTTCTTTCCCTTTTGTTTATTCAAAGCTTTCCGTAAACATTAATCGTATGCATGATATATAGAATTGCTAGAATTAAAATCAACCCACATGAACAACTTGTTTAAAGACTTGCTTAAAATGCCATGTTCGTTTGATTTTAAATTCTGCATATATTGACTGCATGTATTTTGTGGCTTCGATCCCACATCAGTTTATCATTTCAAAACCTCTCATTTAATCTGTACTCTGTTAAACTATCCATGATAGAATCACGTAATAATTATTTTAATCATGCATGGTCCAATGATGAAGTAGAGGGCGCTCATTCAGTCTTACGGAAAATTCAGTCCCATCACACTACGGTCAGGAATAATCGATCGGTCTTGAAAATGGTGACCCCGTCAGAAAAGATTTTTAAAATGGTAATCCCGTCCAACGATTAATTATTCCTGAACGGTCCCGATCATGGAAAAGACTAAAGTGATGATTCCTCTGAGGGCCCCCCTTTTAAAACACATTTTTATCAAACATCTTTTAAACACCTCTCTCATGAACCAGTAACCATTTTCGGATGTGACTCGGGTGCCTAACACCTTCCCGAGTCCATAATATGACCCCGAACCTTTGTCTTGGGTTTAGACCCTCTTTTTGTGCCTTTAGTTTTTTAGTTTTTTGTTTATTTATTTTATTTTTATGCCATGATGATTAGGTTCCCTAAGCCTAGAGACAAAAATTAGGGTGGCGACTTCATTGCATATTGCGAGGCATCCTCTTATGCCGAGCATCGTAAGGTCTCAGATTCGTCATACACTCGCGAATTTTTTAATTTTTGGGGAGCGACAGTTTGGCGACTTCACTAGGGAACTAGGGTCGGAGCCGGTTTTATTTTTTAAGAGGTGTTATTTGTTTATTTACCCGCTTCGATAAATTGCTGGTTTGTTTATTTATTCGCTTTGATATCAATTGTCATATGCATTTCATAGTGCCCTACACCCCGGGGACAATTACCAAATTAGGAGGGTAGTAGTGACGCCCTAGGACACATGTTCTGGGTAGTGTTCACCAATCCCAACTCGGATGAACCCCTAAATATAGTCGAAAGGTTACACGATTTCGCAAGGAATCGGGACACTGGATGACACTTTAGCGACCTTTTCATGGTATCATCCGGAAACCATTCAAGCCAGTTAGAAAAGTCAGAATCAGAGCCCCAACACATGCATCATGATCATATCTGCTTTGTCGTGGCTTTATTTATCTTGTTGCCCTGATTTCCATTTGTCATAATTTTTCTTTTATACGAACTGTAAATTTCTTACACGTACAGGTTATTTTGCACTTAAAATTTTATTTCTGTCGCATAGGACCCATTTTCACTCATTCGGTATGTCGGCACCTACACTACTTTCACTTGATATTTTTGGGGGATGAAGTTTTGACAATCAGGCCACGTGAGGAGACCTGTTGGAACCTGGGTTCACCTCTGACATCACCACTAAGGTCAAAGTAGAAGTCATAGACTTCGACTTAACTAGGATTTGAAAGTTGAGAAATGAGTTAACTCAAGATGAAGAGGCATAGTTTGAATGTAGTTACGGAAAGCTACTGACCCTAGTTGACGTGAAGACTAATTGGGGTTGCATCCGGGCACCCCTAAAATTTTAGGATCCCTATTATCGGTGCTTCTCTTTTGACAAAGGGATAGACTTGACTCCCACACTAGAGGAATATTCAGCTCTGATGTGCCTCCAATCTCAGATATCGGGCATATACCAGAACGTTCTACTCGACTCCTCGAGTGTCAAAATAAGGCTTGATAAGTTGTTAGGAATCACTACTCGTGTTAGAGAAGGTGACTACTTCTGGTGCTGGTCAGATATTGAAGCACGATTTCAGTTGTCCAACGGGGAAAACCGCTTAAGGATTCTGGCTTTTGCCATCGTAGGATTCGTTCTTTTTTCCTAAAATGAAGAACGCCATCGATTTTGCAGCAGCCAATGTCTTTTACGAGATGGAGGCAAACGCCATCAATCCTACGACAGCCATCTTGGCTGAGACCTTTCGCTCTTTGGACTCTTGTCGAAGGAACGGAAAAGGAAGACTTACCTGTTGCACCCAGTTATTAACAGTATGGTTAGTCAGCCACTTCAAACAGAGATCAGTCCATATTCTTTGCAAGCTACATAAAATCGTGCCCTTTAATCAGAGTTATCAACGCAACTACCACAGATAAATGGGAGATGGAGAATAAAGATTTGTGGGTCGACAGATTCATAAACCTCTCGGGAGAAGACTTCAGTTGGCACGCCAAATGGTTGCAGGCCTCCGATCCCATCGTCTGCTGCGGACCCTTACCTTGGGTTCCTTTGATCGGAGCATGGGGATCCATTCACTATTGCCCCGCCCTCGTCCTCAGACAGTTTTGCATCACACAAGTAATCCCCGTGACCTTCGGCATGACAAAATCAAACCTGCCACACACCGGAGAAAATCAGAACATTCAGTAGTACACCCAAGACTGGACCCACCCCTTTTGTCTCAAGGGACGCGTCGCCTCTACAGGAGCGATACCGGAATATCCACAGTGGAGGTTAAGATGAGTTAACGACAATGTCTTACCTCGCCTGGAAAATTAGAAACCAATGGAAGAAGAAGGGGAATCTCAGGTGAGCGAAGGAATGGATGTCATGGCTTACGCTCAAGTGGTAGAACAGATGCGAGCAGCGAAAGAAGAACGAGATCAGATGGCAGAGGAAAGGGATGACGCCGTAGCCCATCAATGTGGCCTAGAAGTCCAGATGAATGAGTTAGAAAGGTGTAGTAAGGATATTATCCGCATACAAGCGACAAAATAGAAAGTGGCCCTTGGGGACTTTAAGGAACGTTTGAACAACGAAATCCGCAAGAAAGAAGCATCATGTGCCATAATTGAAGACAAAAATTCAGTGATAAGGATCTTGATTACTCGCGCAGACTTGGGGGACAGAAAGAGCCAGGCACTGCAAAGCCGGATTACTGCTTTAGAGGCCGAGATAGACATGCAAAAAGGGGAAATGGCCTCGATGCCTTTGGCAAGAGCAAGAGGATCCCGACCTCCAGGGTTGACACCTTCATAAGAAGACTCGAATGTCGGCAACCCGTTTCTTTTTTCGTATAACTAGGATCCCTGATTTCATCTACTTACCCATTTTTTATGAATTTAGGTAGTTGGCAAGTTTACCATATTTTCTAAACACCTTTTAATAAAGTTGTACTCTTTCGGATATTTATTAAATCGCCTCAAATTTCCATATCAATTGTCCATCCAATACAACTCAAAAGACCATCACACAATCGTTTCACCAAATTTCAAAAAACAATTTCTACCGAATACTCAAAACGTCTGAATATTGCTCACTCATAGTCATGTCCTCCTTGCTCATCACAAACTCCAAATTCATGGTATAGATCATCATCCCTCTCCTGGGATGGGTTCACCAAGCATCAGGCCTTGCATCATTTCAAAGCATAGTGTAAAAAGAGATCTTCCTAACATAGCGGCTTTTGCTGCCCCTGCTGATTTGGGTTTCGCTGATAGCATCTCAGATTGCTTCACGTCGTTGGAATGAATAGAGGCTTCCTTCGTATCTTGTCAATAACCGGGATATCTCGCCTCTCCGACCGCCCTAAAAATATCAAGTGAAAGTGTAGCCGAAAAAGCGAATGAGCAACGTGGAGGCCTCGGGATTGCACATCACCTGCATATCATCACCTGTACTTACTCATTTTTCTGTATTTCTTTTTTCAGGTTCACGATAGCTCCTCGAAAGTAAGCTACTTCACACAGGCTCCCTGTAACTAGACTTCAAAAATGAAAAATGACTAAACAGGCTAAGGCCGATGAAGTACTAACAGCCAGAATCGCAGAGTTAGAAGAACAAGTTAGGATTACTACAGAAAGGGTCGCCAGGGCCGAAAAGGAGAGAGATGAAGCTACCACCGAATTCCCACCGAGTTTTATCCCGCGCAAACGGCAGGACCTCCCTCTTCACTCGCCGTCGCAGGACCGTCAGTACCTCAACCACTTTCTGGTCTCGAGGGCCAATGGAAATGGATTAGTCCCTTCACTATACCTGCCGCTGCAAATCCTATGGTTAATATGGGTGAAGAAATTACCATGTCACTTCAGCGCCTTTCGACCAACCCTGTCGTAGACTCTGGCAAGAGTTAGGCCCACCTAGAGGCCTCGTATCCCCCTCCCCTTCCTCCAAGCACAGTTCCTGGACCTGTGGGAATTCAACCTTCTGCTTACAACCCGTTGCAACCTCAGTTCTCGTCGGAACCTCTACTACCCTTCGGTTCTAACCCCATCATGGCTGAGAAACCGAAAAGTGACAGACTGAATCTGCTCGAAGAAAGACTCAGAGCAATCGAAGGGGCTGATCCATTTGACCCTACTGGTCCCGCCGATATGTGCATGGTCCCCGGGATCATTATACCACCGAAGTACAAGATCCCAGACTTTGAAAAGTATACTTGGGTCGAGTGCCCAAAGACCCACCACAGAGCATATTGCAATAAGATGGCAAAGATGATCCATAATGAACCATTGTTGATTCATCTATTTCGGGAAAGCTTAGCCAAACACGCCCTAACTTGGTGTATGGGTCTAGACAGAGCCAGGATCAGGACGTGGAGAGACTTGTCCGATGCCTTCTTCAAATAATATAAATTCAACATGGAGGTAGGTCCCGACAGCGCCGACCTGCGAGATTTGGAAAAGAAAATCGGCGAGTCCGTGAAAACCTATGCTCAGAGATGGAGAGAGTTGGCTTCCAGAATCTCTCCTCCATTAAGTGACAAGGAACTCTTGTCAATTTTCTTGCACACCTTCAAAGCTCCCTACTACACCTACCTGATCTCGAATCCTTCAAACAGTTTCTCCGACATGGTCCTAATTGTCGAAAGAGTCGAGCAAGGGATTAAGTCCGGAGGAATCATAACTTTTACACCAGAGTCCGCACCAAAGAAAACACCCGTCGTAAAACGAGATGTTGGATTTGTCGCTCCCCAATCTAATCATGGGCAATCATTTCCACCATCTCCGCCTTATCTATCGCCACCGCCCTATCATCCGCCATCACTATATCAACCCATCTTCTTTCCTTTTACCTCACCACCCTTTGCTAATACCGCGCCTCGAAATCCTACACCATCTCTACATTTCCCACCACCTTCAGCACAAACAATACAACCCATGCAACCTAAGCCATATAACCCACCAAAGGACCTAAATAACCAAAACACGTCAAAAAATTGGTGGATCCGAGAGCCTTTGCCTCCTCTTCCTCTTCCCGCCGGAGAAATCTACAAACATCTCTTAGCAGCCGGATAGATCGTACCAGTTTCAGCTCAGCCCCAATTGCCTCCTTACCCGTAATGGTATGATCTCAACGTAAGATACGAATACCACGCTGGAGCCCCGGGTCACACTCTAGAGAACTGCTTCGCCTTCAAAGTGAAAGTTCATCATTTGATTAGAAGTGGATGGGTCTCTTTCGAAGGGTTAGCAAAAGGACCCAACACATCCACCAACCCTCTCCCTAATAATTATCATGGAAATGGAGGGGTAAATGTCATCTCGGTAGGAGAAAGCGATGACCCTCTTTCTTTGGTATCGAGTTGGCCACAAGAATAACTTTTCCTAGCCTTAGCTCGAGGAGGATATATACCATATTCGAAAAGTAATGCAAGTCATTGTGTGTACTGCAAGGGAAACAACGGTCATGAGATCCAAGGCTGTGAGTTGTTTGCAAGAAAGGTGAGACAACTCTCGGGTTTCGGAGTAATACAAACCCAGAAAGCGACCCACGGGGAAGGATCCATTAACGCCATCGGAGAAGGATTTCCTATCCCGAATAACTCTAAGGGAACCCCACCCCAAATCCTCCAAAAGAGAAAGTCGACTTCGTCATACAAACGATTCTCCACGAGCCGTGACGAGGGCGACCGTGATATTGACACCCTAGGCCAGCCATCCTGGAAATTCGACTCTCTTGTCAGGTATTCTGCACCGCCCTCCCACTCTAGTGCAACATCATTACCATCCTCTTGGGAATCCCCAGATTCCGAATCATACCCTTCACCAACGTGGTCACCTCCTCCATTTCCTTTGAAGGAAATCTACGCAAGCCTCCTAGCAGACGGGCAGATTACGCCATCCCCGCTCTCGCCTCAACCAACTCCTTACCCTAGTTGGTATGATCTAGAGGTTAGCTGCAAATATCACGCCGAAACCCGAGGACACTCCCTAGAAGACTGTTACGCCTTTAGAGAAAACATGAACAAATCTCTTCCAAAGATTTAGCAAAGGGTCCTGACGTGGCGACCAGTCCTCTACCGCATCATAATCCACGGGTGAACAACATTTTTACAAAAGAAATCAACGATCCTCTCCCTTCATTGAGGAAGTACCCAAAGAAGAACTTTTCTTTGCATTGGCTAAAGGTGGACACCTGCCATACCCAGAGAATAATCAGGCCCTTTGCCTATTCTGCCAAGGGGAAAGCAAGCATGAAATCCAGAATTGTAGACTTTTTCGGCAGAAAGTCGAGCAACTTACAACATTCGGGATCATTCAGACCATAGGGAAAACCCGAGGAGCAATCAACGCCATTGGGGACGATTCTCCAGCACCTTATTCCTTCGCATATATGGCCCAAACTGGGAATAAGACCACGACCCCACGCAAAGTGGTGTTCACATTCGTTGCGAATACTCCTCGCCAAGACTTACACGCGGTCCCATTTAACTACGGATACACGGTGGTCACCACTCCTTCTGTCGCCGCACCAACAGGGCTCGCTATCGGCGAAACCTGTCATATCAAGGGCATGACCCGCACCGGAAGCTGCTACATATCAGAGGAAGTAGAGAAACAAAGACACGCCAAAGGAAAAAATCCTTTAATCCACGAAGAGGCAGTAGTAGAGACGCAAGGGTTAAACAAACCTGTAACCGAGGACGAGGCAGCTGAGTTCCTCAAAATCAGGAAACAGAGCGAGTTCAGCATCATCGAACAGCTAAAGAAAACCCCGGCTCGCATTTCCATCATAGAGCTAGTCCTTACTTCAGAGTCTCATCGCCAAGCTCTCTTAAAAGTCTTTAAACAAGCCTTTGTAACTAAGGATATCACTACAGAAGTGGTGGAAAACCTTGTCGAAAGAATTCAAGCCCTAAGTAGCATTTCCTTCTTCGAAGGAGAGATCGACCCCACAGGAAGAGATCACAACAAGGCCCTCTACATCACGGTAGAATGCAAGGGGCATGTCATAGCAAAGGCCCTGATCGACAACGGGTCTGCACTAAATGTCATGCCCAGGCATGTCCTCGAACAACTACCGGTTGATTTTTCTCACATGAAACCTAGCGGAATGATGGCTAGGGCTTTCGATGTCACCACTCAAGAGATCATCAGGAATTTTGAGTTGGATATGGTCATTGGGCCCCGCACTTTCGCCTTGACATTTCAGATCATGAAAATCCAACCTGCTTATAGCAGGCTTTTAAGACGGCCATGGATCCATTCGGTAGGAGTCGTCCCCTCTTCCCTACATCAGTGCCTCAAGTACATCAAAGACAATGCCCTCATCATAATAAAGGCAGAGGAAGCCTTAATCCTAGCCAAACATTCGTTTGTGCCTTACATTGAGACTGCTGAAACCTTGTAGAGTTCTTTTCAAGCCTTCGAAATCATCAACGGTGATTGGATTGAGGAAAGATCCTCCATTTTGGAAGCCTCGAATTCTGAAATGGCCGAAACAACCACTAAGTCGATACCAGAGGGAAACTTCCAACTGGGAAAAAGGCTAGGGGTCAAGTTAGAAGGGTTAAAAGGTTCGGCATCTCCAAAGAGCTTCAGAGACCGCTTTGATTTAGGGTACCAACCCAGCGAGGCCGATTTTGCCAAAATTGCCCAAGAAAAGAAAGAAAAGCAGCTAGCTAAGCTATTTGGATGTTCCGCGCCAATGGATAAAATACATATCCCCCATATCAAAACCACGTTCCCCTTCGTAGCTGAAACCATCAATGAAAGCCTGATCAGGGTATCGGACCTCTGTATTTGCACTCTGGGAGAAGAAGAATCATCGCCTAGTTCAGTCATTTTCGTAAAGAAGTCAGGGGAGTCTGTGTGCAACTGGACCATCACCATGCTTCCAGATATCTCTCCGTAATTACTCCTTTTGAAAAAATATATATGATGTTTGCACGTTTTCTTACGAATTTTTTTTTGTAGGAACTCACATTCCCCTTTGTTAAAAATCAATATATATGCAATTTTCATTTTACGCATCTCTTCTTTTTTGCATTTTTATTTTTTCAGGATGAATTTTAGTTCGGATTGTCTTGATAAAACCTATGTCTTTACGGGCGAAGAAATTGTCGTCACGACCGAAGACAAGGTCGAAATCCCCTGCGAATTGGCCCATTTACTGGAACGTTCGAAAAAGGAAATAACCCCTCATCGGGAGGAATTGGAAAAAGTAAATTTGGGAGCAAGCAATGAGAATCAGAAGTTGGTTAAGATCGGAACTACCCTGGACACGACTCAAAGAGAAAGGTTGATTTCCCTCCTCAAAGACTACTCGAACGTGTTCGCATGGTCATACGCCGATATGCCAGGTCTTGACCCCAGGATAGTTGAGCATCGCATCCCGTTGAAGCTTGAGTTTAAACTTGTCAAATAAAAACTCCGGAGGATGCATCCAGACATCCTTTTGAAAATTAAAGAAGAAGTCACCAAGCAACTAGTTGCGGGTTTCTTAAGAGTTGCCGAGTACCCAGAATGGATCGCCAATATAGTGCCAGTGCCTAAGAAAGATGGGAAAGTCCACATGTGCGTGGACTTTTGGGATCTTAATCGAGCCAGCCTTAAGGACGACTTCCCGCTTCCCCATATCGACATCTTGGTGGATAGTACCAACCAGTAACTGATACGACCCCAGCCGGAGCTAACCCTAGTGCCGCGCCCACAGGCACAACCACCCGCGCCAAGGCCCGAGCCTTGGAGGATGCAGCAGCCGCAGCCGCGAGCCTCCCATTGCCGCCCACGGGCCCAATCACTCGAGCCAGGGCCCGAACCTTGCAGACAAGACTCAGTAGCCTTATCCACATGGAACTGAAGGCAGAGACAGCGTCGGAGGAAGCCAGCCTGCGCGCGCCCCAGCCGCGCCTTGTGACCTTGATCCGTGCCGCAGATGGACCACACTTGGCCACTTTAGACGTTTATATCCGCCAGCGCCCTTTCTCTATTTTTTTCCAAGCCATGGTTATTTATAATACAAGAACGGAGTCCAGGCTAAAAAATAGGAGAAAAGCCCGAAGGATTTGGCATAGGCCCAATCACAAGCCCGCATTGGATAGTGAAAGCCACTGCTGAGCCTTTTGAAGATTGGAGCATATTTCCTCGCACAATATTCAGCCCAACACTTTGTCTATGTGTTAGGAAGTTTCCCTCAAAATTTCAGTGGGAACGATCAAAGGGAATAAGGAAAACGCATTGTTTCTTTAAAATGTGATTCGACGGACCCGCAAGCAAAGCCACTTGGGCCTTTTGACCTAAACGGCGGCGCCTGTACTTCTATCCTATTTAGTAGACTTTATTTATATTATTTTAGGGTTTTAGAACTTATTTAGAAGGGTGGCTTGTTGCCATTTTCTTTTAAGTCATTATTTAGAAACTAAACTAGTTTCCATTTTTGGAATTAGGGTTTAACGCTTCATTAAAAAGGAGTACCCATGTTATTTTTCAGTCAGACTTGATTATTGATTATTGAAAGTAGATTGCTTTGGATTCCTATCCACTTGTTCTTGATGAACCTTGCAACTAATTGAGTTTCGTGCATTCGATTAGCTTGTCAAGTAAAACTTGAAAGCACCTCTCATTGAGTCACTCGTTCTTTGGATTGCCAAGCATTGCGACTTGGAGGTTCAAAGGTTTGATGCAAGATCCTCAAGGGATTCGGCGTGGATTGCCAAGCATTGCGACTTGGAGGTTCACGTACTTTCTTCGAGTTAAATTCCGCATTGAAACCCACGTCGCTGGATAATGATCGAAGGAGGGCGTTCTAGATACTAAGGAATGCATCAGTTGGTAGTGGAGCTCAGCTGTCCCGACTTGGTAAATCTATCCCTTTAATTTATCATTTTCTTTGTTAGAATTGGTATTCCTTCATTCTCTTCTACACCAATTCTCTTGCGTGTTGTGTGTTAGTGTGTCTTGTGTCAATTTGTGTCTTGTGTGTGCGATTAGTGTGCAAATCATCTCAACGATTTGTAGGTCTTTTCTTTTGTCAAAAAAAAAAAACAAAGTGCCCCAAAGTGTCTTAGTTAATTTGCGTTGTGTGTTGCATTGAATTAAAAAAAATTAGAAAAAGAGTGTGAAGCAAGTCATTAAAAAAAAAAGGAAAACAATTTCGTCAGAAACAGAACAGAGGTGAAATCAGTACCATTTAAAAAAAATCAGGTACTTCCAAAATCAAATACTAGAGTGAATTTGTGGTTTATAGCAAAAAGAATCATTGGATTTGGATTTCGAAATCAAAAGTTGTGGCCAGAACAAGTCTTCAAACCCTAATCGCATGCCATTAGCGTTTTTGAGTTTGTAAACTGACTCAATCTGATTATTTTGAGCTTTTCTTTGATTCTACTACTAATGTGACTTTCTACTCTGTAGTATACTTGAGTAATTGATTGATTCTTGCAATTGATTCGAGTATATTACATCAAAATTTCCTTCTACACTAGTTTTCTTTGTGTATCTCTTTGGAAGCTTTTTCTTGAAAATTCTTTGAGTCAGGTTCATCTTGGACATGTTGGAGACGGATCTGGACAGATTGCTTTGAGAGATTTTGTGAGACTAATAGAGAGATAAACACGAGAGTAAACACGTGAGGGAGAGATAGTTTTAGGCAATTTTACGCTTGGAAATTTTCTTGTGACTTTGAGGATGTCAGGCGATTCAGGAAAGGAACAAACGGCTGATGTAGCCAAGGCATTACAAGACATAGCATCCCAGCTACAGAACCTAAATGCTTGGAAGTAGTAGGTTGAGACTAGGGAACGTGAGAGGAGGGTTCCACAAGCCCCCGGGGCACACTTTGTGCAACGCCTAAACCCTAGAGTAAACCGAGAGGCATATACGCCTCCACCGAGTGATGACCAGTTCAGTGAGCAAGAGGTAGAGGGTTCTGAAGATGAGGGTGAGGAGGAGTTTCACATGTCAGGACCGAGGGGTTTCCAAATACGCCGAGGAGGTGCGCATGGACATGGCAGACGCGCCTTTGGTGGGCGAGACCGTCACCTTGAACAACCGCGTCACGAGGAGCGCGAGCGAACTGACAATCATGTTGGGAATGTCAAGCTTAAGGTTCTAGCCTTCGAAGGGAAGGATGACCCCGAAGCCTACTTGGTTTGGGAATGAAAATGGAGGCCATTTTTCGGTGTCACAACTACACAGATGAGAAAAAGATAAGGTTAGCGTCTGTAGAGTTCTTTGGTTATGCTGCCGAGTGGTGGGAGCAAGTCAGTGAGGATTTGAGAGGTCTCATGACTACCTGGGAAAACATGAAGTTTGCAATGAAGAGGAGGTTTGTCCCACCGTACTACCATAGGGACCAACTTCAGCGCTTGCAAAATAGTGAATGACTATCACAACGAGTTGGAAGTTCTTATGGTTAGGGTTAATGTGATAGAAGATGAGGAAGCTAAGATGGCTAGGTTTCTTGGAGGACTGAACTGAGAGATAGCAGATTCATTGGAGTTGCTTCCATATAGAACGTTGGAGGAGATGCTCCATATGGCTGCAAGATTGAGAGGCAACGCAAGGCTAAGGCAGCCTATTCTAAGTCGTCTACTTTTGTGTCTCGGACTTCCACTTGGAACAAGTCTACATGGTCCAAGGGGAACAAGGACAGCAAGGACACACCCAAGGTATCTAAGCCTTCATATACCAAAGGTAATTCGGCAAACCCTACTCCTTCTAAAGTTCCAATTCCTAATACTAACCGTGTGCCTACTCGAGACATAGTGTGTTTTAAGTGTAGTGGTCGAGGCCATAAGTAAGCCGAATGTCCCAACAAGAGAGTTCTGATCATTAGGGACAATGGAGAGATGGATTCGAAGGATGATTGTGAGATAGTGGAGGATTCGGAAGAGGACAGTGAGGAAGAAGAGGAGGATCATGAAGCTAGGGTTTGTGATCCGATTACCCTAGTAGTTCGAAGGAACTTGAGTGTGCAGCCAAAGGCCGAAACATGTGAGGAGGAACAAAGAGAGAACCTATTCCATGCTAGGTGCCACATTGGTACTAAGTTATGCTCTCTTATTATTGATAATGCCTCTTGTACTAATTGTGCTAGTACGCTTCTTGTGCACAAATTAGGGCTACCCGTGGTGAGACATCCAAAGTCGTACTCTTTGCAATGGATGAATGATAGTCAGGCCCTTAAAGTGTCTAAACAAGTGTTGGTGAGCTTGTCAATTGGGAAATATAAGGACGAAGTTTGGTGTGATGTAGTCCCAATGCAATCGCCACATGTATTGCTTGGCCGACCTTGGCAATTCGACTGCAACACCACTCACGAAGGGAGGAGCAATCGGTACAAGCTTGAGAAGGAAGGAGTGAAGCTCACACTTGCGCCCCTTTCACCTATGCAAGTGCTTGAGGACCAACTCTGGTTGGAAAAGTCCCATGCTGAATTTGAGGCCTTACGGCCTATGAATAAAAAAATTGATGAAAACAGCCCCCGTGAAAAAAGTGAGCACGGGTTAAAAACAGAAAAGAAAAAGCCTGAAAAAGAAAAGAAAAGGTAAGAAAAAGAAAAGAAAGTGAACTTGTATGCGAAAGCAAAAGATTTACGTCGAGCGCTTGTTTTACAAAAATAGTTTTGTGGCGAGAATCGCCCTTTGATTTTACTTCGCTTTAAATATTTTTGTTTGAGCACTACTCACCTTGATCCTTTAGCTTCTGTGCCTTCTTCTATCTTGGCTGTTTTGCAGAAGTTCAAAGATGTAACACCCGTTTTTGAAGCCTCGAATTCTGAAATGGCCGAAACAACCGAAAGCCTCTAATGGCCATCGCTTCATCCTCGTGGCAATCGATTACTGCAACAAGTGGGTAGAAGCCGCCTCTTACTCCAACATCACTCAGAAAACAACCATGCGATTCATTGAGAAGAACATCATTTGCCGTCATGGGGTCCTAGAAATAATCATCACAGACAACGGCACTAATCTAAACGCAAAAGTGATCGACGGTCTTTGCCAACGTTGGAAGGTGAAGCATCGAAACTCGTCACCATATTGACCAAAAATGAATGGCGCAGTCGAAGCGGCAAACAAAAACTTGAAGGAAATCATCCAAAAGATGGTGGTCACTCACAAAGATTGGCATGACATGTTTCCTTTCGCACTGCATGCTTACCGGATAGCAACCCGTATATCCACAGGGGCAACTCCTTACTCGTTAGTCTACAGTGGGCCCTAAAGTACGAGGGCCGTATTTAGTTAAAAGTGCATTCTCGGGGGGTGCCCTAATGCTAACCAATATGGATGGAGATGACCTACCAAGACCGGTAAATGCCGATGTCGTCAAGATATACTTTGTCTAAGGTTTTGCAGACCGTGCACTTTGTCGAATCAAAGACATAGGGTTTTATCATGACAATACCGCTCGAATGTTTATCCTGAAATTAATAAAATGAGGGTTTGGAGATATTTGTTATTTCAAATTTTTTTCCTTTTTCTTAAACTTATGAGATGACAAAATGAGGCATGGCCAAGGAGTAGTTCGAGACGCAAGACACGACACTTAGACTAACGCCACTAATCAATCTTAAGTTTTGCAGGAACATAATGTCTCACGCCTCATCTCATCATCGCGATAGGACTAGGGAATCCCCCTCGCAGCTCCCGAATTGCCGCAGCAGGTCGCCTTAAAGAGCAAATCAGGAAAGATTTTAAAACCAGTCCTATCTAAATTGAAAATTCTTTTTCCTCGCAGTACTACCAGCACATCCTGCAACCAGTCTCAAAGGACCGAATGCATCAAGGGAGATGACCCTGCAAAGTTGTCATCCAATCATTCGGAGGATTGTCTGAACCTGTAACACCATGCAAGAACTTAAGGGCCACCCATCGAGATTGCTAGACTTTCGCTAATTTGCTCTGTGATTGCTCTGGGATAAGGGGAAAATCTTCTGTCCCCAAAATGTGCAGCGGGGCTGCGAGGGCGTCTTCTACCAATCTCATGCAGGCAACAATGGGGTGATCCAGTTCCTGAAAAAAATAAGGAGAGATGAATGAGGAGTAAATGAAAGGCGATTTTTAGAAAGAGTAATGCGATTGATAAGTTTTAAGCTCTCCCTTTTGGACGGGCCATCCGTGGGTCATTGCGGTGTTACTTGCATCGGATGTTGGTTAATGATAGCTTTGCTTTAGATGCTTTGCTGCAATTTCCATCTTGGCGCGGGTGATACTTGCAGTCCGACTGCCCCTCTTCAGAGTGGAGTTCTGACACATTTTGCAGCAAGAGATTGTGGATAAAATAAGTGACTGCGAAATTCAATCAATCATTCGGAGGATTGTTTGAACCTGTAACACCATGCAAGAACATAAGAGCCACCCATCGAGAATCCATGAGGCACCGTCAGAATTTCACAGCAATACTATTATCCAGTTTAAGCGAGGACTGAATGCTGGACCAAAGTCACCAAGCCCATCCTATGTTGGCCGAGCTGTCGGGATGCTAGTGGCGGGAGTTCCCATTCACCTATTCGGAGGAGTTCATCATCAAGACGTCATGGTCGCCAAGCGCCCTTTGCACACCGAACTCCTGGAGAAGAAACACTACGAAAAAACTTGTCCTCCCCGGACCACAATCAACATACTTAATGCGGTCTCATTCAAGAAGTTTCTCATTGTCCGTGCCCTGATCAACACGATGAAGATCAATCCTTTAATTGGTGGACCACTAACTGCTGACTGACGGTGATCGCAGTCACTTATTTTATCCACAATCTCTTGCTGCAAAATGTGTCAAAACTCCACTCTGAAGAGGGGCAGTCGGACTGCAAGTATCACCCGCGCCAAGACGGGAATTGCAGCAAAGCATCTAAAGCAAATTGGAGGTAATGCTTGTGGCAATTCCTTTGGTAAAATCATGCTCATGAAACATGCTATCAAACATCCCCACACTGCCCTAATGCTCGCCCTCGAGCATTAACAAAATTGGAAAACTACCTCATGCATCGACATATATCTTCAACCCCCAACACCCAGAATAGACATGACATCCGACAAACTACACCCAATCAACAAATCTAGCCCTAGAAAAGCACCTACATCTGGCTGATAGAATAACGACCCTACCAACCAGACTTTCCCAGACCAAACCTATTCACCAGCAATCTTCACTTAGATATGTGTTTGCACTCAAACTTAAAACAAAATACGTGTTTAGGCTATCACTCAAGAATGCAAATAACACAACACAGGTAGAGTTTGCACGTCAATCCGAGTATTGTAGGTCACATGCAAGGGCATTCTAACGATCAGATTCGACTTTGCAGAAAATAAAAATAAAAATAAAAAAATAAAAAAGAAAGAAAGAAAGAAAGAAAGAAAGAAGGGCAGAAAAGAGAGAGGATTGGAGCGAGATGAAGGAGACGGAGGTGAAGGGAAAAGAGAAGAGAAAGAAACAAATATGGGGGAGAGTCCCTTGGCTTAGAAGAAGACTTCGACTTTCGTCAATGGGGGAGGTCTGCGTTGTGCTTCGGGGGCTCGAATAGCTGCCTTCTGGATTTCCTGATCTGCTTTTATTTGGAAATAAATATTTTTTATGTTTTTTCTGTTTTCTTCTTCTTCTTCTTCTTCTTCTTCTTCTTTTTGTTTTTTTTTTAAACCGAAATAAAAGCGGGCAGACCAGGTATTTACTTTTCTTCTTTTTCAGCTCGAAACTTGCATCCACATTTAATTTTTCTCTTTTTCTGAACTGGAGCTGGGCTGTAGAGCTTTAAATACTGCTTTGGGGCGCATGATTCCGAGGCTTTAGGAATTGACTTTTACTTCCCCACACTTAAATTCTGGAGTGGTGAGGAAGTAATAGAGAGATGTTGTCGTGGCCTCGAATCTTGATTTCTGCTCTAGCTCTTTCGTGCCCTTGATAATATCTTCTCCTCCCCATACTTATCTTCTTCGAAATCTAGCCCTTGCCTTTGTGATGAAGAGTGTTACTCACCTGCCAAGGAAAGGACAATGAAAAGGAGCAAATGGTTAGAAGAGAATGGAGAATGGGAATCGAGGGCATAAAAAGAAAAAGAGAGATAAAATTCATAGAGAAAAGAAAGAAAGAAAGAAATTTAAAAATTTGCAAAGTTTCCTCGTCGTTTCGCTGCTTTCCCTCGTCTACTGGTCCCTATACCTAGGGATATTATGCAAACCTAGACAGTGCCTAGTCAAGCATTTTCCCTCAGAAGTAAATAGGCATGAAGCTTAAAAAATACTCTCGGGTTCAAATAGTGATTATTGGTATCTAGGGCAAGATTGGATATAAGGGCTAACAGGTCTACAAATGTATGCTCAAGCATAGATGCGATGAATGTCATATTTCTCCTATGCATCAGAAATCAAAAATACATGCCAACAAGGGGGGTTTTAAAACGGGCAGTGGCAAAATTTCCTAGCCAAGACTAAAAGAAAAATCCAAGAAAGTTTGAAAAATCCGTAAACACGCAATCATGCAACAAACAAACATTCTAAACACACAATAAATCCCTCCCCACACTTAGGCAGCGCATTGTCCTCAATGCGGGAAGGGCACTCAAAGTAGTCCAAGCAACTTAGAAAAAAGTACAGTATAACCCAAAATAAAAGCGGTAAAAATTAATTGTTCAGAACCTTCCTCGAGGGCAAGAAGTTTAAAATTGTGCGGGGGCGGGATCATTGGGGTGGGAGGTTGCGTCGGGCAACTTTAGCCGTCAAAGCCTGAAGTTCCCTGAGAATGGCCTAGAGGAGTCGCGTCTGTGCGGAATCGTAGACAAGTACTGGAGTCGGGGTCCTGACTGCGGCTGATGCATTCTGGTCTTGACGAGAGGTCTCAGCATGGGCAGGGGGAACGGAGGAAGATCGGGGTCTGGAAGGGTCTGGATAGTCGAGACGGCCACCGATCTTGGTCCCGAAAACCTTATCTCCTGGCTGCGTATACCCTGCAGAGAAACTCAACACACCTTGTGAAACACATAAGTGTCCCATAACATCTAAATCTTTTAATGTAAGGGGTTTAGAAAGGTTGCTGGCATACAGGTTGATATTATGCAGTTTCACGGCAATTAGAGAGATAAGGGATCCTAAAATAGGACGTCGGGCACCATTTAGAACATGAAGGATACCTGAGGCGACCCAAAAACCAAGATTAACCCTACGCTTATGCTTCATGCACCATAAAAAGAAGAGCTCCTGCACAGATAACTGTCCCGAGGATCCAAACCGACCCGAGAAGGTTAGGGCTAGATATCTATGCAGGATGCGCAATTCAGGGTCAACAATTTCATGGGCTTTAGTTTGCTTTGGGTCAAATTTAGCATCAGGGTTATTAGTGAGCTCACGAAAAGCAATAGAAGCATAAAAAACATGGGGTATAACAGTCAGAGCATTTTTAAAAGCAGCAGAATCTAACTCATCAGGTTGCACAAAACCAAGCAGATAATTAAATTCATTAAGGGACAGTTGCTTCCACTTGTTTACCAGTCTGAAATTGATGAGACCAGGGGTAGAGAGATTTGGACCAAACTTGCCTTTAGGTTTGAAGTTATCAGAGGCAACCCAAAAGGTAGTAAAGAACTCGAGCGAGAGTTCAATAAAGGTTGGGTGTTCTAAATAGAACAGGGCTTCCCAACCAATATTAGCCACAAACTCTCGCACTCGAGATTCTATGCCCATTTTGGCAAAAAATCCATGTCAAGGCGGGCACAGGAACTAACACCTTTGTGATTCAATTGGTCCAATTTATCAAGCGAGGGCTTATCATTAAACCTCAACCATGCATGCAACACAGATAGGTTAGAAGTCACCTCGGTGGAAGTTGCTCGAGAGGCAGAAGGGGGGCTGGTGTCGTGGTCTCGACATCTGAAGTGTCTTCGGGACCTCGAGACTTTTTGGAAGTCGAGGGTTTTCCCTTGCTAGAGGAAATAAGTTTCCGCTTCTGGCTGGAGCCTTTGATTTCCCTGGCTGCTCCGCTCTGGCTGGAGACTTTGATTTCCCTTTCCTCGCTGCCAATTTGGCTGCGGCTCCTTTCTCCTTGGCCTGCTTCTCGACCTCCGCTTGTTCCGCAACCTTCTCTAACTGAGCAGTTGCATCTACATCTTCCCCCTCCTCTTCGGCGTCATTCTCGCCGGACCCTTCTTCGCCGCCAGCAGCGGTTTGCTCGACCTTCTCCTCCTCTTCGACGTAAGCCAGCTCCTGATCCTCATCTTCATCGGTTGGCTGCTCTTCTTCAGCCTCCGATTTAGATACAAGGATGTCCTTGAGGACTACCTCCATTGTGAGGTTCAGCTCGGGGTCTAGAAATCGATCTATAGCATCATCCATCGGGAGTTTCCTAGTAGCTGGGGACACCTTTTTGGGGTGCGATGCCTTGGCTTTGGGCTTGGCCACCACAGATCCAGGAGGGAGCTTGATTGTACGGCCAGACCTGGTGGTTGTGGAGGTAGGAGGGTGGGAGCCAGTAATTTCCAGGTCGTCTTCGACCGTAGTGAATTCTTCTTCTTGTGCTGCGGACGTCGGTGAGACAACTGGAGGAGAGGGAATGGGGATTGGCTGGATAGAGGGTGGAGTGGCTGTTTTCAATGAGGCGGAGTGTAGGGAGGTTTGAGATCTGGACCGTGAAGGAGCTGTGCTTGCAGGGTCATCCACTGGGTGGGGCCCTGAAGTGTTTTTGCAGATGGGTTTCTTTCTTTTCGCCATGGCTGACAGTGATGTGAAGAGAACAGTGGTGAAGATGGAGACATTTTGGGAGAGAGATAGTGTTTGGTTGTTGGTGAGAGTATGATAGTGATGCCTTTTGTGTTGTGAGGAGAGTGAGGACGAAGTAGGAGCGTGGGAAAGAGAAAAGGAGCTGACGGTCGTAATTAATAGCGCAACTTTTTTATTAATTAGGGCTGCTTTTCTGCCCCCTCTGTCAGTCGACGTGGCACCTTGGGCTTGAAGTACAACGGCCCGTACGTATCCCAACCACCTAAAAAGGAGAAAAGATTTTCAAATTTCAAAAAGGGGGTAGTTAAATAGGATAATGACAAAAAGAGAGAATAAAGGTTAATGATTACTATCAAAAAGGAATAAAATCTCCTAGGAAAAGGAAAGGACAGAGATTAAGGGAGATAAATAAAAAAATATAAAAAAAGAATATAAACAAGGGATTCGAAAAGATTCCAAAAAAATAAGGGAGAGAGAAAAAGGATGGACGGCACATCAAATGCCTCCATTGTGGTCTGTTTACTCATCGGGACCTCGACGTGCTACTCCGATCTAGGCCTGGATAGGTGGAGGTTCCACCATGGCCTCCTCAAGGGTGGAGGGCTTGAAACCTTCATAAAAGGGTTTAAGCCGTTGGCCATTGACTTTGAAGATTGTTCCTGTTTCGGGGTTCTGAATCTCGACCACTCCATGGTGATAGACTGTCGTGACCACGAAAGGTCCAGACCATTTGGACTTGAGTTTCCCTACAAACAATCGCAGGCGTGAGTTATACAATAATACTCTTTGTCCGACTGAAAAAACTTTGGGACGAAGGTGCCTGTCGTGATAAGCCTTAGTCTTGCCCTTGTAGAGCATGGCATTCTCATTAGCATCATCCCTCAACTCTTCGAGCTCCTAAATTTGCAAACGCCTATTTTGGCCAGCGGGTCCTAGATCTGTATTCACTTTCCTGATGGCCCAAAAAGCCTTGTGCTCTATCTCCACTGGGAGATGACACGGTTTTCCATATACAAGTCTGTAGGGCATCATTCCAATCGGGGTCTTGAAAGTTGTACGATAAGCCCAGAGTGCATCGTCCAACTTCAAACTCCAATCCTTTCGGGACTGGTTCACTATTTTCTCAAGAATGGACTTAATCTCACGGTTTGACACTTCAGCTTGGCTATTTGTCTGCGGATGATAGGTTGTAGATGTCCTGTGATGGACGCCATACTTGGCCAAAAGCGAGGCCATGACACGGTTGCAGAAGTGTGTATCCCTATCACTGATGAGAGCTCGAGGTGTACCAAACCGGTTGAAAATATTGGTGCGTAGAAAGTTTAATACCACCTTGGAGTCGTCCGTCCGAGTTGTCTTGGCCTCGACCCATTTGGAAACATAGTCGACTGCGAGGAGGATGTAGATATTACCAAAGGAATTGGGGAACGGGCCCATGAAATCTATACCCCAGATATCAAAGATCTCACATGGGATAATATTCATTAAAGGCATCTGATTCCTGGCCTTGATATTTCCGCTGGCTTGGCATCGGGGGCACGAAGCGTAGTACATGTAGTTGTCCTTCAAAATAGTGGGCTAGTAGAGACCGACTTCTAGCACTTTGAGGGCAGTTTTCTTGGTCGCGAAGTGTCCTCCTTCAGAATGGCAAAATTTGAGGATCGAGGGCACTTCATCTATAGTTACACAGCGGCGAATTATCTGGTCCGAGCAATGCTTCCAAAGATAAGGGTTATCCCAAATATAGTATTTGGATTGCCGTCTGATTTTGTTGTATTCAGATGGGGAAGCATCAGCGGGGAAGGTCCTAGTAGCACAAAAATTCACAATATCTGTAAACCATGGGGAATAAACAGCCTGGACTAGACACAAATGTCCGTCTGGAAAGGTATCTCGGATAGGCACGAGTGAGTCATTTTCTTGGGCTGGAAGTCTGCTGAGATGATCTGCCACTAAATTTTCTCTTCCTGCCTTATCCTTGATCGAGATGTTAAATTCCTGCAGCAACAATATCCACCGAATAAGCCGAGGTTTGGCATCTGCCTTTGTCAATAAGCATCTCAGGGTCGAGTGATCCGAGTAGACGAGAATATGAGTGCCTAGAAGGTATTGTCTGAACTTGTCTAGGGCATAAACTACGGCCAAGAGTTCTTTTTCAGTGGTTGTATAGTTCTGCTGGGCTGGATCTAATAGCTTGGAAGCATAGTAGACGACATATGTTTTCTTGTCTTTCTTTTGACCCAGAACGGCACCTAGGGCTTGATTGCTGGCATCGCACATGACCTCAAAAGGCAATGTCCAATCGGGGGCACGAATGATCGGTCCTGAGGTAAGCTTACTTTTGAGGAGTTCAAAGGCAGCTTTGCAACTTTCATCGAAATCAAATGGCACTTCCTTCTGTAGTAAGGGACACATAGGTTGGGCAATCTTGGAAAAATCTTTAATGAATGGTCTGTAGAAACCGGCGTGCCCTAGAAAAGATCGCACATCGCGAGTGCACGCTGGATAGGGTAGGGATGCTATCACCTCAATCTTGGCCTTGTCGACTTCGATTCCCCTGACCGAGATGATATGGCCTAGAACGAGGGCTCGATCCACCATGAAGTGGCATTTCTCAAAATTCAGGATAAGATTTGTCTCTATACAGCGCTCTAAACATTTCTTCAAGTTGCCCATGCATTCTTGAAAGGAATTCCCATAGACCGTGAAGTCATCCATGAAGACCTCGATTCCATTTTCAACCAATTCGGAAGGACATATGAAGGTGGTCTTCTCCTGGTCTTCGGGGGAAACTGGGATCTGGTGAAAACCGGAGTAACCGTCTAGACAACAATAGTGAGTCTTGCCTGCGAGACGTTCCAACTTCTAATCAATGAAGGGCAGGGGAAAGTGGTCTTTCCTGGTTACAGCATTCAGTCGGCGGTAGTCAATGCATAGTCGCCACCCATTCTGAATTCGGGTGGGAATGGATTCACCGTCTTGCCCAATGGTGATGGTGATACTAGTTTTCTTGGGCACGACTTGTATAGGGCTGACCCATGGGCTATCGGAGATGGGGTAAATAACTCCTGCATCTAACAACTTCAGAATTTCTTTCCTGACCACTTCCATCATGGGTGGGTTCAATCGGCGCTGGGGATGGCGTATAGTTTTGCTATCATCTTCCAAGTGGATTCGATAGGTGCATAGGGCTGGTGACAAGCCCTTGATATCTGCGATGGTCCACCCTATGGCTTGTCTAAATTCCTTCAACAAGGAAATCAGCTCAGACTCTTCAGGATATTTGAGCTTGTTGGAGATAATGATGGACAGAGAATCGTCGGGGCCTAGATAAGCATATTTCAAGTAGGGAGGCAAAGGCTTCAAATCGAGGGTTGGAGCCTAATCCATAGAGGGAAATAACTTAACATGGCCTAGACAGTCAGGAGACATCTTTTGGGATTCATACTAGGTAATAGCGCATTCTTCTAGGTCAGCGACGACGAAGCATAGTTCAAGGGGTACGGAAAGCGTCGAGGCCACTACATCTAGAAGAGCTGGTGTCATACTCCTGTCAAGGGCAAACTGCAAAGGGTCAGTAAAATGAATTTCAGCGACTTCCTCTATAACAGGACCAATAACATCAATATAATTAACACTCGAGAATTCGGATGGGTATCGCATGGCTTCCAGCATATTGAATTTGATAATTTCTCCATCGAATTCGAGGGAGATTGTCGCATCATGAACATCAATCTTTGCCCGGGCGGTGGCCAGAAATGGACGGCCTAGAAGAACATCAATAGACTTGGTAGAATCTTCATTCTCCATTGCAATTACATAGAAGTCTGCTGGGAATAATAATTCTCCCACTTGGACCAAGACGTCTTTGATGACCCCCTCGAGGTAGATGATGGAACGGTCTGCAAGCTGAATGGCAAGGTCTGTAATACGAAAGGCTCGAGGCCTAGACAGTTATAGATGATCAATGGCATGACGTTTATTCCTGCCCCTAGATCACACATGGCTTTCCTGATATCAACTGTTATATTTATTGTGTCCAAGTTTCAAAGTATTCGAACAAGTAGATCTCAAGGAGATTCGAGATGACAATCTCGCACACAGCAGTTCTAGGTTCAGATGAAATAGGCAACTTCGTCGGAACCTAGCCGGCTCTGTACATGTCAGAATCGTGCGATCGATCTCTCGTTGGAAACTTCAGGATATTACATTTCATTTGAGACAAGATTCAGCTCATTTGAGCCAATGGTTTAAAAGTTATCGAAGTCGACATTATGGTGCGCAGTCTGTGCGCAAGACAACCTACAACTTGAGGTTTCGGCCCAAACCTTGGCCCGATGATGGAGAACTCGACATGGGCTGCTGGAATGTATTTAAATATATTTATATTTACTTTAATTAGTTAATTAGTTAATTGATTAATTAGTTAATTAAGTTAATTTCCTTAATTAGAACTCCTACTTCTATTCCTATTAGGATTTGCTTGTGAACTCTTTATAAGGATCCGTTTAGCTCCATTATTGAGTTGGCTGTTATTTTGATAAAATTGAGACTTCTCTCTTCAAATCTCTGCCCATTGTTCATCAATTGAACCTTGTTCCTCCTCCAGTCTGCAATACTCGAGTAGTCAATAAGTAAAACCCGAAATTGCATCCTACTTCTCGTCTGCCCTAGGTTGATATCCATAAGGGATATAGGCTTAGTGATTCAACAAGGATCCTCTCTTCTTCGGACTTAGGTTGGCTGTTGCTTAGCGTTCAGCAGGCTTACATTGTCTAAGTGAGTTATCTTCTTCCGTATTGAAATCCGTCTTTGAACAACGATCAGATTTGGTGCTACGCATCCTAAGCAACTAGGATCGTATCAGTGATTCCCATACGGATTCTGTTGATGTTGTTGATGGCTAGGTCCAGAAGACTGAGGGTTTGGAACCCATCCTGGGTTTGGCTGTTTCCAGCCCTGGTTGTAGTTTTGGCCATATGGGGCCGGGACATACTGGCCAGCAGCATTAACTTGAATTTCGTTCGGAATGTGGGGGCATGCATCAGTAGGATTGATACGATCCTCACTATGCGTGAATCGTTTCTCCTTAAGCGATCGTTGTCCAAGAGTGGATTCGTGCGGAAATAGTAACTCAATCTTGCGCTGACCCTGTTGGACGTGATTATCCAACCAACCCAGCTACGCAATCAAGGATCTTGCTCGAACTTCTAACCCTCTAACCCTTGGTGAGGTTAGCAACCTAGATAGGCGAACAATAGAATGAACTTTCGATTTACTTGAGTTGTTCTTTGAGTGTTCGGACTCAAAGGATTCAAGGTTCTTAGTGAGATCAATTAGTGCAAGTGTTTGGCTGAAAAATATCTTCTTTTATTAAGCCAAACGGCTGCCTTTAAATAGGCATAAACAATACAAGTTTAACTAAGACTAGAAAACCTATTTTAACTAGAACTCCTAAGTAACTTCGAAATAGAACTTATACTAGTCTAATAACTATAAAAACTAATTAATAAATACAAATAAAGCTTTCTAGAACTTCCCAGAAGCATTCGCATCATCAGGCCAAGGTTTGGGCCGAATTCTCCAAGTTGCGGGCTGCTCGCGTTCACACTGCGCGCCAAAATGTCTCCCCGCCCTAACTGTTGATTGGCTTGTCCAATTGGGCTGAAAGTTGGGTCATTCGATAGCTAAGACCCAAAAATAGTAGGAGGGTGCTCCTCTTCCTGGGCCGGGACTGAGTGGTATGAAGAATGGTCATTGGCGTTGACGGACGCATTTTGAAGTCCTCATCTGCGTAGGATTGCTGTCAGCGAAAATTTCTCGACCAATAACAAAAAAACGGCTTGGGATTTTGATCTGAATTTAGACATAATGAAGAAGACATCATGAGGTTTCATAATTGATAAAGATCTCATGATTCGGACTTCTGATGATCGAGATATGGTCCGACGAAGTTGTCCGTCACGTTTGCGCTTAGGACACTTGTGCATGCAAAAGTAGCAAGGGGCCATCTTGCAAGTTGTTCGTCCAAATGTCCTCAAACTTGGCAGAGGCTCTCCTAAGATCCCAATCGGTCTTGTATTTATCTTGGAACCCGATTTGGAACCTTTCTTCCATGAATTGGCTCGTGTGGATGTGCAACCTTGCACTATGCACCTCCAAGCCACCTTCCATGTCATCCTTCTCCTAAGGGCTTGATCCAGCAACGTTCCTTGCCTAGTTTCCATGTCTAGAGGTTGTTGTAACCTCCCTTGAAGCTTTGGAATATCTTGGGCTCGACGCTTTGGGTTGATTGGCCTTAGTTGCAAGGCGTGTGCGTGCGCTAGGGTTAGCCTCGGGGCTAGGATCGTATCATTCCCTTCCCCTTCGAAAAGATTCACCCTCGAATCTGTTCCCACAATGGCAGCAACACTCTCCAAATTAGAAACAGCAAAGGAAACATAAGAATGATAGGAAATACCCAAGGCATCCAACTCGGCGGTGGTGCTTTTGTGTGCGGCGGTGGTTTGGGCTAAACCAACGTCTCTCATGGCGGCTATCTTGTTGACTTGAGTAGGCAACCAAAGCTGGTGTAAGAACATCCTTCCTCTATCAACAACCTTCAAGAACCGCTTCAATCTCTCTAAGTATCCCTTAGTCGCATAAGGAACACTCAACCTTTCATGTGTACTACGGCTTGCCCTTGTGCTATCATCAACTCCTTGTGAACTCTTATACTTCCCAAGTACTCCAAACACCAAGTATTCGATGAACCCATAAATATAAAATCAAAGTCGCATTGGTTGCAAGTAAACATAAGTGAAAATTCACTAAACAACTCAAACTTGCAAACCAACGAATAACACTTCGCTCTCCAAGCTCTCTCATCACTTCTCTCCATCGTAGGTTGTCTCCAATAAAGAGATACATAAGGTTGTGAGCTTGGTATCCCAAGGTTTCTCCATCCTTGTTGCCCTACATCGCCAAAAAGTCTTTTTCGGCGCTTATACACAAACTCCATGGATAAACCGTACCAATACCAAACCCTCTCAAGAGACACACTACAACACATACTAGCCATACCAACTTGTAAGAAATCACCATAAATATCTCTTGGTACAACTATCTCATCTCTCGGCCTAACCAAAACTCCAAATTTCATGCGTTTCCACAAGTACTCCTCAAAAGTAAGTGTTTCGGCCTTAGGCTTTTGCATAGGACCATCATCAATTAAATTAAATTCAACTCTAGAATCATATGCACTAATGATGTCCACATACCTCCACAATTCCGCTCTAAGAAAGTTTAATCCAACCACACCCTTTCGTCTAGGGCTTGGCGCAATATGCTCCACGGAATTGCTATGTTTCTTCCACTCCAATTGCAGTAGCTTAGGGGACTCATCCTCCTTAATAACTTCTTTCTTTATCTGCCCTAAAGAAGATGAAATAGAAGAAGAGAAAACAATTGGATAAGGGTTAGTAAAATTCAATTGCTTCAGCAAAGCTTCACTCTTTTTGCCAAGAACAATCTCTTGCACTACTAGTGCATCTCCACTTTCTCTCCCTTCGGTACTCTCACTCAACTCATCCTTTTTATGAGTACAATTCTCTTCTTTCAACCCATGCTCACTCTTTTCATGGGGGTTATTTTGTTTATTTATTTTCACCTTTTTAATTCTCAATTTTCCTCTTTCCTTCTCAACATCTCTAGCCTTTTCCCATTCGCCGTATGCGTTTTCTAGATATTGTTGATCCTCAAGGACTTCGAGGGGCACCAATGGTCTTAAGGAGATCTTTCGGCCATCTTTTATGAATTTGTAACGACCGTCCTTGCCTCTTTGAGTGACTCCTTTCTCTTGTAGCCATTATCGACCAAGAAGTATATGGCTCGACTTCATTGGTATCACATCGCAAAGCACATCATCCTTGAACTTCCCAATAGAAAATGAAATCAAGACTTGCTTAGTTACCAACAAGTCCCTTCCGCTGAGCATACAACGCTGCAGGTATGGCGTTGGATGCTTTGTCATTGGAAGGCTTGTCTTGTGCACCATCAATGTACTTGCATGATTCGCTAACCTTCCTTCATAGATCACTATTGAGTAACCCTTCTCTTTTACTAGGCAACGAGTATAAAAGACACCTTGCGCCAGACTTGAACTCACTTCTGCCCCTTCTTGTACACCTAGCTCACACTTAGTGATAATTGCTTTATCTTGCTCTTCGAAACATGGTGCGCTCGGTGATGGACTCGTTCCCTTGACTACCTTCAGATCATATCTTAGTCTCGACATAGCCAACTCACGGTCCTCTCTTCTCTTTTGTTCCAGCGCCTTACTACCCTCTTCAACCTTCTCTCTGAGGTGATTAACTAATTCTTTCCATGACATCTCCTCCAAGGTTTTATCATTGGCTTTTAAGCCAACCGGGGGCTTCCTCGGAATGAATGTTGGTGGTGCCTCCATCCTCTCGTACTTAACATTCTGCCCTAGCCTCTCATAGGCTCTCTCATGCGCAACCTCCTCGTACAAATGCTCACTTTGTGACTGGCGTTCGGGTCTACTTACGTGCCAAGGTGGTTCGTGTTCCAATCTGTCTGCGTGCCAATAGGGCTTGCGTTCTGCTCTATCTTCGAACTATGGTAGTGCATGCCCTTGCTCACTTGTGTGCCATGATGTCTCACGCTTGTGTACTCTTGGCTCATGTCTTGGGCTAGACATAACAAACTCATGTTGGCCCCTTCTCCTCCTGTCCACTGCCTCATACCTCGTTCTCTCCATAGATGATATTGACATGACTGAACAATTGCATTTTTCTGTCACAACTTGTGTCTGCAACTTGTAAAATCAATATCTTCCACGTCTGATCTCCGAAATGCGCGATTCTTTTTGCAGTAGATCCATAACAGCTCCAAGTATGTTGTGCAAACATTTCAGAATTTTCTGGACTGGCCTCGTATATATTGATTTTGTGTTTCGTTCCAGAATTTTTTGACTCTATGAAACAACGACTAAAGGAACACGTCTTGGGACTTTGGCTGTAACGTTTGACTCCGGTGTCCGAATCACTTGATTCTTTTGATTCAGATTCCTAACAGACACAGTTTTCCAACGGACTCTCTTTCACTGAAATTGGACTTCAAAACGTATGTATTGAAATACGATTTCGACACTGACACTTTTGGTGGACTATTTTTGGTGACACTTTGATGACACTTTAGGGGACTGATTTTTGTGACTCTATTTTGACACTTTGGGGGACTGATTTTTTTGTGACTCTATTTGGTAGACATAAGACAAACAAATCAGACTAGATTTGTCTAAAAAAAACACAAATGCAAAGGAAAACTTGATTTAGAAAATTGATTTCTAAACCGACTCAACCAAAAAAACGAAAATAACTAAATAGGTGAAGGGTGATTGACTCCGGACTAGAGTAAATCGACACAATGATTTAATGAAAATAGATAACGTACCAAACTTGAACGGCCTTCGCTCCGCTACCAATTGATACGATCCTCAATATGCGTGAATCGTTTCTCCTTAAGCGATCGTTGTCCAAGAGTGGATTCGTGCAGAAATAGTAACTCAATCTTGCGCTGACCTTGTTGGACGTGATTATCCAACCAACCCAGCTATGCAATCAAGGATCTTGCTCGAAATTCTAACCCTCTAACCCTTGGTGAGGCTAGCAACCTAGATAGGCGAACAATAGAATGAACTTTCGATTTACTTGAGTTGTTCTTCGAGTGTTCGGACTCAAAGGATTCAAGGTTCTTAGTGAGATCAATTAATGCAAGTGTTTGGCTGAAAAAGATCTTCTTTTATTAAGCCAAACGGCTGCCTTTAAATAGGCATAAACAATACAAGTTTAACTAAGACTAGAAAACCTATTTTAACTAGAACTCCTAAGTAACTTCGAAATAGAACTTCTACTAGTCTAATAACTGTAAAAACTAATTAATAAATACAAATAAATCTTTCTAGAACTTCCCAGAAGCATTCGCATCATCAGGCCAAGGTTTGGGCCGAATTCTCCAAGTTGCGGGCTGCTCGCGTTCACACTGCGCGCCAAAATGTCTCCCAGCCCTAACTGTTGATTGGCTTGTCCAATTGGGCTGAAACGTGTCCCATTCGATAGCTAAGACCCAAAAATAGTAGGAGGGTGCTCCTCTTCCTGGTCCGGGCCCGACTGGTATGAAGAATGGTCGTTGGCGTTGACGGACGCGTTTTGAAGTCCTCATCTGCGTAGGATTGCTGTCAGCGAAAATGTCTCGACCGATAAAAAAACAAACGGGTTGGGAGTTTGCTCTGAATTTTGGACACAAGGAAGAAGACATCATGAGGTTTCCTAATTGATAAAGATCTCATGATTCCGACTTCTGATGATCGAGATATGGTCCGACGAAGTTTTCCGTCACGTTTGCGCTTAGGACACTTATGCATGCAAAAGTAGCAACGGGCCATCTTGCAAGTTGTTCGTCCAAATGTCCTCAAACTTGGCAGAGGCTATCCTAAGATCCCAATCGGTCTTGTATTTATCTTGGAACCCGATTTGGAACCTTTCTTCCATGAATTGGCTCGTGTAGATGTGCAACCTTGCACTATGCACCTCCAAGCCACCTTCCATGTCATCCTTCTCCTAAGGACTTGATCCAGCAACGTTCCTTGCCTAGTTTCCATGTCTAGAGGTTATTGTAACCTCCCTTGAAGCTTTGGAATATCTTGGGCTCGACACTTTGGGTTGATTGGCCTTAGTCGCAAGGCGTGTGCGCGTTGTGCGTGCGCTAGGGTTAGCCTCGGGGCTAGGATCTTATCAAGGATGGTCTACAAAATTACAGATTTGGCAATCCTTGACAGGAGCGGATTGTCCTGTCATGAAATTCTGAAACATCTCCGTGAGGGAGGATAACTGAATTTGCAAGGCGGTCACTTGGACATCTTGGCCTTGATAATTTACAGGGGTTAGACAAAGCATTTTTTGCCATGAGTTCTATTGTTGCCTTAGCGGCTGATGGGGTAAGAGCAGTTAGAGATCCGCCGGCAGCAGCGTTGACTAAGGCCTTAACGTGGGCTTTGGGGCCTTCACAAAAACACTGAACAAGGGCATGCTCCGTGAGGTTTTGGGAGGGACAGTTGGACTGCATCTTCTGGAACCTCTCATAATACTGGGCTAAAGTCTCCTCCTTCTTCTGGACTATGGAGACAAGTTGTTTGCGCGTGGTGTTGGAGATGGAAGTCGGATAATACTTCTCGGTGAAGATCTTAGACATATCCGCCCAAGAGTGCATTGATCTTGGCGGGAGCTCGCAATACCAGTCGAGGGCATCATCCTTTAGAGACCACTGGAAGGCACGTAGCTTGGCTTGGTCGATGCTGACATTGGTAGGTTTCATGGCCTCGTAGATAGAGTGGAGCTGTTGAAGGTGACGGAGTGCATTTTCCTTGGCAACCCCTCGAAAGGTTGGAAGATGATGCATAATGACAGACTTCAAGGTCCAGTCATGAAGGACAGCGGGCCAGATAATGCGGCTACTCGACATGTCGGGGGTTGCATGGAAATTATCGATGGTTTGTTGTGCTGGAGGAGGTGGTGGTAGATCCTCGTGACGTTCATTGTAGTCATGGTCTTCCATTGCTGGGAAATCGAATTGGGCTGGTACTGGGTTTTCGAGACTACGGTGGAGATAGGCTAGATTTAGGAAAAACTGACGGTCCTAGCTGGCCAGATTGGAAGGAGATCCGTCGAGGGCAGGATGTGGGATCACTCTATGCAGGGTAGATGTTCCTCCGGCTTGCCTTCGAAGTTCTCTCCCTATTCTGGTCACTTCGCGATCTAGAGGGAGTAGATCTGGAGCAGATCTCCTAGTCATACAATAAAAACAGAATTAGTACCGTTCAATCCCTAGCAACGGCGCCAAAATTTGGTCGTCAGTCAAATATACTTAAAATTTATCCTGATGCCTAAATGCACAAATAAATGTGTATAGGGCAAGACAGGGTCGAACCACAGAGATTGAAGGATTAATATGTTAATAAAAATGTATGACAGGGAGAAAGTGCAACGGAAAAGGAACAAGTAACATAGGAGGGGGTTTATGTTGATTAGTGAACTAATCAACTCAGGATCTGGAGCTAACAAGACAAATAAGTAAAATTGCTATCTAGGGCATGAAATGAAATCACAGTCTAGGGCTAGATAACAAAACGCAATCGGGAGCAAGAAAAGCAAGAAAAGAGATATAAATCAGATATGGAGTAATCTAATCAAAAGGTATTCTCGGGTTGCTTTCTAGGTCAGTTAGTCATTGGCACAAAAATATTCCAAACATCAAGTACAGACCTGCTATAGGGACCGCGCTTCCACACCGCATCCCCTACTTACCTTCTTAGATAAAAGCCACCCCCCATTTCCACATATGAGGTGGCCTTGACATTCCACCGTCCTCCTAGGCACAAATGCAGGGAGACACTACTCAGAACGCCCATGAGGGGGAGGTAAGACAGATCTAGGGCGCGATAACTCAGCTTGTCAGACTCGTATCGCATACCCTAAATAACCATTTACCCGTAGACAAAGGCCTCTCGCGATGCCTCCACTAGGTGTCTACTCTAACTCAAGGCTTCTCGTCAGTTATAACCAAGAGAATGACAGTACTCATGCAGAAATATCAACAGTTGATTAGACCCTTAACATTCCTAAATGAGCATGGGATTAAAATGGTAAACAATTATATGTCATAAGAGAATATATTAAGCATGCATTAGGCCTCCTAACCGAACCCTACAACCCTCAAAACACCCTTTACTAAGAGGGTGGAACTTAGCTACTCATAATATGGTATGAACAGTGGATGATAAACATACAATAAATAAAAGAGAAGGGTTAGAAGAAACTGAAAGGATGAAATAGTATTAATTAAAAGCTTCCCCTTTACAAAGTTGGTGGCTGCTCAAAAAAAGCTAAGAGGAGATGATCCCCAAAAATTAGGGTAAAAGAGAGTGATGTATTAATGTCCTAGGTTAGCCGTCCTTACACAAAACCCTAAAACTTAGTTTATATAGGCTAAAACTAGTTAGGGGACAAAACAACTAAGGGGAGAGAGAAGCAATGGGAGCTTTATAGCGCATGTCCTTTCAAGGGAATATTCTGGGACTTATGGCGTGCCTCCTATCTTCTAGAAGCGCTTGGAATCCCTTGTGGATCTTAGAAGATGCTTTGCTTTGGTTTCGTTTGAGAGAAGAAGCAGACGTATCACGGGCTAGAGACAGCTCACTGGTCTGGTTAGCGTCGAGGCCTTGACGACAATCTGGACTTCTTGGCCTTGAAGCGGGAAATCCTCAGGAATACTCCAAAAATGCTTCTTTTCGCTGCTTTCCTTCTATTGACTCTGATCTGCAATAATGATGGAAATAAGGATCAAATGGCAGAATCAAGCCCACGAAAGGGCTAGAAAAGAAGGTAAAATCATGCTCATGAAACATGCTATCAAAATACCAAATCATTGAGTGTAGTTACTAAAGGAAGGGATGTGAGGCATGCATTGGATTCCAATAAAATGTGCCTTGTACTTAGGTACAAAGCACATTGCTTAAATATTGGCACTAACCTTTCTTCCCTACGTAGTCCAATTGTCTCACTTTTACAGGAGTTTGATGATATGTTCCCAAAGGAAATGCCACAAGCATTACCTCCAATCCAAGGTATTGAGCACAAGATCGACCTCATTTCGGGTTCGGTATTACCCAATCGACCGACCTATAGGTGCAATCCGAAGGAAACCAAGGAACTCTAATGACAAGTTGAGGAGCTCATGAGCAAAGGACATATCCAAGAGAGCATGTCACCATGCGTCGTACCAGTGTTATTGGTACCTAAGAAGGATGGAACATGGCGCATGTGCGTGGACTGTAGAGCCATCAATAAGATAACCGTGACGTATTGTCATCCTATCCCTCGCCTTGATGATATGTTAGATGAATTGAGTGGTAGCCAAGTATATTCTAAGATAGACTTGATGAGTGGATAACACCAAATTCGTATGCATGAGGAGGATGAATGGAAAATCACATTTAAGACCAAGTGTGGATTATATGAATGGATGGTGATGCCATTTGGTCTTTCTAATGCACCTAGTACGTTTATGCGTTTGATGAATCATGTGTTGCATGAATTTATTGGACATTTTATTGTAGTATACTTTGATGATATACTTATCTATAGTCCTTTAATTGATGCACATGCTTATCACTTGCGCTCCGTACTTCACACACTTAGGCTTCACAAATTATATGCAAAATTGGCCAAGTGTGAGTTTTGTTTAGATAGAGTGCATTTTCTTGGCTTTGTGGTAAGTGTAAGTGGTGTCCAAGTGGATGAAGAGAAAGTGAAGGCCATTAGGGAGTGGCCACAACCCAAGAATGCTAGTGAGGTGAGGTCCTTCCATGGCCTAGCTAGTTTCTACCAATATTTCATGCCTAACTTCTCCACCATCGCCGCACCCCTCAACGAGCTAACCAAGAATAATGTGCCATTTGTGTGGAATACAAGACAAGAGGAGGCATTCCAAGAGCTCAAGGAACGCCTCATACAGAGTCCTATTCTTGCTCTCCCCGACTTCAACAAAGCTTTTGAGCTTGAGTGTGATGTTAGTGGCATTGGCATCGGGGTCGTACTCACCCAAGAAGGACGCCCCATCGCGTACTTTAGTGAGAAACTCAATGGTGCACAACTTAACTACTCTACATATGATCGGGAGTTGTACACACTTGTGAGGTCTTTGATGGTGTGGGAGCATTACCTTCTTCCAAGATAATTCGTCATCCACACTGACCACTTGAGCCTCAAATTGATGCTAAGATTTTTGGGTTTGCGCATTTAGTGGATCTTTATGAGGATGATGAGCAATTACGTGACATTTATGTGCTATGTGATAAAGGACCATATTTGCACTTTGTGAAGCATGATAAATTCTTATTTAAGCATAAGCGTCTTTGCATACCTAAGTCTAGTATTCGTGAGTTGCTTGTGTTGGAGGCCCATGGGGGTGGATTAAATGGTCATTTTGGTGTTACAAAGACATTACATGGATTGAAGGTGCATTTCTTTTGGCCGAAAATGAAAGTTGATGTGTCCAAAATAATCACTCGGTGTCTTGTATGCACGAGGGAAAAATTGACATCCATGAATCATGCATCTTACATGCCATTACTCGTAGCTAGCCATCCTTGGGTTGATTTATCAATGGATTTTATTTTGGGATTTCCTAGGTCTAAGCATGGAAATGATTCTATTTTTGTTGTTGTAAACCGTTTTTCTAAAATGACCCATTTCATTCCATGCGCGAAAACTCATGATGCCATACACATTGCTCACTTATTCTTTCAACATGTGGTATGCTTGCATGGTATGCCTAGGACCATTGTTAGTGATCGCTACACTAAGTTCTTGAACATTTTTGGAGCACATTGTGGTATCACCTATACACTAAACTCCTATTTTTCACTACATGTCACCCACAAACGGATGGACAAATGGAGGTAGTTAATAGGACTTTAGGGTCTCTCTTAAGAGTGATGATTGACACACATGGCACCAAATGGGAAGATAGTCTTGCTTTCATTGAATTTGCATATAATCATGCACATCACTCTACTATTGGTTTCTCCCCATTTGAGGTCATACATGGGTTTCAACCCCTAACCCCTCTTGATCTCTTACCTTTGCCACTGAATATACTTGAGTGTGTAGATGGCAAAACTAAGGTAGAAGAGCTCAAGAATTTGCATGAGCAAGTGCAGGCAAACATTGAATCCATGAACGGAAGAATCGCCAACAAGCGAAATAGAGGCAAGGCGCCCATGTCCTTTGAACTCGGGCAATGGGTTTGGTTGCATTGGTGAAAAGAGAGGTTCCCTCAACAACGACAAGGAAAACTAAGCCCCCGTGGCGATGGACCCTTCTAAATTCTATAATGGATTAATGATAATGCTTACATTCTTGATTTACCTCTTGATTATTGATCCATAAGCAATTCGTTTCACATTAATGACTTGACTCTTTGTGATGTAGGAAACGAGGAGCATGAAGGAATGGTGATAACAATTAAGGAAACACCAGGGGTATAATCGTCTTCTCACCTCGAGTCAAAGCCGGATCCCTGTAGACCATGACTGGGCCAAGGATCCTGGGATGGTCGACATCAGCAGGGGGGGATCCACACATCATCCTATCCTAGGATATCCCGACAGCGCCCATGGGCGATATCTCGAGAGCGATATCCGCCTGCTGACATCATCCTGTACGGTCCAGCTGACGTGTACTGACGTCATCCTGGGCATTATCTCCCCTTGATAACGCCCACCCCTGGGCTAACAACCTTTCTTTCTTCGGCTATAAATACCACACATTTCTAGATCAAAGGTAAGGGCTGATTCTCTACCAAAATCTCTGCCGAATTTCACAACCATACTAACTTAAGCATCGGAGTGTCTACGCCAACAGTCCGGATCTTATCAAATTGGTGCTTTCATTGAGAGCTTTGGTTTTAATTAAGTGAGCATCCTTAATAGCCAAGCTCTGTTCTTCAGGGAATTGGAAGATTATGGCTTCTGATTCAGATCCGTCGTTGACTTAGTCCTCTAGCCTTCCATTTGATACTCGCAGGCGACTTTTCGCTTTTGCCACGTCTGATGCTTCCACCTCGGTGCAAGAAGTTCTTCCAGGAACGTCAGATCCGTCCCTTGATCAAGCAGTGGGAACATTTATGTCCCAGCCGTATACTCCTTCATCCCAAATAGCGGGATCCAGTCGAGAGGACCCGTGATAGATGGAGCAAATAACCCTTTTGCGAGCTCGATTTCAGCTCTCCGTGCCCAGTTAGACCATTTAACGGAACTGGCTGCCAGATTCACGCCAAGTGCTTCTGGATCAGGCGTCTCATCTCAATTCGTTTTCACTCCACCCATTATTACAGAACGACCACTGTCATCTCCATCGCATGTGAACGTCCCTTTAACGTTGCCTGCGTTGAGTGAACCAGTCAGTCTTGTACAATTTGCTCATAGGACGGTGGAGCCGTATATACCACAAGTGCCCACACTTCCTATTCCCCAAGAGGAACGTCAATGGCGGGAGGAGGATAGAGGTCGTTGGGACGGTAGAAGGGGCGGAAATGATAGAGATATGTCCCCTAAAGGGAGTGAGAGATCCAGCAGTAGGAGGCATCGAACTCGTTCACCAAGGAGCCACACTCCGACTCCCAGGCGACATCATGATCGAAATCCGCAAGATCGCAGGCGTCATTTGGAGGTATCCCCACCTCGGCACGTGCGGGAAATTCTTGATGATACTTCTGGCCACCCCTTTAGCCAGCGTATAAGGCGTCACAGACTTAGTAGACATGTGAAGCTCCCCTCAGAATCCTATGATGGTACTAGAGACCCTATCTCTCATCTTAACAAGGTGAAGGACTTCGTGCAATTCCAGACCCATAATGATGCTGTAATGACCCTGTCAGGGGTTGCGCGCTTATGGTTCGAAGGTCTTCCAGGTGGGTCTATTGACAGCTTCTCGCAGCTGGAATCCAAGTTCCAGAGTCGATTTAGTACTGCAGTCCCTATCAAGAAGTCAGTTGCTGCCTTATTTGACCTACACAGGAAAACCTCAGGAATCTTTGAGGAGTTTCCTCCATTATTTTGACACCGAGATGTCGCTAACACCAAGTGTAACGGTTGACTTCGCTATCGAAGCCTTAAAATGAAACTGTTGTTATGGAAAGCTCAGAGATGCTTTAATGGTTGACCCACCGGCAACCTTGGATGCGTTAAGGCTGAAAGCCCATAATTATGCGAGGATGGAAGAGGAAGAGAACAGGGACATGATTCGAAACATGCCGCCAGTTATGCCTCCAGTCCATAACACTCCTGTTCCTGCTACTTCTGAAGATCGGTTTATAGATGATTATGCTCAGCGAAAGGATCACATCCCCAAGACATCTAATCGGAGGAGAGGCTACTCCTCAAAGGGAAAGTCCGCTGATTCTTCAGCCCAGCGGCAAGGTGATCCTCCTAAGGGACGAGTTTATGACTCAGACATTCCTTCCTTCCTTCTACCCAAAGCAGAAATACTAGCAATAGTAGAGGAGTGAAACCTGCCCATCCGTTATCCTGCCCCTGTAAGACCGGGTGTAATCCTGGGAAGAAGAGAAAATGCCTACTGTAAATTTCACAAAGCTAAAGGACACTCGACTGAGGCATGTCGAGAACTCAAAATGGCAATAGAGCGTCTGGTGGAGGAAGGCTATCTGGGGGAATTCTCCGTGAAAATGCGGGAAGAGGCCAAGAGTAACCCAACAAGCAGAGTAGCCGATGGTAGAGCGACACCTTCCCGCCCCCCAGGCCATGACACTAGTCCTAAGGGAGGAGGCCGAGAAATGCTTACGATTGATGATGAGGATGTTCCCATCATTAATATTATCGCTGGAGGCACACCTTACTTGGATGAGTCCGCACAGTTGACACCCGCGCCAGGGGATAAGCGGAAGCGGGCAGGCATGTCAATCAAGGGTGAAGCGATAAGTACCCTGGATCGTATGATATTGTCCTTTTCTGAAGAGGATGAGATGGGCGTGGTATATCCGCACAACGATGCGCTAGTGGTTACACCCATTATTGCTAGCCATGGAGTTAGGAGAACTCTGGTCGATAACGGAAGTACCGTAAACTTGTTTTCATTGGAAGCCTACAATCTCCTAAAGCGTCCGGATAATGAGCTCACGCCCTGCAAAAAACCCATTATTGGGGTTGACGGAGTCCCCATCCCAGTGACTGGAGTAACCACTTTACCTATATATTTTAAGAAGGATACCTCCAAACGGTCGGAGGAACTTCTCTTCCTGGTGGTGGATCTAAACCTGCCTCATAACGCCATATTGGGACGACCATTCCTCAACCGTTTCGGAGCAGCGATATCGCAAAAGCACCTGAAGCTGAAATATCCATCTTGGGATGGTGTAGTCTCAATCCGAGGTAATCAGAAGTTAGCGGCTGAATGCTACCTGCTCATGACGCAGAAGAGTTGTGACAGGTATGTGTGCGTAACGGTGGATCCATACGAACAAAATGAGGAAAAGCGCACTCAGCCAGTAGACAAAATGACTCATGTCCCAATTAGTGGGGCAAATGGAGTTGTATTTCTGGTTAGCGATAACCTCAGTCCCGAAGAAAATTTTCAGTTATCCCAGTTGTTAAACAAATGCAAAGGAGAGTTTGCCTGGAAACCATCTGACATGCCAGGTATCTCGCGAAAGGTGGCAGAACATCGGCCCAATGTCGACCCAGATGCAAGACCAGTGCAGTAGAAGCGGCGTGCTTTCTCTGCTGAAAAAGTAGGGGCTGTCGAGAGGGAAGTTGCTAAACTTCTTGACGCTGGCTTTATTCGAGAAGTGCAATATCCCACCTGGTTGGCTAACCCTGTTTTGGTTCCCAAGCCCAGCGGAGAGTGGCACATGTGCATTGATTTGACAGATCTGAATGATGCCTACCCTAAATATTGTTACCCACTCCCTCGGATCGATCAGCTAGTTGATCAGGCTGCCGGGTACGCATATTTGAGCTCGCTAGATGCCAACTCGGGGTATCATCAAATCCCCATGGCCAAGGAGGATGAAGAGAAAACTGCTTTCATCACTCCCAAGGCCACTTATTGCTACACGGCGATGCCTTTTGGGTTGAAAAATGTTGGAGCCACCTTCAAGCGAATGGCGAATCAAGTCTTTGAGAAGCAGATCGGACGAAACATAGAGGCATATGTCGATGACATACTGATCAAAAGAGGAAGCTTCAAAGAACACTTGTCTGACCTAGCGGAAATTTTTGAAGTAATGAGGCGATATCAGATGAAGCTGAACCCTTGAAAGTGCATGTTTGCCTTCCAAACGGGCAAATTCTTGGGTTACGTGGTCAGCCAAAAGGGCATTCAACCTAACCCGTCAAAATTCAAAGCTATCCAGGACATGATATCCCCTCGGACTGTAAAAGAGATCCAGAAGCTAACAGGGCGTGTTATCGCACTGGGACGATTTATCTCTAAGCAAGGTGAGAGGTGCCTCCCATTCTTTAAGGTTATATGCAAGAAAGCTGTCTTCGGATGGACGGCAGAATGCGAAGAAGCATTTGCGAGCCTGAAGGTCTATTTATCGTCTAACTTGGTATTGACAAGACCAGAGCCTGGCGAAATCCTGTACCTATACCTTAGGGTTGCAGACGAGGTGGTCAGTGAGGTCCTTATGAGAGATGATAATCACACACACCGCCCGGTATACTTTGTCAGTCACATCCTGAAAGATGTCGAGCTGAGATACGCTCGAATTGAGAAGATAGCGTTCGCATTGGTGCAAGCTACACGGAAAATGGATCGGTATTTTCAAGCTCACACTGTCATTGTGCTTACGGATCAACCTTTAAAAAGGATATTCCGGAAGCCCGAATCCTCGGGGAGAATGCTGATTTGGGCTATCGAACTTGAACAATATGGTTTGCACTACAAATCCTGACCGTCTATAAAGGCTCAGATCCTGGCGGACTTTATCGCGGAATGCACCTTTACACCAGATACAATGACGGAGTTGACCGAAAAGGAAAAAGAAGAGTTTGATCTCCCCTTCCCTGAAACCTACACCGACATGTAGGTCATCTATGTAGATGGCGCTAAAAATCAAGAGCTTACCGGGGCCAGAATCTTCATGAGTGGGCCTCATGGCATCCATATGCGGTTAGCCATCCGGATTTTACAGCCGTTGTCCAACAACGCCGCAGAATATGAAGCGTTATTAGCTAGACTCAGGATGGGGAAAAACACCTCCATAAAAGGAATTCATGACTCAGGAAGGTTAGGAGATCTGCGGCTAAAAGTCTGTGGAGACTCCAAGTTGATAATAGATCAGGTGCTGGGACACTCTCAAGCTAGAGAACCCATCATGGTACAATACCTGGCTAAGGTGAAACGCGAGTTGATAGAAATCAAGAAATGTGGCATACAGGTTAGCTTCGAGCACATTCCTCGAGAGGATAACGTTCAAGCGGATAACCTCGCCAAACTCGCAGCAAATCCAGAAGCATCCATACCGAAAGGGGTGTACTACTGGGAGCTACCCGTGCCTTCCTTTATGGAAGAGCATGCGACACTCTGCGTGGAAGAAAGTGAAAATGACTGGAGAATTCCCGTCATAAGATACTTGAAACATGACGAGCTGCCAGCGGATAACGCTGAGAAGAAAAAGGTGCTTAAGCAAGCGGCACGGTGCACGTACTTCAACGGAGAGTTGATGCGGAGTTGTTTCTCCCATCCGGCTGCCAGATGCATAATGGAACAGGAGGGCCTTCATACCCTCCGCCAAATCCATGAAGGAATTTGTGGCATGTATACATCCGGTGGAACCTTGGCTGCACAGGTCTTCAGATCGGGGTTCTATTGGCCCACTATCCGGGAAGACTGCCATGATTTCGTGCGGACCTGCTAAAAGTGTCAAGAATTCGCCAAGATTCCTCGACAACCCGCCACAAAAATTTATGATCTTATCGCTCTTTGTCCTTTCGCGAAATGGGGAATTGACATCCTTGGGCCGTTTCCAAGGGCAAGATCTCAACTAAAATTTGTGGTCGTAGCGGTAGATTACTTCACCAAATGGGCGGAAGCTGAGGCAGTTGCCAACATTACAATAGAGAAAATCTGGCGTTTCTTCAAACACCAAGTTATCATGTGCTTCGGATTTCCCCGCGTGCTAGTCAGCGATAACAGAACGCAATTCACCAGCCAATTCTTTAGAGACTAATGTGTGGAATTCGGAATCGAGCAAAGATTCTCTTCCGTGGCTCATCCGTAGACCAATGGTCAGGCTGAGGTGACAAACCGAGCCATACTTAACGGTCTTAAGAAGAACCTAGAGGGATCTAAAAAGAAGTGGGCAGATGAACTGTCGTACGTGATGTGGGCATACCGCATGACCACGAAAACCAGCACAGGAGAGACACCATTCGCACTGGCTTTCGGCACTGAGGTCGTCACGCCCGTGGAAATTGGTACCATGAGCCTACGAGTGGCTTACTTCAGAGAAGAGCTAAATGAGGAAAGGTTGCGTGCGAACCTTCACGCGCTGCCCGAATTACAAGAGGAAGCTCTTCTGAAAATGGCGCACTATAAACAAAAGATGGCATGTTATCATAATAGGCATGTCAAAGAACGACTTCTAAAGGAAGGTGACCTGGTACTCAGGGATCAACGAGCGACTGGTCAACGCCGGGGGAAGCTCAGCCCAAACTGGGAAGGGTCGTACCACGTTACCCATATTGTCGGGAGAGGAGCGTACCATCTGGAGACACTCGACGGTACCCCCTTACCTAACTCCTGGAATATCGCTCGTTAGAAATTATATCATGCTAGATTTTGATTTATCCCTACACCTTTTCACTAACGATAGCCCTAACCCTGCTAACGCTTGAGTAATTAGCTTTCTTGTGTTTTATGGCTACGTGTGTGTGTGCAGGCAACAAGAAAAATGGAAAAGAGGTTGCCAGGAGTGAAAATTCCTATCCTTGTGATGACCTGTCCTGATCCGACGGCTCACTAAGTGAGGGCACGCCCCGACACACCTAATATTTAGCGTCAGGAGTGAAAAGTCCTATCCTTGTGATGGCCTGTCCTGATCCGACGGCTCACTAAGTGAAGGCACGCCCTGGCGCACCTAATATGTAACGTTGGGAGTGAAAAGTCCTTTCCTTGTGGTAACCACGTGTGGGCCATAAGATGAGGCACACCCCGGCACCCCTGGGAGTGAAAAGTCCTATCCTCGTGATGGTCGGTCTGGATCCACCGACTCACTGAGTGAGGGCACGCCTCAGGATTCCTGAAGGTGAAAAAGCCTCATCCTTATGAGAGCCATTCTCGTGGAGACGGCTCATTAGGGAGAGGCACACCCTAAGGAGATAATAACTCCATCTTGGAAGTGAAAATCCTATCCTTGCGGCCGGGCTGATGTATACGGCTCGCCAAGGGAAGGCACGATTCCAGGATGAGAGGGTAACACCGAAAGTAAAAAATTCTAGCCTTGTGAGGGCCTCTCCTAATCAGACGACTCACTAGGAAGAGGCACTTTCCGGCTTACTGTGGAAATACGAAAAGTCGTGAAATCCCATCAAGTAACCAGATGCGGAATCCCTGGTGAAGTGAGCTGGTTGAGAAAGCGATAACCAGTGACACTGATACCCTAGAATGGCGGCGGATCAGCTCCTACGGGAAACTTGTGTCTGTTATCGCTTATTTCTTACTAATAGATATTAATTGAGAGTGTGCAAGATATCTCTAGCTTCAAGAGATCGCGGCACTCGAATTGATAAAAGCCTTGTATAACTCGTCAGCAAAGTAGACGTGAAGGCCAACCACGCTGATGTTGACGCGATTCAAGGGATAGGGTTCGTTATCTCTTTTGATCAAGGAAAGAAGCATTCTTCTTTCAGGAATGTCTTCCCTGACGGGGCCAAGCAGTGGTTAAGATGAGCATGACAAAGCCTGATCAGGGTGTTAAGGGAGCGAAGGCCACAATACAAAATTCGAAGAAAAAGAAATACGGGAAAGGAAAATGGCCCTAACAAAAGCCGATGTCACAAAAGTATCATTGTTCAGAATCAAATAACCACGAAGGGATACAAAAGTATGCAAAACATGTACAAAACACTCGATCCTCACAAAAAGAAAGGAGCGATAACACCCTTCCTACTCCTGGTCTTCGACAATCCCTACCTCTGGGTAGCCCTTCGACCTGGCAAAGCAGAAGCCCTCGTCATTCAGATCGGAAGAATTCTTATGAAAAACGTTGGAAACAGCGTCTCCGTCATAAAGTTCTTCCCCGTGAATCTCCACAAAGCTGTTAGCCATGATAGAAGCAGTCTTTTCAATGTACCAGTGACACTTGATTGATGTTTCTGCCTCAAGCGCTGTTTTCTGTTCTACCAAAGTTGCTCTCTCTTCCGCTAAGGTTGTTCTCTCTGCCTCGAGAGCGATAATCTTTGCCTGTTCAGCCGCCAGAGCAGCGTTAGATTTAGCCAGTTGTTCCTTCGCCTCCTTTGCCTCCTCCTTGGCTGCCTCCAGGGCCTTCATATATCCATCTTGCTCTTCCAGTAGCCGTTTTTTTTCCTCTCGATCCTGTGAAAGCTGGGCTACAGAAGCGGCAAGGTCAGCAGCCTTTTGCGATGCGCGCTCAGTATAGTGATGAAATTCGAGGAACCTAGTGAAAAGTTTAGTGCGCAGCAAGTCGGCTTGCTCTTCGTCTCCCCTAGCAGCGAAGGCGCTTCATTCCTCAGGGGACGTTAGCATGTGTGCAGCTAAGAACGAAGCAGTAACGGCTGAGTTAACGCCCCCCATGGCTGCAATCCCTAAACTACGAAGCGAAGTCATATCCACTTGATGGGTGATAGGCCCAGTGGCGTTATATGAGCTCACATCGGCCATAAGAGTGGACACTAGTGTCCCCTCCCCGAAGCGCTTAAGCATGGAAGCATCAGAAGGAACAAAGACCACCGCGGCAGGAGAAGGAAGCAGGTTCGAAGCGGAACCCCCCTGGGGCCCGACCACTTCATAAGGCTGGTTCGAAGCAGAACCTCCCTGAGGCATGAATGATCCCTGAGACTGATAGGCGGAGAAACCCGATAGATCATCAGTATGGACCACGTTGGAGGAATAGTGAGGTACTTCCGAACCGAATGAAGGTGGGGAATTATCGAAAGACCCAGGCATGAACACTCCCTCAAAAATACTACCAGCCTGACCCGTGGGAGGTACGGAAGAGACAAGGACGGCTTGAGGCCCCACCCCAACATCCATCTGAGTCGAGGACGGGCTTGGGCCTACCTCGTTGGACCTCTTCTTCTTCCTTGGCTGATAAAGAATACGCCTCAAGTCCATATTACCTCGTGAAGGTGCAGGAGTAGAGGCACGGGTGGTAACCTATGAAGAAAAAACAATGAAAAACTAAAGGAAAGGCAGAAAAATATTGAAAAAGCAGCACAAAAAGTATAAGGCAACAGTAGTTGTTACCGCCTCAGCGACAGGTGCTTCCGAGGAGCCGGCCGTATCTGAAGAAGGCGAAATTAGTGGATGGAGGGTAGCAATGCTCTTTGTCTTCCTTTTCTTCTTTCCCTTCGCGGAAGCCCTGCGCGCATCTGATTGGGGTGGACGAACAACGATTGATATGACCGGAACACCGATCGGAATGGTGTCGGTTTCAGCGTCAGCTAAGGCGGAAGTTGTTTGGGGAGGAACTAAAGCGGTGACAGAAGGAGCAGCTGAAGCGGTGGCGATATTAACAGCCGCGGCCGCTTCTTTATCTCGAAGTCTCTTTCGGCGCCTCCTAACGCTCTCCGGAATGAAATTCGGATCAGTTGCTGCAAAAAAACAAGACAGCGTCAGCGTTAGTACTGATACTGAAAGTCAAAGATTGACGCAATACTCACGTCTAACGCAGGCTCTAATATCGATCCCGCAAGCCAAAAGGCGGGTATGAACGCTGATGTCCAGACTGAGCAATTTATCAAACTAGCCTTGTTCCATCTCGTCAAGAGCCTCTCGGCGCCAAGCCCTGTCCTTAACGCTTTGATTGAAACCAGACCGCCACCATGACTCCGGAAGCTCAGGAGTCTCAACCACAAAAAACTGCTCTTTCCATTTATCAACGGAAGACTCCAGGTGAAGGAGTTTCCAGGTAAAGTTCTGGAGTGAATCATCATCATAACGGGGTGATATCGCTATTACACCCCGACGGTTATACATCTTGAACAAAGACTTCAGTAATGCAAGGGAAGGAGATGCAATTCCTTTGTACTTGCAGAGTTCTAGAAATGCATAAATGCCACAGTAGGCATTCGGGGCCAATTGAACAGGGTTCAGATCCAGAGAAGTAAGCAACTCTTTGATGAATGGGTCAACCGGAAACCGGAAACCATAACGGAACATCTGGGCATACATAATTATGTGCTTACCGGTCAGAACGTTATTCAGGCGTAAAGACACAGGAGTGACGGTGGCCTTAAAACCCTCAGGGAGGGTGGCCTTATTCAGATGTTTATCAAGGATGGCAGAAGAAGTAATAGTACTGACTATGGTTTCTATCTTTTCTTCGTCAACTGATTTAGACCCAGAGGCACGAGTTTTTCTTTTCGCCATGGCGAAAAAAGAAAATAAAAGATGAAGAGCACAGTAAGGGAAGTGAAGAAGTACCTTTTTAGAAGAAAATTTAAATACCCAGAAGATGAAAACCAGAAATGCAAGATGATTTGACAAGATGCAGAGAAATAGATTGTCGAAAGTAGAAAAAGAAATAAAGTTGGGGGTTTTATAACCCTAAGAGGCTAAAAGAAATGACTGCTGGAACAGTCGCAACGCGCGTGACAGGCGAAAGCAATGAGTATAACCCTAGAAAGGAGAGAAGACGTTTTGATCCTATCAAATCATGCTAGCCCTAGCGTCCTGATGAGCAGACACGTGTCTCCGAACCATCATAATCCTTCGCTCATATTAATGAGGGGATTCTGAGCATTAAATGCTCCGAAAAAGCAGAATTACTTTAATAGAAAGAGGCCAAGCGTGATGACGTAATCAACAAAGATAACGTCAAGAAGCAAATTAATAGTTATCCAGAGCGGAATGACAGCCGTTATTATGCAAGCGTTATTAGTTATTACAAGCCAAATGAAACCAATGCTAAAAGGAAAATAAAATAAAACATTCTCAAACGCTGCCTCGCTCCCATCACAGAAGGACTCCTTTGTCGCCCCCGGCGTTTATATCCTTCAACCTCTCGAAGGCGTAGTCAGCTATCTTGGCAGGATCGAAAGCCTTGCTGCGATAATAATCTGGAAATCCAGCAGCAAAGGCATGTATCGCATTGTCCTTCCAGCGCGACATCTCATCGGGCACCTTCGCTAGCTTCGCGTCGCGGGCTGATATCTCTTCACGAAGGAGAGAGTTTCTTCTATTGGCAGCCATTAGTTCCGCTTCCAGAAGCTCTATCTTAGCCTTCCCTATCGACTTTTCTCTGGCCAATTCAGCACAACAGTCGTCAAGCTCAGCTTTGGTATCGCTTTAGAGCTGCGTCAGCTCCGCCACCTTAGAGGGGGAACCTCGAGCCTTGTCACCCTGGATATCGAGAAAGTAATTCAACATGCGAAAGCTGGCCAGCACGTCATTCAAAGCGCGTTCGCGATGAACCTCTAGAGGAAGCTCTGACGTCTCCTCCCTATCTTCAGCAGAGCTAAATATCGCACCCACAATAGAACCCACCGGCTTGCTCCATGATAACGGATCCGATATTCCCAGTGCACGAAGTCCGCTAGTGCCAAAGGTAGATAGATCCAAGCGATAGGAAGTGGCTCCTTAAGGGCCTTGAGGAGACAGATCATCAATAAAGGGAGGAGAACAACTTTCAGCACAACCCCCAGGTCCTGAGATAAAAGTGCAGAATAATGGCGAAAAGCCATTTAACAGAGGGTCAGGAGTAACGGCAGGTTTAGGATTCGAGGCGGCAACGTCAGGAATAAAAGAAGAGATAGGGGAGTCAGGAGCGGCAGTTAGAGGAGGAAGGTTGACCTCCGACGAAACCTCAGGAATATTAGGAGGAATGTCGGTTGACGCCTCAGCTGCTACAGCTACCTTGGAAGTACTCGCACCGCCAAAAGAGCCAGCCCCAGTAGCAAGGGTTTCGCTAGCTTTATTCGAAGTAGCTTCGGCGATTGGGTTGCTATTTCCCATGCGTAGCTTCTTCCGCTGAGATGCGGAAGCGTGACGAAGCCCAGAATCATTATCCATGTCCTCGTTGTCGCTGTCGGATATTTCAGTCTTAGGACGATTCGGAGTCACTCCTTGCCGAATGGGTAACCAGTTCTCGAGAAAATAGGAGGTGCGGTTGGAGATACTGCGCTTGGCGATAGTCTTGAATCTTTTTCTTTTTAGAGGAGCGGCAGGGTGACTGGAACTCTCAGGCGGAGGAGATGGTGGCAGTGACTGAAGCGGCCTTACGTTCAAAGGAACATCTTTATCGCTCGACGCTTGGTTTCCAGCGTCACCTACCAACAAAACATATCAGAACAGTGAATTAGCTGAAGCGATAACTAGAGAAAAGAAACTTACTTATAGTACACTTCTCTATAAGCCTGTGCAAGGCAAACTCTCGAATGTGATAAGACGATTTCAGCTCCAGCAGCACGTTTGTTTGTCGAAGCTCTTCCTTGGATATTGTTGACGGGTCGTCCAAATGGAGTCATTAAGACACCGATTGAAACTCCTGGGCCAAGGGAGGAAAGGCAAATTCACAATAAAGAAATCACTTTTCCAATCGGCCACAGTCTCTTCGAAGCCCCGGAATCTCTGCCAGAATGACTGCAACAGCGCGTCATTCCATCTTGGGGTGATATCTACCACACAGTTGCGGCACCTAAAACTAAAAAATTTGCGGAATAAATTGATAGACGGGACAAGGATACCCCGCAACTCGCAAATACGAATGAAGGCCAAAATCCCATACCAAGAAGGAGGCGTAAGCTGAGCTGGGTTAATGTCATATCGAACTAATAATCTCTTCACCGCTTCGTGGATGGGAAAGCGAAAGCCATAAAGGAACATGTTAAAGTATAACATCCTATCGACCCCGATAGAGGATCATGAAGCCGGTAACCGGCATCAGGAATTCTAACGGAGCAACCTAGAGGGAAAACGATACCATTTTCCTCCAACTCTGCCTCCAACACCGCTTGATCAACAAAAATACTAGGAGTTCTCTCAAATTCTACATCTATGGGCTGCTGGAGAATTTGAAGACTCCTCAGAGACCTATTTGTGGCCAGAGGCCACTGAGAATCTTTGGGTATCCTAGATGTACTCATAATGAATCAACAAGAAGAAAATCTGAGGAAAAGAAGCGAAGTACCTTGAGCAGAAGGCGGTGGACAAAACCGTCGACGCCGATGAGCGGCGGTTGTAGCTTCTTTGAGAGCAAAAATCTAGAGAGAGAAGGGAAAATTTCGAAGTGCCAGCAAACAGTATTAAAAGAGAGCAGTTGCTCCCTTTTAAAGGTTGGGTTCGAAAATTGAACAGCCTGTAAAAATGGGACACGCCACAAAGCCAAAGTAACACGTGTGAAAACCTCAGAAGGATATTTATGTCTACGCATTTATATCTTCTAGAGGGGGTAGTCACTGGCAATCAGTTGCGAACGGTTACAATCAAGGCAACAGTTAGTTTTTCAGCGATAACAATGCAAAGAGGAGCTAACGCCCGAACAGGGAAAACTAAAAAAGCAAAGCGTCATTTCATTTCATGATAAGCCATACGGCATCTACAAAGGGTTACCAATGGCGAAATCAATCATCGTCAGACCAGTAAGAGGGCCAGTACCAGTATTCGTTGTCTGAGGGCAGAAGCTCCTCATCCGCGAAAGGAGGGGATTTGTCAGCTTTCCGCCCTGAACTCGGCATCAATGGTTTCGATTCCTCTTTGACAACAGAGGATGCCGCCTTTGCGACGGTATCGCCTGAAGGAATTTCCTCCTCAAACCAGTCAGCGGGAGGAAACAATCTTTTACCCTCACAAACTGGAGGGGCTGAGGAGAAGGATACCAGCCAATAGTATCAAAATGCGCTCTCTTCTACGACTTCTTCCGACCTCTACGATGTGACAACCGCCTCTTCCGGCATGGCGGCAAAGGGGGATTGTCAGAATCCGGAGTAGTGGGAGGAGTCGGGCGAGATTCCCGCTCGTCGAAAACCTGATCATACGAATCAGCCATGAGAGAGAATCAGTAGCAGCAACAAAATTCAAAGAAGAAGATGAATAGGAAAAAGAAGAAGAACTCCCCATAAATAGTCACAGTGGTGAGACTCTTCAGATTTTCCACAAAAGAGAGGAGGACAATTTAATGCATCTCGAAAAGATCAACCATTATGACCGAATCGAATCCTTTGGTCACGCCTGTTGAAATTTCTCGACGATCAAGAAGCACAGAAAAACCGCCGAATCAGTTATTGCTGGAGAGACGACGCGTGATTAGCAGAACAGTTTGCCTAAGTAACCGTCGCCACCTGGCAGATAAAGAAGAATAAATACTGCAAATATCTGATCAATGTTAGACTCGTTTTCAGTTGGGCTGGCATAGCCCTCAATTAAAGCAAGGGTTGACGCCCTGAAAAGAAGGATAAAGATCACCAGGCCAATAACGAAAACAAGTTTCATTACGGCCTAACGGCCTGAATATACGTCCGCATACATAAAATATACAAAGAGAAAACAAAAGAGAAAGCGGAGCGGCAAGCATTCAAGCCCGGGACCCGGCGTCATTGTCGTCGTCCACCAGCAGGGTAGGGATATCCCTCAAGGCCTCTTCCACTAAAGTCAGCTCAGAAGAGGTGCTCCTCATACTCTTCAGGTAGCAGTTCAGCAGATCCTTTCTCTGCTGCACCATGGCGATAGCTACCTCAATACGGCAGACGGCGACGGCCAACTTGGAGACATTCCCAATAGGATTGAAATCCTCCATGGTAGCAGCCCGATCCTGGCCTGAATCGGGGTCATCATTCCCTGGAGCTCCAGGATATCCTCGCCGGACTTCGTCATCATGTTCTCCAGGAAACTGATGTCACTGACTGAAGTCGTTCTCAACCATAAATAAAAAGATACAATTCAGTGCTAAACCACAAAATATAATGTAGATAGTAGTGAAAGGTTCGAACACGGGGAGGAAATCTTTGAGTAATTTGTATTTTTCTTGTTAAAAACCAAATCGGAACAAAGTTGGGGGGAGTTTTTGTAATTAAAACCGAATTAAAAACAGTACTTTGAATGTAAATCAGTAGTGACAGTAGCATGCACGAATTATAACTGAAAATGTGAGTGAAATCAGATATAGAGAAATAATCCTTGGTAGAGATTTAAACAAGGTGACTATCCTTTGTTATTTGATCATTGACAAAACATATTCTGAAATGAATTTATAGAGATGTTAAAGGAATAAGAGACCCTCTATATTCCCAAGTTTCCCCCTATACAAGTCGATTAAAAGAGGCCCTCTAATAACGACCCTAACCTTCCTAACAATTTGCCAAGTTGCTGGAAAATCGTAACCATACGGGAAACCCATCCCTAGACCTAGGGATAGATACGGCACTCAGCCCTAAACCTAGACCCATTCTTTCCTTTCTACCTAGATCCTAAAGACAAGTCTTATGTCAAATATTCACTAGTTGTCTACTCAATCTTCATAAATGCAGGAATCACACTGAACATAAATGAAACTGACATTACCCATTCAAATTAAATCAAGAGTTGATCAAGCTTTTAATTCAACAAGAACAAGTTTTAACAATTAAAGTGAGAAGAAAAGAGATATAAAAACATTCATATTAATTCCAATAAGAGTCTCACAATAACATGGATAGTCAACCTCTAATCTCTACCAAGAATCAGAGGTAATTAGCTACAATACATAATTAAAATTACAAATAAAAACTATTGTTCAAAGTAAAACAAATCTGGAAAATGGTGGTGAAGAAGTGCAGCCCGCTCTCCTTGCTATCCTCGTCTCCTCTCTCTCTCTGTCCGAATGTGATGATGTTCAACCCCCCTCCTTGGACGAAAGTCTTCTCTTTCTATAGCTCAGCCATGCCCTCTCACAACTCCCCAAGGAGCAAGCACTCAAGGGACAAACAATGCAAGCATGCGGCTCCAACAACAAGGAAGAGACAAGAATAAATTCTTGTCTAGCACTAAGAGGGATGGAATATATTCCTATGGAGTCTCCAAGGAGTTCTTGAGTCAAAGGAAATAAGGGAACACGAGATAGTGGAGTCAAAAAGCTGTCTAGCATGCTCAGGGGACAAGAAAAGCACTAAGAAATAAATTAATCCTCGGCACGCATAAACAAGGGCGGACTGCCCAGAATTTCACCAGATCGCCTGACTCATCCCTAGGCCTAGGGATGAGTAAGGGAAAATTTCTGCAATCATCCTCCAAAACGGCCATGATTGGAGAATGCTCTATCTTTCACCAAATCAACTCCTTTTCATTCCAACTGATCTCTCAAGCCTGAACAAAGGAAAAGGGAAGTAAATGGCCAAAAGAAGCAATCAAATGCTCTCAAAACATAAGATAAAGAGAGCAAAAATCATCGAATATAAACAACCAATCAAACCCCCCACACTTGAACCATGCTTGCCCCCAAGCATGAACTCAAGACCTAAAGAAACACAAAGAAAACAGACAATCAGACACACAAACACACAAAATACACCCCCTTGATTAGAAAATCCAACTCTGGACTGAACTCAAGCAAAAACTTCAAGAATCAACTCCTCCAAGCAATGCTAAACTCCCCCAACATCATAAATGTACAAATATTTATATAGGAGCATAATAGCAAGCTGTCAACCAAGAAATATAATCCTAGAACCTCAAAACCGTCTCCTCCTAAGGCTCTAAATCCACACACACTGCTGCTGACACATGCAAGAATTAAAAGAGCACAAACAGTAGTGAAGAGCAAAGTTAAAACACATAATGAGCCAAAGGCTTCTTTTATTTTCTCCACTTCTTTTATTCTATTTTTTTTTTTTTTTTTTTTTTTTTTGCATTTTTTTCTTTTTCTTTTTTTTTTTTTTTTTTTTTTTTTTTTTTCAACTTTCCTTCTTCTTCCGCATTCTTTCTTTCTTTTCTTTTCAACCTTCCTTCATTCCACATTCCTTTTTTTTTTTTTTTTTTCGAACTCAAACACATGCACATGCAGACTTTTGGCTCTCCCCATGGTGCTATGATCGGCCCTAAATAAGGGGTTAGCACACGACCGATTGGAAGTTTCTCCAAGCTGGGATGATGGTGCCGAACCACCAACATCGTGCAGTCCAAAGGGTATGAAAAGAGAAGCCACACGCAAGAATTTAAAGGGGTACTCATGCGAGCAAAAATTTAAAACTGACAGCAGTGATGAGGCAGGGATCCTCATCCCTAGGCCTAGGGATGGAGACGGCAAATCAGTCCTAGCAAAATATTTCTTAGGACAGCTACACTTATCATACTTCTATGAAAATAAATGCACATATTGCAATGTAGGAAGTGTTTAGGACTGAAAGAAAGAGTTGATTGGAAAAGTACTTGCAAGAGTTCAGCTTTGAGATTGATTTTCATACAAAGGGGTGCAAGACACACAAGAAAAACTACACAAAAACAGACCGAAAAACAAGCAATACACATGCACAACTACTGAAATAAACATGCAGAAGAAATAGGAAAACTAAAAACAAACAAACTGATCATGCAAAATAGTAATTAAAATCACACAAACAAACATAAAGACACACATAAAGACTCACAAATTAAAACACGAAAGTGATCCCCCCCCACACCTAAAGGACACATTGTCCTCAATGTGAGAAAGAATCAACCACAAACAACAAAAACAAACACAAACAAATAAAACAGAAATAAAAACAAAAGAGATAGGAAGAGGAAGATAAAACCCGGGGCAAACGACTCAAGGATTGGGAGGGGCCGGAGCTGGGAATGCACGCTCCAGGACGTCGAGCATCCGCTGCTGAAGATGGTTGCTCTCGCGTTGCTCGCGCAGCAGGATCCGGAGGAGATTGCTTTGGTTCCTTAGAAGAACCGAGAGCTGAGCTGGAATGTGGTTCGTCTCTTGGGCAGTAGCTTCGGCTATGGTGGGTTGCGAGGGACCCGCATCTCGGTGATCAGAAGCAGCAGCAGAGGCAGTAGGGGCTGATGCAGGGGAATTGGGTTGAAGATTCAAGGGACGAAGCTTGTAGATTCCCCCGTTTTTGTTGCTGAAAATGTGTTCTTGAACGGGCGTGAAACCTACATTATAACACACAAAACCGTCTTGATCGAGATGGAAAAATCCCATCGCGTCAAGAGCCATCAAATCCAAAGGCTTCAAAGAAGCACAATTAAAAAGCTTGGCCGATTTAAGGTCCAATCGTTTGGAATTGATTGCAAGTAGTGTAATAACAGATCCCATCAACATCTTTTTGTTATAAACATGCATCTGAGTAGCTATCCAAAAGCCTAAATTAACAATATGCTCATGGTTCATGCACCACAAAAAGAAAAGCTCTTGTTTGGAAAGCTGTCCAGAAATTCTAGATTTTCCTGCAAAAGTTACTGCTATGTACCTATGCAAGATCCTAAGAGAAGGGTCTTGAATCGCATGAGCTTTAGCATTATCATCAAAACGAGCTGTGGAATTTCCAGTCAGCTCTCTAAAGGCCTCATGCTTATCAAAGGTAGCAGGGTAGTCATTAAAAGCAGTTAAATACCAAGGAGCATGAACATGTTCTTCAGCCACAAAACCCAAATGCACGTTAAATTCATTGAGAGTACAGTGGACATATTTATTGCACAAACGAAAATTTATGTCACGTTCTCTATCCAAACTAACACCCAATTTCTCCTTAGCAGATGCATACCAAAAAGTGGTGTAAAATTCTAAACATAGTTCTGCATATGCCGGATGCTCAAGAAAAAAGAAAGAATCCCAACCAATGTTTTTAATCAACATTCTGATCCTATCACTAAGCCCTAAAGCATCAAGCAACTCAAAATCCAATTTAGCACAATAAGGAGCAGAGAGTCGTTGTTTGACAGCAAGTTTTTCAATTAATTCAACCCCATCAAATTCAAGCCAACCATTAAGAGTTTTAAGGTTAGGGATCATGACCTGAGCATTGGAGCGGCTGGATTTGGCTCTGTTGTGGACGCGAACATTTGATTGCTGCTCCACAAGTGCAATCGGAGGCGTTGGCGAAGGAGTTTCGGATGTCACCTTCTTTTTTCCTTTTTGCGCTTGAGGGATCCGCTGTTTTGGAGGAGGGGTGGGTTGATTTTTCTTCTTGCCTAGGCCTTGAGATAGGCTTTTCGTTTTCTTAGGAGTAGGAGTTGGGTCTGCTTCTTTCTCGGATTCAATCGCTGCCATATTTCTTTTTCTTGTGGAAGGCGCAGGCTGTGCTGATTTTTGGGCCTTCTTTTGCTTCAAGATTTCGGCAGCAGCTTGGATAGAAGGCACCATGATTCCTTTCCTCCTCAGCTGCCGTTCTTCTCTATCGGAATGGGCAAGAAGAGTGGCCGGCGCTGCCTTGCGCATCATGGACCTCAATGGTCTTTGGTCTGAATCCGAAGAGACAACGATGTCTCTTGGCCTGGAGGTAGGGGATTCTTCGCTGGCCGTGGGTACTGCGTTAGAAGCAGCAGTGGATTCCGATGGAGGCTGCTCAGAGGGCGTGGGAATCTGCTGGATTTGCATGTCTGTTCCGGCGGAGGGAACGGCTGAAACGGGACTGCCCGGTGCAGTCGGAGGTGGGAGATTGAGATTCAGGTCAGTTGAGCCTTGGGCCCGGCTTGATTTTCTTCTAACGAGGGAGGTGGACGGTGCGGCAGCAGCTGGGTTTTTGGGCTGTGAAGCCGCTGGCTGCGGCGGCGGAAGCGGCGGCGTTTGGGCTGACAAACCAGGTGGCTGGTTTGCTGAGAAGAGATTGTAGCCGCCCCTTTTAGCTTCTGATTTTTTTCTGGGCATGGTTGGATGTTTGCTATTTTGGTTGAGGGAAAACGAAAGGTTTTGGTTTTGGGATTTTGATTTTGGGAGAACGGGTGTTTGAGAGAGAGTGGGAATGATAATTTCAGTTTTTTTGTTTATGGAGGTGTTTTGAACGAAAGGGGAAACTGAAATTGAAGAGGGAAATAGTGAGGTGGTTGATTTAGACAGGTGGCATAGGTGATGTGGCTGATTTAAATGAGTTGGCAATTTTGAGTGAGGTGGCAAGCTTGTTGTATCCTTATGTCTGAAATTCGAGACTGAACCCATTCCTAGGCCTAGGGATAGGTCAGGCTGCTGATCCTTTTCACATAAGTTGTAATGGTGTGGGCTGACTCCCACATTTCGTTCCAGTTTATAGTCTTGGAAAAGACTAGATACTGCTTGCTTAAGCTGCATTAACATCACATGGCTGATTCGTGGTGCTCTCCACGATGTGAGATCGAAATTCCTCATAAAATGGCTTCAAACGTTGGCCATTAACCTTGAAAATGGAATTTGTCTTCGGATCCTCAATATCGATTGCACCATGAGGGTACACTTTAGCAACAATATAAGGACCAGTCCAACGGGATTTTAATTTCCCAGCCATAATGCGAAACCTGGAGGTGAAGAGGAGAACTTTTTGGCCAACTCTCAAGGCCTTGGGGTGGATGCGACCATCATGGTACACCTTCGCCTTAGCTTTGATAATGGCTGAATTCTCATAAGCCGAATTCCTCAACTCTTCTAGCTCCTGAATCTGAAGTTTTCTTTGCAAACCAGCTTCATTCATGCTCATGTTGCATTGCTTGATAGCCCAATATGCACGATGTTGCATCTCAACGGGTAAATGACAAGATTTCCCAAAAACCATGCGATAAGGGGTGGTTCCAATTGGAGTTTTGTAAGCTGTTCTATATGCCCACAAGGCATCCTCAAGTCTCTGACTCCAATCTTTCCTCATTGGACCCACTGTTTTCTCCAAGATAGACTTGATCTCTCTATTGGATAATTCAGCCATTCCATTGGTTTGTGGATGGTAGGCAGTAGATACACGATGGGTGATCTTGTACTTTGCAAAGAGGTTTGCAACCACACGATTACAGAAGTGACTGCCCCTATCACTAATGATTGCTCGGGGGACTCCAAATCGGTTGAGAATGTGCGATTTCAAGAAGGAAACTACTGTTTTTGCATCATCCGCCTTAGTTGCTTTCGCCTCTACCCACTTGGATAAATAATCCACTGCCAAAATGATGTAAATATGGCCATTCGAATTTGGGAAAGGACCCATGAAGTCTATACCCCAAACATCAAATACCTCACAAACAAGAATAGGATTAAGTGGCATTTGGTTCCTTGCGGAAATATTTCCGGTCTTTTGGCAATTCGGGCAAGTTCTGCAGAAGATAAATGAGTCCTTGAACAATGTAGGCCAGAAGAAACCAGCCTCCAAGACCTTCCAAGACGTCCTCCTCGGGCCAAAGTGTCCACCACAAGCATAAGAGTGACAATGTTGGAGAATTGATGGAATTTCGGATTCAAGGACACATTTGCGGATGACTTGATCTTTTCCTATGTTCCACAGGTACGGATCATCCCAAAGATAGTGTCTCGAGTCCCTCCTGATCTTCTCTCGTTCAGTTGAAGTGCAGTCACCTCTGAATCTACCCGTAGCAAGGAAATTTGCAATTTCAGAATACCAGGGCTCTATCCCTAGGCCTAGGAATAGGTGCTCATCTGGAAAATTTTCCTTGACAGGGCTGATTTCTTGGTCAGTAAGGAGTCGGCTTAAATGATCAGCCACGAGGTTTTCCTTGCCCTTCTTGTCTCTGATCTCAAGGTTGAACTCCTGCAGAAGGAGTATCCATCGAATGAGCCTAGGCTTTGCCTCCTTCTTCGCCATTAAGTACTTCAAAGCTGCATGGTCAGAAAAAATTATCACTTTAGTACCAAGGAGATATGAACGAAATTTGTCTAAGGCAAACACAATTGCAAATAATTCTTTCTCCGTGGTAGTGTAATTTTTCTGGGCACAATCAAGCATCCTTGATGCGTAGTAAATAACGTGTGGTTCTTTGCCAATTTTTTGTCCAAGAACAGCCCCAACGGCTGTGTCACTAGCATCACACATTATCTCAAATGGTCTGGTCCAGTCGGGTGCTCTAATCACCGGTGCAGTCACAAGCTTCTCCTTCAAGAGGTTGAACGCTTTCTTACAAGCTTCATCAAAGTCAAATTCAACATCCTTTTGCAACAACCTACACATAGGCTCCGCAATCTTTGAGAAATCTCTAATAAACCTTCGATAAAAACCTGCAAGGCCTAAGAATGAACGCACATCTCGCACACAAGATGGGTAAGATTGTGATTCAATAATATCTATTTTAGCCTTGTCAACCTCAATGCCTTTTTTAGAAACAACATGGCCTAAAACAATTCCTTGATTTACCATAAAATGGCATTTCTCATAATTTAAAACCAAATTCGTTTCTATACATCTTTGAAGGATTTTTTTCAGATTTTTCAAGCATTCATCAAAAGAGTTTCCATAGACAGTAAAATCATCCATAAATACCTCTATACCTTTCTCTACATAATCTGAAAAAATACTCATCATACACCTTTGAAATGTGGCTGGTGCATTACACAATCCGAATGGCATTCTTTGGTATGCAAACGTGCCAAAAGGGCATGTAAAAGTTGTCTTTTCTTGATCCTCCTTTGCCACCGGAATTTGATGGAAACCTGAAAATCCATCAAGAAAACAGTAGTGAGATTTGCTTGCTAATCGTTCTAGCATTTGATCAATAAAAGGGAGAGGAAAATGGTCCTTTCGGGTTGCATTGTTCAATCGCCTATAGTCGATACACACTCTCCATGTATCTTGCTCTCTTTTTTGAACTAACTCTCCTTCTTCATTTGTCACAACAGTGATTCCTGACTTCTTTGGGACCACTTGCACAGGGCTAACCCAAGATGAATCCGAAATGGGGTAGATTACACCAGCTGCAAGGAGTTTTAGGATTTCTTTCTTCACAACTTCCATCATTGGAGGATTGAGCCTCCTCTGTGGTTGCCTTACTGTTTTGGCATCCTCCTCAAGGTGTATTCTGTGGGTACATATTGCTGGAGATATCCCTTTTATGTCAGCTATGGTCCAACCAATAGCTTCCTTGTATTCCTTCAAAAGTTGCACAAGTCTGTCCTCTTCCAACCTTGACAAACTGCTGGAAATAATTACTGGCAGACTCATCCCTAGGCCTAGGAATGAGTACTTCAAATGGTCTGGCAGTTTCTTGAGTTTTAAATCGGGAGCCTGAAAAATTGAAGGTCTGATTTTAGTGATTTTATCTGATATTCCAATTGTGTTCAGAGTACCTTCAGGGACATGAGGTGTTTCCAGCTCCATAACCAAGTCACCAATTTCAGAATTGATGTAAATTTGGTCTTGCAATTTTTCCAATTTCTTCTTGGTTATTCCTTTGCTAAGAACATACTCAAGAGGTTCAATGGAGTTAATATTAGAAACTTCATCAACAAAAGGATCAATTATGTCTATAAAATTCACAGAATGAACTTCATTTGGATGTTTCATGGCATCATACATATTGAATTTAATTGTTTCACCACAAAATTCAAAAGTCAAACATCCATCATAGACATCAATCTTTGCTCTAGCTGTTCTTAGAAAGGGTCTTCCTAAGATAACATCAGTAGTTTTAAGCACATCCTTATTCTTCATATCAACAATATAGAAATCCACAGGAAACACAAAATCATTTACTTTCACTAGAACATTTTCAAGCAAACCCACTGGATGGATAATGGATCTATCGGCTAGTTGGATTACTACTCTTGTTTCCTTAAGAGATCCTATATTCAAAGTTTCAAATATGGACAGAGACATAACATTAATACCAGCACCCAAATCACACAATGCATCTTCTATCTCCTTATTCCCTATTTTACAAGGTATTGAAAACGTACCTTGGTCTTTGCATTTTTCGGGAAGTCTTTGTTGAAGCATTGCCGAAACATTTTCACTTAAATTCACCCTTTCAATCCCTTCAAGTTTTTTTTTGTTAGTACATAATTCTTTCAAGAATTTAGCATATTTAGGCACTTGAGAAATTAAATCCAACAAAGGAACATTAATTGCCACTTTTCGAAAAACATCAAGAATTAATTTGTCCTCTTTTTCCTTTTTGGCTTTTAAGGGCCTTTCTGGAAAGGGAAAAGGAATTACCTGAGGCTCTGCAGGTGCAGAGGGTTGCTCAGCTGGTGCAGGCGCTGGTTGTTGCATTTCTGGCTGATTTTCGGGCAAAACTTCTGGTTGGATTTCTAGTTTATCCATCCCTAGGCCTAGGGATGGATGCGGCAGTTCCCTGGGAGGTAAATCTCTCCCACTTCGCAAATGGATTGCATTCAGTCCGTGCCTTGGGTTTTCGACTGTGTTTGATGGCAGCTGCCCAGAGGTATTTTGCTGGTTCATTGCAAGCTGTGCCATTTGCTTTTGGAGGTCAGCAATGGTGGATTGGTTTGCTTGCAACATAGATTGGGTTGCTTGCACCGTGGCTTGTAATGGTTGAAGGATTTGCTTGAGAGTTTCTTCGATTGGTACTGGTGGTGGTGCTGGTAGTTGCAGAGGTTGTTGAGGTGGTGGTAATTGAGGTACTTGTGGTTGAGTGGGTGGCTGGGTTGGTTGCTGATTTTGGTAGCTTTGTTGTTGTCTTGGCTTAAAGTTTCTCCAGTCAAATGGAGGTTGCTGCTGGTTTGGTCCCCACCCATAGTGAGTGTAATTTTTCCAGCCTTGATTGCTGGTGTTGGGGTGTACATTCCCTTGTTGTGGCATGGCAGCATTAACTTGCTCAGGAGGATCATCGATGAGAGGGCACTCATGAGTCACATGTCCTATTTGGCAGCAAACTCCACAAGGAACAACTTGCTGTGGTGGAATTTGCTGAATATGGGCGATTGCAGCTGGAAAATTCTTCATAAATGTGGAGACTTCCTCCATGTGTTTCTCAAGAGCAGCTACACTAATATTGTTGGCTGAAGTGGAACGTTCTTGAGTCCCATTTTGGTGGCAATTATCAGCCAAAGTTTGAATGAGAGCCCTTGCTCTACTTGGGGTCAAATCAAGCAAGGCTCCACCAGCTGCTGAATCAAGCTTCTCCTTATCTTTAATTCGCATGCCATCATAGAAATATTGAATGAGAGATTGTTCAGCAACGCCATGGGTCGGACAGACCTCTTGAAGGTCTTTAAATCGTTGGTGATATTCTCCAAAAGACTCGTCACCATGTTGCTGAATTGAGACAAGACTTTTCCTAGCTGCTCCTGCCTTGGTAGCTGACCAATATTTCTTTAAAAACGTAGCAGCCATATCAGCCCAAGAATTAATGGAATTGTGAGGCAAGCTAAAAAACCAATTCTTGGCTGAATCTTCCAAAGACCATGGGAAAGCTCTCAACTTAGCTCGTTCAAGAGCTACTCCAGCTGGTTTTAAAGCATCACACTCAAACTGAAATTTCTGGAGGTGTTTGTATGGGTTTTCGGATGCATGTCCTCGGAATTTGCTGAGGTTGTGCATGACATTTGACTTCACGGCCCAGTCATTTGGTACTGGGCGGTAGTTAATACACAAGAAGGACTCTTGTTCAGCTCCTTGATTGAGCTCCCGAAGGGTAGGTTCAGGTGGTGGATTATCCATCTCAGGTTGTGCTGGTTCTGCTTCAGGTTCTGATCCTGAGTCTATCCCTAGGCCTAGGAATGGACTCCCTTCAGCTTCTGAATTTGAACCAGAAGATGAAAATTCGTTGAACTTTCTCTTGGATAATCTGATTGCGGTTTCAACTCTTGTGATCTCAGGGACGTAAGGTACTGGTTGTGAGTTACTGGACCTGGTCATCAACAAGAAAAACGAAAATTAGAACTCGTTACCTCCCCGGCAACGGCGCCAAATTATGACTGAAGTCGTTCTCAACCATAAATAAAAAGATACAATTCAGTGCTAAACCACAAAATATAATGTAGATAGTAGTGAAAGGTTCGAACACGGGGAGGAAATCTTTGAGTAATTTGTATTTTTCTTGTTAAAAACCAAATCGGAACAAAGTTGGGGGGAGTTTTTGTAATTAAAACCGAATTAAAAACAGTACTTTGAATGTAAATCAGTAGTGACAGTAGCATGCACGAATTATAACTGAAAATGTGAGTGAAATCAGATATAGAGAAATAATCCTTGGTAGAGATTTAAACAAGGTGACTATCCTTTGTTATTTGATCATTGACAAAACATATTCTGAAATGGATTTATAGAGATGTTAAAGGAATAAGAGACCCTCTATATTCCCAAGTTTCCCCCTATACAAGTCGATTAAAAGAGGCCCTCTAATAACGACCCTAACCTTCCTAACAATTTGCCAAGTTGCTGGAAAATCGTAACCATACGGGAAACCCATCCCTAGACCTAGGGATAGATACGGCACTCAGCCCTAAACCTAGACCCATTCTTTCCTTTCTACCTAGATCCTAAAGACAAGTCTTATGTCAAATATTCACTAGTTGTCTACTCAATCTTCATAAATGCAGGAATCACACTGAACATAAATGAAACTGACATTACCCATTCAAATTAAATCAAGAGTTGATCAAGCTTTTAATTCAACAAGAACAAGTTTTAACAATTAAAGTGAGAAGAAAAGAGATATAAAAACATTCATATTAATTCCAATAAGAGTCTCACAATAACATGGATAGTCAACCTCTAATCTCTACCAAGAATCAGAGGTAATTAGCTACAATACATAATTAAAATTACAAATAAAAACTATTGTTCAAAGTAAAACAAATCTGGAAAATGGTGGTGAAGAAGTGCAGCCCGCTCTCCTTGCTATCCTCGTCTCCTCTCTCTCTCTGTCCGAATGTGATGATGTTCAACCCCCCTCCTTGGACGAAAGTCTTCTCTTTCTATAGCTCAGCCATGCCCTCTCACAACTCCCCAAGGAGCAAGCACTCAAGGGACAAACAATGCAAGCATGCGGCTCCAACAACAAGGAAGAGACAAGAATAAATTCTTGTCTAGCACTAAGAGGGATGGAATATATTCCTATGGAGTCTCCAAGGAGTTCTTGAGTCAAAGGAAATAAGGGAACACGAGATAGTGGAGTCAAAAAGCTGTCTAGCATGCTCAGGGGACAAGAAAAGCACTAAGAAATAAATTAATCCTCGGCACGCATAAACAAGGGCGGACTGCCCAGAATTTCACCAGATCGCCTGACTCATCCCTAGGCCTAGGGATGAGTAAGGGAAAATTTCTGCAATCATCCTCCAAAACGGCCATGATTGGAGAATGCTCTATCTTTCACCAAATCAACTCCTTTTCCTTCCAACTGATCTCTCAAGCCTGAACAAAGGAAAAGGGAAGTAAATGGCCAAAAGAAGCAATCAAATGCTCTCAAAACATAAGATAAAGAGAGCAAAAATCATCGAATATAAACAACCAATCAGTCACCCTCAGTAAGATTTTTGAGGGTCAGGGCCTTAGAGATCAGAAAGTTTCTAGTGAGATCTTCCATGAGAAAATGGCAAAGGAAGGGCAGAGAGAATGGGAAGAATCTGCAGAAAAGGATCACATTTATAGATCCGAAGCAATAGCTGCGCACCAAGGCGTGCACCCCAAAAATTGAGCCGCACCGTTATCCCAAAGCAGTTGGAGGGAAGGGCTAACGCGGAACTCCTGGTGGATACCCGAGATGCTTGAATAGAATATGTATTGGGGAGCGTGAGACCTTACAACTTGAAGGCAGCCTACAACGTAAAACCGCGTCAATATTGCCGGTAGCTCTGGCGTAAGACCGCACAAACTGTAAGCAGCTCATGGCGTAAGACCACGACAATATTGCGAGCAGCTTGCCGTATGGCCAGATCCCACGAGTTTGGAGGGAAACGGCAACACCAAAAATACCTCGACATGAGTGGGTGAAAACCCTAAGGGTAACTAGTACTTGTCACTATATGTTATTTTCACTAACATGACAACACCACATTTGAGAATGTGCAGGAAAAGCATGGACAAATCGCCCTCAGAATGATAGCAGAAGCCTCGGGGAAGACCTGAGCTATCGCTAGCGGTCGGTCCCTCTTACCAGTTTTGCTATCGTATGACCGGTGCAATGGAATTAACAAAGGAATCAGAAAAACTCGGTAATTTCTCCCCAAAACTGACGCGGCGAGAAGGGAGTAACGATTCCTCCAGAGGCCGAGAGAGGCAGCCCTTGGTGAACACCCGAGCTCATTTTCAGTTGGGCTTATGATAACAATTAAGGAAACATCAGGGGTATAATCGTCTTCTCACCTCGAGTAAAAGCCGGATCCCTGTAGACCTTGACTGACAAACAGCACCCGACTGCCGTTCCCGTTAGGCCAAGGATCCTGGGATGGTCGACATCAGCAAGGGGGGGATCCACATGGCATCATCTCATCCCAGGATATCCCGACAGCACCCATGGGCGATATCTCGAGAGCGATATCCGCCTGCTGACATCATCCTGTACGGTCCAGCTGACGTGTGCTGACGTCATCCTGGGCGTTATCTCCCCTTGATAACGCCCACCCCTGGGGGTAACAACCTTTCTTTCTTCGGCTATAAATACAACACATTTCTAGATCAAAGGTAAGGGTTGATTCTCTACCAAAATCTCTGCCAAATTTCACAGCCATACTAACTTAAGCATTGGAGTGTCTACGCCGGAGTCCCCCTCCGGCGCCTTGCAGGTACGACGGACAGCTATTACAGCGATTCCAGACAGCCACAATCCCGACTCCTCTTCCCCAACAGTCCGGATCTTATCAAATAGATTTGAGGATAAATCCTTTCAAAGGAGGAGGTGATGATGCGATCAAGCCTACATTAAATGAAGAACAAGATCTGGCGCTAAGAGGACAAATCACGAGGAGCATGGCCAAGAAGATCACCCAATGGATTGAGGAGAAGATGAGCAAGGAGGTGTTTCAAGAAGAGTTCTGGACCATGACTATGCTTGCCCATCATTTCGGAACGATCGCACGATTATCTCTTGGAAAAGTCCCTAGAGGCATACAACTAGGAAGTGGCTGAAAATGGTTTTCTGGAGAGAAGCTCACGGTATGTCGATAGGCCCTTAGGGCATACCGCTAGGATGAGACAAAATTTTCTTCTGAAGTGAGGCTAGCGACATACTGTTAAGCCTCTAACGGTATGCCTCCAGAGGCACTTCCAGCTTCCGAGAAAGCTATTTTTAAGGATTTTCCCATCACCTATAAATAGCTTTCTCCTTCATTTTTCTTCCTTAGTTTTTGTCTAGTGTTTATAGCTGAGTAGAGAAGACTCGTCCCTCTAAACACCAAGAACTCACTTGTGAGGATCAAGTCTTAGAGATTTCTTTGATCAATTACAAGTAAAACTCCTTCTTAATCTCTATCTTTTGCTTTCAATTTGTTGTAACTTGATTGAATGCTTAAGAGTGTTGAATGCTTGAATCTATTTGATTCCCATTGGAGGATGATTAATTATATGTTAGATTGATTGTTCTCTTACTGATTGATTGCTTCAAATTTAGTTTCAACCATAAATCATCCATCAATTTGCCCAGAAATTTCATCATTTTCCGTTGTACTTTTCTCCATCTTTCCAACTTCGATTCTCCATTTTCGTTGCGTTTCTTTACACGATTTTGGTAGACTCAAGCTAGATCCATTGATACGATACGACTCGATAAAAAGAGCTCGGATTGCATCTTATATAAACTCCTAATCCTACTCGGTTACAGACTTCTAATACATGTATGAAAGTCTTGCGAACTCCTAATGCAAGTGTGACAGCCTAGAAGACTCCCACTCGAATTCCAACTTCTAACGCATGAAATACAACTCTTAGGATTATTAGGACTCTTGTGCGCAAGCGTCCGATAGGCCGCGGCCTGATCGTCAGCCTTGCAGCGTGACATTAGGAAAAGATCCTCATAAGCTCCAAAATTCTTCACAAAAATAGTAGGATATTCTTGCAAAAGGTTAAGCGGTCATAGGCTTGAACAATGCCCTAAACAAGCTTAGACCTTAAAACCTAACGCCCGTGCGCTAGGGTTTTGTTTCTCGTGTCTCTTCCTTGGCTTCCTTTCGGCTTGCCATGACATTGACCTTCTTGTCCAATACTTTGCCCCTCTCATGCTAGTATCAGTACCAACCCCTTCAAGAGGGCTTACGTTGTAATCCTTGTACCCGGGTTAGGGGAGTGAGAAATCAGTCTCTTGTGCCATGGGCTCAGTTATTCATTGGAAGGGATGTCTTGAGTCGGTCGTGCGGGCAACCCCCTTGTACGGAATCTTTATGGCCATGTCTTTATTAAATGTTTACTTTAAAGAGATGTACTTCATTGCTACTTGTGCCTTTGTGTGATTCTTGTTGTGCCTATATGATTATATGCCTATGCGATGTTGTGTCTATGAAATGCTTATGAATTGCTTTTGTGTTGGCTATTAACCTATTTGCACCTTTGTGGATACAGAAATAAGGTGGGATTGAAAGGTTGGTTCATGTAACGAGACCTCACGAATGTCGCACGAACGCGTTCCTTTTAGGTTTAGGATTGGTCTGTGATAGTTACTAGTAGAGCGATTTTCAATTTCTTTCATGATGGCAAAGACTTCGAAAGTAAGGTGCACTAAATTAGAGAATTGTGTACTTGTAATCAAGGAATGGATGAAGATTCAAAGGACTCCATTCGAGGGACAAATGCATCGAGTTGCTTGAGTTCTGTCTAATCTAGTATGATACTGACTGAGCGTCGAACTTGTCAAAAGAACAAATTGCTTATAGATTGGTAAGAGGATCGATCCATAGGGAAATATATAGTACTAATCTTAGTAAAAACTTGCAATCGCCAAAACACTATTTAAATGGGGATTTGGTTGGTTGTGATAAAGTTTTTAATAATAAAGTAACTGTCTTGGTCAAGAATGACATTCTTAATCAGGACAATAATATTGAGTAGTAGAGATCAAATATGAGAATGATTCCTAATATAGGCTGGCAGGCTATGAGACAAGAGACACAATCATCTACTCAAGGTTGTTCATCTTCGATCTACAGACTTGCTATAGGATCAAGGTACGCTTATGACCCCTGCTTCCCTCCTATATCAACACCACCTCAGGTACGCTTAAGATGATGCCTTACTAATCATCACCTTGTTGGTTAAAAGGTTTACCAAGTAGGCAGATGGCTTGAGCCGATTACACCTCTGCGGTGCGTTCGTCCTCAATGGCTTAGGGAAAGACAACTCCAGACTAGTATCCTCGGTTGTCTGTCAGGACTGGGTATGATTAACCTTTCTCCCTATCATTTCTTGGATACACCCAGTAAATACTAAATTTGCCAGATTCAATATCAAACAGAAATGCGTTAAGAATAATCACGAAATCAATTAAATGCAAATACGAAGACTAAGATGATCAGTTAGTGATCAACTCCAGAAGTGATTCAGTTGTTTCTAAGGACATCTGAGTAAGCATTGCAAAGCGTTTGATTGGACATGCACTTACTTTTGGCTAAGTATTCAAGTGGAGCCATTACGACATCAACATCCAAATGAGCCATAACGTCCAAGGCATCCAAGTGGGCATCGGCGAAGCGTCAGGGAGCCTTGACGTCCAAAGTGAACAGACCCACGGTAGAATCTAAATCATACTGGGGGGTACCTGCATAAAGCCTCACTAGAAAACGGAGAGTTTAAAACCTATTGATTACGTTGTCCATTTTTCTAAATCGTTCTTCAATTCTACCCATTGCTTCTCCCTTATTTTTGCAGGAACTCGAATCATACTATGATTACTTGCATAATGCTCAGTGGGATGAAGGAATCCTCCTCTTATCAACTCTTGAATGATCCTCCTGTGTGCTTTCATTGCCCTGCCGCGCTTATCAGGGAGTCCGTTATGCATTCTACATTGGGAGCAACCATTTGGAAACATTCCACTTTCATCCATTGCGGCGGCTCAATTCCCCCCACTTTTATCTATGTTATGCTGCAGGATAAAACCCTATTTTCATCCATTGCGGTGACCATGCTCTGTTGTCCTCTTTACATTCCTCCATCAGTATTCGAACATTACGGGGTCCTCACCCTGGTTTCAATCTACATTCCTACATGAACATCGCAGTGGGCATCAATGTCAGAGTGAGGTCTACACTTACTTTTCTGCGGCAACATCCTTGCTCCGACCTCGCGGCCCCGCCGCACACATCCAGAGAAGTCCATTCATCTCTCTACCTCTTTAATTTTTGTACAATCATTCATTCCCGCATTGAGGGCAATTCTTTTTATTTATTCATAAATTTTCGTGAGTGGTCATACCCTCACATTTTTTTGTAAAAATTGCTAAAACTGTTAAGATTTGTTACAAAATGTGCATAGGATTCTTTGAATAAAATCCACACTACCTTCAAAATTTTCAAACCTTCCTTAAATTGAGCATGGTCAACATGTTACTGCATCATGGATAACTTGTGCATCCATTCGAAATTGTATGACATGCATGATCTCACCTGCTAGCTCTTATATCTGCGGCATGTTTAGACGTAAGCAGTCACAAATACATCCCTGTGAGCACTTTGGGCCTCCACGCCTTATTTCCTTTATGAGTGCGAATGCCGAACTAAGTGCTAGTTGGATTTGCATAATATCCAGGGTACATGCATATTTAGACATGGGATAGCTGTAAGATGACATTGGATTTTGCTCTTTGTTTCAAATTTCTTTGGTCTTCTTATTCCTTTGTCTTCAAACACTTACCTTTTCTCTTTATTCAATTCATTTCTTTTCTAAGTCGCTTGTAAAATCTCTTGCCTCCACTCGAAATCCCCTTTAATAAATGAGCAGTGCCCAACTGATGTTGTCAGCCAAAGGTAAGGTGCATATCAAACGTAGTCTGAATACAGAAGAGAAAGGAAAGAGAAACTCACGAGGATTCCTGATGGTCAACGCCGAAGACTTGAACGCCTCTGCCTTAAACTAAGACTTGAAGTCCACCACCAAAGACAAGACGAAACTTGTACTTGCTTTTGCTTGCAAAAAAAAGAAGAGAGCAAAGAAAAAAAAAGAAAAAGAAAAAAGATAGAAAAAAAGAAAAAAAGAAAAAAAAAGAGAAAGAAAAAAAACACACAAGAGAAAAGAAGTGTTCAAAGAACACAATCAGCGAAAAACAAAAGCAAGTACAGAAAATGGCTCCAAGTCAATCTTCCAAAGGAGGGGAAGGCTACTTGTTCCTGCAGCAACCAGAGCAATAGTAAAACAATGGTGGTGCACGGCAGTAGCAACTGGTTTGGCCAATCTCAGACCTAGAAAGGGAAAACTTCATCGTCTTGGGTTCATCAAGATTCAAAAACCCAATTGGGTATTTCGAAGAAGGGGTCTCAAGTTGTATTCAAACAACAATTTGTGGAGAAGAAGACTGACATTTCAAAGGGAAAACTTCAGGGTTTCACCAAACTCTCACAAACTGCGCTTGATGTGCACCTTACCTCCGGTTAGCAACCTCAGTTGAGCATCTCATTAAAAACCCTTTCTTCTTCTGCCAAAAAGCATTCTCCTTTCTAAACAGACTATTTCTTTCCTTTCTATCTATCCACTACATATTTCTATTCTCCTGCAAAGTCCTCTCAATTATTAGAAGGCCCATGTATGTGCATCTTCATTTGAAGTTTATTCACTCGGATTGACATTGCAAATCTGATTTTGTGCTATGTTTGTTGCATTTTTATGAGTGTAAACACGTAGCCTTATTTCTGAGTGTGAGCGCAAACACCAGTATCCGGTGAGGATTGCCTACGTCTACGTGTTGTGGGAAAGTCTTGTCCATGAGGTCGTTATCTCCTGGGCAAGATGCAGATGCTTTTCTAGGCTTGTATCAAGCATGCTTATATGATAAAAACTGGATGACATGTTATCCAGAAATGCATAAACTTGTTGAACCTTCTCTTGATAGGGAAGTTGTTTTTATAAAATACTGGGGGCAAACCTTAGGGTAGTGTGGGAATACTTTCATATACAACATACATGATTTGATTTCATTGTTTCCATTTATCAATTGTTTTCTCTTTTTCCACCCATTGCTGCTTCGTGTTTGTTTCCTCTCTATTTACAGGATACAGATATGTGTCAGTGGAATCTTACACTGTGATCAATCTCCGCTAATAAATCCATCCAATAAACACCGGAATGGAGTACGTTACCACTCCTAATCGACTTCGTGCGACGGATCATGATCCTCCACCATCATTGACATCCGAATGGAGCACGTCACCACTCCACAATCAACTTTCGTGTGGCGGTTCAAAACCCCACCTTTCAAACTTTCGTGTGTGGTGGTTCAAAACCCCACCTTGCAAAATTTGTGGGGAGGTTCAAGACTGCACCTTTCAAGAATTTTGTGTGGCGGTTCAAAACCCCACCTTCCATGTTTTGTGTGGCGGTTCAAAACCCCACCTTTCAAAATTCCGTGCGGCGGTTCACACCCCTACCATCAAATTAACATACAAATGAAGTTGTGTCCTGTGGTGATGTGGTCACCCACTCTCAGTTGTGTTGTGCGACGACGTGGTCGTCCACATCCAATCGTGTTGTGTAGTGACGTCACTTCCAGTGTTGTGCGGCGACGTGGTTGTCCACATCCAAATATTCCCTCACTATCAGAGTAATCATCATTTACTTTCTTGCATTTCATCTCCTCCCAGAATGACTTTAGAACATGTGCCTTTTCAACACATGTCTTTTAAGTGGTGTGAAAGGTCACGTCCCTCACATCATGTCTTTTTAAACGTAGTGAAAGGTCACGTCCCCACAACATGTCTTTTAAGTGGTGTGAAAGGTCACGTCCCTCACATTATGTCCTTTTAAATGTTGTAAGCAGTCACGTCCCTACAACATGTCTTTTAAGTGGTATGAAAGGTCACGTCCCTCACATCATGTCTTTTTAAACGTTGTGAAAGGTCACGTCCCCACAACTTGTCTTTTAAAAGGTGTGAAAGGTCATGTCCCTCACATCATGTCCTTTTAAATGTTGTAAGCGGTCACGTCCCCAGAACACATGTCTTTTCAAAGGTGTAAAAGGTCACGTCCCCCACATCCTGTCTTTTAAACGTTGTGAAGGTCACATCCCCACAACATGTGTCTTTTCAGTGGTGTGAAAGGTCACGTCCCCCACATCATGTCTTTTAAAACGTTGTAAGCGGTCACGTCCCCACATCATGTCGTTTTAAAAGGTGTGAAAGGTCACGTCCCTCACATCCTGTCTTTTTTGCATCAATATCCGGAAGTTGCGGTATCCCCGCTCGGATATCAATTTTATTTCTTGCATAGATGTCCGATAGTTGTGGTATCCCCGCTCGGATATCAATTTACTTTTTTGCATCAATATCCGGCAGTTGTGGTATCCCCGCTCGGATATCAATTTCATTTCTTGCATAGATATCCGACAGTTGTGGTATCCTCGCTCGGATATCAATTTAGTTTTCTGCATATCCGGCAGTTGCGGTATCCCCGCTCGGATATCAATTTCATTTCTTGCATAGATGTCTGACAGTTGCGGTATCCCCGCTCGGATATCAATTTAGTTTTCTGCATCAATATCCGGCAGTTGCAGTATCCCCGCTCGGATATCAATTTCATTTCTTGCATAGATGTCCGACAGTTGTGGTATCCCCGCTCGGATATCAATTTAGTTTTCTGCATCAATATCCGACAGTTGCGGTATCCCCGCTCGGATATCAATTTCATTTCTTGCATAGATGTCCGACAGTTGCGGTATCCCCGCTCGGATATCAATTTCATTTCTTGCATAGATCTCCGACAATTGCGGTGTCCCCGCTCGGATCTTAAGTTATATTTCTGCAGTCTACTTCCGACATCAACCTAGGGTCAAAAATTCTCCAAACACCCACTTTAAGGTAAGACTGCATTTGCATTTTTCAAAATCATCGTGGGCACGGTAGCAACCATCTTTACTGCTCATCAAAAATTTCGGCCACCTCAATTTTTGATAAGACAGTAAAGAGGGGGCAATCGTTGCTACCTGATTTTTGATGCACTTTCTGTTTATCGCATTATTAGCCCATTTAAATCAAAATTCTATCGATTTTCAATCTTAGGCTATTTATTTTAATATTTCCTATCATTTCGTGTCATTTTAGTTTTTTCGTATTTTTACTGTCTTTTCGAATTTCTATCGGACCGTGGATCGAACGCATTCTTTCTTTAATTGATAATTATGTACTGTTATTTTCGTTCGTGCCATCTCATTTTGTTTTATTCAATTTTCTTTGCTATAGTATTTATTTTTCGTTCCAACTTTTAAATACTCCGAGCGAGTAAATTCGAACCTTAAATCAAACTTCTTCTTTATTTACTGATCACTATTTATTTTGTTTCATTTTATTGCATGTTTTAATATCTTTGGTTCGAGATTTTATTCATTTCAAGTGAGATTCCTCGTTCGAACCAATTAAATAAGTATTAAACATTTCCCAAAGCTCATCTTATCTTAACCATTAATCATCTTGACTTTTTCTTCACTCCACATCCAATGGCTAAGGAGTTAAGCACGTTGGTACATGCATTTACTGACACCAAAGGCATTTTGGTATATGCATTTGCTGGCACCAAAGTAATTTTGCAACTTCATAAATAGCAAGCAATTTCACACCAAAAATAGACACACAAAAAAACACCCTCTCTCTTCCCCTCTCTCGGCAGAAGCAACAAATCAAGGCAAGAAATACCATTCCCTTTTATTCTTCTCATTCAATAATTTATTTACTTGCTCTAATTTATGTTCTTTTTCTGCATCTTTAATTATTTTCTCGCCGTCGGAGCCACCTAACCGCCGCTCCCGAGTCGCCGCCGAGCTGCTGCGGCTGTCTTGTCATTGCGGCTATAACCACCACTGCCACACCAATATAGCAACATCATTATTTCTATTTAAATTTCAGTTAATTGATATTTGTGTACTAAATTAAGTCATGTTTATATATAAATTAATTGATGCTTACATATGAACTAATTAATTGCCTAATTAGATTAATTAATGGTGACTGGGTTAATTGCTTGATCATACTAATTGCTGTTTGTAGCTGAAATTAATTGTTGTTTGCTGGATTTTATTCTTCTTTGTGCCTTTTTCTTCATTTTTCTTCCCTTTTTTTGTGTTTTGCTTGCTGTTCTGATTTCTAAAGGGAGAAGACGAATTGCTGGAAAAAGGAGACTCGGATCTTGTATGAACGGATCCGGATTGTGATGAACGGATCCGGGTTTTGATGAACGGATCCGGCTCTTGTATGAACGGGTTTGGGTCTTTGATTGGGTGTTTGTTTGATTGGTTTTAATTTTGCAAATGAGAGTGTGGGTTATTTTTGAAACAAAATTGGGTTGGATGAACAGTTGCTGGCCCATGCTGGAGGGAAGGAGAATAGGGGCTGGGCTGTTTCCTTTTAATTTTTTGTGTGTGATGGGCCAAGCAAAGCGCTTAGCCTAAATGGAAAAAAGGGAGAAGGAAAGGAAAACGTAGGCGCTTGGTACGCCCGCGTGAGAGGAGAAGCTGGGCCAAGCGGGGCCCAGCTGAGAGAGGGAAGGCCTGGCTTTGTGCCAGGCCAAGTAAGGGGAAACTGGGTCGCCACGTGGAAGGAAGCAGCTGGGCTGCTTCAGCCCAGCTGTGGGCCATCCTTGGCCTAGTGGGCCAAGCCCAGTATTTTTAGCCCGTCATTTTTTCGTGTCATGTAATCGAACGTGTACTATTTATTTTTCACACTTGTACTCTTTATTTATTTTTCGCACTTGTGCTATTTATTTATTTTTGTACGCCTATACTGTTTATTTATTTTCATATGATTTTGCATGTTTAATTATTCCGCTTGCGTTTGATCGTCAAAATCATGTCACTTGCGTACCATAATCTTGATGCCGATTATTCGTATGTTCGTACTACCTAACTAATTATTTTTACATGCTTAAATAATTATTCCACTCGCATTTTATTGCTAAAATTAATTATTTTTTATTGTGATAAATTGTTAAATATTTAGCTATTTATTGATTACCATTTACTCGCACTAATAATCTCGTCTCTATAGGATAAATCAACCAATACCCTTTACAAGTAAACATTTCTCACCATTTATTTATTTCATGTTTTTTCTGCACATATGCATGTATGCATGAATATTTAAAATTGATTAGAATCTTATTGATCAATTGGGCATGATCACATAAATTAGGACTTTTTATTTTTCAAAGCATGATAAAACACCTCTTTCTCCGGTAACCTTTTAGGATGTGACTCGGGTGCCTAACAGCTTCCCGAGTCCATAATATAACCCCGAACCACTGTTCTCGGGTTCAGACCCATTTTGCCTTAGTTTTTATTTTTATGCCATGACATTAAGTTCCCTAAACCTAGAAACAAATTAGGGTGGCGACTTCATTGCATCATGTGAGATGAGTCAGATTTCATCTCACATCTCGTAGCAAACCCGCATCGCGCATCAGGATAAAATCCAAAAAGGGGGTGCGACAGTTTGGCGACTTCAATGGGACCATAGGGTCAAAGCCGGAATTTTTTAGGTGTTTGTTTTTCAATAAATTGCTGAATTTGTTTCATATCATTTTTGCCATGACTAATGTACTTATTTACTCGATAAATTGTCATTTTTTTTCATGTACATGATTAATTATTTTTCATGTATTTACTTGCTAAATTGTTGTATGTTTTATGCATGATTATAATTCATATATTTATTTGATTTGATAAATTGCTATATTTTTATGCATGATTAATAATTTGTTAATTGCTTTGATAAACCGTCATTCATATGCATTTCATGCATAATACCCTATCGCCGGGCCTTTTTCCAAATAGAAATATGTGGGTACTAGTGAGGCCCTGGGGCACGTGTCCTGGGTAGTTTTGATGGTTCGACGGGCAATCATCCATTTACTGAGGGACCATTTTTATGGTATCGTCCGGGAACCCGATCTGGTTGGGATGACGATCGAGGGAAAACTTGGTAGCCAAGGGAGGAGCAGTGCGTGCCAGCGGTGAAGAAGAGGGGAATAACTTGTTAATTAGGGAGTCGTTGATCTTGGTTGACTTCCTTAGTCAACCAGATCAACGGTTGAGATTAAATTACCCTTTGATTATTCGGTTTGAGCCGATGACATGAGCAATCTCGCCTGAAAATGGATAAAAACTCAAATTGAAAATGCTAAAACGTAAAGTAAAATAAGCTAAAATAATTAGCATACAGTGAATGACGAAAAGTTCGTCGTATCGTCCAATAAAAATTTGCTCGTAAGCGATAAAAGTTCAAACAGAAAAAAATGCTAAAATAAACATTTGAACGAAACGCAAAGAGATAGTGCTAGCTAGAAAAATAATAAAAAATAAGTAGCTAATGAGCAATTGTTTGACCATTGGTTTCGAGAATTTTACTCGGAACCGATATGAGTTCGAACGGGAAAAGTGATAAAAATGCGAAAAAACTATGGAATAAAATTTAAATGACATAAGGCGTAAAAATAAATAACAAATTGACGAAAATAAATGGGAGTATGATTTTTTGAAAAATTGATGATAAGAACTGTAAAAACATTTGGATGAAGAATAAAAAATCGGGTAGCAACAGGGAGGGAATGATACGATCCCAAGATGTATCACACGACTACATGGACAAAGGCGTCAAGACATGATGGAGCAAATAGAGTCCGATCAGGGATCACAAAGGCTAGATGGAAACCTCTATGTGTTATATTTATTGTGTCCAAATATCAAGACGTTTGGACGAGTTGATCGTCCAAAAGATCAAGCCAACATTCTCGTTGACAGTAGTCCTACGCAGACAAGGATTCTAAGACGTGTCAGGTGACTTCGTCCGAACCTAGCCAGTGCTATACAAGTCCGAATCTTGCGAATCGTGGAAACTTCAGGATGTTAGCTTTCGTTTGGAGCAAGTTTCAGCCCATTTGGCCCAATGGTTTGAAAGGTATGCAAGTTGACATTATGGTGCGCAGTGTGTACGCGAGACAACATACGACTTGAGGTTTTGGCCCAAACGTTGGCCCGATGATGGAGAACTCGACATGGGCTGCTGGAATGTATTTAAATATATTTATATTTACTTTAATTAGTTAATTAGTTAATTAGTCAATTAAGTTATTTTCCTTAATTAGAACTCCTACTTCTATTCCTATTAGGGTTTGCTTGTAAACTCCTTATGACAATTCAGAAATTTATTTCTTCAATATTTGCCCATTATTCAACGTGTTGAACACTTGTTCTTCTTGAGCTTGTAATACTTGAGTCGTATACAAGTAAATCCTTGGAATTGCGTTATTGTGTCGTTTGTCTTAGTTTGATTCTCACCTAGTCGAGTCTAAACCTAAGAATCTGACACAAGATCCTTGATGTGAAATCGACTAGGACTCTTAGCATTCAGTTGGTGAGGTGGTCTACGTTTGTATGAGTTAAGTTAATTATTCCGCATTGAAATTCGTCTTTGAACAATGATCAAATTCACGTGCTACGCATCCTACGCAACTAGAATCGTATCATCTTTCTGGGTGCATTATTGAGTATTCTATAATCGATGCAAACCCTTCATCCATTTTGTACTCGTCGGGACAAGCTGCCCATCATTAATCTCTACCACCATGATCCCTGTCTTCTTGGGAACAATCTGCACATGACTCACCCATGAAATATCAAAGATAGGATAAATAACACCTACAACAAGCAACTTAAGAATCTCTTTCTTTACGACTTTCATCATGGGAGGGTTGAGCCTCCTTTGCGGTTGCCGTACGGTCTTACTACCTTCTTCCAGGTGTATCTTGTGGGTGCATATAGTAGGGGAGATCCTTTTGATATCGGTTATGGTCTAGCCGATTGCCTATTTGAATTCTTTCAGGACCCTCACAAGCTTGTCCTCCTCCAACTCAGTCAGCTTGCTGGAAATTATCACTAGAAGACTCTTCCCTAGGCCTAGGAAAGAGTACTTCAGATGTTCTGGTAATGTTTTCAGCTATAAGTCGGGTGCTTACAAAATAGAAGAACAACGTTTAGTATTTTGATTTAGAAACCCTAGGGCTTGTGAAATACCTGTGAGGGGGTGAAGTGCATCCAATTCCATAACAAAATTTTGAATTTGTGCTCTGAACCTGAGTGTATTCTCCAGTGTATCCAACATGTACCTAGATAAAGCTCTGCTAAGAACATACTCAAAAGGATCAATATAATTAAGCTCAAAGATATCATCAACCCATGGATTGACAACATCTACAAAGTTAGCGTTGTGTACTTCGTTTGGATATTTGATTTGAGTCATACATATTAAATTTAATTGTGTCTCCACCAAACTCAAGTGTCAAACATCTATCATACACATCAATCTTAGGACGGTTTGTTCTTAAAAAAGGTCTATCGAGGATCACATCAGTTGCTTTAGTGGCATCTTCATTTAGGGCTTAACGGCATGCCGTTAGCTTCAACTCTGAATTTCCCAAAAATTTCTGAGTCTCCTAAAAGTGGCCGAGGCTACGGTATGCCGTTAGTGTCCTTCACGACATGTCGTTAGTGTCCTTCACGGCATGTCGTTAAATTTGACTTTAAAATTTCCAAAAATTAGATTTCGCCCAATCGATCTTTCGAAGATAGCCAAGGCTAACGGCATGTCGTTAGGGCGCCTAATGGTATGCCGTTAGCCTTAGAGTTGTAGAACTTGTGCTTTTGAGGTTCCACGCATGACTCTTGGCCTCCGACATGGTGTGCGACCATCATTAATGTCCATCCTTCATATTAGAGCGATTTCTTGCCCATCTCGGCTTCGATACATAAGGTAAGCTTCTTCGTCATGCTACGGGTGATGGGTCCTTGATGTGTCGTGTCTTCGAGGCTTAATGTTGGAATGGGTGTGATTGTATCATCTCTTGAGGTCATAATTCAATGTCGTTGATCATTGACACAAACATGTTCAAAACTGAATTTATAGGAAAGCTATAGAAATCTAGTTCACTTAGACTTCCTACTCTCCTCATTTAACAAGCTGCTTATAGAGACACTCTATTAAGGACCTAATCTTCTAGAAACCCTAAGGTTCACTTATAGGATTTAACTAGTCAATTGTTATAATTAGGGAGAGACTTTCCTAGGCCTAGAGATCGGTTCACTTTGTCCCTATAAACCTAATTCTTTTCTTCCTCTAGTTCAAAAAGCAACTCTTATGCCTTTAATCCACTAGTTGTCTACTGTGTTCTTCTAATATTGGTCAAGTTTAAACCCAACATTATTAGAACATACTGTAATTGTTCAAGTTAAAACCTAGGTTGGTGATGTGTTCACGGAACTCGTTGAAATCCAAGCGCATGACACGGTGCCAAGAGGACCGATCGCGGGTAGCGAGGCCTTGAAGATGAGCGCACATCATTCCGAAGGTCGAGAGACTCGTGCTAAACCATCGCACGCCTAGGCCTAGACGCACGGACCTCACGGGATGGCCGAGAAAGTCATGATGACACGAGCATGAACCTAAGGCCACCCATATGGCCTCCGCGCATCGCACACCTTCCCTACATCATCCAGCCTTAGGCCTCCCGCGTGGCCGAGCTACCCCCTCGCAAGAGCCAATCTCTCTATGCTGGTGCAATTTCAGGCAGTCCTTAGTGTTATGACGCTAAGGAACAGACGTTGGAGGATTTTGAAGTCGTGCTTAGCGTCATGATGCTAAGGAACAGACTTTGGAGCATTTTGAGGCAGTGCGCGTCATGACGCTAAGGACCAAACCCTAGCCGCCCACTTTAGCCTTTCATGGTCATTTACACTTTAGTATAAATAGCTAATGTCTTTCATTTCTTCCTTAGCTTTGTTTTGATGAATATTTGATTAAGTTGAGTTTACTCCTTCCTTATTCATCCAAGGCTCAAATTTGGTGCTTGTCTTGGTTTAGGATTGCCGTTGCTTGAGTCAATAAAAAAGACTATAGAATCCTACACTTCTGTAATCCGTTATTACTTCCTTCGTGTGAGCATATGAAATCCAAATATTGAGTGTTTATGTTCTTGAGCTTTCTACCCATTTTCAAGCCATTCTTCAAGCAAGACTCAAGTTCGATCGTTCGTTTGTTCTTTCCTTCTACTCATTTCATCCGCTTTCTTCAACTAGGTATTTATCTTTACCATAATCCGCTGCATGTCTCCATATTTGTTTCCTCCATCTTTGTTGTTGTTTTCTTGTTATTTTTATATCACGAACTCTAGAGCTAGATCCTTCAATCAGTTGCATCTCATTCAATCCTCACACTCTAGTGTCAGATTATATCAGTTGACCAAACCTAAACCAAATAGGAACAAATTGACATTAAACTAAGAAGAGAAGAAATACAAAACCATTTTTATGAAGCTCAATTAAATCTCACAACAAACATGAATTATGAACCTCTAGAAGCCTACCAAGAATCGGGTATTTAGCTACGACACATAATGAAAGTAAAAAGCATGAATTGAATTGAGAGAATAATGTCGAAGTCGAATAACAAAAACTAGAAGTAGCGCAGCCAAGAATAGGAGCAAAACTAGAACCAAGGACCCCCTGCCTTGCTAGCAAAAGTAATCTTAAATATGTTCTAAAAATCCTTAACCTAATTAAAAAGAGAAATTAACTAATAAAGGAGTAATTGTCTGAGTAGGAAAGGGGAATAACAATAGCATGTTATTGTATTCCCACTCCGATTAGGCCAGGCAATCTCATGGGAAACTATCGGGAACCACCCGCACCAGTCATGAAGACCATTCGCGCGCATTGTAATCAACCTTGGCCTCATGCTCTCCTCCTACTAAACCATGAACGCTTATCGGGGCCAAGACTATCAGGACACCACTCCAATGCAACAAGCTCAATTGTTTCCTTCCATTTTTTAGCAACAGTCATGGGCCTAAACAACCTACCTTAAGGCCTTGAACTTGTACGAAGAACACGTCCCTCACCAAGGGCACATTCGTCACAAGGTCATTTTTGTAACCCTTTTGTATAAGTACCGAACTTAGCTATTATTTTTGCCATTTTAGATATTCGAGAGATTTTATTGAGTAGAGATAACTCCTCCTTTATCCTCGTAAAATCAGCTTGTGGACTTCTAAGCCTTGATGGTGCTTTGATACTCATAAACCATCAACCTTTGTGTTGTGTAATCGTTTGCTAGATGATCTTGTAAATGAATCTATGAAGTATATGTGTATGTTCTTTTCATTTCTGAATCCTTACCCTTGTGTTCAACGTGCCACTAAATCTTCTCCGCGCTCAAGTCCTTCCATATCTCCTTCTTATTTATCTCCGTAACCTTCTTCTTTCTTCCACTTATCTTTTGCTTTCGTCCGCTGTGCAACTGTGTTATCTTCTATCTTCATTTGTGTTCATCTTTGTGTTGTTGTTTTGTCTAAGTAAACTTTGAAGCTAGATCCAACCAAAGCTCCATAAGCATACGTTCCGACCTACTCTTACAAAGGAGGTCGGATCGCATCAACTTTCCTTTCCACATTCCAATTTAAACAAATAGAAAAGCAAGGTCCCTGGCCAAAGGTGCTATTTTCGATCCTAAATATAGAGTTAGCACATCGACTGACAGAACACTTCTCCAATAATGGGGTATTGGTGCCAAACCACCAACACTGTACAATCCAAGTTGGCATGGTGAGGGACTAACAACACAAATAGTCATGCAAGGAAAATAAAGACTCTCATGCAATAACAGAAATTAAAAACTGACAGCAGTGTGAGGACAGGACCCTCATCCCTAGGTCTACAGAAGAGAATAGAATACCTATTCTGGTAACTCATTTCTTAGGTTTCAGCATTACTAATCATACACCTATATGGATGAATGTACAGGCATTAGCATTGAGTGCTTCTAATTATTGCAAAGTTGAGTTGGTCAATCAAGTGTTCATATGGTTCAAACGTTTTGGGGTTTTGGCTAGTAAAAAGGGTTTAAAATCAAAATAAAAAGAAAGACATACACATGCAGAAATTGTAACAAGTAGAGGCACATGCAGGAATTAGAAAGAAAAGTTTGTGAAAACATCAAAAATATGCCCAAAAACACATATATATATATATACACAAAAGTGCTCCCCTACACTTATCGAACACATTGTCCTTAATGTGTTGCCCAAAAATATCACGTTTGTAGGTTGGATGGTGGGGTTAGAAAGGCGCGGGCGAGTGCTTCTAGGAGCTCTTGGTACATCCTATTGTTGTTGCATTATTCTTTGAAGAGGAGGCACAAGAGGTTGTTTTGTTCATTCAGTTGTGAGGCAAGCTGGTTGTTAGTCTGGGTAGCATGAGGTGCAGGTTCTTGAAAGTCTTTGTTAGGGCCTAGGGAAGGACTTTCCTGCTCATTGTTTGAAGTTTTTGCTGGAAATTGTCAAGAAATCGTCCATCAGAATGAAAATTGATAGACTAAATGAAAATAAGAATGAAAGGAGAAAATTAAATAACACATGGGTTGCCTCCCATGAACCGTCCCTCTTCATTGTCTTGGACTAGACATTGTTGTCTTTCATATTAAACCCGAAGGGGGTTGCTAAAAGGTGGTGCTCTCCACCGTGTGTTCCTTGAATCCCTCGTAGAAGGGCTTGAGCCATTGACCATTCACCTTGAAAATCCTCTTAGTTTATGGATCCTGTATCTCTACTACACCATGAGGGTAAGCGTTAGTAATTCAAAAGGACCAGTCCATCTAGACTTAAGTTTACCGAACAGGATGCGGAAATTGGAACTGAATAGGAGCACTTTCTGTCTCGCGACTGGTGTCTTGGTGTTGATGCTCTTATCATGGTAGACTTTAGCCTTGGCCTTAACTATCGCGGAGTTCTCGTATGCATCATTTCTCAATTCCTCCAGCTCTTGGAGTTCTAAGTTTCTCTATAAGCTAGCTGTTGTTAAGTTCATATTGCATTGCTTGATGGCCTAGAAATCTCGGTACTGCATCTCCACTAGTAGGTGCCAGGATTTGTCATAGACTAGTAAGGAGTGGTCCCGATTGGTATTTTATATGCGGTTGTATATGCCCAAAAGGCGTCATCCAGCTTTTGACTCCAATCCTTCCTTTCGGGTCCGACGGTGTTTCTTAGAATAAACTTGATCTCCCTATTTGAAATTTAGGGTGGTAAGCTATTGAAACTCAGTGTGTGATGTCATACTTTGCAAACAGAGAAGCGACCACTTTGTTGGAGAAGTGGGTTCCTCTATCGCTTATGATGGCTCTCGGCACTCCAAAACTATTCAAGATGTTAGTTTTCAAAAAGGAGACCACTGTCTTGGCTCTTGTGGCTTTAGCTGCCACCCACTTACATAAGTAGTCTACTGCAAGGATGTTGTACATGTTCCCTCCTGAGTTAGGGAACGGACCTATAAAGTCTATCCCCCAAACATTAAATATTTCACACACTAGGATAGGGGTTAGTGGCATTTGATTCCTGAAATTGATACTACTAATCTTTTGACAATTGGAACAAGTATTACAAAAGGAATAAGTGTCTTTAAAAAGAGTAGGCTAGAAAACACCTGATTCCAAGACTTTCATTGCTATTCTATTGGGGCCGAAGTGGCCTCCACATGCATAGGAGTGGAAGAATTTCAGGATGGATGGTATCTCAAATATAGTACCTCAAATCCCTCATGATCTTTTCCTTTTCATAAGGGGAGAACTCGCCATGAATCTTACCCGTGGCCAAGTAGTTGGAAATTTCGGAGTACCACGGGCTCTTCCATAGGGCTAGGGACAAGTGCTCATCTGGGAAGTCTTCTTTGACTTGGTCTAGTTTGGCATCTATGGGTATCCTACTCAACCGGTCTGCTACCGGGTTCTCTTTTCCCTTCTTGTCTCTAATCTCTATGTGAAACTCTTAATGAAGAAGAATCCATCTGATTAGACTCGGCTTTGCCTCCTTCTTAGTCAAGAGGTGATAAGAGCTCGACTTTGATTTGGAGATGAAACCGCCAGATGAAGGCAACAAGGATCTAGTCTCCTTTGGGAGGTGGTAAACACACGAATAATTGGTGTTTGGGTGGATGGATGGATCCAGATTGATAGGGAGTTTAAGGGCAGCGAGAATAAATTGAATAATGGAGAAGATAACGTCGCAAGGAGAAGTGCGGATTGTGCGGATTAATGGATGAAAATGAGAGTGTTTTGATGAACAATAAGTATATAACTTCAATACCCAACAAACCCTCTCTAGTCTAGCTAGAGCAACCTTGTTACAAAGTAAAGAAGATGAAGTGCTGGTTTTAAGAACCCTAATTGCCCTATTGACTCACCTAATGTGAAGTGTTCTTTGTAGAGGAAAACTCAACAAAATAAAGACAAGTGTTGAAATGAGACATAATGCACTTTAAATACCTACGCCTAAAACAAAGGGATAAATACCCTTACACCCTTAGACAAAGGGGTAAATACCCTTACACCCTTAGACAAAGGGGCTTGATAAGCTTAGCCTTGGCAGCAATGAAGAGGGCTTGGCCAAGGGCTTGGACACGGGCTCGGACACGGCTTTGGCCTAGATGGCTAGGCGCGGGTGCTCAGGGCTTGCTAGGGTTGGAGGCGCGGAAGTATGATGGTTTGGCCGACCAACCCGTGAGGTCTGTGCATGGAAGATAGGCCACGCGGGAGGCCTTTCCCGTGCCATGTGTGCGGGAACCGGTGGATCCACGCTCATATCAAGAGGTACCTTAAATCTGCATGATCATAGTATAATATTACCTTAGTTCCTAGAAGATATGAACAAAATTTATCTAAGGCAAAAATAATGGAAAACAATAATTTTTTTGTGGTAGTTGTCGCACCCCCTTTTTCGTTGAAAATGAGTTTAGGTTCGGGATGGATGCTAAGCATAAATGGATGCTTCGTATAATGCAATGAAGTCGCCACCCTATTTTCTAAGGTTTAGGGAACCTATATCTCATGGCATAAAAAAAAAAACTAACTAAGTTACAGTTGGTCTAAACCAAAGAATAAAGGTTAGAGGTCGTATTATGGACTCGGGAAGGTGTTAGGCACCCGAGTCACATCCTTAAAAAGGTTACCGGTAAAAGGGTGTTTGGAAAACAATTTTTAATACGAAAAATGAATAAACTATCGCAGCATGTCAACCAATCCCGCGCACGAAAACGGGCCACTTTCCAATCATTTACAAGTAAACGATCGTAGAGCGTCGACCGAAATCCTGTTACAAAAATTTGGCCACTTTTCGATTATTCAAACATTTTTCACAAGTGATTTGGGCCCTCAGAGGTATTCATCGCTTTAATAATTGTTTTATTTCTTATCGGGATAGTCGGGACTATTTACTAAAGCGAGAGCCCTCTTTATCATCATCGGGCCATGCATGATTAATTTATTTACTAAGTGATCCTATCATGGATAAATACTAGCACAGTACCAATTTAATGAAATGCAAATAACCGTGTGGGATCGAAGCCACCATGCTCATATATCAATGCAAAATAATTAATTTCATGGTATAAAAGCGAGTGATTTAAACACGTATACATGTGCGTTGATTTTTCTAACAATTCTAAATATCATGCATACGATTATAATATGAGTTTTTAGCATTTTTAAATAAGATCCATATAAGTAATATTTGCGGAAAATATTGAATAAATAAAAGAGACTAGAAGGGGCGTACTTGCGTTGCGTGAACTTGATCTACCTTACAAAGCGAGAGTGTTAGTAATAGTTCAGAAACAATAAATAATAAAATGTACTCAAATATTTATTTAATTTATAAAAAGTAAGCAACTTAATTAAATAAAACATGGCATAGTTAATAATCAATTTATTTATAACATGCAAGCATATTAGAAATTTTACGATAATTTAAACATGGCATGAACAAGTCGTTATCATGTGAGCATATGAATATTTCATGTGAAAATACAAGTAAACAATTTTTCATGTGAACAATTGCATATAAAAATCAACGCATAAAATAATTAAACAATTTATAAACATGCAACAATTATACGAAAATTAAATATGAAAGTTTACGAAAATCCAACAACATGCATACGAAACTTTTGTACGAAAATTAAATGGGCCGAGCTCACTATTTGATCAAAACAGTGGCTGGGATTGGGATGAAATCAAGCCCAACCCTCATTTAAGGAGTCAAGATGGGCTTGTGACAAACTGAAGCCCATCACCTTTTTTCTTCCTCCTTGTGTCGTCGGCGCCATGGCCGGCAACCAAGGTGTTCTTACCTTAATTAAAACTACCCAATCCGAACCCAATGGGACCAGCAACACAGCAGTAGCACAAAGCAACAAAAACAACAAGAAAATTTGAAGCAAAATAGTGGCAATTTAAGGAAAACGAAAATAAATAATTAATGCATCAATTGCTCAATCAATTAACCAAGGCAAGGAATAATTAAATTGAACCTAGCATGCTTATTTTAACTCACTAACAAAGTATTAGAAACAAGTTTGAGGAATTTATTCATGCATTAAAGCTATAAACGAAAATTAAAAGAAAACTAGAGTGAGAAAGCTTACCTCTCTAGGAGAGTTTTGGACCAAGAAGGATGAGCAAGAAATGGAGATTAAGAGGAGATTTTGGTGCCCCTGATTCATTGCTGGTTGATCTCTATTTATAGAGGAGGGAAAAAAATTGGAGTCGGTTTGCATGTGTGGCTGCAAAACCGACGGGAAGAAAAAGGGGGAGGTGATGATGAGGTCTAGGCCGGAAATAGTGAGCTAGCGAGGGTGTCTTGTGGCCAAGGTTGATCAGATGGGATGGGGTGATGATCTAGGTGAGCTGGTGCCGAGTTGGAGGGTGAGAAGGAATTAAATGGCATTTATGTAGAGTTTATCCTATTTTTGGATACGAACGGGATATTTTTTGTACGAGCGAAATCGCTAAAAATGAAAATAAATCTGAACTGAGGAAACCACGACGTGTATGAAAATAAGACGAGAAAACTAGTATATAGTGAAAAACTAGAAAATGTGATATAACACATTTATTTTCTCTTTCGGAAATGCTAAAAGTTCGGACGCAAAATAAATGTCCTTACGACAAAAATTGAGCTAAACCAAACTCGATGGTGTGAAAGAGAAAAATAGTATGTAATTATCAATTAAAGAAATTATGCATTCGATCTAGGGTCCGAGACAGTTTACTCGGGACCGATAGAAGTTCGTGCGAAGACAGTTAAAAGTACGAAAAATAAAAAGGCACGAAATGACACGAAATTTTTAACAAACTAGCTTAGGACCAAAAATTGACACAAATTTGACCTAGACGAGCTATTTAAATGCAATAAGTGTAAAAATGAGTAAAGTTGTGACGAAAAGTCAAAAATCGGGTAGCGACAGTAGTGTAGTTCTTTTGAGCATCATCAAGCATCCTAGAAGCATAATATATCACGTGTGGGTCTCTTACTTTCCCCTGACCGAGGACAACACCAACGGCGAAGTTACTTGGGTCACACATAATCTCGAATGGCAATGCCCAGTCTAGCTCCTGGATCATTGGTGCCAGAACAACTTTTCTTTCAAAAGGTCGAATGCCTTCTTATTGTCCTCCTCGAACTGGAACTCTACATCTTTCTAGAGAAGCTTGCACATAGGTTCTGCTATCTTTGAAAAATCCTTGTAGAAACCTACATGGTCTAGGAAAGAGCGAACTTCGCGCACATATGTTGGGTAAGGTAGCGAATCGATAATATCATTTTTTTCTACCTCTATACCTTTTTCAGAAATCATTTGTGATACGATCCCAAGATGTATCACGCGACTATATGGACAAAAGCGTCAAGACATGATAGAGCAGATGGAGTCCGATCAGAGATCAGAAAGGCTTGATGGAAACCTCTATCTGTTGTGCTTATTGTGTCAGAATTTCAGGACGTTTGGGCGAGTGGAGCATCAAAAATATCAAGCCAACATTCTCGTTGACAGTAGTCCTACGCAGACAAGGATTCCAAGACGCATTAGGCAACTTCGTCCAAACCTAGCTGGCGCTGTACAAGTCCAAATCTTGCGATCGACCATGTTTTGGAAACGTCTGGATACTAGCTTTCGTTTGGGACAGGTTTTAGCCTATTTGGCCAAGTTTTTTGAAAGTTATAGAAGTTTACATTATGGTGCGCAGTGTGTACGTGAGACAATATACGACTTGAGGTTTCGGCCCAAACCTTGGCCCGGTGATGGAGAACTCGACATGGACTGCTGGAATGTATTTAAATATATTTATATTTACTTTAATTAGTTAATTAAGTTATTTTCCTTAATTAGAACTCCTACTTCTATTCCTATTAGGGTTTGCTTGTAAACTTCTACATAAGGAGCCGCTTGGCCTCCTTATTCAGTTGGCTTTTATTTGATAATTTCAGAACCTTTGTTCTTCAATATTTGCCCATTGTTCAACATGTTTAACCTTGTTCTTCTTGAGTGCACAATACTTGAGTCGTATACAAGTAAATTCTGGAATTGCATTATTGTGTCGTTTGTCTTAGTGCGATTCTCACAATCGTTGGGTTTAGTCCTAAGAATCTGATACAAGATCCTTGACGTGAAATCAACTAGAACTCTTAGCATTCAGTTGGTGAGGTAGTGTACATTCGCACGAGTCAAGTTCTCTATTCCGCATTGAAATCCTTCTTTGAACAACGATCAGATTTGGTGCTACGCATCCTAAGCAACTAGGATCATATCAATTGGTAGCGGAGCTTAAGGCGTTCAAAGTTTGGTAAGTATCTTTAATTGTTTTCAAGTTTTCATTGCTAAAATTAGTTTCTTCTTCTACTCCATTCTAAAACCGATTTCCTTGTGTGCTTTGGTTCGTTACTTGAATACAATTGGTTGTGTTTTCAGTCCAGTTTGTCGTGTTGAAATTAGCTAAATTACTTGCGTTTTCTACCAACAAAGAGGTCACGAAATACAAAAGAAAATATGTGCAAATTCTATCAAGTCGAAATTGAATTTTAATATATAGTTACTAAAGTCTGATTTGAGTGAAAAAGGATCCTTCAGAAAGTTGTGTTTGTTGGGCTTCCGAATAAAAAAGAATCAGTTGATTCGGAGTTCAGAGTAAAAAGTTGTGATCAAAACACTAAATTGTGTTCATAGTAAAAAATAAAAAATAAAAGAAGGAGAAAAGAAAAAAATTTATTCTGCAAATACAAAAATATATATAAGTATTTGCGCCACAAAAGTCAGATTTAGCAAGGAACAAGTTGAAGTGCAATTGGGTATTAAAATCAGAATTGAAAAATTGGATTTGTTGAGTCCTTTCGAGTCAATTTGAGCCTTCTTTGATTCCATGAAATTCCCTTCTACTCTACTTGCTATTTGTTTAATTGGTTGTTCTTGCAATTACTCAAATATCAAGTGTCACCATTCTTTTCAGTGCTAGTTGTCTTTGAGAGTCTTCTTGGAAGCCTTTTTCTTGAACTCTTGAGTCTTACTAACACTTGAAAAAAAAAGGAGAAAAAACAAAGGAGAAAAGAAAAAAAAATTATTCTGCAAATACAAAAGTATATAGAAGTATTTGCGCCACAAAAGTCAGATTTAGCAAGGAACAAGTTGAAGTACAATTGGGTATTAAAATCAGAATTGAAAAATTGGATTTGTTGAGTCCTTTCGAGTCAATTTGAGCCTTCTTTGATTCCTTGAAAACTTGAGTTTGGTGGAGATACAATTAAATTTAATATGTATGACTCAATCAAATATTCGAATGAGATACAGAGCGTCAACTTTGTTCTTAGTAGAGGATTATCTATGTACATGTTGGAAGCCTTGGAATACAAGCTCACAGTCGAATCTGATATTCAGTATTTTTTCATAGAGTTAGATGCACTTCGCTCCCTCATATTATCTCACAAGCCTTAGGATTACAAGATAAAATTACTAAACTCCAGCCTTCTATGTTGCAGACACTCGACTTAGAGTTGAAGACATTACCAGAACACCTGAAATACTCTTTCCTAGGCCTAGGGTAGAGTCTTCCAGTGATAATTTCCAGTAAGCTGACTGAGTTGGAGGAGGATAGACTTATGAGGGTTCTGAAGGAATACAAACAAGCAATCAGCTGAATCATTGTCGATATCAAGGGGATCTCGCCCGTCATCGCCACCCACAAGATCCACCTAGAAGAAGGCAGAAAAATCGTACGACAACCTCAGAGGAGGCTAAATCCTCCTATGATGGAAGTCGTAAAGAAGGAGATCCTTAAGTTACTCACTACAAGTGTTATTTATCCCATCTCTGACAGTTCGTGGGTGAGTCCTGTACAGGTTGATCCCAAGAAGACAAGGATCATGGTGGTGGAGAACAATGGTGGAGAGTTGCTCCCGACAAGGGTACAAAATGGATGGAGGGTGCGCATCGATTATAGGAGACTTAACAGCCCCACCTAGAAATATCACTTCCTTCTTCCACTCATCGAGCAGATGCTAGAGAGACTTGCAAGTAAGTCTCACTATTGTTGCCTTGATGGATTTTCTAGATTTCATCAAATGCATGTAGGTCTAGAAGACCAAGAAAAGACGAACTTCATGTTCCCCTTTGGTATGTTTACATACAAGAGGATGCCCTTTGGATTGTGTAATGCACCCGCCACCTTTCAAAGGTGTATGGTAAGTATTTTTTCTAATTATGTGGAAAAAGGATTCGAAGTTTTCATGGATGATTTTACCGTATATGGAAATTCATTTTATCAATGTTTACAAAATCTGAAAAAAATCTTACAAAGGTGCATTGACACTAATTTGGTTTTCAACTATGAGAAGTTCCATTTTATGGTGGATCAAGGATTAGTTTCTGAAAAGGGCAAAGAGGTAGACAAAGCAAAATTGATATTATTGATTCTTTACCTTACCCAACATGTGTGCACGAAGTTCATAGGTGTTTTATCACAAAAAAATCCATGGTAACAGAACCAATGTGCAAGCTGCTCTAGAAAGATGTGAAGTTTGAGTTTGGCAAGGACTGAAGAAAAGCGTTTGACCTGCTGAAATAGAAGCTAGTCGCAGCACCTGTTATGCAAGCACCGGACTAGACAAAACATTTTTAAATCATGTGTGATGCAAGCAATTCAGCCGTGGGAGCTATCCTCTGCCAGAAAATAGAGAAAGATTCGCACGTGATTTATTATACTTCCAGGATGCTTGATGATGCTCAGAAGAAATACACCACTACGGATAAAGAATTGTTTGCCATTATTTTTACCTTAGATAAATTTCGCTCTTATCTTCTCGGTACTAAGGTAATTATTTACTTTGATCATGCAGCTTTAAGGTACCTCTTGACCAAGAAGGAAGCGAAGCTAAGATGCATCAGATGGATCCTTCTTCTTCAAGAGTTTGATATTGAGATCAGAGATGAAAAGGGCAAGGAAAACTTAGTGGCAGACCACTTGAGCAGAATCCTGGTGGACACCAAGACAAACCCAGTAAAGGAAGATTTCTCGGATGAGCACTTATTCCTAGCCCTAGGAAAGAGCCCGTGGTACTCTGACATAGCCAACTACTTTGCCACGGGTAAATTCCTTGGTGAGTTCTCTGCACCCGAGAGAGAAAAGATCAAAAGGGATTCCTGGTATTACCTATGGGATGATCCATACCTTGGGAATGTCGGGAAAGATCAAATCCTCCAAAGATGCGTTCTTAAGGATGAGATTCCATCTATCCTAAAGTCCAGTCACTCATATGCTTGTGGAGGACACTTCGGGCCAAAGAGGACAACTATGAAGGTCTTGGAATCAGGTTTTTTCTGGCCTACTTTATTTAAGGATTCCTAATCTTTTTGTAAGACTTGTCCTAATTTTCAAAAGACTGGTAGTGTTACTTCCAAGAATCAAATGCCACTAACCCTTATTCTTGTCTGTGAGATATTTGATGTTTGAGGGATAGACTTCTTGGGTCCATTCCCAAATTCAGGGGGGAACACTTACATAATCTTGTCAGTAGACTACTTGTCTAAGTGGGTAGAGGCCAAGGCAACTAGAGCAAGTGATGCAAAAACTGTGGTTTCTTTCTTAAAGACCAATATTCTGAACAAATTTGGGGTGCCAAGAGCCAGCTTCAGTGATAGAGGCTCCCACTTCTGCAACAGGGTAGTTGCTGCCTTCTTTGCCAAATACAACATCATACACCGAGCGTCCACCGCCTACCACCCTCAAACCAATGGACTCGCAGAGCTGTCTAACAAGGAAGTTAAGTCCATCCTAAGAAAGACGGTTGGACCCGAGAGGAAAGATTGGAGCCAGAGGCTTGATGACGCCTTGTGGGCCTATAGAACGACGTACAAGATCCCACTCGGAACCACCCCTTACAAGTTGGTCTACGGCAAGTCATGCCACTTACCCATGGAGCTGCAACACAGAGCCTTCTACGCTATCAAGCAGTGCAACATGAACCTTACAGCAGTCGGGTCGTAGAGGAAGCTACAAATCTAGGAGGTGGAAGAATTGTGGAATGAAGCCTACGAGAACTCTGCAATAGTCAAGGCCAAAGCTAAGATATACCACGACAAGAACATCCATCCCAAGGCCTTGACTATCGGATAGAAAGCCCTCCTCTTTAGCTCCAGATTTCGCATCATGTCTGGTAAGCTTAAGTCCCATTGGATTGGTCCTTTCCTTATTACTAACATCTTCCCTCATGGTGCTATAGAGTTAAAACACATTCAGACCATGAAGACATTCAAGGTTAATGGACAACGCCTCAAACCCTTTTATGAGGGATTAAAAGAGCACACTGTGGAGAGCACCATATTCCAGCCTCCATCGAATGCAATCTGAACCTTCTCTTACACTTCCCCTTCTACTCTCCACTTTTCTTTTTGTTTTCTCATTTTTATTTTCCTTCTTTGTATTTTTATTTTTATTCTTCTTATTTTTATCTTCACCTTTTGTTTTTCTTTTCCTTCTTTTCATTTTTCTTTTTAACTTCTTCTTCATATCTATTATTTTATTTTTCTTTTTATTATACTAATTACTCACTTCCTTCAGCCATTCATGTAGAGCTTCGTAACAGTACAGGGAGACTCTTCCCTAGACCTAGGGAAGAGGCAGGTTACCATTACAGTGCGAGCGCAGAGATACTAGCTGACAGTGCATCACCTGCCACATCCCCACTACCCTTACCTATATAAAGAGGCAGTTATGCCCACTTTCCCCACAAACACTTCAGTTTCCCTCAACACTAAAAAGCACTCTCCCTCTCTCCCCCTAAAAGTTATCACTCATCCTCTCTCTCCCTCTTCACCTTCTGATCTTCCCTCACTGTTCATCTTCCACAAACCACCCCCTTCTTCCATAAAATCCTTAACCATCACTATGCCTATAACTAAAAATCAAACTCGTATGACTCCCTACAGCCTTTTTGCCTCCAATCAACCACCTGCTCTTACTCCCTCTCCTTAGATTCCACAAAACCCAACTCCAGAATCACCATCACCGAGCCCTATAATCGCCATATTCTCTGATATCCCATCCTCCTCCTCCTCACCATAACCTACGGTAGAGCTCCACCACTCACCCACTACCACCGTAAGTTCAACTCCTACGATGAGGAACTCAATTCTGTGGGACCCTCCATCAATCCCTCGGGCCATCACAGCCCCGCTGCTACTACTTCACCTTCGATGGAGCCCATACCACCCACCGTTGCAATCAACACTAGCAATATTGTTGGCACTCCAATTCACATCCCCACGGCTGCTCCCATGGCCTAGAGCCCCAACCCTAGACCAAGGAGACACCGCCAATGACCCAATGTTCACCTCTAAACCACGTGACATCGCTATCTCCTCTGATGAATCTTCTGACGACATTCCCCTCAGAAGGATGATTCACAAACCACACCCCAAACCCTCATAGGACCAAAGAATAAAGCGTTGCTTCAAGCGTCGGGGCCTAGGGTTACCTATGGTGGATACTACTATAGACCTCAACACTAATAAGAGAGCAGAGCACACCAGCCAACCAGCTCCATCACCATCCCCTGCGCAGAAGACCTACACGTAGAGGGTCGAGCCAATTGAGCAGCAGCCTACAAATACCATTACGCCAACACCCAAAGTAACTTCTTCCCTAAACCTAAGGAGGGAGTAGGAAGATGTTGGTGTTGCTAGTGACATAGAGGACAAAAGCAGTGACAGTGACAACTCCAGAGGAGGTGACGCGATCCGACCTCCTTTTACAGAGATCTGAGGCGTGATACAAAGAGAGGACCTAGCTCTAGAGTTTAAGACACGAAAACACAACAAATATGAAGAAAATAATGATGGAGACACAGCGGAATTATAAAGATAAATACCCGGATTGGAGAAAATGTTGGAGATGAGAGGTTGGATTGAAAAAACAAACGATTGAACTTAAGTTTCACTTGTAGATCGTTTTGAACACGGGTAGAATATTCAAGAACGCAAATCACTCAATTTTAGATTCAAATGCCCACACAAAGGAAGTAACAACAGATTACACAAGAGAGGATTTTTTATACTATCCCAAGATGTATCACGCGACTACATGGATAAAAGCGTGAAGACATGATATAGCAGATGGAGTCCGATTAGGGATCAGAAAGTCTTGAGGGAAACCTCTATGTGTTGTGCTTACTGTGTCCAAATTTTAGGACGTTTGGACAAGTGGAGCGTCCAAAATATTAAGCCCACATTCTCGTTGACAGTAGTCCTACGCAGACAAGGATTCCAAGACGCATCAGGCAACTTTGTCCGAACCTAGCCAGCTCTGTACAAGTCCTAATCATACGGTCGACCACGTTTTGGAAACATCTGGATGTCAGCGTTCGTTTGGGACATGTTTCAGCCCATTTGGCCCAGTGGTTTGAAAGTTACAGAAGTCGACATTATGGTGCACAGTATATACGCGAGACAACATATGACTTGAGGTTTCGGCCCTAACCTTAGCCCGATGATGGAGAACTCGACATGGACTGCTTGAATGTATTTAAATATATTTATATTTACTTTAATTAGTTAATTAAGTTAATTTCCTTATTTAGAACTCCTACTTCTATTCCTATTAGGGTTTGCTTGTAAACTCTTTATACGGAGCTGTTTAGCTCCATTATTGACTTGGTTGTTATTTTGATAAAAATGAGACTTCTCTCTTCAAATCACTACCCATTGTTCATCAATTGAACCTTGTTCCTTCTCTAGTCCGCAATACTCGAGTCGTCAAACAAGTAAAACCCGAAATTGCATCCTACTTGTTGTCTGCCCTAGGTTGATATCCACAAGGGATATAGGCTTAGTGATTCAACAAGGATCCTCCCTTGTTCGGATTTAGGTTGGCTGGTGCTTAGCGATCAGCAGGCTTATGTTGTCTAAGTGAGTTATCTTCTTCCGCATTGAAATTTGTCTTTGAACAATGATCAGATTGTGTGCTACGCATCCTAAGCAACTAGGATCGTATCTATTGGTAGCGGAGCTTAAGGCGTTCAAAGATTGGTAAGTATGATTAATTGTTTTCATGTTTTCATTGCTGAAATCGGTTTCTTCTTCTACTCCATTCTAAAACTGATTTCCTTGAGTGCTTGGTTCGTTACTTGAATACAATTGGTTGTGTTTTTAGTCCAGTTTGTTGTGTTGAAATTAGCTAAATTATTTGAGTTTTCTACCAACGAAGAGGTCACGAAATACAAAAGAAAATCTGTGCAGATTCAGTTGTCGAAATTGAATTTTAATATATAGTTGTTGAAGTCCGTTTTGGGTGAAAAAGGATTCGTTGGAAAGCTGTGTTTTTACATTAGATTACTATTCTTCCAAGTGTGAATTTCATGAAAATTTTGTGTTTAAGTCGACAGGACTTGGAGGAGCTCTTTTCAGACGCAATCGCTTATATCGGTCGCATGATCTTTTGTGAAATTTTGATGAGCATGATGTGTTTGATGATTGTTTGATGAGCTGCTGTGATTTAATTAATATTACTAGTTTAATTTATAGGAATGATATGTCTTCACATGATGTTCCTTTGATTCTTATTGGTAGTATTGATAAAAAGACACTTAGTGAAAAATCGCTTGAGGTTGCACCTAGGGTTAATCTTTATGCTAATGATTCTGATTTTTGTGAAGTCTATAAAGATTATTTATTTGACACAAAATCTATATTTTGTATGCATAAAGGATATCATAGCAAGCGTGAGCGCTTAATTTGGTTGTGTAGTTCGTTATACGATTTGACTATGTATTGGTCATATGATGCTGGTTTGATACATCAATATAGTGCAACTATTACTAACATATTCTTTAAGGATGTTATGCTTTCACATGTTGTTCCTTGGAGTATTGTTAGTAATCACAGGGAGGAGTCACTTAGCGACTCATGGGTGGAATTGTGGAGGAGGCTGAGCATGAAGATGCTAATTGAGACATCTTGTCGACCACAATTTGGAGTTTCAAGCAATGTGGATCAATGGGCACTTGAGTCCTCAGGGCATGTTTCGGTTTGTAAGTATGAGTTTACATGGACGCAATGCTTTCGGTACATGCTATTGTTTTGGGATTATTGCTTAAACTCATATATGGTTTCATTCATATAACATTATTCGGTTTAATGTTGCTGTCTTTGAGTATATTGTTTAGTATAAGTGGTAGCAAAGAGAACGAAGTAATGCGGATAGCCCATGGACAAGCAAAGCGCTATGCGCGCTTGAGTGTCAAGATGGCAACTTTGGGAAACCATGGAAGGATGAGTGGATCCTTCAAGATAAGAGCTTGGGTTTGGCAGCGCTTACGCTGGAGACGGTCCCTAAACCAAGTTCAAGCAAGAGTAGCCGCTTGGAGCAGTAATATTACTCGACGCATTGACATGTTCAAAGACGTTGCTGCCAAGTTGACTTTACAAGGTTGGTATGGTTCGATTTGTGCTTACTTTGATATTACTAACTTAAGGAATGATGTGAATCCTCCTACCAACCCTAGCGCATCGGCCTTGAAGCTCAAGAGATGGCAACTAAGGAAGCACAAGAGAAGGCGAGTATGCTTTGAGCATATAATTGTGAAGCTTTTGTGGGCAGATTATGCTGAGCAAGATTCGAGGACGAATCTTTCCGAAGAGGGAGGAAATGATACGATCCCAAGATGTATCTGGCTCTTTACAAGTCCAAATCATGAGATCGGCCATGTTTTGGAAATTTCTAGATGTTAGCTTTCGTTTGGGATAAGTTTTAGCCCATTTGGCCCAGTGGTTTGAAAGTTATAGAAGTCGACATTATGGTGTGTAGTGTGTACGTGAGACAACATACGACTTGAGGTTTCGGCCCAAACCTTGGCTCGATGATGGAGAACTCGACATGGACTGCTGGAATGTATTTAAATATATTCATATTTACTTTAATTCGTTAATTAGTTAATTGGTTAATAGATTAATTAATTAAGTTAATTTCCATATTTAGAACTCCTACTTCTATTCCTATTAAGGTTTGCTTGTAAACTCTTTATAAGGAGCCGTTTAGCTCCATTATTGACTTGGTTGTTATTTTGATAAAATTGAGACTTCTCTCTTCAAATCACTGCCCATTGTTCATCAATTGAACCTTGTTCCTTCTCTAGTCCGCAATACTCGAGTCGTCAAACAAGTAAAACCCGAAATTGCATCCTACTTATTGTCTGCCCTAGGTTGATATCCACAAGGTATATAGGCTTAGTGATTCGAGAAGGATCCTCCCTTTTTCGGATTTAGGTTGGCTGGTGCTTAGCGATCAGCAGGCTTAAATTGTTTAAGTGAGTTATCTTCTTCCACATTGAAATCCGTCTTTGAACAACGATCAGATTGTGTGCTACGCATCCTAAGCAACTAGGATCATATCAATTTTTAGTCTTTTTACTTAAATCAAACCATGGCAATCCAAACCAAGGTAACAACTAAGAAGCCCCGGATGAACAAGAAGGAGTAATCTCACTTAACAATCATTCATCAATTCAAAGCTAAGTGTAAATGTACATGAAGCTACCTATTTATACTAGGTTACAAAAATGGGCATGTATGACAAGTTTGCCCTTGAAAAAACCTTAGAAAAACTCTTCTCGGATGATGTAGCATGTCTGGTGGTATACCGCTAGCTTCATTCAAGATAGCCCAAATCAACCAATTCCTGGCGGTATGCCGCTAGGTGTAGCGGTATGCCGCCAGGTGCAATCTTCATGACATAGATCTGGCTATTTGATAAGGTATCCGATCATCCTCAAAGTTGTGCTATCCCTCGGGTTCCAAAGGTAGGCTTGATTGTATCTTCACCTTTTCCTTTGAAAGGATTAGTCCTCGAATCCATAACTTTAAATTCCTATCTATGTATACATTACACTCTTAACCATTAATTACAGTAATTAATCAATTTACTATTAATTACAAGAATGAATCAACCCAAAATAATTAAAGGTAGGTGTGATCGCATCATCACCTTTCCCTTCGAAAAAAGATTCGTCCTCGAATCCATGACTTGGATTTTTCTATCATTTTATACCTATAAAATAAACAAACTATATATGTGTATATATATACGACTTAGCGAAAACAACACTCATCTCACGAGTTTGCGCTCGTGTTTAGCTCTTGAAAAAAGTATACTCCCCAAAACTAAGATGCTTGGCTGTGTTTGGCATGTGAACTCCAGCTGGGCATTGAATGTAAAGCTGTGTTACTTTAACAAAAATGGAAAGTGCAGGCTGGGCTTTGGTGTCTCTCTTTGTGCCTAGCACAAAAATGGCAAGTCTTGGGCAAAGGAGCTTGAGTAGGTGGGGAAAGTTGTAAGAAGTGCAGCTGCTGACTTTTGACTCAAAATTCAAATAGATTAAACTAAAATTTAAACACCAACTAGACAGCTGAATTGGAGAAAAATGGATTGACAAGACACAAACTCAATAACACACCAACAACACCAAGTAGTGTTCTTGCCAGACTCTTGAATAATGACTTAAAAAAATATAAAATGAAGGCTAAAAATTACGAAACCTAACAAAAATACTCCTAAGACGTGGATCTACAACTTTAATTAAGGGAAGATAAGGTGATTCCTACGGGAAAACACTAAAAATAGACACAAACACAAAAACTATTTTTCTCGGATAAAATCTGCACACTTTTCTTTGGAGGTCAAAACGTATGAAACTTTTACCGAATTTACAGTGGACTAAAAAATAACTTTTGTTCCACACAGATTGAAGTTTAAGCACGTACAATTTTAGATTTTTCTGGGCAGAAAAATGGACACAAAATGAAAAAGAAAACAGACACAACAAGATGATTTTCGGACTGAAAATCAGACACAACATGAACAACTTTGACACTTTTGATTTTTGGTAGTTTCGGACAGAAACTTAACACTTCTCTGGAGAGTAAAAAACAGACACAACATGAACAACACAGGGACAACTTTCACACTTTTCGTTGGACAGAAAAATCTCAAGGTGAACTAAAAACGTCAAGCTTTAACAACTCACTTACACAACATGAACATGACTGCCTCGGTCGGTGATTCTGCCTTGCCCGGATTGTGGAAACAAGGTGTTTCAAGTATGACACAGCAAATCATCTCAAGAAAACAAAACAAACCCAAGATGAAGACTCGATTGACACAGTTCACAAGATGAAAAACAAATACCAAACTCAAAATAACTCAAGAACACTAACGAACATGGACTGCCTCGGTCGGCGATTCTGTTCTTTCTCGGATGATGGTCGGAATATATTTTGAAGGGTGATACAAGTAGATCAACTCAAGAAAAACTAAACACTAACAAACTCGCGAGCCCAGAAGCTTCGCTACCACATGACGCGATCCGACCTCCTTTTACAGAGATCTGAGGCGTGATACAAAGGGAGGATCTAGCTCTATAGTTTGAGACACGAAAACACAACAAATATGGAGGAAACAATGATGGAGATGCAGCGGAATTATAAAGATAAATATCTGGATTGGAGAAAGCGTTGGAGATGAGAAGTTGGATTGAACAAACGAATGATTGAACTTAAGTTTCACTTGTAGATCGTCTTGAACACGGGTTATCACTGCCTCTTGGCATATAAAAATACCTCCTCACGCAATCTTGGCATATAAAAAGGCCACTGCCTCTCTCCATTTTTACGCATGAATTCACCCAAGCAAGATTGCTTCTTCTCCCTACTTGAAAGATCGCTCATTTTGAGCGATAGTCGCCACAGTCCCAGCTTTTGTTTTGTAAGTATTCTCGGCGGTTTTACTGCCTTTTCTTTCTTAAATTTTTTGATTGCATTTTTTATGAAATTAATTGCTTGTTTTTATGCCAATAATTCCTATATATGCCATAGATTAATTACATGCTTTTAATTTGCTTAATCATTAGATAAATTTTGCGAATTAATTATTTTTCGGTAATTATCATTTTAGTACGGTTTAAACCGAGATTCGAGGTTCGTATGGTCGGGAAGCCGTCAAGGAGACGAGCATCTCGGTACGAAGGTTTTTTGTTTCGGCCACGGTTGGCCAGACCTTGGTCGCCGGCAGTAGCGCTGGCGATCCAAGGAAGATGATGAATAGTGCCATGCCATGTTGGGCTCACATGGGAGAGAAGAAGGAAAGGTGATAGGCTTGGCCCATCACCATTCTTTTTATTTCCTTTCCTGACCCATTTCCTTTATTTTTCAAATTGGGCCCAACCCATTTTCATTCTTTCCGAGACCTCGAATCACATTTTTCGTAAAATACTTGTATGTTTCGTATGACTATTTTTTCGTAATATTGCTTTAAAATTCTATACCTATCAACTGTTTAAATTCTTCGCACTTTAATTTGTCGCAATTTACTTTCCGCAATTTAAATTCAGTCATCTAATTTACCGCCTATATGGTCGGTCGCATTTTGTTAATTTCCGTAAATCATCAACTGTTTAATTTTCTGCAAATCATCAACTGTTTAAATTTCTGCAAATCATCAACTGTTTAAATTTCCCCAAATCATCAACTGTTTAAATTCCTGCAAATCATCAATTGCTTTAATCTTCTGCAAATCATCAATTGTTTAATTTTCTGCACGTATCAAATCTTTAATTTTTTGTCAAATCATCATTTAAATTTTCGCATGCATCAAATCATCATTTAAATTTCTCACACTTATCAACTGTCATCAGATAAATTTCTCGCACTCAACTATCATCATTTAAATTTTCCTGCACTTATCAATTCATCATTTAAAATTTTCGTATGCGTCAAATCACCATTTTATCTTTGTACTCGTAAAAATCATTGTTTAAATTCTCGCATTCATAAACTGCTTATTTATTTTTCGAGCTATCACTAACACTCTTATTTTGTAGGTTTAAAATTCAAGCTTGGCTCGAAAGTACGCCTTTCTTTCCCTTTTATTTATTCAAAGCTTTCCGTAAATATTAATCGTATGCATGATATATATAATTGCTAGAATTAAAATCAACCCACATGAACAACTTGTTTAAAATGCCATGTTCGTTTGATTTTAAATTCCGCTTATATTGACTGTATGTATTTGGTGGCTTCGATCCCACATCAGTTTATCATTTCAAAACCTCTCATTTAATCTGTACTCTGTTAAGCTATCCATGATAGAATCACATAGTAATTATTTTAATCATGCATGGTCTGATGATGAAATAGAGGGCGCTCATTCGGTCTTACGAAAAATTCAGTCCCATCACGCTACGGTAAGGAATAATCCATCGGTCTTGAAAACGGTAACCCCGTCCGAAAAGATTTTTAAAATGGTAACCCCGTCCAACGATTAATTATTCCTGAACAGTCCCGATCATGGAAAAGACTAAAGTGACGGTTCCTCTAAGGACCCCTTTTTTAAATGCATTTTTATCAAACATCTTTTAAACACCTCTGATCAACCAGTAACCTTTTTGGATGTGACTCGGGTGCCTAACACCTTCCTAAGTCCATAATACGACCCCAAACCTTTGTCTTGGGTTTAGACCCTTTTTTTGTGCCTTTAGTTTTTTAGTTTTTTGTTTATTTATTTATTTTATTTTATGCCATGACGATTAAGGTTCCCTAAGCCTAGAGACAAAATTAGGGTGGCGACTTCATTGCATGTTGTGAGACGTCCTTTTACGCCGAGCATCGTAAGGTATCAGATTCGTCGTATACTCGCGATTTTTTTTATTTTTGGGGTGCGACAGTTTGGCGACTTCACTAGGGAACTAGGGTCGGAGCCGGTTTTATTTTTTAAGAGGTGTTTATTTGTTTATTTACCCGCTTCAATAAATTGATAGTTTGTTTATTTATTTGCTTTGATATCAATTGTCATATGCATTTCATAGTGCCGTACACCCCGGGGACAATTACCAAATTAGGAGGGTAGTAGTGACGCCCTAGGACACATGTCCTGGGTAGTGTTCACCAATCCCAACTCAGATGAACCCCTAAAGATAGTCGAAAGGGTACACAATTTCGCAAGGAATCAGGACACTAGACGACACTTTAGGGACCTTTTCATGGTATCATCCGGGAACCGTTCAAGCTAGTTAGAAACGTCAGAATCAGAGCCCCACCACATGCATCATGTTCATATCTGCTTTGTTGTGGCTCTATTTATCTTGTTGCCATGATTTACATTTGTCATAATTTTTCTTTTATACGAACTGTAAATTTCTTACATGTACAGGTTATTTTGCGCTTAAAATTTTATTTCTGTCCCACAGGACCCATTTTCTCTCATTTGGTATGTCGGCACCTACACTACTTTCACTTGATATTTTCAGGGGACGATGTTTCGACGATCAGGCCACGCGAGGAGACGTGTTGGAACCTGGGTTCACCCCTGACATCACCACTAAGGTCAAAGTAGAAGTCATAGACTTCGACTTAACTAGGATTCGAAAGTTGAGAAATGAGTTAACTCAAGATGAAGAGACACAGTTTGAATGTAGTTACGGAACGCTATTGACCCTGGTTGACGTGAAGACTGATTGGGGTTACATCCGGGCAGCCCTAAAATTCTGGGATCCCTATTATCGGTGCTTCTCTTTTGACAAAGGGATAGACTTGACTCCGACACTAGAGGAATATTCAGCTCTGATGTGCCTTGCATCTCCGATATCGGCCATATACCAGAACGTTCGACTCGACTCCTCAAGTGTCAAAATAAGGCTTGATAAGTTGTTAGGAATCACTACTCGTGTCAGAGAAGGTGACTACTTCTGGTGTTGGTTAGATATTGAAGCACAATTTCAGTTGTCCAACGGGGAAAAGCACTTAAGGATTCTGGCTTTCGCCATCGTAGGATTCGTCCTTTTTCCTAAAATGAAGAACGCCATCGATTTTGCAGCAGCCAATGTCTTTTACGAGATGGAGGCAAACGCCATCAATCCTACGACAGCCATCTTGGCTGAGACCTTTCGCTCTTTGGACTCTTGTTGAAGGAACGGAAAAGGAAGACTTACCTGTTGCACCCAGTTATTAACAGTATGGTTAGTCAGCCACTTCAAATAGACTCCAGATCAGTCCATATTCTTTGCAAGCTACATAAAATCGTGCCCTTTAATTAGAGTTATCAACGCAACGACCATAAATAAATGGGAGATGGAGAATAAAGATGTCTGGGTCGACAAATTCATAAACCTCTCGGGAGAAGACTTCAGTTGGCACGCCAAATGGTTGCAGGCCGCCGATCCTATTGTCTGCTGCGGACCCTTACCTTGGGTTCCTTTGATCAGAGCATAGGGATGCGTTCACTATTGCCCTGCCCTCGTCCTCAGATAGTTTTGCATCACAAAAGTAATCCCCGCGACCTTTGGCATGACAAGATCAAACCTACCACACACCGGAGAAAATCAGAACATTCAGCAGTACGCCCAAGACTGGACCCACCCCTTTTGTCTCAAGGGACGCGTCGCCTCTGCAGCAGCGATACCGGAATATCCATAGTGGAGGTTAAGACGAGTTAATGGCAATGTCTTACCCCGCCTGGAAAATCAGAAACCAATGGAAGAAGAAGGGGAATCTCAGGTGAGCGAAGGAATGGATGTCATGGCTTACGCTCAAGTGGTAGAACAGATGCGAGCAGTGCAAGAAGAACGAGATCATATGGCAGAGGAAAGGGATGACGTCGTAGCCCATCAATGTGGCCTAGAAGTCCAGATGAATGAGTTAGAAAGGCGTAGTAAGGACATTATCCGCATACAAGCGACAAAATAGAAAGTTGCCCTCAGGGACTTTAAGGAATGTTTGAACAACGAAATCCGCAAGAAAGAAGCATCAAGTGCCATAATTGAAGATAAAAATTTGGTGATAAGGATCTTGACTCCTCGCGCAGACTTTGGGGATAGGAAGAGCCAGGCACTACAAAGCCGGATTACAGCTTTAGAGGCCGAGATAGACATGCAAAAGGGAGAAATGGCCTTGATGGAATACCTTTGGCAGGAGCAAGAGGATCCCGACCTCCAGGGTTGACACCTTCATAAGAAGACTCGAATGTCGGCAACCTGTTTCTTTTTTCGTATAACTAGGATCCCTGATTTCATCTACTTAGCCATTTTTGATGAATTTAGGTAGTTGGCAAGTTTACCATATTTTGTAAACACCTTTTAATAAAGTCGTACTCTTTCGGATATTTATTAAATCGCCTCAACTTTCCATATCAATTTTCCATCCAATACAACTCAAAAGACCATCGCAAAAAGAAAAGAGAAAGTCCCTCCGAGATAAACACAATCGTTTCACCAAATTTCGAAAAAAAAAAATCTACCGAATTCTCAAAACGTCCGAATATTGCTCACTCATGGTCATGTCCTCCTTGCTCATCACAAACTCCAAATTCATGGTATAGATCATCATCCCGCTCCTCGGATGGGTTCACCAGGCATCAAGCCCTGCATCGTTTGAAAGAATAGTGTAAAAAGAGAACTTCCTAGCTTGGCGGCATTGGTTGCCCCTACTGATTTGGGTTTCGCTGATAGCATCTCAGATTGCTTCACGTGGTTGGAATAAATAGATGCTTCCTTCGTATCTTGTCAATAACCGGGATATCTCACCTCTCCGACCGCCTTGAAAATATTAAGTGAAAGTGTAGCCGGAAAAGCGAATGAGCAACGTGGAGGCCTCGGGATTGCACATCACCTGTACTTACTCCTTTTTCTGTATTTCTTTTTTTAGGTTCACGATAGCTCCTCAAAAGCAAGCTACTTCACATAGCCTCCCCGTAACTAGACTTCGAAAATGAAAAATGACTGAACAGGCTAAGGCCGATGAAGTACTAACAGCCAGAATCGCAAAGTTAGAGGAACAAGTTAGGATTACTACAGAAAGGGCCGCTAGGGCCGAAAAGGAGAGAGATGAAGCTACCACCGAATTCCCACCGGGTTTTTATCCCACGTAAACAGCATGACCTCCCTCTTCGCTCACCGTCGCAGGACCGTCAGTACCTCAGCCACTTTCTGGTCCCGAGGGCCAATGGAAATGGATTAGTCCCTTCACTATACCTGCCGTTGCAAATCCTATGGTTAATACGGGTGAAGAAATTGCCACGTTACTTTAGCGCCTTTCAACCAACCATGCCATAGACTCCGGCAAGAGTCAAGCCTACCTAAAGGCCTCGTATCCCCCTCCCCTTCCTCCAAGCACAGTTCCCGGACCTGTGGGAATTCGGCCTCCTGCTTCCAACCTGGTGCAACCTCAGTTCTCATCGGAACCTCTACTACCCTTCGGGGTTAGCTGAGAAACTGAAAAGTGACAGACTAAATCTGCTCGAAGAAAGACTCAGAACAATCGAAGGGGCTGATCCATTTGACCCTACTGGTCCCACCGATATGTGCATGGTCCCCGGGATCGTTATACCACCGATGTACAAGATCCCCAACTTTGAAAAGTATACTGGGGTCGAGTGCCCAAAGACCCACCTTAGAGCATATTGCAATAAGATGGCAGAGATGATCCACAACAAACCATTGTTGATTCATCTTTTTCGGGAAAGCTTAGCCAAACATGCCCTAACTTGGTATATGGGTCTAGACAGAGTCAGGATCAGGACGTGGAGAGACTTGTCCGATGCCTTCTTCAAACAATATAAATTCAACATGGAGGTAGCTCCCGACCGCGCCGACATATAAGATTTGGAAAAGAAAATCGGCGAGTCCGTGAAAACCTATGCTTAGAGATGGAGAGAGTTGGCTTCCAGAATCTCTCCTCCATTAACTGACAAGGAACTCTTGTCGATTTTCTTGCACACCTTCAAAGCTCCCTACTACACCTACCTGATCTCGAATCCTTCAAACAGTTTCTCCGACATGGTCCTAATTGCCGAAAGAGTCGAGCAAAGGATTAAGTCCGGACGAATCATAACTTCTGCACCAGAGTCCGCACCAAAGAAAATGCCCGTCGTAAAAAGAGATGTTGGATTTGTCGCTCCCCAAGCTAATCACGGGCAATCATTTCCACCACCTCCGCCTTATCTATCGCCACCGCCCTATCATCCACCATCACTATATCAACCCACCTTCTTTCCTTTTACCTCACCACTCATTACTAATATCGCGCCTCGAAATCCTACACCATCTCTACATTTCCCACCACCTCCAGCACAAACAATACAACCCATGCAACCTAGGCCATATAACCCACCAAAGGACCCAAATAACCAAAACATGTCAAACAATCGGTGGAACCGAGAGCCATTGCCTCCTCTTCCTCTTCCCGCGAGAGAAATCTACAAACATCTCTTGGCAGTCGGATAGATCGTACTAGTTCCAGCTCAGCCTCAATTGCCTCCTTACCCAAAATGGTATGATCTCAACATAAGATGCGAATACCATGCCGGAGCCCGGGTCACACTCTGGAAACTGCTTCGCCTTCAAAGCAAAAGTGCATCACTTGATCAAAAGTGGATGGGTCTCTTTCAAAGGGTTAGCTAAAGGACCCAACACATCCACCAACCCTCTGCCTAATCATTCTCAAGGAAATGGAGGGGTGAACGTCATCTCAGTAGAAGAAATCAACGATCCTCTCCCTTCAGTGAAGGAAGCGCCCAACGAAGAACTGTTCTTCGCATTAGCTAAAGGTGCCATACCCAGAGAATAATCAGGCCCAATGCCTATTTTGCCAAGGGGAAGGCAAGCACGAAATCCTGGATTGTAGACTTTTTCGGCAGAAAGTCGAGCAACTTACAGCATTCGGGATCATTCAGACCGAAGGGAAAACTCGAGGAGCAATCAACGCCATTGGGGACGATTCTCCAGCACCCTATTCCTTCAATATGTGGCCCAAACCGGGAATACAACCATAACCCTACGCAAAGTGGTGTTCACATTCGTTGTGAATACTCCTAGCCAAGACTTACACGTGGTCCCATTTAACTACGGATACACGGTGGTCACCACTCCTCTTATCGCCGCACCAACAGGGCTCGCTATCGGCGAAACGTCTCATATCGGGGGCATGAGCTGCATGGGAAGATGCTACATATCGGAGGAAGTAGAGAAACAACGACAAGCAAAAAGAAATTCCTTTGGTCCATGAAGAGACGGTAGAAGAGACGCAAGGGTTGAGCAAACCTGTAACCGAGGACGAGACAGCTGAGTTCCTCAAAATCATGAAAAAGAGCGAGTTCAGCATCATCGAACAACTAAAGAAAACCCTGGCTCGCATTTCCATCATAGAACTAATCCTTACTTTAGAGCCTCATCGCCAAGCTCTCTTAAAAGTCTTGAAGCAAGCCTTCGTAACTAAGGATATCACCACGGAAGGGGTGGAAAACCTTGTCGGAAGAATTCAAGCCCTAAGCAACATTTCCTTCTCCGAAGGAGAAATCGACCTCGTAGGAAGAGGTCACAACAAGGCCCTATACATCATAGTAGAATGCAAGGGGCATGTCATAGCAAAGGCCCTGATTGATAACAGGTCCGCACTAAATGTCATGCCCAGGCATGTCCTCGAACAACTACCGGTTGATTTTTCTCACATGAAACCTAGCGGAATGATGGCTAGGGATTTCGATGGCACCACTCGAGAAATCATCAGGAATTTTGAATTGGATATGGTCATCGGGCCCCATAGTTTCGCCTTGACATTTCAGATCATGGAAATCCAACCCGCTTACAGCATGCTTCAAGGATGGTTGTGGATCCATTCGGCAGGAGCCATCCCCTCTTCCCTACATTAGTGCCTCAAGTACGTCAAAGACAATGCCCTCGTCACAATAAAGGCAGAGGAAGCCTTAATCCTAGCCAAAAATTCATCAGTACCTTACATCGAGACTGCTGAAACCTTGGAGAGCTCTTTTTAGGCCTTCGAAATCGTCAATGCGGATTGGATCGAGGAAAGATCCCCCATTTTCGAAGCCTCGAATTCTAAAATGGCCGAAACAAACACTAAGTTAATACTAGAGGGAAATTTCCAACTGGGAAAATGGCTCGGGGCCGAGTAACAAGGGTCAAAAGGCTGGGCATCTCCAAAGAGCTTCGGAGACTGCTTTGGTTTAGGGTACCAACCCAGCGAGGACGATTTTGCCAAAATTACCCAAGAAAAGAAAGAAAAGCAGTTGGCTAAGCTATTTGGACGTTTTGCGCCAAGTGGTAGAATGCAGATCCCCCATATCAGAACCACGTTCCCCTTCGCAGCCGAAACCATCAATGAAAGTCCGATCAGGGTATCGGACCTCCGTATTTGCACTCTGGGAGAAGAAGAATCATCGCCCAGTTCAGTCATTTTCGTAAGGAAGTCAGGGGAGTCTGTGTGCAACTGGACCACCACCATGCTTCCAGATGTCTCTCCGTAATTACTCCTTTTTGAAAAAAAAACATATAATATAATGTGTGCATGTTTTCTTATGAAAACATTTTTGTAGGGACTCATGTTCCCCTTTGTTAAAAATCAATATATATGCAAATTTTATTTTATGCATCTATTCTTTTTCGCATTTTATTTTCAGGATGAATATTAGTTCGGATTGTCTTGATAAAACCTATGTCCTTACTGGCGAAGAAATTGTCATCACAACCGAAGACAAGGTCGAAATCCCCTGCGAATTGGCTCATTTACTGGAAAGTTCGGAAAAGGAAATAACCCCTCATCGGGGGGAATTGGAAGAAGTAAATTTGGGGGCAAGCAATGAGAATCAGAGGTTGGTTAAGATCGGAACTAACCTGGACACGACTCAGAGAGAAAGGTAGAAATCCCTTCTCTCAGAATCCTGGCAGAATCAGAAGTAGAAGAATCGGATTGGGCAAGGGTGAGGTACGAGCAGTTAAACCTCATTCCTGAGAAACGATTGGCCGTTATCTGCCATGCGCAATTGTATCAGCAAAGGATGGACAACGCTTATAACAAGAAAGTGCGACCTCGCAAGTTCAAGACCGAGGATTTAGTGTTGAAAAATATTCTCCCTCATCAGGAGGCTAGTCAAGGAAAGTGGGCCCCAAAGTACGAGGGCCCGTATTTAGTGAAAAGTGCATTCTCGGGGGGCTCCCTAATGCTAACCAATATGGATGGAGATGACCTACCAAGACCGGTAAATGCCGATGCCGTCAAGATATACTTTGCCTAAGGCTTCGCAGACCGTGCGTCTTGTCGAAACAAAGACATAGGGTTTTATCATGGCAATACCGCTCAAATGTTTATCTTGAACTTAATAAAATGAGCTTTTTCAAGAGATGCTTGTTATCTTAAAACGTTTTCTTTTTTCTTAAACTTATGAGATGACAAAAGGAGGCATGGCATTGGTGGCTCCCAAGGAGTAGTTCGAGATGCAAGACACGACGCTTAGACTAACGCCACTAATCAATCTTAAGTTTTGCAGGAACATAATGTCTCACACCTCATCACATCATCGCGATAGGACCAGGGAATCCCCCTCGTAGCAGCTCCTGAATTGCCGCAGTAGGCCGCCTTAAAGGGCAAATCAGGAAAGATTTTAAAACCAGTCCTATCTAAATTAAAAATTCTTTTTCCTCGCAGTACTACCAGCACATCCTGCAACTAGTCTCAAAGGACCGAATGCATAAAGGGAGATCACCCCGCAAAGCTATCATCCGATCGTGCGGAGGATTTTCTGAACCTGTAACAGTATGCAAGAACTTAAGGACCATCCATCGAGAATCCGTGGGGCACCGTCAGAATTTCGCAGCAATACTATTATCCAGTTTGAGCGAGGACTGAATGCTGGACCAAAGTCACAAAGCCCATCCTATGCCGGCCGAGCTGTCTGGATGCTAGTGGCAGGAGTTCCCATCTCCATTCGCCTATTCGGAGGAGTTCATCATCAAGACGTCATGGTCGCCAAACGCCCTTTGCAGGCCGAACTCCTAGAGAAGAAGCACGACGAAAAATTGTCCTCCCAGGACCACAATCAACATACTTAATGTGGTCTCATTCGAGAAGTTTCTCAACTCACTTGCTTTATCCACAATCTCTTGCTGCAAAAAGTGTCAGAACTCCTCTCTACAGAGGGGCAACCGGACTACAAGTATCACCCACACCAAGACGGGAATTGTGGCAAAGCATCTAAAGCAAAGCTATCATCAACCAACATCCAATGTAAATTACACCGCAGTGACCCACGGATTACTCCAAAAGGGAGAGCTTAAAACTTATCAATCGCATTACTCTTTCTAAAAATTGCCGGTCATTTACTCCTCATTCTTCTCGCCTTATCTTTTTCAGGAACTAGGTCACCCCCATTGTTGTCTGCATGAGACTAGCAGAAGACGCCCTCGCAGCCACGCTGCACATTTCGGGGACAAAAGACTTTCCCTTACCCCAGAGCAATCACGGAGCAAATCAGCGAAAGTCTAGCAAAGGCCAGTAAGAAAATGAACAAAAAATGCGGATCTCATCCTCACTTCGACCTGGATTGGCGGTTCCCGCAAAGCATCTGAAAAAGAAACTAATCAATCAGCATCTAAGCAAAGGGTTCCTGTTGCTACTCGAATTTTGACTTACGTCGTAACTTTTTTCATTTTATTGCTTGTCACGATAATAGCCCGTTTACGTCAAATTTCAATCAATTTTTCGATCATGGACTATTTTTTTTAATATTTCACGCCTTTTGAATTTTTCATATTTTTCTCGTATTTTCGACTAAATCGTATTATTCGGTTTTCGTCACCGCATTTACGTATTTTTATGTCTACCGCATTTAATAGCTTGCCTAGGTCAAATTTCTGTCAATTCTTGGTCCTAGGCTAGTTTTTTTAATATTTCGTGTCATTTCGTGCCTTTTTAGGTTTTCGTATTTTCGACTGTCTTCACGCGAACTTTTCTCGGTCCCGAGTAAGGTTCCCGCGACCGAGGGTCGAACGTGTAATTTTTTTAATTGATAATTATGTACTATTTTTCTCGTTCACGCCATCGTGTTTGGTTTCGTTCAATTTTTGTCGTAAGGACATTTATTTTACGTCCGAACTTTTAACATTTTCGAAAGAGAAAATAAATACATTAAATCAAGTTTTGCATTTCTTCACTGTATACTAGTTTTCTCGTCTTATTTTTCTACACATCATGGTTTCCTCGATTCGGTTTTATTTTCATTTTCGAGCGATTTCGTTCGTACCAAAAATATCTCGTTCGTGCCCAAAAATAGGATAAATACCACATAAATGCATTCTTACCCTCCAACTCGGCTCCAGCTCACTTAGATGACTACCCCATCCCATCCGACCAGCCTTGGCCACAAGAAATTCTCCCTAGCTCACTATTCCGACCTAGAGTTGATCATCACCCTTGGATATTTTCTTCCCGTCGGTTTGCAGCCACATGTGCAAACCGACTTCAATTTTTTTCCTTCTCTATAAATAGCAAGCTTCATCCAACAAATCAAGGGGACCAAAATCTCCTATTAATCTCGATTTCTTGCTCATCCTTCTTGGTCTAAAACTCTCCTGGAGAGGTAAGCTTTCTCACTCTAGCTTTCTTTTAATTTTCGTTTATAGCTTTAATGCATGAATAAATTGCTCAAACTTGGTTTAAATGCTTAGTTTTCATGCTAATTGTATTTCCCTTGCTTCAATTTAATTGTATGATGACTTGAGTAATTAATAGCCATATATGCATGTTAATTAGCTTGATTTCCACTTGTTAAAAACACCATTGTTTTCGTTGCTTTGCTTGCTGTTTTGGTTGGTTCGAGCTACTGTCATACTGCTGTAGTTATTGGGGCTGAGTTGGTTGAGTTTTATTTTGTTAATTATGCCTTGGTCGCCGGCCATGGTGGTTGGCGACGTGAAGAAAGAAAGGAGGAAGAAAGGTGATAGCGGGAAAGGAAAAATACAAAGGTGATGGGCTTGATTACAAGCCCATCTTGGTTTTAAATAAAAGCTGGACTTGATTTAATCTCAAGCCCAACTACTGTTTTAACAAAGGTAGTGGGCCCGACCCATTTGAAATTCATATACGTATGGTTAATTTTTCGTAAAACTTTCGTGTTTAATTTCTCATAATTTTTGCATGCTTATAAATTGTTTATTTATTTAAGTATTTAAATATCGTATGAATTATTTACATGCTCATATGCAATATGTTTACATGCTCGTATGCAATATGTTTATTTAAGTACTTTATGCCATGTTGAATTTTTCATATGACTTCTCGTATGACGATTTGCTTAAATATTTTTACGTGTTAATTTTTGTATGAAATATTTGTATGTTGGAGTGAAATAAATTTTTTATTCGCTTACCATGTTTATTTAATTAATTGCTTGCATGTTATAAATAAATGGGTTATTAATTATGCCATGAAATAAATTGTTTATTTATTTGCCATGAAATAAATTGTTTATTTATTTTCCATCAAATAAATTATTCACTTGTTTGCCATGAAATCAATTGTTTACTTGTTTACCATGTTTATTTAATTATTTGCACGCTAAATTAATTAAATGTTTGCATGCGCTCTTTATTATTTATTATTTTCAAACCATCGCTAACACTTTCAATTTGCAAGGTTGATCAAGTTCACGCAACGCAAGTACGCTTTCTAGCCTCTTTTATTTATTTAATACTTTTTCGCAAATATTATTTATATGCATGTTATTTAGATAAAATTCTAAAAAACTCATATCATATTCGTATGCATGATAAAATCAACGCACATGCTTACTTATTTAAATCACTTTCTTTGTTTATACCATGAAATTAATTGTACATTTGCATTGATACATGGGCATGGTGGCTTCGTTCCCACACGATTATTTGCATTCATTAAAACGGTACGATGTTAGTTTTATCCATGCTAGGATCACTTAGTAATTAATTAATTAATCATGCATGGCCCGATGATGACAAGAGGGCTCTCGCTTTAGTAAAAGACCCAACGATTAATCAATCCCGATCGGAAATAGCAAAAATACTAAGGCGATGAATACCTCTAAGGGCTCATGGACAATCGCAGGGCGGCCCAATTTTCGTAACAGGATTTCGATCGACATGCTTCGATCATTTACCTCGTAAATGATTGGAAAGTGTCCCGTTTCCGTGCGCGGGATCGGACAACGCCTTACGATTACTTATTCATTTATATGTTAAAATTGTTTTTCAAACACCTCTTTACCGGTAACCTTTTTAAGGATGTGACTTGGGTGCCTAACACCTTCCCAAGTCCATAATACGACCTCGAACCTTCGTTCTTTGGTTTAGACCAATTGTGCCATAGTTTTTTTATTTTATGCCACGCCATTAGGTTCCCTAAACCTTAGAAAAATAGGGTGGCGACCTCATTGCATTATGCGAAGCATCCATTTATGCTTAGCATCCGTCCCAAACCTTAAACCCGTTTTCTATGAAAAAGGGGGTGCGATAGTTTGGCGACTCCACTAGGGACTAGTAGGGTCGAAGCCTGTTTTTTTTTTAAGGTGTTTGTTTTTTTATTTACTTGCTTTAATAAACTATTTTCGTGACTATTTGTTATTGCTTTGATCAACTGTCATACACATCACATGCATAGGCCCTCCACCCAGAGGTCGCCATACCAAATATGTTAGAATGAGTAGTAGTGACGCCCCGGGACTCATGTCCTAGGTAGTGTTCACGAACTCCACTCGGACAAACCCTTAAAGCTAGCCGAAAGGTGTCCTAGTTCCGCAAGAAATTGGTTGACGCTTGCCGACACTTTAGGGACCATTCTATGGTATTGTCCGGGAGCTTTCGGCCATTAGAGTCTAGTCGACAACAAAAGCCCTCGTCACGTGCATCATACTTGTTTTATCATGGCTTGGTTTACCATGTTTTCTACGTTTTTTCTCCCTTCCGCACCATTTTTAGTAATGCATGTAAAGAACCTAGTAGCACATTTTGCTCAAGTTGCTAATACTAGAACTCTATTTTATTTTTCCCAGGGATCCATCATGCTTGTTCAAATGACAGCGCCCACGTTACTTTCACTTGATACTTTCGGGGGTAGAAGTTTTGATAATCAAGCCGCACAAAGAGACATGCCAAAACCTAGCTTCATCCCCGACATCACAACCAAGATAGAGGTGGAGGTTAAAATTTTAGACCTAACCAGGATTAGGAAATTAAGGAATGAATTAACTCAAGATGAGCAAACAGATCCCGACTTCCAAGGTTGACATCTTCAAAATCATGCATCAAGCTACTTAGATTTTATCTTTTCACCCTATGTAACGATGTTCCTAGACTTTGTCTACTAACCATTTTTAGATCGAGATAGTCGATCAAGCTTGTAAACGGTTGTAACCCCTTTTGAAAAAAAGAGAGAAAAAATAAAAGAGGAGTTTAATTGACGAAATTCATACTCATTCGGTTACCTATGGAATAAGTGCCTTTACCTTTTAGAGAGATTTTGTTGTTCACTCAAAGGCATCAAACAACGAATACCTACAAATATATATAACCTCCCCCAAAATAACCACATATAAAGCCCACGAAAACACCAAAGGCTAGCCCTTGAAATAAAAGCACACCCAAAAAGAATTAAAAAAAAAAACCAAAAAAAAATTCAGAACGCAAGGATAACTTCTCTTCTCTGTTCAGCAGCACACTCTTTTACCTTAGCCAATATAAATGTGATCGGCTCCAAATTTCCACTTGGCTAAAACACAAAAGATGTTCATAACACATGGAAGTTCACCCTTACCAAATTTCATAATTTTCGGGGTAGCGCATCTCTCACAAAAAATTCACAACGCAAAGACAACTGCTCCTTCTCAGTCTCAACTGCCCGATCTTTTGTATTGGCCAAAATAGAGATGATTGGCTAGGATTTTGCACTCGGACAAAACATGAAAGATATTGGTAACAGGTTGGAATTTTCCCATGAAAAATTTCAAGAAGTTCTGGGCGGTGCATCTCTAAAAACAAATTTTAAACGCAAGGATAGCTGCTCCTCCTCGGTCTCAGCTGTGCGCTATTTTACCTTGGCCACAACGGATATGATTTTCTCGGAGTTTACACCCGGACAAAACATGAAATATATTTATGACAGGTTGAAGTATACCCACACCAAATTTCATAATTTTCTGGGTAGCCAATCTCTCAAAACAAAAATCCGAAACACAAGGACAGCTGCTCCTTCTCGGTCTCAGCTGCGCGATCTTTTGTTCTGGCCAATATCAACACAATTGGCTAGGAGTTTTGATATGAGCTTAAAGGCTCTAGCTCGTTTCTCTTGTCTTGCCTTCCATCTAGGCCAAGACTGTTGTCTAGGGCAAACCTTCTGTCTAGGCCAAGACTCCCGTCTAGGCCAAGACTTCCTTCTGTTTGGCTGAAGCCCATCCTCCAAGCCCATCTTCATTACTGCCAAGGCCAAGCCCCTTTGTCTAAGGGTGTAAGGGTATTTACCCATTGTTAGGTTTTAGTATTTAAAGTGCAAACATTTCATTTCAGCACTTGCCTTTGATTTTGATGATATTCTCTTTGGCCAAATCAGTAGAGTAACCTAGGTAATTTAGGGTTCTTCAAACCATCTTTAGGGTTCTTTGGAGCTGGGGTTGTTAGGGCCGAATCCATTGTTTATCTTCTATCTCTTCTTGTAATTAAGCTCTTGAGCTTTGTTCTTAAATCAGAAAAGAGAGACCCTTAACTAGTTTGTAGAAAGGTTGCTTGTTCTTATGATCAAGAGGGTTTTCTAATTAGTTAAGTTCTTATTATGTTCATCTGTTCCATCTCTACCAAACAACCATCAAGCCGCTGCATATAACTTCTTAAAAACCAACTTCAGCCATTAAACTCACCAAGGTGTCCCCTCTCCATCTCCATCCGAGGCACCTATATCCATTGTCAAGACCAACCTCTCACAAGAGGACTAGATCCGGCTCAAGAACAGCAATTCGGCCTCCTTCTATCTAAAACAGAAGTTGAGCTCTTATCAAGTTTCCACTCGGCCAAAACATGAAAGATATTGGCCACAGCTTTAAATTTACCCATGCAAAATATCAGAAAGTTCTGAGCAGCCAATCTCTCGCAAAAAGTCAGAACGCAAGGACAGTTGCTCCTTCTCGATCTCAACTGTGCGCTATTTTACCTTGGCCAAAACGGATATGATTTACTCGGAGTTTCCACTCAGCCAAAACACGAAAGATGTTGGTAACAGACTGAATATTACCCATGAAAATTTTCAGAAAGTTCTGGGCGACACATCTCTCGAAAATAATTTAGGCGCGAAGATGGTTGCTTTCATCTGTCTCAGCTACACGCTATTTTGTTTTGACCAATATCGACACGATTGTTTAGGAGTTTCCACTTGGTCAAAGCACGAAATATGTAGGCAACAAGTTGACATATGTCCAAGAAAAATTTCAGAATTTTCTGGGCTATATATCACTCACACAAAAATTCAGAATACAAGGATAAGTTGTTTCTTCTCGGTCTCAGTTGCGCGCTCTTTTTCCTTGGCCAATATTATTGCGATTGGCTCCAAATTTCCACTAGGTCAAAACACGAAAGACGTAGGAAACAAGTTCAAGTATGGCCATTCAGATTTTTCTGGGCGACATATCACTCAAAAAAAAATTTAGAATGCAAGGATAAGCTGTTTCTTCTCGGTCTCAGCTGCGCGCTCTTTTTCCTTGGCCAATATGACTGCGATTGGTTCCAAATGTCCACGAGGTCAAAACATGAAAGACGTAGGCAACAAGTTGAAGTATTCCCATGCCAAAATTCAAATTTTTCTGGGAGACACATCTCTCAAATAAAAATTCAGAATGCAAGGATAAGCTGTTTCGTCTCGGTCTCAGCTACGCGCTCTTTTGTCTTAGCCAATATGATTGTGATTGGCTCCCAATCACCACTTAGAGAAAACATGAGAGACATTGATAACAGGCTAAAGATTACCCGTACCAAAAATGGGATTTTTCTAGGCAACACATCTCTCACAAACGGTGAAAGCACGAAGATAACTGAAAGCACACAGTTTCGTCGAGAAATGCGATTTGTAGCCTCTCCTCGCACCATATCGGATCCTTGGCTTCTAAACATGATCTTAAGCCATCATCAAGACCGATCCTTTATCAAGAGCTAGGTCTTTGCTCTTCGTAGCTCCAATTCATGATATGACCTTCGTCGCTCTACTCCTTAAAGCTAAGTCCTTATGACATGAGGCCTCACTCGTCAATTGGGGGCACGCTTGTAAGCCCATCGCGAAAGGAGGTTTCCAAACGTGATAACGTTAGCTACTCGCGTAGGTTTGTTTCAAGGGTTCCATTGATGACATCCAAGGTCACCTTGCGTCGTTGGAATGAATGAAAACTTCTTTCGCATCCCCACCGAAAACACCGATCCAAGACGCGTCGTCTTTTTCGTTCCCCCTAAAAGTATCAAGTGAAAGGAAGGCCGAGAGATTGAATATTATACGCACATTATCGCTTATACTTATTTCTCTTCCCTTGTTTTTTTTTCTTTTCAGGTTAACAATAGCTCCTCGAAAGTAAATTACTCCACCTAGGCTCCCCATAACTAGACTTCAAGCACAAAAAATGGCTGAACGAGCTAAGACAGAAGAGGCGTTGGCTGCTAGAATAGCAGAGTTAGAAGAGCAAGTAAGGATTACTACAGAGAGAGCCGCTAAGGCCGAAAAAGAGCGCGATGAAGCAACCACTGAATTCCCGCCCGGTTTCGATCCGAGTCAAATGATGGGACCTTCCTCATCCGCCATCACTGGATCGTCAGGACCCCAATCATTTTCTGTTCCTGGGGGCCAATGGAAATGGGAAATCCTTTCACTGTACCCATCACCGCAAACCCGGTAGTTAACGCGGGGGGAGAAGCTCCTACAGCTCTGCAGCACTCTTTGGTCAACCTTACTTTGGACCCGGATCAAAACTCGATTCATCAGGAATCCCAAGGCTTTCGCCCTTCTCAAGGCCACTCTACTCAAATCATGGTTCCCAACCCTACGGGATTTCGGCCTCCTTTCGTCAATCCGACGCCACCACCACTTACTTCAAAATCCTTACCACCCCTTAGTCCTAACACGGTCGTCACAGAGAGACCGAACACAGATTGATTGAGCTTACTAGAAGAAAGGCTGAGGGTCATTGAAGGAACAGACCCCTTTGACCCTACGGGTCCCACCGACATGTGCATGGTCCCAGGAATCGTAATGCCTCCAAAATATAAGGTTTCGGATTTCGAGAAATATACTAGGGTCGAATGCCCAAAGACTCATCTCAAGGCCTATTGCAACAAAATGGTCGATGTGATACATAATGAACCTCTGTTGATCCATTTGTTTAGAGAGAGCTTGGCCAAGCATGCCTTGACTTGGTACATGGACCTAGACAAAGCCAAGATCAAGAATTTGAGGGATTTGTCCGATGCTTTTTTCAAGCAATACAAATTCAACATAGAGGTAGCCCCAAACCGTTCTAATCTCTAAAATCTTGAGAAAAAAATGGAAGAATCGGTGAAAACTTATGCTCAGAGGTGGAGAGAACTAGCTTCCAGGATGTCTCCTCCTTTGTATGACAAAGAGCTCTTGTCAATTTTTGTGGACACCTTCAAAATTCCTTACTACACCTATCTTATCTCCAATCCATCTAGTAACTTTTCCGACATAGTTCTAGTGGCCGAAAGGGTAGAACAAGGAATCAAGTCTGGGAGGATCGTTGTTTCTGCACCAGAAGTAACACCTAAGAAAGCACCTCATTTAAAGGAAGATGTCAACTCGGTCTCACACCGACCTGGTCACAAACAACCTTTCACACCACCGGGCAGCCCACCAAATAACCCAAGCAATCAAAATGAACGAGGTGAGCATGGGGACCAAGGGTCACAACCATTCTTTTCCATCCCTGCAAGGGAGGTTTACGAGCATCTATTAGCGGTTGGGCAAGTTACGCCCATCCCCACTTCACCAGCACAACCTCCGTACCCGAAGTGGTACAATCCTAGTGTTATATGCCAGCACCATGCTGGGGCTCAGGGACACACTCTAGAAGACTGTTTGGCATTTAAAGGGAAGGTTAGGCAATTGATCAAATGCGGACGATTCGCTTTCGAAGAACTAGCCAAAGGATCTAGCACGACCGCCAACTCTACTCCTACCAACTTTTGAATAATCCTCTTTGGCAGCCCCTGCTGCACGTTATCAAAGGAAGTTTGTTTCCTTTCTTTTGCTTTCTATTTTAACTATTGTACGATCCTTATGTAAGTCCTTTTAGGGGGCAACTTTTGATATCTTTAAAAGCTTTTTGGTCCTTGTGATTATAAATAAAACTTCACTTGATGAAAATCCTACGTTTTTTAACATTCCTTAGATCAAGCATATTCATCATTTTTATTAATTTACGTTTAACTTGCGTGTTCATTAGAAGTTGTATAAACATATGAAATCTTGTTTGTTAACTCTTATATTCATGGCATGTTTAGATGTAAGCAGTCACGAAATATATCCCTGTGAGTATTTTAGGCCTTCACGCCTTGTTTCTTTCATGAGTGTAAATGCTAAACTAGGTGCTAGTTAGATTTGCATAAAATCCAGGGTACATGAACCATCAGACATGGGATAACAGTAAGATGACATTGGACTTTGTGTTTTCTTCCCCTTTTAATTTATTTTTCCAACTAAACCTACATCGCCCCACATTCCTTTTGTCACCTCAAAACCCTTCAAAAAAAACTCTCCTCGCAAACGAGTAAACGCTCGACTAGAATGGTCGACCAAGGCACCATGAGCATGTTAAGCTCATCGCAACGAATCAGCAAGACGAAAAAGAAACCCCAACCCAAGGGTGACAGCCCGCGCTAATACACAGAAAAACAAAAAAATCAATCAAAGACCGTTGCCCAAAAATCAAGACAAAGGGAACTACATTCGCTTCTTTCATTACTTATACCTACAAGAAAAAAAGAAAAAAAAGGAAAAAAGAGGAAAAGAAAAAGAAAAAAGAAGGAAAAAAGAAGAAGAAAGAAATAAACGAAGAGAAGGTTCCCCAAGAAACACAAATCAAAAGGAAGTAAGTGCAAGAAGGGGAAGAATCATCATCAGCAAGATCCGTCAAGGATAAACATGAGGAAGAACGTCCCTCCTCCCAACAAAAGAAGAAACTCATGAGCTTTGCTCTTCGCCACAATCAAATCATTAAAACTTCATTCACCATAGTTTGCTCTCATCACAATTAATCGTTGAGCGCAAACTCGTTAAAACCGTCCAAAGAGCAAGACAGCAAACACGCACCACACAACACCATTCCTTTTTCACAAAATCTCTCATTTCCCAATGTCTCACAAATTCCTCTTGATTATTAGAAGGCACATGCATGTGCATCTTCATTCGAAGTATATTCACTCGAATTGGCATTGCAAATTTAATTTTTGTGCTATGTTTATTGCATTTTTAAGAGTGTAAACACATAGCCTTGTTTTCTGAGTGTGAACGCAAACACTAATATCTGGTGAGGATTGCTTACAACTGCATGTCGTGGGAAAGTCTAGTTCTTTAGGTCGTTATTTCCTGAACAAGACGCAGACTTTATCTAGACTTGTGTCAATTATGTTTGTATAACGAAAATTGAACTCATTTTTCAAAAAAAAATATAACACTTGAATTTATTTCCTCTTAAACAAAGAGGCCATTTTCATTCCAAACAAAAACTTGGGGGCAAGCCGTGGGTTAAATGTAGGAATATTTGATATTTCGCACATAGGTCATTTGCTCTCTCTTTTTCTATTTGTTGCTGCTTTGTGTTTGCTTCCTTTCTATTTGCAGGATACAGATACACTTTGAGAGAATCACGCCAACCTTGGGTCTTCGATAAAGACATCGTTGTGATGCCCTCGTCTTGTATTTCGCCGAAAGTCCAATCAACGTTCGAATGGAGTACGTTACCACTCCCCAATTAATTTCGCATGGCGATCCATCTCCTCCACCATTACATCAACCTCCGGAGTTTGCGGTGTCCCCGCTAGGATCTCATAAACATCATCAATCCTCAATATCAGAGATCATCAACGTCATCACTATCAGAGACAACCGATTTCACTATCAGAGATCATCAACATCATCACTATCAGAGACAACCGATTTCACTATCAGAGATCACCAACGTCGTCACTATCAGAGACAACCGATTTCACTATCAGAGATCATCAACGTCCTCACTATCAGAGACAATCGATTTCACTATCAGAGATCACCAACGTCATCACTATCAGAGACAACATATTTCACTATCAGAGATCATCAACGTCATCACTATCAGAGACAACCGATTTCACTATCAGAGATCACCAACGTCATCACTATCAGAGACAACCGAGATTTCACTATCAGAGATCATCAACATCCTCACTATCAGAGATAACATATTTCACTATGAGAGATCATCAACATCCTCACTATCAGAGATAATCGATTTCACTATCAGAGATCATCAAACATCCTCACTATCAGAGATCATCGACGTCTTCACTATCAGAGAACCGATTTCAGTATTAGAGATCGTCATTTTCTCATTATCAGAGACAACCGATTCAGCATCAGATCGTCTTTTCCTCATTATCAGAGATCATCAACGTCCTCAATATCAGAGACAACCATCCTCATTATCCAAGAAGACCATCTTCCTCACTATCCGAGACATTTCCCTCGAAGGTACGTTATTATCAACCAACATCAGACCAAAAGTACGTTCTAATTCTTATTTACAATTCTGCAATTTACGTTTTTTTCTCACTATCAGAGTAGTTGTCATTTACATTTCTACATTTCTACATTCTCCCTCAATATCCGAGTAGTCTGCATTTATTTTCCCGCAATTGGCATTGTTTCTAAAATTCCCAACTACATTCTACAAATCTACATATCTAAATACTCCTCCTTGAGCGACTACTTTCCTGTCTATCTGTCTATCTAAATACTCCTCCTTGAGCGACTACTTTTCTGCCAACTAAAATCTCCTCTTTGAGCAACTACATTTCTTATATAATTCTACATTTCTGCATAATTATTACTCCTCCTTGAGCGACTACCTTTCTTGCATAATTCTACATTTCTGCATAATTATTACTCCTCCTTGAGCGACATCATTTACCTTTTCGCAATACATTTCCCAAAACCATGGTAGAGACATGGGGCAACCATCTTTACTGCTTATCAAAAATTTTAGTTACACTAATTTTTAATTAGACAGTAAAGAGGGGGCAACTGTTGCTACCCGAATTTTGACTTACGTCTTAACTTTTTTCATTTTATTGCTTGTCACGATAATAGCCTGTTTACGTCAAATTTCAATCAATTTTTTGATCATGGACTATTTGTTTACGTGTTAATTTTCGTATGAAATATTTGTATGTTCGAGTGAAATAAATTGTTTATTCACTTACCATGTTTATTTAATTAATTGCTTGCATGTTATAAATAAATGGGTTATTAATTATGTCATGTCTATTTAACTGTTTATTTGTTTGCCATGTCTATTTAGTTGTTCACTTATTTTCCATGAAATAAATTGTTTAGTTATTTACCATGAAATAAATTATTCACTTGTTTGCCATGAAATCAATTGTTTACTTGTTTACCATGTTTATTTAATTGTTTGCACGCTAAATTAATTAAATGTTTGCATGCGCTCTTTATTATTTATTATTTTCAAACCATCGCTAATACTTTCAATTTGCAAGGTTGATCAAGTTCACGCAACGCAAGTACGCTTTCTAGCCTCTTTTATTTATTTAATATTTTTCCGTAAATATTATTTATATGCATGTTATTTAGATAAAATGCTAAAAAACCCATATCATATTCGTATGCATGATAAAATCAATGCACATGCTTACTTGTTTAAATCACTTGCTTTGTTTATACCATGAAATTAATTGTACATTTGCATTGATACATGGGCATGGTGGCTTCGATCCCACACGGTTATTTGCATTCATTAAAATGGTACGATGTTAGTTTTATCCATGCTATGATCACTTAGTAATTAATTAATTAATCATGCATGGCCCGATGATGACAAAGAGGGCTCTCGCTTTAGTAAAAGATCCAACGATTAATCAATCCCGATCGGAAATAACAAAAATACTAAGGCGATGAATACCTCTGAGGGCTTATGGACAATCGCAGGGCGGCCCAATTTTTGTAACAGGATTTCGATCGACATGCTTCGATCATTTACCTCGTAAATGATTGGAAAGTGTCCCATTTCCGTGCGCGGGATCGGACGACCCCCTACGATTACTTATTCATTTATATGTTAAAATTGTTTTTCATACACCTTTTTACTGGTAACCTTTTTAAGGATGTGACTTGGGTGCCTAACACCTTCCCAAGTCCATAATACGACCTCAAACCTTCGTTCTTTGGTTTAGACCAATTGTGCCTTAGTTTTTTTATTTTATGCCACGCCATTAGGTTCCCTAAACCTTAGAAAAATAGGGTGGCGACTTCATTGCATTATGCGAAGCATCCATTTATGCTTAGCATCCGTCCCAAACCTTAAACCCATTTTCAACGAAAAAGGGGGTGCGACAGTTCTTGAATTGGGACCACGTCGTAGGTACCCTCGAAAACCGGGCTAAGGGAAGGGAGAATCCAAAACTTATGTCATTTTTGTTTTCAAATCGGTTTTCCTTTTCTACTCCGTTGTCCCCTCTTCATTTCGCAGGGACTTGAATCATCCCATTGTCATCCGTATAAAGCTTGTGGAAGACGCCCTCGCAGCCCCGCTGCACATTTCAGGGGAGTCCATCTTTCTTCCCTTATTAAAATTTATTTTCATTCTGGCTCACTTTGTTAGCTTTAATTTGCGTACGGTCGTCTGGCCCACTTGGGGCAACCCTTTAGATTCTCGTTGGACTCTTGCAAATAGGTCGTCCCCCGCGTCCTAGCTTTAAACAATCAATCTATCAATCAAAAAATCCTTTGTAGCCCGGCTAAAACAAAAATTCATAATACTCTCATAGCATATTCATGCATTTCGTAGGTCAGGGATGTTCAATCCCTCTGTTAAATAAGCCATCCATCAAAATTACATATAATACATGATCTTACTTGTTTGCTCTTATATCCACAATTTGCCCAGACGTAAGCAGTCACAGACAAATCCCGGTAAGCATTTCCGAGCCATCACGCCTTATCTTTTCATGAGTGTAAGGGCCTGAGTAAGTACTAGTTGAATTCGCATAATATCCAGGGTACATGTGCTATTAGACATGGGATAGCAATAAAATGACGTGGGACTTTTACGATCTTCTCCATTTTTGTCATTTCTTCCCTCTTTCCACTACATGTGCCATCACTCCTAAAAAAACTTCACTATCACTCATACCCCGGGAGCCAAGGAACAGTTTCAGCTAAGATTGCTAGTCGGAAGTAAAAAGCACGCCAAGTTCAAGTTCATGACAAAGGAGACGGAGAAGGTCACTAAAGGATCGCTAAGAACCATCACTGAAGAGAGACCAAAAACCCAAAGATGAAGGTCGAGCCTTAAGCCAGAATGGGAAGAGATTGAGACAAAGGTTGTGCTTGCTCTGCTCTGATGCATTTCAAATAAGAAAAAAAAGAAAAAAAAAGAAAATTGAGAAAAAAAAAGAAAAATGAGAAAAAACAAAAAACAAAACAAAAAACAAAAAAGAAAAAAGAAAAAAGAAAAAAGAAAAGAGAGAAATGCTCAGAGACATTCAAAGAACACAACAATCGAAAAACAGAAGCAAGCACAGCCCAGGGACAACTAAACTCAAGAAATCTCGAAGAAAATATTCCCTAGTGAAGACTCGAGAAAAAGGGCCTAGGGCCAACTCAAGCAGTAAATCTCGAAAAGAGCAACGACAACGTTCTCCAGTAAAGACTCAAAAAAAGGGCCCCTGGCCGACCGAAAAACAACATTCCCAGCAAGGATCCAAGAACTCATGCACTCTGCCGAGAAAGCACCCCCAGCAAAAAATGAAAGAACTCGCGCACCTTGCCCTCATCAGGGCCAATTGACAAGCGTTACTCATCAAAAACCTTCAAACCCCTTCAGAAAAGCACATCTTTACCAAAACAAACTTTTTCCAGACATTTTATATCCCTTCATTATTTTCCGTGGAAGTCCCATCGATTATTAGAACGCCCATGCATGTGCATCTTCATTTGAAGTCTATTCACTCAGATTGACATTGCGAATTGGAAATTATGTACCATGTTAGTTGCATCTTTATGAGCGTAAAACACTTAACCTTGTTTCAGAGCGTGAGTGCAAACACTAATATCAGGTGAGGATTGCTTACGGCTGCAAATTGTGGGAAAGTCTTGTCCTTGGGATCGTTACCTCCTGAACAGGACGCAGATGCACTCTAGGTTCGTATCAAGGCCGCTGGTAACAGAAGCGAATAGCTCTCCTCCCAGAGTGATCATTTGCATTTTTCTCCTACTAGAGTGACATCATACATTCCCTTCTCCTAGAGTGATAGCATTTACATGTCGTCCTCCTAAAGTGACGATTAGTTTATTTCTGCACCTCGCGTCTTCTCCTACGGGATTAACGTCATTTAAATTTCTGCATTTTTACATTTCCTCCTCCCAGAGTGACAGCATCATGCATTTTCTCCTTCCAGAGTGACACCATTTATACTCCCTCCTCCTAGAGTGACAGCTTTATATTTCCTCCTCCTAGAGTGACATCATGCATTTTTCTCCTCCTAGAGTGACATCATTCGCATTTCCTCCTCCTAGAGTGACCTTAGTTTAATTTCCGCATTTCACGTCTTCTCCTACGGGATTGACATCATTTACGTTTCTATACTGCATTTCCTCCTCCCAGAGTGACAGCATCATGCATTTTCCTCCTCCCAGAGTGACATCATTTGCATTTTCCTCCTCATAGAGTGACAGCTTTATATTTCCTCCTCCTAGAGTGACAACTTTATATTTCCTCCTCCTAGAGTGACATCATGCATTTTTCTCCTCCTAGAGTGACATCATGTGCATTTCCTCCTCCCAGAGTGACCTTAGTTTAATTTCCGCATTTCACGTCTTCTCCTACGGGATTGACGTTGTTTACGTTTCTGTACTGCATTTCCTCCCCCTAGAGTGACAGCTTTATATTTCCTCCTCCTAGAGTGACAACATCATGCATTTTCCTCCTCCCAAAGTGACAACATTTGTATTTCCTCCTCCTAGAGTGACAGCATTTTTCTCCTCCCAGAGTGACATCATTTGCATTTACCTCCTCCCAGAGTGACAACATTACATTTCCTCCTCCTAGAGTGACATCATTTGCATTTTTCCTCCTCCTAGAGTGACATCATTTACACTTTCCTCCTCCCAGAGGGACATCATTAGGACAAATCATTCATATTTCTGCGGATCGCGCATTATCCCCCGAAGCAACGTCCGTTACATGTCAAACACTTATCCCCCAATGGAGCCGTCATTTACATTTTCGTAAAACTACCTTCAATTCCTGTCAAAGTAATTGTCATTTACATTTTCTACAATTTATGTTTCCCTTAATATCCGCATAGATCTAGACTTATACCATTGCAGGACATCCGATCAACAATCTATCTCCTCCCAGACTGACATCGACAAATCTCCTCCTCCCAGAGTGACAGCATCAATTCCCTCATCACCGAATAACACCCTAAAAAACATACCTCCTCCCGTAGTGACATCAGTGATTATCTCCTCCCAGAGTGACATCTACAACTTATCTCCTCCCACAGTGACATCTACGACTTATCTCCTCCCAGAGTGACATCATCAAATTATATCTCCTCCCCGAGTGACATCAAAAGCATACCTCCTCCCAGAGCAACCGCATCAAAACTACCGCCTCCTAGAGTGACATCAACCAACTATTTCCTCCCAGAGTGACATCAACGAATTATCCTCCCAGAGTGACGTCATCAAAACTATCCCCTCCCAGAGTGACATCAACAAACTTACCTCCTCCTAGAGTGACATCAATGAACTTTATCCTCCCAGAGCGACATCATCATGGTAAGATCAAGGTAAGACCCCGCCGTCTCATCAAAATTTGGATACGTGGGGCAACCGTCTTTACTGCTCATCGAATACTTCGATAAGACAGTAAAGAGGGGGCAACTGTTGATACCCGAATTTTGACGGCATTTAAATTAAAATTAGCATTTCTGTCATTTTACTTAATTAATTGCCATTTTAAATCAATTTGCTCTCGTTAGGACATTTTTAATTCTCATCGCATTTTATCATCCTCATTGTCATCGTCAGCATTCGAAATCACATTTTTAATTTTTCGTCACATGTTTTCATTATTATTATTATTATTATTTTCACCCTTAAAAATCACATTTTTAATTATCCGTTAGTCATTTGCTATTTATTTTTCCGTTTTAGGTCATCGCATAAAATTTAGGATTTTTAGTATTTTTTCACATTTTTAGCATTTTTTTATTATTATTTATTTTATTATTATTTTTGTTCGAGCTTTTATTGGACTCGAGTAAGTTCGCTCGGACAATAGCTCGAACGCATTATGTCTTCAATCAACTATTACCTACTCTTTTTTTCAGTCACACCGACCAATTTCATTTCGCGTAATTTTCATCATAACGTCATTTATTTTCCGTCCGAACAAGAAAGTAAACACGTTAAACGAAAAAATTTCTTCATTCGCCGTAGATTGTTAAACTCGTCTTATTTTTCTCTACGCGCTGGCACTTTTGGACCAAAATTCGAAACGTTTGCTCGTGAAAATGGCTCGAGGCCATTTAAATAAATTAAAGGGCCCATTTAATCACCACCGTTGATCTGGTTGACCAAGGAAAGTCAACCAGATCAACGACTCCCTATTTACGTGCATGATGCACGTAAACAGTGGCAGCGACGTAGCAGCGGAACAAGCCACCGAGCTGCTAGGTCCCGTTGCTTCCTATCCCATCAACCATCATCACCGACAGCCCTAGCCCCACCAGCGCACGCTCTCCCTCCTCCCCGCGCAGCACCGCGTCTCCCTCCTCAAGCGATCTTGGCCTATAAAAAGGCTACTGCCCCTCTCCATTTTTACTAACGAATTCACCCAAGCAAGATTGCTTCTTCTCCCTCCTTGACAGATCGCTCATTTTGAGCGATAGTCGCCACAGTCCAAGCTTTTGTTTCGTAAGTATTCTCGACGGTTTTACTGCCTTTTCTTTCTTTAATTTTTTGATTGCGTTTTTGATCAAATTAATTACTTGTTTTTATGCCAATAATTCCTATATATGCCATAGATTAATTACATTCTTTTAATTTGCTTAATCGTTAGATAAATCTTGCAAATTAATTATTTTTTGAAAGTAAACTCAGTACGGTTTAAACCGAGATTCGAGGTTCGTACGGTCGAGAAGCCGTCAAGGAGACGAGCATCTCAGGACGAAGGTTTTTTGTTTTGGCCACGGTTGGCCGGACCTTGGTCACCGGCAGTAGCGCCGGCGATCCAAGGAAGATGATGATGAATAGTGTCATGCCATGTTGGGCTCACGCGGGAGAGAAGAAGGAAAGGTGATGGGCTTGGCCCATCACCATTCTTTTTATTTCCTTGGGCCAAGAACTATTCCTGGCCCATTTCCTTTATTTTTCAAATTGGGCCCAGCCTATTTTCATTCTTTCCGAGACCTCAGATCACGTTTTTTGTAAAATACTCGTATGTTTTGTATGACTATTTTTTTGTAATATTGCTTTAAAATTCTGTACCTATCAACTGTTTAAATTCTTCGCACTTTAATTTGTCGCAATTTACTTTCCACAATTTAAATTCAGTCATCTAATTTACCGCCTATATGGTCGGTCACATTTTTTTAATTTCCACAAATCATCAACTGTTTAATTTTCTGCAAATCATCAACTATTTAAATCTCTGCAAATCATCAACTGTTTAAATTTTCACAAATCGTCAACTATTTAATTTCGTGCAAATCATCAATTGCTTTAATCTTCTGCAAATATCAATTGTTTAATTTTTCTGCAAATATCACCTATTTAAGTTTTCTGCAAATCATTAATTTTTCTGCACGTATCAAATCTTTAATTTTTCGTCAAATCATCATTTAAATTTTCGCATGCATCAAATCATCATTTAAATTTCTCGCACTTATGAACTGCCATCATTTAAATTTCTCACACTAATCTATCATCATTTAAATTTTTCTGCACTTATCAAATCATCATTTAAAATTTTCGTATGCATCAAATCACCATTTTATCTTCGTACTCGTAAAAATCATTGTTTAAATTTTCGATAAATATCAACTGTTGTTTAAATTCTCGCATTCATAAACTACTTATTTATTTTTCGAGCTATCACTAACACTCTCATTTTGTATGTTTAAAATTCAAGCTTCGCTCGAAAGTATGCCTTTCTTTCCCTTTTATTTATTCAAAGCCTTCCGTAAATATTAATCGTATGCATGATATATAGAATTGCTAGAATTAAAATCAACCCACATGAATAACTTGTTTAAAGACTTGCTTAAAATGCCATGTTCGTTTGATTTTAAATTCCGCTTATATTGACTACATGTATTTGGTAGCTTCGATCCCACATCAATTTATCATTTCGAAACCTCTTATTTAATTTGTACTCTATTAAGCTATCCATTATAGAACCACGTAGTAATTATTTTAATCATGTATGGTCCGATGATGAAATAGAGGGCGCTCATTCGGTCTTACAGAAAATTCAGTCCCATCACGCTACGGTCAGGAATAATCGATCGGTCTTGAAAATGGTAACCTCGTCCAATGATTAATTATTCCTGAACGTCCCGATCATGGAAAATACTAAAGTGACGATTCCTCTAAGGACCCCCATTTTAAACGTATTTTTATCAAACATCTTTTAAACACCTCTCTTATCAATCGGTAACCGTTTTCGGATGTGACTCGGGTGCCTAACACATTCTCGAGTCCATAATATGACCCCGAACCTTTGTCTTGGGTTTAGACCCTTTTTTTGTGCCTTTAGTTTTTTAGTTTTTTGTCTATTTATTTATTTTATTTTATGTCATGACGATTAAGGTTCCCTAAGCCTAGAGACAAAATTAGGGTGGCGACTTCATTGCATGTTGCGAGGCATCCTTTTATGCCGAGCATCATAAGGTCTCAGATTCGTCGTATACTCGCGAATTTTTTAATTTTCAGGGTGCGACAGCATGTTATCGGTTACCGTTTGTTTCCATCTTCCCGATAGGTTAGGATCCTGGTAATGTGCAATGACCGTTAATGTCCTTTCTTTGGTTCTGGACACATGTTTTCTCATTTCTGTCTCGAACCAAAGTGCTAGCTTCTTGGCCCGACTTCTAGTTATCGACCATTGATGAATCGGGGCCTCGCCGTTTGCTGTGTGCTCGTTGTTGGTTTGGGTGTTGGTTGGTGTTCCGGAAGTCACGTCCTCGGCCATGATCATATCATACTCAAACCATTATAAATTGAAGCATGGTGACCAAATGTTTAGCATCCCTTCGTTAATCCACCCACAACTCTTAGCGGACCAAATGTTTCTTGAGAAGGCCTATGCGGGGTAAGGTGTTTTTTGTAAAATTGAGAGAGAAAAAGAGTTGAGAGGAGAGAACAATGAGAGGAGAGAAAAGAGAAAGAATAAATTGAGCACATGCGCCACGAGAGGGGAATATAAGTATGCTTTGTGTTCTTCACTCGCACCTAGTGCATTTGCTTCTTCTTGTATGTGACTTTCAGGATGTTTATGCCCCTCACAAGCTTATAGATTCGAGGGCGAATCCTCTTGAAGAGGGAGGGGATGATACAAGTACGACCACCTCCTATTTTGGACCCAATCCACCATGGTCTTTTAATGATCAAATGGAGTGGAGAAAATGAGGAGCAACTCACGAGAGCAAAGCCCTAGCATCCCATAAGCCAACCACCAAGGCATGAAGCCAAGAAAAAGATAGCATTTTGGAAACCAGTAGCTAACGGCATACTGGTAGCCACTAATGGTATACCGTTAGCTACTGCTTTGGCGGAGACAGAACTCAAGTGAGGCCACTAACGGTATACCGTTAGTCACTGCCTTAAAGAAGAACTCCGACCTTTTTTTTTTTTGGACATTTTGAAGAGAAGCCTCAAGACTTTGTATAAACAACTCTCTTTTTTTCATTTTAAGAATTAGTCTATGTTTTGTTTAAAACTAGTTGAGTGCTTAAACCTCCTATTTCCAACTTAGACTCTCTTGGTGCTTACCTCCTTGGTTTGGAAAGCTATTGATTTGAGTAAAAAAAAGTATTAAAAAATTCCACCTTATTTTAGTGTCAGATTTGTGTTGCCCTTCATTGAGAACTTTTCAATACAAAACATTCCAAACAAGACCCTTAACCTCACGGTTAAGTTCCTTACTCTGCATTTGTGTTTGAGTGATTGTTGTGTTCTTCTCTTGAGTGTTGAGCATATTATTCACAACTAGATCTTTTGTGTGAAGAAGACACTCACGGCTTCTCACCAAAAAGCACACAGTTTTAGTGCCTATTTTCCACCAAACTTGCTAGAAGGAATCGTGACCGTATCACCCAAAAAAGTAAAACTACCCTCCCTAGTCCCTACTCACCTATTTGCATTGCTCCCATTCTTTAATCCAATGTATATCACAATAAAATTATTTATGGAAAATGAATTCACCATTATTAACCATCTCTTTATATAACAATATGTAGTCCACCAGCAACGAAGGTACTCTTTAAAAAATAAATATTCCTCCAGGGGAATAAATCAAGATAATTTTAAATCATAGTTCTATATTTTTTTTATTCTTCGTTGTAATATTATCTCGGGATTTGCATCAATAACTTGATATATCTACTATACGACCATTAAAAATGTCTATGGTTCACTAATTGGCGGACTTGAGGAATAGTTGATGTCATACCTAATCGAAAAAGGTTACACGTGAAGGAAATTCAAGGCTGATTACAAAATTACATAACATAAAAAATAAAAGGTCTGCTATCCAGAAGTCCTTAACCAAGCAGAAGAATATATCAGCTACGAAGATGAATATGGGAACAATTTGTTCAATGTGTTTTTCCATATCTGTTCAGCGTCGTCTTCTGTATCTACTGATAAGGCTCCAGTCGCCTAGAGACTTAGCAATGAAATTGTGATCTAGTTCAAAGCTTGGATTTCGAATGTGGAAATCATAACTCACGAAAGCGAGTGAATCTCCAAGGTTTGGTGACCTTGGCACTCCACACAGAATTCCTGAGGTTCTTGAAACAAACCTTTGAATCTCCAAGGTTAGGTGGCCTTGGCACTCCAAAGAACAGATGTATCAATGGATAGCAACTTCGGGCTTTACTTGTGGCTACTCTCAGCTTGCTAAACTAGGAATAGAACAAGGTTCCATAGGAATGGTTTATGAGGACGCACCTCTCAAAGACAAAGTCTCATTCTTTTTCCAAAAATAAAGTCTCATTCTTTTTCCAAAAATAATCAACATCTTTTATTCATACGGCTTGGCCTTTAAATAGGCTAGGAAAATACAAACTTAGAAATAGATAATTCCTAAATAGATAATTCCTAAACAAGTAATTCCTAAATAAATAAAACTCCTAAACAATAAACTCCTAAATAAGTCGAAGCTCTACATAGTAATTAAAAGCATACAAAATAGGAAATATTGATCCATGCTCTTCCTTTTCCAAGACCTAGCCGTCGCCAAACCTAGCCGTATTGGGCTTCTCGGTGCGCCTATGCGTGCGCACTGCTTGGCCCACGCGGTTTGCGATATGAGGATCGTATCATCCCCTCCTTGTTGGAAAGAATTCGCCCTCGAATTCTATTGTGCACTAGTGGGGATAACTCGCAACTCCTCCTCCCGAATCTCTTTTAGCCATGTCAATCACCTAATCAAACTTAAACACTAGAAAGTGCAAATCTGTTTTCGGTGAACACAGTTTAGTAAATTAAGTACAACTTTTGACTCCGATGTCCGAATCACCTGATTCTTCTTGATTCAGACTCCTGACAGATAGTGCTTTCCAACGAACTAAGACTCACAGAAATCGGACTCCAATAGGTATATATTGAAATATGATTTCGACACTGACACTTTGGTGGACTGTTTTTGGTGCCTCTTTTGTATGACTCTTTTGACACTTTGGGGACTGATTTTGTGACACTTTTTGTAAATAAACAAATCAAACAGAAAAGACCCCAACTAATGCGATCCAAGTAGTTTAGGATGCGCAACAAAGAAATCTCTACCTAACGACAAAAGTAAAGGATAGTTAGGATAGTTACCAAACTTGAACGTCTTGAGCTCCGCTATCAACTGATAAGGCTCCAGTTGCCTAGAGACTTAACAATGAAATTGTGATCTAGTTCAAAGCTTGGATTTCGAATGCGGAAATCATAACTCACGAAAGCGAGTGAATCTCCAAGGTTTGGTGGCCTTGGCACTCCACACAGAATTCTTGAGGTTCTTGAAACAAACCTTTGAATCTCCAAGGTTAGGTGGCCTTGGCACTCCAAAGAATAGATGTATCAATGGATAGCAACTTCGGGCTTTACTTGTGGCTACTCTCAGCTTGCTAAACTAGGAATAGAATAAGGTTCCATAGGAACGGTTTATGAGGACGCACCTCTCAAAGACAAAGTCTCATTCTTTTTCCAAAAATAAAGTCTCATTCTTTTTCCAAAAATAATCAACATCTTTTATTCATACGGCTTGGCCTTTAAATAGGCTAGGAAAATACAAACTTAGAAATAAATAATTTCTAAATAGATAATTCCTAAACAAGTAACTCCTAAATAAATAAAACTCCTAAACAATAAACTCCTAAATAAGCCGAAGCTCTACATAGTAATTAAAAGCATACAAAATAGGAAATATTGATCCATGCTCTTCCTTTTACAAGACCTAGCCGTCGCCAAACCTAGCCGTCTTGGGCTTCTCGGTGCGCCTATACATGCGCGTTGCTTGGCCCACGTGGTTTGCGATACGAGGATCGTATCATCTACCACGAACGAGAAAGTAACGTACCGAATGCTATTTAGTAGCTCCTCTGGATCATGATATTTTCTTTTCTGAAGTTCAATTAACTCATCATCTTGTTCCTACTGGAGACCCCTTTCATTACCTAAACATGTAAAATGAAAAAGAATGAATCCGAGTATGCAATATATGATAAGAATCCGACACCAATTAATTAAGTGCCATGAGTATGCACTATCATGATTATCTTCTTCCAAATTTTGTTGTTCTTTGGAGAATCCATTGTTCTAGTAGTTGCGCGGCACTGGTGATAACGAGTAGCAAAAGAATTTAACTTAAATGTTTATCGTTTTTTTAATACTCGTTAGCTACTGCTACTTTTTTTTAATTGGTGTTTTTTAACTATAATAATAATTTAAAAAACACCCTTTTTCTACGTACATCTTTTCTAAGTTTTTAAATTTGACTAACGTTACATTAAGATTTTAAATGAAAAAATCTTAATCCTTCTTAAATATTGAAAGATCGAATTACAAATACTAGACTATATTGCACCATAAGGATTTTTCCAAAAATAGTGATATTTTCTTTTTTTCCTCCTCATTTTTATTATTTACTATTTCTGTAAAAGATTAATCTAATTTGACCATTATTTCACCTAAACCGAATGACTCTTACATTATAATTTTTCTTCATTTCCTACTTTTAAACCTAAAACTTAGATTAAGGATGGTCGATGTCTAACCACCTAAGCACAAATAGTGTTGATTTTTAATTTTTCTTTTAACCTAAACAGAGTAAACAACATAAAAAATTTGTAAGGTTTCCAAAATATTCATTATACATCTATAGTTATAAACTTGAAATATTAACCCTTTAGTTTCCAAAATTTGCATTTATTTATATTTTTAATGGTTAAAATTAAAAAATATATATATAATAAAATTTCAAGAAAAAATATGAATATTGGAGAAAAAATGTAATAAATATATTAGGTCTAAAAAATGAAAATTGATTTAATATTTTTCAATTACTTTTTGATTTTTTAAATACTTTTTAAAAGTTTTTTTATTAATTTAAATTTTGTCAATCACGCAGACCATACCATATATGTTATATTTTCCATTCAATTTTTTATTAGTATTTTCCGTTGATGTAAAGTTATGTGATGAATAATCGTTTTACGTTTTTGTCAAATAAATGTCTCAATAAATATTGGAGGCCTAAAGTATATATGTTAGATGAAGATTTATTTGTCACCGACAGCTAAACTAATGATTGACAATTTTTTAATCTACACTCGTAGGGTTCTCAGATTGAGTTATGGTGAAATCCTAGCATGTCTTGATGAAAACAGACGCAGTTGGTCGAAATCGTTTAACATAGCTATGAAACTGGTCATCAGCAGCCGAGAAAGCTAGATCATGATGTAATCGTGGCCAAGTGAGCTGCTTTTTTTGGTTACAAGTGAGGCTTAGTCCTAGAAATGTCATGAGAGGGCATAATGTCTAATATCAGATCATAAAACAACGACTTAAACCAGTAATTAAAGTAGAGCACGAGTGCATCTAAAAGGTTTTGCAGTTCATGATGGTAGAGGATGTGCATACCTAATACTACAGCATCTTGTTGGAAGACCAGAAAGAGGTAAGGCATATAGAAACAGTTGGCTTTTGTACAGAATGTTACCCAGAAATTAGGGCGATAATTCAACACAAGACGAAACTGATGATAGGCAACTAGAAAAGGAAAACTTTATAATGTTAGATAATTGGCACGTTCCACATGATTCTTGTCAAGTTTGGATAACAGGATAAAGTCCTCATTTTCCTAAATAAGATCATGTAATGCACACATTTTATCACACACCAAAATATATTTACTTATTTAAACACACAGTATCCCAAGTTACACCAAATGCTGCAGCACTTCTATTCGTAAAACAAAATGGTACCTTTCACCTCCATGCTGAAGCAACAATCAAGCTTTTGTCTTCCCACCCAAAATGAAGTGCGCATATTTCCTCATTCACTGTGTATCTATCACAGTACTGTTTTATAAGCTTTCGTATCATATCAATCACATTAGGACCCATTGAACATGAAGTAAAGCCAGCCATCAACATTCTTGCTCTCCATTTCCCTGCAACTTCATACCGTTCTATCCTTTCCTCTCCCTCACACGCTACAATGTTTACGATGTCCCGTGCCAGACATTGCTTTTCAACATTCATCCTGTCCTGACTCTCCCTTGGAAGAGTGGCATCAAGGGACTTGAATACTGTAGAATAGTAACTGTATGCTTCAACAAACCTTGGGATAAAGGGCGCAGTATTAGTGTTTACATTTTGTTCAACTACAGTAACAAGTTTTGGATTGAGGCTCTTAACCATCCTGAGAAGTTGGTCTCGCTCATTTACCGTAGAAACACTCTCATCAGGCATGTGGTGCAATTGGAAAGCAAAATTTACTACAAGTGCCTCACCAGGCTTGCAGTTCAGCAATGATGGACTAACTATTGATGTCTTTGATGCCACTGCACGAAACTCAAATGGTATCTTAAGCACCTCCGCCAACTTTTCAAGCCTTTGGCCTATGTGATTTAGTCCACCAACAGGACGTTGAACTGACTCAGGATCATCAACCCCAGTTAACATCAAATATGGTGGTTTACCTGACTGATTTGCGATTGTTTGCATCAGTGTTATGTATTGACTTCCTTGGCTTATGTCAAAATCTATTATATGAATTCTCTTTTCCCCTTTGACTGCATCAATAATTGCACCGTTTGCTGCCACAAAACCAAATTTAAAACAAGGGCAAACCTCAAAGAGTATTTGCATAGCTGCAAGCCTATCAGAAGAAGGGGGCTCCTTGCATTTGAGAGCTTTATACAGAAACTTTCCAGAGGTAGCCATACGAGCAGCGAGACCTTCAACCATGTATGCTGCAATCCTCTGAGAAGGATCTCCTTGAATTGAGACAATCTGACGGAGCTGGTTTATTAAAGACGATGCCTCATCAATATTTCCCTCCGAGAGCAAATTAGCACAATCAAGAAGCATTTGCTTCGGAGTACGAGGAGACAATTGTGACACTTCTTTGTTGCTGCTTGTACTACTCAGGTTAGAATGAGAAGATGATGACTCCTTGGGTGAGTCATGAAGCATCACATCCTGGGCAGCCCCAGTCCAATCACCATCAACATCCATACTTTGACTATTTCCAAAAGTGTCATCCTCATTGTCATCTTCATTATCATCTAGTAACACTCTTTCCAGCTCTTGAAGCTTTAGCTTTAGTGTACACTCATCGTAGTCTACTGCATCTAGGATTTCAAATGAATTGCCTGAAATGTCAGAACTGGATGGCAGCAATAATTCTTCCGAAGAGGAGTCCTGGAAGTACTTTTCATAACTCTCACTGGAATAAGAATCTGAAAGGTACATGATCTTGCGTTTATCAGGGCCAAGTAACTGGGAGGACAAGCCTGAGTTTTCGTTTCCACCTTTAAGTGTGTAGAGCTTATGATTTCCATGTGGTGCAGCAGGGAGCTCAGATGGTCTAACTAACGACATGATCACTAGAATATCTCAGCTTTTAAGGAACTATCTGTCATATAAAGTTACGCCTCTCTCAGTAAACCAGATGTGAAAGAAAAAGCTATTTCATATTTCATTAATTCACAAAAACTAACAAACAACCAAAACAAGAACCTGTAACTAGTCGCTTCCAATTGAATGTCTTTCAAGCTTTCAGGGGTTCCTGCAGTTAGCCACGAGAAATGGAGAGCTGGTACAGAACCCTAAACAACATGACGACAGAAAACCATCAACACGCAGTTTCTGTGTGCATCGGGGCTGCACCACACATAGGAGTCTTACTTGTGCACGCATACACAATTGTGTTAGGTTAAACCAAAGTCTGAATTTTAGACATCATAAAACAAGGAAACTATTTAGAGAGTTCATCATATACACCTTAGAAGGAAACAATTAAAGAAATCATGGATTTACGGGTTGATTCATTAAGAGCTGGAAAAAATGAGAATTAATTAGAGCTTCAATCATAAGCTGAAATTAGACTTAGTTCACTTTAACATCTTGAAACGAAGACCTAGGGTAAGAAGACTTCCTATTTCCAATTAGACTCTGAAACAAACAAGAGAATAAGTCTTGGATTTTTGTACTATGGGGGCAGCCTTCCCATACACTGATGCAGGAGATTTAAGCAAGCAAATCCTTTTGAGGATGCAACAAACAATAAGATACATATTTAAAAAGAAGCATCGATTGAGGAGCAGTAACTCATGGAAATCCACAGAAGAAACAAGCTACAAAAAATGAACTTGATGCAGCTAGGAATTTAGATCATCTCAAGGAAAGAAAAGAAAGGAAAAAAGATGAACCTAACGCAGGAGATTGGACGGAGAGGAAGAAGAAGATAGGAATTCTGAGAATTTATGATAACGCGGGGGAGGCATGATAAACCTCAAGATTGGCTTTGAAGGAAAGAGAGAAATGAAGGGCTTTGACCATAACCTAAAGCGCTTTATGGGATATTTCTAATACATTTAACAAAAGCTTGGAGCCTTGGCTGACGAGGGAGTTAGGTAGGTTGGACTTTGGTGTTTGGATTACGAACAAACCACTCTAGATTAACACCCAAAATCTTTCCCTTTCTCCTTTTCAACCACCCACAATGTTGGTTTACAATTTCTTTTCAAACTCAGAAATAGAAAAGAAAGAAAAGAAACAAATCGAGAATTACAAGATTGTTGTATACACAAAAAAAAAACATACAACATATTTAACAAGGCAGCACTTCATATTCTGAATTGTGTAAATAACTTAATTATTTACACAATTATATTTTCTATGAAAAAAATGACAAATGTATTAGATAAGTATATTATTTTTGTATACAAATATTATATTTCCTATATAATATCTGATATATATAGTGATACATTAATGTTGCTAACTACTTGTCGGGGAAAAAAATTGCTAAATAGTGAAGTTTAGTTTTAAAATTTGTAAATAGTTAAGAAAACTAGATTAACTATTTATAATTTGATTGAAAATCAGATGATACGATCCAACCTCCGTGTGAGTTGGCCGAATCTATATATGGAGTTTTAGAGGATCTAGCCTGGGAGTTTACTAGACAAACAACAACACAATGACAAGTAAAAATGAAGGAAGAGGATGGTACAGATGCGCAGCAGAATGGAAGCAAAGATGAATAAGGGAAGGAAGAGTATTACCGAGATAAACAAGAAGGGAAAGGTGGAAGGACTTGAGCGCGGTCAAGAATATTGAGATGCACATTGAGCGCACGGGTAGAGATTCAGAAATGGACAAGAATATACACATATATTTCACAAGGATTTCGTTTACAAGAACAACTAGCAAACGATTACACACAAATATAAAGGGTGATGGTTTACATTTTACTTGCGAAGTATCAAAGTACCATCAAGGCTTAGAAGTCCACAAGATGAGCTTAGTGTGATAAAGGAGGAGTTATCTCTACTCAACAAAATTACTCAAATATCTAAACTAAAGAAAATAGTAGCTAAGTTCGATATTTATACTAAGTCACAAAAGTAGTCGGTCATGCGTATGGCTTGCTCTCAGGCGTACCCTTCATGTGGAAGACCGTGGTCTTGTTGATGGGATTTAGGCCCAATTGGAGTGGCCAAAGTGACCTTGGCTCGTGTTGGACCCGACTGTGTTCCCAGAAGTTAGTCGCACGTCTTTATGGCTTGCGCGAAAATCATGCGATAGTTCCTCTTGCGTGGGCCGCGGTAGGTATGAAGTGTGCGAGAAGTCTTCGTGGGTTGTTCGGTCAAGGCATGAGTCATGCGAGGGATGGCCTAAGTGTTTCCCGATATTTTGCACCAAGGCCTTAGGGTTGGTGCCAGCTTCCCGATAGTCTCCCGATAGTTTGCATGCCTCCCGATAGATTCTCGTTAGCTTGTACCAATCACATAGGGTTAGTGTTGGCCTCACCTATATCTACCGATACGCTCCCGATAGTCTCTCGATAGACTTCCCCCGATACCTTGTGATGCGAACCCTAGTACGCATCGCACGCACACCGCACCTTCACGCGTGCCCTTGCCGCCACTTGGCCCGATGACGCGCCAACACAGCAAGCGCCTGTCCAGCCAGCTTTCTTTGTTCCTACATAATGAGATTCAGCGCGAGGCTACACTGGAAGAGTCCGTACTACGCGAGCACACGCCGCGCTTAGTGACGGTGCTGGTCGCACCCAGCACGCAAGCTAACGCCCACGGAACGGACGCCCGAGCCAAGTCAGACTTGGAAAATATTTACCGAGCTCCAGCCGAGTTACAAGATAGCTTCAAGGATCTAGAAGAGGCTACGAAAGTTTCAAGTCAAACGCCCGACGCGTTTGGGAGAATGGCCGAGCGAGTCAACGCATGCGCAAGTCCTAGCGCACCAAGGACTTCGACTTGAGGAAGGACGCGCATTGCGCAATTCTACCGTGCGTAGGATTGCTTGGGTCTACTAATACACGTAGTACTAGTATTATAATTAATTTAATTAATTATTTCAGCTTTTGTTCAAGTCGAATTCTTGTATAGATAGAAGTTCTAGTTCTCGTAGGATTTGTATTTCTTGCGCCTATTTAAGGCAGCCGCTTGGCTTAATAAAATTAGACTTTTTTTTGCCAGCACTTGAGTTAAATTTAAGTCTCGCAGAACCTTGAATCCTTTGAGTCCGAACGCTCGAAGAACCACTCAAGTAAATCGAAAGTTCACCCCCATTGTTCGATTGCCTAGGTTGCTAACCAATTGCTGGTTAGAGGGTTAGGAGTTCGATCAAGATCCTTATTTGCGTAGCTGGGTTGGCTAGGCATCACGACTTAGCAGGGTCAGCGCACGTTTGGGTTAAGTTTAAAGTATTTCCGCACGAAGTCCATCCTTGAACAACGATCGCAACAGGAGCATCGATCCAAGCCTAGCAAGGATCGTATCAGTTGGTAGCGGAGCGAAGGCTGTTCAAGCTTGGTAATTTTAATTGCTTTCTTTTATTTCAATACATTCTTGAGTCGATTTACTCTAGTCCAGAGCTAAATCACCCTTCATCCATCTAGTTGTATTTTCGTTTATATAGAGTCAAAAAAAAAATTCAAAAATCAAAAAAGAAGAAGAAGAATGTCTCAAGGTTCAGGAAATAAAAGTATCAAGGAAACCGAAGGCAAGGCCGAAGAAAACGACTTGTCTACCCGAGATCTCCTTCTCCAACTCTTAGCCCGAATCGACAAGATGGAAGTATCAATAGCCCTAAGTCGGAGGAGCCATCGGATGAGAAGAAAAAGGCAACAGCCACGCCCCACATGACCCAAGTCCTAAACCCACAACGCGCAGCTCACCTCTATGACATGGGACCAAAGGAAGACAAGCCGGGTCCGTTTACTGATTTACCCGAAGGTTTTGCTGGCGAGGGGAATGAAGACCGTCGTTTTGTGTTGCTTGGGAATAATGAGGAGCAGCGGCGCACGCCCACGCAAGCCCAACACATCAATGCGGAGCGCCTAGCACGTCGAGCACATAGGCGCATGGAGCGCGAGCCCGAGCCCGACTACGACGAGCCGTGGTACCCAGCGCCCCGTATGCACTGGAATGATGCGTATGAGGAAGACGAACCTGAGTTCTTTAGGCGCGACCGAGCTAATGAGCGGCGACCTAGAGGAGAAGAACTAGTTGATGCCAATCTGAATAGCATCAAGCTCAAAATTCCACCGTTTGATGGCAAGGACGACCCCGATGCATACTTTATTTGGGAGTAGAAGATTGAATCGATCTTTTTACTCCACAATTATTCTGAAGAGAAGAAGATCCGCTTAGCAGCCGTTGAATTCAATAGCTATGCCATACATTGGTGGGAACAACTGCACAAGCTCAAGCGTCGAGCGAATGCTCCACCCGTTCGGACATGGGAAGAGATGAAGCGAGAGATGAGGAGGCACTTCATCCCAACATATTTTTAGCGGGATCTTTATCAGCGATTGCAAGCTATGTCCCAAGGGACTCGGTCAGTAAGCGAGTACTTCAATGAGCTAGAGATTGCACTAGCAAGAGCACAGATTGAAGAGGAGGAAGAGGCTACAATGGCACGCTTCTTTAACGGCCTAAACCGTGATATTGCCAACAAATTGGAGTGAACTCTTGAGTCTCACTAAACACTTGAACAATTGCAGGAGTTTTTGAGAGGATTTTGGGTGAGTTTATTAGAGTGTTTAAACACGAGAGTAAACACGTGAGGGAGTGCTAGGTTAGTGCAATTTTACGTTTTCTTTTGTGTTGTGAATTTCAGGAAACTTATAGATGTCTCAAGAAGGAGTACAACAACCCGATTTGTCGGCCATGTTAGCTGGCATAACGGAACAGCTTAGAACAATGACTGAACGAAAATTAGCTGCCGATGCAAGGATGGCTCGGGTGGAAGCGTTGGCCACTATAAACCCGAACCCTAGAGCAGCGGAGGATCAACGTGATAGACATCTGACCGATCTGTCCGAGGAGGATGACAACGCCCGTCGACCACGTGATGTGAATCGACAGCGTGCTCTTGCTCTCGTTCCTCCCAGGCGACTTGCTAGACGTGGACCACAAATTCCACGTCCTGATCTGGAAGAAGAACCTGATAGGGGAGAGGGATGGATAAATGCAAGGGATGGTCAGCACAGGGGGAGAAGAGACGGTCGGGGTGTTAGAAGAGAACAGGAGGAGGACCGATTAGAGAACTTAACTTAATTAACTAATTTAAATAAACTGATTAACTAATTAATTAAATAAATGGAAACAAAGGTTGCTGCCATTTATTTAACTAATTAACTAATTAGTTAAATAAATAGAAACAGAAGTTGTTGCCATTATTTAACTAATTAACTAAGAAAACTAATTTAAAGTAAATATAAATATAATTAAATACATTCCAGCAGCTCATGTCGAGTTCTCCATCATCGGGCCAAGGTTTGGGCCGAAACTTCAAGTCGTATGTTGTCTCGGGGACAGACTGCGCACCATAATGTAGACTTCCATAACTTTTAAACCACTGGGACAAATGAGTTAAATCTTGTCCCAAATGAAAGATAACATCGTGAAGTTTCCAACGCGTGGTCGATCGCACGATTTGGACCTGTACAGCGCCGGCTACATTCCAACGAAGTTGCCTATTGTGTCTGCGCCTAGAACTGCTGTGTGCGAGATTGTCATCTCGAGTCTCCTTGAGATCTACTTGTCCGAATGCTCTGACACTTGGACACAATAAATATAACACATAGAGGTTTCCATCAAGTCTTTCGGACCTTTGATCGGACTCCATCTGCTCTATCATGTCTTGACGCTTTTGTCCATGTAGTCGCGTGATACATCTTGGGATCGTATCAACTAGGCATCTCCGATGGAAAACATCACCATATTCCTGCAAAAGAGAAGCAATTTGACTTGGTAGAGGAGAATGTGGGTTAGTCACAACATTCAAACAATGCGCCTTGTATTGAAATACAAGAAACGTTTTGTTAGTCAAAATTGCTCTCCTCACATCCTTTCCCTTGGCGAACGCGCTCAAGTGTTTAAGCTTACTCTCTCTACCATGCTTGCTTTTGTCATGGTGTGTTTTCAACTCACCACTCACATTTTTCACTCCACTCTTCTCTCTCACTTTCTTTCCTAATTGAAACTCGGTACTTGCCTTTTCCATGCGCATTTGGTCTTCACGGACTTGCGAGGGTGAAAGGGGAAGAATGTTGAATTTCTTGCCAAGGTGTGCGATCTTTTAAATTTTCATTTCTTCTGGAAATGAACTCAAAACCATTGTATTTTCTTTATTGTCGTATAGGAAAGATCAGATTTGGAGGTAGATCATGAGAGGTTAAAGCAAGAGTGGTCGGATTAGGATTCATGATGCTGGGATTGGGATAAGTGGTAGTTGGATGAGTAACAATTCCTTTTAATTTTTTATACTTTTCCATTTTCTGTTTCTTTTTCTTACTCTCAACACCTTCCTCATAGTGGTTTATTCTATCCATAATAGTTTGAATAGTTTTATTAGTAGCTTCTATCATATTTCTGAAAAGTTCAATTTTTATCAAATCATCATTCCATAATGGAGTTTCAGTATTAGAGATTGGAACTATGCTTTCGCCCATTACTTCATTATAAAGATTTTCAATATAAGATTTTTCAATATCATCATAGCTAGAAACTAGTTCTGTTCTTAATTCATACAAATCAGAAACTTTGTTAGTTTTTAGTTGAGAAAAATAGTAAGATAATTCTTTGAAAGGTGTAGTTGGAGGGTTCCGTGTGTATCCACAAGCTGTGAGCATGCCAAACCCTTGACCCGTTTGGCCCTGTAAGGGATGGACCCTATAGATTCATGGTCGAATCTCCTCAAAGGGGGAGGGGATGATACAAGCTTGAAGACTCTCACTCCACTTTCGGAACCCCACACCCTCCAAAGCTTAGATTCGAGGACGAATCTCTTCAAAGGGGGATGGGATGATATGAGCTTAAAGGCTCCAGCTCGTCCTTATGCCTTGCCCGGACCAGCCTTGGATCTCACGGCGAAAACTAGCACATTAGGGACTATTTTGGTGATCAAGTCAGCCGGCCTTCCTAGGTTTAAATGAAGGGTTATTTTAGAGTTTTCTCATGTAATAATTCTCAAGCTATAAATAGAAGGAGATAGCCTCTTTTATAGCTTGCCTTTGATTTTGATGATATTCTCTTTGGCTAATTCTTAGAGTAAACTACTGTAACTTAGGGTTCTTGGTAACTGGTGCCAATAGGGCTGAATACCATTGTTTATCTTCTATCTCTTCTTGTAATTAAGCTCTTGAGCTTTGTTCTTAAATAAGAAAAGAGAGATCCTTAACTAGTTTGTAGAAAGGTTGCTTGTTCTTAAGATTAAGAGGGTTTTCTAATTAGTTAAGTTCTTATTATGTTCATCATCTAAACACCTCTAAACATCATCCATTTCCGCTGCAACACATACTCCATTTGAACACTAAAAGCACCTTCATCCGTTCATCCATCCAAGCTGCCAACCTCTCACAAGAGGACTAGATCCAGCTCAAGAACAGCAATTCGGCCTCCTTCTATCCAAATCGAAGTTGAGCCGTTATCAAGTGGTAACGGAGCTTCAGTTGTCCTCTAGGTTGGTTTTTCTTGTTCTCCTCTTCATTTCTACGGTTAGAATCATCTTCTCTACCGTAGAACTTCTTTCCTTTGTGCTGAAATTTTTCTGTATTTCATATCCGTTCCTCTCTTCGGTTCAAACTGATTTTCCTTGAGTTTCTTCGGTTCAAACACCTTGATTCTTGTTTTCTATGGTTTAAACATTGTTTTCTACCATAGGAATCATTCCCACCTCATTTGAAAAATTTGGTGTTCTTGAAGAAATTCTTGTCTTTTAGTGTGCTGAATTTTGGAAGAACACAAGTGCTGAAAATTTTTGTGTTTGTGTGCATCTACATGGACGAATTTTCATCTTCTTAAGTGTAATTGCTTCTGTGTTTATTGGAGCTTCCTATGGTGGCCATGAGAGCCATGTGGACTTGCTTGTTGTCTTGCTAAAATCTGAAATTTTTGCATCCAACCCTAGACGGCCACATCACCTCATTTGTGAGCCTAGTATTTCCTTTCATTGTGAGCCAAGCATTTCAGCTTGCTCACTACACTTCCCCCTCACACAGCCGGCCCTAATTAGCATCCTTACACTTAGGTTGCTTGTCATACACAGCCACATCACTTGCCTTGTCACTTGCCTTGTCATCCACACACATTTGGACACATCACTATCACTTACCACCTCACTTTTGGCTTTTAGCGAAAATATTTTCAAGAGTAAAACTACTTGTCTTTCACTTCTTCTTCTTTCAAGGATACATGTCATACAAGTGAGCTCTCTTCACTCATTGCAAAAACAGAAAAGAAAAGAGAAAGGAACTAAAAGAAAGATCAAGTTCCTAACACTCAAAAAAAAAAAAAACAAAAGAGTGAATCAATTGAGTCATAAGCAAGAGACTACTTGTGTGTATCTATCTGAAGTGAATTACATTGTTTTTAAAGTGTCATTGTGGAAGAACACAAGTTTCGGCTTTCAATTTGTGTTTCCAATTCAGATTTTCGTTTTCTGTTTTTTCCTTTTGACTAGCTTCGGCTTTTCCCTTTTTGTCTGAGTGTTTGCGCTCAGAAAATTCTAAAATTTTGACAGATTAAAGTTCAGTCTGAGGGGAACAACTCTTATGTTTTAAACTTCTCCTAATTCTGTTGGTTTCACATACTTCTATCCAATTCAAAATCAGTGCGCAGTTTTCACTCGAAATTTCAGCTTTGAGTCTTTCATTTCTTTGTGATTTTCTCTTCTTGTTTCTTTGAGTCTTTTCTTGAGTAGCTTGAGCTGTGTTGTTTTCTTCTTTGTTTTCACATATTATTACTCTATTCTAAGTCCAATTTCGGCCCAAATTAAATCGTTTTTCCTTTGGCAGAATTTTGACTTTCCTTGCCTTTCTTTCGTACCTTGGTTGTCTTGCTTTCCTTGAGCCCTAGTTAGGTATTTCTAGCTTAGGTCTTCGGTTGGTGATTCAGATAAGAGTGTGAGAGAAGAGTGTGAGTACATTAGAGTGACATACACGAGAGTGAAACACGTGAGGGAGAGACTAACCCCTTTCAGCTATCAATTGTGTTTATTTTTCCTTTTGTAGGAATTTTTCTATGTCTTCCTACATATCGCCGCATTTGAGGGTTGCTCCTACTAGCCACGCATCTTGGTATCATGTTGAGCAGCCCCCCCACCTTGACCGTAGCCATGAGTACTTCACCAAGGCTTCCCCTTCCACTCCTTCCTGGTTGGAGTATGATCATATTGCGCCCTCTCGGCAAGCCTATGCGTATGAGTCTTATGCGACTAGTGGAGAGATTTCGTATGGGCATGAGGACTACTTCACCAAGGCTGCCCCATCCCCACACCTTGGCACCTCACCTTTCGCCTTGAGGATGGCTCCAATTCTAGCGCGCTTGGACAGAAGCACTCAAGCCATGACAAACACCATGGCCGCAATGACACTTATATGTGATAACCTACGGGTTTCCGGCCACCTTGGGCAATGTGAAGAGGTTAGCATTTGTACTCTTGGTTCACCATCAGTCAAGGAAAGTTTAGTACCGCTTGGAAGGGAAATGAATGTATTGCAATCCATGGATGGTTTTGAGACACCGTTGGTCGAGGAGATTGAGGATCTTCCTAGTGTTGTTTCGGCCGATTCACCATCACTTATTGAGGATGATTTGCCTCCGTTTGAGGAGAAGCTACTAGTTTCGGATGTGCATAGGGGGTTTGGGAGCGAAATGAACACATGTAGGGCTTGTGAGTCCACTTCGGATTGCCATGAGACAGCCGCTCATTGCCTTGCATTGCAGCGCAAATTTCAGTCCTTGGGTAGTGCCTTCTCCATCATTCCGAGGGTGCCTATACATAGATTTGTGGATCCGTTTCTCCTCGGTTTTGGTCACATGGGCAGCGCACATATCATTCCATTTGAGGCACCATCAAGTGGTCTCACGGTCTCGCACTTTACACGGATTCTGTCCGCTGCTCGTTTGGTTCACCATAGCGCCCTCGCCTTATCAGCCACTACTAAGAGCCCGCACTTGGCCCTAGTTCACTCCTTGCCTCGTCATGGTCAATCCTTGATTGTTCTTGGCTGTTTTCCTTCCATGCCTACCTATCTTCCCCAATCAAGGCCTCCACCTTGGCCTATATTCCCTGAAAGGTGTAGTTGGAGGGTTCCGTGTGTATCCACAAGTTGTGAGCATGTCTTGACCCGTTTGGCCCTGCAAGGGATGGACCCTATAGATTCATGGTCGAATCTCCTCAAAGGGGGAGGGGATGATACGAGCTTGAAGACTCTCACTCCACTTTCGGAACCCCACACCCTCCAAAGCTTAGATTCGAGGACGAATCTCTTCAAAGGGGGATGGGATGATATGAGCTTAAAGGCTCCAGCTCGTCCTTATGCCTTGCCCGGACCAGCCTTGGATCTCACGGCGAAAACTAGCACATTAGGGACTGTTTTGGTGATCAAGTCAGCCGGCCTTCCTAGGTTTAAATGAAGGGTTATTTTAGAGTTTTCTCATGTAATAATTCTCAACCTATAAATAGAAGGAGATAGCCTCTTTTATAGCTTGCCTTTGATTTTGATGATATTCTCTTTGGCTAATTCTTAGAGTAAACTAGTGTAACTTAGGGTTCTTGGTAACCGGTGCCAATAGGGCTGAATACCATTGTTTATCTTCTATCTCTTCTTGTAATTAAGCTCTTGAGCTTTGTTCTTAAATAAGAAAAGAGAGATCCTTAACTAGTTTGTAGAAAGGTTGTTTGTTCTTAAGATTAAGAGGGTTTTCTAATTAGTTAAGTTCTTATTATGTTCATCATCTAAACACCTCTAAACATCATCCATTTCCGCTGCAACACATACTCCATTTGAACACTAAAAGCACCTTCATCCGTTCATCCATCCAAGCTGCCAACCTCTCACAAGAGGACTAGATCCAGCTCAAGAACAACAATTCGGCCTCCTTCTATCCAAATCGATGTTGAGCCGTTATCAAGTGGTAGCGGATCTTCAGTTGTCCTCTAGGTTGGTTTTTCTTGTTCTCCTCTTCATTTCTACGGTTAGAATCATTTTCTCTACCGTAGAACTTCTTTCCTTTGTGCTGAAATTTTTCTGTATTTCATATCCGTTCCTCTCTTCGGTTCAAACTGATTTTCCTTGAGTTTCTTCGATTCAAACACCTTGATTCTTGTTTTCTATGGTTTAAACATTATTTTCTACCATAGGAATCATTCCCACCTCATTTGAAAAATTTGGTGTTCTTGAAGAAATTCTTGTCTTTTAGTGTGCTGAATTTTGGAAGAACACAAGTGCTGAAATTTTTTGTGTTTGTGTGCATCTACATGGACGAATTTTCATCTTCTTAAGTGTAATTGCTTCTGTGTTTATTGGAGCTTCCTATGGTGGCCATGAGAGCCATGTGGACTTGCTTGTTGTCTTGCTAAAATCTGAAATTTTTGCATCCAACCCTAGATGGCCACATCACCTCATTTGTGAGCCTAGTATTTCCTTTCATTGTGAGCCAAGCATTTCAGCTTGCTCACTACACTTCCCCCTCACACAGCCGGCCCTAATTAGCATCCTTACACTTAGGTTGCTTGTCATACACAACCACATCACTTGCCTTGTCACTTGCCTTGTCATCCACACACATTTGGACACATCACTATCACTTGCCACCTCACTTTTGGCTTTTAGTGAAAATATTTTCAAGAGTAAAACTACTTGTCTTTCACTTCTTCTTCTTTCAAGGATACATGTCATACAAGTGAGCTCTCTTCACTCATTGCAAAAACAGAAAAGAAAAGAGAAAGGAACTAAAAGAAAGATCAAGTTCCTAACACTCAAAAAAAAAAAAAAAAGAAGAGTGAATCAATTGAGTCATAAGCAAGAGACTACTTGTGTGTATCTATCTGAAGTGAATTACATTGTTTTTAAAGTGTCATTGTGGAAGAACACAAGTTTCGGCTTTCAATTTGTGTTTCCAATTCAGATTTTCGTTTTCTGTTTTTTCTTTTGACTAGCTTCGGCTTTTCCCTTTTTGTCTGAGTGTTTGCGCTCAGAAAATTCTAAAATTTTGACAGATTAAAGTTCAGTCTGAGGGGAACAACTCTTATGTTTTAAACTTCTCCTAATTCTGTTGGTTTCACATACTTCTATCCAATTCAAAATCAGTGCGCAGTTTTCACTCGTAATTTCAGCTTTGAGTCTTTCATTTCTTTGTGATTTTCTCTTCTTGTTTCTTTGAGTCTTTTCTTGAGTAGCTTGAGCTGTGTTGTTTTCTTCTTTGTTTTCACATATTATTACTCTATTCTAAGTCCAATTTCGGCCCAAATTAAATCGTTTTTCCTTGGGCAGAATTTTGACTTTCCTTACCTTTGTTTCGTACCTTGGTTTTCTTTCTTTCCTTGAGCCCTAGTTAGGTATTTCTAGCTTAGGTCTTCGGTTGGTGATTCAGATAAGAGTGTGAGAGAAGAGTGTGAGTACATTAGAGTGACAAACACGAGAGTGAAACACGTGAGGGAGAGACTAACCCCTTTCAGCTATCAATTGTGTTTATTTTTCCTTTTGTAGGAATTTTTCTATGTCTTCCTACATATCGCCGCATTTGAGGGTTGCTCCTACTAGCCACGCATCTTGGTATCATGTTGAGCAGCCCCCCCACCTTGACCATAGCCATGAGTACTTCACCAAGGCTTCCCCTTCCACTCCTTCCTGGTTGGAGTATGATCATATTGCGCCCTCTCGGCAAGCCTATGCGTATGAGTCTTATGCGACTAGTGGAGAGATTTCGTATGGGCATGAGGACTACTTCACCAAGGCTGCCCCATCCCCACACCTTGGCACCTCACCTTTCGCCTTGAGGATGGCTCCAATTCTAGCGCGCTTGGACAGAAGCACTCAAGCCATGACAAACACCATGGCCGCAATGACACTTATATGTGATAACCTACGGGTTTCCGGCCACCTTGGGCAATGTGAAGAGGTTAGCATTTGTACTCTTGGTTCACCATCAGTCAAGGAAAGTTTAGTACCGCTTGGAAGGGAAATGAATGTATTGCAATCCATGGATGGTTTTGAGATACCGTTGGTCGAGGAGATTGAGGATCTTCCTAGTGTTGTTTCGGCCGATTCACCATCACTTATTGAGGATGATTTGCCTCCGTTTGAGGAGAAGCTACTAGTTTCGGATGTGCATAGGGGGTTTGGGAGTGAAATGAACACATGTAGGGCTTGTGAGTCCACTTCGGATTGCCATGAGACAGCCGCTCATTGCCTTGCATTGCAGCGCAAATTATCATTCCGAGGGTGCCTATACATAGATTTGTGGATCCGTTTCTCCTCGGTTTTGGTCACATGGGCAGCGCACATTTCATTCCATTTGAGGCGCCATCAAGTGGTCGCACGGTCTCGCACTTTACACGGATTCTGTCCGCTGCTCGTTTGGTTCACCATAGCGCCCTCGCCTTATCAGCCACTACTAAGAGCCCGCACTTGGCCCTAGTTCACTCCTTGCCTCGTCATGGTCAATCCTTGATTGTTCTTGGCTGTTTTCCTTCCATGCCTACCTATCTTCCCCAATCAAGGCCTCCACCTTGGCCTATATTCCCTGAAAGGTGTAGTTGGAGGGTTCCGTGTGTATCCACAAGCTGTGAGCATGTCTTGACCCGTTTGGCCCTGCAAGGGATGGACCCTATAGATTCATGGTCGAATCTCCTCAAAGAGGGAGGGGATGATACGAGCTTTAAGACTCTCACTCCACTTTCGGAACCCCACACCCTCCAAAGCTTAGATTCGAGGACGAATCTCTTCAAAGGGGGATGGGATGATATGAGCTTAAAGGCTCCAGCTCGTCCTTATGCCTTGCCCGGACCAGCCTTGGATCTCACGGCGAAAACTAGCACATTAGGGACTGTTTTGGTGATCAAGTCAGCCGACCTTCCTAGGTTTAAATGAAGGGTTATTTTAGAGTTTTCTCATGTAATAATTCTCAAGCTATAAATAGAAGGAGATAGCCTCTTTTATAGCTTGCCTTTGATTTTGATGATATTCTCTTTGGCCAATTCTTAGAGTAAACTAGTGTAAGTTAGGGTTCTTGGTAACCGGTGCCAATAGGGCTGAATACCATTGTTTATCTTCTATCTCTTCTTGTAATTAAGCTCTTGAGCTTTGTTCATAAATCAGAAAAGAGAGATCCTTAACTAGTTTGTAGAAAGGTTGCTTGTTCTTAAGATCAAGAGGGTTTTCTAATTAGTTAAGTTCTTATTATGTTCATCATCTATACACCTCTAAACATCATCCATTTCCGCTGCAACACATACTCCATTTGAACACTAAAAGCACCTTCATCCGTTCATCCATCCAAGCTGCCAACCTCTCACAAGAGGACTAGATCCAGCTCAAGAACAGCAATTCGGCCTCCTTCTATCCAAATCGAAGTTGAGCCGTTATCAACCTCTCAATGCAAGCTCACTTTTTTCTTGCATGTTCTTTTCCTCATGCACACAACTCACATTTTTCACTCCACTCAGCGCATGGTCTCTTTTTTCATGCCCGTTCTTTTCCTCATTCTCACTACTTACTTTCTTCACTCCACACCACTCATCTTTTTTTTTTAGCTTTGAAGTAATATCAAAAGTGGCACAAGCTTTCTCCAACTTAAGTTGGTCCTCATAAATATGATGTGGAGGCAAATGAGGAATAAGAAATTTGTTGCCGAGATGTTCTAGCTTGTAAGTGTTGCGACAACCATCATGGATGGTTCTTCTATCAAATTGCCAAGGCCGTCCAAGAAGGAGGTGGCTAGAATCCATGGGAGCAACATCACAAATTCTTTCATCCACATAGGCACCAATCTTGAAGGGAACAAGAACTTGCCATGTAACCATAATGGAGCTCCCATCATTAAACCAATTGAGGACATACGGGTGAGAGTGTCTAGTGGTGGTCAAGGCCAAACAATGAACAAGAAGAGAACTAGCTACATCCGCACAACTTCCATTATCAATAATGATAGAAATCGTCATACCATTGGAAATGCCGCGGGTGTGAAATAAATTTTCCGTTTGTTCTAGAGCCGCATTTGTGGTTGACAAGATGTCTCAATTAGCATCTTTGTGTTCGGCCTCCTCCACAATTCCATCCATGAGTCGCTAAGTGACTCCTCCCTGTGATTACTAACAATACTCCAAGGAACAACATGTGAAAGCATAACATCCTTAAAGAATATCTTAGTAACAGTTGCGCTATATTGATGTATCAAACCAGCATCATATGACCAATACACAGTCAAATCGTATAACGGACTACACAACCAAATTAAGCGCTCATGCTTGCTATGATATCCTTTATGCATACAAAACATAGATTTTGTGTCAAATAAATAATCTTTATATACTTCACAAAAATCAGAATCATTAGCATAAAGATTAACCCTAGGTGTAACCTCAAGCGATATTTCACTAAGTGACTTGACGCTTTTGTCCATGTAGTCGCGTGATACATCTTGGGATCGTATCAAGGAAGTGTGGTGAGCAAGCTGAAATGCTTGGCTCACAAAGAAAGAAAATACTTAGCTCACAAAAGAGGTGATGTGGCCGTTTAGGAGTGGAGCTCAAAATTTCGGCACTTAGCTAAGGAACAAGCAAGTCCACATGACTCTCATAGCTCATCATAGGAAGCTCCAAATCAGCAAGCATTCATACTTAAAGTAGATGAATTTTCGTCCATATGGATAAGCAATGGATTCGTCCCTAACAGCCCCGGCTCCAAAGTGCCCTAATCACTTAATCTAAGGTTCAGCCAAAGAGAGAATAAGCATCAAAATCAAAGGCAAGTGCTGAAATGAAAGGAAAGCACTTTAAATACTAAAGCCTAACAATAGGGAAATACCCTTACACCCTTAGACAAAGGGGATTGGCCTTGGCAGCAATGAAGATGGGCTTGGAGGATAGGCTTCGGCCAAACAGAAGGTGGGCGTAAGGCAGACGCAAGGACTTGGCAAAGGCGGACACAAGGCCTTAGCCGTGCGGCCTCATGGCTTAGTAGGGTTCGGGTGCGCTGCTTTTCATGGCTGGTCCGGGCAAGGCATGAGAAACGAGCTGGAGCCTTCCAGCTCGTATCATCCCATCTGCCTTTGAAGTGATTCATCCTCGAATCTAGAGGCTCTATTCCTTGAAAGGCCGAACGGGCCAAGGCATGCTCTCGGTTAGTACTCACACACGGAACCCTCACACTACAACTTTCGGGGAAAATAGGCCAAGGTGGAGGCCATCTTCGGGGAAGACATGCAGGCGCGGACGGGAAACACCCAAGAACCATCAAGGATTGGCCACGACGAGGCAAGGAAGGAACTAGGGCCAAGTGCGGGCTCTTAGTAGTGGGTGAGAAGGCGAGGGCTCTACGGTGAACCAAAGGAGTGGCGGAAGGGATCCGGGTAAGGTGTGAGACCGTGAGGCCACTTGAAGGGGCTTGAAATGGAAAAGAGGGTGCGCTGCCAATGTGCCCAAAACCAAGGAGAAACGGGTCGATAAATCTATGCATAGGCACCCTCAGAATGATGGAGAAGGCACTACCCAAGAACTAAAATTTGCGCTGCAACGCAAGGCAATGAGCGGCTGTCTCATGGCCAACCAAACTGAACTCACAAGCCCTACTTGTATTCCTTTCACTCCCAAACTCCTCATGAACATCCGAAACCAGTAACTTCTCCTCACACGGAGTCAGCTCAACCTCAATAAGTGATGGCGATTCAGCCGAAACAACACTAGGAATATCCCCAAGGTCCTCAACCAACGGGGTCCCAATACCAACAAAGGATGGCAACACCTTTGTTTCCTCTCCAAGCGGCACTAAACTGTCCTCATGGGGGTTGTGTGGCACACACTCAAATGACGCTTTATTGTTCGGACAAATATCACGCAAATGCCCCCTTCCCGTGCAAGTGGTACAAAAGAGATCTCTTGCTCGAGAGGAAGGCGCGGAAGGGCAAATAGGAGGAGGGGAACGAGGTACCTCAACCCGCTAGTACCTTGAATTAATTGCCTCCACTTGTCATTGAAATTCAGCCATTGCAACCGCATGATGCTCTAGGTGCTGCTTTCGCTAATAAGGAGTCGTGAGGGCATGCTGAGAAGAAAGAGGGCCACTATAGGGAGAAGGACCTCGATCAATGACGTATGTCGTAGGGCTATGGCCACGGCTAGGAGTGGGAGGAATGGAATGGTAACTAGGTGGAAGCGGGGGCCAACGGACATGGTGGGAAGGCTGCACATAAGAATACGGTGTGGCGTGGCGAGGAGGTGCACTAGAAACTGGTGGCACAAAGGGATGATGTTGGCTGCCACGGTCCAGGACATAGATAGAGGTGTCACGGCGTGGAGAAGGGGCAGCCTCGGTGAAGTAGTCATGGCTACGGTTCTCATGCCATGATGACCCAACCTGGTAGTCCTCTTGCCTATAAAAATCCTCTTTATTATCCACATAAGACTCAAACCCATAGGATTGCCGAGAGGGCTCAAGATGATCATACTCCAACCGGGGAGAGTGCGCTGCACTAGAATGGTGGCCTAGGTTGTCCATCACATAAGATCTAGACCCATAACTCGTCTCATCGGAGTAAGCACTACCATAATAAGATCCGTGCGGATTGGCTACACTATCAACCACATATGGGCGAGGGCTACTTGGTGTCTCATGGTCATTGTCGTAACTTGCCTCATAACAATAAGAGGACCGGTCACTAGAACCCGTGGTGGAGGCGGTGCTAGAACAATAAGAGTCCTCCTCCCAAGAGGACCCAACATCGTCACAATAAGAAGACATAGAAAATTACCTACAAAATGGAAAATAAACACAATTGATAGATAAAAGAGGGTTAGTCTCTCCCTCACATGTTTCACCCTTGTGTTTGTCACTCTAATATGCTCACACTTTTCTCTCACACTCTTATCTCAATCACGAACAAATCGCTTAAACTAGTAAGACTCGACGAATCAAATAGAGCTCATGGAAAGCAAGACAACCAAGGTAAGAAAGAAAGGCAAGGAAAACCGCAATAGTGCCCAAGGAAAACTGATTTAATTTGGACACTAAATGGACTTAGAATAGAGTAATAACGTGTGGAAACAAAGAAGAAGAAACCAAAGCCCAAGCTGCTCAAGAAGAAAAGAACGAGCGCCAAAGAAAACACAAAAAGAAAAAAAATGCAAAAATTAAAACCGAAATTGTGTTCTTCACACAAAGACACCTTCAAAAACTTGTAAGTCACTTCACATGCACACACACAAGTAGTCTCTTGCTTTCTACTCAATTGGTTCTCTTTTTTTTTTTTTTTTAATTTTAGGAACTTGATCACTAATTTTTTTTTTGATTTGATCTTTCTTTTAGTTCCTTTCTCTTTTCTATCCTGTTTTTGCAATGAGTGAAGAGAGCTCACTTGTATGACATGTATCCTTGAAAGAAGAAGAAGTGAAAGACAAGTAGTTTTGCTCTTGAAAATATTTTCACTAAATGCCAAAAGTAAGGTGGCAAGTGAAAGTGATGTGTCAAAATTTGTGTGGATGACAATGCAAGTGATGTGGCAAGTGATGTGGCTGTGTATGACAAGCAAACTAAGTGTAAGGATGCAAATTAGGGCTGGCCTTGTGAGGGGGAAGTGTGGTGAGCAAGCTGAAATGCTTGGCTCACAAAAGAGGTGATGTGGCCGTCTAGGAGTGGAGCTCAAAATTTCGGCACTTAGCTAAGAAACAAGCAAGTCCACATGGCTCTCATAGCTCTCATAGCTCATCATAGGAAGCTCCAAATCAGCAAGCATTCATACTTAAAGAAGATGAATTTCCGTCCATTTAGATGTACACAAACACAAAACAATTCAGCAAAAGTGTTTCTCCAAAAATCAGCACACTAAAAGACAACAATTTTCTCAAGAACATCAAATTTTTCAAACTGAATTTAAATCATTCCTATGGTTGAAAACAATGTTTTAACATAGATATGAAAGGAAAAGGAGTTTGAACCGTGGGAACACAAGGAAAAAGTGTTTGAGCAATTTAGTGGAATGGGTGTGAAAATGGTAAAAAATAGAAATTTTGCCACACAAAAAGAAAGAAGTTCTACTGTAGAGAAGATGATTCTAACCGTAGAAATGATGAGGGGAACAAGAAAAACCAACCTAGGGGACGGCTGGAGCTCCGCTACCAAATGATACGGTCCAAGCCCCTCAATAATGATGAAGGCGCTAGGGAGAGCTTCAGATCTAGTCCTTGCGCACGGATGGTCTTGACAAAGGATATAGACGCCTCGGATGGAGATGTGCTAATCTCAGCAGCATCAAAATGAAAATACCTCCGTTTGAAGGTACTGACGACCCTGATACCTTCTTGACATGGGAACGGAAGGTAGATGCTATTTTCTTATGCCACAATTATTCGGAGAGTAAAAAGGTTAAGCTGGCAGCAGTGGAATTCGGTGGATATGCTAGTCATTGGTGGGAGCAGCTCAACCTGAAGAGAGCAGCTGTTTATGCTGGTCCGATTAATGATTGGGGTGAGATGAAACAGGCGATGAGGCAACGGTTTGTTCCTACCCATTTTCACCGTGAGCTTCATCAACGGCTCCAAACCTTGAAGCAAGGCAGCAAGGGAGTTGGGACTTATTTTAATGAGATGGAGATTGCTTTAGCTCAAGCAAGGATTACTGAGGAACCTGAGGTAACAATGGCTCGGTTTATTGCTGGATTGAATGCTGAGATTGCCGACGCCTTGGAGCTAACTCAATACAATACTCTCGAGGAGATGCTTCACATGGCTCAAAAGATTGAGAAGCATCATAGGAAAGCTAGGAGTTCCTATACGACTGCTAATTCCTCATCTTGGAAGAAGCCGTCGTGGTCCAAGGGAGACAAAGGTGGCTCCGTTTCAAAGAGCTCCTCTAGTGCCGTTATCCCTTCCAAAATGGCTACTAACAAATCTTATACTCCACCTGTGGATCGGCCAGCCACTAAGGATATTGTCTGTTTCAAGTGCAACGGCCGAGGGCATAAGAAATCGGAATGCCCAAATAAGAGAGTTTTCATCATCAGGCCGAATGGAGAGGAAGAATCGGATGATGAGCAGGAGGAATCAGAAACTGAGGAAGATGGTCATGCCGATTCGGATGTTGACTGTCAGAGAGGTGACCAGGTTCAGTTGCTTGTTGTACATTGGAATCTAAGCGTACAGGCCACCGAAGAAGTGTGTGACGAGGAACAACGGACCAATCTGTTCCATACCCGTGGTGTGATTGACAAAAAGGGTTGTTCCATCATCATTGACAACGGCAGCTGCACTAATTGCGCGAGTTGGTTAATGGTCGATAAACTCGGTTTACCAACGGTAAAACATCCGAAGCCATATCAGCTTCATTGGATGACAGACGGGACCGGCGTCAGGGTGAATCGGCAGGTGCTTGTCAGATTTAGTATCGGCAAGTACCAGGATGAAGTACTTTGTGATGTGGTCCCTATGCAAGCGAGTCATATCATTCTTGGCAGACCATGGCAGTTTGACAGAGACGCGACCCAAGAGGGAAAACGGAATCTCTATAAGCTGGTCAAGGATGGTAAGAAGTTTACTTTAGCGCCCCTCACACCAGCCGAAGTCCTTGAGGATCAGCAATGGCTTGCTAAGTCTTACGCTGAATATGAAATTGTAAAACAGCTTGCGAGAGAAAAAGAAGGTTTGAGTGTGAAGAATGAAGAGAGGAATACTGAGTGTGTGAGCCTTAAACATTCGCATGAAAACAGCAAGCATGCAGAGGGAGAGTGTAAACATTCGCATGAAAACAGCAAGCATGCGGAGGGAGAGTGTAAACATTCGCACGAAAAGAGTAAGCGTGCTGAGAGTGGCATTGAGAGAAAAAGAGAGGCAAGTAAAAAGAAATTGAGTGTATATGCCAAGGGGAGCGAAGTGGAGAGAGCACTGATTTTTCAAAAACACTGTTTTGGCGTGAGCCGTCCTATTCTCTTAATCCATTTTCGCTCTTATTGTTTGACGTCAGATGACGCGGAACGGTCACATGCCGTTCCGATTGCTCTTTTTTCTCTTTTGCAGGAATTTAGGGATGTGCTGCCCGAGGAGATGCCGCCTGGATTTCCTCCGATCCGAGGCATAGAACATCAGATTGACTTTGTCCCTGGATCGGCAATTCCTCATCGGCCAGCCTACCGAACTAACCCCGAGGAGACCAAGGAACTACAACGGCCAGTGGACGATTTGCTTGCGCGTGGGTATGTCCGGGAGAGCCTATCTCCATGTGTCGTTCCAGTTATTCTAGTCCCAAAGAAGGATGGTAGTTGGCGCATGTGTGTTGATTGTCGAGCAATCAACAAAATAACTGTAAAGTATCGCCACCCTATTCCTCGTTTAGATGATATGTTAGACGAATTAAGTGGTAGTAGAATATTTTCTAAAATTGATTTAATGAGTGGCTACCACCAGATTTGTATGAAAGAAGGAGATGAATGGAAAACTGCTTTTAAAACTAAATATGGTTTATATGAATGGATGGTTATGCCGTTTGGCTTGACTAATGCTCATAGCACCTTTATGAGATTAATGAACCATGTACTTTGGCACTTAATTGGCAGATTTGTTGTTGTTTATTTTGATGATATTTTAATCTATAGCAAATCGTTTGATGAGCATGTTTTACATCTTAGGGAGGTTTTTCTAACACTTCGTGAGCAGAAATTATATGCTAAACCTAGTAAGTGTTCTTTCGCAATGGGACAAGTTGGCTTTCTTGGTTTTATTGTGAGTGCAGATGGTGTTAAAGTGGATAAAGAGAAGATCCGCGCGATTCAGGAGTGGCTGACGCCGAAGACCGTTAGTGATGTGAGATCATTCCATGGGTTGGCGAGCTTCTATCGGTGATTTGTAAAGGACTTTAGCACCATCGTTGTTCCTCTGAATGATTTAACAAAGAAGAATGTTGTTTTCAGGTGGGAACAGCCGCAGGAGGAGGCGTTTGCTACACTCAAGGAACTGCTCTGTGCTGCTCCAGTGCTAGCACTACCCGACTTCAGCAAGGCGTTTGAGATAGAGTGTGACGCCAGCGGATTAGGAATCGGCGCCATTCTGATGCAGGAGAAACGACCGATTGCCTTTTTCAGTGAGAAGCTCAAGGATGCTCAACTCAGGTATCCGACGTATGACATGGAGTTCTATGCTCTTGTCTGAGCGTTGGAGACATGGCAACACTACCTGATGCCGAGAGAGTTCATCATCCACACTGACCATTTGAGCTTGAAGTACCTCAAGGGACAAGGGAAGCTCAATCGGCGACATGCCGTTTGGATGGAATTTATTGAGGCTTTCCCTTATCACATTCAATACAAGCAAGGTAAAGATAATATTGTTGCTGATGCACTATCGCGAAGGTACGCGTTAATTACTTCTCTTAATGCCAAATTGCTTAGATTTTCGCACATTATAGCACTCTTTGCTGCCGATGTTGATTTTGGTGATGTTTATGTGCATGGCGTTTCTATTTCTGGTTCTAAATTTTATAAGCATGAGGGATATTTATTTAGGGGCAAACACTTGTGTATTCCTCATTGCTCTCTTTGTGAGTTACTTGTGCATGAAGCCCATAGTGGTGGTTTAATGGGTCACTTTGGCGTGACTAAGACGTTAGATGTGTTACAGGATCACTTGTATTGGCCTCACATGAAGCGTGATGTAGTGCGCATTATTGCTAGATGTTTAATTTGTCGTAGAGCCAAGTCTAAGTCTGCTGGTCCTGGAGAATACATGTCGTTACCTGTTCCTTCTCATCCCTGGACCGATTTGTCCATGGACTTTGTCGTAGGACTGCCTCGGTCTAAGAACGGGAAGGATAGTGTCTTTGTTGTGGTGGACAGATTTTCGAAAATGTCCCATTTTATTCCATGTTCTACTACTTATGATGCTACTCAGATTGCTGATTTATTCTTTCGTGAGGTAGTCCGTTTACATGGTATTCCTTTGACTATTGTGAGTGATAGAGATACTAAGTTTCTTAGCCATTTTTGGCGTGTCTTGTGGAAGAAGCTTGGTACTAAATTGTTGTATTCTACATCATATCACCCACAAATGGATGGTCAAACCGAGGTGGTGAATCGGACCCTTGGTTCCCTTTTGCGCACCTTAGTGCGTAAGCATGTTTCTACTTGGGTTGATCATTTACCGTTTATCGAATTTGCTTACAACCGTGCTGTTCATTCTACTACTCATTACTCGCCATTTGAAATTGTTTATGGATTTAATCCTAGGATTGTTTTGGATTTAACTCCTTTACCTTTGACTGATGTTGTAAGTTTAGATGGTGCACAGAAGGCTGATTTTGTCAAGCAATTACATGCTACGGCAAAACAGAACATTGAGCGCATGAATGAGAAGCTTAGGCAGAAACGGAACGATGGCTGACGGCTAGTAACGTTCCAGGTTGGAGATTGGGTATGGCTGCATATGCGCAAGGAGCGTTTTCCCGACCAACGCCGCGGCAAGCTATCTCCTAGAGGAGACGGACCATTCCAGATTGTTGAGAAGATCAACAACAATGCCTATAAACTGGCATTGCCAAGTGAGTATGGTGCCGTTAGCTCTACTTTCAATGTGTCTGACTTAGTTTTGTTTGATGCAGATGACGAGCATGGCCTTGCTGCTGATGCCGATTCGGATTTGAGGGCGAATCCTTCCGAAGGGGGAGGGGATGATGCGAATCCACGCATCCAGGTGCCGTTACCGCCAGCTGGTCCAATGACTCGAGCCAGAGTTCAAAAGCTTCAAGACAGATTGTCATCTCTCATTCACAAGGAGCTGGAGTGTGAGATGACAAGTGAGAAAGTTGCACTTCGAGAGAAGACGCCAAGAGTGGTGAATCTTCTCACCTTCACCATGAGCGATGATGATTCTGCTAGAAACGGCACTTGACCGTTTCCCTCAAACGGCACTTGTCCGTTTCTCACAAACGGCATTTGTCCGTTTCCCTACCCGTTGCCGTTTCACTCATCTATCGCGCGTGCCTTTTGCTGTGCCTGTTCCGCGTATCCGTGTCGCGCATGCCTGCTCTTTGTTGGAAACGGCTCCTGCCCGATTCGGCACCTGTCCGTTTTGCTGTTTCTGTCTGCTGTGAAGGAAACGGTGCCTATCCGATTCGGCACTTGTCCTGGAGCTGGCACGCGTTTGACTGTTTTTTTTGCTTAATTAATTAATTAGACCCTTTAATTAATTAGTTAAGTGTTTTACCTTATTTAATATTCCTATTTTGGAATTAGGGTTTTGCTTGTAAGATACTATATAAGGAGCCGCTTGGCCTCCTTATTTCTTTGGCTGTTATTTTGATAAATTGAGACTATCTCTTTCAAATCTCCGCCCCTTGTTCAAGTGGTTTAACCTTGTTCTTCTTGAGTCCGCAATACTTGAGTCGTATACAAGTAAATTCTGGAATTGCATCCTACTTGTTGTCTGCCCTAGGTTGATATCCACAAGGGATATAGGCGTAGTGGATTCGACAAGGACCCTCTCTTGTTCGGATTTAGGTTGGTTGTTGCTTAGCGTTCAGCAGGCTTAAATTGTGTAAGTGAGTTCTATTATTCCGCAGGGAAATCCGTCTTTGAACAATGATCAAATTTGGTGCTACGCATCCTAAGGAACCAGGATCGTATCATGTACTATGGGTCCTTAGAAGAGATGCTGCACATGGCCATCAAGATAGAGATGCAAACCAAGGCTAGAGTCTCCTACTCTAATTCGGGTTCAGTTGTGACTAAGGCACAAGGTTGGAAGAAGTCGCAATGGAGCAGGGAAGACAAAGGGGTCCGTACACCGCCTAAAGTCTTGCCATATGATTACAAGGGTCCCAGCAGCGGCACCAATCCTTCTAAGCCACTCAACAGCAGTGCCAACACAGCTCCGAACAGGCCCTCTACTAAAGATATAGTATGTTTCAAGTGCTCGGGACGGGGACACAAGCAAGTTGATTGCCCTAACAAGCGTTTTTTCTTAATACGCGAGGATGGTGAGCTAGCATTCGACGATGAGCAAGAGATTGAAAGGGGCGATGTAGGCACTAACGAGGACAGTGACTCGGACGAAGTTGTGATCAACTCATTGTCCTTAGTGACGAGGCGAAGTCTTAGCGCGCAAGTCAAAGAGGAGGCGCATGGAGACGAGCAGCGGGAAAATTTGTTTCACACCCGTTGCGTTGTCAACAAAATTAGGTGCTCCATGATCATTGACAACGGAAGCTGCACTAATTGTGTGAGCACAATGTTTGTTCAGAAGTTGGGACTGACTACCATACGCCATCCAAGGCCATATTCGCTACAGTGGATGAATAATGGCAGTGCCATTAAAGTGAGCCAGCAAGCACTCGTCTCATTCGCAATTGGGAGGTACAAGGATGAGATCCTTTGCGACATAGTGCCTATGCATGCGAGTCATATTCTGTTGGGACGACCGTGGCAATTTGATAGATCAGCCATACATGACGGCCGAACCAACAAGTACAAGCTAGTCAAAGACGGCAAGAAATACTCACTTGCGCCTTTGACTCCAGCACAAGTGTTCGAAGATGAACAATGGCTCGAGAAAGCCCATGCCGAGCGGGAAATTGCTAAGAAGCTCAAGGAAAGCAAAGAGGAAGACAAGAGTAGCCCAAGCGAAGTAAAGATTGGCGGAAAGAAGTCAAGTCTCTATGCCAAAGGGAAGGATCTTCGGCGAGCACTTACCATGCGCAATTCTAATTGCGAATCAAGTAAGCCTTTGATTCTACTTCGCTTCAAGCCCTACTGTCTCACTTCTTCTTCATCTACAAATTCTACCCCACCTATTATTTCCGAATTATTGGAAGAATTTGCGGATGTATTATCCGATGAGATGCCCACGGGTTTACCTCCAATCCGAGGGATAGAGCACCAAATAGATTTTATTCCAGGCTCCACAATTCCGAATCGGCCAGCTTATAGAAGTAATCCCGAAGAGACAAAAGAGTTACAACGGCAAGTGGATGACTTATTGAGCCGTGGGTATGTGCGAGAAAGTCTTTCCCCTTGCACCGTGCCTGTGATCCTTGTGCCTAAAAAGGATGGCACATGGCGAATGTGTGTGGACTGTAGGGCCGTGAACAAGATCACCATCAAGTATCGACATCCCATTCTGAGGCTGTATGACATGTTAGACGAATTGAGTGGCTACCATCAAATTCGAATGAAGGAAGGGGACGAATGAAAGACAGCGTTTAAGACCAAGCACGGTCTTTACGAGTGGATGGTCATGCCTTTCGGCTTGACAAACGCACCAAGCACATTCATGAGACTTATGAACCATGTGCAATGGCGGTTCATTGGCAAGTTCGTAGTGGTGTACTTTGATGACATCCTCGTTTATAGCAGGTCACTTGAAGAACATGGCGCGCACCTACGCCAAGTGTTCTTAGCCCTACGTGAGCAGCAGTTATATGCTAAAGCGAGTAAGTGCTCATTCGCGCTTAAGCAAGTCAGTTTTCTAGGGTTCTGATATGAGCACCAATGCTCACGGATACTTCACTCGGAGCAAAGCCTTAGCAGCCACCCTCTTGAAGAGCCTTAGAACTGAAGAGCGCGACTTGGCAGCAAGGGAGAGATGGACTACATGCGTTCATGCTTTGCTCGGACATACCACGAGGAATAGCGCGCCTAACACTCCGAAGCCATGCGCGCGCGCGCGCCCAACCCTAGCAAAGCATGAATGCGTTCGGCTAAGTCTTAGCCATGGTGAACGTCAAGGCAAGGCCCATCAAGCCCATCTTCAAGGTTTCCCAAGTCCGGCAGCAAGCCCCTTTGTCCAAGGGTAATGGGGTATTTTCCCCTTGTAAATAACTTAAGTATTTAAAGTGTAGGAATGGTTCATTTCTACACTTGTCTTTGTTTTTGTGTTATCTTCTTCAAGGACCAACTTTTATCATTCAGCATTTAGGGTTCCTAAAACCTTAGGGTTCTTCAAACCAGCACCTATCTATCTAGACAAATCAGGTTGTTCATCCAAGAGGTGAAAGGGTTGTATTTGTTTAGAGATCCTTTGTTCTTTTCGACAAGGTTACTCATCCAAGAGGTGAGGGGGTTTGTCAAGAACATTAGTTCCTTTTGTTATCATCAATACATATTCCTTTTCCTCCATTTATGTCCGCTGCAATCTAAACCACCTCCCTTCAATTTATCCGTTCATCCATCTTAAAACCGAAGAACTATCCATCTATCTACACGCCAACCTCCCAAAGAGGCTAGATTCTGCTCCATCAAGGTTTCCTTCGGCCAACCTCCTTCCAAACAGAGCTTGGGCCTTATCAAGTGGTAGCGGAGCTCAAGACTGCCTCTAGGTTGGTAAACTTCACCATCTTCACCGTTCAATCGGCTGAAAATTTTTCTGTTTTTGAGCAAAATTCATGACCGTTCCCCTAAACTAGCCCCCACCGCACAGCCAACACAAACACCACCCCCCACACAGCCCACACCTACAAATCAGCACCCACCTCCCAATTACCAACCCCAAAATCTCCCGCCAACGGCGCAATACTACCAAAATACACGCCCCACTGATCCTACAAGCATCGACTACTATGCGTTCCCACAAGGACACGCGCATACCAACCCCCATAACACAAGGCAGCCGCCATCACCACACATCCAGGATACCTTCACACACACCTCCAACCAAGATGTAAGGCAGCCACCAACACAAACACCGCCACCACCCCCACACAACACCCCACCAGCCGCACCACCAAATCCTCCTAGACAGCAGCCACACACCAATCACATAGATATCCCTTTACACCTAGCAAATGCCTATGTACCACCTCACGTGGACAGACCTAGGCCCCCCTCTCCGCCGCCCTATGAGCACGCACACAATGCTCGACGATACGACTATCATGAAGCATTTGAGCAGCGGGGTAACCAAAACAACGAGGAGAGAGTGGATAGCAACCTCTCGAGTATCAAACTTTCCATTCCCCCCTTCGAAGGTAAAGATGACCCGGATGCCTTCAATGAGTGGGAAAACAAAGTGGACCGGCTGTTTGCTTGCTACAATTACTCCGAGACAAAGAAAGTTAAGTTGGCCATTGTGGGGTTCACGGATGTGGCAATACACTGGTGGGATCGCCTTTCTTTGCTCAAACAAAATGCAAGCACACCACCCATTGCATCTTGGGAAGAATTGAGAGCTGAGATGAGGCGTCGTTTTGTGCCTCCACACTATATCCGCGAATTACACCAGCGCCTCCAACGGTTGTATCAAGGGCCACGTACCGTGAGTGAATATTATCATGAAATGTTGACATGTTTGATGCGAGCAAGCACGAATGAGAGTGAAGAGGCAACTATGGCACGGTTTATAGCAGGTCTACACAAGGAAATTTCATATCAGCTGGAGTTCCATCATTATGACACATTAGAAGACATGTTTCATTTGGCCTTGAAAATTGAGAAACAAGTAAATTCTAAACCGAAATCCTCATACACTTCCCCCTCCACCACTCAAAAACCTTGGCAGTCATCTACCTCGACCACACCAAAGCCATGGCAGACCTCTACACCTGCCACGGACAGCCCCAAAACTCACACACCATCCAAGCCATACACCAACCCGAAACAAACATCAAACACTACCTCCACACCTAGAACTCCTGCCCGAAACATTGAGTGTTTCAAGTGTGGAGGGAAAGGCCATATAAGGGCTGAATGCCCCAATCGACGGGTGGTGATGATCCGCGAGGGGGGGGGGCAGCAGAAAGTGAGGACGATGATGATGCATCACCTCCTCTCGGCCATGAATGGACTGATCACGAGGATGCACCGATAGACCAAGATGAGTATGACATGTTAGAAGTCCCCAATTTCTTAGTTGTTTGCTGTAGTTTGAGCATGGCAGCAAAGGACAGTGACAAGATGATGGAACAAAGGGAGAACTTGTTTCACACCCGCGGAATTTCTAATGGAATGGTAGTTTCCATTATTGTGGACAACGGAAGTTGTACGGATGTGGCCAGCACCCTCCTAGTGCATTCCTTAGGCCTCACCACCTCCAAACACCCGCGGCCCTATGTGTTGAATTGGTTCAACGATGGAAACTCAGTTAGAGTCAAGAGCCAAGTTCTAGTTCCCCTTCAAATCGGCAAGTATGTGGACGAACGCCTATGTGATGTCGCACCAATGCACTCTAGCCACCTTCTCCTTGGCAGACCGTGGCAATTCGATAAGAAGGCCCTTCATGACGGGTTGTCCAACACATACAAGTTAGAACACAACGGCAGCAAGTTCCTACTACCGCCCCTTCCTCCTAATCAAGTTTACGAGGATCAATTGAAGTTGGAAAAGGCTGCTGCCACGTTTGAGATAACATCTTCACTTGGAAAGCAAGCGGAATGGAGTGGAGTGAAGAAAGTAACAAATGAGAGAGTGCAAAACAGCGGGCATGAAAAAAATAAGCATGCCTTGAGTGGAGAGAAAAAGGTGAGCTACGAGAGAGGGTTGGGTGGCAATACATCGCTTGAAAACAGTAAGCAAGCGGGTAAGATTCCAACGGGTGTAAAATTGGACAACAAGGTATGTCTAATGGCTAAGGGTAGAGATGTAAGGCATGCTTTAATCATACGCAAGCCTTGCATACTTATCAGATTTAAGGAACACGCACTTGTGGTTACTAACCCTAACCCCTCTTTTCCTAGTTGTTTGTCTCCTCTTTTACTAGATTTCAAGGATGTTTTTCCGGATGAAATCCCCAAGGGACTCCCCCCTGTACGTGGAATAGAGCACCGAATTGACTTCTTGCCTGGATCAACACTACCAAAACCGCCCAGCGTATCGTTGTAACCCAAAGGAAACGCAAGAATTGCAAGATCAAGTTGAGGCACTTCTTGACAAAGGATTCGTTAGGGAGAGCCTTTCTCCTTGTGCTGTCCCGGTGGTCCTCGTGCCAAAGAAGGATGGTAGTTGGCGCATGTGCATGGATTGCCGTTCGGTGAATAAAATCACGGTAAAGTACTCGCACCCCATTCCCCGTTTGGATGACATGCTGGATGAGTTAAGTAGTGCCAAAGTGTTCTCCAAAATTGATTTAGTGAGTGGTTATCACCAAATTAGGATGTATAAAGGAGATGAATGGAAAACAGCCTTTAAAACCAAGTTTGGTCTTTATGAATGGCTAGTTATGCCATTTGGGCTCACTAATGCTCCTAGCACCTTTATGCGCTTAATGAACCATGTGCTTAGACCTTTTATAGGGAAATTTGTAGTTGTTTATTTTGATGACATATTGGTTTATAGCACATCACCACAACTCCACGTAGAACACTTGAAACAGATTTTTCTCACCCTTCGCAAGCACAAACTCTTCGCGAAGTTATCCAAATGCGAATTCTGTTTAGAGGAAGTCCACTTCCTTGGTTTCATTGTAGGTACTCAAGGTCTAAAAGTGGACAATGAGAAGATCAAGGCCATTGCTGAATGGCCTACCCCAACCAATGTAGGAGACGTCCGCTCCTTCCACGGGCTGGCTGGTTTCTACCGTCGCTTTGTAAAGGACTTCTCCTCCATTGCAGCCCCCCTTAATGCTCTCACCAAGAAGAATGTCCCTTTCATTTGGGGTGAAGAGCATGAGTTAGCTTTCAACACTCTCAAGGACAGGCTGTCCTCCAGCCCCGTCCTAATCCTACCCAACTTCGACAAAACATTCGAAGTAGAGTGTGATGCAAGTGGCATCGGTATTGGGGCTTTTTTAGTCCAAGAGAAGAAACCGGTGGCTTTCTTTAGTGAAAAGTTGAAGGGTGCGCAGCTGAATTATTGCACATATGACCGAGAGTTGTATGCCCTTGTGCGTGCCCTGAATGTGTGGGAACACTACCTGCTTCCCAAAGAATTTGTAGTGCATACGGACCACCTGAGCCTCAAGTACTTGAAGGGACAAGGCAAGCTAAACAAACGCCATGCAGCTTGGATGGAGTTTATCGAGAGATTCCCATACCACATCAAATACTTGAAGGGTAAGGACAACATCGTGGCAGACGCGTTGTCTCGATGGTATGCCCTCCTTACATCACTTCATTCACGCCTTTTAGGCTTTAGGCATATCACCTCTTTGTATGCTGATGATGCGGATTTTAAAGATGCATTCCTAGCTTGTGTTAATGGTGCGCATGACATTTTTGTGTTACATGATTCGTTTCTGTTTCGCAAAGGTCGATTATGTATTCCTACATGTAGCGCACGTGAATTGCTTGTTCAAGAAGCACATGGTGGTGGTCTAATGGGCCACTTTGGCGTAGAAAAGACGATTAGCACACTTAAAGAGCATTTCTTTTGGCCACACATGAAGAAACAAGTTACTAATTTTGTGGCAGCTTGCCTTACTTGTAAACGTGCTAAATCTAAATGCCTCAATCATGGTCTTTATATGCCTCTACCTGTTCCATCGCATCCGTGGTGTGATTTATCTATGGATTTCGTAGTTGGTTTGCCTCGTTCCAAACGAGGCAAGGATTCACTCTTTGTAGTAGTTGATCGCTTTTCAAAAATGGCTCATTTTATACCATGTCACACTACGAATGATGCATCGCATATTGCCACACTTTTCTTTCGTGAGATTGTCCGATTACATGGTATGCCTCGCACAATTGTTAGTGATAGGGATAGCAAATTCCTTAGTCACTTTTGGCGTGTATTGTGGGGTAAATTGGGCACGAAGTTGCTGTTTTCTACATCTTGTCATCCCCAAACGGATGGCCAAACTGAAGTAGTTAATAGGACGTTAGGCACAATGCTACGTGTGATGATTCAGCAATACTCTAAGTCATGGGACGATTGCATCCCTTTTATTGAATTTGCATACAATCGTGCCATGCATTCTTCCACTCGCTTCTCTCCTTTTGAGCTTGTCTATGGGTTTAACCCACTCACCCCCATAGACTTGCTCCCGCTTCCCTTGACTGATTTGATAAGCACAGATGGAGAGGAGAAAGCAGCCGTAGTGAAGCAATTGCATGGGAAAGCAAAGGAGCGAATGGAGGCATTGAACGCCAAGCTTATGGCCAAATGCAACTCGGGACGCCACATTAAGTCATTTGAGGTTGGTGAATGGGTGTGGCTGCATTTGAGGAAAGACCGTTTCCCAACTCAACGGAAAGGGAAACTTAGCCAACGAGGAGACGGCCCCTTTCTAATAGTGGAAAAATTCAGCGATAATGCTTATCGTTTAGATTTACCTCCTTCCTTTGGGTCTGTTAGCTCAAGTTTTAACATTAATGACTTATCTCCTTACTTTGAAGGTGATACCGAGGGCGTTGAAGAGGAGCAGCCCATGGATTCGAGGTCGAATCCCTTCAAACGGGGAGGGGATGATATGAGCACCAATGCTCACGGATACTTCACTCGGAGCAAAGCCTTAGCAGCCACCCTCTTGAAGAGCCTTAGAACCGAAGAGCGCGACTTGGCAGCAAGGGAGAGATGGACTACATGCGTTCATGCTTTGCTCGGACATACCACGAGGAACAGCGCGCCTAACCCTCCGAAGCCATGCGCGCGCGCGCCCAACCCTAGCAAACCATGAATGCGTTCGGCTAAGTCTTAGCCATGGTGAACGTCAAGGCAAGGCCCATCAAGCCCATCTTCAAGGTTTCCCAAGTCCGGCAGCAAGCCCCTTTGTCCAAGGGTAATGGGGTATTTTCCCCTTGTAAATAACTTAAGTATTTAAAGTGTAGGAATGGTTCATTTCTACACTTGTCTTTGTTTTTGTGTTATCTTCTTCAAGGACCAACTTTTACCATTCAGCATTTAGGGTTCCTAAAACCTCAGGGTTCTTCAAACCAGCACCTATCTATCTAGACAAATCAGGTTGTTCATCCAAGAGGTGAAAGGGTTGTATTTGTTTAGAGATCCTTTGTTCTTTTCGACAAGGTTACTCATCCAAGAGGTGAGGGGGTTTGTCAAGAACATTAGTTCCTTTTGTTATCATCAATACATATTCCTTTTCCTCCATTTATGTCCGCTGCAATCTAAACCATCTCCCTTCAATTTATCCGTTCATCCATCTTAAAACCGAAGAACTATCCATCTATCTACACGCCAACCTCCCAAAGAGGCTAGATTCTGCTCCATCAAGGTTTCCTTCGGCCAACCTCCTTCCAAACAGAGCTTCGGCCTTATCAGGTTCATTGTGAGTGTGGAAGGCGTCAAGGTCGATGAAGAAAAGATCAAAGCCATCAAGGAGTGGCCTACGCCAAAGAACGTGAGTGACATACGTTCGTTCCATGGCTTAGCGAGCTTTTATAGACGCTTTGTCAAGGATTTCAGCACTGTAGTAGCACCTTTGAACGAATTGACCAAGAAGGGAGTGCCCTTCACATGGGAGTAGCCGTAGGAACAAGCGTTTCAAACGCTTAAAGAGAGACTGTGCACTGCGCCTATTTTAGCATTGCCTAATTTCGAAAAAGCCTTCGAAGTGGAATGCGATGCAAGTGGCATCGGCATTGGAGCGGTTCTGATGCAAGAGAAGAGGACGATTGCGTTCTTTAGCGAGAAATTAAAAGATGCACAGCTTCGGTATCCCACTTATGACAAGGAACTGTATGCGCTCGTGCGCGCCTTAGAGGTTTGGCAGCACTATCTTATGCCGCGAGAGTTCCTAGTGCACACCGATCACCTTAGCTTGAAATATCTGAAGGGACAAGGGAAATTGAACAAGAGGCACGCAACATGGATGGAATTCATAGAAGCATTCCCGTACCACATCCAATATAAGCAAGGAAAGGAGAATATCGTAGCCGACGCATTGTCTAGACGGTATGCCCTCATCTCTTCTCTTAGTGCGAAACTTTTAGGGTTTGCGCACATAATTTCTCTCTACCCTCTTGATTCTGATTTTGGAGAGATCTACTCTACATGCATGACGACACATGGGTCTAAGTATTTTCAGCATGAAGGGTATCTGTTTAAGCACAAGAGGTTGTGCATTCCGCATTGTTCTATGCGAGAATTATTGGTCTTAGAGTCGCACAGTGGTGGACTTATGGGACACTTCGGAGTTACGAAGACCCTTGAGATATTAAAGGGGCATTTTTATTGGCCACATATGAAAAGGGACGTGATATGCATTGTGTCTCGGTGTATTACATGTCGCAAGGCCAAATCTAAGGTTGCAAGCCACGGTGAGTACATGCCTCTACCTATTCCTTCGTACCCTTGGACAGATATCTCCATGGACTTTATGGTTGGGTTGCCGAAATCGTGGAAAGGGAAAGATTGCATCTTCATTTTTGTGGATAGATTTTCGAAGATGGCACACTTCATTCCGTGCACCACTAGCAACGACGCAAGCTACATCACCAACATATTTTTCAAGGAAATCGTTCGCTTACATGGGATGCCCGCAACCATTGTAAGTGACCGAGACAGGAAATTTCTTGGCCATTTTTGGCGAGTGTTATGGCGACGTTTGGGGACTAAGCTACTCTTTTCGACTTCTTGCCATCCTCAAACTGACGGACAAACAGAAGTAGTAAACCGCACAGTCAGGTCCTTATTAAGAGTATTGGTAGGTAAACATGTGACCAAGTGGGATGATCAACTACCCTTTATGGAGTTTGCCTACAATCGAGCCACGCATTCTAGCACTGGTTTTTCACCTTTTGAGATAGTCTACGGCTTCAATCCTTTGATGCCGCTAGACTTAGCACCTTTACCCTTGCAAGATGCCATGAGTTTAGATGGAGACGCAAAGGCAGCAGCGGTGAAAAAGATTCATGAGCAGACTAAGAAAAATATAGAGAAGATGAATGAACGCTTGGTCCGCAAGGAAAAACCAAGGAAGAGCGACCGCATCTTTCAAAGTAGGCGACTGGGTTTGGCTACATTTAAGGAAGGAAAGATTTCCAGCCTTGAGGCGTCACAAAATTTCCGCAAGAGGAGATGGCCCATTTTTTATCGTGGAGAAAATCAATAATAATGCCTATGTCCTCGACCTTCCTAGCAACTATGGATCCGCAAGTACTACCTTCAACATCTCCGATTTAAGTTTGTGTGATTGGGTGGAAGATGATGAGGAAGACTCGGATTCGAGGACGAATCCTCTTGAAGAGGGAGGGACTGATGCGAACCCTAGTACGCATCGCACGCACACCGCACCTTCACGCGTGCCCTTGCCGCCACTTGGCCCGATGATGCGCCAACACAGCAAGCGCCTGTCCAGCCAGCTTTCTATGTTCCTACATAATGAGATTCAGCGTGAGGCTATGCTGGAAGAGTCCGTACTATGCGAGCACATGCCGCGCTTAGTGACGCTGCTGGTCGCACCCAGCACGCATGCTAGCGCCCACGGAACGGACGCCCGAGCCAAGTCAGACTTGGAAAATATTTACCGAGCTCTAGCTGAGTTACAAGATAGCTTCAAGGATCTAGAAGAGGCTACAGAAGTTTCAAGTCAAACGCCCGACGCGTTTGGGAGAATGGCCGAGCGAGTCAACGCATGCGCAAGTCCTAGCGCACCAAGGACTTCGACTTGAGGAAGGACGCGCATTGCGCAATTCTACCGTGTGTAGGATTGCTTGGGTCTACTAATACACGTAGTACTAGTATTATAATTAATTTAATTAATTAATTCAGCTTTTGTTCAAGTCGAATTCTTGTATAGATAGAAGTTCTAGTTCTCGTAGGATTTGTATTTCTTGCGCCTATTTAAGGCAGCCGCTTGGCTTAATAAAATTAGACTTTTTTTGCCAACACTTGAGTTAAATTTAAGTCTCGCAGAACCTTGAATCCTTTGAGTCCGAATGCTCGAAGAACCACTCAAGTAAATCGAAAGTTCACCCCTATTGTTCGATTGCCTAGGTTGCTAGCTTCCCGATAGTCTCCCGATAGTTTGCATGCCTCCCGATTGATTCTCGTTAGCTTGTACCAATCACATAGGGTTAGTGTTGGCCTCACCTATATCTACCGATACGCTCCCGATAGTCTCTCGATAAACTTCCCCCGATACCTTGTGATGCGAACCCTAGTACGCATCGCACGCACACCGCACCTTCACGCGTGCCCTTGCCGCCACTTGGCCCGATGACGCGCCAACACAGCAAGCGCCTGTCCAGCCAGCTTTCTTTGTTCCTACATAATGAGATTCAGCGAGAGGCTACACTGGAAGAGTCCGTACTACGCGAGCACACGCCGCGCTTAGTGACGGTGCTGGTCGCACCCAGCACGCACGCTAACGCCCACGGAACGGACGCCCGAGCCAAGTCAGACTTGGAAAATATTTACCGAGCTCTAGCTGAGTTACAAGATAGCTTCAAGGATCTAGAAGAGGCTACGGAAGTTTCAAGTCAAACGCCCGACGCGTTTGGGAGAATGGCCGAGCGAGTCAACGCATGCGCAAGTCCTAGCGCACCAAGGACTTCGACTTGAGGAAGGACGCGCATTGCGCAATTCTACCGTGCGTAGGATTGCTTGGGTCTACTAATACACGTAGTACTAGTATTATAATTAATTTAATTAATTATTTCAGCTTTTGTTCAAGTCGAATTCTTGTATAGATAGAAGTTCTAGTTCTCGTAGGATTTGTATTTCTTGCGTCTATTTAAGGCAGCCGCTTGGCTTAATAAAATTAGACTTTTTTTTGCCAGCACTTGAGTTAAATTTAAGTCTCGCAGAACCTTGAATCCTTTGAGTCCGAACGCTCTAAGAACCACTCAAGTAAATCGAAAGTTCACCCCCATTGTTCGATTGCCTAGGTTGCTAACCAATTGTTGGTTAGAGGGTTAGGAGTTCGATCAAGATCCTTATTTGCGTAGCTGGGTTGGCTAGGCATCACCACTTAGCAGGGTCAGCGCACGTTTGGGTTAAGTTTAAAGTATTTCCGCACGAAGTCCATCCTTGAACAACGATTGCAACAGGAGCATCGATCCAAGCCTAGCAAGGATCATATCACCTTGTACAAAGGACTTGGGGTTTCCCAAGGGGAGGGTACGGCTCTTGCCTTTGTTCCCCGATAGGCTCCTCCTGATATATCCCCAGTCTCCAGATAGATTCTCGCTTAGACTTGAGCTCCCGGTATGGTGTGCAATCACCATTACATCCCGTTTCTCGGCTTTGGGCGGCTCTTCACTCGACTTGGATTTTATCCAAAGAGTAAGTTTCTTCGTCATGCTCCGAGTGATTGGTATTTATAGTGGGGTGTCCACAAGTGATGCATTTGAGGAAGGATTCGTCCTCGAATCTGTATCCTCCGACTGCTCATGATCTGGACGGAAAAGAGACAAGTCATTAACGTTGAAAGAATTGCTAATTGAACCATACTCACTTGGGAAGTCAATGACATAGGCATTGTCATTGATGCGGTGGAGGACTTGAAAAGGGTCGTCGCCTCTTGGACTAAATTTTCCCTGTTGGTGGCGCGGGAAGCAATCCTTTTGCCAATGCAGCCTAACCTATTGCCCAGGTTCAAAGGAAATAGGTGTTTTGCCTTTGTTGCGCTTGGCAGCCTCGCGCTCGTTCATGTGCTCGATATTCTTCCGGACTTGCTCATGGAGTTTCTTAACTTCGGCTGCCTTGGCATTGCCATCTACACACTTTATGGAACTCACAGGTAAAGGTAAGAGGTCAAGAGGGGTTAAGGGTTTGAACCCGTATACCACCTCAAATGGAGAAAAGCTGATAGAAGTATGATATGCATGATTGTAAGCAAATTCGGCAAAAGCAATACAATCTTCCCATTTTACTCCATATTTGGTGACCATTACCCGAAGCAAAGACCCTAAAGTCCTATTAACCACCTCCGTTTGTTCATCCGTTTGTGGATGACAAGTGGTGGAGAAGAGGAGTTTAGTGCCTAAATTCGTCCATAAGGTTCTCCAGAAGTGAATCAAAAACTTAGTATCCCTATCGCTTACAATGCTTTTAGGCATGCCATGGATGCGCACAACATGTTGGAAAAATAGATGTGCAATGTGTGTGGCATCATATGTCTTTGCGCACAACAAAGATTGAGTCATTACCATGCTGAGACCTAAGCAATCCTATCACAAAGTCCATTGATAAATCTACCCATGGTTGTTTAGCAACGGGTAGGGGCATATAGCTAGCATGATGTTTAGAAGTGAATTTAGCCCTTTTGCACACAATGCAACTATTCACAATGGTGGTTACATCAAGCTTCATTCTTTGCCTAAAGAAATGTGACTTAAGAGCATGCAATATTTTAGCAATTCCAAAATGTCTACTTAGAGCTCCATAATGAGCTTCCAAAATAAGCAATTCCCGGATGCTAGAACGAGGAATGCAAAGTCTATCATGCTTAAACAAAAAGTTATCATGTTGGAAGAAATGAAGGTGAGGGCCTCTGGAGCATGCAACATATATATCACAAAAATCCTCATCTTTTTCATAGAGTGCAATGAGATGTGAAAAACCAAAAATTTGTGCATTTAAGGAATTCAAGAGAGCGTACCTTTGTGAAAGCGCATCGGCAACGATGTTCTCCTTTCCTTGCTTGTACTTTATTGTTATAAAAATGCCTCTATAAACTCCGTCCACTTCACATGCCTCTTATTCAACTTGGCTTGTCCTTGAAGGAATTTCAAAGACAAGTGGTCTGTGTGGATGATGAATTGGGCGGGTATAAGGTAGTTGATACGATCCTTGCTAGGCTAGGATCGAGTCTCCTTTTTGCGATCGTTGTTCAAATGTGGATTTCGTTGCGGAAGTCTTTGATAACATGATTTGAATAGGACTCACGTCGGGTGAGCATAGATGAGCTCTCGCTGGCCTAGCCGATGCCTTGATGAGGTTCTCACAAGGGTGAGTGAAGACAAGCATAGCTGACCTTACCGATGTCTTGTGATGGGTTTTGAACTTTCAATTTACTTGAGTTGTTCTTCGAGTGTTCGGACTCAAAGGATTCAAGGTTCAAGACTTGAAAAATGTTGAGATCAATTTAACTCAGGGCTTTCGACAAAAAAAGATCTTATTTTATTAAGCCAAGCGGCTGCCTATAAATAGGCTTGCGCTAAGTACAAGTTTAACTAAGACTAGAAAACCTATTTTAACTAGAACTCCTAAGTAACTTCGAAATAGAACTTCTACTAGTCTAATAATTGTAAAAACTAATTAATAAATACAAATAAATCTTTCTAGAACATCCTAGAAGCATTCGCATCATCGGGCCAAGGTTTGAGCCGAATTCTCCAAGTTGCGGGCTGCTCGCGTTCACACTGCGCGCCAAAATGTCCACCCGCCTTAACTATTGATTGGCTTGTCCAATTAGGCTGATACTTCTACCATTCGATAGATAAGACCCAAAAATAGTAGGAGGGTGCTCCTCTTCCTGGTCCGGGCCTGACCGGTACGAAGAATGGTCGTTGGCGTTGACGGTCGCGTTTTGAAGTCCTCGTCCGCGTAGGATTGCTGTCAGCGAAAATGTAACGAGCCATAACAAACAAACGGCTTGTCCATTTGACCTGCTATTTGGACAGCTTTTTTATAACATCTTGAAGTTTCGGAAACAGTCTTGATCGAATGATTCCGACTTGTGATGATCGAGATATGGTCCGACGAAGTTGTCCGTCACGTTTGCGCTTAGGACACTTGTGCATGCAAAAGTAGCAACGAGCCTTCTTGCAAGTTGCTCGTCCAAATGTCCTCAAACTTGGAAGAGGCTCTCCTAATATCCCAATCGGTCTTGTATTTATCTTGGAACCTGATTTGGAACCTTTCTTCCATGAATTGGCTCGTGTAGATGTGCAACCTTGGACTATGCGCCTCCAAGCCACCTTCCATGTCATCCTTCGCCTAAGGACTTGATCCAACAACGTTCCTTGCTTAGTTTCCATGTCTAGAGGTTGTTTTAACCTCCCTTGAAGCTTTGGAATGTCTTGGGCTCGACGCTTTGGGTTGATTGGCCTTAGTCGTAAGGTGTGTGCATGTTGTGCGTGCGCAGGCAAGCCTCGGGGCTAGGATCGTATCATTACCTTCCCCTTCGAAAAGATTCACCCTCGAATCTGTCTCGTCAATTTCAGCAACACTCTCCAAATTAGAAACAGTAAAGGAAACATGAAAGTGATAGGAAATACCCAAGGCATTCAACTCGGCGGTGGTGCCTTTGTGTGCGGCGGTAGTTTGGGCTAAATCAACGTCTCTCATGGCGGTTGTCTTGTTGACTTGAGTAGGCAACCCAAGCTAGTGTAAGAACATCCTTCCTCTATCAACAACCTTCAAGAACCGCTTCAATCTCTCTAAGTATCCCTTAGTCGCATAAGGAATACTCAAACCTTTCATGTGTACCACGACTTGCCCTTGTGCTATCATCAACTCCTTGTGAACTCTTATACTTCCCAAGTACTCCACACACCAAGGATTCGATGAACCCATAAACATAAAATCAAAGCCGCATTGGTTGCAAGTAAACATAAGTGAAAATTCACTAAACAACTCAAACTTACAAACCAACGAATAGCACTTCGCTCTCCAAGCTCTCTCAATACTTCCCTTCATTGTAGGTTGTCTCCAATAAAGAGATACATAAGGTTGTGATTTCAGTATCCCAAGGTTTCTCCATCCTTGTTGCCCTACATCACCAAAAAGCCTTTTTCGACTCTTATACACAAACTCCATAGATAAACCATACCAATACCAAACCCTCTCAAGAGACATATATACTAGCCATACCAACTTGTAAGAAATCACCATAAATATCTCTTGGTACAACTATCTCACCTTTCGGCCTAACCAAAGCTCCCAATTTCTTGCGTTTCCACAAGTACTCCTCAAAAGCAAGTGTTTCAGCTTTAGGCTTTTGCATAGGACCATCATCATTTAAATTAAATTCAACTCCAGAATCATATGCACTAATAATGTCCACATACCTACACAATTCCGCTCTAAGAAAGTTTAATCCAACCACACCCTTTCGTCTAGGGCTTGGCACAATATGCTCCACGGAATTGCTATGTTTCTTCCACTCCAATTGGAGTAGCTTAGGGGACTCATCCTCCTTAATAACTTCTTTCTTTATCTGCCCTAAAGAAGATGAAATAGAAGAAGAGAAAACAATTGGATAAGGGTTAGTACAATTCAATTGCTTTGGCAAAGCTTCACTCTTTTTGCCAAGAACAATCTTTTGCACTATTAGTGCATTTCCACTTTCTCTCCCTTCGGCACTCTCACTCAACTCGTCCTTTTTATGAGTACAATTCTCTTCTTTCAACTCATGCTCACTCTTTTCATGGGGGTTGTTTTGTTTATTTATTTTCTCTTTTTTAACTCTCAATTTTCCTCTTTCCTTCTCAACATCTCTAGCCTTTTTCCATTCGTCGTATGAGTTTTCTAGATATTGTTGATCCTCAAGGACTTCGAGGGGCACCAAATGGTCTTATGGAGATCTTTCGGCCATCTTTTATGAATTTGTAACGACCGTCCTTGCCTCTTTGAGTGACTCCTTTCTCTTACAGCCATGATCGACCAAGAAGTATATGGCTCGACTTCATTGGTATCACATCGCAAAGCACATCATCCTTTTTGAGGTGAAGAACGACACAAGAGTCAAAAAGGAATACTCAAAAAGTTGGTAGGGATGGTAGACGTTGTGACTTGAGGTGAAGGACGACACAAGAGTAAAAGTTGGAGACAATTGGTGATGTGGGCAGGATCTTTTCTTTTCTCTGTTTTTTTGTACGAGACCAACTAGGTTCTCTTTTAGCTAGATGCTATTTTAGCTGACAACTTTTGGCTAGACTAGATATTTTGGTGAGGTGTGACTTGAGGTGAAGGACGACACAAGAGTAAAAGTAGGAGACAATTGGTGATGTGGGCAGGATCTTTTCTTTTCTCTGTTTTTTTGTACGAGACCAACTAGGTTCTCTTTTAGCTAGATGCTATTTTAGCTGACAACTTTTGGCTAGACTAGATATTTTGGTGAGGTGTTTTCGAGGAGATAGGAGAGAGGGGCGACTGTCCTATCTTGTGCATTAAATGCATACGATGGACGATGATGGTCGGCGATTTGAAGGAAACAATTGTTTAGAGGGAAACATAAATGGCTTGGATTTTTTAATGTGTTTTGGATCAAAAGTACTCTCCCTCACACAAACCACTCTCTTCTCAGATGAACAAGGATGAACACTAAGAACACACCTTCGGCTTTTGGCCTTCTGAGCTAGCAGATGGTACCACAAAAATCACCAAGTTATATCACATGAATCTAGACTCAAAGAACAAGACTCAAGACATAAGACAACTGAGAATCGCTGGACTGAAACTCATTTGGTACTGTTCACAAGATGAACACAAGACTCAGAAAATGTCAAAAAAGTTCACACTCTTCGGCAAAGGTAACCTACAAGCATGAAATCTTCAACAACACGACAACAACTCAAGAATAAACGTTTGAAGAAACTTAAATTGAAAATTTTGACAGAAAGTTTGACACTTTTTTGTGTGTGGGAAAAACGAAGGCAACACAAAGAAAACTCTAAGGCACCAAGAGCTCCGCTACCACTTGATACGATCTAGCCTCCGTGTGAGTTGGCCGAATCTACATATGGAGCTTTAGAGGATCTAGCCTGGGAGTGTACTAGACAAATAAAAATACAATGACAAGTACAAATGGAGGAAGAAGATGATACAGATGCGCAGCGGAATGGAAGCAAAGATGAACAAGGGAAGGAAGAGTGTTACCGAGATAAACAAGAAGGGAAAGGTGAAAGGACTTGAGCGTGGTGAAGAATATTGAGATGCACGTTGACAGACGGGTAGAGATTCAGAAATGGACAAGAACATACACATATTTCACAAGGATTTCATTTACAAGAACAACTAGCAAACGATTACACATTAATACAAAACTTGATGGTTTACGTTTTACTTGCAGAGTGATAGCATGTCTTCATTGTAGGTTTTTCTATCTTATTTCCGGCCTTTTCGTGGGCATGATACTTCTGATTTCCCCCCTTTTCTCATCTTTTTGCAAATCAATGCCTTAAGGAAGAAAAGAGCAAAAACGGGCGATTTTGGAAGGATTTCTGCAGTTCTCAAGCTTCAAGACTGACATCGAGGCCAAGACACCAACTTTGCCATCGAGGCCTTGCCGTGGTTTCCATCGTCGAGCCCTGGACAGATCAAAAGCGTTATTTCCACGTGTCCTCGTTGCCGTGCTCCCACGTGTCACCTCTGATGTCTTCTAGAAGATTCCGCGCAGATCCCTAAGAATATTCTCTTTAGTCGTCATACCGTCGAGGCTAGTCTATCGTCATGTCCTCGAGGCTAGTCTATCGTCTTGCCCTCGATGTCGTGCGCTTCTAGAATATTCCCAGAATATCCCCTTTCGGACTTAAGATATTTATTCCGTGTTTCTGAACCCCTTAGCTGGATTTTGTCTTTTTGTAATCCCTTAGCTGGTTTTTGTCTGCTTATGGGTATGAGGGCCTATATAAGACTAGTTTTTAGGGTTTAGAGGACATCACCTACCATATATTCATAGTAAATCTTTTTGTGTGCTTCTCTTCAGTTTTCTCCCCTCATCCTTTTGGAGGAGGTGGACCAGAACATTTCCAGCAGCCTTGTACATAAACCGAAGCTTTACTCCGGCCGGTAATATTTACTAGTTTTCTCCTTTATCTCTTCTTTACTTGTTTTGCTTTCTAGATCTAGATTTGTGTATTTTCCAGCATGAGTAGTTGATATGTCTTGTTCTTAGCAAAGGTTATTTGAAGGTTGCATGGGTAGTTAAGAGGCCTAAATGTGCTTAATATATTCTCTTGTGACATATGATTGTTTACCGTTTTAATCCCATGCTCATTTAGGAATGTTAAGGGCCTGATCAACTATTGATATTTCTGCATAAGTAATGTCATTCTCTTGGTTATAACTGACGTTAATCCTTGAGTTAGAGTAGACACCTAGTGGAGGCAGCGCGAGAGGCCTCTATCTAGGGGTAAACTGTTATTTAGGGTATGCGATACGAGTCTGACAAGCTGAGTTATCGCGCCCTAGATCTGTTTTACCTCCCCTTCATGGGCGTTCTGAGTAGTGCCTCGGAGGACGGCGGAACGTCAAGGCCATCTCATATGTGGAAACGGGGGTTGGCTTTTATCTAAGAAGGTAAGTAGGGGATGCGGTGTGGAAATGCGGTCCCTATAGCAGGTCTGTACTTGAGTCTGGAATATTTTTGCGCCGATGATTTTCATGCCCTTGACGTAACCTGAGAAAAACCTTTGCTAGGAATCTTTCTTATCTGCTTTCATGTCTTTATTTATCATTCTGTTTATATTTCTTGCCCTTAACTCTTACTTTTAGTACTTTTTACTTTTCGTGCCCTAGATTACTATTTTTATTAGTTAACTTGTTAGCTTTTTTCTCTCTTGGTTAACTTGTTAGCCAACCAACTCCCCCTCCCCCCTTTTGTTGTCGTCTCGGTCTATTTGTCTTTGTCATGCATGAAAGTTAGAGTCTTGCCCTAGTCTCCGTGGATCGACCCTATTACCACTATGCACAATTTATTATGCATTTGATAGCAGGTCTTTATTATTTGTTTGATCGTGTCCTCAACAAGCACGCATCACAGAGTATCAAAGCACCATTAAGGCTTAGAAGTCTACAAGATGAGTCTAGTGTGATAAAGGAGGATTTATCTCTACTCAACAAAATCACTCAAATATCTAAACTAAAGAAAATAGTAACTAAGCTCGATATTTATACTAAGTCACAAAAGTAGCCGGTCTTGCGTGTGGCTTGCTCTCGGGCACGCCCTTCATGTGGAAGACCGTGGTCATGTTGATGGGTTTTTGGCCCAATTGGAGTGGCCAAAGTGACCATGATTGAGCCTTAATTGCAGTGGTTTTTACCACTTTATCTCTCACAATTTTGAATGGTATGCTATAGTTTTTTCGTACGAATCATTCGAATATTACAGGAGACAGCCTTAGAGAGGCGGCAAAAACAGAAAAGGAGCAGAATTGGGCATAATTCTAGCAGAATTAGAGCTGGCTGGTTGATGGCAGCTTTCTTGGCCAAGCCGAAAGCAAAAATCTTTTTGGACCAAGGCAAACTCGCTTGGTTACACCCACTTGGAGATACCTTCAGAGCAAACAGTGGATCAAATCCCTGATGATTGGAGCATTTATTACGGAATAATTGAGGATATGCCCTGCTGATCCTGATCTCATAATATTTCCATGTGAGGATGAGAGCAATCAAAATACAATTTGAAGTTAATTAGGATTTTAATTTTCTTTATTTCGGCCTATTTTCTAGGAAGAGAGAACTTTATATACTCTTTCTAGGGTTTTGAGAAAGGGACGACTTCTTCTCTAATTTTGAATCTTCACTACATTCTACATACATTTTCGCTCCTTTAGAAACGAAGGATATACCAACATTTCTAATACATTATTATTTGCTTTTCAATTATGTGTATGAATAGCTAAGCACCCTTTTCTTAGTAGAGGCAATAAAGCATGAGCATGAATATGCATGAGACCTAATCGTTCTTATTAAACTTTACATCTGCATTTAATTGATCTCGTGATTATTCTTAACGTATTTTCTGCTTGATTTTAGAAGTAGCTAATCTAGAATTGAACTGATACGATCAAGCCTACCTTTGGAACTCGAGGGATAACACGACTTTGAGGATGATTGGATACCTTATCAAAGTGCCCGTTCTATGTCATGAAGATTGCACCTAGTGGCATACCGCCAAGAATTGGTTGATTTGGGCCATCTTGAACGAAGCTAGCGGTATACCACTACGCTTCAGGCGGTATACCGCCAGACACGCTACATCATCCGAGAAGAATTTTTCTAAGGCTTTATGAAGGGAAAACTTGTCATACATGCCCATTTTTATAACCTATTATAAATAGGTAGCTTCATGTATATTTACACTTAGCTTTGAATTGATGAATGATTGTTAAGTGAGATTACTCCTTCTTGTTCATTCGGGGCTCCTTGGCTCTTACCTTGGTTTGGATTGCCGTGGTTTGATTCAAGTAAAAAGACTAAAAATCCTCTCTTGTGTAATCTGTTGTTACTTCCTTTGTGTGAGCATTTGGATCCGAAATTGAGCGATTTGTATTCTTGAATATTCTAACCATTTTCAAGGCGATCTACAAGTGAAACTCAAGTTCAATCGTTTGTTTGTTCAATCCAACTTCTCATCTCCAACGCTTTCTCCAATCTGGGTATTTATCTTTATAATTCCGCTACATCTCCATCATTGTTTCCTCTATATTTGTTGTGTTTTCGTATCTCAAACTCTAGATCTAGATCCTTCCTTTGTATCACGACTCAGATCTCTATAAAAGGAGGTCGGATCGCGTCATGTGGTAGCGGAGCTTTCGGGCTCGCGAGTTCGTTAGTGTTTTGTTTTTCTTGAGTTGATCTACTTGTGTCACCCTTCAAAATATCTTCCGACCGTCATCCGAGCAAGAACAAAATCACCGACCGAGGTTGTCCATGTTCGTTAGTGTTCTTGAGTTAGTTTGAGTTTGGCATTTATTTTTCATCTTGTAAACCATGTCAATCAAGTCTTCATCTTGTGTTTGTTTTGTTTTCTTGAGATGATTTTTTGTGTCATACTTGAAACACCTTGTGTCCACAATCCGGGCAAGGCAGAATCTTTGACTGAGGCAGTCATGTTCATGTTGTGTAAGTGAGTTGTTAAAGCTTGATGTTTGTAGTTCACCTTGAGATTTTTCTGTCAAACAAAAAGTGTCAAAGTTGTCCCTGTGTTGTTCATGTTGTGTCTATTTTTTCCTCTCTAGAAAAGTGTTAAGTTTCTGTCCGAAACTACCAAAAATCAAAAGTGTCAAAGTTGTTCATCTTGTGTCTGATTTTCAGTCCGAAAATGATTTTGTTGTGTCTGTTTTCTTTTCCGTTTTGTGTCCATTTTTCTGCCCAGAAAATCTAAAAATTTACGTGCTTAAACTTCAATCTGTGTGGAACAAAAGTTATTTTTGAGTCGACTGTAAATTCGGTAAAATTTTTATACTTTTTGACCTCGAAAGAAAAGTGTGCAGATTTCATCCGAGAAAAACGGTTTCTGTGTTTTAGTCTATTTTCAGTGTTTTCCAGTAAGAATCGCCTTGTCTTCCCTTCATGAAAGTTGTAGATCCATGTCTTAGGAGTATGTCTTAGGAGCCTTTTGAATGAGATATAGCCTTGAACGAGGCAGAGAAGTGAGATCTATTTGAGCTTATGAAAAATATTAACTCAAGGTTCCAGCAGATCGAAGATTGGATAAAGGAGGTCTCAATCCGATTACAAACGAGAGCCGAAGGACCTCGAGATGAGCCGGACCATTTGACTAGTTCTTACGTCTATGGCATGCCGCACATGGCCGTATAGTAGAGGACAAGGATGAGGGAATAGAGGGTGTAACACCAAGGCAGGAGTATGAGCCGAGGGTTACCGAGGCTAACCCTAGGCGTGTGCACCCGTGCGAGGTGTCGTTGCTCGCTGATGTTCATGTGCGCCAAACGCCTTACGCACGATGGCTAGAAGAGCGTGACTATGAGGATGAATATACATATGAGAGAAGAGGTAGAATGGATGAGTGGAGACCTAGGTTTGAGGACAAAGTTGACACCAACCTAGGGAGCATTAAGATGAAGATTCCACCATTTGAAGGGACGGACAACCCAGACGCGTACTTGTCATGGGAGAGGAAGGTCCACTCTATCTTCCTCTGCCATAACTATTCGAAGGACAAGAAGGTAAAGTTGGCCTCTAGGGAATTCAGTGGGTATGCGATCCATTGGTGAGATCAATTGAACGCTACTAGGGAGAGAGTCGGAGTCGATCCCATTCGGACTTGGGCAAACATGAAGTTACTTATGAGGCGTCGGTTTGTACCAACCTACTTCAACTGTGACCTTTACCAAAGGTTGCAAACCTTAAACCAAGGAAGTAAGAGCATTGGAGAGTACTACAATGAGATGGAGATTGCCTTGGCTAGGGAACAAGTGAATAAGGATGTAGAAGCGACGATGGCTAGATTTTTTAGCGGCCTAAACTAAGAGATCGCCAATGCATTAGAGTTGACCATCTACAACACATTGGAGGACATGTTACACATGGCCATCAAGATAGAGAAGTAGAAGAAGTCTAGGGCTTCTTACTCTAGTGCCAAGCTAATAGACTCTAAGTTAGCGTCGTGGAAGAAATTGCCATGGGCGAGCAACACTAAAAGCGCAAGCTCGGCGCCTAAGGTGTTGTCGTATACTTATGGAACTAAGGGTCCAAGCGCTTGTAGTACATCTCAAGGAAAAGAAAGTAGCAGCGGTCCTTCATCTATCCCTTCTACTCGGGCCCCCACCCGAGACATAGTGTGCTTCAAGTGTGCTGGGCAAGGACACACAGCCGCCGAGTGTCCTAATAAGCGTATCTTATTAATCAAGGACAACAGTGACTTGGACAGCGAGGATGAGCATGAGACAAATAAAATGACACATGAGGAGGAAGAAGGTGACCGAAGCTCAGAGGAGGGTGAGGTTGTGATGCAGAAACATGTTAGAGCACTTATGATTAGGCGCAATTTAAGTGCGCAAGCGGAAGTAAACGAGGAGGAGCAAAGGAATAACTTGTTTCATACTCGCTGCCTAATCAAAGGAGCGCTATGTTCTATGGTCATTGATAATGGAAGCTGTACAAATTGTGCAAGCTATCTACTAGTGCACAAGTTGGGTCTTCTAATGGTGAGGCATCCGAAAGCCTATACACTTCAATGGATGACAGACAGTGTCGAGCTTAAGCTGAATAGGCAAGTTCTACTTTCATTTTCCATTGGGAGTTATGAGGAGGAAGTCCTTTGTGATGTAGTCCCCATGAGTGCGAGTCATGTATTACTCAGCCGACTATGGCAATATGATAGGGGAGCCAATTACAAGGGAAGAGGCAACCGCTACAAGCTAGTGAAGAATGGCCGAAAGTTCACTCCAGCGCCATTAACACCTCTCAAAGTTCTAGAGGATCAAACATGGCTTGTAAAAACCTATGGGAATATGAAGTTACTTGGAAAGGAAAAGAAAAAAGAAGGTGGAGAGATGAGTGTTGAACAACATGAGATAACTAGAGAGAAAAATAGCTCACATGAAAGATTAAAAACATGTGAAGAGAGATTGAGAGCAAAACAACCCGCATGAAAAGAGTGAGCATGCGAGAGAAAAACACATGCATGAAAAGCATGCGAGAGAAAAACACATGCATGAAAAGAGTGAGTATGCAGAGAATGGAACTTATAAAAAGGGAGAGTTGGGTGAATGTGCCAAAGGGAGAGAAGTGAGGCACGCACTTTGTGTGCAAAAAAAATATTTTGGCGCAAACCACCAAAAACCGTTTGATTTTTGGCCATGACGCCTTGATACTTCTAGCCTTGACCCATTTGCTTTCTCTTCTCCTATTATCTCTTCTCTTATACAGGACAATAAGGAATTAGTCCTAGAGAAGAAGCCTAATGCCTTTTTGCCAAGGAAACGGAGGGAGCGCTGCTCACCAATAGAGCCTAGTTCGGCTAATCCTAGCCGTCATAATTTTATGTGCCTTCCCTTCCTTAAGAAGCGTCGGAAGACTACCTTTCAACGTTTCCTGGACAATCGACGGTGAAAGATAACATGGGGCAAACATTTCTTGACCAGCATTCAAGCTCAAAATTAAATAGAGTATACCACTTTACAAGCAGCTATGCCACATTTGAGCCCTATTTTGCTAAGACCCAATAGTCATGACTGCCTCTTTAGACATAACCATAATGATATAAATGCATCATCATATGTTTGATCAGAGCTTCCCTAATGTGGCTGCTATTCTCTTCCCATCATATGATGCTCGAGCAGCTGCATCATATACAACAACAAGCTCAGTGGGAAATCTCAAACACCATCAAAAAATTGAAGTGTTTGGAAATCAATCAACTTGACAGCGACAAGAAACTTGAAGGATCAATCCCCTAAGAAATGGGGAACTGCTCCGATTTGCAAGTGTTGGGTCTAGCAGAAACCTTAAATGGGTTGTGTTTTCTGGACAAGGGATAGATTAATTGGGATAATCTCGTACAAACATAATTAATTAACTGTGAGGGGTTCCATGGTAATTTACCTTGAGAGTCCATTTACCCCATTTAAACACCCTTACCCTATTTATTGTGTCAAAATCCAAAAATAAGAAAAATTGAAAAAGATGGGAGAAAAACATTAAAAAGAAAAAATAAAAGAAAAGAAAAGAAAAGAAGGAAGAAAACAAGAACATAATTTTGCAGTGGTTTAGGCATGTGTGATGGACGTGAAGCTAAGCCAGACCCAGAGACAAGGTTCTCATCTCTGGCTTGCTATTCCAAAACGCAGTTGTTATAATTATGTAAAGACAAAGTCTCATCTCAAAGGTACCTTTCCATTCTCTCTCACCCTGTAATAAATACAATTCCATATAATTAATTTTCTCTCATAATTTAAATTTTTTTATTGGGTTCATTTCAATGTTCATTCATTGCAGGCTGGAACGTAGTGTTAATTTCGAGAGACCCTTCAAGACTCATGTGATGGTTTTCGTAAAGGCATTGACATCTTCTTCTACTCTTTCTTGTTTGGTTGCTAAGAAAATATTGTGTAAGAAAAGAAATGGAGGAAAGTTGGTCTCTTTAGTGCATTTTAGGGTCATCTCAAAGATGGGTTTCAGAATATAGCAAGTTTATATGATCTCTTACTTTTTTTTGTTCAGTCTATACTATAGTTTATCCATTTTCTCTTGTTTCTGTTTAACTTTTATCTAAAGAAACTGGGTTTGTGTTCCAGAGCTGGAGATTTCCTGTTCGTGAGATGCTAAAGTGTCAAAGCTCTTGCAAGAAGTCCTTGATCCATGTGGTCAAAGGGTAAAGTAACCTATTTATTTGGACTATTGCAGTTTGATTAGGCTAAACTGTAGGATGCTGAATATGAAATACTTATGGAGATTTTAGTTTTTGTTCTGTAAATTTTGATTGGCAGGGGGGAAACATTAACTTCAATTTCAAAATAGTACAGGGTGTCTGTACATTCAATTGCAACACCTAATAAGAATATATCATATGCTGCTGACCTTGATTTTGGCGGGGGGAAGTCAGCTCCTTAATATTCCTGCTTCTGCCTCAGCAGACAATGAAGATATGAGTAAAATTGCATATTCACTTGTTGACAGTATTTAATCCTCTGGATTCTTCCAAAAATGGTGTTGGAAAATTTTGAGAATAAACAAAGATTGGGTCACGAAAAACGCTATCCTAAAAATTTTTATTCCCCTATGATAAAACGATCTCTTCTGACACGAAGTCAGGACCAGAATAGTAAAAACTAATCATCATCTAATCATCTTCCAAGAAAGAAAAGGCTCTCTCTTTTATAACAGTTTGTTGTTATGAAAAAAAAGGGGATGTGGAGGTGATAGGAGACGGACGTGTGTTGGTGGACCTATTTGAGAGGAGTGTGTTGGTGGAGTGGGTGGTTGAAGAAAAGAGAATTACTTGGAAGTTATGCAAGGAGTAAGTGCTCTCCTCAATTTTACAACAATAACCTTTGTAATACCTCAATTTTACAAGAATCCCCCGCATATTACAAAGGTTGAAGGTAGAAACTCCTGGTTAATATATAGAGTATAACTTTTCAAATCTGGTGTCTTTTGGACTATGCACCAGACCTAGATAAATAATTTTTATCCTTACAGAAATAATAGTGAAGTTTAAAACTTCTATGAACCATTAGCTCTTTTGCAAGGTAGGGAATTTATTTATCATGTTGTACCCCTATAATTCTTGCTGTTAACATGGTTGTGCGCATTTTGGCCGTGCGCGTGCTTGGATGTTAATGAATGCTCTAGAGATTATGCCACAATCTCATAAGAGTGGCCCCACTCCACATTCATGTAGGTGATTTCATCAAGTGTACCCGCAATCAATACACCACCCATAAGGGATATGAAATCATTAAGAGTTCAAAACTCCTCCTCTCAATCAATACAGTCTAATACTTCTCACACCATAGGAGGGACAATCAATTTCGTGTTAACAGAATTAACAAGTGACTTGTTATTACCCATAGGAACCTTCTTCATGGGATCTCCAATCACAAAGGTTGGGTTCTCATCATTGTTAATTTCACAAATCTTCTCAAGTCCTATTCCCCTCGATGTTTAGTTAGAGGATCAACCAAATACACTTCTGACATCTTATAATCAACGAAAATAATCTCATCATTTAACAATAGCTTAACAACATATGCAAGTCTTAGCTTGACAATCACAATGTATCGATACACAGGTGTTACACCCAATAGAATTCTTACATGTTGTAGAATTTTATCCAAAAAATTATTAACATCACTAGTGGATCATCAAATTACATCACTAGTGGATTTTATCTCATTTAAATATAAAATTCAATTATCATCACTGTACTCTCTAATATAGAGGAAACTCAAATTATATATGATGCCACACTTCATGGTACCCCTCAAGTACGTCATTAAAGAGTACTAGAAAAACTTGACATCAAAATGTCCAATTCTTGAGAAAAATCTCAACACAAAGTTCTTGTGATAGCATTACGCTATCACATCTCTTATAATTTATTTGTTTGCCCATTATCACACTTGTGATATCATTACTCCTACAAACTCACAAAAACATTAGTATACTTCAAGGAATTTTTTTAAAAATAAAATAAAATAATAAAACAATAATTATAATATTCAGACCCCCACATTTGCGAATATTATTCTACTTATTTATGTATAAAATCAATTCTACCAGATAAATATATTTGACACTTTCTTAGTTCTACAAGAATTAAGAGTGAGAGTAAATATCTTTTTGAAAATACCAACACTTAATAAATTTACATCACCTGAAATAATGCTTTCACAAAAATATATATGGAATAACAGTTATCAATGTGTTCACATATATACTAGCAACGTATACAATGGCATGGAAACAGACAACTTGATTACAATTTGAGCAACTGGCTACTAATTAATATCAAGAAATGCATACGTTGGTTTATGTGAGAAATAAATAATTAGGCCACAATTTCTCCTTCCTAATTCCAATATAAACAAAAAGATCCTATTTCAATTTCCTAAAATTCTGTGGTAAACGTGTCCTTCTTTTTAGAATCTTATTTATTTATTAAGAAATCTCACAAGAACTAAAAAAAAAAATCATGGCAATGATTATAAAAATTATGATACATATACATTAATAAAACCATGAAAGATATACTTATTTGTGAGATAACTATATACATGGCATGGAATCCATGCCATAAGAATGAATCAGATAATTATTTTAGCTACAAAGTATCAACTCGATCGGCTTCCAGTATGCCATAGGTAAAAACCGATTGCGTATGCCACATGCTAACAATTGCCCAAACCTCACATCCACAAAACCATAGTAGGTATTAATTAATTGAATTGAAATTACAAAAGTGACTTATATGATGAGCAGGTGATGGAGATATTCCCAGGAAGCTAAAAGTAAATCAGATTTAAATTCCTTTAGATTGTTGGAAAATTTTGAGATTAAACAAAGATCGAGTCTCAAAAAATGCTATCCTAAAGAATTTATTCCCCTAGGATAAAACGATCTCTTCTGACTTGAAGTCAAGACTAGAACAACAAGAACCAATCATCATCTAATCATATTCCAGGAAAGAAAAGGTTCTCTCTTTTATAACAGTTCATTGTCATGGAAAAACAAGAAAGGGATGTAGAGCTTATAGGAGATGGATGTGTGTTGGTGGAGTTATTTTAGAGGAGACGTGTGTTGGTGGAGTGGGTGGCTAAAGATGAGAGAATTACTTGGAAGTTATGCAAGGAGTAAGTGCTCTCCTCAATTTTACAACAAATGGATCCTTTCTTCTTGAATTGCTGCTGCTCAAGAGCAGTTGTCATGATACGTCTTACTATCAGGTAACTAAGGATGGTCTAGCTAGTTTTGATGAACAACAAAGCACTCAAGGCTCTAAACGTAACTTGGATGGGTATGTACAGCAAAAACCATTCATCATGCTAACAAAACACAATTTACCACATGTAAGATATTTCCAATGATTCAGGTTTTGTATTTCAACATTTTTTTATATTTTCAACAATATGTGTCCACTCTATTATGAGGCTAAATCCACTGGCTATTTTATAGTTCTGGTTCTTGTGGTAGCATTTTGCATAAGATGCGTAACTGGTTCCCTTCACGCTAGAGTTCATAAGGAATTAGGACGTCAGGCTTCAGGTGAACCAAAGAGGAAAATGCGGTGGAAAAAATGTTCATAGTGATATGGAGGAAAAAGATCTTGAATCAATGCCTAATCTCAACGTAAGCACTCCATTCATGCTTTTGTTTCCTATTACAAAATTCTTTCATATAGATGCATCTTTTTGTTTCATGCTCATGGCTTTTAAATTTTGTTCGTTCCTTTTCTTGCCATTACAAGTTAAGAGAGGTTAAGACACTCGAACTCGAGATACAATCTCTCGCTACTTTGTTGGGAACCAATCTGTTACAAGCTTGATAGTCATGGATCTAGGGTGAGGACTATTTTATAATCTGGCGTGCCGACATGGACTGTCTCGTTGGTCCTACACCACCTGCAAAGCACCGGAGGGGGTCTCCAGCGTAGTAGCTTCAACGATCAAGTTAGTAAGCATGAACATAGGTAGTAAGGGAGAACTATTGGGTGGAGGTAGGTAGTTGGACAGAGCTTTAGTACCCATGTGCGTGTCCGTATGTGAAGGGGTGAGAAGGGGGGTATTTATAGCCTCGCCCTGTGGGTCACCCTGGACACGTGTCGTTTGGGCTTGGTCAGCTATTACCGATACCTGTCGCTTTTCCTGATAGTTTCCCTAGCATGTTGTACCAGTAGTATACTTACCTGTTAGAGTCGGTATATGTAGTCTTGGCTACTATTGAGGATATATACCGGGAGGTACCTAACCCCCTCGTTGATGATGAAAGGTCATAATTACGCTTGAGGTGCCTTGTTTGTATTATCAGAGACCCAATCGAAAATGAGCCCGAGTGTTTACCAAGGGCTTCCGTTATTCTTCCGGAATATTATTTATTGACGGCGCATTCAATGTTCTGAAATCCGCCATAAATGCAGCGCAGGCCTACGTGGCCTCTTCTCATCCATTCAAGACTGAAGTAGTCGTTAGGAGTTGGTGTGACATACCGCTTCGAATACTGCTGTACAAATTTGAAGAGTTTGTACAATAGGCGCAGGCTGATTAAAATAATAAATATGTACCACCACATGTTAGCTACCAATTGGTTCTCTTGCCACATGTCACCTTCCGATAAGACGTTTAAACGATAATACAGTGTGCTTGGGAGTATAACTAGTTCTCTTTTTCTTCATTTTCAATCTTTACCTTCATTTGGGCTTCTCGTTCTTTTGCGACCAACATCTCCCTACCTCCTTCTGAACCTCTTTGTTTTCTTTAGCCTTCTATTGAGAGAACCAGCATAATTATAACTGATGTTGGAGAGTTGTGGGTAGAGTTAACCAATTTTGGTGCCTCCTTCTCTGATCAGTATAGCATTTCGGTGGCACCTAGGAATATTAGGTTAAATAGTATCTTGAGGGGAAATAGGAGAGTGTTGTGCACCAAAATGTTCCAGTATGGCCTTTCCCCTCTATTACCTTATTTTAGATATTTTTTCAATTGTATTACCGAAGAAGCATGATCACATTTTTCTTCACTAGGATGACGAGTCGGTCTGGTCTTTTTTGTGGAACTGCCAAAAGTTTGAATCTTCCGTACATGGGTGGAAAGATCATTTCTTCGTGATTGAGCTACCGACCCCCCAATGGTGTTCGGGTTTCAACCGGGTTATTACTGATTGATTACTCACCTAAAGTGCGAGTCCAAGTCGATAGATTGCTAGTAGTGAATACACTCTTTCATACCTGGGATCTTGCCACCGGCGTTCCGTTATCATAATGCCGAATTGATGAGCTTCCGTTACTTTCCTTAGTATTCAAATGTTTCTAACTCTGACGTTATTTTCTTTGTTTTGCAGAGGTAGAGCCAGATTGGTTACCGGATTCCTTACGAAAGGGGGCTAAGAAAATCGTGTCAACTCTTCCTCGACCAAAGGCTCCTCATCCTACCAAGAAGAAATCTATCTAGCCTTCTAATAAGAAAGCTTCCAGGGCCTCCACCTCTCAAGCAAGAAGGACACCGACTGCTCAGGTTTCTACTCTACCAACCCTTCCTGAATCTCCCGATTGTCTTTCCACCAAAATCTCAGACGCAACTTTTGAGCAGGAGGTCTAGTTAGCGGCAACAGAAGTTGAGGCTGAAGTGCACCCAACTGTAAGTCATTATCTGGGCGACTTCGAAATAGCAGCTTCTGGTTCTTCTCTTTCTACATCTTCGACTACCGAAATGGATCCGACAGAATTCCTAAGGCGAGCTTACAAGCGGGTCAACAAATGGAGAAAGGTTGGGGAGAGTTCTTCGACCGGAGCCGCTACTCAACCTCCACTTCCTGTCGCCCCCATGTCTGCGGCTAATTTTCTGCCGATATCAGTGGGATCGGAAGAGGTCCGAGTTTCAGATCTTCTTGGCAATGTCCCTATCAGAGTTCCTCGAGAGCCTACTCCATCCTTTTCTTCTGCAACATTCGATGCAGCTACCGGTTCGTCGCCTCCCTTGTCGCCTACTTCCGTTACTACCGGTTATCCATATGATACAGGTACATTTGAGAATCAGCCATGTCCAATTCAACTCCATTTTGTACCTAGTCTGACACTTCCTCCCCTTCCATTCTCTGATAATAGAATTTTTGGGCCATCCCTTAACCTCAACGCAAACCTGTCATCCTTTGGTCCCAACAGAGCGTTGACTCATGGGCTGAATTTAAGAGATTTAGGATATTGATACAAGCTTGAAGGCATCCTCCTTGCGCCCACCTTCTATTTGGCCAAGGCCCATCCTCCAAGCCCATCTTGATTTGCTGCCAAGGCCAAGCCCCTTTGTCTAAGGGTGTAAGGGTATTTACCCATTGTGTTAGGATTTAGTATTTAAAGTGCATTCCTTTTCATTTTAGCACTTGCCTTTGATTTTGATGATATTCTCTTTGGCCAATTCTTAGAGTAACCTAGTGTAACTTAGGGTTCTTGGTAACCGGGGCCATTAGGGATGAATACCATTGTTTATCCTTTCATCTCTTCTTGTAATTAGGCTCCTTAAGCTTTGTTCTTAAGGGGTAAATTCAGTAAAGAGAGATCCTTAACTATTGTATAGAAAGGTTGCTTGTTCTTATGATGAAGAGGGTTTTCTGATTTAGTTAAGTTCCTTATTGTCCAATCCGTTCCATCTCTACCAAACAGCCATTGTTCCGCTGCAAGTAACTCCCTAAACACCATCTTCATTCATCAAGTTCACCAAGGTGTCCCCTCTCCATCTCCATCCGAGGCACATATATCCATTGTCAAGACCATCCATACTTGAGGACTAGATCAGAAGCTCTCAATTCGGCCTTCTTCTCCAAAAAGGAAGTCGAGCCCTTATCAGATATCAAGGATGCTCGTCTTTGGGGTTGCTAGAACCAAGTGCTCGGGAGGTGCCCATGGCTTCAATTTGTTCTGAGATGATAACTATCCCGTCAGATAGGGAGATTTTTTGGAGGATGCCACTTAGTGCTCAACATTCCCAAGTGGGCAGCAACGTATTTTCTTCTCTCTATCAATTCCAATACATGATGGAGTACAGCGTGGAGAAACTCGAGAATGTTACTAGTGATCTAGAGAAAGAAAAGATGTTGCATGCCCGTGCCAAGAGTCGGTACAAGAGCTATCGAGAAGAGTGAGTACAAGAGCTATCCAGACTTCAAGAGCAAACCTAGATGGTACTGGATGATTGCAGGGTGGAACTGGTAGAGGAGAGGGATACTGGGAAAACCAAGATGGAGGAGCTGTCAGAGCTCAATGAGAAGCTTCAATTGGAGCTTGCGGTGGAGAGGGAGAGATCTTCCGCACTAAACTAGGAGCTGCTCGAGAAGAAGAAATAACTAAACCTGGTTCCAGAAAAGATCTCCTGGTGGCGGAAGAAGATGATGGACGCACTCCTGGATGATTTTTGGAGTACTATGGGGAGGCTAACTTCAGTGCGGCAGTCCTTGCTCCTTATGTTAATCGAAGACTTGCGGCGATTGACGAGAGTCAATTCGGTATCCCGTCAAGTTCTGATGATGATGAGGAGACGGATGAGAACGAAGGACTTGAGCCTCCTCCACCAGAAACTCTTCCTCCGTTGCCTCAAACTCCTCCAGACTTGTAGTTTACTTTTCTTTTTGCGTATTTTTGTAGATGTAGTATGGTTTTTCCTTTAATGAACTATTTTTCAAAAAAATTACAAGTATTTGTATTCCGTTTGAATTCCCTGTATTGTTAGCTATCATAAAGATGTAAAGAATAATAGAAATATACTCAATGGGAAAAATAAAGAATAGAGGAAAAAATAAGATCAAGTCTTGGCCACGTTACTTATCCTCGTTTGATTTCCAGAAGATGTTGGGGATAATAATATTTCCTGCACCGTTAATCTTGATAGTATTTTTGCCAAACAAGTACCTTTCCCGTTATCGGTAATGATAGGATAATAGTCCAATGACTGAAGGAGACTGAATTCCTTGTTATTTGCTTTTCGTTTGATTTCTTGAAGATGTTAGAAATGATATCAAGGAAAAATTCTTTTGTAATCCGTTTGATTACCTGTTGCGGTATAAATTTTATATTTCCTTAAAGGCCTTTTTTGCTCTGTTAGCGTTCCTGATAACAATTAAGGCAACCCCAAGGGTATTATCGTCCCTGTACCAGTGTAAAGGCCGGAACCCTACCACGCCTGCCTGGGGTCAGCCGCGGAAGGCTGATGCCCCTTAGTCGGCAAGGAACCCTAGGATGGTCGACATCAGCGGGGAGCGGGGGGGGGGGGGGGGAGGGGGTCTCGCGCGTCATCTATTCGCACGCATGCCGATTATCCCATCCCAGGACGACCATGACGCCTCTGGACGCTGTCGCCCATGACGTCACTTGAAGCTACTGCCCATGACGTCACTTGAGGTTGCCGCCCATGACGTCACCTGAGGCGTTATCTCCCCCGATAATGCCTCCCTCTAGAGGTAACGCCCTCGTGCGGCCTATAAATACTCCACCATTTGAAACGCAAGGTAAGCCTAAGATTGCTGCCAGAATTTCTGCCATTTTGAACCGCCTTACTGACTTAAGCATCGGAGTGTCTACGCAGGAGCCCCCCCTCCGGCGCTTTGCAGGTACCTTCGACGTCAACTATAGTAACCCCGAGCTGTCATCGTCTTCGTCCCGATTTTCCCGAAGTCCGAATCTTATCAAATTGGTGCTCTCGTTGGGAGCTTTGGTTTATTAAGTGTCTTTACAGGAAGATCGGAACGATCATGGCTTCTGATTCGGAGCCCACACGACCTTCATCCTCTTATGATGTCCGCAGGCAGTTATTCCCTTTTGCCACCACTGATGTTTCTGTAACAACGCATGAGATTACTCCAAAATCTTCAAATTCCCCCTTTAGATCAATAGGGGGAACACTCCCTTCTCAGATGAGCCTCTCTCTATCCCAGATGGCGGGATCTAGTTTTTCTACCCCACCCCCGAGGGGATTCATGATGGGCGGCAGAAATAACCCCCTCGCGAGTGAAATATCTGCTCTTCGTTCTAGGTTGGACTATTTGACTGAGCTGGCGACAAGAATCATGCCTGACATTTCTAGGTCAAATGTTCCTCCCCAGGCTATTTTCTCGTCATCTATTGTCACCGAACGACCCTTATCGCCCCTACAGCACGGAAATATTCTGACAGCCTTGCCTGCAACAGATGTGCCAATTAGCCTTGTGCAACTCGCTCAAGGGCGAGTGAAGCCTTACGTGCCGCAAGTACCAAGAATTCCTGTCCTCCAAGAGGAGCGGCGACATGATGAATACAGAGACCGTTGGGACGGTCGACGAGAAGAAGTGGATCGACATTTATCCCTTGAGCGTAGTGAAAGATCCAGTAGTAGAAGACACGAACTCGTTCGCCTAAGAGTCGCAGTCGATCTCCGAGGCGACATCGCACTCCAGAACCACGAAATTGGGGGCGTCAGCTGGAAGTGTATCCCCCTCATGATACGCGTGAAATCCTTGATGACACCTCAGGTCACCCGTTCACCCATCGCATAAGACGTCACAGGCCAGCCAACACTTAAAACTCCCCACGGAATCCTACGACAGTACTAGAGATCCTATTTTACACCTTAACAAGGTGAAGGACTTTGTACAATCTCAGACCCACAGTGATGCAGCGTTATGTCAAATATTCGTCATGACATTGTCACGAGTCGCCGGTCTCTAGTTTGAAGGTCTCCCTGGCAGATCTATTGACAGTTTCTCACAACTGGAGTCTAAGTTTCGGAGCCGGTTTAGTATCGCGGTCCCTATGAGGAAATTTATCGCGGCCTTATTCGATATACATAGGAAGCCTCAAGAATCCTTGAAAGATTTTCTTAGTCGTTTTGACAAGGAAATGTCATTAACGCCGAGCGTTACTATTGATTTTGCTATAGAAGCTTTGAAGCGGATTGCCGCTATGGGAAACTGAAAGACGCGCTAATGGTAGACCCTCCGACGACTTTGGATGCGTTAAGGTTGAAAGCCCATAACTACGCGAGAATGGAGGAGGAAGAAAGCAGGGACAGGACTCGAAACATACCACAAGATGCGCCTCAAGTCCCTAACGCTCCCGTGGCCACAACTTGTGAAGATCATTTTATTGACGAATACGCATAGCTAAAAGATCACATTCCTAAGACCTCCAATCGGCGAAGAGGCAACTCCTCAAAAGGAAAGTCTAGCGACTCCCCTACTCGACGGCAGAGAGATCCTCCCAAGGGCCAAATTTATGACCCAGACCTCCCTTCCCTCATTTTGCCAAGAGCAGAAATCTAAGCGATTGTGGAACAGCGAAACTTGCCCATTCGTTACCCAGCCCCTGTTAAGCCTAGAGTAATCATGGGGGGAAGAGAAAATGCCTTTTGCAAGTTTCACAAAGCTAAGGGACACTCTATAGAGGTGTGCAGAGAATTGAAGTTGGCGATAGAACGTCTGGTAGAGGAAGGTTATCTCGGAGAATTGGCCACCAAGGCAAGAGAGGAGGCCAGGAACAACCAAACCGATAGAGTGACTCACAACAGACAAGCATCTCCTTGCGCTCAAGGAAGTAACGCTACTCCTGCTGGGAGAGGTAGGGAGACACTCATGGTTGATGATGACGATGTCCCTATCATCAACATCATAGCCGGAGGCACACCCTATCTAGACGAGCCGGAACAATTAATACCCGCGGCAGGGGATAAGCGGAAGCGGGAGGGTGCGTTAATAAAAAGTGAGGTGATAAGTGTTTTAGATCGAATGGTACTGTCCTTCTCCGAGGAGGATGAGAAAGGGGTTATTTTTCCGCATAATGATGCGTTAGTGGTCACACCCGTTATCGGCAATCACGGAGTTAAGAGAACCCTCGTTGACAACGGAAGTGCGGTAAAATTATTTTAATTAGAGGCTTACAACCTCATGAAGCGTCCTGATGGTGAATTGACGCCCTGCAAGAAGCCGATAATTGGAGTAGATGGAGTCCCGATACCAGTTACGGGAATTACCACTTTACTAGTGTATTTTCGAGAAGATGCCTCCAAGCGGTCGGAGGAGTTGTTGTTTATGGTCGTAGACCTAACCTTGCCCTATAACACTATGCTTGGACGTCCTTTCCTTGACCGCTTTGGAGCCGCGATATCCCAGAAGCATTTAAGGATGAAATACCCCTCCTGGGATGGCGTGGTGTCAATCAAAGGCAACTAGAAGTTGGTGGCTAAGTGTTACCTACTCATGACTCAGAAGAGTTGTGATAGATACGTGTGCGTGACGGTAGATCCATATGAGCAGAATGATGAGAAACACACTCAGCCCTTAGACAAGATAATATCTGTGTCGGTTGACAGGATCGACGGAGCAAGCTTCGTGGTTAGCGAAAAGCTTAGCCCAATGGAAAACCTTCAGCTAACTCGGCTGTTGAATAAATACAAAAGAGAATTCGCATGGAAGCCCGCAGATATGCCAGGTATCTCGCGAGAGGTGGCGGAACACCGACTCAACATTGACCCCAATGTCAAGCCCATCCAACAAAGACGACGTGCGTTCTCTTCGGAGAAAACTTTAGCCATCAGTAAGGAAGTATTTAAGCTCTTAGATGTCGGTTTCGTCCGATAAGTTCAATACCCGACCTGGCTAGCCAGCCCGGTTCTTGTCCCAAAGCCCAACGGAGATTGGTGTATGTGCATCGACTTTACCGACTTAAACGATGCCTGTCCCAAAGATTGCTACCCACTTCCTCGAATTGATCAGCTGGTTGATCAGACTGCGGGGTACGCCTATCTAAGCTCTTTAGATGCCAATTCGGGGTATCATCAAATCCCCATGGCTATTGAGGATGAAGAAAAAACCACTTTCATCACCCCGAAAGCTACTTACTGTTATACAACGATGCCGTTTGGGTTAAAGAACGCTGGAGCCACCTTTCAACGAATGACGAACAAGGTCTTTGAAAAGCAGATTGGAAGGAATGTGGAAGCATATGTTGACGATATATTGGTCAAGAGCCGAAGTTTCCAGGGCCATTTGAACGACTTAGAGGAAGTCTTCCGTGTGATGAGAAAATATCAAATGAAGTTGAATCCCCGTAAATGCATGTTCGCGTTTCAGACGGGAAAAATTTTGGGTTATGTGGTTAGCCGAAAAGGTATCCAGCCCAACCCCTCAAAGGTCAAAGCTATCCAGGATATGATATCTCCTCTAACTGTCAAGGAGGTGCAAAGATTGGCGGGACGCGTTATTACCTAGGACGGTTTATCTCTAAGTAAGGTGAGAGATGCCTCCCCTTTTTCAAGGTTATACGTAAAAAAGCCCCTTTCGGATGGACAGCGGAATGTAAAGAGGCGTTCACGGGCCTGAAAGCTTATTTATCGTCCGACCTGGTGCTGACAAGGCCAGAACCGGGCCATACCCTATACTTATACCTCGGTGTTGCCGATGAAGTGGTTAGTGCCGTCCTCGTTCGAGACGACAACCATCTACACCACCCTGTCTATTTCGTGAGTCACGCTTGAAAGATGCCGAGCTGCGATACGCTCGCATTGAAAAAATAGCGTTTGCACTGGTCCAAGCCACGTGGAAAATGGACAGATACTTCCAAGCCCATCCGTTATCGTACTTACTGACCAACCGTTGAAAAGGATATTCCGGAAACCTGAGTCTTCAGGAAGGATGCTGATTTGGGCCATCAAACTTGAGCAATATGGATTGCGGTACAAAAACTGTCCCTCCGTGAAAGCCCAGGTCCTCGCAGACTTCATAGCTGAGTGTACCTTCACAGAAGACCCGTTAACGGACCTGCCGGAAGAGGAAAGAGATGACTTGGACCTCCCGTTCCCTGAAACCTATACTGACTTGTGGGTTGTTCATGTGGATGGAGCCAAGAACCAAGAACTAGCCGGAGCCGGGATCTTCATGATTGGGCCACACGATATACAGATATGATACGCCATCAGAATACTGCAGTCGTTATCCAATAACGCAGCGGAATATGAGGCGTTACTGGCCGGTCTCAGGATAGGAAGAAACTTTTCCACTAAGGCCATACACGATACAGGAATGATGGGAGACTTGCAATTAAAAATTTGTGGAGATTCCAAACTGATAATAGACCAAATCTTGGGACACTCTCAGGCTAGAGAGCCCATCATGGTTCAGTACCTCGCTAAAGTGAAACGCGAACTGTTGGAAATAAAGAAAAGCGGTATGAGGGTCAGCTCTGAGCACATCCCCTAGAGGATAACGTTGAAGTAGACGGCCTGGCCAAACTTGCTGCAAATCTAGACGCGTCCACACCCAAGGGCGTATACTACCGAGAGATATCGGTTCCCTCCTTCATGGAAGAGCAAACATCGCTTTGCGTGGAAGAAATTAAAAATGACTAGCGAATCCATGTGATAAAATACTTGATAAAAAAAATCCACTTTTTTTATTTATAAATAAACCATCCAACTACCAATTTTATAATTGTATCAATACATTTGAATTATAATCAATCGATCCCATTATAAACACGTATCTAATTAATTAGTAATAGATTATTAACTCGTAACAAAAAATAAATTGAAAAAATAAAATAATAGTCATGTCATTAGTCAACTATATGTATAAACTAAGACCATTGATTATTAATGATACGGTATATATTAGTAATATTTTCATTAATACTTACTCTAATACATAATTATTAAGGTGTATCGTAGATATGTGTTTATTGTTCAGTATTTTACTTAATAAAAAGAGTATTATATTGTTGTAAGAAAGAATGATGTCAATTGTCATAAAAAATATAATTACTAATTAGATGACAACTAAAATAATGAATTTGCATAATGGTTAATGGACATTTATGATTTAGATTTATGGTATTTATATTTCAATATCATTATTTACTTGAGTTAATTGTTTAGAGGTTTAAGATTTAAATTTAAATTGTATTAATGTGTTACGCAATACATGACTATAACTAATTAACTATTTTATTGTTCAAGGATATTTTTGAAGCTCTAAATGTAAGTGATCTAATTTTATCTTCGTAGGAATTATGATTATACTTGAAAATTCTTCATATGTATATGTTAGGCTCGACATGAAGCACGATACTTCTTGACTAGATAATTGTTAAACATATTCATTACATTTAAATGTATCTATATACTAAAATATCTTTATAATATTAGGCTATCATTTATAAATTGGTAAATTAAAGCAATATTTTTTAAAAACGACGTCGTTTTGATCAAACACCAAAACGACGTCGTTTTTTCCAAAGACGAAAACGGCGTCGTTTTGATTAAACACAAAATGACGTTGGTTTGTGAAAGAACTAAAACGACGTGTTTAAGAACTAAACGACGTCGTTTTGGAAAATAAAAATAATTTTAAAAAAAAAACAGTTCTACCCCCAAAACCGGACCGAACCGAACCGGCCCGGTTACACCGCTAATCAGCAGCTCAGCTAACTCGAACATAATCAGTCTATATTACTATTTTGAGACTGAGTGTTGATTACCGAATGGAGAAAATAAGAAAAAATCTTTACATAATCAATCTAGATTGCTAATTCTCAATGCACACGGCGGGTTTTCTCCTCCTGTCCTAACCCAAGTGATTTTTGTGCATTTGCAATACCTTCTGGATCTATAAGCAAATCAAAGCTCAAAATGTGACATAACAAATTAACCCACTCACTACAATCAATCATGATATGTTCACATATAACTAGAGACAGATAGTTTCAAGGTAAATTATGCGCAACAAGAGTTCACTACATGAGGAAGAGTAGGGATAATACAGAGAAGTTGGTTCTTGTGCGTTTTAGCTAGTAGCCTGGATCAATTTTATGTTAAACATAGGTTTCCAATAATTCAGTTATAGTACTAAACATCTGATAATCATGTCCTCTTTGAACCCGTGCATGAATGCTAGTGTGTAATGTGCAAAACTCTCTATATATTTAAGTATCTTATTCCCCAGAAGAGTAAAGTTGCCACACTCTCAACTGTACATATGTACTCAACAACGTCAAGTGAAGATGAACGAAAAACTTATCTAGCAAACTTAACTAAGCTACAGAACAATATTTGTGAAGGAAACATCTATGAATGCTTGTTTGTGTGCATCCAGAGACAAATGTTAAATCATAGCATGCATGGATGGTGTTACAGGAAATACCAACAGAAAGATGCGGAGTTTTTAACTAGGTTGTAAGTTGATAATGAATTCTCATAATGTTGGGGTTAATTTCAATCTACAATCAATTTGCGCAGCAAACAATCTTATCCCAAGAATCAATAACCCCTAGCTATCAAACCAATCAAAAGCAATCAAGAAAAGAACACAGAGATTTTTAACGTGGAAAACCTCAACAGGTAAAAAACCATGGGACCAAGCCAGTCAATCCACTATATGATGATCAATGTGTACAACCAACCAAAATCCCTATCTTAACTATAGGAATTATCTGACATGCACCACTATCACCAATGGTACCAATCAAACAATCCAATCAATCAATCAATCCAAGAAAAATAAGAGACATGAGAATAGAGAACCAAAACCAGATTTCCACTATTTTAATCAGAACAAGATTTATACTACCTCGGACAACTTCTCACCGATTCAACCGTTCAGATTGAAGAACCAGAAGTCGTGCACCTGCTGTCCAAATTTCACCCCGATCCAACGGTGAACGAAGTTGCTGCGACAATTCTCCCGCAGCTGCTATTCGTTGCAACTGATTTTACAATCTTTCTCAACTCAATCTCACATCTAGATTGAGGAGACCACGCTAGAAAAATCTCCCCCTCACATTTTTCTCTCTCTGTACTTCTTCTCACAACCTGAGCCACCATATATATATATATATATATTAGTGGGCAACCTAATTAATTAGGTTACACAATCCTACTCCAAGTCATACTCCAATCTTTTCTTTTTCTTTTTCTAATCAGATTTCTAATCAAACTAAAACAAACAATTACATGTGAGCCCAATTGGGCTAGGCCCACAACAATCTCCTTCAACCAATATGAGCTGGAATCCAACACATAATAGCCTTCATGGTAGCACAATATCACGAGGAAATAACGCTTACCAAAGAACTGCGTAAAGATGCACATGAAGAAGCTCAAGTTGCGAGAAACATTGTATGCCATAGCAGGAGGCATAGGCTTCACAACAGTGTCAAGGCTAAATACTCTTTGAAGAAGCTGAGTACCTATTTCATCTATTAGTCAGCAGGAACAGATGATACTTTTAAAGTAATCTAGAATATATTCACAATGATGATTAATGAAAGACAGAAGAAGCAATAAACATGTTATATATGTTGTCCTTGTTTTGAATCAGCTTGACTGTGGTACTGGTACACTCCTAATCAGAGCCAAAAATGAGTAAATGCCAAGATACATAGAAAAACTAACAAAATCATGTTCATCTATTCAATATCACTCAACTTTACCCAGCCTCAACCTCAACCCGCTCGAGGTATCCAGGTAGCTCCATTAATCCTTCCATTTGTTTATATATTTTGAAAACAATTGTAAAACAGTTTGCCACTAAGTTTTCCTTATATTTCTAACAAAAGCAGGAAAGCCACTCATGGCTAGAGTATACCCACTTCATACCTGAAAAAATAGACGGGCTTAGACAAACAATTATGCACGAAATTCTTCTAGGGTAAGAGTTTAGACATTCTTCAACAATTTCCAAGTCTTTGGCTCCTTTCTTCTCCATTACCTCTGAATCATCGATTCTGCAAAAAAAAATAAAAAATGAATTTTGTTCAGTAATATCTCTATCTAAAGGCATACAATTAGATAGAGATTTACGTCAAAATAAACACAACCATTCATCTATAAATATCATATCAAGGCTAGTCAATTAGTTATTTTCGTTGATGTTTGTAGCCTTCCACATCCTTGTTAGCCTCACAATAACTTTCCAAGAGTTCCTGTGTGGTGTTAATTAGCTAATATCATTGATGGAATACATAGTTTTTGTATAATTCAAACATAAATAAATTCAAATAATAAACAAAAACTTCTAATTATGATGAAAGTTTTGTGCACTATTCATCTACAGTGCACTCAACTTTCACCCCAAGCCGTTGTCACTTCCTTTTTTTTTTAAAAAAATTACCAAAAGCATCTTGCACGTCTTTGAAAATGATGGCGTTTGGTACTACATCCCCCCTATTAATCTACGGTCTGGCTCTCTGACAGTGGCCAAATGTCGTTCGCTCTATGCGGCGTAACTAGAGTGTTTTGGGGCTCAATGCCCCTACCCAACCTACTTCTTGCATCCTCCCATTTTCTTCTCCAACCACTCAACTTCCTAGCAAATAAAAAGTTTTGAAATTGTTCTTTTCTGAGATCTAAACGTATTTTCTATTTTGTATTTCTTTGATCTTTAATTAAATTGTTCTTTTTGTTTATGGGCTGCTCATTGATTTGGTCAATCTAGCTTGATCCTAAATTAGGGATGTAAGAAAACCGGACCGAATCGGAATCGAAAAATTTGGCCCGAACCGTAACTTTCCGGTTCGGTCCGGTTCTATTCCACTAGAAACGAAAAATTTTGGTTCGGTTCGGGTCTCTCGAATATAAAACCCATAAACTGAACCGTAGAACCGTTTAAACTGAAAATATATATTTTGATAATTAATGCATATATATATATATATATATATATATATAAGTTTAGCTTTGCTTCGGTAGTTAAACCTTTCACTCCCTTTCAAAAGGGAAGGGGTTTGAATCTCCTTCCCCTCAAATTTCTTTCTTTCTTTCCTTCATTTGCTAGGTGGGCTGAGCTGAGCTAGTTTCTTTATTTAATTGTTTTTTGAAAAAATCACTTTTTTTATTTAGGAATAAATCATCCAACTACCAATTTTATAATTGTATCAAGACATTTTAATTATAATCAATCGATCCCATTATAAACACGTATCTAATTAATTAGTATATTAGATTATTAACATGTAACAAAAAATAAATTGAAAAAATAAAATAATAGCCATGTCATTAGTCAACTATATGTATAAACTAAGACCATTGATTATTAATGATACGACATATACTAATAATATTTTCATTAATCCTTACTCTAATACATAATTATTAAGGTATATCGTGGATATATGTTTATTGTTCAATATTTTACTTAATAAAAAGAGAATTATATTGTTGTAAGAAAGAATGATGTCAATTGTCATAAAAAATATAATTACTAGTTAGATGACAACTAAAATAATGAATTTGCATAATGGTTAATGGACATTTATGATTTATATTTATGGTATCTATATTTCAATATCATTATTAACTTGAGTTAATTGTTTAAAGGTTTAGGATTTATATTTAAATTGTATTATTGTGTTACGCAATACATGAGTATAACTAATTAACTGTTTTATTGTTCAAGGATATTTTTGAAACTCTAAATGTAAGTGATCTAATTTTATCTTCGTATGAAGTATGATTATACTTGAAAATTCTTCATGTGTATATGTTAGGCTCGATATGAAGCACGATACTTCTGTTAGCCCAAGGGCAACTTACTCTTGTTTTGATGATTTTAGACACACAAACTAATTAATATTACTAATGCAATTTGAAGTTAAAGTGTGTGTAGTTTGCGATGGAACGAATAAGAGGCAACAAATCAAGATATCGCAAGCTAGAAGATCAAGTGTACATTAGGACTTTAATCATGTAAGTATGATTCTAATTAGCACTTGATTTATGTTCAAGATACCTCAAGGAAAGTTTTCAAAAAGGTTTTGTGCGAAAACGTTTTTTAAAACTCAAGATAAGGAACTATCTGTTCCTGGCGGCATACCGCCAGGAAGGAGTTGTGTCAGCGGCATACCGCCAGACTCGGCTAAATGAATTAATTCCGAAGCGAAGCTAGTGGCATACCGCCCCAGCTATTTCGTTTCTGGCGGCATGCCGCCAGAGCCCAAGAGACAGGCTCCAACAGCTATGTTCTCCACTATAAACGGCTAGTTTTGAATTCCTTAAATCATGGACGAATGTTTTCTTGCTCTACACTATAAATACTCATCTTAGATGAGTTATTAAACAACAAGAACAACAAGCAACACAAGAACATAATCATTAACTCAAGAAAGCTCTCATCCTTTTTCAAAGCCAAAATCTGAATTTTTGCAAAGCTTACAAATTCAAATTTTCATAACGCAAGCTTCACTCATCCGATTTTACTCATTCTTGCGTTGGTTTGTCAAGTAAGTTTTAAGATTTCTACTGAGGTATTCTTGTTCATTTATTGGTGTTGATATTTGAATCATACATAGTTTATTTGTACACCAATTTGTGTTGCCATTTAACCATTCTCTTGTCAAGTTATATTAATTGTGATAGGTTGTGATTGAGCCCGGAAAAATCATATTGTAAGGTTTGTTGGTTGAGCCCGCAAAAACCAAGTGTAAGGTTGTTGGTGAACCCGTGAAAACCAAAGTGTAAGGTTTATTGGTTGAGCCCGCAAAAACCAAGGTGTAAGGTTTGAGTTGAACCCGTAAAAACTCAAGGTAAATAACGAAGTGGTCGTTGTTCAAAATCCTAAGAGGAGGACTCTTAGGTAGTGGAGTACAATTCATTGAGGAATTGGAACCACTATATATCCTTGTGTTTTTACATTCTATTTCCGCACTCATATTTCCTTACATTTTGTGTTAGAATTTTATTTGCCTATTCACCCCCCCTCTAGGTCGTTTATCAATTGGTAGCGGAGCAAGGTACTTGTTTTGTAGGTTTAATCGCCTCAAGTGAAAGATCAAATGGCTCTAGATGGACTATATGTTTCAAAAGAAAGTGCTGCACTCAATCGTCCACTATTTCTTGACGGAAACAACTACTTGCAATGGAAGACAAAGATGTTAGCCTTCCTAGGTGGACAAGATCAAATCATGCTAGATTGTGTCCTACATGGATTTGCAACTCCCATGGAACCAGCTGCTGAAGATGGATCAACAAAACCTCTTTCTTTTGATAAGTGGCCAGCTGGATCTATTTCAAGAAAACAAAGTGAAGACAAGGCAAGGTACGCTTTATTTTGTGCAATTTCTCAAAACGAATTTAATCGTGTTAGTGCTTGCAAATTATCTAAAGATGTTTGGCAAACTTTGGAGACTGCACATGAAGGCACTCCTCAAGTAAGAACCATCCGACTCAACACACTCAAACGTGAGTATGAATTACTAGGTATGAAGAGTGGTGAGTCTATTTATTATTTAAGCACTAGAATCCAAAATATTTGCAATGCTATGGGAAATCTTGGATGGGCTCCTAGTGATGAGGAGATGGTAAGAAAACTTCTTAGTATTTTACCTAACTCTTGGAATGCCAAGACTTCTATTTTTGATGAGCTTGAAAAGAGACCTACCTTTTCTCAACTTGTTGGCTCTCTTACGGCTTTTGAGTACAAACTCAAAATGGGTGAACCGGAAGTGCAAAATGTTAAGAGCAATAATTTAGCTTTCAAAGCTCAAGAAGAAGAACGTGAAATGGCTTTCCTTTCCAGAAATTTCAAGAAATTTTTAGATTCAAAGAAGAAAAATTATCGAGGTAAGTATTCTAACTCTTCTAAATCCGATTTTAGAAATGATGTTGTTTGCTTTGAATGTGAAAAACCAGGACATGTGAAGAGTGAGTGTCCTAGACTTGAAAGATCAAAGAGACGGTCAAGAGATAAAAATAACAGTAAAAATCATCATAGAAGAGCACTTAAAGCCACTACTTGGGATGATGATGATGATGAGGAGGAGGAGTCAAGGGGAAATTTATCGACATCCTCATCTGGAGAAGAAAATGCGAACATATGTTTTTATGCAAATGTAGAAAGCGATGCTTCTCAAAGGAGTTCTTCATCAACTTCCACCTCATTCAACGGATGTACAAATATGTGTCTTATGGCACAAGGGGAAAGCGATGATGAGGTAAACTCTTCTCAATCTCTTGATGACGAATATGGATTGCAAGAAGCTTTTGATGAATTGTCAATTCATTTTAAAAAGTCTTGCAAGAAAAATGCTATACTTGCTAAGGATTTAGAAAATTTGAAAAATGACACTCTTGAGTTAGAATCTTTGAACAATTCCTTGAAAGAGGAAAATGATTTTTTGAAAAATGACAATGAAGATTTAAGAGCTGTTTTGGCTGATACTAGAGATGAGTTTAAATTATTAGAAATTGCTAATGGAAAGAAAAACTCTATTTGTGAAATTTGTGCAAACTCTAGTAAGGAAGTAGCTATTTTAAATGAAAAGATTAAAATCCTTGAAGCTACTCTAGCTAAATATATTCAAAGTGCACAAAGTCATCAAAATTGCTTAAATGATCAAAAGGCTAGTGGTGATAGAAGAGGTATTGGATTTAATAATTCTACTAGCATGAGCAATTCTAAAACTACTTTTGTTAAGGCAAGAAATTATAACAATGCTAGTTCCTCTAATCACTCACATGATAAACCTTTGTATAAATGTGATTATTGTCATAAGAATGGTCATTTGGCATATTTTTGCTTTATTCGTAAAGGACTTATGTATGCAAAACAAATGTGGGCACAAAAGAGTGCATTTGCTAAGGAAGGACCCAAACGTGTTTGGGTTCCTAAAACTAACTAGTTTGTTTTGTAGTAGTGCCGGAAACCCAATACGGATAAATGAAATATATTTAGGGTATTCATGGCACAAGTCGGGTGATGAATCGAAGCTCACCTTTTGGTAAATTATTTTTGGCAATGATATTTAATATATTTGATTGATTTAAATTTCTCATATTGATCATAATTAATTCTTGTGTTAATAGTTATCTCATGAATTTGTTTAGAAAGAATTGTTTTGTAGGAATTTTACTTGATTGGTAGCCCAAGGGAAAACCGACAAGTAGGCTTTGATATTGATGATTGCCTCGGTTGCAAATATGAAAGTCATTTTCGCGAAATGGCTTATGCTATATATTGAGTAATCGCAACCGGTTTTTCTAAAAACTCTTCTTTTTAAATTATGCTTATGAGATTAATTATTGATGCATTACTTGATTTAAATGATTGTGTTAAAAATTAAAATCTATACTCATATATGCTTTAATTTGCCATATATTGTGCTTAATTGGAAATGCAATACGGTCTTAAATTGTTTTGTATGATGTATTGCTACAATTACTGATTTGGTTGATCATTAGAGAAATGCATTTTAAATGATTTCATTTTTTTTATATATATAAATCATTTAATGATCATCTCTTTTAATCCAACATTCGATTATCCTCTCTTTATTTTATCTTGATATTTATCTTTGGATTGGATCATCATTTGATGTTTTGGATTTGATCTTTGCTTGCTCCTTGTATTACTCATTGTTTGATTCTTTGGTATTCCTTACTATTTACCCCTTTTTGTTAATGACAAAGGGGGAGAATGAGTTAAGGGGGAGAAGCTTATAGAATGGGGAGCATGATATTAAGTGTGGGATATGAAAGAGTGGGACATTATGATAGAGTGGGATATGAAAACACGCTCTCTAGGTAATGTACGGTCTAAAAGATTAAGGGGGAGCAAAACTTTAAATCTTTGCAATGCTCTTGTGCAACTAATGTTTTATGTAGGGGGAGCATTCTTTTGGCAAAGATAGGAGTGTAAGTTTACTCCATTTAACTTCAATTTCAATTGCTAGCTTATATATGTTTTGATATTAGTTTGTGGTTGTCATCATCAAAAAGGGGGAGATTGTTAGCCCAAGGGCAACTTACTCTTGTTTTGATGATTTTAGACACACAAACTAATTAATATTACTAATGCAATTTGAAGTTAAAGTGTGTGTAGTTTGCGATGGAACGAATAAGAGGCAACAAATCAAGATATCGCAAGCTAGAAGATCAAGTGTACATTAGGACTTTAATCATGTAAGTATGATTCTAATTAGCACTTGATTTATGTTCAAGATACCTCAAGGAAAGTTTTCAAAAAGGTTTTGTGCGAAAACGTTTTTTAAAACTCAAGATAAGGAACTATCTGTTCCTGGCGGTGAGTTGTGTCTGGCGGCATACCGCCAGGCTCGGCTAAATGAATTAATTCCGAAGCGAAGCTAGCGGCATACCGCCCTAGCTATTTTGTTTCTGGCGGCATGCCGCCAGAGCCCAGGAGACAGGCTCCAACAACTATGTTCTCCACTATAAACGGCTAGTTTTGAATTCCTTAAATCATGGACGAATGTTTTCTTGCTCTACACTATAAATACTCATCTTAGATGAGTTATTAAACAACAAGAACAACAAGCAACACAAGAACATAATCATAAACTCAAGAAAACTCTCATCCTTTTTCAAAGCCAAAATCTGAATTTTTGCAAAGCTTACAAATTCAAATTTTCATAACGCAAGCTTCACTCACCCGATTTTACTCATTCTTGCGTTGGTTTGTCAAGTAAGTTTTAAGCTTTCTACTGAGGTATTCTTGTTCATTTATTGGTGTTGATATTTGAATCATACATAGTTTATTTGTACACCAATTTGTGTTGCCATTTAACCATTCTTTTGTCAAGTTATATTAATTGTGATAGGTTGTGATTGAGCCCGGAAAAATCACATTGTAAGGTTTGTTGGTTGAGCCCGTAAAAACCAAGTGTAAGGTTGTTGGTGAACCCGTGAAAACCAAAGTGTAAGGTTTATTGGTTGAGCCCGCAAAAACCAAGGTGTAAGGTTTGAGTTGAACCCGTAAAAACTCAAGGTAAATAACGAAGTGGTCGTTGTTCAAAATCCTAAGAGGAGGACTCTTAGGTAGTGGAGTACAATTCATTGAGGAATTGGAACCACTATATATCCTTGTGTTTTTACATTCTATTTCCGCACTCATATTTCCTTACATTTTGTGTTAGAATTTTATTTGCCTATTCACCCCCCCTCTAGGCCGTTTATCAACTTCTTGACTAGATAATTGTTAAACATATTCATTACATTTCAATATATTAATACTTATTATTTATTAATATTTAATCACTTTAAATTTTTATATGTTTTGTATCATAAAATTTAAATATTTATCATACTAAAATATCTTTATAATAGTAGGCTATCATTTATAAATTGGTAAATCAAAGTATTATTTAAAAAAATTAAAAACTGTGTTTAATAACTAAACGACGTCGTTTTGATTAAATACAAAAACGACGTCATTTTGTAAAAGAACTAAAACGGCGTGTTTAACCACTAAACGACGTCGTTTTGAAAATTAAATAAATAAAAAAAACCAGGAACTGAACCGAACCGAATCGAACCATCCGGTTTGGTCCGGTTCTGGCACAACCAGAACTGAAAATTTCTGGTTCGGTCAGATTCTAGCACCACCAGAACCGGAAATTTCCTGTTCAGTCCGGTTCTATCCCCAAAACCGGATCGAATCGGCCCGGTTACACCCCTATCCTAAATAATTATAGTCAACTTGAGTAGTGCGTCTATAATTACAGGTGAATTGAGTAAGTAGACAAAGAACTTAGGTTTGTCTGAGTTTAAAAATCGAGGAATTAGGTTAAAGGTTTAAGCTTCTTAGATCTTTCTCAAGAACAGTCTTTCCCTAAGCATTATTAATCATTCTAGTTAAATTCTATAAGCGAACTTTAGGGTTGGTAGAAGGGTTAGGATTCGTGATAGAGCATTCTCTTCAGGTAATTTGGTACTTGAATCCTAAACGGACACGGACCTGAATCCTATAGTTGTTCTACGATTCTAAAAATGACCATCTTTGTATCAATGATCAATTGAATAATATCGAAACTTTATTTATGTCTTCAGTGGGAGTTTCTCCTATCTCTATTTAAGACACTTTTAATTGCTTTGCTGATTATTTACTTCTCGGTTTTGAATTGAATTTCTATTCTACTTTATTTTATAAATTCTACATTAAAAAACCATTTTTTTTGTTTTTATTGCTTTGCACATGATTGATTCATCAAGCTTAGATTTACTTTTATTCCAAGTAGAACGATCCTTTATCCATTATCTATAAACCTATTTCGTAAGTAATGTTGAATTGTACTCATTTAGTTTTTACACGGCCGATCACCAAAAGTCGGTCTTTTTATTTTTCATCCACAATAAACTCGTGATCTCATGAGAAAGGGGTTGAAAAGGATGTGTCATACCGCGTAGTTTTGCTGCTGTCCTGGTTTGCCTGTGTTTCTTTTGTTACAATTACTTCTTTCTTTCATTTTCTGTGCATCTAATGGGAAAGGCAAAAACATGATCTTGATGGTTACTTTTTAAGTCAATTCAACTATGGTCCTACTTTGCTGCATTGCTTTTGTTTAATTCTTCGTTTCATTTCCATTGCTTCTCATGGAGATTATGCAAAACACTGTTATCAGCTTTGACCTTAAGCCTATTTGAACTTGTGTCCTACTTTGCCTTATTTCTTTTGTACTGCTTAGTTCCATATACGTTTAAATGCTTCGTGACAGCAATCAAAAGTTAGCAAATGATAGTCCCAAAAGCTGAGGCAATGCAGACAAGTCAGGCGCAACAACTATGAAGAGATGTAAAATGCTATGCTTTGTAATGCGCTTAATGTGTTACCCTTTTGTCTGTTCTGTAATAGTTACTATGAACATGTCTTTCTACATAGTTTCTGTTTCAAGTTAAATGATAGGTTGAAATTTTGTCAACTGTAGTTTGAGTTTCTTCAAGCGAAGATACAGAGAAAGATCATGAATCAGACTAGCTGATACTTTTGTTGATGGACTGATTATCAGAGCTCCCAGTAACTACAAACTTCTTAACCATATAGTCCATCACACATAACTAAATAACCCAGCCCGCAGCAATGCGCGGCCATTATGGCTATTGTTATTCTAATCAATATTTATTTTTCAGCAGGCTAGGAGATAAAAGAGGAGAACAAAAGGTGGATTTCAATGACAAAGAAAATGAAAAGAGTCCAACCTTATAATTAAAGAAACAAGCATTGACAAGAAACTAATGCCAAAATTGTGATGGAGGCCTTGAGGATGCATGATAAAAGTGCTTCTATATATTTGTGAAATACAATTGTTTTATAGATTTTTCCATGGTATGAGTTCTAAAATCTAAATGGTGCATCTCAACAGTCTAGTTTAGTAAGCTCTAACTTCTAAGGGTTTTATTTTTCGGAGCTATCAATGTAGTATGCCATGAATCTTTTTTAGAAATATAATAAAAATTGAAGGAAAAAAAAGGGTAAACTATCGACTCCCTACACAATTTTTATAATTGTACATTTTTTATTAAAAAAATTGTTTGTAATTAATTAGTTATTTTATTTATATTTTCTATGAGGTTAGTCGGTGTTTTTTAATTATAATTTTTATTTTTCATAAATTATAAAGTTTAACCAAATTAATTTAAACCACGTTAATTTTAAATTATTCAATTTAAAATAAAATAATTAATATAGTGGACAGAGATAATTAGTGAAGTGCATTCGTAATCGAAATTTAGTTTGTACAAGAGAAATCGTTGACCTTTCCTTTTTGTTTGTCCCAAATGATTGACCACTTTCTTTTTGGTATATCATTTTCCAACATTACCGTCCGTTCACTTTTATTAAAAAAACTCAAAGGATAAATTTATAAAGTACCAATAAAAAATACACAATTATCACACTTTTTTAATATATGTGAAAAATCAAAAAAAAAATTATTTGACTGGAATTTAAATAAAGATTAATTTTAATAATTGATCCACTGAATAATAGATTTGAAATGAAATTATCCATTGTTTAATAAAGTTGAGTTCCAAACGAGGTGAGTGACATTTTCCGCTAAATATAAAAGGACATAAATTCACAAAGTAGAAAATAACGGAGAATTAATTATTAATAATAGTAGTAATTTAAATTGGTTGGAACATAAACAGTTTCTATCCAAATAAAAGAAACGAGACGATCCAAAAATAATAATCAGAAGATTCAGAACAGCATTTGCCATGTCTGGCTATATATTTTCAAAGGGAAAATAAAGAAAACAATTTTTTTTTGAATTAATGATATTTTTCTCCATCTATTTACAAAAATTGTTTAATCTAATCCTTTTACTGCATACGTCCCTTTACTTTCTAAAACGGGGCATTTTTCATCATTCCCTATTATTTTCACTTATGTGAACAAAACAGTATAGCGAGAAAATAAAATATTATTAAATCAGACACGGTGTTATTCCAAGTCCGAGGACATGTAGTCACGCTGGCCAGTAGCCGCCCCGCCACTCAGCGAAAATAATCAAAAGCGTGAAGCACACCATTTTACGAAACGAATTTCTGACAGAATTCCGTCGGAAATTTGGAAAAAGGTCCTTATCTACCTGCGGATCACACAGCAGGTCATCTCCTCCCATTTCTTATCCTCTCTCTCTATCCTCTCTCTCTCTCATCTTTTGACGAACGATGCACACCACCTGCGACAGCTGTAGCTCCCTCCTCTCTCTCTTTCATCTTTCAACGAACGACGCACACCACCGGCGGCAACAGTAGCTCTCTCCTCTCTTTCTCAGCTTCCGGTAGACGACGTCTCCTTCATCTCCGACGACGACAACAGCGGCGAGGTAGATATATATATATTTTGGATTTTAAAAAAAATAATTGCTTATAATTATATTAATTAATTTTTTTTGTTAGAGTAGTGATTCATAATTCACTGCATTAATCCGGCGACGACAGCAACCTCGATGAGGTATATATATTTCTGATTTTTTTGTTATTTATTAAAAATAATTGCTTATAATTATATTAATTAAAATAAATTTGTATGTTCGAGATAATTCAGTGCATTAATCCTCATATTTAAACTTGAAAAGGTTAGTATTAATTTTTATTAATAACACTGCTTTTAATATATAATTAAAAATTATTATTATTTTGATTGTCATGAGTTGATTGCGTTGAATGTATATATTATAGTTGTTGAAACAGATTAACTTTATGAAGGAGTCCTAGTACTTGTTGCATCCTTCACTGAGGTTATGCCAGATCCATCGGCTCCCTGATATTGCTACCACTTATGTCATTATGGACTTTTATACGATCAATTCAAAAGATTTTAAGTCAATTTAAGACACTAAAAATGTGAAGAGGAGAGTCAGACGAATCGTATATAAGCCATAATGACATAGGGGTAGGAGAAGTCAGGTAGCTGATGTATCTGGCGCATGACCTCAGTGACAGATGTAATGAGTACATAGGACTCCTCCACACAGTTAATATTTTTCAAAATTTATATTTTATGTACCAAGATATTTTCGACGAAAATTTGTATGAAAAAAATTATATTTAAGACAATTACTAATCGCAAATGCAATTTAAGACAATTACCAATCGCAAATTAACTTTATGAAGGAGTCCTAATACTCGTTGCATCCTTCACTGAGGTTATGCTAGATCTATTGGCTCCCTGATATTGCTACCGCCCATGTCATTATGGACTTTTATACGATCGATGCAAAAGGTTTGAAGTGAATTTTAGACACTAAAAATTTGAAGAGGAGAGTCAAAAGAACCGTATAAAAGCCAAAATGACATTAGTGGTAGGAGAAGTCAGGGAGCTGATGGATCAGGCATGACCTCAGTGAAGGATACAACAATTACTAGGACTCCTTCAGGTGAGCCTCAGAGAACCTTTGGCATCCGAAGGTAGGGAGTATCTCACAAACTTGTTAGAGGAAGCGATGCAGAACTTGTTTGTGAAAAAAATAACTCTATGAAGGAGTCCTAATATAGGTCATAAATGTTTACAGTTTTGAATATACGACAATGTTTCTTCTTAACACAGAACAAAATGTCTTTGCCTGATCGGACATGGATGTACAATCATAAGCAAAGAATCGGTGCTATTCGAGAAGAGTTTATAGAAGGAGTGAACTTCTTTCTTAACTATGCCTATTTACATCCTGAATGTGTTGACGAAGGGAGAACTAGATGCGTATGCAACAAGTGCCAGAATGTAAAATACCAATCCATGGAAGACGTACATACGCATCTATTTCGCAAGGGCTTTGTGCCTCAGTACACAACATGACACTTTCATGGTGAATCTCCCATATTTCATACCAGAAGTGGGGACGAAAGCCCAAGTATTAGTGAGTTCTACGTTGGCGGCCCTTCAAACTATGAAAATATAGTCCAATGATGAACATGGTGAAAGATGTAATGCACGGTAACTTCTTGAACTAGTCCGAAGAAGCACTTGAGGATCATGATGAACCTCATGAGGAACCTCTTAATCCTGAAGCGGCTAGATTCTACAAACTACTAGATGCTACAAACCAACCCTTGTGGGATGGCTGCAAGAATCACTCCATTTTGTCAGTTGTGGCAAAATTGTTGGCTGGTAAGTCCGGCACAAACATGAGTGAAGGTCAATACAATAAGTTAGTTAGGTATATTTGGCCAATGAACTTTACAGGCGCCAAGAAGGTGATGCGAGCCTTGGGCCTTGGCCATGAACACATTCATGTTTGCAAGAATGACTATACGGTGAATACAAACATATGGACCAGTGTCGTATTTGTGGGGAAGCACTGTTCAAGCCAGGAAATCCAAGCGTTCTAAGGGAGAAACCAAAGCCATTAAAGGTTCTTAAGAGGCTTTTCATGTCCCCCAAAACCGCGCAAGATATGGTGTGGCATGCCAACTCCAATCCTGAACCCGGGACTATGTCTCACCCATCACATGATGAGGCGTGGAAACATTTTGATCACATCCATCTAGATTTCGCAAGTGATTTTAGAAATGTGAGGCTATCATTATGCACGGACGGGTTTAATCCATTATGTCCAGGAGCAAAAGCACACTCATATTGGCCAATAATGATATCCGTTTTAAATCTTCCACCATGGATGGTAATGAAGCAACCTTACACCATGTTATCAATGATTATTCCCGGTCCTAACAGTCCTTCTAAAAATCTCAATCTGTTTCTATGACCACTAATCGATAAGATGAAACTGTTGTGGGAGAATGGTGTTTGCAAGTATGATGTTGCAAGGAAACAAAACTTCCAGCTACGAGTTGCACTTATGTGGACTGTCTCCGACTTTCCAGCATACTCGACGCTGTCAGGGAGCAACACAAAAGGGTATTTGACATGTCCATATTGCGGCCAACAAATAAAAGGATTTGTATTTCAACATATAAAAAGGCTAGCTGGTTTGATTGCGATCGATGATTTCTCCCTCTTGACAATGAGTATCGTCATAGAGCGAACATTTTTAGGAGGAATTCAATCGATGAGACCCCCCCCCCCGGCTTATTTTCGAAGTGGTGAGGAAGTGTGGGAAGAGGTGGCCGCGCTATCGGAATATATGTATGGAAAATATTCACCTAATGTAATGCCCGATTATGGCGAAACACATCATTGGTTCAAACGAAGTATATTTTAGGAATTGCCTTATTGGAAGACCAATGTAATTCATCATAGTTTGGATGTGATGCATATTGAGAAGAATGTGTTTGATAACATCTTCTACACAATGATGGATGTTCCAGGGAAGACAAAAGATAATACACAGGCTCGATTGGACTTGCGTGAAATCTGTAGCCGACCAAACCTGCACTTAAAAACTTGTCGTTATGGTAATAAGGTGGTAAAGCCTATGGCGACGTACGCTTTATCAAGCCAAGAAAGACAACAATTTTGTGAGTGGCTGTAGACATTGAAGTTCCCTAATGAGTATGCATCAAATCTTGGGGGGCTTGTGAACCTTCAAACGGGCCAATTCTACTCCATGAAGAGTCATGACTGTCTTGTTTTCATGCAACGAGTGTTACCAATCGCACTTCGTGGTATGGTCCCGACACCTATGTGGGAAGCAATAACTGAGTTATCTCACATGTTTCAGGATTTATGCTTCAAGACTCTAAGGGTTGAGGACATGGAGGTGTGGGAGAAGAACATAGTTTAGACCATTTGTAAGCTTGAAAAAATTCCCCCCCCCCCCCCCGGAATTCTTTGACTCCATGAAGCACTTGCCGATCCACTTACCTTACAAGGCAAAGATCGATGGGCCCGTACAATTTCATTGGATGTAACTCTACGAGAAGTAATTAATATGTACATGACATCATTGCATTTAAAATTTTTATCATGTTATAGAAGCTTATTATGTCTTCACTTCTTAGGCTATTACACGATCTGAAGAAAAAAAGTTAAGAATAGGGCTGCAGTCGAGGGATCAATTGCGGAGGCGTATACTACTCAAGAAATTACAACCTTTTGTTCCATCTATTTTAGATTTGATGTCCCCACCAACCTCAATCGTAGGCCTAGAAATGATGATGGTGGACAAGTCCAAAGGACCACGAGTTTGAGAATATTTCAAAAACCCGGTGAACTATTATGTGGATCCGGGTGGAGGAGGTGGTTGATAGATGAGGAACGAAACCAAGTTGCTCTCTACGTTTTGATTAATTATGATGCGGTCGAACCATTCATTGAGTACGTACATGAGCAATCTCTATCTGATTACAAGTTTGTACAAGGGTGATTTAAGATAATTCTCTCTTCTCTCAGGCAATACTACTAAGAGAAACGACGAGAAAACCCCTGGATCAATGATCTCGATCTCGAGCGTGCCTGCGATGCCGAACTAGTAAGATGGCTCCCAAATCATGTTAGTATTATACACAAATTAAGTTTATCGCAAGCATATAAGACTTCCTTTAATATCTTCTTCCAATTCCTTTAAGGTTCAATATGCAAGACAGAATATACATGATTTAAGTCTCGACCTTTCGTTAGAAGTAACATCGCACAACGGGTATCTAGTTAATGGGTACAAGTTTCACACATCGAGTTATGGAGGTGGGAGAAAATCTCAAAACAGTGGTGTTTGTGTGAAAGGTGGATGTTACAATGAGTTTGACAGAGACTACTTTGGCATCATAAGAGAGATCCTTGAAGTTCCCTATGTCGACATGGCCAACAAAGTTGTTTTATTCAAATGTGATTGGTTTGACACTATTATGGTAGACCCAACCCATAACATCAATGAGGTTCGTAAGGACAAGTGGATGGGTACAAATCCATTCGTATATGCTTGGCAGTGTCAGCAAATTTGGTATGTTACATACCCATCAAAGTCAAGGGAGACACAAGGATGGCTAGTAGTATACAACATAGCTTCACGAAATACAATTCAGATTAGAGAGGCTAATGAATCTGATAATGTTGATGAGGTTTTTAAATCCGAATCAGTCAATCTCCCTACTCCGGTGCCTATTATTAGGAATGACATTCAATTTGTCCTCGTAGACTCTAGCTAATATGAAGAAGTTCAACCTAATGATCTTATGGCGACAAATTAGATTATAGTAGTACAGATGACGACGACGATGATGAAGATTATGTTGGATGACTTTATTGCTGAACACATTATAATTAACTAAAGTGTGTATATGTAAACGTCTTATTTACCATAAATAAATAAATCAGATTCATTAGCCGCTGTAATCTGAATTGTACTTCGTGTGGAGCTATGTTGATATCAGTGTTTTAAATAAATAAACAATTAACAAGAGTGTTTTAAAAACTGGACCGATTGGTTGAAGACATTCGATCAAAACGATGTGATTTTATGGAAGGGAAAAAAACAATAAGTAATATCAAAACGATGTCATTTCACTTGATGAATTTTTGATAAAGATTCCATCAGAAAATTTGTTGAATTTCGATGGAGTTTCCCACGGAACAAGTGAAACACACCGTTTCACTTCATAAATTTCCGACGGAGATTCCGTCGAATTCCAACGGAGTTTCCCACGGAACAAGTGAAACACACTGATAAGGTTCAGACTATTCACTGAAGGCTAGCAGAGGATTATGAGTCTTAAGGTCGACTGTCCACGGCGTCCGATGTACCTGCACAGCGCCGGAGGGGGTCTCCGGCGTAAATACTCCGATGCCTAAGTCAGTAGTGATTGTGTAAAATAGTAGAGCTTTGGCTAGCAATCTTAGGCTTACCTTCCTCTCTTGTGGCGGAGGTATTTATAGGCAAAAATGGAGCATTTCTGAGTGATCTCGGTCACAAGGTGCTAACGCTCCCGTCAGGGGGGGGGGGGGGGTTAGAGTGCCTCGCTGATGGAATACACTATCGCTGTGTCAGGTATACATATGGGGGGTGGGCATTACCTAGGCAAGGCAACGCCCACGCTCCTCTCGAGATGCCTAGCTTGGCCTGGGATGGGATAACGCCCTGTATCGCGACAGTGTGATGTGTGGGACCCCCTCGCTGATGTCGACCATCCCAGAGGCGATAGCCCCGAAGCTGTCGGGGCGGTAGTGACAGCTTTTTCCCCACCGCAGGGTATAAGATGAAAATGCCCTTGTTGTTAGGGGTATTGTTATCATAAGCCCAACCGAAAATAAGCCCGAGTGTTTACCAAGGGCTACCGCTTCATCCTTGCTCTTGTCAAATCAACTGGTTTTCACACGTAGAGATGATTTGTCTATCGACAAATATGCTTCTTCCAATCGCCATTCTTCTCTAGCCTATAAATTGCCTCTTTGTCGCGCTGCTATTTTCACGACCATTTCTACACTTCCTCTGGTTTTTTACTATGGATGATCTTACGAAGAACTTTCTGATCTCGAAGGCGCACAGTCTGAAGAACCTTGTTGAGTCTGACATTGGTTTCATGGAGACCATGCTGACTAAAACCTCCGAGGATGTCCTGGAGCTTCAGGGAATGATGACCCCTTTGCTGTCCAGACAAGGAGCTGCTTCTAAGGAGGATTTCAGTCCTGTACAGAATGTGTCGAAGCTGGGTGTTGCGATCTCCCGCATCAAGGTGACCATTACTATGTTGCAGCATAGGAAATACCTGCTGGTATGCTGTTTGAAGGGTATGAGGATTTCCTCCGCCGAACTGTCCTTAGTGGCGGATGCTCTCAGGGAGATCCCTACTGCTCTTGAGGACGATGATGTTGGGTCTCATGTTTGACCTCTGGCCATTGTCCCTTTGCTTTTATAATTCCTGTGTACGCGCTTAAGCGCTTAGGCCGTTCAGGCCATAATTAAATAAAATGTCACTTCAATTATTGCTCTGTCTTCTTCCTTCGATCTCTTGTTATTTGCTGCTTTAGTCAGGTTGCTATAAGCCCAACCAAAAATGAGTCTTCTTTGAAATGAAGTGCTTTGGTGCCTGAATTAGCAATAAATGCTTGCCCGATCGCTCCTTGCGCCGCACCCCCTGTGATTGGGCGGTTTTTTGGTGCCTTTTGATTGGCGCAGTTCTCAAACAGTCGCGTGCGTCTCATCAGATTCTACAATCATGATTGTTCTTCTCCAGGTGTACTTATTGCTTTCAAGGGGCACGCAAAGAGATCGGGGTATCTTTTGCCTCAGCTATTTAAAGGGGGTTTTTCTTGCTCACCTTCTTCTTTTTATTTCTTTTCCTGGATTGCTTGTAAATCAATGGCAGATTCTTATTTCCTTAATACTGCGGCGCGTGACTCTCCGCCGACTCCTCTGACTTCACCCGATTCGGATCATCCTCCTCCGTCGCCCCCATGGAGGCCGCCAATCCATCGGAAGGGCCGCAAAAGGCCGAGGAAGGAGACCTCTGAGGCGGTTAACGTTTCTTCCGCTTTTCCTGCGCGAAAGAATAATGGACAATTTCCTTCTGCCACTCCTGTCTTGGAAAAAGATTCTCTTCGTGACGCAAATTCTATGGCAACGATTGCTACCGTTGTGGACGGGCTGAGCTCAGCACTGCTGGGTCAGGAAAAAAGGATTGACGAACCTTTTCCTCCTTACAATGGAGGTCTGCCGCTCTCGGATGATGACTACGTTTTTTACTATGACATGTACTAGCCTGATGAGGATTAGTGGCCTAGCGTTAGGTGCGTTGTAGATGCCGTATGGCTTTTAATAAATAAACTAATGTTTCTTTCTCTTGCCGTCGTGTTATTGCGTGGGTGACTGATATATAAAGGCATTAGCCTTACTGAGTCAAGCGCCCTGAGATGGTTTTGACTCGATCAGTCATTAACTGCCACTTGGTAAGTCGTGGCAAATAACTGCTTGCTTCTAACTCCTGAGCACGATTCCACGTGGCCCACTTCTTTTACACGCGTCCTCGCACGACTGGTAGTTCAATTAATGCAGTGATATTCGGTCCTTTAAAAGGGATTTTCTTCTCTTTCTAATACTTTTTGCCCTCATATCAAATTTTCTCTCTTCTCTGCACTTTCTCTGGAAAAAGTTCTCGTCCGTCCTTCGCTCTTCGCCGATTTGCCCGCGGATCTTTCCATTCAAGGTATCACTTCATCCCTTCAGATTTTCTGTTTATTAGTTTATTATGGTTGTGACTAGAACCAGACGATTCCTCTAGAGACCCGTGGATCCAGAAATCGTACAATTACCCAGTATTTTCTCCTGCGATGCGGTTTTAAATGCTGAATTGGAGGAAAACGGTATCACTTTCCCTCCTGGGTGTGTCCCTATCGTTCCCGAGAGCGACATGCGTCTTCACGATCCACTATGGGGGAACTATAGATTAGTTTATTTTAAAATATTCCTCTATGGTTTTCGCCTCCTAGTCCATGCTTCAATAGCAGCGCTACTGCGGGAGTACATACTTAATCCTGCCTAGATAACTCCTTCTTCCTGGTGTGGGGTTTATGCCTTTCTCCGCGCCTGCGAGTTGGAGGGCATTCTCGCCCCATCTCTCAATTTATTTCGCAAATTCTTTAGCATGACCTGCCACGATTGTTTAATGAGTATTACTCCAAGGTGGGATGACGCGTTTGTGCAGTCATTCTGGCAGTGATTTTATGGCTTTGAGAGGACTGTGGCTGACTGGAAAAACAGCTTCTTCGTTCTTGAGCTACCGTCCCGTTGGTGGTGCTGCGGTTTTAATCAAGAGCTTATAGGTCCCCTTTGGGCGAACCCAGTGGTGTTGACTAGAAGCGAGATGGATCAAGCTAATGCTTTGCTGGATAAGAGTATACGTTATCGCGTTCGGGAATTCGCCTCATACAAACTCCTGAACGAGTGCATTATGGGTGAGTTTGTCTTTCTTCGCGTTTCCCTTTTCCATTTTTTGGTTGTTCTCACCTTTTCCCTTGTCAGGAGATACTGATGGATAGCCACCAGGAGGAGCTAATGCTCTCTTGAATGTGATGCCGCTCAGAACAATACCGGCCTCTCCTCCTACCGCGTATTCCGGTCTTTGGGGCGTTCCACCCAAGAGGGGAAAAACAAAGACAGTCGCTGGGAGGGGACGAGGGCGCATTATCTCCGTGCGAGCTTCTCGCTTTATCGATAATTGGCTACCGCCTCGTCATGGAGGGATAGATATAAGTCGGCATTCGACTCGAATAATTGACAGTGACGATAGCAGCCAAAGCGAGGACATGGATGCTAAACCAGACCTTCGTCATACCTCCTCGCTTCAGCGAAAGAAACTGAGAGTAGGCCTGAATGAGTAGGCTACCGGGGCCTCTTCTGACCATGCTGACGTAAGGGTTACCGTAGCGCCTGCCGTTTCTTCTGTGGCAAGAACTTCTCAACCGGTGAAAGTTGCTGATGTGCTCCTACCGCTGCTACAGTCTTGTTGGTGGCAGATTCCCCTCCACCACCTAACGCTCCTGACTCTCCCATTTCTCAATTTCTTCCAGATGTGGTGACGACGACTTCTCTAGCTCCTAAGCCGCCGCTCAAGGTTCCTCCCCAATTGTTTTTCACCTCTATCTCAGAGGTGAGTAATAAAGGCTCCCCCCCGACTCCAATGGTCAATCTCTCTCCTGATGGTCCCAAAGGGACTCCGTGCTATCACATGGATTTGGCAGGATTTGGCGTCAACGGTCTTCGTGCTGTAGGGGTACAAAATCCCTTCTCAAGGGACGAGTTCACAGCGCCTCTAATAGGGGAAATGATGAGCTCTTCTTAAGAGAAAAAGAAATTCCTTCAGCTTTCACCAAGGGCTCGCTGTAGGCACGTTGTGAATGATTCTCTAGATATCTTTCGCTACTTTCATTATGCGGTAGAGGCCTTTGACAGCGAAATGCGAGATTCCGCCCGCGCCATGTGCGCTCAGAAGGTGCAGCTTGACCGGTCATTAGAACAGACGGGATTGCTGATGCGTCTTTATGACAATTCACAGAATGAGCTGAATAGGGGAAAATTGATAAGAGCTCAACTTCTGTTTTGGATAGAAGGAGGCCGAATTGTTGTTCTTGAGCCAGATCTAGTCCCCTTGTGAGAGGTTCATCTTGACAATGGATATAGGTGCCTCAGATGGAGATGGAGAGGGGACACCTTGGTGAGTTTAATGGCTGAAGTTGGTGTTTAAGGAGTTATATGCAGCGGCTTGATGGTTGTTTGGTAGAGATGGAACGGATGAACAATAAGGAACTCAACTACTTAGAAAAACCTCTTGTTCATAAGAACAAGCAACCTTTCTGCAAACTAGTTAAGGATCTCTCTTTAATAGAATTTACCCCTTAAGAACAAAGCTTAAGAAGCTTGATTACAAGAAGAGATGGATAAACAATGGTATTCAGCTCTAGCAGCCCTGGTTACCAAGAACCCTAAATTACACTAGTTTACTCTACTGATTTGGCCAAAGAGAATATCATCAAAATCAAAGACAAGTGCTGAAATGAAATGTTTGCACTTTAAATACTAAAACCTAACAATGGGTAAATACCCTTACACCCTTAGACAAAGGGGCTTGGCCTTGGCTGAAGATGGGCTTGGAGGATGGGCTTCGGCCAAACAAAAGGGAGTCTTGGCCTAGACAGTAGGTTCGGCCTAGATGAGAGTCTTGGCTTAGACCGAAGGTTTGCCCTAGACAGCAGTCTTGGCCTAGACAGAAGGCAAGACAAGAGAAACGAGCTGGAGCCTTTAAGCTCATATCATCCCATCCCCCTTTAAAGAGATTCGTCCTCGAATCTAAGCTTTGGAGGGTGGGGGTTCCGAAAGTGGAGTGAGAGCCTTTAAGCTCATATCATCCCCTCCGCCTTGGAGGAGATTCGACCTCGAATCTAGAGGCTCAATCCCTTGCTCGGCCGAACGGGTCAAGGCATGCTCACAGCTTGTGGATACACGCGGAAACCTCAAACTACACCTTTTGGGGAATATAGGCCAAGGTGGAGGCCTTCCACGGGGAAGACAAGTAGGCACGGATGGGAAACAGCCAAGAACAATCAAGGATTGGCCATGACGGGGCAAGGAGGTGACTCGGGCCAAGTGCGAACTCCTAGAAGTGGGAAGGACAGTGAGGCCACTTGAAGGCACCTCAAATGGAAAGAAGTATGTGCTGCCCATGTGCCCAAAACCAAGGAGAAACGGGTCCATAAATCTATGCCTAGGCACCCTCGGAATGATGGAGAAGGCCCTACCCAAGGACTGAAATGTGCACTACAACGCAAGGCAATGAGCGGCTGTCTTATGGCAATCTGAAGTAGACTCATCCGAAACCAATAGCTTCTCCTCAAATGGAGTCAACTCAACCTCAACAAGTGATGGTGATTCGGCCGAAACCCTACTAGAACCAATCGACACTTAACTCTCCTCATGCGGGCTATTTGGTACACACTCCAAAGGCACTCTATTGTTCGGACAAACATCACACAAATGCCCCCTTCCCGTGCAAGTGGTACAAAAGAGATCTCTTGCGCGAGAGGAAGGCAAGGAAGGGCCAATAGGAGGGGGAGAAGGAGATACCTCAACCCGGCTGGACCTTGAAATAATTGTCTCTACTTGGCGTTGAAATTCAGCCACTGCATCCACAAGATGCGCTTGGTAGTGCTCGCTGTGATAAGGAGTCGTGAGGGCATGAGGTCCTCGATCAATGACATATGTAGTGGGTCCGTGGCCACTGCTAGGAGTGGGAGGAACTGATCGGTGTGTAGGAGGAGGCGGGGTCCTATGGTCAAGGTGGGGGGGCTGCTCAACATGATACCAAGATGCGTGGCTAGTAGGAGCAATCCTCAAATGCGGCGGCACGTAGGAAGACATAGAAAAATTCCTACAAAAGGAAACACAAAATTAGTAGATAGAAAACAAGGGGTTAAGCTCTCCCTCACGTGTTTCACGCTCGTGTTTGTCACTCTTAAATACTCACACTTTTCTCTCACACTCTTATCTCAATCGCAAACCAGTCACCAAAGCTAGAAAGACTCTACGAATCAACTAGGGTTTAAGGAATGCAAGACAACCAAGGTAAGAAAGAAAGGCAAGGAAAGCCGCACTATTGCCCAAGGAAAAATGGATTTAACTTGGGCAGTAAATGGACTTAGAGAAGAGTAGTAACGTGTGGAAACAAAGTAGAAAACAACCAAAACACAAGCTACTCAAGAAGAAAAGAAAGAACGAACACAAAAGGGTGTAAAAGAAAATACAAAAAGTAAGGCCGAAGTTGTGTTCTTCACACCAATGATTCTTCTAAAAATGTTGTAAGTCACTTCAAATGCACACACACAAGTAGTCTCTTGCTTTTGACTAAATAGCTTATATATATATTTATTTATTTATTTTTAATTAGGTATTTGATTACTCTTTTAATCCCTCTCTTTTCTGTTTTTAAATTGAGTGAAGAGAACTCACTTGTATGGCATGTATCCTTGGAATAAGAAGTGAAAGACAAGTAGTTTGGTCATTTAAAAACTTATCAATAAATGCCAAAATATTTACTAACATGCACACAAGTTTTTCACTAAAATACACCTACTGTTTTGCTAAGATGCACCAAAGTGTGTGGCAAGCAAGTCAGCTTGTATGACAATGAGTTAGGCAAAGTGTATGACAAGCAAGCTAAGTGTAAGGATGCAAATTAGGGCCGGCCTTGTGAGGGAGAAGTGTGGTGAGCAAGCTGAAATGCTTGGCTCACAAAGGAGTGATGTGGCCGGCTAGGAGAAAAGACCTAAAATGTGGGACTCTAGCTAGAAAACAAGCAAGTCCACATGGCTCTCATGGCCACCATAGGAAGCTCCAATAAACCAGTAGCAATTACACTTAAGAAGAAGCAAATTCGTCCATTTTGATGCACACAAACACAAAAAAATTCAGCAAATGTGTTCTTCCAAAAATCAGTACACTAAAAGACAACAATTTCCTCAAGAACATCAGAATTTCCAAACTTGATTTAAATCATTCCTATGGTTGAAAATAATGTTTTAACCATAGATATGAAAGGAAAAGAAGTTTGAACCGTGGGAACACAAGGAAAATGAGTTTTGACGATTTAGTGGAATGGGTGTCAAAATGAAGAAAAACAGAAATTTTGCCACACAAAAAGGAAGAAATTCTACGGTAGAGAAGATGATTCTAACCGTATAAATGATTAGGAGAACAAGAAAAACCAACCTAGAGGGCAGCTGGAGCTCCGCTACCACTTGATAAGAGCTCAACTTCTGTTTTGGATAGAAGGAGGCCGAATTGCTGTTCTTGAGCCGGATCTAATCCCCTTGTGAGAGGTTCGTCTTGACAATGGATATAGGTGCCTCAGATGGAGATGGAGAGGGGACACCTTGGTGAGTTTAATGGCTGAAGTTGGTGTTTAAGGAGTTATATGCAGCGGCTTGATGGTTGTTTGGTAGAGATGGAACGGATGAACAATAAGGAACTCAACTACTTAGAAAACCCTCTTGTTCATAAGAACAAGAAACCTTTCTGCAAACTAGTTAAGGATCTCTCTTTAATAGAATTTACCCCTTAAGAACAAAGCTTAAGGAACTTAATTACAAGAAGAGATGGATAAACAATGATATTAAGCTCTAGCAGCCCTGGTTACCAAGAACCCTAAATTGCACTAGTTTACTCTACTGATTTTGCCAAAGAGAATATCATCAAAATCAAAGGCAAGTGCTGAAATGAAATGTTTGCACTTTAAATACTAAAACCTAACAATGGGTAAATACCCTTACACCCTTAGACAAAGGGGTTTGGCCTTGGCAGCAATGAAGATGGGCTTGGAGGATGGACTTCGGCCAAACAAAAGGGAGTCTTGGCCTAGACAGTAGGTTTGGCCTAGACCGAAGGTTTGCCCTAGACAGCAATCTTGGCCTAGACGGAAGGCAAGACAAGAGAAACGAGCTGGAGCCTTTAAGCTCATATAAAAAATCTAAAGGGAAAGCGAAAGCCGATGTTCTGGAGGCAGAGTTAGCTTTTGAAAAGAAGAAAAATCTTCTTCTTCGTGAAGAAATACTGGCTCAGGGCGAGGAATTTGCTAGGCTTCCGCTAAAGATGGAGCATTGGAAAAAGAAAGTTCTGGAGGCCCTTACTTCTGGGCTTGCTGCCCATTTCAGGAGTGATTCCTTCAGTCTGACCAAGGTTGCCGATTGTGCCTCTGCCATAATAAACAAGGTTAATAAAAACAGAGACGATGCGTCTGCTTTCAAGGGAGAGAAATCTGGTGACGACGGCGGTAGCGCGTAATGGCCTCTCCCTTGATTACTGTCCTTTTCTTATCTGTTCTTGTTTTATTCTTCGATCAATTACTCCTCCCAAAGCCATTTGTCCTTTGTTATTCTTGTAATAAGGCTAACGCCTTAAGGTCGTTGATGTTTTTTCCTCAAACGCTGGGTTTTGATACATTATCGATGTTGCTTATGCTTTGCTGATGCTACCGTGCCGTTTCTTGAGACCGCGTGTCAGAGCTGGTGCTACTTTTTAGAGCATTAAATGCTATGAATCCCCTCATTGATGCGATTGAAAAAGTAATGATGAGAAAGGAAACGTGTCTTTCTTATGATGCAGCGTTTGAGATAGGCACCTTCTAGGGAGTAGCAGGGACTGAAGCGTCTCTCTTTTGAAGTTGTGTCCTTCGCACGTGTCGCACCCTTTCATTATGCTATCTCGCCATGTGTCAGTTGTTAACTGGTCACGCCTTTTCGACCCTTTTAGGGTTATATATAATGTTTTTCCCCGCCTTCTTTTTCCTTTTTTATCTCTTTCTTCGCTCGTTGCTTCCTTCCGGAAATAACTCACACCGCTCCTTCTTCTTTGTTCTGGAATTCTTAGGGTTTCTTATACGAAGGTACATGCATTACTTCCTTCTTTTACTCTCTCTTCTTTTTTACTGGTTATGGCGAAGACTCGTTTTTCAAAATCTGCCGAGGGGGAAAGTTCCCAATAATCTGTTGGGGAGGAGAAAATCAATAACACCCCCACTTGTCTTTACACTTTGTCCTTAGTTCATCGTTGTCTGTCCGATTTCAATGTTCAGTTTCCTCAGGGCTACTCTACTAGTGTCGCTTTTGACCCTCTCCGCCTTAATAGTACATTGCCCGATAATAGTAGGATATTGTATGCCAAGCTGTTTGACCATGGGTTTCGGCTTCCCCTTGACCCGCTTGTAAAGCTATCGCTAACCGATTCTGACTTGAATCCGGCCCAAATGAGTCCTAACGCAATTTGCGTTGTTAGTGCTTTTGCGGCGTTGTGCCGGTTCAAAAGGATTGAGTCCCCTTCATTAGCGTTGCTTCATGATATTTTCCAATTGTATTCTCGTAAGGGGGTAATATCAATATCACCCCGCTATGATGATGACTCACTGAAGCCCTTTACTTGGAAACTTATGGGTATCGAGTCTTCTGTTCCTCGTTGGAAAGAAGAATTTTTTATTGTTAACTTGCCCGAGCCTTTGTGGAGAACCAGTTTCAACGAGGAAATCAAAGATGGGGCCTGGGGTAGCAGAAAACCACTCTCCGATCTGGAAGATGGTTGGCTAAACACGCTGCTCTAGATGGACTTCAGCGTTGACACTCATAAAGTGGCAAACGGAGTGGCAGTTACAGAGTGTAAAATGGGTGAGTGTTATCCTTCTTTCTTCGCGTTGCTGGGAAACGCTAACGCTAACGTTTTTTTATGACTATACAGTGGTTCCGCCCGGTTGGGAGCCCGAATACATTCGGAGGAAAAGGAGAAGGGAGCAAAAGCGAAGGACCCAGGCTGCTGCTGCTGCTGCCACTGGGGGTGGGGCTATCGGTGTTACCTTAGTCGTGTCGCCTTCTCAAGGAGTTGCCGCTACTGTCAGCACTGTTCAAGCGTCGTCTTCGCGAGCGCGTGTTACGAGAAGGAAAAGAAGTAAAAAAGTAACCGCTGTGCCCTCTGCTCTTTCCCAGGCTACCGCTTCTCCAGAAGTGTCTGCTGGTTTGATTCCTAGCGGGATTCCTTTGGTTTCTCCTTCTGTTCAGGTATATCTATTCACTGTCGCTCCTAGTTTTTTCGTTCTTTTGCCGTGTCCTCATTGTATTTCCTTTTCTTAGGAAGTTGGCCATACTTCCACTCGTTCTCTTCCTCACGAAGACATGTCCTTTGTGAGCGAGCTTGCCGAGCGCCGGAAGAAGGTTCGCCACAACCTTCAAAATAGCCAGTCATCATCCGGCGTTAATTCATCCTTGACGACTGCCACAAGGGATGGTGCACCTTTCGGACAGCCTCAAGGTGCTGGCCCTGCTGCTGATCCCCATGCTTTTGCTGATTCTCTCCTCCATTCTACCTCTGGTGTTGTAGGTTTTAGTTCAGAGATGTTGGGTTATGAGATAATTGGTGGTGGTGAGTCTTTTGTCTCTACCGTGGAGGTCTCTGCTGACCGCCCTCCTTCTCCTCCTGCAATGTTTTTTGTTCCTTCGTCCCCGCTTGCTGCCACGAGGGACAATTCTGCTTATAACTTTATAGTTGGCGTAACTCCGTATTCTCCTCCCAGCTTTCCCACTCACCGCGTTAACCTGAGTGGCCTTAGAGAGAAAGCTTTTCAAGTCTCAGAGACTGATAGCGTTGAGGCTGTTCTTGCGTCTACGTCTCTGTTGGCGGCTCAAATAATGTCGCATCAGAGGGAAAATGATGCATTTTTAGCCAAGAGTCACTAAGGGCGCATGGATTTCCTTCTCTCTCATATGTTTTCTTCCTTCTGTCATGCTCATTATATGGAGGAGGCTAACGCTATGGAGGCAACGGACAAGCAGAGAGAAATAAATAGGTTGACAACTAAGCGTCAAGGTCTTTTGGATGCTGCGACGGCTGCCAAGCAAGAGGTAGAGGCGGCTAGGCAAGAGGCTAATGTTGCTAAACAAGAGGCGAAAGCTGCCAGGCTTGCGTTAGGGGAAGAGAAGCAGAGGAGTTTCGCTTTAAGCACACGCCTTTCTGAAGAAGAAGCTGGGCTAGCATTAGAAAGACAGAGAAACGCTGAGTTGGCTGCCGACCTTAGCCTTTCTGCTGAGAAGTGTCGCTAGTATCTGAAGGAAGGGGAAATGCTTATGTCTGAGGGCTTCATGCACCATCACGGGATGGACAACTTTCAGATTAGGACTCTTTCTACATATTTTGAAGAGAAGTCCTCACATGTGTCCGACGAGGATTTCTACAATTCAAATGCCGTCAAACAGGGAGGAAATTACGCGTCAGCCGCTCCTTAGACCTCACACTTTGTTTCTTGATTTTTGCTATTGATGTCTTTGTCTATCCTTGTGAGGATATTTTGTAACTCTGACGATATCAGCTTCTCTTCAGGCCATTGTTTTTTCTTTATAATTTCTTTGTTGGTCTTGTCTTATGATATTACTGCCATAATCATGGTTAGTAGGTTTTATTACTAAGATCACAATAATGTCGATATCGTACCTTATGCGGTTAGTCAACCGTTGCGTTTGTATACGCACGTCATTTGTGGTTGCCAAGATACTTCTGTCTTGGCCCTTCTATGGCAGTCATACCCGCTCATTTTCTGATGAAGACTTTCCTGCTGTTGAGAATCAAGAAATTTAATTCTGTATTATCATTATCTCTTTGATGATGTTCCAACGAACAAAATTATTATTTCCATTCCTGCCGCGCATAGCTTAATGCCGCCCTTTGTTGTTAGGGGAATCACTTAGCCTTGCTAAGTTTGTTTATGATATTGTCGTTGTTGCGATAGAGACATCTCTCTAGCCTAACTTCATCGGGTATCAACCGCTCGGTTACTAGCTGGGATATCCCTCTTTGTTTCAAATGCCAACGATCGGCTTGGGGCGTGCCTCGTCTTAGTGAGCAGTCTGATTAGGACCGGCCATCACAAGGATAGGATTTTCACTCCCAAGCGTTGAAACCTCGCATTCCTGGAGCGTGCCTCATCTTAGTGGTCCATCTGTGTAAGCACGGTTTCCACAAGGATAGGATTTTCACTTCCAGGATGGAGTTACTACCTCCTTGGGGCGTGCCTCGTCTTAATGGCCCGTCTATGTGAGCACGGGTACCATAAGGATAGGATTTTCACTCCCAAGGATGGCGGGACGTGCCTCGTCTTAATGGGTCGTCTGTGTGAGCACTGTTGCCACAAGGATAGGATTTTCACTCCTGGGGGCGTTGGGGCGTTCCTCGTCTTAATGGGCCATCTGTGTGAGCACGGTTGCCACAAGGATAGGATTTTCACTCCCAACGCTGTTTATGCCAAGGCGTGCCTCGTCTTAGTGAGTTGTCTGATCAGGACCAGCCATCACAGGGATAGGATTTTCACTCCTGGCATTCTTCATTATCTGCATATGATTGACCATAATGTGCACAAGAAATGCCTTTCATTCATGCGTTAGAGCAATGCTAACAATGTCAAACAGAAGAGATTAGCTTCTAGCATGATATAGTTTCAAACGGGCTATATTCCAGGAGTTTGGTAAGGGAGTACCGTCAAGTGTTTCCAAATGATACGCTCCCTTTCCGATGACGCGGTTGACACGATATGGCCCATCCCAATTTGGGCTGAGTTTTCCCATGCGCTGCCCTACCGCTCGTTTGTCTCTAAGCACTAAATCTCTCGCTTTGAGCAGCCACTATTTGACTTGTCTATCATGATATTGCGCCATTTTCCTTTTGTAATGCAAGGTTTTTAAGAGAGCCTCCTCTTGTACCTCTGGCAGCGCGTCAAGGTTAGCACGTAACCTTTCTTCATTTATTTCTTCATTGAAGTATGCCACTCGAAGGCTCAGGGTGCCAATTTCTACCGGCGTGACAGCCTCTGTGCCAAAGGCTAACGCAAAGGGGGTTTCTCCTGTGGTAGTTTTGACGGTCATGCGATATGCCCACATCACATACGGCAGTTCGTCTGCCTATTTCTTTTTAGAACCTTCTAAGTTCCTCTTGATGCCACTGAGGATACTACGATTGGTCACTTCAACCTGCCTGTTGGTTTGCGGGTGTGCTACAGAAGAGAATCTTTGTTCGATCTGGAATTCCGCGCACTGATTTCTAAAAAATTGGCTTGTGAATTGTGTTCTGTTATCGCTGACCAATATGCGAGGTACCCCAAATCGCATTATGACTTGATATTTAAAGAAATGCCAAATTTTTTCCATTGTAATGTTGGCTACCGCCTCTGCTTCTGCCCATTTCGTGAAATAATCTACCGCCACGACCACAAATTTTAGTTGGGACCTGGCTTTTGGAAACGAGCCTAAGATATCAATTCCCCATTTGGCAAACGGGCACGGGGCGACAATTTCTGAAATTTGCACGGCTGGTCTTCGAGGGATCTTGGCTTATTCTTGACATTTCTGACAAGATTTTACAAAGTTGTGATAGTCTCTGGGAATGGTGGGCCAGTAAAATCCTGAACGAAAGACCTGTGCTGCTAGGGTGTCACCAGCCACGTGTATGCCGCATATTCCTTCGTGGATTTCTCGCAAAGTGTGGAGGCCTTCCTGCTCCGTTATGCATTTTGCAGCTGGATGAGAGAAGCATTTTTGAACCAACTCTCCATTGTAGTATGTGCACCGTGCCGCTTGTTTCAAAATTTTCCTCTTTTCGGTGCTATCTACTGGCAGCTCATCATGTTTCAAATATTTCACAATGGGGACTCTCCAATCATTCTCCACTTCTTCCACACAAAGAGACATTGTTCTTCCATGAAAGAGGGCACTAGTATCTCACCGTAGTGCACATCTTTGGGTATGGAGGCTGTCGGGTTAGCTGTCATTTTAGTGAGATTATCAGCCTCACTATTATCTTCTCGAGGAATATGCTCGAAGCAGACTTGAATGCCTTTTCTCTGTGTCTCTTTTAGCTCACGTTTTACCTTTCCAAGACTGAAGGATCATGATGGGTTCTCGGGCTTGGGAATTTCCCAAGACTTGATCTATTATTAGTTTAGAGTCCCCCCGTATCTTTAGTTGCAGATCACGCATTGTTCCTGCATTGTGCGTAGCTTCAATGAAGAAATTGTTGCCTATTCTGAGTCCAGCCAGTAACGCTTCGTACTCGGCCGCATTGTTGGATAGCGGCTGCAAAATTCTAATGGCATAGCGCATCTGTATGTCATCAGGTCCAATCATGAAAATTCCAGCGCCAGCTAACTCTTGATTTTTAGCTCCGTCCACGTGGATGATCCATGTATCGCTGTAAGTGTCCAGGGACGGGAGATTTGAGTCTCCCGCTTCCCCTTCCGGTGGGTCCACCGGTAGCCCTTGTGTAAATGTACATTCTGCTATGAAGTCTGCTAACGCTTGGGCTTTGATGGACGGTCTGGCCTTATATTGCAACCCATACTGATTGCCCAAATCAGCATTCTTCCTGAGGACTTAGGTTTCCTAAGAATTTTCCCCAACGGTTGATCAGTGAGTACTACGACGGGATGAGCTTGGAAGTATCGATCCATCTTTCGTGTTGCCTGCACGAGGGCAAACGCTACTTTCTCAATGTGAGTATATCGCAACTCGGCATCCTTCAGTATGTGACTGACAAAGAATATGGGGCAATGAACATGTCTATCGCTTCGTACAAGGACAACACTAACCACCTCGTCGGCGACACTCAGATACAAGTATAAGGCGTCGCCTGGTTCAGGTCTTGTCAACACCAGGTCAGACGAGAGGTAGGCTTTTATACCAACAAATGCTTCTTCACACTCTTCCGTCCACCCAAAGGGGGGTCTCCTGCGAATGACTTTGAAGAAGGGTAGGCACCTTTTGATACGATCCTAGCTAGGCCAAGACGCGCATAAGTGAAAGATCTTGTTCCTTGTCGATTTGGTGCGCGAAATTAAAACAAATCCTCCCTCCTCGAATACTCTCTCTAATCAATTAGCATCCCATACTACTAATTGAGGTTAATGCGAAGGAATCACTCCTACGAATGTATAACAATGAATGAGGTCTTTAGCAATCTCCAAGAAATTGAATCACACGATTTCGAAGCTTGAGTCACACCAGCTTCAACGAAACGAATCCCTCGAATCGCTAGTACACCCCTTGAGCACCTCCCACAATCGAGTCACACGGTTTCCACTCAATGAACACGTACGCGTAGCTCATGCACCTTCCATAGCCGAATCCCTCAGCTGCCACACTTTGCCTACGCCACGCTCCTTGCAGAACTACGCAAGAATCCCTCAAGCGGCACACAAGTCACGCACACACTCCCAACGCACCTGCACTCGAATCCCTCAAGCACCACGAAGGTCACGCCCTAGTCGAGTACCCAGTTAAGCGACTAAGTTACACAAGAACGACTTGCTCCGGAGATCAAAAGAATAAGAAGGTAGAATGGGGAAACGGGGATTTGGTAAGGTGTATTTGCTGAACACTTTAATCTGCTTTTATTAATAATAAGGCAAGCCTTTAAATAGGCGTTTACAACTTCTAATTATAATAGGACTAGAACTTCTACCTATAATTAAACTCTAGCAATTAAGGAAATAATAATAATACTAATATTAACTCATCTAGCAATTAAGGAAATAATATTAATATTAACCAATCCAGCTCACCCAAGCTCTTTCTTCTTGCGCACGCTTCTCTTCTTACTCAATCCAAGCTTGCCTCTTGCTATTAACGCATCCTAGGATTTGGTGCGATCCTTGAACCGTATCACCTTTGGCCTTGTTTGGAGATAAACCGTCCTAACGCAATAATGCGTCCTGTGAGCTTTTGCACTTCTTTGACGGTTCGCGGAGATATCATATCCTTAATTGCTTTTACTTTCGAAAGGTTGGGTTGGATGCCTTTCTGGCTGACCACGTAGCCTAAGAATTTGCATGTTTGGAACGCAAACATACACTTTCGGGGGTTCAACTTCATCTTGTATTCTCTCATCACGTCGAAGACTTCTTCTAAATCAGCCGCATGGTCCTCAAAGCTTCGACTTTTGACAAGTATATCATCCACGTAGGCCTCCACCTTTTCCCCAATCTGCTTCTCAAAAACATTCTTTTCTATGCGCTGGAATGTTGCCCCGATATTTTTCAATCCAAACGGCATCGCTGTGTAGCAATAGGTGGCCCTTGGCGTTATGAAAGCAGTTTTTTCGTCGTCCTCTACGGCCATGGGAATTTGGTGATATCCCAAGTTAGCATCCAACGAGCTTAGATAGGCATACCCCGCGGTTTGATCGACCAACTGATCGATTCGAGGAAGGGGATAGCAGTCTTTGGGACAGGCGTCGTTCAAATCAGTGAAGTCAATGCACATGCGCCAATCTCCGTTAGGTTTTGGGACTAGGACAGGGTTAGCCAACCACGTTGGGTACTGGACTTCTCGGAAGAAGCCAGCATCCATGAGTTTTAATATTTCTTTCTCGATGGCTATCATCTTTTCTGGAGAGAAAACTCGCTGCTTCTGCTGAACAGGCTTGGCGTTAGGGTTAACGTTGAGTCGGTGTTCTGCTGTTTCTCGCGAGATTCCAGGCATATCTGCTGGCTTCCACTCGAATTCTCCTTTATATTTATTCAATAATCGAACTAGCTGTGAGCTTTCTTCTGCGCTTAATTTTTCGCTAACCAGAAAATTCACCTCTTCGACTCTGTTAACGGGAATTGGCCTCATGTTGTCTACTGGCTGAGTGCACTTTTCCTCTCTATCCTCGAAGGGATCATCTGCTATGCATACGTAACGATCACAACTCTTTTGGGTCATGAGTAAATAGCATTCGGCAGCTAACTTCTGGTCCCCTTTGATCGAGACCACTCCATCCCACGAAGGGTATTTTATCTTTAGATGTTTTTGCGATATTGTAGCTCCAAAGCGGTTAAGGTATGGTCGCCCACGTATAGCGTTGTAAGGTAATGACAGGTCTACAACTAGGAACAATAGTTCCTCCGACCGTTTGGACGTGTCTTCTCTCAAGTGTACTAGTAGCGTTGTAACTTCTACCACTGGGATTGGGACCCCGTCTACTCCAATTATTGGTTTTTTACAAGGCGTTAGCTCACTGTCAAGACGTTTCATCAGGTTGTATGCTTCAAGCGAGAACAAATTGACCGCACTCCCATTGTCAACAAGGGTTCTCCTAACTCCATGGTTGACGATAATGGGTGTGACCACTAACGCATCGTTGTGTGGGTAGACAACGCCTTTCTCATCCTCTTCTAAGAACAATAACACCATTCGATCTAACGCGCTTATTGCTTCACGTTTTACTAACGCGTTGTCTCTCTTTCGTTTGTCGCCCGTCGCGGGTGCTAGCGCTGCTGGTTCATCGAAATAGGGAGTGCCTCCCGCTATAATATTGATCATAGGAACATCATCCTCGTTAACCATAAATGTTTCCTTATTTCTTCCGATAGGAATGGCGTTGGCTCCCGTGGCGTAAGAGGGCGCTTGCCTGTCATTAGTGGCCTTATCTACTGGATTGTTCCTGACCTCCTCCCTTATTTTAGTGGCAAATTCCCCGAGGTAGCCCTCCTCGACTAGCCGCTCTATCGCTAATTTCAATTCTCTGCATACATCCGTGGAGTGCCCTTTGACTTTATGGAACTTGCAGAATGCATTTTCCCTTCCTCCCATAATTACTCCCGGTTTCACAGGAGCTGGGTAACGAATAGGCAAGTTTCGCTGCTGAACTATCGCTAAGATTTCTGCTCTTGGGAGTATGAGGGAAGGGAGGTCAGGGTCGTATATTCATCCCTTGGGTGGATCCGCTTGTCTCCTAGTAGGGGAATTCCCAAATCTTCCTCTCGAGAAGTTGCCCTTCTGCCGATTTGAGGCTCTAGGGATGTGGTCTTTTCGTTGCCCATAATCATCGGTTGGCTGCGTATCAGGAGTTGCGTTAATGCGGACGTTAGGGGCTGGATGTGTATCTTGGGATACATTCTGGATTCGTTCCCTATTCTCCTCTTCCTCCATTCTCACGTAATTGTGGGCTTTCAGCCTTAACGCATCTAGTGTTAACGGCGGGTCCACCATTAAAGTATCTCGTAACTTCCCGTAACGGCAATTACGCTTCAAAGCCTCGACAGCGAAGTCAACGATGACCCCTGGCGTTAGCGACATCTCTAGATCAAAACAACTCAAAAAATCCTTCAAGGACTCTTGTGGCTTTCGGTGAATATCGAATAGTGCTGTCGTAGATTTCCTAATAGGAACAACCGTGCTGAACCGGCTCCAAAATTTAGCTTCCAGTTGGGAAAAATTATCAATGGACCCTGCCGGAAGTCCCTCGAACTAAAGACGCGCTACCCCAGATAGCGTCATTACAAAGATTTGATATAACGCAGCGTCACTGTGAGTTTGAAACTGTACAAAATCCTTCACCTTATTAAGATGAGAAATAGGCAAAAATGGGGCATTTCTGAGTGACCTCGGTCACAAGGTGCTAACGCACCCGTCAGGGGGGGGTTAGAGTGCCTCGCTGATGGAATACACTATCGTTGTGTCAGGTATACATATAGGGGGTGGGCGTTACCTAGGCAAGGCAACGCCCACGCTCCTCTCGAGATGCCTAGCTTGGCATGGGATGGGATAACGCCCTATATCGCGACAGTGTGATGTGTGGGACTCCCTCGCTGATGTCGACCATCCCAGAGGCGATAGCCCCGAAGCTGTCGGGCGGTAGTGACAGCTTTTTCCCCAACCGCAGGGTATAAGATGAAAATGCCCTTGTTGTTAGGGGTATTGTTATCACGCACCATTTCACTTGATTTTTACGAAGATTTCGTCGAAACGCATCCTTATCTTCTAGATAGGGATTGTGCCGCAACCACCTGTGCACCACACAAATCAAGCCACCCTATCTTCTTTGTCTCCGCCGATCTCCTCTCTCTGTCATCATCGACCCACTCATCTCCAGCCAGCATCTCCGACACTCTCTTCTCCGACGACAGTAGCGCAACCTCTCTCTCATCCTCAACCGACTCATCTCCGGCGACAGTAGTGCAGCAGTATCTCCGGTGACAACTTGACAAGGTTAGTATTATTTTTGTCATTTATTCCGCTTTTAATATTAAAATTATATTGTGTGAGTTGATTGTATATATTGTTGATTGGATAAATTAGTTAATTGCGTTGAATGTGTACATAATTAGTTGTTTGAGTTGATTGTACAATATATATTTAGAAGTTTAAGGATGCCAATTAAGGTTTAAAACTTTCGATGGAAGGAATCTACCAAATTAGAAGTAAGGAAACCATCTGCATCATATTTTATCTACTAAAAAATTTCTGACGGAAATTCGGTAGAAAGCTTCTTTCTTACATTTTGGTTTTTATTAAATTAAATACGTACCGACATAAATTATTTATAAATCATATTTATAATTTTATCTTCCAAATTGTGAAAATTATATTTATGGTAATAAAATGTATTCTTAAGCTAATTAACTAGTGTTGTAAGAAATTTTTTTTTTGTTAATGCAACAAGTGTTATATATTTGAATTATTTGTGTTACTTTTATAGAAATTTGGAAATATTGATATCAATATAAAATTTGTGAACAGATGCGCATGTGCGGTAATGATCATAAGCATTCCTTTGGTAGATCGGCCGGTTCTGGTCAAATAGGTCGTACTGGAGGGGGTGGTAGATCTAGTAGAGGCGGTGGTATTAGAGCACTATTAGGAGGTTGGTACTAGACGCTTCACAACCTCAGCCTTATTCTAGATCTTTGCATGGATCGAGAATCGGTCTGCCTCACCATCAACATGTTGAGACGTAGGGTATCGATGACATGACTGATTATGATCCTGTTACGGGTCTAATTCTAGATGACCCCCCTTAAGAAGACTCTCCACACCCACACCAGCCACCTTCAGCCGAGGAGTCTACTGTTCCTTCTGATGAAGATGACCGACCCAAGATTTAGATTAGGCAAAACAGGTAACAAATTATTGTAATATTTTAATATGATATATATGTATTTTAATATATATGTTGTTTTGAAATTTATTAAGTAAATTCTTTGTGTTGTTATTGTTCTACGTGCAACCTCATTGGCCACGGTAGCTTGGGGGAGATCACCATGTCCTAAAAAAGGTGGTACAATAGACCCATGCACTCCTGGAGCGAATTCAACGAGCAAACTCGGGAACAGTTATGGAGTGATTTTAAAGAACGGTCAACCTTCTTTAACTTGTTCATTTTTAATTATCATCCATACCCATCATTGTAATTATGTAAGGTTGATTGACATTTATAATTTTCTTTTATGATAGGCAAAGTATCGATGGGACACAAGTATTGAGAGCGAAGTTAAAAACTTATGGGCCAGCATCTCCGCCGATCGATTTAAAAATATACAATACAATTGGTGCAAGCGGGCACTGAAGCAGCACGGTATCATTGATGGGTCATCTCGGCATGGGAACCGAGGCCATTACTTCTACACCGAGGCTGCATCTTCCCCATGCCATGGCCGAAGCCTCTCTTCCTACCACAGCCATGGCACCTCTACCTATGCCTCGGTCCGGAGACCCCCTCAGCATCACTATATCCCGCCGGCCTCTAGTGCACCTCCTCGCCATGCCACGCCACGCCTTATCATGATGAGCAACATTCACAACATGTCCGTCGGCCCCCTCCGAGCTCATATAGCCGTGTCACATCCCATGTGAGCGAGCCTCACTACGCTCCTAGTCCTTCCCCCTTGGACTCGATTGAGGCATTACTTAAGACCCACATGGAAGAGAGTGCGAGAACACGAGAGGTATTTCGGAGCATCAAGCGAGAGCTCAAGCTACTTGGTGGAGGGGCATTGATTGAAACGGAGCATGAGGAGCATGGAATTCTTTCTATTGTTGAGTCGGCTGACCCACCACCGCTTCGTAAGGATGAGGTGCTCCCATTCGAGTTTCATGGTAGCGAGGGGCACTTGGCCCCAATTATAAAGGAATTACTTGAGGTCCCTTCGGATGATGATGATGTAGAGTTTGGGAGCGATAGGAGTATAAGGTCGGCTTGTGAGCTCTCTTCGGGCAGCCACGAGAAAGCCTTCCATTGTCTTGCACGGCAGCGCACCTTTAGGTCCCTTGGTAGTGAGTTTTCCGTCATCCCGAATGTGCCTACACATAGCTTCGCTGATCTGTTTCTCCATGGTTTTGGGCATGTTGACCGCGCACCTTTCCTTCCATTTTTGGCGCCTTCACATGGCTACACGATCTCGTTCTTCATTTCCGTGGCTACCCATCATCACCAAGTTCTCTCCATCACCCCTTTGATCCCTCATCTTGTGAAGAGGACGGATGGGAAGGGAGACATGGTAGTTTGTGTGCTTCGGTCATCTTCTCCACTTTCAGCACCCCGCACCCTCCAAAGCTTAGATTCGAGGATGAATCTCTTCAGAGGGGGATGGGATGATATGAGCACGGATCTACCAGTTGATGATACGAGCATGGATCCACCGGTTCCCGCACACATGGCACGGGAAAGGCCTCCGCGTGGCCTATCTTCCTCTCACGGACCTCACGGGTTGGTTGGCCAAACCATGACACTTTCGCGCCTCCAACCCTAGCAAGCCGTGAGCACTCGCGCCTAGCCGTCTAGGCCCCCTTGGTCGTGCCCGTGGCCGAGCCCATTTTCATTGCTGCCAAGGCCAAGCTTCTCAAGCCCCTTTGTCTAAAGGTGTAAGGGTATTTACCCGTTTGTTTTAGGCATAGGTATTTAAAGTATATTATGTTTCATTTCAGCACTGGTCTTTGTTTTTGTTGAGTTTATCTCCTTTCAAAGACCAACTCTTCTAGGTTAGCATTAGGGTGTTGTGAGTCGGGGTTCCTAGAGCCGAGAATCATTCATCTTCCTTCTTGTGTTGAGTAAGTTTCTAATCAATAGGATTAGAAAGGGACACTCATTTGGGTAGAGATCCTTGTATGCTTGTTTCAAATTTATAAGTTCAATATATTGTCATTTCATCAATACATCTTCATCTTCTTCCGTTTAAATCCACTGCACCTTTCCGTTATCTCCTAGCGACGTTATCCTCTCCACTAAACACCATACATCCGAGTGTTACCATCCTCCCAAAGGAGACTAGATCCGTGGCTCCATCAACTCTCAGCTTCAATCCTTCCAAGCGAATCCGAATGTTATCACAAGCTCACATTTTCACTCATTATTGCTGTATTTTCAGCCACATTCTTTCCAATCAATTTTCATTTTACAATTACATTCGGTACATGTGATTGAGAAGGTGGAGGCGATTTGTGTTGAGTGACTTGATCATAGTGTACTAGGTACAGCTTGTGCTCAAAAGGAGTTGGGGGAGAAGACTTTTGGTTCCTTTGGCAGCGTTGGGATGAGCTACGACTTGGCTGCATTGAAAACTCACTTGCTTCCACTTTCAAGGCAAAATGGAACATGAATGGTAAGCTTGTAAACTCATAAAGCTCAAGCCGACTTCTAATCTTTTTATTCAATCCATTTTCAAACCTTTCCATGATCGCGTACTCATCTTCTTAGATGAAAGTTTTGATGAGTAGGTCATCAAATGCATGATAGTACTCTCTAAAGATCTTGGACCCTTGTCACATAGAAAATAATTCATTTTCTAATTCCCGTTGGTAGTGTGAGGGTACAAACCGCTTGCGCATCACGTGTCTCATCTCATCCCAAGTAGTGACCGGTCCTCTTCAGCTCCTTTCTCTTTCCCTACTGATTTGGTACAACCAAAAATGGGAGCAATCTTTCAACGTCATGGCAACAACCTTGACTTGCTTACTGTCCAAAGGTTGGTGATGATCACATAGGCGTTGGAGTTGGTATTCCTACTCGATGTACTCGGTCGGATCGATGGTGCCCTAAAGATGGGAAGTCGAACTCGTGGCCTATCAAAGGGATTTCGGTAATGATGGGATGGAGCACTAGTAGAGGGGACATGGCCAAGGCCTAGTTCAACAGGTTGTTGTTTGACGTAGAAGATAGATCTCACTAAGGGTGAGCGTAGATGAGCTGGAAGGTCGGCCTAGCCGATGTCTAGAGAGGTTCTTGCTGGAATTTCCTATATGTGAACTTGCACTCGAGGAGAACCGACCTAAGGAGACAAGCAATGGGTGAAATTTTGGGTTTTAGTTGCAAATGACCTGAGCTTGAAGACTCGAGGAAGAAACAAGACACGAAGGAGTCCACCTTCAACACAAAAGAGTCCATTCTTGAACAATACAAAGTCTCAATTTTATTAATCTCAAACTTGCTTTACAATAGAGCCAAGCGGCTCCTTAAATAACAAAACCCTAATACAAACTAGCGCTAACAAATATCTTAATCGTGCTTTTACCCTAATATCCTACTAAAAGTAAAAACAAACATAACTAATAAGTTCTGGAAGTGTAAAACAAGTCGTCGCATGGACGGGCCTTGAAATGGGCTGAGTCTCCAAGTCGTGTGGTGCTGGGAGCGTCACCATGCGTCCGAAAATAACGGCCTAGGCTAACTTTTGATACGCTCGTACGAATGGCCTCGATCATGGTTCAAACGAAAGCTAACATCCAAAAATATTGGTAATAGTTTCTTGTGTCTTGGTTTGAACCTCACTGTTCTAGTATGGCTCGGACAGTGTCACCTGCTGCGTTGGGTGAGGCTACGAGTAGCATTACTAGCCTCAAGGTCTTCTCGCGCAGAACAAGCTCCTCGATCAGTGTGTCATGCTCAAGTTCCTTGTACAGAATATGAGATAACCTCCCTTGAAGCTCCTTGCTTTTGGCATGAGTTATTGGTTTGATTGGTAGTAGTGGCACGATGTGCGCATACGATGGAGCTAGATTTGCATCACTAGGTCCCTGCAGATAAGGCCACCTTTACGTTGCTCGTTGGTGTGGCTCTCTCTCTTGAACCATTTTGGTAACAATTCTCTGCCAATGTCTAGATGAGTACCCTTGCTCTAGTAGGAGTCAGGTCTTACAAGGCACCTTTTATACGAGCACAACCACTCATCGCTACCTTATTCGGAGCAAAGGCACGGTGGCCTTACTCTTGAAAACTCTAAGGAACGAGGAGAGTGACTTGAAGGCCCGTGATGATTGGGTGACTCCCATTCGGCCATCGAGGAAAGCCAAGGCGAGACAGCTCATGCGATGGCTGGCCAAAGCATGAAGGGCCATGCCGAGAACCTTAGCAGCCCGTGAGCCTTTCCGCACAAGGCGAAGCTTCCCATGAGGCTTTATGCAAGCCTTCCCCGAAATCCATCTCAAGCTCGACGCTCAAGACCATTTGTCCAAGGGTATTTGGATATTTATCCCTTGTAAATTTTCTAGTATAAATAATGAGTGATAGACTCATTTAGACTTGTCTTTGAACTTGTGAGTAAATCTCCTACTTAGACCACTATCCTTAGGCTAGCGATTAGGGTTCTTAAAACTTAACAATCTTCATCTTTTCTATCGAATAGGTTGCCTTAGTTCTTACTAGAGAGGGTTATTCTTGAAGAGAGATCCTTGTAAACCAACGGCAAGGTTGCCTAGATCTTATTCTAGGAGGGTTTGTCTACCTAACAAGTTAATTTCCTTGTAAACACTTATCTATCAATCTACTATCTATTTCCTTTCTATTGCATTCGCTTCCGCTCTCCATTAATCAATCACTCATGCTCCCTTCAATCCCAAATCATCCGCCAAATGCCATCCTCACAAAGTGAGCTAGACCCATCCATCCTTTCCTAGGCCGAAGCTTCACCAAACGAAGTTCGACTTACACTATGTGGTAGCGGAGCTCTAGGCCGCTCACTAGGCTGGTTTTTGGTATTTTTCTTCCTTAAAAATCATCTTTGTCGTGTCTTGTTGATGTATTTGAAGTTTTGGGCACTTTTCAGTTTTTGACCAAAATTTTTGTCTTTTGTGGGCTAATCTCGTTTTGGTCATTTTTGCCTGAAATTTTGTTTGTGTTCATCCAAATCTTCAAATCTTCATATCCTTCCTCTTGAACATTCATTTTGTTCATGTGTGTCTTCAAATATTCATCCATATGCATAGAAAATGAGAGAAGTGTCTTGTGTCCCATGTGGTCAAACTTTTGTTTGCTAGCATAGTTGTCATCCACTTTGATTTTCTCATAGCCGGCCACATCTCACTTATTCTCCTCTAAGTATTTCATTTAGCAAATGCATAGAATATTCTATTAGATATTTATTCCACACTTGTGACACCTCACTTGCCACATCATTGCCAAGTCATCTAATTTGACACCTCATCTCTACTTGCCACATCATCACTTTTTGGCATTTAGAGCAAAACATTTCTTTAGCTACTACTACTTGTCATACAAATTTAAACACTCCTACATGTCATTCACCCTTCTTACTCCTTGAGACTCTTGCACTCATCTACTCAAAAAAAAAGAGAAGAGAATCAAAAAAAATAAAAGAACGAGAAGAAACGAATTCAAAAAAAAATAAAAATAAAAGAAAAGCAAAGAGAGTGAGTCAAAATCAAGAGCTCCATTAGTGTGAGTGTATTGTGTTAGTGTGTGGTAGTTGTAGCAAGGTGTGCATTTGACATTGTGCATTATTTTCCCTCCATTGTGCATACATTCGGCTTTCATTGCTCATTTCCCTTTATTTTTTCCCTTGATTGAGCTAGCTTTTTCTTTTGTATCTTGGCTTTTCCTTTCTTATTTCCTACATATGCATTCTACTCTAAGTCATTTTCGTGCTCAAATTCAATCACATTTTCTTGAGCACTAGTTTGGCTTCCTTACCTTTCTTTCTGTGCTTGGTTTTCTTTGCTAGTCCACGTACTTTCCTTAATTATTAGAGTCTTGTTAGCTTAAGGTTTGGTTTTTGTGAGAGATTTGAGCAGGTAAGGTGGTGAGAGAAATAGAGAGTTGTGTGAAACACGAGAGAAATACGTGAGGGAGGAACTAACCCTTTGTATATATCAATTGTGTTTGTTTCTTTCTGTAGGTACCTTCCATTATGTCTCATGAAAATCTGCCTTTGGGTGGTGGTTCGGATGAGTCCTCCACTCTCAATCCAGCCATGGCGTCTCTCACTGTCCAAATGGATGAGACTAGGCACACTTTGGCTGATATGTAGCGCCAATTAGCACAGCAAGCGCAAGCCACCAAGGACCTTATGGCTACCATTGTTGCCTTGACAGAAAGCCCACACCTCCACCTCCACCCTCTCCTCCCCATTTCCCACCAACCACATACTACCACCAAATCACACGGACAAATGACCCTTCCATCCTAGAGTATTATGCTCTGCCGCACATGAGTGACCATGTGGATGGTGCTAGAGCCGCTAGCCAAGAAGATGAGGTCCACGACATCCTTTCTCACCATAGTACTCCTCCGGCCTATGATCAAGGCCATAGCCACTTCCTTGTGGACAACCACGGCGTGGCCTTTCCTCGTGATCCTAGACAACCTCAAATACCAACACCCCAACTCATTGCCCATCCATATGAGCCTAGACACCCTCACATACCCAACCCCACACCCGTTGCCCAACCATATACTCCTAGACAGCTGCAAATACACACCTTGCCAATCACCTAGCCTTTCCATTACACCGTGCTAACGCCTATGTCCCACCCATATATGAAAGACCACCCCAACCCCGTCAGTATGAGCATGCGTATGGTGACCGCCGTTTTAACTATGAGGAACCTTTTGAGGTAAGGGGCCGAAGACATTATGAGGAGAGAGTGGATAAAAACCTCTCTAACATCAAGCTTTCTATTCCTATGTTTGAGGGAAAGGACGATCCGGATGCATACTATGAATGAGAGGGTAAAGTAGAGAGAATTTTAGCTTGCTACAACTATTCGAAACAGAAGAAGGTCAACCTTACAATTGTGGAGTTTACGGGTATGGCAACCCAATGGTATGATCGGTTGCTTATCACTAGGAGGGTTGAGAGGGTACCACCCGTGGCAACTTGGGACAAATTGAAATATAAATGAGGGGAAGATTTGTTCCTAGCTACCACATTCGCGATCTCCACCAATGACTCCAACGCCTCTCTCAGGGTACAAGGAGTGTTAGTGATTATTTCCATGATATGAAAACTTGCCTTATGCGTGCTAATATGAATGAAAGTGTGGAGGCCACAATGGTAAGATTTTTGGCCGGGTTGCATAAGGAGATAACCTACCAACTCGACTGCTAAACCAAATTGAAGATGTTCCACCTTGCATTGAAGATTCCCATCCATCTTTAATGGTAGGCCATCTCCTTAGAACACCTTGGATGAGATGTTCCACCTTGCATTGAAGATTGAAAGGCAAGTAAGTTCTAAACCGAGATTCCCTTTCAATTCTTATTCTACTCAATTCAAGCCTTCGTGGCATTATTCATCCCCTAACCCTAAACCGAACCTAGACACCAAAAAGCCTCCCTTTCCTCCTAAACCAAGCACTTACCCAACCACCAAACCAAATTCGGCCCATCTAAATCTACCCCAAACACAACTTCCTACACATGCACCCCTACTAGGACCATTGAATGCTTTAAATATGGTGGTAAAGGGCACATGAGGGTCGAATGCCCTAATAGGAGAATTATGGTGATCCGTGATAGTGGGGAAGTAGTAAGTGAAGATGAAGAAGAGGAGTTGAGCCGAGAGGATGATTCAGGTGTTATGATTGGTGATGATGAAGAGGGGGATGGGTACGCTTGTGTTAAGGTGCCTCATTGTTTGGTAGTGTGAAGAAGTTTGAGTATCAAAGCCAAAGAAGATGATTCGGTTCAAGAACATAGGGAAAATCTTTTTCACACCCGCGACACATCCAATGGTATGCAAATTTCCATCATTATTGATAATGGTAGTTGTGCGGATGTTGCTAGTTCCCTTCTTGTTCATTGTTTGGCCTTAACCACCACTAAACACCCTCACCCGTATGTGCTTAATTGGTTTAATAATGGGAGCTCGGTGCAGGTTACACGGCAAGTCCTTATTCCTTTCAAGATTGGTGCGTACGTGGATGAAAGGATTTGTGATGTAGCCCCCATGCATTCTAGCCATCTTCTTCTTGGTCAGCCTTGGCAATTTGATAGGAGGGTCATTCATGATGGATTTCGCAACACATATAAATTGGAGCATCTTGGCCGAAAATTTCTTATCCCTCATTTGCCTCCGCATTAAGTTTATGAAGACCATCTTAAGTTGGAAAAGACTTGTGCTACTTTCGAAATCACTTCCAACCTTGAAAAGAAAGATGAGTGGTGTGGAGTGAAGAAAGTAAGTAGTGTGAATGAGGAAAAGAGTGGGCATGAAAAAAGAGAGCATGCGCCGAGTGGAGTGAAAGTTGTGAGATGTGTGAATGAGGAAAATATCATCCATGAAAACATTGAGCATGCATCGAGCGGAAAAACATGGCTTGAAAAAGCAAGCAAGCTAGTGAGGAGCCGAGGGAAACAAGAGTGAAAAGTGAGAAGAAAGTAAGTCTATTTGCGAAAGGAAAGGATGTGAGGCATGCTTTGATTTTGAGGAGGCCTTGTATCCTCATTCGATTCATAGACCATTTCTTATTTTCCTCTAACCCTAACCCTACTCTTTGTAATGATATCTCATCTCTTTTACAGAATTTTCGTGATGTCTTTCCCGAAGACATTCCTCATGGCCTTCCACCGGTGCGTGGCATTGAACACAAGTTGGATTTCCTTTCGGGATCCACACTTCCCAATAGGCCGGCGTATCGTTGCAATCCAACGGAGACACAAGAGCTCCAAAACCAAATAGATGCACTTCTTGCCAAGGGATTCATTAGGGAGAGCCTTTCTCCTTGTGTCGTACCGGTCATTTTGGTCCCCAAAAAGGATGGGAGTTGGTGAATGTGTATGGATTGTAGATCCATCAACAAAATCACAGTGAAGTACTCTCATCCTATCCCTCATTTTAATGATATGCTTGATGAACTAAGCTGTGCAATTATTTTCTCTAAAATTGACTTAGTAAGTGGCTATCATCAAATTAGAGTGCATGAAGGTGATCAATGGAAAACAACATTTAAGACTAAATTTGCTTTGTATGAATGGTTAATTATGCCTTTTGGTCTTACAAATGCACCTAGTACTTTCATGCGCCTAATGAATCATGCGCTTAGACCTTTTATAGGCAAATTTGTGGTTGTGTATTTTGATGATATCTTGGTGTATAGCAAGTCTAAGCATGAACATATGGATCACTTACATCAAGTTTTTCTCACCTTTCGTGAACATAAACTCTATGCTAAATTGTCTAAATGTGAGTTTTGCTTGGAAGAGGTGCATTTTCTTGGTTTCATTGTAGGTGTGGATGGCCTCAAAGTGGACAAGGACAAGATCAAGGCCATATCTGAGTGGCCTACTCCTTCCAATGTAGCCGAGGTACGTTCCTTCCATGGCTTGGCTGGATTTTACCGCCGCTTTGTCAAGGACTTCTCTACCATTGTCGCGCCTCTCAATTCTCTCACCAAGAAGAATATCCCTTTTGTTTGGGGTGACGCACAAGAGTTGGCCTTCAATACCCTAAAGCTCAAGCTTTCCTCTTGCCCCGTCTTAGTATTGCCCAACTTTGATAAGACTTTTGAAGTGCAATGTGATGCTACTAGAATTGGAATTGGAGCGGTGTTGATGCAAGACAAGCGCTCGGTGGCCTATTTTACTAAGAAATTGAAGGGGCCACAACTCAACTATTGCACCTAGGATCATGAACTCTATGCGCTTGTCCGTGCTCTTGATGTGTGGGAGCATTATCTCTTGCCAAAGGAGTTTGTAGTCCACACGGACCATCTTAGTCTTGAGTATTTGAATGCCTCTTTGATGGAATTCATCAAGCGCTTCCCTTACCACATCAAATACATAAAAGGCAAAGACAATATTGTAGCGGATGCTCTCTCATGTAGGTACGCCCTTCTTAACTCTATTCACACTCGCTTCCTTGGTTTTGTTCATTTACCCTCCTTGTATGCACATGATGATGACTTTAAAGATGTGTATGATTCTTGTCTTCATGGGTCTATTGACAAATTCATGGTGCATGATGAATTTTTATTTCGCAAGGGTAAATTGTGCATACCTAAATGCAACACTAGGGAACTTCTTATTAAGGAAGCACACGGGGGTGGCTTAATGGGACACTTTGGCATTGACAAAACACTTAGCACACTTAAAGAGCATTTCTTTTGGCCGAAAATGAAACATGATGTTGCATGTTTTATTGCTCAATGTCTTGCTTGCAAACGTGCTAAATCCAAGTGTTTGGATCATGATTTTTACATGCCATTACCCGTTGCATCACATCCTTGGTGTAACATTTCCAAGGACTTTGTCATTGGTCTTCCACGGACCAAGAGTGGTAAGGATTCCTTGTTTGTAGTTATGGATAGATATTCCAAAATGGCTCATTTTATTCCATGTCACACCATACATGATGTTTCTCATATTGCACGCCTCTTTTTCCAAGAAATTGTTAGACTTCATGGCATGCCTAGGACTATAGTTAGTGATAGAGATTCCAAATTTCTTAGTCACTTTTGGCGTGTCTTGTGGGCTAAACTTGGCACAAAACTATTGTTTTCCATCTCTTGTCATCCTCAAATGGATGGTCAAACTGAAGTTGTCAATAGAACACTTGGAACAATGTTGCGTGTCATGGTGCAAGAGTATGCTAAGTCTTGGGATGAATCCATTCCATTTATTGAATTTGCATATAATCGTACCATGCATTCTTCTACTCATTTTTCTCCATTTGAGCTTGTCTATGGGTTTCATCCCCTCACCCCCATAGACTTGCTTCCTTTACCTTTGAATGATCTTGCTAGTCTAGATGGTGACAAGAAGGCAGCCTCCATAAAGAAGTTGCATGAGAGAGCGAAGGAGCGCATGGAGCAAGTGAATTCAAGATTGGTGTACAAGAGGAACTCCGGCCACCGTATCAAGTCCTTTGACGTGGAAGATTGAGTGTGGATTCACCTACAGAAAGATAGATTTCCCACTCAACACAAGGGCAAGCTTAACCTAAGAGGAGACAATCCATTTCTCATTGTGGAGAAGATTAACGACAATGCCTATCGCCTTGATAATCCTCCTTCTTTTGGCAACGTTAATCCTACCTTTAACATTACTGATTTGTCTCCTTATTTTATAGGTGATGATGAGGATCATGCGAACGTGGATCTTGCTGATGGTGACCCCGTGGATTCGAGGACTAATCTCCTCAAAGAGGGAGGGGATGATACGAGCACAACCACTCAACGCTACCTCACTCGGAGCAAGGGCACAGTGGCCTTACTCTTGAAGACTCTAAGGGACGAGGAGAGTGACTTGAAGGCCCATGATGATTGGATGACTTGCGTACACGCCAACATACTCACCTTGACGCCTTTGAAGTTCGCAACCCATTCGGCCATCGAGGAAAGCCAAGGCGAAATAGCTCATGGGATGGTCGGCCAAAGCATGAAGTGTCACGCCGAGAACCCTAGCAACCCGTGAGCCTTTCCGTGCAAGGCCAAGCTTCCCATGAGGCCTTGTACAAGCCTTCCCCGGAGCCCATCTCAATCCCAGCTCTCAAAACCCTTTGTCCAAGGGTATTTGGGTATTTATCCCTTGTAAATAGTCTAGTATAAATAATGAGTGATAGAGTCATTTAGACTCGTCTTTGAACTTGTGAGTAAATCTCCTACTTAGACCATTATCCTTAGGCTAGCAATTAGGGTTCCTAAAACTAAACAATCTTCATCTTTTCTATCGAATAGGTTACCTTAGTTCTTACTAGGGAGGGTTATTCTTGAAGAGAGATCCTTATAAACCAACGGCAAAGTTTCCTAGATCTTATTCTATGAGGGTTTGTCTAGTTAACAAGTTAATTTCCTTGTAAACACTTATCCATCAATCTACTATATATTTCCTTTCCATTGCATTCCTTTCCGCTCTCCATTAATCAATCACTCACGCTCCCTTCAATCTCAAATAATCAACGCCATCCTCACAAAGTGAGCTAGATCCATCCATCCTTTCCTAGGCCGAAGCTTCACTAAACGAAGGTCGACTTACACCAACCTCTAGCAGCTGCATCTAGCCTCTCCTTATCCTTCAAACACATACCATCATAGAAATATTGTATTAGAGATTGTTCGGTAACTCCGTGCGTAGGACAAATCTCTTGTAGATCCTTGAAGCGCTGATGGTACTCCCCAAAATTCTCATCATCCCTCTACTGTATGGCCACCAAATTCTTCCTTGTTGCACCTGCTTTGCTGGTTGACCAGTATTTATTTAGGAAAGCTAGTGACATTTGGGGCCATGTTGTGATTGAGTTGTGGGGTAAGCTCAGGAACCAACTCCTGGCTAAATCTTCTAAGGACCAAGGAAATGCTCTGAGTTTGGCTCTCTCTATACTGACTTGTAGGGGTTTAAGAGTGTCACACTCCCAATGAAGGCTTTGGATGTGTTTGAATGGGTTTTCTGTGGAGTGGCCATGGAACCTTTTAAGGTTGTGGATTGTGTTTGGTTTGATAGACCAATCATGTTCCACTGGTTGGAAATTGATACAGAAGTATGTATCTTGTTCTGGCCCTCGATTTAGTTCTCAGAGTGTTCTTTCTCTTTCTCCACCTGCTGGTGGATTCCCTCATTGATCAGCAACTAGGGGATCCATTCCTAGGTCTAGGGAAAATGAGCGATCTCTTAGGCCTAGGGAAGAGACCAGTTGGTCGGATGCTGATGGTGATGAAGAGCTATTTTCTAGCTCTGTTTCTTCTGCTTTTGTTCTCTATCTTTTGCTCATTATCTGTATTGGGTCTCTATTCTGGTAATCTCTGAATTGCATAGGATTAATTGCGAACAAGAGGACCTGTTCATAAAATAAAGAAACTAAAATTAGTACGAAAAAACCCCGGCAACGGCGGCAAAATTTGATGGGTGTCGAATCCGTCAAAAATAAAATTAGTACAACTTATTGCACTAAAATAAAGAATATTGCAGTAAGCGACAAGAGGATCATTCCATAGAGATTTAAGGGTAATTTTAATATCCGAATATTACCGATTGTAACAATGGTAGAAACCAATATATGGGGGTTTTGTTGCAATTAATTAACAAAATAAAATGCAGTGAAGATAGTGAACAAATAATTGAGAATAGAAATCAAGTAATGAGAAATTCATAGTAAAGACATCACCAAAGTTAAAATGCACACATATTGATCATCGCTTCAAAGATATTCATAATTGATTTTTTATAAGAAGGTTATATAAATCAGGTTCACTTAGATTTCCTACTCTCCTCCTAATCAAGTTTCTCAAAGAGACCCTCTATTAAGAACCCTAACCTTCCTAGTAGTCCTAAGGTTCACTTATAGGATTTTAACTGGTTGGTTGATAAAAATAGGGAGAGACCTTTCCTAGGCTTAGTGATCAATTCATTCACCCCTATAACCTAATTATTCTCCATCACTAACTGAATCTAGCTCATTCACTAAGAGTTCAGGCCAGATACAAGTTAGTTGCTTACAAATTCCTTCTAACAATGTAGACCCAAAGTTGTTGGAAAAGTTGTATTTTATTCAAGTAAAAACCTAAGTTAATTACTCTTAAATCAAACAAGAATAAAATTGGGGATGAAATCGGATGAGAAGAAATATGAAATTCGATTCTTATTAAATTCATTTTGACCTCACAATATGGGAATCATAACTCTTAGAGTCTTTACTATGAACTATTTAATTAGCTAGACATAGACATAATAAAATTGAATAAGAAGCAATTGCATAAAACTAGAAATCTCCTCGTTTCAATGAAGAAAATAAGGAGAGCAGAAAAACAATCGAGTCTTTAGCTACTGTAGAGAAACAATGGCAGAACGTGAGAGGAGAAGAAGAGATGTAAGATTTGTTCTCCTCTGCCTCTGTCCTCTATTTAATCTCAAAAACTAGCTAAAATCATTCTTATCTGTTAAGAAGTTTAGATAAAATATAAAACTGGTTTTTCCCATCCCTTAAGAGTTTTTACAAAGTTCAAACTCTTCAGGATAATCATCTTCTAGATACAGCTGTGCAAGTGTGCGCTTCTGCTAAGTGGTCAGTAGCCCAGGCCCATTGTATTTGCTCTATCCGTGCTGAAGTCATCCTAGGTCTAGAGAAGAGGCCAGTTGAGACTTTCTCCTAGGCCTAGGGGTTGGGTTATGTAGCTCCGCTGTTTTGGTGATGATCTCCTAGGCCTAGGGAAGAGACCGGTTGCTTTGTTGTTGAGTTCTTTGTTCCACTTTTATTCTTTTTGCTCTTTTTCTTGGCGCTTTTGTTCCTTTCCTTCTTCATTGATTCCTTAGTCTGGTTTCTGCAAAAAGAAAGAGAATATACTAAATATAAGCAGTATCATCATCTAAAAATGGTAAAATAGATAATGAATTTATACAAAATAAGCCTCCAATCAAGGTGTCTCATGGGTTTGCGCCCCAATTTGTGGGCCTGCTACTTGGCAAGCAAATCGGCAAAAAAATGATAGATGATGCTACTGCTGAACTAGAAAACCAGAAAATAGTATCTGATAGAGTTGCCTACATCGATAACTCGCAGTGCTTGGGGGTACCCTGTCCTAGATTTTGAGGAGTTTGATTCGAGAGCAGTAGCTTCAGCTCAGATTTTGGAGTTCTTGAAAGATCCGAGCGTAAAACAGGTAGGGATTTATGGGCTTGGGGGTACCGGAAAGACATGGACATTCAGCCGTGTTGGAATGTTTGATCACCTTGGCCTTGGTGAGGCGCATGACTTATCGAAGGCTCTTGGTAGCCTAGACAGTAGGAATCAGTCCGACAATAAGACATTTTAACCTACAAAAGAAAATTGTACGATCATCATTAGGATCTGGCCTTCATCTCGATGCGATTTTTACTCGTTAGTAAAAACAACACACATCCTCACTTGTTTACACTCGTGTTTAAGCTCTCGAAAACATTGTTCTCATAAATCTCTCAAGCCTTGCAAACAGCTCCGTGCGTTCTCAACATTCAAACCAACATTCTCAAGCAATAATCCACAAGAAATAGACTTGAAAAGACGCAAAGGAAGACACAAAAGAAAAGAGATACAAATGAAAGACTCAATTGGGAAAACACTAATGAAACCGGATGAATATGACTTGAGGAGGTGTTTGGGACTTGGAAAAGTTGACAAAAGGACTTGGAGACACAAAAATAAAAGACTTAAGTGAAATTAGATGACAAATTACAACACAAGTTGGACGTTTAGGACTTCCTCACGTCCTTACTCATAAAGGCTAGTCGGATAGGTGTTTTTTAGGACTTGCGGTTGGCATCTTTTCTCTCTTTAGTTTAGCATGTTTTGTATAGATTGAATACCCCACTTTGTACAGATATTTTGTAGCTTAAAGGAGGTTTAAAACAAGGAATAAAATGTGTCTAAGGGAGTAGTATAGCAGCAACTACTCTAGGTACAAAAGTTGTCCCGATTTTAGGGAAAAGCGTTAGCTATTGTAGTCTAGGTTAGTTAGCTGTTGGGAGGCTTTATGTGTGGAATCTTGGTTGCAGGTCTTGGCTAACGGAAATTTCAGCTACAAGAGGGTTTCAAGAGACCTAGATGCTATTTTTCTGTATTTTTATGGGGGGGAACAACACACCTAAGCCAGGCTAGGGAGATAGGTGTGTAGGTATTAGGTGAGGGAATCCAGGAATGTGTAAGAGATGTGAGGTGAGCGGCTTGTCAAGCTTTAATGAGGGGAAACAAGACATTTAAAATACAGATTAAACAAAGGGGAAAAACACAATTCAGCAGCTGACTCAAAACAAAAAGGGATTCAAAAGGAGAAAAGGACTCAAGAACAAAGATGAACACAAGAACACTATGAATGTTCTTGACAGGCTTTCGGATATTGACTCAAAGAAATATGAAACGATGGCTAAAATTCACTAAATTTAATAGGGATACTTTTAAGACATATACCTACAACTTTCATTAAGGACAAGGGAGGAAATTATGGCTTGAACACACTATAAATAGACGAACAACACAGGAACGACTTTTCTCGGATGAAATCTGCGCACCTTTCTGTTTTGGCCAAAATGCATAAGAGTTTCACAGCATTTCTAGGAGACTCAATAAAAAAACTTAAGTTTGTTGACACAAAATTTCAGAATTTTCTGGGATGGGAAGCTGACTCAAACTGGATAGACACGAGATGAACACGAGAACATCAAAGCTGAAAATTTTGCGCACCTTTAGATTTTGGCCTCAAATGCACAAACTTTTCACAAGACACTAAGGACAACACCAACAAACATTTGACACACAAAATATGATGTTTAAGACAGGAACTTGACACTTTTTACTGGACAGAAAACGTACACAAACACAGCAAACTCAAGAGCCCAAATGCTCCGCTACCACCTGATACGATCCGACCTCCGATGTGTTAGTCGAATGTAAGGTACAAAGGGAGGATCTAGCTCTAGAGTTTGTGACACGAAAACAACAAGAAATATAGTAGAAAATATGGTGGAAACAATGGAGGGACGCAGCCGAATGATGAATAAATAAAGATACACGGAAGAAGGATGCAATACCTGTGAGAATTGCGGATGAGACTTGAGGTGTTAGCTTAAATAACAAGTGAAAGATTCTTGAAGCACGCTTGAGGGATACTTGAACACACACAGGGCAGAATATTCAATCACACAACAAACACAATCTCACAATATTGCTCATTGAAACACACACACAATCGAAGTAATAATGGATTACACAAAGATAGAAGATTGTTGTTTTTGATTGACTTAAGCCATGACTTTCCAAACCAAGGAAAACACCAATATTGAACCCGGATGAATAAGGAGGAGTAAACTCAACTGGCCTTGTTGTGCACGCGGTGAAAGCTCGGCCACATGGGTGGCCTCGGGTTTATATGTGTGGCCTCATGACTTGCTAGGGTTAGACACATCTCGGATTCATGGCTTGCTCGGCCATCGTGTGAGGTCCGTACGCCTAGGCTTAGGCATTGCTATGGTTTAGCATGTCTCTCTGTCTCCTGCATGATGTGCGCTCATCTTCGAGGCCTCGCTACTCATGACTGGTCATCTTGGCATCGTGTCATGCTCTTCGGTTTCTAAGGTAGGCGTGATCGTATCACTTTCTCATCTCCGACCGGCGACAACGAACTGATCCTTTATAAGGTATGTAATCAAAATCCTAATTCTACTATTATGGGTTGCGTTCTTGGTGTGAAATTGAGCTGAAAGTTTCGGCCAGGTATGGTAATTAAGGTTGAATGTGAAGAACTCAAGAGTACTAGATGTTATTAATTAATAATATAGATGTTAACATAGTTAAGATTGTAATAGAAATTGGTAATTAAACAATCTTGGATTTTTGTGTATATATAGTAGGAATTCATGCGAAATATACGTGTGAAACTAATTAAGTGGTAAATTTATGTGTTATTGTAGCTCGGTGATGTAGGAAATGATGCTGGAAATTCTAGAAATAATTGTAGGAAATTAATTACAGTTTAGTCCTTAGAGTTATAGAGATGGTGAAGTTTAGTCCTATAACATTTAGCGTTTGCAGATTAGTCCCTACGATAGGATCAGTTTTGGGAATAATAGTTATTTACTTCACTTTCGACCGAAGTTCCTTTTTATTTGAAAGCTGATTTTTGGTGTTTTCATATAAAAGCCGGAATAAACAAATGAGGAATGCAGTAGGAAGCTGCCAGAATTGCAAGCCGAGTTGATGAATAATGACTGAGTGGTTTTCTTCTTTCAATTAGAAACATGATGTAATAGCTTTAAATCTTATTTTGTTCCTTTTACCAATTTATTATAATGTATTTATTTTTTGTTCGGTCATTAATTTTTTCTTCAATGGTTTTTATTATAAGTCTTCATATATATATATGACTCGTGTGAATTGCTTGTTAATTAATTTTTTTATTTTATTTAAGAGAATTATACTGAATGCTTGTAAAGTCATTTATTTTAATTACTCCTCAAATAATTCATTATTAGTAAATATTAATTTATCAAATTAAATCAATTTTTTTTACTAAATGTTGGATACTATAAAAAAAATACAAATTTGAACAATTTCAACCGAAACAATTTTCAACCAGAACTCGGTCGAAAATGTTTCCCACCGAAAAAGTTTCAACCGGTACAAATATTTTTGCGACTGAACATTCGATCGGAAATGTTTTAATTTCTGACAGACTAATTGCCCGTCGGAATGTTTAAATCTTTATTTTCGACTAAATTTCGGTTGAAAAATTTTTTGCGACGGAATATTCGTTCATCGCAAAATAAAGTATGTCCGACCGAGTTTTTCCTACCAGAAAATTTTCAGCCAAAATAGTTTTCAACAGGAAACATTTTCGACCGAAAATATTTTGCGAAGAAATATTCATCCATCGCAAAATAAAGTATTTCCGACCGAAATTCGCTTAGAAAAATTCTCAGCCGGAATAGTTTTCAACCTGACACCTTTTCGACTGAAATTTGGTCAGAAATATTTAATACCGGTAATTTCCACCTGGATAATTTTTGACCGAATTTCAATCAAAACACTTTTGCGACGCAAAATGTGTGCCACGATAGATGCACATTTTAGTCGCGATAGCTTCATTGATATTTTCGACGGAGTCTCAGTCGAAAATATATAGCATCGAAGAATTGTGGCCGTAATAGATTCAACATATTGTCGTGATAGCTTGAAAATATTGTCGCCATAGCTTCAAAATAGCTTGATATTGTCGACAAACTTTCAGTCAAAAAAATTTGCGACGGAAATTTCGGTCGAAAATGTCTAAATTTTTCGACCAAATGAATCCATCGAAACGTGTTCTAGAAATCTAATTTTTTTTCCGACGGATGTTCTTTTCGTCGGTGTGTTCGCAGCAATTCCTTCACAAGGTATTTCCAACCAATTTTTCATTCGAAAATCCAAGCCTTCTACGGCGAGTTTCTGATGGAATTCGGTCGAAATCTTTCAATTTCGACAGAATTTTCAATTTTTTTGACAGATAATTCGGTCGGAATTAAGCAGTTTTTTTGTAGTGTAATTTTTAAATTATCACTAGATACCTCTTTACTAACTTGAAAGTAATACCTGATGCCTCTCTATCTATCTTACTACAACGTCTTACATGGCAAAATATTAATTAAAATACATCTTTTTGACGTGGGCATAGCACGTCATATCAGTGTGTCAATAATTTTGAAAAAAGGAAGAAGAAAAAATAGGAGAAAATCCAAAGAGAAGGAAAAGTATTAGTAATCCAAAAGAAATTAAAAAAAAAGGAAAATGAGAAAAAACTAATAAAATAAGGAAAATCATAAAATTTATATAAATAGGGAAAATAGGTAAAAATGTATGTGATTTTTTTAAAGAAATTATAAAAAAATTGAAAAATTCGGTAAACAATTTGTTTAAAATATAGGAAAAATTGAAATAAAAATAGGAAAATATTAGAAAATAGGGTAAAAAATAATAGGAATATAATTTTCAAGTTAGTCAACATTTTGAAATGTGAGAAAAAGTTATAATAGAAGGGACAAAATTAAGGAGTTGAAGAAAAAATGAAAGAGTATGTAAGAAAAGTTAGGAAATTATGGAGTTCTTCTTCCATTTCATAGTTTTTTTTTTTTTGCATATTCCATGACTTCTCGGAATCATGAAAAAAAAAACACGACATCCTTATAAAGTTATGGAATGTATAAAGATATCCTTATAATTAAGGTTGTGTTCACCTCATATTCTAAACATAAGACATATTCAAAAAAATATAACTGTGTACAAACACAAGTTATATTCCAAAAGAAGTTAAAAACTATAAAAGCCAGAAAAAAATTGAAAAGTGAAAAAATATTAACGTGATTGATTATACTGCTTTAATATAACTTTATCATTAACAAATCAATGAACTACATGCCCATTGACAATCAATTATATTGTTAATTAACATATTTTATCAGGATCAATTATACTTCTTTCCTAATGTCTTGATAAAACATAGATGGATTCATCGATTCCATTTTTTTATTTCAACTAAATAAAATCACGATGATTATTTCAAATTTCAAATAGTTGATAGACATGTGGCATGATATTTCTATACTTCTAACTTTTATTTTATTTTTCTAGAACTTTTTTCAAAACAAAAAAAAAATCAACTAAATTTATTTTTTCTTTATTTTCTGATTTAAAAAACTAATTTTCTAATTTTTAATAAGTTTAAACACATTCAAGATTTTTTTCCTTTTTGTGGATATTTTTCTAATTTAAATTCTTGGAGTTTTTAAAGTTGTGATTTTTTTTCTTTTCCTAAATTTTGGTATAATTTATTTTATGTTTTACATTTATAATTTCCCATTTTTATAATTTTTTCTCACATTATTTTTTTAATAATTATTGAAAATTTTACTCATTAGATTTTCCCTAGCTTTTCTAAAATCTTATACTGTTTTTTTATTTCAATGTTTCCTATGTTTTACACAAAATGTTTACTTTCAGTGACACTTTAAAAAGTATGGTATAAAGTGACACTCGGCCCAGGTAGAGGGATACAGTTTAAAAAACCCAACTTGTAACTCTCTTTTTAATACAGTAAATAAATACAAAATATGCGAGAAAAATTACAGAATGTAAAAAAAATCAATAATTTTTTAAGAATTTCATAATTGTTTTACATATTCAGTGACTTTTGGTTTCATTTTGTATTTTTTGTAAACTTATGAAAATGAGCCAAAAAGGTACGGAATATGCGAGAAAAATAATTGAATGGAAGAAGGATTCCATAATATTTCTTACATATTCCTTCGCTTTTTGTTTGAATTCCGTAATTTTTATAAAGTTACAAAATATGTAAGAAAAGTTATGGAATATATATGCAAGAAAAGTAATGGAATGGAAGAAGAACTCTGTTAAAATTTTAAGGTTAAGTAACTCTTCTTACATATTCCTTCACTTTTTGCTTGAATTCCGTAATTTTTATAAAGTTACAGAATATGGAAGAAAAGTTACGAAATATGCAAGAAAAATTATGAAATACAAGAAGAATTCCGTAATTTTTTAATCTGTAACTTTTTTATGACTCTATAATTTTTCTAACATATTCTGTAACTTTTAGCTTCCATTCCGTTAAAATTACAAAATATGCATGAAAGTTACGGAATGGAAGAAGAACTTCTTATATTATTTTTATGGATTCTGTAACTTTTAAAGATTCACAATTTTTTTACATATTCTATAAATTTATGAAATATGTAAGAAAAGTTACGGAATGGAACAAGAACTCCGTAACTTTTTAAGGATTTTGTACTTTTTTTTAAAAATTCTATAACTTTTCTTATATACTCCGTAATTTTTGCTTCAATTCTGAAGAATTCCGTAACTTTTATAAAGTTACAAAATATTTTAAAAAGTTATAAAATTTATGAAATATACAATAAAAGTTACAAAGTAAAGAATATTTCCTAACTTTAACTATAAAACAGGTTGGAGGGAAACTATCTTTTTTTATATTTTATTTATTTCCATTTCTAACCTTTTGTCTTAGAAATGAAAGGAAGAGGACATAATTAAAATTCATAGGTTTAAGATTTTTTTTTTTAATAAGCTGTGGGATTTATTAAAAGAGAGTTAGGAGAACATGACAATAAGCTCCTGAAGGACCAAGATACAAGCTAAAAAGTAACGCAGCTAATAAATATGTAATTAGAAATCTAACTAGCTCAACCCTCCCCACGAATATAGCCACGAAGAGGATATCATCATCTGCACCGAATTGTAGGGGAACACGGGGTCTCTACTTTTTATCCAATTCTGCCAATAGGAATAAATCAGGTTTAAGATGCGGAACACGCTAAAGACCTCTTGCTGAAACACCACTTTGTTTGGTTGAGTCTAAATTGTCCATAACACCGCATACAACAACATTCTCCACATCTCCTGAACCTGTTTGTTGGTTGCTGCATTCAACCCACTCCAACATTGCCATAAGTCTGCCACTGTCCTCAGAGGCACCCACACAATGTCCGCTCATCGCATGATGTAGTCTCATATAGGTTTAATAAGTCGACAATGGAGTAGCAGATGTGTTGAGCTTTCCTCTACTTCTGTGCACAATGGACAGTAGCTATCTTCCGGAAGCAACATATTACGTTTCCGTAAGAACTATCTCGATGCGATGTTGTCCTGCAAGGTAAGCCAGATATAGAATTCGACACGGTGAGGAACCAACCTGCTCCAACACTAGGCAAAAAGGGTGTTCCTAACCTCACCCTAGCGATGAGCCGCAATCCCCTTGCAGAAAGACTTAACTATGTAACTACCCGTAGCCTTAAGATTCCATGTCAAGACGTCTCTGCTCTCCCCCATTCTCGGATTTGGAAGCATATCTTGAAGATTACTCACTTCATCAACCTCCCATTCAAATAGCCCTCGTCTCCACTCCCACCTCCAAATCCAAGACTCTTCCTGTTAGGCCTATCAAAATGGGTCTGACTCGATGGGTCGACCCGTACCCGACCCAAGATTCGACCCGTCGAGTCAGTAATTTTCGACCCGTTAAATAACAGGTCGGCTACGGGTCGACCCGTCAGACCTGTTTAAATCTTAACACTCAAAATTGAAAATCCCTAACTTGTAGCTGCTGCTCTGCTCCCATCGGGCTCTCCTTCAACCAACCTTCATCTTCACTAGCTGCCAGACCACCTCAACGTCGCTCCAAATCGTCCTCGTTCATTGTCACCCAACGTCGCTCTCGATCTCGTCTCTCCAAGACAGCCGAGCCCACCTCCGCCAAACCGCAGAAAATACAAAACCCTCCCAATCCCAACTCCTAACTCCTGTGTTATTCCTCTCTCTCTTGTTTGCTGTGGATTTCATATCAGAAAAGCACCGAATTGCTTCATCATATTGGTATTGGCTCTTCCTCGGTATGTATTTCTTCTTCCATGGTCATAATTTTCCTACTCTACCTGTACCATCTCCCTCTTTGTATGTAGTTCGTCCATTAATTATGCAAAGGGCATGATGAATTTTCATGAGTTGGGCATTGCTAATTGTACCCAGGTTTCAAGTTTGCATCTCTTTGGTAACATAAGTTTGTATTTTTAGTTGACTGCAATTACCCATTTTCTTGTTCTTTTAAGTTCTGAAAATACTACGAATTTTCCATGGCGGATTGAGATACTGGATTCTGCTTTCTCATTTGGTTAATTAGGGTTTATGTTTTTTGATTAATTAGCTATGCTTTAATTTGATTATTGAACATTGTTGTTTTCATTCGGATGAATGAATGAAAGGTTAAGGGAAAAAGTTCCCTCCCTCCCTGACTGTAATCCAAATGAAAACATTTTTATATGGATAAATAAATTATTCTTAATTGCTATTGAGCTAATTTCAGTGTAAAGTGTTCTTGTTTCTTTAAACTTCGCTTTTAAGCATGGTACTTCTACTTTCAGCATACTTACTGGTTTTTTGGTTACCATTTTTGTTGTTGAACTTACTCTTCTATATGTGTGGGTAAATTATGCATGATTGCATCACTGAATTAGGCTGCTTTGAAGTGGCCAGACATGGTTTTGAGCTAGTAATTTAGTAATTTAGTTTTGGCTGGGGTAATGTTAATTTTTTAACCCGTGTGCATGTTTTGTGGTGAAAATTCTGTGTTAATTTTTTACTCATTTTACTGCCTCTTATGCTTTCTTTACTCATTGATTCCTTATCATTGATGGTTTTGTATCTCGCAGATCTTAAAGGTACAGCAGAGGATACAATCCCTTCAGGCTGGTAAAGGAAAAGTATAGTTTACTATCATTAGGTGCGTTTGGTTAATCTATCTGTAACATCACTTTCTCTGCTCTAGTGGGCACTCTTTACTTGATTGGTTTTTCTTTGTAGATGAGTCACGACAGACTTGATTTTTTTAGGGGACAATTAGCAGAAATAATCATCAGTTTTGTGAGAAGTTGAAAGAATTATGAAAATGTTGTCAAGCAAGATACATTATTAACATGAATGAGAAATACATGGTACAGTTGTTATTAAGTTCTTTAGATTTACCTAATTGCTATATAATGTTCCCAGTAGATTACGTTGCAGAAGAGTTAAAAATTTAAAATGAATGAGAAAAGAGTTAAATTAGGGGATTTGTTGCATTAGATGGATAGTCCAGATAGTGGAATAAAAAATGCTAATTTGTGGGAAGAAAACAAAGGGGTTCCTGGGCTCTCGGGCCAAGATTTTTTGGTAGGCCCATGATAAAATGCATCTGCTAGTGCTCGCCACCCATTTGCAATTAGGGAATAAAATTAAATAATTATCGGTAATTCACTACTACTTTAACTGTAACTATTTTCCTTTACACTTTTGCACATGGATAATTCTTTTGAGGTTGAGCAAAGTGATGGTTTAGCTGCGGGTATGGATGAAATTTTGGGTAATGAGAGTGATGACATGGTTCATCTAAACGCATCTACCTCGAAGTCTTCAAGTACAAAAAAGAGGAAGGTCACTTCAATTGTATGGCAATATTTTGAGGATATGCCACTTGGTGAAGATAAGAAGAGAAGGGTCAAATGTAAAATATGCAGTACTGTGTACATTTGTGGAGGTAGACATGGCACTAAAAATATAAAACGGTACATGGAAAGGTGTCATAGGGATGCAAGTCAAGGTACTACTTCTATGCACAATGATAATTTTAATCAAGATAAATTTAAACCGAAAAGGGAGATCATGCATAATCATAGTTCTGCAACTATTATTATGCATGATCTCCCTTTTCGGTTTGTTGAATGGGTGGGAATTAGAGATTTGTTGCTTTACTTGATTATGTACTACTTCTATGCACAATGATAATTTCTCAAGTATGTCAAGGGATCTCAAGGTACAAACAATTTTTTTTGGAGTGTGTTGCTCATTACTCACTTGATGCTAAGAGGGGTTTAAGGCAAGATGTACCTATTAGATGGAATGCCACTTTTATCATGCTTCAGAATGCATTATATTATCGCATTGCTTTTATGCACGTGAAGTTAAGTGACTGCAATTACACTCATTGTCCATCTAAGGGTGAATGGGATGATGTAGAAAAGATATGCAAATTCTTGGGAACTTTTTATGAGACAACTTGTTTATTTTCAGGAACCAATTATCCAACTGCTAATCTATATTATCCTGCTGTGTTTTCAATTTGTTTGACTTTGAAACGGGAAATGGAAAGTGATGATGAGTACATGAGAAATATGGCATCAACCATGTGGGGTAAATTAGATAAGTATTGGGCTGATTTTTCAGAAATAATGGCTATAGTTGTGGTTCTAGATCCTCGATACAAGTTTTCTTTTATTCAGTGGTGCCACCAGAAACTTTATAGTGATCGTGGAGCTCCAAAATCACTAGATTTGAAAAAGAAATTGGTTTCCTTTTATAATAATTATTGTACATCATCTTCCTCAAGTAAAGTTACTCATCATCCATCCTCTCAAGTAAACAATATGACTGATGAAGTGTTTGAGGAATGTGTATCTTATTTCTCTTATTCATGTTTGAGGTATGTGTATCACATTTAGTGATAAGCTCATTTACAGATAATATTATTGTTTATTTCTTTATAGGAATTTGATTCTTTTGATATGTAAGAAACTTCTCCCCTAAAGACACAGCTTGAACAATATTTGGAGGAGGCAAGGTTAGATAGACGACAAAATGTAGACATCATGGCATATTGGAAAACTAATGAATGTCGATTTCCTGAAGTTGCCCCAATGGCTCGTGATGTTCTAAGCATACCGCTTTCTATAGTTGCTTCTGAAAGTGCTTTTAGTGTCGGCGGTAAAGTGCTTGATCAATATAGGAGCGCACTCAAACCGAAAATAGTAGAAGCTTTGATTTGTACAAGAGATTGATTGTATGGGACACAAGGTAATATCATTTTAATTCATAAATTTTAAATTGAGTATATATGTAATTTGTTTAATATTTTTTATTTATTTTTATTGTAGAGGTTGAGAAGACAGCTTTGGAGGAGCTCACTGAAGATATTATTTCTCTCGACATCAATAACAATGAAAGTTCGAGTTTTGTTAGATAAATATCTTGTAAAATTTATGTTATGAATATTATTTATGTAAGAACTTCATTTTTAAATCTGTTTATTTCAATGTTATATTTATTTAGAGATTTAAATGCGTAAATTATAAAGTATAAAACTTATTAGCCGAAGAATCACATTAATAACAACTTATTTTTATAAAATATTTATTTTAAATTTAAAAAAAAATTTGGTATTAGAAATATATCAACAATGCTTCAAACCTAAAAGAAAAAGCAAAAAAAAAAAAAAAAAATGGGGCCAGAATTGGCCCGACCCGAATTTGAACGGGTCGTAAATGGGTCAACGAGTCTCACGCGGGTCATGCTGACCCGTTTACGACCCGTTTGACCATCTGGAAATTTGCCTTCATAAGGACAAAACATGTCAAAACGACGCCGTTTTGATTCAGCCAAAACGACGTCGTTTTGGTTGAACGAAAACGACGTCGTTTTACTTAACAGGTCAAATGGGTCGGGTAGGGTCGACCCGCTACCCGATGAGTCAGAAACCGATCGGGTCATTTTTGACTCACTACCCGATGTGTCAACGATAAACGGGTCGGGTCGGGTCGGGTCAACCCATTTGACACCCCTACCATTCCCCGAGCTCATTGACAACGCCTAATTGGTTGCGAGATAGAGAGTACAGGCGGGGAAATTGAAGAGCAATAGGAACTCGAGAAGCCCATAAATCCCACCAAAATTTCGTATTTGATCCACTCCTTAGCTTTAATCTAATCTGAGAGGTCCAGAATCCGAATAAAGAGCTGTTATGACCACTAGCTTAGATGACGACAGGAAAACAACAACTGTGGTTGAATGATCATGTTCATGTTTGAATTCTTGTGCAACTTATTGTCTGGATGTGGGCAAAGTTGTTGGAGGGGTTTATGTTAAGATACCAAAACATTTATTCCTTTATTTATTTTTTTAATTTTGTTTCCTTTAACATCCTCTAAATGAGATTAATCTTGCTTAAACATTGTCGAGTTACTAAAAAGGATAGTTCTCCAAGTATAGTTTTGCTTCATTTCTAATATTCGAACTTAAAATTTTAACTAAGAGTGGGCAAATTTTTTACCACTTAACAATAATCAGATAAAATTTTAATTTCCTTTCATAATACTAATAGACAAGAAAGAAAGAGTATATACATGCATTTGGTGGCTCTTAACATGGTTGGATTGAGAAGGGAAAAAAATTAATTTGGTGGTTGCACTTTCATGTTTGATGAATAATTTGACAAGCATGACATTTCGTTTACCCACCTGTGGAGTAGTCTGGTTCAACTCATTTTATACTGTAATGTGTAACCGCCACGTTACATTTATTTTAAAACTTAATATACATTTTGGCCTTATCAAAAAAAAATCTCAAATAAAACTCTATATTACTCCCTCCGGATTTTATTAAACGACTTTTACTATTTGTGCACGCATGTTGAGGAGGTCGAATGACTCACTATTTGAGACAATTTTGCCCCGAATTTTTTCTCGAACGTACGTTAAGGATTAATGTACGTTCAAAAAAAAGTACGAATTTTTTTGGGGTCAAATAGTAAATCATCCGGCCTCCTCGATATGCGTATCTACAGTACGGACGTCGTTTTTTATAATCCGGAGGGAGTATTAATATTTAAAATTGTACCTTACGTTTGTCAAATGTGTTTCAATTTGCACACTCCTATTTTTTCCATAATTAAAGAATTTCAGAATTATAAAAAATGTAATTTATTTTTCTAAAATTAAATTAAATTATTTTATTCTAGAATTTTCTTATTTATCCATTTTTTTTATAAAAAAAAGGAAAAAATGATTTTTGGTCTTTGTGTTTTTTCCGACCCAGCTGCATTCCACCACCCTCCCCTATAAGCAAACAAACCCTAAATTCCTATTATCTCACAGCAGCACTTCCCCTCACCACCACCACCACCACTCTTATTGGCTTCACTCCGTCATGTCTCCTCCACAAAACTCATATCACAATTTCAACCTTACTGAAGAACCACACTAATAACACCAAAAACTCACCAAGAAGAAGTATTATATGACATTAAAGAACCACACTAATAAGAACCCGTCTATCTTATTTTTTAACTGTTATCTTTTTAGGTACTTGAGTTCTTTTTGGAGGTTTCGAAGTTTTTGGGAAAGCCACTTCATCAAATAAGTATCCTAAAATTATCATTTGTCATATTTTGATCTTAATTAAATTAATTGTAGCAATAAATTGAGGATTAATTGTCTTAAAAGCTTTCATCTTACCTGAGCATTCAAACTGAAAATAATAAATATCATTCAAGTGATGAGTATTTATAGAAATTAATATGATTCCAATTATGAGAAAGTGCTAACGAACTAATCTAATTTGTTCAGTTTACTAAGAGTCGTACAAGAATTAAGTACCAATCCGTAGCCCATAAGTTTTAGAGATTGGCATGTTGTTTCAGTAGCGTTGATTTCATAGAGCAGAATATGATAGATCACTAAAAAAAACTGCTTATTCCAACGGTAATTTTCCGATGGAGAAAAATCTGTCTGAAAATCTGATAATTTCCGACAGAAATTCCATCAGAAGTGACAATTTTTTTTTAAAAAATAAAAACATTTTAGCAACGGAATTTTCCGTGGCAAATCATTTAACGGAGTTTCCGTCAAAAAATGTTGGTGCCAAATAGAAGTATGGCGCCAAACATTCCGGTGAGATGTTTTCGACCGAGTACTCTGTCAAAAACTTTTTGACGAAATATTCGGTCGAAAAAATAGTACCATTTGCGACGGAACATTCCGTCGTAAAATTTTTTTGATAGAGTTTCCGTCGCACAATTTTAGCACCAAGTAGAAGTATGTCACCAAATATTTCTGTGATATATTTTCAATCGAGTAATTCGTAGAAAAAGTTTTGACAGAATATTCGGTCATAAAAAGTTTACATTTTCGAAGGAATCTTCCGTTAGAAAAAGAAAAAAATTATTTCCGATGGAAATTCCATCGGAAAACATAATTTTTTTAATTATTTTTAAAAAATTTAGTGACAAAAAAAGTAATATTTGTGACGGAATATTCAGTCGAAAAGTTTTCTGATTTTCGATGGACTTTCGGTCGGAAACTTTTAGTGACGATATTATTCATCGCTAAAGGTTTCTTTTCTTCTATAGATATTTATACAAAAATAAATGCTTTAATTAGTTTTAAGCTTGTTTTTTTTTGGTTTTTTAATTAAGGACACTTATATATTATAATACTAATTAATTTAAGGACTAATAATTGTATTACTATTATAAGAAAATAATTGATGTTATATATAATAGTCGTTGATTTGAAATTAATTTAGAAAACTAGCTACATGCACAAGATCCTATGTATATACATTAGTAGCTTTTATACCAAAATTAAATGTTTTAATTAGTTTTAAGGTTGCTTCTTTTGTTTTTGTAATTAAAGACTTGTATATATTATAATACCAATTAATTTAATATAGCATGGAAAAGAACAAGTTAAAATAAATATATCATTCGAAAAAGGTATAATAATTTCAGTAAAATTAAGAGATTATATTGGTGAAAATTAACTACCCTATTTGAGTACTAATTTGAGGAATAATTACCATTATGGGAAAATAATTTATGTTATATATAAAAATCGTTGATTTCAAATTAAATTTGAAGCTAAATGTTGTTACTTGTTTGACTAATTTTGAAGTAGTGACGTTTTTCATTATTGTATTTCCATCATGAGAAAATTAATTTGATTTTAAATTAACTTTAAAACTAAATATATTATTGTACTACATATACATGATCATATATTTATTTATAGTACTAATATTATAAGAAAATAATTGATATTATATATGGAAGTCGTTGATTTCAAATTAACTTAGAAGCTAAATGTTGTTACTACATATAAAAGATCCTATACATATATAAGATCAATTAGTTCTAAGATCAATTAGTTCTATAGGTATTCTTAATCAATTATATATATTTGTGTATCGTGTAAAATAAATATTATGTTTATTTTTCAAGAACTTTAATTAAAGTATTACAATTTACCGACTTTAAGTGTGGTTGTTATTTTTCGATAAGCTAATGAATATATTAACGTGCACACAAGTGTTTGTTGTATGCCATATATATATACACGTTTCCTTTGATTGTGTAATAAAGGACTCTTATATACAAAATCAACTAATTTAATATATAATGTTAAAAAGTAATTAAAACTAATATTATTTTGAAAAGGTAGAATAATTTCCATAAAATTAAGAGATTATATTAGTAGAAAATTAAAATTAATTTATAATATTAATATATATAAATAAATATAATAAGTGTAATTAATTTGTACAAATTAATTTGAAATTATATGTTATTATATATATACCATGTATGTATAATGCTTGTATATATACTTTTTTTTTTAAATTTCAAAATTAGAAAAATGCAATTTTGTAACTAAATGTTATTACTACCTATATACAAGATTATATATATAGATAAATAGTATCAATTAATTTAGTAGGTTATAATTAATTATGTATATTGTGTATCATGAGATGTAAATGTTATGCATGCTTATTCTACAAAAACTTTAATTTGAGCATTACAATCTACAGACTTTAAGTATGTTTGTTATTTTCCGATAAGTTGATAAATTTGTATATTAATCTATACACAAAAGTATTTGTTATATGATATATATATATATATATATATATATGGGTTGTCCACCACGCTTTCGAGCTAACTCCGCTGTTTGTATGTATTTGTTTGTTGGAAAAGTGTATACATTTTTACTAATTGTTATACTATTTCTAGCTATAGTAATACTACCGTTTAAACTGCATATAAAGTTTAAACCTAATAAAAAGTCATTACTTTTAGTCTCTTCAGGTGCTATGTTTATCTGTGGAATGTCGTATTTTATACTGTAATTTTGTGCAAAATCTATAAATTGTATTCCTAATGCTTCTACTTGATGTGTTATCACCATTGTTCTTTGTTCTGCTGTTTTTGTAATTACTCTGTATTGTAATTTTTTATGATATTTTAATGGTATTAGACTATGTCCTACCATACTTTTTGAGCTTGCTGTATCTAAAATAGCATTTAATTCTACAAAGGTGTTTGTATCTAACCAAAGTCTACATTTTAAGGTTATTAAGCTTGCTATGCATTTGCTAATGGTAAAAGCTGATTCTTCCTGGACTTGTTCTGTGAGATAGCTAATCTCTGTATCTACCTTCTTTCCTCTATCCTGTTGGTTTTCAAGTTCTAGTTCTTTTACTCTATGTTTTAAGAGTTCTATTTCTACATCGTGTCTTTTAATTTGTTCCCTAAGTATTTCGTCTATTTTGTCATTTTGATCTCTATTTATGGTTTTTCCTGAAATATCTGTTTCTATTTGAAATAATTTTCTAATACACATAAAACATATTTCCTTAAAGCAATTATTACATTGATATCTTCTGTCTATAGCTGGATATAATCTACAATTATAACAATTTATATGATTATTTCCTCTATTTCTTATCCATTCATGTAAGCATTCTACTATTCCTTCATCGTTTTGTTCTTTATTCATGTATGTATATGTAATTTTTGTACTATTTTCTGGTTCATTTTCTGATGCTATACTATATACTGACTCGTTATCGGAATCTGTTTTGATATTTTCTATTTCGTATTCCCCTAGCTGTTCTACTATGTTTGTTCTTTCCATATTTTTATGCTTATTAGGACATCTATTTGCTAAATGCTGTGGATCTCCACATATAAAACAAGTGCAGCTTCTATCTCTAGGTTTTTTAACATATCTATCTTTGTTTTTCCAAGGTTTATCTTTTCTATAAGATGTACTTTTTCTAAGAAATTTTTTCTTTTTATCATAGTATCCGTATGCCTGTGGTGTATATATAGCTGTTCTACAAAACGCCCAAGATTGACGTTTTATTTGTTCTTGCATAGTGGCTTCTTTGCATTTGTCTTCTAATTTTTTGAATACTTATGTGATTCTTGGTCCTATTCCTAAGTCTACTATGTGACCACAGTCTTTATTCCAATCTTCATGCATTAATCTACCTAAGTCGCCTGGAAGTTTTATGAAAAATTTGTTACATAAGTCATCGTCCATGGCTTTCCCAGTTTGTGCTAGTAATCTAGCAAAATCTGAACTAAATTCCTTGATATATTTAAAATCTGTGATACTAAGTTGTTCTAAATTTCTAACTGCAGTATCTTGTATAAATGTATTTTCTTTTGCTGGATCTACTCCTAGCAATAGAATTCTGATTTGACTTGTGAAGTTATATGGATTATCTCCTAATGATTTTATATTATTTATACTGTCTGGGTCTTTCAATTTTTTACTCTGCCAAATTCCTAAGGCTGTTGGTCCTAGTGTTGTTTCTAAGTATGAAAACATGTCTATATCGTCTCTTTTGTTAGTCTCCCAGTTTCTAACTACTGTTTGTTCCCATATTAATATTTCATCTGGCCATAGTTGAGGACTCTGTTGTTCTATTAATAACATGTTTGAACTGTATATTTTTCCTATTGGCATTCTTCCTCCTCTTCCTTTAAAATTTGATTCCCCTTGGTATACTGCTGTAGCAGGTGTCCAAGCTTCTCTTCCTAATACTTCTGTTCCTGACGTTCCTGGTGTTACAAACTCAGGTTTTGGTCTTTTTATTCCTCGTGGGTCTATGTTCTGGTCCATAAAGCTAACCTCTGGCTTGTAAAAGTCACTAAGTACTATCTTTCCATTAACTATGTCTGTTACTAACGGTAAGTTAAACACTTCATTCAGTTTATTATAAGCTTCTTCATATTCTAATCCTAGTTCTGTCATGCATTCTATTATCATGTCATCTACTTGTTCTTGTAGGTTGGTTTCTATAAATTTTTTATTTACTATCTGTTCGAATGTCCTTTGTACTTCTTCTGTTTTAAAGCCAGCTACTTCTTCTAGTTCCTCTAGTTCTTCTTCTAGTTCTTCGTATAACCCATATCCTATAAGGTCTGGTACTTCTTCATTTTCTGTATCATATATTGGCTCTTCATTATCTGTATCGTATATTGGTTCTCCTATCTCTACGTTCATCATACTATTTTCTTGGTCACTATCTTCTTCTTTAGTTGGTTCTCTTTCTACATAATTATTGAATCTCATACTATAGTTACCATCTTTATCTTCATATATCACACTCTTTTCTGGTACTAAGATTTTTTCTGTTGTGTCTATGAATTCTTTTAAAGGCCATTCTAATCCTGTTGAATCCTCTGCATCTATTTTGACTGGATCTATCATTCTTATCCCTCGACTTGCTAGATTTTCTACAATTCCTTCTATGTTGACATTATAATTCATACCTGATCTGTTACTAGCTTTTCCTAGGATTCCAATGCTAATTACTAGATTGTTTCCTTTATAATCTTCATATCCTTTTGTTGATAATCCTATTCTTAGATTTTTTAGATCTCTAATATCTTTTAATATTGCTGGTGCGCAATAAAAAAGTGCGCAATTTTGGCTAAGATCTACTTCCATTCCAGCTATGATTGCTTTCTTTACATCTGTTTTCCATGATTTATCTAATATTAAAACTAAAACTTTTGTTCCTAGTTCCTTTCTTCCTAAGCCTTTAATCCCTATTACTATTAAACCTACATGTGCAAACATTTTTCCTGTTTTCTTTATTTTATTTATCATTTCTGGGGTGAATAGATCTATAGCTTCTGCTGTATCCATTACTCTTAAGCTTTCTTCTCTATTACTTCTAATAAGTACTGTATTTATATTTAGAGGTCCTGCTCTGTATAAAGTTCTTGGATTTAGAGCATCTAATTGCTCATTATTATATATTTCTAAATTTCTGTCTACATCAATTTCTTCTTCTAATTGGACCACTGTTTCTGAACTGTTACTTCCTGATCCTCTACTAAATACTCTACCTAAGAATGAATTGTTTACTTCGTCTCTGGAAGATACACTTCTTCTAGATTCTTCCCTTCTGTTTGGTTCCTGGACCGTTCTACTAGATCCACTAAAGGGTATAAAGTTGTTCATTTTCTAGGTAACCAGTGGTTGTATTTTGTTGGCTTTGTAATTTTTATATTATTATCTAAGTTTAGTTTTTCTAATGCTTTAGTTAAGCTAGAAATTTCTTGTGGGTCTTCTATTGGTTTATTACTTCTATTCTTTTTGTTTTCTGCGATAATATGATCGTTTTGATTTTTAATAAAATCTAAATTTTCTGTTATAAATTTAATAAAACGATTTGTTTCTGTTATAGATTCTTTTATAAGATCTATCTGTTTATGAATGTTATCTTTTTCTGTCTCTAAATGAGATGCTAAACTTATGATTAAATCTGTTAAACTATTTAAATGAGCACTCGAACTGTGTAATTTGTGTTCTGAGTTTTTATCTATTCTACAAATAATATCACCTAGTTCTGTGGGTACTCTGTACTTATCTTTTTGGATTTCTAGATCTAAATAGTCAATTCTTTTTAGCTTGTGATTAGCAATTTTGATGGTTTTTAGAAAGATATTTGGAAAAACTTTATCAGATTTGAGAAATTAGTTTCCAGCTTAATAGTATTAGTTCCTTTAAAGATTTTAGCCCAATAACATAACCATATAAGAAAATGTAAACATAAAATTTTCTTTACAAACTTATGATAAACAGAACAACCTTAAACAAGTTCTTTGATAAAAGCTGACTCACCCTAGCGGGTTCGTGGCTAATGCAGGCTTTACTCCGTCTGTGGATACCCTGACCACGCCTGTCTCGGTCTTTTGTCAGTTCTTCCCAAAGGAAACGTCTGAGCTCCGCTACCAATAAAAATACGAAGGCCGGATAATGAAAGCTGGTGTTGAAGATATACAGTACCAACAGTCACCGGTTTGACTCCTTTTTTTTTTTTTTTTTTTTTATATTAAATATGGGCTACTGTTTTGGTACGGGGAACTAAGGGACTATTTAGAGCTAGAAACTAGAGAGAGAGTTTAGTGAGACATGGGAGAGTTGAGAGAAAGATGTGTTTATAAAATTTTTCTCATGTTTACAAATGAAGGGGAGAGCCCCTTATATAGGAAAACTTCTAAGCTAAAAGCCAAAAGACAAGTGGCCTGTCCTAAAAAGCTTATCTAAAACGAATATTTCTTTACAAAAGATGGTCGGCCAAAACAGGTGGCCGACAAAAGTAAATAACTTATTAAAGCATCAAAATGATTACAACCTGCCAAAAGACAGGTGGATAAAGTGGACAGCTGTCTAGGACATCTGTTTCTGTGAACATCACTGCTTACGTCTATTCTTTAAAGATCTCTGTGTGTGTCTGGAATCTCGATGTCATTGTCTTCTTCCATGTCTGTGATCATGTTGTCCTGTAGATCTGTTTGGAGATTGATGATATGTTCTTCATCTAATAATCTTCCATCTCCTGAATGTGGTAGGAACATCCTCCATTCCCTGGTGCTGTAGATTTGAATGAAATATCCTTCTCCTAAGAGACGATATTCCATCCATTTTTCTGGTGTGCATAAGCTGCTGGGACTTTGTGCTGTTCTATAGAGTTCTGGATTCTCTATCTCTTGGAAGTCATAGGGAGATAGTGAAACATCTAGATGAATATCTTGAACAATATTTGCTTCTCTGTCTGCCGCGAGGATGAAAATTCTTTTCTTTGCAGGGACTATTTAGAGCTAGAAACTAGAGAGAAATACTTTGAACTGTGTTGCTACTGGAGCTGTCTGTATATGCCATATGTTATCTAATAGACACTGTTGTTCTCTGTCTATATTTAAACCTTCAAAGGGTTTAAATTTTTTATTCCCTCCATCAGGAAATTCTGTGAGATACATCGTTCCAAATCTTATCTCATTCTGTGTTCCTCTCCGGGTTGAGAGATTTCTGTTTGTCTGTGTTGATGGAATCTGTATGTTTGAGGATGATGATCCTCTTTCTGTAATTGTAACTGGCATAGCCAAGTTGTTTCTGTACATGATCGTTCTGTCTGATACTGATTCTTGAGTATCTTGTTTCTGTTTATCTTCTGTCTGTTCTTGAAACATCTGCTCTTTGGGTTTTAGCACCCATTTTTTCATCTCTGCCTGTATCATTTAAAGAATTTTTCAATATTTCTAGATAATAAATCTGCCAAACTGTTATTCTTTCCTTTAATATGTTCAAAACATATTTTATATCCATTCCCTTGTATCAAATTCTGTAGATTAACCCATCGGGTTCTGTTTATTTTCTTGCTATTTTCATTTTTAAGAAATTTTACTATGGCTTCACAGTCTGTTCTAACTGTAAATTCATTTTGTAAATATATTTTAAATTTGTCTAAAGCATTTATTAATGCCTGGATTTCATAATCTAAACTAGTCCAATTTTGTCCTGTTTTAAAATTGCCACTTGTATATGCAGCAATTTTTTCTGTTTCTTTATCTGAATACTTATTGGGTTTACAAAGCATTACTGCTCCCCAACCTTCTTTACTACCATCACATTCTATTATAATATAGTCTGTGGTTAAGGGTAACTCTAAAGGTTTTATCTTTTTAATTTGTTCTTTGATTCTTTTTACTAATTCCATATCTTCTTTATTAAAATTTCTCTGACCATTTTTTGTTGTTTTGCTGTATAATGGTCCTACTAATTTGCTTAAATTTGGAATAAACTTTCTTGCATAATTTAATATTCCTAAAAATGCTTGTATCTGTTTTAACCCTTCTAATTTGTCTGGAAAATTTAATATTTTTTCTGCTATGTGGGGTTGTAATTCTATCTTACCATCCCCTATTTCTAATCCTAAAAAGGATATCTTTCTTTTATATAATTCCATTTTTCTTTTACTAACTACTATCCCGTGTTTTTCTATTTCATTGAAAACTTGTTTCAAGTGTTCTTCATGTTCTTTAATATTATTACTTGCTACTGTTTGGAGATTGATGATATGTTCTTCATCTAATAATCTTCCATCTCCTGAATGTGGTAGGAACATCCTCCATTCCCTGGTGCTGTAGATTTGAATGAAATATCCTTCTCCTAAGAGACGATATTCCATCCATTTTTCTGGTGTGCATAAGCTGCTGGGACTTTGTGCTGTTCTATAGAGTTCTGGATTCTCTATCTCTTGGAAGTCATAGGGAGATAGTGAAACATCTAGATGAATATCTTGAACAATATTTGCTTCTCTGTCTGCCGCGAGGATGAAAATTCTTTTCTTTGCAGGGACTATTTCAAATCCTCTAGCTGCTGGTAGTGTTGAATCTATAAAACATTCTAGTTTCTTTCTTATTGCCATGTTTCCTGCAATTAGAAAGAATTTCTCTCCGAATTCTTCTAAGTACCTGTCAATGTGTCCTTCCTCTTCTAATTTGAAGGTGATTTTATCAATCATCCCCATATGGAAAAAGGAGAGGATTTTCTGAAAAGGCATGTCTGTGCTGTTTAGGTCTACTTGTAATTTAAATAGACCTCCTGTTCCTTTGATAGTTCTTGAGACTGTTCTTGCAACTATTCCCTCAAGTCTACTGTAGGGTTTCTGTATTATTTTTACTCCTTTGAACTTCCAGTCCTGTTCTTCGAAGTAAATTTTTACTAAATTTTTCTGTGCATTTATGAGATCTTCTAGGTGTCTTTCTTCTGTTTTCTGTTTAATGATTTCTTCCCCTTCGGGCCATTGATCAAACAAAGGCTTTAGGGTGAAATAGGCTGGCATATCTAATAGTCTGGCTCTGAGTTGTGAAAAGCTTCTGTTTATTGGTTTTGGTTTTTCTTTTATGAATTGATCTAACTGTCTTAATTTTATAGTTAGGCTACCCATTATACTCTCTTTCTGTTTGATTTTTCTTTCCGCTTCATTCTTTTCCTGTTCTATGAAGGCTATTTGTTTTGTGGTCTGTTGTTGAAGCTGTGCTAGTTGTTCTTCTAACTTTCTGTTTCTGTCTTCTAATCGGGCTATTATCCGACTAGGATTTTCTTGGGCTACTTCTGCATAGGGTCTGACTGTTTCGGGTTCTATATAGAAGTTTGGGTTCTTCGTATAACCCATATCCTATAAGGTCTGGTACTTCTTCATTTTCTGTATCATATATTGGCTCTTCATTATCTGTATCGTATATTGGTTCTCCTATCTCTACGTTCATCATACTATTTTCTTGGTCACTATCTTCTTCTTTAGTTGGTTCTTTTTCTACATAATTATTGAATCTCATACTATAGTTACCATCTTTATCTTCATATATCACACTTTTTTCTGGTACTAAGATTTTTTCTGTTGTGTCTATGAATTCTTTTAAAGGCCATTCTAATCCTGCTGAATCCTCTGCATCTATTTTGACTGGATCTATCATTCTTATCCCTCGACTTGCTAGATTTTCTACAATTCCTTCTATGTTGACATTATAATTCATACCTGATCTGTTACTAGCTTTTCCTAGGATTCCAATGCTAATTACTAGATTGTTTCCTTTATAATCTTCATATCCTTTTGTTGATAATCCTATTCTTAGATTTTTTAGATCTCTAATATTTTTTAATATTGCTGGTGCGCAATAAAAAAGTGCGCAATTTTGGCTAAGATCTACTTCCATTCCAGCTATGATTGCTTTCTTTACATCTGTTTTCCATGATTTATCTAATATTAAAACTAAAACTTTTGTTCCTAGTTCCTTTCTTCCTAAGCCTTTAATCCCTATTACTATTAAACCTACATGTGCAAACATTTTTCCTGTTTTCTTTATTTTATTTATCATTTCTGGGGTGAATAGATCTATAGTTTCTGCTGTATCCATTACTCTTAAGCTTTCTTCTCTATTACTTCTAATAAGTACTGTATTTATATTTAGAGGTCCTGCTCTGTATAAAGTTCTTGGATTTAGAGCATCTAATTGCTCATTATTATATATTTCTAAATTTCTGTCTACATCAATTTCTTCTTCTAATTGGACCACTGTTTCTGAACTGTTACTTCCTGATCCTCTACTAAATACTCTACCTAAGAATGAATTGTTTACTTCGTCTCTGGAAGATACACTTCTTCTAGATTCTTCCCTTCTGTTTGGTTCCTGGACCGTTCTACTAGATCCACTAAAGGGTATAAAGTTGTTCATTTTCTAGGTAACCAGTGGTTGTATTTTGTTGGCTTTGTAATTTTTATATTATTATCTAAGTTTAGTTTTTCTAATGCTTTAGTTAAGCTAGAAATTTCTTGTGGGTCTTCTATTGGTTTATTACTTCTATTCTTTTTGTTTTCTGCGATAATATGATCGTTTTGATTTTTAATAAAATCTAAATTTTCTGTTATAAATTTAATAAAACGATTTGTTTCTGTTATAGATTCTTTTATAAGATCTATCTGTTTATGAATGTTATCTTTTTCTGTCTCTAAATGAGATGCTAAACTTATGATTAAATCTGTTAAACTATTTAAATGAGCACTCGAACTGTGTAATTTGTGTTCTGAGTTTTTATCTATTCTACAAATAATATCACCTAGTTCTGTGGGTACTCTGTACTTATCTTTTTGGATTTCTAGATCTAAATAGTCAATTCTTTTTAGCTTGTGATTAGCAATTTTGATGGTTTTTAGAAAGATATTTGGAAAAACTTTATCAGATTTGAGAAATTAGTTTCCAGCTTAATAGTATTAGTTCCTTTAAAGATTTTAGCCCAATAACATAACCATATAAGAAAATGTAAACATAAAATTTTCTTTACAAACTTATGATAAACAGAACAACCTTAAACAAGTTCTTTGATAAAAGCTGACTCACCCTAGCGGGTTCGTGGCTAATGCAGGCTTTACTCCGTCTGAGCTCCGCTACCAATAAAAATACGAATTGACCGAGACAGGCGTGGTCAAGGTATTAGATGAAGAACATATCATCAATCTCCAAACAGATCTACAGGACAAAATGATCACAGACATGGAAGAAGACAATGACATCGAGATTCCAGACACACACAGAGATCTTTAAAGAATAGACGTAAGCAATGACGTCCATCAACCATAGACGTAAGCAGTGACGTTCACAGAAACAGATGTCCTAGACAGCTGTCCACTTTATCCACCTGTCTTTTGGCAGGTTGTAATCATTTTGATGCTTTAATAAGTTATTTACTTTTGTCGGCCACCTGTTTTGGCCGACCATCTTTTGTAAAGAAATATTCGTTTTAGATAAGCTTTTTAGGACAGGCCACTTGTCTTTTGGCTTTTAGCTTAGAAGTTTTCCTATATAAGGGGCTCTCCCCTTCATTTGTAAACATGAGAAAAATTTTATAAACACATCTTTCTCTCAACTCTCCCATGTCTCACTAAACTCTCTCTCTAGTTTCTAGCTCTAAATAGTCCCTTAGTTCCCCGTACCAAAACAGTAGCCCATATTTAATATAAAAAAAAAAAAAAAAAATAAAAATAAAAAGGAGTCAAACCGGTGACTGTTGGTACTGTATATCTTCAACACCAGCTTTCATTATCCGGCCTTCGTATTTTTATTGGTAGCGGAGCTCAAACGTTTCCTTTGGGAAGAACTGACAAAAGACCGAGACAGGCGTGGTCAGGGTATCCACAGACGGAGTAAAGCCTGCATTAGCCACGAACCCGCTAGGGTGAGTCAGCTTTTATCAAAGAACTTGTTTAAGGTTGTTCTGTTTATCATAAGTTTGTAAAGAAAATTTTATGTTTACATTTTCTTATATGGTTATGTTATTGGGCTAAAATCTTTAAAGGAACTAATACTATTAAGCTGGAAACTAATTTCTCAAATCTGATAAAGTTTTTCCAAATATCTTTCTAAAAACCATCAAAATTGCTAATCACAAGCTAAAAAGAATTGACTATTTAGATCTAGAAATCCAAAAAGATAAGTACAGAGTACCCACAGAACTAGGTGATATTATTTGTAGAATAGATAAAAACTCAGAACACAAATTACACAGTTCGAGTGCTCATTTAAATAGTTTAACAGATTTAATCATAAGTTTAGCATCTCATTTAGAGACAGAAAAAGATAACATTCATAAACAGATAGATCTTATAAAAGAATCTATAACAGAAACAAATCGTTTTATTAAATTTATAACAGAAAATTTAGATTTTATTAAAAATCAAAACGATCATATTATCGCAGAAAACAAAAAGAATAGAAGTAATAAACCAATAGAAGACCCACAAGAAATTTCTATCTTAACTAAAGCATTAGAAAAACTAAACTTAGATAATAATATAAAAATTACAAAGCCAACAAAATACAACCACTGGTTACCTAGAAAATGAACAACTTTATACCCTTTAGTGGATCTAGTAGAACGGTCCAGGAACCAAACAGAAGGGAAGAATCTAGAAGAAGTGTATCTTCCAGAGACGAAGTAAACAGTTCATTCTTAGGTAGAGTATTTAGTAGAGGATCAGGAAGTAACAGTTCAGAAACAGTGGTCCAATTAGAAGAAGAAATTGATGTAGACAGAAATTTAGAAATATATAATAATGAGCAATTAGATGCTCTAAATCCAAGAACTTTATACAGAGCAGGACCTCTAAATATAAATACAGTACTTATTAGAAGTAATAGAGAAGAAAGCTTAAGAGTAATGGATACAGCAGAAACTATAGATCTATTCACCCCAGAAATGATAAATAAAATAAAGAAAACAGGAAAAATGTTTGCACATGTAGGTTTAATAGTAATAGGGATTAAAGGCTTAGGAAGAAAGGAACTAGGAACAAAAGTTTTAGTTTTAATATTAGATAAATCATGGAAAACAGATGTAAAGAAAGCAATCATAGCTGGAATGGAAGTAGATCTTAGCCAAAATTGCGCACTTTTTTATTGCGCACCAGCAATATTAAAAGATATTAGAGATCTAAAAAATCTAAGAATAGGATTATCAACAAAAGGATATGAAGATTATAAAGGAAACAATCTAGTAATTAGCATTGGAATCCTAGGAAAAGCTAGTAACAGATCAGGTATGAATTATAATGTCAACATAGAAGGAATTGTAGAAAATCTAGCAAGTCGAGGGATAAGAATGATAGATCCAGTCAAAATAGATGCAGAGGATTCAGCAGGATTAGAATGGCCTTTAAAAGAATTCATAGACACAACAGAAAAAATCTTAGTACCAGAAAAGAGTGTGATATATGAAGATAAAGATGGTAACTATAGTATGAGATTCAATAATTATGTAGAAAAAGAACCAACTAAAGAAGAAGATAGTGACCAAGAAAATAGTATGATGAACGTAGAGATAGGAGAACCAATATACGATACAGATAATGAAGAGCCAATATATGATACAGAAAATGAAGAAGTACCAGACCTTATAGGATATGGGTTATACGAAGAACTAGAAGAAGAACTAGAGGAACTAGAAGAAGTAGCTGGCTTTAAAACAGAAGAAGTACAAAGGACATTCGAACAGATAGTAAATAAAAAATTTATAGAAACCAACCTACAAGAACAAGTAGATGACATGATAATAGAATGCATGACAGAACTAGGATTAGAATATGAAGAAGCTTATAATAAACTGAATGAAGTGTTTAACTTACCGTTAGTAACAGACATAGTTAATGGAAAGATAGTACTTAGTGACTTTTACAAGCCAGAGGTTAGCTTTATGGACCAGAACATAGACCCACGAGGAATAAAAAGACCAAAACCTGAGTTTGTAACACCAGGAACGTCAGGAACAGAAGTATTAGGAAGAGAAGCTTGGACACCTGCTACAGCAGTATACCAAGGGGAATCAAATTTTAAAGGAAGAGGAGGAAGAATGCCAATAGGAAAAATATACAGTTCAAACATGTTATTAATAGAACAACAGAGTCCTCAACTATGGCCAGATGAAATATTAATATGGGAACAAACAGTAGTTAGAAACTGGGAGACTAACAAAAGAGACGATATAGACATGTTTTCATACTTAGAAACAACACTAGGACCAACAGCCTTAGGAATTTGGCAGAGTAAAAAATTGAAAGACCCAGACAGTATAAATAATATAAAATCATTAGGAGATAATCCATATAACTTCACAAGTCAAATCAGAATTCTATTGCTAGGAGTAGATCCAGCAAAAGAAAATACATTTATACAAGATACTGCAGTTAGAAATTTAGAACAACTTAGTATCACAGATTTTAAATATATCAAGGAATTTAGTTCAGATTTTGCTAGATTACTAGCACAAACTGGGAAAGCCATGGACGATGACTTATGTAACAAATTTTTCATAAAACTTCCAGGCGACTTAGGTAGATTAATGCATGAAGATTGGAATAAAGACTGTGGTCACATAGTAGACTTAGGAATAGGACCAAGAATCACATATGTATTCAAAAAATTAGAAGACAAATGCAAAGAAGCCACTATGCAAGAACAAATAAAACGTCAATCTTGGGCGTTTTGTAGAACAACTATATATACACCACAGGCATACGGATACTATGATAAAAAGAAAAAATTTCTTAGAAAAAGTACATCTTATAGAAAAGATAAACCTTGGAAAAACAAAGATAGATATGTTAAAAAACCTAGAGATAGAAGCTGCACTTGTTTTATATGTGGAGATCCACAGCATTTAGCAAATAGATGTCCTAATAAGCATAAAAATATGGAAAGAACAAACATAGTAGAACAGCTAGGGGAATACGAAATAGAAAATATCAAAACAGATTCCGATAACGAGTCAGTATATAGTATAGCATCAGAAAATGTAAAGCCTTAAAATGTAGACTTTGGTTAGATACAAACACCTTTGTAGAATTAAATGCTATTTTAGATACAGCAAGCTCAAAAAGTATGGTAGGACATAGTCTAATACCATTAAAATATCATAAAAAATTACAATACAGAGTAATTACAAAAACAGCAGAACAAAGAACAATGGTGATAACACATCAAGTAGAAGCATTAGGAATACAATTTATAGATTTTGCACAAAATTACAGTATAAAATACGACATTCCACAGATAAACATAGCACCTGAAGAGACTAAAAGTAATGACTTTTTATTAGGTTTAAACTTTATATGCAGTTTAAACGGTAGTATTACTATAGCTAGAAATAGTATAACAATTAGTAAAAATGTATACACTTTTCCAACAAACAAATACATACAAACAGCGGAGTTAGCTCGAAAGCGTGGTGGACAACCCACCTTAGAATTTGTTTTCTAAATTCTTCTTTATCTAACGGACTATAATCTATATTAGCTGTTATTATCCTTATATCTGGATTTTTTATCTGCATTTTTACTTCATAATTTATTTTACTTTTAGTAATATCTTCTCCTATTAATCCTAGTTTTTCTAATTTTTGTATAATAGGATAATTTTTACTGTTTTTAATATCTGGCCCTTTTTCTAATTCTAGTGCTAATTCTTTTCCTAACATAGTATACGTTTCATTTTCTATGTGCTCTATTCTTTTATTTTCTGGTTTTAAAAATTCTAAGGTGGGTTGTCCACCACGCTTTCGAGCTAACTCCGCTGTTTGTATGTATTTGTTTGTTGGAAAAGTGTATACATTTTTACTAATTGTTATACTATTTCTAGCTATAGTAATACTACCGTTTAAACTGCATATAAAGTTTAAACCTAATAAAAAGTCATTACTTTTAGTCTCTTCAGGTGCTATGTTTATCTGTGGAATGTTGTATTTTATACTATAATTTTGTGCAAAATCTATAAATTGTATTCCTAATGCTTCTACTTGATGTGTTATCACCATTGTTCTTTGTTCTGCTGTTTTTGTAATTACTCTGTATTGTAATTTTTTATGATATTTTAATGGTATTAGACTAAAACAAATTCCAGAAATGTTAAAACAAGGATTAATTAAAAGGTCAGAAAGTCCACACAGATCAGCAGCATTTATAGTAAGAAATCACAGCGAAATTAAAAGAGGAAAAGCAAGAATAGTATACAATTACAAAAGATTAAATGATAACACCATAGATGACGCTTATAATATTCCAAACAAAGACAGTTTGATAGGATTAATACAGCAGAAAAAGATTTTTAGTAAATTTGATCTAAAATCAGGATATAATCAGTTAAAATTAGAAGAATGGTTTAAACAGTGGACTGCTTTTACATGTTCAGAAGGACATTTCGAATGGAATGTTCTTTCCTTTGGCCTAAAAAATGCGCCAGCAGTTTTTCAGAGATATATGGATTCGATATTCTTAAAATACGAATTCTGTCTAGTATATATAGATGATATATTAGTAGCAAGTAATAATATTAAAGAACATGAAGAACACTTGAAACAAGTTTTCAATGAAATAGAAAAACACGGGATAGTAGTTAGTAAAAGAAAAATGGAATTATATAAAAGAAAGATATCCTTTTTAGGATTAGAAATAGGGGATGGTAAGATAGAATTACAACCCCACATAGCAGAAAAAATATTAAATTTTCCAGACAAATTAGAAGGGTTAAAACAGATACAAGCATTTTTAGGAATATTAAATTATGCAAGAAAGTTTATTCCAAATTTAAGCAAATTAGTAGGACCATTATACAGCAAAACAACAAAAAATGGTCAGAGAAATTTTAATAAAGAAGATATGGAATTAGTAAAAAGAATCAAAGAACAAATTAAAAAGATAAAACCTTTAGAGTTACCCTTAACCACAGACTATATTATAATAGAATGTGATGGTAGTAAAGAAGGTTGGGGAGCAGTAATGCTTTGTAAACCCAATAAGTATTCAGATAAAGAAACAGAAAAAATTGCTGCATATACAAGTGGCAATTTTAAAACAGGACAAAATTGGACTAGTTTAGATTATGAAATCCAGGCATTAATAAATGCTTTAGACAAATTTAAAATATATTTACAAAATGAATTTACAGTTAGAACAGACTGTGAAGCCATAGTAAAATTTCTCACAGAATTTCACAGAATTTCCTGATGGAGGGAATAAAAAATTTAAACCCTTTGAAGGTTTAAATATAGACAGAGAACAACAGTGTCTATTAGATAACATATGGCATATACAGACAGCTCCAGTAGCAACACAGTTCAAAGTACAGTGTTTAAATGCTTTAAGCATGTACTTCTCAGAAAAGAACCCAAAAATACAGAAAAAATCCTTTACACACTATGAGGATTAAAAACAGGTGTATTTAACAGTTTTAACACAGTCAAAAATTACATCATGTGTCAAAACCCAATTTATGTGGGTTATCACAGTTTTGCAGAAGCCTTAGAAGAAGCAAGGGCCCAGTTAGGCCCAAACTTCTATATAGAACCCGAAACAGTCAGACCCTATGCAGAAGTAGCCCAAGAAAATCCTAGTCGGATAATAGCCCGATTAGAAGACAGAAACAGAAAGTTAGAAGAACAACTAGCACAGCTTCAACAACAGACCACAAAACAAATAGCCTTCATAGAACAGGAAAAGAATGAAGCGGAAAGAAAAATCAAACAGAAAGAGAGTATAATGGGTAGCCTAACTATAAAATTAAGACAATTAGATCAATTCATAAAAGAAAAACCAAAACCAATAAACAGAAGCTTTTCACAACTCAGAGCCAGACTATTAGATATGCCAGCCTATTTCACCCTAAAGCCTTTGTTTGATCAATGGCCCGAAGGGGAAGAAATCATTAAACAGAAAACAGAAGAAAGACACCTAGAAGATCTCATAAATGCACAGAAAAATTTAGTAAAAATTTACTTCGAAGAACAGGACTGGAAGTTCAAAGGAGTAAAAATAATACAGAAGCCCTACAGTAGACTTGAGGGAATAGTTGCAAGAACAGTCTCAAGAACTATCAAAGGAACAGGAGGTCTATTTAAATTACAAGTAGACCTAAACAGCACAGACATGCCTTTTCAGAAAATCCTCTCCTTTTTCCATATGGGGATGATTGATAAAATCACCTTCAAATTAGAAGAGGAAGGACACATTGACAGGTACTTAGAAGAATTCGGAGAGAAATTCTTTCTAATTGCAGGAAACATGGCAATAAGAAAGAAACTAGAATGTTTTATAGATTCAACACTACCAGCAGCTAGAGGATTTGAAATAGTCCCTGCAAAGAAAAGAATTTTCATCCTCGCGGCAGACAGAGAAGCAAATATTGTTCAAGATATTCATCTAGATGTTTCACTATCTCCCTATGACTTCCAAGAGATAGAGAATCCAGAACTCTATAGAACAGCACAAAGTCCCAGCAGCTTATGCACACCAGAAAAATGGATGGAATATCGTCTCTTAGGAGAAGGATATTTCATTCAAATCTACAGCACCAGGGAATGGAGGATGTTCCTACCACATTCAGGAGATGGAAGATTATTAGATGAAGAACATATCATCAATCTCCAAACAGATCTACAGGACAACATGATCACAGACATGGAAGAAGACAATGACATCGAGATTCCAGACACACACAGAGATCTTTAAAGAATAGACGTAAGCAATGACGTCCATCAACCATAGACGTAAGCAGTGACGTTCACAGAAACAGATGTCCTAGACAGCTGTCCACTTTATCCACCTGTCTTTTGGCAGGTTGTAATCATTTTGATGCTTTAATAAGTTATTTACTTTTGTCGGCCACCTGTTTTGGCCGACCATCTTTTGTAAAGAAATATTCGTTTTAGATAAGCTTTTTAGGACAGGCCACTTGTCTTTTGGCTTTTAGCTTAGAAGTTTTCCTATATAAGGGGCTCTCCCCTTCATTTGTAAACATGAGAAAAATTTTATAAACACATCTTTCTCTCAACTCTCCCATGTCTCACTAAACTCTCTCTCTAGTTTCTAGCTCTAAATAGTCCCTTAGTTCCCCGTACCAAAACAGTAGCCCATATTTAATATAAAAAAAAAATAAAAAAATAAAAAAAAAAAGGAGTCAAACCGGTGACTGTTGGTACTGTATATCTTCAACACCAGCTTTCATTATCCGGCCTTCGTATTTTTATTGGTAGCGGAGCTCAGACGTTTCCTTTGGGAAGAACTGACAAAAGACCGAGACAGGCGTGGTCAGGGTATCCACAGACGGAGTAAAGCCTGCATTAGCCACGAACCCGCTAGGGTGAGTCAGCTTTTATCAAAGAACTTGTTTAAGGTTGTTCTGTTTATCATAAGTTTGTAAAGAAAATTTTATGTTTACATTTTCTTATATGGTTATGTTATTGGGCTAAAATCTTTAAAGGAACTAATACTATTAAGCTGGAAACTAATTTCTCAAATCTGATAAAGTTTTTCCAAATATCTTTCTAAAAACCATCAAAATTGCTAATCACAAGCTAAAAAGAATTGACTATTTAGATCTAGAAATCCAAAAAGATAAGTACAGAGTACCCACAGAACTAGGTGATATTATTTGTAGAATAGATAAAAACTCAGAACACAAATTACACAGTTCGAGTGCTCATTTAAATAGTTTAACAGATTTAATCATAAGTTTAGCATCTCATTTAGAGACAGAAAAAGATAACATTCATAAACAGATAGATCTTATAAAAGAATCTATAACAGAAACAAATCGTTTTATTAAATTTATAACAGAAAATTTAGATTTTATTAAAAATCAAAACGATCATATTATCGCAGAAAACAAAAAGAATAGAAGTAATAAACCAATAGAAGACCCACAAGAAATTTCTAGCTTAACTAAAGCATTAGAAAAACTAAACTTAGATAATAATATAAAAATTACAAAGCCAACAAAATACAACCACTGGTTACCTAGAAAATGAACAACTTTATACCCTTTAGTGGATCTAGTAGAACGGTCCAGGAACCAAACAGAAGGGAAGAATCTAGAAGAAGTGTATCTTCCAGAGACGAAGTAAACAATTCATTCTTAGGTAGAGTATTTAGTAGAGGATCAGGAAGTAACAGTTCAGAAACAGTGGTCCAATTAGAAGAAGAAATTGATGTAGACAGAAATTTAGAAATATATAATAATGAGCAATTAGATGCTCTAAATCCAAGAACTTTATACAGAGCAGGACCTCTAAATATAAATACAGTACTTATTAGAAGTAATAGAGAAGAAAGCTTAAGAGTAATGGATACAGCAGAAGCTATAGATCTATTCACCCCAGAAATGATAAATAAAATAAAGAAAACAGGAAAAATGTTTGCACATGTAGGTTTAATAGTAATAGGGATTAAAGGCTTAGGAAGAAAGGAACTAGGAACAAAAGTTTTAGTTTTAATATTAGATAAATCATGGAAAACAGATGTAAAGAAAGCAATCATAGCTGGAATGGAAGTAGATCTTAGCCAAAATTGCGCACTTTTTTATTGCGCACCAGCAATATTAAAAGATATTAGAGATCTAAAAAATATAAGAATAGGATTATCAACAAAAGGATATGAAGATTATAAAGGAAACAGATAGAAAATTTAAATGAGCATATATATGTATTTTTATCATATATATATATATATATATATATATGTATGTATATATATATATATATATATATAAGTTATTTGTTAGCGACTAATTATAAATTAATAAACACTAGTGTCTAAAAATTAACTAAAGTGTGTATATGTAATCGTATTATTTACCATATATATATATATATTAGAAAATACATAATCTTAATTAATATATAATTAAGTAAATTATAAGTTACAACTTACAAAATAGTTTCATTGGAAAATTTAATTTCAATTACATTTTAAGTAGGAATTACAAATTTATATAACAGTACTATTCAAAAGAAACAATTTTAAAAAAATATTGAATTTTTTCAGAAAAATAATTAATTATGAAAAAAAATTATTTTTTAATGGAGTTACAGTCAGAAACTCCGTCACAATTTCTCACTGCGCACGAGGCCAAATTTTTTTCAAAAGATAGGCGCCATTGCGCGCGAGGTCAAAATTTTACAATTTCAAATTTCCCCTAATTAAAATTCATTTTCGACGAAATTTTCGTCCGAAAAGGTAAAATTCGGTCAGAAAGATTAAGTTATTTAACCCGCACACAGACACTGCACAATCCAAATCTCCTTTATTTCTTATCTCGCTCTCTCTCTCCTCTCTCTCTCTCCTCTCTAATGTCTCATCTCCGACCGGCGACAACGACCTCTCTCTCATCTACGCCGACAACTAGCACCGACAGCAGCCACGTCCTCTCTCTGTCTCTCCACTGTCTCTCATCTCTGCCCGGCGACGTCAGTGACGTCTCTCTCATCTCCGTAGACAGCAGCCACGTCCGGCGACCAAGTGAGCATATTTTTAGTACTGTTTTATTTTATTTATTTATTAAATAAATTTCTTATATTAATTAAATTAATTTGTGTGTGTTGGTTGTCAAATGGGAAGATTGGACATGAAGGGTGACGCTGAAATTTCTGAGAAGGGTGTACCGATTGGCCGTAACGGAGATGAATGGCGTGGAGAGATTGAAATTGGGTGTGTAGGTAGCTAGGTAGAAGTAGAGGCGGAGTGATTTGGGGCCCGCGGTGACCGAATTTGTGTAGGTGAATTGGAAATGGGAGAGTCTTGAGGTGGTGTAAGGTGCGAGGTTGTTGGGTATTGTGGTGAGGGGTTCGAGGGGGAGGAGGTTGTTGATTGGGATACAGTTTTTTACAATGTTTCCAGTATTGTAAAGATGGGATTTTATAGACCTGGTTAGTAAGGTGGAGCAAAGCTTCTTTGCATGAAACCCTCAGGCTGCTTCATGTATGGAGAAATGTCATTTTAACATCCATTTGCTCAAGTTTTAAGTCGTACTTTGCTACCATGGCTAACAAAGCCATTGAAGCATGCCTCACCACAAAAGAGAACACCTCATTGTAGTCAATCCCTTCTTTCTGTGAGTATCCCTTGGCTACAAGCCTTGCTTTGTAGTTATAGTCATTCTTTTCGGTCATTCCCTCTTTCTTCCTATAGACCCACTTGCACCCGATTGCATTCTTCCCTTTAGCTAGTTTAACTAACTCCCAAGTTTCATTCTTATGCAGAGATTTCATCTCTTACACCATTGCTTCCATCCACTTTTCTTTTTTTGGACTAGCAATTGATTCCTGAAAAGAACCCGGTTCTCCACAACTAGTAACCAATGCAAACGAAATCATATCCTCAAAACCATACATTTTAGGAGGCCTGATATTGCGTCTAGGTCTATCCATGACTGAACTCTACTGGAGGATCAACCTTTTCTACATTCTCATTGCTATCTTTTTGTTCCTGAATCTTTACTGGTTGAAACTCCACCAGAACTTTAAACTCCTTTTTAGTAGGAAGCTCTGACTGTGAAATATTCATATTTTTTAGCATGGATGATTCATCAAATACAACATCTCTGCTAATGACAATCTTCTTTGCCTCTAGATCCCATAGTCAAAAACCCTTTACCTTTTTCTCATACCTGAGAAACACACTTTCTAGACTTGGCATCCAATTTTGACCTTTGCACATTAGGTATATGCACATAAGCTGGACAACCAAAAATTTTAAGATTAGAATAATCAATAAGCTTCCCAGACCATAGTTCTTCTGGTACTTTATTGTCCAATTTTGTTGACGGGGACCTATTCACAATGTAATATGTTGTGTTCAATGCTTCTGCCCAAAAACACTTCAGCAAACAACCCTGCAACCTCATACTCCTAGCCTTTTCAAGAAGAGTTTGGTTTAACCTTTCAGCTACACCGTTCTGCTGAGGTGTACCTGGAGTATAAAAGTTCCTAGCAATCCCATATTCCTAACAAAACTGAGCAAAATCTGCATTTTTATACTCTATACCATTATCAGACCTTATACACTTTAATTGCTTCCCTGTTTACTTCTCCACATCTGCTTTCCACTTCTTGAAAATAGTGAATACCTCGGATTTCTGTTTCATGAAATACAACCACACTTTCCTAGAGCAGTTGTCAATGAAACTGACAAAATAAACAACTCCACCTTGTGATTGAACACTTGTTAGAACCCATACATCACTATGTACATACTGCAGTACCTCTTTGCCTCTGTGTGTAGACAACTTGAAACTGACCCTGCACTGTTTACCAAGTACACAAAATTCACAGAATCCCAACTTACAGTGCTTGATACATTTCAGCAGATTCCTCTTATGCAATTCTGACATTCCCCGCTCACTTATATGCCGTAAACACATATGCCACAAAGCAGAATCATCAACCTCTAGTTTTGCTACTGAAGCTGCAACCTCATTGCCCACAAAAGTACAACTGATTAATCTGTACAAATTATTGGCCAGCCGCTTACCCTTCATAACAACCAAAGATCCCTTTGTTATTTTCAGAGTCCCATCACTCGGTCTTGCTGAATATATGTATCCTTTCTTTTCCAAATACACAAGAGAAATCAAATTTTTTTTTAGTTCTGGGACTTGTTTAACGTTAGGCAAAGCCATGATTATACCGTCATGCATCTTCACCTTAATAATACCCACGCCCACAACTTTACAAGGATGATCATCACCCATAGATACATTACCACCATCACACTCACTATAGGAATTGAACCAATCTCTATGCGAACAGTAATGGTGTGAACATCCAGAATCCAAAGTCCATGAAGTTAGGAAAGATTCATTACCTACAGCCGCTACCAATACCTCCTCGTCAAAAGAATTATCCTTGACAATACTTGCTGCCTTAAACAAACCATCGTTCCTCCCTTTTCCCACTTTACACTGAGGAAAATCACTTTTATAGTGCCCTTTTTTTTGTACTTAAAACACGTGACATCTTTCATTCTAGGCTTTGATCTTCCTCTAGACTTCCCCCTTGAAGACGAACCTCTTTTCTGATCTCTACCTCTATTTTCAGCAACCAAACTCTCTGCTTGAAAACCCCCATCTCCTATTTTTTGAGTTTTATTTTGATTCCTGAGAACAGTGGTGATCTCCTCAAGACCAACTGTTTGCTTGCCATAGAGTAGAGTCATATTAAGGCGATCATACGAACTTGGCAAGGAGTTGAGGAGCATTAAAGCTTTCTCCTCATCTTGATACTTGACCCCCAATCACTCTAACTCAGCAATTTTCTTCATGAACAACTCAATATGGTCACGTATATCCCCTCCTTTAACCATCCTTGTACTATACAGATCTTTCTTCATCTCTAATCGGTTAGATAGACCTTTATTCAGATAGGTTGCCTTGAGTTTCTCCCATAGCTCCTTAACATTTTTCGTATCAAACACTATGTAAGTTATCGAATCTAACAAACACGACCTGATTGTGCTTAACGCAGTCTCCTTGCAGTCTTCCCAATCTGCATCCTCCATCTTCTCTGGTTTCTTAGTCTTCAAGGCGTAGTGAAGCTTTTGTTGTACCAACAAATCATAAACTCTTGTTTGCCATAGGGTGAAATTATTCTTTCCATTGAACTTCACAAACTCAACCTTCATACTCGATTCGCTCACCCTATTGCAATAGCTGATTCGAAACTGCGAAAGCAGATCCGAACTCTAAACCAAGAGCTCCGCTACCGATTGTTGTGAATAATTGACCTTATTCACCTTTGAATCAACCCACATAATAAAAAACTCTAAAGTAAAAGAGTAAGGAAGGGAGAAAGAATATTTTATTTTTACATGGAAAACTTGTCTGCGTAGGACTACTGTCAATGAAAATATTGGCTTGATCTTTTGGATGATCCACTTGTCCAAACGTCCTGAAATTTGGACACAATAAACATAACACAAAAAGGTTTCCATCAATCCTTTTTGATCCCTGATTGGACTCAATCTGCTCCATCATGTCTTGACGCTTTTGTCTATGTAGTCGTGTGATATATCTTAGGATCGTATCATTCGGCCCAGGTCCAGTAGAAAAATCATCCTAGGTCTAGGGAAGAGACAGGTTCATTTTGATGTTCAAATCTCTCCTAGGCCTAGGAGAGAGGCAAGTTCCATTTCTTTTGAGTTCTTCTTCGCCACTATCTTTGTTTTGGCTCTTTTTCTTGGTATTTTTATTCCTTTCCTTCTTGTTTAGTTCTTCTAACTTGTTTCTATAAAAAAGAAGGGAATTCACCAATAATCAGTAGTATCATTATCTAAGAATGATGAATTAGATAATGATTTTACATCAAATAAGTGCTCAATCAATGATTATAGGCAAATTCAACAAAAGCAAGACAACCTTCCCATTTCATTCCATGCTTAGTAACCATTACTCGAAGTAGTGATCCTAAAGTCCTATTCACCTCCTCTGTTTGCCCATCTGATGCGATCATGACTACGATAACGCTTGAAGAGCAAAAGATGGCTCCAAAAGGGCCGATAACCCGCAGCAGGGCCAGGAAGCTAACGCTATGGATAACGGCAGAGATGAAGACAAGTGGATACCCTCCCGAGAAACGGACATTAACGATGAATGCGCATCATGGCGGAACCCAAGAGCCGAAAGCTTACGGGATAGTTACCTGGAATGTGTCTGTTACTGGTAACCATCATCTTTTGGAAACCTCCACGAGGGATGCTGGAAATGCTCAACAAACAAACCTCTTCGGGGAAGTTACCAGGAATACGTATGTTATCGAGAAGCCTTCAATTAAATCGGAAACCTTCGGGAGGGTTAGCAGGAAGACCTATCGGGAGACTGGCGGATCCAGCTGTACTTGCTAGTATAAATAGCCAGCTCTTCTTTCATTTCAGATAGTTTTTGTGTAAAGTGTTTATTGCTTGCGTAGAGAATACTCCGCCCTTTAAACACCAGAAACTCACCATATGAGAATCAAGTCCAGAAGATGACTTGATTCATTGCAAGTAAAAGATCCACAGTCTTCAACCTCTGTTTTACTATTGTGTGTTAAATCCTTTACAACTTTCAGGATATTTGTGATTCGATCAATATCTTGAAATTTTGTGTTTGGATGTTTACTAGCAAGTGTGGTTTGATTGTTTATTATTGATCGATCGTTTTTGAATTAATTATCCAACTGCAAATTCCATCATTATTGTTCCATTTCCTTGTTCATCGTCATCATGTTAATTCACTGCATCCTTCATCTTTTCATTTATGGTTCTTTCATCAACTCTGTTTGTAAACCACTAGGGTTTTAATTGATAAATTGAGCTAGATCCATAGTTGCAATGCTCAATCGCATCCAATTCTTTGAAAGGGAACTCGGGTCGCGTCATATGGTAGTAGAGCTTTGCTGCTTTGAGTTATCAGTTGGGATTTTGATTTCCGTTTCAATCCTCACAAATTTTGATCTTGAGTTGCTTAGCTATTGGTGAAGTTCTAAACCATTTGAACATTGGATTTGAAATTTGTAGATTTCCAAATTTTCGGTGTTCTTGGTGTTCATCTAACTGACGATTTTCCATTGATTTTGAACCAAATTTTATTGTTCCTTCTTGGTTGAAATTTGTTGTGCTGAGTCTTGTGTGTCGAGTCTAGAATACAACATTAGCAATTTATTTTTCCCAAGCTTTGCACTAATAAGAAATTTCCAGTTAAGAACATTTGAATGTGTTCTTGAGTGTTCTTGAGTTGATTAAAGGTGTTTGATCCATTCCAGGCATTCATTTCCATTTGATTGTGTTTTTGAAACAACAAATTACCTCTTTTTGGGTGACACACAAAAGAATTATCAAAATAGGGACCACTGTCCTATTCTCCTTTTGTCAAAACAACACCTGTCAGTTGTAGGCGAAAAGGACAAATTCTGTTACAAAAAAAATAAATTAAAAAACTAAAAAGAAAAGAAAAGAAAAGAAACGAGAAAAAGAACAATATCGGGAGAGCAAAACAAAGTCAAACGGATTGGGCTGATTTAATGCTTTGACTTCTATTCTTTGAGTCTTGTTTGCTTTCGATTTTCCCTTCTTTTACCTCTTGGCGTCTCATATTTTGTGTGCCTATCCTTGTTGAGTCTTGTATTGGATATTTTGAAACAAAGTGATTGATTGACAGTGAACCGTCAGGTTGCACAAACTTATAAACACCATATCAGAACCAGGAATTGAACGAGTTTGTGAGAACAACTTTTACAAGGGCTGAAACACGAGGGCAAACACGTGAGAGAGAGAGTTTCACTAACGATTGCTACTTGTACAGGTACAAATTTTTGGTATGTCTGTCGAAAGTGTAGTGGGCAACAATGATGCCAAATTTGTTGAAGCGAGTCCTTCGCTGATGACTAAGATTGAGGCCATAGAACGAGGCCAAACAGAGCTGAGGGAAATGTTTCAGTCCTTCATGCGGGCATAAGGCAAACCCGTTAATGTTCTTAAGGGACCAGAATATTCCAAACCCTTTATCTTCAAGACATATGGGGAGGTAATCAAAGATGGCATTTGCGAGACGGAATCATAGGGCCATGATAGCGATGATGGGTATGGAAGAGGCAAGGCGATAGTCAACCAAGGCTTTCCCAATACTCTTACCACGGGTTTCCAAGGAGTCGTCAATGCCAAAGCGCACGCCTTTGTGCTTAGGGACATACGATCCTAAAGCTACGATGCTTAGTGTCACCGCAACCACACATCCAGACAACGACGGGAACAAGGCACCCAACATACCGGTAACTCTGTTGTTAACATTATATCCCGTGATCCTCAAAGTACTGGTAACTGGGCGTTTCACCAAGGCAAAGGTACTTCTTCTGGTAACAATCGAGCTTTAATTCCTCACTTAATTCCTTACCGTGACCAAGAGTTTTATGAAGATATACATGAAGAAGCAAATGATGAATTTATTGATTATGAGGAGAGAGAGCAGATGAATCGGGGAAGAAGAGGAAGGTTACTAGAACCTCATTATGATGATAACTTGAGTAGCATAAAGGTACAAATTCCTACCTTCAAAGGAACTACTGACCCGTCTGAGTACATCAAATGGGAGGGCAAAATCCAACGCATTTTCAATTGCCATAAATACTTGGAGGGTGAGAAAGTGAAACTTGCTACTATGGAGTTTGACTGTTATGCCGTTAGCTAGTAGGAGAAAATTTATCAGGAGAGGCATTGGGCTAGAGCCATCCAGAATTGGGAAGATATGAAGCAAGTGATGAGGGAACGGTTTGTGCCGTCGTACTACAAATGAGACTTACAACACGTGAGTGAGCAAGAGCGATTGCGAGGGGAAAAGAGTGGAGAGAAAGGAAGGAAATGAGCAAAACACACATCATGAAAAGAGCAAGCATGACTGAAAGGATGAACTTAGATAATTGAATGTGTTTGCGAAGGGAAGGGATGTGAGGCATGCATTGCATTCTAACAAACAGTGTCTTGTACTTCGGTACAAAGCACATTTCTTAACTATTAATCCTGACCTTTCTTGCCTACCCAGTTTGATTGTTCCCCTCTTATAGGAATGCGATGATGTGTTCCAAAGAGATGTATATAGGCCTACCTCCTGTCATAGGGATTGAGCACAAGATTGACCTAGTACCGGGATCGACATTACCCAACCGACTAGCTTACTGGTGCAATTCGGAAGAAACTAAGGAGCTTCAACGTCAGGTAGACGACCTTATGAGTAAGGGATTCATCTGAGAGAGTATGTCTCTATGCGTAGTACCGGTACTATTGGTGCCCAAGAAAGACAGAACGTGGCGTATGTGTGTGGATTGTCGGGCCATCAACAAAATCACTGTTAAGTACCGTCATACCATTTCGCGCCTCGATGACATGTTGGACGAGCTTAGTGGTAGTACCGTCTACTCTAAGATAAACTTAATGAGCAGATATCACTAGATCCGTATGCATGAGGGAGATGAATGGAAGATCGCCTTCAAGACAAAGTACGGTTTGTACGAATGGATGGTAATGCCATTCGGTCTCTCTAACACTCCAACTACTTTCATGCGTCTGATGAACCATGTGTTGTGTGATTTTATTGGGCATTTTGTTATTGTCTACTTTGATGACATCCTTATCTACAACCCTTCACTTGAATCTCATGTTACCCACTTACGCATCGTACTCCACACACTTAGGATTCATAAATTTTATGCCAAATTAGCTAAGTGTGAATGTTGTTTGGATCGAGTGCATTTTCCTGGTTTTGTTGTGAGTACAGACGGAGTACGGGTAGACGAAGAGAAGGTAAGAGCAATCAAGGAGTGGCCGCAACCCAAAAAATGCTAGCGACGTCAGGTCCTTTCACGGTTTGGCTAGTTTCTACCGTCGCTTTGTCCCTAAATTATCCACCGTAGCTGCCCCTCTCAACGAGCTCACAAAGAAGAATGTACCATTTGAATGGGGAAATAGACAGGAAGAAACCTTCCGGGAGTTGAAGAACTGGCTCATGCAGTCACCGGTACTGACCTTACCGGATTTCAACAAGCCCTTTGAGTTAGAGTGTGACGCCAATGGTATAGGTATCGGGGCCGTTCTTACTCAAGAAGGACGTCTAGTAGGCTATTTTAGTGAGAAACTTAACAACGCCCAGCTCAATTATTCCACCTATGACCGTAAGTTGTACGCGCTAGTGAGATCCTTGATGGTGTGGGAAGATTATCTCCTTCCAAATCAGTTCGTCATCCATACGAATCATCTGAGTCTCAAGTACCTCCAAGGACAAGTGAAGCTCAACAAACGACATGCCAAGTGGATGGAACTTATTGAAGCTTACCATTACACTATCAAGTACAAAAAGGGCAAGAAAAATGTAGTTGTCGACGCTCTTTCAAGAAGGTACATGTTCATTAATTCCCTTGATGCTAAATTTTTTGGATTTGCCCATCTGGTAGACATTTACAGACATGATGAAACCTTCCGTGACATCTATGCTGCATGTGATAAAGGGCCCTACTTGTATTTTCTGAAGCATGACGGATTCTTATTCAAACACAAACGGCTTTGCATACCCAAGTTTAGCATCCAGGAATTACTTGTGTTGGAAGCCCATGAGGGTGGATTAAATGGTCATTTTGGTATTACCAAGACATTACATGCACTGGAAGACCACTTCTTTTGGCTAAAGATAAAAATTGATGTAACAAAGTTAATTGCTAAATGTCTTGTATGCAAACGGGCTAAGTCCACATCCATGCATCATGCATCTTATATGTCATTACCGGTAGCTAGTTATCCTTAGGTTGATTTATCAATGGATTTTATTATAGGGCTACCAAGGTCTAAGACCGGAAATGATTCTATTTTTGTTGTGGTTGACCGTTTTTCTAAGATGGCTCATTTCATTCCTTGTGTAAAAATTCATGACGCCTGTCGTATTGCTCATATATTCTTCCAAAACATTGTCTGTTTGTAGGGCATGCCTAGAACAATCGTTAGTGACAGGGATACTAAATTCTTGAGTCATTTTTGGCGTACGTTATGGTCCCTACTAGGCACTAAACTTCTTTTCTCCACCACTTGTCATCCTCAAACAGACGGAAGTAGTGAATAGGACCTTAGGGTCATTATTGTGAGTCATGGTTGACACACACAGTACTAAGTTGATACGAGCACGAGCATGGGATACTTCACTAGAAGCAAAGGAATGATAGTCGTGCTATTGAGGAGCCTTAGGGCCGAGGAGAGCAGCTTGGAACCAAGGCACAAATGGGTGACTTGCATGCACGCCAACTCCTTCGCCATAAGCACCGCTCGCGACTCATGGGCAACCCGCGCATCCTATGAATAACCCCGCACCGATCCCGCGCCTAACCCTAGGAAGCCATGCGGCCGTGCGGATCAGCCCTTGCGCCTGCCTAAGCCTTGCGTCCTTAGCTGGTTGGCCAAAGCCCATCATCAATTGCTGCCAAGGCCTAGGCCAAACCCCTTTGTCCAAGGGTGTAAGGGTATTTACCCCTTCTATTTTTAAGCTTAGGTATTTAAAGTGCATTGAATTCATTTCAGCACTTTGTCTTTATTTTTGTGATAAACTTCAGCCTAGACCAACTCTTAGCTAGCTAATCAGGGTTCTTCAAACCAACACACTATCTTCTCCAATTCGGGTTGCTCATCTCTTTTGATGAGAGGGTTGAATTGATTAGAGATCCTTTGTTCTTTTCAGCAAGGTTACTCAAGTCCATCTTGAGGGGGTTTGCTAAGAATAGAGTTCTTATTTGTTACTCCTAAATACACCTTCCCTCTACATCCATGTTCATCCGCTGCATCTAACTCCTTCATCCCTTGAAATACTCATCCGCATCATCCTTTCTATCCGATTGAAGCAAGTTGCCGACCTCTTGAAGAGACTAGATCCGGCTCCCTCTCAAACCAGCGGCTAAACTCCTCTAAAAGGAGCTAGGGCCTTATCAAGTGGTAGTGGAGCTCCAATCCGTGCTCTAGGTTGGTAAACTTCATCGTTTTCACCATTGAATCGGTTGAAATTTTTTCTGTTTTTGGGTAAATTTCACCACCGTTCCTCTAAACTGAAATTGCTTGTTCTTTCCATTTCCTACGGTTCAAACACTTATTCCTTCCATATCCACGGTGGAAACATTGTTTCTAACCATGGGAATCAATCGTTTGTCATTCCGAGCATTTCTGATTTTAGGTTAAAATTTTTCGTTTCTAGTGATTTGATCTTGCACAAACACATTGGCTGGATTGATTTGTGTTTATTGTGTCTTTTGTGATTGAAATCTTCATCTTCTTGACAATATTTGCTGCTGAATATATTGGAGCTTCCTATGGTGGCCATGAGAGCCATGTGGACTGAATTTATTTGAGCCAAGTATTTCACATTTAATCCTCTCTTCCTATTCGCCCACATCTCCCTATTTTCAGCCTCGTATTCTCATTTACTTGTGCACACAGCCGGCCCTAAAACCAGCAAGCTTCCCTCACCATTTGTTTGTCATACACTTGGCATAAACTCCTTGTCATACAATCTGATTTGCCTAAGCTCATTATCACACATCTTGGTGCATATTAGCGAAAATTGTGGTGTATTTTAGTGACAACTTTGGGTGCATGTTAGCCAAAACTTGGGTGCATTTTAGCAAAATTTTTGGTGCATTTTAACTTCAAAATACTGGTTTATTTTAGTGGAAAATTTCGGTGCACGTTAGCAAAAAAATTCGTCAATTCGTGAAATTTTTTTTTAACTTGCAAAATTATTTGCCTTCCATTTCAATTATCAAAAACTCATTTCATACATTTATTGAAGCTCTCTTGCACTTACAAAAAAAAAAAAGACAGCAAAGAAAAGAAAGGGATCAAAAGAGTAAAAGAAATCCCCAAGTCAAAACAAAAAAAAAAAAAAGTAAAGAAAGAAAGGGATCAAAAGAGTGAAATCAGTCCCTCAATCAAAAGAAAAAGAATACATGTGAGTCAAAGCAAGAGGCAAAATGTATGTGTGCATTTGAAGTGTTTTCGTTCAAGTTAAGGTGTGCATTTATCAAGTGTTTCATTTTGCCGCAAATTTTGAATTGTGAAGCTTAGTCTCATTTCCCTCCATTTATTCTAGTGTTGGTCCTTTGAGCTTGCCTTTCTTTTGTGTCTTTGAGTTTTCGTCACTTGATTCCTACATCAATATCCACTCTAACCTAATTAGTGTTCAAACTCAAACAATTTTTCCTTGAACACTAATTCAGTTTCCTTACCTTTCATTTCTGCCCTAGTTTTCTTTGATTCTCCTTGTACGCATTGAGTCTTAGAGTCATTGCTAGCTATTTTGTTTGGTTTGGAACTGAAGTTTGAGTGGGTGAGATTGTGAGAGCATTAGAGTGTAGTGCGAAACACGAGCGATACACGTGAGGGAGGGACTAACCCTTTATCATTTTCAATTGCGTTTGTGTCTTTTTGCAGGTACATTTTCTATGTCTAACCACGACACAAATCTGAGTGAGGGGTCAGATGAGTCCTCTCCCCTAAACCCGGCCATGGCATCTCTTACGGTCCAAATGGGAGAGACTCACCAACATGTGGCTGCTTTGCAACAACACGCCACAAGACAAGAGCAAGCCAATATTGACATCTTGGTTGCCATTGCTGCCTTAGCGGCAAAAGTTTCTACACCCTCACCACAACCTCCAAATTACCCTCCAACCACGACTTACCCACCCCAACCTTCTCCACAAGCCCCAATTTATACACCAGCCCCAAATTACACACCACAAGCCCATTTTCATCAAACTACTCGCCCACAAGATCCTACTAGTCTCGACTACTATGCCTTCCCGCAAGTAGAGGGTCATACGGATAGGGCTACAACAGCCGGCCATCTTGGCCACGATGAGGAAGCCCTAGGCCACCATACTCACCATACCGTGCCCCCACATCTTGAACACAACCGTAGCAATTTTTTGGTGGACAATCATGACGTCGCTTTTCCTCATCCTCCAAGCCAGCTACACGTGCAACCTAATCAGCCCTACACCCACACTCTTGACACGAGACAACCACCACATCAGCCCCCCCCACCCGGACCACCACCACATAACCCTAGACAACCGCATACACCAACTCCACTCCAAATAGCTAATCACCTAGCTGTTCCCCTACATCATGCGAATGCATATGTCCCACCCCATTATGAGCAGCCTAGGCAGCAACATCCACCTCACTATGAACACGCTCACAATGCTCGAAGGTTTGATCATGATGAGATATACGAGCCGCGGGGTTATAGGCACAATGAGGAGAGAGTGGATCACAACCTCTCGAGTATCAAGTTGTCAATCCCTACCTTCGAGGGTAAGGATGACCCGGACACTATTCATGAATGAGAGAACAAAGTGGATAGGCAATTTGCTTGTTACAACTACTCCGAGACAAAGAAGCTGAAATTGGCCATTGTAGAGTTCACGGGCTTAGCGATACAATGGTGGGATCGCCTTTGTTTGATAAAGAGAAATGAGGGTAGCCCGCCTATTGAGACTTGGGAGGAGTTGAGGACTGAAATGAGGCGTCGGTTTGTGCCCCCACACTACATCCGTGACTTGCACCAGCGTCTCCAACGTTTGTATCAAGGCCCCCGTACCGTGAGTGACTGCTACCACGAGATGTTGACTTGTTTGATGCGGGCAAGCACAAATGAGACCACGGAGGCCACCATGGCTTGTTTTATGAGTGGTCTACACAAGGAAATTTCCTATCAGCTAGACTTCCACAAGTACGACACATTGGAGGAGATGTTCCATTTGGCCTTAAAAATCGAGAAGCAAGTGACTGCTAAGCCGAAAACACCTTACACCTCTCCTTCACCTTTCCAAAAATCATGGCAGACCCCTCCCTTCCCTTCTAAGTCTACCAATGACAGCCCCAAACCATCTTTCACAACCAAGCCAAACACCACCCCAAACACTACAAATCAGCCACCTTACCCTCCAAAACCACCCTTAAACACCCAAAGAACGCCTTCTAGAAGCATTAAGTGCTTCAAATGTGGGGGCAACGGCCATATGAACGCCGAGTGTCCCAATAGGTGAGTCATCTTGATTCGCGGGGAGGAGAATTAGAGAGTGAGGATGATGAGAAGACAGCCCTACCTCACGGTCACTTATGGGATATTGATGATGATCCGAATGAAGAGGAGGCTGGATATGCCTATGTAGACATGCCAACATGCCTAGTTGTGAGGCGCACATTAAGTGTGGCAGCAAAGGAAGATGATAAAGTCCTTGAGCAGCGAGAAAACTTGTTCCATACGCGTGGGGTTTCGAATGGAATGGTAATCTCCATCATTGTAGACAATGGGAGTTGTGCGGATGTGGCCAGCACTCTCCTTGTGCACTCCTTGGGTCTCCCCACCTCCAAACACCCTAGGACATACTCCTTGAATTGGTTCAACGATGGGAGTTCAGTTAAGGTCAAGCGGCAAGTCCTCATTCCACTTCAGATTGGAAAATACACGGATGAGCGCTTATGTGATGTGGCACCGATGCATTCTAGCCATCTCCTCCTTGGCAGACCTTGGCAATTCGATTGGAAGGCCATTCACGATGGTTTTCGCAACACTTACAAGCTAGAACACCTTGGCAGCAAGTTCATTATCCCACCCCTTCCTCCTAGCCAAGTGTACGAAGACCAGCTGAAGTTAGAAAAGGCTTCAGCCACTTTTGAGATAACATCTTCTCTTGGATCACAAAAGGTGTGGAGTGGAGAGAAGAATGTAAGTTGTGAGAGTGTTAAAAACAGCGGGCATGAAAAAAGCGAGCATGCGCCGAGTGGAGAGAAAAATGTGAGCTTTGCAAGTGAGTTGAGTGGTAACACACGACTTGACAAAAGTAAGCAAGTTAGTGAGCCTTTGAGTGGAGTGAAAATGGGCAGCAAAGTGAGTTTAATTGCTAAAGGAAGAGATGTAAGGCATGCTCTTATCATGCGCAAGCCTTGCATCCTAATCAGATTTAAGGAACACTCGCTTATTGCTTCTAACACTAATCCTTCCTTTCCCCCTCTTATGTCTCCTCTTTTGCTAGATTCAAGGATGTGTTTCCGGAAGAAATCCCCAATGGCCTCCCACCCGTGCGTGGAATTGAGCACCGGATTGATTTCCTCCTGGGATCAACTCTTCCAAACAGCCCGGCATACCGCTGCAATCCGAAAGAAACACATGAACTTCAGCAGCAAATTGACGCTCTTCTAGACAAGGGTTTCATTCGGGAGAGTCTCTCCCTTGTGCTGTCCCCGTGATCCTCGTGCCTAAGAAGGATGGAAGTTGACGCATGTGTATGGATTGTCGTTCCGTGAATAAAATCACGGTAAAGTACTCTCACCCCATCCCTCGTTTGGATGACATGCTGGATGAGTTAAGTGGTGCTAAAATCTTCTCTAAAATTGACTTAGTGAGTGGCTATCACCAAATTAGAATGCATGAGGAAGATCAATGGAAAACAGCCTTTAAAACTAAGTTCGGTCTTTATGAATGGCTTGTTATGCCCTTTGGTCTCACAAATGCTCCTAGCACTTTTATGCGTCTAATGAACCATGTACTTAGGCCTTTTATCGGCAAATTTGTGGTTGTTTATTTTGACGACATATTGGTTTATAGCACTTATTTAGAAGTCCATTTAGACCATTTGCACCAGATTTTTCTTACCCTTCGCAAGCATCAACTCTTCGCGAAGTTATCCAAGTGTGAATTCTGTTTGGAGGAAGTGCATTTCCTTGGCTTCATTGTAGGTACCTTCGGCCTCAAGGTAGACAATGAGAAGGTTAGGGCCATTGCTGAATGACCAACACCAGCCAACTTGGGAGACGTTCGTTCCTTCCACGGGCTAGCCGGATTCTACCGTCGTTTCGTGAAAGACTTCTCCACCATTGCCGCCCCCTTCAATGCTCTCACCAAAAAGAATGTGCCCTTCCTTTGGGGCAAAGAGCAAGAGGTGGCCTTCAACACACTCAAGGACAAGCTGACTTCCAGCCCGGTCCTCACCCTCCCCAACTTCGATAAGACATTCGAGGTGGAGTGTGACGCAAGTGGGATAGGAATTGGGGCTGTTTTGGTCCAAGAAAAGAAACCGGTGGCTTATTTTAGCGAGAAGTTGAAGGGAGCTCAACTAAACTACTGCACGTATGACCGAGAGTTATACGCACTTGTGAGAGCCCTCAACGTGTGGGAGGATTACTTGCTACCCAAGGAGTTCGTGGTTCACACGGATCACCTTAGCCTCAAATACCTCAAGGGACAAGGGAAGCTCAACAAGCGCCATGCAGCATGGATGGAATTTATCGAGCGTTTCCCTTATCACATCAAGTATTTGAAAGGGAAGGACAATGTAGTGGCGGATGCTCTATCCCGTAGGTATGCCCTTCTCACTTCCCTCCATTCACGTCTCTTAGGCTTCACACACATCACTTCTTTGTATGCTGCTGATTTAGACTTTAAGGATGCTTATCTTGAATGCTCTAATGGTGCACATGGCATATTTGTGATACATGCTGATTTTCTATTTCGTAAAGGTAGATTGTGCATACCTCGTTGTAGTACACGTGAGTTACTTATGAGAGAATCGCATGGGGGAGGTCTAATGGGGCACTTTGGGGTAGATAAGACTCTTAGCACACTTAAAGAGCACTTCTTTTGGTCTCACATGAAGAAACATGTTGCTGATATTGTGGCTGCTTGTATTACTTGTAAACGTGCCAAGTCTAAATGCATTAATCATGGTCTTTACATGCCTTTGCCGGTTGCATCTCATCCATGGTGTGATCTCTCTATGGATTTTGTGGTTGGGCTGCCCCGAACCAAAAGGGGGAAGGATTCGTTGTTTGTAGTTGTTGATCGTTTCTCTAAAATGGCACACTTTATTCCTTGTCACACTACAAATGATGCATCTCACATTGCCTCTCTTTTCTTTCATGAAATTGTTCGTTTACATGGCATGCCACGCACGATTGTTAGTGATAGGGATAGCAAATTCCTTAGTCATTTTTGGCGTGTGTTGTGGGCAAAGTTGGGAACTAAGTTGCTGTTTTCCACTTCGTGTCATCCTCAAACGGATGGCCAAACTGAAGTAGTTAATAGGACTTTAGGCACTATGTTGCATGTTATGATTCAGCAATATTCCAAGTCTTGGGACGATTGTATCCCTTTTATTGAATTTGCATACAATCGCGCAATGCATTCTTCAACTCGCTTTTCTCCTTTTGAGCTAGTCTACAGGTTTAACCCTCTTACCCCCATAGACTTGCTGCCTCTCTCTCTCACTGATTGTGAAAGCTTAGATGGCGAGGAGAAAGCAGCCATGGTCCGAAAATTGCATGAGAAAGCCAAGGAGCGAATGGAAGACTTGAACAACAAACTAATGGAAAAACGCAACTCGGGCCGCCACATCAAATCCTTTGAAGTGGGCGAATGGGTCTGGTTGCATTTGAGAAAGGATCGTTTCCCCTCTCAACGCAAGGGAAAACTTAGCCAACGAGGAGATGGACCTTTTCTCAATGTGGAGAAATTCAGTGACAATGCTTATCGTCTTGATATCCCTATTTCTTTTGGTTCCATAAGCTCAACTTTCAATATTAATGACTTGTCACCCTATTTTGTAGGTGATACCGATGGAGTTGAGGAGGAGCAGCCATTGGATTCGAGGTCGAATCCACTCAAAGGGGGAGGGGATGATACGAGCATGAGCATGGGATACTTCACTAGAAGCAAAGGAATGGTAGCCGTGCTATTGAGAAGCCTTAGGGCCGAGGAGAGCAGCTTGGAACCAAGGCACAAATGGGTGACTTGCATGCACGCCAACTCCTTCGCCATAAGCACCGCTCGCGACTCATGGGCAGCCCGCGCATCCTATGAAGAACCCCGCACCGATCCCGCGCCTAACCCTAGGAAGCCATGAGGCCGTGCGGATCAGCCCTTGCGCCTGCCCAAGCCTTGCGTCCTTAGCTGGTTGGCCGAAGCCCATCTTCCAAGCCCATCATCAATTGCTGCCAAGGCCAAGGCCAAGCCCCTTTGTCCAAGGGTGTAAGGGTATTTACCCTTTCTATTTTTAAGCTTAGGTATTTAAAGTGCATTGAATTCATTTCAGCACTTTGTCTTTGTTTTTGTGATAAACTTCAACCTAGACCAACTCTTAGCTAGCTAATTAGGGTTCTTCAAACCAGCACACTATCTTCTCCAATTCGGGTTGCTCATCTCTTTTGATGAGAGGGTTGAATTGATTAGAGATCCTTTGTTCTTTTCAGCAAGGTTACTCAAGTCCATCTTGAGGGGGTTTGCTAAGAATAGAGTTCTTATTTGTTACTCCTAAATACACCTTCCCTCTACATCCATGTTCATCCGCTGCATCTAACTCCTTCATCCCTTGAAATACTCATCCGCATCATCCTTTCTATCCGATTGAAGCAAGTTGCCGACCTCTTGAAGAGACTAGATCCGGCTCCCTCTCAAACTAACGGCTAAACTCCTCTAAAATGAGCTAGGGCCTTATCATAAGTGGGAAGATAGCATTGCATTTATTGAGTTTGCTTGTAACTATGCATATCACTCAACCATTGGCTTCTCTCCATTTGAGGAGGTATACGAGTTTCAACCCTTGACCCCTCTTGATCTCTTATCATTTACCTTTGAGTGTGCTTAAGTATGTAGATGGTGAAACCAAGGCAAAGGAGGTCAGGAAGTTACACACGGAGGTCTGGAAGAACATAGAATCAATGAACGCTAGAGAGGTCATCAAACAGAACAAGGGCAAAATACCAACATCATTTGAGCCAGGTCAATGGGTTTGGTTACATTAGCGTAAGGATAGATTTCCACAATAACGACAAGGAAAATTGAGCCCCTGAGGTGATGGACCGTTTGAAATACTCCACAGGATCAATGACAACACTTATATCCTTAACTTACCGGGTGAGTATGGATCCATGAGCAGCTCCTTTCATATTAATGACTTAACTCTTTACAATGCAGATAACGACGGAGCTGAGGTAACGAATTCGGGGACGAATACTTTCAAACGAGGAGGAGATGATGCGATCACGACTACGATAATGCTTGAAGAGCACGAGATGGAGCCAAAAGGGTCGATAACTCGCAACATGGCTAGGAAGCTAACGCTATGGATAACGGCAGAGATGAAGAAAGGTGGATACCCTCTCGAGAAATGGACATTAACGATGATTCCGCATCATGGCGGAACCCAAGAGCCGAAAGCTTACGGGATAGTTACCGGGAACATGTCTGTTATCGGTAACCATCATCTTCTGGAAACCTCCACGAGGGATGCTGGAAATGCTCAACAAACAAACATCTTCGGGGAAGTTACCAGGAATACATATGTTACTGAGAAGCCTTCAGAGTGTCTCCAAGAGCCGTCAGTAAAATCGGAAACCTTCGGGAGGGTTAGCAAGAAGACCTATCGGGAGACTGGCGGATCCAGCTGTACTTGCTAGTATAAATAGTCAGCTCTTCTTTCATTTTAGACATTTTTTGTGTAAAGTGTTTATTGCTTGCGTAGAGAATACGCCGCCCTCTAAACACTAGAAACTCACCTTGTGAGAATCAAGTCTAGAAGATGACTTGATTCATTGCAAGTAAAAGATCAACCATCTTCAACCTTTATTTTACTATTGTGTGTTAAATACTTTACAACTTTCGGGATATTTGTGATTCGATCAATATCTTAGATTTTTGTATTTTGATGTTTACTGGCAAGTGTAGTTTGATTGTTTATTGTTGATCGATCATTTTGAATTAATTACCCAACTGCAAATTCCATCGTTATTGTTCCTTTTCCTTGTTCATTGTTATCGTGTTAATTGCGCTGCATCCTTCGTCTTTTCATTTTCGCTTCTTTCATCAACTCTGTTTGTAAACCACTTGGGTTTTAATTGATAACTTGAGCTAGATAGAGCTGCAAAGCTCAATCGCATCCGATTCTTTGAAAGGAAACTCGGGTCTCATCACCATCCGTTTCTATATGATATTTAGTGGAGAAGAGGAGTTTAGTACCTAACTTCTCCCATATCGTCCACCAAAAGTGACTTAAAAACTTGGTGTCCCTATCACTCACAATGCTTTTAGGCATGCCATGGATGCGCACAATATTTTGGAAGAATAAATGTGTCATGTGTGTGGCGTCATGTGTCTTTGCACAGGGTATGAAGTGTGCCATTTTTGAGAAGCGATCAACCATAACAAAGATAGAGTCATTGCCATATCTAGACCTAGGTAAGCCTAATACAAAATCCATAGATAAGTCTGCCCATAGATGTTGAGCAACGGGAAGGGGGGGCATGTAAGCTGCATGATGCTTGGATGCGGATTTAGCTTTCTTACAAACAATGCACCGATTCATAATTTTATATAAATCTACCTTCATTCGTGGCCAAAAGAAGTGTGATTTTAAAGCATGCAAGGTTTTGACCATACCAAAATGTCCACTCAAAGCTCCACAATGAGCTTTTAAAGCAAGTAACTCTCTAATGCTAGAGCGGGGTATATATAGTCTATCTTACTTGAACAAAAAGTTATCACGCTTAAAGAAATACAAATGTGGTCCGTGTGCACATGTCGCATATATGTCTCGCCTCATCATTCTCATACAACTCAATCAAGTGAGAAAAACTAAATATTTGTGCATCGAGGGAGTTCAACAGAGCATACCTTCTTGAGAGGGCGTCAACCACCACATTCTCCATGCCTTGCTTGTATTTGATGGTGTATGGAAACGCTTCGATGAATTCCATCCATTTCGCATGTATTTTATTGAGCTTTGCTTGGCCTTATAGGAACTTCAAGCTCAAGTGGTTCTTGTGGATGTCAAACTTATTTGGTAACAAGTAATGCTCCTACACCATAAGCGCCCTCACCAAAGCATAGAGCTCTCGGTCATACGTTGAGTAGTTGAGTTGTGCACCGCTTAGCTTCTCACTAAAGTATGCAATGGGTTGGCCTCCTTGGGTTAGGACAGCCCCTATGCCAATACCGCTTGCATCACACTCTAGTTCAAATTCCTTGGTGAAGTCCGGTAGGGCTAGCATAGGTGACCGCGTGAGTCTCCCCTTAAGCTCCTTGAAGGTCGCGACTTGCCTATCTCCCCACTCAAAGGCCACATTTTTCTTGGTAAGTTCATTGAGAGACGTGGCTATTGTTGAAAACTTAGATACAAAATGGCGGTAAAAACTTGGTAGGCCATGGAAAGATCTCACTTCACTAGCATTCTTGGGGCTTGGCCACTCTCGGATGGCTTTCACTTTTTTCTCATCAACTTGCACACCACCTACACTAACAACAAAGCTAAGTAAGTGCCCTCGGTCCAAACAAAATTCACACATAACAAGCTTAGCATATAATTGGTGTGTGCGCAAGGTTTTAAGTATCGTACGCAAGTCAAATGCATGTTTATCAAGAGAAGGACTATACACAAGAATGTCATCAAAATGCATAACAATGTATTTACCAATGAAGTCATGCAAGACATAGTTCATTAACCTCATGAATGATACGATCCCAGTCAGAGCCAACCCTAGTGACGCACCCATAGGCGCAACCACCTGCTGATAACATTCGGGCTTCTCTTGAAGGAAGAAACCGTGTTCTTGAGCTTGAAGGATCTAGTCTCCTTTGGGAGGATGGTAAACACAAGGGTGGAAGGTGTTTAGATGGTGTTTAATGGTGTTAATGGAGAGGATAACGTCGCAAGGAGATTGCGAAAGAGTGCAGCGGATTAAATGGAAGAAGATGAAGATGTATTGATGAAATACAATATATGGAACTTGTAATCAAATGATTACAAGGATCTCTTAATTCGTGCTCACCCTTACTTGATCATGTAATGACCAACCTGATGAGATTAAACAAGATGAACAAAACCGAGTTTAAGACCCCTAAGGCAAAGCCAACTAATTGGTCTTGAAAAGGAGATAAACTCAACAAAATCAAAGACAAGCTATAAAAGAGGCTATCTCCTTCTATTTATAGCTTGGGCATTATTACATGGAAAAACCCTAAAATACCCCTTCACTTAAACCCTAGAAGGCCGGCTGGAAGGCTGACTTGAAGTGACTTGGCAAACCCAAAATAGAACCTTAGCGGCATGCCGCCAGAGGCTGGAAGGCCCTAGCGGTAAGCCGCTAGAGATAGGACCAAAATGCCCAAACGCGGATAACTTCATGGGCTGCTAGGGTTCGGGCGCGGCCTCGTGCGAGGGTCTTCATGGGTTCCTCGGCCATCCCGTGAGGTCTTGGCGCGGATACGAGGCATGGTCCTTGAGCTCGTATCATACCATCCCCCTTTGAGGAGATTCGTCCTCGAATCTGGAGGCTCTATCCCTCGAAAGGCCGAATGGGCCAAGGCATGCTCTCGACTAGTACTCACACACGAAATCCTCACACTACAACTCTCGGGGAAGATAGGCCAAGGTGGGGGCCGTCCGCGGGGAATATCAGCAGGCGTGGACGAGGAAAACTCAAGAACCATAAAAGATCGGCCATGCCCTCGGCTAGTTGCCACACACGGGACCAACGAAAGACAACTCTCGAAGAATATAGGCCAAGGTGGAGGCCTTCCTCGAGCAAGGCATGTAGGCACGGACGGGAAAAACTTAGGAACCAACAGGGCTCGGCTAAGATAGGGAATGGTGGTGCCGCGGGCCAAACTGATCAAAGCACGATCTCGGCTAGTCGCCACCAAAGGAGAAATGAGAGCAATTCGGGTGAAGTGAGGGGCCATGACAACACTAGGAGGTGCCGAAAATGGGAAGGAAAGGGCGCGGCCACTAGGCTCAAATCCACGTAGGAACGGCTCCTCAAAGGTAAGCGTAGGCACACACGGAATGAGGGAGAAGGCACTACCAATGGACCGAAAATGGCATTGCAACGCATGGCAATGGAAAGCCTTCTAGTGGCTGGCCGAAGAGAAGAGGTACGGACCCAAAGTAGTAGAAGAGTAGGCACAGTGGAGGGGTCAAGATCGGAATAAAGGGCTCACAGCCAACACACTCAACACCATGGAGGAAAGGATCCACCAAGTCATGTGTAGGGACCTTCGGAATGATGGAAAACTCACTCCCAAGGGACCGCAAGCTATGCTGATGTGCTAGGCCAATGATGGCTTTCGTGCGGCTGTCCGAAGAGGCCTCAAGGGACGCATCCCACATAGGCGGCAACCCGAAGTCCAAGTCATCCAAAGGAGCACGCGAAACCACTAAATCTGACTCCCCCATAAGCTCCAAATCCGAAGACACTATCTCCATATCAACCTCATCCGAGAGGAGCTCAATAAGTGGTTGTGGCCCGGCTGAGTCAACACTAGAAGGAACACTCCTATCTCTCTCGAAATCTTCCACAGGAGTATCCGAGACCACCAACTCTGAAGTCTCCGTAAGCTCCAAACCCGAAGTCACCAACCCTAAGTCAAAATCATCCGAGGGAGTACTCGAAACCACTAAATCCGGTGCCCCAATAAGCTCCAAATCTGGGGTCACCAATTCCCTATCAATATCATCCGAGAGGAGCCCGAGGAAGTCCTTACCCAATGGAGTCGTATCACCCAAGGTAGCTCAAATCCACTAAGCCTGAAACCATACTAAACGCATCCTCAATAAGTTGTGGCGGCTCGGCTGAATCAATACTAGAAGACACTCTCCTAGCACTCTCCAACTCATCCACAGGATCCCACGAGATCACCAAATCTGAAGTCCCAATAGGCTCCAAACCCGAAGTCACCAACGCTAAACCAAACTCATCCGAGGGCAGCTCAAGTAGGTCCTCATACGAGGGAGTAAACTCACCCGAAGTAGCATGCGAATCCACTAAGTTCGAGACCGCACAAAGCTCACCCTCTCTACGTGGCGGTGGCGCGACCGACTCAAAACTAGAAAACACACTAATCATTTGCACTCTAGTGCTCGGGCATATGTCACTCAAGTGACCTCTACCCATACACACGGTGCAATAGATGTCTCCCTCGCGTGTTGGAGGAACGGACAAGGAACTAGGAGGCGGCGGAGGCCGACGGCCATGGTGGGGATCCTCGAGGTAGTCCACATAGGGGCCATGGTCATGGATATGCCGAGAGGGCTTCGCGATGTAGCCCGACTGCTCATAATGCTCATAAGAGTGCTCTCCACTATCCACATAAGACTCATACCCATAGGATGGCTGAGAGGGCCCTAAATGATCACACTCTAACCGAGAAGAAGGCGTGGCCCAAGAGTGGATGTCACGGTTGTCAACCCTATAATAACTCTCCTTATACCGTGTCTCCGGCACATCTGAATAGGCGTTCCCATCACAAGAAGGGACCCGGTCACAAGAAACCAAGGAGTAGGCCGTATTAGGACAAGAAGCATAGGTTCGGGTGCCACGACGTGATGATCTATGTGCTGCCTCCGCATGAGAAAGAGGACTGGATCGGTAACTAGGATGCGGCGGGGGCCAACGGACATGGTGGGGAGGTGGCTCATAAGAATACGGTGCGGCGTGGCGAGGGGGTGCATGAGATCCCGGTGGCACATAGGGGCGACCATGGCTGCCATGGTCCGGGACATAGATAGAGGTGCCACGGTGTGGGGAAGGGGCGGCCTTGGTGAAGTAGTCATGGCTACGGTGCCCATGCCGAGATGACCCATCAATGAAGTCCTCGTCGGCATAAGAATCATCTCCACTATTTGCACTAGAGGCATAAGCATAGGCTCACCATGAGGGCTCATGAAAATCATACGCCCTTGGAGAAGAAGATGTAGCACACGAATGGTGGTCGTAGGTATCATCCTCATAAGAAGAAGAAACAGGCCGTGTCTCATGCCCATCGGAAATAGCACCCTCATAATCAATGGCTTGCCGTGAGGGCTCATGAAGATCAGAACCCAACCGAGAAGAGGAGGTGGCACAAGCTCCATAAGAATACGAGCCATACCGTGTCTCATGCCCATCGGAATAAGCAGCCTCATAACAAAACCCGTGATCCTCACTAGCCTCCGGGGGGTAAGTGGCATCCTCACAATAATAACCAGCCCCATGCGGTGTCTCTAGCTCACCCAAGTAGCTCACGTCATGCCAAGAAGAGACGCGGCCACTAGCCATGGAATAGGTCGCACTAGAACAAGAGGTAACCTCCCAATTGGTGGAACTAGAGCAACACGAATCCTCATCCCAAGAGGACCCAAAGTCATCACCAAAGGAAGACATAGAAAAATAAATAACCTACAAAAGGAAAACAATCACAATTGATATATAAACAAAGGGTTAGTCCCTCCCTCACGTGTTTCTCTCGTGTTTCACACTACACTCTAATAATCTCACCTCCTCACCCACTCTAATCTCCAAGCAAAACCAAGTAATGTAGCTTAGCACAAACTCTAAGACACAAAACAACACAAGGAATGCAAAGAAAACAAGCTTAGAAAGAAAGGTAGAGAAAATCAAAAGGTACGCACGAATTGGATTGAAATGCACACCTAATTGACTTAGAGTAGAAATAATGATGGAAACAAAGAAGGATAGACCAAGGACTCAAAGAAAAATCTAGCTCAAATGTATAACTCAAGAAGAAGGGAAAAAGGAACGAAAATATTTTCAGAAATGGAGATGAACAACTCAAAACTGAATTTTCGAGTGAAAACTGCGCACTGAAATTGAATTGAAAATAAGTATATGAATGCGACAGAATTAGAAGAAGTCTTCAACAGAAGAAATGTTCTGCTCAGAAAGAAGTTTAAGTTGTCCCAATTTCAGAATTTTTGGAGGGCAAATACCCTCTCAAAAGGAACAAAAGCGAAGGTATTAACAAACTGGGAAAGGAAATCCGAGAAAGAAAAGGAAAACACAAATGGAAAATCCGAAATTTGTGTTCATCCACTAAGACACTACAAAACTAAGTAATTCACTTCAATGCACATACACAAGAAGCTTCTTGCTTATGACTCCTTTGCTAATCTCTTTTTTTTTTTTTTGAGATTTTAGGAACTTGATCAAATTTCTTTTTTTTTTTTTTTTTGTGATCAAATGTTTTAGTTCCTTTCTTTTCTTTTCTGTTTTTGCAAAGAGTGAAAAAGACTCACTTGGATGACAAGTATTTTCAAAGAAGAAGTGAAAGACAAGTAGTTTAGCTTTTGAAAATATTTTCACTAAATGCCAAAAAGTGTGATGTGGCAAGTGAAGATGATGTGTCACTAATTGTGTGGATGACCTAGCAAGTGATGTGGCATGTGAGGTGGACGTGTATGACAAGCATACAATGTGTAAGGATGTGAAATTAGGGCCGGCCTAGGGTAGGGAGCAAGCTGAAATGCTTGGCTCACAATTGAGGAAAATACTAGGCTCACAATTAAGGTGATGTGGCCAGCTATGGTTGGACAAGCAATTTCGGCACTTAGCAAGAGAATAAATCAGTCCACATGGCTCTCAAGGCCACCATAGGAAGCTCCAATAACTTCAGCAACAAATACACATTAAAGAAGATGAATTTTCGTCCATTTTGATGCACACAAACACAAAAAATTTCAGCAATTGTGTTCTTCCAAAATTCAGCACACTAAAAGACAAAAAGGCTCAAGAACACAAAAATTCCAAATGACCTAGAAATGATTCCTATGGTAGAAAACAATGTTTAAAACATAGAAAACAAGAATCAAGGTGATTGAACCGTGGAAACTCAAGAAAAAGAAGATTGAACCGAAGAGAGGAATGGTTATGAAAAACAGAAAAATTTTAGCACAAATTTTTTGGCCAAAATGACTAAATCTACGGTGGAGAAGATGAATCCAACCGTAGGGAGAGAGTTTACCAACCTAGAAGACGATTTGGAGCTCCGCTACCACATGATAACATTCGGGCTTCTCTTGAAGGAAGAAACCGTGTTCTTGAGCTTGAAGGATCTAGTCTCCTTTGGGAGGATGGTAAACACAAGGGTGGAAGGTGTTTAGATGGTGTTTAATGGTGTTAATGGAGAGGATAACGTCGCAAGGAGATTGCAGAAGAGTGCAGCGGATTAAATGGAAGAAGATGAAGATGTATTGATGAAATACAATATATGGAACTTGTAATCAAATGATTACAAGGATCTCTTAATTCGTGCTCACCCTTAATTGATCATGTAATGACCAACCCGATGAGATTAAACAAGATGAATAAAACCGGGTTTAAGACCCCTAAGGCAAAGCCAACTAATTGGTCTTGAAAAGGAGATAAACTCAACAAAATCAAAGACAAGCTATAAAAGAGGCTATCTCCTTCTATTTATAGCTTGGGCATTATTACATGGAAAAACCCTAAAATACCCCTTCACTTAAACCCTAGAAGGCCGGCTGGAAGGCTGACTTGAAGTGACTTGGCAAACCCAAAATAGAACCTTAGCGGCATGCCGCCAGAGGCTGGAAGGCCCTAGCGGTATGCCGCCAGAGATAGGACCAAAATGCCTAAACGCGGACAGCTTCATGGGCTGCTAGGGTTCGGGCGCGGCCTCGTGCAAGGGTCTTCATAGGTTCCTCAGCCATCCCGTGAGGTCTTGGCGCAGATACGAGGCATGGTCCTTGAGCCCTTATCACCCGAGCCTTGGAGGATGCAGCTGCGAGCCTCTCATTGCCGCCCACGGGCCCGATCACTCGTGCCAGGGCCCGAGCCCTACAAGTGAGGCTCAGTAGCCTCATCTACATGGAACTGAAGGCAGAGACAGCCTCAGAGGAAGCCAACCTGCGCACGCCCCAGCCGCGCCTTGTAACCCTAATCTGCATCGCGTCCGCGCCTATGGATGGGCTACACATGGCCACCTCGGACCTTTAGGTCCACCTGCGCCCTTTTCCTATTTTTGACCAGGTAATGATTATTTATAGTACAAGAGAGGAGTCCAGGCCAAAAATCAGGAGAAAAGCCCGAAGGATTTGGGACAGGCCCAAATCACAAGCCCGCATTGGACAGTGAAAGCCACCGCGAGACTTTTGAAGATTGGAGCATATTTCCTCACACAATATTCAGCCTAGTACTTTGTCTATGTGTTAGGAATTTTCCCTCCAAATTTCAGTGGGAACGCTCGAGGGAATAAGGAAAACGCCTTGTTTCCTTAAAACGTAATTTGGCGGACTTGCAAGCAAAGCCACTTGGGCCTTTTGACCTAAACGGCGGCGACTACACTTCTATCCTATTTAGTACACTTTATTTATATTATTTTAGGGTTTTGGAACTTATTTGTAAGGGTGGCTTGTTGCCATTTTCGTTTAAGTCATTATTTAGAAACTAAACTAGTTTCCATTTTTGGAATTAGGGTTTAGCGCTTCATTAAAAAGGAGCCGCCCATGTTATTTTTCAGTCAGACTATTTTGATAATTGAAAGCAGATTGCTTTGGATCTTTATCCACTTGCTCTTGATGAACCTTGCAAATAATTGAGTTTCGTGCATTCGATTAGCTTGTCAAGTAAAACTTGAAAGCACCATCCATTGAGTCATCCGTTCTTTGGAGTGCCAAGACCATCAAATCTTGGAGATTCAAAGGTTTGACGCAAGATCCTCAAGCAATTCTGCGTGGAGTGCCAAGGCCACCAAACCTTGGAGATTCACGTGTCTTCTTCGAGTTAAAATTCCGTATTGAAACCCACGTCGCTGGACAACGATCTAAGGAGAGTGTTCTAACCTACAAGGAGCGCATCAATGAAAGTACTAGGGGCATTGGAGAGACTGAAGAGCATTACCATCCACTCATACAAAATATGCCTGGTCTTGAAGGAGGTCTTCCACTCATCGCCTTCGTGCATTCGTATTTGGTGATAGCCACTCATGAGATCAATTTTGGAGTACACCTTACTCCCGCTTAGCTCGTCAAGCATGTCGTCAAGGCGTGGTATGAGGTACCTCACGATAATCTTATTGATGGTTCGGCGAGCCATTTTTCTTCGGTACTAGCTGCACGGGCACCACGCAAGGGGACATACTCTCTCTAATGAAACCTTTGCTCAACAACTCATCAACTTGCCTTTGAGGCTCCTTCATCTCCTTGGGATTGCATCGGTAGGCTGGCCTATTGGCCAAGGCCGCGCCGGGCACTAAGTCTATCTTGTGCTCTATCCTACGGATGAGAGGAAGGCTGCTAAGCATCTCGGATAAAAATACGTCTTCATATTCCTGCAAGAGTGAGACAATTTGACGTGGTAGAGTATAAGAGAGGTTAGTGGAAACATTCAAGCAATGCACCTTGTACCGAAGTACAAGACACACCTTGTTAGTCAAGAGTGCATGTCTCACATCTCTTCCTTTCACAAATACACTCAAGTGTTTAGGCTCATAATCTCTACCATGTTTGATTTTTTCATGGCGTGTATTCAACTCTCCACTTGATTTCTTCTCTCTTTTCTTTTCTTGTGTGCTACGCTCACACTCCCTCAATGTACGATGCTCATTTTTTTCTTGGTGTGTTTTCAACTCATGACTCACATTTTTCACTCGACTCTTCTCCCTCATTTTTCTCATCAATTGAAACTCGGCACTTCCATTTTCCATGCGCAATTGGTCCTCACGGACTTGCGCGGGCGAGAGTGAAAGAATGTTGAATTTCCTCCCAAGGTAAGTAAGGTGAAGTTTGTTAGTTTGGTCATCATGTATCACCCACCTATCAAACTGCCATGAGCGGTCGAGAATAAGGTGACTTGCATCCATGGGAACTATGTCACACAATCTCTCATCTTCATAGCCACCTAACTTGAAAGCAACAAGAACTTTCTCTCTCACCTTCACTTAACCCTTGTCATTAAACCAATGCAAGGAATAAGGCTTGGGGTGCGGTGATGTAGGCAAACCAAGTTTGTGCACTAAAAGTTGGCTCGCCACATCTACTACACTTCCATTATCTACAATAAGTGAAGTCACCTCACCTTTGATCTCTCACCGAGAGTGGAAGAAATTCTCTCTTTTCTCTTAACATGCGGCCTCCTCTTTAGCTTGAGCACTCATGCTCTGCCTCACAACTAGTGTCATGGCCGCGGCTGGAACTACTTCTTCCTCACTACTCTCGGCTCCTTCCTCCTCCTCTATATCCTCATCATCACTCATCTCATCTTCACTCTCGGTTTCATAATTGCCCTCTCGGATGACAATTACTCGTCGGTTGGGACATTCGGAAGAGATGTGGCATCTTCCGTGACACTTAAAATACTCAATGTTAGATGAGAATCTCCTTGGTTGGCTCGGGTTAGTAGTAGGGTTATGTGCTTGTTTAGCTAGAGGTTAGAGGGGTTGCTCTTAAAGTAAGGTGTGTATGGCTTTGGGTTGGATGTCACGGCTTTGGAGGGTGGAAAGTGTTTAGGGTCCTTTGGTGATACGGCCTAAGACAAGTCTGGACTTGATCACGCCCAAAACAGAAGCAACTACAATTTAACACATGGGTCTCGACATGATGACGCCGAAAACAGAAGCGTGTACGTAGCGGAAGCAAGCGACGACGTGATCACGCCGACCCTTGGCGTGATCACGCCCATCCCGGCGTAATGACGCCAGAAATAGAGGCGCAAGATGGTGCTGCAAGCTGCTCGACGTGATCACGCCGAATCTTGACGTGATCACGCAAACGAGGACTAGTTTTGCGTCAAAATTGGAACTTTATATTTTAATTAGCTATTTTATTAATTAAGTAAATTAGTTTGGATTTATTTTAATTAATTAATTAGAAGTTCTATTAGAGAAGGTTTCCTATTGTAAGGATTTAGGGTTTCTCCAAGAGCCACCTTTTTCATTATCAGTTAAGTTATTTTTCAATCAATTAAAATAGAGAGAATTTTCTCAATTGTTCATGTGTGAACCTTGTTGCTTCTTAAGTCTGAACGCTCAAGTCAATTTGCAAGTAAAAGATCGAAAGTTCAAACCCCATTGTTTCGTTTCACCTAGGTTGGTATTCACGAGTTGAATACAGGGTTAGGGATCCGAGTCAAGAACCTCTATTGTTTAGCTTAGGTTGCTTAGCATAGGTTGCTAGGGGGGTTAAGCACTCAAGAGAGTTAATTATTCCGCATTTTGAAAATCCAATCCTTCGAACTAGATTAGAAAGTACTCGTTACGCATCCTACGCAACTAGGATCGTATCAATTGGTAGCGGAGCTCAAGGCATTCAAGGTTTGGTATCTATCTTTACGTTTTTATTTTCCTTGTTGAGATTGGTTCCTTTTCTATCCGTTCTATAACCAATCTTCTTGGGTGCTTGTGTTAGTTATTTGTGGGTCGAGTCGATCTAGGGTTCTAGATCTTGTTTTGTGTGTCTTGTTAAACAAATCATTGTACGATTTGTGTGCCATTAAATTAGCTTGTTTCTGTCCACAAAAGAGTCACAAAATACCAAAAAGAGTCTTTATTTAATTGTTATTCGTTCTTAGAGTAAAACAAAAAAACTAAAAAACAATTCAAATCAGAACGAAAAATAAAATACAAAATACTAGAGAGTATTTCAGACTCATAGCAAAAAGAATCATTCGATTTGGTGGTCAGAGTTAAGAGATATCAAGTTCACAAGTTGCAAACCATAATTTCACAAATTTAATCAAAAACGAAATTTTGTGATTTACTTGAGTCTTCTTGAAAATTTGAGCTTTCTTTGATTCTTATACATTTATATATCTTCTACTCCAGCCTAACAAGTATTTAGTTTATTGATCATTGCAACTAATTTATTTGTTGAGCATCTAAATTCTTTTCGAAGCTAGTTGTCTTTGTGTGTCTTCTTTGGAAGCTTTCCTTTAAGATTCTCGAGTCATTGGCGTTTGCGCGTGAACAATTGCAGGGAAATGTGAGTGATTTTGTGAGATCAATAGAGCATTAAACACGAGACAAAATATGAGGGAGTGCTAGGTTTAGTGCAATTTTACGTTTTCTATTTGCTTGTTGTGAGTTCCAGGAATGTCAATGGAGGGCGAGAAAGGTGTAGATGGAGCGGTAAGCCCTGGGTGATACGATCCAGAGTACCACAGGCTCGATCACCCGCTCAAGGTCCCGAACCAGCCCTAGAGCAGTAGCCGCAAACCTCCCTTTGCTGCCCACGGGCCCGAGCTCTACAAGTGAGGCTCAGTAGCCTCATCCATATGGAACTGAAGGCAGAGATAGCCTCGGAGGAAGCCAACCTGCGCGCGCCCCAGCCGCGCCTTGTAACCCTAATTCGCACGCCTACGGATGGGTCAAACATGGCCACCTCGGACCTTTAGGTCCACCAGCGCCCTTCTCCCATTTTTGACCAGGCCATGATCATTTATAATATAAGAGAGGAGTCCAGGCCAAAAATCAGGAGAAACGCCTGAAGGATTTGGGACAGGCCCAAATCACAAGCCCGTATTAGACAGCGAAAGCCACTGCCGAGCCTTTTAAAGATTGGAGCATATTTCCTGCACAATATTCATCCCAGTACTTCATCTATGTGTTAGGAAGTTTCCCTCCAAATTTCAGTGGGAACGCTCTAGGGAATAAGGAAAACGCCTTGTTTCCTTAAAATGTGATTCGGCGGACCCGCAAGCAAAGCCACTTGGGCCTTTTGACCTAAACGGCGGCGCCTGCACTTCTATCCTATTTAGTAGACTTTATTTATATTATTTTAGGGTTTCAGAACTTATTTGGAAGGGTGGCTTGTTGCCATTTTCGTTTAAGTCATTATTTAGAAACTAAACTAGTTTCCATCTTTGGAATTAGGGTTTAGCGCTTCTTTAAAAAGGAGCCGCCCATGTTATTTTTAGGTGAGACTATTTTGATTATTGAAAGCAGATTTCTTTGGATCTTTATCCACTTGTTCTTGATGAACCTTGCAACTAATTGAGTTTCGTGCATTCGATTAGCTTGTCAAGTAAAACTTGAAAGCACTATCTATTGAGTCATTCGTCTTTGGAGTGCCGTGGACACCTTACCGCGGAGATTCATCGGTTTGACACAAGATCCTCAAGGGATTCGGCATGGAGTGCCAAGGACACCTTACCTTGGAGATTCACGTGCTTTCTTTGAGTTAAATTCCGCATTGAAACCCTCGTCGCTAGACAACGATCAAAAGAGAGCATTCTAGCCACTAAGGAACGCATCAGTTGGCAGCGGAGCTCAGCTGTCCCAACTTGGTAAATCTATCCCTTTAATTATTACGTTTTCTTTGTTAGAATTGGTATTCCTTCATTCTCTTATACACCAATTCTCTTGCATGTTGTGTGTTAGTTGTCTTGTATCAATTTGTGTCTTGTGTGTGCGATTAGTGTGCAAATCATCTCAACGATTTGTAGGTCTTTACTATTGTCAAAAAAAAAAAAACAAAGTCCCCCAAAGTGTCTTAGTTAATTTGTGTTTTCAGTTGCATTGAATTTCAAAAAACAAAAAAGTTAAACAATTTCGTCAAAAATAGAACAGGGGTGAAATCAGTACCATTCAAAAAAATAAAAAGGGGAACTTCAGAATCAAATACTAGAGTGAATTTGTGACTCATAGCAAAAAGAATCACTGGATTTCGAATTGGGAATCAAAAGTTGTGGCAAAAACAAGTTTCAAAACCCTAATCGCATGCCATTAGCGCTTTTGAGTTTGTAAACTGACTCAATCCGTTTATTTTGAGCTTTTCCTTGACTCCATTGCTGTTGTGCCTTTCTACTCTATGGTATACCTGATTGGTTGATTGATCTTTGCAATTGATTCGAGTATATTACCTCAAAATTTCTTTCTACACTAGTTTTCTTTGTGTGTCTCTTTGGAAGCTTTTTTTCTTGAAAATTCTTCGAGTCGGTTCATCTTGAATTAAGGATCTGGAAACACCCAAGGTATATAAACCTTCACATGGTACCAAAGGTAATTCGGAAAACCCTACTCTTTCTAAAGTTCCCACTACTAGTACTAACCGTGTGCCTACAAGAGACATTGTGTGCTTTAAGTGTAGTGGCCGAGGCCATAAGCAGGCCGAATGTCCCAACAAAAGAGTTCTGATCATTAGGGACAATGGAGAGATGGACTCGGAAGATGATTATGAGGTGGTGGAGGATTCGGAAGAGGAAAGTGAGGAAGACGAGGCAACGGGTCATGAATCTCGGGTTTGTGATCCGGTTACCCTAGTAGTCCGGAGGAATTTGAGTGTGCAGCCAAGGGTCGAAACTTGTGAGGAGGAACAAAGGGAGAACTTATTCCATGCTAGGTGCCACATTGGTACTAAGGTATGCTCTCTTATTATTGATAATGGCTCATGTACTAATTGTGCTAGTACGCTTCTTGTGCACAAGTTAGGGTTATCTACCGTCAAGCATCCCAAGCCGTACACTTTGCAATGGATGAATGATGGAGTCGGCCTTAGGGTGGTTAAACAAGTGTTGGTGAGCTTTTCTATTGGGAAATACACGGATGAAGTATGGTGTGACGTTGTCACAATGCAATCGTCGCATGTGCTACTTGGCCGACCTTGGCAATTAGACCGCAACGCCATTCACGAAGGAAAAAGCAATCGATACAAGCTTGAGAAGGAAGGAGTGAAGTTCACACTTGCGCCCCTTACACCTAAGCAAGTGCTTGAGGACCAGCTCTGGTTAGAGAAGTCCTATACTGAATTTGAGGCCTCACGGCTTGTAGACAAAAGAATTGATGAAAACAGCCCCCGTGAAAAAAGTGAGCACGGGTTTGAAAGAAAAGAAAAGAATGAAAACAACCCCCATGAAAAAAGTGAGCACGGGTTAAAAACAGAAAAGAAAGAGCCTGAAAAAGAAAAGAAAAGTCAAGAAAAACAAAAGAAAGTGAACTTGTATACGAAAGCAAAAGATTTGCGTCGAGCGCTCGTTTTACAAAAATAGTTTTGTGGCGAGAATCGCCCTTTGCTTTTACTTCGCTTTAAATCTTTTTGTTTGAGCACTACTAACCTTGATCTTTTAGCTTCTGTGCCTTCTTCTATCTTGGCTGTTTTGCAGGAGTTCGAAGATGTAACACCCGAAGAGATGCCGCCTGGTTTGCCTCCAATCCGCGACATTGAGCACCAAATTGATTTTGTGCCGGGATCGACTATCCCGAATAGACCAGCCTATAGGAGCAACCTGGAGGAGACTAAAGAACTTCAGAGGCAAGTAGATGAGCTCCTTAGCAAGGGATATGTCCGAGAAAGCTTGTCTCCATGCGCCGTTCCAGTGCTACTAGTGCCAAAGAAAGATGGAACTTGGCGAATGTGTGTTGACTGCCGAGCTGTCAACAAAATTAGGGTTTCAGAACTTATTTGGAAGGGTGGCTTGTTGCCATTTTCGTTTAAGTCATTATTTAGAAACTAAACTAGTTTCCATTTTTAGAATTAGGGTTTAGCTCTTCTTTAAAAAGGAGCCGCCCATGTTATTTTTCAGTGAGACTATTTTGATTATTGAAAGCAGATTGCTTTGGATCTTTATCCACTTGTTCTTGATGAACCTTGCAACTAATTGAGTTTCGTGCATTCGATTAGCTTGTCAAGTAAAACTTGAAAGCACTATCTATTGAGTCATTCGTCTTTAGAGTGCCGTGGACACCTTACCGCGGAGATTCATCGGTTTGACACAAGATCCTCAATGGATTCAGCGTGGAGTGCCAAGGACACCTTACCTTGGAGATTCATGTGCTTTCTTCGAGTTAAATTCCGCATTGAAACCCTCGTCGCTGGACAACGATCAAAAGAGAGAGTTCTAGCCACTAAGGAACGCATCACCGGGCTTGCCGAGATGTTACAAAAGATTTTAGTAAGGCTTGATTAGATGGAGTTTTCCAATAAGGAGACCGCGAGTAAGGTTGATAAGTTGTCCGCAAGAGAAAGGACAAACATTCCCAGCTTTTCCCAAGTTCTTAATCTGGGAAACATGAAACATTTATATGATGGTGATCCACCGAAGGGAGAAGAAGGAAAGGGTTTATTTGGAGGATTACCCAAGGGATATGTTGGCAGGGGAGAAGAGGGAACAAGGTTTGCGATTGGCCCCATTGAAGGCGGCGAGAATGTGTCAATTACACCTAGACGCGAGGCCTATGTGCATGCCGCACGGGCTGAATGCCGAGCGCATCACGCGTCGTGGTATGAGGAGCGTGAGTTTGAGTATGATGATAGGCGTGATCGAGCTTATGAGTGGCAGCCTAGGGTTGAAGAGAGAGTTGACTCCAATCTCGGGAGTATTAAGATGAAGATTCCATCTTTTGAGGGAAAGGATGATCTCGATGCTTACTTCGGGACTCAATTTTTCTCTATCACAACTACTCCGAGGATAAGAAGGTCAAGCTAGCAGCAGTGGAATTTAAGGATTATGCGGTTCATTGGTGGGATCAGGTCAATAGTGATCGGATAAGGCTTGAGGGTGGACCGGTTCAGAGTTGGGAAGAGATGAAAACACTGATGTAGCGACATTTTGTTCCTAGCTATTTCACCCGTGACCTTCATCAAAGGTTACAGACCATGACATAAGGGAGTAAGAGCGTCAGCGAATATTTTAATGAGATGGAGATGGCGCTATCTAGAGGACGAGTGGTTGAGGATAGAGAGGCGACGATGGCAAGGTTCCTTAATGGCCTTAACCGAGAGATAGCTAACGCGTTGGAGCTAACGCATTATACGGATTTGCAAGAGATGTTACACATTGCTATCAAGATTGAGGGACAGAGGAAGACTAAGGTTCCTTATACTACTTCAGTTGCTACAAAGACACTACCGTGGGAGAAGACGTTTCGGGGAAAGAGTGATCTAGTTGCCCCAATTCCACCTAAGGTTTTGCTGCACACCTATAGTAATAAGAGCAATAACTCTTCATCTAATTCGGAGAATAAGGTACATACAAGGGATATTGTGTGTTTAAGTGTTCTGGTAGAGGTCACATGAAGTCTGAGTGCCCTAACAAGCGTGTCTTGATTATTCGGGACAATGGTTACATGGACTCGGATGACGAACGGACAAGTGAAGAGGCTGAGGATGTGGAGGAAGAAGTTGACAGTGATTCGAGAGAGATTGATACAAACAAGCATGGATTAACACTCATTATTAAGCGCAATCTTAGCGCTCAAGTCAAAGGCGAAGTATGTGAGGAGGAGCAGCGGGAAAACTTGTTTTATACACGTTGCTTAATTGAGGAGTGAATTTGTTCATCGGTAATTGACAATGGGAGCTGCACAAACTATGTAAGCATGTTGTTGGTTCACAAGTTGGGTTTGCCGACGACAAAGCACCCAAAACCGTATTCGCTACAATGGCTGAACGAAGACAGCGAAATTAAGGTAATCAAGCAAGTATTAATTTCATTCCCCATTGGAAAGTATAGAGACGAGATCCTTTGTGATGTCGTACCAATGCATACAAGTCATCTCTTACTTGGTCGACCGTGGCACCATGATAGGAATGCCAAATACGAAGGAAGGAGCAATCGGTATACGTTGGAGAAGGATGGAGTAATGTTTACTCTTGCACCCTTAAAGCCAAATCAAGTTATGGAAGATCAGAGATGGTTAGCAAAGTCCCATGTTGATTACGAGAATTAAAAAAAAATTGAAAAGAAAAAGTTGAGTATTGAGGGAAAAGAAAGAGAGCAAAACATCCCCCATGAAAAGAGTGAGCATGGGAAAAGAGATGAGAAAGAAAACAGCTTCCATGAAAAGAGTGAGCATGGAATAAGATGAGAGAATCAAAACAGACCGCATGAAAATAGAAAGCATGCGTTAGTTGGCATAAATACAAAAGGAGAGATCAAATATGCCATCGGAAAACAAGTGAGGAACGCACTTGGTGCGCAAAAATTCTATTTTGGCGCAAGCCACCAAAAACCCAATTTTCAGCGATTGTGCCTTGATTTTCCTAACGCTAACCCCTTTCTTTTCTCTTCTATGATTGTATTTCCTACTTTACATAAGAAGAAGAGGTTATTGGCAGAGAAGAAGCCTCCCATCGTGATGACAAGAGGGTGGAACGGATTTTGCGCATCATAGCGACTAGTTCGCTAAACCAATACCGAAAGAGTGAGGTACGGTTCTCTTCCCTAGGACTTAGTTCGTGTAAGTATGTGGACACCATAAAATTGTATGATGCTGATGTCAAATTTATAATTAATAATGGTGGTCCTAACTTGAGTCTAGGAGCTGTATATTATCCATTGGTATGTAAGTTTGCGTTTACTAGCGAATTTTTGCTTATCTTTACTTGCAACCAATTTTCTTATGGATTTATACTTGTGGTGCCATTTACCCCTGTTTCATTGAGTTATTATGCAAGTTTGAGGAATGGCTGAGAGTTAGTAATGGCGAAGATACCCCTTAGACAAGTCGTGAGTCATATGGAACGCTTGGGTATCTCGCGAGAGGATGAGAGTTACTGGAGGAACTTGAGGTTGTTCTTCAAGGTTTTTGATTGGGATAGGATGTTCTTACACCTTCCAAGGTTGCCTACCTGACGCAACAAGACGATCACTATGAGAGATGATGGTTCTACCCAAACCATCGTCAAGCGTATTAACACCACCGTCGGAGTGGATGTCTCGAGTAATCCCTATCCTATGTCCGTGCCTTTAGTTCATACTAACTTGAGGTATTGTGGTGCAGGTTTCAGTCTGGATTCGAGGGCGAATCCTCTCGCAGGGGGAGGAGATGATGTGAATCCTACCGCACCACGTGTGCAAGGTGTACGACGACCACCTATCGAACCGAGGATGCGAGCGCGAGGAGAGGATGAGCACGCAGGCGATGATCAGGGCATGGAGTTGTGGAGCTTTCTTGGGCAGATGGCGTTGAACAAAGATTCGAGGATGAATCTTTCCAAAGAAGAAGGGAATGATGCGGCCCAAGATAAGTCTGGACGTGATGACGCCCATTCTCGGCGTGATGACGCCCAAAACAGAAGCAACTACAATTTGACAGATGGGTCTCGGCGTGATGACGCCCATTCTCGGCGTGATGACGCCGAAAATAGAAGCGTGTATGTAGCGGAACCAAATGACGACGTGATCACGTCGTCCCTTGGCGTGATCACGCCCATCACGGCGTAATGATGCCAGAAATAGAGGCGCAAGATGATGCTGCAAGCTGCTCGACGTGATCATGCCGACGAGGACCAGTTTTGCGTCAAAATTGGAACTTTCTATTTTAATTAGCTATTTTATTAATTTAATAAATTAGTTTGGATTTATTTTAATTAATTAATTAGAAGTTCTATTAGGAGAAGGTTTCCTATTGTAAGGAGCCTCCTTTTTCATTATCAGTTAAGTTATTTTTCAATCAATTAAAACAGAGAGGATTTTCTCAATTGTTCACGTGTGAACCTTATTGCTTCTTAAGTCTGAATACTTAAGTCGATTTGCAAGTAAAATGCCATTACGGAAGCTCTTGGTATGTTAATCTATATTTTTCCTTTGTTAATAAACTTGTTCTTATTGATTGATTGGTTGCTGATAGAGTATAGTTGATTAGAGGGTAATTGATATACTTGATTTGAGCATTTACATGTACTTGTTTTTTTCAGTTCGTAGTCTGGCTACACAAGCTGTTTGTGGGCAAATACCTGGTAGCTTTAGTGAGGTTAAAATAAAGGTAAGAGCTTTTGCACTGCATGCTGGTTATTCTTTCCATTTTAGTAATTACTCTGTGGTTTCTTTCATAGCCATTGGAGATGCAAATTTGCAGAAGACAAGCATACGAATTGTTGTAGAATAACTAGAGCCATACACCAAAGACTAAATTGCTGTTGCAGTTGTTTTCATTTACTATAATTCTGTCTTTTTTTCGCACGAACATGGATAGTAGGTACATGTCCAGAAAAGCAGAACTACTTTTCCACTATTTCTATGATACAATTCACTATTTTTAATTTTATGGAATAGTCAATCTTTATAAATAGTTTGGATAGAAAAGTTTACTAATGAGTTAATTTGAAAGTATCTTAATAGTTCAAGGAATATTTGAAAAATCTTTTAATTTAAAAGGGGTAATAGAGTTTGATAGAAAGTTCGAGAGGGTAAGCAGATATTCCCTTTGACATTCTTGCAAATTTCTTGGTGTGTTAGCTCCTTTAAGTAGTGTTACAAGTTCAGGCCCAAAAAAAATGCTGTTACAGATTCAATTGGTCATAATATCCATATATAGTTGGATTTAACATGGGTTGCTCTATCAATACTGTAGGCAGTCTACTATGTAAAGATAACAGCAGCTAAAGAATTTTGAAATGAGTAGCAAACAGGCAACTAAAAGGGGAAAAGAATCCTCACTTTCATTATAAAGAACAGGTTGCTTTCACACTGTTTCTTCATTTTACAACAATTACTGAGTGGGAAACACCAGCTTCCTGTAATCCCTTCAAAAATGTCTCGCCGATGGTTTAACGACAGATCATGTATCTGGCACATCCAACCAGTAAAAAATCAGCAAAGCCTAAGAGTTTACAACCTAACAAAATACTCGTCTCCTTCAAAGTGTCCAACAGAAACTGTCAGCATCAGTTAGTTACACATTCAAAATCACAATACACTCCTGCCCTCTCCTGACAACGTGTTTACTCAGCTATTCACATGATTGGCACCCCATAGCATTCACGTTTAACACCTTCCCTTTTGAGCGACTTGTACCGTCTTTTTAACTCATAATTCAAGAGCTGCAGAAAGAAGAATATCCATTCCCTGCCTATCCTTATACGATCGCTCCCCGCTGTCGTTCAGTTCCTTGTGATTTTCATATGCCCATTTAACCCTGTCATTTGGCTTTTTGAGTTGACTAGCACATCCACTTTTAACTCCTTCACCTGTCTCTTTCAGCTGTTTTTCATTCACCATTCTATCTCCTTCAGCTTTCTTATTCAGTTTATTTGTTGCATATTGCTCATATGCCCTCTTCACCCTACGTATTTCTTGGAGTTTCACATCACATTGTCTGCAAAACCACTCCCCTTCTGGTATAGAAGAGCGTGGAGGAAACATGCAATAAAGGTGATATGCATGATCACAACTATCACACAAAACAATCTTTTCATCGTCCTTATCAGTGAGGCAAACTCTGCATAGACAAGATGGGCAATACCAACGAGGACCATACAATTTCAATTGCTTACTAGTCAGGCACCTCACATGGTAATACTTGGTAGGGCATAAAGAGTGATGGCATATCTTCAGCTTATAGCCATTTTGCACCATGTTTCCACAAAATTTACAAAAGCACATACCATCTTTATTCCCTTCCGATAGTTGAATACTATCATCCATGCTATAATTTGAACTCTCTGCAAATTCATTGAAAGTTTCCTCATCTTTTGAACAAATTTCACAATCAGCCTGATTAAGTGGGAACTGGGAGGCATTCATTCTCTCACATACTACACAATTATTGTGGGGCGATCTCAATCCTTTTGCAGTGCAGTGCGCACAGCACCAACTTTTGGGGGGGATTTCTTTGACAGCAGGCTCAATGCATGAGATATGGTACATATCCTCACAAGAATCACACGCTACGCAATTCCTCCCATTGGCCTTGCCCCCACAATGCCTGCAATTGCAGACCCTGTAAATGCAACAAGCTTCAGTCTGATCCGGTTTGCCATGAGAATTAGATTCCTGGGTGCCAAGCTGCTTTGCAAAGAGAAAATCAAAACATTACAAAGAACTTAGCATGAAAAATATCATTAATGCCAGAAGTATAATGTCAAAATCTTACTGAGTATAATACTATAATTAAAAACAATAACAGGTACAATCATATGCCCTTCAAAAATACCTCAGGCTTTTCATTTTCTGTTGTGCAGTGAATTGAACCTCCAATCTGGCGGGGTACAATGAAAGTTAGAAGTAGGCAACGGAAAACAGACTGCAACAATAATAATTTACCAAGTCATGCACAAACTTTCAGGATGCATAATCCAAGATTTTCAACTTGGGGGCTTGGAGCATACCTGTTTATTGTAGAAAATTTTCGATGCATCCAGGAGATTCTTAGCGAGAGACATCAATTCAGTTCCAAGCACTATGAATTTCCTCCAAAACTGAAATAGGTATCTAGATTTAATTGAATGGACAGAAAAAGCTAGAAATTTTGAACAAATTACACAAGAAATAAATGGCATTTAACAGCACACAGAACAAGACGCCCGTCGAAGAAAAAAATGTCTACAGTATGTGTATACTTGAAACGTTAGAATAATGTTGTTGGCACGTTACATCACCACCAGCAAAATTAGACATTCAATCATTAAACTTTCTTGACAATAAATAAAGCAAAAAATTTCCACCAATATGCACAAAATACAGAGTCCACCTATACAGAGAAGGATTACATTAACTACCTGATCAACATCATCATAAAACAACATAGGTGAATGCTCATATGCTCCTTCTTTCATCCTTTTGTTTATGTGAGTAAGACTAAATAGCCTGTCAACCTTCATTCCTTGAAAATTTTCAAACAACAGCTTACACAATAAGGTGAACTTTTCAGAAAGTATAGTCTTGAGGAAAGCATGTCGGCACATTTCATTGACAGAATCACAATGTGATCCATCCAAAGCTCCACTAGACATAGCAACCACACAACCTTTAGCTGCATAACCAGTTCCATTAGATGTACACCCAATTTGTGAGGAAGATTTCCACCTGTCTTCATCAGAAATATTAGATTCCTGAAAGGAAGAAAAAATAGATATGAAAAAACTAGTACAACAGCAACAACAATAACTTTGGATAGTATGTCACTTCAACATGGCACAAATCTTAACTGTCATCACAAGAGCATCTCGAATGCACCCACGAATACCACCCTCTTCATCACCTAATGACTGATACATATGCTCAAGCACAAACCTTCTCCACTGCCTTTGTGAAACATCATTGGAATCATTCAAAGTATAACCTCCTAGAAGATGATCCCACGGCTCCTTTGCTGCCTGCACAACCACATCTTGTAAGATTTGGAAGAAGGACCACAAATACATATATGTTACCAGTATATCATAAAATGGAAAAAACACTCAAGAAAGGACAACATATCGTTTCTCGCTAATGCGAATTTTCCAATACTGCAGCTAACTTCACTTTCCCTTCATTGAAATGCTCAAAACCATTTGGATCTAACAAAAGGCGGAGACACAATATAGTCACTTATTTGTGTCATCAATACCTGTTAGTTTCTAAATCCATCCATTTATCCCCCGATCATAGGAAATATTAGTGGTTTGGTTCTTGCAGCGATCATAGAAGCATAACAACACAGTCTACGTTTACAAACTGAAAAGGACATTACAGTTAATGCTTTTTCCAGCTCATAATAGGTACATCACCTGAATAAGTAAAAACCAAAGTTAAGCTCTTAAATTGTCCAGTACGTCACCAATTGGGTAACTTGATGAAGAACAAGAACTGAGTTTATGAGTTTAAGTTATTTTTTAGGTTAATGTCAGTTTATTTTAGAATTCAGGGGAATTTCAACAACTTCTAGTGTTGCTGGAAATTCTGGGATTATAGTTTCTAGTTTAATTTTATTTAGATTTTTTTAGGAAATAAAGGGCACTTTACTGTAGCGCTAAATCAGGTGTCTTTGGTAGTTTAATGTTAAGAGTCGTATTCCTAGTTCTATTAGTATTTGTTAGGGGATCTTGTTACTGCTATCAATACACCCAGAATTTGTTATTCCAAAGACCTGACTATGTTGTGAGATGGTGTTCCTAAGAACCCTAGGTGTGATGCTTAGCTTACCTTTAGGAGGTGCTTTTTTGTTAGGATTTAAGATTAAAATCTTAGTTCTAATTTGCTAGAATAGGAATACCATGTTCACAGGAAGATAGTTTTGCTAAGAGATTCATTTTCCCACAAAAACGTTGGACAGTGATTAGCTCGTTAGGAGTAGGTAATCTAGATCCCCAGACTAGGGAAAATGGATGACATTTTTATGCCAAAACTAACCTTTCACTTATCTACATGCATATAGATGTCCCTGTATATAGATGTGTGTATGTATATATTTTTTCATATATATGTGTGTGTATGTGTGTGCGCGCGCGTGTGTGTGTAATCTAATAACATCATATTACATTACATAAAAGATATTTACGATGTAATATTATGTTCACCCTTAACCAAAGTCGTGAGTTCCAGTTTGGAGAATGAAGCAAACCATGCTGAGAGTCATCCCCCTTTAGAACTTGACTATGCTCAAACAGAATAGTCTCCTGCCTAGAAGGAGCAGAGGAAGATACTTGGGACACCCAAAAAAAATTATATATACGTATTACGTGTATTATATATATGGAATGTAGATTGGGAAAAAAAGTAAATGAGAAACAAGATTCTAATACTAAACCAAACAAGGAATAATTGTTTCCAGCGTTCATTCAAAATACACCAAACGATGTACTCCTGTGTTATAAAGGTGGTACAACAAAACCCAACGTAATTCCTTAAATCCATAAACCAAAACACCCCCTTAGTTTTTACTTTTGTTCCAAAACTGATGCTACAGCTATCCAAAAAAAAAACAGTTCAAGTTCGATTTCAGCCTCAAATATTAACTGACCCCCTAGTTTAAGAACACCCCTCAATGCCATCTACATAAACCCTACAGCCTAGAATCTCTTTGGGATGGAGTGAGTACCTTAAGAATTGAAGCGAAAACTGTTGGATTTGTCATGATATAGGCCTACATCCAATCCCAGTTAAAAAATAATCAGCAAGCACAAATAGAGAACAAAATTAATAGTATCACTGTCAAAAGAATCCATTCAACAGACTTGCTATTCCAGAGAATTGCCTTGTGTTTCAAGTTTGTGTGAGGCAATGAACCCTGACGTGTGACTCATAATAAGCCTAGCTGTGATATTTAGTTTTTGTTTATAATCCGTTCTTTATTTTACTTTCAAACCTCTACTGACACAGTAATCTGAGATGCTATTCACGGTGAAATTTCAACCATCAAAACAGCCTTAAACCAATATATAAACCATAGAAGCAACCTACCTGTCCAAACAATCCTAAAGCTGAAGTTCAGCCTGAAACACAAGAAAATCCCCACAAAACAGAGCAGTCTGGAAAACCTCTAGGCTGTCCAGCATCACTTCTTTCATGTTTAAACACACCACCGCACATCATACCACTCAGAACCATAAACTAAAAAATACATCCTAGCCTTTTTTACCACTTTCAACTAACCATCCATAAAACTTCCATATATCATAACCCTAGATTTTTTTTATTTTTTTTATGAAATCTCAACCCCTAGGCCTAGATCATTGTAGCATGCTTTGTAGGCACTAACCCTAAATTCTACACATATTTGATCATCCATTCCACCACTTGCATTATCATAAGGAATAAACAGAAAATAACCTACTTTTCAGTTTCCCATAATTTCATGCAACCAGGACCTATTCCCTGACACATCCCTACCTTTCTTTATCCTCTAAAAAATAATCCTCCATCCATCGTTTTTTAACCAACAATACTATTAATTTTAATCCCTATCTTAGGAAAAGACATCTATTAAGTACTTTATCAATTCTGTTGCATCTACCTAATTTTTCATAAACTTATTACTCCATAAAACCTGCACTTCTTGTTTTACTGAAAAAAAAGGATCCATTATAAAGAATTGTGTATAGTGCCACCTTTGAACTAAGGAAGATAAATGTCAACTTATTGGCCATCTTTAAAGGGTAGTAGGTTGTCCTCTTTTTTCATGTAGGGGTACCATCCTTTCTGTCTTAAGAATTAACTCGAAAAGGTACCCTTACCTGCTCCTGCTCCAGTCTTTATGTCTTAAGAATAAGAATTTCCCCACCCTTTAATTCATAAGATCAAAGTCCGTAAAGCCTAAGTAACACCCTTAAGCTTGTGGTCTTGCTTTCCCTTTTTAGGTCTAATTTCCACCTTTTACTAATAAATTATCATTGTAGTAGTTAATCTTCAATGTAGCACCTCAGAGAGATCTTTTCCTTTCTTTGATGAGTTTGTGTGGAATATTTAAGGTTAATACTTAACCTAATACAACTAACCATCCCCATGAAGGCCACCTACAAGTTCTTCGTAATTAGCACCCATGACAACAAAATGAAAGCACCAGATGCGAAAACCATTTTGATTCTCTTATATTTCTGTTGAAAAGATTTTCACTCTCTAATGTGAAACCGTAATTCATTACAATCTAACCTCACCTAAAACACACTGATTTTGTACTTAAAACAAGACTTAGAAGTCACAAAAAAAAGTGAATCCACTCATTGAAATATGAGCACAATTCATAGTCTATCAAAATGTATCCATAGATAATCCAACCCTCATGATGTTAATAAATATAAGATTTTTGTGGACAACTACAACAATAAAATCAACTCTTTACAAGCATGAACTAAATAAAAAGAAAACATGATAGATGCATCTCCCTTACCTCTTTTTATTTATGGCTCTGTCCCATTTAGTTACCCACATAGTAACTCCAAAATAAAGAAAACTTGATGTGTTAAGTATAGGAACCGAAGGCATTTAATTGAAATGAAAAGAAAATTTAATATTTTCAAAATGAAAATCAGGGTAAAACTATTGGCCCAAGTTGATGTTAAAACTTGCAATGGTTACAATAAATCATGAACCGGAACAATTGAACCGCACATGATAAAGTTAAACAACAATGGCTACCATAAACAGAAAATGTTTTAACAAAAACAGATCAATTACTAGTCTATTACTTGTCATGTGTCTCTTCATAGGCAAAACCTTTGATAGTTTCTCCATACCTCCAAAGCCACAGCAGAAATTAGCCATAAGAACTTGAAAGATTTGTAATGCACTTGCATTTTTCTTCATTTGTGTACAATTGCCACCTTGGCATACATATTCATGAAGAAAGACCTTCATAGGCCTCAGAGTTCTTTTGAACAAGTATCCACAAAATTACACCAAAATTATGTTCAAGGCTACCCACGGATTTTATCTGAATGAATCATAAGCTTACACATTCAAGCAGGCAAATTTCCACATCCATCTATAACCGTACCAATAAAACTAAAAATAGTGTATCACCATAGAAACCAGTAGTAACATCTAAGCATGAGCAGACAAAAAAAAAATAGGAACGCCTTTCAACAAGTCAGTGTGTATGAAAGTATGAATACAGAGAGAGACACATGCCTGTTCTGCAGATTTACAAGCATCTTCAACAGAAACTCTCACATCTTCATGACTCCTACACTCCCAAGTCAATGATGTGCGCTTTCTCCTCTTGTAGGTCTGTAATCTTTTGCTGTCTGAGCTTCCTTCACTACCATTATACTCAAACCCATTATTCACTGCTTCATTTTTCAAGCCTTGAACTCTCTCATGCATATTCTCCCCATTGCTTGTTCCAACATCACCAGCCATTTCTTCACTATACTAACAAGAAAAAACCCTAATTTATAAAAATATGGTTTCGCTGGCACACCCACATTGAAAATTTCAAAAATTAAGCAAATTAACGAATACCCAGTTCAGAATATCCAGGAAAAATGCATGAAGAAACAGAATTTAAGTCAATATATTTAACAATTAGGGATACTCTCTGTTTGGTAGCCAAGAAAACACAAGAAAAGAGAGGGACTGACAAAAAGAGATACACGTTAAGATTGCAGTTTGTAAGGTCAACTTAAAGGCGAACAAATGCAAGAGAACTCGATATGTAAGATTGCGATTCATAGTCTAGAAATGAAGACTAAGAATGGAAACATAAGTGTACTTCAATTTTCACATCGGTTTGCCAGTTTCTCAGTTACCAAAAGAGCATTACAGAAGATGAAAAATTGTGAGGGAAAAAGAGCATACCACGGTGATGAATTTCGTCGGATGTAGAGAATTAAAACCTAAAATTTAACTGTTAGAAGAGGAGAAGGAGAGGGAGAGAGGAACTAGGCTGTGCAGTCTGCAAATACCGGTCTCTTATCCCACTTCATTTTCAAGTTTTTAGTAACGGAGTCTTCCTCCTTTTTTTCATTTTACTTCCATTGGGTTTTTACTTTTTTACCACACTAACAAACCTAAGTATTTTCTTATAAGGGTAATTTACCTTCTCAAACTTCAAGTGAAACTCAAATACTCCTTAAAAAAAATTATAAAATTTAATTTCAACTCATTAACTTTACATGAAATACAATCACCCTCCTTTTTAAAGTTTTCTGTCCAAATAACTAAAAATGCCAAAAGAAACTAGGAAATGAAATAAGAAAATTCTAGAAAGTTTTCAAAAAATGTTTTTTTTATAAAAGAGAATAGAAAAAATAGGAAATAAATTTCTAAACAGACCAATTTTAAAAAAATTGATATGATTCTTTAAAGAAACATAAAAATTGAAGAAAAAATAAATTCTAAAAAGAAAAATGAATTTGTTATTTTTCTAGATTTTTAAAAAATTTGCTATAGTTTCCTACTTTTTAACTGATTCCTTTTCTTTAAAAAATTATAATCCATCAATTATTAAAAATTTACTTTATTTTCCTGGTTTCTTTTTATTTTTCTTTATTTTAAACTATTAGTTTCATATTATCTTAAAGAATATAAAATTAATGGAAATCAAACAAATATAAAACTACATTTTATTTAAAATAGAAAAAAATAAAAAATAAAAATCCAAAAAAATAAATTAATTTTCTAAAAAGTGATGGGAGTACAATTTTGAAAGAATTATAACAAATTAAAAAAATAGGAAGTTATAAGAAATTTTAGAAAGATCAATAAAGATAATAGATTCAAGGCTTAATATACTTTGTAGCCCTTACATTTGTTAAAAATATTAGCATCCAGATTACCAATATCTTAAATTGCACTTTATGTTTATTCAGTATGTCTTAATTTGAACGTACTTGTTTCCAGAATAATAAAAAATTAAAATTATTAAAATTATTTTACGTTTCTAAAATTATTTTATTTCTTATGTGGCAATTTATTTTCCTTTTTCCTTTCCTTTTCTTTTTTTTCATTTTTTTTCTTCTTTTTATTCTCTCGTCTTGCATCTTCTTCATCTCATGTGGAGCAACAGCCACCAGCTTCAATTGCCTCCGCCACCGCAACCTCCTCGTTGTGCTGCGGTCCACCGTGGATCGATCTACTTGCAAGACTACGAAGCTCCGACTAATCAGTGAGACACCTACTAGAAAATGAAGGAGAACGACAGATCCGATTCTTGTTTTATGTTGTTTGAGGAGGAAGAAGCAGATCCAAGTTTGATAGAGAAAGGCCTCAGTTTGAACCCACCGCACCGCGACCACCACCACAAAAGTCCTCCAATTTATCAGATGACGAGTTTTTTAATGGAGTAAAGATCAAACCTTTAAAACCCCCACCTAAGTGTGACTGGATCTTCACCGTCTCTTCGTAACTATAATGGGTTAAAGTAAAAAATGGTACCTATACAAACATTAAATGATAAATTTCATACCTCCGCTGTTTTTTGCGTTTAAAAGATACTTGTACCATAACAAAACGTCACATTTGGTACCTTCGACTCACACCGTTCAACAATCACCGTTAAGTGTCTGCGTGGCACGCCACGTCTGATGTCACGTAGGAAACGGCTGACGTGGCATGCCACCTCATAACCTCACTCTCTCTCTCTCATTTTCTTTTTCTTTTTCTTTTCTTTTCTTTTCTTTCTTTCTTTCTTTCTTTTTTCTTTCTCTCTTCTTCTTGCCCGACCCCTTGCCTGCCAACACCAACACTACCACTGCCATCGTCGGCCAACACCAACACGTGGCTAAAAAATGTTAACCCTCCACCCCTATCATTCATACACAATGCACAAACAAGATGCCAATCACATCAATTTCTAAGAATTTGAAATGATTTAACTTTTGAAATAACCAATCAAATCCCACATTTTACTAATCTGATTTTTTTCATTTTTCCAGCCACACCCATTCACACAAGCAGAAAGGCCTAAACTTTCAAGCTTATATGTAGGTTTTTAAGTGATTTTGTCCACTAAAAATGAAATTTACAAGATTAAATCTAAAAAAATCAATTAATTCCAAATTCCCTCCACCGCTATCATTCATACACAATGCAAAATCAATCTCCAATCCTCCCTGCAAATTAATTCCATAAACCATCCCTACAAAAATCAATTCCTCTCTACAAATCCCCTGCAATTTTAAAAGCATCCCCTGCAAAATCAATCTCCAATCCTCCCTGCAAAATTGAATTAAGCCACCAATCCTGACACCGTACCAGTCGCAGGGGGGAGATTTTGAACGAGCTCGCCGGACAAATGGTTTTGCGCGATCAGATTTCGGTGACGCGACGGTCGCTGCCGGCGGCGCAAAAGACATCGTGCCAGTCGCAGGGGGCGGATGGGGTGGAGGGATCCCAGCCGTTGAAAATGCCTAGCGGATCGTTGAGGTTGAGCTTGAAGGAGGTGAGGGCTTGAATCTCGTCGAGGATGGGTTGGGTGCGGCTGGGGGCGCAGGATAAAGAAGAAGAGAAAAAAAAAGAAAAAAGAAAGAAAGAAAGGAAGAAAAGAAAAGAAAAAGAAAAAGAAAAGGAGAGAGAGAGTGAGGTTATGACGTGGCATGCCACATCAGTCATTTCCTATGTGGCATCCGACGTGGTGTGCCACGTAGGACACTTAACGATGATTGTTGGACGGCGTGAGTCGGAGGTACCAAATGTGACATTTTGTTATTGTACAAGTATATTTTAAACGCAAAAACAGCCGAAGTATGAAATCTATCATTTAATGTTTATACAGGTACCATTTTTTGCTTTAATCCTAACTATAATATCACACCCATTTTAGTTTTCGATCTAATACATTAATTAGCAATAAATTTCCATTAAATCCCAATCAGTTCCCAAACATGAATCCCAAAACTTCCCTTCTTTCCACGGTATAAATATTAAATACACCATCCGATCTCACCATCCACCATGACATTCTCAATCTCTACATTAAAAAAAAAACTCACTTTGATTTGTTGCACCATCAAGCTACTCTTTGATGCTCTGAATTTTTGGATTCCGCGACATAAGGTGATACGACACGGGTCAGCTTGTTGTTTGCAAGCCGAAATGTGAAGCATTTGGGGAGGATCTAGCCTTGAGTTTATCACACACAAATAAACAACAAATACACAAGAATGTATGGTAGAAAACTATGGAGGAACGCAGCGGAAGTAATAAACGAAATTACCCGATTGAAGGTGGAGGAGATGAGAGATGGACGCTTGAATAACACTTGATAGAAGTAATAACGATTACACACAACTTGAATAAAATCCAAGGTTTTGTTTAATCAAGATTTCACCGAAGGACAAGGAGCTTGAGACTCGGATCTATGGATGATTACACAAAGGTGAAGACTTGTTTTACTTGCAAAGAATTAATGTGTCTTCAAACCTAATTCTTACAAGGTGAGTTAATATGTTTTTAAGGGGAGGAGTATTCTCAACTCAAGCATTAAACACTCAACATAAACTAAGGAGAAATAAGCTAAATAGTTCTATTTATACTATTACACAAAACAAGCATGAAAGCCCTTCAAAATGTCCATGTTTGTATTTCTGGACAGTGTCTAGCGGCATGCCGCTAGGCTGCTTCGGCATGATGAGCAACAAAAACCATCTGACTGGCGGCATGCCGCTAGGCGCTGTCTTGATAGGTGGCTCGGCGCACGTGCGATAAAAGCTAGGCCACGCGGGTGGCGTCAGGTTGGCACGAATCTCGCCTATTTTTTATGGCTTCGGGCTTATCTCTCGGCCTCGGGATATGTCCTCATGCATCACCAAGATGGGGTTAGGCATGATCGTATCATCACCTTTCCCTTCGAAAGGATTCGTCCTCGAATCCATTGCTTTAAATTTGTGGTCATGACTTGGGCACACACAGTTCAACATTCCTTGCAAGGAGCACATCACTAGAAGTTCATGATGTGGGCTAGGAATGTAGCAAAGGAAAGGATCCTCATAAACACCGAAATCCTTGACCAAACCCATAGGAAATTTCTGCAAAGGAGAATCAAACTTAGAAAAGAAGGGATCATCCATGTTAGAATACAAGATATTCTCTCTATCCCCTTCCCCACTCTTTTCACTCTCCCAATTAATATCTTCAAGTTCAAACAAAGGGTTGTCAAGACCTTGAAAGACATTTAGCTCAATGTGATCACCCGATTCTTTTCCAAGGTTACATTCACTCTCAAGGACATACTTACTCTTTTCACTCCCCAATGTAACCCTCCCAAATTTAAACAACGGGTTGACAAAAACATCAAACACATTTAGCCCCACGTGTTTACCTGATTTGCTCCCGAGTGCTTGGTGGCACTCTCCCGACTCATTCCCAAGTGTTTGGTGGCTCTCACCCAACTCACTCTCAAGTGTTTGGCTACACTCGCCCACAATTGTCTCTCTACTCATCTCAGTAATAGAGAGCTCAACCATATCATTCTCAACACCTTCATTAAGTTCATCATCCTCAAGTTCACAATTCTCACTCTTCAACACAAGAGTTTCATTCATATTATCTCCAATCAAATTGTAATCAACAAATAACTTTGGCTTACTTGGACCACCTTGCGGTGAGCTGTTGTTTTGCTTCATTGAGGCTCGATAGTATGATGGCACAAAGCATTCTCTCATTACATGTCTCAATTCAGCCCAAGTTGTAACTTGCTCCATTTGTCTTCTTTCTCTTTCACAACAAATTTGGTGCCACTAACTATCGGCATTGTCATAAAATGTATAGGTAGCAAGGTCTATTTTCTGTGCGTCTAAAAATTGATGACAAGCAAATGCCTTTACAAAGTGGTATTCCCACTCGATAAATTCAGCCGGATTGGATGTTCCTCTGAAGGGTGGAAGTGGAACTTGAAAAGGATTAAAGTTGTTGAAGCTACTAGTAGAGAGGCCATGGCCAAGGCTTTGTATCGAGAAGCCAAGGCCATAGCTTGAATGAGGAGGTGAAGGTATAGGTGCTCGACCTTGGGTTCTATCATGATTATTTCGGACTCGGGTGCTTGTGTGGAGGGCGTGCCTTCTAGAATTAAGTCCATGACCAAGGCTTTGGTTGGAATAGGAGGTGAGGCCATAGCTTGAGGCATGAGGAAATTGAGGCTCTTCGTAGCCTTCATACTCACCACAACTTGCATCATCCTCATCATGGTATTCATTCGCACAATCTGTACCATATTCATAATCATCATTACCATAAGTTTCATATGCCCCATTACCATGAAATTGGTCTCCATCAATCGCATACGATGAGCTCTCATCACCATTGGAATGGTTTCTAGCATCACCATAGGAGCCATAATCCTCTTCACTAGCCGAATGGCAGTCATCCTCACCATACGGTTCATAACCCGCATCACCATCGGAATGAAAGCTAGCATTGTCGTAGGAATCATAACCTTCATCACCATTGTATTGATAGTTTTCATCGTCATCATATGATCCTTGATCACACGACTCACAACCACGATCTTGTGACATTGTACCTGCAAAATAAAAACAAACTAGATATACATATATACGTTAGTTAAAACACTCGCTCACGTGTTTGCGCTCGTGTTTATAACTCTCGCAAAAATTGTTCTGACCAATCTCTCAAGCTTTTGTAATCAACTCCATGCATTCACAGGCATTCAAGCTAGCAAACTCAATCCATCAATCACAAGGAGACTGACTCAGAAGGTGAAGTAAGACACAAAGGAAAAGGGCAAGACTCAAGACACACTAGTTGGAAAAATATTACCCCTTGACTCTAGACTTGGAAGAAAAGAAAAGAAAACGTGTTTAGGACTTGACAAATGGCTCTAAGACTTAAAGACTATAAAATAGAAGACTTAAAATGAGTTTAGAACAAGGAAAGAAAGCTCACTCAAATGTTTAAAACTTCCCACGTTTTTGTCTCCAAAGCTGATACAAGAGGTGTTTAGTTTAGGACTTTTGTGTTTGCAATCTTTCTCTTTGGTTTAGGACTTGAGTTTAGGACTCTAGAGATAGTTTTCTGCAACCTTTGGGGTGTGTTTTGACATGTGAAGCCAGCTGGTTTGCCTTGGCTCAAAAGAGTAAAAGTTAGGTTGCTTTTGTGTCTAGCATGAAAAAGGTAAGTTTTGGGTAAGGGAGCTTAAGGTGGTGTTTGGCGTTGCAAGTTGGGTTGCAAACCAACTTTTCCCACCGAGCTTTCCAACTTTGGCCATTTGGGTACACCTTTTCAACCAAGCTTTTTGGAAAGCCGGTTGGATTTTATGCCTTGGAAGGCAGCTTTCCTGACAGCTCAAAAAACGAGCAGTGGCAAACGCAGCCCATTGCTTTCCATCTCTCTCTCCCTTTTTTTTTTTCATTTTAATTTCATTTTTTTACTCTATATAATGAACAAAATAAATTTCTAACTAACACAATAAAATCTCCATCTTAAGATAAGTAATTCTAGATCCACTTTTCCTATTTTTATTAATTTTATAAAAATGGGTTTTATACTCCAACTATTTCATTTTTATAGTTTTACCAAACACCAAAAATAACTTCTCGTTTCCCACAGCACTTTTAAGAAATGTTTACCAAACAACATACTAGCTTTTCCAGAAGTACTTTTTCTACAACACTTTTGTCACAACACTTTTCCCACCACAACCGGAATGCCAAACAGACCCTAAGTAGGTGGGAAAAGCTGGAAGCGTGCAGCTGCTGACTTTCTTTTCCAATTTAAAAAGAATTTAAAACAAGGTAGCAACACAGAATTAAAGAAGTAAAGTAGAGAAAATGGATCAAACTGACTCAAGATGAAAAACACATGAAGAACACCAAGCAGTCTGCTTGAGTTGTTCTTGGACTGTTCTTTGGAATTTGACTCAAATAAAATAGTACACAATGACTAAAATTCACAAAATTTGACATGGACGTTCCTAAAACACCGATCTACAACTTTCATGCAAGGGACGAAAATGAAATTCCACAGATAACATAGAGAAAATATACCTAGAACATAGAATTAATTTTCTCGGATGAAAATCTGCACACCTTTATATTTTGGCCAACAATCATAATAATTTCATGGATTTGTAGGCATCTCAAGAACAAAAAATGTCACACACAAGCTGAAGATTTATTACACAAAATTTCAGAATTTTCTAGACAGGGAAACTAACACAAACGGAATAAACTCAGAGCGCCAAAAGCTCCGCTACCACTTGATACGACACGGGTTAGCTTGTTGTTTGCAAGCCGAAATGTGAAGCATTTGGGAGGATCTAGCATTCAGTTTATCACACACAAATCAACAACAAATACACAAGAATGTATGGTAGAAAACTATGGAGGAACGCAACGGAAATAATAAATGAAATTACCCGATTGAAGGTGGAGGAGATGAGAGATGGACACTTGAATAACACTTGATAGAAGTAATAAAGATTACACATAACTTGAATAAAATCCAAGGTTTTGTTTAATCAAGATTTCACCGAGGGACAAGGAGCTTGAGACTCGGATCTATGGATGATGACACAAAGGTGAAGACTTGTTGTTTTACTTGCAAAGAATTAAGGTATCTTCAAACCTAATTCTTACAAGGTGAGTTTACATGTGTTTAAGGGGAGGAGTATTCTCAACTCAAGCATTAAACACTCAACATAAACTAACAAGAAATAAACTAACGAGAAATAAACTAACGAGAAATAAGCTAAATAGTTTTATTTATACTATTACACAAAACAAGCATGAAAGCCCTTCAAAATGTCCACGTTTGCATTTCTGGACAGTGTCTGGTGGCATGCCGCTAAGGACCTAGCGGCATGCCACTAGCTTCAGCATGACAAGCAACAAAATCCATCTCACTAGCGGCATGCCACCAAAGCGTTGTCTTGATGGGTGGCTCGACGCACGTGTGATAAAAGGTAGGCCACGCTGGTGGCCTTAGGTTGGGACGGGTTCCTGGTTCCTCCTTTGTTGCTGTTCCCGTTGCTTTATTTTATTCTTTGCTGGGGATTGTCTGACATTATTTCTTCTGTAATAATACTGACGCTATGTAACTCTTATTGCACCGTTTGATTCATTGTAATGTTACCGTTGCCTCTTCGTTCTCTTTCTTATTATTGCCGCGTCGTGCCGTTTGGTGGAGCTAGCGCTACTTTTTAGGTCATTAAATGTCGTAGTCCTTCATTTAATGCGGTTTTGAAAAGTAATGATGGAGGAGGACACGTGTCCCTTCAGAGAGGCGCTCGAAGCAGGCGTCTTCTAGGGAGACGCGAGTACTGAAGCGTTTCATCATTGTTTTAAACTTATTTCCTCTCGCGCGTTTGTTTTAAAATTTATGCCTTCACGCGCGCACTTCCCCTTTTGACGTGCTGCTTCGCCATGTATCAGCTGCTAATTGGTAGTGCCCTTTCAGGATTATATATAATGTTTTCCCTACCTCCTCTTTCTTTTTTAATCTCTTCTTTTGCACGCTGTTAGGTATTTCACCCGCGCCGCTTCTTCTTTTCTGGTTCGAGACTGCTGGTATTCTTTTTGCGAAGGTACACACCTTTTTTCTTCCCTCTTTCTTTTTCCTTTGTTAATTATGGCTAAGACCCGTGCTAAAAAATCTTTTGAGGAAGGGGATCCTCCGAGGTCTGCCGGGGAAGAAAATATTGATAATACACCCACCTCCCTTTACACGCTAGCCTTGATTAATCGCAAGCTTGCCGGGTCTAAGGGTCGATTTCCCCGAGATTATCCCGTTCGTGCTGCCTCTGAATCTCTTCGCCTGAACAGCGTTTTACCCGCTAATAGTAGAATGTTGTATGCCAAGTTGTTTGACCATGGGTTTTGTCTTCACTTTGACCCGCTTGTGAAATTGTTGTTGGCCGATTCTGATCTGGCTCCGGCTCAGTTGAGCCCCAACGCGATTTGCGTTGTTAGTGCATTTGCCGCTTTGTGTCGTTTTAAAGGGATTGCTTCTCCCACCTTGGCATTGCTTCGCGATATCTTCCAGTTATATTCCTACAAATGGGTTATATCGATATCCCCTCGTTATGAAGATGACTCCTTAAAGCCCTTCACCGGAAACTCATGGGCATCGAGTCTTCTGTTCCCTACTGGAAAGAATAATTTTTTATTATTGATCTGCCTGAGCCTATGTGGAGGGCCGACTTTAACGAGGAAATCAGAGATGGGGCCTGGGGTGATCGGAAACCCCTTTCCGTCCCGGAGGATGGCTGATTGAAGACACTGCTTCAATTAGACTTCAGCGTCGATGCCCGTAAAGTGGCTAACGGGTTGGACATAGAGCAGTGCAAAAAGGGTGAGCGTTTGACCTTTCCTTCTGCTCTTCCAAGAAGTGCTAACGCTAACATTTTGTATTTGTGCAGTTCCTCCACCCGGTTGGGAGCCAGAATATTTCCGAAGGAAGAGGAAACGAGAGCAAAGGAAGAAAGCCGAAACCGAAGCTCGAGCTGCCGCGGCTGCTACTGCTACCACCGCTGAAGGGGAAATTACTGCTACCGCTCTAGATGTTGCCCAACCGCCTCTTCGTACTCGCACCGTAAGGAAGAAAAGGGCTAGGCAGACACGTACTACGCCTTCCGTTTCCTCTCATACTGTCGCCTCTTCATAGGCAACTGCTAGCCCGATTCTCTCTGGGATTCCTCTAGCTCCTTCAGGTGCACAAGTACGTATTTGTCTCTTCTTATGGTTTCCTTTTCTCTTCGTGCCACTTTCTCATTATACTTTGTGCTATCCAGGAAACCGCCACTGTTTTCGCTCATTCTTCCTCTCAAGACGACATGTCTATAACAGACGTCCTTCGAGAGCGCCAAAAGAAGGCTCGTTATGAGTTTCAACAAAGCCCGACTTCATCTGCTGCCAATCCTTCTGGGGCTGTCCTTGGGGGTGTGCCAGTTGAGCAACCGTAGGGTGCCAATTTTGGCGGTGGTCCTCATGTTTTGAGTGATTCTCCGATTTATTCCAATCTGATGGCTCATCATGGCGAAGTGCTCGGGGGTGATGGGCTTCTGTCCCTAACGCTGACGGTACCATTAGTCGACCCTCTTCTCCTCCCACCTTGCTTTTTGTTCCAGTGTCTCCTCCGATTGCTGCGAGAGGTAGCCCTACTCCCAGCTTGATGGTTCACGCCTCAACTTATGCTCCTCCTCTGATGCCTACTCACCGGTTCAGCCTGCGCTCCTTCCGAGATAACTACTTGCAGTTTCCGGCAGATGCTCCTCCTGACTATGTCCTCTCATGTACCTCCTTATTGGCAGCTGAGATAATGTTTATTCCAAGAGAGAGAGAGGCCTTTGCGGCTAGGAGCCAGCAGGAGTGTATAAACTTTCTTCGCTCCCAGCTATTTTCCTCGCTCTGCCATATTCATTATATGGATGAAGAAAATGCTAAAGTGGAGGCAAACGGGCAGGGGGAGCTGAACAGACTACTATCAGAGCATCAGGGTTACGTGAATGTCGTTACTGCCGCCAAACAAGAGTCGGAGGCTGCCAAACAGGAGGCCGCGGTTGCTGCTCAGGAGGCAACAACTGCTAAGCAAGAGATGGAGGCTGCCAAACGGGAAGCCGCGGTTGTTGCTCAGGAGGCAACAACTGCTAAGCAAGAGCTGGAGGATGAGCTTCGTCAAGAGAGACAGCGGAATGTTGAGCTGTCCGCCGATCTCGCTCTTTCTGCTAAGAAGAGCCGTTGGTATTTGAAAGAAGGCGGGGGCATCATGCCTGACGGTTTTATGCTTAAGCACGGGATAGATAACCTCGACGCTGATTTTCTTGGTCGGTATTTTGAAGAGAGGATCGCCACCGTCACTGATGAGGGCTTTCATCGCTGGAGATCTACTTAGCAGGAAGGAGGCGGTGCATCACCTGCTCCTTAGACATCATTCTTGATACGTCTTTTTTTGACTGTTGTGGCTGATGCGCCCCCTTTTGTTTTGTAATATTGACAATGTTACTTTTTCTTGATTAATCCGCGGCTTTGGACTTTTGTCATTTACCTTGTTTCTCCTTACTGCTTGTGAAATTGTCCGCCCATAACGTTTGCTGTGCTACCTCTGCACATGTTGCGCTCAGCTTTACGCCACCCTTTGTTGTTAAAGAGCAACTCTAGCCTTACTAGGCCTGTCGTGACGGTGTTGTTACTGTATGGATCTCTTTCCAACTTTGCTTCACCGGGTGTCAACCGTTCAATTACTAGCTGGGGTATCCTTCCTTTCCGTATGTCGAAGATCGGCTTGGGGCGTGCCTCGTCTTAGTGAGCCATCTGATCAAGACCAGTCATCAACAAGGATAGGATTTTCACTCCCAAGCGTTGAAAACCTCGCGTCTCTGGAACGTGCCTCGTCTTAATGGGCCGTCTATGTGAGCACGGTTACCACAATGATAGGATTTTCACTTCCAGGACGGAGTTGGTCTCTCCTTGGGGTCGTGCCTCGCCTTAATGGGTCGTCTGTGTGAGCACGGTTACCACAAGGATAGGATTTTCACTCCCAAGGATACCGGGGTGTGCCTCGTCTTAGTGGGCCGTCTATGTGAGCACGGTTGCCACAAGGATACGATTTTCACTCCCGGAAGCGTTTGGGGTCGTGTCTCGTCTTAATGGGCCGTCTATGGGAGCACAGTTGCCACAAGGATAGGATTTTCACTCCCAACGCTTAGCCATGCCAGGGCGTGCCTCGTCTTAATGAGCTGTCTGATCAGGACCAGCCATCACAAGGATAGGATTTTCACTCCTGGCATTCTTCACTATCTGCATTTTATCAACAGCAAACGCACAGGAAAATATATCTTGTTAGAATAGCATTGATATTACCAGATAGGATGGGCTAGTTCCTGGCATGGTATAGCTTCAGCCGAGCTATATTCCAAGAGTTCTGCAGGGGTATTCCCTCGAGCGTTTCCAAGTGGTAAGCTCCTCTTCCCACAACACGGGTGACGCGATACGGTCCATCCCAGTTTGGGCTGAGTTTTCCCATGCGTTGCCCTGCCGCTCGTCTATCTCTGAGCACTAAATCTCCAGCATTGAGCAATCGCTCTCTCACTTGCCGGTTGTGGTATTGTGCCATTTTTCTTTTGTAGTGCATAGTTTTCAGGAGAGTTTCCTCATGTGTTTCCGGTAGGGCGTCAAGGTTAGCACGTAACCTTTCCTCATTATTTTCTTCTTTGAAATGAGCCACCCGAAGGCTCATCGTTCCGATCTCAACCGGTGTGACAGCTTCAGTTCCGAATGCTAACGCAAACGGGGTCTCTCCAGTGTCGGCCTTGACAGTCATGCGATAGGCCCATAGTACGTATGGCCGTTCGTCTGGCCATTTCTTTTTGGATCCTTCCAGGTTTCTTTTGATGCCACTAAGGATGCTGCGGTGGGTTACTTCTGCCTGGCCATTGGTTTGAGGGTGCGCCACGGAAGAGAACCTTTGTTCGATTTGAAATTCCGCACACTGATCCCTGAAGAATTGGCTTGTGAACTGCGTTCCATTGTCGCTAATCAGTATGCGCGGCACCCCGAATCGCATAATGACTTGGTGTTTGAAAAAATGCCAAATTTTTTCAGTGGTGATGGTGACTAACGCTTCGGCTTCGGCCCAATTGGTGAAGTAGTCTACCGCCACGATCACGAATTTCAACTGAGATCTAGCCTTTGGAAACGGGCCTAAAATGTCAATGCCCCATTTGGCAAACGGGCATGGAGCGATTATTTCTAAAATTTGCGCGGCCGGTTTTCGAGGAATCCTAGCATATTCCTGACATTTCTGACAGATTTTCACGAAGTTATGGCAATCTCCTCGTATGGTGGGCCAGTAGAATCCCGACCGAAACACTTGGGCTGCCAGTGTATCGCTGGCGATGTGCATGCCGCATATCCCTTCGTGAATTTCTCGTAGCACATGCAAGCCTTCTTGCTCTGTTATGCACTTAACGGCAGGATGGGAAAAATACCTCCGTACTAACTCTCCGTTGTAATATGTGCATCGCGCCACTCGTTTCAGGATTTTCCTCCTTTCCGTGCTCTCCTCTGGCAGCTTGTCATGTTTTAGATATTCTATCATTGGGGTTCTCCAGTCGCTTTCTATTTCTTCCACACAGAGCGATGCTTGTTCTTCCATGAAAGAGGGTATGGATAACTCCCCGTAGTGCACTTCGTTGGGTATGAAGGCTTCCACATTGGCTGCCATCTTGGCGAGGCTATCAGCCTCTTCATTATTTTCTCTAGGATATGTTCAAAGGTGACCCGAGTGCCTTTTTTCTGCATCTCCGACAGCTCACGCTTTACTTTGGCCAAGTATTGAATCATGATGGGTTCTCGGGCTTGGGAGTTTCCTTGGACTTGATCCATTATCAATTTAGAGTCTCCTCGTATTTTTAGGCGCAAGCCGCATTCCTCCTCCGCAACGGTAGAGGCTTCGACGGAGAAGCTGTTTCCAATTCTGAGCCCTGCCAGCAGCGCTTCGTATTCAGCGACATTGTTGGATAACAGTTGCAGGATTCTGATGGCGTATCGCAATTTCATGCCGTCTGGTCCCACTAGGAAAATACCTGCACCTGCTAGCTCTTGATTTTTTGCTCCGTCCACATGAATAACCCATGAGTCCGCTAACGTTTCCGGGTACGGTAGGCATAAATTTTCTGGTTCTTCCTCTGACGGGTCTACCGACGCATCTTTGGTGAATGTGCATTCCGCTATGAAGTCTGCTAACGCTTGGGCTTTAATCGCAGGTCTGGCTCTGTACTGCAGCCCATATTGTTCAAGCTCGATTGCCCAAATCAACATCCTCCCTGAAGACTCAGGCTTTCTAAAGATTTTTCTCAGCGGCTGATCAGTGAGCACAGTGACAGGGTGGGCTTGGAAGTATCGGTCCATCTTTCGCGTTGCTTGTACTAAGGCAAGCGCTATCTTCTCAATGCGAGCGTATCGCAGCTCAGCATCTTTCAATATGTGACTCACAAAAAATATAGGACGGTGTACATGCCCTTCGCTTCGCACAAGGACGGCGCTGACTACCTCATCGGCTATTCCCAAGTATAGATATAGCTCATCGCCGGACTCAGGCCTCGTTAGCACTAGATCAGATGACAAGTAAGCTTTCAGCCCTGCAAACACATTTTCACATTCCTCTATCCACCCGAATGGGGCCTTGTTTCGAATGACCTTGAAAAAAGGCAAGCATCTCTCGCCTTGCTTAGATATGAACCGTCCTAACGTGATGATGCGGCCGGTGAGCTTCTGTATGTCTTTGACGGTCCGAGGGGATATCATGTCTTGAATGGCCTTTATCTTTGAAGGGTTGGGTTGGATACCCTTCCGGCTGACCACGTAGCCCAAGAATTTACCCGTTTGGAATGCGAACATACACTTTCGTGGATTCAGTTTCATTTTGTACTTTTTCATCACATTGAAAACTTCTTCCAAGTCAGCAAGGTGGTCTTTGAAGCTTCGACTTTTAATCAGGATATCATCCACGTAAGCATCTACATTTTTCCCGATTTGCTTTTCGAAAACCTTATTCGCCATGCGCTGGAATGTTGCCCCGGCGTTCTTCAGCCCAAACGGCATTGCGGTGTAGCAATATGTAGCCCTAGGGGTGATGAAGGCAGTTTTTTCTTCGTCTTCTATGGCCATAGGGATTTAGTGATACCCGAAGTTAGCATCTAAGGAGCTCAGGTAGGCGTACCCAGCAGTTTGGTCGACCAACTAGTCGATTCGGGGAAGGGGATAGCAATCTTTGGGGCAAGCGCTGTTCAAGTCAGTGAAATCGATGCACATGCGCCAATCGCCGTTAGGCTTAGGGACTAACATAGGGTTAGCCAGCCAGGTTGGGTATTGGACTTCTCGAATGAAGCCCGCATCTGTGAGCTTTAGTAACTCTTTCTCGATGGCCGCTATCTTTTCTGGTGAGAAGGCACGTCGTTTTTGTTGGATGGGTTTAGCGTCGAGGCTAATGTTTAACCGGTGTTCTGCGACCTCTCGCGAGATTCCTGGCATGTCTGCCGGTTTCCACGCGAATTCCCCTTTGCATTTTCTTAACAGTCGAGCTAATTGCACATTCTCTTCGGGGCTTAATTTCTCGCTGATCAAGAGGTTCGCTTCACTGTCCTCTCCGACAGGAGGTATTGACATCATTTGATCGAGCGGTTGAGTACGCTTTTCGTCTTTATCATCGAAGGGATCATCTGCCACGCAAATGTAGCGGTCACAACTCCTTTGAGTCATAAGCGAATAACACTCAGCTGCCAGTTTCTGGTCTCCTTTGATTGAGACCACGCCGTTCCATGAGGGGTATTTCATCCGCATGTGTTTTTGGGATATAGCTGCCCCGAAACGATTGAGGAACGGTCGCCCCAGTATGGCGTTATATGGTAACGTTAAGTCCACGACCAGGAATAATAGCTCTTCAGATCGCTGGGAGGTGTCTTCTCGAAAGTACACTGGCAAGGATGTTATTCCGGCTACCGGAATCGGTACCCCATCAATCCCAACAATTGGCCTCATGCATGGCGCTAGCTCGCCGTCAGGGCGTTTCATCAAATTGTATGCTTCCAACGAAAATAGATTTACTGCGCTCCCGTTGTCAACAAGGGTTCTTCTCACCCCGTGACTTCCAATGATGGGTGTTACTACCAACGCGTCGTTATGCGGGAAAACAATGCCTTTTTCGTCTTCTTCTGAGAAGGACAATATCATTCTGTCTAAGGCACTGATCGTCTCAATTTTTACCTGCGCGTTCTCTCGCTTGCACTTTTCCCCAGGATTGGGCGTTTGTGGTATGACCTCCTCGAATTAGGGTGTTCCCCCGGCGATGATATTAATCATAGGCATTTGATCGCTATGAACAACGAGAGCTTCTCTATTTTTTCCAAGGGGAATTGCGTTAGGCCCCGTGGCGTGTGAAGGCGTTTGCCTCTGATCAGTTGTCATTCCAATTGGGTTGTTCCTGGCCTCTTCTCTTGCCTTGGTGGCAAATTCTCCGAGGTAGCCCTCTTTGACCAATCGCTCTATGGCCAATTTCAGTTCTCTGCATACATCTGTCAAATGTCCCTTGACCTTGTGGAACTTGCAATACGCGTTTTCCCTTCCTCCCATGATCACTCCTGGCTTCACAGGAGCTGGATATCTAATAGGCAGATTTCGCTGTTGGACTATCGCTAGGATTTCAGCCCTTGGGAGTATAAGAGATGGAAGGTCAGGATCATATATCCGGCCCTTTGGCGGATCTGCTTGTTTTCGAGTGGGGGACCCTCCGGGTCTTCCTTTCGAGAAATTGCCTCTCTGCCGGTTAGAGGCCTTGGCAGTATGCTCTTTTCGTTGTCCTTGATCCTCAGTGGATCGCGTGTTAGGGGCGCTGCTATGCGGGGCGTTAAGGGCCAAGTACGGGTCCGTTGGCATGTTTCGGATCCATTCCCTATTTTCCTCCTCTTCCATCCTCGCATAATTATGCGCTTTTAGCCTCAACGCATCCAGGGTTAGCGGTGGGTCCACCGTTAACGTGTCTCTCAATTTCCCGTATCGACAATTGCGTTTCAGGGCCTCAACCGCAAAATCAATAGTGACCCCTGGCGTTAGGGACATTTCAAGATCAAATCGACCTAAAAAGTCGTTCAATGATTCCTGCGGTCTTCGATGAATATCGAATAGTGCAGCTGCTGACTTCCTGATAGGAATAGCCGTACTAAACCGACTTTTGAATTTTTCTTCCAGTTGAGAAAAATTATCAATAGACCCCGCCGGGAGTCCCTCAAACCAAAGACGTGCCACTCCTGACAGCGTCATTACGAAGATCTGACATAATGCAGCATCACTGCGGGTTTGGAATTGAACAAAGTCTTTCACCTTATTGAGGTGAGAAATGGGATCTTTCGTGCCATCATATGATTCTGTAGGGAGTTTCACATGCCGATGGACCCTGTAGTGCCTGACACAGTAACTGAACGGATGGCCAGCGTTAATATCAGGGACCCCACGAGGCTGATGCGGGTGTGGAATTTCAACATCATATCTGGGATTCTGAGGGTCATATTCTTAATGCCGCCTGGGAGATCGGCTACGGCTTCTTGGAGTTCGAGCTCGTCGACCTCTGTTGCTAGATCTCTCACTGTATCTAGGAGATTGCTCTCGGAATATCTCCCCCGCCGATCATCCCAGTGTTCTCTGTGCTCATCATGTCGGCGGGCTATCTCAAGGATAGGGATTTCCCCCCTGTATTGTCCAGAATGTTCAACAGGTCCTCGTGTGAGCGGCAGGACATTTATGGGGGCCGAGGAAAAAGGTAAGGAGGACGGGAGTCCCCTAGATCGTCGGGGCGATAATGGTCATTCGTTGACGATGGACGGAGTGAAAACTATTCGGGAGGACATACTAGGTCTCGAGGCATGAGGAGTAAATCTAGCAGCCATCTCTGTCAACTGATCCAATTGAGCTTGGAGAGCTGCTATTGAGCTTGCGAAAGGGTTGTTTGCTTCACCTATCGCAGATCTACTTGCTTGGGGGGTAGAATGACTGGTTCTCGCTATGTGGGAAAAGGGGGAACAAATCTGGAATGTAATTTCTTCCGTACTTTGCCCAGGAGGAGGATCTGATTCTCCCGCAGTGACATCTTGCACTGGGGTAGAGATATCAGAGGTAGCGAAAGCAAAAAGTCGTCGGCGGGTGTTGTAGGGGATGCTGGAGGATTGGGACAGCGCGGGATCTAACTCCGAGGCCATAACCCTTCTAGCTTCGGGGAGGAAGGAGCTTGGTTACTAAGGATGCTCACTTAATAGAACCAACACTCTCAATGAAAGCACCAATTTGATAAGAATTTATCTTCTGCCGAAGGATATATGGAGAAATTGGTCCTCTTAGATAAGTGCCCACGGCGGTCCGCAGTACCTGCAATACGCCGGAGGGGGTCTCCGGCGGAAACACTCCGATGCTTAAGTCAGTATGTGTAGTGAATTTGGCAGAGCTTGGGCCAGTCATTCGTGCTTACCTTCCTCCTTTGTGGGGGAGGTATTTATAGATGAAAGAAGCGTTTCCGCGCGAGTAAGTTTGCTAGGGAGCAACCGGTCCCGTCAGGGGTAGGGGTTTGCCCATGTTGTGATATACCGTCAGGGCGGTGCGTGGAGACATGGTTGTTACCCAGGCGAGGTAACGGTTGGTGTGTTTCCCTTGGGGTGGGATGACACCTCTGGTTGTCCAGAAGGTGGATGTGGGGACCCCCCCCCTTCGTGATGTCAGCTCTCCTAGCGTTAGCCTCTTAACGGGGGAGATGACAGCCTCGACCCTACCGTGGAGGTAGGAACAGTGGTTCCGATCTTTCCATGCGGGATAAGAGACGGAAATACCCTTGTCGTTAGGTGGATTGTTATCAGCCAGGCTCTAGTCTTGTCAACACCAAGTCGGATGATAGATAGGCCTTTAGGCCTGCGAACGCTTCCTCACATTCTGTCATCCATCCGAAGACAGCTTTCTTGCGTATAACCTTAAAAAATGGGAGGCACCTCTCGCCCTGCTTAGAAATAAACCATCCCAAAGCGATAACATGCCCTGTTAGCTTCTGTATCTCCTTTACAGTTCGAGGGGATATCATGTCTTGGATGGCTTTGACTTTTGACGGGTTGGGCTGGATGCCCTTTTGACTGACCACGTAACCCAAAAATTTACCCGTTTGAAAGGCAAACATGCACTTCCGAGGGTTCAGCTTCATTTGATATCGCTTCATTACTTCGAAAACTTCCGCCATATCAGACAAATGGTCTTTGAAGCTTCGGCTTTTGACCAATATGTCGTCGACATACGCCTCTACATTTTGTCCGATCTGTTTTTCGAAGACCTAATTCGCCATTCGCTGGAAGGTGGCTTAGGATGCGTAGCACCAAATTTGATCATTGTTCAAAGACGGATTTCCCTGCGGAATAATAGAACTCACTTACACAATTTAAGCCTGTTGAACGCTAAGCAACAACCAACCTAAATCCGAACAAGAAAGGGTCCTTGTCGAATCCACTACGCCTATATCCCTTGTGGATATCAACCTAGGACAGACAACAAGTAGGATGCAATTCCAGAATTTACTTGTATACGACTCAAGTATTGCGGACTCAAGAAGAACAAGGTTCAACCACTTGAACAAGGGGCAGAGATTTGAAAGAGATAGTCTCAATTTATCAAAATAACAGCCCAAAGAAATAAGGAGGCCAAGCGGCTCCTTATATAGTATCTTACAAGCAAAACCCTAATTCCAAAATAGGAATATTAAATAAGGTAAAACACTTAACTAATTAAAACACTTAGCTAATTAATTAACTAAGCTAAAATAAATAAAAGTCACATGCGCGCTAGCTCCTGGACAAGTGAAACGGACAGGCACCGTTTCCTCCATAGCAGACAGAAACAAAGAGACGGACAAGGGCCATTTGCAACAAAGAGCAGACAGGCGTGACACGCGGAACGGGCACAGCAAATGGCACGCGCGATAGATGAGTGAAACGACATCGGGTAAGTGAAACGGACAAGTGTCGTTTGAGAGAAACGGTCAAGTGTCGTTTCTAGCAGGATCATCATCACTCATGGTGAAGGTGAGAAGATTCACCACTCTTGGCGTCTTCTCTCGAAGTGCAACTTTCTCACTTGTCATCTCACACTCCAGCTCCTTGTGAATGAGAGATGACAATCTGTCTTGAAGCTTTTGAGCTCTGGCTCGAGTCATTGGACCAGCTGGAAGTAACGGCACCTGGATGCGTGGATTCGCATCATCCCCTCCCCCTTCGGAAGGATTCGCCCTCGAATCCGAATCGGCATCAACAGCAAGTCCATGCTCGTCATCTGCATCAAACAAAACTAAGTCAGACACATTGAAAGTAGAGCTAACGGCACCAAACTCACTTGGCAACGCCAGTTTATAGGCATTGTTATTGATCGTCTCAACAATCTGGAACGGTCTGTCTCCTCTAGGAGATAGCTTGCCGCGGCGTTGGTCGGGAAAATGCTCCTTGCACATATGCAGCCATACCCAATCTCCAACCTGGAACGTTACTAGCCGTCGGCCATCATTCTGTTTCTGTATAAGCTTCTCATTCATGCGCTCAATGTTCTGTTTTGCCATAGCATGTAATTGCTTGACAAAATCAGCCTTCTGTGCACCATCTAAACTTACAACATCACTCAAAGGTAAAGGAGTTAAATCCAACACAGTCCTAGGATTAAATCCATAAACAAGTTCAAACGGCGAGTAATGAGTAGTAGAATGAACAGCACGGTTGTAAGCAAATTTGATAAACGGTAAATGATCAACCCAAGTAGAAACATGCTTACGCACTAAGGTGCGCAAAAGGGAACCAAGGGTCCGATTCACCACCTCGGTTTGACCATCCGTTTGTGGGTGATATGATGTAGAATACAACAATTTAGTACCAAGCTTCTTCCACAAGACACGCAAAAAATGGCTAAGAAACTTAGTATCTCTATCACTCACAATAGTCAAAGGAATACCATGTAAACGGACTACTTTACGAAAGAATAAATCAGCAATCTGAGTAGCATCATAAGTAGTAGAACATGGAATAAAATGGGACATTTTTGAAAATCTTAGACCGAGGCAGTCCTACGACAAAGCCCATGGACAAATCGGTCCAGGGATGAGAAGGAACAGGTAACGACATGTATTCTCCAGGACCAGCAGACTTAGACTTGGCTCTATGACAAATTAAACATCTAGCAATAATGCGCACTACATCACGCTTCATGTGAGGCCAATAAAAGTGATCCTGTAACACATCTAATGTCTTAGTCACGCCAAAGTGACCCATTAAACCACCACTATGGGCTTCATGCACAAGTAACTCACGAAGAGAGCAATGAGGAATACACAAGTGGTTGCCCCTAAATAAATATCCCTCATGCTTATAAAATTTAGAACCAGAAATAGAAACGCCATGCACATAAATATCACCAAAATCAGCATCGGCAGCATAGAGTGCTATAATGTGCGAAAATCCAAGCAATTTGGCATTAAGAGAAGTAATTAACGCGTACCTTCGCGATAGTGCATCACCAACAATATTCTCTTTACCTTGCTTGTATTGAATGTGATAAGGGAAAGCCTTAATAAATTCCATCCAAACGGCATGTCGCCGATTGAGCTTCCCTTGTCCCTTGAGGTACTTCAAGCTCAAATGGTCAGTGTGGATGATGAACTCTCTCGGCATCAGGTAGTGTTACCATGTCTCCAACGCTCGGACAAGAGCATAGAACTCCTTGTCATACGTCGGATACCTGAGTTGAGAATCCTTGAGCTTCTCACTGAAAACGGCAATCGGTCATTTCTCCTGCATCAGAACGGCACCGATTCCTAATCCGCTGGCGTCACACTCTATCTCAAATGCCTTGCTGAAGTCGGGTAGTGCTAGCACTAGAGCGGCACAGACCCGTTCCTTGAGTGTAGCAAACGCCTCCTCCTACGGCTGTTCCCACCTGAAAACAACATTCTTCTTTGTTAAATCATTTAGAGGAACATCGATGGTGCTAAAGTCCTTTACAAATCGCCGATAGAAGCTCGCCAACCCATGGAATGATCTCACATCACTAACGGTCTTCGGCGTCGGCCACTCCTGAATCGCGCGGATCTTCTCTTTATCCACTTTAACGCCATCTGCACTCACAATAAAACCAAGAAAGCCAACTTGTTCCATTGCGAAAGAACACTTACTAGGTTTAGCATATAATTTCTGCTCACGAAGTGTTAGAAAAACCTCCATAAGATGTAAAACATGCTCATCAAACGATTTGCTATAGATTAAAATATCATCAAAATAAACAACAACAAATCTGCCAATTAAGTGCCGAAGTACATGGTTCATTAATCTCATAAAGGTGCTAGGAGCATTAGTCAAGCCAAACGGCATAACCATCCATTCATATAAACCATATTTAGTTTTAAAAGCAGTTTTTCATTCATCTCCTTCTTTCATACGAATCTGGTGGTAGCCACTCATCAAATCAATTTTAGAAAATATTCTACTACCACTTAATTCATCTAACATATCATCTAAACGAGGAATAGGGTCGCGATACTTTACAGTCATTTTGTTGATTGCTCGACAATCAACACACATGCGCCAACTACCATCCTTCTTTGGGACTAGAATAACTGGAATGGCACATGGAGATAGGCTCTCCCGGACGTACCCACGCGCAAGCAAATCGCCCACTTGTCGTTGTAGTTCCTTGGTCTCCTCTGGGTTAGTTCGGTAGGCTGGCCGATGAGGGATTGCCGATCCAGGGACAAAGTCAATCTGATGTTCTATGCCTCGGATCGGAGGCAATCCAGGCGGCATCTCCTCGGGCAGCACATCCCTAAATTCCTGCAAAACAGAAGAAAGAGCAATCGGAACGGCATGTGACCGTTCCGCGTCATCTGACGTCAAACAATAAGAGCGAAAACGGATTAAGAGAATAGGACGGCTCACGCCAAAACAATGTTTTTGAAAAATCAGTGCTCTCTCCACTTCGCTCCCCTTGGCATATACACTCAATTTCTTTTTACTTGCCTATCCTTTTCTCTCAATGCCACTCTCAGCACGCTTACTCTTTTCGTGCGAATGTTTACACTCTCCCTCCGCATGCTTGCTGTTTTCATGCGAATGTTTACACTCTCCCTCTGCATGCTTGCTGTTTTCATGCGAATGTTTAAGGCTCACACACTCAGTATTCCTCTCTTCATTCTTCACACTCAAACCTTCTTTTTCTCTCGCAAGCTGTTTTGCAATTTCATATTCAGCGTAAGACTTAGCAAGCCATTGCTGATCCTCAAGGACTTCGGCTGGTGTGAGGGGCGCTAAAGTAAACTTCTTACCATCCTTGACCAGCTTATAGAGACTCTGTTTTCCCTCATGGGTCGCGTCTCTGTCAAACTGTCATGATCTGCCAAGAATGATATGATTCGCTTGCATAGGGACCACATCACAAAGTACTTCATCCTGGTACTTGCCGATACTAAATCTGACAAGCGCCTGCCGATTCACCCTGACGCCGGTCCTGTCTGTCATCCAATGAAGCTGATATGGCTTCGGATGTTTTACCGTTGGTAAACCGAGTTTATCGACCATTAACCAACTCATGCAATTAGTGCAGCTGCCGTTGTCAATGATGATGGAACAACCCTTTTTGTCAATCACACCATGGGTATGGAACAGATTGGTCCGTTGTTCCTCGTCACACACTTCTTCGGTGGCCTGTACGCTTAGATTCTGACGTACAACAAGCAACTGATCCTGCTCACCTCTCTGACAGTCAACATCCGAATCTGCATGACCATCTTCCTCAGTTTCCGATTCCTCCTGCTCATCATCCGATTCTTCCTCTCCATTCGGCCTAATGATGAAAACTCTCTTATTTGGGCATTCCGATTTCTTATGCCCTCGGCCGATGCACTTGAAATAGACAATATCCTTAGTGGCTGGCCGATCCACAGGTGGAGTATAAGATTTGTTAGTAGCCGTTTTGGAAGGGATAACGACACTAGAGGAGCTCTTTGAAACGGAGCCACCTTTGTCTCCCTTGGGCCACGACGGCTTCTTCCAAGATGAGGAATTAGCAGTCGTATAGGAACTCCTAGCTTTCTTATGATGCTTCTCAATCTTTTGAGCCATGTGAAGCATCTCCTCGAGAGTATTGTATTGAGTCAGCTCCAAGGCGTCGGCAATCTCAACATTCAATCCAGCAATAAACCGAGCCATTGTTACCTCAGGTTCCTCAGTAATCCTTGCCTGAGCTAAAGCAATCTCCATCTCATTAAAATAAGCCCCAACTCCCTTGCTGCCTTGCTTCAAGGTTTGGAGCCGTTGATGAAGCTCACGGTGAAAATGGGTAGGAACAAACCGTTGCCTCATCGCCTGTTTCATCTCACCCCAATCATTAATCGGACCAGCATAAACAGCTGCTCTCTTCAGGTTGAGCTGCTCCCACCAATGACTAGCATACCCACCGAATTCCACTGCTGCCAGCTTAACCTTTTTACTCTCCAAATAATTGTGGCATAAGAAAATAGCATCTACCTTCCGTTCCCATGTCAAGAAGGTATTAGGGTCATCAGTACCTTCAAACAGAGGTATTTTCATTTTGATGCTGCTGAGATATTAGCATCCAATCGGTCCTCCTCCTGTTCTCTTCTAACACCCCGACCATCTCTTCTCCCCCTGTGCTGACCATCCCTTGCATTTATCCATCCCTCTCCCCCATCAGGTTCTTCTTCCAGATCAGGACGTGGAATTTGTGGTCCACGTCTAGTAAGTCGCCTGGGAGGAACGAGGGCAAGAGCACGCTGCCGATTCACATCACGTGGTCGACGGGCGTTGTCATCCTCCTCGGACAGATCGGTCAGATGTCCATCACGTTGATCCTCCGCTGCTCTAGGGTTCGGGTTTATAGTGGCCAACGCTTCCACCCGAGCCATCCTTGCATCGACAGCTAATTGCCGTTCAGTCATTGTTCTAAGCTATTCCGTTATGCCAGCTAACGTGGCCGACAAATCGGGTTGTTGTACTCCTTCTTGAGACATCTATAAGTTTCCTGAAATTCACAACACAAAAGAAAACGTAAAATTGCACTAACCTAGCACTCCCTCACGTGTTTACTCTCGTGTTTAAACACTCTAATAAACTCACCCAAAATCCTCTCAAAAAGTCCTGCAATTGTTCAAGTGTTTAGTGAGACTCAAGAGTTCAAAGAAAAGCTTCCAAGAAGACTCTCAAAGAAAACCAACTTCAAACAAACGGTGATACTTGTTATTCGAATAATTGCAAGATCAATCAATTAAACGAATAACAAGTGGAATAGGAAGCAATATTAAGGAATTAAAGAAAAGCTCTATTTGACTCGAAAGGACTCAAATAAAATTAATCTCCAATTTCGATTTCAAACACAATTGTCCTTCAATTCATTTCCTTGATTAATCGAACTTTTATGGCGCAAATACTTCTATATATTTTTGTATTTCCAGAATTGAATTCCTCTTTTTTTTCTTTTTTTTCTTTTTTTTTTTAAACTATGAACACAGCTTAGTGTTTTGATCACAACTTTTTATTCTTAACTCCAAATCGACTGGTTCTTTTTGATTCGGAAGCCTAACAGGTGCAGCTTTCCAACGAGACCAAAATCTCCAAAATCGGACTTCAATAGCTATATATTAAAATTCAATTTCGACACTGCCTGAATTTTGCACATGTAACGAACCAAGTACAGCAAAGAAATCGGTTTTGAATGGAGTAGAATGAATTACCAATTCCAACGATGAAAACTTGAAACAAATAAAGATACTTACCAATCTTTGAATGCCTTAAGCTCCGCTACCAACTGATATGATCCTGGTTCCTTAGGATGCGTAGCACCAAATTTGATCGTTGTTCAAAGACGGATTTCCCTACGGAATAATAGAACTCACTTACACAATTTAAGCCTGTTGAACGCTAAGCAACAACCAACCTAAATCCGAACAAGAGAGGGTCCTTGTCGAATCCACTACGCATATATCCCTTGTGGATATCAATCTAGGGCAGACAACAAGTAGGATGCAATTCCAGAATTTACTTGTATACGACGCAAGTATTGCGGACTCAAGAAGAACAAGGTTCAACCACTTGAACAAGGGGCAGAGATTTGAAAGAGATAGTCTCAATTTATCAAAATAACAACCTAAAGAAATAAGGAGGCCAAGCGGCTCCTTATGTAGTATCTTACAAGCAAAACCCTAATTCCAAAATAGGAATATTAAATAAGGTAAAACACTTAACTAATTAAAACACTTAACTAATTAATTAACTAAGCTAAAATAAATAAAAGTCACATGCGCGCTAGCTCCTGGACAAGCGAAACGGACAGGCACCGTTTCCTCCATAGCAGACAGAAACAAAGAGACGGACAAGGGTCGTTTGCAACAAAGAGCAGACAGGCGCGACACGCGGAACGGGCACAGCAAACGGCACGCGCGATAGATGAGTGAAACGACATCGGGTAAGTGAAACGGACAAGTGCCGTTTGAGAGAAACGGACAAGTGCCGTTTGAGAGAAACGGTCAAGTGCCGTTTCTAGCAGGATCATCATCGCTCATGGTGAAGGTGAGAAGATTCACCACTCTTGGCGTCTTCTCTTGAAATGCAACTTTCTCACTTGTCATCTCACACTCCAGCTCCTTGTGAATGAGAGATGACAATCTGTCTTGAAGCTTTTGAGCTCTGGCTCGAGTCATTGGACCAGCTGGAAGTAACAACACCTGGATGCGTGGATTCGCATCAGTAAGGTTATCGCTAACCAGGAATATGGCCCCATCTACCCCATTAACGGGGATGGGAGTCATTTTATCCATGGGCTGAGTGCGTTTGTCATCATTTTGTTCATATGGGTCCACCGTCACGCACACGTACCTATCACAACTCTTCTTAGTCATGAGCAGGTAGCATTCAGCCGCTAACATCTGATTACCCCAGATTGAGACCACACCATCCCAGGAAGGATACTTCAACCTCAGATGCTTTTGCGATATCACTACTCCGAAATGGTTGAGGAATGGCCGCCCCAATATGGCGTTATAAGGCAGATTTAGATCCACCACCAAGAACAGAAGCTCCTCCGACCACTTAGAGGTATCTTCCTTAAAATATACCGGCAAGGTGGTTACTCTAGTCACTGGGATGGGGACTCCGTCTACTCCGATAATGGGTTTTTTACAGGGCGTGAGCTCGTTATGTGGACACTTCATGAGATTGTAAGCTTCCAGTGAAAACAAGTTCACGGTGCTTCCGTTGTCAACCAGAGTCCTTCTAACTCCATGGCGAGCGATAATGGGCGTAACTACTAACGCATCATTGTGGGGATATACCACACCCTTCTCCTCCTCTTCGGAAAAGGATAATACCATGCGACCTAAGGCGCTTATCGCCTCACTTTTGATTGACCCGCCCGCTCGCTTCTGTTTATCCCCCGGTGCGGGTGTCAGTTGATACGATCCTAGCTAGGCCAAGACGCGCATAAGTGAATGATATTGTTCTCTTGTAGGTTTGGTGCGCGGAATTAGACAAAAATCCCTTAGATACTCCTTCTTGAAATAATTAGCAACCCATACTACTAATCGAGGTTAACGACTTGCAAATCCCTGTTTGAGCAAAGTCAAGGTTGTCATGAACGCCTAGCCCTGTAGTACGCACACACGCTAACGTTCAGCCCTATGAACGAGAGCAACACCAACAATCAGCCCTGTGATTGCTAGCAACCAATGTTCAGACCTGTGAATATTAGCAATGACGATCAACCCTATGAACGCCAAACAAACCCTCACGCTCCTATCACACTTATCCCTGTAAGTGCCACGCTTTAGTCTGCACACACTAGCTCACGCTTATCCCTATAAACGCCACGCTTTGCTAGCCCTAGCCGAACCTATCACGTTATCCCTGTAACGCCACGACTAAGTTAAAACACAAGTAACAGCTTGCTCTGGAGATCGAGACAATAAGATGGTAGGTTAATGAAATGGGGATTTGGTAAGGTGTTTATATGGAAAATCTGATCTGAATTTTATTAATAATAAGCAAGCCTTTAAATAGGCAATTTACAACTTCTAATTATAATAGGAATATAACTTCTACCTATAATTAAACTCTAGTAATTAAGGAAATAATAATAATACTAATATTAACTCATTTAGCAATTAAGGAAATAATAATAATACTAATATTAACCAATCCAGCTCACCCAAGCTCTTTCTTCTTGCGCACGCTTCTCTTCTTACTCAATCCAAGCTTGCCTCTTGCCATTAACGCACCCTAGGATTTGGTGCGATCCTTAAACCGTATCATCAGCTGTGCGGACTCATCCAGATAAGGTGTACCTCCAGCGATGATGGTAATGATGGGGACATCTTCGTCATCAATCGTGAGCGTTTCCCTGTCTCTCCCTGCGGGACCAGCGTCGTTGCCTAGGACGCGGGAAGGTGTTGGCCTGTCATCGGCCATCCTGTTGGTCGGGTTACCCTTAGCCTCTTCTCGTGTTTTGACGGCGAATTCTCCCAGATAACCTTCTTCGACCAAGCGCTCTATCGCCAATTTGAGTTCTCTACATACCTCCGTAGAGTGTCCCTTAGCTTTGTGAAATTTGCAATAAGCATTTTCTCTTCTTCCCAAGGTCACCCCCGGTCTCACTAGGGCTAGATAACGGATGGGCAGGTTCCGCTGTTCCACTATCGCTAGTATTTCTGCCCTGGGTAAGATGAGGGAAGGAAGGTCTAAGTCATAAACTCGTCCCTTAGGGGGATCAGTCTACCGCTGTGCTGAGGAGTCACCAGACTTTCCCTTTGAGGAGTTGCCTCTCCTCCGATTAGAGGTCTTGGGAATGTGATCATCGATGAACCGATCTTCAGAAGTGGTTGAAATGGGAGCGTTATGGGCTGGAGGCATGACTGGTGGCATGTTTCGAATCATGTCCCTATTCTCTTCCTCCTCCATCCTCACATAGTTGTGGGCTTTCAGTCTTAACGCATCCAAGGTTGCCGGAGGATCAACCATTAAAGCATCTCGAAGTTTTCCATAGCAACAATTTCGCTTTAGGGCTTCTATGGCAAAATCAACTGTTACACCTAGCGTTAGCGAGATCTCGGTGTCAAAATAATGGAGGAAACTCCTCAAGGATTCTTGAGGTTTTCTGTGTAGGTCGAACAAGGCAACAACAGACTTCCTGATGGGGACTGCGGTACTGAATCGACTCTTGAATTTAGATTCCAGCTGTGAAAAGCTGTCAATAGACCCACCCGGAAGACCTTCGAACCATAGGCACGCGACCCCTAACAGGGTCAATACAAATATCTGACACAAAGCAGCGTCATTATGGGTCTGAAATTGCACAAAGTCCTTCACCTTGTTAAGGTGGGAAATGGGATCTCTAGTGCCGTCATAGGATTCTGAGGGGAGCTTCACATGTCGGCTGACTCTGTGATGCCTTATGCGCGGGCTAAAGGGGTGGCCAGAAGTATCATCAAGAATCTCACACGCATACCGAGGTGGGGATACCTCCAAATGACGCCTACGATCTCGCGGATTTCTATCATGATGCCGCCTTGGTGATGGGCTGCGACTCCTTGGCGAGCGAGTTCGATGCCTCCTACTGCTGGATCTTTCACTCCCTCCAGGAGATATGTCTCTATCATTTTCATCCCTCCTACCGTCCCAATGACCTCTGTCATCATTACGCCATAGCTGCTCCTCCTAGGAAATAGGAAGCAAAGGTGCCAGTGGCACGTACGACTCCACTGTCCTATGAGCAAATTGTACAAGACTGACTGGCGCATTCAACGCAGGCAACGTCGAAGGGGAATTCGCATGCAACGGGGATGACAACTGGGATAAAGGAGTATACGGCTGGGACACAAATGTCCCCATTGTTTGTTCGAAGGAGAGATCCGACATTCCTGGGGGAATTTCTTGTGTCGCGGTTGGAGCATCAGAAGTGGCGAAAGGGAAAAGTCGCCTGTGGATGTCAAATGGAAGGCTAGAGGACTGAGACAACGGCGGATCTGACTCAGAATCCATAATCTTCTAATTTTCAGAAGAACAGAGCTTGGCTATTAAGGACGCTCACTTAATTAGAACCAAAGCTCTCAATGAAAGCACCAATTTGATAAGATTCGGACTTCTGGGAAGCGGGGTAGAGATTATGGCCATCTGAAGTCACTGTAGCGGAAGTCTATCGTACCTGCAAAGCGCCAGAGGGGGGACTCCGGTGTAGACACTCCGATGCTTAAGTTAGTATGGCTGTGAAATTTGGCAGAGATTTGAGTAGTGATTTTTGTCTTACCTTTGATCTAGAAATGAGTGGTATTTATAAGCAAAAGAAAGGGTGTTACCCTAGGGGTGAGCGTTATAGAAGGGAGATAATGCCCAAGATGACGTCAGCATGCGTCAGCCGGATAAGATATCACCGACGGGATATCGCTAGTGAGACGCTGTCTGGCCACCTAGGATAGGAAAACGCCGTGTGGGTCCCTCCCCCCCCCCCCGCTGATGTCGACCATCCTAGGATTCCCTAGTCTGATGAGGGCGGTAGTCGGGTGCTGTCGCCAGTGAAGGTCTACAGGGATCCGGCTTTGACTTGGTGTGAGAAGACAAATATATCCTTAGTGTTTCATCAATTGTTATCAGCAATGGCCAACAGTTGGCCAAATTTGAAGGGCTTGCACCAAAACATATTTTGCGCACACAGAATGCATTCCTCACTTTTTTTCTCTTAGCATAAACACACATCTATCCTTTTATATAAATGCCACTCTTTGCATGCTCACTATTTTCATGCATGTGTTTTCCTCTCGCATGCTCGCTCTTTTCATGCGGGCTGTTTTTCTCACTAATTCTCTCTACATGCTTTCTATTTGCATGTGAGCTGTGTTTCTCTCTTTTTCTCTTTTTATTTTCGATACATAACTCTCCTTTTTCTTTTTCTTTATTTTTGTTCTCAAAATCACTATAAGACTCAATGAACCATTTTTTATCCTCGTAGACTTGGAGAGGTGTCAACGGTGCAAGGGTGAACTTTCGCCCATCCTTCACTAGCTTATAACGGTTGCTCTTCCCTTTATGAACCTCTTGTCTATCAAATTGCCACGGTCTTCCCAATAGGATATGGCTAGCACTCATAGGCGCGACGTCACAATAGACCTCATCCTTGTAGCTCCCAATGGTGAACACGACCAATACTTGATGTGTTACTTCCAATTCTTCACCGTTGGTCATCCATTGTAGCTTGTAGAGTTTCGGACTCTTGATCAACGGAACGTTCAGTTTGTGCATAAGTAAATCACTTGCGCAATTAGTGAAGCTCCTATTATCGATTATGATGGAGCACATCTTCTGACTCACAAGGCAGCGTGTGTGAAACAGATTTTCTTGTTGCTCTACATCACTTGTCTCTAGCTTCGGCTAAGCGCTCAAGTTCCGCCTAACCACTAGTGCAAGCGCTCGCTCTGCCTCTACGACCTCACCATCGTTCGAATCACTATTGTCCTCTCTCTTCTCATACCTCGGTTCCTCAACCTCGTGATCATCATCACTGCTCAAGTCGCCATTCTTCTTGATGATCAAGACCCGCTTGTTAGGACAAGATAACGCTACATGCCCTTGGCCGACACACTTAAAGCAAACAATGTCCTTACTATCCACCTTGCTCTGCACACCCAAAACTGTGCCAAATGACAAGTGCCATGGAGTACTCATGCTCGTCAGGGGCTGCTGCACGTGGTGTGGATGGCTCGTTCACTACATCATGCGCTAAGGTGTCGCGCTGCGTTGTGCGCATAGGGTTCGCCTCGACAACCCTCGGTCCGTATGCATCCTCCACTACAGCGACTCCTTTCCTTTATTCTCCTTGACTAGAGTTCCATGTAATGCCTTATTTTTAATCTCTAGTCAGGACATACCAAATGTCTGAGGGCTCGAAGTGTTCTTTTGGGTTGGCTACCCGAGAGATACATTCTCCCTAATTGTTTCGGCCCTCGGTAACAATTCGTCCGAGACTTTATTCATCCATCCCTTCATCTCCAGATACCTTGTATTGGGGTTTCTATGGAGGGTGATTAATTTTCTCCTTTCAACTTCGTCCGAAGACTTGTCCGACATGCTTGTGTATCCTGAAATTCACAGCACAAAAGAAAACAAACGTAAAACTGCACTAAACCTAGCACTCCCTCATGTGTTTACTCTCGTGTTTAACTCTCTATTAATCTCACAAAATCACGCACTTTGCCTCGGCAAGACCTCGTCGTTGTTCCTACACATAAATCGTTAAGTGACTTGAGAGTTTCAAGGAAAGCTTCCAAGGAGACACACGACAACTAGCTTCGAAGGAAGTTTGGATGCTCAACAAGTGGTTTGTTGCAAAAGCAATTAACGAAACAATTGTTGGGCTGGAGCAGAAGAAGATATTTGTAATCAAAGAAACGCTCAAAGACTTTAGGAAGACTCAATTTGCTCACAGATTATGAGTGTAGAGTGATAGGTGCATGCGATTGTTCTTCCCGTGCCAATTTCCGATTTCGGTCACCAAATTCACTTTTTCTCTTTGATTTGTAGCTCAAATACTTTCTGGAGCTTTGTATTTTGTTTCTTTTCTATTTTTGAATTTTTTTGACTCTTTTGAATAAATTAAAACACTGATTCTTTTTGGTATTTTTGTGACTCTTTTCTAGACTGTCACAAGGTAATTAAAATCAAACGAATCGCACAACAATTTGCTTGAGAATGCACACAAAAGAGCTAACCTAGCTCGACTTGACTCGACACACTAACACACGACACATAAGAAGATTGGTTATGGAACAGAGTAGAAGAAGACCCAATCTTAACAAAGAAAACACTAAAAAAAAGTAAAGGATAGATGGATAAAAACCAAACCGTAGAACGCCTTGAGCTACGCTACCACATGATACGATCTTAGTTGCCTAGGCCCGCTTTGAGTTGATGATCTAGTTAGATGGCTTGGATTTGACGCGGAAATAGGTAGATAGGCTCACGAGTGCGAACCTAGACCTGACAACAACCCTATGTCACCTAACCTAGTCGATTGCAAGTGAGGTTCTCATAAGGGATACTTGTGATGGGTTTGAATCGAGTCCACGATTCGGTCGCAATTTAGTTTTACTAGCCCAGGCTTGCGAAATCGGAGGATAGCATAAGGTTCAAGTCCACAAACAACAAAGTAAATACTCCAAGACAAAGTCTCAATAATCAATTTGACAAAAGGTTCTTATGTTTGAGCCTTTCGGCCCCTTAAATAGGCGCTATGCGCTAATACTACTTCGAATAGAACTAGGAGTTCTACTTGCCTAATAAGTCTAGCTATCTAATTAAATAATTAAATAAAATAAATAATTAAATAGATAAATAAGTTCCAGAAGCTTTAGGAAGCTTCCTCCTTGACACGACCTTCTCCTCAACTAGGATGCCGACTTGCGCTCCTCTTGGCAGCGACAATGTTGACTCTGGCCATCTCTTGATTGGCTCGTGCATTTGGGCTGAAACTTGGTCCAGTGCTCGCCAACAACCCAAAATATAGGAAACTAGGTCGATCGCTGGCATCTAACCTTCCATGTCTGGACCGGCTCCAACATAGACGTCTCTTGTGCGTGCGCGTTGACCTCTTGCGTGCGAGAATGTCTCCATAGGCCATCGTGCGATCCACTCGTGCGAATGTCCCCAAACTCAGTCTTGACGCAGCTGAGTCATCCAACTATTCAGTGAGGTTCATACATCCCTGGTCGAAGCCTCTCTTCCATGGGTTGGCTCAGCTGGATCCTCCTGACGCATCCGTTGTTGCGCTAGCATGCGATATGGGCATCCCTCATCCTCTGGCTCATATAGTCCGCACCTCTGGCTCTTTCTCCACTTTCAGATGCTGAGTTAACCTCTATAGGTGCTTCGTAGCACCCTTAGCTCGACGTCCTCGTCCGACTGGCCCTAGTTGCACGATATGGGCGCGTGTGGTGTGCGATGGGGCTAGATCCGTATCACGGGTGACATGCGGTGCGCGAGAGGCATGTGATGCATGGGAGGCGTGCAATGCGAGGGAGGCCAAGGGTTTCCTTGTGTGTGGCCTAGGGTTTGCGATACTCTCACGGGGTCTCGGCTACAATTTACGATGGCTTTGCGCGTGTCCTTCGGGATCTACCATGGCGTGCAGTTTGGGTCTAGGCTATGCTAGGCGTGATTGTATCAGCACCTTTCCACTTCGAAAGGATTCGTCCTCGGATCCATAACCTCAATCTCCTTACCTACATACTTAAGAGCACTCAAAAATAAAGGTGAGACACCAAGGGGGTGAAATTGCACATGCTTATACACAAATTTATCCAAGGCAAAAGTAGTAACATTATTTTCACATGGATGCACATCATTTCTAAAAATATCATGCAAGGTGCGGATGGAATCGCAAGTTATAGAACAAAAGGTGTAATGATTCATCTTCTCAATTCAGCTCACAATAATCGCACATGCTTATACACAAATTTATCCAAGGCAAAATTAGTAACATTATTTTCACATGGATGCACATCATTTCTAAAAATGTCATGCAAGATGTGGATGGAATCGCAAGTTATAGGACAAAAGGTGTAATGATTCATCTTCTCAATTCAGCTCACAATAACAAGCCAAGAAAATTGGGCACTAATAATATGCACAATTCAATCAAAAATACCAAACAACTCCTGCGGATTTAAACCAATTAGTTCTCAACAAATTCGGTCCAAAAATCTATTTTCTCACAACACATAATACGTTCATGGTATTCAAGTGTATATCACACATAAGAAATTCATGCATGCTACAATTAGAGTGGCAAAATTCATCATGCTTGAACAAGAAGGGATCATACTTGATGAAAATTAACTGAGGGGTTTTTGGCGCATACCACAAAATTTTCACTCAAGTAATTTTCATGTTCAAGGAGAAAAGGATCAGGCTCAAGGAAATTCAAGCTTGGTTCTTTATCACATGCTAAATAAATGTCATGTAAATTCGCATAATGTGAATAAAGATGATTGAAATGAGCAACCATAGAGGCATTTAAAGAGGAATTTAGTACATACCTTTGGAACGAAGGGTTGGTTAACAAAAAGGTGTCCCCTTGCTTGCGCTCGGGTGGATATAGGGATCTTACCTTGAGTCTTTCCTCGCGTAAGCACCCTCGTTGTGTAAGCGCGGCTCCAAGGCATTGTAGGGGCGTTTCTCCCTCTTTCCACCACATATTGTTGTGTATTTCTTATGTGATTTGTGTGAAAACTCAAAGCTAGATCCTTTATCCATAAAACATACCATTTGTCTCACTAAAAGGAGGCCAGATCATATCAAGTGATACTGGAGTTTTTGGCGTCCTTGAGATTGTTCTTGTTGTGTAACCATATCTGCACTAAAAAGTTTCAAACTTTCTCACAAAAATCCTTCATTTATGTGTCTTAAACATCAATATTGAGTTTTCTTAACATTTTGTAAAAGTTTGAAGTCATTTGGAGCACTAAAGCTGAAAGCTTTCAACTTTCCAGTTTTGGTGTTTTTGTTTTCTTCCTTGAGTCAGTTTTCTTCGCTTTTCAACTATATTTCTTTCTTCTTTCTTGGTTGAAAATTTATTGTCCTGAGTCTTAACAAGTGTTTAGAATCAAGTGTGTGATTTTACAAATTTGTTTTCCAAATTTTCAGAGTGAAAGGCAAAAGGCTAGAACTACGAACATTCAAAGTGTTCTTCATATGTTCATGAGTTCTTGCTGAAAATTCTAGTGTTCAATCCATTTCTTATGCCTTCCTCTCTCCATTTCTGTGTGTTTCTTTTAGTTTAATCCTTATTTAACTAAACAAAGTCAACAACCAATATCCCCTTACACCTTTCCTACTCACTTACACAAACTTACCCCTTTTTCGTACTGCATAAAAGAAGATCATAAAAAGCAGCTGCAGTCTTTCCTTTTTTTTTCAAACAACAGTTGAACCCCGAAGATTAAGCAAAATCCATTGCAAAAAAATAAAGGAGAAAATATCTCCCCAAGTCCTAAACAAAAGCATCAAGTTGCAGACAAGTCTCTAAACCAAAAATACCCCAAAACAACTTGTCTTGTAAGTGAAAAGGTGAAAGTTTAAAACTCCAAAGAGTGAGTTATCTTTGTTCTAAACACAACTTAAGTCTTTTATTGTTGAGTCTCCAAGTCTTATTATTAAAGTGCTTAAGTCCCTAAATACTTATCTATTGAGTCATTTGTCTTGTCTTGTGCAATTAACTCTTCCTTGAGTCTTTTCTTTTCTAGTTCACTTGTCATTCATTTCTTATTGAATCTATCATTTTGTGCTTTTTCTTGTTGAGTCTTACGATTGATACTTGAGGCGAAAGGCTTGAACAATAGTGAGTACGCGAATTGCGCACACCATACACGCGTAACTTGTAACACAAGGTTTGATTCCGAGAGTTGAGAGATTGTGTGAGATCAATTTTTGCGAGTGCTTAAACACGAGAGTAAACACGTGAGGGAGAAATTTTTCACTAACATTTGCTAAGTGTGTAGGTATCCTTTTCATCATTCTATCGAAAGAAAGTATATTCAGAAAAAATGAGGCCAAATTCGAAGAGGCGAGTAACCAAATGCTCGTTATAATTCAGGCCCTCCAACTTAGAGAAACAAAGGCCGAAGCACGCCACGCAAAAATGATGTCCATACTCCAAGCAATGCAGCTTGATAGAGGCAAGTCGGCCGAGACTCCCCCATGCCCGCCTAACCCTAAAACCGTGACACCCAAGCCACACGAGGATCCCAACAAAGATGTAGTGACTTGCGAAACCAAGGAAAAGGGGCATGATAGTGATGATGACAATGAAGAACAAAAGACGGCGGCTGGCTGAGGCTTTCCCAATATTCTTACTACGGGCAGCTGAGGGCACGACGCTTCTACAAGCTATAACATTCCCGAAGCAAACGCCTTCGTCGTGCAAGACCTCTAAGACAAAGGCCTCAACGCTCAATATCACCAATGTCGCGCCAGTCACGCCACTAGGATGTCATAAGGCCATGACTAGCAACATACCATAAGTCTATTGACTAATGGTATACCGTTAGTCCCTAATGGTGTACCGTTAGTTGCTAACAATTGTATACATGACCAGGCCGAAGGCACCACAACCACCGTCGTTCGAGCCCTAATTCCTCACCTTTAAGAGCATACCATTCCGTACCATAAGAATGAATTTTATTAAGATGACTCTGAAAAGGAAAATAAGGATTTTGATGAGTATGAAGACCGTGACCGCTTGAATAAAGGAAGAAGAGGTCAACTCCAAGAGCCATGGCTTGATGACAATTTGAATAGCATTAAGGTCCAAATTCCAATCTTTGAGGGTACCATGGATCCATCCAAGTATATCAAATAGGAGGGTAAGACTCAAAGGATATTTAATTGCCACTAATATTTGGAAGGTAAGAAAGTAAAGCTCGCGACCATGGAATTTGATGGGTATGCGGTGAGTTGGTGGGAGAAAATGAGTAAGGAGAGGTGTGAAGAAAGGGCAATCCGCACTTAGGAGGAAATGAAGCAAGTTATGAGAGAGGTGGTTTGTGCAATCCTATTACAAGCGAGACTTGCAAAACCGGTTGTAAGGTCTCAAACAAGGTTCGAAGTCCTTATGAGATTATTACAATGAACTTGAATCTCTCCTCACCCAAACTGACACACAAGAGGGTGAAGAGGTAACAATGACTCGATTTTTGAATTGTGTGAATGAGAAGATTAAGTACAAACTTGAATTACAAGACTTTGAAAGCTTGCAACTGATTCTACACTACGCCCTAAAAGTAGAAGCCCATGAAACCATCAAAAGAAAAAAAATTCCAGTGCTTAACGGTATACCGTTAAGAGCTAACGACATACCGTTAGCCACTGGTTCCTAACCATCTTGCACTTTTTCATCTTCCTCTGAGGCACCTTGGAAATCCTACCAAAAGGACCTGTCAAAGACTGCAACACCTACACAAAATGATATGCTCTCGGTTATTCTTGAAAGCTTGCACGGATCTAGTCCTCTTTGGGATGTTGGATGATGACTTGAAGATGGATGATATTGATGATGGTGATGGATGGATTGGAGTATAAAGTGCAGCGGATAGAGGTGGAGGAAGATTGAAGATGTATTGATGAAATAACTAGATAGGAACTTTCAATCACAAGTGATTGAAAGGATCTCAAATGTGCAAACCCAACCCTTTCATTCTCTAATCATGAAACTTACTTGGATTTGCAGAAGTGATAGTGTTTTAGTTCTAGGAACCCTAAATTAACTAACCTAAAGTGGTCTAAGAAGAAGAAATACTCACAAGTTCAAAGACAAGGTATAAAAGAGGCTAAGTCCTTCTATTTATACCTTGCAATTATTACAAGGGAGGTCCCCAAAATACCCTTGGATAAAGGGTCTTGGTAGCTCTTGAAGGGATATCCAAAATGGTCTGAAATAGCTTCAAATCCTTCGCTAGCGGTATGTCGCAAGAGGCTTAGCGGTATGCCACTAACTACTGGCCAAAAACTATCCAAATTTATGTAGTTGGTGGCATACTGCTAGTGGCTTAGTGACATGCCACTAACCACTGCCCAAAACTGTCCAAAACTCACTCTCATTTCACTTCGTTGGCCGATTGAGACGCAGTCTTCAAGGACTTGAAAGGCGTCAAGGTGAGCACGTTGGCGTGCACACAAGTCACCCACTTCTCACACGCTCTTACGTTCCTCTCTTCGTCCCTTAACGTCTTCAGGATTAAGGCCATCGTGCCTTTGCTCCTTGTCGAGTAGTGATGAGTAGCCGTGCTCGTATCATTGCCTCCCCCTTTAAGGAGATTCGTCCTCGAATCCATAAGCTACCCATCCGCTATCTCCACATTTGCTTCCCCCACCTCATTAGCTATAAAGTAAGGAGACAAATGATTAATATTGAAAGTAGGATTAACATTGCCAAAAGAAGAAGGAATATCAAGGCGATAAGCATTGCCGTTAATCTTTTCCACATGAGGAAGGGACCGTCTCCTCGTTGGCTAAGTTTGCCTCTTCGGTGGTGTGGGGATCTGTCCTTCCGTAGGTGTAGCCACATCTAATCACCGACTTCAAAAGACTTGATGCGGCGACCAAAATTTTGCTTGTCTATTAACCTTGCATTCACACTCTCCATCCGTTCCTTCGCTTTTTCATGCAACTTTCTCACCGAAGTTTCTTTTGCTTCACCATCTAAACTAGTATACCCATTTAAAGGTAAAGGTAACAAGTCTATGGGGGTGAGGGGGTTAAATCCATAGACAAGTTCAAAAGGAGAGAAATGAGTTAGTAGAATGCATAATGCGATTATAAGCAAATTCAATGAAGGGAATGCAATCATCCCAAGATTTAGCATATTCTTTAACCATGACACGTAACATTGTTCCTAATATCCAATTGACCACCTCGGTTTGGCCATCCGTTTGAGGATGACAAGATGTGGAGAACAAAAGTTTTGTGGCAAGTTTAGACCACAACACCCACCAAAACTGAGACTCCCCTCGCCGCTGATGTCGACCATCCTAGGGCTCTTCTCTTCAAAAAGGGGGCGTCAGCGCTGGCACTATAGGGTTCCGGTCTCAAGGCTGGTGTGAAGAGGGAAACACCCTTGGAATTGCCTTAATTATTATCACAAGCCCAACTGAAAACGAGCCTGAGTGTTTACCAAGGGCTAACGCTTCTTCTCGTTCTCACGTCATGCTTGACGGATCTAGAGATATCGGGGTGGCGCAGCTTTCGAGGGACACGTGTCCTTAACTGCTTCTTACTTGGGCCTATAAATTTGAACTTTCACCGCGCAAATTTCTCATCTTTTTTAGCACTTCTTTTGGCATTTTCACTATGGACGAACTAACCAGAAACTTCTTGCTCTCCAAAGCCCATACTCTGAAGAATCTGACTGAGGCCGATGTTGATTTTCTGGAAAACATGGTAAGGAAGACCTCTGAGGATATCATGGAGCTCCAGGGGATGATGACCCCGCTCTTATCCAGGCAGCTCAGGACTTCCCTGGAGGACTTCAGCCCCTTGGAGAGCGTGATGAAGCTGGCCACCACTGACTCCCGCATCGAGGTGGTGGTCACCATGCTGCGACACAGGAAAGACATGTTGGGGTGCTGCTTGAAGGGAATGAGGGTCTGTTCCTCTAAACCGACCTCTGTTGCAGATGCGCTGAGGGAGGTTCCTGTGGTGCCGGGGGAGGACGATGCCGGGTTCAATGCTTGACCGCTCGCTACCATCGTCGCTTCCCTTTATCTTCTTTAGTATGTTCTCAGTGTGTAGGCGGATGTATGCTTCGGGCCGTTAGGCCATAAATAAATTATCTTTTCGTTACCTTGTATTTTTTCTCCCTTCTTTTCGCAACGTGCCAGTTAACGTTTCAGTTGAGTACCACATCAGCCCAACTGAAAACGAGTCCGCTATTGGTTGAACTTCTGCATCGCTTGCTTTTTCTTGGTCATCAGGTAGCAACGGCTACTCTTGTGAACCGTTCCGCATTGACTTCGCGCCGCCTCTTTAGTATCAACTGATTGGGCGGTTTTTCGGTGTCTCTTGATCAGTGAGAAATTTTGACAGGCGCGATCATAGGATCTGCTTCTACAATTAAGATCGTTCTTCTCGAAGCGCATTGGCCTTTCTCAAAGGTCGCGCGAGAAAGCGGGAAGTCCTCTTCGCTTCAGCTATTTAATGAGATTTTTTCTTCTTTTTCCTATTCCTCTTCTTCTTCGCATTTCTCCATTGAGATTGCTTAAAATTCCATGGCTGATTCATATTTCGGAGATGCCATTGAGCGTGAGTCTCCACCAACTCCTCCTCCTTCGCCGGATTCCGACGATCCTCCTTCGTCGCGTCTGAAAAGGCGATCTGCCCGATGCAAAGGTCGCAAGAGACTAAAAAGAAAGGCCTTCGAGGCAACCAGCGTGCCGTTTGACCTCTATGTCCCTACTATTCGAAGGGGCGATGAACTGTTTCCTCACATCAATTGTTTCATAGAAGGGGGTTCCTCCAGCGACATCGGTGTCGAGGTAGCGGCTCCCGCTACTAAAAGGGAGTCAAGTCCACAAAAGCCTGGTCGAGAGAAAGGGGTTGACGAGCCTTTCCCTTTCGCTGACTAGGAGTTTCTGTCCTCGGATGGAGATAACTCCTACTGGCCTTCTTACTGGCCTAACGAGGATTAATCTTCACACACCATGCATATTGTAGATGCCGTATGGCTTATCATGAATAAAATAACATTGTTGGTGCTTGCTTTCTCGCTGCTATATTCCACGTTAACTTTTATGGCCCATAGACAGTTAACGTTGAGCGATCTGTTATCGTTCAATGCAACCGTTCTTCATTTTTCAATCGCTAACCACCTTTCCCCAAGGATATAAATGCTTAGTCATAAAGATTCCTCTGAGGCCGTTCCATGTGTCATGTTTTACTTTGCGCGTATCTTATTCTCACAGGTCGCTCAGTTGCTGAGTTTGACCTTTAAAAAGGAATAACTACTTTCTTCTCACACTTTTACTTGCGCTTCGAATTTTCCTCTGTTATACTTTCTTTCAGCTTCTTCTTCTACTCAAGGGAAATTCCTTCAACCGTTCGTCGGCGCCGGTGGTCTACTCATTATTTTCTCCTTCAAGGTATTTTATTTCTCTTTCGCTCTGGTTTTTCTTTTACTGGTTCAATATCCGCTACACTAGAGCAACCAGGGGTCTTCAGAGGCCTCTAGATCCAGAAAGTGAAAGGACGCGCAGTATTTTCTTGTGCAAAATGATTCTGAGGACAAAATTAGAGGGTCAAGGTGTTTTCTTTCCTCCCAACTATTTTCCTGTCATTCCCCTGGATGACTGGTGGCTTCATGATCCGTTATGGGGGAAGTATAGAATGGTTTATTTTAAAATATTTCTCTACGACTTTCGCTTTCCACTTCATACTTCTGTAGAGAGGTTGCTGCGCCGGTATGATCTTAATCCCGCTCAGATAACCCCTTCTTCTTGGTGCGGTATTTATGCATTTCTTCGCGCTTGCGAGATGAAGAATATCTTTACTCCATCCGTCAATTTAATCTGCAAATTCTTTAGCCTGAGTTGTCATAACTGCTTGGTCGATATCGCCCTGTGGTGGAATGACGCATTCGTGCAATCATTCTAGCAAAATTTTTAGGGTTTTGAGGAAACTGTAGCTGACTGGAAGAGCGGTTTCTTCGTGCTCGAACTACCTTCCCATTTGTGGCGCAGGGGCTTTAATCAGGAGATTACTAGTGATGTCTGGGTAAACCCAGGGGTGTTGACGAGGGATGAGTTATTCCACGCTAACACCTTACTAGGGATAGATACGTCTTTCCGTATTCGAGAATTCGTTTTGTATAAGCGTTTGGAAGAGTGCGTCATGGGTAAGCATTTCTCCTTCCGCGTTATAACACGCTTCGTTGGTAGAAAATGCTGAGGGTCAATCGTCTGGAGGGAATGACGCTCCTTTAAATGTGATACCGCTCCAAACGCTGTCGGTTTCTCCACCGCCTGAGGGTTCCAGCCGTCAAACTACTCCGCCAAAAAAGAGGAAAACTAAGACAGTCGCAGGGGGAGGGCGCGACATCTCTGCCCGAGCCTCTCGCTTCTTTGATAATTGGCTACCTATTCGGGGTAGAGGAGCAACTTCGAGTCGTCCTACAGCTAGGATAATTGACAGCGATAACGAGGAAATGGACATCGAGACAGAGCTTCGTTATGCTTCCTCGACTCAACAGAAGAAACTCAGAGCGGAGAAAAATAGTCTGACTGCTGAGGTTTCTTCTAAAAAGGTCGGCGAAGTTCCTACTGTGGTGATTGACGCCTCTACTGTGGCGAGTACTTCTGAAACAGCAAAGGTTGCTGAGGCGTCAACTAACGCTCCTTCCAAGGTTACTGAAGTTCCATTAGCGATAGATTCACTTCCACCGACTAACGCCCCTGACTCTCCTATTTCTTCTTGAATTCCTGATGTGGTGATGTCAGCTCCCGACTCGACCGTGCTTCCTGACACACTGATAGGGGGTCCCCAATCGTTATTCTTTACTTCCATTTCGGGTGTCGACGGTTCTGCCAAGGGTTCTTCTCCCTCAATTATCGCCAATCTTTCCCCTCAGGGTCCTCAAGGAGTTCCTTCTTACCGGTTGGATTTGTCAACCTTAGGCACTAACGGGCTTCGTGCCTTAGGGGTGTCGGACCCGTTGTCGCGAGATCAACCGACGACCTTCGTGGCGGGTGAGATATTCGGTTCGCCTGAGGATAAAGAGGCGTTGCTGCGGCTTCCCCCCGATATTCAGCACGCATGTGTTCTGAATGACGCACTGGCCAGCTTTTACCACGTGCATTACTTTCTTGAGGCTCATGGTGACAAACTTCAAGGTTCGTCTGACTCGAAGGAGCGATTGGATGCCGCCTTGGCTAAAGTGAGGGAGTTAACGCGACTTCAAACTCGTACCCTGGTGGAGCTGAATGATTGCCGCACCGAACTTGCCAGAGAAAAGTCTAAGGGGAAAGCCAAAGTTGAGTTGCTAGAGGCAGAGCTAGTTAAGGGGGAGGCCAAGGTTGGGTTGTTGGAGGCAGATTTAGTGTCGGCAGACAAAAGAAATTCTCTTCTTCGTGAAGAGATATCGGCTTGTAACGCGGATCTGGCAAAGGTGCCTTCAAAGATAAACTGGTGGAAGAAGAGAGCCATGCGGGCCTTTACTATCAGATTCGCGGACTACTATCGCTGTGGGTCTTTTGATCCGGCTAAGATAGCCGATTATGCCTCTAAAAAAATGAATGAAATAGGCGTGAGTGAGGAAGGTTTCCTTTCTTCAGGAGAGGAGGAGGAAGGCCCCCGGGGTGCTCCCGTAATCAGACGGTGCTGATGCCGCGGGGAACGTCAAGAGCTCCTCTCATCTCCGTTAATTATTCTTTCTTTTTATTCTGAACATTGATCCCATTCGGTTTGTAATAATTAATAACGCCTGGCTTGTGACAGCGTTTAGAATTCCCCTTCGAATAATGATTGATCTTTGTTGCGCTATCTCTTTCTTTTGCGTTATCTCAACAGCTGTCCGTGGAGTTAACGTTGCGCCATGATATTTTTGTCTCCTCGTTGTCGCGCTTGTTTTGATTTGAAAATCGATTCCACTTGCAGAGCATTTAATGCTCGGGATCCCCTTATTAATGCGAGAGAGAAGTCATGATGGCTAGAATACACATGTGTGTTTGTGGAGACGCTAGGGATTGTCGTGCCCTAGGAACTGACGATATCGAGGCGTCTTTTCACTTTTCTAGGGTTGTACTCATTGCTCGCATCTTTTCCAAGCGACGACGGTTGCAACAGTCATTTTGGCTGACCACTAGGGTTATAAAACCCAATACATGTTATTTTTCCCTCTTTTGTTATTTCATTTTCGCTTCTCCCTCTCGAGCCGACTTGTGTTTTTTCTTTCCAACATCTGGGCGTTCTGAGTTTTTCCTCCAAAAAGGGATTTCTATCCTCATCTGCCATCTTCTTCATCTTTTTCTTTATTTTTGCCATGGCTAGAATTCGTACCAAGTCTGTTGATGAGGAAAAAATTGAGAGTACTGCCACCACCATCACCTCTTCATCTATACTTCAAGATCATTTGTCTAAGCACAATGCCCATATCCCTGAGGATTATAAGTCTTCTGTTGCTTCTGATTCACTTCGCCTTAATAATGTAATGCCTGGTAATAATAGGCTTTTGTATGCCAAGATGTTTGGCTATGGCTTCAAGTTCCCCCTTGATCCTTTTATTGAAAGGTTTTTTGTTGCTCTGGATGTGAATCTCGTTCAGTTGGCTCCTAACGCGTACTATTGCGTTTATGCGCTTCTAGAACTCTGTAGATACAAAGGGATTACCTCTCCTTCCCTTTTATTACTTAAATCTCTTTTCCAATTGTATAGCCGTAGGGGTGTGATAGCGATATCACCCCATTATGATGATGATTCTCTTAAACCCTTCACTTGGAAATTCCTGCACCTTGAGTCTTCCATTTAAGATTGGAAGAACAATTTTTTTGTTATCGAGCTACCTAGCCCCCAGTGGCGGACTGGTTTTAACCATGCTATCAAGGACAGTGCCTGGGGTCATTGGACGGCTCTTCCTCAGCCTGAACAAGGCTGGTTAGACAAACTGCTCGAGTTGGACATCTACGTTCATACTCGCAAGTTGGCTTGTGGCATTGACATTCAAGCCTATATTGAGAGTGAGTGTTGTGTCATTTTCTTTGTTACTTCCGGCAGTACTAACGCTAACATTATATCGTGATTGTGCAGTTCCTGATCCTAATCGAAAGCCGGAAAGCGTTAGGAGACGAGAGCGGAGGGCTTTAAAGAGGAGAGAGGAAATTACCACTGACGTTGTCTCCCCCGCTGCCATCGTTACTCCAGTCATATCATCTACTGTGACTGTAAACCCCATCCAAGTGCCTTCTTCCGCGGCTGGTGAGGGATCCATCACCATTCCTGTTTCTATCCCGGTTGTATCCATTGCTGTTGCTCCTGTTCTAGCATCTTCTTCCTGGGCTCCCCCAAAGAAGAAAAAGAAGAAGACAGTGCGCGTTGCCACCCTTACTCTTTCTTCAGACGCGGTCAGCAACACTGTCACTGTATGTGTTTCTTATATGCTTGTACTATTTCAGTCATTGCTTCTTAGCACTCTTCGACGCTTTCTTTTGTTTTCTTATCCTCCTTACTTGTGGTTTCTCTGCAGGATACCGTTGTCGCCCCTACCCAGTTACCGTCATCGGGTGACATGGACCTAGGCCATATACTTCGACGTTCTGCCAAGAGGCAGCGACCTGATGGGGAAAACATGAGTTCGCCAACGAATCCTGTTATCAGTGAAGGGGACAATGCTGCCCTTTTTGCTTCGATGCCGCCTCTTGGCGGCTAGTCTTCTGACCCTTTGGGGACTATGGGCGTTTCTGGGTCTTTTGACGCTGCGCCCAATTCTCTTAACTCCGCACTTCCTCCTTCCTATTCCACTATCCTGGGCTTTACTGAGGACTTTACGGGGGTCAGTTTTCTGCCCTTTCAGTCTCACAGTCCTTTTGGGCTTCATGGGGGTACTTCTTCCAGCCAACCTCCATCTCCTCTTACCCTGCACTTTGTTCCTTCCAGCGCCTCGATGTATCGCCCTGGTAGCGATAACATGCCTCATATAATGGTCGATCTAAGTTTGCTGGGGGAGTCTGGGCCCGTTACCCATCAGGTTAACTTGAGCAACTTGCGTAGAGTTGGGTTTGCGGCCGCTGGGGGAGTGATAAGTTTCAGACTGTTGGGGAAGTACGGTCAAGGTTATGGCTGTCTGAAATCACTGTTGCAGCAGTCCGTCGTACTTGCAAAAGCGCCGGAGGGGGAGCTCCGGCGTAGACGCTCCGATGCTTAAGTTAGTATGACTGTAGAATTTGGCAGAGATTTGGGTAGAAAATCAGATCTTACTCTCGATTTAGAAATATGTGGTATTTATAGCCGAAGAAGGAAAGGTCGTTACCCCAGGGGTGGGCGTTATCTAGGAGAGATATCACCCAGGGTGACATCAGCACACATCATCCTAGTCTATCGAGGATGACGTCAGCATGCGATACCGCTGTCGAGATATCGCCAATGAGCGGTTGCTGGGATATCCTGGGATGGGATGACGCCGTGTGGGTCCCCCCTTCGCTGATGTCGACCATCCCAAGATCCTCTGTCTGTCGGGGCCAACAACCGGGCGCCATCGCCAGTTAAGGTCTTTAGCGTTATGGCTCCGACTTGAGGTAAGAAGACGGATATACCCCTGGTGTTTCACCAATTGTTATCAGGGAGATAACTCAACGGGAATTTCTTCTTTTTTGGCTGCTCACGCGTTAACGTCTCCCGAGGAGAAAGGGGCGTTTCTTTCCCGGCCTGTTGACGAGCAGTTGGCTTTTGTGCGTTCCACCTTATTCTCTGGTTTCTCCCAGTTTCACTACTGGTCCCAGTATATATCGCAGGAGGTCACCTCTCTTGCTTTCACCCGTCGTGATATTTCTGACGAGCTCGCTAAGGAGCGAGAAGAAAAGAAGAGGCTATTGGGGGAACGTCAAGGGTTGGTGGTAACTTTGGCGATGACCAAGAAAGATTTGAAAGTGACCAGGGAGCAGGAGGCAGCTAGGGCGTCTGATCTCGAGGCTGCACTAACGGCAGAGAGAGCTGCCAGGGCGGCATTGCAGGAGGAAAAAGTCTTGTTAGAGAAAGAGTCATCTGAGAACGGCAAGTGGTTCGCTGAGAATACGGCCCGCATCATGTCTGACTGCTTCGTTGAAATTTACGGAGAAGACGTGTATGACACTGAGGCCCTCATTGACGCCTTTCGGAAGAGATCAGGGAGTCTTACGGATGACCACTTTCGTCAAGAGAGAATGGGGGTAACGAGGGACAAGGGGACAGCGAGGCTGGCGCGCAATAGGCGATGTTATCACCCTTTTTTATTTTTTACTCTTGAGAGTTTTTTGCCTTTTTGTAGCCCCTTGAGGGTTTTTCGAACAGTTCGCACATATATATTATTTCTTTTCGTAACTGATCCCCTTTCCCACCATCTCTTTTTCTCTGAACTTTCATGATAGGATAGTTGCCATGACAGGATAACATCATTCCGCCAGAGGATGAGATCACCATAGCATCACCCTATACTCTGCAGGATGACAAACATTGATAACGAATTCCGCACTTGATATCGCGACATGACTTAACCATGCGTCTTCCAATGCCGGTGTAGAATAACGCTACTCAGCAGATAATTTCAGAAGTAGAACTCATAGAAGTGACTCCTAATCAATATTATCCACGATGCGTGGCATATACCCGCACGCGCCATCGAAGCGGCAGTATCCTTCTGGAGGCGTTACACCGCTTGAAGACATAACTCCATCGACGAGACTTCGTCTAGGATGAGCATTTTCATAACGGCCTCGTGCTGACGCAGGTATTCTCAACCAACGATGAAAAATTCCTTATAGATAAAGAATTCCATGTAAATAAACGCAGACTTATCCCCTTCCGCAATAATAGATATCCAAAGGGGGCCAATCGCCTGCGCTCCCCTGACTGTATTTCCCTAACTGAGGCGGCAGGAACTCTGGCCATTGCCTATGCACCTATCGCCATGGCAAGCCTCACGATGTTATTGCTTGCGCGGGCGTCAATTTCCCCCTCGCTTCCACAAGATCCTGCACATTCTCAGTCGATGCTTCAGAGCATTAGTCAAAATATTGTGCGATAATTAAACATTAATTACCGTTTAGGAGCCATCGGGCCTCCACATCCGAGGGTCGTTAGCATTATCCATGTCGCTTTCTCAACCAACCATCTTCACCAGGGATTTCCCATCTGGTTACTCGCTGGGATTTTGCGACATATCGCTTTCTCAACTAGCCATCTTCACTAGGGATTTCCCATCTGGTTACTCGCTGGGATTTCACGATTTCTTTCCGCATTCCCAAATTTCCACGGTCGGCCCGGACAGTGCCTCATCTTAGTGAGCCGTCTGATCAAGACCAGTCATCACAAGGATAGGACTTTTCACATCCAGGCGTTGACCTCGCATCCCGGAGTCGTGCCCTCACTTAGTGAGCCGTCTGTATTAGCCCGAACATCACAAGGATAGAACTTTTCACTTTCAGGATGGAGTTTCTATCTCTCTGGGGCGTGCCACGTCTTTGTGAACCATCTGTGTTAGCCCGGTTACAAGGATAGGACTTTTCACTCCCAAAGAAGCCGGGGCGTGCCTCATCTTGGTGAGCCGTCTGTGTTAGCACGGTTGCCATAAGGATAGGAATTTTCACTCCCAAAGAAGTCGGGGCGTGCCTCATCTTGGTGAGCCGTCTGTGTTAGCACGGTTGCCACAAGGATAGGACTTTGCACTCCTGGGGGTGTCGGAACGTGCCTCGTCTTAGCGGCCCGCTTGTGTTAGCGCGGCTGCCCCTAAGGATAAGACTTTTCACTTTCGACACTTATTTTTAGGTATGCCAGGGCGTGCCCTCGCTTAGTGAGCCGTCTGATCAGGACCGACCATCACAAGGATAGGAATTTTCACTCCTGGCACCCTTCTTCATTTATCATCTGCACATAGTCAACAACCACAAAACACAACAACATTCTCTATTCGAGTGTTAGCACATGTTAGGGCTGGCGTTAGCAAAAAGGTGTAGAGATATATCAAGATCTAGCATGGTATAATTTCAAACGAGCAATATTCCAAGAGTTGGGTGAGGGAATACCGTCAAGTGTTCCCAGGTGATATGCTCCCTTTCCGATAATGCGGGTAACGCGGTATGGGCCATCCTAGTTCAGACTGAGTTTCCGCATATGCTATCCGGCGGCTCGTTTGTCTCTGAGTACCAAGTCACCTGCTTTCAGTAGTCGTTCTTTGACGCACCTATTGTGATAACGCGCCATTTTTTGTTTATAATGGAGCATTTTCAGAAGGGCTTCCTCATGTCATTCTGGTAACGCATTGAGGTTTGCTCGCAACCTTTCCTCGTTCAGTTCCTCCCTGAAGTACGCCACTCGCATGCTCAAAGTACCGATCTCCACCGGTGTGATGACCTCAGTGCCGAAGGTCAGCGCAAAAGGTGTTTCTCCAGTGCTGCTTTTAACGGTCATGCGGTACGCCCACATCATGTATGGCAGCTCGTCTGCCCATTTCTTTTTAGATCCTTCCAGGCTTTTGTTTATGCCGCTGAGAATACTTCGATTCGTCACCTCCGCTTGACTGTTGGTCTGCGGGTGAGCCACGGAAGAGAACCTTTGTTCGATTTGGAATTCCGTGCATTGGTCTCTAAAGAACTGGCTGGTGAATTGCGTCCCATTGTCACTGACTAGGACACGGGGTACGCCGAACCTCATAATAACTTGGTGTTTAAAGAAATGCCAAATTCTCTCCGTTGTAATGTTGGCAACCGCTTCCGCTTCTGCCCATTTCGTTAAGTAATCTACCGCCACGACCATAAATTTTAGTTGAGACCTTGCCGTTGGAAACGATCCTAGGATACTGATGCCCCATTTCACGAAAGGACAAGGGGCCACAATTTCAGAGATTTTCGTGGCGGGCTGTCGAGGAATCTTGGAGAACTCCTGACATTTCTGACATGTCCGTACATAATTGTGGCAATCTCTTCGAATAGTAGGCCAGTAGAATCTGGACCTGAAAACTTGCGCGGCCAAGGTGCCGCCTGCTGCGTGCATGCCGCATATCCCTTCATGGATTTCTCGCAAGGTGTGAAGACCCTCTTGTTCTGTTATACACTTGGCGGCTGGGTTAGAAAAGCATCTCCAAACTAGTTCCCCGTCGTAGTATGTGCACCGTACCGCTTGTTTCAGTACTTTCTTTTTCTCGGCGTTGTCCGCAGGTAACTCCTCATGTTTCAAGTATTTTATTACGGGGATTCGCTAGTCATTTTCAATTTCTTCCACGTACAGTGACGCTTACTCTTCCATGAAGGAGGGTACTGATATCTCTCGGTAGTATACGCCCTTAGGTATGGACGTGTCCGGATTTACGGCGAGTTTGGCCAGGCCGTCTGCCTCAGCGTTATCCTCTCGGGGAATATGCTCAAAGCTGACCTGCATGCCACTTTTCTTTATTTCCACCAATTTGCGCTTCACTTTAGCGAGATACTAAACCATGATGGGCTCTCTGGCCTTAGAGTGTCCCAAGACTTGGTCTATTATCAATTTAGAATCTCCACAAATCTTTAATCGCAAGTCTCCCATCATTCCCGTATCGTGTATGGCCTTGGTGGAAAAGCTTCTCCCTATCCTGAGTCCAGCTAGTTATGCCTCATACTCCACTGCGTTATTGGATAACGACTGCAGTATCCTGATGGCGTATTGTATCTGCACGTCGTGCGGCCCGATTATGAAGATTTCGGCTCCAGCTAGTTCTTAATTTTTGGCTCCATCCACATGAACGACCCAAAAGTTAGTGTAGGTTTCAGGGAACGGGAGGTCCAAATCATCTTTTTCCTCTTTCGGTAGGTCCGTTAACGGGTCCTCTGTGAAGGTACACTCGGCTATGAAGCCTGCTAGGACTTGGGCTTTCACGGAGGGTCGATTTTTATACCGCAACCCGTATTGCTAGAGTTTGATAGCCCAAATAAGAATTCTTCCCGAAGACTCAGAACTTGAACAAGGGGCAGAGATTGAAGAGAGAAGTCTCAATTTTATCAAATAACAGCCAAGTTTCTAAGGAGGCCAAGCGGCTCCTTATATAAGGTTACAAGCAAACCCTAATAGGAATAGAAGTAGGAGTTCTAATTAAGGAAATTAACTTAATTAACTAATTTAAATAAACTGATTAACTAATTAATTAAATAAATGGAAACAAAGGTTGCTGCCATTTATTTAACCAATTAATTAAGGCAACTAATTAACTAATTAGTTAAATAAATGGAAACAGAAGTTGTTGCCATTCTTTAACTAATTAACTAAGGAAACTAATTTAAAGTAAATATAAATATAATTAAATACATTCCAGCTGCTCATGTCGAGTTCTCCATCATCGGGCCAAGGTTTGGGCCGAAACTTCAAGTCGTATGTTGTCTCGCGGACAGACTGCGCACCATAATGTTTACGTCCATAACATTCAAACCACTGGGCCAAATGAGCTGAATCTTGTCCCAAATTAAAGCTAACATCCTGAAGTTTCCAACGAGTGGTCGATCGCATGATTCCGACATATGTAACGCAGTCTAGATTCAATCGAAGTCGCTGGTCGTGCCTGCGCATCTTCTCCTTGACAGCTAGAATGCCACCATGATCCACCTTGAGATTTACTTGTCCGAATGCTCTGAAACTTGGACACAGCCTTCCTAAGACTCCAATAGGTCTTGTATATATGCTGGATCTTTTATTGAAGCCTTTCTTCCAAGGGTTGACTCGGATGGATGTCAAACCTTGTGCTAGGTGCCTCCAAGCCACCATCCATGTCATCCTATGCCTGAAAGCTTGATCAAACAGCGTCTCCTGCCTTGTCTTCATGTGTAGGGGTTTCATTAACCTCTCTAGGGTTAGCCATGGGGCTAGGATCATATCATTCCCTTCCCCTTCGAAAAGATTCGCCCTCGAATCTGATTCTTTTAAGACAACAATTCTATTAGAATCAACAAAGGAAACACATGAAGGAAAGGGATTACCCAAGGCATCCAACTCCAATTGTTGCAACTTAGACAACTCCTTCTCATTCAAAACATCCTGCTCTCGCTGCCCTAAAGAGAATACATAAGAAGAAGAAGAATTAGTTAACCCATGCTCACTCTTTTCATGGGGGCTGTTTTGATTAGTCTTCTGTAAGACTTTGGTTTCTTTTAAGCCCTTTTCTTTTTCTCGCTCACTCACTTCTGCACCTAGACATGTAATGGACTTCTCTTCTTGAATAGGGAACTTGTCTTCATAGACCTCGAATGCTTGATCTTTGATTATAGAAAATTCCGTTCTTGGATCCATATCATTCTCCCCTTCTTCGAGAAGATTCGTCCTCGAATCTTGCTCAGCATCATCTTTCGCCTTTGACTTAGTAGGCCTGATACTAGGATAAAGAGACCTCTTCTTCCTTTGCTTCTCTATTCTGATCGCCTCTTGTAACATATCCTCTAAGTAGAAGAACTCAGTGTAATGCAGTGGATCTATTATCTCTTGGTTGAGGCCTTCGAAGAATCTTGCCATCGTCTCCTTTTTTGTCTCCTTCACTTGCGCTCTCTCCAAAGCAATCTCCATCTCATTAAAGTACTCTTCAACACTCTTATTTTCTTGTGTCAAGGTCTGTAACTTATGGAGGAGCTCACGGCTGAAGTGATTAGGAACAAACCGCTGCCTCATCACCCGTTTCATCTCGCTCCAATCCTCAATTGGATCTAAGTAGATAGTCACTCTCTTGTGATTGAGCTGATCCCACCAATCCCTTGCATACCCGCTAAACGCAGCTGATGCTAACCTCACTTTCTTCCTTTCTGAATAATCATGGCAGCAAAAAATAGATTGTACATCTCGCTCCCAATCCAAGTAATAATTCGGACCACACACTGCTTCAAAAGGCGGAAGTCTTACCCTTGACTCACCTTTGTTATATGTCTCGGCCTTAGCCCTCAAACCAACCGAGATCTTCCTTCTTTCACGCCTATCATACTTCCCTTGCCTCAAATAGGCATCATCATCATAATCTTGCCTCAAAGACCATTGCATTTACGACATTATATAAGGTATAGAATTCGGTTTCGGCGAACACAGTGTAGTAATTCAAGTACAGCTTCTGACTCCGGTGTCCGAATCACCTGATTCTTCTTGATTCGGAAACCTAACAGAATCAGCTTTCCAACGGATCCTTTTTCACTCAAATCGGACTTCAGTAGCTATATATACAAATTCAATTTCGACACTGAAAATTGTGCAGGATTTTGCAGCAAACACAATTTAGTAAATCGACTATAGCTTTTGACTCCAGTGTCTGAATCACCTGATTCTTCTTGCTCCAGATTCCTGACAGATAGGGCTTTCCAACGAACTATGACTCACAGAAATCGGACTCCAATAGGTATATATTGAAATGCGATTTCGACACTGACACTTTGGTGGACTGTTTTTGGTGACTCTTTTGTAGGACTCTTTTGACACTTTGGGGACTGAGTTTGTGACTCTCTTTTTTGACACTTTGGGGACTGATTTTGTGACACTTTTTGTAAATAAACAAATCAAATAGAGAAGACCCCAACTGATGCGATCCAAATAGTTTAGGATGCGCAACAACGAAATCTCTACCTAACGACAAAAGTAAAGGATAGTTAGGATAGTTACCAATCTTTGAACGCCTTAAGCTCCGCTACCAACTGATACGATCCTAGTTGCATAGGATGCGTAGCACCAAATCTGATCGTTGTTCAAAGAAGGATTTCAATGCGGAATGAATAACTTGACTCGTGCGAACGTAGACTACCTCGCCAACTGAATGCTAAGACTTCTAGTCGATTTCACGTCAAGGATCTTGTATAAGATTCTTAGGACTACTCCCAACGATTGTGAGAATCGCACTAAGACAAATGAAACAATAATACAATTTCAGAATTTACTTCAATACGACTTAAGTATTGCGGACTCAAGAAGAACAAGTGTTCAGCACTTGAACAAGGGGCAGAGATTGAAGAGAGAAGTCTCAATTTTATCAAATAACAGCCAAGTTTCTAAGGATGCCAAGCGGCTCCTTATATAAGGTTACAAGCAAACCCTAATAGGAATAGAAGTAGGAGTTCTAATTAAGGAAATTAACTTAATTAACTAATTTAATTAAACGGATTAACTAATTAATTAAATAAATGGAAACAAAGGTTGCTGCCATTTATTTAACCAATTAATTAAGGCAACTAATTAACTAATTAGTTAAATAAATGGAAACAGAAGTTGTTGCCATTCTTTAAATAATTAACTAAGGAAACTAATTTAAAGTAAATATAAATATAATTAAATACATTCCAGCTGCTCATGTCGAGTTCTCCATCATCGGGCCAAGGTTTGGGCCGAAACTTCAAGTCGTATGTTGTCTCGCGGACAGACTGCGCACCATAATGTTTACGTCCATAACATTCAAACCACTGGGTCAAATGAGCTGAACCTTGTCCCAAATGAAAACTAACATCCTGACGTTTCCAACGAGTGGTCGATCGCATGATTCTGACATATACAACGCCGTATAGATTCAATCGAAGTCGCCGGTCGTGCCTGCGCGTCTTCTCCTTGACAGCTAGAATGCCACCATGATCCACCTTGAGATTTACTTGTCCGAATGCTCTGAAACTTGAACACAGCCTTCCTAAGAGTCCAATAGGTCTTGTATATATGCTGGATCATTTATTGAAGCCGTTCTTCCAAGGGTTGACTCGGATGGATGTCAAACCTTGTGCTAGGTGCCTCCAAGCCACCTTCCATGTCATCCTATGCCTGAAAGCTTGATCAAACAGCGTCTCCTGCCTTGTCTTCATGTGTAGGGGTTTCATTAACCTCTCTAGGGTTATCCATGGGGCTAGGATCATATCATTAGACCATTGCGTGTAAGACATTCTGTAATTCCTGTAAATTCACAACACGAAAAGAAACGTAAAATTGCACTAATGCTAGCACTCCCTCACGTGTTTACTCTCGTGTTTGAACTCTCTAATACTCTCAAAAAATTCACTCAAATAATCCTTGCAATTGTTCAAGTGTTAATAAGACTCAAAAGTTCAAGAAAAAGGCTTCCAAGAAGACTCTCAAAGACAACTAGCACTGAAAAGAATGGTGACACTTGATATTTGAGTAATTGCAAGAACAACCAATCAAACAAATAGCATGTAGAGTAGAAGGCAATTTCAAGGAATGAAAGAAAGCTCAAATTGACTCGAAAGGACTCAAACAAATTCAATTTCAGTTCTGATTTTAATATCCAATCGCACTTCAATTCGTTTCCTTGATAAATCGGACTTTTGTGGCGCAAATACTTCTACATATTTTTGTATTTGCACAATTGAATTCCTTTCTTTTCTTTTGGAATTTTCTTTTCTTTTCTTTTTTCTCTTTTTTTTTTTTTTTTATCCAATACAACCTTCTCTTGATTCTTTTGAAGTTGGTGTTTTTTTTTGCCTTTTTTTTTTACAGCAAAATACAATTTAGTGTTTTGATCAGAACATTTTACTCTGAACTCCGAATTGACTGATTCTTTTTGATTCGGAAGCCCAACAAACACAGTCTTAGAATGGATCCTTTTTCACTCAAAACGGACTTCAGTAGCTATATATTAAAATCCAATTTCGAAAACCAAAAATTGTGCAGGATTTGGCAGAAAACACAATTTAGTAAATCGACTATAGCTTTTGACTCCGGTGTCCGAATCACTTGATTCTTTTTGATTCAGAAACCTAACAGGTTCAGCTTTCCAAAAAGACCTTTCTCACCAAAATAAGACTTCAATAGCTATGTATTAAAATTCAATTTCGACACTACCAGAAATTTGCACATATAACGAACCAAGCACAGCAAAGAAATCGGTTTTGAATGGAGTAGAAGGGAATACCGATTTCAGCAATGAAAACTAAAAACACAATTAAAGATACTTACCAATCTTAGAACGCCTTAAGCTCCGCTACCAACTGATACGATCCTAGTTGCTTAGGATGCGTAGCACCAATTCTGATCGTTGTTCAAAGATGGATTTCGATGCGGAAGTAATGAACTCGACAAGTACGAGCTTAGACCACTTAGCTAACCTGTGCTAAGAGCCCTAATCGATTTCAAGTCAAGGATCTTGAATCGGATTCTTAGGACTAGACTCAACGATGTGAGAATCACACTAAGAGAAACGACACAATAACGCAATTCTAAGATTTACTTGTATACGACTCAAGTATTGCAGACTCAAGAAGAACAAGGTTCAACACGTTGAACAAGGGGAAAATATTGAAGAACAAAGATTCTGAAATTATCAAATAAAAGCCACCCAATAATGGAGCTAAACGGCTCCTTATAAAGAGTTTACAAGCAAATCCTAATAGGAATAGAAGTAGGAGTTCTAATTAAGGAGCTTAACTTAATTAACTAATTTAAATAAACTGATTAACTAATTAATTAAATAAATGGAAACAAAGGTTGCTGCCATTTATTTAACTAATTAATTAAGGAAACTAATTAACTAATTAGTTAAATAAATGGAAACAGAAGTTGTTGCCATTATTTAACTAATTAACTAAGAAAACTAATTTAAAGTAAATATAAATATAATTAAATACATTCCAGCAGCTCATGTCGAGTTCTCCATCATCGGGCCAAGGTTTGGGCCGAAACTTCAAGTCGTATGTTGTCTCGCGGAAAGACTGCGCACCATAATGTAGACTTCCATAAATTTTAAACCACTGGGCCAAATGAGTTGAATCTTGTCCCAAATGAAAGATAACATCGTTAAGTTTCCAACGCATGGTCGATCAAACGATTTGGACCTGTACAGCGCCGGCTACATTCCAACGAAGTTGCCTATTGTGTCTGCGCCTAGAACTGCTGTGTGCGAGATTGTCATCTCGAATCTCCTTGAGATCTACTTGTCCGAATGCTCTGACACTTGGACACAATAAACATAACACATAGAGGTTTCCATCAAGTCTTTCGGACCTTTGATCGGACTCCATCTGCTCCATCATGTCTTGACGCTTTTGTCCATGTAGTCACGTGATACATCTTGGGATCGTATCAACACTTTTAAAAGCAATGTGATTCACTTCAATGCACATACACAAGTAGTCTCTTACTTATGATTCAATTGCTTCTCTTCTTTCTTTTTCTTTTTTTGAGATGTGAGGAACTTGATCACTTTTTTCTTTTTTTCTTTTTTTGGATGTATTTCTTTTAGTTCCTTTCTTTTCTGTTCTTGCAAAGAGTGAAGAAGACTCACTTGTATGACAAGTATTTTGAATGAAGAAGTGAAAGACAAGTAGTTTTGCTCTTGAAATTTTTTTCACTAAAATCCAAAAGTGAGGTGGCAAGTGAAAGTGATGTGTCCAAATGTGTGTGGATGACAAGGCAAGTGATAAGGCAAGTGATGTGGTTGTGTATGACAAGCAAACTAAGTGTAAGGATGAAAATTAGGGCCGGATTTGTGAGGGAGAACTGTGGTGAGCAAGCTGAAATGCTTGGCTCACAAAAGAGGTGATGTGGCCGGCTAGGGTTGGAGCAAATAATTTCGGCACTTAGCAAAGAAACAAGCAAGTCCACATGGCTCTCATGGCCACCATAGGAAGCTCCAATAATCACAACAACAATTACACTTAAACAAGATGAATACAAGTCACTTTGATGCACACAAACACAAAAATAATTCAGCAAACTTGTTGATTCAAGATCAGCACACTAAAAGACAAATTTCTCAAGAACACCAAATTTTCAAATGAAGAGAAAATGATTCTTATGGTAGAAAATAATGTTTAAACCATAGAAAATAAGAATTAAGGTGTTTGAACCGTGGAAACTCAAGGAAATTCAGTTTTAACCAAAGAGAGGAACGGATGTGAAGATGAAAAAAATTTCGGGAAAAGAAGAAAAGCTACGGTGGAGAAGATGAATCCAACCATAGGAGAGAGTTTACTAACCTAGAAGACATTTGGAGCTCCGCTACCACTTGATAACATTCAGCCCTCGTTTGGATGGATTGAGGCCGAACCTTCTTGGAGCAATCGGATCTAGTCTCCTTTGGGAGATTGATGAACTCTTTGACGGATGAAGATGGTATATTTTGGATGTTTAGGGAGTAATAAGGCAACAAATTTAGATGAAGGAAAGATAGCTATGAATTTAGGGAAAATAGTATATTAAGTTGTAATCAAATGTTTATAAGGATCTCTTAATCGTGTTCACCCTTACTTGATCAACAATGATCAACCCGATGAGATTAACAAGAGGAATGAAAATCGGTTTTAAGAACCCTAAGGCTAAAGCCAACTAATTGGTCTTGGATGGAGATAAACTCACTTAAAACCAAAGACAAGTTATCAAAGAGGCTATCTCCTTCTATTTATAGCTTGTGACTTATTACATGGATCTTCACTTAAGCCTTGGGATGCTGACTTGGCACGGACTTAAGGAGGCCAAAATAGATGTTAGCGGTATACTGGTAAGGCCTTAGCGGTATGCCGCTAACTACTGCCCAAAATGAGCCAAAATGCTCTTTTGCGTGGGATGCCTCAAGGGATGCGAGGGTTTGACGCGGCCTTTCCGTGAAGCCTTGTCGCGGATACGAGTTAGGGCCTTCGAGCTCGTATCACTTAGGGAATGACGGATTGTCAAGGTCTCTCCATAAACGTACCTTGGAGAGACTTCTCTAACGAAGGAAAGCAGGGACCTAAATGTTCTTGGACCCCATAGCACATCTATGAACTAGGAATATAATATCCTTGCATCAATGACCGACTGATTGTGAATGCAACTGGAGATAGATCTTTACTAGAAATCCCTCTCTCACTAATTTCACCCTCTTATTTACTTTGTTTTGTTATGTTGCTTAGTAGTTAATCAATCACACACTCAAAACCCCCCTTTGGTTACTTGTCTCAGTTTACTAGTTCGTGTCATACATAGAAGCAAGCATCTTGCCCTAGTCCCTGAGTTCGACCCTGTTACCACTATACACAAGTTAGTTTGTGTATTAGGCAATAAGTTTTATATTTATTTTTTACAGCTTTGACAACCGGTTAGTAGTGGAGGATGTGTTGGTCTTGGTAAATGACTTTATATTTTTGGCGATGCCACCAAGGCTACTGATGTGTTGATTAGGAGACTATTTTTAAGAACAACCCGAGCTAAAATAGATATGTATGATGGATGTTTAATTCTTGAGTTCGGTGGAGAAACTATAAAATTTAATATGTACGACTCAATTAAATATCCAAATGAACTACATAGTGTGAATTTTGTAGATGTTATCGATCTAGCGGTTGATGATATCTTTGAGTTTAATTATACTGACCCTTTGGAGTATGTTCTTAGTACAGGTATATCTAGGTACATATTGGTAGAGATGGAAGACAGATTCACAATCGAGTTAGAAGTCCAGGACATTGTTCTGGAACTGGATGCACTCAACCTACTTGCAGGTATCTCACGAATGCTAGAGCTACTAGAAAACCTTACTAAACTCCAACCTTCTATCTTGCAGGCACCTGACCTAGAGGTGACAACATCACCGGAACATCTAAAGTACTCTTTCCTAGGTCTAGGGAAGAGTCTGCCAGTGATAATTTCCAGTAAGCTGATTGAGCTGGAGGAGGACAAGCTTGTGAGAGTCCTTAGAGACTATAAGGAAGTAATCGACTGGATAATAGTAGATATCAAAGGGATCTCTCTTGCTATCTGGACCCACAAGATACACCTAGAGGAAGACAGTAAGACCGTGTGACAACCTCAGAGAAGGGTGAATCCTCCTATGATGGAAATAGTGAAAAATGAGATTCTAAAGCTACTTATCGCAGGTGTGATCTATCCAATCTCAGACAAGTCTCGGGTGAGTCATGTGCAAGTTGTCCCAAAGAAGACAGGAATCATAGTGGTGGAAAATAATGATGGACAGCTGGTCTCTATGAGACTGCAAAATGGATGGACAGTGTATATTGATTATAGGAGGTTGAACAATGCGTCACGAAAAGACCACTTTCCCCTCCCATTTATCGATTAGGTGCTAGAGAGACTTAGAGGTAAGTCCCATTACTGTTGTCTTGATGGATTCTTAGGATTTCATCAAATTCCAGTATCGCTAGAGGACTAAGAAAACACGACTTTCACTTGCCCCTTCGGCTCATTTGCATATAAGAGGATGTCTTTCAGATTATGCAATGCACCCGCGACAATCTACAGGTGTATGGTAAGTATTTTTTTCTGGTTATATGGAAAAAGGGATTGAAGTTTTCATGGATGACTTTATAGTTTATGGAAACTCATTCGATGAATCCTTAGAAAATCTGAAAAAATCTTACACTGGTGCATTGAGACTAATTTATTGCTGAACTATGAGAAATGCCATTTTCTGGTGGATCAAGGATTATTTTTAGGACACATTGATATGATCCTAGTTGCTTAGGATGCGTAGCACCAAATCTGATCGTTGTTCAAAGAAGGATTTCAATGCGGAATAGAGAACTTGACTCGTGCGAACGTAGACTGCCTCGCCAACTGAATGCTAAGAGTTCTAGTCGATTTCACGTCAAGGATCTTCTATCAGATTCTTAGGACTAAACTCAACGATTGTGAGAATCGCACTAAGACAAACGACACAATAATGCAATTCCAGAATTTACTTGTATATGACTCAAGTATTGCAGACTCAAGAAGAACAAGGTTCAATACGTTGAACGATGGGCAAATATTGAAGAACAAAGGTTCTGAAATTATCAAATAAAAGCCAACTGAATAAGGAGGCCAAGCGGCTCCTTATGTAGAAGTTTACAAGCAAACCCTAATAGGAATAGAAGTAGGAGTTCTAATTAAGGAAAATAACTTAATTAACTAATTAACTAATTAATTAATTAAAGTAAATATAAATATATTTAAATACATTCCAGCAGTCCATGTCGAGTTCTCCATCATCAGGCCAAGGTTTGGGCCGAAACCTCAAGTCGTATATTGTCTTGCGTACACACTGTGCACCATAATGTCGACTTCTATAACTTTTAAACCACTGGGCCAAATAGGCTGAAACTTGTCCCAAACGAAAGCTAACATCCAAACGTTTCCAAAAGATGGTCGATCGCACGATTCGGACTTGTACAACACTAGCTAGGTTTGGACGAAGTTGCCTGATGTGTCTTGGAATCCTTGTCTGCATAGGACTACTGTCAATGAGAATGTTGGCCCTGATCGGACTCCATCTGCTCCATCATGTCTTGACGCTTTTGTCCATATAGTCGCGTGATACATTTTGGGATCGTATCATTCCCTCCCTCTTCGGAAAGATTCGTTCTCGAATCTTGCTCAGCATAATCTGCCTACGAAAGGTTCACAATTATATGCTCAAAGCATACTCGCCATCTCTTGTGCTTCCTTAGTTGCCATCTCTTGCGCTTCAAGGGTAAGACGCATGATGTGCTAAGGTATGTGTGAGGATTCTCATCGTTCCCTCTCCCTTCGAAAAGATTCGACCTCGAATTTGTACCTAGACCTGCACCACAATACCTTAAGTTAGTAATATCAAAGTAAGCACAAATCGAACCATACCAACCTTGTAAATTCAACTTGGCAGCAACGTCTCGAAATATGTGAATGCGTCGAGTAAGACTATTGCTCCAAGCGGCTACTCTTGCTTGAACTTGGTTTAGGGACCGTCTCCAGCGTAAGTGCTGCCAAACCCAAGCTCTTATCTTGAAGGATCCACTCATCATTCCATGGTTTCCCAAAGTTGCCATCTTGGCACTCAAGCGCGCACCATAGCGCTTGGCTTGTCCATGGGTTGTCCGCATTACTTCGATCTCTTTGCTACCACTTATACTAAACAATATACTCAAAGGCTGCAACATTAAACTGAATAATGTTATATGAATGAAACCATATATGAGTTTAAGCAATAATCCCCAAACAATAGCATGTACCGAAAGGAAGTAAGTAAATAATATAAATTGAAAGCATTGCTTCCATGTAAACTCATACTTATAAACCGAAACATGCCATGAGGACTCAAGTGTCCATGGATCCACATTGCTTGAAACTCCGAATTGTGGTTGACAAGATGTCTCAATTAGCATCTTCGTGCTCGGCCTCCTCCACAATTCCATCCATGAGTCGCTAAGTGACTCCTCCCTGTGATTACTAACAATACTCCTAGGAACAACATGTGAAAGCATAACATCCTTAAAGAATATGTTAGTAATAGATGCGCTATATTGATGTATCAAACCAGCATCATATGACCAATACAGAATTAAATCATGTAACGAACTACACAACCAAATTAAGCGCTCATGCTTGCTATGATATCCTTTATGCATACAAAACATAGATTTTGTGTCAAATAAATAATCTTTATAGACTTCACAAAAATCAGAATCATTAGCATAAAGATTAACCCTAGGTGTAACCTCAAGCGATTTTTCACTAAGTGACTTTTTATCAATACTACCAATAAGAATCAAAGGAACATCATGTGAAGACATATCATTCCTATAAATTAAACCAGTAATATTAATTAAATCACAGCAGCTCATCAAACAATCATTAAACACATCATACTTATGAAAATTTCGCAAAAGATCATGCAACCGATATAAGCGATTGCGTCTGAAAAGAGCTCCTCCAAGTCTTGTCGACTTAAACACAAAATTTTCATGAAATTCACACTTGGAAGAATAGTTATCTAATGTAAAAACATGTGAGAATCCAATTAAATTTGTGTTAGAGACAACACAATCCATGTCTCTCGGTTTAGCCAACATACCAAACTGTTTTCGCTTTTGCGAGTAATTTTCAAAGGCATATGACTTGACCTTCGGTGTTTGCATATAATCATCATCGTTTAAATTAATTTTAGAACCAGAAGCATAAAAATTGATGATGTTTGTATACTCACACAAATCACTCCTTTGGGAAGAGAGCCATACCATACCCTTTCGGTTAGGGTTGGCCGAAATAGGCACCATGAATGCACAAGGCTCTTTCCCTCTTCTTGGTGGTAAGGTAAGAGGCTTCTCTTCTGACAACAATCTTCTCTTGTTTTGCACATTAGGAGAAATAATAATAGAAGGGAAAGCAATCGGATTAGGGTTAGGAAAATCTAAGCGCAATGGCTAAAATTTTAGTTTTTGGTGACTTGCGCCAAAACAGATTTTTTGCACATGTATTGCATCCTTCACTTTTTGTCTCTTGGCATAAACACACATCACTCCTTTTTTAATGATGCCACTCTCTGCATGCTCTTTATTTTCATGCAAATGTTTTAAACTCTCATCTCTTTTCTCACGCTCACTCTTTTCATAGGGGCTGTTTTTTATTTCATCTCTTTTCCCATGCTCACCCTTTTCATGGGGGCTGTTTTCCTCATTATTTCTCTTTCTTTTCACTCAACTCTCCCCTTTTTCTATCAATATCCCTTATGATTTCAGACTCGGCATAAGGTTTCGCAACTCGCTTTTGCTCCTCATCTTTCGCCTTTGACTTAGTAGGCCTGATACTAGGATAAAGAGACCTCTTCTTCCTTTGCTTCTCTATACTGATCGCCTTTTGTAACATATTCTCTAAGTAGAAGAACTCAGTGTAATACAGTGGATCAGTTATCTCTCAGTTGAGGCCTTCGAAGAATCTTGCCATCGTCTGCCTTTCGGTCTCCTTGACTTGTGCTCTCTCCAAAGCAATCTCCATCTCATTAAAGTACTCTTCAACACCCTTATTTCCTTGTGCCAAGGTCTCCAACTTTTGGAGAAGCTCACGGCTGAAGTGAGTGGGAACAAAATGATTCCTCATAACCCTCTTCATCACTTCCCAATTCTGAATTGGAAGGCTCCCCATAGCAGCTCATTTAAGGTTGATCTGATCCCACCAATTAACCGCATACCTACCAAACGCAGCTGATGCTATGTTTACTTTCTTCCTTTCTGAATAATCATGGCAGCGAAAAATAAATTATACCTCTCGCTCCCAACCCAAGTAAGCATTCGGATTGTACACTGCTTCAAAAGGCGGAACTCTTACCCTTGGCTCACTTTTGTTATATGTCTCGACCTTAGCCCTCAAACCAACCGAGATCTTCCTCCTTTCACGCCTATCATACTGCCCTTGCTTCGGATAGGCATCATCCTCATAATCTCGCCTCTCGGACCATTGTGTGTAAGACATTCTGTAATTCCTGTAAATTCACAACACTAGCAAACAAACGTAAAATTTGTACTAAACCTAGCACTCCCTCACATGTTTACTCTCATGTTTAAACTCTCAATTGAACTCACAAAAATCACTCAAAATCCCTGCAATTGTTCAAGTGTTAGTAAGACTCAAGAGTTCAAGAAAAAGGCTTCCAAGAAGACTCTCAAAGACAACTAGCACTGAAAAGAATGGTGACACTTGATATTTGAGTAATTGTAAGAACAACCAATTAAACAAATAGCAAGTAGAGTAGAAGGGAATTTGAAGGAATCAAAGAAGGCTCAAATTGACTCGAAAGGACTCAACAAATCCAATTTTTCAATTCTGATTTTAATACCTAATTGTACTTCAACTTGTTCCTTGCTAAATCTGACTTTTGTGGCGCAAATACTTCTATATATTTTTGTATATGCAGAATAATTTTTTTTTCTTTTCTCCTTTTTTTTTCAAGTGTTAGTAAGACTCAAGAGTTCAAGAAAAAGGCTTCCAAGAAGACTCTCAAAGACAACTAGCATTGAAAAGAATGGTGACACTTGATATTTGAGTAATTGCAAGAACAACCAATTAAACAAATAGCAAGTAGAGTAGAAGGGAATTTGAAGGAATCAAAGAAGGCTCAAATTGACTCGAAAGGACTCAACAAATCCAATTTTTCAATTCTAATTTTAATACCCAATTGTACTTCAACTTGTTCCTTGCTAAATCTGACTTTTGTGGCACAAATACTTCTATATATTTTTGTATTTGCAGAATAATTTTTTTTTCTTTTCTTCTTTGTTTTTTCTCCTTTTTTTTTCAAGTGTTAGTAAGACTCAAGAGTTCAAGAAAAAGGCTTCCAAGAAGACTCTCAAATACAACTAGCACTGAAAAGAATGGTGACACTTGATATTTGAGTAATTGCAAGAACAACCAATTAAACAAATAGCAAGTAGAGTAGAAGGGCAAACATCCATCATACACATCTATCTTAGCACGGACTATCCTTAGGAAAGGTCTACCGAGTATCATATTAGTGGTTTTAGTGGTGTCCATGATGTAGAAATCAATAGGAAACAAGTATTTGTTTACCTGTACCAGCATGTCCTCTACCACTCCCTCTTGATATATCATTGATCTGTTCGCGAGTTGTATGAAAACTCTTGTTTCCTTAAGAGATCCAATGGTTAGAGTTTTGAATACAGAGAGTGACATGACGTTTATACCTTCCCCCAGATTACACAACGCCTTCTCCATTACACAACGCCTTCTCCATCTCTTTATTCTTGATCTTACATGGAATCACGAAGGTCCCTTGGTCTTTACATTTCGCTGGAAGTTTCTTTTAGAACACTACGAAAACATTCTCGTTCAAGTTCATTCTCTCTATGCCTGCAAATTTATTCTTGTTGGTGCAAAGGTCCTTCAAGAATTTTTCATACTTAGGAATATGAGAAATCATATCAAGCAACGGCACGTTGATAGCAACTTTATGGAAAATTTCAAGAATTTCCCTATCTTCCCTCTCATTCTTGGTCTTTAAAGACCTTTCAGGAAAGGGAGGAGGGATTACTTGTGGTTCTTGTATGATCTGGGTTACTAGAGGTTTCTGGGCTGGAAAAGGTCCATCTAGTAACACCTCAACTTCTAGTTTAGGTTCTGGTTTTGGAATGCTCTTCCCTAGGTCTAACAAAGAGTTAGGACGGTCTGCCAGATTCTTGCCACTCCTCAGAGTTATGGCGTTGACACCATATTTTGGGTTGTCCACTATGCTAGATGGAAATTTTCCTGAGGTGCTCTACTGGTTCATAGTTAGCTGTCCAATTTATTTTTCCAGATGACTATGTTAGCTTGAGTAGATTGAATGAACTGTTTAAGTGTCTCCTCAAGAGGTACTCTAGCAATCTACAACGGCTGCATGGTTGCAGGTAATTGAGGAATAAGAGGTTGAGTTGGCAGTGGATTCTGTGGTGGCTGTCTCGGTTTGAAAGTCCTCCAGTCAAATGGAGGATGTTGCTACTGTGGACCCCAACCGTAGTGAGGTTAGTTCTTCCACCCAGAATTATTGGAAAGGGATTTCCTTGTTGCGGCATTGACTTGTTCTGGTCCTGGTCCTTCTATGATAAGTGGGCACTCGTTCGTCATATGCCCTGCTTGGTAATAGACACCACATGGGATCAATTGTCGTGGTTGCAGCTGCTGTACTTGAGCAAGAGTGCTTAGAAAATTCTTCGTGAAGGTAGAGACTTCCTCCATGTGTTTTTCAATTGTAGCCACATTCACACTGTTAGAAAATTCTTCATGAAGGTAGAGACTTCCTCCATATGTCCCATTTTGTTGGAAATTGTCAACAAAAGTCTGGATGAGAGTTGTTGCTCGGCTGGGTGTTAAGTCTAAGAGAGCTCCTCCTACGGCTGAATCCAACTTCACCTTGTCATTGATGCACATGCCATCTCCTCCTATGGCTGAATCCAACTTCACCTTGTCATTGATGCACATGCCATCATAAAAGTATTGGATTAGTGATTGTTCTGGCACGCCATAGGTAGGATAGATTTCCTGGAGATCCTTGAATCTGTAATCATACTCCCCAAAAGACTCAGCGCTACGCTGCTGAATTGCAACCAGGTTCTTCCTTGCTGCTCCGTCTTTCGTCACCGACCAGTACTTCTTTAGGAAGGTGGTGGCCATGTCTGCCCAGCTATTAATGGAATTATGGGGGAGGCTAAAGAACCAATTCTTGGCAGAGTTTTCCAAGGACCATGGGAAAGCTCGTAGTTTGGCTCTCTATCTCTACTTCTGACGGTTTCAAGGCATCACATTCAAACTGAAATCTTTAGAGATATTTGTAAGGATTCTCAGTTGGATGGTCGTCTAACATGCTCAGGCTGTTGATAACATTGGACTTGACATCCTAGTCATGTCGTGCTAAATGGTAGTTGATGCAGAGGATGGTTTCTTGCTCTGCCTCTTGGTTGAGTTCCCTTAGGGTCTGCTCAGCTTGGTAGGCTATCTTAGGTTTTGGTTCAACTTCCGAGTTTGTCCCTAGGTCTAGGAAAAGGTCTTTTAACTCTGGCTCAAAATTAGAGTTCACTAATGAATCTTCTCTAAACCTTTGTTGATCGATCCTTCTTAGTACAGTTTCTCTTCTGGATATCTCTGGATTATACGGTATGAGTTGTAAACCGAACGATCTACTCATGAAACAAGAAAATAAATATTAGTAACCGTAGTCCCCGACAACGACGCCAAAATTTAATGGGTGTCGAATCCAGCAAAATAAATACAACTTATCACTTAGCAACAAAAGATATTGTGCACAGTAGTGAGAGGTTCGATCCTCAGGGACAATCACACTAATTAGACTTCTCAAATAAATAACCAAACCGAAAAGCAACAAGCGAGGGGATTTTAAAAGACAATAAAACAAAACTATGAATTGAATGAACAAGCAAGACGTCGTGAGACAAAGAGAGCAATAGAGGTGTCCCACCCCCTTTTTTCGATGTTGCGAAAATAGTTTTGGGACGGGAATGCGAGACAAGCGTTGGACTCGTCTCATATCATGCAAAAATGAAGTCACCACCCTATTTTTCTAGGTTTAGGGAACCTAATCATCATGGCATAAAAATAAAAATAAAACTAAGGCATAATAGGTCTAAACCAAAGAACAACGGTTCGAGGTCGTATTTATGGACTCCGGAAGGTGTTAGGCACCCGATTCACATCCTTTAAAAAAGGTTACCGGTAAGTGAGGTGTTTTGAGAAAATATTTTAAACACATAATTTGGGCCCTCATAGGAAACGCCGCTTTAGTATTCTTAGGGTTGGGACAACTTCGGGACTACTTCGGGATAAGTATTTCTGCTTAACGGAATGGTTACCATTTTTTACTAAATCGGGCGATCCGTTATTATCATCGGGCCATGTATGATTAGCTTAAACTAGGTGATTCTATCATGGCAAAACTAACATCGTACCATTTTCATGAATGCACAAATGTTCCGTGTGGGATCGAAGCCACCATACATAGCATTTAACACGAGCACAAGTGAAAACAATTAATTTCATGGCATAAAAGACAAGTGATTAAACACGTTATGCATGTGAGTGATTTTAACTTTTTAGCAATTTTATATGTCATGCATACGAGTGGCGAGGTTCTAACGCATTCTAAGTAGTCATGCATACGATATAAACGGGGGTTTAACATTTCTAATAAACATTCATTCAAAGCATTAAAAAAAGAGAGTTTAAGTTAATCTTACCTTATTTGCCAAGCCCCGATCGACGAGCGACGAACAATAATAGCGTAGGTATAACAAGCATATACGATTTTTAACTAATTATCTAATTATTACAAATTGGAGGTCGGAATAACTAATCTAGCTAATTATTACAACAAGTCAAAATAATTAAAAGCATTAATTAATTATTACAACAAGTCAAAATAATTATTTAAGCATTTATACGAAATATTAAAACAAGCATGCAATTTAAGCATACGATTTAATAAACATGGCATACGATTTTAAATAAAACATAAAAATGAGGCACGAAAATAATGCGGTGTTTTAAAATATACGAAAAACTTAATGGGTCGGGCTTAAGCCCACGTTTGATTTTTGGACAACAAAAAATGGGCTTGGAATAAATCCAAGCCCAAACCTTTTAATTAAAACAAAATGGGCTTGGCAAAAACCAGGCCCATCACCTTTCTTTCTATTAAATTCCCGCCCAGTACACTCCTTCTTCTTCCTTTCTCACGTCGCCGGCGCCAAGGCCGACGATCAAGGTGAGACTCAACCTTTAAAACTCACTCAAATTGACCCAAATAAAACCCCAAGCATGGCAGCAACTCAGACCCATGAAAACAACAAGCAATTTTAAATGAAAATAGTGGCAATTTCAAAAGGCAAAAATAAGCTAATTAACATGTATATCATGCACTTAATTAATCAAGACACTACACAATAAAATTGAAGCAAGGGAAATGAAATTAGCATGAAAACTAAGCATGTGAGGCAAGTTTTAGCAATTTATTCATGCATCAAGGACAAAAACGAAAATTGAATTGAAAACTAGAGAGAGAGAGCTTACTTGTCCAGGAGAGCTTAAACCAAGAAGGTAGTGCAAGAAATTGAGAGTGAGAGTGAAATTCGGTCCCTTTCTTGTTGCTTGAAGTGTGCTATTTATAGAGAAGAAAAATTGGAGTCGGTTTGCTTGTATGGCTGCAAACCGACGGTGGAGGGGGAAGAAAGTGATGATGAAGTCTTGGCTGGAATAGTGAGCTAGCTAGGGTTGTATGTGACCAAGAATGATCGGATGGGATGTTGTGATGATCCAAGTGAGTTGGCGCTGAGTGTAGGATCAACATGCATTTATGTAGAGTAAATCCCATTTTTCTGGCACGAACGAGATATTTTGAATCGGATTGTGATACAAGGAAATTCACTTGACGCGAAAAAATGCACAAACCGAGGGGAACAAAAGGTGTGGAAAAATAAGGTACGACAAAATACATAAAGTATTTTGACATTGACGAGCTATTAACGCGATAAGCGATAAAATACGTAAAGTTGTGACGTAAAGTCAAAAATTGGGTAGCAACAAGATGTTTTAAAATCAGTAAGAGAAATATTCCCGGCAGAGATCTCTTGAGGTCATAACCCAATGTTGTTGATCATCGATGCAAACATGTTCAAAATAGGTTTTATAGGAAAGCTATAGAAATCAGGTTCACTTAGACTTCCTTCTCTCCTCCTTTAACAAGCCACTTAAAGAGACACTCTATTAAGGACCCTAATCTTCTAGCAACCCTAAGGTTCACTTATAGGATTTAACTAGTCAATTGATATAATCAAGGAGAGACTTTCCTAGGCCTAAAGATCATTTCACTTGTCTTTATAAACCTAATCCTTCTCTTCCACTAGCTTCAAACAACAACTCTTATGCCTTTAATCCACTAGTTGTCTACTTGTGTTCTTCTAACATTGGTCAAGTTTAAACCCAGTATTATTAGAACTTACTGTAATTGTTGAAGCTAAAACCTAGGTTGGCCAAACCTAAACCCAACAGGAAAAAACTGACATTAACTAAGAAAAGAAGAAATACAAAACCATTTTTATGAAGATCACTGAAATCTCACAACAAACATGGGTTATGAACCTCTCGATCCCTACCAAGAATCGGGAGTTTAGTTATGACTCATAATGGAAATAAAGCACAAACTGTATTGAAGGAATAATGTCGAGGTCTGATGAACAAAGTATGGAAGAGGCGCAACTAAGGACAGGGATGAAAAGCTGGAATGAATATTGCCAGCTAACGGTCCATTTGAGTCATTTTTATTGCGTGAATCTTGTTGTCCTTTGTGTGTGAAGTGTCCATGGTCAAGTTATGATAGAAAAGCAAGAGTTTTCATGGCTAGAAAACACAAAATCTAGACAGAAACTTCCAGCACGCTGTCAAGTGTTCTTTTTGTGATCTTGAGTGTTCAAGCTTATGTTCTTGAGTCTGTCCTTTTGATCCATCTATCCTAGTTGTGGCCAAATAGAAGTATACTTGGAGGAGTGATATTGAATGAGTTCTGAGCACAATAGAGATGAGCGCAAACACCCGAGGGAAACACGTGAGGGAGTGTGTTTTTCACTAACATATATACATATCTAGTTTGTTGTTTTGATAGGTACAATGTCTTACAGGTATGATGACTATTATGATGAACCTTCGAGAAATAGGTACGACACAAGTCCATACGAAGGCCAAAACCCTTACTTCCAAAGCTAAGGTCGAGACCTTTATTATGTCCGGGAGCATCATCAAGACCGTTTATGGGAAGAGCAGTCCTAGTGTAAGAGTGTGTGGAGGAGGAACTGCAGCTGGAGTGCTCAAGAAGGGAGCAACGCTTCTAGAGTTTGAGGATGTTGGTACCAGATCATTTCTGAAGTTTGAGGATGATGGTTCTATACATGATGTAGGATTTAAATGAAAAGGAAGAGTGGACGGATTTGGGAAGTTTGATGAGAAGTCTGAGGCTAGTGTTAATTTAATTCTTTTACTGTTCTTTTCTTTCTATAAATAGAATGTAAACCCTCACTAAGAGGGCGGAGCGGGAAAAATAAGAGAAAAAATCACTTGTACTAAAAATCTCTAAAGAAGCAATTAAAAGCATTCTCTATTGTAAGTTTTAAAGCTTTCTTTTAATTGAAGCTCTTTATTAAAGCTTTCATTTATTTCTAGAATTTCAATTCAAGATCTTTACCTTGAAAATTAGTTTTTAATGGCTTCAAACTGAATTATTGAAAAATTAACTTTTTATCTTGCTATGCTAAACACAACTCGTCTTTCTGATTTATATAAACTAAGAGCAAATCTTGTTTCAAACTGTGACAATATTGAAAAAACATATTATAATACCAATTTGATGGAAAGAGAAGAACTAGATGATAATGATAACTTAGTGCCATCACCTAAACCTGAAACTCCTTTATGGAATGAAGATCTTATTAAGATGGAACTATTTAAAAATATGATTAAAGCCATGACCAAAACCATAAGCACTGTTATGAACAACAACAACTATATCAGTAATCTAGAACTTTAGAAAGAAAGGAACAGTAAAGAATTAAATTAACACCAGCCTCAGACTTCTCATCAAACTTCCCAAATTCGTCCACTCTTCCTTTTCATTTAAATCCTATATCATATACATAACCATCAACCTCAAACTTTAAAAATGATGTGGTACCAACATCCTTGAACTCTAGAAACGTTGCTCCCTTCTTAAACACTCCAGCTACAGTTCCTCCTCTACACACTCTTCCACTAGGATTGCTCTTCCCACAAATGGCTAGTACTTCTCCAACTTTCCAGAACTTGACAAACATAATAGATACTATGGGTAAATTCCATGGAAGGGAAGGCGATTGTGTGGTAGCGTGTGTTTTTCAACTTTGCTCACTTTTATTTAGGACGTTTGATGAAGTCTTTTCTGCAAGTCTAGATGGCTAAATGTATGTTTAAAAGAGAGGGAAAGATGCTATTTGATACAGTTTTTGTAAAGGAAACAAGACAGCAAGGCTACTAGGGATAAAGGTGTGATAGGTTGTAGATAGGTTTTAGGGGAAAGGTGTAGCTAGGTGCAACTAGGACACTTAATGGGAGGGGCACCGACTGATAGCACAAGAAAGGATTTTTTAAAGGGAAACACAAACTTTTGGCCACAGCAAGGATAGATGGATCAAAAGGACAGACTCAATAACACAAGCTTGAACACTCAAGGTCACAAGAAGAACACTTGACAGCGTGCTGGAAGTTTCTGTCTAGATTTTGTGTTTTTTAGCAACGAAAACTCTTACTTTTTTATCACAAATTGACCATGGACACTTCGCACACAAAGGACAACAAGATTCACGGAATAAAAATGACTCAAATGGACCGTTTTGTTCAAGAACACCAAAATAGTTTTGCTGGAATTTTCGGACAGTTTTGTTCAACATTCGGCCATTACACACTAAAAATAGAAAATAAAATTAACCAGGGACAATTGAAACACAAAGTACTAAAAGATTTAGCCAAGAAGAAGCAACAAATTTGGCTGAAAATTGAGGAAAATATGTACCAATCATTGAACACAAAAGTCTCCGCTACCACTTGAATCGGCTCACGGTATAGCTTTGGCTTTTGGTGATGCATTGGTCACCAAAATAGAAGCGAATGGTGATGGACACCGTGTGCCTTTCTTCTTTAAACGAGGATTTAGTTCAGCAAGTGATTAGCACGGTACAAACTAAAGATGCAACAATCACAATCAACACAACACAAATGAGGAAAGAGTAACTTAGCTGAAACCAAGGTTCTTGTTTTGGACAAGATTGAACTGAGCAACACAATTATTTATTAGATTCAAGGATGACAAAACAAAGTGGAAACTTATTGTTTTTACTTGACTTAAGCCACGACTTTCCGAACCAAGGCAAACATCAAATGAGTGCAATTGAAAGGAAGGAGTCTAAGCACTCAACTTTAAACTTTCAACAATTTTAGACGAAGTGTTAAAATGAAGAGAAAAGTGCTATTTATACAAAAATAAAGAAGGTCTGCTCTTAGAAGCGAATGGCCTTAAGTGATGAATAGTAAGGCATTTTCCGTGCTCGTTCGTACCTATTTCGTGCATTGCTGGTTGCGCGTCTATCGTGCCTCGCGCTAGCGCGCACCGTGCGTCGTGGCCTTATGGCTTGCTAAGGTTTGGCGCGATCGGTATCATGGTTTCCTTAGGCATCCCATGTGTCCTCGCGCATCTTGGATTTATGGTTTGCTAGGTCTCCTCTTGTCTTGGCCTTGGTTACGATAATATTGATAATCTGATTTTTATCTACATTCTCCTGCATTATTTATTTATCAAGTTCTTTTTGAAAGAACATTGATACTCGTTCTTGCATGGCTCTTGTAAGTGCGTGCGTCATGGGCCCTTTGGGTATGGGTAGGTCCTCGTCTATGTGTTTTCTTTAGGTACGTGCGCTCGTATCACTTTCGGTTACATTTTTCAGCAAGTATTTTCTTTGTGTTTCGACTTTCTTGAGTTTGGCTTATCTTGAGTCTTTTATTCTTGTACTTCCACCACTTCCTTCCTCTACCTTGTGACAAGGAGCATTATATGAGCTTAAAGGCTCCAGCTCGTTTCTCTTGTCTTGCCTTCCGTCTAGGCCAAGACTGCTGTCTAGGGTAAACCTTCGGTCTAGGCCAAGACTCCCGTCTAGGCCGAACCTACTGTCTAGGCCAAGACTCCCTTCTGTTTGGCCGAAGCCCATCCTCCAAGCCCATCTTCATTGCTGCCAAGGCCAAGCCCCTTTGTCTAAGGGTGTAAAGGTATTTACCCATTGTTAGGTTTTAGTATTTAAAGTGAAAACATTTCATTTCAGCACTTGCCTTTGATTTTGATGATATTCTCTTTGGCCAAATCAGTAGAGTAAACTAGTGTAATTTAGGGTTCTTGGTAACCAGGGCTGCTAGAGCTGAATACCATTGTTTATCCATCTCTTCTTGTAATTAAGCTCCTTAAGCTTTGTTCTTAAGGGGTAAATTCTATTAAAGAGAGATCCTTAACTAGTTTGGAGAAAGGTTGCTTGTTCTTAAGATCAAGAGGGTTTTCTAATTAGTTAAGTTCTTATTATGTTCATCATCTAAACACCTCTAAACATCATCCATTTCTGCTGCAACACATACTCCATTTGAACACTAAACGCACCTTCATCCGTTCATCCATCCAAGCTGCCAACCTCTCACAAGAGGACTAGATCCGGCTCAAGAACAGCAATTCGGCCTCCTTCTCCCCAAAATAGAAGTGAGCTCTTATCAAGTGGTAGCGGAGCTCCAGCTGCCCTCTAGGTTGGATTTTCTTGTTCCCCTCTTCATTTCTATGGTTAGAATCATCTTCTCTACCGTAGAACTTCTTTCCTTTGTGCTGAAATTTTTCTGTTTTTCATATCCGTTCCTCTCTTCGGTTCAAACTGATTTTCCTTGAGTTTCTTCGGTTCAAACACCTTGATTCTTGTTTTCTATGGTTCAAACTGTTTTTCATATCCGTTCCCTAAAATAGAAGTGAGCTCTTATCAGAGCGCCTATACTTGGAGGAGTGAGATTGAATGAGTTGTGAGCAAAATAGAGATGAGCGCAAATACCTGAGGGAAACACATGAGGGAGTGTGTTTTCACTAATGTATATACATACCTAGTTTTCTATTTTGATAGGTACAATGTCTTACATGTATGATACTAGTATGATGAACCTTCGAGAAATAGGTACGACACAAGTCCATGCCAAGGCCGAAACCCTTACTCCTAAGGTGATACGATCCCAAGATGTATCACGCGACTACATGGACAAAAGCGTCAAGACACGATGGATCAAATGGAGTTCGATCATGGATAACAAAGGCTTGATAGAAACCTCTATGTGTTATATTTTTTGTGTCCAAATTTCAGGACGTTTGGACGAGCGGATCGTCCAAAAGATCAAGCCAATATTTTAGTTGACAGGGGTCCTACGCAGACAAGGACTCTAAGACGCGTTAGGCGACTTCGTCCGAACCCAGCCAGCTCTGAATAAGTTAGAATCATGCGATTGACCATGTTTCGGAAACTTCAAGATGTTAGCTTTCGTTTGGAACAAGTTTCAACCCATTCGGCCCATTGGTTTGAATGTTATCCAAGTCGACATTGTGGTGCGCAGAGTGTGCGCGAGACAACATACGACTTGAGGTTTCGGCCCAAACCTTGGCCCGATGATGGAGAAAATTCTTGGAGCAGCTGGAATGTATTTAACTATATTTATATTTACTTTAATTAGCTAATTAGTTAATTAGTTAATTGTTTAATTAGTCAATTAAGACCTTAGGAATTAAAACTCCTACCTATTAGGGTTTGCTTGTAAACTTCTACATAAGGAGCCGCTTGGCCTCCTTATTCAGTTGGTTGTTATTTTGTTAAATCGAGAACATTGTTTCTTTGCAAATCTCTGCCCATTGTTCACATGTTAAACCTTATTCCTTCTCGATTCTGCAAGCTTGAGTCGTCGTAAGTAAAACCCCAAAATTGCAACCATTGTTTCGTTTGTCTTAGTTTGATTCTCACAGTTGTCGAGTCTATACCTAAGAATTCGATACAAGATCCTTGACTTGAAATCGATTAGGGCTCTTAGCACAGGTTGGCTGAGTGCTCTAAGTTCGCACTCGTTGAGTTCATTACTTCCGCATCGAAATCCATCCTGCAACAACGATCAGAATTACATGCTACGCATCTTGCGCAACTAGGATCATATCACAAGGCCAACGCCGAGACCTTTATTATGTCTGGGAGCATCATCTAGGCAGTGCGCATTGTCCGCAAGGTCGTGAGTCATGCAAAGGCTACATTGCGCATAATTCTTCCAGGGGTTACATACCTCCACATCTATGAGAAATTGGGCCTTATGTTGAACCATCACAAGGTCCACACCCACCTCACAGCCGCAACCTTTCTAGGCCATGCCCTAGGCATCCTCTTCCAGCATCCATGACACCTTTCCACGGACACTATGATAGGCAGTATATGAGCTTGCTACATGATCCTACACCTCCACCTCAAGGGCGCGCGCCTATGCTAGACCGCACCCGAGGCATTCCAAATCCCCTCCTTCATTTATTCCCTCACTACCACGAGAGATGAGTGGAGTGAAAAATGTGAGTGTAAAAACTAGCTTGCATGGAAATAATGAGAATGCGAATGTGCGCGAGTGCAAGTATGATGTTCTTGATAATTGCATTCAAAAAAGGTATGATTGTGCATCATATGAGTGAAAATAGTGAGAAAACACAAGAGAGCCAAAAGTGTGAGAGAAGAAAAGAAAGAAAATTAGTGAGAATATGCCGATTGCTAATTATTCAATGAGCGTGCCTTTGAGCAATGAGGATTATTTAGCTATCTCTAATGCTAAGACTTCTTTTTGTTGTATCTGTGAGCCTATTTTGTAGGAATTTCCTACTATTTTTGTTGAGGATTCAATGGAGACTAGTTCATTGTCAATGAGGATTATGAGCACTTGGTCAGTCGTGAAATCCGTTGGTCAGCCCAAGAAGAGGTGGTCCCGGTGGTGGTCCCATTCAAATAGCAAGAATCTTCTGGTAAGAAATTTAAAGTCAAGAAATATCTTTATCTTTATCTTTATCTTTATTTAGAGTTATTGTCATAAAGCTTTGCTATTATGAAGATGTTTGGAAAGATCTTTGGAAGTTCAAGCCAGAGTAGTTGTACTACTAATGAAAGTGATATAATAGATAATCATATAGAAGACTATAATCGACAAGAAGTACAAATTGTAAAAATTGAACAACAGTTAAGAAATTGGACGATTCCAAAAGAACCTAAAAAGAAATTATATAAAATCGGAACATTTGAATTATTCCAAGATTATTTAATAGAAACCACAGAACAAACGGTTCCTATTAATCCTCAAATAGAAACCATCCATCTAATCAAAAATCACCAAATTGAATAACTCAGACAGATATAAATTCCTACACATAGGATTAATCCAAATTGCAATAAAACCTTTACACAGACAAGGTTTAGATTCACTTATATTAATGTGTCTTAGAGACACTAGATTCTTAAACTTCGATGATTCTTTATTAGACAGTATAAATATAAAATCAAAAGATCAACTCATTGTCTTATGAGATGATGTCAAAGACAAAGGCATTGAAGAAATCTCAAAATAATTCAAAGAATTAGAAATAAATAAACTTAGAGGTAGAAATTACCAAAGACTGGAAGTCAAACATTTTTATCCAAGACCCTCTTTCCCAAACGTACAATCCTAAGAAATGAACACTAGAGTACAAGCTAGGTATGATGGTTCAAATGCTGTGGAATGGAACTTAGATGGTCAAAGTGAACATAATATAATAAACATGCCAGAAGCCATTATGATGGCAGCTATTGCATTTAGACTTAGAGGAAATTCTGGTAAACAAGTGGCTAATATAATCATAACTGGATTCTCAGGACAACTTAAAGCCTGGTGGGATAATTATATTAAACCAGAAGAGAAACTCTCTATAATAGAAGCAACAAAAGTAGAAAATGAAGAAATAAAAGAAAATGCGACAAACGTCCTAACATACACAATCTTAAAATATTTTGTTGGAGAACCTGATCAAATTCAAGATAAAACAACAAAAATGTTATTAAACTTAACGTGCCCAAAACTACAAGACTTTAGGTGGTACAAAGATATGTTCCTAACAAAAATATTCAATTACTACAAGAACTGAGAGAAAGCTTTGATCCTTCAACTTCATAGCTAGCAACACACCATACCTTAGATTCTCTCTCCATCTCTGTTCACTTATGGGGTAATGTTGTGTATGTGGCCAGCCCTATGTGGCTATCAATGACCCTAATATTTCCTTATTTATTTAATTAATTAATTTTATAAAAAAACTAAGGCTTCAAAACGTTTTGTAAAAAAAAAAGATTTAAGGACGGAAAGGTTGGTGTCTTAATTTTGGGTGACCGGATGTAGGCAGTGGAGATGATGATTGTGACCGGGTATAGTGGGTGAGTGATCACGGGTTCTCGGGGATCAACTACTAGGGAAAAGATAAGACGCTAGCAAATTGCCCCAAAAGTAAGTAAAGAGAGTGGGGTTGTGAGGAAACTATCTCCCCAGTTATTTATTTCTGATCAACCTCCAATTTACTCTATTGCCCCTCCCCTAACCAATGTTGAGACCCCCCCCCCCCCCCCCCCACACACTGAAGTCGAACATCCCAGGGTTTCATGTGAAGTGAGATGTGGACGCCCGGTGGGAGCTATAGTGTTCCGACCTTAACGCTGGGTGTAAGGACGAAAATGCCCCTAGAATTGCTTCTATAGTTATCATAAGCCCAACCGAAAATGAGCCCGAGTGTTTACCAAGGGCTATCGCTTCATTTTTGGCCTTGTCTGCTCAATGGTCTTCAAGGTAACGGAGTGGTTCGATTACCGAGAGACACGTCTTTTCAAACCGTCATTCCCTTAGGCCTATAAATTGGATCTTCCACTGCAATAATTCTTCCCATTTTTTCTGCATTTCTTTTGACATTTTTACCATGGATGAATTGACCAGAAATTTCTTGATCTCCAAGTCTCATACTCTGAAGAATCTCACCGAAGCTGACATTGGCTTTCTAGAGACCATGCTGATTAAGACCTTTGAGGACATCTTGGAACTTCAGGGGATGATGACTCCTCTACTGTCCAGGGAAAGTGCAGCTTCCATGGAGGATTTCAGCCCTCTGGAGAATGTGTCCAAGTTGGTCGTCGCTGTCTCCCGCATCCAGGTGGTCATCACCATGCTGCAGCACAGGAAGGATCTGTTGGGGTGCTGCTTGAAGGGCATGAGGGTTTCTTCCTCCGAACTGACTTCTATTGCGGATGCTCTGAGGAGATTCCTTCGGTGCTAGGGGATGATGACGACGGGTCCAGTGCTTGACTGCTTTCAGCCACCTTTACATTTCCTTGTCTTTTCTTTTTTATTTTGGATGTACGCTTAGGCAGTTTAGGCCATAAATAAATAAAATGACCTTGCTTGTTACCTTCTGCTTTCTGCTACGCGTGCATTATCATATCAGTCGAGGCTACCCTTAGCCCAACCAAAAATAAGCCCACCGTTGGTTGGAGTTCCACAGCATTTGCTTCCTTTATTCGCCAAATGACGATAAATAACCGCTTTCAATAGTAACTGATTGGGCGGTTTTATTGGTGCCTCTCGATTAATGTGAATTTTCAACAGGCGTGATCACTGGATCAGATTCTGTAATTATGATCATCCTTCTCAAAGCGTATTAATTACCTTCCGAGGGCATGCAAAAAGGTAGGATTGCCTCTTTGCCACGACTATTTAATGGGATTTTTCTTTCTTTTTCCCATTCATCTTCTTCTTTTTATTCCTCTGCGGAGCTTGTTTGCAATTCCATGGCTGACTCACACTCCATGGACGTTGCAGAACGTCATTCTCCACAAACTCCTCCTACTTCCCCAGATTCCAACGATCCTTCTCCGCCGCGCCTTAAAAGGCAGTTTTCTAGACGCAAGGGTCGTAAGATGTCAAAAAGGAAAACCTCTGAAACACTCGATACTGGCCATGACTTCTATACCCTTACTATGCGGAGGGGTGATGAGCTATTTCCACATGTCAACCATTTTACATCCGGGGGAGAAGTCCCCGCTCAGAACACTAGTACTGAGATTACGGCTTCTGCCGTCAAGGAGGACTCATGCACGACTCCTGTGAAGGGGAAAAGGCCTTTAGAAGACCCTCAATCACGGCAACGCAAGAGTAAGAAACCTAAGGAACCTTTTTCTTTACTTGACGAGGAATTGCCGTCTTCGGATGGAGATGATTTCTATTGGCCTTCTTACTGGCTTGACGAGGATTGACATGCCCGTCAAGCGCTTTTAGATGTCGTACGGATTTTTTATGAATGAAGTGACATTTCCTATTTTCTCTTTCTTGTTCTGGCAAAATGAAGAATATCCTTGCCCCCTCTGTCGATTTGTTTCATAAATTATTCAGCCTCACTTGTCGCAATGGTCTAGTAAGCGTTACTCCAAGATGGAATGACGCATACGCCCAGTCTTTCTGGCAAAATTTTTGAGAGTTTGAAGAGACCGTTGATGACTAGAAGAGTGGTTTCTTCATTGTTGAGTTTCTTTCCCACTTGTGGTGTAGGGGCTTTAATCGGGGCATCACCAATACTGACTGGGTGAAGCCGGCCGTCTTGTCTAGGAAGGAGTTGGCTCAGGCTAACGCCTTGTTAGAGATGGAGACGCCTTTTCAGATCTGAAACTTTGCTTTGTACAAGCCTCTATCCGAGTGCGTCGTAGGTGAGTCTTTAAATTTTAGCATTATCATCTTTCTTTCTTATTTACTGATGTGATTTTTTGTAGGAGGCGTGATCGATCAACCGCCCGTAGTAGATGACGCTCGTTCGAGAGCCGTGCTACCTCTAACAGCGTCTTCGTCCGTGCCTTCCAGGGCTCCACCTGACCGTAGCATCCCGTTAAAGAAAAGAAGGACTTCGGGGGCGGTCGTTTGAAGGGAGTGCAACGCTCCCACTCGCGCTTCTCATTTTGTGGAAAATTGGTTACCCGTTCGGGATATAACACCTGGCTCAAGCCCGACAACGGTTGAGAGAAGATTTTTTCATACAAGGGTGAAGACATGGACACGGAGCCTTGCCTTTGACAGGTTTCTAAGGCTCAGCGAATAAGGCTTAGGGAAGAAAAAGAGAGCCAGGCGAGTGAGATTGCTGCGCCAATGACAAGCCTTGTTCTCTCCGATATTGCCACTTCTTCTAGTAACACCGAGGGTGTTCCCTCGGTGGGACCTGGGGTTTCACCAACAATGCCTTCTTTCTCAACTGCTGAAGTTTTCTCGCCGTCAACTGAAGCTCCCCTGATAACGAGATCTTCTCCTATTATCGGGGTTTCTACGGTTTCGGTGAAAATGCCACTGACAACAAATGCCTCCCCTGCCGTTGAGACTCCACATTCTCCTATCTCCTCTTGTATTCCTGACGTGGTGGTGAGGGTGTTCCCTCGGTGGGAGCTGGGGTTTCACCAACAATGCATTCTTTCTCGACTGCTGAAGTTTTTGCGCCGTCAACTGAAGCTCCCCTGATAACGAGATCTTCTCCTGTTATCGGGGTTTCTGCGGTTTTGGTGAAAATGCCGCTGACAACAAATGCCTCCCCTGCCGTTGAGACTCCATATTCTCCTATCTCTTCTTGTATTCCTGACGTGGTGGTGCCAGCTCCGAGTCCAAGCGTGTTTCCTGCTCCGGCAGTGAGAGTTCCTCAACCATTATTCTTTACTTCTGTTCAAGGTGTTAACAGTTCTGTTGGTGGTTCTGTTCCTTCTATCATCGCCAATCTTTCTTCTCAAGGGCCTCAGGGGCTCCTTCTTTTCAGTTGGACTTGTCGAACTTTGGAATTGACGGGCTTCGGGCCTTTAGGGTGTCGGACTCGTTGTCTCGGGATCAACCGATAGCCATTTTGCTCGGTGAGATGTTAGGTCTTCCTGAGGATGAGGAAACGTTGCTACAACTTCCTCCCGACATTCAGCACGTACATGTTTTGAATAATTCTTTGGCCAACTTCGCACAAAGGGTCAGCTCGACCGTGCATTGGCCAATGTAAGGAAGTTAACGTGGCTCCAGAATCAGACTCAAGCAGAATTGAACGACTATCGCGCCAACTTCGCAAGGGAAAACTCGAAGGGGAAAGCTAAAATCGAGGCCTTGGAGGCAGAGCTGGTGGCGGCTGAGAAGAAAAACTCTCTTCTCCGTGAAGAGATATTAGCCCGTGACGTGGACTTGGCCAAGGTTCCGTCGAGGATAGACTGGTGGAAGAAGAAAACTATGTGGGTTCGCGAACTATTACCGCAATCCGTCAACTGCCCCACGTTATCTTGATCGTCGCGTTGTCGCGTTTATTCTGACTTGAGAATCCATTTCACTTTTCAGAGCATTTAATGCTTGAGGATCCCTCATTAATGCGAGGGAAGAAGTCATTATGGTCAGAATGCACGTGTCCCTTTGTGGAGGTGCCATGAGTTGGCGTCTCCTAGGGGTTGGTAAAATCGAAGCGTCTTCCCACTTTTCCAAAATTGTACTCATTGCTCGTGTCTTTTCCCCCTGACGTGTCCCACACAATGACCATTGCAACAGTCAATTTGGTTGACCGCTAGGGTTATAAAACCTGCCATGTGCTTCTTTTCCTTCTTTTGCTATTTCACTTTTTCCATAGTACTCCAAAAGGCGATTTGCGTTTCTTCTTTCCACCGTCTGGATACTCTGAGTTTCTCTTTAGAACGACACTTCAGTTCTTCTCTGTCACTTTCTTCTTTTTTATTTTATCATGGCTAGAACTCGTCGTCCTCGACCCAAATCTATTGGGGAGGAGAAGATTGAAAACATTGTTTCCACTATCACTTCTCCGGTCGTGCTCCAGTGGCGGTTAAATAAATATAATGCCCACATTCTTGAAGATTGTTCAGTTGAGGTTGCCCCTAATTTGCCCCGTCTCAATAGTGAATTACCCGGCAACCGTAGAATTTTGTTTACCAAGATGTTTGGTTATGGTTTCCAATTTCCTCTCGACCCCTCAGTAGTACAATTGTTTACTGAACTTGATTTAAATCCTGCCCAGCTGAGCCCTAATGCATACTGTTGTATTTACGCCTTCATAAAACACTGTAGATTTAAGGGGATTACTTCTCCCTCCCTTTTACTGCTTCGTTCCCTTTTTCAATTGTATAGTCGTAGAGGCGTAATAGCGGTATCGCCCCGTTATGATGACGAATCGCTAAAACTCTTCACCTGGAAGCTCATGCACCTTGAGTCTTCTATTGATAGTTGGAGAAGTGGTTTTTTTGTTATCAATCTGCCTGGTCCTTGGTGGAGGACTGGTTTTAATCACGACATCAGGGACGGGGCCTAGGGTGGACGACAACCTCTTCCTCTACCCGAGCAAGGTTGGTTGAGGGTGAGTATTTTTCCATTTTCTTTGTTGTTCTGGGAAATACTAACACTGATATTATCTCGTGTTTGTGCAGTTCCTCCACGCGGTTGGAAACCCGAGTGCATTAGGAGGCGGGAAAGAAGAGCTCAAAAGAAGAAGGAAAAAGAGGAAGTTGTTGTTGCCTCTGCCGCTGCGGCTGCGGCTACTAGCCTCGTTCAAGCGTCTTCTTCTCAAATTGGCGAGGGAGTTGCCATCGTTAATCTTATTTTGGTTCTGACTGTTTCTGTTGCCGTTAATCTTGTTCACGCGTCTTCTTCTCGGCCTTCCGATACAGTTGCTTCTTCAGAGACAACCGCTGATGAGGCCATTCCTATAGGCGTCCCTTCAGTTCTCTAGTTATCTCAAGTGTGTTTTGTAATCGTTTCTCACCGCTTTCTTCTATTTCTTTACTTTTTGTGGTGCATCTTTCTAGGATACTTCCATTGCTTCTGTTCCAGTTTCCCCGGACCACAACATGAATCTGTCCCATGTATTCCAAGAGCGTCGTAAGAAGGCGCGATATAGCGAGGAGGTCGTAGAGGAGCATGGTATTGCCTTCGTCTCCGAGGTACTGGGCTATATGACGAGGAAAGTTGCTTCTCTCACTTCTTCCTCCGATGAGCTGCATGGCGCTCAGCGCCAAATTTCAGAAGAACTTGCTAAAAAGCAGGAAGAAGTGGAGAAGTTATCTAGGGAGCGTCAGGATCTAGCGAAGGCCTTGGCGATTGTCAAGAAAGAGATGGAAGATGTCCGTGGACGGGAAGCTGCCAGAGTTACCGCACTTAACTCCGAGTTGGCGACAGAAAAGGATAAGAATGTCGTACTGGAAAGGGAGAAGGCCGCACTGGAAAAGGAGTCGATGGAGAAGTGCAAGTGCTACTGTCAGGAGACTGCAAGCGTCATGGTTGACTCCTTCATGGAGCGTTTTGCGTTGATGACATTACTCGCATCTTTCAAGAGAGGTCTGTGGGCCTCATTGATGAATTTTTTTACAGGGCAAAGGTGAAAAATCGTGAGGGGCAGGGGGATAGTGGGACAACGGCACCATAGACGTCTTCTACCGCCTTTTTTGAGCTTTGGGTATCGCCCCATTTTTGTTTTTCTTTTTTGGAGGCTTTTGCCTTTGTAACCCTCAGGGTTTTTGAACAACCATATATTTTGTTTGCTATCTCCCTTTACTGTTGATCTTATTTGTGCTGTTGACGCCAATATTAAGATGACGAAGTTCACAATAGATTTGAGTATTATCTGCAGGAGTATTATCTGCAGGGCTGCCATAACGCAGCAAAATCATAGAATTCTAGTAGAGATAGTATAATCATAGAATTACCATATAATCTGTAGAATCATAGGCATGTAATAACGGATATTTTCCAAGATATCGCGAAATGACTAGGCATGCGCATTTTCTCTGCTAGGAATAGAATGTTCTTGCGAGATAACGCTACTTACCAGATAGCTTTGGAGACACAAATCACGAAAATAAGATATCATAACTTATATTACCCGCGATATGTAGCATATAATCCATATCGGCAAGAGAGAGTATTATGGCAGTATCGCCGTATGCACCTTTGAGCAAAGAATATCATTCCCAAGGCGTTGCTGCCTTGAATATTATCATTACTCCCTTAATGAGATAGCTTGATTAACAGAAGGATTTCAGGAGCAAGGATTGTCATAATCACGCTATATTGATGCAGATATTCATCGTTAGCAGAAGACGCCATATAGATAGATATAGATGTATCCTTTTCTGTAGGAATATATATCGGACCAATATGACACTGCAGAATATACGTTCCCCTATCAGGAAGAAAATAATGTGGCGACAACTTTTTGCCAATATTGGGGGCAGAAGATATTGTAATGTCGCCCTCTTTACTATTGTCGTGTTCCCCCGTTAAATAATTAGGGGTATTTCTAGGATATCCACAGATTCCTGTCTGTTCCTCAAATGGAAGATATCATATCCTTAAGAGGATTAGTATGATTGGTGTCAAAAATACCTGGCAGTGTTTCTTGGATCAAGATGGCAGAGCATGTGCCAGCAATGGTACACTTGCCATATGAATCATGATAACTGACCGTATGATGTTACCGCTTGCACGAGTGTCGGTCTCTTCATTATTTCAGTGTTTCCACGATTTTCCTGCAAATTCTCAATTATTGCTTTACTGCATTAGTAAAATGACATGCAATGATAAACATTAGTTGCCTCTATGAGCATTCACTCGCATGTGTCGGGGTAATGTTGATGTTGCTTTTTCATTCAGCCTCACTGAATCCGGCCTCGCTGGGGCATTACTTGTGTTGTTTTCTCATTTAGGCTCGCTGGATCCAGCCTTGCCGGGGCATTACTCGTGTTGCTTTCCAATCCAGCCAATTTCACCGGGTATTTGTCGTTCGATTACTTGCTGGGATATCACGATTTGTTCCGATTTTCCACAATTGGCCTGGAGCGTGCCTCGTCTTAGTGAGTCGTCTGATCAAGAGCGGTTGTCACAAGGATAGAATTTTCACTTCCAGGTGTTGAGTCCTCGCTTCTCTAGAGCGTGCCTCGTCTTAGTGAGTCGTCTGTATTAGCACGGTCGTCACAAGGATAGGATTTTCACTTCCAGGGTAGAGTCTTCATTTCCCTGGGGCGTGCCTCATCTTAGTGAGTCGTCTATATTAGCCTGGTTGTCACAAGGATAGGATTTTCACTCCCAGGGGTGTCGGGGCATGCCTCGTCTTAGTGAGCCGTCTAATCAAGAGCGGTTATCACAAGGATAGGATTTTCACTCCTGGCACCCTTCGTTATCTGCACGTAATCAACCACACAAAAACATACGAAAATATTTCTGATTTGGCCGTTAGCGCATTTTATTGCCTCCTAAGTCTAAACGTGCAGAGATATGTCATATTCTAGCATGATATAATTTCAAACGAGCTATGTTCCAGGAGTTTCGTAAGGGGGTACCGTCAAGTGTTTCCAAGTGGTATGCTCCCTTCCCGATAACGCGGGTAACGCGATATGGGTCGTCCCAGTTTGGACTGAGTTTCCACATGTGTTGTTCGGCCTCTCGTTTGTCCCTGAGTACCAAGTCTCATGCTTTCAACAATTGTTCTTTGATGCGCCTGTTGTGATATCGCGCCATCTTTCTCTTATAGTACAGCATTTTCAGGAATGTTTCTTCATGCTATTCTGGCAACGCATCGAGGTTCGCCCGCAACCTCTCTTCGTTTATCTCTTCCTTGAAGTACGCCACTCGCAGGCTTAAAGTACTGATTTCTACCGGTGTTACGGCTTCAGTGCTGAAAGCCAATGCAAAAGGTGTTTCTCCTCTACTAGTTTTGACGGTCGTGCGGTACGCCCACATCACATACGGTAGCTCATCTGCCTATTTCTTTTTGGCACCTTCTAGGTTTTTCTTGATACCACTGAGGATACTTCGATTGGTTACCTCTGCGAGTCCATTAGTCTGTGGGTGGGCTACGGAAGAGAACCTTTGTTCGATCTGAAATTCCGTGCACTGGCCTCTAAAAAAATGACTTGTAAATTGGGTCCCGTTATCGCTGACTAACACTCAGGGTATACCAAATCGCATGATAACTTGGTGCTTGAAGAAACGCCATATCTTCTCCGTTGTGATGTTAGCCACCGCTTCCGCTTTCGCCCATTGTGTGAAGTAGTCCACTGCTATGGCTACAAATTTCAACTGAGATCTTGCCTTTGGAAACGGGCCTAGGATGTCAATTCCCCATTTGGCAAAAGGACAAGGAGCCACAATTTCGGAGATTTCCGTAGCAGGTCGTCAGGGAATTTTGGAGAACTCTTGACATTTCTGACAGGTTCGTACGAAGTTAGCGCAGTCCCTGCGAATAGTAGGCCAATAGAAACCTGACCTAAAGACTTGTGCGGCCAAAGTACCGTCAGACACGTGCGTACCACATATCCCTTCGTGAATCTCTCGTAAGGTGTGGAGGCCTTCTTGTTCCATTATACACTTGGCAGCTGGATGAGAGAAGCATCTCCGGACCAATTCTCCGTCATAGTGTGAACACCGTGTCGCCTATTTCAACACTTTTTTTCTTTTCAGCGTTATCTTTGGGTAACTCATCATATTTTAGAAATTTTATTACAGGAATCCATCAGTCGTTTTTAATTTCTTCGATACAAAGCGACGCTTGTTCTTCCATGAAGGAAGACACGAATATTTCCTCAAAGTACACGTCAACGGGTATGGATGTTTCTGGATTCGCTGCAATCTTGGCGAGATTATCGGCCTCAGCGTTATCTTCTCGAGGGACATGCTCGATGTTTACCTGCATGCCCCTTTTTCTTATTTCCATCAACTCGTGTTGAACTTTAGAGAGATATTGAATCATAATGGGTTCTCTAGCTTGAGAATTGCCCAAGACCTGGTCTATCACTAACTTGGAATCGTCGTATATCAATAGCCGTAAGTCTCCCATTACTCTGGCGTCATGTATGGCTTGTGGACAGATTTTTTCCTATCCTGAGTCCAGCTAGCAGCGCCTCATATTCTGCCGTGTTGTTAGATAACGGCTGCAGGATTCTGACAGCATATCGTATCTATATACCTAGCAGTCCGGTTATCAAGATTCCGGCTCCCGCTAGTTCTTGGTTCTTGGCCCCATCCACATGGACAACCCACAAGTGGGTGTAGGTTTCAGGGAACGAGAGATCCAAATCATCTCTGTCTTCTTCTGGTAAGTTGGTCAGTGGATCCTGCATAAACATGGCAAATAAACAAACAAAATATTTACAAGCATACTAATAATTTGAGATGATTAAGGACAAAATAAAAGTAAACAAATCGTCACGTGAGCATACGAATATTTTGCGATAATTAAACACGAAATAAAAGTAAACAAATCGTCATGTGAGCATACAAATATTTTACGATAATTAAACACATAAAATATAACAACTTATCGCATACGAATATACTTTAATGGGTCGGGCCCAAGAAATTAATTCAAAAACAGCAGCTAGGCTTGGACAAAGCCAAGCCCAAAATTTAATTAAAACAAGATGGCCTTGGACAAAGCGAAGCCCATCACCTTTCTTTCCCGCCGACCTCCTTCTTCCCTTTCTTCTTCCTTGCGTCACCGGTGCCATGGCAGGCGACCAAGGAAGTTCAAACACCAAATTAAACTCCCAAAATGACCCAAAAAATTCCCCCAACTTCATAGTAAGTAAACCAAATAAAACAGCAAGCCAACAACGAGAAGAACGCAAGTGTTTTTAAAAAGAAAGAAGCATGTGATTTAAATGGAAATTAAGCAATTAATTTATTTAGGCAATAATCAATTAAATTGAAGCAAGGAAAATAAAATTCACATGAAAACAAAGCAATTCAAGCAAGTTTGAGCAATGTATGAGTTGATTGAAAGCATAAATGAAAATTGACAAAACTAGAGAGAAAGTTGCCTTGGTTCCTTTGCTACTGAGATGGTTGAGAGTGTGCAAGAAATTGAGAGTGAGAGTGAATTTAGGTGTCTTTTTTCCAGTCTTGAGGAGGGCTCTATTTATAGGAGAAGTTTGAGTCGGTTGGAGCCTTGTGTGGCTGAGAATGGTTGGAAGCAGTGACGAGGCGCGGTGATCATGATTCATGGCCGGAGTAGGGAGCAAGCTTGACCTTGTGTGGTTGAAAGTGGATAGAAGCTTCTTGATGGGAGGTTTGCGATGATGGATTTGCATCGACGAGGCCAGCTGGAGGAAAGGTGACGAGGCTGAAGTTGAAGATGCATCATTAATGCATTAATGCGATACGAACGAGATATTTTTAGTTCGAGCAATCGGTACAAGAGAACTCATTTGAAATGAATAAAAGCCCGAACTAACCCGAACTAAAAGGACTAAAATATGCTGTTAAATGAGACAAAATAAATAGTAGACAGTACATAAAGAAAAAGTTCAGTTTAAGGTCTGAGTTTACTCGTTCGAAATCGTTAAAAGTTCGAACGAAAAATAAATGTTATAGCGAAGTAAATTGAACTAAGCAAAATGAAATGGCGTGAAAGAAAATAATAGTAGATAATTTTCAATTAAAGAAAGAAAGCGTTCGATCTATGGTTCGAGGAATCTTGCTCGGGACCAATAGAAGTTTGAGCAAAAAGATAGTAAAAAATACAAAAAAACTAAAATGACACGAAATGGAGCGGAATATTAAATAAACAACCAGAGATCAAAAATCGATAGAAATTCAACTTAGACGGGTTGATGGTGCGATAAATGATAAAAAAGGAAAAAGTTGTGATGAAAATTAAAATTCGGGTAGCAGCACAAGCGCCTCTGCACGTGCTGCCATAATTAGCTCATCATCCAAATCATCCCCTTCCTCTCCCTCCTTCACGCAGCCGGACTCATCACACTCTTGATCATCCTTCGACTCTAGATCCCCATTGTCCCGTATAAGCAAGACTCGCTCATTAGGGCACTCAGCTTGTCTATGACCCCTCCTGGAACACTTGAAACAAATGATATCCCTAGTTGGAACTCTATTGGTTTAAGTGGAAGAAGGATTGTTACCGCTGCTGTTTTGAGGTGTCTGAGCACTAGCTGCACCATTGAAATTATAGTTATATGGTAGTACCGTAGGTGGTTCTCTTGCAACCTTACTATCCTTAGGCCACTAAGGCTTCTTCCAAGGTGTAGTCCCGGAAGTCTGACTAGAATAGGAGGGCCTCGCCTTCCGTTGCCTCTCTATCTTAATAGCCATATGTAGCATCTCCTCCAAACTTGTGTAATGTGTAAGTTCCAAAACATTCTCTATTTCTCGGTTAAGGCCATAGAGAAACATTGCCATTGTGGCCTCCTTCTCCTCAACCACTTGCGCTCTAGCCAGCACGATTTCCATCTCATTGAAATACTCTACTACACTCCTACTACCTTGATTCATAGTCTGCAATCGCTAAGGAAGGTCTCGGTGGAAGTAAGCGGTGACAAATCATTTCCGCATCAAGGTTGTCATTTGGTCCCATGTCTGAATTGGACTTGCGCCAACCCTTGCCCTTATTTTATTAAGTTGGTCCCACCAATGAATAGAATATGCGCTGAACTCAACTGAAGCCAACTAAACTTTCTTGTCCTCTGAGTAATTATTACAAAGAAAAATTGACTCCATCTTCCTCTCCCATGACAAGTACGCGTCCGGGTCATCCTTGCCCTCGAAGGATGGAATCTTCAACTTGATACTCCCCAAATTAAAGTCTAACCTCTCTTCATTCCTAGGCTGCCTCTCATAAGCTCGGTCACGCCTATCATACTCAAACCCATTAGCCTTGCGCTCCTCGCGCCACTGCTCATGAAATGCTTGGTGATCATCTCGGTTAGCATTCCCACGGGGCTCGCGCAAGGGTGTGCGTAGACGAGCCATGTTATCAAGTATAGGTCCAGTCACAAACCTCCTTTCCTCATCTCCTCCCCCAACATAACCCTTGGGTAATCCTCCAAATAAACCCCTATTTTCCTCTTCTTGCCGAGGCAAATCATACACATGTCGAGTATTGTTCGGATTTAGGGTTTGGGTGAAGTGCTGAGGCGGTACTTCCTCCTTCTTGCTGGAAGACTCATTCAACTTACTCTCCAAGGCGTCAAACCCTGTTGTTAGATTCTTAAGGACCGTAGCAAGGTCCGAGTTGTCAACTTTGTCCGATTCTTCTGACATTCCTAAAAATTCACAACACGAACAAACGGCGTAAAATTGCACTAATCCTAGCACTCTCTCACGTGTTTACTCTCGTGTTTAAACTCTCTATTAAACTCACAAATGACTCACAATTTTCCTGCAATTGTTCAACGCAAACGTAGTGACTCAAGAGTTTCAAGAAAGCTTCCAAGAAGACACCCAAAGACAACTAGCTTCAAAACAATTTGGACGTAAGGTACTCGAGTAATTGCAAAGATCAATCAATTAAACAAGTACGCTACTAGAGTAGAGTTCAATATATAGGAATCAAGAAAAGGCTCAAGTAGACTTGAAATAACTCAGATAATTCGCAAGTTCGCGAATGGCAGTGTGTGCGATTTTAAAGTCTACAATTTGCAACTTCAATATCTTTTGTTTCCTCCAACCAAATCAAGTAATTCTTTCTGCAATCGTTCCAAAATTTCTGCTAATATTTTGTATTTTGTTTCTATTGATTCGAATAATTTTATTTTTTTTACTCTGGGAACGAAACTAAATAACAATTAATTTAAAGACTCTTTTTGGAATTTTTGACACTTTTTTAACGGGAGTTAAAGACTCACAAATTGCAACCACAATTTGTTTGACAAGAAGCAAACAAATAAGATCTAGAACCCTAGATCGACTTGACTCACAATTAGCTAACACACGAGACGCAAGGAGATTGATTTTAGATCGGAGTAGAAGAAGAATCAATGTCAACAAAGAAAACTAGAAGCGTAAAGATAGATACCAAACCTTAGAATGCCTTTGCTCCGCTACCAATTGATACGATCCTAGTTGCGTAGGATACGTAACGAGTAAATCCCGATCTAGTTTTAGGCTTGGATTTCGGATGCGGAAGATAAACTCAACAAGTACGAGCTTAGACCTGAAGAAAATCTGTGTCAACTAACCTAATCGATTTCATGTGAGGTTCTTGATTCGATCCCTCGACTTATATTCAACCTGTGAATATCAACCTCGGGGGACGACTCAATGGAATGGACTTTCGTGTTTTACTTGCTATCCTAATCGTGTGTCCGGACTCAATGAGGGACAAGGGTCACGAAGAACAATTGAGAAAACTCTCTGAATTTTATTTGAAAAGATAACGTAATATAATAATGAAGAGTTTGGCTCCTTTAAATAGGAGAAACCCTAAAATCCTTACATAAAGTTGGACTTTCCTTATAAGTCCTAATCCTACTTGAAATTCTAATTAATTAATTAAAATAAATCTCAAACTATTTTAATTAATTGATAAAATAACTAATTAAAATAGAAAGTCTGAAAGTTTCCATCTTTGACGCAAAACTGGCAGTCTCGACGTTATTACATCGAGAGGACGTCATTACTTCGTGACAATTGACAACCTACTGGAATGGGCGTCATCACGTCAGAGCTAGGACGTGATGATGTCGTGACAGACGTCATTACTTCGTGACAGGGCGTCATTACTTCATGACAAATGAAAACCTACTGGAATGGGCGTCATCACGTCAGAGGTAGGACGTGATGACGTCGAGATGGACGTCATTACATCGTGGCAGGGTGTCATTACTTCGTGACAACTCTTGACCACGAGGAGAGTCACGAGTCGCGGGCTCTTCTTGCGTAGCTCAGCTTCTTCGATGAGTGTCTCGTACTGTAACTCCTTGTAGATAAGCTGAGAAAGTGTCACTTGAGTCATTGGTCCATTCGGTGGCAAAGGCACGCCTAGATTCGCATCAAGCAGGTGGCTCATAAAAAGTTCGTGAGAAAGACAATCAGTCCCTCTCCTGTAAGGAAGCAGATCCAAGAGTCTGTGATGAGAATCATAAGTAAAGGCAAGGAGAAGGTACATGTAGAGGAGAGTGTTGAGGAAGAAGACGTAGAGGAGGAAATTATAGCGGACAATGAGGAAATTGTTGAGCAAGAAGGTGACCAAGAACACTAAGGTAATCCCTCCACTATCTGTTTTGAAGGGTTGGTTTAGGTTTGACACTCCTAAAACCAAATCTAGATTGCACAACAAGTAAAACTTTGAAATCTCTCAATATGCTAAATTAGATTTTGAATTATTGAATAACTACGGGTTTAGGAGATAGAGTTACATAATTTATGCACAATATAGGTTGGGAGTGTGTCTTGTTCCTTGATCATGTTGCTTACACTGAGTTGTGTTTAGAATTCCACACCACTTTCTAGTTTGACTATAACACTCTAGCTGTTAGGGGCAAACACAATTTCGACATACATGTTGCTGATGTAATCAATTTCTACCTAAGCAATGAATGGTCTCACCTGTCCCTCACTGAATTCAATGTCATACTTGGTTTTGTACATGATAATGATATTCACTCAAGTAACTCTCACTGCCTGGTCCGTTTATCCTAAAACTTGGGATAAGACCACTACCTTTAGGGGGAACTCACTAAAGACCCCACGTCTGTCTTTGATAAACATACCAAAGAACACATGATCAGGGATCCTACCTAAGGATCCTTCACAGAGCCCTAGCGATAACCCTAGCAGAAAAGACTAATGTGTTAGGGGATTAGTCTAAATTAGAACTGTTTATCTTGTGAAGGCATGTTGCACAACCAGAGAGTGAACCTGATACGATCACGGGTCGTAAAGGATATGATCCGGATAGTATGATGGAGCAAAGGACCTAGATTCATAGTTTTCAGAACCGGACCGGACAGCGAACCATTTTCGCCAATTTGGTGGTTCAACCGGGTTGAACCGGGTTTGACCGGATTGTAGATGCTGGTCCGTCCGGAACCGTTTACACATTAAACCGGTAAATCTTACACGAAAAAACTGGATTGAACTGGCTGGTTTTTACTGTAGCATTTTATAATATATCAAAAAATATTATTAAAATTGAAAAAGTCCCAAAACGACGTCGTTTTGGCACCCAAAACAGCGTCGTTTTGGTTGCCTCTCTGATGGGCTGGCCCATGCCTGTAATGGGCTGGCCCATGCTTGTAATGGGCCGGCCCATCAATTTTTTTTTTTTTTAAAAAAAAAACCAAACCAAAACCGCGTCGTTTTGGTTTGGCTCATCAAACCGGCCGGTTCAACCCGGTTCGCCGGTTACGTAAAAACTGGCCGGTTCGTCCGGTCTGACCCGGGTCAGATGGCAATCCGGTCCGAAAGGTGAATCGGACCGGAAACGTGAAAATGGCCAGTTGAACCGGACGGACCGGCCGATCCAGTCCGGTTCTGAAAACATGGCCTAGATTAGAGTTTATCTTGCACAAATATACAAATGATCTTGAAATTATATACGAAACAAACGAAAAATGGAGGTTGCAGCGGAATGGAAAAATATGAATGGCAAGGATTGGATATTACCGGATGCTTGGACAGAAATAGATGAGAACTTGAACACGATGAAGATGGAAACAACTCACTTGAAAACTTGAATTATTTAGAAAATAAGCAACAAACAGTATACCAAATTACAGGCTGAATTTCCCAAAGAAAGCTTAATGAGGACTATTATCAAATCAAACTAACTTTCTCAAGGAAATGAGAGAGTCTAAGGTGAAAATGGGATGAGTATTCTCACTCAAAAATTCTCAATCAATCTAAACTAATGAAACAAATGAATAAGTATGGTTTATATACACATAGTCACAAAATATGAAGATTGGGCCGTCCAAGCCCATACCTATAGCGTAGTGGGCCGTCCAGGCCCAAGATGATTGCACCAAAATTGGGAGGCTTCCGGATGGTGTCCTTATTTTCGTTAGCATTCTTGGCAGCTATCCCATTTCCTAGTAGATTCCCAAATACTTGCAAAAAGGGTTTGGGAATGGTGGGGCTAACATTCTTAATTCGAGGAACTTTCGGTAGCTTCCCATGTTACCGGTAGACTTCCATAATCAAACGGGACCCGGTAATGTAGAATGATCGTTAAGGTTCGTGCATTGGGGTTGAGAGTGTCTTTCTTTATTTCCGCTTCAATCCATAGTGCAAGATTCTTGGCCCGACTTCTAGTTATCGGTCCTTGTGTGGTTAGGTCTTTGTTTCTTGGTGTAGGAACGCTACCAGTATGTCCGACATTCGAGGGTGAAGTCGTATCCTTGGCCATGATCGTATCATTCCCTCCCCCTTCGAAATGATTCACCCTCGAATCCTGTTCGTGAAGTCCGTCAGTTCTTGCATCACAAAGGGGTAAGTCATTGACATGAAACGCATTACTAATTCAACCATACTTACAGGGTAGGTCCAGGACATAGGCATTAGAGTTGATGTGCTGGAGAATTTAGAAAGGTTCATCACCCCTAGGACTTAGCTTATCGTGCCTTTATTGGGGAAATCGGTCCTTACGCTAATGTAACCATACCCACTGCCCTAGTTGAAAGATGGTAGGTACCTTACTGGTATTCCGTTTGGTTGCCACGCGGTCATTCATATGTGCAATGTTTTTGCGGACCTGCTCATGCAATTTTCTCACCTCGGAGGCTTTAGTATCACCATCTACACACTTTAGAAAACTCATAGGTAACGGCAAAAGATCAAGGGAAGTTAACGGTTTGAATCCATAAACTACCTCAAAAGGAGAAAACCCGATAGATGAATGTCGTGCATGGTTATAAGCAAATTCAATGAATGCAATGCAATCTTCCCATTTACTACCGTACTTATTAACCATGATCCGTAAAAGGGAACCTAAGGTTCGGTTTACCACTTCCTCTGTCCATCCATTTGAGGATGACAAGTGGTGGAAAAGAGGAGTTTCGTACCCAACTTTGCCCAAAGGGTACGCCAAAAATGACTCAAAATTTTTGTATCTCTATCACTAACAATAGTTCTGGGCATGCCATGCAAACAGACAACATATTGAAAAATAAATGCGCAATGCGAGTGGCATCATGGATTTTAGCACATGGAATAAAATGTGCCATCTTGGAGAAATGATCAACCACAACAAAAATTGAATCATTCCTATGCGCAGATCTCAACAATCCTAACACAAAATCCATGGATATTTCAACCTATGGGTAGTCTGCAATAGGCAATGGCATATAAGTGGCATGATGCATGGATTTGTACTTGGCCGTGTTACACTCTAGACAACAGTTCATAACTTTGGTGACATCCATTTTCATTCCTGGCCAGAAGAAATGTGATTTAAGTATATGCAACATTTTGGTAATACCAAAATGACCACTTGTAGCTCCAAAATGGGACTCTAACACTAACAACTCTCTAACGGATAATCATGGTATGCATAGTAGATGGTGTTTGAACAAAAAGTTATCATGCCGCATGAAGTGCATGTGGGGACCATTAGCACAAGCAGCATATATGTCACGGAAATCCTCATCATGCTCATACAGTCGAATCAAATGTGAAAAACCAAAAACTTTTACATCTAGGGTGTTTAAAAGAATATACCATCGAGATAGGGCATCGACTACTACATTCTCCTTTCCCTTCTTGTACTTGATGGTGTACGGAAAGGCATCAATGAATTCCATCAATTCGGCATGCCGTTTGTATAGCTTTGCTTGGCATTGGAAGAACTTTAAACTCATGTGATCGGTATGAATGACAAACTGGTTGGGCAGCAGGCAGTGCTCCCATACCATGAGCGTCCTTAATAACGCATATAGTTCACGATCATAAGTGGAGTATTTGAGTTGTGCACCGTTAAGCTTCTCGCTGAAGAAAGCTATTGATCGTCCTTCTTGGGCAAGGATTGCCCCGATACCGGTACCACTTGCATCACACTCTATTTTGAATACTTTAGTGAAATTCGGCAGGGCCAATACCAGTGGCTTCATGAGCCGATTCTTCAGCTCCTGGAAAGTTTCCTCCTGTTTCTCCCCCCAATCAAATGGGACATTTTTCTTTGTGAGTTCATTGAGTGGGGCGGCTATCATTAAAAAGTTTGGCACAAATTGCCGATAGAAGGTCACCAGGCCATGGAAGGAACTGACTTCATTTGCATTCCTGGGACAAGGCCAATCCTGGATAGCCTTCACTTTCTCTTCGTCCACCTGGACTCCCTCTATACTTACAACAAAACCAAGAGAATGGACATGTTCTAGACAAAATTCACATTTAGCAAGTTTAGCAAACAAACGGTTAGTCTGTAATGTGTCAAATACAGAACGCAAATGAATAATATGTGCGTCAAAAGAAGGGCTGTAGATAAGAATATCATCAAAATATAAAACAACGAATTTCCCGATAAAGTTCCGCAAGACATGGTTCATCAATCTCATAAAAGTACTAAGGGCATTAGATAGCCCGAAGGGCATTACCATCCACTCATACAAACCATGTTTTGTTTAGGATTTGATAGTAACCACTCATGAGATCGATCTTGGAATAGATCTTTCTTCCGCTAAATTTGTCCAGCATGTCATCAAGCCTAGGTATCAGATACCGATATCTAATGGTGATTTTGTTGATGGCTCTATAGTAAATGCACATTCACCAAGAGCCATCCTTCTTTAGTACAAGTAGTATTGGTACTGCACAAGGAGACAAGCTCTCTCGGATGAATCCTTTACTTAATAACTCATCCACTTGACGTTGGAGCTCTTTGGTTTCGTCCAGATTGCACCAGTAGGCCGATTTGTTTGGCAAGGTTTATCCTAGAATCAAATCTATCTTTTGTTCTATTCCTCGTATGGGTGGAAGTCCGTTAGGCATGTCATTGGGAAACACATCATCATATTCCTGCAAAAGTGAAACTAACGGACTGGGTAGGGAAGGAGGAAGATTAGTGGCAATATTTAAAGAATGTGCTTTATATCTAAGTACTACACACATTTTATTAGTAACAAAGGCATGCCTCACATCCTTTCCTTTTGCAAAAAGACTCACTGGTTTTGGCTCTCTACCGTGCTCGCTGTTTTCATGGCGTGTATTTTCATAATTTATTACTTTCTTCTCTCACTTCTTTCCTCTCTCACTCATAGCACCATGCTTACTTTTTTCATGGCGTGTATTCTCACGGCTGTCATTTTTCTCTCCGCTCTTCTCTCTTAATTTTCTTATCATTTGGAACTCAGCACTCGCTTTTTCCATGTGTTGTTGGTCCTCGTGGACTAGCGCCATGAATCAAATGAATTTTATTGGTACGCCCCTCGTAGGTGACATACCCGTCAAACTGCCATGGTCTGCCAAGGAGGAGATGGCTGGCATCCATAGGCACTACATCACACAACCTCTCGTCCTCATATCCTCATATCTTGAAGGTTACAAGAACCTGCTCTCTTCCTTGCACTTCACCATCATCAACAATGTAGGGAGTAACATTTAGGATGTGGTACCATTAGAAGATTCAGCTTATGGACTAAAAGATGACTGGCATCATCAACAACGCTTCCGTTATCCATAATCATGGAAGCGACCTTTCCGTTTATATCACAACGAGAGTGGAACAGATTTTCTCGTTGCTCTTCACAGTCGCCCTAAGCCTTGGCTTGGACATTCATACTTTGTCTGACCACTAGAGTCATAGCCGTGGCTGGAACTACTTCTTCCTCATTGCTCTCGTTATCTTCCCTTTCGTCCCCGTTATCATACCCCGTTTGTTCCCCTTCACTTTCAATTTCATAACTTTCATGGCATTTGAAACACTCAATATTGGAAGAAAATCTTCTCGGCTGGTTGGAGTTGGTGGTACTAGGTTACCAATAAATCCCGGTTGTTTTGGTGGTAGGTTGACTGGGTTGTTTTTGGGGTATGGTGTCAAAGGTTTTATTTTAGGGGGTAAAGTGTTGGCAGGTGGGGTATATTTTGAATCTTTTTGGGTAGTTTGGTAGGGTTTCCAGGGCTGTTTGTTGGATGTGGGGTAGGTTTGGGAAGGGTTCCGGTTGGTCTTTTTCTTGGAAGCTTCGTGAGCTTCCACCTTTAAGGCATAATGAAGCGTGGGTTGAAGGCTATCAAACTCCTTCAACTCAAGCTTGTAATGAATTTTCTCATTCAATCCCTTAAGGAACTTGGCCATTGTAATTTCTTCTTCTTCTTGGGTATCAATTTTGACAAGTAGAGACTAGTTATTGTAATAGTCTCCTACCGATAGAGCTCCTTGCTTTAACCCTTGTAATTTATTTCGCAAATCCCGTTTGTAGGAAGTGGGAACAAACCTCTCTCATCACCTCTTTTATTTCTCCCCAAGTTCGGAGGGCTCCGATTCCTCCTCAATCTCTACATATCTTCCCCCACTAATTAACGACATACCCATTAAACTCCATTGACACTAGCTTAACTTTCTTACCCTCTGAATATTGATGACAATTAAAAATTCTTTGTACCTTTCCTTCCCACTGGAGATACTCAGACGGATCATTAGTACCTGCAAAGGTTGGAATTTAGACTTTGATGCTACTGAGATTGTCTTCAATCCATGGCTCTCGTTGTTCAAACGGCTCGTCAAACTATGGCGTTGGACCACGCTATCTCCTTCCCTGATTGTTCTTGGTTGCCCCCTCGAAATCCTCGTTAGCTCTGTCATACACATCTTCATAGAACTCATGATCTTAATAAGGCGTAGTATCAAAATGATAGTGAGCTAACGGGAATTAATTACCGGTAGTGGGGAAGGTCTCATTGGGCTATTTGCTTGAACCCATTGTGGCTTTCGGCTTATTTCGATTGTACTTTTCTCGGATGATTTGAGCTTGATCATCATAAATAATGACATTCCGACGTTGGTTTCCAGGTCTGGTAGTAAGAACTTATGGGAAGCCTCGATTGGCATCCCCCTGAGGGTCATTGTCATCACTATCTTGGACTTCATCCCATTCTTCACAAGTCACCTTATCCTTATCGGGCTCTGCGGGAACGTTTGGAGGAAGGGTACCGGGAATGGGAGGATTAACGGCCGTGATGGTAGCCTTACTTTGGGACAACATAAAATTTTGTAGCATGGTCAGCACTTCCGTTTGCTCTCTCTCCAAGGCATCTAATCTATCAGTTAACGGATTGATGCCTTCTCCTGACTTATCATCATTATGGCCACCTACAACACTTTCGGCTGACGTCATTATTGATTTATGTTACCTGCACACTCAAATAAACGTTATCAAAATAAACTCTCCTACACATGTTTGATCACTTGTGTTTGAATCACTCGTAAAAGTTAGCCTCATAAATCTCTCAAGTCGAGATGTTGCGACTACCTTCACAGTGTCACAGTGTCACAAGAGAGGCTAGTGGCTACTGATATCCTCTGACAACTTTTGGCTAAATATCTATAGAATATATGTTTGTGCGCTCAAGAAAAATAGAGAAAAAGTTGTGGCTGATAGGTTGTGCATTAAATACATGGATGGACGTTGAGATAGTTGACTATTAAAGGATTTATCCAAGGGAAAACACAAAAATTTTGTGGTTTAGCAAAAGTTTGGACTAAACACAATAACCATAATACAGTGCAGTATGCTGGGATTGAACATGAACACCAACAACAAATTCCTTTGAAAAATCTACGAGACTCAATATTAGCAAGACATAAAATATGGACAGAAAGGACCTAGCTTAGAGTTTATCTTGTACAAATATACAATGGATCTTGAAATTATATAAGAAACAGATGGAAAATAGAGATTGCAGCGGAATGGAATAATATGAATGGCAAGGATTGATATTACCGGATGCTTGGGTAGAAAATAGATGAGAACTTGAACACGATGAAGATGGAAACGACTCACTTGAAAACTTGAATTACTTGGAAAATAAGTAGCAAATAGTATACCAAATTACAGGCTGGATTTCTAAAAGAAAGCTTAGTGAGGAGTATTCTCAACTCAAACTAGCTTTCTGATACGAGCCTGCCGTCTAGGCCAAGATGTGCGTCTAGGCCAAGTTATCCGTCTAGGCCAAGCCTTCTGTCTAGGCCGAACCTTCTGTCTAGGGCAAGACGGGCATCCATCATCTAGGGCAAGACTGGCGTCCATCGTCTAGGGCAAGACTGGCGTCCTTCGTCTAGGCCAAGCCTTTCTGTCTAGGCCAAGACTGGCGTCCTTTCTGTCTAGGGTAAGACTGGAGTCCTTCATCTAGGCCAAGCCGTTCGGCCCATCTTCTAGGCTACCAATCCCGAATGTCCAAGACCCTTTGTCCAAGGGTATTAGGGTACTTAGCCCTTGTAATAACTCACAAGTATAAATAGGAGGAGATAGCCTCTTTTATACTTGTCTTTGATTTGAATGTTATTTCTCTAAGACCATCAAAACACCTTCATCTTCATCCATTTATCCGCTGCACCTATTCTGCAATCTCCTTGCGATGTTATCCTCTCCATTAAAATACCTTTATCCGTTCATCCGAACCAGCAACCAACCTCTCACAAGAGGACTAGATCCGTGGCTCCATTCAATCCGTTCATGTTCTCCAAAACAGAGGATGAACTTGTATCAAGTGGTAGCGGAGCTTCAGCTGCCCTCTAGGTTGGTTATCTCACCATTTCCCCCATTAAAATCGCTCCCCCTTCATCTCTTTTATTTGTTTGTGCTGGTCAGAATTTTTCTGTCCATGAGTCAGTTTTGTGTCTGTTTTTGTTTTGATTTTCTGTGCGTTTTCTCCATCAGAAAAGTCTGTAAATTTCAGTGCTTAATCTTCTATCTGTGTAGAGAAAACTTTGTTTTTGAGTCGACTGCTGAATCTGTGATTTGTACACACTTTTTGATGTGCAAAAATCGAGCGAGAAAAACAGTTTTGTGTTGTGCGTCTGTTTTCTCTCCCTTCCACTTGGAATTTCATTTTCCTTCAGATCGGAGTCTTTTGAGTCTGTTTTGTGTGTCTTCTTCATCAAAACAGTCGGGTTGTCCATCCTTGTTGATGGAAGGGTCGGCCTTGATTGAGAGATCCTTGTATGCTTGTGGTAAGGTTATCTAGGAATCATCCCTAGAAGGGTTTACCATGTATGCAAGTTAGTTTATTGTTCTTCATCAATACATCTTCATCTTCAACCATAAATCTGCTGCATCTATTCCGCAATCTCCTTGCGACATTATCCTCTCCATCAAATCCATCCAATTGACGATCCAACCTCCCAAAGAGGACTAGATCCGTGCAAGGGCTCCAAACCGGAACCAAGCTTGTATCATTTGGTAGCGGAGCTCCAGCTGTTCTCTAGGTTGGTTTCCTGTATTTCTCTCATCCTTTCCACCTCTAAAATTGCTTCCCCTTTGTCTTTTTATTTTCGTTTGTGTTGGGCAGATTGTTCATGTCCAAGAGTCTGTTTTGAGTCTGTTTTGTTTTTCAATTTATGACTATTTGCTCGCCCAGTAAATTCTGAAATTTTATGTGCTGAAACTTCTATCTGAGTAGAGAAACTTTCGTTTTTGGGTCAACTGTTAACTCGGTGTATTTCTCATACTTTTTGGCCTCCTAAAAAGAGTGTGCAGAAATTACGCGAGAGAAATAGTTCTATGTCTTGAGTCTGTTTTGTGTGTCTTCCACTTAGAATCGTGTTTTTATTTCTTCTACAAAGTTGTAGATCTGTGTCTTAGGAGTCATCCTGTTAATATTCGTAATTTTTGGGCTATGTTTGCTATATTTTGGAGTCAGAAAGCGAAAGTCTATTTGGTGTTCTTCAAAGTTCATCTTGTGTTCTTGATGCTTTTTGAGGTTTGATCTATTACGAACCCAAAAATCCAAAAATTATGTGTTTGAATAATTAAAATCTTCATCTTAATTCCTAGAACCGAATTAGTGTGATTGGTGTATGCATTTGGTTCATCCATGTGTAAGAACAAGTGTAATGTGTGCCATGTGGAGCTTGTGGTCCTATTTTGTTGGTTTGTGTAGGTGTCCTCTAATATACTAGGTGCATATTAAGCCACATCACCTTCATTGCCAACCTAGTATATCAAATAGGATATGCATAGAATATTCTTTTAGATATTTTATGAGCACATCCTTGACACTCACTTGACACATAACTTGTCACCTCACCTATTTTTGCCACCTCATCACTTGTGCCACATCATCAAATTTTTGGCATTTAGTGAAAATTACTTTTTGTGTTTTAAACTACTTGTCATACACTTATGTTCATCTAAAAGACATTTCACTCAACCATTGAGTTCTCTTCACTCACTACAAAAAAAAAAAGAGAAACAAAAGGGACTAAAAGAGTAGAAAAGAAAAGATCAAGTCCCTAAACACAAAAAAAAAAAAAAGAAAGAAAAAAAGAGAGTAGTGAGTCAAAAGTAAGAGACTAGTGTGTTGAATGCATTAGAAGTGTAGTAGTTTCCATCTTGGTGTGCATTCCTTGAGTTTCAGTTTTCCTTGTGATTGTTCAAACATTCGGTTTCCTTGTGTCTTTATTTTGTTTTCTCTTTTCCTTGAGTCGTCTTCTTTGCTAGCTTTGAGTTAGTGTTTCTCTTCTTTGATTCCACACATTGATACTCTAATCTAAGTCTAATTAGTGTCCGATTTGATCATTAGTCTTGGGCATTAATTCGGCTTTCCTCTTCACTTTCTTTCTTACCTTGGTTGTCTTGCTTTCCATGAGCTCTAGTTGATCCGTAGGGTCTTGCTAGCCTAGTTGTTTGGTTTGTGATTGAGATAAGAGTGTGAGAGAAAAGTGTGAGCCTATTAAAGTGATAAACACGAGTGAAACACGTGAGGGAGAGACTAACGTTTTTATTAGCACTTGCGTTTGTTTTCTTTTTCTAGGTACTTTCCCATGACCCGTTTGGCCGAGCAAGGAATGGAGCCTCTAGCTATGAGGACGAATCACTTCAAAGGCGGATGGGATGATACGAGCCTGCCGTCTAGGCCAAGATGTACGTCTAGGCTAAGTTATCCGTCTAGGCCAAGCCTTCTGTCTAGGGCAAGACGGGCATCCATCGTCTAGGGCAAGACTGGCGTCCATTGTCTAGCGCAAGACTGGCGTCCTTCGTCTAGGCCAAGCCTTTCTGTCTAGGCCAAGACTGGCGTCCTTTCTGTCTAGGGTAAGACTGGAGTCCTTCATCTAGGCCAAGCCGTTCGGCCCATCTTCTAGGCTGCCAAGCCCGAATGTCCAAGACCCTTTGTCCAATGGTATTAGGGTACTTAGCCCTTGTAATAACTCACAAGTATAAATAGAAGGAGATAGCCTCTTTTATACTTGTCTTTGATTTGAATGTTATTTCTCTAAGACCAAACCCTAGTGTAGCTTTGACGCGCCGTCGAAACGCGCGTCAAAAGTAATATTTATGTTCCTGAGAGGCTAGATGCACAAATTAATGTATATAGCAGCAAGTCAGGGTCGAACCATAGGGAAAATGAAGGACTAGATTTAATCTTGCCCTAGATGTATGACGAGGATGAAAATGCAATAGACATAAAAGTAACACAGGGGGGGGTTTGGTTGGTGTACACGAATCTAACCAACGATGGAAGTTGATGTTGAGACAGAAAAAAAATACAAATAGCAAGTAATAATAGACAAACAAAATAATTAAATAAAAAGGGAACGAAAATAAAGCAAGAGAATATCAATAAAAATGGTAAAGACTAACAAGTGCAATAAAGATAATAACAAAGTAAGTAAAGATAATAGATCGGATAAAAGGAGAAATCTTAGCAGGGGTAGACGGCGGATTGCGTCGAGGGCTAGTCGGTCATCGGTGCAAGGATAGACTGTTTTCACGCCATAGACGTGCTATAGGAATCCTGTTTTCACGTGGATCCCCTACTTCTCTTCTTAAGAGAAGTCACTCCCAAGGTACGCTTCTGGGAGTAGCCGTGACACTGCGCCCAAGGTACGCTTATGGGTCATACACGCAGGCCCGTGAAGTGGAGAGAAGACATGTCTAGGGCTAGACACTGAGAAGTCTGCCCTAACCGGTTTCTTGCCCTAGCCAGATTGCACCAAACGACATGGTGACTCTGGACGAGGTGACTACTCTATTCCATGGCCTCACGTTAGTTATTACCATCGAAATGACAATATTCATGAGAAACATGCAAATAGGTGATCAAACTACCAACAAATCTCACACGAAATGACAATAAAATGGCAAGAAAGCGGATACAACAATGAACACATTTTAAGAACACTTTGACCTCCCAACTATCCTCTTGCAATCCTTAAAACACCCCTGCCAAGACTAAGAGATTTAGCCACTCATGCTGGAAATCATGCACAAGATAGATGGAGAAAGCAACATAAAAAGAGAAGAGGTGCAGATGAAAATGAAAATCTGGATTAAAAACTAATTGGAGCTTGGGGCTCCAATTTCTGGAAAAATAAAGGAAGAACAAATCCCAATGTTAGAGAGGTGTCTACAATGATTGAAAACCCTAAAAAGATGGAAAATATACTAAAGAGTAGCCTCCCCCTTTTAACCTAAAGTTAAAGTTATATATCTAGCCTAACAACCTGATACGATCCTAGTTCCTTAAGATGCGTAGCACCAAATTTGATCGTTGTTCAAAGACGGCTTTCCCTGCGGGATAAGATAACTCACTTACACAATTTAAGTCTGCTGAACGCTAAGCAACAGCCACCCTAAATCCGAGCAAGAGAGGATCCTTGTCGTTACTGAACTTGCACAATTTAAGTCTGCTGAACGCTAAGCAACAGCCACCCTAAACCCGAACAAGAGGACAGACAATAAGTAGGATGCAATTCCAAGATTTACTTGTATACGACTCAAGTATTGCGGACTCAAGAAGAACAAGGTTCAACCAACTTGAACAAGGGGCAGAGATTTGAAAGAGATAGTCTCAATTTATCAAAATAACAGCCAAGTTTCTAAGGAGGCCAAGCGTCTCCTTATATAAGGTTACAAGCAAACCCTAATAGGAATAGAAGTAGGAGTTCTAATTAAGGAAATTAACTTATTTAACTAATTAGTCAATTAACCAATTAACTAATTAACTAACTAAATAATTAAAGTAAATATAAATATATTTAAATACATTCCAGCAGCCCATGCCGAGTTCTCCATCATCGGGCCAAAGTTTGGGCCGAAACCTCAAGTTGTATGTTGTCTCGCGTACAGACTGCGCGCTATAATGTCGACTTCCATAACTTTTAAACCACTGGGTCAAATGAGCTTAATCTTGTCCCAAATGAAAGATAACATCCTGAAGTTTCCAAAAAGAGGTCTATCGCACGATTCCGACATGTACAACGTCGTCTAGGTTCAATCGAAGTTGCCTGATGCGTCTGGGAATCCTTGTATGCGTAGGACTACTGTCAACGAGAATGTTGGCTTGATCTTTTGGATGCTCCACTAGTCCAAACGTCCTGAAATCTGGACACAATAAAAACAACACATAGAGGTTTCCATCGAGACTTTCTGATCCCTGATCGGACTCCATCTGCTCCATCATGTTTTGACGCTTTTGTCTATGTAGTCGCGTGATACATCTTGGGATCGTATCACAACCCCACTAGGGGACAAAATGGCAGGGAGGAATATTCTATGCTGAGCTAGATGATTTGCACATGGAATCCCGCTAGAATATTTTTAGCATCTTTGGTCAAGCGTCATCCGGAAAGAAACATGCACGTGCGTCGTTTAGGCCCCGACGGTAGGTCTCGACGACAAAACTGTATCTAGGGCTTGACGATGTAAGATAGGCAAAAATGCATCCAAATGGCGCGCTTTTCGGCAAGTTTCTCCCTTTAGTCCAAATCTACAAAGTGGTTTGAAAACAAGCCAAATTAGTAGTATCAAGTGTGAAATTAGACCTAAAAGAGAGGAAAAAATATGCATAAAATGGCATCATATCAAATTCCCCCACACTGCCCATTGCTCGCCCTCGAGCAATCAAAAAGGAAAACACACCCCAAGACATAGACAGGCACAACCAACCATAGCACAAGAATTCACAAACCAAACAATCAACCCTGACCATGTCAAGACATACTCCGCCTAGATAACTCTGCGTCAAATCATTAGGATAACGACCCTAATGAAGAAACTTTACCACATCAGACTTGGCATCAGCAATCCTCACCGGGAAAGTGTTTGCACTCATACTCAACTAAGCTCGGTGTTTAATCACTTGAGTATGCAAATTAACAAGACACACAACATAGTTTGCACATCAACCTGAGTTAAAATCCACATGCTTAGGCAATCAACAATCAGAAATGGACTTTGCACCATAAAAAAGGATTGAATTGAAAGGTATATATAGAATATGAAGAATATGGAGAGAAAAGGGAAAGAAAGAGAAAGAAAATAGGAAAAGCAAGCGGATAGATTATATACAAAGAGCAAAAAGAGGAAGGAAAAGAGAAGGAGAATAGAACGAAAAACCCGGATGGAGATGAAGCGGTGAGGCAATATCCGTCAAGGGCAGACACTCGAGGGCTAGACGAAATTCTTCTTCTGGGGGGAGTTCTTCTCTTGGGAGCCATGCTGACAATACTTCATTTTTCTTGTTCGTACTTTTGCCTTCTCTCTTATTTTATTTTGAAACCAAATGATATTTTATTTTCTTTTATTTTTCTGGTTTTGATTTTTTTTGAAATATTTTTTTTTGATTTTTTTTTGAATTTTTTTGAAAACGAGGCACGAATTTGACAACTAATTTAGCTTATAAAGATTGGATTAGCTTGAGGGTTGCCAACTTACTTTAGCTAAACCTTGATGAAGTATTTCGGCTAGGGCTTAATTTCTTTTTGGATTAGCTTGATGATTTTGCCCTAGCTCTTTTTCTTCATCTATAGCTCCTTGTCGGCCTCCCCCACACTTGGGCTTTGCTGATCATCTAGCCCGCCACCTCTGACAAATACCGCTCACCTTCCAAGGAAAAGAGATCAAGGAAAGTGAGAACAAGTGTTTAAAGAAGAGAGAAATGAGAAAGAGATGAGATGTCGGGGGCTAAACGAAAAAGAGTGTCGAGGGGTAAATGGAGAAAAAGAGAGGAAGAATAGAAAGAAAAAGAAACGGAAACAAAGATGCAAAGTTCATTTTTTTTCCGCCTTTTCGCTGCTTTCCTAAGACTGATGGTGCTCATACCCAGGGGTCTCATGCAAACTTAGTTGAGTGCCTAGCTAAGCATTGAATCACACATGAAAAAGGTAATAGTTTAGGCTCAAATGCTCACAAGGTGCTATAAATGATTGCTGATGTTTAGTGCAGATGCAGGTTATGAGAGCTAGCAGACAAAGCATGCAAGATCTAGGGCAAGACCAACATGAAAGGCAGTTTATTTAATGTGCACAAGTCAGAAGTGTGTGTCCATACTCGGGGGTTTTAAAACTAGGCAGTACTAACAAGTTAGCAAAATACTTGGTAATGAAAATCCGAAATTTTTTAATTTTTCACAAAAGCATGCACTCATGCAACAAGTATTTACAATAAACATGCAGTCAAACATATATACCACACAAACAAACAAATCCTCCCCCATACTGAGACTTCGCAGTGTCCTCAATGCGAGAGAGATTCACAAAACAACCAAGAGAGTTCAGATAATAAAAGGAGTTCAAGGAGAAGGGGGAAGGGATATGAGAATGTTGTGGAGTGCCCTAGGGCGATAGTGCATTGTCGGAGCACATGGCTCGCCGGCGTCAGTGGTGACCTCCTCAACCTTGACGAAAAGAGGTGGTTTAGGCTTCCTCTTCACCAAGATTATTTCTTCCTCTTCTTCGGATGTGGCTAGGAGTTGGAGGGCTCACCGGTCGAGGGGGATGACGAGTTGGTGGGTGATGGGTTTTTTTTCGGGTCGGAGTTGGGCGGCGGCTGGTGGACCCGATCTTGTGAGCCACCATTTTAATTTTTGTGGGTCTCTTGGGGGACATGGTGAGTGTGTGGCTAGGGTTTCAAGGGAAGAAGATGGAGTGAGGGAGAAACGTGGTCGGCGGCAGAAAGGGCAAGAGAAAACAAGGAAAAAAAAGGATAAGTGAGGCTGAGGGGAGCGTTCATGACACGTGGCGTGCGGTGGTTGGGTGAGGAGCACGTGGTGTGCTGTGGTTGGGCAAGGGAGTCAGACGCGGATTCCGAATGATGTGGCGAGAGCGGATTGGCGATGGGCTGACGTGGGACGCGTGACGCGTTGTGGTTAGCTGCTACGGATCTGATTACGCGGTGACACGTGGCGCGACAGGTGAGCGAGGCAGATTGTGGGACACGTGGCACACGTTGATTAGCTGTCGCGGATTGCAGGACGATGACACGTTGACTGGCTGGATGACGCGTGGCGCGCGCAGATTGGGCTTGGCGGATTGCGGGACGCGTGGCGCGCGCTGAGTGGACGAGGCAGATTACGGATGACGCGTTCACTGGATAGGGAGAGGATGCGTGTCACGCTTTGGCTGGATCCACGTGGCTCAATCCTGCAAAAAGGAGTTCAGTTATTTCAAAATTTGAAAAGGCTGAGGGAGAGGAGGAAAAAAATAAAAGGAAAGGAGGGAATTAAAAATAAAAACGAAAATAAAACAAAGGGAGGGAATTAAGGAAATAAAAATAGGAAAAATGGAAAGGGATGCCTAAATAAACCAAATAAAACAGGAAATAATAATAAAAACTAAGTAAAGAAAGGAATAACAAAAATAATTAATTATTAAAAGAAAGGGATACGAAAAATAAAATAAATGAGGCTCAATGAAATGCCTCCTTGACCGGCCATCTTTTTCGTCCAGGCCCTGACAATTTTAGGCGTCTAGGGCAAGACTGGTGGGTCTACCACTAGGGGGTGGAAACCTTCGTGGAATAGCTCCAATCTGTGGTCACTCACTTTGGAAATGAGGCCCGTGTCTATACTCTGAATCCCGACCACACCATGATCTTACAACTTCGTGACACGGTAAGAGCCAGTCCTCTTATGCTTTAACTTTCTGGAAAAGAGCCTAAGACAAGAATTATAAAGTACAACCTTTTGTCCAGTATCAAAGGTTTTAGAAGAGGGCAATTTATCGTGGTGAGTGTTGGTCTTGGTTGTGTCTTGGGCAAGTTGTGGAGTTGGGTTATCATTGGGCGTCTTGCCCTCGATGGTCAAGGAAGTAGCAGTAGCAGTTGAGACGGGGGTTACCGTGGCCTCAAAAGTGGTCATGACGACAGCTGGAGTCATGGCTGGTTGAGGAGTGCAAAGAGCTGGGTCAAGTGCCTTGACGTCGATGACCGTCCATCCAAGGGCCTCGTGGTATCCTTTGAGTGTCGACACCAGCTCGCGCTCCGCATCTGGATCAAGCTTGCTAGAGATGATCACCGGGAGTGTGTCATGTTCGCCAAGGTAGGCATACTTGAGGTGCGAGGGCAAGCTCTTCAACTTCAACTTAGGGCCTTGCACAAAAGAAGGGGCAGACGCTGAATTTATAGTGATGTTCCTGTCGAGGGCAAGATGTGTAGAGTTGTCAGCATTAAGATCAGAAACTTGTGTAACAATAGGGTCAACAATATCAACAGTTGAGTGTTCTGAAGTCACAAGTGTCAAGACCAAAGGGTCCAGTGCGGCGGGCGGAATGCTCCTGTCTAGGGCAAGCTGTAGAAACTCATTAGTAGCAAGTTTAGAAACATTAGTAACAGCAGGCTCAACAATATCAACAAAATTCACGCTAGAAAACTCAGTGGGGCATCTCATATCATCAAGCATATTGAACTTTATGGTCTCCCCGTCGAACTCAAGAGTAATAGAGGCGTCATGGACGTCGATCTTGGCTTTTGCCGTCCTAAGGAATGGTCTGCCCAGGAGCATATCCGAGGCCTTGACAGATTGCCCATTCTCCATGTCAATCACATAGAAATCTGTTGGGTAGATGAAATCGCCAACTTGGACCAAGACGTCCTCAACAACCCCCTTAGGGTAGATGACAGATTTGTCAGCTAGTTGGATCGTGGTCTCGGTGGGCTTGAGGGGTCCAAGGCCTAGACTGTTGTATAACGTCAAGGGCATGACGTCGATACCTGCACCAGAATCACACATAGCTCTACCAATATCAGTAGTACCGATTTTACATGGGATGGAGAACATACCTTTATCCTTGCACTTCAGTGGTAGGTTTCGCTGGATCGCGGCCGAGATATTCCCACCTACACAAATCTTTTTCACACCTATCATGTCACATTTGTTAGCACACCAATTTTTAAAAAACTTGGCATAGCGAGGCACGTTTTTGATGGCCTGGAGAAGTGGAATATTGACGAGGACTTTGCTAAACATATCAAGGATTTCGCGATCCTCTTCCTTCTTCTTGGTCTTGACGAGCCTTTGAGGAAAGGGCGGCTCAAGGATCTTGTGTATATACTCTTGGGTGAATTCTTGTGGGCTTGTGTCACCTCGTGGGGCCATCCCTCTTGGAGATCTAATGCGGTCCTCCATCACTTCTGGAAGTTTAGGCCTAATGAACTTGGCTTTGGGTATTTTCTTGGCCAAGATTTCGGGCTCGACAGCTGGTTCGGCGTCTAGGCCAAGATGCTCTAGGGAGGGTTTTTCGACGTCGAGGCCTAGATGGTCTCGAGGGGGTAAGACATAGCCACTGCGAAGAGTCATAGCACATACATTGTGCTTTGGGTTGGCCTCAGTCTGCCCAGGCAATCTGCCTTTGTTTTTCAATTCTTTCATGTCCGCAGCCATGATGCTCATTTGTTTTTGTAGATCAGACATGATGCCCATTTGTTTTTGTAGATCAGTGATGACGTTCCTGTAGTGAGCTGCCTCATCAACGGGTGGGGTAGACGAAGTGGAGGTCTGGCCCTGATTGGGTTGATAGAAAGATTGTTGGTTGTTGGGATGGGTAGATCTAGGCTGGAAGTTTTGGACGTTGAAAGATGGTTGGGCCTGATTCATGTACTGATTATGCTGTGGAGGTTGTCCAGGGCTAGACGCTTGCTGATGGCTGGCCCAACCGGAGTTTTGTGGTCTCCACACTTGGTTGTAGTTCTGTCCATATGGGGCCTGATTGTAGTTACCAATGGCGTTGATACTCTGAATCTCATCGGGGATATGGGGGCACGCATCTGTAGGATGATCGGTCAAGTTGCAAATTTGACAGGTCTTGATCTGGACTGTCTGTCCGGGGGCCATGTTCTGAAGCATGCCCATCATAGCGGTCAATTGGGTCTGCATCGCGGCCACTTGGGCATCTTGCCCTGGATGATTACTTTCCTCGGGTATGCAATTCCTTGCCATTAACTCTATGGTGGCCTTAGCGGCGACAGGGGTGAGTCTTGTGATAGCACCACCAGCAGCGGCGTTGAGCAATGCCTTGTCACGAGCTTTGAGACCTTCACAAAAATATTGGATGAGGGCGTGCTCGGTAAGGTTGTGTGAGGGGCACATAGCTTGCATCTTTTTGTAGTGCTCATGGTACTGGCCAAAATCTTCTTCTTTCCTCTGGACTATAGACACCAACTGCTTGCGAGTTACATTAGCCATTTTTGATGGGTAATATTTTTCGGTGAAGGATTTTGACATTTCGGCCCAAGAATTGATGGAATTCGGGGGTAGATCATAGAACCAGTCTAGGGCATCATCTTTCAAAGACCACATGAAGGCTCGGAGTTTGGCGTGCTCAATACTGACATTGGCTGGCTTCATGGCGTCGCAAATAGAGTGCAATTGCTGAAGATGGCGGTGAGGGTTTTCCTTTGGAACGCCACGAAAGAGGGGTAGATGGTGCATGACTGCGGACTTGAGCGTCCAATCATGGGGAACTGTGGGCCAAACGATACAGGCGTTGGGTGTTTCAGGGGCACCATTAAGGTCCTCAATAGTTTGCGGAGGGTTGTCGATATTAGGACGGTCTGCCATAATGAATATCTCGAGGTAGACAATTGCTGGGTTGTCGAGGTCGGGATAAAAATGATTGTCAGGACCGGTCTGACTAGAGGTTTGACTGTCGAGGGCAGGGCGAGGAATTACTCTACGAGAGGTTGTTCCGCCGACCTGTCTCCGAAATTCTCTCTCTGTCTTTGTGAGTTCGTGGTCAAGGGGTAGAAGGTCAGGTGCAGATCTCCTGGTCATACAAGTAAAAGATAGAAATTAGTCCGAAAACACAATCCCCGGCAACGGCGCCAAAATTTGACGCGCCGTCGAAACGCGCATCAAAAGTAATAAAATATTTATGTTCCTGATAGGCTAGATGCACAAATTAATGTATATAGCGGCAAGTCAGGGTCGAACCACAGGGAAAATGAAGGAATAGATTTAATCTTGCCCTAGATGTATGACGAGGATGAAAATGCAATAGACATAAAAGTAACACGGGGGGGGGGGGGTTGGTTGGTGTAGACGAATCTAACCAACGATGGCAGTTGATGTTGAGATAGAGAATAAAAATACAAATAACAAGTAATAATAGACAAACAAAATAATTAAATAAAAAGGGAACGAAAATAAAGCAAGAGAATATCAATAAAAATGGTAAAGACTAACAAGTGCAATAAAGATAATAACAAAGTAAGTAAAGATAATAGATCAGATAAAAGGAGAAATCTTAGCAGGGGTAGACGACGGATTGCGTCGAGGGCTAGTCGGTCATCGGTGCAAGGATAGACTGTTTTCACGCCATAGACGTGCTATAGGAATCCTGTTTTCAGGTGGATCCCCTACTTCTCTTCTTAAGAGAAGTCACTCCCAAGGTACGCTTATGGGAGTGGCCGTGACACTGCGCCCAAGGTACGCTTATGGGTCATACACGCAGGCCCGTGAAGTGGAGAGAAGACATGTCTAGGGCTAGACACTGAGAAGTCTGCCCTAACCGGTTTCTTGCCCTAGCCAGATTGCACCAAATGACATGGTGACTCTGGATGAGGTGACTACTCTATTCCATGGCCTCACGTTAGTTATTAGCATGGAAATGACAATATTCATGAGAAACATACAAATAGGTGATCAAACTACCAACAAATCTCACACGAAATGACAATAAAATGGCAAGAAAGCGGATACAACAATGAACACGTTTTAAGAACACTTTGACCTCCCAACTATCCTCTTGAAATCCTTAAAACACCCCTGCCAAGACTAAGAGATTTAGCCACTCATGATGGAAATCATGCACAAGATAGATGGAGAAAGCAACATAAACAGAGAAGAGGTGCAGATGAAAACAAAAATCTGGATTAAAAACTAATTGGAGCTTGGGGCTCCAATTTCTGGAAAAATAAAGGAAGAACAAATCCCAATGTTAGAGAGGTGGCTAAAATGATTGAAAACCCTAAAAAGATGGAAAATATACTAAAGCGTAGCCTCCCCCTTTTAACCTAAAGTTAAGGTTCTATATATAGCTAACAACCCCACTAGGGGACAAAATGGCAGGGAGGAATATTCTATGCTGAGCTGGATGATTTGCACATGGAATCCCGCTAGAATCTTTTTAGCATCTTTGGTCAAGCGTCATCCGGAAAGAAACATGCACGTGCGTCGTTTAGGCCTGGACAGAAGATCTCGTCTAGGCCCCGACGGTAGGTCTCGACGACAAAACTGCATCTAGGGCTCGACGATGTAAGATAGGCAAAAATGCATCCAAATGGCGCGTTTTTCGGCAAGTTTCTCCCTTTAGTCCAAATCTACAAAGTGGTTGGAAAACAAGCCAAATTAGTAGTATCAAGTGTGAAATTAGACCTAAAAGAGAGGAATAAACATGCATAAAATGACATCATATCAAGCTTAGTGTAGCTTAGATAATTTAGGGTTATTAAAACCAGCACTTCATCTTCTTTACTTTGTAACAAGGTTGCTCTAGCTAGCCTAGAGAGGGTTTTTTGGGTATTGAAGTTATATACTTATTATTGTTCATCAAAACACCTTCATCTTCATCCATTTATCCGCTGCACCTATTCCGCAATCTCCTTGCGACGTTATCCTCTCCATTTAAACACCTTCATCCATTCATCCGAACCAGCAACCAACCTCTCACAAGAGGACTAGATCCGTGGCTCCATTCAATCCGTTCATGTTCTCCAAAACAGAGGCTGAACTTGTATCACTTTCTCAAGGAAATGAGAGAGTCTAGGGTGAAAATGGGAGGAGTATTCTTACACAACAATTCTCACTCAATCTAAACTAATGACAGAAATGAATAAATCTGGTTTATATACACATAGTCACAAAATAGGTTGATTGGGTTGTCCAAGCCTATGCCTTTAGCGTAGTGGGTCGTCCAGGCCTAAGATGATTGCACCAAAATTGGGAGGCTTCCGGATGGTGTCGTTCTTTCCGTTAGCGTTCCTGGTAGCTATCCTGTTTCCCGGTAGATTCCCAAATACTTGCAAAAAGGGTTTGGGAATGGTGGGGCCAACATTCCTCATTCGGGGAACCTCCGGTAGCTTTCCATGTTACCGGTAGCCTTACATAATTAAATGGGATCCGGTAATGTCCAATGATAGTTAAGGTTCATGCACTAGGGTTGGGAGTGTCTTTCTTTATTTCCGCTTCGATCCATAGTGCAAGCTTCTTGGCCCGACTTCTGGTTATCGGTCCTTGCGGGGTCAAGTCTTCGTTGCTTGGTGTAGGAACGTTACTGGTATGCCCAACATTCGGGGGTGAAGTCAAATCCTTGGCCATGATCATATCAGAACCTAAGATTTTGGATAGCTACAAAATTGCATGCATGCACAGAAGGTCCTAAAATGCTATCAAAATAACTCATTACCAAGTTAGTTGTCACTGCTAGGGGATTGGATGTTAAGTCTGCAGATTTGCATGAATATTGTGATATGAAGTTGCTTGATCTTAGAGCACTTGACCAGATGGGATACTTCCATTTGGAAAAGGGTTTTGTTTGTTTTAATGTAGGTTTCACCCCTATTGGAGAGCACATTTTTTTCAAGAAGTACAATATGCGATACAAGTTTGCCCCTCTAATGACATCTGTTAGTGGTTTTGCCTCCAATAGAGTACCTGCAATAGACACTCTAGACTAGGGTCTTGGCCAAGAAGGAGGCCAAGATATTTTTCCTAGGCCAAATCTAGCAGCTCCCTTAACAATAAACTCCACCTAATCTTGGATCACTGCCCTCCTTGCACAACAACATGAGATAAACACACAACTCTGCTGGATCCTAGAAGGCCCAAATGCCCTACTTTAATCCCTGATCTCCCTCCACAACAAGATCGATGTTGCTGCATCTCCAAAGTCACCTCAACCAACCTAAACTGCCCCAGGTTGCACCTTTCCTTTTATTTACTTTTTATTATTCTTAATTTCTAGTTTTTCTTCTTTTTCCTTTTTATTCTCCTTCACACATTGAGGACAATGTGTCTTCTAAGTGTGGGGGAGAGTTGTACATATATGTGTTTTTTTTTATGTTTTCTTTTTTTGGGTAATGACATTTTGAACTATAAAGTCGATCGAAATTTCCATAATGGACCTCTAATGATAAAAATGGCCATATTGGACCCTTAAGTCACCCGAAATTGACATATTAAACCCTCTGTCAATACGTAAGCGTTAAGTGATGACGTGGATTTTTTTTGTTTTTTTTCTTTTCATAAATACGTATCATATGACACATATTTAATTTAAATTTTGTTATTATTATTTTATTCCACGTAGGTATATCCATATCAGAAACTAATTTTACATAAATGAATATTTTAAAAAAAAACCTAGAAATTAGAGTTTAAATGCTTCCTCTTTTTATTTTTATTTCAATTTTGAGTTTTACTCCTTCAGAGCTTTTGGTACTAAGGTGCCAAATTCATCCTCCTCACCAAAACCCAGCTAACCACCACTCCTACGAATCTTGATAGGGTCTTGGTTCCAATTTGGAGGAAGAAGTCGGATTTTGTTGGTTGAAGGATCTACGTTGGGAGGAAGGTAATCACGGATGGATGGATGAATATAGATGGAGATGGAGTGATAAGTACTCCTACAGATCTAGATAGGGACTTGGTTCCGATTTGGAGGAAGAAGTCGGATGTTGTTGGTTGAAGGATCTAGTCCTCGTTGGGAGAAAGGTAATCACGGATGGATGGATGAAGGATAGATGAATATAGATAGAGATGGAGTGATAAGTGCAGCGGATTTAATGGATGAAAAGGAAGATGTATTAATGTTGACAATAAGGAACTTACATACTTGACAAACCCCCTCAAGTCTTGCTTGAGTAACCTTGCCAAAAAGTAAGTAAGGATCTTTCTACAAGCTCGACCCTCTCAAGTCTAGCTTGAGCAACCCGAATTTGTATAGATAAAAAATGGTTTTTAAGAACCCTAAAAGCTAACCCCAGATTTGTATACCGCCAAGAGGCTAGTGTTATGCCGCTAGCTTCGCTACTAATTTAATTAACAATGCCGAAGCTGGCGACATACCGTAAGGGCTCTAGCTGTATGCCGCTAAGACAATGTCTTGGCCTTCTCTTCGCACGCGTGCGGGGAAGATAGGCCATGCGGGAGGCCTTTCGTTGGCGATGTATGGATCCATGCTCGTATCATCCCATCCCCCTTTGAGGAGATTCGTCCTCGAATCTAGGCCATGGATAGTGTGAAAGACCGAAAGGGGAGATGGAGATTTAAGCACAAGAACTTCCATTGCTCTCTTTCTCTTACGAAGGAAAGTAAGGGACCTAAACGTACCTGGACCCCATAACACACTTATAAACTAGGAATAGAATACCCTTGCACCAATGACCAACTAACCGCAATGCAACCGGAGATAGATCTTTGCTAGGAATCTTTCCCTCATCGATTTCATACTTTTGTTTATTCTATTTTCTTCTGTTTATTTAGTGTTTAATCAAATACTCTCTCAAAACCCCCCATTTGGTTACTTGTTCGGTTTGATATCCCCTGTCATACGCTGAAGTAAGCGTCTTTTCTTTGTCCCTGAGTTCAACCCTGTTACCACTATACGCAATTTATATTGTGTATTAAGGGATAGGTTTTATTATTATTATTTTTTATGACTTCGAAAACCAGTCAAATTTTAGCGCCATTGCAAGGGACTAACGGTATTGATTCCTTGTTTTTGTTTGTATGACCAGGACTTTGATAGCATATTTCTTGGGCGTGATTTTATCCTCTTTTCTAGCCTTTTCGGGGGCATGATCCTGCTAATTGACCTTTATTTTCATCTTTATTGCAGATCAGCTCCAAAAGGAGAAAAAGAGAGAAAAGATGCGTTTTTGGAAGAATTCTTGGGATTTCAAGCTTCAAGGCCTAGAAGATCAGAATGTCGTCGAACCCTCGATGCTAACCAGACCAGTGATCAGTCTCGTGCCTGCGACGCTTCTACATCAGTTCTTAATCAAAGACCAAAGAAAGAAATCTCCGAAGATTCCAACGGGATTCCTTGCGTTTCTAGAAGATTACATGTGCATCTAGAAGATTCTAGAATATTCCAGCACGCTCCATGTGCTGTCACTCTCTCCCCTTAGCTGGAATTTATCTTTTTGTAGTCCCGTAACTAGAATTTGTCTTTTTATGGGCTGGACACTAAATATACCTTTAAGTTTTAAGGTTTTAGGCATCATATCTCATTTTTAGTTTTTGGCAGCCGCCTTTTAGGTTTCTTTTCTGGGGATTTGTTCCTCCCTTTTGTTGGAGCAGCCGCCACCATTAATCATTCTTCAAACCAGAGCTTTTTAGCTCCGGTCGGTATTTATTAAACTTTCATTTCCTTTCTTGTCTCTTTACTTTTATGTTATTTGTTAGATTTGTTTTTATTACTTGTTAGCATGAGCGGCTAAGCTCATCTTCTTAGTAAAGGGTGTTTCAAGGGTTGCAAGGATTAGTTAAGAGGCCTAATTGTGTTTAATATTTTCTTATTGTTGTATTTGCTTGTCTATCGTTATCGTGCCCTCGACACCTCTTTAGTAGTGACAGTGTGGGGAGGTGCTGGGAGGATTACGAAGTGTCTAGGTTACCTCTTTAGCAGTGACAATGTGGGGAGGAGCCCGGGAGGATGGCATGGTATCTAGGTCATCTCTTTAGCAGTGACAGTGTGGGGAGGTGATAGACCCCTATAGCATGTCTATGGCACGAGAATCAAATATCTTTGCACCGATGATTAACTAACCCGAATGCAACCTAAGAATACCCCTTTGCTAAGATCTCTTCCCATCAGATAAATATCTCTTTTACTGCTCTTCTTGTTTTCTTGCCCTTGAACTGCTTTTAGTTATCTTGCCCTTGATTGTTATTTACTTTCATGCCTTGGATAACTGCTTTAATTACTTATCTTGTTAGCTCCCAATTCTGAGTTGATTAATTCGTTAATCAACCTAAACTCCCAGTGTTACTTTTATGTTTTCCTGCATCACCTCTTTGTCATTGATAAGATCCGAGATCTCTTCGGGTCGGAAAACGGCTGCTGCAGCTAGTCGGAGGGGAAGCGATTGGCGTCAGAGATACCTGCAAAGCGCCGGAGGGGGACTCCGGCGTAGACACTCTGATGCTTAAGTCAGTTCGAGTTTATAGAATGGTAGAGGTTCTCCAAGATGATCTCGATCTTACCTTCTGTTTGGAAAGATGGGGGTATTTATAGGCCGAAGTTGGCGATACCTGACAGCGATAAGGGCGCAGCGATAAGCATCGTCCGAAGATATCGCCTCCAACGATAATGGGTGAGCCATCGCGGGCGATAATCACATAAGGCCTATCAGGAGCGACATCCTCTTAGTTCCTCTAGGATGGGATGACGCCGTGCGCGTAAAGATGCATGAGATCCCCCCCCCCCGCTGAAGTCGACCATCCTAGGAAACTTCCGCCGGCCCGGGCGATAGGTTGGCTTTTCAGGGAAGCGTATAGAGACTCGTCAAGGATAGATGCCGTGGCTACAATATTGCCGTCAGGAGCATTCCAATTGTTATCATAAGCCCAACTGAAAACTAGCCCGAGTGTTCACCAAGGGCTATCCATGTCTGACATCTTTAGATAGGGTTTTGCTCTGTCATGAGGTGATATTTCCACAGAGGGCTTGGGCTTTCTTTATCGTTCAAAGGCTGATCAATCCTAATGCGGAACGAGGGCTTAGATCCACAACTTTCCACTAATCCGGTCAAGTTCGTCCTTGTTTCTTGTCAAAAAGACCCGTCTCCTCGGGACGTTAAGAATTCTACTAGGAGGCCGTTGGGGCGCTCGCGATTTTGAAGGCATCACTTTTATTCAGCGATACTGGCCCATTTGTCCTTTCAATAGGATTTATGAAGTCTCAGCTTCGTTCAAGTCATAGAAGGACCGTCGATAGGTCGCTTGCGATATCATCGCGTATATTCAGCCAAGCCGCACCATGGGCTGGCATATATTTTGGGTCTATCGTTCTTCCACGTGTTCTGCAAAGGCACAGAGGAGATAGAAACATATATAGAAGTTAGCAAACTTTATACTTACAGAGGTTCGAGGTCACACGTGCCCACTTTTTCTTTTACGCTCGAGAAAACAGCAAGTATCAGCGTGGCTTTATACCATCAGCTACCTTATGGTTATCGCGGCTTCATACCACCAGACGCCTGTGATGTCATCGCGGTTTTACGCATCCAGGGCCACCAGCGACATCAACGCGGCCTTACACTGTGGATACCGGTAACCTTATGGTTTTAGCGTTAGGGCTACCAGTGATATCGTGCCTCTCAACGTTTTTCAGATTCTGCCTTGTACTCCTTCCGGTATCTGTATCGTGAACGTCACCCGTCCCTTTCGTTTACGCTTATCAATCCTCGAGGTTATCGGGGCGGCTCGTCTTTTGAGGACCTCAGTCTCTTTTCCCAAGGCCTCTCTTCACTGGAGCCTATAAATCGGAGAGCTTTCTCCACCCACGTTCTCCTCATCTTTATCAGCTAGCATCATGGATAATTTGACTAAGAATTTTCTTCTCTCCAAGGGTCACTCACTCAGGAACCTCAATGACGGCGACGTCGGTTTCCTGGAGAACATGCTGGTCAAGACTTCTGAGGATATTCTGGAGCTGCAAGGGATGCTGACTCCGCTTTATTCCCGGCTAGGGGCCATTTCCTTGGAGGACTTCAGTCCTTTGGAGAGCGTATCAAAGTTGTCCGCCTCCATCGCTCGGATTCAGGTGGTGATTGCCATGCTGCAGCAGCGTAAGGACATGCTGGGGTGCTGCCTGAAGGGGATGAGAGCTACTTCCCATGATCTTATCCTGGTCATGGATTCCTTGAGGGACCTTCCTGAGGTGCCCGAGGATGCTGGCTCTGACGCCTGATAGTGATGGCTCCCTTTGGGCCTTTTCTCTTTTCCCCTTATCTTGTCAATGTATCTTCCGGTCACTAGGCCGTAATAAAGTATTTTCCTCGTTCCCTTTCGCAACTGTTCTTCTTCTTTACTGCGCTCTTTGTCGTTTTCCAAGAGGATATTCTTAGCCCAACTGAAAACAATCTTGCTATTGGGCGGTTTTTCTGTCGATCGTTCTGCCTTAACTCCGCGCCGTCCTCGTTATAACAACTGATTGTCAGAGATTATAATTATTCTTGAATTGCGCGAGATTTCAACAAGCGTGACTGCAAATCTATATTTGCATTCCAGATTGTATATGTGCCAATCTTCAAGAGTTGGGTTGGAGGATCGAAGAGTCTCTTTTCTTCTTTTCCCGGCTATTTAATGAGGCTTTTCCTCCTTCACTCTTATCCATTTCTTTCTCCTTCGCTTTCCTTCGTTATAAGTCCTCTGCAAGTCTCATGGCTGATTCTTATTTGCTAGGTACGGCTTCAGGGAATTCACCGCCAACTCCTCCGACCACCCCTGACACAGATAATCCTCCCCCATCGCCTCCTTGGAGGCCGGTTGTCCGCCGGCGATGTCGCAAGAGGCGGAGGAAGGAAGTTGAATGAAGAAGGAAGGAGGCTGCCCAGGCCTCTAAGTCATTTTTCGACTCTCTGGCTTTTCTGGCTAGGGGGGAGAAAAAACCGTCTCCCCCTCCGCAGGAATCACCTCCGTGGGCTCCCTCTGCTTGCTCGGCCGCCGGGGCAGTATCGCTAAGCGTTAAGGAGGAGTTACCCAAGTTGACTTCTGCCACTGGAAAGGGGGTCGGTGAGTCTTCTCCCCCTGCTATTGTGGATTCACCATTCTGGGGTGGCGATAACGAAGAGGACGTAGTCTATTGCTACGGCGTTACTTGGTCCGACAGTGATGAGTAGGGCCTTACTCTTTCTTTTTGTAGATGCCGTATGGCCTTTCTCATAATAATGAATGATGGTTTTACTTCCTTTTCGCTTTTCATCGCTTACTTATTGTTTCTTTCTGAGCGTTCCGGGTTGACTCGGATGCGTCCCTTTCGCTACGGGTAACTGCCTTCAACTTTTAATCGATAACTGTCTTATTCCAGAAGACACAAACGACTATCCACGTGTCTTTTTCTGTTCTGTACGTGTTTCATTTTTATAGGCTGTCTCTTCTTCAGGCTTTCCTTTAAAAGGAAATCATCTCTCTCTTTTACTGCTTCTGCGAATATTTTGAGTTTTTGCACATTTTCTCTCTCTTCTGTACTTCTTTTCTTCGAGAGGTTTTTCCGCGACCGCTCACTGGTGCCGGCGACCGGCTTATTGGCTTTTTGCTCCAGGTATTTACTCCTTCTACCGCCGTAGATTTACTTTTATTGTCCCTTATGTCTTCAACTGCTGAAAACCCCATAGATCCCGAAGCTAGGCGAACTCGCAGCATATTCAATTGTAATGAGGTTTTGAGGGTTGAATTAGAGGAGAGTGGTATTACTTTTCCCACGGGCTATCGCCCTTTTGTCTCTTTGAAGGACACTCGGCTGCCTGACGCCATGTGGGGAACATTCCGGTTAGTTTATTTCAAGATGTTTACTTACGGATTCCGTTTCCCACTCCATACTTCTCTGTTGAAACTGCTAGATCATTACGACCTTAATCCCGTCCAGATTACTCCACCCTCTTGGTGTGGTATTTACGCTTTCCTTCGTTCGTGCGAGATGAAGCGTATATTTGCTCCGTCGCTTGATCTATTCCGCACATTCTTTGTCTTGAGTTGTCGCGACTGCCTGGTAGATATTACCCCCAGATGGGATGATGTCGTTGTGCAACTGTTCTGGCGGAACTTTCAAGGTTTTGAGGAACACGTAGATGACTGGAAGTCTGGCTTTTTCACCCTCCGTTTGCCGTCACGGCTCTGGCGCGGGGGTTTCAATCGAAAAATCAGTAGTGGCGTTTGGAAAAGACCGGAAGCGCTGTCAAGCCAGGATGTTTCCAACGTTAGCGCCTTGTTAGAAATAGAAGGGTCTTTCCGTATCCGGGAGTTTGCTCGGTTCAGGCCCTTGTCAGAGTGCGTTGTGGGTGAGTTTCCTTTTTCTTCTTTATCGCTTCACTCTTCTTAATTTGCTAATGTGTTTTGTTGGCAGGTAACGCTGAGAGTAGTTCTTCTGGGGAAGGTGACGCCCCTTTGAACGTAACACCTCTCCAGTCGCTGCCTCCTTCTCCTCCGCCTAAAAACTCCCGCCGCCCACCTATTCCGCCTAAAAGGGGAAGGACTAAAACCGTCACAACTCGCAGAGCCTCCACTCGACCTTCTTGTTTCCTTGAAAATTGGCTTCCTTCCCGCGGCAAGAGGGTAGCTCAAGGCGATCCTGTGTTTGAGAAAATCGACAGCGATAGCGAGAGCATGGATACTGGTCCTGAATTACGTCACGCTACTATTGCCCAAAGGATGAAACTTAGGTCGAGGAGGAATGATGACACGGCGGAATCGGCTGAGGACGATAGCGAAGAAATTGCAGAAGAGACGGAGCGTCTCGTAAAGAAGGTTCGCACAGAGAAAACTGAACCCCTAGTTCCCCCTTCGAAGGGAGTTAACGCGGCCCCTTCCGAGAATATTAACGCTTCTCATGCCGCGAGGACTTCGCAAGTGGCGAAAAATATCAAAGCTATCAGGGTGCCTTCCGCCGTTTCTATCGAAAACAATGAGACCTCGGTAGCCGCGACCTCTCCTTTGTCGTCGGGCCATCCTGCTTCCCCGATAGGTTCTTTTATCCCAGAGACAACCCCACCAGTTTCGAGTTTAGGCGTTCCTCCTGAATTTTTCCCACGGAAGCCTCCTCTTTTGTTTCTGTCTTCAATTTCGGGCGTTGGTGATTGCGCAAAAAATTGTTCCCCTCCTTACATTGCCAACCTTTCTCCTCAGAGGTCCCAGGGCCCTACTGGATATCAGCTGGATTTGTCCTCTTTCGGCACTGATGGGCTTCGTGCCTTAGGAATATCGGATCCGTTATCGCGAGAAGAGCCCGTGGGTCCCATAGTGGGACAGATGTTTACTTCTTCCAAGGACAGGGAAGAGTTTTTACAGCATGCTCCCGAGACACGACAGTCACACCTTATGAACGACATGCTGGCCAGCTTTCGGAAATTTCATTACTTTCTTGAAGGCCAGCGTAACAAAACTCGACCCTTTTCGGATTTGCAGGAACAATTAGACGCGGCTTTGGCGAAGGCGAAGGAGTTGTCGCAGTTGCAAGAACGAACTCGGGCAGAGTTGGAGGATTGTCGCGGTGAACTTTCTCGGGAGAAGTCGAAGGGGAAGGCGAGAGCAGAGCTAATGGAGGCGGAACTGGTGGTGGCTGATAAAAAGAATGTCTTCCTTCGCGAAGAGTTGTCGTCTCGCGATGCCGATTTGGCCAAAGTTCCTTCGAGGATAGCCTGGTGGAAGAATAAGAGCATCGAGGTTTGTATCGCGGGGTTTAAGGATCTCCATGTCCGAGGCGCTGTCGATCTATCCATGCTGGCCAATTACGCCTCTCAAAAAATTAAAGATCTTAGTGAAGGCGAAAGGAGTTTTCCTCCTTCCGGGGAAAAGCAAGGGAACGATGACGGCGAGGCATGCGATGACTCTTAATTGATCCATTGAAAAACATTGCTATTTGTTTTCCATGTCTTGTAATAACGTCCTATCGCGAGGCGATATCGGTACTTTGCTCTTTGGGCGATATCTTGTTTTATTTCGCTCTCTTGCTGTCTTTGAGAACTGTTCTTTTATTCAACGCCGATTTGCATTATTTCCTTTCTTGTGATATCGCTTTTGCTTTTTATCAAAAGTCGCATCTACTTTTCAGAGCATTTAATGCTCGCGACCCTTCCGTCGATGCGCGGGAAAAATCATGATGGTGCCGACACACGTGTTCGTTTCTTCTGCCGCTTCACCTTAGCGTGTTTAGAAATTTTAACCAGATCAAAGCGTTTGCCGCGCTTCTTCTAGAGTCGTACTCATTGCTTGAGTCTTATCCCTCATGCCGCTTCGACACAACGACTACAGCATCCGTCGTTTCCTTTTAATTACTAGGGTTATAAACCCTCTTTATTTCTTCCCTTTTCTTTTTCACTCCACTTTTTCATATTATCTCTCAGCCGTCTTGTCCTTCTCACCTCCATTCAAGGCTTTCGAAGTTCTTTCCTTCCAAAGGTACTTCCCTTCCTTTCCCTCGTCTTCTTCGTTTCTATTTCCTTAGTCCTGTCATGGCAAAGACTCGCCGTTCTGAGTCGAAATCCATCGATGAGAAGAAAATGGATACCACGGTCAGTGTTATTACCACGGAGGCCATTCTCCGGGAGCATTTGGCTACTCATGGCGCCGTTATTCCTGACGGTTACCAAGCTGTTGTTGCCCCTGGGTCGGTTCGTTTAAACAGCGTTCTGACCGGCAATCAAAGGGTGTTATATGCCCAGATGTTTCGCTACGGTTTCCAGTTCCCTATCGATTCTTTCGTCAAGGGTTTGCTTATTGCTGGCAATTTCAATCCTGCCCAGTTAGCCCCAAATGCATATTGCTATGTTTATGCTTTCTTGGAACTCTGTAGATATAAGGGGATCACTTCCCCTTCTCTTTTGTTGCTTAGATCCCTTTTTAAATTGATGAAGTGCCGGGGTGTGATAACCATATCGCCTCGCTTTGACGATGATTCTCTCAAGTCTTTTACTTGGAAGTTGCTCCATATTGAGTCTTCTGTTGAGGCTTGGAAAAAGGAGTTCTTTCTGATAAATTTCCCTGACGCTCCTGGTCCCGAGTGGCGTTCTGGGTTCAACCAGGACGTCCAAGATGGCGTTTGGAGTCGACCAGGGACACTTCCCGCTCGTGAACAAGGATTTTTAAACACCTTACTCCAACTGGAGATCAGCGTTCATATTCGACTCACGGCCTGCAGAATGGCCATTCAGGAGTGCGTTAGACGTGAGTATCGCGCTACCTTTCCCTTTCATCGCTGATACTAACGCTGGCATTATTTTGTGATTTTGCAGCGACGGATCCTGACTATAAACCCGAAAGCGTAAGAAGACGCTTAAGGAGAGCTCGTAATAGAGAGGAAAAGGAAAAGCTCGATTCAGAGGCCACTGATAATCCTTCTGAGCTTCCGGCTACTTCCGCGAATCTCGCTCAAGTATCCTCTTCCTCAGTTGGCGAAGGGAATACTGACATCCCTGAAGGTGTTCCTATCGTGACCATTGCTGCTCCCTCGTCTTCTCAGGCTCCTAGGGCCATTGCCAGAGGAAAAAAGAAGAAAAGAACACGGAGTATCGCCACTCTTACTCCTTCTCCCGACGCTGCGGGTTCTTCTAAAGCACTGTCTTCTCTCAACACCGCTACCGTAAGCGTGTTTTTTCTTTCTCAATATCTGTCGTCATTTGATCTATTTTTCTTTTCTCAATTTGTACTCCTTGCAGGAGGCCGTTATAGTTACTACGTCCGCTCCTTCAGGCGATATGAATCTCACTTATGTGCTGAGGGGTTCTGCGAAGAGGGCCCGGATAGAAGGCGAGGATGAGAACATACCCTCCTCTAACATCGCGGGGGAAGGTGGTTCCGTTAACGTTCCTGATTCCGCAGTGGTTCCTCCAGGTAGACATTCCGTGGAAGATTTGGGGAACTTAGGCGGTGCGGACCCCTTTGGTGCTTCGCCCAGTTCCTTTGGCGGGCCTGTGCATCATTTTTCCTCTTCTTATCAAGACGTCTTTCACGACCTTTCGGGCTATCAGCCTCATGGTGCCTTCCTGCCCCCGGGCAGTTCTTCTTCACAGGTTCGCGCCCCTGGTCCTCTGGCTTTCGTTCCCTCTAGCGTTCCTTGGCGGCAACGCTATAATGAAGCCGGAACCTCTTTCAATTTTGTGGCGGATCTTTGTCCATTAAACGGGCTCGGCGAAGTGACCCATCAGGTTGAGTTGTTCGACTTCCGTACCCGTGGTTTGGCAGCCATCGGGGGCGATGGTTCAGATGAGGTTTCTGCTCTGCTGGCTTCTCAAATTCTGGCCTCATCTGCAGAACGGGAAGCTTTCCTTTCCCAGGCGGAAGATGACCAAGTGAACTCCGTCCGTGCTGGCCTTTTCTCCAATATGATGAAATTTCACTATTGGGCGGAGGATATGAAGCATCGGGCTGTTTCCCTTCGCTCTGTTTCGGCGGAGCTGTCCAAGGAGCAAGAGGAAAAGAAAAAGGTGTTGGCAGATCGCTCCAAGATACTGCTAGCTCACCACGATTTACAGAAACAGCACTCCGCCCTGGAAACAGCTTTGTTAGAGGAACAAGCCAAAGTGACTGCTTTGGAGAATGAGAAGTCCTTTTTAGAAAAGGAAAAGGCAGCTTTGGTGGAAGAGTCAGCCGATATGGGCTGGTGGCATGCTGAAGAGACCGCCCGTGTTCTGGTTAAGTGCTTCGAAGAAATTCACGGGGTGGATGCGTACAAGGGCGAAGATGTCGCGAAAGCCTTTCTACGGAGTTCTGCCCATATTAACGAGGCAGGCTATCGCCAAGCCAAGGCAGCGGGTTGGAAACGACAAGTCCCCGAGAGCTGATTTGCCGCGATATTTTGCCGTTCCCTCCAGCAATCACATATCGCTTGGCTTTGTCTTTTGTCTTTGCAGCATCAATATTTTGAACAGTGAATCTTTGTAAATCCTTGAGATGCCTTTAATATTTCTAGACAATCCCTTTATCGATATTTCTCTTTTATTTTTCTCATCGCGAGACTTCTCTCGTCACTGAGGTGGCCTTATCCGCACGGTGCGTTTACTTTCTTGAGCAGATCCTTGGTATTTATACCAAGAAGACCAGGATCTATGTCGGGTTGGCCTTTCGATTAGCCTATCGGTATAATGACCACCTCTCCTTCTGCTGCTCAGAAGCATTCTGCACATCTCTAATTGTAGATTATCAGTAACAAAACGAGATTTGAGAGATAGTGATTACCCGTAGGAGCCCGTTCGCTGCTATCATTAGGTTTTATCACGGAACCCGTTTCGAATCGCGTTTTCCCTCAGCTCTACCTTTCGCCAAGGGTTACTTATCCGGTTACCAGCTGGAATTACGCGATCCTTCACGTTTCCCTTATCTCTCAATCGGCCTTTCTAAGTGCCTCATCTCGTGAGCTGTCGGATCGGGACGGCTATCACAAGGCTAGGGAATTTTCACTTTTATAGGCGTTGTCCTCTCGTTTAGAACCGTGTCCTTACTTAATGGTTTAGTTGCACCAGCCCGACCGTTAAGATAGGATTCTTGTTTCTAAACAGAGTTTCTAACTCTTTGGGGTGTGTCTTGTCTTGATGTACCGTCTCCACGAGATCGGTTATCATTAAAGAACTTTTCACTCCCAAAGATACCGGGCAGTGCCCTCACTTAGTGAGCCATCTGATCAAGATCGGTCATCACAAGGATAGGACTTTTCACCCCCGGGGGCGTCAAGGATCTTTCAATCCGACGCTAATCAAGGATACACTGGGGTCGTGCCCTCACTTAGTGGGCCATCTGATCAAGACCGACCATCACAAGGATAGGACTTTTCACTCCCAGGGTACCCCCCTTTTTATCTGCACAAAAGCAACCACAAACCCACGAAAACTCTCCTATTGAGCGTTAGCCACGGTTAGGGTCGTTATAATCCAAATAGTGCAGATAAAATTAAACTCTAGGATAATATAACTTCAAACGAGCGATATTCCAGGAGTTGGATAAAGGCGTACCGTCAAGTGTCTCCAGGCGATAGGCCCCTCTTCCGACAACATGGGTTACGCGATACGGTCCTTCCCAGTTAGGACTAAGCTTTCCCATACGTTGTCCGGTTGCTCGCCTGTCTCGGAGCACAAGGTCACCATTTTTCAACAATCGCTCTTTGACCTGCCTATTATGATAACGGGCCATTTTTCTTTTGTAGTGTTGCGTTTTCAGTAGGACTTCTTCTCGAACCTCTGGTAACGCGTCCAGATTAGCACGTAACCGTTCCTCGTTCCGTTCCTCACGAAAGTGAGCCACCCGCAGGCTCATGGCCCCAATTTCCACTGGCGTAACGGCTTCAGTTCCGAAAGCCAACGCAAAAGGTGTTTCTCCAGTGCTGACTTTTACGGTCACGCGGTATGCCCACATCACGTATGGCAATTCATCAGCCCACTTCTTCTTAGACCCCTCTAGGTTTTTCTTAATACCGCTGAGGATGCTCCTATTAGTTACCTCTGCTTGTCCGTTGGTTTGTGGGTGAGCCACGGAAGAGAATCTCTGCTCAATCCCGAATTCTGAGCATTGGTCTTTGAAGAATTGGCTGGTGAACTGGGTCCCGTTATCGCTGACAAGGATACGAGGCACCCCGAATCTCATGATAACTTGATGTTTGAAAAAACGCCATGTTTTTTCCGCCGTGATTGTGGCAACCGCTTCAGCTTCCGCCCACTTCGTAAAATAGTCCACAGCCACTATAACAAATTTCAGTTGGGACCTCGCCTTTGGAAATGGACCCAGGATGTCAATCCCCCATTTGGCAAAAGGGCAAGGGGCGATGATTTCCGATATTTCCGTAGCTGGACGTCGAGGAATTTTAGCGAATTCCTGACATTTGGGGCAAGCTTGTACATACTCGTGGCAATCCCTTCGTATAGTGGGCCAGTAGAATCCTGATCTGAAAACTTTTGCCGCCAAGGTGCCGCCTGATGCGTGCATTCCGCATATCCCTTCGTGGATTTCGCGTAAGGTGTGAAGGCCCTCTTGTTCGGTTATACATTTGGCGCCGGGGTGAGAAAAACATCTTCGAATTAGATCCCCGTTATAGTATGTGCAACGAGCAGCCTGTCTTAGCACTTTCATTTTTTCAGCGTTATCGTCGGGCAGCTCTTCGTGCATCAGGTATTTTATTACCGGAATCCGCCAATCATTCTCGAGCTCATTCACACACAAAGAGGCTTGTTCCTCCATGAAGGACGGCACCGCTAGCTCACGATAATACACATCTTTAGGTATAGATGCTTCAGGATTCGCGGCCAGCTTGGCAAGGTAATCGGCTTCAGCATTTCCCTCTCGGGGGACGTGCTCGAAGCTGACTTGCATGCCCTCTTTCTTTATTTCCACTAGTTCTCGCGTTACCTTAGAGAGGTATTGCACCATAATAGGTTCTCGAGCCTGAGAGTGTCCTGAGACCTGGTCAATTATCAGTTTGGAGTCTCCACAAATTTTTAGACGCAGATATCCTGTTTGGCCGGTATCGCGCCTTCCCTTAGAAGAAAACTCTCTTCCTATTCTGAGTCCAGCTAGCAACGCCTCATATTCGGCTGCGTTATTGGACAAAGGATGCAAGATTCGAATAGCATACCGTATATGCATATCGTGCGGCCCGTTTATGAAGACTCCAACCCCCGCCAGTTCTTGGTTTTTGGCTCCGTCCACATGAACGATCCAAAGATCTGTATAAGTTTCTGGGAACGGGAGATCCATATCGTTCCATTCCGCTTCCGGTACACCACTCAAAGGGTCCTCTGTGAAAGTACACTCCGCTATAAAATCAGCAAGGACCTGAGCCTTTACGGATGGCCGTGACTGGTATCTCAAACCATATTGTTCGAGTTCTAGGGCCCAGATCAGCATTCTTCCTGAAGATTCAGGCTTTCGAAATATCCTCTTCAAGGGTTGGTCTATAAGTACAACGATAGGATAAGACTGGAAGTATCGGTCCATCTTGCGGGCGGCTTGTATAAGGGCGAACGCTATTTTCTCAATACGAGCATATCGCCGTTCCGCGTCCTTTAAGACATGACTCACGAAGTAAACTGGGCGATGAGTGCGGTTATCGTCACGAATAAGGACGGCGCTGACCACTTCGTCCGCCGCGCCCAAGTACAAGTACAGAGTATCGCCGGACTCGGGCCTTGTCAATAACAAATCAGATGAAAAATAGTCCTTTAAGTCCACAAATGCTTGCTCACATTCTGGGGTCCACCCGAACGTGGCTTTCCGTCGTATGACTTTGAAAAAGGGGAGACACTTTTCTCCTTGCTTGGAGACGAATCGTCCCAGAGCGATAACGCGCCCTGTTAGCCTTTGCACTTCTTTAACGGTTCTTGGCGATATCATATCATGTATAGCTTTAACCTTGGATGGATTAGGCTGGATACCTTTCTGGCTAACTACGTAGCCCAAGAACTTACCCGTCTGGAATGCAAACATGCACTTCCGGGGGTTTAGCTTCATGCGATACCTTGTCATCACATCAAAAACTTCCTTTAGATCCTGCAGGTGATCATGAAAATTCGCACTCTTTACCAGTATGTCGTCAACATATGCTTCCACATTTCTCCCTATCTGTTCCTCAAAAATCTTATTTGCCATTCGCTGAAACGTGGCCCCCGCGTTCTTTAGTCCAAATGGCATCGCTGTGTAACAATACGTGGCTTTAGGAGTAAGGAAGGCGGTCTTCTCCTCATCCTCTAGGGCCATAGGGATTTGATGATATCCGGAATTGGCATCCAACGAGCTTAGATATGCGTACCCAGCAGTTTGATCAACCAACTGATCTATGCGAAGAAACGGGTAGCAATCCTTAGGGCAAGCATCGTTCAAATCAGTGAAGTCAATGCACATACGCCAGTCTCCATTGGGTTTAGGAACAAGAACCGGGTTGGCTAACCAAGTGGGATATTGTACTTCGCGAATGAAACCCGCGTCAAGGAGCTTCACAACCTCCTTTTCCACGGCCGACGCTTTTTCGGTGGAGAACGCCCGTCGTTTTTGCTGAACTGACTTGGCGTTGGGGTCAGCGTTAAGCCTGTGCTCGGCTATTTCTCGGGATATACCTGGCATATCGGCGGGTTCCCATGCGAAATTTCCTTGGCATTTGTTCAGCAGCCGTGCCAGTTGAAGATTTTCCGCTGGGCTGAGCTTATCGCTGACCAGGAAACTAGCTCCCTCTTTGCCTATCACTGATACGGGCACCATCTTGTCAAGGGGTTGAGCGCGTTTTTCATCACCCTGTTCGTAGGGGTCTGCCGCTATACACACGTATCTATCGCAGCTCGTCCGAGTCATGAGCGAATAGCATTCTGCCGCCAGTTTCTGATCACCTTTTATCGATACCACCCCGTCCCAGGAGGGGTATTTCATCTTTAGATGTTTTTGTGATATCGTCGCTCCAAAGCGATTGAGGAAAGGTCGTCCGAGTATGACGTTATAGGGCAGATTCAGATCCACAACAAGGAACAACAAATTCTCTGACCGTTTGTAAGTGTCTTCTCGGAAGTATACGGGTAGGGTGATTACTCCCGTAACAGGGATAGGGGTCCCATCCACTCCGACTATGGGTCTCTTACTAGGCGTTAACTCGTCGTGGGGGCGTTTCATGAGATTGTAAGCTTCCAGCGAAAAAAGGTTCACGGCACTCCCGTTGTCCACAAGAGTCCTTCTTATACCATGACTGGCGATGACAGGTGTGACTACCAAGGCGTCATTATGGGGATAGATAACGCCTTTCTCATCCTCTTCTGAAAAGGATAAGATCATGCGATCAAGTATGTCTATTGCTCCACCTTTCTTTGTCATGCCGTCTCGCGTACGCTTTTCGCCTTTCGCCACCATCGACTGTTCTAATTCATCTGTGTAGGGGATCCCTCCTGCTATGATATTGATTATGGGGATGTCGTCGCCATCTATCGCGAAGGTTTCCACACCCTTTCCTTTGGGAGCGTTATCCGGCTGTGGGGCTGGAGGGGGCCTTGGTCGCTCGTCTATCGCTCTTCTTATCGGATTGTTTCGGGCATCTTCCCTTACTTGAGTCGCAAATTCTCCCAGATATCCTTCCTCCACCAAGCGTTCTATCGCCCACCTTAATTCTCTGCAAGCCTCTGTGGAATGTCCTCTGGCTTTGTGGAATTTACAGTAAGCGTTTTCTCTCCTGCCTAAAAGCACTCCAGGTTTCGTGGGCGCCGGATAACGGATAGGAAGATCTCGTTGTTCCGCTATTGCCAATATCTCCGCTCTTGGTACATTCAAGGAGGGAAAATCCGGATCATACGCCCGATTTTTATTAGCGTTCCCTTGACGCTGACGAGGGGAACTACCTTGTCTTCCTTTCGAGGAATTTCCTTTTTGCTTATCGTAGGTCTTTGGGATGTAATCTTTCCGTCGAGCGTAATCATCAGTGTAATGATCGTCAACCAGAGGATTTGCGGGAGCGGCAGGGATGCGAGGTGCCCCAGGCGGCATATCAAATGTTCTATTTCTATTTTCTTCTTCTTCCATTTTCGCATAATTATGGGCTTTAAGTCTTAGTGCGTCCAAGGATATTGGAGGATCCACCATCAATGCATCTTTCAGTTTTCCATAATGGCAGTTTCTTTTCAGATCTTCTATGGCGAAATCAACGGTAACGCCCGGCGTTAATGACATTTCCAGATCGAATCGGCTAAGAAATTCTTTCAATGTCTCTTGGGGCTTCCGCTGTATGTCAAATAACGCTGCGGCAGATTTCCGAATTGGAATTGCTGTACTAAATCTGCTCCGAAATTTGGATTCCAGCAGTGTGAAATTACTAATGGATCTGCCAGGAAGACCTTCAAACCAAAGACGAGCAACTCCCGATAAGGTCATAACAAATATCTGACATAAAGCCGCATCACTGTGAGTTTGAAACTGGACGAAATCCTTCACTTTGTTGATGTGCGAAATAGGATCTTTAGTACCATCATAAGTATCAGCGGGAAGCTTCACTCGCCTGCTGACCCTGTGACGTCTTACACGACGACTGAAAGGGTGACCTGAGGTATCATCAAGAATCTCACGCGCATGACATAGGGGAGATATGTCTCCTTGTCGCCCTCCTTCCCTTATTTCAGGTATATGATGTCGCCTGGGAGACCGACTGCGACTCCTGGGAGAACGACTTCGATTTCTTCTGCTACTAGATCTTTCACTGTACACGGGAGATAAACTCCTGTTCGTTCCTTCCCTCCGTCCGGCCCAACGGTTCCTTAACGCCTCAAGTTGCCTGTCTTCCTGCAGAAGAAGTCTTTGCGGCATTTGCGGTACATAAGCCTCTACTCCTCCTTGAGTGAGCTGTACGCGACCAACCGAGGGATTTCCTGCGGATAAAGGCACTTGGGGGTTCTCTGGAAACAACGGGGGCAGAGGTCGATCAGCAACAATAGATGATGTGAACAAGACGCGAGGAGGAACGCTAGATCCAGAAGCACCGGGCGTGACTCTAGTGGCCATTTCAGTCAAATATTCCAGGCGGGAACGAAGGGCCGCTATTTCCATATCAAAGGGATTTTCACTGCTAAGCGCAGATCCTTCCAAAAGAGGAGTATAAAGATCAGATCCCGCTGTCTGTGATGAAGAAATGACCGTCTGTGAGGAGATAGATCCTCCGGCGATCCCGACCGAGAGGTCCAGAGGTCCCGAGATAGTCGATTGCGTCGTCATAGAGAGGTCAGCAGTAGCAAAAGGAAATAACCGCCTGCGAGTTGAGAAAGGAATATTGGAAAATGTAGACCGGTCTGGCTCCGATCTGGCTGTCATAACCGTTCCGATCTCCCAACTAAACAGAGCTTGGCTATTAAGGACGCTCACTTAATACACCAAAGCTCTCAATGAAAGCACCATTTGATAAGATCCGAGATCTCTTCGGGTCGGAAAACGGCTGCTGCAGCTAGTCGGAGGGGAAGCGATTGGCGTCAGAGATACCTGCAAAGCGCCGGAGGGGGACTCCGGCGTAGACACTCCGATGCTTAAGTCAGTTCGAGTTTATAGAATGGTAGAGGTTCTCCAAGATGATCTCGATCTTACCTTCTGTTTGGAAAGATGGGGGTATTTATAGGCCGAAGTTGGCGATACCTGACAGCGATAAGGGCACAGCGATAAGCATCGTCCGAAGATATCGCCTCCAGCGATAATGGGTGAGCCATCGCGGGCGATAATCACATAAGGCCTATCAGGAGCGACATCCTCTTAGTTCCTCTACGATGGGATGACGCCGTGCGCGTAAAGATGCATGAGATCCCCCCCCGCTGAAGTCGACCATCCTAGGAAACTTCCGCCGGCCCGGGCGATAGGTTGACTTTTCAGGGAAGCGTATAGAGACTCGTCAAGGATAGATGCCGTGGCTACAATATTGCCGTCAGGAGCATTCCAATTGTTATCAGTCATACATTTAAACTGAATTATTAGTCCTTCAATCTCTATGGTTCAATCCTGTCTTGCCCTTTACACATTTTAACTGTGCAATTAGGCATCAGGAAATTAGTATATTTGAGTGACGATCAAATTTTGGCGCCATTGCCGGGGATTGAACGGAACTAATTTCTCTCTTTTATTTGTATGACCAAGAAATCTGCACCAAGACATCGATTTCCTCCATCTTGCCCTCGACGACACAGAGTTCGTCTACCCCAAGCTACCCATTATGGCTGACCCACCCCCTCTAGGGCATGATGTTCCGCCGAACGTCCAGACCATCGAAGACCTCAATGCTGCTCCTGAGGCACCCAGCAGTTGTATTGTCTGGCCCATTGTTCCTTATGACTGGACGCTCAAGTCCGCTGTTATTCATCATCTACCCCTCTTTCGTGGGCATGACAAGGAAAACCCTCATCGTCACCTTAAAAAATTGCACTATATTTGCGAGGCCATGAAGCCAATCAATGTCAGTATTGAAACGCCAAGCTCCGTTCTTTCATATGGTCCGTCAAGGATCTTGCCCTTGACTGGTTCTACGACCTTCCTTCTAGATCTATTCACTCTTGGGCCGAGATGTCCAAAGTCTTCACGGACAAGTATTATCCAGCGTCTATGGCAATGGTCATTCGCAAGCAATGGGTATCTATTCTTCAAAAGGATACGGAGGATCTTGATCAATATTATGAACGCTTCAAGAGGATGCAAGGTGATGTGAACACACGCATCGATGTGCCCTTACCACCGGCTGGTCCTATGACGCGTGCGCGAGCTAGAAAGCTTCAAGACAAATTGTCATCTCTCATTCACAAGGAGCTGGAGTGTGAGATGACAAGTGAGGACACTGCACTTCGAGAGAAGACACCACGCATGGTGAATCTCCTCACCTTCACCGTGTGTGATGGTGATTCTGCCCAGTATCAGAACGACGCGTAGATGGAGCGATTCTGCCCATCTTTTGAGTTCGACATGTACTACATCATGTCAGGGAGTGTGTGTCCAAAAATCAGCAAGAACGCCCGAGGCGTTTAGGAGATAGGTCAAACCCTAGTTTGGGGTGCGGGAGGCACGAGTCCTAGCGGCGCAAGGATTCCTTGTCCGCGCGCGCTAGGGTTTTGTGTCCGAGAAGCGGCGGCTGGTCCTAAAGTGAGCTGGCGTTCCCTTGTCTGATTTTGGAGACAATAAACTTGCCTTTTATTTGCTTTCCTTAATTAATTAATTAGACAATTTAGCTGATTGCTTAATTAAGTTAGTTACCTTATTTTAGAACTTCTATTTTGGTTCCAATTAGGTTTTCCTTGTAAACATTATATAAGGAGCGGCTGGCCTCCTTATTTCGGCGGCTGTTATTTGATAAATTTGAGACTTCTCTCTTCAATCTCTGCCCCTTGTTCAAGTGCTGAATACTTGTTCTTCTTGAGTCCGCAATACTTAAGTCGTATACAAGTAAATTCTGAAATTGTATTATTGTTTCGTTTGTCTTAGTGCGATTCTCACAATCGTTGGGAGTAGTCCTAAGAATCTGATACAAGATCCTTAACGTGAAATCGACTAGAACTCTTAGCATTCAGTTGGCGAGGTAGTCTACGTTCGCACGAGTCAAGTTATTCATTCCGCATTGAAATCCTTCTTTGAACAACGATCAGATTTGGTGCTACGCATCCTAAGCAACTAGGATCGTATCACAAGGCTTATGCCCTTCTCACAACCTCACCGAGCATACCCTCATCCAATATTTTTGTGATGGTTTGAAGGCCCATGACAAGGCCTTGCTAAATGCCGCAAGTCGTGGTTCTCTTACTGCTCTCACCCCAGCTGCTGCCAAAGCTACAATTGAGCTCATGGCATAGAATGCAACCCCTACAAGTTGCAACAACAATGATCAAAGTGCCCAAGTGGCTGCAATGCAAAACCAGTTGACTGTTATCACGGGCATGCTGCAGAATATGGCAGCAAGACAACCTATCCAGGGCAAGACTTGCCAGATTTGCAATTTTATGGATCATGCCACATACGCCAGTCCTTTTATTCCTGAAGAAATTCACGTCAATGTCGTGGGCAACTACAACCAGACTCCATACGACCAAAATTACAATCAAGTGTGGCGACATCCCAATTTCGGTGGGGCAAACAACCCACAGATATCATGCCCTAGACAACCACCCCAGCAGAATCAGTATGAAAATTACCCTCCTCCCTTCAACATGCAGAACTTCATGCCATGCTTAGTTACCACAACAATCAGTACCAACATCAACCTCCTCAAGGTCAGACCTTCACCGTCCCGCCGGTTGATGAAGCACCTTATGTCAAGAATGTTGTTGTGGATTTGCAAAAGTAAATGAGTATCATGGCTGCCAAAATGAAAGAAATGAAGAATGGGGATAGACTTCCTAAGCATACAAAAGCCAACCTGAGGCATAACGTATGTGCCATGACACTCCTCAGCGACACTCAACTGCCCTCGACAATACCTCAGCATCTAGGCCTAGATGCTGAAATATCTGAGTCTGCGCATCCAGGGCTTGACACTGAACAAACTATCGAGACCAAGACAGAAGAAAAGCAACTTCCAACAAAGAAACCCGAATTTAATGATGTCATGGTAGATCGCATCCCATCTCCAAGGGGCTCCCCAAAAAAGAGTGATGAGCCAGATGAGTTCACTCAAGAATACATCCATAAAATCCTTGAGCCACCTTTCCCTCAAAGGCTAGTCAACTCTAAGAAGCATGATGAAGACCATGAGATTTTTGAGATGTTTAACAAAGTGCAAGTTAATATCCCTTTGTTGCAGGCTATTAGAAATGTTCCTCGTTATGCTAATTTTTTAAAAAATTATTGTGCTAACAATTGTAACATGATAGGTGTGAAAAATATTTGTGTAGGTGCAAATGTCATGGCCGCGATGCAGTGAAAGCTACCACCGAAGTGCAAAGATAAAGGTATGTTCTCCATCCCATGTAAAATCGGTACTACTGATATTGGTAGAGCTATGTGTGATTCTGGTGCAGGTATCAACGTCATGCCCTTGACGATATACAACAGTCTAGGCCTTGAAAATCTCAAGGCCACCGGGACCACGATCCAACTAACTGACAAATCCGTCATCCGTCCCAAGGGAGTCGTGGAGGACGTCTTGGTCCAGGTTGGAGATTTCATATACCCAACCGACTTCTACGTTCTTGACATGGAGGATGCCCAATCTGTCAAGGCCTCAGACATGCTCCTGGGTAGACCATTCCTTAGGACAGCAAAAGTCAAGATCGACGTCCATGACGCCTCCATTACTCTTGAGTTCGACGGCGAGACCATCAAGTTCAACATGCTGGAGTCATTGCGATATCCTTCTGAGTTCTCTAGTGTTAATTTTGTTGACATCGTCGATCCTATTGTTGAGAAAGTTTCTCACTTGCATGCTGATGATCTTCAACATCTTACCCTCGAAAGGAGTATTCTGTCCACCATGCTGGACACCTTCGCCTTGACACTTGTGACTTCAGAGCACTTAATTGTTGATGTTATTGACCCTATTGTTACACAAGTTTCCGATCTTAACACTGACAGCTTTGCACATCGTGCCCTCGACTGGAACATCACTACTAATGCACTGGCAGAGGCCCTGGGATGGACGACTGTCGAGGTCAAGACACTCTCACTAGTCCTAGGCGCCCCTTAGTTAGTTCCAGTAGCTTTCGTACCCACTCCTACTGTCCCCAAAGCCATGGCACCAATCCCCGCCCCAACTGATACCGACACCGCCTTGACTGTCAAGGGCAAGACGCCCAATGCCAGAGCAAGAGCAAGACTAACACTCCTCATGATAAGTTGCTCTCTTCTAAAATCTTTGCTACTGGACGGAAGGTTTTACTTTACAATTCTTGTCTTAGGTTCTTTTCCAGAAAAGTGAAGCATAAGTGTACCGGCCCTTACCTTGTCAAGAAGGTGTATGATCATGGTGTGGTTGCAATTCAAAGTATAGACACGAGCCTCATTTCCAAAGTGCATGACCACAGATTGGAGTTGTTCCATGAAGGTTTCCACCCCCTGAAGGCAGACCCACCTGACCAGGCCTAGACAGTAGCAATCCGTCAAGGCCTTGACGCTAACTCCGGCGCTTCGTGGGAGGCAACCCACGTTTATCATCCTTTAATTCTTGCTGAACTCCTTTTATTTTTGTTGCAAACTTATTTATTTCTATCCCTCTCTCGCATTGAGGACAATGTGTTGCCTAAGTGTGGGGAGGGATTTATTTGTGTGTTTGTTTGCAAGTTTAATTTTCCGCTTGTTGCATGATTGTATGTTTTCTCAAAATTTTCAAAATTTTTCAGATTTTAATTTTTAGAGTTTGCTAGGAATTTTGCCCCAGCCCTGTTTTAAAACCCTTATAATTGACATGTATTTTTAGCTTCTGATGCATAGAAGAAACTTGTCATTCATTGCATCTATGCCTGACCATGCACATCTAGACCTGCTAGCCCTTATGTCCAGTCATGCCCTAGACACCAGTAGTCACAATTTGAACCCTGTGAGCACATTGATCTTCATGCCCTTTATTCATGTGTGATAAATGCTTGACTAGGCATTGGCTAGGTTTGCATGATATCCCTGGGTATAGGCACCATTAGATGGGGGAAAGCAGCGAAACGACGAGAAACTTTGCAATTTTTATTTTTCTTTTCTTTATCTTTATTTTCATCTGTTTCCTCTCTTTCTCCATCTTCTCCTCTTTCCTTTTCATGCCCTCGATTTCCTTCCTCTTTCTATTCTAACCATTTGAGCTTTTCTCTGATCCTTCTTGGCAGGTGAGTAACACTGTTCATCACACAAGGCAAGGGCTAGATTCCGAAGAAGATAAGTGTGGGGCGGAAAAATATAGATCATGAGCAAGAAAGAGCAAGTGCAGAAATCAGAAAATTGGGGCCACGAAAGCAACATCAGATTACTTCCTCATCACACCAAAAATCAAATGTGGGGAAGTAAAGTCATAGTTCAATCCCTCGAAGTCAAGCACTCAAGAAGTATTTAAAGTTTGCCAGCTCCAGCTCTCGAAATTAAATGCTGATGCAAGTTTCAAGCTGAGAAAGGAAAAAGTAAATGTCTGCCTGCATTATAATTTTCCAAAAAAAAAATTTAAATAAATAAATAAAATTCAATCAAATAAAAGCAGAGCAGGCATAACAAAAGGTAACCATTTCAAGCCCTCGAAGCAGACAAAAGATCTCCCCCACTGAAGAAAGTCGAAGCCATCGTCTAGCCCTCACTTTCATGCCCTCTACCTCAGATTTGTTTACTCCTCCTTTGTTTTTCTTTTCCTTCTCTTTTCTCCATTTATTTCTGTTTTATTTTCTTTCCTTTTTTCTTTTCCTTCACACCTTCCCCTACCCCTTATTGCTCTTTTCCTTTTCGCTTTTTTTCTTTTTGCAAAGTCATCTCTGATCACTAGATTGCCCTTGCATGTGTTCTAATGTACTCGGATTGATGTGCAAACACTGCCTCGTGTTGTGTTAATTGCATTTTTGAGTGATTAGCCTAAACACGTATCTTGTTGCGAGTGTGAGTGTAAACACATATCTAGGTAAGGACTGATGGTGAATAGGCTTGGTCTGGAAAAGTTTGGTTGGTAGGGTCGTTATCCTATCAGCCAGATGCAGGTGCTTTTCTAGGGCTAGATATGTTCTGGTCGGTTGTAGTTTGTCGGATGTCATGCCTATTCTGCATTTTAAGGGTTGAAGATGTATGTTATTGCATGAGGTAGTTTTTTAATTTTGTTAATGCTCGAGGGCGAGCATTAGGGCAGTGTGGGGATGTATGATAGCATGTTTCTTGGGCGTGATTTTAACCTCTTTTCTAGCCTTTTCGGGGGTATGATCCTGCTAATTGACCTTTATTTCCATCTTTATTGCAGATCAGCTCCAAAAGGAGAAAAAGAGAGAAAAGATGCATTTTTGGAAGAATTCTTGGGATTTCAAGCTTCAAGGCCTAGAAGATCAGAATGTAGTCGAGCCCTCGACGCTAACCAGACCAGTGAGCAGTCTCGTGCCCGCGACGCTTCTGTATCAGTTCTTAACCAAAGGCTAAAGAAAGAAATCTCCGAAGATTCCAACGGGATTCCTTGCGTTTCTAGAAGATTTCATGCGCATCTAGAAGATTCCAGAATATTCCAGCACGCTCCATGTGCTGTCACTCTCTCCCCTTAGCTGGAATTTATCTTTTTGTGGGCTGGACACTATATATACCTTTAAGTTTTAGGGTTTTAGGCATCATATCTCATTTTTAGGTTTTGGCAACCGCCTCTTAGGTTTCTTTTCTGTGGATTTATTCCTCCCTTTTGTTGGAGCAGCCGCCACCATTAATCCTTCTTCAAACCGTAGCTTTTTCCGGCCAGTATTATTAAGCTTTCATTTCCTTTCTTATCTCTTTACTTTTATGTTATTTGTTAGATTTGTTTTTATTACTTGTTAGCATGAGCGGCTAAGCTCATCTTCTTAGTAAAGGGTGTTTCAAGGGTTGCAAGGATTAGTTAAGAGCTCTAATTGTGTTTAATATTTTCTTATTGTTGTATTTGCTTGTCTGTCGTTATCGTGCCCTCGACACCTCTTTAGCAGTGATAGTGTGGGGAGGTGCTGGGAGGATGACGAAGTGTCTAGGTTACCTCTTTAGCAGTGACAGTGTGGAGAGGAGCCCGGGAGGATGGCGAGGTGTCTAGGTCATCTCTTTAGCATTGACAGTGTGAGGAGGTGATAGACCCCTATAGCATGTCTATGGCACGAGAATGAAATATCTTTGCGCCGATGATTAACTAACCCGAATGCAACCTAAGAATACCCCTTTGCTAAGATCTCTTCCCATCAGATTAATATCTCATTTACTACTCTTATTTTCTTGCCCTTGAACTGCTTTTAGTTATCTTGCCCTTGATTGTTATTTACTTTCATGCCCTGGATAACTGCTTTAATTACTTGTCTTGTTAGCTCCCAATTCTGAGTTGATTAATTCGTTAATCAACCTAATCTTCCCCAGTGTTACTTTTATGTTTTGCTGCATCACCTCTTTGTCATACATTTAAACTGAATTATTAGTCCTTCAATCTCTATGGTTCGACCCTGTCTTGCCTTTTACACATTTTAACTGTGCAATTAGGCATCAGGAAATTAGTATATTTGAGTAACGATCAGACGTCTACACCGGATCCTCTACCACTCAACCATGAGATCACCAAGACAGAAAGCAGACTTAGAAGACAGGCTAAGAAATCATCTACCAACACTAGGGAAGTTTCTACCCCAGTCCTCGAAAGAACCCTCTTTAACCTAGACAATCTCGGCTCCCTCTTCCGTGAAGACCTAGACAATTCCCCACAATGGGCGACGCATTCGATGACTAGAATAATGTGACAATTAAAGATCTTAAAGTTGCTCCTAAGCTGACCAACAATTGTATTGCTTGGCCCACCGTCCAACACGATTGGGTAATTAAGTCCGCCATACTACACCATCTTCCTACATTCCATAGAGTCCCTAAGGAAATCCCACACCGTCACCTCCAGCATCTACACTCCATCTGTGAGGCTATGAATATAGCCAATGTTGAGATCAACCATGCCAAATTGTGACCCTTCCTCTGGTCCCTCGCGGGTGAAGCGAAGGACTGGTTCTATGACCTCACCCCAAATCTATTGCTTAATGGGTAGAAGTGTGCAAGGCTTTCACTGATAAGTACTACCCGGTCTCTATTGCTAGTGTCACTCGCAAGCAGATGCTTTCCATCGTCCAGAAAGATGAAGAGAACCTCCCTTAGTACTATGAACTCTTTAAGAAGATGCTAACCTTATGCCCTTCACATAATCTCGCTGATCACGCCTTGATTCAATACTTTTACAAAGGATTGAAACCAACCGACAAGGCCCTACTAGATGCTACTAGCCGAGGTTCCCTTAGTGCTCTTACACCAGCTGCCACCAAAGCTACCATTGAACTTATGGTGAAAAATATCACACTTCTAAAAGAACCACTGTTACCCACGACGTGCGCGGCGCTGCTATGGAAAATCAGCTCACCACCATCATTGCTATGCTCCAAAACATGGCAGCAAGATAACCTATCTAGATCAAGACCTGCGGATTTTGCAATTTTGTTGATCATCCCATGAATGCTTGCCCCCATATTCCTGATGAGGTCCAAGTTAACGCCACTGGCAATTACAATAGAGCTCCTAGAAAGTTTGAACCTTACACTCAGAACTAGAATCAGGGATGGCAACATCCTAATCTTAGTTGGTCAAACAATCCGCAACAGCCAGGTCCTAGTCAACCACTATAGCCGAACCAGCTTGTCAACCAAACGCAACCATTATTGAACTTGTAGAATTTCAAACCGTAACTAAACTATCCCAACAACCAGCAGTATCAATACCAAGCTCGTCAGGGTCAGACTCCTCTAGCTCTGTAGGTTGACGAGGTAAGTATGCTTAGCAGTCTTATCTTAGATATGCAAAAACAAATGAATCTTATAACTACAGAAATGAAGGAGCTAAAGAATCGAGGATGACTACCACCTCAACCTGAACCTAACCCGAAGGATGACGCATGTGCTATGTCAGTCCTCAGTGGCACTCAACTGCCCGTACGTGTCAATCCACACAAAGGTCTTGATGCTGAACTACCTGAACTTGAACATACCTAGCAAGATCTCAACGCTAAAGCTGAACAGGAGACACGAGTTCGCTATCCAAAGGGCTCTCTGATACGAGCACGGATGCTCTAGGAGCACCTACTCATGGGCAGGCCGGCCATCCCGTGAAGAAGTTTGCACCGAACCCTACTAAGCCATGAGGCCGCACGGCTAAGACCTTGCACCCACCTTCTGTTTGGCCGAAGCTCATCCTCCAAGCCCATTTTCAGTTGCTGCCAAGGCAAAGCCCCTTTGTCTAAGGGTGTAATGGTATTTACCCATTATGTTAGGATTTTAGTATTTAAAGTGCATTCCTTTTCATTTCAGCACTTGCCTTTGATTTTGATGATATTCTCTTTGGCCAATTCTTAGAGTAAACTAGTGTAACTTAGGGTTCTTGGTAACCAGTGCCAATAGGGTTGAATACCATTGTTTATCTTCTATCTCTTCTTGTAATTAAGCTTTTGAGCTTTGTTCTTAAATCAGAAAAGAGAGATCCTTAACTAGTTTGTAGAAAGGTTGCTTGTTCTTAAGATCAAGAGGGTTTTCTAATTAGTTAAGTTCTTATTATGTTCATCATCTAAACACCTCTAAACATCATCCATTTCCGCTGCAACACATACTCCATTTGAACACTAAAAGCACCTTCATCCGTTCATCCATCCAAGCTGCCAAACAAGAGGACTAGATCCAGCTCAAGAACAACAATTCGGCCTCCTTCTATCCAAATCGAAGTTGAGCCCTTATCACTCTCTAAGAAAGCTGCCAAGAAATCTGAATTTATAGAGGAGTATATCATTAAAATACTGGAACCTCCTTTTCCCTAACGGTTGGTTAAAACCAAGAAGGATAATGAAGACAGAGAACTATATGATATGCTTAGTAAGATTCAGGTTAACATTTCTTTATTGCGAGCAATTAAGAACGTTCCTCGCTACCCTAATTTTTTTAAATCCTTGTGCCCTAACAAATGTAAGATGTCAGGTACGAAAAAGATTAGTGTCGATGTCAACATCTCAGCTGTGATCGAACGGAATCTACCGCCCAAGTGCAAAGACCAAGGGATGTTTTCTATCCCATGCAAAATCTGCACAACTGACATCAGTAAAGCTATGTGTGATTTAGGTGCAGGTATCAATGTCATGCTCTTGACGATATACAATAGTCTTGGTCTTGGGCCCTTCAAGAACACTTGGGTTGTCATTCAACTAGCTGACCGATCTGTCGTCTACCTTGAGGGTGTTATAGAAGACATTTTGGTACAGGTTGGCAAATTCGTATACCTAGCTGACTTCTATGTGATTGACATGGAGGATGATCAATCCCTCAGGGCCTCAGACATGCTTCTCGGATGACCCTTTCTCAGGAACGCGAGAGCTAAAATCAATTTCCACAACGCCACGATCTCACTCAATTTTGATGGTGAGATCATTAAGTTCAACATGCTTGACGCGATGTGATACCTTATTGAATTTTGTAGTGTGAATTTTATTGATGTTATCAACTCTGTTGTTGATGATGTTACTAAGCTAATTATCGACGATCCCTTGCAGCTTGCCCTTGGCAGGAACATTACACCCGTGACACTAGACGATATTGTACAAACACTCGTGCCTCCACCCAAACTACATGAAGCCGTTGCTGCACTCGAAGAGCACTCAATTGTCCCTTCTCCTTTTGTACTCTCCTCTTCCCGCTGATCATGCTAAACTTCCCCCTTCCATTGTGCAGGCACCTAATCTCGAGCTGAAGACCTTGCCTTCGTACCTCAAGTATGCCTACCTTGGTGACGATGACACCCTCCTAGTGATCATATCTAGTACGCTCGACTCTACTGGGGAACAGGAACTAGTAACCATGTTAAGGGAATTCAGACAGGCCATTGGAGGGACCATCGCTGACATCAAGAGGCTCGCACCAGCCCTATGCACACATCGCATCCATATGGAGGATGCCAACAAATCAGTCCGCCAGCCTTAACGCCGTTTGAATCCACCTATAATGGAGGTGGTGAAGAAGGAAATACTCAAGCTAGTAGATGCTGGTGTCATCTACCCCATCTTCTCCAGCCCTTGGGTAAGCCCTATTCAGGTCATTCCAAAGAAGACCGGTATCACCATCACCACTGCACAGAATGGTGAATTTATTCCCACAAGAATCCAGAACGGCTGGCGTGGTTGTATTGACTACCGCAGGTTGAATGTGCCACTCTTCCCTCTTCCTTTCATTGACTAGATGCTGGAGCATCTCGTGGACAAGACGCATTATTGTACCAAATTCTAGTAGGCTTGAGGATTACGAGAAGACTACTGTCACCTACCCCTTTGGTACTTTTACCTACAGAAGGATACCATTTGGTCTTTGCAACGCACCCGCCACCTTTCAACACTTTATGGTTAGTATCTTCTTAGAGTTCGTAGAGAATGACATTGAGGTATTTATGGACGACTTTACTATTTACGGTAGTTCTTTTCCTGAATGTCTAACCAATTTGAAGAAAGTTTTACAACATTGTATGGAAACTAACCTTGTTTTGATCTTCGAGAAGTGTCACTTCATGGTCGACCGAGTCCTCATCTTAGGGCATATCATCTCCCGTAAGGGTATTGAGGTTGATAAAGCCAAAATCGAGGTTATAGAGTCTTTGCCTTACCCCACTTGTGTGCATGAAGTGCGCATATTTCTTGGTCACGCAAGTTTTTACAAGCGGTTCATCAAGGACTTCTCCAAGATTACCCAGCCTATGTGCCAACTCCTGTAGAAAGATGTCACCTTCATTTATTATGCCAGCTGCAAGACCTCGTTCTATACCATAAAGATAAAGCTCACCTCTGCCCCTATCATTCGAGCATCGGATTGGAATCTCCCCTTTGAGATTATGTGTGATGCCAACAACACCGCACTTGAAGCCGTACTGGGCCAGAAGATGAACCGTGAGACCTACGTGATCTACTACGCTTCGAAGCTCTTGGATGACGCACAACAAAACTACGCCACCACTGAAAAAGAGCTTTTAGGAGTTGTCTTTGCTTTAGATAAATTTTGTCAATACCTTCTCGGCATTAAAGTCATTGTTTATTCTGATCATACAGCTCTTTGATGCCTCTTGACCAAGACCGACGCCAAGCCTCGCCTCATACGATGGATCGTCTTCCTCCAAGAATTTGACATCAAATTAAGGACAAAAAGGGAACTGAAAATCTAGTTGTCGATTACCTCAGCAGACTACCACTGAAGGAGGACGCCGCACCGATGCCTATCCGAGATACTTTCCCAGATGAACATCTATGTCTAGCCCACGTTGCTCAATTCTCATGGTTTTCTGACATAGCTAACTTTTACGCTACTGATTCTTTCTCTGCAGATTCCACAACCTTAGAGCGACATCAGATCAGGAAGCAAGCGAAGTACTATGTTTGGGATAGCCCATACCTATGGGAGTATTTCTCCGATCATATTATTAGTCGTTATGTGACCCTTGACAGCCCATACAACTACATGTTTTGTGCAGCATGCCCTCGTTGTTAGATGACTAGTAATATCGCTGCCCGGAATCAAATGCCCCTCACTAGTATTCTTGCTTACGCGATATTTGACATTTGGGCATTGATTTCATGGGACCCTTCCCTAACTCGTTTGGTAACATTTATATTTTACTTGCAGTTGATTATGTTTCCATATGGGTCGAAGCCAAGGCAACTAGGACTAACAATTCTAAAATTGTTGTAGATTTCCTCGACACTAATATTTTTAACAGGTTTTGTACCCCACTAGCACTCATCAGCGACCGTCGTACACACTTCTGTAACCGTATCGTGACCAACCTCCTCACCAAGTACGACGTCAGCCACCGAGTGTCTATGGCGTACCATCCACAGACCAACGGCCAGGGCGAGGTATCTAATCACGAGAGCAAGCTCATCCTGGAGAAGGCTATCAATCAGTCTAGGAAAGACTAAAGCTTGAAATTGGACGATGTTGTTTAGGCCTACGGTACCGCATTCAAACCCCTTATCGGTATGACACCCTACCGTCTTGTTTATGGAAAACCATGCCACCTACCGGTGGATATCGAGCATAAGGCGTTCTAGGCCATTCGTAAGGTTAATATGGATATCCGTGAAGCTGGTCAACATCAGTGCCTGCAGATACAAGAATTGGAGGAGCTACGAGATGACGCCTACGAGAATGCATTGATCTACAAGGGTAAGACGAAGGCCCATCATGATAAGTTACTTTCTCATAAGTCCTTTACTGCTGGACAAAATTTTTTACTGTACAACTCTCATCTTAGACTTTTCGCAGAAAAATTGAAGTCCAAGTGGACTGGTCCTTACTTGGTTACAGCCGTGTAAGAATTCAAGCCATTCACAATGGAGGAAATGGAGGTGGCTGAGCCACCTATTCAAGAACGATCCGTGTCGCTAACGTCACGGCCTTGACACTAACTAAGGCGCTTCATGGGAGCTAACCCACGTTTCTTTCCTCTATTCTCTCTCTTTTATTATATTTTACTCCTTTTTCTTAATTTTCCTTTTATGGACCCTTTTATTTTCCTTTTTGTTTTCCCTTTTTCCCGATTATTTCCTCTTTCTTTCTGTTTCTTTTATTTTATTTCCCATTTCTCCTAATTCCCCTCTCCTGGATCTCCTCTATTCCCTATTTTTCCATAATTGATTTAGTTCTCCCTCTGCCCCACCTTTTTTAACTCCTTTTCCATCTAGAACTCTTCATATTCTTTATTTTAAAAAAGGACTGATTTTTCAATTGGGATTTGTTACCTTTCTCATTGCAGTTAGGATTTGGCAAGCCCCACGCTCCCTTCATTTTCATAATTCCCCTAATACTATCTCTCGTTCCTTTCTTTGCTTTTTGCTTTCCCTGTTCTCCAAATCACACTCCAGCTTCTACAACTTCCTCCTTCCCTCAACAATGGCCAAATCCAAGCACGCCGCCAGCAGGTTTGATAGAGTCGCCCGTGGTGCTCCCGTTGCTGCCACTCCGGTCATCTTCTCCCCCATTGCTGATGTACCATTATGCGCGGCAATAATGACTCCTCTACCGCCAGTTCCCACCAAAACTACCAAACCCAAGAAGAGCCCAATTGTACGCTCTCCCTCGTTGCAGCCACCGGTTCTTACTACACTAGCCCTTCTACCTCTGTCCATTCCCACTTCTAAAAAATCACCCTAATCTACTCCCAAACCATCTTATCCAACACGACCTCCAGTTCCCAAATAGTCGCCCACTCCTCACTCGTCGGATTCACCCACTAAGAACTACGGTTCTCGCTCCTCTTGGGAGACGATCTACTCCGACGATGACGCCCAAGCTACTACCTCTGCTCCGTTAGCAGCTACCACTACTGCCCCTGTCGCCGTCGCATCCTCTATTGAGTACGAATCTGGTACAAGGTACGAATCGAGAGATGAAGAGGATATGAGGGTTGCACCTGTTGCCGCTACAGCCCCACACTCTAGATCGCTCGATACATCTGGCATCGCGGCCAATGACGCTATGGACATTTTTGGTGGGAGTGCCGATGATGAGGAGATGGATGATTCTAAGACCCCACTGTCAAAACCCTTGGCAAGGTGGCGGAGTCGGATGACTTTGTAAAGGTTATTGGTTATATTCCAGCACCGTCTGGTGTACCCATGAATTACGACATGATAGAACGGGGACGCCTAGTGCAGCCCTATTCTTACGTCGAAATGATGACGAAGAGGCCTACAACCGAAGTCACGGTTGATGATGAGGTGAGGCCGGAGGAGAAGAAGGAGACCCCTCTCGTCAAAAGGAAGAGGAAAACCCATGTGCATCCACATAGCACACCGCCCCCGCGAAAGTCACAGCGTGTCACCAATAACGCTACCAACAGCAAGGGCAAGACGCCCATCGCGACCCCAATGCCCCCCTCAGCTCGGGCTCGCACTGGCACACCTGCCCCCATTCCCAGGTAGCCCAGACCTATCACATCTTCATGGTTGGCTTGATTTCCATGATAAGCATCAATTAGATAAACTTTTTCTTTTGCGTGGGAAGAATGTCCATCCATGTGTGCGTCTTGATTTTCAGTTACTGGATAGGTTAAGGGTCGGTACTCGGGTAGGGGGACTTATTAGGAGCATTGGGTGGGAAGTCTTGTTTGTTCTTGAGCACCCTACCTTCCTTAAGCTCAGCCATGAGTTTCTTGCTACGTCCTGGTTTGATCTTGAATGGGTGAAGCTCAAGGGAAAGGGTAGCCTGCACCTCGGTGCTACGCATGTGATCAATTTTTGCCTAGCTAATTTTTGGTCCCATCTCTCCCTTGATGAATTTGATGAATTTAACTATATGCTGGGTTTTGTGTGTGAGTCAAACCTCTGTGCCCTTTGGTACCTTGGAGCTTTTGCTGCTTACCGTCGACATTTGATGTCGATGTTACCCGCGTCTCTAAAGGCCACCAACTTATTGACCCTTCTTTGCGTATCCTACACAGTTGCTTGGCCATTACCTTTGCGGGTAAGCTTAATTCTTCTAGCTAGCTCTTGGTGTAGGAGCTTTTCTTTTTGTGGTGTATGCATCATGGCCAGAAGGTTAACCTAGCTATTGGGTCGCGTCTGAGTTGACTATTGTGCTTAATAATAATAGAAATATGGTGTTTGGATCTTTGATTACCATGCTTGCTGTTAAGAGTCTCTCCTTCGTGATTGCTGGTTGATACGATCCTGGTTCCTTAGGATGCGTAGCACCAAATTTGATCGTTGTTCAAAGACGGATTTCCCTGCGGAATAAGATAACTCACTTACACAATTTAAGTCTGCTGAACGCTAAGCAACAACCACCCTAAATCCGAGCAAGAGAGGATCCTTGTCGTTATTGAACTTGCACAATTTAAGTCTGCTGAACGCTAAGCAACAGCCACCCTAAACCCGAACAAGAGGACAGACAACAAGTAGGATGCAATTCCAAGATTTACTTGTATATGACTCAAGAAGAACAAGGTTCAACCAACTTGAACAAGGGGTAGAGATTTGAAAGAGATAGTCTCAATTTATCAAAATAACAGCCAAAGAAATAAGGAGGCCAAGCGGCTCCTTATATAGTATCTTACAAGCAAAACCCTAATTCCAAAATAGGAATATTAACTAAAGTAAAACACTTAACTAATTAATTTATTAACCACTTAACTAATTAACTAATTAACTAATTAACTAATTAAAGTAAATATAAATATATTTAAATACATTCCAGCAGCTCATGTCGAGTTCTCCATCATCGGGCCAAGGTTTGGGCCGAAACTTCAAGTTGTATGTTGTCTCGCGCACAGACTGCGCACCATAATGTTTACGTCCATAAGATTTAAACCACTGGGCCAAATGAGCTGAATCTTATCCCAAATGAAAGATAACATCCTGAAGTTTCTAACAAGAGGTCGATCGCACGATTCCGACATGTATAACGTCGTCTAGGTTCAATCGAAGTTGCCTGATGCGTCTGGGAATCCTTGTATGCGTAGGACTACTGTCAACGAGAATGTTGGCTTGATCTTTTGGATGCTCCACTCGTCCAAACGTCCTGAAATCTGGACACAATAAAAACAACACATAGAGGTTTCCATCGAGACTTTCTGATCCCTGATCGGACTCCATCTGCTCCATCATGTCTTGACGCTTTTGTCCATGTAGTCGCGTGATACATCTTGGGATCGTATCACTGGTTATGATTTGTACTCACCAATCGATTTTAAATGGTTGGATATCTGTACCCTTGACGGGATGGGAAACTTACACTTAGTAGATGGTGCTTTGCATCTCAGCACGCAGGTTGTACGCCGTCACAAGATCGCATCTTTGGCACCCGGCTTGGTGGCAAGTTCTGGTTCCCAGATCTTGCTACTGATGGCCACCCACAGGTTGCAGTCCCCACTCCTACACTAGGGGTTTAACGTCTAGATCATACTGGTCCACCTTCTAGCAACCTCGCAACACTAACCGCAACCCAGCTAGAAACCAATGCCTTGCTCCGTTCCGACCTCCTTCAACTACAGATGCTTCTCGATGAGCTGGCATAGAGGCTACGACCTCCTGCCAGCCTATGATCCACCTTCCCCCCAAACTCTCTTGCCTTCAGGCACTATTTTGTACATTTTATCCCGTGTGAACTCCTTTCCTTTTGATTTTTATTTTTCCCATATGCCCTTGTGTTAGTCCCTTGTTTGCATTGAGGACAATGCGCTGCCTTAGTGTGGGGGAGGGCCACTTATGTGTTTGTTTGCTTACTTTATTTTTGTGTTTATTTTGGGCAACTTTTCTCATTTATTAGAAGACTTTTTAGGATTTATTTTTTATGTGAACTATATTTTTTGTAAATATCTTTTTGCTAAAGCTGACACATTACCTACTGTTTTCAATCCACACTAGATAACACACACTATTTTTATCCACTACACATAGAATAATTTGATCACTCGTCGCACTGTATTTAACATGCATAATCATTGCCTGCCTGCTGTTATGACTACACCAAGACCTCGATTGTTTATCCCTATGGGCACTTTGAGCCTTCATGCCATAACCCTTTATGTGTGATAAATGCATAACTAGACACTAGTTAGGTTTGCATAATATCTAGGGTATAGGCACCATTAGACAAGGGATAGTAGTAAAATGACATTGGACTTTGCATCACTTTTGTATTTCTTGCCATCTTCCATTGGCATGCCCTTGACACTAACCCCCACCCGCACTTTGTATTCTTGTATGATCTTTAGCCACTTGAGCCTTTTTTTTTTACCCTTCCTTACCTGGTGGGTGGTACCCATCGATGGTTGTTGCGGGGGCTAAAGACAGAATTGAGAACATTCTAAGTGTGGGGGGGATAAAGTTTCAGGTGAGATGTGACGAGGCCTTGCTGCTGAAAATGGTGAAATGGTGAATCGAAGGATTGCTACATCAAAATAGAAAAAGAAAAGAGAAGAAAAAGATTTGTGCTTGCGCTGCTACTGCTTGTATTTTATATTGTCGAAAAAAAAGATTTTTAAAATGTTTAAAGAACACAAATAAAAGCAGAGGCAAACACAACAGAAGTAGCAAGAGTCATCAGTACTGATCCAAATAAGGAATCCCCAAGTTAAGATAGAGGAACTTGAGCATCTAGCCCCCTACTACAGCCGGCTAATGGATACTATTCACCGAATCCTCCTCCTTCTTGCTAAGGAATCCTTTCTGACCTTGAGCCGACTCTTTCTCTTCCTTCCTTTTTCTTCTCCTCCTTATTCTTATCTCACATTTCTTTTCTCCATTCCCCCTATACCCCGAGCACTACCCTTTTCTTGCAAAGTTCATTTGATTATTAGGATGCCCATGCATGTGTACTTTCACTTGGGTTGACATTGCAAATCTAACCCTTGTGCTACGTTATTTGCATTCTTATAAGTGTTAAACACCTAACCCTAGTTCTAAGTGTGAGTGCATACACTTTATCTTATGAGGACTACTTGCGACTTGCTTGGTATGGGAAAGTCTTATCCTTGGGGTCGTTATTCCTTGGGTTTGATGCAGATGCTTCCTTAGGCATGCGTTGTGTATTATTTAGATGGAGTTTGTGATTGGCAGATCTAGACTTAGGGAGGGAAACTCGCAGAAAGACACTTTCAGCCGGATTCTGATGAATGTTGAGCACCGACGCCTTGCAGCTATTTCTTCATAGAAGTTGAGAAGTCCGACGTGGAAAAGGAAACTCTTGCAAGAAGAAATCCGATAGATCCGGTCATTTATTCCCGTGATATTCCAGCTCAGCAGAAGATATATTTTAGGAAACCTACTTCTATTAGACTTAGGATTCTATTTTCTATTTACTGTAAATACTTTAGCAAATTAGGTTTTAAAGAACTTCTTCCCTCTCGGATTTTGTCATTCCATACTTGCGCCTCCGACGCCTTTTCTGCTTTGTAATAATCTCGAAGCTTTAGCTCTGGCCGGTATTAAGTTGCAATTCTTCTTTAATTATTTTGGTTATTTAATTCCCGGTATGAGTAGCTAAATCCCCCCTTCTTAGTAAAGGTCATTGAAGGTTGCATAGTCGAATTGAGTTTAATAAATTCCTATGTTTGTATTTGCTTATTTATCAATTGCTTGTCAATTTATCGAGGAACGGTTAGAGGTCCGGCCAACTAATAATTGAACCTAGGTAATTATCGCCATTTCTGTAGTAATAACTAACGTGAGGCTACATGGTAGAGTAGGGAACTAGATCAGAGTCATTAGGTCGCTGGTCCAATCTAACTAGGATAAATAACCATTAGAGTAGTGCCTCGAACATACTGAGTGTCTCGCCCTAGGTGTGTCTTTCCTCTTCTTCATAGAAATCTGAGTAGTCTCTATAAATGTACCTTGGAGGACAACAAATTGTCAAGGTTATTTCATAAACGTACCTTGAAATAACTTCTCTTACGAAGGAAAGCAAGGGACCTAAACATACCTGGACCCCATAGCACACCTATAAACTAGGAGTAGAATACACTTGCACCAATGACCAACTAACCGCAATGCAACCGAAGATAGATCTTTACTAAGAATCTTTCCCTCATCTATTTCATACTTTTGTTTACTCTGTTTTATTCTGTTTATTTTGTGGTTAATCAAACCTCTCTCAAAAGCCCCCTTTGGTTACTTGTTCGGTTTGATATCCCCTGTCATATATTGAAGTAAGTGCCTCCCCTTAGTCCCTGAGTTCGACCCTTTTACCATTATACGTAATTTATATTGTGTATTAGGCGATAGGTTTTATTATTATTATTTATTACGCCTTCGACAACCGGTCAACTCTTTGTGTACGCTTATTACTTCTCTACATGTTTTAGTTACAAGTCTTTCATCTTTTTTCATTTTTCTTTTTCCAATTTCCATAGGATTAGGGTCACACTTCATTTTTTTCAATCATTTATGTTTTAATTTTTTGTGTATTTTTAGATAGAATTACATGCTATATGTGTTGTTTTTTAAAAAACCAGGATTCATTTTGTACATAAACATTTGTTTCATCACTTGAATTAAAATAAACACTTGATTACACAAATCCATGTTTTACTACCAAGGCATCTACATGAGTTTAACATTTTCAATGCCTGTAAAAACATATATCCTAATGCTTTTTAAACATCCCTTATTCATATAGAATCATGATACTTGTGCTGAATGTCTGAATTATGCAGAAGGAACACCCAAAATGTTTTATCACACCAATAATAAATCAATGCCCCTCAATACATATGATTTCTTGTGCCATGAAAATGAATGCTCTGGTATTCTTGCCTCAACAAGTGAGAATATCTAGAGAACTATCCAAAAAATATTAAAGACAAAAAAAAGTAAAAAAGCACAATGGCAAGAAACAAAGAAAAAATAAAAAGTTACAATTGCCCTAGTGTTACTGTCTCAGCAAGTAGAAATATTGATATGATCCGGCTTAGGGTAAGTAGAGGGAATGATATATGGAGCTTGGGAGGACCTAGCCTAAGATACTACTCAAACAATAAGAAATACAAGCACAAACGAAGGAAGAAGATGATATGGACACGCACCGGAAAGGAAGCAAAGAGGGACAAGAGAAATTAAAATGTTACCGAGAGATACACGGAATGGAAACAAGGTCAGACAAGGAAGAACGTTGCAACACACCTTGATACTTGGAGAAAACTTGGTCGAAAAATGGTTCACGAAGCACACAAATAACTCATAATCGTTTGCAAGAATGACTCACAAAAGATTACATACAAATGTCACAATTACACAAATGATGGTTTACATTTTACTTGCGGAGAATCAAAGCACCATCAAGCTTAGATGTCCACAAGAGGAGTTTAGAGTGATGAGGGAGGAGTATTCTCACTCTACAAAATCACTCAAAATATCTAAACTAACTAGAATAGTAACTAAGTCCGACTTTTATACTAAGTTACAAAAGGTGGTCGGCCTTGTGAAGGGTCTTGCCCTTAGAGGTGTCCTTCATAGGAGAGGTCGTGGCCTTGTTTATGGGCTTTTTAGACCTACTTGGAGTGGCAAAGGTGACCTTGGCTCGTGATAGGCTCGGTCGTGTCTTCGGAAGCTAGCCGTACGGCTTCATGGTTTACTAGGGTTTGTGCACGTGGCTTCATGGCTTGTTGCGGGGAATCTTCATGGTTTGGTCGACTAGGGTAAGAGGCTAGCACGGGCTGGGATTTGCGCGAGAGGTCCTCGTGGCTTATGCGGGCTTGCTGCGAGAGATGTTCATGTGTAGGCCGCGGGAGGTATGAGGCCCATAAAGGCTGCGATGGTTGCGTGATGACTTCATGTGTTGTCCGACTAAGGCATGAGGCTTGCGAGAGGTCTTCGTGGGTTTTCCGGCCAAGGCATGAGTCATGCGATAGGTGGTCTAGCATTTCTGATAGGCTCGCATTCAACCTAGTACTTCCGGTATGGTGCTCGATGACCATTACGACCCGATCCTCGGCTTGGAATGTCTCCTTACTCATCTTGTCCTCGAACAAAAGTGCTAGTTTCCTTGTCATGCTTCGAGTACTTCGTCCTCGCGGCATGGGGTCCAAGGGAGGTGCATCCATGATCGCATCATCTCCTCTCTCTTCGAAAGGATTCAACCTCGAATCCGTATCCTTAGGGACCTCATGGTCTACACAAAAAGGTGACAACTCATTAACATTGAATGAATTACTAATTGATCCATACTCACTTGGCAAGTCAATGACATAGGCATTGTCGTTGATTCGGTGGAGGACTTGAAAATGGTCATCGCCTCTTAGACTCATTTTTCCTTACCGGTGGTAAGGAAAATGATCCTTTCACCAATAAAGCCATACCCATTGCCCGGGCTCAAAAGAGGTAGTATTTTTGCCTTTGTTGCGCTTGGCCGCCTCGCGCTCATTCATGTTCTCAATGTTCTTACTGACTTGCTCATGAAGTTTCTTGACTTTCGCTACCTTAGCATTCCCATCTACTCACTTAAGAGAGCTCACGAGTAAAGGTAAGAGGTTAAGAGGGGTTAAGGGCTTGAACCCGTATACCACCTCAAAAGGAGAAAACCCAATGGAACAGTGATGCGCATGATTATAAGCAAATTCAGCAAAAGCAAGACAATCTTCCCATTTTACTCCATGTTTGGTAACCATTACCCGAAGTAGTGACCCTAAAGTCCTATTCACCACCTTCATTTGCCCATGAAGCACCTCCAATAACGAGATCTCCTCCCGTTATCGAGGTTTCTACAATTCCAGCGAAAATGCCACCGACAACAAATGCCTCTCCTGCCGTTGAGACTCCACATTCTCCTATCTCTTCTTGTATTCCTGACGTGGTGATGCCGACTCCGAGTCCGAGTGCGTTTCCTGCTCCGTCAGTGGGAGCTCCTCAACCGTTATTCTTTAGTTCCATTCAAGGCGTTAACAGTTCTGCTGGTGGTTCCGCTCCTTCTATCATCGCCAATCTTTCTGCTCAAGGGCCTCAGGGCCTCTTTCTTTCCAGTTGGACCTGTCGAACTTTAGAATTGATGGGCTTCGCGCCTTAGAGGTGTCGGACCTGTTGTCGCGGGATCAACCGACAACCTTTTTGGTGGGTGAGATGTTAGGTTCTCCTGAGGATGAGGAAACGTTGCTACAACTTCCTCCCGATATTCAACACGCATGTGTTTTGAATGACTCTTTAGCCAACTTCCGTAAGATGCATTATTTTATCAAGGCTTACGGCGGTAAGTTTCAAGATTCATCTGACACAAAGGGTCAGCTTGATCGTGTGTTGGCCAAAGTAAGGAAGTTAACGCGGCCTTGGAGGTAGAGCTGGTGGCGACTGAGAAGAAAAACTCTCTTCTCCGTGAAGAAATATTGGCCCGCGATGCGGACTTGGCCAAGGTCCCATCAATGATAAACTGGTGGAAGAAGAAAGCTATATGGGTCTTTACTGCCGGGTTCGAGAACTATTACCGCAGTAGGACTTTTGATCCTGCTAAGATAGCTGAGTACGCTTCTTCGAAAAGAAATGAGATTGACATGAGCAAGGAAGGTCTCCTTTCCTCAGGAGAGGAAGAAGCAGACGACGATAGTGATACTGAGGCCCTCCCGTTATCAGATGATTCAGGCGGTGCGAAAGATGTTGAAGGCTCCACCCCTCATTAATTATTGTTTCTTTTTAAATATGAACATTAACGCCATTTGTGTTGCGATAACGCTTGTAATAATAATTGATCTTTGTAGCATTACCCCCTTTCTCCGTGTTGTCTCGATGAATACCAGTCATGATAACGCTCTGCCCCGTATTATCTTGATCCTCGCGTTATCGCATTTATTCCGTCTTGAGAATCGATTTTACTTTTCATAGCATTTAATGCTTGAGAGTCCCTCATTAATGCGAGGGGAGAAGTCATGATGGTCGGAATGCACGTGTCCCTTCATGGAGGTGTCATGAGTTGGCGCCCCCTAGGGGTTGGTAGAATCGAAGCTTTTTCTCGCTTTTCTAAAATTGTACTCATTACGCGTGTCTTTTCCCCTTGACGTGTCCCACACAATGACCATTGCAATCATCGTTTCGGTTGACCGCTAGGGTTATAAAACCTACCGTGTGCTTCTTTTTCTTCTTTTACTATTTCACTTTTTCCATAGTACTCCAAAGGGCGATTTGCGTTTCTTCTTTCCACCATCTGGATACTCTGAATTTCTCTTTAGAAAGGTACTTCAGTTCTTGATAGAGCGTTTATTATGCATAATTATTTCCTCTTTTATATGCCTTTTTAGATCATGATGCTACTAATGGTGCTGTGTTTCTCTACTTTTCACAGATCTTGGCTATTTAAGAGGAAAATACAAAAAGAAGCGCTTTCTATCATTTTTTGGAAGGAATGGAGCAGCTAGGCCAAGCAGTTGAATGTTCGCAGAAGGCAGTGGAGTCCTAGCAAGAAAAGGAAACTGTCGCAAAAAAAGGAAACAAGAGATCTGCTCATTAATTCCTCCGAGGATCCCAATCTCAGTAGAAGACCATTGAGAAATATAATTCCAGTCGGATTAGGAATTTTAATTGTAATAAACTATAAATACTTTTAGTAATTAGGATTTTCGGTCTCTCCCTTTTTTGCTAGCTTTGGCGCTACTTCTGCCTCCGGCACTCTTGTTCTTTCTTTCAATAAACCGGAGCTTTGCTCCGACCGGTAATAAATAGGATTTCTTCTTCTTCTCTTCTTCTATTTTTAATTATGCAATCTATTTATTTATTTATTTTTACTTTTAATATGAGCGGCTAGTCTTCTTGTTCTTGGTAAGAATCGATTGAAGGTTGCAAGGGAAGTCGTTAGGTCAAATTGTGGTTCATATATTGTGGGCTAATATCTATCTGATAACAATCCACCTAAGGAAAAGGGTATTTCCATCTATTGCCCTGAACTGAAAGAAGAAATCACTGTTCCCACCGTCGCGGTGGATAGAGGGCCACCGCCTACCCGAGAGGCTGACACCACTAGGGCCAAACAGTGCTCAGGAGTCTCCCCAAACAAACCTTCCAGATGGCTCGAGGAGCTGTCTCATTCTGAGGAATAGCACGCGTCAGGGGACCACTCAGTCGCTACCCTATCGTGGTAGCATTTATCCCATGGCTACCGCCACGGTAACATATCATCCGAGGGGCGAACCACGATCCCTAACGTTAGGGATAACTCTCTAGCTATTCCCAAACGTGGAAATGCTCAATACTTCTATATATATACCTCCCCCTCAAAGGAGGCAGGTAAGCTTAATCTGACTGGCCCAAGCTCTGCCAAATTCAGTACACATAATGACTTAAGCATCGGAGTGTTTCCGCCGGAGACCCCCTCCGACGTATTGCAGGTACCGCGGACCGTCGTGACTACTGATCTGAGAGAAGCCGTTCCACCATACATCCTTCGGCAGAAAACAAAATCTTATCAAATTGGTGCTTTCGTTGAGAGTATTGGTTCTATTAAGTGAGCATCCTTAATAACCAAGCTCCTCCTCCCCGAAGCCAAAAGGATTATGGCCTCAGAGTCAGATCCGGCGCTGTCCCAAACTTCCAACATCCCATACAACACCTGCAGACGACTATTTGCCTTCGCTACCTCTGATACCTCCACCCCAGTGCAGGACGTCACTGCGGGAGAATCAGATCTTCCTCCTAGGCCAAATTCGGAAAAAATTACATTCCAGATTTGCTCTCCCTTTTCTCATGTAACAGGAACCAGTCGTCTTACCCCCCAAGCAGGGAGATCCATAATGGGTGAAGCGGACAACCCTTTCGCAAATTCAATAGCAGCTCTCCAAGCTCAATTGGATCAGTTGACAGAGATGGCTGCTGGATTTACTCCTCATGCCTCGAGACCTGGTGTGTCCTCCCAAGTAGTTTTCACTCCGTCCATTGTCAATGAACGACCATTATCACCTCGACAATCCCGAGGACTCCCGTCCTCCTTACCATTTTCATTGGCCCCCATCAGCGTCCCGCCGCTCACGCGTGGACCTGCTGAACATTCTGGACAATACAGGGGAGGAATCTCTATCCCTGAAGTAGCTCGCCGACGTGATGAGTACAGAGAAAATTGGGATGATCGACAGGGGGATATATTGAGAGAGCTATCTCCTAGATACAGTGAAAGATCTAGCAGCAGGGGTCGACGAGCTCGAACTCCAAGAAGCCGCAACCGATCTCCCAGGCGGCATCAGGAATATGACCCTCAGAATCCCAGATATGACGTTGAAATTCCACACGCGCATCAGCCTCGTGGGGTCCCTGATATTAACGTGGGCCATCCGTTCAGTTACCGTGTCAGGCACCATAGGGTCCATCGACACGTGAAACTCCCAGCAGAATCATATGATGGAACGAAAGATCCCATTTCTCACCTCAATAAGGTGAAAGATTTTGTGCAGTTCCAAATGCGCAGTGACGCAGCATTGTGTCAGATCTTCGTGATGACGCTGTCAGGCGTGGCACGTCTCTGGTTTGAGGGACTCCCGGCCGGATCTATTGATAATTTTTCTCAACTGGAAGAAAATTTTAAAAGTCGGTTTAGCACGGCTATTCCTATCAGGAAGTCAGCAGCTGCACTGTTCGATATCCATCGAAAACCGCAGGAATCGTTGAACGACTTTTTAGGTCGATTTGATCTTGAAATGTCCCTAACGCTAGGGGTCACTATTGATTTTGCAGTTGAGGCCCTAAAATGCAACTGCCGATACGAAAAATTGAGAGACATGCTAACGGTTGACCCACCGATGACCCTGGATGCGCTGAGGCTGAAAGCGCATAATTATGCGAGAATGGAAGAGGAGGAAAATAGAGAATGGATCCGAGACATGCCAACGGACCCATATGTGGCCCCTAACGCCCCGCATAATAGTGCCCCTGACGTACGACCCACTGATGATCAAGGGCAACGAAAGGAGCATACTGTCAAGGCCTCTAATCGGCAGAGAGGCAATTTCTCAAAAGGAAAACCCGGAGGGTCCCCCTCTCGAAAACAAACGGATCTGCCAAAAGGCCGGATATATGATCCTGACCTTCCATCTCTTATACTCCCAAGGGCTGAAATCCTAGCGATAGTCCAACAGCGAAATCTACCCATTAGATATCCGGCTTCTGTGAAGCCAGGAATGATCATGGGAGGAAGGGAAAACGCATATTGCAAGTTCCACAAGGTCAAGGGACATTCGACAGATGTATGCAGAGAACTGAAATTGGCCATAGAGCGATTGGTCGATGAGGGCTACCTAGGAGAATTTGCCACCAAGGCAAGAGAAGAGGCTAGGAACAACCCAACGGGAATGACAACAGATCAGAGGCAAGCGCCTTCACGCGCCACGGGGGCTAACGCAATTCCCCTTGGATAAAATAGAGAAGCTCTCGTTGTCCATGGCGATCAGATGGCTATGATTAATATTATTGCCGGGGGAACACCCTACTTCGAGGAGGCCATACCGCAAACGCCCAGTCCTGGGGAAAAGCGCAAGCGAGAAAGCGCCCAGGTAAAAATTGAGGCGATAAACGCCTTAGATAGAATGATATTGTCCTTCTCAGAAGAAGACGAAAAGGGAATTGTTTTCCCACACAACGACGCGTTGGTAGTCACACCTGTCATAGGAAGTCACGGGGTGAGAAGAACCCTTGTTGACAACGGGAGCGCAGTAAATCTATTTTCGCTGGAAGCATATAACTTGATGAAACGCCCTGATGGGGAGCTATTGCCATGCGTGAGGCCAATTATCGGGATTGATGGCGTACCGATACCGGTAGCCGGAATAACATCTTTGCCAGTATACTTCCGAGAAGACACATCCAAGCGCTCAGAAGAGCTATTATTCCTGGTTGTAGACCTAACGTTACCATACAACGCTTTACTGGGATGACCGTTCCTCAATCGTTTCGGGGTAGCGATATCCCAAAAACACCTGCGAATGAAATACCCCTCGTGGGACGGAGTGGTCTCAATCAAAGGAGACCAGAAACTGGCAGCCGAATGTTATTTGCTCATGACTCAGAGGAGTTGTGACCGCTACGTTTGCGTGGCAGACGATCCTTTTGACGATAAAGAAGAAAAACGCACTCAGCCACTAGATCAGATGATGTCAATACCTATCGCTGAGGACAATGAGGCAAATCTCTTGGTCAGTGAGAAACTGAGCCCTGAAGAGAGCGTACAACTAACCCGACTATTAAGAAAATGCAAGGGAGAATTCGCATGGAAACCAGCGGACATGCCTGGAATCTCGCGAGAAGTCGCGGAGCATCGACTAAACGTCAGCCCTGAGGCCAAACCTATTCAGCAGAAACGACGCGCCTTTTCATCAGAAAAAGTGGCGGCTATCGAGAAGGAGTTACTGAAGCCTATCGAGAAGTGCTGGCTAACCCGGTGCTAGTTCCAAAGCCTAACGGAGATTGGCGCATGTGCATCGATTTCACTGACCTAAATAATACTTCTCCCAAAGATTGCTATCCCCTTCCTCGAATTGATCAGCTGGTCGACCAAACTGCGGGGTACGCTTATTTAAGCTCTCTGGATGCCAACTCCGGGTATCACCAAATCCCAATGGTCGCAGAAGACGAAGAAAAAACTGCCTTTATTACCCCTAGGGCCACATATTGCTACACCGCAATGCCGCTTGGGCTGAAGAATGCCGGGGCAACGTTTCAGCGCATAGCGAATAAGATTTTCGAAAAATAAATAGGGAAAAACGCAGAGGCCTACGTGGACGATATTCTGATTAAAAGTCAAAGCTTCGGAGACCATCTGGCCGATTTGGAAGAAGTTTTCAATGTGATGAAAAAATACAAAATGAAGCTGAATCCGCGAAAGTGTATGTTCGCATTCCAAACGGGAAAATTCTTGGGCTATGTGGTCAGCCGAAAAGGTATTCAACCCAACCCTTCAAAGGTAAAGGCCATTCAGGATATGATATCCCCGCGAACCGTCAAGGACATACAAAAGCTCACTGGCCACATCATCGCGTTAGGACGATTCATATCTAAGCAAGGAGAGAAATGTCTCCCCTTTTTCAAAGTCATTCGAAATAAGGCCCCATTTGGGTGGACAGAGGAATGTGAAAACGCGTTTGCGGGACTGAAAGCCTACTTGACATCCGATCTAGTGCTAACGAGGCCTGAGTTCGGCGATGAGCTATACCTATACCTGGGAGTAGCTGACGAGGTAGTCAGCGCCGTCCTCGTACGAAGTGAAGGGCATGTACACCACCCTGTATTTTTCGTGAGACACATATTAAAAGACTCGGAGCTACGATACGCCCGCATCGAGAAGATAGCGCTTGCTCTAATACAGGCAACGCAAAAGATGGACCAATACTTCCAGGCCCACCCCGTTACCGTTCTAACTGATCAGCCGCTGAGAATTTTTTTTAGAAAGCCTGAGTCCTTAGGGAGAATGTTGATTTGGGCAATCGAGCTCGAACAATACGGGCTGCAATACAAAGCCAGGCCGGCAATAAAAGCCCAAGCGTTAGCAGACTTCATAGCGGAGTGCACATTCACCAAGGAGGTGTTGGAAAAATTATCAGAGGAAGAACCAGAAAACTCATGCCTGCCGTTCCCGGAAACACGCAGATTCATGGGTTATCAACGTGGACGGCGCAAAAAATCAAGACCTAGCAGGAGCAGGCGTTTTCCTGGTGGGGCCAAACGGCATGGAAATGTGATATGCCATTAGAATCCTGCAGCCATTATCCAACAACGCCGCTGAATATGAAGCGCTACTGGCAGGACTCAGAATTGGAAACACCTTCTCCGTTGAAGCCTCTACCGTGGCGGAAGAGCAATACGGCTTGCGCCAAAAGATACGAGGAGACTCCAAATTGATAATGGATCAAGTCCTTGGAAACTCCCAAGCCCGAGAGCCCGTCACGATTCAATACTTGGCCAAAGTAAAGCATGAGCTGTCGGAGATACAGAAAAAAGGCACTCGGGTCATCTTCGAGCACATCCCTAGAGAAAGTAACGAAGAGGCTGATAGCCTCGCCAAGATGGCAGCCAAGGCAGACGCCTCCATACCCAGCGAGGTACATTACAAGGAGCTATCCATACCCTCTTTCATGGAGGAGCAAGCATCGTTGTGTGTGGAAGAAATAGAAAGTGACTGGAGGATCCCAGTGGTAGAATATCTGAAGCATGATAGGCTACCAGATGAAATTGCGGAAAGACGGAAAATCCTAAAACGGGCAGCGCGATGTACATATTACAATGGAGAGTTAATACGGAGGTGCTTCTCCTACCTAGCCGCTAAATGCATAACGGAACAAGAAGGCCTGCATGTGCTAAGAGAAATTCACGAAGGGATATGCGGCATGCACATCGCGAGCGATACTCTGGTAGCTCAAGTCTTTCGGTCGGGATTCTATTGGCCCACCATACGAAGAGATTGCCATAACTTCGTGAAAACCTGTCAGAAATGTCAGGAATACGCTAAGATCCCTCGAAAATCGGCCGCGCCAATCTCAGAAATAACTGCTTCATGCCCGTTTGCCAAATGGGGCATTGACATATTACGCTCGTTTCCAATGGCTAGATCTCAGCTAAAATTCGTGGTCGTGGCGGTAGACTACTTCACAAAATGGGCCGAAGCTGAGGCATTAGCCACCATCACCACTGAAAAAATTTGGCATTTTTTCAAACACCAAGTCATCATGCGATTCGGAGTTCCGCGCATACTGGTTAGCGACAATGGAGCACAGTTCACGAGCCAATTCTTCAGGGATCAGTGTGCGGAATTCTAGATCGAACAAAGGTTCTCTTCCTTGGCACACCCCCAAACCAATGGCCAGGCAGAGGTAACCAACCGCAGCATCCTTAGTGGCATCAAAAGAAACCTGAAAGGTTCCAAAAAGAAATGGCCAGATGAACTGCCATACGTACTATGGGCCTATCGCATGACTGTCAAGACCGGCACTGGAGAGACCCTGTTTGCGTTAGCATTCGGAACTGAAGCTGTCACACCGGTTGAGATCGGAATGATGAGCCTTCGGGTGGCTCATTTCAGAGAAGAAAATAACGAGGAAAGGTTACGTACTAACCTTGACACCCTACCAAAAACACATGAGGAAACACTGCTGAAAACTCTGCACTACAAAAGAAAAATGGCGCAATACCACAACCGGTAAGTGAGAGAACGATTGCTCAAAGTTGGGGATTTAGTGCTCAGAGATAGACGAGCGGCAGGGCAGCACATGGGCAAACTTAGCCCAAACTGGGACGGACCGTATCACGTCACCCGTATTGTGGGAAGAGGAGCTTACCACTTGGAAACGCTCGATGGAATGCCCCTACAGAACTCGTGGAATATAGCCCGGCTGAAGCTATACCACACCAGGAACTAGCTCACCCTATCTGGTAACATCAATACTATTCTAACAAGATATATCTTTCTGTGCGTTTGTTGTTGAATAAAATGCAGATAATGAAGCATGCCAGGAGTGAAAATCCTATCCTTGTGATGGTTGGTCCTGATCAGACAGCTCACTAAGACGAGGCACGCCCTGGCATGACTAAGCGTTGGGAGTGAAAATCCTATCCTTGTGGTAACCGTGCTCACACAGACGGCCCATTAAGACGAGGCACGACCCCAAACGCTCCCGGGAGTGAAAATCCTATCCTTGTGGCAACCGTGCTCACATAGACGGCCCATTAAGACGAGGCACGCCCCGGTATCCTTGGGAGTGAAAATCCTATCCTTGTGGCAACCGTGCTCATATAGACGGCCCATTAAGACGAGGCACGACCCCAAGGAGAGACCAACTCCGTCCTGGAAGTGAAAATCCTATCCTTGTGGCAACCGTGCTCACATAGACGGCCCATTGAGACGAGGCACGTTCCAGGGACGCGAGGTTTCAACGCTTAGGAGTGAAAATCCTATCCTTGCGATGGCTGGTCCTGATCAGACAGCTCGCTAAGATGAGGCACTCCCCAAGCCAATCTCTGGCGGAAGAAAGGAGGAGACACTCCAGCTAGAAATTGAGCGGTCGATACCCGGCAAAATAAGGCGGGAAAGACATCCCTACTGCAACAACAACGTCGTAGCAGGCCTAACGGGGCAAGAAAGCCCCCCTGACAACAAAGGGTAATTTGAACCTGAGCAATGCTGAGTCATTCTTGGAAATGCTATCGGAAGGCAACAATAAGGCCATCGAAAAGGCAGCTGAGGAACCTATGTGAAGGTCATGCGAGAGCAAAGTGGGCATATCTATAGAGGCGCGGCAGCAAATGCCACAGTCGAATAATTGCGCAAGCAGTATTATGAAATAGAGCAGATAAGGAAGTTTCGTTCAAAAGGGGTAGCCCAACCAAGGCAAAGAGCTATATCGTTAATATTACAAAGCAAGGAAGGGCTCGTCGGCCGCAAAAATCAGAATATATCTAAATTCAAAAAACTAAGGAGGGGGTGGTGCGTTGACTCCTCCTTGCTGCCTCGATTTCCATACATAGAAGTCGTCATCAGTAATAGTGGAGACCCTCCTATCAAAATACGCAACCAGCTCATCAATACGGAGTTTTTCTTCCCTCAAGTACCATTGATTCTTCTCAATGATTAAAGCCAGATCGGCAGTCAGCTTGGCATTCCTCTGCCTCTCCTGGCGCAGCTCATTCTCCTCACGAGAAAGGCGTTCGGTCAGAATCCGTTTCTCCTCCTCCAAAGCATGCTTGACAGCCTCCAGCTCTTGCTTGACAGTCGTCACTTCCTGTCAGGCAGACTCCGTTTCTTGGTTGGCAAGGTTAAGCGCATCCACAAAACTCTGGCGCTCGTTCTGCAACCTGGTCACCTCCCCCTGTCCGTTTGCGGCAATCCTGGCATTCTCCTCATCCAGGTAATAGAGGTGGCAGAAAAAAGAGAGCGCTTGGGAGCGAAGAAAGTTTATACGCTCCTGCTCACTCCTAGCCACAAAGGCATCCCTCTCCCTTGGAAGAGACATAATCTCGGCTACCAGGTAAGAGGTAGACGCAAGAATGGAATCATGATCAGTCCCGGCAGGAAATTGCAAAATGTTGTCCCTGAAGGAACGCAAACCAATATGATGAGTGGGCATGAGGGGAGGATTGTAAGTAGAGGCACCGGCTATCAAAGCAGAGGCAGGGCCACCTCTCGCGATAGTGGGAGGAGACATCGGAACAAAAAATAGAGCGGCAGGAGAAGAGGGTCGACTGCCGGAACCTCCCGCGTTGGGCACTGGGGACCCATCTCCACCAAGTGCTTCAAGGTTAAGGGCACTTGAGTTATAGCCTGTCGCGGTGGAGGAATCACCCAAAATGTGAGGATTACCACCGAAATCAATACCCTGCGATTGCTCGGCAGGAAGGCCACCGCCCTCAGAGACGTTTAGAGGAGGATTCGCAGCAGAAGAGGTAGGGTTGTGCTGAAGCTCATAGTGGGCCTTCTTCTGACGCTCTCGAAGGACCTCAGCAATAGACATATCACCCGCAGAGGTTGACTGAGCAGAAATAGTGGAAGCCTCCTAGAAAAAGTTGTGCGCGGATAATAAGAAAATTATATAGAAGAAAAGAAAACCTTAGGGAAAAAAGGAACGCATACCTGGGTGACTGTGGAAACTAGAGGTATCGCGGTAGGAATGGGATCAACTGTCACCTCCGAAGAAACAACGGTGTGGAGGGAAACGGGTTGCGTGGCACGTGTTTTCCTCACTCTCTTCTTCCTTGCGACAGGGGTGCGAGGAGGTGGCGATGAGGTAGTACCCGTAGCGGTAGCAATGCCTTCCTCTTCCGCAGCAGCAGCAGCCCTGGCGGCGGTGGCAGCTTTCTTCCTTTGTTCCTGTTTCCTCTTCCTCCGGAAATACTCGGGCTCCCAACCAGGCGGAGGCACTGCACAGTTAAAGAAACGTTAGCGTTAGTACCTCTTGGCAGCACAAAAGGAGAAAGGGCAAACACTCACCCTTTTTGCACTGTTCCATTTCCAGACCGTTAGCCACTTTTCGGGCATCAACGCTGAAATCTAGTTGAAGTAGCGTCTTCAACTAGCCATCTTCCGGATCAGAAAGGAGTTTTCGATGGCCCCAAGCTCCATCTTTAATTTTCTCATTAAAGCCGGCCCTCCATAACGGCTCGGGCAAATCAATAATAAAAAATTCCTCTTTCCAATGAGGAACAGAAGACTCGATACCCATAAGCTTCCAGGTAAAGGGCTTCAATGAGCCATCTTCATAACGAGGGGATATTGATATCACCCCCTTACGAGAATACAACTGTAAAATGTCATGAAGAAGGGCCAGAGTGGGAGACTCGATCCCCTTGAAACGGCACAGTACGGCAAAGGCACTGACAACGCAAATCGCGTTAGGGCTCAATTGAGCCGGAGCCAAATCAGAATCAGCCAATAACAACTCAACAAGCGGGTCAAGAGGAAGACAAAACCCATGGTCAAATAACTTAGCATATAATATTCTACTGTTACCGGGCAGAACGCTGTTCAGGCGAAGTGATTCGGAAGCAGCGCGGACGGGATATTCTCTGGGAAATCGCGCATTACACGCGGCAAGCCTACGATTAACTAAGGGCAGAGTATAGGGAGAAGTAGGGGTAATGTTGATTTTTTCTTCTCCGATGGACCCTTGAGGATCCTCCTCATCGGAAGATCTCTTAGTCTTAGCCATAACCAATAAAGGAGAAGTGACGAGCAAAGAAAGGGTGTGTACCTTCGCAAAGAGAACACCAGGAGTCTCAGACCAAAAAGAAGAGAGCGGCGCGAGTTGTTTGTCCAGAAGACAGCAGCGTGCGAGAGAGGAGATTAAAAAAGAAAAAGGAGGAAGGAAAAACATTATATATAACACTGAAAGGGCGTGACCAATCAGCGGCGGACACTTGGCAAAGCAGCGCATCGGGAAATAAGGCACGCGCGAGGAGATACAAGTTTAAAAAATGATGACGAAACGCTTCGGCGATTCACGTCTCCCTAGGGGACGCTTGCTCCAAACGCCTTTTCGTAGAAAGACACGTGTCCTTTTCCATCATTGCTTTTCAGATCGCATTAAATGGAAGGACTGCGGTATTTAATGGCCTAAAAAGCAGTGTTGGCTTAGCCAAACGGCGCGGCAACACAAGGAAGATAATGAAGAAATGGCGATAGCATCACAACAATTCACACGAATGCCATAAAGGTTATGTAGCGTCAGCATTATTACAAGAGGAATAATGACAAATGGTTTTCGGAAAAAAAATAATAATAAAAGCAGACAACAATAAGAATAACAAAGGAGGGTCCAGAAACCCGTTGTGACACTTCTCGAAAAGCAAAGCGGCACCCCTATCTTTGGCGTTAGCCCCTTTCCCCTTCGGAGGCAGAAGAACCAATCCCACCTTTGCTAACCTCATCCATCACGACAAAAATATAGTCAGCAACCTGGGCAGGGTCGGAAGAGTTACCCTTGAAACGGGTTGCAAATCCAGAAGTAAAGACTTCCAGGATTTTCTTCTTCCACCATTCCTCCTTTAACGATGTCCTAGCGGATTCCTCGTCTCGAGCAGACATCTCTTCGCGAAGAAGGAGATTTTTCTTCCTCTCCAGCGCTAACTCTGCCTCCAGAACCTCCACCTTTGCTTTCCCGACAGACCTCTCTCTGTTTAATTCCTTTTGCGACTCATCGCAAAGACGCGTTAGCAACCCCATTTACTCCACCGCTTTCTCAAGCTACACTTGCTTAACGCACAGCGCGTTGGAAAAATTGCGTGACTCGCGATCATGAATCTCGAACAGATAGTTCAGGTGACGGAAGAAATCCAGAGAATCATTCATCATATGGCAAAGACGAGCCGGTGGAGGAAGCTGAAGAAACTCTTCCTTCTCCTTCTGGGAGCCCAGCATCTCTCCTATCAAAGGTGCAGTAAACTCATCTCTGGAAAAAGGTTGGGGAACCCCGACAGCACGAAGACCATCAAAGCAGAATCCCTTCAAACCCATACGGTAGGAGGGGGTCTCGGTAGGACTGTCATAAGAAAGATTGATTGACGGAGCGGGAGAGGAACTCCCGGAAAAAACATCCGTGATAGGAGAAAAGAACAATTGTGGAAGGACTTTAGGCGGTAGCCCAACAGTCGAATCCGTAGTAGAAGGCGTAGCAACTACGTCAGGAATGCAATGAGAAATTGGAGAATCGGGAGCGTCAACTGTAGGAAGAGGACACGCTGTCGATGGAACCTCCGCCTCGGCAGAACACGTAGCAGCCGACGCCTCAGTAATTCCCACCGATTGGGAGACACTCGTCCCAGCCGAAACGACAGAGATAGGAGCAGTCGCTGCATCCACAGAAGAAGCCCCGGTGGCCTGCTCACCTGTGGTAGATCGAAGTTTCTTCCGACGCAAGGAAGTGGCATGGCAAAGGTCTGACTCGGCATCCACATCCTCCTCATCACTAGCAATCACCGTCGTTGTGGCGGGGCTGGAGTCCGTCCTCTTGCGACGCTCCGGTAGCTAATTTTCCACAAAGCGAGAAACTCAGCCAGAGCTAACGGGCCTTCGCCCTCCCCGGGCAACCGTCTTGGTTCTCCTCCTCGGGGGACGAACGCTACCCTGATTAGAGCCATTAGCAGGGGGGAAGCTGTTAAAGTTTGAAGTGGCGTAACATTCAAAGGAGCGCCAGCGTCACCTGGGAATTAACCGTTAGCCTCCTATAACAAAAGAAACGCGCAAAGACAAAAGCAAAGAAAATACGAAAAGAGGCAGACTCACCCATAGCACACTCCTCCAGAGGTTTGAACAAGGAAAAGCTACGGATGCGGTAGTGAGTACCTTCGTCTAGCAGAGCGTTAGCTTGCTCCAACTCAGCCCTGGTCAATATCGAGGGATTCGACCAAATGGGGCCTATCAGCTCCTGGTTGAAATTAATACGCCACAAATGTGAGGGTAGCTCCAGAACAAAGAAACTGCTTTTCCAATCAGCGACACCCTTCTTAAAGCTGTGAAAACGCTGCCAGAACGACTGCACGAGCGCGTCATTCCATCGAGGAGTAATTTCGATTAAACAATTATGGCAATTCATACTAAAGAATTTGAGAAATAAATTGAGAGATGCGGTAGAAATGTTCTTCAACTCGCAAGCGCGAAGAAAAGCATAAACCGCACACCAGGAGGAGGGAGTTATCTGGGCAGGATTAAGGTTATACTCCCGCAGCAGCGTTAGTATCGATTCATGAACAGGAAAGCGGAAACCGTAAAGGAACATCTTAAAGTAAAAAGCCTACTGTAACCCCACGCCGGATTATGGAGCCGCATATCACTTCCAAGGATAGAGGGCTCATACTTAGGAGGAAAGGTAATACCGTGTTCCTCCATTTTGGCTTTCAGAACCACATCGCATGTAAAAATACTAGGTGATTGCGCGACCTCTGGATCCATGGGTTTCCAGATAACCTGTCGAGGTCTATTTCTAGCCATAACAAACCAGCAAAAAGGAAATCGGAGAAGGATTGAATTGGTACCTTGAAAGGGGAGAGTTACGGAGGAATCGGCGGACGACGACGGACGGCCGGTAAGATATTCGGGGAAGAAGACGAAGGAAGATAAGAGAAAAAATTCGAAGCAAGGGCAAAAGTTCTGAAAAAAGAAAAATGACCCCTCTTAAAGGATTAAAATGCCACCGCATTAATTAAGCCACCAATCGCACGGAGACGCGTGTAAAAAGAGGTTGGCCACGTGGAAGCACATTAAAGAAATTAGAAAGAGAGAAGTTATTCAGCGTGATTCCCCAAAAGGGCGACAGAGTTGACCCAGTCAAGATAACTGCGAAGCAACTGCCTCGGCCAGGCCAACCGCTTGCGCTGGCTATCACCAAGGACTAGTAGGCTAACGGAAATAACGACAAAAGAAAAAGGCAGAAAATATCATCTTATTCATAAAATGCCAATAGGCATATACAACACAGAGGCGTTAATCCTCATCAGCCCCATCCATGTCATAACAGTACTCATAGTCCTCCGGGGACGACGGCAATCCACTGTTGTAGGAAAAGAAATGTTCGACAGGTTTGGGCACGAACTTTGTCACATGAGCTACCGCCTTGTCATAACGGGCACGAGAACTCTCCCCAGCTGTAGAAGTTGCTGGCTTCAAATCAGTGCCATGAGAAAGAGCCTTATTCTCAAAAGAAGGAGAAGGAGGGGCAGACGGTGACGCCTCATCACTTTTTGGTAGCGTCACGTAGTGGGGCACAAAGCCGGTAAAGAAGGACTCAAAGGTCTGCTTCTTCACTTTCACTGGTTTCTTGCGACCCTGGCGTCGGGCAGGACATTTAGTAGGTCTCCACGGAGGAGTCGAAGGAGGATTATCTGAATCCGGTGAAGTCGGAGGTGTTGGCAAGGAATCTGTCGAACATTTCTAGTGTGAATTATGTTGATATTGTAGACCCATTATAGTGTGAGATTGATGACATATATTCTACTGACCCCTTGCAATTTGCCCTTGACAGGAGTCTGACACCCGCTCTTCTAGATGTCGTGGCCTCGGCGCTTCCTATTCCACCTGAATTACACTCTGTCGTCGCTGACCTAGAAGAATGCGTTGTTGCTCAGCATGAGTCTCCAAAGCAGTCTCCCGAATATCCAGGCCATGTTAAGTTATTTCCCTCTATTGATCAGGCTCCAGCCCTAGATCTGAAGCCACTTCCTACCCATTTGAAATATGGTTATCTAGGCCCCGATAACTCTCTACCTGTCATTATCTCCAACAAGCTCAAAGATTCTGAGGAGTCCAAGCTAGTTTCCTTGCTGAGGAACTTCAGACAAGCCATAGGGTGGACCATTGCGGACATTAAGGGTTTGTCCTCAGCATTATGCACTCATCACATCCATCTAGAAGACGCAAGCAAGACCATTCGCCAGCCCTAGCGGCGACTTAATCCGCCCATGATGGAAGTGGTAAAGAAAGAGATTCTCAAGTTGCTAGATGCGGGAGTTATCTACCCCATCTCAGATAACCCTTGGGTTAGCCCTATCCAGGTCGTGCCCAAGAAAACAGGCATAACCATCACCATCGGTCAAGATGGCGAATCCATTCCTACTCGGATCCAGAATGGGTGGAGAGTGTGTATTGACTACCGCCATTTGAACTCCGCTACCAGAAAAGATCATTTTCCCCTGCCCTTCATCGATCAGATGCTAGAACGCCTCGCCGGTAAAATTCACTATTGCTGTCTCGACGGTTACTCCGGATTTCATCAGATCCCAGTTGCTCCTGAAGACCAGGAAAAGACCACCTTTACCTGCCCTTTCGGGACCTTCGCGTATAGACACATGCCTTTCGGTCTGTGTAACGCCCCTGCCACTTTCCAACGTTATATGGTCAGCATTTTCTCTGAACTAGTTGAGGATGGAATTGAGGTCTTCATGGATGACTTCACCGTCTATGGGAATTCTTTTGAGGAATGCATGAGCAATGTTAAGAGGTGCCTAGAGCGCTGCATAGAGACGATTCTTATCCTGAATTTTGAAAAATGTCACTTCATGGTGGATCGAGCCCTCGTGCTTGGTCATGTTATCTCGGCCCAGGGAATTGAGGTTGACAAAGCCAAGATAGAAGTAATAGAATCCTTGCCCTACCCCTCCTGTGTCCGCGATGTGCGATCTTTTCTAGGCCACGCTGGTTTCTACCGACGGTTCATTAAAGATTTTTCCAAGATTGCTCAACCAATGTGTCACTTGCTCCAGAAGGACGTGTCCTTTGATTTCAATGAGGCCTGCAAAACCGCTTTTGAACTTCTCAAGAACAAACTTATCTCGGCCCCGATTATTCGTGCCCCCGATTGGACACTACCTTTCGAGGTCATGTGTGACGCCAGTAATCAGGCCCTGGGCGCCGTTTTGGGTCAGAAGAAGGATAAAGAGACCCATGTCATCTATTATGCTTCCAAGCTACTAGACCCGTCCCAGCAAAACTACATTACCACAGAGAAAGAACTCCTGGCCGTAGTCTATGCCCTAGACAAGTTCAGGCAATATCTGCTAGGCACTCATGTCCTCGTCTACTCAGACCATTCTGCCCTTCGGTGTTTGTTGACCAAAGTCGATGCCAAACCCCGGCTTATTCATTGGATCCTGCTCCTACAAGAATTTGATATCGCTATCAAAGATAAGGCAGGAAAAGAAACCTTGTGGCAGATCACTTGAGTAAACTTCCAGCCCAAGAAGATATTTCGCTTGAGCCAATCCGGGATACTTTTCCAGACGAGCAATTATGTCTAGCCCAAGCTGTTTATTCCCCATGGTTTTCCGACATTGCAAACTTCTGTGCTACTGGCACCTACCCAGCTGATGTCGCTCCGTCTGAATGCAATAAGATCAGAAGGCAAGCAAAATACTACATTTGGGACAACCCCTACCTGTGGAAGCACTGTTCGGATCAAATAATTCGTAGATGTGTAACCATGGACGAGGTGCCCTCAATCCTTAAATTCTGCCATTAGGAGGGAGGCCATTTCGCGGCCAAGAAAACTACCCTAAAGGTCCTGGAAGCTGGTTTGTACTGGCCCACCATTTTCAAGGATAGTTACATGTTTTGCGCTTCGTGCCCCCGATGTCAGGCCACTGGAAATATCGGGGCCAGGAATCAGATGCCCTTGACAAATATTATTGCTTGCGAGATCTTTGACATCTGGGGTATAGATTTTATGGGCCCTTTTCCCAATTCCTTTGGCAACATCTACATCCTTCTGGCCGTCGATTATGTTTCCAAATGGGTTGAGGCCAAGGCTACTCGGACGGACGATTCCAAGGTGGTCGTGAATTTTCTCCGCACTAATATCTTTAACCGGTTCGGTACACCTAGAGCGCTCATTAGTGATAGGGGTACCCACTTCTGCAACCGTGTCGTGACCTCGCTTTTAACAAAGTATGGAGTCCACCATAGAACATCCACCACTTATCCCCTCAGACTAATGGCCAAGCCAAGGTCTCGAACTGTGAGATCAAATCCATCCTTGAGAAGACCGTTAACCAGTCCAGGAAAGATTGGAGTCTGAAATTGGATGATGCTCTCTGGGCCTATCGTACAACATTCAAGACCCCAATCAGAATGACTCCCTACAGACTTGTCTATAGCAAGCCATGCCATCTTCCAGTGGAGATAGAGCACAAGGCTCTTTGGGCCATCAGGAAAGTGAATACAGATCTAGGCCTCGCTAATCAACACAGGCATTTGCAAATCCAAGAGCTAGAGGAATTGAGGGGCGATGCCTATGAGAATGCCATGCTCTATAAGGGTAAGACAAAAGCTTACCATGACCGACACCTTCGTCCCAAAACATTCTCAGTCGGACAACAAGTCTTATTGTACAATTCACGCCTGCGACTCTTTGCCGGAAATCTGAAATCTAAATGGTCAGGTCCTTTCGTGGTCACGACAGTCTACAACCATGGGGCAGTTGAGATTCAGAACCCAGTCACAAGAATCATCTTCAAGGTCAGTGGCCAGAGACTGAAACCCTTTTATGAAGGTTTCCAGCCCTCGATAGTTTAGGAGGCCATGGTAGATGTCCCACCTCTCCAGACCTAGAGTATCAACGCACGTCGAGGTCCCGACGAGTAAACAGACCACACTGGAGGCATTTGATATGTCGTCTGCATCCTTTCTCTCTCCCTTATCTTCTCTGCATCTTTTCGAATTCTTTAATTTTTAGTTGATTTTATTTCCATATTTTATTGTTTGTATATATCCCTGAACTTTCCTTTTCCCCTATGATTTTATTCCTTTTATTTAGCATTAACTCACCTTTATTCTCTCTTTTTGTTTGTATCTTATATTAACCAACTGCCTTTTTGAAATTTAAAAGTTGTTCTCCTTTTAAGGCAGTTGAGATACGCGTGGGCCGACGTGCTCCACGCCCAGGGTGCCACGTGGCCTGGCAAGCGCAGAAAAAGCAGGCCTCATCAATGAAAAAGCTGCGCCATTAAATGCCAGTTGTGACTACCACTCTCTCTCCCACGCTCCCATTTCGTTTTCACTCATATCAATTTCAAACACATCACTTTCACCTCTCTCCTTCACCAAACACGCAACCCTATCCTTTCCCGACTCCCATCTCCATTACTGCCATCGCTCCCCTCATCATCAATGGCACCTAAAACAAAAAGACCAGCCTACAAGAACGCTTCTGGACCTAAGCCGGTAGACACTTCCAGCCCCGTTCCTTCCAAATCCAGATCGCAATCCGCTACCCCAAACTCGGCTTCGTTCAAAACAGCCACACCACCGTCTTCCACCCCACTTCCCATCCCCTGTCCTACGGCGGTCTCACTAACAACCGCAGAGTAGATCCGAGAGTTCACCCCGGTGGACAATAACCTAGAGGTCGCAGGCTCTATTCCCCCTACCTCGGCCACCACTAGAGGCGGCCGTGTAGTGAAACTTCCCCCTGATCGTCCACTGCCAAGTCCACAACCAAGTCTAAATCCAAAAAGCCCTCTCCATCCACCAGGAAAACCCCCCTTGACGCGGTCGTCGACCGTTTCTTAGCTCCTCAGCCTGTCTTAACTGTTGAGGAAGTCCTCAAGGATATCCTTGTCTCAGATGAAGAAGTCGAGGTCGTGGAGGAACAGGCTAACCCTGGTCACGGCGAAGCAGAAGCAGATCTCGAGGCCATGGAGGAGGGCACAGGAGAAAGTGGCGAGGCCGAGGGTAGCGAAGCTGACGAAGAAGAAGATCTCGAGGCCTAGAAAGCCGCGGAGGAGGCCGAGAGGAAGCAAAAAGCAGCCGCAATAAAGTCAGCGGCTAAGGAAGGCAAATCCAAGGCTGATGCCAAACCAGAGCAGCCGGCCGCAGTGGATACACCAGTAAGCCTCAAGAGGAAGCTCTCATCCACCAGTACAGGCAAGCCCTTGAGCTCCAAGAAGCCTCGTGCCCCCGACACAGATGATGATGTCGAGACCGAGACCCCCGCACCTTCATCCATTCCCAGATCCAGCTCCCAACAGGTGACTTCTGACCTTTCCTCACCTCATGAATGGATTGTATTTAATGATAAACCATCCCTTGATAAGTTAAATATGCTAAATTCCAAGGGCGTTAGCTCATGTGCGCGCCTGGATTTTGATTTTCTTGCTAAGATGGGTATTGAATCCAAGGTCAGGGAGTATGTGGCCAATATTGGTTGGGAATCTCTGTTCTATTTGGAACACCCGACCTTTATTGAGCTTTCCCTTGAGTTTTTCACTACATTCTGGGTAGATGGTACTTTTAGGCCCAAGGGCAAGGTCGGTCCGAACTCTTCTACCGCTGGTCTGATCAACTTTAGGCTAGCTACCAAATGGGAGCATCTGACCCTTGGGGAATTTAATTGCTGGTTGGGATTTGTCACAAAAGATGAATTGAGCACTCCTCTGTACAAGAATGCTTTGACTGTTATACCTTCTGTTTTTGATGCCAATGCTGCTTTTCGTGAACTTACCAACAAGTCTGTTGTTAAATATGACCCTAAGGGTAGTAAAACCCATGAAATAATCGATCCTGCCTTGCGTATCTTGCACAGGTATCTGGCCCTCATCTTTTCAGCAAGGTTTGGTTCCTCAGGACAGATATATGTGGAGGAACTTTTCTTTTTATGGTGCATAAAACACAAACGAAGGGTCAATCTTGGTTTTTGGGTAGCTTAGGGTGTTTTGCATGTATTAAATGGTAGTCGTGGGCCTATTTTTGGGTCGCTTATCTCCTTGTTTGCTGTGAAGATGCGTAATATTGACCTGAATGTTAGTAACCTTTCTGTGCCCCTGGCATTCAAGGATTTGGATATCCGAACCTTGGATGTCATGGGCCATTTATGTATCTCACGGGGTGTGTTGAGTTTTTACCCAGGTTATGCCCCCGCAACAGAAAAGGTCTTCGGGATCAAGAACGGTGGCATCTTTGACTACCCAGATCTTTCGGATCCCCGTCCCAATGCCATTCCTCCAGCCCCCGAAAAGCAAGCACCCCAAGTGGAAGCAGCTCGTCAAGCCAATGCGGCAGCAGCAAGCCAGCCCCCGATACCTCTCATTGTCTATGATCCGACCCAGACGAGACTTCTCTAGGCTATTCTGCGGGAACTTCAGGCTTTGACGGCTGAAGTTGCCCGCAGAAATTTGCCACCCCAGTAAGCCCCCCAGAACAATTTCATCTCTCCAGCCCCCGAAAAGGGCCCTAAACAATTTTAATGCTTTCTATTATTATACTGTACTTATATTTCTTGAACTCCTTTTTATGCTCTCCCCGCATTGAGGACAATGTGCTGCCTAAGTGTGGGGAGGGAATTATTTATGCGCTTTACCTGCATGATTGCATGTTTATTTTCACAGTTGTTGCATGATTTGTATGCTTTACGGATTTTATTTTTAGCCATGCTAGGAAAATTTTCCACTACTAGTTTTCAAACCCTCATTTTTGGCATGCATTTTTCAACTTTTGACGCATAGAAGAAGCATGGCATCCATCGCATCTGCACCTGAACATGTATTTTCAGACCTGCTAGCCCTTATATCCATATCTAGGCCGCGACACCAGTAATCATAATTTGATCCCGTGAGCATATTTGAGCTTCATGCCGTCTATTTTTTATTGAAAATGCTTAGCTAGGCACGGTCTAGGTTTGCATAATATCCCAGGGTATAGTCACTGTGAGACATGGGGAAGCTTAGATATGACGAAAAGCCTCGCATCAATGTCTTTTTCCTTCTCTTCTCCCCTCTCTCTCTTTTTTCTTTTCTAGCCCCCAACATTCCCCCTCTTTTCATATTCTTTCCTGACCATTCGTCCTTTCTTGATCTTTTTCCTTGGCAGGTGAGGTAGCGATTATTAAGGGTAACGTCGAGGGCTAGACACCTAAAGTGCGCAGACAAGTTCAAGTGTAGGGAAGGAAGACAAAAGCAAAAGACTTCAGAGCAGAAAGCAGAGATCTAGGGCAAGAAAAAGAAGAAAATCGAAAAAAAATTCTCAAAATGTTTCGAGCCCTAGATCATTCAAAGAAATCGAGCCCCCAGAAAGTTTCAAGTGTGGGGAAGCGAAAAAGAAGTCACCATTGATGCTGGAAGCAGATCAAGGGCAAAATCAAGAGTTTCATGCCCCGGAAGAATCAAGATTTTGTAGCTGGTTCATGCCCCCTCTCCTGTTTCCTCTAAAAAATAAAATAAATAAAAAACTCAAAATAAAAGGAGGGGGGCATTAAGCGAACAAAAGGAGTATCCACATCCAAAGCCTCAACAAGGAGATTTTCCTGCCCCCAAAAGAAGACCTCTGTCTAGCCCCCGAATCATCATCGTGCCCTCGATAAAAAGCTGCCTTGCCACTTCGCTTTTTCCCAGCCAAGGGATCCAACCAGGTTTTACCTAGTTCTTTCTTTTCCTTCCTTCTTTTCCCCTTCATTTCTCTTCTGTTCATCTCCTACTTCTTTCTTCCACATTTCTAGCTCTTTCGATCCCGTTTCTTTCTTTTTGCTGATGCGTTGCTTTTTCGATTGTTGATTGCCCATGCATGTGTTCTACAGTACTCGGATTGACGTGCAAACTATGCCTGTGTTGTGTTATTTGCATTCTTGAGTGATAGCCTAAACACATGTTTTATTCTGAGTATGAGCGCAAATGCATATCTTTGTGAGGGCTGCTGGTGAATAGGCTAGATATGGGAAAGTCTGGCTGATAGGGTCGTTATTCTATCAGCCAGATGCAGGTACTTTTCTAGGTCTGGATTTGCTCTGATTGGGTGCAGCTTGTAGGATGACATGTCAATTCTGTGAATTGGGAGTTGATTATGTATGTTTTTGAATGAGGTGGCTTTCCAATTTTGTTTATGCTCGAGGGCGAGCATAGGGGCAGTGTGGGGATGTTTGATAGCACGTTTCATAGCCTCAATTTTACCCTCTTTTCTAGCCCTTTCGGGGGCTTGATGTTGCTATTTGACCCTAATTCCAATCTTATTTGCAGATCAGCATCAAAAAAGGGAAAAGATCGAAAAGAAACAATTTTAGAGCAATTCTGAGGAATTCCAGTTTCCAGGCCTAGAAGAAAGAACATCGTCAAGACCTCGACGCGAACCAGACCAGTGCGCCGTCTCAAGGCCTCAACAGTTCTGCATCTTCCACCAAAGAAAAGCATCTTCAAAAATCCGCACGGAATCCCAGACACTTCTAGAAGGCATCAGGCATATTAGGAATCCCAGAATATTCCTTTTGCAAGGACATGTGCTGTCACGCCCTCATTGCCCTTAGCTGTTTTTGTCTCCTAGCTAGTATTAGGCTATATAAGCATAGTTTTAGGGTTTTTGTAAGGACGGTTGTCCAAGGATATTTTCTTACATTAATTTCAGCACTTATTTTCTGGGGATCTTCTCCTCTTGTCATCAAGAACAGCCTTTGTCGCAACTTTCCTCTTCGATTATTAATTAATCTACCGGTTTCCTCTACTCCCTTTTTACTTTCTTTGTTATTGTATGATTCTATATACCTACTGTTTATGTTATAGTATGAGTAGCTAAATACCCCCTTCTTAGTGAAGGGTGTTTCAAGGGTTGTAGGGTTAGGCTAAGAGGTCTAATGCATGCTTAATATATTCCCTTGTTGCACATAATTGCTTACCGATTTAATTCCATGCTTGTCTAGAAATGTTAAGAGCTTCATCACCTGTTAGTATTTCTGCATGAGTAACGTCATATTCCAGGGTTATACCTGACGCGAAGCCCTGGAATTTTAGCAGAAACCTAGGGGAGGTAAGCAGTTATCTAGGGTATGTGATACGGGTTTGACAAGCCGAGCTGTCGCGCCCTAGATCTGTCTTACCTCCCCTTCATGGGCGTTCTGAATTTAGCTTCCCTACTTCGTACCCATGACAGGTCGAAGTGTCAAGGCTGCCTCTTGATGACAAGAGAGGTAGTTGGGAGGATGGCGGAACGTCAAGGTCACCTCATATGTGGAAACGGGGGGTGACTTTTATCTAAGAAGGTAAGCAGGGGATGCGGTGTGGAAACGCGGTCCCTATAGCAGATCTGTACTTGAGTCTAGAATATTTTTGTACCAATGACTAGCCAACCTAGAAAACAACCCAAGGAAGCACCTTTCGCTAAGATCTTGTCTCATTTGATTAATATCTTCTTTATTACTTTTCCTGCACCCGAACTGTTTATATTTCTAGCCCTGGATCACATTTTACTTTCGTGCCCTAGATAAGTACTTTACAATTCTGTTTTGTTAGCTCTCATACTCTGCGTTGATTAACTCGTTAATCAACATAAACCCCCCCCCCCCCCCCCCCAGTAGTGTTGCTTTGGTTAGATCTGTTGCATATTGCCTTGTCATACATCTTCATTAGCAATTTACTCCTTCAATCTCTGCGGTTCGACCCTGTCTTGCCCTGTACACATTAATTTGTGCATCTAGGCACCAGGAAAATATTAGTATATTTGAGTGACGATCAGATGCTCAGCTGAGATACCCGACATATGACAAGGACTTCTACACACTCGTACGCACACTAGAAGTGTGGCAACATTACTTGATGCCGCGGGAATTCATTATCCACACAGATCATCTCAGTTTGAAGTGCCTTAAAGGGCAAGGTAATCTCAACAGACGCCATGCCACATGGATGGAATTCATTGAGTCTTTTCCATACCATATTCAATACAAACAAGGTAAGGAAAATGTTGTTACTGATGCTCTTTCAAGGAGGTACGCCTTAATCACTTCTCTCGATGTTAAATTATTGGGATTTTCACACATTATCTTTAATCATGGTGTGTCAATTGCTGGTTCTAAATTTTATAAGCATGACGGTTATTTGTTTAAGGGTAAATAATTATGTATTCTGCATTGTTCCTTGCGTGAATTACTTATACTTGAGTCACATGGTGGCGGATTGATGGGTCACTTTGGTGTGACTAAAACTTTAGATGTGCTGCATGATCATTTTTATTGGCCTCATATGAAACGTGATGTCGTGTGCATTATTGCTAGATGTCATGTATGTCGCAGAGCTAAATCAAAATGTGTTAATCATTGTCAATTTCTGCCATTGCCTGCGCCTTCTCATCCTTGGACTGATTTATCCATGGATTTTGTTGTTGGACTACCTCAATCTAAACATGGTAATGATAGTGTCTTCGTTGTCGTGGACAGATTTTCTAAAATGGCTCATTTTATCCCTTGCTCAACTACTAATGATGCTACTCAGATTGCTGAGTTATTTTTTCAAGAAGTGGTTCATTTACATGGGATACCATTGACTATTGTGAGTGATAGGGATACCAAGTTCCTCAGCCATTTTTAGCGTGTTCTTTGGAGGAATTTAGGTACTAAATTGTTGTATTCAACCTCTTATCACCCACAAACTGATGGCCAGACTGAGTTTGTAAATCGTACCCTTGGTCAATTGTTGCGAGTCTTGGTTAAAAAGCATAATTCAACTTGGGTTAATCATATGGCATTCATTGAATTTGCTTATAACCGTGTTGTCCGTTCTACTACTCATTACTCTCCTTTTGAAATTGTCTATGGGTTTAATCCTAGAACTGTGGTGGATTTAACTCCTTTACCTGTGAGTGATGCTATTAGTTTACATGGTGAACAGAAGGCAGCATTTGTGAAGCAACTCCATGTCAAAGTCAAGACACACATTGAGCGCATGAATACCAAAGTGGCGCTTAAGCGAAATGACGAAAGGAAACTAGTGTCTTTCAGCGTCGGGGATTGGGTGTGGTTACACATGAGAAAGGAGTGTTTTCCTGCTCAATGCCGTGGCAAGTTGTCCCAAAGAGGAGATGGCCCATTTCAGATTGTTGAGAAGATCAACAATAACGCATATAAACTAGAGTTGCCTAGTGAGTATGGTACCATTAGTTCTACTTTCAACGTTACTGAGTTGACATTGTTTGATGTAGGTGAGGATTACCTTGAAGATGTTGATTCGGATTCGAGGTTGAATCCTTTTGAAGGGGGAGGGGATGATGTGAATCCTCGCATCCAAGCGTTACCTTTGCCACCGACTGGACCGATGACTCGTTCCAAGTCTAAAAAGCTTCAAGATAGTCTATAATCCCTCATACACAAGGAGCTGAAGTGTGAGAGGACAGTAGAGGAAGGAGCATTGCGAGAAAAGCAGAAACAGGAGCTCAACCTCTTGGTCATCACGGCGTTCAACGGTGATCCTTCAAGGAGCCAAACGGTTGCATAGATGGAAGGGTTTTCACCACCACTTGAGTTCGACTAGTACTGCAACTAGTCCTCGAGGTTGTGCCAAGATTTCAGCCCAAACGCACGAGTGGTTTGGTAATTATGGCAAACCCTAGTTTGGGGGTGCTAGAGGCGCGAGTCCTAGCGGCGCGAGGATTCCTTGCCCGCGCGCGCTAGGGTTTCTTGTCCGAGAAACGACGGCTGGTCCTAAAGTGAGTTGGCATTTTCCTTGTCTAATTTTAAGACAACAACTTGCCTTTTATTTGTTTTCCTTAATTAATTAATTAGAACATTTAGTTTATTAAGTTATTAAGTTATTTACCTTATTTAGAACTCATATTTTCTGATTAGGGTTGTAAAAAATGTTTATAAGGAGCGGCTGGCCTCCTTATTTTGGCGGCTGATTATTTATAAAGATCTATTCTTATATTCTCTGCCCCTTTTTGCATTCAACAACGAATGAACCTTGTTCTTCTTGAGTCTTGTAAACTTGAGTCGTTCCACGTAAAACCAGAAATTACTTCCATTAATTGTCTGTTCTAGGTTGATATTCACAAGGAATATAGGCTTAGCGAGTCGATTAAGACCCTTTCTTATTCGAATTAGGTTGGTTGATGCATAGCGATCAACAGGCTTGATTGCTTAAGAAAGTTATCCATTCCGCAAGGAAATCACGTCTTGAACAACGATCAACATTGGTGCTACGTCTCCTTTCAAACAAGGATCATATCAAATATGTCATGGCGAAGCCTGGATCGGTGCCTGGTTTGTTTATTTGCTTTGATATTTGCATTTGTTCATGCTTTGGGGTGGTTTTCAGTTTTGTTGATGCTCGAGGGCGAGCATCGGGTAGTGTGGGGATATTTGATACGAGCTTTCATGTGGTCCCTCAAGGACACTGCCAATGATTGGTTCTATGACCTTCCTACCAGATCTATTACTTCGTGGGCTGAGATGTCTAAAGCCTTCATAAATAAGTATTATCCAACGGCCACAGCAAGCGTGACTCGCAAGCAATTAGTTTCTATTGTGAAAAAGGACGACGAAAGTCTAGGGCAATACCATGAACGTTACAAGAAGATGCAAGCCTTGTGTCCTTCACACAATCTGACTGATCATACCCTCATCCAGTACTTCTACGAAGGGTTGAAACAAAATGATAAAGCTTTGTTGGACGCCGCAACCGGTGGTTCCCTTTGTGGCCGCACCCCAGCCGCTGCCAAAGCCATAATTGAGCTCATGACCAAGACTATTGTTGCATCTGAAATAGTAGCAAGTAACAGCCAACATGCCCATGTTGCTGCCATGCAGGGTCAGTTAGATAACATCATGGGTATATTGTAGAATATGGCTTCATGACAACCTGTCCAGATCAAGGCTTGTCAAATTTGCAATTTTGTGGATCATACCACGGACGCCTGTCCTTACATTGCCGAGGAAATTTCAGTTAATGCAGTTGGAGGGTACAATGTCCCCTATGGCCAGAATTACAACCAAGGCTGGAAATACCCTAATTTCAGCTGGTCTCATAATCCACAATCGTCAGGCCCTAGTCAACCACCACAACAACAGTACCAGTATGGTAACCAATCCTAGCCTCCTTTCAACATGCAGAATTTTAGGCCTCGACCTCCATATCAGCACAACCAGTAGTACCCATATCCACCATCCAAGGATCCAACCCCTGCTCCTCCGTCAGCTGACGAGAGCATTCACTACAAGAGTGTTATTTCTGAACTCCAAAAGCAAATGAGTATGATGACCGCCGAAATGAAGGAGTTGAAAAATAGAGGTAAGGTAAGATTTGGTACTTCACTTTCTCTTTGTGGATCGACCCTATTACCGTTGTACGCAAATTAACTTGTGTATCTAGGCCTCAAGATCTAATATTATTTTTGACCCGTTTCGACGACAAGTCAGAGATTTACGGGCTTTTATGGTTCGCCACGTACTGACCCACAAACATTTAAAGAAGATGCACCCCACCAAGGCTCTAGGGCCGGATGGAATGCCTCTACTTTTCTTGAAATTTTGGTCTTCTCTTGAAAACCCTGTGTTCAAAGTTGTCCTTGGAATTTTAAATAATGGGGAGTACCTTAGATACCTTAACAACACTTTCGTTACCCTCATTCCTAAAGTTTCTAAGCTCCGGGTATTCAAGGAAATAACTGGGTGGATGTCTCTAGATGAGTCAAATCTTGAACAACTAATTTTAATCCTATGGTCTTTATGGACATCGAGGAATAGCAGGATCTTCTGTCAAATTAAGGAATCAATCTAGGAGGTGTGGTAATTAGGGGGGGGGGGGAGGGTAGTTGCTGTCACATTTTAAGGAGGCCTGGTTGCCAAAGCAAGTGCCCCATGCTCCAATGGGCCACCCCCTTAATCATAAATGGCAGCCCCCACCGATAGAGGTGGTGATGCAATCATACATGGCTTCATTTCAATGATGAATGAGCACACATTCGGAGGCCAAGAGACATGCCTAGAGTCACCAAAAGTAGGCGAGATTTGAGCCAACGTGAGGCCACCAGCGTGGCCGAGCTTTCCCCTCGAAGTGGCCGGACCAACCATGAAGAGTGCACTTGGCGACATACCGCCAAACACTAGAGGCACTTGGCTACATACCTCCAAGAGAAGACAAATAAAATGTCTTTTAAAGCGAGGCTAGCGACATATCGTTAAGCCTCTAACGGTATGTCACCAAAGACATATTGGCTTCCAAGAAGAGTGTTTTCAAGGCCTTTTGTACTTAGTATAAATAGCTTTCTCCTTCATTTTTCTTCCTTAGTTTTTGATGAGTGTTTATTGCTTGAGTTAGAGAGTACTCCTCCTTCTAAACACCTTAAAATCTCCTTGTAAGGATCAAGCTTGGGAGGCTCCTTGATTCATTGCAAGCAAAAACCTCTTACCTTATATCTTTAATTACTTGTTCTTGCTTACAACTGAATAGAACTTTGGGATTATGATTTTTATTGAATATTATGGATTCCCATTGGTGGATGATTGATTATAATTTGATTTGAATGCTTGCCTATTGATTGATCAATTGCAATTGAATTTATATTCGCAAATCTTCCTTTAATTTCCAGAATTTTGTTCATCTTCATTCTCTAAAATTCCGCTGTGTTTTTCTCCATTTCTATATCCGATTCTTGTGTTTCTTATCTATAATTGATCAGTTTTTGTCGAGTAACTCAAGATAGATCTATTGACACGATCCGACTAATTAAAACGAGGCCGGATCGCATCAAGTGGTAGTGGAGCCAATTTGCTTGAGTTTTTCTATATTTTTAAATTTTTGCAATCGTTCAAGATCGAAGTGAAATCTATGGTTGAAAAGCTCTAATCTTGTGTCGTTTATGATTTTCTTGAGTTTGATGAGATTTTGGTAAAGAAATTAAGCCATTTGAACAACAAATTTGAGAATTACCATTTTCCAGATTTTTGGTGTTCTTGGTGTTCTTGAACATCTTCATATTTGTCCAATTATTTGAACCCGCCAAGAAAATTATGAACTTTTGTGTCAACAAACTTCATCTTGTGTGTAGTAATCTTTGTTCTTTAGGCGTTAGGAAATTTTGTGGAATTCTTATACATTTTGGCCAAAACAAAAAGTTACACATTCCAATGGTGATGATGGCTACCAACCGGCTAGTGTTGATGATAATGGTTTTATGGTGTCACTAGCAACCATTCCAAAGGTTATGGTAGTTCATCTTAGACGTGTAGTAGTTACCAATCTCATGGTAATGAAGCATATGAGTCTTATGGTGACGATGACTATGAGCATGGTTGATAGTGCGGGCGAATACCAAGATCAAGATGCTGCAACTGGTTGTGAATATGGAGACTACGAAGGATCTCCAAGTTCTCATGGCTCAAGCTATGGCCTAGGTTCTAATTTCGGTCAAAGCCTTGGCCATGGCCCCAATTCTAGAAGAACCGTCCTCCACACAAGCACACAAGTCCAAAACAATCATGATAGAACCTAAGGCCGAGCACCTACACCTTTTCCTCCTCACTCAAGCTATGGCCTCGGTTCCTCGAGACAAAGCCTTGGCCATGGCCGCTCTACTAGTGGTCGCAACCACCAAGACCACACCACTTCTCGCCATCGACAATTTCAACTTCCCCTTTTTAGAGGAATGTCCTCTCCGACGGAGTTTATAGAATGGGAATCCTACCTTGCACGAGTGTTCGAATGACACCAAATATCCGAGAGCAAGAAATCCAAACTTGCTATCAAGATATTTGACGACAATTCCTATAATTGGTGGTACCATATGAGTTTTGGAAGAGAAAAGAGACGAGTAGAACCGATCACTACTTGGGATGAAATGAGGCGAGTAATGCGTGAGTGGTTTGTACCCCCACACTATCAGCGGGGGTTGGAAAATGAGTTGTTTTCTATTCAACAAGGTGGTCCAAGTAAGCCAAATTTAGTTGTTGATTGCGATAATATTGGAGATAATATGCATGAAACTCTTATGTTGAAGAATTGTGGACTTGAGGATGATGCGCTTAATAATTGTGATGAGAATGATATAATTGAACACCCTATTGGTGAGATGAGTAGAGAGACAATTGAGGGTGAGTGTACCCAAACACTTGGGAAAGAGTTGGGTGAGTGTAGCCAAACACTTGGGAGTGAGTTGGGTGAGAGCCACCAAACACTTGAGAATGAGTCGGGTGAGTGCCACCAAACACTCGGGAGTGAATCGGGTAAACAAGTGGGGCTAGATGTGTTTGATGTTTTTGTCAACCCGTTGTTTAAATTTGGGAGGGTTACATTGGGGAGTGAAAAGAGTAAGCATGCCACTGAGAGTGGATGTAACCTTAGAAATGAATCGGGTGATCACATTTAGCTAAATATCTTTAAAGGATTTGACAACCCTTTGTTTGAACTTGAAGATATTAATTGGGAGAGTGAAAAGAGTAGGGAAAGGGATAGAGAGAATATCTTGTATTCTAACATGGATGATCCCTTCTTTTCTATGTTTGATTCTCCTTTGCAGAAATTTCCTATGGGTTTGGTCTAGGAATTCAGTACTTATGAGGATCCTTTCCTTTACTACATTCCTAACCAACATCATACACTTCTAGTGATGTGCCCCTTGCAAGTAATGTTGAGTTATGTGTGCCCAAGCCAGGACCAGAAATTTAAAGCAATGGATTCGAGAACGAATCCTTTCGAGGGAAAGGTGATGATGCGATCACACATGGCTTCATTTCGGCGATGAATGAGTACACATTCGGAGTCCAAGAGACATGCCTATAGTCACCAAAAGTAGGCGAGATTCGTGCCAACCCGAGGCCACCCGCGTGGCCGACCTTTCCCCTCGAAGTGGCCGGACTAACCATGAAGAGTGCACCTAGCGATATACCGCCAGGCACTAGAGGATCTTGGCGACATACCGCCAGGAGAAGACAAATAAAATGTCTTTTGAAGCGAGGCTAGCGATATACCGTTAAGCCTCTAATAGTATGTCGCCAGAGATGTTTTTGGCTTCCGAGAAGAGTATTTTCAAGGCCTTTTGTACTTAGTATAAATAGTTTTCTCGTTCACTTTTCTTCCTTAGTTTTTGATGAGTGTTTATTGCTTGAGTTAGAGAGTACTCCTCCCTCTAAACACCTTAAAATCTCCTTGTAAGGATCAAGCTTGGGAGGCTCCTTGATTCATTGCAAGTAAAAAGATCTTATCTTTTATCTTTAATTACTTGTTCTTGTTTACAATTGAATAGAACTTAGGGATTATGGTGTTTATTGAATATTATGGATTCTCATTGGTGGATTCTTGTGTTTCTTGTCTATAATTGATCGGGTTTTGTCAGGTAACTCAAGCTAAATCTATTGACACGATCTGACTCATTAAAATGAGGCTAGATCGCATCAGGTGGTCAAGGTTAACACGGATGTGGCAGTAGGGAATACGGGAACTGGTCTAGGATTTATCACATGGGACGCTAGGGGTGGGTCAGTGTTCTCGGGGCCATTTTTCTTCCGCACAAGACGAATGTGCAAATAACGGAGACCCTGGTGCTAAGAGATGTCATTACGCAAACCCGACAATAGGGGGGTAATAGGATTATCGTTGAGTCGGATTGCCTACTAAATATCCTAGCTCTGACTAATGGGGACCTCTTGCTAAACTATATAGGGTTGGTGCTGGAGGAGGTGGCTCATAGCACAGCACCACATAGTGTAGTACAACACAACACAACACAGCACAATGAGGGCCAAATACGCCCTAAGTGAAAGATAAAAAGATGATAACTATCTAATAATACTAATAAAATAATATTTTTGTTTCTTTTACTTTGTAAGAAAATGAGAATGCATTGGAAAGAAAAGTGAACGGAGAAATGGAAATGTGGATTAAGATACAAATATTTGCATTTTCCATTATTTTATTTTGTTTCCACAAGTGAATCTTTAATTACACTTCAAAGCCTAAATCACCTTCGCCACCAATCTAAGAGGTACTTAACAAGGTTTCCAAAAATACGAAGCTAATAAAATGAAGCCGACTACATAGATGATGAAACATAAGAACAAAGGCAAGGAAAAATAATAAAAAAAATAAAATAAGTGATTGGGTGTGGTATTCATAAAAATGATTGTCACGTACGTGCAATGATACGCGTGTAGAGGAACTCGTTCCAGGTGTCGGGCAGGCCGGGCAAGCACCAATGGATGCAGTCGGCGTAGGTTGCCGGATCTGCCTGCTGCTCCGGCGTCAGCATTTTCCCTTGGCGAATGGTGTGGACTGAGGTGTGTGCGTCTTTTCTGTACTCTGATAATCTGGTAATGTTGATGAAGTGGACCGGCGTTTTCATGGATGCTGTCACATTTGATGCTAAGGCAAACAACCTCCGGTCAGTTCCCACATTCAAGGGCATGCTTGTGTTCAAAATTGGACTCGTCTCCTTTGCACATTTTATCCCATTAGGATTCTCCCAGTCTTCGCTCCTGTTTCATGTTTAATAACACCATCGTTAATCTTTAAGTCCGAACTATATGCAATTATGCATCGTGTAAGCTAACTAGCCAAGAATTAATTTAAATTTTTCCATTTACAATAGCCGAACGAATGAGCTGATTAAGTGCGCAAAGTTCAAAGGCCCACAAAGTTTACATCATTGTTGTAGTGGTTCACCAAAAACCACCTAATTAATTGCCCGAATTTCAACAACCCAAAATTGGCAACTAACAACTAATCTAACTAGTACAATTCTAACTATGAAAGTACAATCAGCACTTGAATTTCAAACGTTTTTATTAAAAAATTTGAGCACATTACTTGATGTGAAGAGGAGACATGCTGCTGAAGAACACAGTGGTACGGTTGGTATCCACATTCTCATCAACCCATTTAGACCATGTCCTAAGAACTCTGCCATAAGCTATCGGCCGTTCGATCTCTTCATACTCAGTCGCTCCTTCATCGAACGATCCACGACTGTCACAATTAGTATAGATCATTGAAATTAATAAATAAACCTATGCACATAGTAATTACGAATTATGAATTATGAATTAGGACTTACAGAACTTTCATTTTGAAGGTGTTCATCCACCAGATGTAAGTATTGAAGATGAGGTAGTCCACATTTTTCCAGTTAGCACCATGCTTATCTATTGATTCAGGCATGATTATTCGGTTCAAGATGCTGTGCATGTTTGGATCGTCTGAGTTTGACTCAACAAGAAATGGGGCCCAGTAGAATTCCACCGTGGCATTGTAGTCCTAAATATATACCAAACCAGCAAATTATTTATGAAGATTTGTTTGGCAAGATAACTTAAGAAATGGTCAAACTTTGGCGAAAAAGTAAAGTAGACAAGGACAGTGACAGCGCAACCAAACAGGGCATAATTACGATACCTCAATTCTGAAAACAGCAAGGGATCCAGTTTTGTTCAAGCTTTTCCTGCCAGGTGGAATTACTGATTGTACCAAGCAAATCATTGATTCCCATTGGTTTCTGTTCAATGAATCGCCTACAAACATAAGCCTTTTGTTCCTCAGCTTCTTTAGCAGCAATCTTGCCTTGAACCTGATAACATTTCACATAACAAATCAAGAAAGGATTATCAAATTACTACTAAATGAACACGTTAATCAAGAATCATGCAAGAAGATGCTACCTTGGTAGAGAACAAGTTTCAGGCTGCCATTTCCAGTTCTGATACTGAGAGTCTTTCCTTCCATTTCTCATGCAAGTCACTTGTGCAGTGAGGAACTCGCATTCTTCTTCTCTGTACAGAGGATGTGTCTCATTGTCAAAAACCCAATTTCCTGTGAAAAGATCGCAATCTTGAGGTGGCAACTCAACTTCTTCATCTTCATTTTCATCTTCCATAGCCACCATTTCTTGTATCCTCTGAACTTCTTGGGTTGACTGGTCTTTGGATTCTTGAATTTCTTCATCAACATGCTCAAGCGAGGTTCTTGAACTCAAAGAAGTAACAACTGGGTTTTCTTGAATTGGGTCCCCTTCTTTGGACTGTTCTTGCTGGATGTCTTGAGAATTAACAGAGGACTGTGGTGATGATGTTGATGACGATGATGAGAATGGGAAATCTGCAATTGACTTCACGTCCTCATTGTACATGAACAATCCAAACAAGAAAACAGAGAAAACTACCACACATACAGAGAGATTGCTGTTTTTCTTGTGCTTATTCATGGCTAGTGACACAGAAGTGAAGAGAGGAGAAGATGATTTTCTGCGGAATGGCTGCATTAGAATTGAAAGAATGGGTTTAAGGACTGGAGATGATAGAGAGATGGAAACATAAAAACAGGACAAAGATGGAAACAAAAACAGAGAGACATATACAAGTCAGTCAATTTCTTTATGTTAATTTGTTAAAATGGGATTTGGTGAGGTGGGTTTTTCTTCAAGAAAGTGTTTTAGGATTCTGGTAGGAGTAGGAATTGTCTATCGCAAGCTTTTCTGGTGATGAATTGATATTTGAATATATATATTTTTTCATATTTGTTGGTGAAACAATGTTGGAGAGGGACGAGAGGAGAGGAGAGGAGTGCTACCAAAGTTAGTTTTGCTTAGTTGGTTATACTCTAACAGATATTGTCAGCATCAGAATGAGAAAGGCTGAACTATTGATTTTAATGTAGACCAGACGTTAAGTCATGCGGAATTCTGGCAACCAAGTTTGCTGCTTGTACAAGGATTTTATTTATTTATTTTTTAAACAAATTTTTTTTATATAATTCAGAATGATTCGTAGTCAGGTATAAAAAAGTAAAATAAAAATTTAAATGAAAGGGTAACTTCTTAGGGTTGAATTCAAATGGTTTAACGGTAATGTTAAGACTATCACACTTTTGTTTATAGATACAATGTTGTGAGTTATGTGGAAGTAAGCAAAAGATACAATCCATACCCACATCCACATCCATACGGTGCGGGTAAAGGAAGAGTAATTATACCCGCAGGTTATCCGCAAATTTAATTTGAATTTATTTGAATTTTAATTAAATTAATAGATAAAAAAATATCAATCTAATTTAATGACAATATCACCTAATAATACGATACACTAATCCAACATGATAATCCATAAAGAAAGATAAATAATCCATAATAATCCAAAAAAAATTAATAGTTCATAAGAAAATACAATTTAATAAAAGAAACAACGATTCCTGCACTAACAAGTTCTTTCAAAATAGTTGCTATTTCGCAATTTTACATCCCTACTAATCCTTGATGAAAAGTAAGAGTTTCTCCAATTTAGTCATCAACTGTAGATGGTACATGATACCAAAAAATAAAATCACTTAACATAAATATAATAAAAAGAGATCTATTTATTAATAAGATAACTTGAATTTATTTACTACAAGTGTATTTGGAAGATGGAGGGGGAAAGAGTTTGTGAGAGAGATTGAGCGTCAGTGATCGAGAGTATTAGGGAGAGTAAGAGCATTCGTCCTTGATTTGGGTGTAGGAGAGGGTATTTATGAAAAATGGGTATAAGAGCCTTCTTGAAAAATGGAGAGTGTGTATTTATAACGGGTATGAGTATCAAGGACTTCGTTTTGGAAAAATGGAGAAATCTCACTCGGAATCGATAGAAACTTGAACGAAAATAAAATAAAACAGAAATAAAACAAAATGACATGAAACAAGAATCAATAATAATAAATAAATGAAAATAATAATAATAATAATAAGAACATAATAGAAAGCCGATAATGGAACGAATGATAAATAAAAATGAAATGAATGACGCAAAAGAAAAAGTACTGATATGCTATCATAATGGTGATTAACTTAGTCGTGATATTTTTTATGAGTAGTAAAGACGGTTGCCCCCAAGTACCCACCAATGTTCTAAATGCAAAATGACATGTCAGGAGCATCAAATAAATAAAAGACATAGATCTTTGAAGTAGAAAAAGAAACGACTCCACTCAGATGCCACGATGCGGAAAAGTAAATTTACCTCCAAGCGCATGCTTTGTAGGAATGTAGATTGTACAAATATAAATTTACCTCCACTCGGACATTGATGCCCACTCGGACGTCTCCCCTTGAATACTGTAATGCAAAAACGTAAATTCAGCTCTACTCAGACACTGATGGCTTCGCTCGGACACCTTGCAAATTCAGCTCCACTCGGACGCTGATGGCCCCACACAGATGCCTTGCAGAAGTGTAGATTCAGCTCCACTCGGATGCTGATGATCATGGATCATTAAAGTAAAATTAAAGGGCATCCCTGTAAAATAAAAGTCAAATTCCTGTAAAACTAGCATTGATTAATGAAGCAAGGTTAAACACAACTCTTATAACCTGAACTATTCCCCGCAACCATTGGTACCATGCATCCTTTCGTCACCTCAAGGACTAAGATAAGAATTTTAAATATGCAAGTTTTAGAAAAATGCTCCTTTTGGAATAAATATTAGATTGTCTTGTCATAAGAAACCCTATGTCTTTTGATCGAAGAGATACATGGCCTACGGATTTTTAGGTAAAGTACGTCTTGACAACATCAACATCCACTGGTCTTGGTAGATCTTCTCCATCCATATTGATAAGCATTAGAGCATTTCCCGAGAATGCGTGCTTGACTACATATGGACCTTCATACTTAGGGCCCACTTCCCTCAACTATCTTAATGATGAGAAAGGCTCTTTTTCAATACTAAATCTCCGAATTTGAACTCGCGAGGTCTCACTTTCTTATTATAAGCATTGGCCATACTCTTTTGATATAAATGAGCATGACGCATGACCTCCAACTATTTTTCCGAAATTAGATTCAATTTTTTCATACCTCACTTTTGCTCAATTAGACTCTTCTACTCCTGATTCTGCCAAGACTCTGAGAGAAGGAATTTTCACCTCAAGTGGAATTACCGCTTCTATGTCGTAGAAGTACGAATTGCAAAAGGAAGCATATCGTGCCAATCCTTATAAGTGACCACCATCTTCTGAATAATCTTCTTCAAGTTTTTATTTTCCGCCTCAATCGCGCCATACATCTTTTGACAGTAAGGTGAGAAGTTTTGGCGTCACTGGCTTGGACTCAGACTTCAACGGAATGGGGTGCTCAACTATACTAGGGTCAAGACCTGGAAAATCTTCATAAGACCATGCGAACACATCCACGTACTCCTTGAGGAGCGAAATCAACCTCTCCTTATGAATATTTAAAGGTCGTTCCAATCTTGACTACCTTTTGATCTTCATTGCTTGCCCCTAAGTTTATCTCTTTCAACTCCTCCGAATGAGGGACTATTTCCTTCTCCGAATTCTCTACTAAACGGGCTGACTCCGACGGAAACTCAATCTCATCCTCAGCTACGACAATAATTTCGTCACTAGTAAAGACATAAGGTATATCATGACAATCCGAACTAATATTTAGCCCAAAAAAATTGTGAAAAGCAAAAGATATTTGGAATAAAAACTGCATAATTATGATAAAAGAGAGCGTAAGCTCTACAAAAGAGTTTGTCAATTTAAGGAAAGTTAAAAACCATACATGCACAACTTTCTTTAAAAAAGAAATTATAGAAAGACATCAGGAAGCATGGTAGCGGTCCAATTGCATGCCGGTTCCCTAGACTTCTTCACTAAAACGAACGAGCCTTGTGATAATGTGTATTTTATGCATATTTTTATCTCTTTTTCTAGTCCACTTTCGATCTTAATACTACTGATTTGGACTTGGAGAAGGAAAATCATAAAAATGCACACTTTCGGCCAGATTCTGATGGATGCTGAGCGTCGAGGCCTCGCTACTCATCACGCTGAGGATCCGGCGACAGAAAAGGAAATTATCGTAAAAAGAAATCTAATAAATCTGATAGATTTTCTTACTTCCCTTCCGTGTTTCCAGCTCTGCAAAGGCATAATTATGGAAAACCTAGTTCTATTAGACTTAGGACTTTATTTTTATTTACTATATATATTAGAACTTTTAGGGTTTCTTGATCATCTTCGTGGATCTCTTCTTCCTCTCCTCCTCCTTGAGGCGGCGGCTCAAACTTTTTCCAGCTTTGTAATAATTCCGGAGCTTTAGCTCCGGCCGATATGAAGTTGCAATTTACAGCGTTTTCTTCCTTTCTCTTTTATGCAATTCTCCTTTAATTATTTTGTTTATTTAAATTCTAGCATGAGTGGCTAAATTCTCCTTCTTAGCAAAGGTTATTCGAAGGTTGCTTAGGTTAGCTATGAGGTCAAAAACGTACTTAATGAGCTTTATAGTTGTATTCGCTTGTTTGTCATTTTCTTGTCAATTTACCTAGGAATGATTAGAAGCTTGATCAACTCTTAATTAATCCTAGGTGATTATAGTCATCCTTGTAGTAATAACTAACGTGAGGCTGTAAGGTAATGTAGGTGACTAGGTCGGAGTCATTGGGTCGGCCGGTCTAATCTGACTAGGGCAAGCAACCGATTAGGGTAGTGCCTCGAGCGTACTGAGTGTCTACCCCTAGGTGTATATTTTCTCTTCTTAATGGGCGTCTGAGTATTGTCTCCATAAGCGTACCTTATAGGACAGCGGGTTGTCAAGGTTACCCCATAAGCGTACCTTGGGGTAACTTCTCTTACGAAGGAAAGCAGAGGACCTAAGCGTAGCTGGTCCCTATAGAACACCTATGACCTAGGAGTAGAACATCATTGTACCAATGGCTGACTGACCGAGATGCAATCGGAGACAGACCTTTGCTAGGATCTTTCCTTAGTTATTTCACACTCTTACATTCTTTTTTAGTTATTCAATTTGGTGTTCCTAGTCATACTTTGAAGTGAGTGTCTACCCTTAGTCCCTGTGTTCGACCCTGTTACCACTATACGTAAATATCTTTATCCACTGATGATAAGATTCGATCTTCAAGATGACCGGGACGATGTCTATTGTTGGTCGGAGTCGCTGTAGATGACGTCGGACCCACCTGCAAAGCGCCGGAGGGGGGGCTCTGGCGTAGACACTCCGATGCTTAAGTCAGTAAGCGGTTCAAAAATAGCAGACGTTCTAGTAGGCAATTGTTTTGGCTTACTTGTTGTTTTAAAATGAGAGAGTATTTATAGGCCGCTGGGGCGATGTCTGGGCGAAAAGGCGATATCCAGGTGAGATAATGCTCTGGATGACATTACGGGCGATACCTAGGATGACGTCATGGGCGATACCTGAGGTGACGTCATGGGCGATGCCTCTGAGGAGGGTGCCTGGGGCGATACCCATGATGATGTCGGGGGCGATAACTCTATGGGTCCCCTGGGATGGGATGATGACGTGCATCTAGAGACGCGTGGTCCCTATAGAACACCTATGACCTAGGAGTAGAACATCATTGTACCAATGGCTGACTGACCGAGATGCAATCGGAGACAGACCTTTGCTAGGATCTTTCCTTAGTTATTTCACACTCTTACATTCTTTTTTAGTTATTCAATTTGGTGTTCCTAGTCATACTTTGAAGTGAGTGTCTACCCTTAGTCCCTGTGTTCGACCCTGTTACCACTATACGTAAATATCTTTATCCACTGATGATAAGATTCGATCTTCAAGATGACCGGGACGATGTCTATTGTTGGTCGGAGTCGCTGTAGATGACGTCGGACCCACCTGCAAAGCGCCGGAGGGGGGGCTCTGGCGTAGACACTCCGATACTTAAGTCAGTAAGCGGTTCAAAAATAGCAGAGGTTCTAGTAGGCAATTGTTTTGGCTTACTTGTTGTTTTAAAATGAGAGAGTATTTATAGGCCGCTGGGGGCGATGTCTGGGCGAAAAGGTGATATCCAGGTGAGATAATGCTCTGGATGACATTGCGGGCGATACCTGGGATGACGTCATGGGCGATACCTGAGGTGACGTCATGGGCGATGCCTCTGAGGAGGGTGCCTGGGGCGATACCCATGATGATGTCGGGGGCGATAACTCTATGGGTCCCCTGGGATGGGATGATGCCGTGCATCCAGAGACGCGTGAGTCCCCCCCCCCCCGCTGATGTCGACCATCCCAGAAAACACCTCATGGTCTAGTAGCGATAGCTTAGATGTCCGATAAGGCTTATAGGATTCCACCCTCGGCAGGGGCCATAATTACAGCAATGCCCTTGGGATTGTCTTAATTGTTATCATAAGCCTAACTGAAAACGAGTCCGAGTGTTTACCAAGGGCTGTCATTCCCTGTCCATGTCTGGTATCTTAGGTGAGGGTCCTTTCCTCCTTATGGCGATATACTTGCGGAATCTCCGAGCTTCTTTGTCTCTTTCGATACGACAAAGAACAATTGAACGTTAGGCAGCGCCTAGGTCGGGTGCTTTCCCCCGAGCAAGTGGGTTCCGGTCTTTGTGCTTGTCCAAAGACCCATCCTCATGGGGTGCCAAGAAATCAGCGAGAGACGCCGCTATCTTGTCTAGAACCGTTAGGGCGTCGCTTTCGCCTAGCGGTATTATCCTGCCTGGGCCATCATTAATGCTTAGAAGGTTGCAAACTCATTCGTGCCGTAGGAGAGTTATTGACGCTGACGGACCACTGTTAACGTCACCGCGGACTGCGACCGGGTTCATACCGTTGGGTTAGGTTCGCATACGTTCCGGGTCCATCGGCATGTCGGGCGAACTGCAAACACGTAGTTGAGATAGGCATTCTACGGAGATATTAGTAAACTTTATACTTACAGGGATTTTGAGAACACGCGGGTTCTTTCTTTCCTTTCCGCTCATGGAGTCAGCGATATTGACGCGGTTTTATGCCATCAGCTGCCTACGATTTGTGAGACTTTATACCACCAGATACCTGCGATACCGGCAAGGCTTTACACTACTAGGAGCTACCTGCGACATCGACGCAGCCTTACACTGTGGATACCTACAATCGTACGGCTTTTACGTCATGGCTACCCGTAATATCGCGCTCCTTCGGGTTTTCCAGGATTCTAGCTCGTACTCCTCTCGAGTACCTGCATCGTTAGCAGCATACAGACATCAATCCTCGTTCCCGCCTCAGGTCCATCGGTCTTTGATGGTAACGGGGCGACTCGTCTTTTGAGGACCTCCTCTTTCCAAAGGCCCATTTCTTCTGAGCCTATAAATCTGAGAGCTTTCTTCACTCAAGTTCATCTCATCTTTTTCTTTCGCAATCTACATCATGGATCATTTGACCAAAAATTTCCTCCTTTCCAAGGGCCATACTCTCAAGAACCTCAATGATGGTGATGTCGGGTTCCTGGAGAACATGCTGATCAAGACCTCCAAGGACATCTTGGAGTTGCAAGGGATGCTGACCCCACTCCATTCCAGGCTGGGAGCTACATCTCTGGAGGATTTCAGTCCTTTAGAGAGCGTGTCGAAGCTGGCCACCTCCATCGCTCGGATTCAAGTGGTGATCGCCATGTTGCAGCAACGCAAGGACATGCTAGGGTGCTGCTTGAAGGGGATAAGGGTCACCTCTACTAACCTCACTCTGGTCATGGACTCCCTGAGAGACATTCCTGACATACCCGAGGATGCTGGCTCTGATGCCTGAAGGCGGTGGCTCCCTTTGAGCATTTTTTTATTTTTTATTTACGCAGCTGTACTTTTCGGCTGTTAGGCCATAATAAATAAACTGTTTTTATTATGCCCTTTGTAACTGTTCTTCTTCTTCAATATGCCCTTTGTCCTTTTCCGATTGGAGGCATCCTCAGCCCAACTGAAAATGAGTCAGTCATTGGACGACCTTTTCACGACGGTTTCCTCGATAACCGTTCTACATTAATTTTGTGCCGCTGTTTCAGTGTCAACTGATTGGGTAAAGTTTCAATTTTCCTCGATCTGTGGAGATTTCGACAGGCGTGACTGCAAATCTAGATTTGCACTCTAGGTTGTACGCGTGTCAGTTCTCAAGAGTCGCGCCGGATGATCAAAAAACTTCTCCCCCTTTTTTGGCTATTTAATGGGATCCCACCCCATTTTTCCATTCATCTTCTTGCTTATTTTTCCTCTTGGCAGGTTGCCTGTTATTTCATGGCTGATTTTCATTTTTTGGATACTGCCGCGCGGGATTCTCCGCCAACTCCTCCGACCTCGCCAGATTCAGACAATCCTCCTTCGTCGCCTCCATGGAGGCCGTTCGTCCGCCGGCGGGGTCGCAAGAGGCTGAGGAAAAATGCCTTAAAGGTGTCTGAAACGCTTTCCAATTCTTCCGCCCCTTACGTTCGAAAGGGGGATGAATCATCTCTTCTTCCTCACGATTCACCAAAAATGGCTCTCCCTGCCAGTGTGGGCGTGGAAGCGGTGATGTCAACCGTTGAGGAGGAATCCAGCCGATCAACGATACGCATAGGAAAGAGGGTTGATGAGCCTTTTCCTCCCGTCAGCAGGGAGCTATCGTTCTCAGATGATGATGTAGTTTATTGTTATGGTATCTCTTGGTCTGATGGTGATTAGTTTAGCGGGTCTTGCCTCTTTGTAGATGTCATATGGCTTTTCGAAAATGAATAAGATAACGCTTCATTTTCCTTTTGTCCTCCTATCGCCTTCCCGCGTCATTTCTTTAATCGGTTTTTTGTCAGTAACTGTCTTCTGCCAAAGACATAAATGACTGTCCACGCGTCGCTTTCTGCTCCGCACGTGTTTCACTTTTACAGGCTGTCTCTTCTTCAAGTTTGACCTTTATAAGGGAACCGCTATTCTCTTTTATTACTTTTGCCAATATTTCAAAAAATTTCACACTTTCTCTTTCTCCTGTGCTTCTTCCTGCTCAAGAGAAGTTTCTGCAACTGCTCGCCGGCGCCGACGGCCTATTTACTGGCTTTTTCGTTCCAGGTATTCTGTTCCTCTCTTGTCGTAGTTTTATTTTTCCGGTCCCTTATGTCTCATATTAAAGCCTCTGCGAGTGCCGAAAATCCCATAGATCTCGAGGCTAGGAGAGCTCGTAGTATTTTTTATTGTAATAAAGTTTTGAGGGCAAAATTAGAGGAGAATGGTATCACCTTCCCCTTGGGTTGCCGCCCTTATATCCCTACGAAGGATATTCGACTTTATGATGCCATGTGGGGAACGTTCCGGCTGGTTTATTTCAAGATGTTCCTCTACGGATTTCATCTCCCAATCCATACTTCTCTGATGAAGCTGCTAAATCATTATGATCTCAATCCCGTATAAATAACTCCGCCTTCCTAGTGTGGGATTTATGCCTTTCTTCAGGCATTCGAGATGAAACATATTTTCACTCCATCCCTCGATCTGTTCCGCACATTTTTCAGCTTGAGCTGTCGCGACTACTTGGTGGATATCACCCCAAGATGGAATGACGCCATCGTGCAATTTTTCTGGCAGAACTTTCAAGGTTTTGAGGACAACGTGGTCAACTGGAAAAATGGCTTCTTCACCCTTCGCCTGCCGTCCCGCTGGTGGCGCGGGGGTTTTAACCGAAAGATTACCAGCGCCGCTTGGAAAAAACCAGAAGTGCTGTCTAGCATTGATGTGTCCCATGTTACCGCCCTGTTAGAAATAGAAGGGCTTTTCCGCATTCGGGAATTTGCTCGGTTCAGACCCTTGAAAGAGTGTGTCATTGGTGAGTTTTTCTTTTGCCATGTTATCGCTTTGATTTGTTTGCTGCATTAACATGCTTCGCTGGCAGGTAGCACTGAGGGTCGTTCCTCCGGGGGGAATAACACTCCTCTAAACGTGGTGCCACTTCAGACGTTACCTTCTTCTCCACCGCCTGAAAGTTCCAGCCGTCCGACTATTCCGCCGAGGGGAAGGAGAGCTAAGACCGTCGCAACACGTAGTGCTTCCGCTCGACCTTCTCGCTTTCTTGAGAATTGGTTGCAACCTCGGGTTAAGGGAGTAACTCCGAGTCGTTCTGCGACTGGAATAGTTGACAGCGATAGCGAGAGTATGGATGTTGGTTCCGCACTACGTCACACTACCCTTGCCCAACGAGTGAAGCTTAGGGCGAGAAAAAATGATCCCGCGGCGGAGTCAACCGAGGACGATAGCGAAGAGATGGCTGTCGAGACGGAGCGTCTCCGAAAGAAAATCCGGAAAGAGAAGACTGGACCACCGATTCCTCCCTTGAGGGAAGTTAAAGCAGTTCCTACTGCAAAGGTTGACACTTCTCATGTCGCGAGTACCTCGCAGGTAGCGGAGGTTGTCAAGGTGTCTTCTGCCATTCCTTCCAAAGCTAATGAGGTTTCAGCGGCGGTGGACTCACCCTTGCCGCCTGGTGGCCCTGGTTCTCCGATCTCTTCCTGTATTCCGCATGTGACCGTGCCAGTTTCGAATCCAAGTGTTCCTCCTGACCCTTCCCCGAGGAAACCTCAACCCTTATTCCTTTCTTCAATTTCGGGCATTGGTAATTCTGCAAAAAGTTATTCTCCTCCCTATATCGCGAATCTTTCCCCTCAGAGTCCTCAAGGAAATGTCGCATACCAGTTGGATCTATCATCTTTTGGGACTAATAGGCTTCGCGCTTTAGGAATATCGGAACCGCTATCGCGAGATGAGCCAGTAGGTTCTATAGTGGGCCAAACGTTCAGTTCTTCGAAGGACAAGGAAGAGTTCCTATGACATCCCCCTGAAGTTCAGCACTCACGCCTTCTGAACGACATGTTGGCCAGCTTCCGCGAGCTGCACTATTTTCTCGAGGATCAGAGCGACAAAGTTCGGCGCTCTCCCGATTTGAAAGAACAACTAGACGCCGCTTTGACGGAGGTAACAGAGCTGTCAAAGCTTCAAGATCGAACCCGGGCAGAGTTGACTGAGTGTCGCGCCGAGCTCGTGCGAGAAAAGTCAAAAGGGAAGGCTAAGATAGAACTGCTGGAGGCGGAATTGGTGGCGGCCGACAAAAGAAACTCTTTCCTTCGCGAAGAGATATCGTCCCGCGACGCGGATTTGGCCAAGGTACCCTCGAAGATAGCCTGGTGGAAAAATAAGATCCTGGAAGTCTGTATCGCTGGATTTACGGATCTCCATCGCCAGGGAACTGTTGATCTATCTAAGTTGGCTGATTACGTCTCCAAGAAGATAAAGGATTTAAGCGAAAGCGAGGGAGATCTTCTTTCTTTCTGAGAGGAGTAGGGGAAGGGTGGCTGCGATATCCGTGCCGACCAATGAATGGTCAAGGCTGACCCTTTAGAGGATTTTCTTCTTTATTTGCTTTTTCTGTCTTGTAATAACGCCTTATCGCGCAACGATATCTGTACTTTATTTTATATAATAACTGATCTTTATTTAGCTTTGCTGCGTTATCTCGAAAGCCGCCGGCTTGATTAACGCCATTCTGCATTATCTCTACTGTTGCAATATCTCTCTTGTCTTATTCCAGAAAATCATTTATGCTTTTCAGTGCATTTAATGCTCACGATCCCCTTATTAATGTGAGAGAAAAATGGTGATGGCGCAGACACACGTGTCCATTTTTTTATGATGCCATGGGCTAGCGTGCTCTAGAATTTTAGCAAAATCGAAGCGCTGTCGTGCTTCTCTAGGATTGTACTCATTGCTTGAGTCTGTTCCTTGTGACGCTCTCACGTAACGACTACAGCGTCCGTCGTTTCCTTTGACCACTAGGGTTATAAAAACCAACACTTATTTCTTTTTCTTACTTTTATCATCCTGCTTTCTTCATACTCTCTCTAGCCGTCTTGTTTTCACCATTCAAGGCTCTCGAAGTGCTTTCTCTCTAAAGGTATTTCCTATTTTCTTCCATCGTCTTCTTCGTCTTTACTTTTTATTTTCTGCCATGGCCAAGACTCGCCGCTCTGAGTCGAAGTCTGCCGATGAGAAAAAGATGGATATTAAGGTTAGCAGTATCACCTCTGAAATCGCTCTCAATGAGCATTTAGCCGCACATAATGTTGTTATCCCTGATGGTTATAAGGTCACCGTTGCCCCTGAGTCGATACGCTTGAACAACGTTTTGACGGGCAAGCGTAGGGTTCTGTACGCACAAATGTTCCGTTATGGTTTCCGGCTTCCCATCGACCCTTTCATAAAACAATTGCTTGTTGCCTGCGATTTGAATCCTGTCCAATTACCCCCAAATGCATATTGTTGTGTTTGTGACTTTCTGGAACTTTGTAAATATAAGGGGATTACTTCCCCTTCTCTTTTGTTGCTTAAGTCGGTTTTTAAGCTGATGAAGTGTCGGGGTGTGATAACGATATCGCCCCGATACGATGATGATTCACTCAAGTCTTTTACTTGGAAACTCCTCCACATCGAGTCTTCCGTTGAGGCTTGGAAAAAGGAGTTCTTTGTGATAAATCTTCTTGAAGCTCCTGGTTCCTGGTGACGATCTGGGTTTAACCAAGACGTCAAGGATAACGTCTATGGCCGGCCGGAGAGCCTTCCTCAGTGGGAACAAGGCTGGCTAGACAAATTGCTTCAATTGGAAATCAGCGTTCACATCCGTTATCTAGCATGTGGGGCTGATATCAAGGACTGTGTTAGACGTGAGTGTCGTATCGCTTCCTTCCTTATTACCGCTGATATTAATGCTAACGTTATTTTATGATCATGCAGCGACGGATCCCAATTACAAGCCTGAAAGCGTTAGGAGACGACTGAAAAGGGCCAAGGAGAGAGAAGAAAAAGAGAGGGCCACCTCCACGGGAGCTACTGATAACCCAACTGTACTACCTACTGCTTCCGTGAGCCTTGCTCATGTATCCTCTTCCTTCAGGTATCCCCATCGTGACTGTCGCTGCCCCTCCTGCTCATCCATCTTCTTCTAAAGTCCCTAAGGCCCTTGCTAAAGGAAAAAAGAAGAAAAGAACGAGAAGTGTTGCCGCTTTCACTCCTTCTTCGGACGCGGCAGCTTCTTCGGAAGCGCCTCCTCTTAACACTGCTGTTGTGAGTGTGCTTTTTGGCCGCGATATGCTGTATATTGATGTCTGTCGTTATTTCATCCGTTTCTCTTATTTTTATCTTATACTGGGTTCTTTACAGGATACTGTTGTTGTTTCTACTTCCGCATCTCCCATAGGCGATATGGACATGGGCTATGTGCTGGGTGGTTACAAGAAGAGACCTCGGCCGGAGGGTGAGGGTGGAAGCTTATCCTCTACTATCGCTGCGACGGAAGTGCGTCCTGACAGCGCCTTCGTTTCTACGGACGTTCGCCAGAATCACCCCTCTGAGTTTATGGTAAACATGGGTACGACTGATTCTTTCGGGGCTTCGCCCAATTCTTTCGGTGGGCCTGTTCACTCATATGGTCCTAACTTGGACTATCAAGAGGGTTTACAGAACTTTTCGGGCTACCATCCCCACGGTTCCTACATCATCCAAGGGGGCCTTTCTACACAGGTTCACCCTCCCGTTCCCCTGGCGTTTGTCCCTTCGAGCATTCCCTTGTCGCAGCGTTCTGGCGAAGGGGCCACCGCCTTCAATTTTACTGCGGATCTAAGTCCAATGGGCGAGTCCGGTACTGTGACTCACCAAGTTGGCTTGTATGATTTTCGTAATACAGGCTTAGCGGCTATTGGGGGCGATGGCTCGGATGAGGTTTCCGCTTTATTGGCTGCCTAGATATTATCGTCCGCGGCCGATTGGGAAGCTTTCCTCTCTAAGGTTGATGATGACAAGGTGAATTCGCTGCGCTCTAGCCTGTTCACCAATTTTGTGAAGTTCCATTACTGGACAGAGCACACGCAGCGTCAGGCTGCCTCTCTTACCGCCTCCCTGTCTGAACTTTCGCGAGAGCGAAATGAGAAGAAGAAGTTGCTGGAGGAACGCACTCAATTATTGCTGACCCAGCAGGAGCTGAAAGGGCAAATGTCCACTCTTGACGTGGCCTTGACAGCGGAAAGAGCCAAGAATGGGGTCCTGGAGGAAGAGAAGTCATCCTTGGCAAGGGAGAAAGCTGCCCTGGAGGAAAGGAAAACCGCTCTGGAAGAGGAGTCAGCCGATAAGTGTCTGTGGCATGTCGAGCGAACTGCCATTATCTTGGTTAACTGCTTCGAGGAGGTCCATGGAGTGGATGCGTATAATGGTGAGGAGGTCACGAGGGCTTTCAAACAGAAGTCTGCCGACCTCAATGAAGCGGGTTTTCGCCAAGCTAAGGCAGAGGGCTGGAAACGGAGGAACCCCGAGGGCTGATACATCCTAACACTTCACCGCCTCTTCCGTAGCTATCGGGAATTGCCAGGCTTTTTGTTTTTTGCCTCCGCGGTGTTATTGTTTTGGCCTTAAAACTTGTGACCCCTCAAAGGCATTTTCATATGTTCAAACAGTTTATATCCTTATCGCTGTCTTTCCTTTCTTTTAGTTTTCACCTTTTGAAACTCCCTTGGCGCCATTGTCGCCCTGATAACATAATGTGTTTACTTTCTCGAGCAGGCTCCTAGCGTTTCATCAACAGAAATCACTGAGGTCTGTATTGGGTTGGTTTTCCCGGCGAGCCTCATAATATCGCCACTTATGCGATCGTCAATCTTTCCGCTGCTCGAAAAGTATTCTGCACATTTCTAATTGTAAACCATTAGTATCATAACGGGTTACAAGAGACAGTAATTACCCGTAGGAGCCTTTCCGCTACCGTCATAGGGCGTTAGTACGGAAACCGAGTAAATCGCTTTTTTCTATCAGCTCTGTACTTTGCTAGGGATTACGCATCTAGCTACTAGCTGGGATTTTGCGATTCTTTGCGTTTCTATCTTTCCACGATCGGCCTAGAAAGTGCCTCATCTTAGTGAGCCGTCAGATCAGGACAGGCCGTCACAAGGATAAGACTTTTCACTTTCAGGCGTTGTCCTCGCGTCTAGAATCATACCCTCACTTGATGAACCGACTACACTAGTCCGGTCACTAAGATAGGACTTTTCGTTTCTAGCACGGAGTTACTATTTCCTTGGGGCGTGCCTTGTCTTGATGGGCCGTCTCTACGAGAACAGTCAGTACAAGAAAAAGACTTTTCACTCCCAAGGATTTCGGGTAGTGCCCTCACTTAGTGAGCCATCTGATCAGGACCGGCCATCACAAGGATAGGACTTTTCACTCCCGGGGGCGCTAGGGATCTTTCAATCCCAACGCTAGTTCAAGGCATGCTAGGTCGTGCCCTCACTTAGTGAGCCGTCTGATCAGGACCGGCCATCACAAGGATAAGACTTTTCACTCCGAGGATCCCCCTTTGTTATCTGCACAAAAGCAACCACAAACATCCAAGAAAGCTCTCTCACCGAGCGTTAGCGGTTAGGGTTGGCATCAGTCAAAGGTGCAGATAAAATCAAGTTCTAGGATAATATAATTTCAATCGAGCGATGTTCCAAGAGTTAGATAAGGGAGTACCATCGAGTGTCTCCAGATGATAGGCTCCTTTTCCGATAACGCGGGTAACGCGATACGGCCCATCCCAGTTTGGACTGAGCTTCCCTACACGTTGACCACCCGCTCGCTTATCTCTAAGCACCAGGTCGCCTGCCTTTAGCAACCGTTCTTTGACGCGCCTGTTATGATAACGGGCCATCTTTCGCTTGTAATGTTGCATTTTCAGGAGGGTTTCTTCTCGGACCTCCAGTAACGTGTCAAGGTTAGCTCGTAACCTTTCCTCATTTAGCTCCTCCTGAAAGTGAGCCACTTGTAGGCTCATGGTACCGATTTCTACCGGCGTAATAGCCTCGGTCCCGAAGGCCAATGCGAAAGGTGTTTCTCCAGTACTAGTTTTAACGGTCATGCGGTACGCCCACATCACGTATGGCAGCTCGTCAGCCCACTTCTTTTTAGTCCCCTTTGGGTTTTTCTTAATGCCGCTGAAGGTGCTCCGGTTGGTCACTTCCGCCTGTCCATTGGTTTGCGGGTGAGCTACGGAAGAGAATCCCTGTTCAATCTCGAATTCCGAGCACTGGTCTTTGAAGAATTGGCTGGTGAATTGTGTTCTGTTATCGCTGACTAGGATACGGAGTACGCCAAACCTCATGATGACTTGGTGTTTGAAGAAATGCCAAGTTTTTTCCGCCGTGATGTTGGCGACCACTTCAGCTTCCGCCCACTTCGTAAAGTAGTCCACTACCACTATTACAAATTTCAGTTGAGACCTTGCCTTTGGAAATGGGCCCAGGATATCGATCCCCCATTTAGCAAAAATGTAAGGAGCGATAATCTCAGATATTTCGGTGGCGGGACATCGAGGAATTTTAGAGAACTCCTGACATTTCGGGCAAGTTTGCACATAGTTGTGGCAATCTCTTCGGATGGTGGGCCAGTAGATTCCAGATCTAAAAACTTGTGCAGCCAGGGTGCCACCCGACACGTGCATACCGCACACCCCTTCGTGAATTTCGCGTAGGGTGTGAAGACCTTCTTGCTCCGTTATACATTTGGCGGTTGGGTGAGAAAAACATCTCCGAACCAAGTCCCCATCATAGTACGTACAACGAGCTGCCTGTTTCAGCACCCTTTTCTTTTCAGCGATATCCATAGGTAGTTCTTCGTATTTCAGGTATTTGATTACGGGAACCCGCCAATCATCCTCGAGTTCTTCCACACACACAAACGCTTGCTCTTCCATGAAAGAAGGTACAGATAACTCACGGTAATACACCCCTTCGGGTATGGACGCTTCCGGGTTTGCTGCTATCTTGGCGAGACTGTCAGCTTCAGCGTTGTCCTCTCGGGGAATGTGCTCAAAGCTGACTTGCATGCCTTCTTTCTTTATTTCCAACAGCTCTCGCATTACCTTGGCGAGGTACTGGACCATGATGGGCTCCCGAGCCTGAGAGCGCCCCAAGACCTGGTCGATTACTAGTTTGGAGTCACCACAAATTTTTAGGCGCAGGTCTCCTGTTCTTCCGGTATCGTGCCTACCTTTGGAAGAAAGGCTTCTCCCTATCCAGAGTCCGGCTAGAAACACCTCGTATTCCGCCGCATTATTGGATAATGGCTGCAGGATTCGGATGGCGTATTGTATTCGCATATCGTGCAGCCCATTTATGAAGATTCCTGCTCCAGCCAATTCTTGATTTTTAGCTCCATCTACACGAATGATCCAGAGGTCCGTATAAATTTCCGGGAACGGGAGATCCACGTCGCCCCATTCCTCTTCGGGTACATCTGTTAACGGATCTTCTGTAAAGGTGCATTCCGCTATAAAATTTGCCAGGATTTGAGCCTTCACAGATGGCCGGGACTGATACCTCAGCCCGTATTGCTCGAGTTCGAGGGCCCAGATTAACATTCTTCCTGAGGACTCAGGCTTTTGAAATATTCTCTTCAGAGGTTGGTCTGTAAGCACGATAACGGGGTAGGACTGGGAGTATCTGCCCATTTTTCGAGTGGCTTGTATCAGTGCGAACGCTATTTTCTCAATTCGGGCGTATCGCAGCTCCGCATCTTTTAGAACGTGACTTAAAAAATATACAGGGCGGTGCACGTGGCTATCGTCACGAACGAGGGCGGCACTAACCACTTCATCGGCAGCGCCAAGGTATAGATATAAATTATCACCCGGTTCCGGCCTGGTCAGCAGTAGGTCAGACGATGGGTAATCTTTTAAGCTAATGAATGCCTCTTCACATTCTGGGGTCCACCCGAATGGTGCTTTCTTGCATATGACTTTGAAGAAAGGGAGGCACTTCTCGCCCTGTTTGGAAATAAATCGCCCTTAGGAGATAACGCGCCCTGTTAGCCTTTGTACCTCCTTAATGGTTCTTGGAGATATCATGTCTTGTATGGCTTTAATCTTTGAGGGGTTAGGCTGGATTCCTTTTCGGCTGACTACGTAGCCCAGGAATTTCCCCGTCTGAAATGCAAACATGCATTTTCGGGGGTTCAGTTTCATGCGGTGCCTTTTCATCACATCAAAGACTTCCTTTAGATCCTGCAAGTGATCCTGAAATTTTGCGTTCTTTACCAATACATCGTCAACGTATGCTTCCATATTCCTTCCTATCTGCTCTTCGAATATTCTGTTTGCCATACGTTGGAACGTCGCTCCTTCGTTCTTCAGCCCGAACGACACCGCCGTATAATAGTAAGTGGCCTTATGAGTGATGAAGGCAGTCTTTTCTTCATCTTCAACGGCCATGGGAATTTGGTGGTATCCAGAGTTAGCGTCAAGTGAGCTTAAATATGCGTACCCGGCAGTCTAATCGACTAGTTGGTCAATTCGGGGAAGCGGGTAGCAATCCTTAAGGCAAGTATCGTTTAAATCGGTAAAGTCGATACACATGCGCCAGTCTCCGTTGGACTTAGGAACGAGAACTGGGTTGGCTAACCAGGTAGGGTATTGAACTTCGCGGATGAACCCCGCATCAAGGAGTTTCGTCACTTCTTTATCAACGGCTAAAGCTTTTTCCGTAGAAAATGCGTGCCGCTTTTGCTGGACCGGCCTGACGCTAGGGTCAGCATTGAGCCGGTGTTCTATTTCATATGATATACCCGGCATGTCTGCGGGTTTCCATGCGAAATCTCCTCGACATTTGTTCAATAACCGGGCCAATTGAAGGTTTTCCTCTGGACTGAGCTTTTCGCTGACTAGGAAGCTCGCCTCCTCTATACCTATCACTAGTACGGGCACCATTTTGTCCAGAGGTTGAGCGCGCTTCTCATCACCCTGTTCGTATGGGTCCGCCGTTATACATACATACCTATCGCAACTCTTTTGAGTCATGAGCAGGTAACATTCCGCCACCAATTTTTGGTTGCCCTTTATCGATACCACTCCGTCCCAGGAGGGGTATTTCATCTTCAGATGCTTCTGAGATATCACCGCTCCAAAGCGGTTGAGAAAAGGTCGTCCGAGTATGACATTGTAGGCAAGTTTAAGTCCACGACAAGGAATAACAGATCCTCTGATCGCTTGGAGGTGTCTTCTCTGAAGTATACTGGCAGAGTAGTTATCCCTGTGACAGGGATTGGGACCCCGTCCACTCCAATTATGGGTTTCTTCCAAGGTGTTAACTCATTGTCGGGCAGTTTCATGAGATTGTATGCCTCTAACGAGAAGAGGTTCACTGCACTCCCGTTATCTATAAGAGTTCTTCTGACTCCGTGACTGGCAATGATGGGCGTAACCACCAATGCGTCATTATGCGGATAGGCAACGCCCTTTTCGTCCTCTTCTGAGAAGGATAATATCATGCGATCTAGGATGCTTATTGCTTCACCTTTCTTTATCGTGACATCTCGTTTGCGTTTTTCTCCTCATGCGGTCGTCAGTGGCTCTACTTCATCTATATAAGGGGTCCCTCCCACTATGATGTTAATCATAGGAAAGTCCTCGTCGTCTACCGTGAAAGCTTCTTCACCTCTCCCTCCGGGAGTATTATCCTTCTGTGGGATGCGAGGGGGTGTTTGTCGGTCGTCTGCTATCCTTTTAGTGGGATTATTTCTGGCGTCTTCTCTTACTTTGGCTGCGAATTCTCCCAAGTAACCTTCTTCCACCAAACGTTCTATTCCTGAATTTAATTCTCTGCATACTTCTGTAGAATGCCCCCTGGCTTTGTGGAACTTGCAATAAGCATTTTCTCTTCTCCCTAGAAGCACCCCGGGCTTCACAGGCGCAGGGTAACGGATGGGAAGGTTTCGCTGCTCCACTATCGCTAAAATCTCCGCCCTTGGTATATTAAGCGAAGGGAAATCAGGGTCGTACAACCGACCTTTAGAAGAATCTCCTTGACGCTGATTAGGGGAACCACCAGGCTTTCCCTTCGAAGTGTTACCTTTCCGCCCACTGGAGGTCTTGGGAATATGATCTTTCCGCCGAGCATAATCGTCGGTAGTCGGTCATCAGGAATGGTAATCGTAGGAGCGTTAGGAATCAGAGGTGTCTCAGGCGGCATGTTATAGGTTCTATCTCTATTTTCCTCTTCTTCCATTTTCGCGTAATTATGGGCTTTAAGTCTTAATGCGTCTAAAGTCGCTGGAGGGTCCACCATCAGTGCATCTTTCAATTTACCATAACGGCAGTTCCTTTTCAAGGCTTCTATAGCGAAATCAATGGTAACACCCGGCGTTAGTGACATTTCCAGATCAAATCGACTGAGAAAGTCCTTCAAAGTTTCTTGAGGCATTCGACGTATGTCAAATAACACGGCGGCGGATTTCCTGATTGGAATCGCTGTACTAAATCTGGTCCGGAACTTGGATTCCAATTGTGCGAAATTGCTAATAGATCCGCCCGGAAGGCCCTCGAACCAGAGACGCGCAACTCCTGATAATGTCATAACAAATATTTGGCACAACGCCGCATCACTGTGAGTCTGAAATTGAACAAAATCCTTCACCTTATTGACGTGGGAAATGGGATCTCTGGTGCCGTCATAAGTCTCAATGGGAAGCTTCACATGTCGACTGACCTTATGGCATCTTATACGACGGCTAAATGGATGACCCGATGTGTCATCAAGGATTTCACGCGCCTGGCGCAGGGGAGATATGTCCACGTGATGCTGCTGGTTACGCGGTTCAGGCGTAAGATGTCGCCTAGGAGACCGGCAGTGGCTCCTGGGTGAACAAGTTCTACGTCTTCTGCTACTGGATCTCTCGTTGTACTTAGAAGATAAATCTCTATTCGCTCCTTCTCTTCGACCGTCCCAACGGTTTCTGATCCCCTCGAGGTGCCGATCCTCCTGAGGGATGGGACCTTGAGGTACCTGCGGCACATAAGGTTCTACTCGTCCTTGAGTGAGCTGCACAAAATTGATCGGGGGATCTGTTGTAGGTAAAGTTAACTGGAGGTTTCCCTGTAACAACGGTGACAAGGGCCGCTCGGTGACAATAGATGGCGTGAACATGACACGGGGAGGGACACTCGATCCAGAAATCTCAGGTGTGATTCTGGCAGCCATTTCAGTCAAATAGTCCAACCGAGAACGAAGGGCCGCTATTTCACTCGCAAAAGGGTGTTATGTACTGTTTAACACAAATCCCCTCGGGGGAGGAGTAGAAAAGCTAGATCCTGCCATCTGGGATAACGAAACGGTCGTTTGCGAGGAGAGGGCTTTCCTTGCCGACCTGGTCGATAGATCCGGAGATTCTGAACTGATTTGTTGCATTGTCACAGAAAGATTAGCAGTAGCAAAAGGGAATAACTGTCTACGAATCGAAAAAGGGAGACTATAGGATGAGGGTCGCTTCGGCTCTAATTCAGAAGTCATGATCGTTCCGATCTTTGGGTAAAACAGAGCTTGGCTATTAAGGACGCTCACTTAATGTGCCAAGGCTCTCAATGAAAGCACCAATTTGATAAGATTCGATCTTCGAGACGACCGGGACGATGTCTACTGTTGGTCGGAGTCGCTATAGATGACATCGGACCCACCTGCAAAGCGCCGGTGGGGGGCTCCGGCGTAGACTTAAGTCAGTTAGTGGTTCAAAAATAGCAGAGGTTCTAGTAGGCAATTGTTTCAGCTTACTTGATGTTTTAAAATGAGAGAGTATTTATAGGCCGCTGGGGGCGATGTCTGGGCAAAAAGACGATATCCAGGTGAGATAACGCTCTGGATGACGTTAAGGGCGATACCTGGGGATGATGTCATGGGCGATACCTGAGGTGATGTCATGGGCGATGCCTCTGAGGAGGGTGTCGGGGGCGATACCCATGATGATGCCGGGGGCGATAACTCCATGGGTCCCCTGGGATGGGATGATGTCGTGCGTCTAGAGACGCGGATTGCGACCAGGTTCATACCGTTGGGTTAGGTTCGCATGCATTCCAGGTCCATCGGCATGTCGGGCAAACTGCAAACACGTAGAGGAGATAGGCATTCTACGGAGATATTAGTAAACTTTGTACTTACAGGGATTTTGAGAACACGCGAGTTCTTTCTTTCCTTTCTGCTCATGGAGTCAGCGATATTGACGTGATTTTATGCCACCAGCTGCCTACGATTTGTGAAGCTTTATACCACCAGATACCCGCGATACCAGCGAGGCTTTACACTGCTAGGAGCTACCTACGACATCGACGCGGCCTTTACACTGCCGGGGGCGATAACTCCATAGGTCCCCTGGAATGAGATGATGCCGTGCGTGCAGAGACGCGTCAGTCCCCCCCCCCCCCCCCCCCCCCCCCCCCCCCCCCCGCGCTGATGTCGACAATCCCAGAAAATACCTCATGGTCTAGTAGCGATAGCTTAGATGCCCAATAAGGCTTATAGGATTCCGCCTTTGGCAGGGGCCATAATTACAGCAATGTCCTTGGGATTGTCTTAATTGTTATCAACTGAGGAAATAGGTTTATTATTTTTTACCACTTTGACACCTTATAATTACAGCGTCGTTGCCGGGGACTAACAGTACTGATTTCTTTCTTCTATTTGTATGACCAGGAGATCTACACTGAATCTTATACCACTCGATCTTGAGCTCCCTAGGACAGAAAGAGGATGTAGAAGACAGTTTAAGAAATCATCCATTGATACCGGAGAAGTTTCTGCCCCTGTCTGTCCTAGATAATCTCAACCTCCACTTCCGTTAAGACCTTGACGCTGAAGGCTTCACTGTCCTCGAATTCCCCACGATGGCTGAAGCAGTAGATGACTAGAATAATCAGACAATTGAAGATCTTAATGTTGCTCTTGAGCTGACCAGCAGCTGTATCGCTTGGCCCACCGTCCAACACGATTGGATAATTAAGTCTGCCATATTACACCATCTTTCTACATTCCATGGAGTCCCTAAGGAAAACCCACATCGACACCTTCAGCATCTGTACTTCATCTGTGAGGCCATGGAGCCAGCCAATGTAGAAATCAACCATGCTAAGTTGCGAGCTTTCCTCTGGTCCCTCGCGGGTGAAGCTAAGGACTGGTTCTATGACCTCCCTCCCAAATCCATCACCTCCTGGGTAGAGATGTCAAAAGCCTTCACCAATAAGTATTACCCGGTCTCTATGGCTAGTGTCACCCGCAAGAAGATAGTATCCATTATCTAGAATGATGACAAGAATCTTCCCAAGTACTATGAGCGCTTTCAGAAGATGCAGACTTTGTGCCCTTCACACAATCTCGCCGACCACGCGTTTATCTAGTATTTTTATGAGGGGCTGAAACCAATCGATAAGGCCCTATTGGATGTTGTTACTAGAGGTTCCCTTTATGCTCTGACACCAGCTGCTGCCAAGGCTACCATTGAACTTATGGCGAAGAATATCACACCCGCCGAGAGAGCCACAACCACCCAGGATACCCATGCTGCAGCTATGGAAAATTAGCTCACCACCATCATAGGCATGATCTAGAACCTAGCCGCAGGACTGCCTGTCCAGGTCAAGACATACGGGTTTTACAACTTTACTAACCATCCAACTGACGCATGCCCCCACATCCCTGATGAATTCCAACGTAATACAGTTGGTAATTATAACAGAGCCCCATAGCAGTTTGAGCCTTATACCAACAACTATAACTAGGGTTGGTGCCATCCTAACCTAAGTTGGTCCAACAATCCGCAACCCTCAGGACCTTCAATTACCGCAGCAATACCAATACCCAAATCAATCTCAGCCACCGTTCAACCTTCAGCACTTTCAGCACCCAGCATCTGTTCCCCCTATAAATGAGGTTAGTAGACTCAATAATGTTATTTTGGACTTCCAAAAACATTAGGGTATATGGATGCAAAAATCAAGGAGATGAAAAATCGAGGGAGACTCCCTTCTCAAACAGAGCGCAATCCGGTACACAAAGTCTGTGTCATCTCTCTATGAAGTGGTACTCCGTTGCCTTCACGCATCCATCCATACCATGATCCTGGAACTGAACTACCTTGACCTGAGCCTGTATAGTAAGATCTCAACGCTGAAGTTCACCAGGAGACACGGGTCCGCTCTTCGAAGAGGTCTCCGAAGAAAGCTGTCAAGAAAACCTGAATTTACAGAAGAGTATATCCTTAAGATACTTGAACCTCCTTTTACTCAACGAATGGTTAAAACCAAGAAGGATAAGGAGGATCGTGAAGTTTATGATATGTTTAGTAAAGTTCAGGTTAACATTCCTTTATTGCAGACAATTAAGAATGCTCCTCGCTACGCTAAGTTTTTGAAATTTTTGTGCACTAAAAAATGTAAGATGTCAGTTACAGAAATGATTAGCGTAGACGCCAATGTCTCGGCTGTTATCCAGTGGAAGCTCCCACCCAAGTGCAAGGACCAACGGATGTTTTCTATCCCTGTAAAATTGGCACTAATGGCATTGATAAAGCTATGTGTGATTCTGGTGCAGGTATCAACGTCATGTCGTTGATGATATACAACAGTCTCGATCTTGGACCCCTCAAGAACACTCGGGTTGTCATTCAACTAGCTGACCGATCTATCATCGACCCCGAGGATGTTATCGAGGATGTTCTAGTGTAGGTTGGGAATTTCATATACCCAGCTGACTTCTACGTGATTGACATGGAGGATGACCAGTCTGTCAAAGCCTCAGACATGCTTTTCGGACTACCATTTCTCAGGACCGGGAGAGCTAAAATTGATGTCCATGACTCCATGATCTTGCTGGAATTCGATGGCGAGACCATTAAATTCAGCATGCATGATGACATGAGATACCCCATTGAACTTTCTAGTATGAACTTTGTTGATATTGTTGAGCCTATTGTTACACAAGTTTCCGATCTTAACGCTGACAAATCTCTGTAGCTTGCCCTTGATAGGAACATCACTACCGATGCACTAGCAGAGGCTGAGATACACATCATGGCACTAAGGACGTCGTTGTTGCTCTGGCTACCTGTTAACCTATAGACATCAAAATTTTGGCCCGTCTTAAAATATTTGGCCCAGTTTATAAATAGTCATGAAACCCATCAGCAAGCTCATATTTGGATAGGTCAAAACCCATCTCATATTTACTTATTAATTTTGATTAAATATCAAATTTATTAGTATTCAATGTAAGACCAATGAGATGAGGACACGTGTCATCTTTCCAATTCTAAAATCACTCTTATGAGCCTATAAATAGAGGCTTCATCAGAAGGTGAGGAGGAGGAGATTTTTGGAAACAAATTGCTACAAAGATCAAGACCAAGTGTATCATCCTCAAGAAAGAGAGAAGAACTACAAGCTGATTCAAGGCCGATTTTTCTCTTAACTCAAATCAAATCAAGGAGAAGCCACAAGTTGATTCAAGGCCGGTTTCTTCTCAAATCAATCGCGGACTACAAGCTAATTCAAGGCAGTCCGTCATCCATCAAACTCAAACTCAAATCAAATCAAGGAGAAGCCACAAGCTGATTCAAGGTTGGTTTCTTCTCAACTCAACCGCGGACCACAAGCTGATTCAAGGCAATCTATCATACATCAAACTCAAATTCAAGCCCAAATCTGGAGTAAAGACAGCTTCATTAATCAGAGGAATCAAGAGAAGAAGAACCACTTTATCATACATTCAACATTTGTAATTTGACACGTGTAATTTTCTCCTGTCACAGAAGAATTTTGTGTGTATAAATTTCTGGCACGCCCAGTGGGACACTACTCTCCTCTCATCTTTTGAATCACACTCCTTAAATCAAGATCCAACGATGAATCGCCTGATTAGAAGTCAGACCAGCGACTCCTTTCCTGAAACACTTCAAGATCTTCAAGGGGGTCTTTCGGCAACACATGCTCGCACTAGAGCTGGAAGAGCTCAGTTGGTGTCACCATTGAAGCAATTTTTTTGTAGGAAAAACCCAAAAGAAAGGCCGCCAAAGAAGTCCATACAAGATCTGAGGGTTCCTATTATGACTATCACCCGAGTGGAGAATCTGATGCTGGAATTGCTTCTAAAAATACTCCAACTAGGAGATGGGCAAAATCCTTTGTTGCGGTGATGGTCATTGACGCTACCCAAGATGTTGAGACTCGTTTTCAAGAGATGTCCACAACAATTGAAAATTTGACAAAGGCTATGGCAGAGAAAGATTCCCAATAACTTTCTTGACAGCTAAGTTGGCAAGTCACCTAGGCTCATCAAATAATCCAAACTCTAGCGGAGGCTCTTTTGGTGATGAGAATGCTGAGCAAGAACGATAGAGAAAATACCATGAAGACTTCATCCTGGTGAATAATCTGAATAACAATAACAGTAACAAACTAACACCCATCGCAAATGTAACAGTTCAACAACTGTAGATGATGATTGCTGACACTATCCGTGGTCAATATGGAGGAGCTTCGCAATCTTCACTCGGTTACGCAAAGCCATACTCAAGGCACATAGACGAACTGCTACTGCCTGTGGGGTATCAGCCTCCAAAATTCCAATAATTCAAGGGGAAAGGAAACCCGAAGCAACACATTGCTCACTTCATAGAGACCTACAACAATGCAGGAACTTATGGAGATATGATGGAGAATCAATTTGTTCGGTCACTGAAAGGTGTGGCCTTTGAATGGTACACTGATATCAGGCCTGGGTCTATTGATAGTTGGGACCAGCTGGAAAGAGACTTCCTAACTCTCTTTTATAGCACTCGACGGATTATCGGCCTACCTGAATTGGCTGAAATGAAACAAAGGAAAGATCAACTTGTCATTGAATTCATCGAAAGATGGAGAAACTTAGTGCTTAATTGTAAGGAAAGAATCAATGAGTCATCTTTAATTGACATGTGCGTTCAAGGCATGTAGTGGAGACTGCTCTATAATTTACAAGCGAACATGCCACGCACATTTGAAGACCTTGCAACTAGAGCTCATGATCTGAAAATTCAAATCCAAAGGCACGGGAGTTACTTGCCGAATGACTATCGTGAAAAGAAAGAAGTCAAGAAAGAAGTAAGGAAAGACCCGAAGATCAGCAAAGGGAAGGAAAGTATGGTAGTTACCACAACACCTGTGAAGATATCTTTCAAGGAGACCTAAAGAAAAGAAGAGGCAAAGAAGGTCAAGACCGAGTACAAGCCTTTTAAAGCTCATAGAAGGACCTTGAAGGAACTTGAAGAAAGGAGATATCCCTTTTTAGACTCGAAAGTCTATGACATTCTGGATCAACTTCTGGAACAAAGGTTGATCAAGCTTCTGCCATCAAAGTGCCCAGAAGAAGTGAACTAGATTGACAACCCCAGATATTGCAAATATCATCGGATCATCAGTCATCCGGTAGATAAGTGCTCTGTCCTTAAAGACCTCATTATTCGTTTGGACAAGGAAGGCAAAATAAAACTCGATAGTGGAGATGTTGTAGATGCCAATTACATCACAACCATCACAAAGAACGATGCTAAACCAACTATGATTGCATTCAGGTCATTTGATCCTATTCCATTGTCGCAAGCTTTGGGTCAGAACCAGTCGCCTCTCAGCCAATGGTACTGACAGCTGAATTACCAAAGGGGGCAGTCCCTGTGAAGTTCAGCACTGATGGAGAAGTCAAGGTTACTTATGCTTACCCTGGGATATCAATGATAGGAAACCCTTATGGGTCGAGCTTGTACGAGTTGATGACTGATGACGTAAATGTTTGGCAAATAAGCTCTAAGTCCGAAGATGAAGTTAATAATGGGTGGTGAACCTTTAGAAGGAAGAAGAATAAGAAGGTTCTTGGAAACAGAAAGTCATCCTCAAAATACCCTTATGGTGCCTCTAGTCAAAATCATGATGTCCAGCAAGAAGGGTGGGGTCTTCCGGGCGAACAACCAGAGGTATCTAAAGAAGGAAGGTAGTAACTCTTGAAGAGTATTTCCTAGAAGAACAATCTTATCAAGATTGTGTAGCCGTCCACATGGTCAGTGTTGAGCAAGCTGAGGAGTCTGACTAGGAGGATGATGATGTTATGAAAAGGTTAAGAGAGGTTCCATCAAAAGTCTCTTTAGCCGAAAGCCTTGATCTCTCTTCAGAAGTCAGGATGTCACTAGTACAAGCACTGGTTCAATGCAATCACATTCACCGATAATGACTTGCTACTAGGGTCTCGTTTGAACAACATGCCTCTTTATATTGTAGGATACATTCGGGAAGAGAAGGTCAAAAGGATACTCGTAGATCAAGGGTCAACAGTCAGTATCATGCCCATCCATATAATAAAGAAATTGGTCATCACCATGTCTGAGCTTTCCAAAAGAAAATTGGTCATCCAAGGTTTCAATTAAAAGGGTCAAGCAGCCATTGGCGCAATCTGAGTGAAACTAGAAATTGAGGAATTTATGTATACTGTCCTTTTTCGTGTAATCGATGTTAGGACATCTTACTAGTTGCTCCTTGGAAGGATTTGGTTACACAATAATGGAATTATCCCTTCAAGCTAGCATCAGTGCCTCAAATACGTTCGTAATGGAGAGGTGAAATACGTTAAGGGAGAAACCAATTCATTCAATAAGGAAGAATCATATTTTACAGATGTCAAATTCTTCTCAGAGGAAAAGATTCCTTCGGAAGCCTTTCTCGTCTCTACACCAAAGTGTCAAAGGGATGAAGAAAGCTCCTCTTCTGCCACAAGGACCGCGTCTGTATTCGTAAAGGCTTCACTTTCTAAAAATGCCATCACTGAGGGAGTAGAGGTCTTAAAGAAGAGTATGACTCTCCCCATTCCCATGATTTCAACATTGGTCCCAAGACCAGCCAAGTTGTAAACTCTCCAGGAGACAAGATCTGAAGATATAGAAAGTGAAGGATCAAAAGAATGCGGCCGAGGATGGTATGACCAAAAATTCAAAAAACTCTTCGATAATGCTGGGTACGGAAAAAAGGGAACCTCGCAAACTTGGTGACTTGGATGTTGTCCTTTCTAGCGGAAGACTATCTATAGAAAGGCAAAGGTTCAGGATCAATTTTCTACAAGATCCTCCAGCGAAGATCAAAGTCAAGAAGGCCCCTGCAAACCCAATTATGATACAAATATACGAAGTTGACGAAGAGACCTCTAAGTAGGAGAAGCTTCCCATATTTAGCCATATCCAAGGAGAAATGGCTAGGGTCTTTATTTTTGATAGGCTAGGAGACAAAACTTCCTTGGAGCCTGAACTTCCAACACCGCCACTGAAGAAGTCCGTCTTCACACGGTTAGGACTTAGTATCCTAAACCAAAAAAGAAAGTCCAAAAGGTAGAAGTAGAAGAGAAAAAGCATTGGACAACAACCCTTCTACAATGCTGAAGACATGGAGGTTGAGGATGTTAATTGTGCTTCTGTTAAGGAAGTGTGAGATGAAGATGAACTAGAGTCAGCTCCGTCAATATTTGAGGAAGGGGGAAAAGTGACAGTCGATGAATTGAAAGAAGTAAACTTATGCACTATCGACGAGCCAAGACTAACTTTTCTAAGTGTCGTATTGAGTCTAGAAGAAACAGAAAAGTATATGGAACTCTTGAAAGAATTCAGGGATGTGTTTACATGGTCTTATAAGGAGATGCCTGGACTGGATCCCAAAGTTGCAATGCATCACCTCATAGTGAAGCATGGTGTAAGACCTAATAAACAACCTCAAAGGAAGTTCTACCCGGACCTAATTCCATCAATTGAAGCTGAAGTGAATAAACTCATTGAGGCTGGGTTTATTCGAGAAATCAAATACCCTACTTGGATAGCCAACATTGTGCTAGTAAAGAAGAAGAATGGCAATATCCGAGTTTGTGTAGACTTTCATGACCTGAATAAGGCTTATCCTAAAGACGACTCCCCTTCATGGATGGCTTGTCCGGATACAATCAAATCCGCATGACTCTAAAAGATAAAGAGCTTACAACATTTAGGACACCTAAAGGCATATACTGTTATAAAGTAATGTGTTTTGGCTTGAAGAATGTTGGAGCCACCTACCAAAGAGCAATGCAAAAGATTTTTGATGACATGATGCATACAAGGGTGGAATGCTATGTTGACGATGTAGTGGTCAAGACTAAAACAAAGCAGGATCACCTAGGCGATTTGAGAGTCATGTTTGAAAGGCTTCATCGATATCAACTCAAGATGAACCCATTGAAGTGTGCCTTCGGAGTTACCTCTAGGAATTTTCTCAGTTTCATTGTTAGACATCGTGGTATCAAAGTTGACCAAACAAAGATCGATGCCATACTCAATATGTCCGAACCCACAAATATTCATCAGTTAAAAAGCTTGCAAGGAAAGTTGGCATACATAAGGAGATTTATCTCTAATTTGGCTAGACGTTGCCATCCATTTAGTAGGTTGATGAAAAAGGATGCATCATTTGAATGGCATGAACTCTGTCACAATGCCTTCGAAAATATCAAAAGGTATTTGCTTCACCCGCTAGTCCTCACATCACCTATTCCTAGAAAACCATTGATCCTTTACATATCCGCTCAAGAACAATCTCTAGGGGCAATGCTCGCTCAACTAAATGAGAGCGATAAAGAAAATGCACTTTATTACTTGAGTACGACACTCGTAGGAGTTGAACAAAGGTACGCTCCGATCGAGAAAATTTACTTAGCCTTGATCTTTGCTGCTAGAAAGTTAAGGCATTACATGCTCTTGCATAGCATTCACTTAATATCAAAAGAAGATCCACTCAAGTACTTGATGTCTAGAGCAATCCTCTCAGGAAGGTTGGATAAATGGACATTATTGTTGTTGGAATTTGAGATAATCTTCGTACCTCAAAAGGCCACAAAAGGACAAGTTTTAGCAAATTTCTTAGCAGATCATCCGATTCCGGCGGAATTGGAGCCTCATGAAGATTTTCCAGATGAGGAAGTTTTCTTCACTGATCTCATACCATAATGGAAACTATTTTTTGACAGTGCAGCTAAAAGCTATGGTGTAGCATCTGGAGTAGTATTTGTTACTACCCACAATGAGGTGCTGGCATTCTCCTTCATTTTGACGAAAAATTGCTCTAATAACGTCGCAAAGTATCAAGCTTTGTTGATCAGTTTAGAGATAGCATTGGAAATGAAGATCAACCAACTGGAGGTATACGGCAACTCAAATTTGATTGTTAATCAACTATTGTCTGAGTATGAGGTCCGGAAAGAAGATCTAGTGCCCTATCACCGATACGCAATGAAACTATTGGAGAAGTTTGAGTCCATAAGTTTCAACTTTGTTCCAAGAAGTGAAAATAGGCAAGCAGATGCTTTGGCCAACCTCACTTTTGTTTTAGCTGTGACATAAGGAGATAACATCCCAGTATCAGTTTCTCAGCGCTGGGTCATTCCCCCATTAGTTCCCAAGGATGAGGAGGAAGTAAACAACATCATTGTGATCGAATAAGAGAATGAAGATTGGAGGCAGCCGCTCATTAACTTTCTCTAGTATGGAAAGTTGCCTGATGATCCTCATCACAAGACTGAAATAGAAAGACGAGCTCCCCAGTTTATATATTTCAAGAAGAGATTATATCGTCGTTTATTCGATGGTGTGTTCCTTAGGTGTCTGGGAAAATAAAAATCAATCCAAGCCTTACAAGAGGCTTATAGTGGGGTTTGTGATGCTCATCAGTCAGGTCCCAAGTTGTATTTCCGAATTAAGAGAATAGGGTACTACTGGCCAACTATGGTACAAGATTGCATGGAATACGCAAAGAAATGTGAAGCATGTCAGGTTCATGCAAACTACATTCATCAACCTCTAGAGCCTTTACACCCCACTGTGGCTTTGTGGCCCTTTGAAGCTTGGGGATTGGATGTGGTGGGACCTATCACTCCGATGTCATCTGCTGGTCACTCTTATATTCTTGCCGCAACTGACTACTTCTCCAAATAGGTCGAGGTTGTCCCTCTAAAAGAGGTCAAGAAGGAGACAGTGATGGATTTCATTTGCACTCACATCATTTATCGGTATGGGGTACCTCGATATATCATCACTAATAATGGAAAACCCTTCTACAATGCTCATATAGACAGACTATGCGAGCAATTTGGATTCGTCCAAAGAAACTCTTCCATGTATAATCCGGCAGCGAATGGTTTAGTTGAAGCCTTTAATAAGACTCTTTGTAACTTACTAAAGAGGGTAGTCTCCAAGAATAAGAGAGATTGGCATGAAAGAGTTGGAGAAGCTTTGTGGGCTTACCGCACAACTTTTCGGACCCCAACTCAAGAAACTCCTTATGCTCTCGTGTATGGAGTGGAAGCGGTCCTTCTTCTTGAATGTCAAATTCCATCACTGAGGATAGCCATTCAAGAAGAGTTGACCAATAAAGAGCAGACTAAGTTGAGATTGCAGGAACTAGAAGCCTTGGATGAGAAAAATGCTTGAAGCTTAAAACCGCTTAGAATGCTATCAAGCTCGCATGGCTCGAGCTTTCAACAAAAAGGTTCATCTAAGATTCTTCCAAATAGGAGACTTGGTACTCACAGTCCGCCACCCCATTGTGATCACAAGGAAGGTGACAGGAAAGTTTCAACGGAAATGGGATGGGCCATATGTTGTGCAAGAAGTCAATACAAATGGCGCATACAAGATTATGGACAAGGATGGACTACGCATCGGACCCATTAATGGAAAGTTCTTGAAGCGCTTCTACGCCTAACAAAATAATTATTGTAACACTCCTGACCCGCAAGAGTATAAACTGTATACGACCAAAAGGAAACAAAATCATTGTAACACTTCTGGCCCGCAAGAGTATAAACTGCGTACGGCCAAAAAAAATCATTGTATTACTCCTGGCCTGCAAGAGTATAAACTGTGTACTGCTAAATAAATGAACAACATAAATATGTTCTCAAAAAAAGGGGGGACTACACTAAAGTCGTCACTATGTGATAAGATTCGGATCTTTGTCGAAGAGTACATGGGGAAAATTGGCTTCCTGGGTTCACTGTTCCCGGCCGTCCGATGTACCTGCAAAGCGCCGGAGGGGATCTCCGGCGTAAACACTCCGATGCTTAAGTCAGTAAGGGTAGTGGAAAATAGCAGAGTTTTGGCCAGCGATCTTAGGCTTACCTTCTTCCTTGATCCTAGGGGTATTTATGGGCGGAATATTAAGTATTTCCTGGGAGAATTACGTTATTCAGGGGTGCTAACGGGTCCGTCAGGTGGTTGGAATTCCCCGTTAGTAAAGTGTGCTATCATTGCGTTATATCTAGGGGGTAGGCGTTATCTAGGCGAGGTAATGCCCACGCCCCCTAAGGGATGTCATGCCTTGCCTGGGATGGGGTAACGTCGTATGCGTGTTTGGATAATGTGTGAGACCCCCCCATTGGTGTCGACCATCCCAACGCTCATCGTACCTCGAGAGGCGATAGTCTCTATGTTGCCTGCCCGGTGGGGACAATAGCTTTTGCCCCTAATGTGGGGGTATGAAGATGAAAATACCCCTAGCGTTAGGTCTATTGTTATCACAAGTCCAACCGAAAATGAGCCCGGGTGTTTACCAAGGGCTACTGCTTCACTTTCGGCCTTCCTGCTTGACGGTCTTTCGATGTGATTGGGTGGTTCATTTGCCAAGAAACAGGCCCCCATTTTTTACCGCCGTTCTTCTGTGCCTATAAATTATCCTTTTACCACGCTGACCTTTTCGCAACCTTTCTCGCATTTTTCTTGATATTTTCATCATGGATGAACTCACTAGAAACTTTCTGATCTCGAAAGTACACGGTCTGAAGAATCTCACTGAGGCTGACATTGGTTTCCTAGAGACCATGATGAGGAAGACCTTTGAGGATATCATGGAGCTTCAGGGGATGATGACCTCTCTCCTATCCAGGCAGCTTGCGACTTCCCTAGAGGACTTCAGCCCTTTGGAGAGTGTGACAAAGTTGGTCGCTACTGTCTCTCCTCTCGAGGTGGTGATTACCATGTTACGGTGCAAGACCTCTATTGTGAATGCCCTGAGGGAGATTCCTGAGGTGCTAGGGGAAGATGATGCTGGGTCTCATGCTTGACCGCCGGCCGCTGTCTCTTTGCTTTCATACTTTCTGTGTACGCGCTCAGGCGCTTAGGCCGTTTAGGCCACAAATAAATAAAATATCATTTCAATTATTATACTATCTTCAACTTTTGATATCTCGTCAGTTGTCGCGCTTAGTTAGGTGCGGTTGCTAGCCCAACCAAAAACGGGTCTTTCGCGGGACATAGTGTTGTAGTGCTTGCATTCGCTCTCTGAGAGTTGATAATAAATATTTTGCTCAGCTGTTTCTTGCACCGTATTCCCAGTTATGGGTGGTTGGGCGGTTTTTTGGCCGGATCGGACTCTGCAATTATGATTGTTCTTCTCCAGGCGCATTAATTGTCCTCAAGGGGCACGCGAAAAGATCGGAGTATCTCTCTGCCATGGCTATTTAATGGGATTTTCCTTTCTTTCTCCTGTTCATCTTCTTCTTCTTACTTCTCCGTCCAAATTATTCATAGTTTTTTGACCGATTCATATTTTATGGAGATTGCTGACCGTGAGCCTTTTCCCACACCTCCAACTTCTCCAAATCCTGACGATCCTCCTTCTCCTCCATGTCTGAAAAGACGATTTCCTCGCCGCAAGGGTCGTAAAAGATCAAAGAGGAAGGTTTCTAACCCGGTCGATGCGTCTTCTGACTTCTATGTGCCCCCCATTCGAAAAGGTCATGAATTGTTTCCTCACATTAAATGTTTCTTGGAAAGAGATTCTGCTCGCAATACTGGTTCCAAAGCAACGTTTACTGACGTTAGGGGGGAGCCGAGCTCGGTGCTGCTGGGTCAAGAGAAAAAAGTTGACGAGTCGTTCCCCTTTGCTAACAGGGAGCTGCCATCTTCAGATGGAGATGACGTTTTCTATTATGACACCTACTGGCCCGACGAGGATTAATGGCCACGCGTTAGGCGTGCTGTAGATGTCGTATGGCTTTTAATGAATAAAGTGATGTTCTCTATTCTTCTTTCTTTTGCCACTATGTCCTCTTGTTAGCTCTTTGATCTTGCTGATAGCTAACGCAAAATGTTAGCCACTTTTAGGGTAACCGTTCTGCGATCATTTGACTCGGTCAAAATTAACCGCCGCTTGGAAAGTTGTGACAAATAACTGCTTTGTTTTGAACCTTTTTCTACTATGATAACACGTGGCTACCTTCTCTCTACACGCGTCCTTATGCGACTGGTGGTTCAATTAATGCGGTGGCACTTAGTCCTTTAAGAAGGGACCATTTTCTCTTTCTTGCTCTTTTCGCCCTCATTTCAAATTTTCTCTCTTCTCCTCTTTCTGCTTTTTCTCGTAGAACTTCTTGCTCGTCCGCCGCCCTCCGTCGGCTCGCCTGTGAATCTTTCCTTTCAAGGTACCACTTCATCTTTTCAAATTTTCTGTTCACTGGTTCATTATGCATAGGACTAGAGCCGCTCATATTTTCCAGAGACCTTTAGATCTAAAAATCGAACAAACACCTAGTATTTTTTCATGTGAGACGATTTTGAGGGCTGAATTAGAGGAACACAGTATTACTTTTCCCCCCGGATATGTCCCTATCATTCCTGAGGGTGACATGCGACTTCACGATCCGCTGTGGGGAAACTATAGGCTGGTCTACTTTAAAATGTTCCTTTATGGCTTTCGTTTCCCAATCCATACTTCAATAGCAAAATTATTACGCGAGCATAACCTTAATCCTGTCCAAATAACCCCTTCTTCTTGGTGTGGGGTTTATGCCTTTCTTCGCGCTTGCGAGATGAAGAGTATTTTTACTCAGTCTCTCAATTTAATTCGCAAATTCTTTAGCATGACCTGTCACAATTGTTTAATCGATATCACTCCGAGGTGGAATGACGCATTCGTGCAGTCGTTCTGGTAGAGGTTTCGTGGCTTTGAGGGAGTTATGGCTGACTGGAGGGGCAGTTTCTTCATCCTTGAGCTACCGTCTCATTTATGGCGCCCATGCTTTAATCGAGAACTTATCGAGGTCGTTTGGGTAAACCCAGTGGTGCTATCTAGGAGTGAGTTAAATCAAGCTAACGCCTTGCTAGATATAGATACGTCTTATCGTATCCGGGAGTTCACTTCGTACAGGCTTCTAAAGGAGTGCGTTATGGGTGAGTTTGTCTTTTTTTGCGTTTTCTCCTTGACTTATTCACTATTCTAACGTGCTTCCTTAACAGGAGATGCGAATGGCCAGTCGTCTGGGGGCTAACGCTCCCTTGAACGTGGTACCACTCTGAACGCTGCCAGCCTCTGCCCCTTCTAGGGGCTCCAGCCATCAAAGTGCTATACCAAAGAGAGGAAGATTTAAGACAGCCACCAGGGGAGGGTGTGGCGTCTCTACTCGGGCCTCTCATTTTCTCGAGAATTGGCTACCGGTTCTGGGCGGAGGGATAAATCTGAATCAGCTCGCGACTAGAATGGCTGACAGCGACAACGAGGATATGGATACCAAAGCAGACCTCCATCATGTTTCCTCATTCCAACGGAAGAAACTCAGAATAGGTGGAGATGGGCAGGCTATCGGGGCTTCTTCTGACAACGCTGTTGTGGCACCTACCGTGATGCTTAATGTTTCTACCATGGCGAGTACTTCTCAAACAGTGAAGGTTGCTGAAGTGCCAGCTGCCGTTCTTTCTACCGCCGCTGAAGTTTCGTTAGTGGTAGGTTCCATTCCACCAGCTAACGCTCTTGATTCTCCAATTTCTTGCTGTATTCCAGATGTGGCGGTAATGACTTCTCTTGTGAGTCCCGTTTCTCAGTTCCCGCCCAAGGCTCCTCTACGGTTGTTTTTTACTTCTATATCTGGAGTAAGTGCTGAAGACTCTTCTTCAACTCCAATGGTCAATTTCTCTCTCGAAGGCCCTAAAGGGATCCCGTGCTATCGCATGGACTTGACAGGGCTTGGCGTTAACGGTCTTCGCGCTGATGGGGTGCCAAACCCTTTCTCAAGAGATGAATTAACAACACCCTTAATAGGAAAAATGATGAGCTCTTCGAAGGAAAGACAGAAGTTTCTACAGCTTTCTCCGAGGGCTCGCTACACGCGCGTTATGAATGACTCTCTAGATGCCTTCCGTTATCTAGACTACGCAGTCGAGGCTTATGACAACGAATTGTGGGATTTTTCTCGCGCGATGTGCGCTCAAAAGGTACAGCTTGACCAGTCATTAGGCCAAGTGAAGTTGTTAACACGTCTTCAAGACGAGTCACAAAAGGAGTTAAATAGAGAGAGGTCTAAAGGGAAGGCGGAAGTCAAGGTTCTAGAGGCAGAGTTAGCGATAAAAAAGAAGAAAAACTTTCTTCTTCGTGAAGAGATGTTGGCTAGAGACGAGAAGTTTGCCAGGGTTCCGCTGAAGATGGACTGGTGGAAAAAGAAGGTCTTGGAGGCCTTCAATTCTAGATTTGCAGCCTATTATGAAAGTGGCTCTTTTGATCTGACTAAGATTATCGATTATGCCTCTGGCATAATGGATAAGGTTGATGAAAACAAAGACGGTTCGTCTTCTATAGAGGGAGAGAATGATGGTGACGGTGGTGGTGGTAGCGCGCAACGATCTCCCCTACCGGGTGACTCAAGTGCCGCGAAGGACTTCTAAATCTCCCCCTTGAATCTGATTTTATTCTTGTTTGTATCTCCTTTATTTTTCAAGAAATTATGCCACAAGGCCATTTAACGTTGTTCATCTTGTAATAACACAAATGCTACGATACCATTATCGCTTCTTTTCTTGGATTTTGAGTCTCGGTCTATTTTTTACTAACGCTGATTACTCTTTGTTAGTGCCTTCCCGCTATTGCAACATTTCCTGAAGCTACATGTCAGAGTTGGTGCTACTTTTTATGGCATTAAATGCTGCAGACCCCCAATTAATGCGATCGAAGGAGTCATGATGAGGGAAGACACGTGTCTTTCTTTTGATGAGGCATTTTGAGACAAGCACCTCCTAGGGAGTAGTAAGGACTGAAGCGTCTCACCGTTTTCAAAAGTTACATTTCTCGCGCGTGTCGCGTTTCTCCAACACGCCATTTTGTCATGTGTCGATTTCCCACTGGTCACGTCTCTTGACCCCTTTAGGGTTATTTATAATGTTCCCCCCGCCTCCTTTTTTTCTTCTTTATCTCTTTTCCCACTCATTATTTCTTCTCAAAAACAACTTGTGTCATTCTTCATACTGGAATTCTTGGTGTTTCTTTGGCGAAGGTACACTTACTTCTTCTTTCTTACACCTTGCCCCTGGTTCATCATTCTACGAAATCTGCTAGGGAGAAAAGATTGAAAACACCCCCACTTCTCTTTACACCTTGCCCCTGGTTCATCGTGGGTTAGCCGAGTTCAATGCTCGACTTCCTGATGACTATTCGGTTCACCTTAACAGCGAATTATCTGATAACAGTAGGATATTGTATGCCAAATTGTTCAATTATGGGTTTCGGCTTCCTCTTGACCCGCTGGTAAAGCAGTTGTTAGTTCAATTTGACTTGAACCAGGCCCAGCTAAGTCCTAACGCGTTTTGCGTTGTTTATGTTTTCCTAGCGTTGTGTCGATTTAAAGGAATTAAGTCCCCTTCCGTCGTATTGCTGCAAGATCTTTTCCAGTTGTATTCTCGTAAAGGGGTAATAGCGATAGCACCCCGTTGTGATGATGACTCATTAAAACCATTTACCTAGAAACTCATGGGTCTCGAGTCTTCTATTGCCGACTGAAAAGAAGGATTTTTTATTGTTGACCTACCTGATCCCTTATGGAGGACCGGTTTTAATCATGAAATTAAGGATATGGCTTGGGGTGATAGAAAACCACTTTCTTCTCTGGATGATAGTTGGCTACAAAAGCTGCTTCAATTGGAGTTTAGTGTTGACACCCGTAAGGTAACCAACGGGGTGGATGTTGAGAAGTGCAAAGTTGGTGAGTATTTGTCCCACTTTCTTTACGTTTCTGGAAAGTACTAACACTGACATTTTTTCATGGTCGTGCAGTGCCTTCGCCCGGTTGGGAGGCTGAATATATTAGGAGGAAAAAGAGAAGGGAACAAAAGAAAAGAGAGGAGGTTGTTGCTGCTGCGATACCTTCTGAAGGAGGGGCCACCACCGTTACTTTGGTCTCACCACCTTCTCAAGAGGCCGTGGTTACCCTCGACGCTGCTCAAGCATCGTCTTCAAGAGTACGTGTTGTTAGAAGAAAGAAGAGAAGTAGAAATGCGAGCGGTGCACATTCTGTTCTCCCCCAAGGCACCGCCTCCTCAGAAGTTACCACCACCGACTCAGTTCCTATGGGAATTCCTCTAGTTTCTTCATCTGCTCAGGTATTTTTTTGGTCGTTGCCCCTACCGATTCCTTTCATTCCTTTACCGTCGTCTTATTGCGTTTTGTTCTTCTTAGGGAATTAGCACTGTCTCCGCTCATTCCCTTCCTGACAAGAATATATCCATTGCGGGTTTTCTCGTGAACCGCCAGAAGAAAGCTCGCCATGACTTTCAGAACAGCCCAACCTCGTCTGGCACTAATCCTTCTTCGAGAGTTTCTGTGGAAGGTGGCGTGCCTCTCGAATCGTCTCCAGGTGCTAACCTTGGTGGTGACTTTCAAACCTTTGCTGAGTCTTCTCCGCTGCATTCTTCTTTTGCCGCTATGGGTTTCCAGTCGGACATGATGGGTTTTGATTTTGAGGCACTTGCTGGGACTAAGTCTTTTGTTCCTGTCGTGGGGGGTTCCGCTAACCACCCTCCCTCTCCATCTACCCTGTCTTTCATTCCTATGTCTCCGCCTTCTGTTGAGAGAGGCAACGCTATTTCCAACTTGGTGGTTGGTGTGAGTACATATACTCCTTCCGGGCCTATCACTCACCATGATAACTTGAGCGCCTTTAGGGAGGAAGCTCTTCAAATTTCAGAGACTGATGGTGATGACGTTGCCCTTGCGTTTACGTCTCTTTTGGCGGCTCTAGCGATGTCACATCGAGGGGAGAGAGGTGTATTTTTGGCCAAGAGTCATCAGGAGCGTATAAATCTCGTTCGTTCTCGGTTATTCTCCTCCTTTTGCCATCTTCATTATTTGGATGAGGATGACGCTAGGGTAGCGGCAGAGGGACAAAGAGAGATAGATAGATTGACGAATGAGTGTCAGGGGCTTCTGGATGTTGTGACCGCTGCCAAGAAGGAAGCGGAGGTTGCTAGGCTTGCTTTGGAAGATGAAAAACAGAAGGGTGTTGTTCTGAACACACGCATTTCTGACGAAGAAGCTAGGCTAGAGTTGGAGAGGCGCAGAAACGCTGAGTTATCTGCCGAGCTCAGTCTTTCTGCTGAAAAATGCCGCTGGTATATGCAAGAGGGAGCGGGGATTATATTAGACGCTTTTATGAAGTATCATGGGGTGGATGCCCTTCGGATTGACGTCCTTTCCAAGTACTATGATGAAAGGGCCCCGCATGTGACCGATGAGGGCTTCTACAGGGGGAGGGTCGCTGAGCAGGGAGGAAACAATACAATAGCCCCTTCATAAGCATTAATGCTTTAACTTTTTGGTTTTTGTTGTTAGCATATTTTTGTCCATCCTTCGAGGATGTTAGTAATGTTGACAATGTCGAATTTTCTTTAAACAGTTGTTGTCCTTTGCTTTGAATTTCATTTGCAAATCTCGTTCCGTGGTGTTGTTGTCACAATATAGTTAGCGAACATTATTAAAATCGGAATGATATAATCATCATACCTTGTGCGGTAAATTAACCGCGACATTTGCGGTGTAGCTTCATCACGATACGTCACCTATGGGTTATTAAGATATTTCTATCTTTAGAGATGTATGAATACGCTAACATAGCGTCTATTCAGAGGCCACAATCATTTTGATTTCTGAGATAGAATTCTCCGCAACATCTCTCTTTGTGCTTTTCTTTGTCAAGAACTGGGAAATAATTTCCACATAATACAGCTGACGCTACTTTATCATCATCCCTTTGGTGATGTTTTAGATGGGTGAATTGATGTCGTCTCTGCTGTACTGACGCCGCCCTTTGTTGTTAGGGGGATCGCTTAGTTCTGCTAAATCTAGTCTTGCCATGGTATTACTTTTGCGATAGAGATATCTTTCCAGCTTGACTTCACCGGGTATTTTCCGTCCGGTTACTTGCTGGGGTATCTCTCGGTATTTCAAATGTCAACGGTCGGCTTGGAGCGTGCCTCGTCTTAGTGAGTCGTCTGATCAGGACTGGTCATCACAACGATAGGATTTTTACTTCCAAGCGTTGAAACCTCGCGTCTCTGGAGCGTGCCTCGTCTTAGTGAACTGTCACGTTAGCACAATCATCACAAGGATAGGATTTTCACTTCTAGGATGGAGTTACTATCTCCCTGGGGGGTGCCTCCTCTTAGTGGTCCGTCTATGTTAGCACGGTTGTCACAAGGATTGGATTTTCACTCCCAGGGATATCGGGGCGTGCCTCATCTTAGTGGGTCGTCTATGTTAGCACGGTTGCCACAAGGATAGGATTTTCACTCCCGGGTGTATTGGGGCGTGCCTCGTCTTAGTGGTCCATCTATGTTAGCACGGTTGCCACAAGGATAGGATTTTCACTCCCAACACTAAGTATGTCAGGGCGTGCCTCGTCTTAGTGAGCCGTCTGATCAGGATCGGCCATCACAAGGATAGAATTTTCACTCCTAGCATTCTTCGTTATCTGCATGTTATCAGTCAGAGAATGCACAAGAAGTACTCTTGATTCATTTGTTAAAGCCTGCTAATGTTACCAAATGGAGGAGAAATCAATTTCTAGTGTGATATAATTTCAAGCGAGCTATGTTCTAAGAATTTTGTAAGGGAGTACCGTCGAGTGTTTCCAAATGATACGCTCCCTTTTCGACGATACGGGTAACGTGATACGGACCATCCCAGTTTGGACTGAGCTTCCCTATGCGTTGTCCTGCTGCTCGCTTGTCCCTGAGCACTAAATCTCCTGCTTTGAGTAGTCGTTCTCTGACTTGTCTGTTATGATATTACGCCATTTTTCTCTTGTAATGCAGGATTTTCAAAAGAGTCTCCTCTTGTATCTCTGGTAACGCATCAAGGTTAGCGTGTAACCTTTCTTCATTTATTTCTTCTTTGAAATATGCCACTCTTAGGCTTAGGGTGCCAATTTCTACTGGCGTGACGACTTCTGTGCTGAAGGCTAACGCAAAAGGGGTTTCTCATGTGCTGGTTTTGACGGTCATACGATACGCCCACATCACATACGCCAGTTCGTCTGCCCATTTCTTTTTAGAACCTTCCAAGTTTCTTTTGATGCCACTAACAATATTGTGATTGGTCACTTCTGCCTGACCGTTAGTCTACGGATGAGCTACGGAGGAAAATCTCTATTCAATCTGAAATTCTGCGCACTGTTCTCTAAAAAATTGACTCGTGAATTGTGTTCCGTTATTGCTGACTAATATGCGAGGTACCCCGAATCGCATTATGACTTGATATTTGAAGAAATGCCAGATTTATTCGGTGGTGATGTTAGCTACCTCTTCTGCTTCCGCCCATTTCGTGAAATAGTCTACTGCCACGACCACAAATTTCAGTTGAGATCTGGCTTTTGGGAAAGGGCTCAAAATGTCAATTCCCCATTTAGCAAACGGGCAAGGGGCGACTATCTCAGAAACTTCCACGGTAGGTTTCCGGGGAATCTTAGCGAATTCCTGACATTTCTGACATGTTCGCACGAAGTTATGACAATCTCTATGGATGGTGGGCCAATAGAATCCCGACCTAAAAACTCGCACTGCTAGGGTGTCGCCAGCCACATGCATGCCGCATATTCCTTCGTGGATTTCTGGCAAAGTGTGGAGGCCTTCCTACTCTATTATGCATTTTGCGGCTGGATGAGAGAAACATCTCCGAATCAGTTCCCCATTGTAGTATGTGCATCGTGCCGCTTGCTTCAAAAAAATTCTCTTTTCAGCGTTATCTTCTGGCAACTCGTCGCGCTTTAAGTATTTTATTACAGGGATTCACCAATCATTTTGGACTTCTTCAACGCAAAGCGATATTTGTTCTTCCATGAAAGAAGGTATGGCTATCTCCCCATAATACACGTCCTTAGGTTTGGGGGCTTTCGGGTTGGCTGTCATTTTGGCAAGATTGTCAGCCTCAGCATTATCCTCTCGAGGGATGTGCTCAAAGCTGACTTGCATGCCTTTTTCTGTATTTCTACCAGCTCACGTTTCACTTTAGAGAGGTATTGAATCATGATGGGTTCTCTGGCTTGGGAGTTTCCTAAGACTTGGTCTATCACTAGTTTGGAATCTTCACATATTTTTAGCTGCAAGTCACACGTCATTTCGGCGCTGTGTGTGGCCTTGGCGGAGAAGCTCCTGCCTATTCTGAGTCCGGCTAGTAATGCCTAGTACTCCACCACGTTATTGGACAACGATTGCAAAATTCTGATGGCGTACCGTATCCGTATGTCAATCGGCCCAATCATAAAGATTCCTGCTCTAGCTAACTCTTGATTTTGGGCCCCATCCACGTGGATAACCCACAAGTCTGTGTAGGTTTTCGGGGACAAAAGGTCCATGTCGTCCATTTCCTCTTCTAGTAAGTCCATAGATTGATCTTGTGTGAATGTGCATTCCGCTATGAAATCTGCTAGCGCTTGAGCTTTTATGGACGGTCTGGCCTTATACTGTAATCCGTACTGTTCGAGTTCAATTGCCTAGATTAGCATCCTTCCTGAAGACTCAGGCTTTCTCAAAGGTTGATCTGTGAGCACTATGACAAGGTGAGCTTGAAAGTATCGATCCATCTTCCGCATTGCCTGTACTAGCGCAAACGCTATTTTGTCAATGTGGGCGTACCGTAACTCGGCGTCTTTCAGTACATGGCAGACAAAGAACACAGGGCGATGAATATGCCCATCACTTCGTACAAGGACAGCGCTGACCACCTCGTCAGCGACGCCCAAATACAAGCATAAGGTGTCGCCCGGCTCCGGTCTTGTTAGCACCAGATCAGATGAAAGGTAGGCTTTTATGCCAGCAAACGCTTCCTCGCATTCATCTGTCCATCCAAAAGGGGTTTTTTTACGAATAACCTTGAAGAAAGGTAGACACATTTCTCCGTGTTTAGAAATAAACCATCCTAGCGCGATGATGCGCCCTGTGAGCTTCTGTACTTCTTTGACGGTTCGAGGAGATATCATGTCCTGGATAGCCTTCACTTTTGAAGGGTTAGGTTGGATGCCTTTCAAACTGACCACGTAGCCTAGGAATTTACCCGTTTGGAACGCGAATATACATTTACGGGGGTTCAGCTTCATTTGATGTTCTTTCATCACATTGAAAACTTCTTCCAAGTCAGCTAAATGGTCGATGAAGCTTCGACTTTTGCCCAATATGTCGTCTACGTAGGCTTCTACGTTCTTTCCAATTTGATTTTCAAAAACCTTGTTCGCTATGCGCTGGAAGGTAGCTCCAGCGTTCTTCAAACCAAACAGCATCGCCGTATAACAGTAGGTAGCCTTTTGGGTAATGAAGCAGTTTTTTCTTCATCTTTAACGACCATAGGAATTTGGTGATATCCGGAGTTGGCATCTAACGAGCTCAGATAGGCATACCCAGCAGTTTGATCGACAAACTGGTCGATTCGAGGAAGGGGGTAGCAATCTTTGGGACCGGCGTCATTTAGGTCGGTAAAATCAATACACATGCGCCAATCTCTGTTAGGTTTTGGAACTAAGATGGGGTTAGCCAACCACGTTGGGTACTGGACTTCTCGAATGAAACCAGCATCCATCAGTTTTGATATTTCCTTCTCGATGGCTAGTACTTTTTCTGCAGAGAAAGCTCGCCATTTTTGCTAAACAGGCTTTGCGTTAGGGTCAACGTTTAGCCTATGTTCCGCAACTTCTCGCGAAATTCCAGGCATATCCGCGGGTTTCCACGCGAATTCTCCTTTATAGTTGTTTAGTAATCGAGCTAACTACACGTTCTCCTTCGGGCTTAACTTTTTGCTAACCAGGAAGTTCGCTTCCTCAACTCCGCTAACGGGAACTGGCACCATCTTGTCCACCGACTGCGTGCGTTTTTCCTCCTTATCTTCGAAGGGATCATCCGCTACGCATACGTAACAGTCATAGCTCTTCTGAGTCATAATCAAGTAACATTCGGTGGCTAACTTCTAGTCGCCTTTAATTGAGACTACTCCGTCCCAAAAGGGATATTTCATCTTTAAGTGCTTTTGAGATATTGCCGCCCCAAAGCGGTTGAGGAACGGCCGCCCTAATATGGGTTCTCCTAACTCTGTGATTACCAATGACGGGTGTGACCACTAACACGTCATTATGTGGGAAAGTGACACCTTTCTTGTCTTCCTCTAAGAAGGACAATACCATCCGGTCTAAAGCACTTATCACCTCACTTTTTACCAACGTGCTCTCTCGTTTACGCTTTTCTCCCGAGTTGGGCGTTAGCTGTACAGATTCATCAAAATACTGTGCTCCACCCGCGATAATATTGATCATGGGAACGTCGTCATCATGGACCGTTAACGTCTCTCTCATTCTCCCGTCAGGGGTATCGTTGTTTCCCGAGGGATGCGAGGATACTGGTTTGTCCTCTGGCATTTTACCTGCCGTGTTACTTCTAGCTTCTTCTCTTATTTTAGTGGCAAATTCTCCGAGGTAACCTTCTTCGACCAAACGCTCTATTGCCAACTTCAATTCCCGACATACATCCGTGGAGTGTCCTTTGACTTTGTGGAACTTACAAAAAGTGTTTTCCCTTCCCCCCATAGTTACTCCTGGCTTCACGGGAGCCGGATAACGGATGGGTAGGTTCCGTTGCTGGACGATTACTAAGATTTCCGCTCTAGGAAGTATGAGGGAAGGAAGGTCAGGGTCGTATATTCGGCCCTTTGGTGGATCCGCTTGCCTTCTAGTAGGAGAATTGCCAGATCTTCCCTTTGAAAAATTACCCCTTTGCCGGTTAGAGGTTCTAGGGATGTGGTCTTTTCGCTGGCCATAGTCATCGTTTGGGCGACCATCTGGAGTCGCGTTTGTTTGGGCGTTAGGGGCGGGATGTGTATCCTGAGGCATGTTTTGAATTCTCTCTCTATTTTCCTCTTCCTCCATCCTCGCATAGTTGTGAGCTTTCAATCTTAGCGTGTCTAACGTCGGTGGTGGATCCACCATTAATGTGTCTCATAACTTCCCATAACAGCAATTGCGCTTTAAGGCCTCAGCAACGAAATCGATGGTAACACCTGGTGTTAACGACATCTCGAGATCAAAGCGACCCAGGAAATCCTTCAAGGATTTTTGTGGTTTTCGATGGATATTGAATAACGCTGCTGCAGATTTCCTGATAGGTACAGCCGTGCTAAATCGGCTCCGGAACTTTATTTCCAACTGAGAAAAACTATCAATAGATCCTGCCGGAAGTCCCTCAAACCAGAGACGTGCTACACCTGGCAGTGTCATGACAAAAATCTGACATAACACTGCGTCACTATGGGTTTAAAACTGTACAAAATCTTTCACTTTGTTGAGGTGAGAGATAGGATCCTTTGTGCCGTCATACGATTCTGCAGGAAGTTTTACATGTCGGTTGACTCGGTGATGTCTTATACGATAGCTAAACGGGTGACCAGCGTTATCGTCAGGAATCCCGCGAGGTTGACGAGGAGGGGAAACTTCTTCATGGTGCTCTTGACCTCGAAGGGCATGCTCACGATATCGCCTAGGAGATCGGCTGCGACTCCTTGGCGTTCGGGTTCATTGTCTTCTACTACTCGACCTCTCACTATGTCTAGGAGATGGGCCCCTGAATGTCTCATCTCGCCTGTCATCCCAATGATCTTTGTACTCGTCATGTCATCGCTCCCCTTCGGAAATAGGGATTTCCCTCGTGCACTTTGCGGAGGGTTCGGCGTGTCTATGCGCGAGTTGCATGAAACTGACAGGGATCGATGTCGCGGGTAAGGTTAACGGGATGCCTCTGGATTTCCAAGGTGATAATGGTCGATCAGTGACGATAGGTGGAGTAAAAACTATCTGAGAAGGTACCTTAGGTCCTGAAACATGGGGTGTGAATCCTGCAGCTAACTCTGTCAGATGGTCTAGTTGATCCTGAAGAGCTGATAATGAGTTCACAAAAGGATTACCCGTGTTGTCTACCCCTAGTCCCCTCGAATGAGGAGTGGAATAACTAGGTCCCGTCATCTGGGAAAAAGGAATGTGCATCTGGGAAAAAGATATTCCCGTTGTTTGTCCAAAGGAAAGATCTGACATTCCTTAGGGAATTTCCTACATCGTGGTAGAAACATCAGAAGTGGCGAAAGGGAAAAGCCATCTGCGAGTAGTGAAAGAAAGCCTAGAAGATTGGGACGGTGTAGGATCTGAATCAGAAGCCATAACCCTTCAATCTTCAAGAAAAACAGAGCCTGGCTATTAAGGATGCTCACTTAATAGAACCAAAGCTCTCAATGAAAGCACCAATTTGATAAGATTCGGATCTTTGTCGAAGGGTAGATGGGGAAAATTGGCTTCCTGGGTTCACTGTTCCCGCCCGTCCAATATACCTGCAAAGCGCCAGAGGGGATCTCCGGTGTAAACACTCCGATGCTTAAGTCAGTAAGGGTAGTGAAAAATAGCAGAGTTTTGGCCAGCGATCTTAGGCTTACCTTCTTCCTTGATCCTGGGGGTATTTATAGGTGGAATATTAAGTATTTCCTGAGAGAATTACGTTATTTAGGGGTGCTAACGGGTCCGTCAGGTGGTTGGAATTCCCCGTTAGTAATGTGTGCTATCGTTGCGTTATATCTAGGTGGTAGGCGTTATCTAGGCGAGGTAATGCCCACGCCCCCTAAGGGATGTCATGCCTTGCTTAGGATGAGGTAACGTCGTACGCGTGTTTGGATAATGTGTGAGACCCCCCGTTGGTGTCGACCATCCCAGCGCTCATCGTACCTCGAGAGGCGATAGTCTCTATGCTGCTTGCTCGGTGGGGACAATAGCTTTCTGCCCCTAACGCGGGGTATGAAGATGAAAATACCCCTGGCGTTAGGTCTATTGTTATCACTATTTTGTAGAAAGCTTCTGGATATTCTCATCAATGCCTTGAAGATCATCTCACAATTTGTCAATCTTGGTGGTTGACCTACCCTTCTCCTCTCGCAACCGGTTGATCTTTAAGTACAAGTCTTTCATTTATGCTTCTGAACTCAACAAAGAATCCTAAAGGGAAGAACTTCATATCTTAAAAGCGTCAAGCTTCAACTTTAACCTATCAATTTGCTCAGATGAGGGAACAAAACTCGTGCCTTTTTCATTCCTTGCGAGGTAGGGGTCAACTTGAGTCAGAAAGTCCCCAACCTTCAACTTCAATGGAGCAGCGTCAGACATAAATACGTCCTTAATGAGATCCTCAAGAATAGAAGACTTCTTTTCCCACCAAGCCTTCAAAATTGACAAGCCACCATTGAGGGCAACTCGAAACTCCTTTTCAAGATAACATAAAATCTCTTGTTGGCACGATAACGCACCAGGAATTCCACGAACAACAAAGGCTTCTACATCGATAGGGAAGACACAATACTTGGAAAGGATTGATCTAGACCCTCGATATGGTGGGTGCTGGAATCTCTTGTTGATCAACTCATAATGGAAAACTTCAATTCTTCAAGTTCAAATGCTTCTACATCAGTTGGATCAAAAGTAATACCATATAGGTATTAATCTAGATCCTCGATGTAATGATGGCCTCACTTCTTCACGTCTAGATGCTTCTAGATCAGTTGAATTGGAAATAATACTGAATAAGTATTGATTGATGTGATGAATACTCAAGTTCTTTAAACTCGAAAAGCCTCATCTGGTCACTAGGGTGTCGGTAGAGGGACTCCATACCTCACATAAAGATCTGTAAATGGAGGTTGGGCGTTGGTAATCAATTGCCGTGGCACCAACTGCTTGTGAAATTTCCCATGAAGTCTTTTTCTCTGAAGACGCCTTTGAGCATAAAGCCTATTGTTCCGAAGACGCCTCTAAGTCCGAAGCTTTTATTCTGAAGACGCCTATGAGCCCGAAGCTTATTGTTCCAAAGACGCCTCTGAGTCCAAAGCTTTTATTCTGAAGATGCCTCTAAGCTCAAAGCTTTTAGTTCCGAAGATGCCTTTGAGCCCGACGCTTTTTGTTCTGAAGACGTCTCTTAGTCCGAAGCCTTTGTTTCGAAGACGCCTCTGCGTCCGAAGCCTTTGTTGCGAAGACACTTCTGAGTCCGAAGCAACCACTCCCAAAAGCCTTGAAGATAAGAGATCTCTCCTCAAGCAACAAGTAAGGACCCCCACCTACAACACTTCACCTTGATTCTCTCGGCAATCTCTGGACGCGGGATATAGTCTTCAGTGCCATAGTAAAAGGGAATAGGCAAGATAGGGCAACATCTTGAAGCTTCTACATCGATTAGGTCAGGTACAGTACTTAAAAAGGATTGATCCAGACCCTCGATGAGGTTAATTCTGGAATTAGTGGAGCGGTATTTTAAAGCTTCTACATCGATTAGATCAGATACAGTACTTAAAAAGGACTGATCTAGACCCTCGATGAGGTTTACATTGGTATCCTCTATTGATCGACTCACTATGGCAAGCTTTAGTACTCCTCCCCTCTAGATTGTGAACGATGCTTCACTTCAATTTTTGGGAAATAAAGGAATCGTCCTTTTTGCCCTTGACCTGAGCTCTTGCCAATCCAGTCCATGCAAGAGGTTGCAATGGACTCAGTACGAAGATAACGTCATCTGTTTTGAAAAAAAATACAAAGGTTTGCGTCAAAAAATAAATAGATAAATAAATAAAAAGAGAAAATAAAAACTATTGGCGTAGGTATTGAAAAAATACCAAAAAGTTTGCAAAACAAATAAAAAAAAATGCGCTAATAGATGCTGCTTGTTTGCAGTTTCATGAAATATACATTACAAGGAAAAAATATTATGGGTTACGACCCAAGGAAAGGAAGAAGGAAAATTAAAGTCTAACCAAGGAGATGACAAGAAGAGAAAATGATACTTGCTTGCTATTGTGGCCATTCCTGCAGCAAGGAAAAAAATGGATTAGTACAAAATTGAAGGCACATCATTGCAAGAAAAGAAAAGAAAGAAAAGGATTCGATTGCTTGCAGTGCCCTGCGAAAATATACAAAAAAAATTAAACAAACGACCGCGGAAAGAAGAAGCGAAGAGGAGAAGCAGTCCTCCAAGATTCATTTATGGAGACAATACTCATATGCCCATAAATAAGAGGAAAGACACACCTAGGGCGAGACACTCAGTACGTTCGAGACACTAACCTAATTGGTTATTTACCCTAATCAGATTGGACCAGCGACCTGATGACTCTGATCTAGTTGCCTACTCTACTATGTAGCCCACGCTAGTTATTACTACAGAGATGGTGGTAATTACCTAGGTTCAATTATTAGTTGGCCGGAGCTCTAACCATTCCTAGATAAATTGACAAGTAATTGATAAACAAACAAATACAAACATAGGGATTATTACAAAGCAGGAAAGGCACCGGAGGCGGAAGTATAGGATGACAAAATCTGAGAGGGAAGAAGTTCTTTAAAGCCTAATTCGCTAAAGTATTTATAGTAAATAGAAAATAGAATCCTAAGTCTAATAGAAGTAGGTTTCCTAAAATATATCTTCTACTAAGCTAGAATATCGTGGGAATAAATGACTAGATCTATCGGATTACTTCTTTCTAGAGTTTTCTTTTCCACGTCGGACTTCTCAGCTTCTGCGAACAAATAGTTGCAAGGCCTCGACGCTCAACATTGGTCAAAATCCGGCTGAAAAAGTGTTTCTGCAAATTTCCCTTCCTAAGTACTGGTCTGCAAAAAGGAGAGAAATAGAGGCAAATTAGTAGTATCAAGATCAAAAGTGGACTAAGAAAAGGGAAAAAAATACACATAAAATACACACTATCGAGGAGATAGGTTCCCCTTGTATTTGAAAACTTTTACTATAAACCCCCTGATTGAGGATTAATTACTCATGTTTTTACTATCAAATTACTTATAAATTGGACAGTAAAGCTAATAATGAGTGCAAATTCTTATCCCTTTTGCAGAATTACTTGGAGGCGCTACGAAAGGAATACAGTTGTAGCAGAGGACAAAACCAACTTCGAAATCTATCTTGGCTATCTTCTTGGCCAAGACAGTCTCGAGAGAGGCGGACTTCGGTAGGAGACTTGGAGCGAGCGAGAGGATAAAGGGTGGCGGTTGCAGCGATAATGAGAATTGAGAGATCTTCTATCATGATTAGACGTCCAATCAAGAATCCTTATCGGATCTCCCTCACAAATAATATTTCATATTTATCTGAACAATATTTTATCCTTTCCTTAAGAGCTTGTGTTTAATTAGGACTATGAGTGTAGCTTAGCTATTTAAGCTACAAAGACTCCTAACATAGGGGATGTTCTTCACCCTCTCCTTCCTAGACTTTTTTTGTTGAGTTTTGTATTTGAATTTGATTTGTTAATTCCCACATAACTCTTTTCACGCTCCTGATCATTTGTCTTGGCTAAGACACCGGCCAAGAAATATTTTCTAGTCTTATTTTACTTTTGCAAGTTTCATTTCCTAACAACCCAAAACCCAAAATCGTGACTTTAAGTCATCACAACAGGTCATTAAGGAATTCACATCGCACCAATAGAGTCTCTGAGGATGATCCTCTTACCGTTGTCAACAAGTCCTTTGTGGACGGGTTTAAGTTGTATTCTACATTTATTTTTTACGCTACCGACACGCGACCAAATTTTAGCACCGTTGCCGGGGACTCTAACGATATTTTTAGTTTGTATTTTTCTTGTTCATGACTAGGTCTTCAAGCATGGAATTATTCCCTTATAATGTGGAGTTTACCAGAACTAAGACCGTGATCAGGAAGAGAGCAAAAAGGAAGATACAATAAGTAATAGAATCAGAATCATCTAATTCAGAATTGAACTCTAACTCTGTCGACAATGGTCTTAACCAGGACAGAGACCAAAAAGAAAATCCGAGCAGACTTTGAGGGAGCTCAACCAAGGAGTTGAGCAGACCACGTACTCTTGCAATGAGTACCCTCCTGTGGAGCATGATTGGTCCATCAAGTCCAACATTGTCCACAACCTAAAGAAGTTCCATAGCACTCCAACGAGAATCCTTACACTTACTTGAGGAATCTCCACTTGGAGTGTGACACCCTGAAGCCATACAATGTCCTAATAAAAAGAGCCAAGCTAAGGTCATTCACATAGTCACTTGAGGATTCGGACAAGAAATGGTTCTACAATTTACCCACAATACAATCACCTCATGGGCAGAGATGTCGACTGCCTTCCTCAACAAGTATTAGAACGCTAGCAAGGCCAGAGCTGCTAGGAAGAACTTGGTGGCCATCCAGCAGAGGAGCAACAAAAGCTATGGTGAATACCACCAGCAGTTCAAAGACTTATAGGACATTTACCCCACCCCTAGAGTTTCTGCCCAAGCTCTTGTTCAATACTTCTTCAACGGTATGAGCTAGAAGGACAAGGATAGAGTCGAAGCTGCTACTAAAGGAGCACTGTAGGACCTTACACCCACAAGAGTAAAGCCTCTGTTGCAGACCATGGTAGATAATTGCCACAACAGTTTATCTATAGAGAGAACTATTACTCCTTCTAGTTTAAATTCCATTAATGTAGGAAAACAGTTGCTGGATATTTATAACATGTTGCAACATCTATCTAATGGTTCATCAGCTCCAGCATTTGCCCCTGAACAAATTGCAATGGTGTGCGGAATCTACCAGCAGCAAGACCACCTCACACACAATTGCTACATGATGAAGCCAAAAGATTCGGCCTAGGTGAGTGCATCCTACAGGTTCAACCAAGGACAACAGTTCATAGCTAACAATAATCTATACTCCAATCTCTACAATCCTGGCTGGAGGAACCACCCGAACCTAAGCTGGCAGTAGAACCAACCGCAGCAAGGCCAGGGTCTATCAAACCAGCATTTGCCTGTCAATTTCTAGAACTTCCAGCCCAGACCTCCACAGAACCAACCCCTTGTGCCGCAAGTGTCGCCTACACCACAACCTCTGAAGATCACTAAAGTATCGATGGAGGAGACCTTGTAGAAGTTCATGCAGACAACACAGTCAAGCATGGCCGAAATGCAGATGTAGATCAGCTAATTGGCATAGAAGCAACCGGAGAACCAAGGGAGACTGCCTTCCACCACAGTGGACAACCCGAAGCACAACTTTAGTGCTATCAACTTAAGGAGTCGCAGCATCCTACCTAAGAGGTTGGAAGCAACGACGGACCAAGAGATCCAGGTACAAACATTGGAAGATGAAGAAAAAATACAGATAAAAGAAACTGCCTTAGCCAAGAAGGAGGCCAAGATAAATGCCAAAGAAGTACAGACGAAAGAAACTATTTTGGCTAAGAAAGGGGCCAAGACAAATAAAAAAGTCACAATCAAGCAAAAAGAACCAGAAATTCCACCCCCTTCCCCTCCTAGGTCTTCAAAGGCTAGAAGGGAGGAAGAGGAGAAGGAATTCATGAACATTTTTAGGAAGATTATAGTGAACATTCCTATGTTAGACTTAATTGCTAAAGTGCCTAGTTATGCTTAGAGGTGTCAATTTGGGACCAGACCCGCGGTCCCGACCCGGACCCGGGAATTCGGGTCAGGTCCGGGACCGGGTCTGGTCCCGACCCGGGAAATCCCGGGTCCATCCGGGCCAGACCCGGAAAATTGATTTAACCTAATTTGTTTTCCCCTCTTTCTTCGTTATTCTTCTTCTACCCAGCAGCCACAACAACCAGCACACCTATTAATCCAATCCAATTTCAATCCCAATTAATTCACATCCTGACTCTCAATTCCAATTTCATTTCCACCTGCAATTTCAATCCCAATTGATCCAATACAATTTCAATCCCAATTAATTCACATCCTCACCCTCAATTCCAATTTCATTCCCACCTGCAATTTCAATCCCAATTAATCCAATCCAATTTCAATCCCAATTAATTCACATCCTCGCCCTCAATTCCAATTTCTTGCCTTCTATGACGCCTTGAAGCACCAGGACGTGGACGTCGTGCACTAGATCTACGACTGAAGGTTGTAACTCCAACCGCTGCCCCACTGCCATAGCAACAACCAACACCACCGAATGGGAGTGGAGAGGAGAGTGGAGGGCGTGGTTATGGAAATGGGAGTGGTTGGCGATTGATGGCAGTGGAGGCCGATGGCTGCAGTACTGCACAAAACAATCTTCCTCACCAAATTGAAATTGAACCCATCCAAGCAATCAAGTCCAAGGATCCATCAGGACCGTTGAATCTTGAATCCTCTTCTTGGTCAATACCACATCCGGAGTAGGAAAATGAAATAAAAATAAGAAAGAAAGAAAAGAGAGAGAGTGAGGTTGCGGTAAATGAAAGGGAAAAGGGAAAGAGGAGTAGGCCGGCCCAGGAAAAGGAAAGAAAGAGAAAAAAAAGTAGCTTCCAGGTCTGGTCCCGGACCCGGCCCGGAGGAACCGAGACCAATTTCTGGTCCCGTTTTGATCCCGGTCCTGACCCGGGTGTCTCGAGTCTAGTCGGGTCCAGGTTGGGTCCGACCCGCAGACCCGTTTTGACACCTCTAGTTATGCTAAGTTTCTTAAGGAATTTTGCACTAAGAAGAAAAAGCTTGTAGGGATTGAAAGAATTAATTTAAATCAAAATATTTCTGCAGTTTTACAAGCCTAACTTCTAGAGAAATGCAAGGACTAGGGCACTTTTGCATTTCCATACAAGATAGGCAACAAGACCATGGAGAGATCTCTCTGTGACTTAGGAGCGAGCATCAATGTCATGTCTCTATTCAAGTATGAGACATTGAAGATGGGAACGATGAGGACACCAAAGTGGTGATCTAGCTTGCCAACATGATAAGCTTCGACCTCCTTTTAGAGAGCCGAATGAGTATGCTTTTTAAGAAGGATCTAGCTCATGAATTTGATGGACAACTCAACAAGAAACACAAGCAACAAATGATGGGTGGAAAGACACGGAAATGCAGCGGAAATAAGAAAAGTGAAAGACACAAATAAATGATATTACCGGGATGAATGTGGATGGAGACTTGGAGTGGAACGGATGAATAATGATAGGTTGTCGAAGCCGTCAAAAAAAAATTCTATTGCCTAATGCACAAAACAAGGAGTAACTAGAGCCTCTAAGAAGTTTTAAAAACATGAATACAACTTTAGGTTTTTATTTCTTAAGTCTCTAAAGAGATAGAAACTTGGTATTTATAGACAAGATATGGTTTATGATCGTTTGGTCCAATTGGGGCTCACAAGATATTCACATTTGGTTAAAAGACAAAAAGATGAGGCTCCGTGGTGGTGGACCACTCAGAGATGATGGTCAGTCTGGGAGCTAAATACTAGTTTTAGCCTAATGGCAGTGGATCGTCCTAGCTAGAATTAATTCTAGCAGATTACTGCAATCCACTCCATGATGGACAGCCCGAGTTGACTACCCTAGTTCCCAAACTTCTCAAAACAAATATTTTTGCCCTCAAAAAAATCCCGTGACACTTCTATAAGTACCCTTTTGTGCAATCTTTTTTAGGTTAATATACAACTTAAATTGGACTTTTAATTGAGATATTCTTACACAAAATAATTCCTAGTAAATACCACTTAAAAATTCTTGAAGAAATCCTTCTTTAAAGCTCCAAGCTATAGACTTAAAGACCTAAATAAAAACTCATAAGAATTGCATTGATAATAATTTAATTTGTTAGATGGAATCATCAAAATTTGGAGTAGCGAACTTCTTGGTTCAATAACTAATTCATTAGACCTAGTTCACCACTCCAACTCATTAGCAAAATCAGCCCTCACTAGGGAAATGGAAAGAAAAGAAAAAGAATAGGCCACTTTATTTTATTTTGGAATTCAAAACAAGTTTTAATAAATTTTATGAGATATTATGTTGATCATTCGAGGACTCGTTTGGATATTAAAAGAATGACTCACGTAAAAACCCAATATTAAAAGACTAGTTTGGAAACCAAAAATTTTGAAATCGAGGACTCATACGAATATGAAAAGTGCTAGCCAACCTACTCGTTTGGATCATGAGATATTATGTTGATCATTCCAAATTGTTCTTATTTTAAGATGAGAAAGAAAACTGATTAAAATCTTATGAGGAGAAGTGAATGACAAGATGTGAATTTGATGATAAAAAGAGGTTTGCATAATAATGTCAACTACACACATCATAACAAGTAATAATCATGTCAATCGTTTAAAGCATGATGCAAACAAAATGTAAAACGAATGAATAAAGGTCTTGTAGAATAGGTTTATGGTCCATGGCATGTGATGTGCAAGGTTTAAGACTTTGGCTCACGTAGATGGCTTATCGAGATAAGTTTCTAGTCAATAACAAAGTGGCATCACCAAATTTTGATCACCGACCTACTAAATTTTGATATACTCAAATGGAATTACCACATTTTAAATACTTAGCGTCAAGTGGACTAGCTTTCAGTCATACCAACCTCGATTGAGACCTTGTATTCAAGTAGTTCAAAATCTACCAGTTCTTACCAATGTTATCAATCTCATACTATACTGGCCGGTATAGCCGGTACGTCACATCTCAATACTAAAAGCAAGATACAAAATATGGCATACCATCTCAGTTTCTATCTCAGTCTATACCAGTCATACTAGCATACCGGTTAAATACCGGCCTGTGTGGACGGGATGTTCCATCCCAGTACTTAAAAATGTATAATAAGTTTGTTGAATCTTGTAAATTTGTATGTAATATATATAAGAAAAATAGGATACCTAGATGCCAACGAAGACCAGTATTTTAACCGATACCGGTATATCCCATACCAATGACCCAATCGGGACACACTTATGCGGGATTGACAGTTCTTATTTAACTCAAATCATCAATCAATGAATGTCGTCAAAATGAGTTCTCAAGACATTGGTGGGATCACAGCGGGTTCCGCTTAAGAAGCAGCTACTTTAGACAATCGGTTGGTTTAAAATCACTTACGCTAGTCTTTTTGAACAGAACTTATTTTTAGCTCCATCATACTCTCTTTTTTCACCTTCATAGACTAGACATCTTGCTAACGTTTGGATACACACAGTCACTATTTATCCGTTACAGGTGCGCCACAATGACAATTAAGATTACGTAAAAGCAATCATAACTTTAACACATAGCATACGCGCAGCACAAAGAACGTAGAAGAAAGAGAGAGAAGGGGTGACAAATAAGCATCTACTCCCATAGAGTGAACCCAACTATTCTAAAGAGCAAACTTTTGGGTTTAGTAGAAGATGGAGGGAGGAAGAATGAAATTGAAATTATATAAAAAGGGATTTTAGATGAACTTGTTTAAGGTTTGTACCGTAAGCTCAACTACTTTTTGTTACACCCGTCTGGCCGTCTCCATGTTTTAATACCAAGTTTTCATTTTTGTGAAGCTACTCTTACTGTAATAAACAAATGTATGGAAATTAATTAAGAGAACATGGTACACAGGACAGGGGATTCTTCTGATCATGCATTCAGAAAAAAACATAAAACATGTCAGTCATGCATGAATTATTGGTGCAGGGAAAGGGAGAGGGAGAGAGGGACGCCCGTTTGGTGCGGGGGAGCAGTTTGATGATTAGGAGTTTTGAGATAATATTAAAATAATGGAAAGAAAAAGATGGATGGAATGTGAAAAGGTTATGGGTACTTGTAGCTACGGCGAGTGAGTCTGATGATTTATATTTGCTGAAAGAAAAGAAAAGAAAAGGGTGTGGTTGGAGCAGATTACCTGACATCAATTGACTCCTTTCCAACTGGACATGAATAAATGGGCGTGGAGGGTGGTGCGTGGGGTTCGCCTTTGTTTCTCCTTCTTCTTCTTTTTCCCCACCTTGTCGTACCCTAATAGTTAAGTAGTAAAGAAATTGTCCACCATTAACTAAAATTTTGAATTTAAATCTTAATAATAAAGCAAAACCATACTAGAAGAGTTGTCCTCATTTAAAAACCTAGCAGTACTTAACGAAATTAATCTTAATTAAGAAGATACTAGAACGAGAAGAGTTGGTCATTAAATTTAACAGGTCGGGTTAGGGCAATATTTTAATACTCCCTTCAATTTTTATTAGATGTCGTTTTTGCAGTTTTCACAATAACCAAAACAATTATTAGATTACAATTATTATATAATTATTGACTAAACTGTTTTTATTGATTATTAATCAACTCTCTTTAATTTTCCTCTCAAAAGTGGTTAATTTAATATTATTTAGGGTTAATTCTGTCATTGACTACAAAAAATAATCTTGAAAATTGAAATACGATAACTAAATAGATAAAATCATTTTTTTTAAAACAATATTTAATAAAAAACGAAGAGAGTATTAGATTAGTTCTTAGTCAATTCAGGTTGACCCACCAACCCAAATTTGTTATCTTTTATCATTTTTGGGTTCAGTAATGGCTTTCTATTCTTTTACCTCTTTATTTAGAGAGATTTGAACTTATACATTTCTACCCCACTCTTAATAGCTTATGAAAAAATTTAGATACTGATACATCACACTTTAACCTTCATAAATGGTTAATAAATGTGAGGTTAATTGTGAAATACTCTTTCTATTAACTTTTCGTTGTCATTTTAGCAAATGAAAGTAGTTATCACTTCCTTAAGTTTACCCATTCAGAGGGCGTAGTACATTTGTTTTAAGCTCTAAACAATAATATTTAGAAAGTATAAAACTAAAATTAAAAGATAAAATAAAAGGTGGAGTTTTTCAAGCATCTAGGGTCAGTTTACGAAACCACATGGTTATAGATTGGCTATGTTTGACCATGCGTATCCATGGCGGGGATTAATATAACTTGTTTAAACTTTCAAGGTGGCACGGAGACAATTAAAGCTGAAGACTTGCGTTGCTTTGGATACTTCACCTTTTGAATTCACTAGGCTTAAGCTATTTGTAATTTGTTTGTATTATCATCCATACACATACTTACTACGGCTCGTATCACATAACTACAATCAATACTAATAAATCTTGTTTCTTTTAATTTTGGGTTCACTACCCTATCCACACTTCTCACACATTTTTTTTATTCCTTTGCACAAATAATCTTATTTTTATTCTAAGTATCTAAATTATGTATGTAATTCAAATTATTATTTTTTAAAAAAATTAAAGTATATCATGTATGTCTTAATATTTATAAATGTATTCGAATATATGTTTGAGAATGTTGAAATAATGCAAATTAGAGTAACTTTTGAAAATTTACAACACAATGTAATTGTGAGACCGCGACTGTTACATTTTACCGTAATATACTGTGACATTTACCAATTCCCGTTACATTACTTGTTACCATAGTACTAAACTGTGTGTCATCATCTACTATTAGATTGAATTTTTCACATAATTCTTTCATAGAGAGGTTGAGCTTAAATCAAAGTAATTTGAGGAAAGGAGCACATCGATGTTGATGTTTGATAATACTAATAAATATCAGAGGGGTATTTTTGTACTTTACACCAGGAATATTTTGGTATTTAACCCTCGCTTGACCTACTATAAAAAGGAGAAGATGAACAGAGAAAGAAGAAGGGGCAGATGGATTGATCTCCAACTAAGGGTTCTCTTCTTCCACTCAAATCGAGACCACAAGCTCCCTGGATTAGCCATTAATGGGCTTCATCTCCTCCATGGCTCTTGATTTATTCACAGCCTCTTCATCTCAATCTCATGATTCTAAAAACACCACCATATCCGACCATGATTCTGAGACTTCGATCAACCTAGGATCATGTCGTGGCATCGCCGTCGTGCGCAACTACGGCCACCATGAATCTCCAGTAGCCAAGCTAACACAACATCATCACTTTATTTCGGCACCATCATCGTCTTCTCCTTGAATCAGGAAAGTCGTCCTCACTACTTACTTCCTGGAGCCAAGGCCATTTATATATGATAATGGCATGATGGTAAATAAGCTTGATTAGCCTTCATGTCCAAGCTACCGGTTACAATAAATGACATGCAAAGTTATCTAGAAAACCAAGCAAACTGCCACCTAACGGCTCCAGCAAGCTTGCAATCTACCGGACAGCAGCTGTCGGCTACAACAAAGCTAAGGTGTGTTTCTATCGGCATACAAAGATATCAACATCATTAATAGTAACTACCGATAACAGTCTACCGGGAATAACAAGCTAACGGTATGTGTCTATCGGCATCATCACTACTATATGTCCAATGGTATCATCATCATAAGGCTACCGGCAAGCTGCACCAGTAGCCATAACAATGCTACTGGCGACACTGAGGTTATCGGCAACAATAAGCTAACGGCTCCAGCAAGCTACCGGCTCTCGCGTACCAAACAGCTATAATAGATGGCTCCGATAACCAAACGGTATGCAGCAGCTATCGGCTCCACCATGTCTATCGGCAAGCTAACAACTCTAGTAAGCTACTGGCTCCAGTACACCAAATAGCTACAGCAGACGGCTCTGGTAACCAGACGGTATGCATCAGCTATCGGCATCACCATTGTTTAGAGGGAAACACAAATGGTTCAACTTTTTGAAGGTTTTTTGGATCAAAGGTACTCTCCCTCACACAAACCACTCTCTTCTCGGATGAAAAAGGATGAACAGCAAGAACACTTCTTCGCCATTTGGCCTTTTGGGCTAGCAAATGTTATCACAAAAATCATCAACTTGACTCACACGAAACTAGAATGATAGGATGACTCTTCAGACTCAAGAAACACTAGAAATGATGGAGGAATACAGGAATGACATTGTTCACAAGATGAACAGAAGACTCAGAAAGTGTCAAAAACTTCCACACTCTTCAGCCAGGTAACCTACAAGCATGAAACTTTCAACAACACAACAAGAACTCAAGAGTAACCATTTGAAGACACTTTTGGGGATGATCCTGACCGAAAGTTTGGAACTTTTTGGGTGGGAAAATAGTGACAACACAAAGAAAATTCTAAGGCGTCAATAGCTCCGCTACCACTTGATATGATCCGGCCTCTAGTGTGAGTTGGCCGAATCTATATAAGGAGCTTTAGAGGATCTAGCCTGGGAATTTACTAGCACAAATGAAGGATGAAGACGGTACAAATGCACAGCGGAATGGAAGCAAAGATGAACAAGAAAAGGAAGAACGCTACCGAGATAAACAAGAAAGGAAAGGTTGAAGGACATGAGCTTGGTGAAGAATATTGAGATGCATGTTGAATACACGAGTAGAGATTGAAAATGGAAAGGAACATACACATATATTTCACAAGGATTTCATTTACAAGAATGGTTAGTAAACGATTACACACAAATACAAAGGTTGATGGTATATGTTTCACTTGCGGAGTATTAAAGCACCATCAAGGCTAAGAAGTCCATAAGATTAGTTTAGTGTGATTATCTCTACTCAAAAAAATCACTAAAATATCTAAACTCCTGAAAATAGTAGCTAAGTCTGGTATTTATACTAAGTCACAAAAGTAGCCGGTCTTGCGTGAGGCTTGCTCTCGGTAGCGCCCTTCATGTGGAAGGTCATGGTCTTGCTGATGGGTTTTAGGCCCAATTGGAGTGTCAAAAGTGACCTTGGCTCATGTTGCACCCGACTGTGTTCCCGGAAGTTAGACACACGTCTTCATGGCTTGCGCGGAAATCAGGCAGTAGTTCCTCATGTGTAGGCCACAATAGGTATGAAGTCTGCGGGAAGTCTTCGTGGGTTGTCCGGACAAGGCATGAGTCATGCGATGGATGCCCCAGGCTTCTCTCGATAGCTTGCGCAAGGGATGTAGGATTGGCGCTGGCCTCGCCTCTATCTCTCGATAGTCTCTCGATAGCTTGTTGATCTCCCGATAGGCTTCTCCCGATAGTTTGCACAAGAGATTTAGGGTTGGCGTTGGCTTCACGTATACCTCCCGATAGGCTCCCGATAGATTCCCTATAGCTCGCCTATCCTCCGATTAGGGAGAAGATTGGTCTCTAGATGGTGTTACCCGTGAATGAAACCAAAAATATGGTGTTATCTTGGAGCAGAGACTTTAATGCAAGAGCGATCATATTCTTAAGCACATGCCCAAAACTCCCAAAAAAAATTAGTTGGAATTAAAAGAGATGGAATTTGTTTCCATCAACCTAGTTCAGAAATATATCCCATGAAAAATATCAAATGGTCTTCACAAGGGGAAACAAAAAGAAAGAAAAAGAGTCACCACTTTATTTAATTTTGGACAAATAAATAAAAACTATTTAAATCTTATTTTACAATTCAAAACAAGTTTTATAAATTAAAACATGTCTTGAAAACAAAATAAGAATGATTAATGTAAACACCTAATGTTAAAGGACTAGTTTGCAAACCAAAAAAATTGAATTCCGCGACTTGTATAAATAGGGAAGGTGTTCGAACCCTACTCATTTGGGGCATGAGATATTATGTTTATAATTCCAAATTAAACTTGTTTTAAGAAAGGGAAAAAAATGAAATTTGAAAATGAATGAATGAATGACAATTTTAAAAACTGATGCGAATTTGATGATAAAAAAAGAGTTGCAATAACAATGTCAATGAAGCACATCATAACAAATGATTATCATGTCATTCATATCAAGATAAATTCAATCATAATGCAAACGAGAATGCAATATGAACAAAGAGCTATGTGCATGGCTTAAGGGTTTGGCTCACATAGACAGCTCATCGAGACAAGGTTCGAATCATCAACTAAAAAGGTATTACCCAATTTTGATCACTGACTTACCCACCTTTATATACTCAAATGGAATCACCACATTTTAAGTATTTAAAAAATTCTTGACTAGTTGCAAAGGGGTATTACACAACGGAAAGGAATTATCTATGAGGAGAATTTTTTCACCTATTGTATGATTTACCTCTATTCGCTTGATTCTAGCTATAATTGCAAACTTAGACTTAGAATTGCATCATATAGATGTAAAAACTATTTTTCTCAATGGAGAACTAACTGAAGAGGTTTATATAAAACCACTTGATGGTTTCATTAAGAAAGACCATGAACAAAAGGTTTGTAGACTTTTGATGTCTATTTATCGTCTTAAACAATATTTAAGACAGTGGTATATATGGTTTCATTGTTTGTAGATGACATAATTATAGTTGGAAACCATATGACTACATTATAAAACCATTTAATGTAATCATATCTATATCGTCTATTTATCTAAGAACTAGTTTGTGATTATGTCATTGCATGTAAATGACATACTTATAGTTAGAAATCACATGAAGTTCGTAACTGAGATAAACGCTTGGTTGTCATCTAACTTTGAGATGAAAGATATGGGTGAAGCTGCATATATTCTAGGAGTTCAAATTTGAAGAGATCGTTCAAAGAAATTGTTCTCTTCCTCAAGAAAGTTATATCAAGAATGTACCTGAGCGATTCCATATACAAAATAACAATACTATTGAGACTGTTGTCAATAAAAGTGAAGCTTTGAGCTCTAGATTGTGACTTAAGACTCCACAAGAAAATCAATAAATGAGTAGAGTCCCTTATGTTAGTGCGGCGCAATAAACTATTTGGTTGAGGAGATTTTTGGTCCATTTGATTGGCAATGCAGAGAGCTCTAATCCAATTTTGGTATACTGTGATAGTCAAGCTTGTATATACCAAGGATCCAAAGTATCATGCCAAAACCAAACACATAGATGTCAAGTTGAATTACGTGAAATACATGGTTGCACACAAGGAAGTGAATTGAAGTGAACTTCTACATAGGAAATGGTTGGAGATCCATTCGCTAAGCTTGTTCCTAGACATGTGTTTATGACACACACTAGAACTCAAGGATTGCGTAGCTGTTGATATACTATCTCTTTTTTCTTTAGGATGTTCACTTATGTTTGAATGTTTAATGTTTTGGGTATCAATAAAGTTGATTTGCATACACATAAATGAGTGTTATATGAGCATTTTATTTCTTTAATGTTTTAAAAAGAAAGTTATGTCAAGTTGATAAAATGGTTAGCCTTCTCACACAGGTAACCGCCTCCATCAATTATAGTATTGAGTGGGAGGAGACAATATTTTAACCAAATTGTCATAAAGATAATTTAAGAGCTTAAAGCTTAAAATCAAAAATATCATAATGATTGGTTAAATGAGTTTCATCACGTCTATTTGTAGTGTCAGATGTTGAGTTTATGTTGGTGGCTAGTTCTAGAATGTATTGTATTATTATAAGTAAGAGACATATGTTCCTTAAATAAATGATAGAATGTTGTAACATATGTTTCATACCATGTGTCCAAGTTACGAGATTGAAGGGTAACTAAGTTCGATCTTAACTTATGGTTGTGTGAGACCCTAAGTGATATGATCCGGCCTCCGGTGTGAGTTGGCTGAATCTATATAAGGAGCTTTAGAGGATCTACCTTGGGAGTTTACTAGACAAACAATCAACAAAAGGACAAACACAAATGAATGATGAAGACGGTATGGATGCGCAGCAGAATGGAAGCAAAGATGAACAAGAAAAGGAAGAACTTTACCGAGATAAATAAGAAAGTAAAGGTTGAAGGACTTGAGCTCGATGAAGAATGTTGAGCTGCATGTAGAATACACGGGTAGATATTGGAAATGGAAAGGAACATACACATATATTTCACAAGGATTTCGTTTACAAGAGCGGCTAGCAAATGATTACACACAAATATAGAGGTTGATGGTTTACGTTTTACTTGCGGAGTATCAAAGCACTATCAAGGCTTAGAAGTCCACAAGATGAGTTTAGTGTGATAAATGAGGAGTTATCTCTACTAAACAAAATCACTCAAATATCTAAACTCTTGAAAATAGTAGCTAAGTCCGGTATTTATACTAAGTCACAAAAGTAGTCGGTCTTGCGTGAGGCTTGCTCTCGGGTGCGCCCTTCATGTGGAAGGTTGTGGTCTTGTTGATGAGTTTTAGGCCCAATTTGAGTGGCAAAAGTGACTTTGGCTCGTGTTGGACCTGACGGTGTTCTCGGAAGTTAGTCGCACGTCTTCATGGCTTGCGCGTAAATTAGACTGTAGTTCCTCATACGTGGGCCGCAGTAGGTATGAAGTCTGCGGGAAGTCTTCGTGGGTCGGCCGGCTAAGGCATGAGTCATGCGATGGATGTCCCGGGCTTCTCCCAATAGCTTGCGCAAGGGACGTAGGATTGGCACTGGCCTCGCCTCTGTGTCCCGATAGCTTGTTGATCTCCCGATAGGCTTCTCCAGATAGTTTGCACAAGGGATTTAGGGTTGCCGTTGGGTTCGCCTATGCCTCCCAATAATTTGTCTGTTTTCCGATAGATTCCCTATAGCTCGCCTATCCTCCGATAGATTCCCATTAGCTTGCACGAAGGACTTGGCGCTGGCTTCGCTTATGCCTCCTAATAGTTTGCCTGTTTCCCGATAGCTTTTCGATATGGTGTGCGAGCACCATTATGACCCATTCCTCAACTCTTGGTTGATCTTTTCTCATCTCATGCTCGAACCAAAGGGCTAGCTTCTTTGTTTGGCTTCGTATGATTGGCCCGTTAGGTTCGGTGTCCTCGATCTCAAGGTGTGAGGGGTCCATAATCGCATCACTAAGGATATTACTTGAGTGGCCTTGTATAAATGTCCTTATGACTCTAACTAGTTACCTGAGACTTGATTCAATGTTTGCTATCTTAGAATGTTTCCAAAGGATCATGGATGATTCAGTCTAGATGGATATACCTAGGAAAACAATTCGAAGTGAGGTTAAAGGTATTATGAGAAGAGGAAGGTCATTAACGGTATCATATTGGTCTGTATTCTGGTCAACCAATTATGTCTTGTTTATAAGAGATGTAATTATGAATATAAGGTAACAATTAATGAGATCAACATCAGTTGTGTTATAATGAGACATATGATCTAGGATATTGCATACTTAAGATCTACCTCTTGAAATTGATTTGGACAAGAGACCATAAATTTCTAACAAATGTATAGCATATAGCTCTCATAGTATGTTGGTGGCATGCACGACCTATTTCTTAGTATGAGTTTTTATGAACGGCCATCAGAAAATGTGCTCTCTTATCTTTGGGTACGCGTTAGCACACCCTTATGTGTGAGTGAGAGATTTGGAATTTGGGTCGTCCACTCATAAAAGGGACAATCCTATAATTCTTAAGTAATTTTTTTACCCTAATATAAAACTATAAATACGTGTGTTATGACTGTTCGGGAAAAACAACAAAGAGAATACAACACGTAAGTACAGAATATGTTAGTTACAAACGGTAACCGAATTTTTCCTAAGATCTCTGCTTACATCAAAGAGGATTTAGACTATGGGAACAATGAGTTCATCCATCGAGTGAGGATTCCTACGACCAGTTATTCTAGCCACGATTCTAACGATCTTGCTTCCTCTAAGGAGAAACCCATACGTCTCCTACTTATGTAATCTATATGTCAATATATCGATATACATTCCTACAATATGGCAAGAGTAACACTGAGTTATAAGTTCATTGCTAATTTTTCAATAATTCATTTTTTTTCTTTTTCTTGATTTAGATAGAAATGTAGATAAAAAAATTTAAACTTAAGACTTTGTCCTTCCTACAAGTAGGAAGTACTATGGAGGAGCAAGCTGGTTTAGCTTCTCAACAATTCACACGGTACAATTTAGAAACCCGGAGTAACATTTAGGCGTGGCTTCCCTCCCTCCTCCATGAACAGCTGGTTAGGTTTCTCCCTCTCTCCTCAACCTCAAGAACTCCCTTCACAATCAAACCATTCACATAACTCAGCCTCTGCCCATATTGGTTTCCAGTCGGCAGATGAAATCTCGGGGGAGAGCTTGGATCTCTCTTCTGCCCTTTCTCTCAATCTCCCTCTCGGTGCACTTGAAGCCTTCACAAATACTCAGTACTCTCTTGGTGTGTGTTTCCTATTTAGCTAGTGTATACATCTTGTGGTATATTAATCGTGATAGCTTATTTGTTTTAAATATATTTATTTATTTATTTATCCTTGATTTTCTTTTGGGGCTGCAAGGTTTGAGAATGAAGGGTGTAACCATGAACCAAGAGAGCAAATACTACCATACCATCAGCCAAGAAAACCAAGAACAGCCCAAGCTCGAGAACTTCCTCTGCGGTGGCGCAAGCAGCGGTAGCTCTAGCATCTTGTATGGCACTACTAGCCAAGACTACATGTACCAGAACTGTTCTCTGCAACTCCCATATTCAGCTGATGATAGCAAAGGAGAAAGAGAAAGATCAGAAGGAGATACAAATATCAGCATCAACAGCCCTAGCAGTGCCAGTACAGCTTCCTGCAGTACCGGACTGTCCACCCTAAAGACATGGTTAAGGAACCAACAGGCACCCGCACCGCAACCCCTCTCCCTTTCCATGGCTAGTAGTAGTAGAACCGCGGCCCCTCACTTTACTGATGAGATTGAAATAATCAAAAAGAGCACTGTTATTACATCTACAGAAGAAGCAGATGAAGCGGTGCCCAGAAAGTCTCAAAGAACTTCTATCTACCGAGGTGTAACCAGGTACGTAACGAATTAAGTGATATTTTCAATAAAGTAGCGAGGTCTGAGGTTCGGTTTTTGGCAGACATAGGTGGACTGGTAGATACGAGGCTCATCTATGGGATAATAGTTGCAGAAGAGAAGGGCAAACTCGTAAGGGAAGACAAGGTAACATCAAACTGTGGTAAAAATTGTGACCAAAAGAAAAAAAATACTAACAAATTAAGCTTGATTTTGGCCTCTTTTTGTATGTTGACGGCGGCATGAACCCCTAAACTTACAATTGCTTATCACAGTTTATTTAGGTAAGAGTGGTTTCTTCAATCTCTTTTGCAGTTCTTTTTGTTGTTGATGCTTGGCCTCTATATATTTTGATCTGTTCTGGTTGTGCAGGAGGTTATGATAAAGAAGAAAAGGCTGCTAGAGCTTATGATTTAGCGGCATTGAAATATTGGGGTACCACCACCACGACTAATTTCCCAGTAATTAATTTCATCTTTAATTAATTAATTACGTTTTATTTTCTTCTTCTTTTTATTTTTTAGTTTTTATTATTATTTATTATTATTATTATTATTACAAAACCTTGAAATCCCATTCCTCACATCACCGTGAATTTAACTCCTAGCACTACAGCTTCTATACATATATGCTTCTTCTTCCTTTCCTTCTCATATACAACATTATCTCTGGTTGCTATAAACATTGGTTTGATGGAGTGGCAAGTAACTTTACATCTCTAATCAATTTCTTATATGATGGGAGAGTCACCTTTATAAAACCGATCGAATGAGATTAGCCTTCCACGATTTATTTTGCGTTTATAAACATGTGTGTTATTCATATGGTGTGATTATATGTTATGAAATTTCAGACTAACAACTACGAAAAAGAGTTGGAAGAAATGAAACATATGACGAGACAGGAATACGTGGCATCTCTTCGAAGGTATATATATATATATATATATATATATATATATATATATATATATATATATATATGTTTCATACAGTTTTTATTTTTTTATTGTTCAAATAATTTTTCCTTTGAAATTTGTTCTAAGTAGTAAGTCAGTTGCATATAATGATATAATGATGCAGAAGGAGCAGTGGGTTTTCACGAGGAGCTTCCATGTACCGAGGCGTAACTAGGTAACTTATATATTGCAGTATTACCACAGTTTATAAACTACGTTGAGTGTTTCTATTACGCGATTTCGGTAAGAACTGATTCTTGCTGATGTATCTATCATTAATTAATTAGCAGAATAAAGAAACAATAAGAAGATTATATCCCACCATTTAAATAATGACACATAAATGTTACTAAAATCATAATAAAAGGACTAAATATGTCAAATAGAAAATAAACTATAGGCAAACAAGTAAAGTAGAGTGAACCCACGCTTTGCAATTACGGCCCACTCAGTCTCACGTTTTGCAGTCAGTAGTAGAGTCCACTGCCACTCTGCCAGTAGTGTAGTACCCCCCCATAAGCCACAATAATGCAGCCTCTTCACGGATCCCTCAAATCGACCATCAATTCTTGGGATGAATTAAAAAAACTTATACTCCCGCGTTCTATTTTTTACTTTTCACACAAATTAATAACACGTAACAATTATACTTTATTATAATTGTGTTGATAATTTGTATTTTAATCCCAACTTTTAGTACTATTCTCAAATAAAAAATTATAAAATTAATTTTCTTAACTTAACTAAATTAGTTACTTTTAATAATATTCTTAATTAATTTATATTGGAGTATATGTTCGTTAGATATTATGTTAAATTGAAAACTTTGTTTTTCAAAAATAATATTAAAGAAGGTGAAGAATTTGACTCTAATTAAATTAGTCTGGCCCGTTGTAATGCTTATAAAATTAATGTTATTAATTTTAAAAAATAATTATTGAATTAAATACTTACTAAGTTTTTATTTATTAATTAAGTATAAATAATTAATAAAATAATTGTTTCAAGATGCCATGATAATCACATGACACATGTTGACTTTAAAGTCTGCACTAGCCTCATAGCCTCATGGTATAAATAAAAGAAAATTAATTGTTTAATTGTTAGGAAATAAAAAAATATTAGTCACATCCTAATGAAGTATTTTATAACTAACAAACTAGTTAATTAAATGTTATTTATTAATTAATAAAAAAATTAGTTATAATAAATATTACGAAAAATTAATGGATTTTCGTTAGATTTTAATTAAGTCCCGTCAATGTATAAGTTATTTTATAATTTAATTAATCTTTTATTTGAATCTTATTTATTATAATGTAATTATTATTTCTAGGTGGGCAATCACATACTATCAAAAACGAACTGATTAAGGACCTCCATTCTACTATATGTTTGTGGCCAAGATGCTTATCTGGTTATTATTATTATTATTATTATTATTATTATATATAAGTAGGAAAATAATGCTAATTAGGTTGTGGTAATTTTGTGGTTCATCGTAAATTAGACATCACCAGCACGGGAGATGGCAGGCAAGGATTGGAAGAGTTGCTGGAAACAAAGACCTTTACTTGGGGACTTTTAGTAAGTCATATATATTTAGTATAATATAAAATATATATTTTTTAAAATAGTTATATTATTAATTATCATTACCTATCAAACTCATGATTTTAAGTTGGAAAAACGATATACAGTAAATTGTTATCCTTACATCCCATCCCGGTAATGATATATATAGGCACCCAAGAGGAAGCAGCAGAGGCTTACGATATTGCAGCCATAAAATTCCGTGGATTGAATGCTGTAACCAATTTTGACATGACCAGATACGATGTCAATAGCATCCTGGAGAGCAGCACGTTGCCTATCGGCGGCAGCGTTGCCGCAGCGAAACGCGCAAGGGAAGCTGAGGAGGTTGAGATGGCGCAGGTAGCGGATATTAATATGCAGGAACATCATGATCACTGCATTAGCACTTTCAGCATGCATTATTATCAGCAGCAAATGCAACAACTGAGTCAAATTAGGCAGTATTTTTGGTCTAAACAAGAGGTAGCAGCACAGGACCGTACTGCTGATGAACCCTACAGTCAACTTCAACACCCTTCAGCTTTGCTCGACCTTATGACGAGCAATATGGAGAACCATAACAGCTCCGTTGCTGGTGCTTCTTCTAACTCTGTCATGTACAGCGACGGAGGCAATATCGCTGCAGGTACCGTTGCCAATATTCCAATGGTTGGAAGTACTCAAGGGAATATTAACGGTTTTGGTGGTTATTACGACGAGAACATGCTCAAGTACTCATCATCCGATCATCATCCTCCCCACCTTCGTCATGGTAGAGATTTCTATCAAGTTAGTCCATATAATCATGAACTTCAAGGATTCATGTATAACAATTGGATACCCACAGCCATTCCTACGAACGGACCGAAATCTGCAAATCTAGATGCTGCCTCAGCTTTCACAGTATTGAGTGATGCACAGTAGATGAAGGATAGAAGGAAAAATAAGACTGCAGAAGAGATGATGACAGGTGAAGATTTGAGTTTTTTTTCCTTGTTTTGACAATCTTTGGTGTTTTGTCAATTACGAATATTTTGGTATGAACTGAAATTTTGAAGTAGGGAAAGAAAAAAGTATATGCCACAACACAACTCATTTATTTTGGTAAAATTCTCAGAAAGCCACCACCAACTCCAAGTATCGAATACTATGAATGAAAATGATCTCAATGCACCAACCCCACTTGAAATTTCAGCAAGAAAAGCACTTTACTTACATGGGATAAAAGTTACAGTTGAAATAATGTGTAAACAAATAATGGCGGCAATGTAGAATTATCATAATCAAATGATCATAAACTGGTAATCCAATTCAAATGTGGTTTTACAAGAAGGTTATTAACATCACATTTACATGGTACACGGCACTTCCACCGAGAACACAATTCCAAAGACTTTTTCAGGCCATTTTGCTACACTACATTTCACAGCCATCTAATTTACAAACACGTGAATTGAGAGAAGAATCAACAACCTTGGATGTTCTTGAATGCCGACCACGAAGCCCCTCTTCTTCAACTCCCAGCCATTTCTTGATAAACTTAAATACTGTTTTGTCGTGCAGCAGCCCACGGTGACTACCAGCAACTCCCACTCGTTCAATTGCCTTATAGCCATCAGCCTAAGAAATAGAGAAATTGGTTACAGTTTAACAACAAAAGAAGCAGTCATGAGTATCAAGCAAGAGCTATGTTCAAAAGGGAAAGTATTAAGGAAGCAATTATAATTTCTTTTGAATTACATAGCAACCAGAAAATAATCTCAGTTCAGATAGACATGCTTTTGCATCAAAGACACATGAAGGTTCAATATTGAATAATTATACTAGAACTCAAACACAACATAGACAAAACGGATGTTCACGCTTGTTATGGCTAAGACGAGATGCTTAAAACTTGGAAATATTAAGTGACAATCAATTCCAACCAACATCAAACATCTTCCTTAAACTTTGAATTGCTTTTCCACTTTCTGATAATTAAAGATTGACTAATTCACCGAGAAAAGTGTGACCCAAGTGCTAAAGATCTGCATGCCTGCTTTTGGCAATAAGTATCACTGGAATATTGTCAAGAAGTGCTTTTGGCTGCATTCAGAAACCATTACAATATGTATCATGGTTTGTCTTCCTAATGGAAACTGAAAGTTTAAAGCTGTGAGCAAAACTCTAGACCCAAGAAATATAAATTTTCATCAAAATAGTTCAATTGGCTCAGATTAAGCTAAAATTTCGTTTACTAAAGTGACTACAGGAACTTGATTGACCAATTGACATGTTAAACATTTTAATTTCTGAAGCATAAAACATTTATGAACACGAAGCTGGCAACTTTATCACTGGAAAAAGAAGAAGAGAAGAATTCTGATCCTAACAAGTTTTTTCCTTGAGATGTACATGCAGCACCATGATGACATCTAAACAATCATTAATAGCAATAGCAACTGGTAACCTACAATCTGCTTTACTGTATTCTGCGAACTGCCATATTTATTCTCTGCATGCTTTGCCAGTTAAGACCACAACCTCAAGTCTAAAACAGAGAATTTTGATCATATATAGAAATAAAATAAAATGTTAAGCACCTTAGCTGATTCAGCTGGAACAGTTCCGTCTCCATCCACAAAGGAATATTTCGTCTGGAACAAAAAGTACTTCAGTAACAATAGTCATGAAAATAAATAAGTAGAACGTGGTAGGACCCAGGTCATAAGAAAGAGGATATAACATGAAAGTGAATTGATGTACTGCAAGTAGATCACTCGTCACAATTAGTGAGGTCCAGGTTTAAAATAACTGGCTATAATCATTAGAAGAGTTTAGTGGTAACTGAATCAGAGTAATATAGCCATCTGAGCTGAGGCATCTATTGAAAAATTATTCACCAATTACAAACAAATGAAATCACTAACCAATGTGTGACACACGTCAGACAAGTCCTCAATTGGTGATGCTTCTGTACCATAGCTGCATTAATGATAGATACATAACATCAGCTTTACCTTACATACATTTAATTATTAAAATTCCCTTCCCTTTCCTTTCCTTTCCACCCTAATCCTTCTTCCCATACTAAGGGTTACAGCAAATTTGTTGCATAATTTCACCACAAAATGGAATATGAAGATCTATTTCACTAGAATGTCTGTAGATAGTCATTTAGATGTCTATTTATAAGGCAGACATGGTGTATCTTACCTTAGAAATTCTTAAGTTAGAATAACACCATTACTTATGCTCTAACACAAATCCTACAAAACAATTATTGGACATACCAGACATCAAAAGGAGTGTCACACGATGACCCAAATATGTTATAGAAGGAGACCCCTTCTGGCAGTTGAGCATTATTCAGAAGCTTGCGGGTATCAGCAGCCCATCTGAGGATAGAAATGTTGAAGGGCAGAGCAATAGTATTTCCTTTATACCTTAGCTTCAACGAAGGTAAAAATAAAATAAGCTCACAGAGCACTTCAATCATAAAAAAGTAAAAGGATCATAAAAAAATAGAAATAAAAAAGTTGGAAGAATAAATCAGATCAAAAGCACAGATGATTTACACATAGAATGGCTCAACAAAACCTGATGGAGTGGACCTAAAGGACAGCAAGCCAAAGAGCTTACACCTCATATTGGACTAGTTGAGTGTCCCTATTCTCATTGACATTTTTACATCTACCGAACAGGGTTACAGCATTATTTTGTGACAGTAAAATCTTCATAGCATGCTACTTAGTCACATTCAAGTATCATCATGTTAGAAAAACACAAATCATGACCAAACTTTCCTGTCCTGGCAAATATATGTTGGGTATCTCTCTAACTGGTCCATAATTTACAACTCCAATTGTATAACAGTGAGCATCAAATAGACTCCAATCAGTTATAAAGCTGTCAACAAAGATGCGCCACCCACTTCCACTGGTAGAGAAAACTATTCAACCAGTCCTTGAATTTTGAGCACTGTTTTCCACCCTTCAATTTGTAATTCAATCTTTTAGAACCCTTAGGTTCACCTAAATTCCAAATCAGTCTTTCTGATAAAATTCAAATTTCTAACAGAAACTTATTTTGTGAAAAAAAAGTTGAAACACAATTCAATGGAAATAAATGATGTGCCCATGATATTTAAAATGCTAAAGCAGTAGGATAGAATTGGCTTTAACAGTCCTGGCTGAAATAAAGCAGAAAGCTATTGATTTTCAAATCAAATGGCTAGACAAAACCCAACTTAACACTACAAAACCAAACTTATGGCGGGCATGAATGTTCTGGAATAAGAATTCAAGTCTTGAGCCTTTTGCCTAAAGAACCAATTAGTTTGTTATTTAGCAGTTGATAGATAAAGTTTATCTTAAGATTCAGGATTTTTATTATTTAAAGTATTGCCAGAAATTGTTAGGGTCTATGGTCTCAAGTTTTATTGACTCCATTACTAATAATGGTCTTAAGTTTCCGAATCTTTTTATTATTTGTTGGATTCTCTATATAAACATGTTAGTGCTACCAGTAAAACTATAACTGATCACTAAGAAATTGGCTGAGATTATGAAAAGCAACCTAGAGTTAAACATGTCTCTTAATACCCCCAGGTGTCATTCTTAGGTACTTTCTTTGTTACTTCTTAACTATTTCGTCAATAGTTAAGCATGTTTCGGGTATCATTCTTAGGTTCTTTCTTTGTTACTTGTTTTTCTTTAACAACCTTAAAATCAGGACAGTCCACAACTGTTGTTAAGAATCCATCACCAAATCATCACTAACTAGAACAAAACTTTATTGTGATTTGGCACTAGTGGATATCCTTTGTTATAGTTATTACATAAAATCTAGCTGTACAATTAGCCAGCACCTTTCAATAATCTCAGATTTTGGTGGAGTTGATGAGTTTAAAAGGTGGAAATAAAAATTTAAGACTAATTAGAGACTCCTCAAAAAATATTTACAGAATGAGTAGTTTTTACAATTTGTCATCGTTTGCTATAGCATCGTAACTATTAAAACTTGCACCTTAATCAAAGAACATCCCTTTGACCTTAAATCTTTTTCCTTATTATGCTCCATTTGCAAATATTACAGTAGCTAGTGATCATAGGTCATTCGCAAGTACACAGCATCAACTAAATCTACATATAGGGGCACATAATGAAAAGTATCAGAAATATTTTACACTCAAGAAAATATAACAATACTACCATATTACCACATTTAAGAAGGTTTAACACGAAGATTTTTTTTAAAAAAAAAGCTCAAGGGAAAACTAAAGCTAGAAATGCAGAGACACGTACTCTCAAGAAAAAAAGATTCACATCACCAGAATTTCTAAGAAATTTGGATCTATAGTAGTACCTCATTATTCCTCAATGCTTCCTCAAAGAACGAAATGCTTTCAACAGGGTCATAGGATTGCAATTTAGCAGAAGAGGTCCCATCAATTGATTGCTTCCGCCAGACTTTAATTTGTGGTTGCTTTTTCCATTTAAATTCTGGATTTGCCATCATTTCATAGACTGATGGACACTCAATCAACTGTATATACATAGACAAGAATATAAATCAATTTTGAACCACACTAAGTATCATTACAATACAAGTAATAATGCAACTTTTTTCTGCTGTAGGTACTGTAGCTATTAAATTTACGTAAACACACAGCTGCAGTGGAATTTACTTAACTACACCATCATATGTCACAACTTGCAGTAGCACCTCAAATTTATCACACATCAGTTTTTCTAACATTGAAATTGGAGAGAAACCAAAGAAACAAGTCAGTAAACCTTTTTTCACGAATTTCCAATTAGATTACATGCACTTGTAACTTAAAGCATTCATGTGAAGCATACTGCAACTTAGCTACTAGCAGCACTGTTTAATTGTCCATGATCATGTATAAACTCTGGCTCAAAAGAATTCTTAGTGAAGATTGAGCATCATTTCCTTTTAGATTTTTTATTTTTATTTTTCTTTCATGTAATTTGTTAAATTTGATCACTTTGTAAAGTCTGGCTAGTGACATACATGTGAATCATGCTTACAAATTATTAGTAGCTCTTTAGTTTTAATGCTGAGCTTTCCTTTCGAGATTATTTGGTTTCACTTGAAAATGTTTCCTAGTGGCTATTTATCTTGGTACAGAATATTGTTTTAAGGACTAGAGTTTTCGCTTTAGATTGGTAGTTAGCTGCTGTAATTGTAAACTCTATGCTTAATATATGAGAGATCAAATGCCTTTTTAGGCGATCAGTACATAAATGTTTCCTCAACTTAATGGCTTCAGGTTTTTCAATTTTCCTTATTTTGCGCTATTGCTTTCATGCATCACTCTTTTGTTGAGGCTTTCAGACTTGTTAGTTGATAGTTTTAGTTTAATTAATCAAACCTAGTTTCAAAGAAAGATGATTGCTCACCTTAAATCTCAAACCCTCTGATACAAGATTTGAATCCATATATATTTGATGTTTGCCTTTTAGACCTAAGAGCAAAGATGATGGCTTACCAAGACGTTTAATTCTCTAAATTACAACTAAGAAGATTCTCCTAACACAAAGACTACGTGATGGTAAACATTTATGCTATATTTACAAAAAGTTAAGTATTTGCCTCCTGTAGGAATTTCCATTCTCAAAACCCTCCAATTAATCTAGGAGTCGTGATTCTTCTTGGTTGGTTAGTCTATCTTTCCTCTTGTTTGTTCAACATCAACTATTCAATTAAGGCTTATCACTATCAATGACAGCTATGCCTTGCGTCTCATATGTGCCAATAGGCCAATGCGGATTAATTTGCTTTTAATTCTATATGACTGCACAGCCATCATACTACCCTACTACACTTGTTAGAAACATCACCCAAACAGAACATAAAATCAACCACAACAACAATAAGAATGACAACAGAACTGAAGCAGAAAATTCATGCATGTATGTAAATACACTTTGATGGTAACATCACCCAAATTACAAATCAGACATACTATTTTGAATAAATTACCAGTTGGTGAAATGTCCACCGTGACACGAAAAAGAAGCTCTCAAAGCCTTCAACAAACTGCAGCCCAGTTAAAAGAGACTCATTGATGCAACCTGGTGCTCCTATTAACCAGATGAAATTATTGTTGAAGAAGGCTTCAATAACAGTCAACAAAAGGGAAAACTAAAAGGGAAAATAGGGGAAAGTGGAGCATATTGAAGTACCTTGGAAAGGACATGCAATGCAAATCCACTTACTCACGAGCTTGGAAAACAACTGCCATGACCAGATTATTATTGTGAGAATTTTTATGAAACTTAATGATTGAATTTTTCACTAAAAGAAAACAGCCGCACATCTTTGTGAAGAGACATGAAACATGACACCAGCAGTCCACCCATTGAATGCGAAATTATATTAACTTTCCTAGATCCAGAAGCTTTGTAAGCTGTTTCCAACCTAGCTTGAAGATCTTCCATTAATTTGTCAATTCTGCCAAAAGCAGAAGATTCATGTTTCACAGGTTCTGTGTAGACAAACGTAGCTAGAAATGGAGCCAATGAAACTTGCATGCTTAATTATGACAAAAGTATAACAAGCAAAAGAAGAATTACCTAATGCTTTGCCGGAAATCATAACCATATCCAAATAATGTGGTTCCCTTCTTATATCCACATTTAATGAGCATATCAATAATATCATGAAAATGATACACTTCTGTCAGATGTAGAAGTTTAACAAACTGGAAAAGCAATGAATTCAGTATTAGAAATATAAAAACAGGATATTGATTTTCCATTTGGGTTGAGATGATTAAATGACAAATGGAAAATCAAGCAAACGTGGAAAACAAAGCAGAAGCTTCAACAACTCGAACCATGTTTTAGTATTCCAAGATGATATGATGTCAACTACTTGCATTTGCAATTCAACAATATTAAGTGCTAGAACGCATTGTGAATCAACAGAGAGAAAACAAGTTCTGAAAATCCTACGCTACCTCCAACCTTCTTCATGTTCAATTGTTGCGATCATAACACTTAGAACTATTAATGATTCCCCTTGAACAAGATATAATTCCACTTTCCCATCCTCCACAACAATTCCTTGTAAAATGAGCTCCAATATGACATCAAAATTGACACATCCACCATAATTATCTACTTCTTTCTCAAATCCAAGGTAAAATCTTTTTTCACTCAAGAAACATTAATGAGTAGGTAAAATAATAGTTGCACAGCATAAGAATGGTGCCCGTTTAGTCGATAGGCAAAACTGCAAAGTTGGGACCTTCCAGCAGCATTAGAAGCACTTGTCAGAGAATTTTTTGTGCTCCACAAAATACTAGTTCCTCCATACAGCAGTCCTATCCACATTATTTAGGTTTCCCCCATTCTAATGATTATTCCCAAGTGCTACTCATTCAGCTTCAATACCCAGAAGATGGAATCAATTTAACAGATTCTTCGTGAATTTTCGAGTGACCCTATGTTTATGTTTTCTAATTAAAATACAGCCTGGATATTACTCTGCAAACCTTTAGGTGTATTTCTTTGTTATTTTTGTGTTCCCGCTTTTACACATCTCTATTTTGAGATACTTATTTTCAGGTGAATTTCGATTTTAATAGTGTGTTAGTTTGTTACTTAGTTCATTTTACAGGTCAAGGGTCTTCTGCGTTTTGCATTGCTAGAAACTGTTGTAGGATGGAAGAAAAAGAAAAGACTACAATTTGAGAAGGCATCCCCAATTTCCAAGAGTGAGTTGCTTATTTGAGGAATAGACGTAAAACCATACTACATACATTTCATTTTCAGTGGAGTTCAAGTAGAAAAGGAAATAACACTACTTTGTTTGTTATTGGTCTTACCAATGAGGGATCTAAAATGTCAATCGCATACAAACCATAATCATCATCAGGAACCACAATTTCAGAGTCTCTGTCCAATGCTTCTGTATAACCTGGAAAAAATGAAACACAGTAATCTCAGTGAGAAAAGAGGGGGAAAAGTCATCAAACAAAAATTATTGATCACATATGAAGCGAAAAGGAGCAACCATTGATACAACCAAGAGCCCCCAAATTAGAGAATGCAATCACTGGGTAAATTTTGGAAACATGACAAACTAAAACATAATTACTCCATACAGCACTCCCCACACCTTAAAAGGTATCCAATAATAACACCATAGGTAAAATGCGAGTAAATACGGCTTCCATGAGTACCCCATGAATAGGATAGAAAAACACTATAAATTGAAACCCAGGACAGCTTAATTACTTCAATTTATAGTATAATTTAGCTTAATTCCCTTGTCACCCTGATAATCTTCCAAAAGAAAATTTGTTTAGGAATGCTGAAAGGCATAATGTAAGAAGGAACAGAAGAAGAAGAAGAAGAAGTGAAGTGCTGACTTGTGTTACATAAACATAAGAAATAAACAGAAGAGGTAGTAGACGGAGAAAGGGAGGGAGGGGAGACCTGTCTTGGGATTGTAGACAGACCAGAGTTTCTTCTTGAACTCGAGATCAGCCAAGAGAAGCCTGACCCAAACACGAGACACAAAGCCGAACCTCTTATTCTTGGAATGAAGAACGGAGCCTCCCATTCCGGACACAAGAAGGACGGGATCAAGGTCGCCGCCACCGTCGGTGTCATCATCAGAGGTCTGCTTGCCGAAACAGGGACAGAAACTCATGATGACTGGCAAGAAGAGTGAGTGGACTGGAGAGATCCGGATTCCAGAATGCTTCACTTCACTCACTTCTTCGTTAGGTGGCGGTAGTAGATATGTTGTTAATGTGGTTCGTTGGCCCAACGCCCAGTCAAAAAAGATGGAAGTCTGATTTTGCACGCTAGCTCGCTGGACCTGTAACTAATAATCCTATTGAAAAATTGGAAAAAAGAAAAATAATCTAGAATATGCCAGTATTTTCCAATTGAAATAATCTAGAGAGAGGGAAATCATTACATGGAATCGAGGCTGCAGATGCCTAGAATATGCCAGGGGGGCAAGAGCAAGAGCATAGAGAGCATTAGGGCCTGTTTAGTTCCAGAAAAAAATGTCAATTTTCTACTTTTAATTTTCATCTCCTTTTCCATGTTTTCATTTTTCAGAGGAGAAATAGAAAAACGTGTTCAATTGTTCTCCTTTAGTACATCAAATAGTGTTATCAGAACCGGATCGTACAGCGAACCGAAAATAAAAATTTTATAGTTCAACTGGGTTCAACCGAATTGTAGATGTTGAACCGTTTTAAACCGTTCACACATTGAACCGTTCAATCTTAGATGATTGAATAGGGTTGAACCGGATTGAACTGGCTAGGTTAATATCTGTAATGGGCCGGCCCATTACAGCCATCAAAATTTCAAAAAAAATAAAAAAATACCAAAACAACGTCGTTTTGGAAAATAAATAAAAAATACCAAAACGACGTCGTTTTGGAGAAGAAGCATTGAACCAGCCGGTTCAATCCGGTTCGCCGGTTGTGTAAAAACTGGACGGTTCAACCGATCGAACCCGGTTCACATGCATATCCGGTCCAATAGCTGAATCAGACCGGAAATGTGAAAAATCCTGATTGAACCGGTCGGGCCGGCCGGTCCGGTCCAGTTCTGATAACCAGGCATCAAATGCTCACATTTCGTAATGAAGAATGACTGTAGTTAAATAACTCAATTTTGCTTCTTATTCTACCTTCTACTTTGATCTCAGAAATCATTCAAATAATATCGCTTGTCATGATATGGTGCTAAAAATCCAAGAGTATTTGGAGAACTAACATCTACAAGATAATAACCATCTACAAATAAATTACAATCGTTATTAATTAAAATATAACAAACTTCTAGTAAGTAAACATTGCACAACGTAAAGCTAATTTCTTACCATTAATGGGCACTGTGAAATTATTATCAACTCCTATTATCACGTCAAATAAAACATGTGAATCATTAGTTGTCCCTTCTTATCCAGTATAGACAAAAGTAAAAAACATGCGAATAAATTGCCATGACATTTTGTATAACGAGTGATAACTTTCTACCACGAAATGTCTTTTGCTTCAATGTAGTAAAACACATGCGAATAAATTACCATGACATTTCTATAATAGCTAATGTTATTAGTAATTTTTTTAATAAATAAATAGGTTGTATAATATAGTTTTAATACACGAACCGTGTTTTCTTAAATGGAGAATGAATAAATAGATTTTATAACATACCTTAAAGTAAGGATATAATTTGGGATTGTGTTGAATTTCTAGTTGCAGCGAGCCTCAATAAACTGTCTTAATCAAGAGAGTACTTAAGTTAGCCAATGCTCTTATCTCTATTTTGCCCCACCAATGCACCGTTCCTAAAGAGTGCTGGAATCGTTCTGCTACAATTATTTATTTTGTTCCGTGACACAAAATTGCTACACCTTCCTCAACGCTTACATCTCTTGAATCTTTTAACAACTACGTCATTTTCAACTTATCGCATCGCATAAGTTTCTAAACACTGTGTGGTTTCATACAGAAGCTTTCATAACATCTTGCAGGATTGATTGCATATCGAGAGCGTCAAAAATAGTTGTATAAACGGATATGAAATAGGGGAGAATTACAAATTATCACGACCCATAAAGGATTTGCAGATGGTGGTAAGAGTATCGTCCATAGAGACTTCTAAGGTTGTGTAGTTCTTGGTTGACTTCCTCATCACTTGAGTTGTTTGGCTGATCCTGAAACTGAAAACAAAAGAATAATAGTTAAATAGTAAAATAAGCTTGGTCAAAGGCTTAGCCAAGATAAAGTATCTGGGTTGGAAATTCGATTGGTCAGAAATTCCTAGTAAGGGCGATTTGAGAGCTGCGTTTCTTATGCTTTGATCACTGATTCAATGGTGTTCATCTCCACCTCCATACAACCTTGTTTGTTAGGGGTAAAATTAAGCTTGATATACATGCTGCTAAGGTAGTAAATTTTAGGTTGTGTGATCAGTGGTCTCATTTATCTTTAAATGAGTTTAATGTTCTGCTTGGCTTTGTGAATGCTGATGATATTGATTCACTAGAGTACTTGAGTGCTCTGTCGGATTATCCCAAGGATTGGTATAAGACAGCAACATTCTAAGAACTCACAAGAGACCCTACAATCAATTTTGACAAGCATTCTAAGGCACATAGGATCAGAGATCTTGCCCTTAGGATGCTCCACAGGACAGTGTCTATTAACCTTTCGGGTAAGACAAATGTGTCAGGTAATGTGTCGAAGTTAGAATTGTTTCTACTATGGTGCATGTTGCACAACAAAAGGGTCAACCTTAGGTTTTGATTAGCCAAGCAGTTACAAGCATGTGATGTAAGAACTAAAATGATTTTAGGATCACTAATCACAAAATTAGTTGTCACATCTAGGGGACTTAATTTGGAAAATGCTGATTTGTATGAATTCTGCTGCACAACACCTAACTCAAGCTACCTCACACCCGAGGCCCTAGGTTGTCAATCTGGTCTGAATTATATCACTTATTTCCACTAGCCTTCGTGAGACTAGCTGTCTACTTAGCCTATCCAGTTTCGCTCGTCCCCTTCTAGGCTGACTTCAACTCCTAAGCTAAAATGTAAGAGTGATCAATTCTTAATTCTAACAAGTAAGTGATTTGTTAAACCAGGAATAAAATGATTACGGATGTAAAGACTCTTAAAGATACTCAAATCTCACAAGGCATAAGAAACATGGCTCATTCAGCCCTTACCAAGACTAGGTGTTTAGCTAGACATACTCATGGAATAAAATGAAATTATTATTTGCATAAAAGAGGCAACATCCCTTTTCTAATCCCTCCTGACTCAGATTAGTTCATGATCCTTCATCACAGCAACTAATCTGTATTTTGTGGGTGCATATCTGTCTCATTGAGGTCCCAATGATACGATCCGACCTCCGATGTGAAGGCCGAATGGTATGTAACGAATGGAGGATCTAGCTCAATGAGTTTATGACACAAATCAATAAGGAAACAGTAGGAAATATGGAGACACGCAGCGGAAATGATACAAGGAATAAACACACAAAATACAAGATAATACCCGGATGAATGCGGATGGAGATTAGAGATGATTGCTTGAACAACGATCAATTGAACACTTGAGATATGCTTGATGAATACTTGAATACACGGGCAGAATACTCTCACATTCAACAAACACAAACCGTTCAAAGATGAACACTCAAATATACACTCAATCGCTCACAAATACGAAGTAATAACCGATTACACAAAGATGGAAACTTCTTGTTTTCGATTGACTTAAGCCACGGCTTTCCAAACCAAGGCAAATACCAATATTGAGCCCCGGATGAATAAGGAGAATTCTCTCAATCAATATTCATCATCAAAGCTAAATTGAACATATGCAAGAATTGAACTACTTATAGTTATTACATATTAGGCCATTTGAGACCATAATGCCCTTAATGAGCTCTTCCTTCTCCTTCCTTCTAAGATGGACGAATTTTCTTGTCATTTTGATGGGCTTCCAAGCCCATTTGAAGGGTAAAAGGTATCCTAGAATGTGTCTTCACAATTGGTCGTGTTCGGGTTCGTTCGGGCCTTGTAGATGTAGGCATGATCGTATCATCACCTTTCCCTTCGAAAGGATTTGTCCTCGAATCCGTAGCTTCAATTTTCTCATTCCCTGTCTCATAAATAAATAAGTTAGTAATGTGAAACAAGTGATTGGTAAATTCATACTCCAAAGATTTCAAAGAATTAAAAGCATCATAATTAATTTTATGGAGTATTAAGAAAGGTGCGCGCGCGGGATGAAAGCTAGGCCACGCGGGTGGCCTAGAGTTGGCGCAATAGTCGGGAGGCTTAGGAATGGGTCTTGGATTGGTGCGGGCCTCGCCTATCAATGCCTTGCTGTTTGTGACCGATCCTCTTGGTATCGCGTCATGCTCTTTGATGTCAAAGGGATCCGTGATCGCCTCATCACCCTTCCCTTCGAAAGGATTCGCCCACGAATCCTTAGCTTTAAATCCTTCATTTCCTACCATAAAAATATTTAAGTTAGTAAGTTGAAATGAATGATTTGTATATTTATACTCCAAAGGTAAATAAAAATTAAAAACGTTGGAACAAATCCAATGGAGTATATGTGACAATTTGCCGTGTCTAGGAACCAATTGAGCGTTCGCCTCAACGCCTTCTTTGGTTAGATTTGTACATGTGTGCTCACGGCTCAAGCACATATGTTCGCCTGATTTTGGTACCATGGATGCATTCGTCTTCTCACCTACACACTTAATCAAACTTGAAAACAATTGTGAGAAAATAAAAGGAATTATTCGTTCACGCTTACGAATAAATTCGCCAAATGCAAGAAACAAATTCCTAATATTCACAGTATCCCTACAATCATCCAAATTATTTTCTAACATGCTAGGTACTGTCCTAGTAAGCACAGAAAAAGCAATTTTAATTCTACTATCATTTACCAAACAGATTTGACTTCTAGACAATTTAAGCAAGAAAGAATAATTGATGAGATGCAACAATGGTTTCTTTTCACATGCTAAATAAAAATCTTTTAAATTTACATCATGTGAATTAGAATTATGACGAGTTGTAGGCTCTAACCTTGCATCATTTGGAGAAGAGAGTGGTGCATACCTTTGTTCACACCATTGTTGTGCAATTTTGCTTCCTACGCCTCCTAAAATTGATGGTTTGAAGCCATCTTTTGTCCTTTGATTTTTATGCAAGGGAGGCACACAAAGAGTAGGAAAAGAATCATCAATGTTAGGATTAGCTAACTGATCCTCATTGCTCAAAGGCACGCTCATTGGATCAATAACTTTCACAATTTTTGTTCGCCTCTTTTCCTTACTTTCTTCTCTCAAACTTTCTGTAATTTCAATGACACTCTCTTTGGCATGCTTGTTGTTTTCATACCGTGTATTTTCCTCATCAATTCTTTCATTTTCTTTCCTCTCACACTCTTCTCTCTCATTTTCAAGCTCACATTTTTCACTCAATGCTGTAGAATTTACAGCCACACTCCTTTCAATCAAATTAAATTTTTCAGTCACCTTTGGGTCACAAGATTGAGGTGGTGTGGGCTGTTTTTGTTGAATGACTTGTGCATATTGTACCACTTCCGATTTGGACTCGAAAATAGTAGCAGAAGAAGATTTTTGGTCACTCGGGCAGCCTTGGAATGAGCTACTGTTTTGTTCCATCAAACACTCATGAATTTCAATTTCGTAGGCAAATTGAATCATGGATGATAAGCTTGTAAACTCATAGAGGGCAAGCTGTCTTCTAATCACTTTATTTAATCCACTTTGAAACAAATCCATGATCATGCTCTCATTATCTTGAAGATAAGTCTTGATGAGTAAATCATCAAATTCTTGATAATATTCCATCACGGTTTTGATTCCTTGTTGAAGGGAGGAAAACTCGTCTTCTAAGAATTCTCGATAGTATGATGACACAAAACATGCTCTCATGACATGTCTCATTTCAGCCCAAGTTGCAATTGGATCTTCTCTTCTTGCTCTTTCACAACAAATGTGGTACCACCAAATCTCGGTATCATCATCAAATGTCATTTGAGCAAGCTCAATTTTCTGTGCTCCGGAAAAATTATGACATTCAATGGCCTTCACAAGGTGGTATTCCCATTGGATAAATTCAGCCGGTTGAAAAGATGCTCTACAAGTAGGAATTGTTACTTGAAAAGGATCAAAGTTGGTGCAGCTATTAGTAGAGGAGCCATAGCCAAGGCCTTGTTCGAAGAGACCTAGGCCATAGCTTGATTGACAAGAATTTAGTGAAGTCATTGTACCTACAAAATTAACAAACTATATATATGTATAAACGTTAGTTAAAAGAAATCGCTCCCTCACGTGTTTACACTCGTGTTTAAGCCCTCAAAATTTGTACTCCACAATGACTCAAACTCCTCTGTATTCAATTCCGTGTCTTGCGTAACAATCAACCAACAATCTCAAGTTCAATCACGAAGTCTCAATCAAGAATGCAAGAAACACCAAGGCAGTTTGCTGGAATTTTTCTGACAGTTTTCCAAAAATTTCGGCTATTGGCCTTTAAAAATAGAAAACGTTGGAATTTTGTCACAAATTTTAATATGGGTACACTTGAGGTTGAGGACTACAATTTTCATTCAGGTAGAAAGACGAAATTCAGCTGGAAACTCAATGAAAAACTGTTCACAAGATGATCGCGCAAAACAGTTTGCTGGAAAATTCTGGGCAGTTTGTGTAACTTTCGACTATGACATACGAAAAATAGGAAACGATTGAATTAAATCACAAAATTTAGTATGAACAATCCTAAGACAAAGCTCTACAAATTACAGCCAAGAAAGAAGAAAAAATTCGGCTGAAGACACAATAAAAGGGACAAGACTCAAGGACACATTTGCTGGAAAATGGTGACTTGACTAGAGACTTGGAAAAGAGAAACGAAAATGTGTTTAGGACTCAAGGACTTGACACAAAGGACTTGAACACTCAAATATAAAAGACTTAAGTGAGTGTTTAGGAAAATTAGCAAAGTATTCTTGGTGTTGAGGACTCCTCACGTTTTTCTCTCAAGAGCTAACACAAGAGGTGTTTAGTTTAGGACTTTTAGTTTGCAACTTTTCTCTCTTTTGTTTAGGACTTTTGTGTATCCTAAAGATTTTGTTTGGTTCTAAGAATTTGTTGCTTACTAGAAGGATACTTGAGGATCTCTTGTTCAGCAAATGAGGGAAGATTTTTGACTTAGAGGGCACTCACACGTTTTTGAGACAAAGAGGTAGGTGACACTAAGACTTTTCTCTTCATCACTGTTGAGGGTGAGGACTTTTTGAGTATCCTATAGATTTCATTTGACTCCAAAATTTTGCAGACCTCAAGAGATATCTTGGAAGATTTAATGTTCAGGAAATCTAGGGATTATTTGAGGTGGAAGATATTCACGTTTATGACCCTAAAAACTAGGAGAAAAGAAGATTTATTTAGGACTTTTGTGTCACTCTTATCTCTCACTTCATTGACTTGGTGTAACAATGGAATACTTCTGCTAAAACACTTTGAAACACTACAAAAGACTTAGAAGAAGATTAAACTGACCTTGATTCGTCTTCCCCAAGTGTTGAAGACGAAAAGACTCAAGAAAACAAGATGAACGCATGAAGAACACAAAGAGTGTTCTTGACAGACTTTCGAATTTTGACTCTTAAAAATAGCAAACGACAATATTACATCATGAAATTTAATAGAGACGTTACTAAGACACAGACCTACAACTTTTACGAAGGGACAAAAACACGATTCTTACTGGAAGATACAGAAAATGGACTCGCAACACAAGAACAGATTTTCTCGGATAAAATCTGCACACTTTTCTTAGGCGGTCAAAAAGTATGGAAATTTTACCAAATTTACAGATGACTCAAAAACAAAAGTTGTCACTAACAGATTGAAGTTTATTTATACAAACTTTCAGAGTTTTCTGAGCTGTAGGACTCACACAAACTGGACAGGAACGAACACAAAAACAAACTCGGAGCGCCAGAAGCTCCGCTACCACTTGATACGATCCGACCTCCGATGTGAAGGCCGAATGGTATGTAACGAATGGAGGATCTAGCTCAATGAGTTTATGACACAAATCAATAAGGAAACAGTAGGAAATATGGAGACACGCAGCGGAAATGATACAAGGAATAAACACACAAAATACAAGATAATACCCGGATGAATGCGGATGGAGATTAGAGATGATTGCTTGAACAACGATCAATTGAACACTTGAGATATGCTTGATGAATACTTGAATACACGGGCAGAATACTCTCACATTCAACAAACACAAACCGTTCAAAGATGAACACTCAAATATACACTCAATCGCTCGCAAATACGAAGTAATAACCGATTACACAAAGATGGAAACTTCTTGTTTTCGATTGACTTAAGCCACGACTTTCCAAACCAAGGCAAATACCAATATTGAGCCCCGGATGAATAAGGAGAATTCTCTCAATCAATATTCATCATCAAAGCTAAATTGAACATATGCAAGAATTGAACTACTTATAGTTATTACATATTAGGCCATTTGAGACCATAATGCCCTTAATGAGCTCTTCCTTCTCCTTCCTTCTAAGATGGACGAATTTTCTTGTCATTTTGATGGGCTTCCAAGCCCATTTGAAGGGTAAAAGGTATCCTAGAATGTGTCTTCACAATTGGTCGTGTTCGGGTTCGTTCGGGCCTTGTAGATGTAGGCATGATCGTATCAAGCAATGATGCAATCCGGCCTCATTTTAATGAGTCAAATCATGTCAATAGATCTAACTTGAGTTTCTTGACAAAACTCGATCCAAATTGAGCAAGAAAACACAATAAAAATGAAGAATCGGAGTTGGGAAAGATGGAAAATATGCAGCAGATTTTGGGTGAAATTTCTAGGCAATTTTAGGAATGATTTGTGGTTAAAATTCAATTAGAAACAATCAATCAACATGAGAACAATCAATTCAACTTATATTAATCATCCTCCAATTAGGAATCCAAGATATTAAAGCAATCAAATATTCCCAAATATTCATTCAATCCAATACAAAATGAAATTAAAGAGATAGAGATTAAAAAGAGTTTTACTTGTAATGGATCAAGAAATCTCCAAGGCTTGATCTTCACAAGTTGAGTTCTTGGTGTTTAGAGTGAGGAGTGCTCTCAAACTATAGAAATAAAGACTTGACAAAAACTAGGGAAGAAAAGGAAGAAGAAAGCTACTTATAGGGGTTTGAAAAGAGGCCTAAAATATAGTTCTCGGAAGTCCTTGGCGTCATTACGCCAGGAACAGAAGGAATGATCAGTTGGCCAACCTCCTTGGTGTCATGACTCCATGACGCCAGAAATATTCAAGAAATCGGCTGGCAAACCTCCCTTGGCGTCATGACGCTAGCTGCTTCCCGAAAATGCTAAATGTTGGCTTTTCGTCGTTCCGTGTCGGCTCCTCGGCCTCCCATATGATGTGCAACCATTATTAAGACTTGAACTTCATCTTGAAGCACATCCTTGCTCATCATGGCTTGAATCCATAGTATGATCTTCTTGGCCATGCTCCTCGTGATTGGTCCTCTTAGTGTCACGTCTTGCTCTTCTAGCTCTAACATAGGCTTGATCGCATCATCACCTCCTCCTTTGAAAGGATTCATCCCCCAATCCATTTCTTCACGTTCCTTGTCATTTGCACGGTAAAGAGTTAAATCATTAATATGAAATGAATTGCCTGTGAAGCCATATTCAAGTGGTAAATCAAGGATATAAGCATTGTCATTGATCCATTGAAGAATCTGAAAAGGTCCATCTCCACGGGGGCTTAACTTTTCTTGTCGTTGTTGAGGGAATCTCTCTTTTCACCAATGCAACCAAACCCATTATCCGAGCTCGAAAGATGTAGGCTTGCCTTATTTTGCTTGTTGGCCACTCTTTCGTTCATGGATTCAATGTTTACTCGCACTTGCTTGTGTAACTTCTTGATCTCTTCTGCTTTGGTTTTTCCATCTACACACTCAAGTATACTCAAAGGAAAAGGTAAGAGATCAAGAGGGATTAGGGGTTAAAACCCAATAATAGAGTGATGTGCATGATTATATGCAAATTCAATGTAAGTAAGGCTATCTTCGCATTTAGTGCCACGTGTGTCAATCATCACCCTTAGTAAGGACCCTAAAGTCCTATTTACTGATGCGTTCCTTAGTGGCTAGAATGCTCTCCTTAGATCGTTGTCCGACGACGTGGCTTTCAATACGGAAAATAACTCGAAGAAGACACGTAAATCTCCAAGTCGCAATGTTTGACACTCCACGCAGAATCCCTTGAGGATCTTGTGTCAAACCTTTGAATCTCCAAATCGCAATGCTTGGCAATCTAAAGAACGTATGACTCAATGAAAGGTGTTTTCAAGTTTTACTTGACAAGCTAATCGAATGCACGAAACTCAATTAGTTGCAAGGTTCATCAAGAACAAGTGGATAAAGATCCAAAGCAATCTGCTTTCAATAATCAAAATAGTCTAACCCAAGAATAACATGGGTGGCTCCTTTTTAATGAAGCGCTAAACCCTAATTCCAAAAATGGAAACTAGTTTAGTTTCTAAATAATGATTTAAACAAAAATGGCAACAAGCCACCCTTCCAAATAAGTTATGAAACCCTAAAATAACATAAATAAAGCCTACTAAACAAGATAGAAGTGCAGGCGCCGCCGTTTAGGTCAAAAGGCCCAAGTGGCTTTGCTTGCGGGTCCGCCGAATCACGTTTTAAGGAAACAAGGTGTTTTCCTTATTACCTCGAGCGTTCCCACTGAAATTTTGAGGGAAACTTCCTAACACATAGACGAAGTGCTGGGATGAATATTGTGCGAGTAAATATGCCCCAATCTTCAAAAGGCTTGGCGGTGGCTTTCACTATCCAATGCGGGCTTGTGATTTGGGCTTGTCCCAAATCCTTCGGGCGTTTCTCCTGATTTTTGGCCTAGACTCCCCTCTTGTATTATAAATACTCATGGCCTGGTCAAAAATAGGAAAAGGGCATTGGTGGACCTAAAGGTCCGAGGTGGCCATGTGTAGCCCATCCGTAGGCGCGGGTGCGGTGCGAATTAGGGTTACGAGGCGTGACTGTGGTGCGCGCTGGCTGGCTTCCTTCAAGGCTATATCTGCCTTCAGTTCCATGTGGATAAGGCTGCTAAGCCCCACCTGCAAGGCTCGGGCCCTAGCACGAGTGATTGGGCCTGTGGGCGGCAATGGGAGGCTCGGGGCTGCGGCTTCCTCTAAGGCTCGGGTTTTGGCGCGGGTGATTGGACCTGTGGCACTAGGGATCGTATCATCCCCTCTATCTTGAGAAGGATTCATCCTCGAATCCAGATCAGCAACATCCGCATCATCTGCATCAAACAACCTTAAGTCAGAAATATTAAATGTTCTATGAATAGAACTATACTCACTTGGAAGGTCGAGGCGGTAAGCGTTGTTGTTGATCTTCTCAACAATCTGAAATGGGCCATCTCCTCATGGTGCTAATTTCCCACGTCTTTTCTCTAGGAACCTCTCACGTCTGAGGTGCAACCATACCCAATCGCCAACTTCGAAAGACACGGTCTTGCGGCCTTCATTGCGCTTGCGCACTAGGCGCTCATTTGTGCGCTCAATGTTTTGCTTAGCCTTCTCATGTATCCTCTTGATATTTTCTGCCCTCTGCTGTCCATCTAAGTTAGAAACATCACTCAAAGGCAAAGGGGTCAAATCCATGGGAGTAATCGGATTAAAGCCATAAACTACTTCAAAAGGTGAACAATTGGTAGTAGAATGGATTGAACGATTATAAGCAAACTCCATGAAAGGCAAATGATCAGTCCATTTAGATACATGTTTAATAACTAAAGAGTATAAAAAAGACCCTACAGTACGGTTAACAACCTCAGTTTGACTGACGGTTTGAGGGTGACAAGAAGTTAAATACAACAATTTAGTTCCAAGGCGACTCCACAACACTCGCCAAAAGTGGCTCAAAAATCTCCCATCACAGTCACTAGCAATACTAATAGGCATACCATGGAGGCAGACTACCTCTCTAAAGAATATATTAGCAACCTGAGATGCATCATTAGTATTTTTACAAGGCAAAAAGTGCGCCATTTTGGAAAACCGATCCACTACAACAAATATACCATCCTTACCATCCCAAGATTTAGGTAAACCTACAATGAACTCCATGGACAGATCGGTCCAAGGTTGGGAAGGTACGGGCAGTGGCATAAATTCACCATGACTAGCTAACCGAGATTTAACCCTATGGCAAGTTACACATCTAGCAATCACACACACAACATCACGTTTCATTTTAGGCCAATAAAAGTGTGATTTCAGCATGTCATAGGTTTTATTAATGCCAAAGTGGCCCATCAATCCACCACTATCTGATTCATGCACAAGTAATTCACGCAAAGAACATCTAGGAATGCAAAGGCGCTTGCGCTGAAACACATAGTTATCATGCGTATAAAATTTCACATCAGCCATGGAGTCACAAGTCGTATAGATCTCACTAAAATCCAAATCAGTAGGGTAGAGTGGAATTATTTGAGAAAACCCTAAAAATTTGACACTTAAAGAAGAGATCAAGACATACCTCCTAGACAATGCGTCGGCCACAACATTGTCTTTTCCTTCCTTGTACTTGATGTGATAAGGGAAAGCTTCCAAGAACTCCAGCCACACGACATGTCTCCTATTCAACTTCCCTTGTCCCTTTAGGTATTTGAGGCTCAAGTGGTCGGTGTGCACCACAAATTCCCTCGGCATCAAGTAGTGTTGCGAAACCTCGAAAGCCCTAACTAGCGCATAAAGCTCTTTGTCATACGTTGGATAACGCAGCTGGGCATCCTTGAGCTTCTCACTAAAGAAGGCTATTGGATTTTTTCTTGCATCAAAACAACACCTATACCGATTCCACTCGCGTCGCACTCCAACTCAAACGGCTTGTCAAAGTCGGGTAGGGCTAACACGGGTGCGTTGGACAACTTGTCCTTCAACACTTGGAATGCGGCCTCTTGAGGTTCCTCCCACCTGAAATCAACATGTTTCTTAGTTAGGTCATTAAGTGGGGCAGCAAGAGTACTAAAATCACGAATGAAACGACGATAAAAGGAAGCTAAGCCGTGAAAGGAGCGGATGTCGCTTGCTGTTTTTGGCATAGGCCACTCCTTGATCGCTTGCACCTTCGCTTCATCCACCTTCACACCGTACTTGCCCACAAGAAAACCTAAAAACTCAACCTGTTCTAAAGCAAAAGAGCACTTGGAGAGTTTAGCATAAAGCTTCTCTTCACGCAAGGTTAGAAAAATTTCCTTAAGGTGTAAAACATGATCATGTAAAGACTTGCTGTAAACTAAGATGTCATCAAAGTACATAACAATAAATTTCCCTATGAAACGCCTAAGAACATGGTTCATAAGTCACATGAAAGTACTTGGGGCATTAGTCAATCCAAACGGCATCACTAACCATTCATACAATCCATACTTTGTTTTAAATGTCGTTTTCCATTCATCACCCTCTTTCATTCTAATTTGATGATAGTCGCTCATGAGATCAATTTTAGAAAAGATTACACTACCACTAAGCTCATCTAACATATCATCCAAGCGAGGTATGGGGTGACGATACTTTACCGTAATTTTGTTGACAGCTCGGCAGTCAACACACATTCACCAAGTTCCATCTTTTTTTGGCACTAGAAGCACTGGAACGACGCATGAAGACAAGCTCTTGGACATATCCCTTGATAAGGAGCTCATCAACCTGCCTCTGAAGTTCCCTAGTCTCCTCGGGGTTTCTCTTATAGGCTGGTCTGTTTGGGATAGTCGAACCCGACACAAAATCAATTTGGTGCTCTATGCAGCGGATTGGAGGCAAACCGGGTGGCATCTCTTCGGGTGTTACATCTTTGAACTCCTTCAAAACAGCTGAGATAGAAGAAGGCACGGAAGCTAAAGGATCAAGGATAGTAGTACTCAAACAAAAAGATTTAAAGCGAAGTAAAATCAAAGGGCGATTCTCGCTACAAAACTATTTTTGTAAAACAAGCGCTCGGCGTAAATCTTTTGCTTTCGCATACAAGTTCACTTTCTTTTCTTTTTCTTGCCTTTTCTTTTCTTTTTTAGGCTCTTTCTTTTCTGTTTTTAACCCATGCTCACTTTTTTCACGGGGGCTGTTTTCATTCTTTTCTTTTCTTTCAAACCCGTGCTCACTTTTTTCACGAGGGCTGTTTTCATCAATTCTTTTATCTACAAGTCGTGAGGCCTCAAATTCAGTATAGGACTTCTCTAACCAGAGCTGGTCCTCAAGTACTTGCTTAGGTGTATGGGGCGCAAGTGTGAACTTCACTCCTTCCTTCTCAAGCTTGTATCGATTGCTCCTCCCTTCGTGAATGGCGTTGCGGTCAAATTGCCATGGTCAGCCAAGTAGCACATGCGACGATTGCATTGGGACAACGTCACACCATATCTCATCTCTGTATTTCCCAATAGAAAAACTCACCAACACTTGCCTAGACACCTTAAGGCCGACTCTATCATTCATCCATTGCAAAGCGTACGACTTTGGATGTCTCACCATAAGTAACCCTAATTTGTGCACAAGAAGCGTACTAGCACAATTAGTACATGAGCCATTATCAATAATAAGAGAGTATACCTTAGTACCAATGTGGCACCTAGCATGGAATAAGTTCTCCCTTTGTTCCTCCTCACAAGTTTAGGCCCTTGGCTGCACACTTCAATTCCTCCGAACTACTAGGGTAACCGGATCACAAACCCTAGATTCATGACTCGCTGCCTCTTCTTCCTCACTTTCCTCTTTCGAATCCTCCACCACCTCATAATCATCTTCCGAGTCCATCTCTCCATTGTCCCTAATGATCAGAACTCTTTTGTTGGGAAATTCGGCCTGCTTATGGCCTCGGCCACTACACTTAAAACACACAATCTCCCTTGTAGGCACACGGTTAGTACTAGTAATGGGAACTTTAGAAAGAGTAGGGTTTGCCGAATTACCTTTGGTACCATACGAAGGCTTAGATACCTTGGGTGTTTCCTTGCTGTCCTTATTCCCCTTGGACCATGCAGACTTGTTCCAAGTGGAAGTTCGAGACACAAAAGTAGACGGCTTAGAGTAGGCTGCCTTAGCCTTGCGTTGCCTCTCAATCTTCACGGCCATGTGAAGCATCTCCTCCAAAGTCCTATATTGGCACAACTCTAAGGCGTTAGCTATCTCTGGATTCAGCCCACTCATGAACCTAGACATCTTCGAATCCTCATCCTCTATCACATTAACCCTAGCCAAAAGAACTTCGAACTCGTTGTGATATTCGTTCACAGTTTTGGACCCTTGGGTAAGCTTTTGTAAACGCTGAAGTTGGTCCTTATGATAGTACGGTGGAACAAACCTCCTCTTCATTACATATTTCATATTCTCCCAATTAGTTACGGGTCCTCTCACATCCTCATTCACTTGCTCCCACCAATGGGCAACATATCCAAAAAACTCCACGGAAGCTAACCTTATTTTCTTTTCATCCGTGTAGTGGTGACACCTAAAAATCACTTCCATCTTTCGTTCCCAAGTCAAGTATGCCTCGGGGTCATCTTTCCCTTCAAAGGCTGGAATCTTGAGCTTGACACTCCCAAGATGGTTGTCCGCTCGCTCGCACTCCTTGCGATGCGGCTGCTCGAAGTGAAACTCTCGCCCACCAAATGCGTGCCTACCGCGTCCATGCGCACCTCCTTGGCGCATTTGGAACCCCCTCAGTCCCGCCATGTGAGGACCCTCCTCATACTCATTTTCAGATCCATCTAACTCAGGCTCACTGCGCTGGTCGTCGCTCGGTGCAGGTGCATAGGCCTCTCGATTCACTCTAGGGTTTAGGTGTTGCACAAAGTGTGCCCCGGGTGCTGGTGGAACAACATCCTCACGTTCCCTAGCCTCAACCTGCTGCCTCCAAGCTTTCATATCCTAGAGCTAGGCTACTATGTCTTGCAGCGCCTTGGCTACATCGTTCACAACCGTAGCCTCCTTTTCCGGAATTCCTGACATCCTAAAATTCAAAACAGAAAATTTTCCAAGCGTAAAATTGCCTAAAACTAACACTCCCTCACGTGTTTACTCTCATGTTTGTCTCTCTATTAATCTCACAAAATCTCTCAAAGCAAATTGTCCAGATCCTTAATTCAAGATGAATCGACTCGAAGATTTTTTCAAGAAAAAGTTTCCAAAGAGACACACAAAGAAAACCAGTGTAGAAAGAAATTTTGAGGTAATATACTCGAATCAATTGCAAAGATCAATCAACCAATCAAGTATACCACAGAGTAGAAAGGCACAACAACAATGGAATCAAGGAAAAGCTCAAAATAAATGGATTGAGTCAGTTTACAAACTCAAAAATGCTAATGGCATACGATTAGTGTTTTGAAACTTATTTTTGCCACAACTTTTGATTCCCAATTCGAAATCCAATGATTATTTTTGCTATGAGTCACAAATTCACTCTAGTATTTGATTCTGAAGTTCCTTTTTTTTTTTTTGAAGGGTACTGATTTCGCCCCTGTTCTATTTTTGGCGAAATTGTTTCACTTTTTTTTTTTAAAAAATTCAATGCAACTGAAAACACAAATTAACTAAGACTCTTTGGGGGACTTTGTTTTTTTTTTACAATAGTAAAGACCTACAAATCGTTGAGATGATTTGCACACTAATCGCACACACAAGACAACTAACACACAACACGCAAGAGAATTGATGTAGAAGAGAATGAAGGAATACCAATTCTAACAAAGAAAACGTAATAATTAAAGGGGATAGATTTACCAAGTCGGGACAGTTGAGCTCCGCTACCAACTGATGCGTTCCTTAGTGGCTAGAACGCTCTCCTTAGATCGTTGTCTGACGACGTGGCTTTCAATATGGAAAATAACTCGAAGAAGACACGTGAATCTCCAAGTCGCAATGCTTGGCACTCCACGCAGAATCCCTTGAGGATCTTGCGTCAAACCTTTGAATCTCCAAATCGCAATGCTTGGCAATCCAAAGAACGGATGACTCAATGAAAGGTGCTTTCAAGTTTTACTTGACAAGCTAATCGAATGCACGAAACTCAATTAGTTGCAAGGTTCATCAAGAACAAGTGGATAAAGATCCAAAGCAATCTGCTTTCAATAATCAAAATATTCTAACCTAAGAATAACATGGGCGGCTCCTTTTTAATGAAGCGCTAAACCCTAATTCCAAAAATGGAAACTAGTTTAGTTTCTAAATAATGATTTAAACGAAAATGGCAACAAGCCACCCTTCCAAATAAGTTATGAAACCCTAAAATAACATAAATAAAACCTACTAAATAGGATAGAAGTGCAGGCGCCACCGTTTAGGTCAAAAGGCCCAAGTGGCTTTGCTTGCGGGTCCGCCGAATCATGTTTTAAGGAAACAAGGTGTGTTCCTTATTGCCTTGAGCGTTCCCACTAATATATAGACGAAGTTCTGGGCTGAATATTGTGCGAGGAAATATGCTCCAATCTTCAAAAGGCTTGGCGGTGGCTTTCACTGTCCAATGCGGGCTTGTGATTTGGGCCTGTCCCAAATCCTTCGGGCGTTTCTCCTGATTTTTGGCTTGGACTCCCCTCTTGTATTATAAACACTCATGGACTGGTCAAAAATAGGAAAAGGGCGCTGGTGGACCTAAAGGTCCGAGGTGGCCATGTGTAGCCCATCCGTATGCGGGGATGCGGTGCGAATTAGGGTTACGAGGCGTGACTGTGGTGCGTGTAGGCTGGCTTCCTTCAAGGCTATCTCTGCCTTCAGTTCCATGTGGATAAGGCTGCTGAGCCTCACCTACAAGTCTCGGGCCCTAGCACGAGTGATTGGGCCTGTGGGCGAGAATGGGATGCTCGCGGCTACGGCTTCCTCCAAGGCTCGGGTTTTGGCGCGGGTGATTGGACCTGTGGCACTAGGGATCGTATCATTTACTACCTCTGTTTGCCCATTCATTTGTGGGTGGCATGTAGTGGGAAATAGGAGTCTAACGCCTAGTTGAGACCACAAGGTGCACAAAAAATGACTCAAGAACTTAGTATCGCGATCACTAACAATGGTCCTAGGCATGCCATGCAAGCGAACTACATGTTGAAAAAATAAATGAGCAATGCGTACGACATCATGCGTTTTCGCACATGGGATGAAATGGGCCATTTTAGAAAAATGGTCTACAACAACAAAAATAGAGTCATTACCATGCTTAGACTTTGGCAACCCCAAGATAAAATCCATCTATAAATCAACCCAAGGGTGGCTAACTACGGGTAGTGGCATGTAAGATGTATGATGCATGGATGTAGATTTGGCTCTTTTGCACATAAGACATCTAGCAATTATCTTTAACACATCAACTTTATTTTTGACCAAAAGAAATGTACCTTCAAGGCATGTAATGTCTTTGTAACACCGAAATGACCATTTAATCCACCTCCATGGGGTTCCAACACAAGCAACTCACGAATACTAGACTTAGGGATGCAAATCCGCTTATGTTTAAACATGAATTTATCATGCTTCACCACATAAATATCCTTTACCGCATATTCTCTTGATGCAAATATGATCCTTTATCACATGACACATAAATATCACGTAATTGTTCATCATGCTCATAAAGATCTACTAAATGTGCAAATCCAAAAATCTTAGCATCAAGAGAAGAGATTAACATGTACCTCCTTGAGAGTGCATCCGCGACCATATTTTCTTTACCCTTCTTGTACTTGATAGTGTAAGGGAAGGCTTCAATGAACTCCATCCACTTTGCATGCCCTTTGTTGAGCTTTGCTTGTCCTTGGAGAAACTTGAGGCTCAAGTGGTCGGTGTGGATGATGAATTGACTTGGAAGAAGGTAGTGTTCCCACACCATCAAAGACCTTACAAGTGCGTACAACTCGCGGTCATAGGTAGAGTAATTGAGTTGCGCACCGTTGAGCTTCTCACTAAAGTATGCGATGGGGCGTCCTTCTTCGGTGAGTACGGCCCCGATGCCAATGCTGCTAACATCACACTCAAGCTCAAAAGCTTTGTTTAAGTCGGGATGTGTAAGAATGGGACTACGCATCAGTTCTTCAAGCTTTTGTTGGTGAGTTAGTCGTCGGCGTTTTATGCCATTTTTGGCTTTTATTATTAGGTTGTTCTTTTGATTAAACCAATTGTTTGTTTGTGTCTTATTAATTCATATGCATGCTATAGATAATTACCATGCTTTTTATTCGTTGATTCATTGATTAAGAAGAGCGAATTTCAAGTTTTTCATTAATTATCGTCTTTGACGTTTTCATAAAATTAAATGTTGTTCTTGCGGGTTTCAATCCCTAATTTCTATATAATCCTGTTGTGGAGGAAGAGAGCTTTCCTCGGAGCTCAAAACCAGGCAATTTGGCCTCCTGGTCGGAGCTCCCCGTCGCCGGCAGTGGCGCCGGTGACATGAGGAAGATGATGAACAGTAGCCATGCTGGGCTGTTGACAGAGGCGTCGCAACCACTGCATAAATAAAAGTTCAACTCAGTGCTAAACCACAAAATATAATGTAGATAGTGATGAGAGGGTCGGATCCACAGGGAGGAAATCTTGAATAATTCGTATTTTTCTTGTAAAAGCCAAATCGGAACAAAGTTGGGGGGAGTTTTTGTGATTGTAACCAAATTAAAACAGTACTTTGAAGGTAAAATCAGTGAGTGGGAATAGCATGCACGAATTATAACCGAAATAATGAGTGAAATCAGAGGTGGAGAAACAATCCTTGGTAGAGATTCTTACAAGGTGACTATCCTTTGCAATTGATCATTGACAAAACATATTTTCTGACAAGTAATCCTTCAGCTCTAGTTGCCTTTGCCTCTACCCACTTTGACAAGTAATCCACTGCCAAAATGATGTAAGTGTGGCCATTTGAATTTGGGAAGGGACCCATGAAGTCTATGCCCCAAACATCAAATACCTCACAAACAAGAATAGGATTAAGTGGCATTTGATTCTTTGCTGAAATATTTCCGGTCTTTTGGCAATTGGGGCAAGTTTTGCAGAAACTATAGGAGTCCTTGAACAATGTAGGCCAGAAGAATCCTGCCTCCAAGACCTTCCAAGACGTCCTCCTTGGGCCAAAGTGTCCTCCACAAGCATATGAATGACAATGTTGGAGAATTGATGGAATTTCGGATTCAAGGACACATTTGCGGATGACTTGATCTTTTCCTATGTTCCACAAGTAAGGATCATCCCAAAGGTAGTGCCTGGAATCTCTCCTGATCTTCTCTCTTTCGGCTGAAGTGCAGTCACCTCTGAATCTACCCGTAGCAAGGTAGTTTGCAATTTCAGAGTACCATGGCTCTATCCCTAGGCCTAGGAATAGATGCTCGCCTGGAAAATTTTCCTTGACAGGTCTGATTTCGTGGTTAGTTAGGAGTCTGCTTAAATGATCAGCCACGAGGTTCTCCTTGCCCTTCTTGTCTCTGATCTCAAGGTTGAACTCCTGGAGGAGGAGTATCCACCGAATGAGCCTAGGCTTTGCCTCTTTCTTTGCCATTAAGTACTTCAAAGCTGCATGGTCAGAAAAAATTATCACTTTAGTACCGAAGAGATATGAACGAAATTTGTCTAAGGCAAAAACAATTGCAAATAATTCTTTCTCAGTGGTAGTGTAATTTTTCTGAGCACAATCAAGCATCCTTGAAGCATAGTAGATCACGTGAGGTTCCTTGCCAATCTTTTGTCCAAGAACAGCCCCAACGGCTGTGTCACTAGCATCACACATTATTTCAAACGGTCTGGTCCAGTCAGGTGCTCTAATCACAGGAGCAGTCACAAGCTTCTCCTTCAAGAGGTTGAACGCCTTCTTACAAGCTTCATCGAAGTCAAACTCAACATCTTTTTGCAACAGCCTACACATAGGCTCCGCAATCTTTGAGAAATCCTTAATAAACCTTCGATAAAAACCTGCAAGGCCTAGAAATGAACGCACATCTCGTACACAAGATGGGTAAGATTGTGATTCAATAATATCTATTTTAGCCTTGTCAACCTCAATGCTTTTTTTAGAAACAACATGGCCTAAAACAATTCCTTGATTCACCATAAAATGGCATTTCTCATAATTTAAAACCAAATTCGTTTCTATGCTTCTTTGAAGGATTTTTTTTAGATTTTTCAAGCATTCATCAAAAGAGTTTCCATAGACAGTAAAATCATCCATGAATACCTCTATACCTTTCTCTACATAATCCGAAAAAATACTCATCATACACCTTTGAAACGTGGCTGGTGCATTGCACAATCCGAATGGCATTCTTTTGTATGCAAACGTGCCAAATGGGCATGTAAACGTAGTCTTTTCTTGATCCTCCTTTGCCACCGGAATTTGATGGAAACCTGAAAATCCATCAAGAAAACAGTAGTGAGATTTATTTGCTAATCGTTCTAGCATTTGATCAATAAAAGGGAGAGGAAAATGGTCCTTTCGGGTTGCATTATTCAGTCTCCTATAATCAATACACACTCTCCATGTGTCTTGCTCTCTCTTTTGAACCAACTGTCCTTCCTCATTTGTCACAACAGTGATTCCTGACTTCTTTGGAACCACTTGCACAGGGCTCACCCAAGATGAATCTGAAATGGGGTAGATTACACCAGCTGCAAGGAGTTTGAGAATCTCTTTTTTCACAACTTCCATCATTGGAGGGTTGAGCCTCCTCTGGGGTTGCCTTACTGTTTTGGCATCCTCCTCAAGGTGAATTTTGTGGGTACATATCGCTGGGGATATCCCCTTTATGTCTGCTATGGTCCAACCTATAGCCTCTTTGTATTCCTTCAAAAGTTGCACAAGTCTGTCCTCCTCCAACCTTGACAAACTGCTGGAAATAATTACTGGCAGACTCATCCCTAGGCCTAGGAATGAGTACTTCAGGTGGTCTGGCAGTTTCTTGAGTTCTAAATTGGGAGCCTGAAAAATTGAAGGTTTGATTTTAGTGACTTTATCTGATATATCAATGGTTTTCAGAGTACCTTTAGGGACATGAGGCGTGCCCAGCTCCATGACCAAGTTACCAATTTCAGATTTGACTTCAATTTGGCCTTGCAATTTTCCCAATTTTTTCTTTGTTAATCCTTTGCTGAGAACATACTCAAGAGGTTCAATGGAGTTAATATCAGAAACTTCATCTACATAAGGATCAATTATGTCTATAAAATTCACGGAATGAACTTCAATTGGATGTTTCATGGCATCATACATGTTGAATTTAATTGTTTCACCACAAAATTCAAAGGTTAAACATCCATCATAGACATCAATTTTTGCTCTAGTTGTTCTTAAGAAGGGTCTTTCTAAGATCACATCAGTAGTTTTAAGCACATCCTTATTCTTCATATCAACTATATAGAAATCCACAGGAAACACAAAATCATTTACTTGCACTAAAACATTTTCAAGCACACCAACGGGGTGGATGATGGATCGATCGGCAAGTTGGATTACCACTCTAGTTTCCTTAAGGGATCCTATATTCAATGTTTCAAATGTGGACAGAGACATGACATTAATACCTGCACCCAAATCACACAATGCATCTTCTATCTTTTTACTTCCTATTTTACAAGGTATTGAAAACGTACCTTGGTCTTTGCATTTTTCGGGAAGTCTTTGTTGAAGCATTGCTGAAACATTTTCACTTAAATTCACTCTTTCAATCCCCTCAAGCTTTTTCTTGTTAGTACATAATTCTTTCAAGAATTTAGCATATTTAGGCACTTGAGAAATTAAATCCAACAAGGGAACATTAATTGCAACTTTTCGAAAAACGTCAAGAATTACCTTGTCCTCCTTTTCCTTCTTGGCTTTTAAGGGCCTTTCTGGAAAGGGAAAAGGAATTACCTGAGGTTCTGCAGGTGCAGAAGGTTGCTCAGCTGGTGTAGGTGCTTCTTGCTGAAGTTCGGGTTGAATTTCTGGCAAGACTTCTGGTTGGATTTCCGGACTGGTTTCTGGTTTGTCCATCCCTAGGCCTAGGGATGGACTCTCCCGTGGGGGTAAATCTCTCCCACTTCTCAAGGTGATTGCATTCAGTCCGTGCCTTGGGTTATCAACAGTGTTTGATGGCAACTGTCCAGAAGTATTTTGCTGGTGCATGGCAAGCTGCGCCATCTGCTTCTGAAGGTCCGCAATGGTGGATTGATTTGCTTGCAACATAGATTGGGTTGCTTGCACAGTGGCTTGTAATGGTTGAAGGATTTGCTTGAGTGTTTCTTCTATGGGTATTAGAGGTGGTGCTGGTAGTTGTAGGGGTTGTGGAGGAGGTGGTAACTGTGGTACTTGTGGTTGTAAAGGTGGCTGATTTGGTTGCTGGTTTTGATAACTTTGCTGGGGTCTAGACTTAAAATTTCTCCACTCAAACGGAGGTTGTTGCTGATTTGGACCCCACCCATAGTGAGGGTAGTTCTTCCAGCCTGGATTACTGGTATTGGGGTGCACGTTTCCTTGCTGTGGCATGGCAGCATTGACTTGCTCTGGAGGGTCTGCAATGAGAGGGCACTCATGAGTCACATGTCCAATTTGGCAGCAAACTCCACAAGGAACAACTTGCCGTGGTGGAATTTGCTGAATATGAGCGATGGTAGCTGGAAAATTCTTCATAAATGTAGAGACTTCTTCCATGTGTCTCTCTATGGCAGCTACATTCACTCCATTTGTTGAGGTTGAACGATCATTAGGTCCATTTTGTTGGCAATTATCCGCCAAGGTCTGAATGAGAGCTCTTGCTCTACTTGGTGTCAAGTCCAGTAATGCTCCTCCTGCAGCTGAATCGAGTTTTTCCTTGTCTTTAACGCACATGCCATCATAAAAATATTGAATCAATGATTGCTCGGGCACACCATGCGTAGGACAGACTTCTTGGAGGTCTTTAAACCTCTGATGGTATTCGCCAAAAGACTCATCCCCACGTTGCTGGATAGCAACAAGACTCTTCCTAGCTGCTCCTGCTTTAGTAGCTGACCAATATTTCTTGAGAAAAGTGGCAGCCATTTCAGCCCAAGTGTTTATGGAGTTGTGTGGAAGACTGAAAAACCAATTCTTGGTTGTATCCTCTAAAGACCAAGGAAAAGCTCTCAACTTAGCTCGTTCAAGAGTCACTCCAGTCGGTTTCAAAGCATCACATTCAAACTGGAATTTTTGAAGGTGTTTGTACGGATTTTCAGATGCATGACCTCTAAATTTGCTGAGGTTGTGCATGACGTTGGACTTCACGGCCCAGTCATTGGGGACTGGACGGTAGTTGATGCACAGGAAAGACTCCTGTTCAGCTCCTTGGTTGAGCTCTCTCAAAGTAGGTTCAGCTGGGTTTGCCATTTCTGGTCCAGCTTCAGCCTCAGGATCTGGTTGGTCCGTCCCTAGGCCTTGGGATGAACCAACTTCTGGTTCTGAATCTGATCCGGATGAAGAAAGCTCCCTGAACTTCCTTTTCGAAAGTCTGATAGCTGTTTCTTTTCTTGTGATTTCTGGGGTGAATTGTAGTGGTTGCGAACTGGAAGATCTGGTCATGAACAAGAAAAATAGAAATTAGAACACGTTAGCTCCCCGGCAACGGCGCCAATTTATGACAGAGGCGTCGCAACCACTGCATAAATGAAAGTTCAACTCAGTGCTAAACCACAAAATATAATGTAGATAGTGATGAGAGGGTCGGATCCACAGGGAGGAAATCTTGAATAATTCGTATTTTTCTTGTAAAAGCCAAATCGGAACAAAGTTGGGGGGAGTTTTTGTGATTGTAACCAAATTAAAACAGTACTTTGAAGGTAAAATCAGTGAGTGGGAATAGCATGCACGAATTATAACCGAAATAATGAGTGAAATCAGAGGTGGAGAAACAATCCTTGGTAGAGATTCTTACAAGGTGACTATCCTTTGCAATTGATCATTGACAAAACATATTTTCTGAAATGGATTTATAAAGATGTTAAAGGAACTAGAGACACTCTAATTTCCCAGGTTTCCCCCTATACAAGTCAATTAAAAGAGACACTCTAATAATGACCCAAACCTTCCTAACAATTTCTCAAGAAATCCCTAAGAGTTGCTGGAAAATTGTAAACACACGGGAAGCCCATCTCAAGGTTTTGAGATGAATTTACTCAGACCAGAACCTATTCTTTCTTTCTTCCTAGTTCATAATGACAAGTCTTATGCCTATTATTTACTAGTTGTCTACTCAATCTTCACTTAATGTAGGATCAACACTAACATAAATGAAACTGACATTACTCATTCAAATCAAATCACAAGTTGGCCAAACCTTCAATTCAACAAGAACAAGTTTGACATTTAAATGAGAAAGAAAGAAATACAAAAGCATTCATATTAAGTTCAATAAAGTCTCACAATAACATGGATAGTCAACCTCTAATCTCTACCAAGAATCAGAGGGGATTAGCTACAATACATAATTAAAATTACAAAATAAACTAATTGTTCAAAGGTAAACAAATCTGGAAAATGATGGTGAAGATGAAGTGCAGCCCGCTGCTCCTATCCTTGTCTCCTCTCTCTCTGTTCGAATGTGATGATTCTCCTCTCTTGGATGAAATTCCTCACTCTCTATAGCACAAACCATCCTCCTCTCACGTCTCCCCAAGGAGCAAGCACTCAAGGGACAAACAATAGCAAGCATGCGGCTCCAACAACAAGGAAGAGACAAGAATAAATTCTTGTCTAGCACTAAGAAGAGATGGAATATATTCCTTGAGGAGTCTCCAAGGTATTCTTGAGTCAAAGGAATTAAGGGAACACGAGATAGTGGAGCTTAAAAGCTGTCTAGCATGCTCAGGAGACAAGAATAGCACTAAGAATTAAATTAAACCTTGGCGCGGAAAGACAGGCCGGACTGCCCAGAATTTCATCAGCGCAGGCGATCCATCCCTAGGCCTAGGGATGGAGACAGGATGACTTCCACAAATCAACCTCAAAATCAGCCTTGATTGGAAATGCTCTATCTTTCACCAATTCTACTCCTTTTCCTCTCCTATGATCTTTCAAGCCTGTACAAAGGAAAAGGGAAGTAAATGGCCAAAAGAAGCAATTAAATACTCTCAATTCATAAGGAAAAGAGAGTATAAAACATCAAATCTAAACAACCAATCAGCTGTTCACGCGGGAAGAAGAAAGAAAGGTGATGGGCTCGGCCCATCAACATTAAAAATATGATTTTTCTGCCAGGAAAGTCTTTTATTTTTCAAGCTGGGCCCGACCTATTTTTCATTCTTTCCGAGATCCCGGATCGCGTTTTTTGTAAAAAGACTCGGGCATTCCATTATGACTATTTTTCGTGCTATCACTTTAAAATTTTGTACCTATCAACTGTTTAAATTCTTCGCACTTTAATTTTTCGCAATTTACTTTCCACAATTTAAATTTAGTCATTTAATTTACCGCCTATATGGTCGGTCGCATTTTTAATTTCCGCAAATATCAACTGCTTTAAATTCTGTAAATCGTCAACTGTTTAATTTTCTGTAAATAGTCAACTGTTTAAATTCTTGCAAATCATCAATTGTTTAATTCTTCTGCAAATCATCAATTGTTTAATTTTTCTGCAAATATTAACTGTTTAATTTTTCTGCAAATCATCAACTTTTCCTGCAAATCATCAAATCTTTTATTTTTCTGCAAATCATCATTTAAATTTTCGTATGCATCAAATCATCATTTAATTTTCTCGCACTTATCAACTATCATCATTTAAATTTCTCAAACTCGTCAAATCATCATTTAAATTTTCGTATGCATGAAATCATCATTTAAATTTCTCACACTTATCAACTGTCATCATTTAAATTTCTCGCACTCGTCAAATCATCATTTAAATTTTCGTATGCATCGAATCATCATTTAAATTTCTCGCACTTATCAACTGTCATCATTTAAATTTCTCGCACTTATCAAAATATCATTAAAAAATTTGTATTCATTTTAATTTTCGTATGCGTCAAATCGCCATTTTTATCTTCGTATGCGTCAAACCATTATTTAATTTTTTATATATATCAACTGTTTATTTAAATTCTCGCATTCATAAACTACTTATTTATTTTTCGAGCTATCACTAGCACTCTCATTTTGTAGGTTTAAAATTAAGCTTCGCTCGAACGTGCGCCTTTCTTTCCCTTTTATTTATTCAAAGCTTTCCGTAAATATTAATCATATGCACGATATATAGAATTGCCAGAATTAAAATTAATCCACATGAACAACTTGTTTAAATGACTCACTTTAAATGCCATGCACATTTGTTTTAAATTCCGCTTATATTGACTGAATGTGTTTGGTGGCTTCGATCCCACATCGGTTTATCATTTTAAATTATCTCTCATTTAAATTTGTAATCTGTTAGCAATCCATGATAGAATCACTTAGTAGTTAATTTAATCATGCATGGCGCGATGATGAAAAAGAGGGCACTCATTCAGTCTTACGAAAAATTCAGTCCCATCACACTACAGTTAGGAATAATCAATCGGTCTTGAAAACTATAACCCCGTCCGAAAAGATTTTTAAAACAGTAACCCCGTCCAACGATTAATTATTCCTGAACGGTCCCGATCATGGAAAAGACTAAAGTGACGATTCCTCTAAGGCCCCCCTTTTAAAACGCATTTTCGAATGTGACTCGGGTGCCTAACACCTTCCCGGGTCCATAATACGACCCCGAACCTTTGTTCTTGGGTTTAGACCCTCTTTTTTTGTGCCTTTAGTTTTATTTATTTTATTTTGTATGCCATGACGATTAGGTTCCCTAAACCTAGAGACAAAAATTAGGGTGGTGACTTCATTGCATGTTGCGAGGCGTCCTTTTATGCTGAGCATCGTAAGGTCTCAGATTCGTCGTACACTCGAGAATTTTATTATTTTCGAGGGGCGCGACAACTACATATCCCAAGAACCTACCCGTTTGAAATGCGAACATGCATTTACGGGGGTTTAGCTTCATCTTGTACTTTCTCATAACGTTGAAAACCTCTTCCAAGTCTGCTAGATGGTCCTCAAAGCTTCGACTCTTGACTAGTAAATTGTCTATATAGGCTTCAACTTTCTTTCCGATTTGTTCCTCAAACACCTTGTTTGCCATACGCTGAAAGGTTGCCCTAACATTTTTTAATCCGAACAGCATAGCCGTATAACAGTACGTGGCCTTTGGGGTGATGAAGGCGGTCTTTTCTTCCTCTTCGATGGCCATGGGAATCTGATGATATCTGGAGTTGGCTTCTAAAAAACTCAAATAGGCATACCCGGCAGTTTGGTCGACTAATTGGTCGATTCGAGGGAGCGGGTAGCAATCCTTAGGACAGGCATCATTTAGATCAGTGAAGTCAATACACATGCGCCACTCTCCGTTGGGCTTTGGAATGAGGACGGGATTGGCTAGCCAAGTCGGATATTGAACTTCTCAGATGAAACCTGCATCTAGAAGTTTTGACACCTCCTTATCAATGACAATTGCCTTTTCTATAGAAAACGCTCGTCGCTTCTATTGGACTGGTTTGATGCAGGGATCAATGTTAAGTCGATGCTCCGCTACCTCTCGCGAGATACCAGGCATGTCCGCAGGCTTCCATGCGAATTCTCCTTTGCATTTGTTTAATAATTGAGCTAACTGCATGCTCTCTTCTGGGCTTAGCTTTTCGCTAACTAGGAAGTTTGCCTCCCTGATCCCATTAATAAGGATGGGCACCATCTTGTCCACTGCTGAGTGTATTTTTTTTCTATTCGAAAGGATCCGTCGTCACGCACACATACTTTTCGCAACTCTTTTGCGTCATGAGCAGATAACACTCGGCTGTCAGCTTCTAATTACCTTTAACTGAGACCACTCTATCCCAAGAGGGATACTTCAACCTCAAGTGTTTTTGGGATACCGCTGCACCGAAAAGATTGAGAAATTGCGCCCAAGTATGGCGTTATAGGGCAAGGTAAGGTCTACAACCAAGAACAATAATTCTTTCGATCTTTTGGACGTGTCTTCTCTAAAGTATGTAGGCAGCAAGGTGACTCCAGTCACTGGGATAGGAACTCTATCTACCCCAATTATTGGCTTTTTGCAGGGAGTCAGCTCCCTAGCGAGGCGTTTCATGAGGTTGTAAGCCTCCAATGAAAATAAATTTACCGCGCTGCCCTTATCGATAAGAGTTCTTCTGACTCCATGGTTGCCAATAACGGGTGTGACCACTAACGCATCATTATGTGGAAAAATGACACCTTTCTCGTCTTCCTCGGAGAAGGACAATACCATTCGATCTTCGCTTCATTTTTCACTAACGCGTCTTCATGTTTCCGCTTTCCTCTAGTGGTGGGCGTCAACGGCATAGACTCATCAAGATACGGTGCGCCCCCAGCTATGATGTTGATGATGGAAATGTCCTCATCATGGATTGCTAACACTTCCCTGACTCTCCCACTAGGAGTAGCGTTGTTTCCTGGGGTGTGAGGAGGTTCTTGTCTACTGTCTGAGGCCCTATTCGTCGAGTTATTCCTGGCTTCTTCTCTCGCCTTGGTGGCGAATTCTCCGAGATATCCTTCTTCCACTAGACGTTCTATCGCCAACTTTAACTCTCTGCACACGTTTGTAAAGTGTCCCTTGACTTTGTGGAACTTGCAAAAGACGCTTTCTCTTCCTCCCATGATTACCCCCGGTTTCACAGGGGCTGGATAACGGATAAGCAAATTTCATTGCTGAATGATTGCTAAGATTTCTGCTCTCGAAAGTATGAGGGAAGGAAGATCAGGGTCATTGACTCGGCCCTTGGGCGGATATGCTTGTCGCTGAGTGAGGAAGTTGTCGGGTCTTACCCTTGAAGAGTTGCCTCTTTGTCGGTTCGAGGCTCTAGGGATATGATCTTTTCGCTGGGCGTAATCATCAATAGAACGAGCGTCAAGGGATGTGGTAGTAAGTGCGCTAGATGTATGGGACGCGTTTTGTGGCACATTTCGAATGTTATCCCTATTTTCTTCCTCCTCTATCCTTGCATAATTATGAGCCTTCAACCTTAGCGCGTCTAAAGTCATTGGGGGGGTCCACCATTAACGTGTCCCATAATTTTCCATAACAACAGTTTCATTTCAAGGCTTCTACAGCGAAATCAATGGTGACACCTGCCGTTAACGACATTTCCATATCGAAACGACTAAGGAACTCTTTCAGAGACTCTTGGGGCCTTCTGTGTATATCGAACAAAGTTGCAGCGGACTTCCTAATGGGAATAACCATGCTGAACCGGCTTTGAAACTTAGCTTCCAACTGTGAAAAAGTATCTATGGATACGGTCGGGAGTCCTCCAAACAAAAGACGTGCGACTCCTGACAATGTCATGATAAATATCTAGCACAAGGTCGCATCACTGTGAGTTTGGAATTGCACGAAGTCTTTTACCTTGTTAAGGTGAGAGAAGGGATCTTTCGTGCCATCATAAGACTCCATGGGGAGTTTCACGTGCCGACCGACTCTGTGATGCCTTATGCAATAGCTGAATGGATGATCCGCGTTATCATCATGGATTTCACGAGGAAGGCGGGGAGGAGAAATTTCTAGATGATGCATCTAGCCTCGAGGATCAGGTGCATGGTGTCGCCTGGGAGACCGACTGCGACTTCTCGGTGAGTGGGTTTGATATCTCCTACTACTGGATCTTTCGCTGCGTCTAGGGGATACATCCCTAACCATTTCATCTCGCCTACCATCCCAACAATCTCTATATTCATCATGTCATCGTTCCTCTTGAGATATGGGGATTTCCCGCGCATGCGAAGCGGAAGGCTCTACCCGTCCATGAACGAGTTACGCAAAGTTGACAGGGGTCGTCGTCATGGGTAGGGTCAACGGGGTGCTCCCGTGTTGCTGAGGTGATAGCGGCCGATCAGTGACAATAGACAGGGTAAAAGTAAATATCAAATGAGGGGGAATAATCAATCTTCAGGCATTGGGATTTGATCCAGCAGCTAATGCGGTCAACTAGTCTATTTGGGCACGCATGGCTAACAAAGAGTTTGCCTAAGGGTTGTTTGCGCTATCCATTACAGATCCCATCGGTGGGGAAGTGGAAAAACTAGATCCAGCCATTTGGAAAGGTGGAGTAGTCATCTGGGGGAATGATGTTCCCGTTGTTGGTACAAAGAGGAAATCCATTTGCCCAGAAGGAGTTCCTTGTACTGCGGTAGAAATATTGACAGAAGTAGAAGGAAAAAGTTCCCTACGAGGAGCAAAAAGAACATTGTGGGGATGAGGAGGTGTAGATTCTGAGTCAGAAGCCATGATCCTTCGATTTCCAGAAAAGGCAGAGCTTGGTTATTAAGGACGCTCACTTAATTGAACCAAAGCTCTCAATGAAAGCACCAATTTGATAAGATTCGGACTTCTAGAGAGGGGTAGGTGAGGAAAATGGCCGTTTGGAATCTCTGTTCTTGATGTACGGTGTACCTGTAAAGCGCCGAAGGGGGTCTCCGGCGTAGACACGCCGATGCTTAAGTTAGTATGGCTATTCAAGATGGCAGGGGTTTGACTGGCAATCTTAGGCTTACCTTTTTACCTTGAGTGGTGAGGTATTTATAGGCAAAATGTGAGTATTATCTCTAGGGTGTGGGCGTTATCTAGGGAAGATAACGCCCAAGTTCCTCAAGTGACGTCATGTCCTACTTGGGATGGGATAACGTCGTTAGTGTGGCTAAATAACGTGTGAGACCCTCCCACCCCTGCTGATGTCGACCATCCTAGGATTCCGTGTGAGGTGAGAGGCGGTAGCCATAAAGGCAGACGCCCAGCGGGAGCTACAGTGTTCCGGCCTTAACGTTGGGTGTAAGGACGAAAATGCCCCTAGAATTGCTTCTATAGTTTTCAGGACCTAACCTCGCTAGCATTCTTTTTTTGTGGCCATTCCTTGATGGCCTTCACCTTCTCTTCATCCACTTGTATTCCACCTACACTCACCAGAAAGCCAAGAAAATGCACTCTATCCAAACAAAATTCACACTTAGCTAATTTCGCATACAATTTGTGAAGTCTAAGTGTGTGAAGTACGGAGCGCAAGTGAGTAACATGTGCAACAATTGACGAACTATAGATAAGTATATCATCAAAGTATACTACAACAAAATTTCTAATAAATTCACGTAACACATGATTCATTAAACGCATGAAAGTACTAGGTGCATTAGAGAGACCGAATGGCATTTCGTACAAACAGTATTTGGTCTTGAACGCGGTCTTCCATTCATCTCCCTCATGCATACGAATTTGGTGGAATCCACTCATTAAATCTATCTTAGAATACACTTGGCTACAACTTAACTCATCCAATATATCATCAAGGCGAGGGATAGGATGACGATACCTCACGGTGATCTTGTTAACGACCCTACAATCTATACACATACAACACGTTCCATCCTTCTTTGGCACCAATAGTACGGGAACGGCACATGGTGACATACTCTCTCGAATGTGACCTTTGTTCATGAGGTCGGCAACTTGTCGTTGGAGCTCTTTGGTTTCCTCCAGATTACACCTATACGCGGTTCGGTTGGGTAATGTCGAACCCGAAATGAGGTCAATCTTGTTCTCAATGCCTCGGATTGGAGGTAATCCTTATGGCATTTCCTTTAGGAACACATCATCAAACTCCTGCAAAAGTGAGACAATTGGACTAGGTAAAGAAGAAATGTTAGTGTCAATATTTAAGCAATGTGCTTTGTACCTAAATACAAGACACATTTTTTTGGAGTGCAATACATGCCTCACATCCCTCCCCTTTGCAAGCACACTCAATGATTTGGTGTTTTCCTCACTACCATGCTTGCTCTTTTCATGGGGTGTATTTTGCTCACTTCCTCTCTTTTTCTCTCCACTATTTTCCCCTCGCAATCATTGTTGCTCACCACCAATACCATGCTTACTCTTTTCATGGTGTGTTTTGAGCTCTCTACTTACTTTCTTCTCTCCACTCTTATCTCTCAAACTTCTCACTATATGGAATTCGGCGCTAGCCTTTTCCATTTGTTTTTGATCCTCACGGACTTGAGATGGAGGAAGAGGTGGGATAATAAATTTCTTACCGCGGTCGGTGAGTTGAATTTTATTGGTGTGCCCATCATGGATCACCTTTCTATCAAATTTCCATTGGCGCCCCAAAAGAATATGACTCACATCCATTGGCACCATGTCACATAAACGCTTATCCTCATAACCTCTCATCTTAAATCTCACAAGTACTTGTTCCTTAACCTTAACCTCTCCATCATCATTAAACCAATGGAGCGAATAAGGCTTGGGATGGGGTGTAGTCAGCAATCCCAACTTGCTCACCAAAATGTGACTCGCGGCATCAACAACACTACCATTATCCACAATCATGGAGACAATCTTTCCATGTACCTCACATCTAGAATGGGGCATTTCCTTTAGGAACATGTCATCAAACTCCTGCAAAAGTGAGACAATTGGACTAGGTAAAGAAGAAATGTTAGTGTCAATATTTAAGCAATGTGCTTTGTACCTAAATACAAGACACATTTTTTGGGAGTGCAATGCATGCCTCACATCCCTCCCCTTAGCAAGCACACTTAATGATTTGGTGTTTTCCTCACTACCATGCTTGCTCTTTTCATGTGGTGTATTTTGCTCACTTCTTCTCTTTTTCTCTCAACCCTTTTCCCCTCGCAATCGTTGTTGCTCACCACCAATACCATGCTTACTCTTTTCATGGTGTGTTTTGAGCTCTCTACTTACTTTCTTCTCTCCACTCTTATCTCTCAAACTTCTCACTATATGGAATTCGGCGCTAGCCTTTTCCATTTGTTTTTTATCCTCACAGACTTGAGATGGAGGAAGAGGTGGGATAATAAATTTCTTACCGCGGTGGGTGAGTTAAATTTTATTGGTGTGCCCATCATGGATCACCTTTCTATCAAATTTCCATTGGCGCCCCAAAAGAATATGACTCACATCCATTGGCACCACGTCACATAAACGCTCTTCCTCATAACCTCCCATCTTAAATCTCACAAGTACTTGTTCCTTAACCTTAACCTCTCCATCATCATTAAACCAATGGAGCGAATAAGGCTTGGGATGGGGTGTAGTCAGCAATCCCAACTTGCTCACCAAAATGTGACTCGCGGCATCAACAACACTACCATTATCCACAATCATGGAGACAATCTTTCCATGTACCTCACATCTAGAATGGGGCATTTCCTTTAGGAACATGTCATCAAACTCCTGCAAAAGTGAGACAATTGGACTAGGTAAAGAAGAAATGTTAGTGTCAATATTTAAGCAATGTGCTTTGTACCTAAATACAAGACACATTTTTTGGGAGTGCAATGCATGCCTCACATCCCTCCCCTTAGCAAGCACACTTAATGATTTGGTGTTTTCCTCACTACCATGCTTGCTCTTTTCATGTGGTGTATTTTGCTCACTTCTTCTCTTTTTCTCTCAACCCTTTTCCCCTCGCAATCGTTGTTGCTCACCACCAATACCATGCTTACTCTTTTCATGGTGTGTTTTGAGCTCTCTACTTACTTTCTTCTCTCCACTCTTATCTCTCAAACTTCTCACTATATGGAATTCGGCGCTAGCCTTTTCCATTTGTTTTTTATCCTCACAGACTTGAGATGGAGGAAGAGGTGGGATAATAAATTTCTTACCGCGGTGGGTGAGTTGAATTTTATTGGTGTGCCCATCATGGATCACCTTTCTATCAAATTTCCATTGGCGCCCCAAAAGAATATGACTCACATCCATTGGCACCACGTCACATAAACGCTCTTCCTCATAACCTCCCATCTTAAATCTCACAAGTACTTGTTCCTTAACCTTAACCTCTCCATCATCATTAAACCAATAAAGCGAATAAGGCTTGGGATAGGGTGTAGTCGGCAATCCCAACTTGCTCACCAAAATGTGACTCGCGGCATCAACAACGCTACCATTATCCACAATCATGGACACAATCTTTCCATGTACCTCACATCTAGAATGGGGCATTTCCTTTAGGAACATATCATCAAACTCCTGCAAAAGTGAGACAATTGGACTAGGTAAAGAAGAAATGTTAAGTGTCAATATTTAAGCAATGTGCTTTGTACCTAAATACAAGACACATTTTTTTGGAGTGTAATGCATGCCTCACATCCCTCCCCTTTGCAAGCACACTCAATGATTTGGTGTTTTCCTCACTACCATGCTTGCTCTTTTCATGGGGTGTATTTTGCTCACTTCCTCTCTTTTTCTCACCACTCTTTTCCCCTCACAATCACTCTTGCTAACCACCAATACCACGAGGATAGTGGGGAGGAGAAATTTCTAGATGATGCATCTGACCTCGAGGATCAGGTGCATGGTGTCGCCTGGGGGACCGACTACGACTTCTCGGTGAGTGGGTTCGATATCTCTTACTACTGGATCTTTCGCTACATCTAGGGGATACATCCCTAACCATTTCATCTCGCCTGCCATCCCAACGATCTCTATATTCATCATGCCATCGTTCCTCTTGAGATATGGGGATTTCCCGCTCATGCGACGCGGAAGGCTCTACCCGTCCATGAACGAGTTGCGCAAAGTTGACGGGGGCCGTCGTCATAGGCAGGGTCAACGGGGTGCTCCCGTGTTGTAGAGGTGATAGCGGCCGATCAGTGACAATAGACGGGGTAAAAGTAAATATCAAATGAGGGGGAATAATCAATCCTGAGGCATTGGGAGTCGATCCAGCAGCTAATGCGGTCAACTAGTCTATTTGGGCACGCAGGGCTAACAAAGAGTTTGCCTAAGGGTTGTTTGCGCTATCCATTATAGATCCCATCGGTGGGGAAGTGGAAAAACTAGATCCAGCCATTTAGGAAGGTGGAGTAGTCATCTGGGGGAATGATGTTCCCGTTGTTGGTCCAAAGAGGAAATCCTTTTGCCCAGAAGGAGTTCCCTGTACTGCGGTAGAAATATTGGCAGAAGTAGAAGGAAAAAGTTCCCTACGAGGAGCAAAAAGAACGTCGTGGGGATGAGGAGGTGTAGATTCTGAGTCAGAAGCCATGATCCTTCGATTTTCAGAAAAGGCAAAGACTCTCACTTAATTGAACCAAAGCTCTCAATGAAAGCACCAATTTGATAAGATTCGGACTTCTGGAGAGGGGTAGGTGAGGAAAATGGCCGTTTGGAATCTTTGTTCTTTATGTACGGTGTACCTGCAAAGCGTCGGAGGGGGTCTCCGGCGTAGACACTCTGATGCTTAAGTTAGTATGGCTATTCAAGATGGCAGGGGTTCGACTGGCAATCTTATGCTTACCTTTTTACCTTGAGTTGTGAGGTATTTATAAGCAAAATGTGAGTATTATCTCTAGGGGGTGGGCGTTATTGATAAGATCCGAGATCTCTTCTGGTCGGAAACGGCTGCTGCAGCTAGTCGGAGGGGAAGCGATCGGCGTCGGAGATACCTGCAAAGCGCCGGAGGGGGACTCCGGCGTAGACACTCCGATGCTTAAGTTAGTTCGAGTTTTTAGAATGGTAGAGGTTCTCCAAGATGATCTCGATCTTACCTTCTATTTGGAAAGATGGGGGTATTTATAGGCCGAAGTTGGCGATACCTGACAGCGATAAGGGTGCAGCGATAAGCATCGTCCGAAGATATCGCCTCCAGCGATAATGGGTGAGCCATCGCGGGCGATAATCACATAAGGCCTATCAGGAGCGACATCCTCTTAGTTCCTCTAGGATGGGATGACGTGAGATCCCCCCCCGCTGAAGTCGACCATCCTAGGAAACTTCCGCCGGCCCGGGCGATAGGTTGGCTTTTCAGGGAAGCGTATAGAAACTCGTCAAGGATAGATGCCGTGGCTACAATATTGCCGTCAGGAGCATTCCAATTGTTATCATAAGCCCAACTGAAAACTAGCCCGAGTGTTCACCAAGGGCTATCCATGTCTGATATCTTTAGATAGGGTTTTGCTCTGTCATGAGGCGATATTTCCACAGAGGGCTTGGGCTTTCTTTATCGTTCAAAGGCTGATCAATCCTAATGTGGAACGAGGGCTGAGATCCACAACTTTCCACTAACTCGGTCAAGTTCGTCCTTACTTCTTGTCAAAAAGACCCGTCTCCTCGGGACGTTAAGAATTCTACTAGGAGGCCGCTGGGGCGCTCGTGATTCTGAAGGCATCACTTTTATTCAGCGATACTGGACCATTTGGCCTTTCAATAGGACTTATGAAGTCTCAGCTTCGTTCGAGTCATAGAAGGACCGTCGATAGGTCGCTTGCGATATCGTCGCGTATATTCAACCAGGCCGCACCATGGGCTGGCATATATTTTGGGTCTATCGTCCTTCCAAGTGTTCTGCAAAGGTACAGAGGAGATAGAAACTTATATAGAAGTTAGCAAACTTTATACTTACAGAGGTTCGAGGTCATACGTGCCCAATTTTTCTTTTACGCTCGAGAAAACGACAGTATCAGCGTGGCTTTATACCATCAGCTACCTTATGGTTATCACGGCTTCATACCACCAGACGCCTGTGATGTCATCGCGGTTTTACGCATCCAGGGCCACCGGCGACATCAACGCGGCCTTACACTGTGGATACCGGTAACCTTATGGTTTTAGCGTTAGGGCTACCAGTGATATCGTGCCTCTCAACGTTTTTCAGATTCTGCCTCGTACTCCTTCCGGTATCTGTATCGTGAACGTCACCCGTCCCTTTCGTTTACGCTTATCAATCCTCGAGGTTATCGGGGCGGCTCGTTTTTTGAGGACCTCAATCTCTTTTCCCAAGGCCTCCCTTCACTGGAGCCTATAAATCGGAGAGCTTTCTCCACCCACGTTCTCCTCATCTTTATCAGCTAGCATCATGGATAATTTGACTAAGAATTTTCTTCTCTCCAAGGGTCACTCACTCAGGAACCTCAATGACGGCGACGTCGGTTTCCTGGAGAACATGCTGGTCAAGACTTCTGAGGATATTCTGGAGCTGCAAGGGATGCTGACTCCGCTTTATTCCCGGCTAGGGGCCATTTCCCTGGAGGACTTCAGTCCTTTGGAGAGCGTATCAAAGCTGTCCGCCTCTATCGCTCGGATTCAGGTGGTGATTGCCATGCTGCAGCAGCGTAAGGACATGTTGGGGTGCTGCCTGAAGGGGATGAGAGCTACTTCCCATGATCTTATCCTGGTCATGGATTCCTTGAGGGACCTTCCTGAGGTGCCCGAGGATGCTGGCTCTGACGCCTGATAGTGATGGCTCCCTTTGGGCCTTTTCTCTTTTCCCCTTATCTTGTCAATGTATCTTCCGGTCACTAGGCCGTAATAAATAAAGTATTTTCCTCATTCCCTCTCGCAACTGTTCTTCTTCTTTACTGCGCTCTTTGTCATTTTCCAAGAGGATATTCTTAGCCCAACTGAAAACAGTCTTGCTATTGGGCGGTTTTTCTGCCGATCGTTCCGCCTTAACTCCGCGCCGTCCTCATTATAACAACTGATTGACCGAGATTATAATTATTCTTGAATTGCGCGAGATTTCAACAGGCGTGACTGCAAATCCATATTTGTACTCCAGACTGTACACGTGCCAATCTTCAAGAGTCGGGTTGGAGGATCGAAGAGTCTCTTTTCTTCTTTTCCCGGCCATTTAATGAGGCTTTTCCTCCTTCATTCTTATCCATTTCTTTCTCCTTCATTTTTCTTCGTTATAGGTCCTCTGCAAGTCTCATGACTGATTCTTATTTGCTAGGTACGGCTTCGAGGAATTCACCGCCAACTCCTCCGACCACCCCTGACACAGATAATCCTCCCCCATCGCCTCCTTGGAGGCCGATTGTCCGCCGGCGATGTCGCAAGAGGCGGAGGAAGGAAGTTGAACGAAGAAGGAAGGAGGCTGCCCAGGCCTCTAAGTCATTTTTCGACTCTCTGGCTTTTCTGGCTAGGGGGGAGAAAAAACCGTCTCCCCCTCCGCAGGAATCACCTCCGTGGGCTCCCTCTGCTTGCTCGGTCGCGGGGGCAATATCGCTAGGCGTTAAGGAGGAGTTACCCAAGTTGACTTCTGCCGCTGGAAAGAAGGTTGGTGAGTCTTCTCCCCCTGCTATCGTGGATTCACCATTCTGGGGTGGCGATGACGAAGAGGACGTAGTCTATTGCTACGGCGTTACTTGGTCCGACAGTGATGAGTAGGGCCTTTCTCATAATAATGAATAATGGTTTTACTTCCTTTTCACTTTTCATCGCTTACTTATTGTTTCTTTCTGAGCGTTCCGGGTTAACGCGGATGCGTCCCTTTCGCTACGGGTAACTGCCTTCAACTTCTAATCGGTAACTGTCTTATTTCAGAAGACACAAACGACTATCCACGTGTCTTTTTCTGTTCCGTACGTGTTTCATTTTTACAGGCTGTCTCTTCTTCAGGCTTTCCTTTATAAGGAAATCATCTCTCTCTTTTACTGCTTCTGCGAATATTTTGTGTTTTTGCACATTTTCTCTCTCTTCTGCACTTCTTTTCTTCGAGAGGTTTTTCCGCGACCGCTCACTGGTGCCGGCGACCGGCTTATTGGCTTTTTGCTCCAGGTATTTACTCCTTCTACCACCGTAGATTTACTTTTACTGTCCCTTATGTCTTCAACTGTTGAAAACCCCATAGATCCCGAAGCTAGGCGAACTCGCAGCATATTCAATTGTAATGAGGTTTTGAGGGTTGAATTAGAGGAGAGTGGTATTACTTTTCCCACGGGCTATCGCCCTTTTGTCTCTTTGAAGGACACTCGGCTGCCTGACGCCATGTGGGGAACATTCCGGTTAGTTTATTTCAAGATGTTTACTTACGGATTCCATTTTCCACTCCATACTTCTCTGTTGAAACTGCTAGATCATTACGACCTTAATCCCGTCCAGATTACTCCACCCTCTTGGTGTGGTATTTACGCTTTCCTTCGTTCGTGCGAGATGAAGCGTATATTTGCTCCATCGCTTGATCTATTCCGCACATTCTTTGTCTTGAGTTGTCGCGACTGCCTGGTAGATATTACCCCCAGATGGGATGATGTCGTTGTGCAACTGTTCTGGCGGAACTTTCAAGGTTTTGAGGAACACGTAGATGACTGGAAGTCTGGCTTTTTCACCCTCCGTTTGCCGTCACGGCTCTGGCGCGGGGGTTTCAATCGAAAAATCAATAGTGGCGTTTGGAAAAGACCGGAAGCGCTGTCAAGCCAGGATGTTTCCAACGTTAGCGCCTTGTTAGAAATAGAAGGGTCTTTCCGTATCCGGGAGTTTGCTCGGTTCAGGCCCTTGTCAGAGTGCGTTGTGGGTGAGTTTCCTTTTTCTTCTTTATCGCTTCACTCTTCTTAATTTGCTAATATGTTTTGTTGGCAGGTAACGCTGAGAGTAGTTCTTCTGGGGAAGGTGACGCCCCTTTGAATGTAACACCTCTACAGTCGCTGCCTCCTTCTCCTTCGCCTAAAAACTCCCGCCGCCCACCCATTCCGCCTAGAAGGGGAAGGACTAAAACCGTCACAACTCGCAGAGCCTCCACTCGACCTTCTTGTTTCCTTGAAAATTGGCTTCCTTCCCGTGGCAAGAGGGTAGCTCAAGGCGATCCTGTGTTTGAGAAAATCGACAGCGATAGCGAGAGCATGGACACTGGTCCTGAATTACGTCACGCTACTATTGCCCAAAGGATGAAACTTAGGTCGAGGAGGAATGATGACACGGCGGAATCGGCTGAGGACGATAGCGAAGAAATTGCAGAAGAGACGGAGCGTCTCGTAAAGAAGGTTCGCACAGAGAAAACTAAACCCCTAGTTCCCCCTTTGAAGGGAGTTAACGCGGCCCCCTCCGAGAATATTAACGCTTCTCATGCTGCGAGTACTTCGCAAGTGGTGAAAAATATCAAAGCTATCAGGGTGCCTTCCGCCGTTTCTATCGAAAACAATGAGACCTCGGTAGCCGCGACCTCTCCTTTGTCGTCGGGCCATCCTGCTTCCCCGATAGGTTCTTTTATCCCAGAGACAACCCCACCAGTTTCGAGTTTAGGCATTCCTCCTGAATTTCTCCCACGGAAGCCTCCTCTTTTATTTCTGTCTTCAATTTCGGGCGTTGGTGATTGCGCAAAAAATTGTTCCCCTCCTTACATCGCCAACCTTTCTCCTCAGAGGTCCCAGGGCCCTACTGGATATCAGCTGGATTTGTCCTCTTTCGGCACTGACGGGCTTCGTGCCTTAGGAATATCGGATCCGTTATCGCGAGAAGAGCCCGTGGGTCCCATAGTGGGACAGATGTTTACTTCTCCCAAGGACAGGGAAGAGTTTTTACAGCATGCTCCCGAGACACGACAGTCACACCTTATGAACGACATGCTGGCCAGCTTTCGGAAATTTCATTACTTTCTTGAAGGCCAGCGTAACAAAACTCGATCCTGTTCGGATTTGCAGGAACAATTAGACGCGGCTTTGGCGAAGGCGAAGGAGCTATCGCAGTTGCAAGAACGAACTCGGGCGGAGTTGGAGGATTGTCGCGCTGACCTTTCTCGGGAGAAGTCGAAGGGGAAGGCGAGAGCAGAGCTAATGGAGGCGGAACTGGTGGTGGCTGATAAAAAGAATGCCTTCCTCCGCGAAGAGTTGTCATCTCGCGATGCCGATTTGGCCAAAGTTCCTTCGAAGATGGCCTGGTGGAAGAATAAGACCATCGAGGTTTGTATCGCAGGGTTTAAGGATATCCATGTCCGAGGCGCTGTCGATTCATCCATGCTAGCCGATTACGCCTCTCAAAAAATTAAAGATCTTAGTGAAGGCGAAAGGAGTTTTCCTTCTTCTGGGGAAAAGCAAGGGAATGATGACGGCGAGGCATGCGATGACTCTTAATTGATCCATTGAAGAACATTGCTATTTATTTTCTATGTCTTGTAATAACGTCCTGTCGCGAGGCGATATCGGTACTTTGCTCTTTGGGCGATATCTTGTTTTATTTCGCTCTCTTGCTGTCTTTGAGAACTGTTCTTTTATTCAACGCCGATTTGCATTATTTCCTTTCTTGTGATATCGCTTTTGCTTTTTATCAAAAGTCGCATCTACTTTTCAGAGCATTTAATGCTCGCGACCCTTCCGTCGATGCGCGGGAAAAGTCATGATGGTGCCGACACACGTGTTCGTTTCTTCTGCCGCTTCACCTTAGCGTGTTTAGAAATTTTAACCAGATCGAAGCGTTTGCCGCGCTTCTTCTAGAGTCGTACTCATTGCTTGAGTCTTATCCCTCATGCCGCTTCGACACAACGACTGCAGCATCCGTCGTTTCCTTTTAATTACTAGGGTTATAAACCCTCTTTATTTCTTCCCTTTTCTTTTTCACTCCACTTTTTCATATTATCTCTCAGCCGTCTTGTCCTTCTCACCTCCATTCAAGGCTTTCGAAGTTCTTTCCTTCCAAAGGTACTTCCCTTCCTTTCCCTCGTCTTCTTCATTTCTATTTCCTTAGTCCTACCATGGCAAAGACTCGCCGTTCTGAGTCGAAATCCATCGATGAGAAGAAAATGGATACCACGGTCAGTGTTATTACCACGGAGACCATTCTCCGGGAGCATTTGGCTACTCATGGTGCCGTTATTCCTGACGGTTACCAAGCTGTTGTTGCCCCTGGGTCGGTTCGTTTAAACAGCGTTCTGACCGGCAATCAAAGGGTGTTATATGCCCAGATGTTTCGCTACGGTTTCCAGTTCCCTATCGATTCTTTCGTCAAGGGTTTGCTTATTGCTGGCAATTTCAATCCTGCCCAGTTAGCCCCAAATGCATATTGCTGTGTTTATGCTTTCTTGGAACTCTGTAGATATAAGGGGATCACTTCCCCTTCTCTTTTGTTGCTTAGATCCCTTTTTAAATTGATGAAGTGCCGGGGTGTGATAACCATATCGCCTCGCTTTGACGATGATTCTCTCAAGTCTTTTACTTGGAAGTTGCTCCATATTGAGTCTTCTGTTGAGGCATGGAAAAAGGAGTTCTTTCTGATAAATTTTCCTGACGCTCCTGGTCCCGAGTGGCGTTCTGGGTTCAACCAGGACGTCCAAGATGGCGTTTGGAGTCGACCAGGGACACTTCCCGCTCGTGAACAAGGATGGTTAAACACCTTACTCCAACTGGAGATCAGCGTTCATATTCGACTCACGGCCTGCAGAATGGCCATTCAGGAGTGCGTTAGACGTGAGTATCGCGCTACCTTTCCCTTTCACCGCTGATACTAACGCTGACGTTATCTTGTGATTTTGCAGCGACGGATCCTGACTATAAACCTGAAAGCGTAAGAAGACGCTTAAGGAGAGCTCGTAATAGAGAGGAAAAGGAGAAGCTCGATTCAGAGGCCACTGATAATCCTTCTGAGCTTCCGGCTACTTCCGCGAATCTCGCTCAAGTATCCTCCTCCTCAGTTGGCGAAGGGAATACTGACATCCCTGAAGGTGTTCCTATCGTGACCGTTGCTGCTCCCTCGTCTTCTCAGGCTCCTAAGGCCATTGCCAGAGGAAAAAAGAAGAAAAGAACACGGAGTATCGCTGCGGGTTCTTCTGAGGCACTATCTTCCCTCAACACCGCTACCGTAAGCGTGTTTTTTCTTTCTCAATATCTGTCATCATTTGGTCTATTTTTCTTTTCTCAATTTGTACTTCTTGCAGGAGGCCGTTGTAGTTACTGCGTCCGCTCCTTCAGGCGATATGAATCTCACTTATGTGCTGAGGGGTTCTGCGAAGAGGGCCCGGATAGAAGGCGAGGATGAGAACATACCCTCCTCTAATATCGCGGGGGAAGGTGGTTCCGTTAACGTTCCTGATTCCGCGGTGGCTCCTCCAGGTAGACATTCCGTGGAAGATTTGGGGAACCTAGGCGGTGCGGACCCCTTTGGTGCTTCGCCCAGTTCCTTTGGCGGGCCTGTGCATCATTATTCCTCTTCTTTAGGCTATCAAGACGTCTTTCATGACCTTTCGGGCTATCAGCCTCATGGTACCTTCCTTCCCCCGGGCAGTTCTTCTTCACAGGTTCGCGCCCCTGGTCCTCTGGCTTTCGTTCCCTCTAGCGTTCCTTGGCGGCAACGCTATAATGAAGCCGGAACCTCTTTCAATTTTGCGGCGGATCTTTGTCCATTAAACGGGCTCGGCGAAGTGACCCATCAGGTTGAGTTGTTCGACTTCCGTACCCGTGGTTTGGCAGCCATCGGGGGCGATGGTTCAGATGAGGTTTCTGCCCTGCTGGCTTCTCAAATTCTGGCCTCATCTGCAGAACGGGAAGCTTTCCTTTCCCAGGCGGAAGATGACCAAGTGAACTCCGTCCGTGCTGGCCTTTTCTCCAATATGATGAAATTTCACTATTGGGCGGAGGAGATGAAGCATCGGGCTGTTTCCCTTCGTTCTGTTTCGGCGGAGCTGTCCAAGGAGCAAGAGGAAAGGAAAAAGGTGTTGGCAGATCGTTCCAAGATACTGCTGGCTCACCACGATTTGCAGAAACAGCATTCCGCCCTGGAAACAGCTTTGTCAGAGGAACAAGCCAAAGTGACTGCTTTGGAGAATGAGAAGTCCTCTTTAGAAAAGGAGAAGGCAGCTTTGGCGGAAGAGTCAGTCGATATGGGCTGGTGGCATGCTGAACAGACCGCCCGTGTTCTGTTAAGTGTTTCGAAGAAATTCATGGGGTGGATGCGTACAAGGGCGAAGATGTCGCGAAAGCCTTTCTACAAAGTTCTGCCCATATCAACGAAGCAGGATATCGCCAAGCCAAGGCAGCGGGCTGGAAACGACAAGTCCCCGAGAGCTGATTTGCCGCGATATTTTGCCGTTCCCTCCAGCAATCACATATCGCTTGGCTTTTGTTCTTTTGTCTTTGCAGCATCAATATTTTGAACAGTGATTTCTTTGTAAATTCTTGAGATGCCTTTAATATTTCTAGGCAATCCCTTTATCGATATTTCTCTTTTATTTTTCTCATCGCGAGACTTCTCTCGTCACTGAGGTTGCCTTATCCGCACGGTGCGTTTACTTTCTTGAGCAGATCCTTGGTATTTATACCAAGAAGACCAAGATCTATGTCGGGTTGGCCTTTCGATGAGCCTATCGGTATCATGACCACCTCTCCTTCCGCTGCTCAGAAGCATTCTGCACATCTCTAATTGTAGATTTATCAGTAACAAAACGAGATTTGAGAGATAGTGATTACCCGTAGGAGCCCGTTCGCTGCTATCATTAGGTTTTATCACGGAACCCGTTTCGAATCGCGTTTTCCCTCAGCTCTACATTTCGCCAAGGGTTACTTATCCGGTTACCAGCTGGAATTACGCGATCCTTCACGTTTCCCTTATCTCTCAATCGGCCTTTCTAAGTGCCTCATCTCGTGAGCTGTCGGATCTGGACGGCTATCACAAGGCTAGGGAATTTTCACTTTTATAGGCGTTGTCCTCTCGTTTAGAACCGTGTCCTTACTTAATGGTTTAGCTGCACCAGCCCGACCGTTAAGATAGGATTCTTGTTTCTAAACAGAGTTTCTAACTCTTTGGGGTGTGTCTTGTCTTGATGTACCGTCTCCACGAGATCGGTTATCATTAAAGAACTTTTCACTCCCAAAGATACCGGGCAGTGCCCTCACTTAGTGAGCCATCTGATCAAGATCGGTCATCACAAGGATAGGACTTTTCACCCCCGGGGGCGTCAAGGATCTTTCAATCCGACGCTAACCAAGGATACACTGGGGTCGTGCCCTCACTTAGTGGGCCATCTGATCAAGACCGACCATCACAAGGATAGGACTTTTCACTCCCAGGGTACCCCCCTTTTTATCTGCACAAAAGCAACCACAAACCCACGAAAACTCTCCTATTGAGCGTTAGCCACGGTTAGGGTCGTTATAATCCAAATAGTGCAGATAAAATTAAACTCTAGGATAATATAACTTCAAACGAGCGATATTCCAGGAGTTGGATAAAGGCGTACCGTCAAGTGTCTCCAGGCGATAGGCCCCTCTTCCGACAACGTGGGTTACGCGATACGGTCCTTCCCAGTTAGGACTAAGCTTTCCCATACGTTGTCCGGTTGCTCGCCTGTCTCGGAGCACAAGGTCACCGTTTTTCAACAATCGCTCTTTGACCTGCCTGTTATGATAACGGGCCATTTTTCTTTTGTAGTGTTGCGTTTTCAGTAGGACTTCTTCTCAAACCTCTGGTAATGCGTCCAGATTAGCACGTAACCGTTCCTCGTTCCGTTCCTCACGAAAGTGAGCCACCCGTAGGCTCATGGCCCCAATTTCCACTGGCGTAACGGCTTCAGTTCCAAAAGCCAACGCAAAAGGTGTTTCTCCAGTGCTAACTTTTACGGTCACGCGGTATGCCCACATCAAGTATGGCAATTCATCAGCCCACTTCTTCTTAGACCCTCTAGGTTTTTCTTAATGCCGCTGAGGATGCTCCTATTAGTTACCTCTGCTTGTCCGTTGGTTTGTGGGTGAGCCACGGAAGAGAATCTCTGCTCAATCCCGAATTCTGAGCATTGGTCTTTGAAGAATTGGCTGGTGAACTGGGTCCCGTTATCGCTGACAAGGATACGAGGCACCCCGAATCTCATGATAACTTGATGTTTGAAAAAACGCCATGTTTTTTCTGCCGTGATTGTGGCAACCGCTTCAGCTTCCGCCCACTTCGTAAAATAGTCCACAGCCACTATAACAAATTTCAGTTGGGACCTTGCCTTTGGAAATGGACCCAGGATGTCAATCCCCCATTTGGCAAAAGGGCAAGGGGCGATGATTTCCGATATTTCCGTGGCTGGACGTCGAGGAATTTTAGCGAATTCCTAACATTTGGGGCAAGCTTGTACATAATCGTGGCAATCCCTTCGTATAGTGGGCCAGTAGAATCCTGATCTGAAAACTTGTGCCGCCAAGGTGCCGCCTGACGCATGCATTCCGCATATCCCTTCATGGATTTCGCGTAAGGTGTGAAGGCCCTCTTGTTCGGTTATACATTTGGCGCCGGGGTGAGAAAAACATCTTCGAATTAGATCCCCGTTATAGTATGTGCAACGAGCAGCCTGTCTTAGCACTTTCATTTTTTCAGCGTTACCGTCGGGCAGCTCTTCGTGCATCAGGTATTTTATTACCGGAATCCGCCAATCATTCTCGAGCTCATTCACACACAAAGAGGCTTGTTCCTCCATGAAGGACGGCACCGCTAGCTCACGATAATACACATCTTTAGGTATAGATGCTTCAGGATTCGCGGCCAGCTTGGCAAGGTAATCGGCTTCAGCATTTTCCTCTCGGGGGACGTGCTCGAAGCTGACTTGCATGCCCTCTTTCTTTATTTCCACTAGTTCTCGCGTTACCTTAGAGAGGTATTGCACCATAATAGGTTCTCGAGCCTGAGAGTGTCCTGAGACCTGGTCAATTATCAGTTTGGAGTCTCCATAAATTTTTAGACGCAGATCTCCTGTTTGGCCGGTATCGCGCCTTCCCTTAGAAGAAAACTCTCTTCCTATTCTGAGTCCAGCTAGCAACGCCTCATATTCGGCTGCGTTATTGGACAAAGGATGCAAGATTCGAATAGCATACCGTATATGCATATCGTGCGGCCCGTTTATGAAGACTCCAACCCCCGCCAGTTCTTGGTTTTTGGCTCCGTCCACATGAATGATCCAAAGATCTGTATAAGTTTCTGGGAACGGGAGATCCATATCGTTCCATTCCACTTCCGGTACACCACTCAAAGGGTCCTTTGTGAAAGTACACTCTGCTATAAAATCAGCAAGGACCTGAGCCTTTACGGATGGCCGGGACTGGTATCTCAAACCATATTGTTCGAGTTCTAGGGCCCAGATCAGCATTCTTCCTGAAGATTCTGGCTTTCGAAATATCCTCTTCAAGGGTTGGTCTGTAAGTACAACGATAGGATAAGACTGGAAGTATCGGTCCATCTTGCGGGCGGCTTGTATAAGGGCGAACGCTATTTTCTCAATACGAGCATATCGCCGTTCCGCATCCTTTAAGACATGACTCACGAAGTAAACTGGGCGATGAGTGCGGTTATCGTCACGAACAAGGACGGCGCTGACCACTTCGTCCGCCGCGCCCAAGTACAAGTACAGAGTATCGCCGGACTCGGGCCTTGTCAATAACAAATCAGATGAAAAATAGTCCTTTAAGTCCACAAATGCTTGCTCACATTCTGGGGTCCACCCGAACGTGGCTTTCCGTCGTATGACTTTGAAAAAGGGGAGACACTTTTCTCCTTGCTTGGAGACGAATCGTCCCAGAGCGATAACGCGCCCTGTTAGCCTTTGCACTTCCTTAACGGTTCTTGGCGATATCATATCATGTATAGCTTTAACCTTGGATGGATTAGGCTGGATACCTTTCTGGCTAACTACGTAGCCCAAGAACTTACCCGTCTGGAATGCAAACATGCACTTCCGGGGGTTTAGCTTCATGCGATACCTTGTCATCACATCAAAAACTTCCTTTAGATCCTGCAGGTGATCATGAAAATTCGCACTCTTTACCAGTATGTCGTCAACATATGCTTCCACATTTCTCCCTATCTGTTCCTCAAAAATCTTATTTGCCATTCGCTGAAACGTGGCCCCCGCGTTCTTTAGTCCAAATGGCATCGCTGTGTAGCAATACGTGGCTTTAGGAGTAAGGAAGGCGGTCTTCTCCTCATCCTCTAGGGCCATAGGGATTTGATGATATCCGGAATTGGCGTCCAATGAGCTTAGATATGCGTACCCAGCAGTTTGATCAACCAACTGATCTATGCGAGGAAGCGGGTAGCAATCCTTAGGACAAGCATCGTTCAAATCAGTGAAGTCAATGCACATACGCCAGTCTCCATTTGGTTTAGGAACAAGAACCGGGTTGGCTAACCAAGTGGGATATTGTACTTCGCGAATGAAACCCGCGTCAAGGAGCTTCACAACCTCCTTTTCCACAGCCGACGCTTTTTCGGTGGAGAACGCCCGTCGTTTTTGCTGAACTGACTTGGCGTTAGGGTCAACGTTAAGCCTGTGCTTGGCTATTTCTCGGGATATACCTGGCATATCGGCGGGTTCCCATGCGAAATTTCCTTGGCATTTGTTCAGCAGCCGTGCCAGTTGAAGATTTTCCGCTGGGCTGAGCTTATCGCTGACCAGGAAGCTGGCTCCCTCTTTGCCTATCACTGATACGGGCACCATCTTGTCAAGGGGTTGAGCGCGTTTTTCATCACCCTGCTCGTAGGGGTCTACAGCTATACACACGTATCTATCGCAACTCGTCCGAGTCATGAGCGAATAGCATTCTGCCGCCAGTTTCTGATCACCTTTTATCGATACCACCCCGTCCCAGGAGGGGTATTTCATCTTTAGATGTTTTTGTGATATCGCCGCTCCAAAGCGATTGAGGAAAGGCCGTCCGAGTATGACGTTATAGGGCAGATTCAGATCCACAACAAGGAACAACAAATTCTCTGACCGTTTGTAAGTGTCTTCTCGGAAGTATACGGGTAGGGTGATTACTCCCGTAACAGGGATAGGGGTCCCATCCACTCCGACTATGGGTCTCTTACTAGGCGTTAACTCATCGTGGGGGCGTTTCATGAGGTTGTAAGCTTCCAGCGAAAAAAGGTTCACGGCACTCCCATTGTCCACAAGAGTCCTTCTTATACCATGACTGGCGATGACAGGTGTGACTACCAAGGCGTCATTATGGGGATAGATAACGCCTTTCTCATCCTCTTCTGAAAAGGATAAGATCATGCGATCAAGTATGTCTATTGCTCCACCTTTCTTTGTCACGCCGTCTCGCGTACGCTTTTCCCCTTTCGCCACCATCGACTGTTCTGATTCATCTGTGTAGGGGATCCCTCCTGCTATGATATTGATTATGGGGATGTCGTCGCCATCTATCGCGAAGGTTTCCACACCCTTTCCTTTGGGAGCGTTATCCGGCTGTGGGACTGGAGGGGGCCTTGGTCATTCGTCTGCCGCTCTTCTTATCGGATTGTTTCGGGCATCTTCCCTTACTTGAGTCGCAAATTCTCCCAGATATCCTTCCTCCACCAAGCGTTCTATCGCCCACCTTAATTCTCTGCAAGCCTCTGTGGAATGTCCTCTGGCTTTGTAGAATTTACAGTAAGCGTTTTCTCTCCTGCCTAAAAGCACTCCAGGTTTCATGGGTGCCGGATAACGGATAGGAAGATCTCGCTGTTCCGCTATCGCCAATATCTCCGCTCTTGGTACATTCAAGGAGGGAAAATCCGGATCATACGCCCGATTTTTGTTAGCGTTCCCTTGACGCTGACGAGGGGAACTACCTTGTCTTCCTTTCGAGGAATTTCCTTTTTGCTTATCGTAGGTCTTTGGGATGTAATCTTTCCGTCGAGCGTAATCATCAGTGTAATGATCGTCAACCAGAGGATTTGCGGGAGCGGCAGGGATGCGAGGTGCCCCAGGCGGCATATCAAATGTTCTATTTCTATTTTCTTCTTCTTCCATTTTCGCATAATTATGGGCTTTAAGTCTTAGTGCGTCCAAGGATATTGGAGGATCCACCATCAATGCATCTTTCAGTTTTCCATAATGGCAGTTTCTTTTCAGAGCTTCTATGGCGAAATCAACGGTAACGCCCGGCGTTAATGACATTTCCAGATCGAATCGGCTAAGAAATTCTTTCAATGTCTCTTGGGGCTTCCGCTGTATGTCAAATAACGCTGCGGCAGATTTCCGAATTGGAATTGCTGTACTAAATCTGCTCCGAAATTTGGATTCCAGCTGTGCGAAATTACTAATGGATCTGCCAGGAAGACCTTCAAACCAAAGACGAGCAACTCCCGATAAGGTCATAACAAATATCTGACATAAAGCCGCATCACTGTGAGTTTGAAACTGGACGAAATCCTTCACTTTGTTGATGTGCGAAATAGGATCTTTAGTACCATCATAAGTATCAGCGGGAAGCTTCACTCGCCTGCTGACCCTGTGACGTCTTACACGACGACTGAAAGGGTGACCTGAGGTATCATCAAGAATCTCACGCGCATGACGTGGGGGAGATATGTCTCCTTGTCGCCCTCCTTCCCTTGGTTCAGGTATATGGTGTCGCCTGGGAGACCGACTGCGACTCCTGGGAGAACGACTTCGATTTCTTCTGCTACTAGATCTTTCACTGTACACGGGAGATAAACTCCTGTTTGTTCCTTCCCTCCATCCGGCCCAACGGTTCCTTAACGCCTCAAGCTGCCTGTCTTCCTGCAGAAGAAGTCTTTGCGGTATTTGCGGTACATAAGCCTCTACTCCTCCTTGAGTGAGTTGTACGCGACCAACCGAGGGATTTCCTGCGGATAAAGGCACTTGGGGGTTCTCTGGAAACAACGGGGGCAGAGGTCGATCAGCAACAATAGATGATGTGAACAAGACGCGAGGAGGAACGCTAGATCCAGAAGCACCGGGCGTGACTCTAGTGGCCATTTCAGTCAAATATTCTAGGCGGGAACGAAGGGCCGCTATTTCCATAGCAAAAGGATTTTCATTGTTAAGCACAGATCCTTCCAAAAGAGGGGTATAAAGATCAGATCCCACCGTCTGTGATGAAGAAATGACCGTCTGTGAGGAGATAGATCCTTCGGCGATCCCGACCGAGAGGTCCAGAGGTCCCGAGATAGTCGATTGCGTCGTCATAGAGAGGTCAGCAGTAGCAAAAGGAAATAACCGCCTGCGAGTTGAAAAAGGAATACTAGAAAATGTAGTCCGGTCTTGCTCCGATCTGGCTGTCATAACCGTTCCGATCTCCCAACTAAACGGAGCTTGGCTATTAAGGACACTCACTTAATACACCAAAGCTCTCAATGAAAGCACCATTTGATAAGATCCGAGATCTCTTCTGGTCGGAAACGGCTGCTGCAGCTAGTCGGAGGGGAAGCGATCGGCGTCGGAGATACCTGCAAAGCGCCGGAGGGGGACTCCGGCGTAGACACTCCGATGCTTAAGTTAGTTCGAGTTTTTAGAATGGTAGAGGTTCTCCAAGATGATCTCGATCTTACCTTCTGTTTGGAAAGATGGGGGTATTTATAGGCCGAAGTTGGCGATACCTGACAGCGATAAGGGTGCAGCGATAAGCATCGTCCGAAGATATCGCCTCCAGCGATAATGGGTGAGCCATCGCGGGCGATAATCACATAAGGCCTATCAGGAGCGACATCCTCTTAGTTCCTCTAGGATGGGATGACGCCGTGCGCGTAAAGATGCATGAGATCCCCCCCCGCTGAAGTCGACCATCCTAGGAAACTTCCGCCGGCCCGGGCGATAGGTTGGCTTTTCAGGGAAGCGTATAGAAACTCGTCAAGGATAGATGCCGTGGCTACAATATTGCCGTCAGGAGCATTCCAATTGTTATGAGTTATCTAGGGAAGATGAACTCCCAAGTTCCTCAAGTGACGTCATGTCCTACTTGGGATGGGATAACGTCGTTAGTGTGGCTAAATAACGTGTGAGACCCACCCATCTTAAATGTCATAAGTACTTGTTCCTTAACTTTAACCTCTCCATCATCATTAAACTAATGGAGCGAATAAGGCTTGGGATGGGGTGTAGTCGGCAATCCCAACTTGCTCACCAAAATATGACTCGCGGCATCAACAACGCTACCATTATCCACAATCATGGAGACAATCTTTCCATGTACCTCATATCTAGAATGGAAGAGGTTCTCCCTTTGCTCAACATATGCATCCTCCATCCTCCAACTTGGTATATGTGCACTCAAACTTGTCCTCACAACCAAGGTCATGGCCGAAGCCGGATTAATCTCCTCCCCTTCATTACTCATTGCCTCGTCCTCTTCCCTACAAACCTTCTTATTAAGGACCTCATGTCCTTCACTATCCGTTTCATACACTCCCTCTCTAATGACAATCACTCTCCGGTTTGGGCATTCGGAAGAGATATGCCCTCTCTCGCGGCACTTGAAATATTCAATATTGGAAGAGTATTTTCTAGGTGGTGCATTGGAAGTGTTTAGGTTGTTTGGTGTTGTAGCAGGTGGCGGTTTGGTGTAAGGTGTGTAAGGCTTTGGTGTTGGGGAATTTGGCTTGGTATATGGTGGGTTTTTAGGTTGGTCTTTTTAGTATGGCTTCCATGGTATCTTGGAAGGATTTGAGTAGGTGTTGGTAGTGTTGGTGTTTCAGTTAGGGGAATTCTTCCTTTTGGTGGCTCATGTGCTTCTACCTTAAGTGCATAGTGTAACATACGTTGCAAATTTATATCTAATTTTCTCATGCACACCATTCAAAAAGTGGGCCATGGTTACCTCTTTCTCTTCATGGGTGTTGGTTTCGGTGAGGAGAGCCTCAATCTCGTTGTAGTAGTTGCCTACGGACTTGGTTCCTTGCTTGAGTCCTTGCAACCGGTTTTGCAAGTTCCTGTTGTAGAAGGATGGCACAAAACTCTCCCTAATGACTTCTTTCATCTCCTCCCTTGTTCGGATGGCCATTGCCCCATGTCTCTCTCTACAAACCTTCTCCCACCAACTCACCGCGTACCCATCAAATTCCATTGCGGTAAGTCTCACCTTTTTACTTTTCGAATATTGGTAGCAATTAAAGATGCGTTGAATCTTACCCTCCCACTTGATATACTCCAAAGGATCCGTGGTACCCTCAAATGTTGGGATTTGAACCTTGATGCTATTCAAGTTGTCATCAACTCGGGGTTCTTGAAAGTTACCTCTCCTCACTCTATTCATCCGCGCTCTCTCCTCATAATCATCAACATAATCATTTCCTTCTTCATGGAATTCCTCATAAAATTACCTATCATGATGAGGAGTAGTACGACCTTGTAGGTGAGCAACCACGGCTCAATCATTGGCGGCGAAGGCACCTAGGCCTTGATGAGGTATTCGTTGACCCATCGAATGTGGCATACTAGGCATTGTTGAAGGCTTGCCACTTGTGTTCGGATGGTAGAAGTGTGGGACATTGTGGCTGTGTTGAGCTCTATGGCTTTGAGCTTGGAGATCCTTAAGCACAAAGGCATGTGCCTCGATATTGACAAGGCCTCTTCCCTGGGGACCCATAGTAAGTGTGTGTGGAAAGCCTCTATTGGCCTCCCCCATGCTCCCCCTATACTCATCATCACTCTCATGTCCCTCCAGCTCCGTTTCACATGTGACATTCTCCTTGTTTAGTTCCCCCCGTGACGTAACTTGCACGGTTCTAGGAAGTTCGATGGGTTTCCCTTGTGTCAACATGAAAGATTTGAACATCTCCCTCAACTCATCTTGCCCCCGCTCCATAGCTTCAAGCCTAGCCGACCAAGAAGGATTGGCCTCATTGGATTTGATGTCATGGTTTCCCACGACACTTTTGTCGGACATAATGAATACTTGGTACTGTTGCTACCCGATTTTTGACATTTCGTCATAGGATATCCGCATTTTTTTAATTTTTTGTCCTATTACTAACCCTTTTAATATCAATCATGTTTTTTATTCATTATTGTCATTTATTTACTATTTATCGTTTTATTTCGTGTCACTTTCATTTTTGTTCGTATTTTTGCATTTTTACCGTCAAACTTCTATCGATTCCGAACAAAAATATCACCCTAAGATGATCATCTCATGGCTATGGAGAATGAATCAAATCAGATAGTTCTATTTCTCAATCTTTCTGACTTGCTCCTACGGACCAAGAGGTCGAAAAGATTGAGAAAAATCGGTCATTCATAACCACCGATGAAGGATTCCTCGAAAAGTTAAGGATTAGTAATCCTTTTTAGAAATCGAATGGACTCGGTCTTATTGGACTATAGATCGAACTTTTCATTGCTTACTGTTTATTATTTATTTTGTTTCATTTTATTCTGGGGTAATAGCATTGAGACCCCATGTACTTTCGCGTAAAACAGAAACCTCACCTGGACTGTAAAAGTTTTATTCTGCCTCCCTTGAACTTAAAGTCAACGAAGTCCAGGCCTTTTCCGTTAGTCAACCAAACGGTCTGTTAATGATGACTTATTATAACCGGTTACACCTTGGACACCCAGTTACCTTTTCTTTCTTTTTTTCCTTTCTTTTCTTTCTTTTTTTCCAACACCAGAAACCTCTCGTCCTCCTTCTTCTCCCATCACCACCACTGCACTTCTCCTCTCTCTTTTTTTCTTTTCTTTCTTTTCTTCCTTTCTTTCTTTTTTTCTTTTTTTTTTCCTTCTCCACTTTGCTGCAGTTTGGTGATATTTTGTCTTTCATCTTGAATCAAAAATATTTTCCTAGTTTTATTTAAAAATGGAAGTGAGGGTTTATTTCATGATGAGGATGATGCTGCAGAAAGTGGGCTGCTTTCTGTTGTTGGCAGTCAGCCTTTGAGGCCTACTACTAGTACAAGTTATACACTAATTTGAGGATGCTTTCGATGTCAATTTTTTTGGGTTCTTGTTGCTTTGAGGGGAGCTTAGTGTTAATTAGGGGCAGGCAATTTCATTTTCTGGTGAAGTTTGATGCTGCAAAGTGGGAAGAATATCTGTTGTTAGCTTGTTCAGATTGAAGATCTATAATTGCCCAAATTTTAATATTTCATTGTTGTTGGTTGAATTCTTTCCTTGTTTGGTTGTTGAGCAAGTGGCGGTGAGATGGAGGGAAATGCAGATTTGTTGACAGTCAGCCTTGGTGGTTGCCCAAATCTGGGTAATATGGTCCAAATCTAGGTGCAGCCGCGGTGGAGGAGGAGGCGACGATTGTCCAGGTTTTGCAGAAAAGAAGAGAGATGATGAAGGGAAGGGAGAAAGGAAAAAAAAAAAAAACGTTTTTAACTCTAGGGTCCTTAATTTGTACAAATGATTTAAATTAAATAAATTAAAGATAGCAAATTAAACATGGATGGTTAGATTATATGGAGGTTAAGGTGGATTAGTTGGGAGATAGAGATAGCAAATTAAACAAAAGAACTGAATTTACCAACAATATTTTTTTTGCCATGGTTGATGTTAATTGTTTCTCCAAAATGAATGAATCGGGAAAATAAGGGTGAGGATGAGATGCATTTTAGAATTTTAAATTAATTAAATTATTTTTAAAATTTTTAAAATTAATTACAGTATTTTTTTGGATTTTTTTATTAATTATATTATTTATTTAAATTTTTTCAATTAATAACATTATTTTTCTGGATTTCTAAAATTTATTACATTATTTTACTGAATTTTTTAAATTAATTATATTATTTTTCTTGATTTTTTAAATTAATTATATTATTTATTTAAATTTTTTTAAATTAATAACATTATTTTTCTGGATTTTTAAAATTATTTATATTATTTTTCTGGATTTTTAAAATTAATAACATTATTTTCTGAATTTTAATTTTTAATTTTCTACATTTTTTTGGAACAATAGGGAATTTGTTAATTATATAATTAATTTTTTAATTTTCATGGTTGTAGGTTGCAGCAACCGGCAACAATAGGTCAAACTAACTGTCTGTTAGTTTGACTAATAGATTGAACTTGGACCACGTTGACTGATAGTATAGGGACCCCGATTTGAATTTTTTTAGTCTAGTGGAGGTTTCTGATTTTCGCGTATAGTTCAGGGGTTTTTATACTAATACCCCTTTTATTCTGTATTTTAGCAATTTTCTGTTTGAGTTTTTGTTCATTTCAAACGAGATTGCTCATACCATTAGCTCGAACCAAATAATATATGCTCGTCTAACTCACATTCTCCATTTTTCTTTTCCACGACCTCTGCAAATCTCAACCTCTCCCTCTCCATTTCTTTCTCCAAGCCATCACCGTCCTTCACTCACCCTCATTTAATGCCTCACCTTCTCCCTCACCTTCAATATCCATCCTTGCACTCCAAGCACCTTCTCCCCTCACCGCATTTAATGCAACTCATCCCTCACTGCCCTCGTTATCACCATCCGTCACTGCCCACGTCATCATCATCACTACCCTCTATAAATACTCCCTTCCTTACTACCATTTTCTTCACCAATTCATGAACAAAAAACCACACAATCTCTCTCTCTAAATTTTCTCACTCAATAGCTGCTCTGCTCAACAAAGGTTGAAGCAATTTTTTCAATATTCAAATTTCATTTTTCAATGGTTTTTCTACCAAATCTTTCAAGAATTGATTGTTCGTGTTTTTATGAAAACAATTGTTGTTTTGCTTTCAAATAATTTCTATTATTGCTCTAGATTAATTACATTACCTTACTTCGCCGGATTGCTAGATAATTTGGGTGAATTTCAAGTTTTTGTTTAATTAATCAATTTGCCATTTTTTAATTAAATTAAGCATTGTTGAAATACTGTGATCATTTAATTAAATTGTTGTGTTCATTGTGCTTCTTTTGGTCGTAAAATTTCCAGTTTTCGTCGTCGTTGGTCGGACCTTGCGCCGGCGACCCAAGGTTGAAGATGATAGTCGTTGCTTCTGTTTTTAAAATTTAGTCTGGTTTGGCTAGGTGGGTTGTGTCCTTTGCTCAAGCCCAGCGTGAGAAGGAAGAGACGGGCCTGGCCAGCCCACGTGGAGAGAAAGGCCAGCCCATCTGTTGGGTCGGGCCGCAGTTCTCTTGGGTTTGCACTACTGTGGGCCCAACTGTGGGTTGAGCCCACTTTTGGCCCATCATAATATTTTTTGGCCGTTTTATCGCATGATTCATATTGTGCAATTAATTGTTTTTGCATGCTATCGAATGTTTAAATAATTATTTTTTATCGCATTTAATTGTTTAAAATTAATTAATTTGCTCGCACGCACGATAATCATTAAATATTTATTTGTTAGTCGATTATCGTTTTCTCGTACTAATAATCTCGACTTTGTAGGGTAAATCCATCGACAACCCTTCACAAGTAAACCTTTCTCACCCTTTTATTTATTTCCATGCTTTTTCGCATATATACTCATATGCATGATTATTTAGAAATGTTAGCATTTAATTCGCATGATCACTAAATTAGAATTTTTATGTTTTTCAAGCATGATTTAAACACCTCTTTTATCTGGTAACCTTTTTAGATGAGACTCGGGTGCCTAACACCTTCCCGAGTCCATAATACGATCTTGAACCACTGTTCTCAAGTTTAGACCTTTTTTTTTATTTTGTGCCTTAGCTTTTTTTATTTTTATGCCATGACAATAGGTTCCCTAAACCTTAAACAAAATAGGGTGGCATCTTCATTGCATTATGTGAGATGAGTCCAATTTTGTCTCACAGTTTGGCGACTTCACTGGGGACGTTAGGTTCCGAGCCTGAATTATTTTTTTAGGTGTTTATTTTTATTTATTTGCTAAATATCATTTATTCGTATTCTTTTTGTACATGATTATTGTTTTCATGTATTTATTTGCTGAATTGTCATTTTCTCGTATGATTTTTGTACATGATTAATTGTTTTTCATGTATTTACTTGATTTGACAAATTGTTGTATTCTCGTATTATTTTTATGCATGATTACTATTTTCATGTATTTATTCGTTTGATAAATTGTTGTATTTTTTTTATGCATGATTCATTGCTATTTGTTACTCGCTTTAATAAGCTGTCATTTTCATACGCATTTTCCTAATAAGATTAGGTTGGCAGTAGTGAAGTTCTGGGGCCCACGCCCTGGTAAGCTTTCACGAACCCTAAATAGATTGAGCACCCCAATTCCTTTTACGATTCGGTAAACGCTCTCGTATCCATTTACTAAGGGACCACTTTTATGGTATCGTCCCAGAAACCTTTCAGCTAGATAGAAATAGTTGAAGTACCCCAGCATGTGCATCATGATTGTATGTTTATTTGCTTCATTATTGCAATTTATCTCTTTTTTTTTTCTTTCCCTGCGATTTTATTTTTATATCCATTCAATTTATTAAATTTCGTCCTTGTTATTACTTTTATTAAACCATTATTCCAATTTTCAATCTATTCTGGATTTAGATGCTACTGACTAGTTTCTTTTCTTTCCTTCAACAAAACAAAGGCATGAAAGGAAGCTTCGCGATAGTCAAGCCTACGACTATAAACATGGGCGCTTCGTAGGAGGCAACCAACATGTTCTTTTCAATATTTCTATTTTAATTTTTAATTCAAGATTTTAGAATATCTTTTCCTCTAGACTTGCTATTTAATTCCCTCTTTATCTAAGGTGCAGCAAAGTTCATAAACTTGCGGGCAAGCAAGTGAAAGGATGACCAGAAGAAGATGTTAGAGAACGTCAATAGTTAAGCCCATTTTACCGGGGGCAAAACGTAGAGAGCGTTAATTCGCAACGATGAGCTATTTTGCGTCCATCCTACCTTGGCTTCAATCCATCGCTACTCAGCGGAACAGAGGAACCCTCCTCCTACTAGTACTTGAGTAATCCTTCTCGGAAAATTTTACCATCAAGGCTCCAAAACACTCTCTAGCCTTTTCACTCCCAAGTAACTGAGAATAAGAAACGCCTTCCTAAAACTCCAAATCTCCATTCTCTGCAAGCTCTCTCCGTGCGCGTACATGCTGACCATTATGTGATGATCAAACCCCTTATTTGGTGGGCCACTAAATGCTGACTTTAAGGGTAATTGCATTCATCCATAATCCCTTGCTGCAAAAGCTGAAGCGTTAGAGATTCTCTCTAAAAAGAAACAACTGGTTAGCTTCCCCAATGGCAACCTGAATCTCCAGGTGACCAAGGATCTTCTTTCGTCACTCAAAATGATGTTCAAGCCATACTTCTTGAACAAATTAGATCACCAACAATTGGCTATACCCTGCATAGAAGGTTTCTCCTCACCGAGAGCAGTCAAGGAGCGAATCATGAGAGATTTTAAGATGATTCTTCACTTGCCATAATGAGTCGACCTCTTTGCAAAAGATCATGCATTTGCAAACAACCAGTCTAAAAGTCCATTTTGAGCTTATCTTTCCTTGGCGATCTGGCCAAGTCCAGAAGCGATTCAACTGTTTCTAAGATTGTATCAATATGAAGAGATTATGCACTCAAGCAAGGAGTTATCATCCGATCATCTAGAAGAGTGTCTAAGCCTCGAACACTATTCAAGAACTTAAGGGTCGTTCTTCGAGATGTTGCGATTTGCTATGTTGGAGTTGTTAGAAATGTTTGCAACAATATTATTATCTAGTTTGAGTACGGACGATGCTGGGTCAGAATCATGAAGCTTCTTTCCCACTGGTGAACTTGTCGTATTGCTAACTGCCGCTTATTGCACATATCTAGAGAAGTCTACTTTCTTTTCTGCCTCTTTAAACTTAGCCATTGTACAGTCATTTTGCATTCATTTCTATACTGGAGGCAACTTTTTAAATTGTTCATAAATTTTTTGTGAGTGGTGTTGATACCTGTCGCACCCCGCGAAAATAAATAAAAAGTTATTCGCGAGTATACAACGAATCTGAGACCTTATGATGCTCGACGTAAAAGGACGCCTCGCAACATGCAATGAAGTCGCCACCCTAATTTCGTCTCTAAGCTTAGGGAACCTAATCGTCATGGCATAAAAATAAAATAAATAAAAAACTAAAGGCACAAAAAAGTGTCTAAACCCAAGACAAAGGTTCGGGGTCGTATTATGGACCCGGGAAGGTGTTAGGCACCCAAGTCACATCTGAAAACGGTTACCGGTTGATAAGAGAGGTGTTTACAAGGTGTTTGATAAAAATGCATTTTGAAAGGGGGTCCTCAGAGGAATCGTCACTTTGGTATTTTCCATGATCGGGACCATTCAGGAATAATTAATCGTTGGACGGGGTTACCATTTTAAAAAAAAATTCGGATGGGGTTACCGTTTTCAAGACCGATCGATTATTCCTGACCGTGGCGTGATGGGACTGAATTTTCTATAAGACCGAATGAGCGTCCTCTACTTCATCATCGGACTTATGCATGATTAAATTAATTACTACGTGATTCTATCATGGATAGCTTAATAGAGTACAGATTAAATGAGAGGTTTTGAAATGATAAACTGATGTGGGATCGAAGCCACCAAGTACATGCAGTCAATATAAGTGGAATTTAAAATCAAATGAGCATGGCATTTAAAGCGAGTTATTTAAACAAGTTGTTCATGTGGGTTGATTTTAATTCTAGCAATTCTATATATCATGCCTGCGATTAACATTTACGAAAAAATGTTGAACAAATAAAATGGAAAGAAAGGCATACTTTCGAGCGAAGCTTGAATTTTAAACCTACAAAATGAGAGTGTTAGTGATAGCTCGAAGAATAAATAAGCAGTTTATGAATGCGAGAATTTAAATAAACAGTGAAAAATTAAACAATGGTTTGACTAGTACGAAGAAAAATGGTGATTTGACACACACGAAGATTTAAATGATGATTTGATAAGTACAGGAAAATTTAAATGATGATAGTGCATGCGAGAATTTTATATGATGACAGTTGATAAGTGCGAGAAATTTAAATGATGATTTGATGTATGCGAGAAATTAAATGATGATTTTGGCGAAATATTAAAGATTTGATATTCGCAAAAAATTAAGCTGTTGACGATTTGCAGAAAATTAAATGATGATTTGCAGAAAATTAAACAGTTGATGATTTGCAGAAAATTAAATAGTTGATGACTTGCAGAAAATTAAACAGTTGCGACCGACCATATAGGCGGTAAATTAAACGACTGAATTTAAATTGCGGAAAGTAAATTGTGAAAAAATAAAGTGCGAAGAATTTAAACAGTTGATAGCTACAAAATTTTAAAGTGACAGTACGAAAAAAATAGTCATAAGAAACATACGAGTATTTTAGGAAAAATGTGATCCGAGGTCTCGGAAAGAATGAAAATGGGTTGGGCCCAACTTGAAAAATGAAAGAAATGGGCCAGGACTATTCCTGGCCCAAGGAAATGAAAAAGAATGGTGATGGGCTCCTTCTTCTCTCCCACGTGAATACCCCATTATGGCACTATTCAACATCCCCTAGCTTTGGTCGCCGGCGCCACACCCGGCAGCCAAGCTCTGGCCACCCGTGGCCGAAACAAAAAACCTTCGTACCGAGATGCTCGTCTCCTCTACGGCTTCCCGACCGTACGAACCTCGAATCTCAGTTTAAACCGTACTGATTGACGTTTATTTTCATATGTTTTTACCATCTAAAACCACCTTAGTTATGGTAAAATCAATCTCTTTCACGTCATCTTGTGGTCTTTTGAAGGAAATCTCGGCTAAGAGCAGAATTGAAGGAAACGGGTGCCCGGAGCGACAAAGTGGAAATCTTAGCCGCAAGCTTGGCCAAGATTGCAGAGATAGAGGCGTGATCATCCTGGACTCATGGAAGGTGAAGCGGATCAGGAAACCAGTTGGCGATTACATCCCTTTTGAAGAAATCTCGGATGTAATCTTTTAAGAACAAAAACAATCTGTCTAGATATTTATCTTATGTTATTTTAATTTCAAACAATTGGGATTTTATCCCTATCTTTTAGGCATTTGAAGTTTAGAATTTGGAAAGGAACGTAAGGGGCGGGGACTCTAACCTTGTTAAAGGTTAGGGAAGGCTGTCAATTACGGTAGCTTCCATCTTCTTTTCTTCTGGTTCTTGTAAAAACGCTTGCTGCGAATTCTCTTTGAATATCGCATTTAAATACTATTTCATGTTCTTCAATTATTTCTTTTCTTCTTTGATCAATATGCCTAGTAGCTAAACACCTAATTCTTAGTAAGGGTTGAGTGAGTGTTCTTGCAAATCGTGAGGCCGATCTGTTCTTATTATCCTCTCTTTCGTAATTGATTCAAGTTCTGTTTCAACAAATCGGTTCCCGTCTAGGCTAAGACTTGATCGATCTTAGGCAAGACGACGAATTTGCAGCCAGTCACGAAGGGGACGAGCGAAACCGGAGTGACGAAGTAGGCAGCTAACCTCGCGGGGGTTAGTGAACTCAAATCAATATAGGCCTAACCGGACTGACAACCTAGGGCTCCGAGTTGGGAGTAGTTTGGCCTAGACTCTGTCTTTCCCTACGCCATTGAGAAAACGCATGTGCCTCAAGCCAGGAGCCAATTGGATAAACCCTTTAACCAGCAAGGTGTCCACTGGCCAGGATCACTAGGAAAGGGGGTACCCTCCAAGTGATTTGAATAGGAGGAAAGTAGGATTGGAAAGGGGTTCCTCCCAATCTATAGTAGAGTTATGAGAGAGAAGGAGAAAATCTAAAGGTCAATGATCGGTTAAACAAGGAATGCGCTCACGAATTCACCCTTGCCAGGAGTTTACCCCAAGACAGTTCACAATCAACCTCCATCTGCAATCTTAGCTAAGATCGCCTTCTGCTTAAGATTACCTCTATTTATTTTATTATTGCTTGTTCTCTTTTATGCTTTGCTTACTTTAATTGCAGGAACAAAACCCCCTCAACTCCAATGACGAGGAAGTCGAGTCAAGACTACGAAACCCCAACAAGATCCCTGTGGACGAACCTCTTATCATGACCTACGAGTCCCTTGTGAACGAGTGATAAGTTGTATTCCTACCCCATTTCTATATCTTTTTTACAACTAAATTTGATGCCCTCGACGCGCAATCAAATTTTGGCGCCGTTGCCGGGGATCTTTTAACGGTGTTTCTTGTAGTTTTGTTTTTATTTTTGTCTTTTGCAGTTGATGACTAGATCCTCAAAGGAAGATTTACTACCTTTGAATCCGGAACTTACAAAAGCTGAAGCACAAAATAGAAAGAAAGCCAAGAGAAAGACTAACGGTGAATTTGCAGGGACACAAACAGAATATGGTCCCAGCAACAATCTAGGCCAAGATTCAAAGCCCAGCTGAAAATCCAATATCAATCATGGAGGAAAACCAACAAGAACAGACGATGAGGGAACAAAACAGAGGGGCAAAACGAGTGACCTACTCCTGTATTAATCTACCCCTGATGGCTAATGATTGGTCTATCAAGATGAACATCATTGCCAACTTAACGAAGTTCCATGGTCACTCAAACGAGAATCTGTATAACCATTTGAGGAACCTTCACCTCTAGTGTGATACCTTAAAACCAGTGGGAGTAACAATCGAGAGAGCCAAATTGAAGTCATTTCCCTAGTCTCTCGAGGACTCAGCTAAGAATTGGTTCTATAGCTTGCCTCATAACACCATTACAACATGGGGAGACATGTCCGCTGCCTTCCTAAATAAATATTGGAACGCGACTAAGGCAGGGCCAGCCAAAAAAAGCTTAGTTTCCGTTCAGCAGAGGGGAGGAGAGAGTTTGAGCGAGTATCATCAAAGGTTTAGAGACCTTCAAGACATTTGCCCTACCCATGGAGTGGCAGACCATCTCCTTATCCAATATTTCTATGATGGAATGTGTGTGAAGGATAAGGAAAGGTTAGATGCAACCGCTGGAGGAGCACTTCAAGATCTTACACCAACAAGAGCAAAACTACTTCTCCAAACAATGGCTGGCAACAACCAAAACAACGCCTCATCTGAGAGAAATTCTACACCTTCTTCTTTGAATGCTATAAATGTGGAAAATAAGCTTGATAAGATTACTAACATTTTGATGAATCTTTCTACAGGTACCACATCTCAGGTACAAACTACAGCAGCAACAACTAATCCTATGCCTTCAGTTTGCGGGATCTACCAACAACTAGATCATCAAACCCATAGTTTTTACATGGTGGAACAACCGGGCGATCCAGCCCTAATCCCAGTAAATGCAGCATATGGTTAAAATCAAGGACAATCTAGTGGACAACCTAGATTCCCACATGAGAGTAACCAATACCCTTGGAGACAACATCCCAATCTAAGGTGGAGACAAGATACACCTCAGCCTAGCCAACCAAATCAACAACAACAATACCAACAACAGCCACAACAATCTCCCATAAATTTCCAACACTTCGTACCCAGACCACCTAGAGCAAATCAGAGCAATGTCCCACTATTACCTCCTGCACCTCAACCGCTTAAGATTACTAGAGTCCCTATAGAAGAGACGTTGCAAAAATTTATGCTTGCGACACAATCCAGTCTCTTTGAGATGCAGAAACAGAACGTTGAAATGGAAAAACAAATCAGCCAATTTACTCAACAGACACAGCAACCAGGGATAGTTGGCAAGTTACCTTCCACAACCGAAGATAACCTTAGACACAACGTGAGTATCATTCATCTTAGGAGTGAAAGCGTTTTACCTGAACGGGAGGGTGCGAAATCAGATAAGGAGATGCATAAACATTCATTTGAGGATGAAGACGTCGATGTGGATGAAGAAATCGAAGTCGAATCTCAGCCAGAACCAATCTTGGGTAAGGCTAAAGCTAAGACTGACATCCCAGTCGAAGCCGAAAAAGAAGAACCGATCTTAGCCAAGCTAGTGGCTAAGACTGATGATCAAAGTTTAAAACCTATGGAACCAGTGGAGATTCCACCTCCCTATCCTCCCAAGTCTTCCAAATAGAAGAAGTTAGAAGAGGCTAAAAAGTTCATAAACATTTTCGGCAAAGTGGCAGTGAACATTCCTATGCTAGATTTAATTTCTAAAATACCTTCTTATGCAAAATTCTTGAAAGAACTTTGTACTAATAAAAGAAAACTTACAGGTATTGAGAGAGTGAATCTTACACAAAATGTTTCTTCAGCGCTCCAAAGAAAACTCTCGGAGAAGTGTAGAGATCAAGGAACTTTCACCATCCCCTGTAAGATTGGGAACGAAATGGTAGAAAAGGCCCTTTGCGACTTAGGAGCTGGAATCAACATAATGTCTTTAAAAGAATATGAGATGTTACAAATGGGACCGATGAAGGACACGCAGGTGGTGATCCAATTGGCTGACTGAACCGTAATTCATCCTAAGGGTTTGGTAGAGAACGTTCTAGTTCAAGTTAATAATTTCATATATCCCGTGGATTTTTATATTGTTGAGATGGATAATGACTTGCCTTCGTGTACCACAGATGTGCTCTTAGGTAGACCTTTCCTTAGGTCTGCTAGAGCAAAGATAGATGTCTACGAAGGTAGTATTATTTTGGAATTCTTTGGGAGTACGATCAAGTTTTACATGAAGGAAGGATTAAAATATCAAAATGAAACATATAGCGTTAATTTTATTGATATTTTATATCCTATTGAAGAAGAAACTGCAGATTTAAATACTACTGACCCACTTGATTTTGTCTTAAGCAGAAGTATCTCAACTAAGACATTGGAAGAATTAGAAGACCGAGTGGGAGACCGAGAAGATCTTAGAGGGATCTTAACAGATCTCCATGAGACTGGACCATTGAAGGAAGCACTAACCTGTCCATTACTGAGTGTTTCTGATTCTAAACCATTACCATCTATTGTGCAGGCACCTGAGCTTGATCTTAAGGAGTTACCAGAACACCTTAAGTATGCCTATCTAGGCCAAGATGAAACCCTGCCAGTAATAATCTCAGCTAAGCTTTCCAGCAAGGAAGAAGCCAGATTAATAGACGTGTTGAAGGAACATAAGGAAGCTATTGGGTGGACCTTGGCAGACATCAAAGGCATATCTTCGACCATTTGTACCCACAAAATACATGTGGAAGAGGATAAGAAAACTATCTGACAACCCCAAAGGAGGCTAAACCCTCCGATGATGGAAGTTGTCAAGAAAGAAATTATTAAGTTGCTTGATGTTGGTATTATTTACCCAATCTCTGATAGTTCATGGGTTTCCCCTGTGCAGGTTGTACCTAAGAAAATAGGGATTACCGTAACTAAAGGAGAAGATGGAGTAAAAAGGACTACAAGAATTCAGAATGGATGGAGAGTTTGCCTAGACTACCGCAGACTTAACCAAGTCACGAGGAAGGACTAATTTCCATTACCATTCATTGACCAAATGATAGAAAGACTGACTGGGAAGTCTCATTACTATTTCTTGGACGGTTATTCGGGATTTCACCAAATCCCAGTGGCATTAGAAGACCAAGAGAAGACGACATTCACATGTCCCTTCGGAACCTTTGCATATAGAAGGATGTCATTCGGATTGTGCAACGCACCGGCCACCTTTCAAAGGTGTATGGTTAGTATCTTTTCAGAATATGTGGAAAAAGGTATAGAAGTGTTTATGGATGACTTCACCATCTACGGTGATAATTTTGATGAATGCTTAACCAATCTGAAAAATATTTTGAGGAGATGCGTGACAACTAATCTTGTTCTTAACTATGAAAAATGCCATTTCATGGTAAAACAAGGTATTGTCTTAGGCCATATAGTTTCTAAGAAAGGCATAGAGGTTGACCAGGCTAAAATTGATGTTATTAAAAGCTTGCCTTACCCCTCTTGCGTGCGTGAGATTAGGAGTTTTCTTGACCACGCAGGATTTTATCGCAGGTTTATCAAAGATTTCTCAAAGATAGCAGAGCCAATGTGCAAACTGTTGCAAAAGGAAGTGGACTTCAATTTTGACGAAACTTGCCAAGTGGCGTTTGATAAAATCAAGGAGAAACTTACTACAGCTCCAATCATGCAAGCATCAGATTGGAACCTTCCATTTGAGTTGATGTGTGATGCTAGTAACTCAGCCGTTGGTGTGGTTCTAGGGCAGAGTAATGGTAGAGATCCACACGTGATCTACTACGCTTCTAAGATGCTTGACGATGCGCAAAAGAATTATACCACAACGGAGAAGGAATTGTTCACAATAATCTTCGCATTAGACAAATTCAGATCGTATTTGTTGGGAACAAAAGTCATAGTCTTTTCTAACCATGCGGCCTTAAGGTACCTCTTGACAAAAGCAGAATCTAAGCCAAGACTGATCCGTTGGGTTTACTTTTGCAGGAACATAATTTGGAGATTAAGGACAAGGCAGGGAAGAAAAACTTAGTGGCGGACCACCTGAGTAGGTGCTTTGTGAAAGACAAGTCAGAACCAATCGGAGACGATTTTCCAGATGAACACCTATTTGTTGTCCAAGCGGTAAGACCTTGGTTCGCTGATCTTGTCAATTTCTTAGCTACGGGTAAGCATCATGGAGACTTAACGGCTCAAGAAAAGGTAAAGATTAAGCATGACAGTAAGTATTTCGTTTGGGATGACCCGTATCTTTAGAAAATTGGATCTGATCAATTGATTAGGAGGTGTATTCCTGAAAGTGAAATTCCATCAGTCCTAAGATTTTGTCATTCTTATGCATGTGGTGGACATTTTGGAACCAAGAGGACAACCTTAAAAGTCCTTGAATCAGGATTTTATTGGTCTACTCTATTCTATGATAGCTATAAATTTTGTAAGACATGCCCCGAATGCCAAAAGATAGGAAACATAAGTGCTAAAAATCAAATGCCCATGAATGTTATATTAAATTGTGAGATTTTTTATTTATAGGGTATTGATTTTATGGGGCCTTTTCCTATGTCAAATGAAACTTGTTGTAGATTACGTGTCTAAGTGGATAGAAGTTAAAGCCACTAGGACCAATGATGCTAAATGATAACAATTGGTGAAACACCAAGGGTATATCCGTCTTCTTACCTCAAGTGGGAGCCATAACGCTGAAGACCTTAACTGGCGACGACACCTGGCTGTTGCCCCCGATAGACAAAGGATCTTGAGATGGTCGACATCAGTGGAGGGGGGACCCACACGGCGTCATCCCATCCCAGGATATCCCAGTAACTGCTCATTGGCGATATCTCGACAGCGGTATCGCATGCTGACGTCATCCTCGATAGGCCAAGATGATGTGTGTTGACGTCACCCTGGGTGATATCTCTCCTAGATAACGCCCACCCCTAGGGGTAACGACCTTTCCTTCTTCGGCTATAAATACCACACATTTCTAAATCGAGAGTAAGGTCTGATTTTCTATCCAAATCTCTGCCAAATTCTACAATCATACTAACTTAAGCATCGGAGCGTCTACGTCGGAGCCCCCCTCCGGCGCTTTGCAGGTACGACGGACTGCTGCAACAGTGATTTGCCATAACCTTGACCGTACTTCCCCAACAGTCCGAATCTTATCAAATTGGTGCTTTCATTGAGAGCTTTGGTTTTAATTAAGTGAACATCCTTAATAGCCAAGCTTTGTTCTTCTGGGAATTGGAAGATTATGGCTTCTGATTCAGATCCGCTGTTGACTCAGTTCTCTAGCCTTCCATTCGATACCCGCAGGCGACTTTTCACCTTCGCCACTTCTGATGCTCCCACCTCGGTGCAAGAAGTTCTCCCAGGAACATCAGATCTGTCCCTTGAACAAATAGTGGGAACATTTGTGTCCCAGCCATATACTCCTTTGTCTCAAATAGCGGGATCCACTCATTTTACTCCCCAGTCAAGGGGATCCGTGATAGACAGCGTGAATAACCCTTTCGCGAGTTCGATTTCAGCCCTCCGTGCCCAGTTGGACCATTTAACAAAACCGGCTGCTAGATTCACACCTAGCGTCCCATCCCAGTTTGTTTTCACTCCACCTATTATTATAGAACGACCACTGTCGTCCCCATTGCCTGTGAACGTCCCTTTGACGCTGCCTGTGTTGAGTGCACCAGTCAGTCTTGTACAGTTTGCTCATAGGACAGTGGAGCCGTACGTACCACAGGCGCCTTTACTTCCCATTCCCCAAGAGGAGCGGCAATGGCGTGACGAAGGCAGAGGTCGTTGGGATGGCAGAAGGAATGAGATAGAGAAATGTCTCCAGAAGGGAGTGAAAGATCCAGCAGTAGGAGACATCGGACTCGCTCACTAAGGAGTCGCAGTCCGACTCCCAGGCGACATCATATTAGAGATCCGCGGGATCGTAGGCGTCATTTGGAGGTATCCCCGCCTCAGCAGGCGCGGAAAATCCTTGATGATACTTCTGGCCACCCCTTTAGCCTGTGCATAAGGCGTCACAGGGTCAGTAGACACGTAAAGCTCCCCTCAGAATCCTATGATGGCACCAGAGATCCCATCTCTCACCTTAATAAGGTGAAGGATTTTGTGCAATTCCAGGCCCACAATGATGCTGCTCTGTTCAAATATTTGTAATGACCCTGTCAGGGGTCGCACGTTTGTGGTTTGAAGGTCTTCTGGCGGGTCTATTGACAATTTCTCGCAGCTGGAATCTAAATTTAGGAGTCGATTTAGTACTGCAGTCCCTATCAGGAAGTCAGCTGCTGCCTAGTTCAACTTACACAGGAAACCTCAGGAATCTTTGAGGAGCTTCCTCCATTATTTCGACACTGAGATATCGCTAACGCTAGGTGTAATGGTTGATTTCGCCATTGAAGCCTTAAAGCAAAACTGTTGTTATGGAAAGCTCAGAGATGCTTTAATGGTTGACCCACCAGCGACTTTAGATGTGTTAAGGTTAAAAGCCCACAACTATGCGAGGATGGAAGAGGAAGAGAATAGGGACATAATTCGGAACATGCCGCCCGCTATGCCTCCAACCCCTAACGCTCCAATTCCAGCTACTTCTGAAGATCGGTTCGTTGACGATTACGCTCAGCGAAAGGATCACATTCCCAAGACATTTAATCGGAGAAGAGGCAATCCCTCAAAGGGAACATCTGGTGACTCCTCCACCCAACGGCAAAGTGATCCTCCTAAGGGACGAGTTTATGACTCAGATCCTCCTTCCTTCATTTTACCCCGAGCAGAAATACTGGCAATAGTGGAGCAGCAAAACCTGCCCATTCGTTATCCTGCCCCTGTAAGACCGGGGGTAATCCTGGGACGAAGAGAAAATGCCTATTGCAAATTTCACAAAGCCAAAGGACACTCAACCGAAGCGTGTCGAGAACTCAAAGTGGTGATAGAACGTCTGGTGGAGGAAGGCTATCTAGGAGAATTTGCCATGAAAACACGAGAAGAAGCCAAAAGTAACCCAACAAATAGAGTAGCTGATGGCAGGGCGACACCCTCCCGCCCCCCAGGCCATGACACTGGTCCTGCGGGAGGAGGCCGGGAAACGCTCACAATTGATGATGAGGATGTCCCCATCATCAACACCATCGCTGGAGGCACGCCTTATCTGGATGAGACCGCACAACTGATACTCGCTCTAGGGGATAAGCGGAAGCGGACTGGCATGACAATAAAGAGTGAAGCGATAAGTGCCTTGGATCGTATGGTATTATCCTTTTCTGAAGAGGACGAGAAGGGTGTGGTATATCCACACAACGATGCGTTAGTAGTTACACCCATTATCGCTAGCCATGGAGTTAGAAGAACTCTGGTTGACAACAGAAGTGCCGTAAACTTGTTCTCGTTGGAAGCTTACAATCTCCTGAAGCGTCCAGATAACGAGCTTACGCCCTGTAAAAAACCTATTATTGGGGTAGACGGAGTCCCCATCCCAGTAACTGGAGTGACTACCTTGCCAGTACAATTCAAGGAAGATACCTCCAAACGGTCCGAGGAGCTTTTATTCTTGGTGGTGGATCTAAATCTGCCTTATAACACCATATTAGGGCGGCCATTCCTCAACCGTTTTGGAGCGGTGATATCGCAAAAACACCTGAAGCTGAAATACCCGTCCTGGGATGGTGTGGTCTCGATCCGAGGAAATCAGAAGTTAGCGGCTGAATGCTACCTGCTCATGACTCAGAAGAGTTGCGATAGGTACGTGTGCATGACGGTGGACCTTTATGAACAAAATGAAGAAAAACGCATTCAGCCCATGGACAAAATGACTCACATCCCAGTTAATAGAATAGACGGGTCGTATTTCTGGTCAGCGATAACCTCAGCCCAGAGGAAAACTTTCAGTTAGCCCAGCTGTTGAATAAATGCAAAGGAGAGTTTGCATGGAAACCCTCCGACATGCCTGGTATCTCGCGGAAGGTGGCAGAACATCGACTCAATGTCAACCCTGATGCAAGACCGGTCCAACAGAAACGACGTGCTTTCTCTGCTGAAAAAGCAATGGCGGTTGAAAAGGAAGTTGCCAAGCTTCTCGACGCTGGCTTTATTCGAGAAGTGCAATATCCCACCTGGTTGGCTAACCCTGTCCTGGTTCCCAAGCCCAGCGGAGAGTGGTGCATGTGCATTGACTTCACAGATTTGAACGACGCCTGCCCCAAAGATTGTTACCCACTTCCCCGAATTGATCAGCTGGTTAATCAAGCTGCCGGGTATGCATACTTGAGCTCGCTAGATGCCAACTCGGGGCACCACCAAATTCCCATGGCCAAAGAGGATGAAGAGAAGACTGCTTTCATCACTCCGAAGGCCACTTATTGCTACACAGCGATGCCTTTCGGGTTGAAAAATGCTGGAGCCACCTTTCAGCGAATGGCGAATCAAGTCTTTGAAAAGCAGATCGGGCGAAATGTAGAGGCATATGTCGATGACATACTGATCAAAAGCCTAAGTTTCAAAGATCACTTGTCTGACCTGACGGAAGTCTTCGAAGTAATGAAGCAATATCAGATGAAGTTGAACCCTCGAAAGTGCATGTTCGCCTTTCAAATGGGCAAATTTTTGGGTTACGTGGTCAGCCAAAAGGGCATTCAGCCCAACCCGTCAAAAGTCAAAGCCATTCAAGACATGATATCCCCTCGAACTACAAAAGAGATACAAAAGCTAACGGGGCGAGTTACCGCGTTGGGACGGTTTATCTCTAAGCAAGGAGAAAGGTGTCTCCCTTTCTTCAAAGTTATACGCAAGAAAGCCGCTTTCAGATGGACGGCAGAATGCGAAGAAGCGTTCGCAAGCTTGAAAGCTTACCTATCATCTGACTTGGTATTGACAAGGCCAGAGCCCGGCGATATCCTATACTTATACCGCGGGGTTGTTGACGAAGTGGTCAGAGCGGTCCTTGTGCGAGATGACGATCATATGCACCGCCCGGTATGCTTTGTAAGCCACATACTGAAGGATGCCGAGCTAAGATATGCCCGAATTGAGAAAATAGCATTCGTATTGGTGCAAGCCACGCGGAAAATGGATCGATATTTTCAAGCTCACACCGTCATTATGCGTACAGATCAACCTTTAAAAAGGATATTCCGGAAGCCCGAGTCTTCGGGGAGAATGCTGATATGGGCTATTGAGCTTGAACAATATGGCTTGCACTATCGATCCCGACCGTCTGTGAAGGCTCAAATTCTAGCGGACTTTATCGCCGAATGCACCTTCACACCGGATCCGTTGACAGAGCTGACGGAAAAGGAAAAAGAAGAATTGGATCTTCCCTTCCCTGAAACCTACACCGACCTGTGGGTTATCCACGTGGATAGCGCCAAAAATCAAGAGCTTGCCGGGGCTAGAATTTTCATGAGTGGGCCTCACGGCATCCATGTGCGATATGCCATCCGAATCCTGCAGCCGTTGTCCAATAATGCCACAGAATATGAAGCGCTATTAGTCGGGCTCAGGATAGGAAAGAGTATTTCCATCAAGGGAATACATGACTCAGGGAGGTTGGGAGACTTGCGGCTGAAAGTCTGCGGAGACTCCAAGCTGATAATAGACCAAGTGCTGGGACACTCTCAAGCTAGAGACCCCATCATGGTACAATACCTTGCTAAAGTGAAGCGCGAGTTGATAGAAATAAAGAAATATGGCATACAGGTTAGCTTCGAGCATATTCCTCGAGAGGATAACGCTGAGGCGGATAACCTCGCTAAACTCGCGGCAAACCCAGAAGCGTCCATACCGAAAGGGGTGTACTACCGGGAGTTAGCCGTACCTTCCTTTATGGAAGAACATGCGACGCTCTGTGTGGAAGAAAGTGAAAACGACTGGAGAATTCCCGTCATAAAATACTTGAAACATGATGAGCTACCAGCAGATAATGCTGAGAGGAAGAAAGTACTAAAGAAAGTGGCACGGTGTACATACTTTAACGGGGAGTTGATGCGGAGATGTTTCTCTCATCCGGCCGCCAGATGCATAATAGAACAAGAAGGCCTTCATACTCTCCGTGAAATCCATGAAGGAATTTGTGGCATGCATGCATCCGGCGGAACCCTAGCTGCGCAGGTCTTTCGATCGGGGTTCTATTGGCCTACTATCCGGAAAGACTACCATAATTACGTGCGAACTTGCCAAAAGTGTTAGGAATTCTCCAAGATTCCTCGCCAACCTGCCACACAAATTTATGACATCATCGCTCCTTGCCCTTTTGCGAAATGAGGAATTGACATCCTTGGACCATTTCCAAAGGCAAGGTCACAGTTAAAGTTTGTGGTTGTGGCGGTAGACTACTTTACCAAATGGGCGGAAGCTGAGGCGGTTGCCAACATCACGACAGAAAAAATCTGGCGTTTCTTCAAACACCAAGTTATCATGCGTTTCAGAGTTCCCCGCGTGCTAGTCAGCGATAACGGGACACAATTCACTAGCCAATTCTTTAGAGACCAATGTGTGGAGTTTGGAATCGAGCAAAGATTCTCTTCCGTGGCTCATCCGCAGACCAATGGTCAGGCTGAGGTGATAAACCGGGCATCCTGAACGGTGTTAAGAAGAACCTAGAGGGATCTAAAAAGAAGTGGGCAGATGAACTGCCGTATGTGATGTGGGCATATCGCATGACCGCGAAAACCAGCACAGGAGAGACACCATTCGCACTGGCTTTCGGCACTGAGGCCGTTACGCCCGTGGAGATTGGTACCATGAGCCTACGGGTGGCTTACTTCAGAGTGAGACCATAAAATGAGGCACATCCCGACACCTCTGGGAGTGAAAAGTTCTATCCTCTTGATGGTCGGTCTGGATCCACCGACTCACTGAGTGAGGGCAGGCTCCAGGATTCCTGAAGGTGATAAAGCCTAATCCTTATGACAACCGTTCTCGTGGAGACGGTTCGTTAAGGAGGAGCACACCCTAGGGAGATACTAACTCCACTTGGAAAGTGAAAATCCTATCCTTACGGTCGGGCTGGTGTGGACGGCTCGCCAAGGGAAGGCACGATTCCGAGATGCGAGGGTAACGACGAAAGTGAAAATCCTAACCCTGGGATGGCCTGTCCTGATCAGACGACTCACTAGGAAGAGGCACTTTCCGGTTGATCATGGAAATGCGAAAAATTGCGAAATCCCAGCGAGTAACCAGATGCGGAATCCCTAGCAAAGTGAGCTGGTTGAGAAAGCGATAACAAGTGACACATGTACCCTAGAATGGCGGCGGATTAGCTCCTACGGGAAACATGTGTCTGTTATCGCTTATTTTTTACTAATAAACCTTAATTGAGAGTGTGCAGGATATCTCTAACTACGAGAGACCGCGACACTCGAGATGATAAAGAATTGTATGACTCGTCGGCAGAATAGACGTGAAGTCAACTACATTGATGTTGACGCGGTTTAAGGAATAGGGCCTAAAAACCCTATTCGTTATTTCTTTTGATTAAAGAAAGAAGAATGCTTCTTTCAAGAATGTGCTCTCTGATGGGGCCGAGCAGCGGTTAAGTCGAACCTAACAAAACCTGATTAGGGCGATAAGGGCACGAAGGCCACGCTACAAAAATCCGAAGAAAAAGAAATATATGGGAAAGGAAAATGGCACCAATAAAGTAGATATCATAGCAGTGTCATTGTTCAAATATCCACAAAGGGACACAAAATATTCAAAAATGAGCAAAAAGGGTAACGCTCAATCCTCACAAAAAAGGGGGCGACAATACTCTGCCTACTGCTGGTCTTCGAAAATCCTTCGCTCTGGTTAGCCATCTAATCTGGCCTGGCGGAAGCCCTCATCATTCAGACCAGAAGAGTTCTTCAGAAAGGCGTTGGAAACAGCCTCGCCATCGTAAAATTCTTCCCCGTGAATCTCCACAAAGCAATCAGCCATGATAGAAGCAGTCTCTTCAATATACCAATGACGCTTAATCTCTGTTTCCGCCTCAAGCGTTGTTTTCTCTTCTATCAAGGCTACTTTCTCTCTCGCCCAAGCTACTCTCTCCTCCTCAAAAGTGATAATCCTTGCCTGTTTAACCGCCAAAACAGCATTAGAGTTAGCCAGTTGCTCCTTCGCCTCCTTTGCCTCCTTTGCCTCCTCTTTGGCTGCCTCCAGGGCCTTCATATATCTGTCTCGCTCTTCCAGCAGCCGTTGTTTTTCCTCTTGTTCCTGCGAAAGCTTGGCTACGGAAGCGGCAAGGTCAGCCATTTTTTGCGGCACGCGCTCAGTGTAGTGATGAAATTGGAGGAACCTAGTGAAAAGTTTAGAGCGCAGCAAGTCAGCTTGTTCTTTGTCTCCCATAGCGGCAAAGGCGTTTCTTTCTTAAGGAGACGTTAGCATGTGTGCGACCAAGAAAGAAGCAGTAACTTCCGAGTTATCGCCCCCCATGGCCGCAATCCCTGAACTACGAAGCGTAGTCATATCCACCTGGTGAGTAGTGGGCCCGGTGGCGTTGTATGAGCTTACGTCGGCCATAAGATTGGATACTACTGCACACAAAGCACTTAAGCATGGAAGCATCAGAAGGAACAAAGACCACGACGGCAGGAGAAGGAAGCTGATTGGAAGCGGAACCTCCCTGGAGCCTAGCTGTCTCATGAGGCTGATTAGAAGCAGAACCTCCTTGGGAATCGAATGATCCCTGGGGCTGATAGGAGGAGAAACCCATCAACTCATCAGTATAGACCATGTTGGAGGAATAGTGAGGTATTTCCGAGCCAAACGGGGGTGGAGAAGTCTCAAACGCCCCAGGCATGGCCACATTCTAAAAAATGCTACCCGTCTGGCCCAAGGACAGTACGGAGGAGTCAAGGACGACTTGAGGCCCCATCCCGACATCCGCCTGAATTGAGGACGGGCTTGGACTTGCTTCATTGGACTTCTTCTTCTTCCTTGGCTGAGAAAGAACACGCCTCAAGTCCATATTACCTCGCGACAGTGCAGGAGTAGAGGCACGAGAAGCAACCTATCAAGAAAAATAGTGAAAAAAAAGGCAGAAAGGCATTAAAAAGCGATACAGGGGAGCGACGACCATTACTGTTTTGGCGATAGGTGCTTCCGAAGAGCCGGTCGAGCCCGAAGAAGGCGGAATTAGTGGCATGAGGGTGGCAACGCTCTTTGTCTTCCTCTTCTTCTTTCCTTTCGCGGAAGCCCTGCGAGCAATTGACTGAGGAGGAGGAACAATGATTGATACGACGGGAATGCCAACCGGAATGGAGTCGGCTCCCTCGTCAACTGAGGCAGAAGATGTTTGGGGAGGAACCGAAGCAGTAACAGAAGGAGTAGCTGAAGTGGTGGCGATATTGACAGCTGCGGCTGCTTCTCTGTCCTGAAGCCTTTTCCGACGCCTTCTAACGCTCTCGGGAACGTAATTAGGATCAGTTGCTGTAAAAGCACAAGATAGCATCAGCGTTAGTACTAATACTGAAAATCAAAGATTGACGCGGTACTCACGTCTAACGTAGGCTCTGATATCGGTCCCGCAAGCCAGAAGGTGGGTGTGAACGCTGATTTCTAGACTAAGCAACTTATCAAACCAGCCCTGTTCCGTCTCATCAAGAGCCATGCGGCGCCAAGCCCTGTCCTTGACGCTCTGGTTGAAACCAGACCGCCACCATGGCTCCGGAAGCTCGGGAGTCTCGACCACAAAAAACTACTCTTTCCATTTATCAACGGAAGACTCCAGGTGAAGGAGTTTCCAGGTGAAGTTTTGAAGTGAATCATCATCATATCGGGGCGATATCGCTATCACACCCCGACGATTATACATCTTGAACAAAAACTTCAATAATGCAAGGGAAGGAGATATAATTCCTTTATACTTGCAGAGTTCCAGAAATGCATAAATGCCACAGTAGGCATTTGGGGCCAGTTGAACAGGGTTTAGATCTAGAGAAGTAAGTAACTCTTAGATAAACGGGTCAACTGGAAACCGGAAACCATAGCGGAATATCTGGGCATACATGATTCTGCGCTTGCCGGTCATAACGCTATTCAGGTGTAAGGACACAGGAGCGACAAAAGCCTTGAAACCCTCAGGAAGGGTGGCACCGTGATCGGACAGATGTTTATCAAGAATGGCAAAAGAAGTAATAGTGTTGACTATGGTCTCTATTTTTTCTTCATCAATTGATTTAGACCCAGAAGCACGAGTTTTTCTTTTTGCCATGGTGAAAAAGAAAATAACAGATGAAGAACACAGCAAGGGAAATGAAGAAGTACCTTTTTTAGAAGAAAATTGAAGTACCCAGGAGATGAAAACCAGAAACGCAAGACAATTTGAGAGGATGCAGAAAGATAGATTATCAAAAGTGAAAAAAGGAAAAGAGTGAGGGGTTTTATAACCCTAGGAGACTAAAAGAAATGACTGCTGGAACAGTTGCGACGCGCGTGACAGATATAAGCAATGAGTATAACCCTAGAAAGGAGAGAAGGCGCTTTGATCCTATCAAATCACGCTAGCCCTAGCGTCCTAATAAGCAGACACGTGTCCTTGAACCATCATGATCCTTCGCTCATATTAATGAGGGGATTCTGAGCATTAAATGCTCTAAAAAAGCAGAGTTACTTTATCAGAAAGAGGTCAAGCATGATGACGTAATCAACAAAGATAACGCTAAGAAGTAAATTAATAGCGGAATGACAATCGTTATTGTGCAAGCATTATCAATTATTACAGGCCAAACAAAACCAATGTTCAAAGGAAAAATAAATACTCTCAAGCGCTGCCTTGCTCCCATCAACGAAGTACTCCTTTGTCGCCCTCGGCACCTATGTCCTTCAACCTTTCAAAGGCATAGTCAGCTATCTTGGCAGGATCGAAAGCCTTGCTACGGTAATATTCTGGGAATCCAGCGGCAAAGGCTTGTATCGCCTTATCTTTCCAGCGCGACATCTCATTGGGCACTTCGCTAACTTCGCGTCGCGGGCCGATATCTCTTCTCGAAGGAGAGAGTTTCTTCTATTGGCAACCATCAGTTCTGCTTCCAGAAGCTCTATCTTGGCTCTCCCTGTCGACTTTTCTCTAGCCAACTCAGCGCGACAGTCGTTAAGCTCAGCCTGGGTATCGCTTTGGAGTTGCGTCAGCTCCGCCACCTTAGAGGGAGAACCTCGAGCCTTGTCACCCTGAATATCGAGAAAGTAGTTTAGCACGCGAAAGCTTGCCAGCACGTCATTCAAAGCGCGTTCGCGATGAATTTCCAAAGAAAGCTCTGACGTCTCCTCTCTATCCTCAGCAGAGCCAAATATTGCACCCACAACTGAACCAACTGAACCCACTGGCTCATTGGGCACCTTCGCTCACTTCGCAATAGCGGGTCTGATATTCCCAGTGCACGAAGTCCGCTGGTACCAAAAGTAGACAGATCCAAGCGATAGGAAGTGGCTCCTTGAGGACCTTGAGAAGACAGATTGGCAGTAAAAGGAGGAGAGCGACTTTCAGCGGAACCACCAGCTCCTAAGATAGAAGTACAAAATAATGGCGGAAAGCCATTTAGCAGAGGGTCATGAGTAGCGGCAGGATCAAGATTCGGGGCAGCAACATCAGGAATGAAAGAAGAGATAGGGGAGTCAGGAGCGACAGTCGGAGGAGGAAGGTTGACCTCCGACGAAACCTTGGAAGTATTAGGAGGAGCATCAGTTGACCCCTCAGTCGCTACCGCTGCCTTCGAAGTACTCGCACCGCCAAAAAAGCCAGCCCTAGTGGCAGGGGTTTCATCAGCCTTGGTCGAAGTGGTTTCAGCAATTGGGTTGCTATTTCCCATTCGTAGTTTCTTCCGCTGAGCCGCGGAAGCATGAAGAAGCCTAGAATCAGTATCCATGTCCTCGTTGTCGCTGTCAGGTACTTCAGTTTTAGGACGATTCAGAGTCACTCCTTACCACCGAATGGGTAACCAGTTCTTGAGAAATTGAGAGGCACGGTTGGAGATGCCTCGCTTGGCGACAGTCTTGAATCTTTTTCTCTTTGGTGGAGCGGCAGAGCGACTAGAAGGCTCAGGCGGAGGAGATGGTGGCCGTGTCTGGAGTGGCCTCATGTTCAAAGGAACGTCTTTATCGCTCGACGGTTGGTTTCCAGCGTCACCTACCAACAAAACATATCAGGACAAGCGAATTAGCTGAAGCGATAACGGGAGAAAAGAAACTTACTTATAGTACACTTCTCTATAAGCCTGTATAAGGCAAACTCTCGAATGTGAAAAGACGACTCCAGCTCCAGTAGCACATTCATTTGTCGAAGCTCTTCTTTGGATACTGTTGACGGGTTTGTCCAAAGGGAGTCATTAAGGCACTGATTGAAACCTCTGGGCCAGGGGCGGAAAGGTAAATTCACAATAAAGAAACCGCTCTTCCAATCGGCCACAATCTCTTCGAAGCCCTGGAACCTCTGCCAGAATGATTGCACCAAGGCGTCATTCCACCTCGGGGTGATATCTACCACACAGTTGCGGCACCTAAAACTAAAAAATTTGCGTAATAAGTTGACAGATGGGACGAGGATACCCCGCAACTCGCAAATACAAACGAAGGTGGAAATCCCACACCAAGAAGGAGGCGTAAGTTGAGCCGGATTAATGTCATACCGAACTAATAATCTTTTCACCGCTTCATGGATGGGAAAGCGAAAGCCATAGAGGAACATGTTAAAATATACCATCCTATCGCTTCCCGATAGAGGATCATGAAGCCGGTAACCGGCTTCAGGGATTCTAGCAGAGTAGCCTGGAGGGAAAAGGATACCATTTTCCTCCAACTCTGCCTCCAATACCGCTTGATCAACAAAAATACTAGGAGTTCTCTCAATTTCTAAATCTATGGGCCGCCAAAAATTTTGGAAACTCCTCAAAGACCTATTTGCGACCAGAGGCCACTGACAATCTTTGGGTACTCTAGATGTACTCATTATGAATCGGCAAGAAGGAAATCTGAGAAAAAGAAACAAAGTACCTTGAAATAAGAGGCGGTGGACAAAACAGTCGGCGCTGGCGAACGGTGGTTGTAGCTTCTTCGGAGTAAAAATCTAGAGAGAGAAGAGAGAAATTTCGAAGCGCAAGCAAAGAGTATTAAAAGAAAGCAGTTGCTCCTTTTTAAAGGCTGAGTTCGAGGATTGAACAACCTGTAAAAGCGAGACAGGCCCCAAAGCAAAAGTGACAAGTGTGAAAACCTCAGAAGGATATTTATGTCTACGCATTTACATCTTTTGGAAGGGGTAGTTACTGACAAGCGGTTGCGAGCGGTTACATCAAAGCAACAGTTAGCTTCTCAACGATAGCCATCCAAAGAGGAGCTAACACCCGAGCACGCAAAACTAAAAGAGGCAAAGCGTCATTTCATTTAATAAAAAGCCATACGGCATCTACAAAGAAAGACAGGAGACGGAATCAATCATCGTCAGGCCAGTAAGAAGGCCAGTACCAATATTCCTTGTCCGGGAGCGGAAGCTCCTCATCAGCAAAAGGAGGGGATTTGTCTGCCTTTCGCTCCGGGCTCAACGTTAATGGCTTGGATTCCTCCTTGGCAGCAGAGGATGCCGCCTTTGCGACGGTATCACTTGAAGGAACTTCTTCCTCAAATCAGTCAGCGGGAGGAAATAATCTTTTGCCCTCACAAACTGGAGGGGCTGAGAAAGAAGAATACCAGCCAGTAGTATCAAAATGTTCTCTCTTCTTCGTCTTCTTCGACTTCTTCTTCCGACCTTTGCAACGTGGCAACCGCCTCTTCCAGCACGGTGGCGAAGGGGGATTGTCGGAATCCGGGGTAGTAGGAGGAGTCGGACAAGATTCTCGCTCATCGGAGACCTGGTCATATGAATCAGCCATGAGAAAAAATCAGTGGTCGTAGAAAAATATGAAGAAGAAGATGAACAGGAAAAAGGAGAAGAACTCCCCATAAATAGATGAAATGGCGAGACTCTTCGAATTTTTCAAAATAAGAGAAGGATAAGTTAATGCGTCTTGAGAAGATCAACCATAATGACCGAATCAAATCCTTTGATCACGCTTGTTGAAACTTCTCGATGATCAAGAAGCACAGAAAAACTGCCCAATCAGTTATTACTAAAGAGACGGCGCGTGATTAGCAGAACCGTTTGCCTACGTAACCGTCGCCACCTGGCAGATAAAGAAGAATAAGTACTGCAAAAAGCCTGACCAGCGTCAGACTCGTTTTCAGTTGGGTTAGCCATAGCTCTCAAATTGAAGCTAGGGCTAACGACCTTAAAAGTAGAAAAAGATCACAAGTTCAAAAACGGAAAGGAGATTCATTACGGCCTAACGGCCTGAATATACATCCGCATACATAAAATATACAAAGAGAAAATAAAAGAGAAAGTGGAGTGGCAGACGTTCAAGCCCGGGACCCGGCGTCATTGTCGTCATCCACCAGCAGAGTGGGGATGTCCCTCAAAGCATCCACCACGGAAGTCAACTCCAAGGAGGTGCTTCTCATGCTCTTCAGACAGCAGTTCAGTAGATCCTTCCTCTGCTACAGCATGGTGATGGCTACCTCGATGCGACAGGTGGCGACAGCCAGCTTGGAGACATTCCCGATAGGATTAAAGTCTTCCCTGGTAGCAGCCCCGATCCTGGTTTGAATGGGGGTCATCATTCCCCGAAGTTCCAGCATATCCTCACCAGTCTTCGTCAGCATGTTCTCCAGAAAGCTGACGTCACCCTCAGTGAGGTTCTTGAGGGTTAAGGCTTTGGAAATCAGAAAATTTCTAGTGAGATCATCCATGAGGAGATGGAAAATAAGAAGCAGAGAAGGTGTGAAGAATCTGCACCGAAAAAGGGGTGCATTTATAGATCCAGAGTAACAACCGCTCATAAAAGTGGACACCTCGAAAATTAGGCTGCCCCGTTAACCTAATGACGTCAGGAGGGGAGGCTGACATGGGACCCCTGGAGGACGCTCGAGGTTCTCAAGAGGAATATGAGTCGAAGTCCCTGATAACGTAAAACCACACAATTGGTAGGCGGCCTACAGCGTAAAGCCGCGCAATATTACGGGTAGCTCCAAGCAGCGTAAAACCGCGTTGATATTGCAGGTAGCTACGGCGTAAGACCGCATAAATTATAGGTAGTTATCGTGAGAAACTGTGCCGATGTGACAGGCCACTTACGGCCAGGCTATATCCAACACGCTTGGATGAAAAAGACGACAACAACGACCACCCTCCCAATATCGGCAAGCGAATGCCTCTAAGGGAGTAAGGGTAACTTATGTCTATCGCTGTATGATATTTTCACTAACAAAACCACATTTGAGAGTGTGCAGGGAAAGTAGGACAATATCGCTTTCCGTATGATATTCGGAGCTCCAAAAGGGATAACGCTGGAAAAGCTCTACCATGATAATGATAATCATACGAGCCCCCTCTCGGCGACCAATCATTATCGTCAGAAATCAGTTCCCGTTATCCGCTTCCCTATCACATGTCCGGCACCAAGGGGTTAACAAAGTATCCAGAAAACTTTAAAAATTCTCACGATTCTGACGCGGTGCAAAGGGAGTATCGTCTCCTCGGAAGCCAGAAGAGGCAGCCCTTGGTAAACACTCGGGCTCATTTTCAGTTGGGCTTATGATAACAATTGGTGAAACACCAGGGGTATATCCATCTTCTTACCTCAAGTCGGAGCCATAAAGCTGAAGACCTTAACTGGCGACGGCACCCGGCTGTTGCCCCCGATAGACAGAGGATCTTGGAATGGTCGACATCAGCGGAGGGGGGACCCACACGGCGTCATCCCATCCCAGGATATCCCAGCAACCGCTCATTGACGATATCTCGACAGCAGTATCGCATGCTGATGTCATCCTCGATAGGCCTAGATGACGTATGCTGACGTCACCCTGGGCGATATCTCTCCTAGATAACGCCCACCCCTGGGGGTAACGACCTTTCCTTCTTCGGCTATAAATACCATATATCTCTAAATCGAGAGTAAGATCTGATTTTCTACCCAAATCTCTGCCAAATTCTACAGTCATACTAACTTAAGCATCGGAGCGTCTACGTCGGAGCCCCCCTCTGGCGCTTTGCAGTTACGACGGACTGCTGCAACAGTGATTTCAGACAGCCATAACCTTGACCGTACTTCCCCAGCAGTCCGAATCTTATCACTAAAACTGTTGTTTCATTCATGAAAACTAACATTTTGAACATATTTGGTGTGCCTAGGGGAATCATTAGCGACCGTGGGACACATTTTTGCAATAGTATTATTGTTTCACTTTTCAGGAAATATGGTGTTACCCATAAAGTTTCCACTGCTTACCATCCTCAGTCAAATGGCCAAGCAGAGGTTTCAAGCAGGGAAGTCAAATCGATCTTGGCTAAGATAGTTGGCTTAGATCGGCAAGACTGGAGTCAAAGGCTAGATGATGCATTATGGGCATATAGGACTGCCTATAAATCTCCCATAGGAATGACTCCGTACAAATTGGTGTACGGGAAAGTATGCCACTTGCCAGTAGGTATGCAACATAGAGCCTATTGGGCAATTCAGAAATGCAATCTAAGGTACGACCAGGCGGGTGAGGAAAGAAAGCTTCAAATCCACGAGATAGAAGAATTGAGAAATCAAGCCTATGATAACCATCTCTTAGCTAAGATGAGGGTGAAAACATACCATGACAGCAAGATTATTGAGAAGAATCTCCAACTTGGGGGAAAAGTTCTTCTATATAACTCTAGATTCAAACTCTTTCCTGGTAAGCTTAAGACTAAATGGGAAGGTCCATACGTTATCACTAATATCTACCCTCATGGTGCAGTGGATATTAGGAATGAAAAGACAGGAATAATATTCAAGGTCAATGGACAGTGACTTAAACCGTTCCTAGAGGGATTTCCAACATTTAAGGAAAATCAGGCGATTGAAGCCCCACCTGAGATTCCTTGAAAGAAAAGCAAAGTCATGCCTAGGACTATAACTAGGGCACTACATGGGAGGCAACCCATGCTTTTTGTTTTTAATAATAAAATAAATAGTTTGTTCAAAATAATCCAGAACCACTTACGGATTTTCTCTTGCAGGAAATTTCAGGATCTTTTGTGGAATTTTTTTGAGAGCTAGCGAGGAATTAAGTGTGGTGAGGGATCTTGGCTAAGCCTTTTTTTATCTAGGATGCATTTTATTCGGCCAAGAATTGAGTGACACGCGGAGAAAAAGGGGGAGAAGAGCAGATTGCGTGTGAGAAGGAGGAGAAAAAGTAGGAGCAACGGTCATATTTTGAATTCTGATTTGGAAATTAATTTTTCAAATTCTAATTAGAAGATATTTTTGAAGAGTTAGACTCCTTACCTCCCACTAACACCAAAATCACTAAAATCTCTAAAATCTCGCTCTCACCCGATTATCTCTCAAGCCATCCACATCTAAATCACTCCACTCTCCTACTTTCAATCCATGATCTTTCGGCTTTAAACATGGGAAAATCTTCAAAGAAATCTTCAAAGAAATTAGCAACACCAAAATCTACCCCGATTAGGCAAGAATCTCCCATGCCTTCGCAATCTCCCTCTCTCTCAAATCCAGAAAAGGATCTCCCACAAAATCTCAGTGAGGTGCTTAGCATAGCAAGAACAATCATGTCCATGGATGCGACCCCCTCTGGTACACAAAGCAAGGACTTTCCACTCCTTCTCCAGTTTCTACCACTGAATTCCCTCAAATCTCCCTCCAGGCCAAAAAGAAGATTGATCTCCCCAAAGAGCCAATAACCCAATCTAGGGTTAGCCAGCCTGATGATTCAGAGGTAGAGTTGATTTCGGATACTGAATCTGAAGAGAAACCCTCTGCTAGAGCTAAGAAAACCGCTTGCAAGCACACTGGAAAGAAAAGAGCCGATTCAGAACCTCAATGTGAAGAAGGTTCAGCAAAAGAGAAGAGAGCGGGGAAGAGGAAGTTAGAAGCGGGCAGTGAATCAGCCCCAGCCAAGAGGACTCGATCTGCGGCTGCAAAAGGAAAAAGAAAGGTTGAGGAGGCTGATCAGGAAGACGGCTCAGGCGCTGATGTGGCTGCAGTCTTGGCCAAGCCTGTGGCCAAGACTGCCAAGGTATTCATCCCCCCCTTTAACTCGCTTAATGGATGTTTGAGGCCTGATACCCCTGAACTTAGGGTAAGACTGAATGAGAAGCATGCATGCAAGATTACTCAATTTGTTGTTCTTGATTTCTCTTTTCTTGATGCCTTGGGTGTGGGTAATAGGATTAGGCAGTACATAACCAATCTAGGGTGGGATTGTGTTTATGTACCTTGATTTGCCTGTCTATGCTGAATTATGCTTGGAATTTCATGCCTCTTTCTGGTTGGATCATGATAAATTATATGCCAATGGTAGAGCCAATCCTGATCTTGGCGTGTCTGATGTTGTGAATTTTAGATTGCTTGATATGTGGTCTCATTAATCCATTGATGAATTTAATCTCTTGCTTGGGTTTGTGACTGAGGAGGGACTAAATTATGATGATTATAAGAATACCCTTACTAATTATCCCCCTGATTGGGATAAGTCAGTAGCTTATGGAGAATTGATAGGTGACCCTAATGGAAATTTGGATAAAAATGCCAAAGCCCACCAGATCCGAGATCCTACCTTGAGGATGCTCCAAAGGATCTTATCTATTAACCTTTCGGGCAAAACTACCATTTCTGGCAACATCTCTAAGTTAGAAGTTTTTCTGCTTTGGTGTATGCTTCATAATAGGAAGGTTAATTTGGGTTATTGGATTGTTAGGCAGATAAAGGCATGCGATTCTCTCCCTAAACTGATCCTAGGAACTCTCATTTCCCATATTACTGCTACTGCTAGGGGTATTGATTTATCCACTTTGAATATGCATAAATCCTGTGCCGTTAAGATCATGGATCTTAAGGCTTTTGACCAAATGGGTCATTTCCATGAGGAAAAAGGCTATCTCTGTTTTAATACAGGTTTTACGCAAGTAGCGGATCACCTCTTTGGGAAGAGGATCAATGGGAACTTCAAGATTTAGCCAATCCAGCTTGAGGGTGCAGACGAAGAACCCAATCTTGGGCAAGATGCCGAGCAATTTCCAAACAAATTTGGCATGGATCCAAACCATCCAAGGCTTCCCAAATGGGCTGACAACCTTCTGCAGGTCATCAATGACCAGATCTTATTCTTCACTACCAACCAGAAGTTGTTCCATGAACAACAAGACAACGCTAAAAAGCAGATGCAACAGATTATAGATCAGCAGCAGGCTCTGTTTATGAGCATTGAGAGGAACCAGCAGGAGAGGCTAGATAAGTTTTTGGAGCAGCAGGAGATCAAGTTCCAACAGATCCAGACCCACCTAGATGTTACCTTCAAATTCGTCCGAGCCATAGACAAGGTTGTAGCACGCATAAGAAACAAAGTGGACAACCACTTCAGCAGCAGCAGCGATGACTCCTCTGATGAAGGAGATGATGCAGCACCATCTGTGCAAGATGCCCAGTAGCCACCTCCACCTCCCACATCACAGTAAATGCCCCCAGGTCATTTCTTTCTTTCTTCTCTTTTTACATATTTTGAGTCTTTTTACTCTCATTTACACATTGAGGGCAATGTGTTCTCTAAGTGCGGTGAGGGTGTTTCTAGGATGTTTGTCTATATATACATGTTTGTGATGTGTTTTTGTGTGATTTTCTCTGATCACATGAAATTTTTTAGTGAATCTAAGCTAAGATAGTTGGCCTAGATTGTCTAGAAGAGTCTGATGCATGAATTTTTCCGTGTCTTATTGTGTGTTTTTAGGAATGTGTGTTATGTGTTTTGATTGAGTGTCGGCAAAAATTTGGACTATGCCTAAAACCCTTCTCTTTAGTGTCTTAACCTTGACTTTTAGCATCCTTCACCTTGCTACCCCATAACATATGAGCAAGGTCTGTTCAACGCCTAAAACATCCTTATTGTACATGATCATAGGGTCTAGCATTGCGTAACAGACTCGACACATAGGTAAGCTTTCACCAAATATACTTAATATCCCCTTAAGGAAAACTGCTAAGTGGATAATGGAGTTTGATACCTTGTAATTAAGCTGAAATTGCTCTAATAAAGAGAACTACTTTTATGCCCAGTAAATTGCATGGTCAAATAAAAAAATATATGAATAAAAATGTCTTGATATTTCTGCCTCACTAAGCAGAAATACTCAAGAAACTTCAGCTAGAGCAATGAAAAAAAATGTATGCATATGTCTTGATATTTCTGCCTCACTAAGCATTAATATCCAAGAAACTTTTTGGCAATGCTGGCATAGAAAAAAAAATATAAACTTCAGGCAAGGTAGTTGAACGATGATGTTAAGCAGTAGAATTAAGGGGAGAAAATCCAAGTCGGTGAATGTCTTGTCTTGTCGAGTCTGCTGTGCAACGCGAAGGTGTTATGGTTATGTGGAATTCGGATGCTTGGGGTGTTGAATAGACCGTGTTCATAAGGGTTGGGATCCATTGAGAAGTATGCTGACTATCAAAGGTAAAAAGGTGCAAAGGGACTAGTTAAGGGTAGTCTGTCTAGAAATTTGCTACTGTTTGTTAAGTCTGTTTTGAGTCTGTCCTTTTTCTTTTTCTTAGGTAAGAGTCTAGTATGCTTGGGGGCAAGCATTGTTCAAGTGTGGTAAGGTTTGATTGACGTTTATTTTCATATGTTTTTACCATCTAAAACCACCTTGGTTATGGTAAAATCAATCTCTTTCACGCCATCTTGTGGTCTTTTGAAGGAAATCTCAGCTAAGAGCAGAATTGAAGGAAACGGGTGCCCGGAGCGACAAAGTGGAAATCTTGGCCGCAAGCTTGGCCAAGATTGCAGAGATAGAGGTGTGATCATCCTGGACTCATGGAAGGTGAAGCAGATCAGGAAACCAGCTGGCGATTACATCCCTTTTGAAGAAATCTCGGATGTAATCTTTTAAGAACAAAAACAATCTGTCTAGATATTTATCTTATGTTATTTTAATTTCAAACAATTGGGATTTTATCCCTATCTTTTAGGCATTTGAAGTTTGGAATTTGGAAAGGAATGTAAGGGGCGGGGACTCTAACCTTGTTAAAGGTTAGGGAAGGCTGTCAATTACGGTAGCTTCCATCTTCTTTTCTTCTGGTTCTTGTAAAAACGCTTGCTGCGAATTCTCTTTGAATATCACATTTAAATACTATTTCATGTTCTTCAATTATTTCTTTTCTTCTTTGATCAATATATCTAGTAGCTAAACACCTAATTCTTAGTAAGGGTTGAGTGAGTGTTCTTGCAAATCGTGAGACCGATCTGTTCTTATTATCCTCTCTTTCGTAATTGATTCAAGTTCTGTTACAACAAACTGGTTCCCGTCTAGGCTAAGACTTGATCGATCTTAGGCAAGACGACGAATTTGCAGCCAGTCACGAAAGGGACGAGCGAAACTGGAGTGACGAAGTAGGCAGCTAACCTCACGGGGGTTAGTGAACTCGAATCAATATAGGCCTAACCAGACTGACAACCTAGGGCTCCGAGTTGGGAGTAGCTTGGCCTAGACTCTGTCTTTCCCTACGCCATTGAGAAAATGTATGTGCCTCAAGCCAGTAGCCAATTGGATAAACCCTTTAACCAGTAAAGTGTCCACTGGCCAGGATCACTAGGAAAGGGGGTACCCTCCAATTGATTTGGATAGGAGGAAAGTAGGATTGGAAAGGGGTTCCTCCCAATCTATAGTAGAGTTAAGAGAGAGAAGGAGAAAATCTAAAGGTCAATGATCGGTTAAACAAGGAACGCGCTCACGAATTCACCCTTGCCAGGAGTTTACCCCAAGACAGTTCACAATCAACCTCCATCTGCAATCTTAGCTAAGATCGCCTTCTGCTTAAGATTGCCTCTATTTATTTTATTATTGCTTGTTCTCTTTTATGCTTTGCTTACTTTAATTGCAGGAACAAAACCCCCTCAACTCTAGTGACGAGGAAGTCGAGTCAAGACTATGAAACCCCAACAAGATCTCTATGGACGAACCTCTTATCATGACCTACGAGTCCCTTGTAGATGAGTGATAAGTTGTATTCCTACCCCATTTCTATATCTTTTTTACAACTAAATTTGATGCCCTCGACGCACAATCACGTACCGAGTTTAATTTCGAAAAAATGACGAAAACGATAATTACTGAAAACTAATTAATTCGCAAGATTTATCTAACGATTAAGAAAATTAAAAGCATGTATTTAATCTATGGCATATATAGTAATTATTGGCATAAAAATAAGCAATTAATTTGATCAAAAACGCAATCAAAAAATTAATGAAAGAAAAGGCAGTAAAACCGCCGAGAAATGCTTACGAACAAAAGCTTAAACTATGGCAATTATTGCTCGAAAAGAGCAATCTATTAGAGGGAGAAGAAGCAAGGCTTGCTAGGGTGAATTCGTGGTTGGGAATGGTTGAAGGCAGTGTCCTTTTATACGCTGAAGATCGCGTGGGCGGGAGGAGGCGACGGCGCGCGTGGAGGCTGGACGTCGAGGTGGCGGAGCTAGGGCTGCGAGGTGGAGAGGCTAGGGCTGTGAGGTGATGGTTGACGGGACAGGAAGTGATAGGAGCAAGCAGCTTGGTGGCTTGCTCCGTCGCTTCCACAGTGCATGTGCACCATGCACATTAAATTGTGAAACGTTGATCTGGTTGACTTTCCTTGGTCAACCAGATCAACGGTGATGATCAATTGTCCCTTTAATTTTATTTAAATGGCCTCGAGCCATTTTCGTGAACAACCGGTAACCATTTTCGGATGTGACTCGGGTGCATAGCACCTTCCCGAGTCCATAATACGACCCCGAACCTTTGTCTTGGGTTTAGACCCCTTTTTTTTGCCTTTACTTTTTATTTATTTTATTTTTTATGCCATGATGATTAGGTTCCCTAAGCCTAGAGACAAAATTAGGGTGGCGACTTCATTGCATGTTGCGAGGCGTCCTTTTTACACCGAGCATCGTAAGGTCTCCGATTTGTCGTACACTCGTGAATTTTTTTAATTTTTGGGGCGCGACAGTTTCGCGACTTCACTGGGGAATTTAGGGTCGAAGCCGGTTTCATTTTTTTTAGGTGTTTATTTGTTTATTTACCCGCTTTGGTAAATTGCTGATCTGTTTATTTATTCGCTTTGATATCAATTGTCATATACATTTCATAGTGCCCTACACCCCGGGGACAATTACCAAATTAGGAGGGTAGTAGTGACGCCTTAGGACACATGTCCTGGGTAGTGTTCACCAATCCCAACTCGGATGAACCCCTAAAGATAGTCAAAAGGTTACACGATTCCGCAAGGAATCGGGACACTAGACGACACTTTAGGGACCTTTTTATGGTATCATTCGGGAACCGTTCAAGCCAGTTAGAAAGGTCGGAATCAGAGCCCCAGCACGTGCATCATGATCATATCTGCTTTGTCGTGGCTCTATTTATCTTATTGCCATGATTTCCATTTTTTGTAATATTTCTTTCATACGAACTGTAAATTTCTTGTACGTACAGGTTACTTTGCACTTAAAATTTTATTTCTGTCCCACAGGACCCATTTTGCTCATTCGAAATGACAACACCTACACTACTTTCACTTGATATTTTTAGGGGACGAAGTTTCGACGATCAGGCCATGCGAGGAGACCTGTTGGAACCTAGGTTCACCCCTGACATCACCACTAAGGTCAAAGTAGAAGTCACAGATTTTGACTTAACTAGGATTCGAAAGTTGAGAAATGAATTAACTCGAGATGAGGAGACACAGTTTGAATGTAATGACGGAAAGCTACTGACCTTGGTTGATGTGAAGACCGATTGGGGTTGCATCCGGGCAGCCCTAAAATTTTGGGATCCCTATTATCAGTGCTTCTCTTTTGACAGAGGGATAGACTTGACCCCCACACTAGAGGAATATTCCGCTCTGATATGCTTCACATCTCCTATATCGGCCATATACCAGAATGTTCGACTCGATTCCTCGAGTGTCAAAATAAGGCTTGATAAGTTGTTAAGAATCACTACTCGTGTCAGAAAAGGTGACTACTTCTGGTGTTGGTCAGATATTGAAGCACGATTTCAGTTGTCCAACGGGGAAAAGCGCTTAAGGATTTTAGCTTTCGCAATCGTAGGATTTGTCCTTTTTCCTAAAATGAAGAACGCCATCGATTTTGCAGCAGCCAATGTCTTTTATGAGATGGAGGCAAACGCCATCAATCCTACAACAACCATCTTGGCCGAGACTTTCCGCTCTCTAGACTCTTGTCGAAGGAAAGGGAAAGGAAGACTTACTTGTTGCACCGAGTTGTTAACAGTATTGTTGGTCAGCCACTTCAAACAGACACCAGATCAGTCCATATTCTTTGCAAGCTACATAAAATTGTACCCTTTAATCAGAGTTATCAACGCAACGACCACAGATAAATGGGAGATGGAGAATAAAGATGTCTAGGTCGACAGATTCATAAACCTCTCGGGAGAAGACTTCAGTTGGCACACCAAATGGTTGCAGGCCTCCGATCACATCATCTGCTGCGGACCCTTACCTTGGGTTCCTTTGATCGGAGCATGGGGGTGCGTTCACTATTGCCCCACCCTCGTCCTTAGACAATTTTGCATCACGCAAATAATCCCCGTGACATTCGGCATGACAAGGTCAAACCTGCCACACACCGGGGAAAATCAAAACATTCAGCAGTACGCCCAAGACTGGACTCACCCCTTTTGTCTCAAGGGACGCATCGCCCCTGCAGCAACGATACCGGAATATCCACAGTGGAGGTTAAGACGAGTTAACGGCAATGTCTTACCCCGCCTGAAAAATCAGAAACCAATGGAAGAAGAAGGGGAATCTCAGGTGAGTGAAGGAATGAATGTCATGGCTTACACTCAAGTAGTGGAACGGATACGAACAGCGCAAGAAGAACGAGATCAGATGGCAGACGAAAGGGATGATGCCGAAGCCCATCAATGTTACCTAGAAGTCCAGATGAATGAGTTGGAAAGGCGTAGCAAGGACGTTATCCATATACAAGCGATAAAATAGAAAGTGGCCCTCAGGGACTTTAAGGAACGTTTGAACAGTGAAATCCACAAGAAAGAAGCATCAAGTGCCATAATTGAAGACAAAAATTCGGTGATAAGGATCTTGACTACTCGCGCAGACTTGGGGGACAGGAAGGGTCAGGCACTGCAAAGCCGGATTACCACTTTAGAGGCTGAGATAGATATGCAAAAAGGGGAGATGGCCTCGATGGAATACCTTTGGCAGGAGCAAGAGGATCCCGACTTCCAGGGTTGACACCTTCATAAGAAGACTCGAATGTTTGCAACCCTTTCTTTTTTCATGTAACTAGTGATACGAGCACGACACCACCTCGCTACTTCACTACGAGCAAGGGCTTGGTGCTCTAACGCTTGAAACCCTTAAGGGATGAGAAAGCTGACTTGAAGACCCATGAAGGCTGGGTGACGTGCCTTCATGTCGTCGCTCACACCGCAACGCCTTTGAATGTCGTGGACCATGAGATTAGCCACGCCGCGGAACCTCATGGGTTGATCGACCAAGGCATGAGGAATGCCCGCGCCAACCCTAGCATCCCATGGGGCGCGCCCGTACAATCCCTAGCAATCCATGAAGACATCCGCACCGGCTCACCCACGGGCCCGCTCACCTAGGTGCTCGGCCCATCCACACACTCACCTTAGCGCCCGATAGCCCAACTACAAGACACAGTGCAACCCCTTTGTCCAAGGGTGTGAGAGTCCTTTCCACTTGTAAATAGCTCTAGGTATTTAAAGAAGGAGATAGACTAATTTTAGGTTGGTCTTTGTTTTTGTGATTATTTCCAATCTAAGACCGAAACTCTAACTTAGCTAAATAGGGTTCTTCAAACCTTCTTCCACTTCTTCAAACCGAGTGATTTGCCTAGGAATTGCCCTTAGGAGGGTCACTCTTGAAGTTGAGATCCTTGTTAGTCTTGTGGCTAGGTTGCCTAGGAATCATCCCTAGAAGGGTTAGCCATGACCTTCAAGTTCCTTTTGCTTATATTTCCCTTTCAATCAATACATCTCCTTCTTCGTTTCCATATTTCTTCTAAGTCTTCCGCAAAGCCTTACTCCCTTCTAAACAAACAAAGAACGCCTAACTTGAGCCGATCTCCTAAAGTGAGCTAGATCCACCTCTCGGCCTTGCCTAAAGTCGAATCATCAAGAGACTCCAATGAGGCTCTTATCAAGTGGTAGCAGAGCTCCAGCTGCTCACTAGACCGGCCATCTTCCAAGTTTTTCTCATTTTCACGGTTAGAAATCCTTCCACAAGTCACGGGTTCATTTTGGAAAATTTTGGCAAATTGATTTTTGTTCAAAAATTTTCTTGTCTTTTAGCATTTTGATCTTGCTTAAACTTAAAATCTGAAAATATTTGTGTTTGCTCACATCTAACACGTTCATTTCTTCTTCTTCCCCTTTGAACGTGTTGGTTGTTCATGATCCTAGTTCATTTATTCATACTTTTGCAAGAAAAAAGTGATAAGATTCGGACTATTCGCTGAAGGGTAGCAGAGGATTATGAGTCTGGAGGTCGACTGTCCACGGCGTCCAGTGTACCTGCACAGCATCGGAGGGGGTCTCCGATTCCTAAGTCAGTAATGATTGTGTAAAATAGCAGAGCTTTGGCTAGCAATCTTAGGCTTACCTTCCTCCTTTGTGGCGGAGGTATTTATAGGCAAAAATAGGGCATTTCTGAGTGATCTCGATCACAAGGTGCTAACGCTCCCGTTTGGGGGGGTTAGAGTGCCTCGCTGATGGGATACACTATCGTTGTGTTAGGTATACATATGGGGGGTGGGCGTTACCTAGGCAAGGCAACGCCCACGCTCCTCTCGAGATGCCTAACTTGGCCTGGGATGGGATAACGCCCTGTATCGCGACAGTGTGATGTGTGGGACCCCCTCGCTGATGTCGACCATCCCAGAGGCGATAGCCCCGAAGCTGTCGGGGCGGTAGTGACAGCTTTTTCCCCCACCGCAGGGTATAAGATGAAAATGCCCTTGTTGTTAGGGGTATTGTTATCAAAAAGAGCCAAGTGTCTTGTGTGCCATGTGGCCTTGTGGTCCAACTTTTGTTTGCTAGCATAGGTGTCCTCCAAAACACTTGTTGCACAACCGGCCACATCTTTCATTATGAGGCTAGTATTCTAAACTTGCTCCTTACTCAAAACAGCCACCTCACTTGCACATTTCAGCACACACAAGTGACAACTCATCTTTGCCTTGTCATCCACACAAAGTGTGACACCTCATCTTGACTTGCCACATCATTTATTTTTAGCATTTAGTGCTAAATTTTCTCCTTGGCTAAACTACTTGTCTTTCATTTCCTTCACAAAAAAAAGCAAAGACAAGTCATTCAAGTGGATTCCCTTGCACTCAACTCAAAAAAGAGAGAGAAAAGAACTCAAAACATTGATCAAATTAAAAAATATATATATTGATCGAGTTCATACAAAAGAAAAGAAAAATCTCATTGAGTCAAAAGCAAGGAATTACTTGTGTCTTTTCATTTGGAAGTCATTTACATGTTCAAAGCCACAGTTGTTTTCCTTTTCTTAAGTTTCACACAAGTAAACAAGTTCGGCTTTCTTAACAGCACCGCGCTCCATTCACCTTGGTCACCTTTCCTTATACACACCTCTTGAGTAGTCTTTCTAGCTAGCTCTTTCTAAGCGTCTCGAGTTTTCTCTTCTTTACCTCTACACATCTTTCTACTCCAAATCAATTCGGTGTGCACTTCACATCCATTTCGTGTGCATCCTTTGATTTTCCTTACCTTTCCTTCTTACCTAGTTTTCCTTGTATTCCTTGTGCTCCTATAAGTCTTAGAGTCTTGTACTAGGCTTGAGTCTTTGGTTTATTTTAGAAATTTGAGTGGGTGAGTTAGTGAGTGCAATTGAGTGTTGTGTGACACACGAGCGCCCAAACACGTGAGGGAGTGACTAATATTTTATCAAGACTTGCGTTTGTTCATTTTGTAGGTACACTCCATTATGTCCAACGAACATCTACACTCCGTTGGGTCATCCAATGTAGGTTTACTACGCGAAGGCAGCACCGATGGCCTCACCGAGCGTAATCCAACCTTGGCTATGCTCTCCACCCAAATGGCCAAAATGAAAAGCCATTGGATGACACAAGAGCAAACCAACAAAGCTATTCTAGATGCAATAGCAGGCCTAACTCCTCGGCCAGCCCAACAACCCCCACCACCACATCCACCACCGCCACCACCACCCCGACCGCCGGACCTTACCCCACCACAACCTACTGTCCATCTCCACCAAACAACACAACCCCCACAACCTACTATCCATTTCCATCAAACTACACACCCAAACGACCCCGCACATGTCGCTTACTATGGCTTGAATCACCAAGTAGGCAACGATGAAGGTGTGATGGCCGGGAGCTACCACAGCGATGACGAGGGCTCGATTGAGCCTCCTTCTCAACACCACACCAATATGGAACACCACTACCGCCCTCACCAAAACTACCCTACAAACTCATGACCCATTACCATTAATGAGCCGCGAAACACCCACCTACAAAACCCCCCACTACACCTTCGGCACCCCAATGTGCCCTTACACCGGGCAAATGACTATGTACCCCCACCCACGGCATCCAACAGCATTACACCTCCATGACAGGCCATGACACAACCCAAACAACCCTAATCCCCCACCCGTGTATGAACACGCTCATGGTGCACATAGATTTGACTATGATGAACAATTTGAGTCTAGAGGCCATCGTCATCAAGAAGAGAGACCGGATAACAACCTATATAGCATCAAACTCACCATTCCCCCATTCGAAGGCAAGGAGGACCCCGACGCCTATTTTACTTGGGAAAGTCAAGTCGAAAGAGTGTTTGAATGCTACAACTACACGTATACAAAGAAGATTCGACTTGTGATTGTTGGTTTCACAGATTTGGCCATTCATTGGTGGGAAAGATTAGGGGATACTAGGAGAATTGAGAGGAGACCACCTATTGACACTTGGGAGGCCTTGAAGCTTGAGATACGCCAATATTTTGTCCCTTCCTACTACCACCGTGACCTTCACCAACGCCTCCAATGCCTATCTCAAGGCTACCGTAGCGTGAGTGACTTCTACCATGACATGGTCACATGTGTCATGAGGGCAAACATCAATGAGACCGAGGAAGCCACAATGGCTCAGTTTCTAGGAGGCCTTCGCAAGGACATTACCTATACTCTAGACTTTCACTCCTATGACAACTTGGAGGATATGCTTCACTTGGCATTGAAAATTGAAAGGCAAGTGAACTCTAAACCCAAATTCCCCTTCACATCTTCTTCTACTTCTACAAAACCCCCCATGGACTCCTTCGGCTCACTCAAACAAGCCCCCACAAGACACCCCTAAACCCCCATTTACCCATAAACCAAACACATACACATCGAGACCTCCTCAAGCCCCAAATACTACAAGACCACCTACAAACTCCACCCCTAACCAACGCACCCCATCCCGCTCCATTGAGTGTTTCAAGTGTGGCAGCAAGGGCCACATGAAAGCTGAGTGCCCTAATAAGAGACTCATCTTGATCCGTGAGAGTGGTGAGGTTAGTAGTGATGACGATGATGTGGAGACTCTTCCACATCACCTTCCGGATACACCACAAAGTGATAAGGAGGACACAGATGAGTATAACTATGTTGAGGTACCTAATTGCCTCGTGGTGTGCCGCAACTTAAACTTGATCCCCAAAGAGGATGATTTGGTTCGGGAACAACGCGAGAACCTCTTCCACACTCGCGGTGTCTCCCATGGAATGACTATATCCATTATTGTGGACAATAACAGCTGCACCGACGTTGCAAGCACTCTCTTAGTGCATTCCCTAGCCCTCTCCACCACTAGACACCCGCGGCCTTACACCCTCAATTGGTTTAATGATGGAAGCCCTGTCAAAGTCACTCGCTAAGTCCTTGTGCCTTTCGCAATCGGCACCTATGTAGATGAACGCCATTGTGATGTTGACCCAATGCAATCCAGCCATCTCCTACTTGGTAGGCCTTGGCAATTTGATAGGCATGCCCTACATGATGGTTTCCACAACACCTACAAACTGACACACGGTGACCGCAAGTTTCTAATCCCTCCTTTGCCTCCACATCAAGTCTACGAAGACCGATTGAAGCTAGAAAAGGCGTGTGCTACTTTGGATATTACTTCTAAGTTAGAAAAGAAAAATGAGTGGTGTGGAGTGAAAAATGTGAGTACTGAGAGTGCTGAAAAATTCGGGTATGAAAAAAGTGAGCATACCCCGAGTGGAGTGAAAAATGAGTGCAAAGAGCAAGAGGAAAACAACCGGCCAAAAAAAAGTGAGCTTGCCAAGAGGGGAAAAGCAAAACTTGATATCCAAAAGCAAGTTAGTGAGGCAAAAAATGATACTAGAGTGAAAAGTAAGGCCATGGTGAGCCGTATGGCGAAAGGAAGAGATATTCATTTAGCTTTGATGATGCGAAAAACATGTATCCTAATTAGGTTCACAGATCTTTGTTTATCTTCTTCTAACTCTAACCCACCTTTGTCTAGTGATGTTGCCTCACTTGTGCAGGACTTTGTTGATGTTTTTCCCAAAGATATCCCCCACGGTTTGCCCCTCATCCGTGGGATTGAGCATCGCATTGAGTTCCTTCTGGGTTCCACCATCCCTAGCCGGCCAGCATATAGATGCAACCCGAAGGACACCCATGAACTTCAAGTGCAGGTAGAAGGCCTCCTTGACAAAGGCTTCGTGCATGAAAGCCTCTCACCTTGCGCTGTCCCCGTCATTTTGGTGCCAAAAAAGGATGGCACATGGAGAATGTGCATGGATTGTCGTTCGATCAATCAAATAATGGTAAAATATTCTCATCCTATCCCTAGACTTGATGACATGCTCGATGAACTTAGTGGTGCCATAATTTTCTCTAAAATTGATTTGGTTAGTGGTTATCACTAAATTAGGGTTCATGAGGGTGATCAATGGAAAACGGCATTTAAAACTAAATTCGGATTGTATGAGTGGTTAGTCATGACATTTGGACTTTCTAATGCCCCTAGCACTTTCATGCGCCTTATGAATCATGTTTTTAGACACCTAATAGGGAAATGTATGGTTGTGTACTTTGATGACATCTTGGTGTATTGTTTATCTAGAAATGATCATATGGACCATTTGCGTCAAGTTTTCCTAATCTTGAGAACTCATCAACTCTATGCCAAAATGTCTAAGTGTAATTTTTTATGTGTTCCTAAGTAGGCTAGAACGCTCTCTTTAGATCGTTGTCCAGCGACATGGATTTCGTGCGGAAATTAACTCGAAGAAAACTCGTGAAACTCCAAGGCAGGGTACCCTTGGCACTTAACGCTGAATCCCTTGAGGTTCTTGTGTCAAACCGATGAATCTCCGTAGTAGGGTACCCACGGCAATTCAAAGATGAATGACTCAAAAGATAGTGCTTTCAAGTTTTACTTGTCAAGCTAATCGAATGCACAAAACTCAATTAGATGCAAGGTTCATCAAGAACAAGTGGATAAAGATCCAAAGCAATCTGATTTCAATTATCAATAATAGTCTCTCCAAAATAATAAGATGGGCGGCTCCTTTTAAGGATGCGCCAAACCCTAATTCCAAAAATGGAAACTAGTTTAGTTTCTAAAAATGAATTTAAATCAAAATGGCAACAAGCCAAACTTCCATAAAGGTTCTGAAACCCTAATATGACATAAATAAATATATAAATAAATGATAGAGGTGCAGGCGCCGCCGTTTTGGTCAAAGTGCCTAAGTGGCTTTGCTTGCGGATCCGTCGGTCACGTTTTAAGGAAACAAGGCGTTTTCCTTATTCCCTTGAGCGTTCCCAATGAAACTTGGAGGGAAACTTCCTAACACATAGACGAAGTACTGGGCTGAGTCTTGTGCTAGAAAATATACTCTGATCTTCAAAAGTCTTGGCGGTGGCTTTCACTATCCAATGTGGTCTTGTGATTTGGGCGTTCTCCCAAACCCTTCGGGCGTTTCTCCTGATTCTTGGCCTGGACTTCTCTCTTGTATTATAAATGATCATGGCCTAGTCAAAAATGGGAGAAGGTCGTTGATGGACCTAAAGGTCTGAGGTGGCCACACATTGTCCATCCGCGGGCGTAGGCGATGCACGGATTAGGGTTACTAGGCGCGGCTGGTGCTCGCGTAGGCTAGCTTCCTCTGAGGTTGTCTCTGTCTTCAGTTCCTTGTGGATGAGGCTGTTGAGCCTCACCTATAAGGCTCGCGCCCGTGGGCGTCAATGGGAGGCTCGCGGCTGCGGCTGTGGCATCCTCCAAGGCTCGGACCTTGGCGCGGGTGATTGCGCCTGTGGGCGCGACACTAGGGATCATATCAATTTTTGCTTGGAAGAAGTGCATTTCCTTGGATTTATTGTAGGTGCCTTCGGCCTAAAGGTTGACCCGGCCAAGATCAAGGCAATCACCGATTGGCCGAGACTCTCCAATGTCCCCGAGGTCCGTTCTTTCCTTGGCCTAGTGGGCTTCTATCGCCGCTTTGTCCCAGATTTTTCCACAATCGCAGCCCCCTTCCATGCTCTAACTAAGGCAAATATGCCTTTTGTTTGGGGACCAACCCATGACTTGGCTTTCGTTGCCTTGAAAAGCAATCTCTCCTCTAGCCCCGTTCTAGCGCTCCCTAACTTTGAGAAGACCTTCGAGGTCCAATGTGATGCTAGTGGCATTGGTATTGGCGCGGTCTTGTTGCAAGACAAGCGCCCGATGGCCTATTTCAGTGAGAAATTGAGTGGTGCCCAACTCAATTATTGCACTTATGATGTGGAGTTCTATGCCTTAGTAAGGGCCTTGGACATGTGGGAACACTACCTCTTACCCTGAGAGTTTATTGTCCACACGAACCACCTGAGTTTGAGATACTTGAAGGGCCAAGGGAAATTGAACAAACGCCACACCACTTGGATGGAGTTTCTCGAACGTTTTACCTACTACATCAAGTACATGAAAGGAAAGGACAACATCGTCGTCGATGCCCTTTCCCGAAGGTACGCCCTACTTAACTCTCTTCACAATCGTTTACTTGGTTTCTCGTATTTGCCATCTTTGTATGCCCTTGACTTGGATTTCAAACACTTGTATGATACTTGTCATCTTGGTTCGGTTCCTAAATATATGAGGCATGATGGATTCTTGTTCCGAAAGGGCAAATTGTGTGTACCAAAGTGCGATACTAGGGAGTTACTTGTTAGAGAAGCCCATGGTGGTGGATTAATGGGCCATTTTGGCATTGATAAAACTCTTAGTACTCTCCATGAGCATTTTTTTGGCCTAAAATGAAACGTGATGTGTCTTATTTTGTCTCTACTTGCATTGCTTGTAAACGTGCTAAATCTACATCTCTAGGTCATGGTCAATATATGCCTTTGCCAATTGCTTTGCACCCTTAGTGCGACCTTTCCATGGATTTTGTTGTTGATCTACCGCGTACCAAATGAGGCAAAGACTCCTTCTTTGTAGTGGTGGACCGCTTCTCTAAGATGGCCCACTTCATCCCTTGCCACACCACACATGATGCTTCACACATTGCACAACTTTTCTTTAATGATATCGTTAGACTCCATGGCATGCCTAAGAGTATTGTTAGTGATAGAGATCCTAAATTTCTTAGCCACTTTTGGCGTGTCTTGTGGGCAAAACTTGGCACTAAACTCTTATTTTCCACTTCTTGTCATCCTCAAACGGATGGCCAAACCAAAGTGGTAAATAGAACACTTGGCACAATGTTGCGCATTATGGTACATGAGTATGCTAAGTCTTGGGATGATTGTATTACTTTTATTGAATTTGCCTATAATAGAACTATGCATTCGGCTACTCGTTTCACTCCTTTTGAACTTGTCTATGGGTTCAACCCTCTCACCCCCATAGACTTGTTACCTTTACCATTACATGATATTGCTAGCATAGATGGTGACAAGAAGGCAGCCACGGTCCAAAAACTCCATGAGAAGGCCAAGGTACGCATAGAAAAGCTCACGACCCGTTTGGTGGAAAAGAGGAACCCCAGTCGCCATCTACAATCCTTCGAGGTTGGGGATTGGGTGTGGCTTCACTTGCGCAAAGATAGGTTCCCACAGCAGCGCAAGGGCAAGCTAAGCTCCCGCGGGGATGGCCCTTTCCTTATCCTAGAGAAGTTCAACAACAACGTCTATCGCCTTGACCTTCCCCCTTCATTTGGCAACGTCCATCCTACATTTAATGTCACTGATTTATCCCCTTTTCTTGCAGATAATGAGGATGTTCACCATGACTTGGACCTTGCAAATAGCAGCCCCCTTGATTCGATGCTGAATCCCCTCAAAGGAGGAGGGAATGATACGAGCACGGCACCACCTCGCTACTTCACTAGGAGCAAGAGCTTGATGCTCCAACTCTTGAAGGCCTTAAGGGATGAGGAAGCTGACTTGAAGACCCATGAAAGCTGGGTGACGTGCCTTCATGTCGTCGCTCACACCGTAAGGCATTCGAATACCGCGGACCATGAGATTAGCCATGCCGCGGAACCTCATGGTTTGATCGGCCAAGGCATGAGGAACGCACGCGCCAACCCTAGCATCCCATGGGGGGCGCCCACACAATCCCTAGCAACCCATGAAGACATCCACACCGGCTCGCCCACGCGCCCGCTCACCCAGGTGCTCGGCCCATCCACACGCTCACCTTAGCGTCCAATAGTCCAACTACAAGACACGGTGCAACCCCTTTGTCCAAGGGTGTGAGAGTCCTTTCCACTTGTAAATAGCTCTAGGTATTTAAAGAAGGAGATAGGCTAATTTTAGGTTGGTCTTTGTTTTTGTGATTATTTCCAATCTAAGACCGAAACTCTAGCTTAGCTAAATAGGGTTCTTCAAACCTTCTTCCTCTTCTTCAAACCGAGTGATTTGCCTAGGAATTGCCCTTAGGAGGGTCACTCTTAAAGTTGAGATCCTTGTTAGTCTTATGGCTAGGTTGTCTAGGAATCATCCCTAGAAGGGTTAGTCGTGACCTTCAAGTTCCTTTTGCTTATATTTCCCTTTCAATCAATACATCTCGTTCTTCCTTTCCATATTTCTTCTAAGTCTTCCGCAAAGCCTTACTCCCTTCTAAACAAACAAAGAACGCCTAACTTGAGCCGATCTCATAAAGTGAGCTAGATCCACCTCTCGGCCTTGCTTAAAGCCGAATCATCAAGAGACTCCAAGGAGGCTCTTATCAACTAGGATCCCTGATTTCATCTATTCTAGCCATTTTTAATGAATCTAGGTAGTTGGCAAGTTTACCATATTTTGTAAACACCTTTTTAATAAAGTCGTACTCTTTCGGATATTTATTAAAGCGTCTCTACTTTCTATATCAATTGTCCATCCAATACAACTCAAAAGACCATCGCAAAAAGAAAAGAGAAAATCCCTCAGGAATAAACACAATCGTCTCACCAAAATTTCGAAAAAAAGAAAAAAATCCTGCCGAATACTCGAAACATCCGAGCATTGCTCACTCATGGCCATGACCTCCTTGCTCACCACGAACTCCAAATTCACGATATAGATCATCATCCCTCTCCTCGGATGGGTTCGCCAGGCATCAGGCCCTGCATCGTTTGAAAGCATAGTGTAAAAAGAGATCTTTCTAGCATGGCGGCATTGGTTGCCCCTGCTGATTTGGGGTTTCACTAATAGCATCTCATATTGCTTCACGCCGTTGGAATGAATAGAGGCTTCCTTCGCATCTTGTCAATAACTGGGATATCTCACTTCTCCGAACGCCTTGAAAATATCAAGTGAAAGTATAGCCGAAAAAGCGAATGAGCAACGTGGAGGCATCGGGATTGCACATCACCTGCATATCATCACCTGTACTTACTCCTTTTTCTGTATTTTCTTTTTTCAGGTTCACGATAGCTCCTTGAAAGCAAGCTACTTGGCACAGGCTCCCTGTAACTAGGCTTCAAAAATGAAAAGTGACTGAACAGGCAAAGGCCAATGAAGTGCTAATAGCCAGAATCGCAGAGTTAGAGGAACAAGTTAAGATTACTACAGAAAGGGCTGCCAGGGCCGAAAAGGAGAGAGATGAAGCTACCGCCGAATTCCCATCGGGTTTTTATCCCACTCAAACAGCAGGACCTCCCTCTTCGCTCGCCTTCGCTGGACCTTCAGCACCTCAGCCACTTTCTGGCCCCGAGGGCCAATGGAAATGGATTAGTCCCTTCACTGTACCCATCGCTGAAAATCCTATGGTTAATACCGGTGAAGAAATTGCTACGTCACTTCAGCGCCTTTCACCCAACCCTGTCGTGGACTCAGACAAAAGTCAGGCCCACCTAGAAGCCTTGTATCTCCCTTCCCTTCCTCCAAGCATAGTTCCCGGACCTGTGGGAATTCGGCCTCCTGCTTCCTACCCGGTACAACCTCAGTTCTCACCGGAACCTCTACTACCCTTCAGTTCTAATCCCACTATGGCCAAGAAACTGAAAAGTGACTGACTGAATATGCTCGAAGAAAGACTTAGAGCGATCGAAGGGGCTGATCCGTTTGACCCTACTGGACCCGCCGATATGTGCATGGTCCTCGGGATCGTTATACCACCGAAGTACAAGATCCCCGACTTTGAAAAGTATACTGGGGTCGAGTGCCCAAAGACCCACCTCAGAGCATACTACAATAAGATGGCAGAGATGATCCACAACGAGCCACTATTGATTCATCTGTTTTGAGAAAGCTTAACCAAGCACGCCCTAACTTGGTATATGGCTCTAGACAGAGCTAGGATCAGGACATGGAGAGACCTGTCTGATGCCTTCTTCAGATAATATAAATTCAACATGGAGGTAGCTCCCGACCGCGCCGACCTGCAAGATTTGGAAAAGAAAACCAGCGAGTCCATGAAAACCTATGCTCAGAGATGGAGAGAGTTGGCTTCCAGAATCTCTCCTCCTTTAAGTGACAAGGAACTCTTGTCGATTTTCTTGCACACCTTCAAAGCTCCCTACTACACCTACCTGATCTCGAATCCATCAAACAGTTTCTCCGACATGGTCCTAATTGCCGAAAGAGTCGAGCAAGGGATTAAGTCCGGATGAATCATAACTTCGACACCATAGTCTGCACCAAAGAAAGCGCCCGTCATGAAAAGAGATGTTGGATTCGTCGCTCCCCAAGCTAATCATGGGCAATCATTTCCACCACCTCCGCCTTATCTATCGCCACCACCCTATCATCCGCCACCGCTATATCAACACACTTTCTTTCCGTTTACCTCACCACTCGTCGCCAATATCGCACCTCAAAATCCTACACCGTCTCTACATTTCCCACCACCTCCAGCACAAATATTACAACCCATGCAACCTAAGCCATATAACCCACCAAAGGACCCAAATAACCAAAACACGTCAAACAATCGGTGGAACCGAGAGCCATTGCCTCTTCTTTCTCTTCCCGCGGGAGAAATCTACAAACATCTCTTGGCAACCGAACAGATCATACCAATTCTAGCTCAGCCTCAATTGCCTCCTTACCCAAAATGGTATGATCTCAATGTAAGATGCGAATACCACGCGGGAGCCCCGGGTCACACTCTGGAAAACTGCTTCGCCTTCAAAGCAAAAGTTCATCACTTGATCAAAAGTGGATGGGTCTCTTTCGAAGGGTTAGCTAAAGGACCCAACACATCCACCAACCCTCTCCCTAATCATTCTCAAGGAAATGGAAGGGTAAACACCATCTCAGTAGGAGAAAGCGACGACCCTTTTTCTTTGGTGTCAAGTTGGCCACAAGAACAACTTTTCCTGGCCTTAACTCGAGGAGGGTACATACCATATTCGAAAAGCAATCCAAGTCAGTGTGTGTACTGCAAGGGAAACAATGGTCATGAGATCCAAGGCTGCGAGTTGTTTGCGGGAAAGGTGAGACAGCTCTCGGGTTTCGGAGTAATACAAACCCAGAAAGTGACCCACGGGGAAGGATCCATTAATGCCATCGGAGAAGGATTTCCTATCCCGCATTTGCATAACTCTAAAGGAACCCCACCCCCACTCCAAAACATCCAAAATAAAAGATCGACTTCGTCATACAAACGGTTCTCCACGCGCCGCGACGAGGGCGACAGTGAGATTGACACCCTGGGCCAGCCTTCCGGGAAATTCGACTATCTTGTTAGGTATTCTGCACCACCCTCTCACTCTAGTGCAGCGTCATTACCATCCTCTTGGGAAACCCCAGATTCGGAATCATACCCTTCACAAACGTGGTCACCTCCCCCGTTTCCTATGAAGGAAATCTACGCAAGACTCCTGGCAGATGGGCAGATTACGCCATGCCCGCTCCCGCCTCAACCAGCTCCTTACCCAAGTTGGTATGATCCAAAGGTTAGCTGCGAATATCACGCCGAAACCCGAGGACACTCCCTGGACGACTGTTTCATCTTTAGAGAAAAGGTTGATCATTTGACCAAACACGGACAAATCTCTTCCAAAAGCCTAGCAAAAGGTCCTGACGTGGCAACCAGTCCTCTGCCGCACCATAATCCTGGGGTGAACGGTATTTTTTTCGAAGAAATCAATGATTCTCTCCCTTCAGCGAGAGAAACGCCCAAAAAAGGACTTTTCTTTGCATTGGCTAAAAGTGGACACCTGCCATACCCAGAGAATAATCAGGCCCTGTGCCTATTCTGCCAAGGGGAAAGCAAGCACAAAATTCAGGATTGTAGACTTTTTTGGCAGAAAGTCGAGCAACTCACAGCATTCGGGATCATTTAGACCAAAGGGAAAACCCGAGGAGCAATCAACGCCATCGAGGACGATTCTCCAGCACCCTATTCCTTCGAATATATGGCCCAAACAAGGGATACGACCACAACCCCACGCAAAGTAGTATTCACATTTGCTGTGAATACTCCTAACCAAGACTTACACGCGGTCCCATTTAACTACGGATACACGATGGTCACCACTCCTCCTATCGCCGCACCAACAGGGCTCGCTATCGGCGAAACCTCTCACATCGGGGGCATGACCCGCACCAGAAGGTGCTATATATCGGAGGAAGTAGAGAAACAAAGACAGGCTAAAGGAAAAAAACCTTTGATCCACGAAGAGACGGTAGAAGAGACGCAAGGGTTGAACAAACCTGTAATCGAGGACGAGACAACTGAGTTCCTCAAAATCATGAAATAGAGTGAGTTCAGCATCATCAAACAGCTAAAGAAAACCCCAGCTCGCATTTCCATCATGGAGCTAATCCTTACTTCAGAACCTCATTACCAAGCTCTCTTAAAAGTCTTGAAACAAGCCTTCGTGACTAAGGATATCACCACGGAGGGGGTGGAAAACCTTGTCGGAAGAATTCAAACCCTAAGCAGCATTTCCTTCTCCGAATGAGAGATCAACCCCGCAGGAAGAGATCACAACAAGGCCCTATACATCATGGTAGAATGCAAGGGTCATGTCATAGCAAAGGCCCTGATTGATAATGGGTCAGCACTAAATGTCATGCCCATGTCCTCGAACAACTACCGGTTGATTTTTCTCACATGAAACCTAGTGGAATGATGGCTAGGGCTTTCGATGGCACCACTCGAGAGATCATCGGAAATTTTGAATTGGATATGGTCATCGGGCCCCACACTTTCGCCTTGACATTTCAGATCATGGAAATCCAACCTGCTTATAGCATGCTTCTAGGACAGCCATGGATCCATTCGGCAGGAGTCGTCCCCTCTTCTCTACATCAGTGCCTCAAGTACGTCAAAGACAATGCCCTCGTCTCAATAAAGGCAGAGGAAGCCTTAATCCTGGCCAAACATTTGTCCGTGCCTTATATCGAGATTGCCGAAACCTTGGAGAGTTCTTTTCAAGCCTTTGAAATCATCAATGTTGATTGGATCGAAGAAAGATCCCCCATTTTTTAAGCTTCGAATTCTGAAATGGCCGAAACAACCGTTAAGTTGATACCAGAGGGAAATTTCCAACTGGGAAAAAGGCTCGGGGCCAAGTTACAAGGGTCAAAAGGCTGGGCATCTCCAAAGAGCTTCGGAGACCGCTTTGGCTTAGGGTACCAACCCAGCGAGGCCAATTTTGCCAAGATTGCCCAAGAAAAGAAAGAAAAACAACTCACTAAGCTATTTGGATGTATCGCGCCAATGGGTAAAATGCAGATCCCCCATATCAGAACCACGTTCCCCTTCACAGCTGAAACCATCAATGAAAGCCCGATCAGGGTATCGGACCTCCGTATTTGCACTCTGGGAGAAGAAGAATCGTTGCCTAGTTCAATCATTTTCGTAAAGTCAGGGGAGTCTATGTGCAACTGGACCATCACCATGCTTACGAATATCTCTCCATAATTACTCCTTTTGAAAATATATATATGATGTTTGCACGTTTTCTTACGAAAATATTTTTGTAGGAACTCACGTTCCCCTTTGTTAAGAAATCAATATATATGCAATTTTTATTTTACGCATCTCTTCTTTTCGCATTTTTATTTTCAGGATAAATTTTAGTTCGGATTGTCTTGATAAAATCTATGTCTTTACTGGCGAAGAAATTGTCACCGCAAACGAAGACGAGGTCGAAATCCCCTGCGAATTGGCCCGTTTACTGGAAAGTTTAGAAAAGGAAATAACCCCTCGTCGGGAGGAATTGGAAAAAGTTAATTTGGGGGCAAGCAATGAGAATCAAAAGTTGTTTAAGATCGGACTACCCTAGACACGACTCAGAGAGAAAGGTTGATTTCTGATAACTATTGATACCACTGAAGCGGCATCTCCACTACCCCGCCGGGTGACCCGGCCATCATATTGTACTTACCGCGAGAGACGAGGCCCTGTTCATGCCGCCCTTAGCCTGGCGACCGGCCCTGGGATGGTCGACTTCAGCGGGGGGGCTCTCATGCGACATCCGCATGGCGGCATCCCATCCCAGGTCATCCGTGACGTTACTCCGCGTGACGTCACCTGTGTGACATCACTCGAGGCCACTCCAGCGACATATACCACACTAGCGACACCTCCCGGGGACTATCCCTACCCCTGTCGGTACACTCTTCTCTTTGCCTATAAATACCCTCACCTTTTCAGACAAGAGGGTAAGCTTAAGATAGCGTACTGAACCCCTGCTACTTTTACTACTCACACTGACTTTGCCATCGAAGTGTTTACGCCGGAGACCCCCTCCGGCGCATTGCAGGTGATGAAGGTCCCCCGTGCAGTGTTCTCGACCGCTCCAGATCAAGCCAATCCTGCTCTATACCTCTCAAACTCTTATCAAATGGTGCTTTCATTGAGAGTCTGGGTTGATTAAGTGAGTTTTCCTTAGTAACCAAGCTCTGTTTTTTCTTTCTGAGAGTCGAAGGGCCATGGCTTTGGATTCAGAATCCACGCCCCCTCATACTCGTGGCGGTCACGCGCGTAGGACACTTTTTTCCACGTCTTCGTCCAGTACGTATGTCACATCACCTGAAATCTCCTCTGCGCAAACAGACTTTCTTTTCGGATTGACAGCTGGCACATCATTTTCTCAACCGGGTACCCCATTTTCTCAAACGAGTACTCCGCTTTCACAAATGGGTTCCCTTGCTTCCTCAATGGACGCCCTATTTTCTCACGCGGGCGGATCCAGTCGCTCCGTCCCTCCATTCGTAAGCTCTAGGATGGATAGCCTCGCTACTCCCTCGGTAAGCTCGATGTTAGCTCTTCGCGCCCACTTGGATTATTTGATCGGGATGGCCACAGGCCCCTCTTCCAGCACCGCGACATCAAGCGTGCCTCCTCGAGTTATTTTCACTCCATCTATCGTCGCTGATTGACCAGCGTCGCCTCGACGCCAGATGCGTATCCCTTTGACCTCACCTGCGATAAGCATGCCATTCAGCCTTGCGCAACTGGCGGGCGGACAGGAGGAGCACTACATACCGCGGGTACCGCGGATTCCAGTCTCTCAAGTAGAGCGGCCGCTGGACGAATACAGAGAGCGTTGGGACGGCAGAAGAGAGGGAGTTGGGAGAGAGGTGTCTATGGAGCGGAGTGAGAGATCAGGCAGTAGGAGGCGTCGATCCCGTTCGCCCAGGAGCCGCAGCCGGTCTCCCCGGCCGCATCACACCCCGGAGCCTCGAGGGCACAGGCGACACCTAGACGCGTCTCCTCCCTGACATGATCGTGAGATCTTGGATGACACCGCTGGTCATCCTTTCACCCACCGTATAAGGCACCACAGGGTTGGCCGACGTGTCAAGCTCCCCACGGAGTCGTACAACGGCACTAGAGACCCCATTTCACATCTCAACAAGGTGAAGGACTTCGTTCAGTTCCAGACGCACAGCGACGCGGTGTTGTGTCAGATATTCATCATGACATTGTCAGGAGTGGCCCGCCTCTGGTTTGAAGGGCTCCCCGCTCGATCAATTGGCAATTTCCAGCAATTAGAGGCCAAGTTTAAGAGCCGCTTCAGCACAGCTATCCCTATTCGGAAATCCGCGGCAGCCTTGTTTGATATATGTAGAAAGCCAGAGGAATCTTTGAATAGCTATCTTGGTCGCTTTGATACGGAAATGTCACTAACCCCTAGTATCACTATTGATTTTGCTATAGAAGCTTTGAAGCGGAATTGTGGATATGGGAAGCTGAGGGATACGTTGATGGTGGACCCCCCAATGACCTTAGATGTGTTAAGGTTGAAGGCCCATAATTATGCGAGAATGGAATCAGGATGCGGGATACGCCTCAGAGCGCCCCTCCAGCTCCTGCGGCTCAAGCCAGTATGACCCACGACGGGCGTCCGGGTGATGAATACACCCAGCGAAAAGATTACATTCCCAAGGTGTCGAGCCGTCAGAGGAACATTTTCTCTAGAGGAAGGGGTGGCGGCCAGAATGTTCAGCGACAGGCGGATCCCCCTAAGGGTCGAACATACGATCCCGACCTTCCTCCCCTTACACTCCCGCGAGCGGAAATCTTAGCCATTATTCAGTAGCAGAACCTGCCAATTCGCTATCCCGCCCCTGTGAAGCCAGGGGTGGTCATGGGAGGAAGGGAAAACACTTTTTGTAAATTCCATAAGGTCAAGGGACATTCCACAGAGGCATGCAGGGAGTTAAAGTTGGCAATAAAGCGGCTATTGGAAGAAGGCTATCTTGGAGAATTCACCACTCGAATGAGGGAAGAAACTAGGAGCGACCCCCCGCGCGGAGCATTAGGTGACCACCCATTGCCTCCTCCCCCTGGGAGCAGTGGGACTTCTGTCGCAAGGGGGAAGGAGTTGTTAACAATGTATGATGAGGATGTCCCCATCATTAACACTATCGCTGGCGGCGCGTCGTTCCTAGATGAGATTACCCCAACGACGCCCCTGACAGGAGAGAAGCGAAAACGGGAAGGCCAGCCGACAAAAAAGGGAGCGATCGATGCGCTCGATAGGATGATAATATCTTTCTCGGAAGAGGATGAGAAAGGCGTCGTCTTCCCTCATAATGATGCGTTAGTAGTCACACCGGTTATTGGGAGCCATGGGGTGCGAAGGACCCTCGTTGATAACGGTAGTGCGGTAAACCTGTTCTCGTTGGAAGCATATAATCTCATGAAACGCCCTGCCGGTGAACTGGTGCCCTGCAAGAAACCAATTATTGGAGTGGACGGCATCCCTATACCTGTAATTGGAATCACAGCGTTGCCTGTGTATTTCAGGGAAGACGCATCGAGACGATCCGAAGAATTGATGTTCCTGGTCGTGGATCTCATCCTACCGTATAATGTCATCCTAGGGCGGTCATTCCTCAATCGTTTTGGGGCGGAGGTATCTCAGAAACACCTCAGGATGAAATACCCCTCTTGGGAAGGGGTAGTGTCGATTAAGGGCGATCAAAAGCTAGCCGTCGAGTGTTATTCACTCATGATTCAAAAAAGTTGTGATCAGTATGTGTGTGTGTAGAAGTGGACCCCTACGAGCAAAGGGATGAAAGGCGAACCCAGCCGGTAGACGCAATGGTGTCCATCCCCGTCCAAGGTAATGTTGAGGCGAGTTTCCAGGCCAGTGACAAGTTGACCCCTAAGGAAAGGGCTCAATTGGCTCGGCTGTTGAACAAGTGCCAAGAAGAGTTCACGTGGAAACCAGCGGACATGCCTGGCGTATCCAGGGAAGTGGCTGAGCACCGACTCAATGTCGACCCACACGCTACGCCAGTTCAACAGAAGCGGCGAGCATTCTCCGCGGAAAAGGCGGTGGTGATTGATAAGGAGATAGCGAAATTGTCAGATGCGGGGTTCATCCGAGAAGTTCAATATCCCACTTGGCTGGCCAACCCCGTCTTAGTCCGCAAGCCCAACGGAGACTGGCGCATGTGCATTGATTTCACCAACTTGAACGACGCTTGCTCTAAGGATTGTTATCCGCTCCCTCGGATTGATCAGTTGATCGATCAAGCGGCAGGGTACGCGTATTTGAGTTCCCTGGACGCCAACTCCGAATACCATCAAATTCCTATGGCCAAGGAAGATGAGGAAAAGACGGCATTTATAACCTCGAAGGTCACTTATTGCTACACGGCAATGCCGTTCGGCTTAAAGAACGCAAGGGCGACCTTCCAGCGTATGGCCAACAAAGTTTTTGAAAAGCAAATCGGGAGAAATGTAGAAGCGTACGTAGACGACGTGCTGGTCAAGAGCAGAAGTTTCAGTGACCATCTGGCTGATTTGCAGGAAGTGTTTGATATGTTAAGGAAATACCAGATAAAGTTGAATCCCCGCAAGTGCGCGTTCGCATTCCAAACAGGAAAATTCTTGGGGTATGTGGTAAGCCAAAAGGGCATCCAACCGAACCCGTCAAAGATTAAGGCTATCCATGATATGGTATCGCCGCGAACCCTTTAGGAGGTTCAGAGATTGACAGGACGCGTCATTGCTCTAGGACGGTTCATCTCTAAGCAGGGCGAGAAGTGCCTGCCGTTCTTCAAAGTTATACGCAAGAAAGCTCCTTTTGGGTGGACACAAGAATGCGAAGAGGCGTTCATGAGTTTGAAAGCTTACTTGTCGTCCAACTTGGTGCTAACACGACCAGAGTTGGGCGACACTTTATTTTTGTACCTCGGCGTCGCAGACGAAGTGGTCAGTGCTGTTTTGGTCCGGGAGGATAATTACGCCCACCGACCCGTCTTCTTCGTCAATCATGTGTTAAAAGATGCCGAGGTGCGGTACACCCACCTAGAGAAGGTGGCGTTCGCCCTGATACAGTCCACGCGAAAGATGGACAGATATTTTCAAGCCCACCCGGTCATCGTGCTCACGGACCAGCCTTTGAGAAGGATTTTCAGGAAACCAGAATCCTCGGGGAGGATGTTGATCTGGTCAATTGAGCTAGAGCAATATGGACTACAATACAAAGCTCGGTCGTCCGTAAAAGCTCAGGTTTTGGCGGATTTCATAGCCGAGTGCACATTTACTGGGAGCAAGGCGGTAGAGCCGCTTGGGAGGAAAGACAGTGATGCAAAGGTCCCACCCTTAGAAGCCCCCGCGGACACATGGGTCATCTATGTGGATGGCGCCAAAAACCAGGAGCTGGCGGGAGCTGGAATATATATGGTCGGGCCACACGATGTGGAGGTGCGCCACGCCATCAGAATCCTACAACCACTGTCCAACAACGCCGCAGAGTATGAAGCGTTATTGGCAGGGCTTAGAGTAGGAAGGAACCTCTTCGCCAAAACTGAGAACGACCTGGTAGCTGGAGCCCCACGGTTGATAATGCGAGGGGACTCTAAGTTGACAATTGATCAGGTCTTGGGACATTCCCAAGCTAGAGAACCGGTCATGGTGCAATACCTCTCAAAAGTGAAAAGGGAGCTGGCAGAAATGGAACAAAGCGGTATGTGTGTCACTTTCGAACATATCCCGCGGGAGGATAATACCGAGGCGAATAGTCTTGCCAAAATAGTAGCCAATCAGGAGGCCGCCATTCCAGAGGGTGTGTACTATGAAGAAAAGTCATTGCCGTCCTTCATGGAGGAACAACTATCGCTATGTGTAGAGGAGACCGAAAAGGATTGAAGAATCCCTGTGATAAAAATTTTAAAGCATGACGAGCTCCCAAGCGACAGTGTAGAAAAGAAAAAAGTATTGAAGCAAGCGGTGAGGTGCACTTATTATGATGGGGTACTAATTCGGAGTTGTTTCTCGTACCCGGCCGCAAAATGCATAACGGAACAAGAAGGCCTCCATACCTTGCGTGAGATCCATGAAGGCATCTGCGGCATGCATGTCTCGGGTGGTACCATGTCCGCGCAGGTGTTTCGGTCAGGATTCTATTGGCCCACTATTCGCAGGGATTGTAACAACTTTGTGCAGTCATGCCACAAATGTCAAGAATTTGCCAAAATCCCTCGACGACCTGCCACTGAAATATCTCAGATCGTGGCACCTTGTCCTTTTGCTAAGTGGGGAATCGATATCTTAGGCCCTTTTCCTAAGGCAAGGTCCCAACTGAAATTTGTAATTGTGGCAGTGGACTACTTCACTAAATGGGCAGAGGCGGAAGCGGTAGCCACTATTACGACGGAGAAGGTGTGGCACTTCTTTAAGCACCAAGTGATCATGCGCTTCGGGGTGCCTCGTGTACTAGTTAGCGACAACGGGGCACAATTCACCAGCCGCTTCTTCAAGGAGCAATGCGAAGAATTTCAGATCGAATAGAGGTTCTCCTCTATGGCACATCCTCAGACTAATGGTCAGGCGGAGGTGACCAACCGAAGCATACTGAGCGGCATTAAGAAAAATCTGGAGGGGTCGAAAAAGAAGTGGCCAGATGAGTTACCCTATGTAATGTGGGCTTACCGCATGACCGTCAAAACAAGTACGGGTGAGACGCCTTTTGCGATGGCTTTTGGTACCGAAGCGGTAACGCCTGTCGAAATTGGCACCCTAAGCTTGAGGGTGGAATATTTCAAGGAGGAAGTAAATGAGGAGAGGTTACAAGCTAACCTTGACATGCTCCCTGAGGCGCGCGAGGAAGCTCTCTTGAAAATAATGTACTATAAAAGAAGAATGACGCGGTATCACAACAGACATGTTAAGGAGCGGCTGCTCAAGGCCGGAGACCTCGTGCTCAGGGATAAACGAGCTGCGGGCCAACGAATGTGGAAACTTAGCTCAAGCTGGGAAGGCCCGTACCGCGTCACTCGTGTTATCGGGAAGGGGGCATATCACCTTGAAACGGTTGACGGTACTCCCTTACCTAACTCTTGGAATATTGCTAGATTAAAATTGTACCATGCTAGAATCTGACATGCCGTTGGGCATGGTTTTGAAATTATGAAATTTAAATAGACATGTTGGGCATGGTTTTGAAATTATGAAATGTCGTTGGGCATGATTGGGAAATTATGAAATTTAACTAGACATGCCGTTGGGCATGGTTTTGAAATTATGAAATTTAAATAGACATGCCGTTGGGCATGGTTTTGAAATTATGAAATTTAAATAGACATGTCGTTGGGCATGGTTTTGAAATTATGAAATTTAAATAGACATGTCGTTGGGCATGGTTTTGAAATTATGAAATTTAAATAGACATGCCGTTGGGCATGGTTTTGAAATTATGAAATGTCGTTGGGCATGATTGGGAAATTATGAAATTTAAATCGTCATGCCGCTGAGCATGGTTTTTTGAAATTGAAATTTTGACATGCCGTGGGCATGGTCTTTGAAATATCGACATGTCGTGGGTATGGTCTTTTGAAATCGAAATTTTGACATGCCGTGGGCATGGTCTTTGAAATATCGACATGTCGTGGGCATGGTCTTTTGAAATTGAAATTTTGACATGCCGTGGGCATGGTCTTTGAAATATCGACATGCCGTGGGCATGGTCTTTTGAAATTGAAATTTTCACATGCCGTGGGCATGGTCTTTGAAATATCGACATGCCGTGGGCATGGTCTTTTGAAATTGAAATTTTGACATGTCGTGGGCATGGTCTAACAATTGTTGTGGTAATATTTTTTGTTCCTTGTTGGTTGTCTATGTAATGTGCAGATAACAAGGAAAGGAGGATGTCGGGGGTGAAAAGTCCTAGCCTTGGGAGCGGAATGGGCTAATGCAGACGGATCGTCAAGATGAGGCACACCCCGGCGATCCTAATATATGGTGCTGGAAGTGAAAAATTTCTGGCCTTGCGAGGCCGGCCTTGATCAGGCGGCTCGCTAAGACGAGACACTTTCCAGCACTGTCGGGAGTGAAAAATCCTATCCTGGGGAAACCCAGAAAGGGCACGCCCCGACTCCCCTGGGGTGTAAAGTCCTATCCTAGTGATAGCCCGTGCTCATATAGGCGGATGATCATTAAGTGAGGCACGACCCCAGGGAAGATAAAAACTCCACCTCGCAAGTGAAAATCCTATCCTTACGATGGTTGCGCTAACATAGGCACCTCGTTAAGCGAGGGCACGTTAAGAGGTGTGAGGGCAACGCTGAGGAAGTGAAAAGTCCTGTCCTCGTGATGGCCGGCCCTGATCAGGCGGCGCACTGAGTGAGGGCACTTCCTGGCCGATTGAAGAAATATTAAAGGTCACCGTACCACAGCTAGTAGCCGGAAGGGACAAACCCGGTGAAGTTTGGCTGGAGGAGTACGGGACACGAGCGACATCGGGGGAGATCGCGCGGCAATGCCTCAAGGTAATTAAGATTTTTTGACAATATGTCGCTAGTAACAAAGTGATAAGTGAAAAGGTGCAGAAAAATTCAGCACAAGCGACATCTTTGGGGGATCGTGCTAAGTGAGAAAGGAGATCGCGCGGCAATGCCCCAAGGTAATTAATATTTTTTGATAATATGTCGCTACTAACAAAGTAATAAGTGAAAATGTGCAGAAAATTGAGCAAACTGTTTATACACGAAGAGATGCTTGCTTAAACAAAAGGCCCTAAAAAACACAAAAAGGGGCAAAGAAGTCGGAGCATCCGATGGACAAAAGAGAAATGACATTCACGGCCCGGGCGTGCTGCTGTTCCCCTCGTCAGGCCGTGGCCTTTTCGCCTGGCGGTAGCCCTCTTCCGTGAGAAACCCGAACTTTTGCTTGAAGAGGCGGATGATGGCGTCAGCGTCAAAGAATTGGCGGCCGTGATGCTCAATGAAGCAATCGGCCATGAGACCTGCCGCTTGTTCCGAAAACCATTTGCACCTGTCCGCCGTTTCCTCCTTAAGCGTGGCATTCTTGCTCTGCTCCGCTTGAAAGGCGGCATGCCAGCGGCCCGGAGTCCTTTGGCCTCTTCCAACTCTCTCATCGCAACTCCCAAACTATTTTCTACACATTGTCGCTCCTCAACACTTTTCCGCAGCTCCTCTTGAGCTTCATGAAGCTCCCTTTGGTACTTGCTGATTTCTTCCGAGAGCTGATGGTTAGTGTTGCGCCATTCCTGGGAGGAGGATTGGAGAGAGCTCATTCGTCTCATCATATTTGTAGACCAGTAATGGAAACCTTGAAAACTAGAGAACAGATGAGTCCTTATCTGCTGCAACTGTTCACCCTCGGCAACGGAGAGGAAGCCTCGCTCTTCCTCCTCAACTGACAACAGATGTCCTGCTAGTAAGGCGGATGTCGCTAGGGAGTTGTCCCCTCCTAACGCTGGGAACCCGCGCTGGCGAATGTTGCTCAAATCAACTTGATGGGTGACGGCTCCGCTGGAGAGTATAGTGCTTAACTCAGCCACCATGCGCGGGGTTTCTATTGGGGGAAGAAAGGGAAAGATTGTCTGAGCCGCAGTGGGAACGAAGAAGAGATCCAGAGGGGACGGAGGGGAATGATTGGACGGCCCAACGTCAATATTGAAGCCGCTAGCTGGTAAGTTTGGGAAGTGCTCCTCTTCAAGAACCTTCAGAAAGTCCAAGGGATTGCTTGGAGGAGGAGATAAGGCGCCAAGAGAGGAATGAAGCGGCGTAGAGGTAGCCCCGCTCTCTGCCGGGCCAGAACCTTGGTCGCCTGTCAAGGGACCGGTATTGGCAATATCGTCCTGCCTATCTGGACCAGCGACAGTGGTGTCCGCTGAAGGGACTCCTTCATTAAGACGCGGTCGCTTGGGACCAAGAATACTCGTCAGATCCATGCTGTCGCGCGCGGGGGTAGAAGAAGAGGCAACAGCAGCGGTATCCTACGCGCAAAAGACAAAGGGGAATTAAGAAACAAATAAAATACATGGATAAAGAAAGTCCATAAAAACCACCTGAGCAAGAGGACGTGTAGGAGCGATAAAACGAAGGCGGAGGGTCCTTTTCTTCTTCTTGAGAGGAGGACGAGAGGGTGACGCTTGTGTAGGAGCAATGCTGGGGGGAGAAATTGGAACAGTGGTCGATGTGGCAGTAGCCTCTGCTTGGGGAAGAGAGGAAGACTCAGGCGTAGAATCGGACGCGCGCGTGGTATCAGTAGCGGCGCCTGCCGAGGTGGCGGGAAGAGACCTTTGTTCTCTCTTCTGCTGAGCTCTCTTCTCTCTCTTCTTGATACAATCAGGCTTCCACCCGGCGGGAGGATCTGTAGAAATAAGAAAAGAATGTTAGAGTTAGTATTGACATGGAACAGCGATCAGAGGTGTGAGGCTCACTTTGAATGCAATCCTGAATGTTGCCTTCGCACGCGAGTTCGCGAGTGCGAACACCAGGGATCTCAGGCAGATTGAGTAATTTGTTCAGCCAGTCTTGGTCAGCTGATCCTAACTCCAGCCTGCCGCCCCAGGCAGCATCTCTAATGGTTAGATTAAACCCGGTCTGCCACAAAGGCTGGGGCAGATTGATGATGAAGAACCCCTTTTTCCAAGCATCAATAGAAGATTTAAGGAATAACAGTTTCCAGGTAAAGGGATTCAAAGCTTCAACATCATAGCGAGGCGATATCGCTACGATGCCGTTATTGTGATGGTATAATTGAAAGAGGGAGCGGAGCAACAACAAGGATGGAGATTCATTCCCTATATGTCTAAAGACGGCTATAAAGGCATAAATACCACAGTAGGCGTTTGGACTCAGTTGGGCAGCATTTAAATCAAACTCAGAAAGTAATTCAGCAATCAAAGGATCTAGAGGCAACCGAAAGCCATAATGGAATATTTTGGCATAAAGAACCCTACGGTTGCCGAGTAATTTGCTGTTGAGGCGAAGGGATTTTGGGGCGACTTCGGTGGAGTACCCCTCCAACTGGTCGATGGTGGCATTATAGCTCCACAGGCGCCGTCGAAGGACGGCGGTGGAAGTAATGGTGGAAACAGTGGTATTAACATCCCCCTCCCCAGCAGGGCGGGGATAACGGCGATTAGGAGCCATGAGCAAGGTAAAAGAGGAATAGAAAGGAAGGTACCTGTGATGAGAAGAAAAATGAAGCACCCAGGTGGCGGCGGATCGTAGGAGGAAGAAGAGGAATTGTTTTTCCTTCTTTTTCGTTCTTTAAAAGAGAAAGGTAATAATAGATAGGAAGAAAGCACGTGGGGTTTTTATATATAAACCCTAGGAACTAAAGGGGACGACGGGTCAAGTGATTTCGGCGTGTGACGTGTCAAGGGCAGTGAAGCGCGGGAAGCGGGAACAACTCTTGAGGAGCGAAAAGACGTGTTCAGTCCGTCAGTCCCATTAGCGCTCCCCATTGATGACACGTGGGCTCGGAGCATCACGACTGTCTTTCTCCGTATCAAACAAAGAAAGTCAGAGCATTAAATGCTCTGAAAAGGGCGCATTCAAACCCGGTGGAAAGGAGCGACAAGCCGTAATGGCGCGGCATGCAAAAGGCGCGAGAAAAAGTAGTGAAGTGGCATATGATAAAGAGCGATATCGTCAAGAAACACACATTATTTGGTCAAGATTGAAAGGTGTGGCAATTATTACAAGCAAAGAGGCGACGACAAAGTCCAATTGAAAAAAATAATACAACAAGGGTGTAAGTAGAGAAGCGATGCCCCCAACCAAGCGGCATCAAATAGGCCCCCCGGGCGTTGACTTGTCACTCCTCTTCGGAGGAAAGGAAACCCTCTTGTCTCTCATCAATCTCTTTCATCCTCGCGGAGGCGTACCTGGCAACCTCAGCAGGATCAGCGGCCCTACCGCGGTGCTGATCTGTCACCCCGGCGACAAAGGCCTGTTCAGTCTTCTTCTTCCACCATGCCACTTTCTTGAAAGCTTTCGACAGGTCGGCATCGCGGGATGATACCTCCTCAAGAAGGAATGAGTTCTTCTTTCTCTCAGCCACCAGCTCAGCCTTCAAAGCTTCGACCTGGGCTTTTCCTTTAGATCTTTCCCGAGTAAGGTCAGCACGGCACTCGCGCAGTTCGGCCTGAGCGCGTTTGTGGAGTCGCGACAGCTCCTCTACCTTTGCTAGCGCACCAGAGTTTTGAGATTGTGTACCGCGAGTCTTGATAAAGTAATGAAGTTGTCGAAAGGCAGTAAGGCAGCTGTTCATGACGCGCACGTACTGAACTTCGGAAGGAAGTTGCAGCAGTCTACTCTCCTCCTCGGAGGCGCGGAACATTTCATAAGCCAAGATAGCCGTGGGCTGATCTTGCGATAAGGGGTCTGATATGCCCAGGGCGCGGAACCCCTCAATCCCAAACTTTGACAGATTTAGCCGATGAGAAGGGGCCCCTTGAGGCCAGTCGCGGGAAAGGTCAGCAACAAAGGAAGGGGTGGAGATACCGCCTGAGGCTCCAACGTCTCGAATTGAAGTAATGAACAACGGATAAGGGGACTTGGGAGGAAAGTGAGAAGAACCAGGTCCACTGGGGACAGAGGGAGGCACATCAGGAATGCAACGGCCAATGGGCGAGTGTGGAGGAGTGGAGTCTGCAGCGGACGAAGGCATCGTCGCGGCAGTAGAGGTTTTATTGGGAGCGACCAATCCCAGAGACGAGGAAGCGCCACCCAAAGAAGTCGCGCTCTCTTTTGTCACGCTAGGAGAAATGGTAGTCTCAGAAGCGACGGCATTGGCGGTATTGGCAGGGGGAGATTGAGTCACCGCCCTTGTCACCTGAGCTTCGCTTGCTTCCCTTAGCTTCTTCCGTTGAGCTGAGGAAGTCGGGCGGAGGCTCAACTCTGTGTCCATGTCCTCCATGTCCTCAACTCCGTAGGAGAAAATCTTTGTCTCGGTCACTGGCAAACCAGACCCAGACCTCTTCTTCCGACTGGGCAACCAGTTCTCTACGAAGCGGGAAGTACGGAGAAAGGAACCGCTTTTCCTTGAAAGAATTTCGTCTAAAGCTCTTTTCTTTATGGGCATACGGTGATCAATGCGAGCCCCAGCGGAAGTAGAGGGAGCATTCGTTGAAGGGGCGACAACCTTGTGAGGAGCGTCACCCTCAGAGAGCGGACGAGCGATAGTTTCCCCTGTGAAGAAGTAAGGTTAGTAAGCAAGGGGGAAGCAAGGCAGCGGCGAAGCACAAAAGCTCACCTATGGTACACTCAGTTAAAGGCCTGTACAAGGCAAAGTTTCGGATCTAGAAAGAGGACTCCATCTCCAGTAAGGCATTGGCCTGGTCCAACTCTTCCCGAGACAGAGGCGCTGGCTTCGCCCAATCAACCACCTCCAGGTTGAAATCAGGACGCCACATGCGAGAGGGTAATTCGATGACAAAGAAGCCGCTCTTCCAGTTATCGGCGCTCCCCTCAAATCCTTGAAATTTCTGCCAAAAAGGCCTCACTAGAGCATCATCCCATCTTGGAATAATATTAATGAAGCCGTCGCGAAAAACCAGAGTCAAGAACTTGCGGAATAAAGTGACAGAGGGAGCAAGAATATCTTTTAATTCGCAGGCACGAAGGAAGGCGTAGATGCAGCTCCATGAGGGGGGGTAATCTACGCAGGGTTAAGCCCGTGCTCGCGCAGCACACGCTCTAGTGTGTCATGAACGGAGAGGCGGAACCCGTATTGAAACATCTTAAAATAAAGAATCCTATGAGTTTTCCAGAGCCGACTATGAAGCCTCATTGTGTCAGAAGGAATAGTGGGGCGATAGCCGCAGGGGAAGGTAATATTATTGCTTTCCAGTTCAAGACGTAACACAGTGGGGCAAGTAAAGATGCTAGGAGTATTTTCAAGCTCGGGATATCGAGAAATTGGCCTAGGGGTAGCTAAAGAACTAGATTGAGATCTCATACGAGGCATCGTAGATAAAGCAGCAAAGGAAAATCAAAAGCAAGATTGAGCAGAATACCTTGAGAGAGAGAAGGCCGAAATTGATAAGTGAATCGCTTGGATGCGAACGAGAGAATTTCCTCGGAGCGAGCGAAAAACGAAGAAAATTATGAAGTATAAAAAGGAGCAAAAAGGTACAAGGAAGAAACGCGTTTCCTTTTAAAAGAGACGGTGGAAGAGTCAGACAGAAGGGCAACCTATTACAGCAAGACACGTATGAGGCAAGCGGGACATATGGGGAGACCCTGATAGAGGCTTAAAGTCAAGTGCTCCCCTCGAATTTCGCAAAAGAAAGGTCCTCTAATTACAAGAAACCCCAGGAAAGAATCCTATGAAGCGATAATCGGCTAGTCCAGCGGCGATTAACCCATAAGAGAGACGACATGCTAAAAGCAACAAAGAAAAAGGCAAGCGGCACTTCACTTCATAACATTTTTTATTTATTTATTAAAAAGAAAGCCAGCGGCATCTACAACAAGTGCGGCGTTGTCAATCTTCGTCCATCCAGTCAACCTCAAAAACATAATCATAGTCCTTCGGAGGCGATGGCGACTCATTATTATAGAAAGGGAAGGGCTCGTCCGTCATGAAAGGCCTTTTACCAAGCCTAGTCACAGGACATGTCGTGGGAGCAGTGTCCTCCTTCGAAGCGGCAAGGGAGCCTTCTCCCGGGGTCGGGCCGACCAATTCCGGAGTGGCATCTGGCACAGAAATTTTATCCTTGGGAAAAGGACAAGGAACGGACGGAGATGCTTCATCTTTTTGCTGCAGTGAGAGATAGTGAGGCTCAAAGTTGGCAAAGAAGGATTCGAAGGATTGCTTCTTTCCTTTCTTTGATCTCTTGCAACCTCGGTGCTTCACGAGGCGTTTGGTAGGCCTCTAGGGAGGCGTGAGCGGAGGATTGTCGGAATCGGGAGAAGTTGGAGGGGTCGGAGGAGAGTCGCAAGCAGCAGTGTACAAAAAGCGGGAGTCAGCCATGGAAATATCAATAACAGTGAGAAGAAAGGAGAAAAAAAGATGAACAGAAAAGGAAGGGAAGAACCCTTTTATATAGCCGAGGAGAGGAAGCGTGCCTGCCTCTCCGCGTATTATCTAGGGCATTCAATGCTATCAGAGGTAGCGTCTGTTGGGAGGAAAAATCTGACTCCGCAACTGTTAAAAATCTGCACCGACCAGGAGGAGCCGAAACCGTTGCCCAATCCGTTAACACAGAAAAGACGGCGCAAAGACATATTCTGAATGGACGTGGCTTGAACGAGTCATCATTATGAGCCAGATAGGCAAATAACGTGGCGAGACCCCAAGGGATGTCAAGTTCAAAATTAATGAGAACTGAAGTTGCTTTTCAAGAAGAGCGGCATAAGAAAGAAAAAAAAAAAAAAACATCAATGGCGTGGCAAGCGAATAAGGGAAAGCATATTCATTTATTTTAAAGGGCTTAACAGCCCAAGAGTACAAAAAGGCCTGATGGCCCAGAGTTACAAAAGATGGTCCCAGAGGAACACAGAGAGACGCGCCAAAAGGACCCCTATCGCTGGTCAGGCGTTTGACCCAGCGTGATCATCGTCCCATTCCAGGAAAGGAATTTCCCTAAGGGCATCCGCCAGGGCCGTTAGTTCAGAAGAGTAGGCCCTCATGCTCTTCAGGCAGCATCCCAGCAAGTCCTTCCTATGCTGCAGTGTTGTCATCAGTAGCTGAATCTGAGAAACAGCCAACGATAGCTTCACCGCTTTCTCCACGGGACTGAAGTCCTCCATGGTAACGGCAGCCTGCCTAGCCTGCAGGGGAGTCAGCATCCCTTGAAGCTCCAGTATGTCCTCCGAGGTCTTCACGCTCAGCGACCCCAAGAAATCGGTATTTGCCTGAGTCATGTTCCTCAGGGCATGAGTTTTGGAGAGTAGGAAGTTTTTGGTGACTTCGTCCATGAAAAGAAGAGAGATAAAAAAAATTGAAAAGAGAGGTGAAAAAGTTGTGAAAGTTATGAGGCAAGTGCAAAATAAAAGGCCTATTTATAGACTTCGGGAAAAGGCATTTCGAAACATACCTTTATCGGCTGACGAGCCCACATTGGGGAAGGAACCTCTGAAGGGGCAGGACCGGAGATGCGGCAATAGCCCTTGGTAAACACTCGGGCTAGTTTTCGTTTGGGCATATGATAACTATTGATACCACTGAAGCGGCATCTCCACTACCCCGCCGGGTGACCCGGCCATCATAATGTACTTACTGCGGGAGACGAGGCCCTGTTCATGCCGCCCTTAGCCTGGCGACCGGCCCTGGGATGGTCGACTTCAGCGGGGGGGCTCTCATGCGACATCCGCACGGCGGCATCCCATCCCAGGTCATCCGTGACGTCACTCCGCGTGATGTCACCTGTGTGACATCACTCGATGCCACTCCAGCGGCATATACCACACCAGCGACACCTCCCGGGGACTATCCCTACCCCTGTCGGTACACTCTTCTCTTTGCCTATAAATACCCTCACCTTTTCAGACAAAAGGGTAAGCTTAAGATAGCGTACTGAACCCCTGCTACTTTTACTACTCACACTGACTTTGCCATCGGAGTGTTTATGCCGGAGACCCCCTCTGGCGCATTACAGGTGACGAAGGTCCCCCTCGCAGTGTTCTCAACCGCTCCAGATCAAGCCAATCCTGCTCTATACCCCTCAGACTCTTATCAATTTCCCTCCTCAAAAACTACTCTGACGTGTTTGCATGGTCATACGCAGATATGCCAGGTCTTGATCCCGGGATAGTTGAGCATCGCATCCTGTTGAAGCCTTGGTTTAAACCTGTCAAACAAAAACTCCAGAGGATGTATCCAGACATCCTTTTGAAAATCAAAGAAGAAGTTACCAAGCAACTAGATGCGGGTTTCTTAAGAGTTGCCGAATACCCAGAATGGATCGCCAATATAGTGTCGGTGCCTAAGAAAGATGGGAAGGTCCGCATGTGCGTGGACTTTCGGGATCTTAATCGAGCCAGCCTTAAGGACGACTTCCCGCCTCCCCATATCGACATCTTGGTGGATATTGCCACCAGTAACGACATGTTCTCCTTTATGGACATATTTTCGGGATACAATCAAATCAAGATGGCACCCAAAGACAGTGAGAAGACGACCTTCATCACACCCTGGGGAACCTTCTGCTACAAAGTAATGCCCTTCGGATTAAAGAACGCAGGAGCCACTTACCAACGTGTTGCCGTCACCCTTTTCCATGACATAATGCATAAAGAATTGGAAATATATGTCGACAACATGATAGCCAAATCTCGTGGGACGCAAGATCATGTAGACATCTTGAAGAAGGTATTCGGAAGGTTGAGACAGTTTCAGCTACGGCTAAACCCAGCTAAGTGTACCTTTGGAGTTACCTCCGGGAAGTTGTTAGGATTCATCGTCAGCAATAAAGGCATAGAAGTGGATCCTGATAAGATAAAGGCAATTCAAGAGCTACCCGCTCCCAGCACTGAAAGAGAAGTACGAAGCTTCTTAGGACACATCAACTACATTGCTCGCTTTATCAGCCAGTTAACACTTACCTGCGAACCGATGTTCAAAATGTTAAGGAAGCACGGAGATGCAGAATGGGATGAAGACTGCCAGAAAGCCTTTGAAAAAATCAAGACATATCTGCAAAGCCCACCTGTACTAGTTCCCCCAACGCTAGGACGTCCCTTGCTCATGTATATGACAGTCACGACTAGCGTTATGGGCTGCGTTTTGGGACAGCACGATGAGTCAGGAAGGCGCGAACAAACCATCTACTACCTCAGCAAAAAATTCAACGAATGCGAAATGCGCTACTCCATGTTGGAACGAACTTGTTGCGCCCGAAGGCTCCGACAGTACATGTTGTATTACACAACATAGTTAATCTCCCGCATGAATCCCCTTAAGTACATCTTCAAGAAGTCGTATCTTTCAAGTCGCATTTGTAGGTGGCAAGTCTTATTGGTCGAGCACGAGATCATTTATATAACGCGGAAGGCGGTTAAGGCCAGCGCCCTCACTGATCACTTGGTTGATCACGCCTTGGAAAAATATGAGTCGTTGAGTTTCGACTTCCCGGATGAGGACATCGTATTGATTGATGATGAGATCGTAGAAGATCTTAGAGAAGATGATTGGTGGACCATGTTCTTTGACGGTGCGGTGAACTCTCACGCAAGGGAGTAGGAGTCGTGGTCATAGCCCCAGATGGCCATCAATTCCCCATAGCATGCAAGTTGAAATTCCCATGCACCAACAACATCACCGAATACGAGGTATGCATCAGCGGTCTAACGGCAGCAATCGACTTAAAAGTAAAAAAGCTCAAAATTTTAGGCGATTCGGCCCTCGTCATCTACCAAACCCAGGATTTATGGCAGACACGGGATTCCAAGCTCATCCCTTATCAGAGGTTACTCACCCAACTCACGCGGGAATTCGAAGAAACTAAATTCAACCGAGTCGATAGAGAAAAGAACCGCTTCGCAGACGCGTTAGCCACGTTGGCCACGATGTTCAAGTTAGAATGCGGAGTAATGCTTCAACCATTGAGAGTGGAAGTAAAAGAAACTTCGGCATGTTGTGTCACCTTGGAAGAAGAACCTGATGGGAAGCCATGGTTCCACGACTTAGTACGATTTATCCAAAACTGGGAGTATCCACCGGGGGTAAGCCGGGTTAGCAAAAAGACCCTCCAATGCTTGGCTTTAGACTTCTACCTCGACGGCGAGGTTTTGTATGAAAGGAGAGTTGATGGAGCTTTACTTCGTTGCGTCACCATAGGTAAGGCCAAGAGAATCATAACGGAGATCCACGAAGGGGTTTGTTCCATACACACTAGTGGACATATGATGGTAAGACAAATAATGAGACAAGGTTATTTTTGGCTCACCATCGAACGAGATTGCATCGACTACTTCCGAAAATGCCACAAATGTCAGATTTACGCGGACCATCTCCATGTCCCTCCAGCCCCTCTCTTCAGCATGACATCGCCTTGGCCTTTTGCGATGTAGGGAATCGACATCATCGGCCAAATTCATCTGAAAGCCTCTAATGGCCATCGCTTCATCCTCGTGGCAATCGACTACTTCACCAAGTGGGTGGAAGCCGCCTCTTACTTCAGTATCACTCAGAAAACAACCATGTGATTAATTTAGAAGAACATCATTTGCCGCCATGGGGTCCCGGAAACGATTATCACAGACAACGACATTAATCTAAATGGAAGAATGATCGACAGTCTTTGCCAATGTTGGAAGGTGAAGAACCGAAACTCATCCCCATATCGTCCAAAAATGAATGGCGCAGTCGAAGCAGCAAACAAAAACTTGAAGAAGATCATCCAAAAAATAGTGGTCACCGACAGAGATTGGCATGACATGCTTCCTTTCGCACTGCATGCTTACCGGATAGCAACTTGTACGTCCACAGGGGAAATTCCCTACTCTTTAGTCTATGGCATGGTAGCCGTAATTCCTCTTGAGGTAGAAATCCCTTCTCTCAGAATCCTGGCAGAATTAGAAGTAGAAGAATCGGATTGGGCAAGAGTGAGGGGGTGCCCTAATGCTAACCAATATGGATGGAGATGACCTACCAAGACTAGTAAACGCCAATGTTGTCAAGATATACTTTGCCTAAGGTTTCGCAGACCGTGCATCTTGTCGAATCAAAGACATAGGGTTTTATCATGACAATACCGCTCGAATGTTTATCTTGAAATTAATAAAATGAGTTTTTTGAGATGTTTGTTATTTCAAAACTTTTTTTCTTTAACTTATGAGATGACAAAAGGAGGCATGGCATTGGTGGCTCCCACGGAGTAGTTCAAGACACAAGACACGACACTTAGACTAACGCCACTAATCAATCTTAAGTTTTGCAGGAACATAATGTCTCACACCTCATCTCATCATCGCGATAGGGCTAGGGAATCCCCCCTCGTAGCAGCTCTTGAATTACCGCAGCAGGCCACCTTAAAGAGCGAATCAGGAAAGATTTTAGAACCAGTCCTATCTAAATTGAAAATTCATTTTCCTCGTAGTACTACCAGCACATCCTGCAACCAGTCTCAAAGGACCGAATGCATAAAGGGAGATCACCCCACAAAGCTATCATCCGATCATCGAGAGGATCGTCTGAACCTGTAAAACCATGCAAGAACTCAAGGGCCACCCATCGAGAATCCGTAGGGCACCGTCAGAATTTCGCTGCAATACTATTATCCAATTTGAGCGAGGACCGAATGCTGGACCAAAGTCACAAAGCTCGCCCTATGCCGGCCAAGTTGTCGGAATGCTAGGGGTAGGAGTTCCCATCTCCATTCGCCTATTCGGAGGAGTTCATCATCAAGACGTCATGGTCGCCAAGCGCCCTTTGCAGGCCGAACTCCTGGAGAAGAAGCACGACGAAAAATTGTTCCCCCGGGACCACAATCAACATACTTAATGCGGTCTCATTCAAGAAGTTTCTCAACGTCCGCGCCCTGATCAACACGATGAAGATCAATCCTTTAATTTGTGGACCACTAAACTACCGACTGACGGTGATCGCAGTCACTTGTTTTATCCACAATCTCTTGCTGCAAAAAGTGTCAGAACTCCTCTCTGAAGAGGGGCAGCCAGACTGCAAGTATCCCCCGTGCCAAGACAGGAATTGCGGCAAAGCACCTAAAGTAAAGCTATCATCAACCAACATCCGATGCAAGTCACACCGCAGTGACCCACGGACGGGCCGTCCAAAAGGGAGAGCTTAAAACTTATCAATCGCATTACTCTTTCTAAAAATCGCCTTGCATTTACTCCTCATTCTTCTCTCCTCATTTTTTTCAGGAACTGGATCACCCCATTGTTGCCTGTGTAAGGCTGGTAGAAGACGCCCTCGCAGCCCCGCTGCACATCTCGGGGACAGAAGGTTTTCCCCTTATCCCAGAGCAATCACGGAGCAAATCAGCGAAAGTCCAGCAATGGCCACTAAGCAAATGAACAAAAAATGCGGATCTCATCCTCACTCCGACTTAGATCAGCGGTTCCCGCAAAGCATCTGAAAAAGAAACCAATCAATCAACATCTAAGCAAAGCATTCCTGAGCTAGGACCACGTCGGACTTGAATCAGCCCCCTATCATCCGCGTAAAGCTTGCGGAAGACTCCCTCGCAGCCCCGCTGCACATTTCAGGGGAGTCCATCTTTATCCCCCCCCCCCCCCCCTCTTATTAAAATTTATTTTCATTCCGGCTCACTTTGTTAGCTTTAATTTGTGTACGGTCGTCTGGCCCACTGGGGGCTGATACGATCCTAGCCCCGAGACTAGCCCTAGCGCACTCACAAAGCGCACACGCCTTGCGATCAAGGCCAATCAACCCAAAGCGTCGAGCCCAAGACATTGCAAAGCTTTCAGTGAGGTTAATACAGCCTCTAGACATGAAGATAGGGCAAGGAATGTTGCTGGATCAAGTCCTTAGGCGAAGGACGACATGGAAGGTGGCTTGGAGGCGAATAGTGCAAGGTTGCACATCTACACGAGCCAATTCATGGAAGAAACGTTCCAAATCAGGTTCCAAGATAAATACAAGACCGATTGGGATCTTAGGAGAGCCTCTGCCATTTTTGAGGACATTTGGACGAGCAGTTTGCAAGATGGCCCGTTGCTACTTTTGCATGCACAAGTGCCCTAAGCGCAAACGTGACGGACAACTTCTTCGGACCATATCTCGATCATCAGAGGTCAGAATCGTGCGATCTATATCAATTCCGAAACCTCAGGATTTCTTCTTCATTATGTACAATTTTGAGATCAAACGACCTAGCCGTTTGTTTGTTATCGATCGAGACATTTTCCCTGACAGTAATCCTACGCGGATGAGGACTTCAAACTGCGTCTGTCAACGCCAACGACCATTCTTTGGACCAGTCAGGCCCAGACCAGGAAGGGGAGCACCCTCCTCCTATTTTTGTGTCTTAGCTATCGAATGGGACAAGTTTCAGCCCATTTGGACTAGCCGTTTGAAAGATAGACCTATGAGACATTTGACTGCGCAGTGTGAACGCGAGCAGCCCGCAACTTGGAGAATTCGGCCCAAACCTTGGCCTGATGATGCGAAGGCATTCTAGAATGATTATATTGTATTTATTAATCTATTTTAAGTTATTTGACTATTATTTATCTAGGTGGATTTTATTATTAAGTAGATAGATAATTAGAAGATCTTTATAGGAAGTTAAACTCATGTGAACTTCCTAGATTAGGGTTGCGGATTTCTTTCCATAAAAAGGGAAGCCGCCATATTGTTTTCTTAACGTTGAATTGAATTAAAAACCAGAAGAGTCTTCTTCTTTTGATCTCCATGATCCTTGTTCTATACCCGGTTTGATAAGCCGCGTCTAGCCTCAAGTAAAACACGAAGTCTATCATCCATTCTTTAGTTTCGTCTGGGTTGTCTAGGTATTTCACCTAGGAGGGTCAGAGTTCTATTGAAGATACTTGAAGGATTTCGTCCAGGTTGCCTAAGCATCGCGCTTAGGAGGGTTGGAGTTTCCAACAAGTTAAGTTTTCCGCATTCAAATCCTTGTCGCTGAGCAACGATCCATCACTTGGAAGGTTTCCGATTTAGGAACCATATCAGCTGGTAGCAGAGAAAAGGCTGCTCACCGTATAGGTATCTATCCTTTTAATTATTGTTGTCGTTTGTTAAGATTGGTTTCCTTAATTTTCTTAGCCAAATCTATACCAATCTTGTTTGCGTCTCCATTGTGTTAGTTGCGTCTGTTTAGGTAACAAATCAAACCCTTTGATTTGCTATCTTCTTTGAGTCATAAAAATAGAAAAGAAAGTCCCACAAAGTGTCAAAATAGAGTCACAAAAATCAGTCCCCAAAGTGTCAAAATAGAGTCACAAAAATCAGTCCCCCAAAGTGTCATCAAAGTGTCACCAGAAAATAGTCCACCAAAAGTGTCAGTGTTGAAATCATATTTCAATACATATCTGTTGAAGTCTGATTTCATTGAAAGAGAGTCCGTTGGAAATCTGTGTCTATTAGGAGTCTGAATCAAAAAGAATCCAGTGATTCGAACACCGGAGTCAAAAGTTACAGCCAAAGTCCCCAAACGTGTTCCTTTAGTTGTTATTTCTTAGAGTCAGAAAATACTGGAACCGAAACACAAAAACAATACATAGCAGATCAGCCCATAAAATTCTGAAATTTGTATACAACAAACTTGGAGCTATTACGGATCTACTGCAAAAAGAATCAGGCAATTCGGAGGTCAGACGTGGGAGATATTGATTTTACAAGTTGCAGACACAAGCTGTGAGCGAAAAACGCAAATTTTAGTCATGTCAATATCATCTATGGAGAGAGAGAGGTATGAGGTAGTGGACAGGAGGAGAAGGGGCCAACATGAGTTTGCCATGTCTAGCCCAAGACATGAGCCAAGAGTACACAAGCGTGAGACATCATGGCACACAAGCAAGCAAGGGCATGCACTACCATGGTTCGAAGATAGAGCAAAACGCGAACCACCTTGGCACATAAGTAGACCCAGACGCCAGCCACAAAGTGAGTGTTTGCATGAGGAGGTTGTGCATGAGAGAGCCTATGAGAGGCTAGGGCAGAATGTTAGGCACAAGAGTACGGAGTCGCAATGGCAAGGTGAAATGCTAACGATGATGCGCAAGCTCAACGAGAGGTTTGACGAGATGGATGAGTGGCGAAAGGAGATCGCCAAGGAGAGGGAATGGAAAGAATTGGGTAATCGCCTCAGAGAGAAGGTTGAAGAGATGAGTAAGGCGCTAGAACAAAAAAGAAGAGAGGACCGTGAGTTGGCTATGTCGAAACCAAGTCATGATCCGGAGGTAGTCAAGGAGAAAATAAATAAACAAAACAGCCCCCATGAAAAGAGTGAGCATGGGTTGAAAGAAGAGAATTGTACTCATAAAAAAGAAGAGTTGAGTGAGAGTGCTGAAGGGAGAGGGAGTGGAAACGCACTAGTAGTGCAAGAGATTGTTCTTGGCCAAAAGAGTGAAGCTTTGCCGAAACAATTGAATTTTACTAACCCTTATCCAATTGTTTTTTCTTCTTACTTTTCATCTTCTTTAGGGCAGAGAAAGAAAGAAGTTATTGAGGAGTATGAGTCCCCTAAGCTACTGCCATTAGAGGGAAGTGATGAGAGAGCTTGGAGAATGAAGTGTTATTCTTTGATTTGCAAGTTTGAGTTGTTTAGTGAATTTTCACTTATGTATACTTTCAACCAATGCGGTTTTGATTGTATGTTTATGGTTTCGTTGAATCCTTGGTGTTTGGAGTACTTGGGAAGTATAAGAGTTCACAAGGAGTTGATGATAGCACAAGGGCAAGTCGTGGTACACATGAAAGGATTAAGTGTTCCTTATGCGACTAAGGGATACTTAGAGAGATTGAAGCGGTTCTTGAAGGTTGTTGATAGAGGGAGGATGTTCTTACACCAGCCTTGGTTGCCTACTCAAGTCAACAAGACATCCGCCATGAGAGGCGTTGGTTTAGCCCAAACTACCGCTGCACACAAAGGCACCACCGTCGAGTTAGAGGCCCTGGGTATTTCCTATCCTTCTTATGTTTCCATTACTGTTTCTAACTTGGAGAGTGTTGCTGCCATTGAAAAATCAGATTCGAGGGCGAATCTTTTTTAAGAGGGAGGGGATGATACGATCCTAGCCCCGAGACTAGCCCTAGCGCACTCACAAAGCGCACACGCCTTGCGATCAAGGCCAATCAACCCAAAGCGTCGAGCCCAAGACATTGCAAAGCTTTCAGTGAGGTTAATACAGCCTCTAGACATGGAGATAGGGCAAGGAACGTTGCTGGATCAAGTCCTTAGGCGAAGGACGACATGGAAGGTGGCTTGGAGGTGAATAGTGCAAGGTTGCACATCTACACGAGCCAATTCATGGAAGAAAGGTTCCAAATCGGGTTCCAAGATAAATACAAGATCGATTGGGATCTTAGGAGAGCCTCTGCCAAGTTTGAGGACATTTGGACGAGCAGTTTGCAAGATGGCCCGTTGCTACTTTTGCATGCACAAGTGCCCTAAGCGCAAACGTGACGGACAACTTCTTAGGACCATATCTCGATCATCAGAGGTCAAAATCATGAGATCTATATCAATTCTGAAACCTCAGGATGTCTTCTTCATTGTTTACGATTTTGAGATCAAACAACCCAGCCGTTTATTTGTTATCGATCGAGACATTTTCCCTGACAGTAATCCTACGCGGATGAGGACTTCAAACTGCGTCCGTCAACGCCAATGACCATTCTTTGGACCAGTCAGGCCCGGACCAAGAAGGGGAGCACCCTCCTACTATTTTTGTGTCTTAGCTATCGAATGGGACAAGTTTCAGCCCGTTTGGACTAGCCGTTTGAAAGATAGACCTATGAGACATTTGACTGCGCAGTGTGAACGCGAGCTGCCCGCAACTTGGAGAATTCGGCCCAAACCTTGGCCTGATGATGCGAAGGCATTCTGGAATGATTATATTATATTTATTAATCTATTTTAAGTTATTTGACTATTATTTATCTAGGTGGATTTTATTATTAAGTAGATAGATAATTAGAAGATCTTTCTAGGAAGTTAAACTCATGTGAACTTCCTAGATTAGGGTTGCGGATTTCTTTTCATAAAAAGGGAAGCCACCACATTGTTTTCTTAACGTTGAATTGAATTAAAAACCAGAAGAGTCTTCTTCTTTTGATCTCTATGATCCTTGTTCTATACCCGGTTTGATAAGCCGCGTCTAGCCTCAAATAAAACACGAAGTCTATCATCCATTCTTTAGTTTCGTCTGGGTTGTCTAGGTATTGCACCTAGGAGGGTCAGAGTTCTATTGAAGATCCTTGAAGGATTTCTTCCAGGTTGCCTAAGCATCGCACATAGGAGGGTTGGAGTTTCCAACAAGTTAAGTTTTCCGCATTCAAATCCTTGTCGCTGAGCAACGATCCATCACTTGGAAGGTTTCCGATTTAGGAACCATATCAGGGGCAACCCTTTAAAATTCTTGTTGGAATCTTGCAAATAGGTTGTCCCCCACATCCTAGCTTTAAACTATCAATCAAAAAAATTCCTTTTTTAGCCCGGCTAAAACAAAAATCCATACTACTCTCATAGCATATTCATACATTTCATAGGTCGGGGATGTTCAATCCCTCTGTTAAATAAGGCATCCATCAAAATTACATATCATACATGATCTTACTTGCTTGCTCTTATATCCACGATTTGCCCAGACGTAAGCAGTCACAGACAAATCCCGGTAAGCATTTTCGAGCCATCGCACCTTATCTTTTCATAAGTGTAAGGGCCTGACTAAGTACTAGTTGAATTCGCATAATATCCAGGGTACATGTGCTATTAGACATGGGATATCAATAAAATGACGTGGGACTTTTACGATCTTCTCTATTTTTTCATTTCTTCCCTCTTTCCACCACATGTGCCATCACTCCTAAAAAACCTTCACTATCACTCATACCCCGGGAGCCAAGGAGCAGTTTCAGCTAAGATTGCTAGCCGGAAGTAAGAAGCACGCCAAGTTCAAGTTCACGACGAAGGAGACAGAAAAGATCACCGAAAGATCGCTAAGAACCATCACTGAAGAGAGACCAAAAAACCCAAAGATAAAGGTCGAGGCCTTAAGCCAGAACGGGAAGAGATCGAGACAAAGGTTGTGCTTGCTCTGCTCTGATGCATTTCAAATCAAAAAAGAAAAGGGAGAAAAAAGAAGGAAAAAGGGAAAAAGAAAAAAAAAAGAAAAAGAAAGAAAAAAAAGAAAAGAAAAAGGAAAAAGAAAAAAAGAAAAGAGAGAAATGCTTAGAGATATTCAAAGAACACAACAATCGAAAAACAAAAGCAAGCACAGCCCAGGGACAACTAAACTCAAGAAATCTCGAAGAAATATTCCCCAGTGAAGACTCATAAAAGGCTCAGGGCCAACTCAAGAAGTAAACCTCGAAAAGAGCAACAACAACGTTCTCTAGTAAAGAATCGAAAAAAGGGCCCCTAGCCGACTGGAAAATGACATTCCCAGCAAGGATCCAAGAACTCATGCACTCTGCCGAGAAAGCACCCCCAGAAAAAAACGAAAGAACTCGCGTACCTTGCCCTCATCAGGGCCAATCGACAAGCGTCACTCATCAAAAACCTTCAAACTCTTCAGAAAAGTGCATCTTTACTAAAACAAGCTTCTTTCCGGACATTTCATGTCTCTTCATTATTTTTCGTGAAAGTCCCATCGATTATTAGAATGCCCATGCGTGTGCATCTTCATTTGAAGTTTATTCACTCGGATTGACATTGCGAATTTGAAATTATGTACCATGTTAGTTGCATCTTTATGAGTGTAAAATACTTAACCTTGTTTCAGAGAGTGAGTGCAAACACTAATATCAGGTGAGGATTGCTTACGGCTGCAAATTGTGGGAAAGTCTTATCCTTGTGATCATTACCTCCTGAACAGGATACAGATGCACTCTAGGTTTGTATCAAGGTTGCTTGTAACAAAAGTGCATTTCTCTCCTCCTAGAGTGATCATTTGCATTTTTCTCCTCCTAGAGTGACATCATACATTTGTATTTCCTCCTCCCAGAGTGACAACATCATGCATTTTTTCTCCTCCTAGAGTGACATCATTCGCATTTACTCCTCCTATAGTGACCTTAGTTTAATTTCCGCACTTCACGTCTTCTCCTACGGGATTGACGTCTTTTACGTTTCTGTACTGCATTTCCTCCTCCTAGAGTGACAGCATGTATTTCCTCCTCCCAGAGTGACAACATCATGCATTTTTCTCCTCCTAGAGTGACATCATGCGCATTTCCTCCTCCTAGAGTGACCTTAGTTTAATTTCCGCACTTCACGTCTTCTCCTACGGGATTGACGTTATTTACGTTTCTGTACTGCATTTCCTCCTCCCAGAGTGACAACATCATGCATTTTTCTCCTCCCAGAGTGACATCATTTGTATTTCCTCCTTCTAGAGTGACATCACGTATTTCCTCCTCCTAGAGTGACCTTAGTTTAATTTCCGCACTTCACGTCTTCTCCTACAGGATTGACGTCATTTACATTTCTGCACTGCATTTCCTCCTCCCAGAGTGACAGCATCATGCATTTTTCTCCTCCCAGAGTGACATCATTTGTATTTCCTCCTAAAGTGACAACACGTATTTCCTCCTCCTGGAGTGACGTCATGCATTTTCCTCCTCCTAGAGTGACATCATTTGCATTTTCCTCCTCCCAGAGAGACATCATTAGGACAAATCATTCATATTTCTGCAGATCGCGCATTATCCTCCCGAAGCAACGTCCGTTACATGTCAAACGCTTATCCCCCCCAGTGGGGGCCGTCATTTACATTTTTGTAAAACTACCTTCCATTCCTGTCAAAGTAGTTGTCATTTACATTTTCTACAATTTATGTTTCCCTTAAATATCCGCATAGATCTAGACTTATACCTTTGCAGGACATCCGATCAACAATCTATCTCCTCCCAGAGTGATAGCAACAATCTATCTCCTCCCAGAGTGACAGCAACAATCTATCTCCTCCCAGAGTGACATCAACAATATCTCCTCCCAAAGTCATACACGCCGGACAACAGCTCGAACGCGTTATGTCTTCAATCAACTATTATTTTTTATTCGAGCTTTTATTGGACCCGAGTAAGTTCGCTCGGACAATAGCTCGAACGCGTTATGTCTTCAATCAACTATTACCTACTCTTTTTTTCATACACGCCGACCAATTTCATTTTGCGTAGTTTTCGTCATAACGTCATTTATTTTTCGTCCGAACATTTCATGTTTCTGAACGAGAAAATAAACACGTTAAACGAAAAAATTTCTTCATTCGCTGTAGACTGTTAAACTCGTCTTATTTTTCTATACGCGCTGGCACTTTTGGCTCGAAAATTCGGAACGTTTCCGCACGAAAATGGCTCGAGGCCATTTAAGTAAGCTAAAAGGCCAAGTTGATCATCACCGTTGATCTGGTTGACCAAGGAAAGTCAACCAGATCAACGGCCCACCATTTAAGGGTGCATGGTGCACATGCACCGTGGCAGCGAGCAGCAGCAGAGCAAGCCACCGAACTGCTTGCTCCCGTCGCTTCCTGTCCCGTCCGCGATCATCACCAGCGTCGTAGACCTACCACCACGACGCCCTAGCCCCGCCAGCGCATGCTCTCTCTCCTCCACGCGCAGCGCCGCGTCTCCATCCTCACGCGATCTTGGCATATAAAAAGGTCACTGCCCCTCTCCATTTTCCTTACAAATTCACGACTAAGCAACTTGCTTCTTCTCCCTCTAAACGGATTGCTCATCTTGAGCGATAGTCGCCACTAATTTCAAGCATTTCAGTAAGCTTTTTTTCAAGCTTTTCCTTCGTTTTTCTGCGCTTTCTTTCCTTGAATTTATTATTATCATTTTGATCAAACCAATTGCTTATATTTATGCCAATAATTCCTATATATGCCATAGATTAAATACATGTTTTTAATTTGCTTAATCGTTAAATAAATCTTGCGAATTAATTATTTTTCAGTAATTATCATTTTTGTCATTTTTTTCAAAATTAAACTCGGTATGGTTTAAACCGAGATTCGAGGTTCGTACATACAGGAAGTCGTCGAGGAGACGAGCATCTCGATACGAAGGTTTTTGGTTTCGGCCACGGTTGGCCGGACCTTGGTCGCCAGCAGTAGCACCGGCGATCCAAGGTTGATGACAATGAATAGTGTCATGCGTGCTTGGGCTCACGCAGGAGAGAAGAAGGAAAGGTGATGGGCTTGGCCCATCACCATTCTTTTTATTTCCTTGAGCCAGGAACTTTATTTTTCAAATTGAGCCCAACCCATTTTCATTCTTTCCGAGATCTCGGATCACATTTTTCGTAAAAATACTCATGTTTCATTATAATCATTTTTTGTAATATTGCGTTAAAATTTCGTACCTATCAACTATTTAAAATTCCGCAATTTAATTTTCCGCACTTTAATTTTTCGCAATTTACTTTCCACAATTTAAGTTCAGTCATTTAATTTACCGCCTATATGGTCGATCGTATTTTTAATTCTCACAAATCATCAACTGCTTTAAATTCTGCGAATCATCAACTGTTTAATTTTCTAATCATAAACTGTTTAATTTTCTGCAAATCATCAACTGTTTAATTTTCTGCAAATCATCAACTGTTTAATTTTCTGCAAATCATCAACTGCTTTAAATTCTGCAAATCATTAATTTTCCTGCAAATCATCAAATCTTTATTTTTTTGTCAAATCATCATTTAAGATTTTCGCACTTATTAACTGTCATCATTTAAATTTCCCGCACTCGTCAAATCATCATTTAATTCTCGCATGCACTATCATCATTTAAATTTTCCTGCACTTATCAAATCATCATTTAAATTTTCGTATGTGTCAAATCACCATTTTATCTTCGTCCTCATAAAAATCATTGTTTAATTTTTCGATAAATATCAACTGTTATTTAAATTCTCGCATTCATAAACTGCTTATTTATTTTTCGAGCTATCACTAACACTCTCATTTTGTAGGTTTAAAATTCAAGCTTCGCTCGAAAGTACGCCTTTCTTTCCCTTTTATTTATTCAATGCTTTCCGTAAATATTAGTCGTACGCATGATATATAGAATTGCTAGAATTAAAATCAACCCACATGAACAACTCGTTTAAAGACTTGCTTAAAATGCCATGTTCATTTGATTTTAAATTCCGCTTATATGGACTGCATGTATTTGGTGGCTTCGATCCCACATCAGATTATCATTTCAAAACCTCCCATTTAATCTGTACTCTGTTAAGCTATCCATGATAGAATCACGTAGTAATTAATTTAATCATGCATGGTCCGATGATGAAATAGAGGGCGCTCATTCAGTCTTACGGAAAATTCAGTCCCATCACGCTACGGTCAGGAATAATCGATCGGTCTTGAAAACGGTAACCCCGTCCGAAAATATTTTTAAAACGGTAACCCCGTCCAACGATTAATTATTCCTGAACGGTCCCAATCATGGAAAAGACTAAAGTGACGATTCCTCTAAGGACCCCCTTTTAGAACGCATTTTTATCAAACATCTTTTAAACACCTCTCCTATCAACCGGTAACCATTTTCGGATGTGACTCGGGTGCCTAACACCTTCCCGGGTCCATAATACGACCCCGAACCTTTGTCTTGGGTTTAGACCCCTTTTTTGTGCCTTTAGTTTTTATTTATTTTATTTTTTATGCCATGACGATTAGGTTCCCTAAGCCTAGAGACAAAATTAGGGTGGCGACTCCATTACACTCATAAATTATTATCCCGAAATGGTTTTGTATCATGCACCAATTCTTATGTTATTAAATTTTATATATGTTTATAGGTTGTTGAATGAATGTAGAATTGAAGTATTTGTGTTATCATTTTATAAATAATTTGTAGAAAAGTAATAAGTTAATGTATTGAATGGAATTTTCTTTCTTTAATTGAATTTAACTTCTTATTGTTAGATTTAAACTTTTTTATTTATTTATGGTACTATTAGTAAAATTTATTTTTTACTTTTATTATACTTTGATTTACAAATGAATTGAGTAACTTGAAATTTTATTTTTTTAACTATAATTACTAAATTTATATTTTTTTATAATTAGATAAAATTAATTATTTGATCAATTAAATGAATTGATTTTATTTATTTATTATTATTACTGTAGTAATATTTTGCTAGACTGATTTTAGGATAGAGGTTTCCCACCTCCCGCTTTAATGTTTCATATAGATTTGAGTTTAATGTTTTCAAACAACTTTACATTTTACTAGATAATTTGAGCCCGCGTTCCACCTTGTTCTTTTTATTATTATTATTGTCAATTATATTTCACCAGAGGAAAGTAAATAAGAATTTTTTTATATTGCAACCAAAAGTAAAATATAGCATTTAATTGTTTTAAGTTCACTTTGATAAGAATAAAGTTAAAAGTAGGTTAGAGTTCAGTATATATATAGAGTTCATTAGCGTCCATAGGTTTAAAAAAAAGGAAAATATGGTGTACACATAATGGGAAATTACGACTAAAAAAATTAAAGTAAAATATAACATGTAATTTTTTTCATACAATCATAAGTCTTGTGCACTTACTTCACAATAGCAAAGAAAATAAAACAAAAAAATATTTCAATTGCGACGAAAAAGATTAAAATAAAAAATGGTATGTAATTTTGTTTAGGTCTATTTGATAATAAAAATAAAAATAGAATTGTTTATCAAGTAAAGAGAGTACAATATATATAGAGTTTATTAGTGTTAGTCAATAGATTTAAAACAAGAAAAGAAAATAAAGGTATATACATAATGTCAAATTGCGACCAAAATGATTAAAGTAAAAACTAGTTGATTGTGGAATAAAAATGGTAGAATATATATCAAAGTTTATTAGAAACAATAGATTATTTTTTTGTCTTCTAGCGCCTCGGCTTTTTGCATGCTCTATAGTAAATCACAATCTCAGTTTTATAGAATTTTAGAATTTTCAAATTATAAATAAATTTTAAATTTAATTTAGAGCGAAAAGTGACAATTATATTATATGGAGCTAAAAAGTTTGGCACGTTATTAGTTTAATTATGATGTAAAGTAGTGAATAGTAAATAGAAAAACAAAATTCCAGCCCAAAACTATATTCAAAATGTGAGATTGTGTATGATTATGTATTTTGAAAATTAAAAATCAATGTGAGATTGTTGTAGTTATCAGAAAAAATGTACATGTGTGAGATTTTGTTTTATATTATTTAATTCTATTTTCTGGACAAGAAGGGTATTGCTGATACATGATAAACAGGCATGAATACAAATAGGATATGAAAATCTTTTATGGTACAACATATTGTCAGATGCAAACAACACTAACGAAAACAATCATCGCAGTCGATTCCCTTTGAGGCATTTCAGCGAACAGCTTCGCGGGGAATTCAATAGAAGCAGTGTGGCGCCTCATTTTCACTCGGCTGGGTTGTGTCTATATATGTTTAAGCTTTAAGGGAAAAAACTAAACTAACGCAAACCGAAAAGGCAAACCTTAAGAAGCCAACATCGACGCTTCAAAACGCGGAAATAACTAGTTACAATTGAGTTCTTACCCTTCATAGAGGAAACGGCATGTTTCACTCTTCTTTCGCACCCATCGCAATCTAGTTTAACTTTGATCTCCACTGTCTGAAAAGATTACAGACGCAAAATGTGTGGCAAGATGTGGCTAAAGGCTAGCAAATGAATACCTGCATCGGTCTGCGTTTGCTTCTTGTGCTGGTGACAGTACAAAAGTTTGAGAGGTAATCAAGAGCACCCATTTTGCTTCTATCACTTAGACGAATACTAGTTTGCTACCCTACTAATATATATATGAAAACAAAGTCATCAATCGGTTGCTTTTTTTATCTTTTGGATTTTAAATGTTTCATATATTTTGTATACGGAATTCAAATCTTTGAACTCAATTACAATTAATTAATTTTCAAGTCCTAGTTGAAGATAGGAATAGATTGTGGATTCAATTTAATAACAAAATTATTTTATTCGTGCTCATTTTTTTTTTTCATTTTGGACCTAGATTATGTACTTTCCGTTTTATATATGAGATTAATTTCAGTCGAGTAAGAATAATTTTATTTGCATGATTTGCTTCATTTCTAACCCTATTACTTAAATTAAGAGCGAATAAGTTTCTTCCTAATTGTGCACGAAGAATATTTGTACGATTATTTTAACATTATATGAATATCAAACTACATTAATCATAGCCAATTCGCGTTTACATGAAAGACGTACAAAACCTAGTTCGCAAATTATGCAAGGGTAATGCTTGAGTAACAATATTGTTCTGGAAAACAAATTTGAATATAAATTTAGAGTATTTCAAAATAACTTAGCCAAGAATATGAATTGAGTAATTTTTCTTTTGGTATTGTGTAAATTGAGTATTAATCAACAATTAATTAAGTCTTACTAATCTCGATCGATCATTAACTAATTCTAAAAAATGTGACTTTTCTAGTATAATTTTCTTCATTTATAATATTTGAAATTCAAATATGAGTGAAGGATATGAACTAAGTATTGTACCTCTCTCCACCATGACATTAAAACTTTGCTGTCAATTTAGAGCACTATAGTTTTAAATTGTTTTTAAGAAGAAAAGAAAAAGAAAATGGAAGAAAAACAATGCCCACAACAAGGACCAAGTGCCTAAAATTAAGAGGGGCCAAAGTTCTTCATTTGTTTAATCTTAGTGGAAGTGCTTTATGGTAGCTTTCAATTTTGTTCGCCGAGTGTGGCCTATCATTATTACGTTTAATTATCTCAATAATTGTCACCATTGCTGTATTCTATCCAGAACATGGAATATCATAAGATTTTTTACCCTTTTCTCATAGAATTTTTAGGCTTTATTTCCACCATACTTTTCCATATTGTGGGTGTATATATATGTAAACTAGTTTTTTACCGCAATTTGCGGGTCAATTATCATTTTATTTTACATTAATGAAATTTTATAATATACAATATTAAAAAATGAAATATGTTATTAGTAGAATATAATAAAAGGTTTTCATTATTAAAATTGAATATACAATGTTAATCCTTTTTAAATATAATCTTAATTTTAAAAAATGATCATAACAATAGTAAAAACTAATCAATAAAGTATACTATGATTAGTAAAATATAATTACAGAGCACAACAAAATAAAAAAAGTATTAAAGCTTACAGCTCATTCCTGCAGACATTGATCTAAATAATAATATCTAAATATACAAAACTTGCGGGTGAATGTAGCTCCAACTTTTAGTTTTTTTTTTATAAAAAAAAAAGTTAAAGTCGGTTATGAGAGAGTCGTTCCATCTTATTTTTATGGTACATACTCTTTATTCATATTGCCTCTTGTTTGCATTACTCTTGAATTAATCATTGATATGATTACTTGTTATAATATCTTAGTTGATATTGTTATTTGACTCTCATTTTTACCATAAAATTCACATATTTTTAAAATTAATCATTCATCTTTCATCATCAAAATTATTCGATTTTCTTTCTTTTCTTAAAACAAGTTTAATTAGGAATTGTCAATATAATTTCTCATACCCCAAACGAGTAGGGTGCCTAACACCTTTCCTATTCGTACGAGTCCCCAAATTTAAAATTCATGGTTTGCAAACTAGTCATTTAACATTGGATTTTTATATGAAATCATTCTTATTTTATTTTCGAGATTTGTTTTAATTAATAAAACTTGTTTTGAGTTATAAAATAAGGTTTTAAACGGTTTTCTTTATTTTTTCTAAAATAAATAAAGTGGCGACTCTTTTTGTATTTTTTATTCTCCTTGCGATGACCGTTTGATGTTCTTCACGAGCAAGATGAGTGAACTAGGTAATGGAACATGTTTCATTTCCTCTAATTCCAATGATCCTTTTTTGTGGGAAAAGACTTGGATAACTTTTCACAGCGGGACGATTTTTCTTCTTGTTCTTTCCATCATGTTCGACGATCTTTTAATGTTCATACTCATAATCTAGCCAGTGTGGTTTTATTTTTCAGTTTGGTAAAAAGTGTAGATAGGGGGTATGCCCTGAGACGATCGCGTCTGATGTACTTAATGGTACTGAATTATAGACTCCATACTATTCACATGCTCACAAAATATTATTCATAACCTTTTCATGTACTCACAAAAATTCATAACTTATTCACACACTAGCATAACATTATTCATACCATATTTTAAGCTCATTTGGAGTGAGTTTATCCCAATTCGGATGAATGATCAAAACCCGACCGAACTGTCAACTAAAAAAATGACAACTAGTCAAAATCAATTATTTTTAATTTTTTTCCATGCCTTAATATATTTGTTACATTTTTGTCCACATGTTCTAATTTTTTTTATAAACATTTTTTCTATTTATTTTATTTTTTACCTGTGTACGTGTATATACCATTCATACCTTATTTTAAGGCCATTCATGGTAGATTTATGCTGATTTGAGTGAATGATCGAAACCTCAACCGACCTGTCAACTCAAAAAATGACATGTGACCCTACATATCTAAGAATCATTATAAACTCAATACTATTCACATACTCACAAAATATTATTTATAACCTATTCACATACTCACAAAATACTATTAATAATTTGTTTACACACACTCACAAAATACTATTTGTCAAAATTTTCATATCCGGCCTAGGACATTGACCCAGATAAGGGAAGGAGTCAGGGTCAGGGGGTCAACCAGGGTCGATCTAAATATGACACTAAACTCAAATATATGACCTAAATAGGATCATGATATCAATAAACTTCATTTAATTTATAAAAAAAAAGACTTGATTATTGAAAAGAATAACCATAAGCTCAATTATTAAACTTAAAATTTAAGCAAAAAATATCATTAAAAATTAATAAAAGAACATATAAACACATCAATTTTTTCTTTCCATAACATGATGACTAAAAGATTAAAGAAGAAGAAAATTAGAGCGAGGGTTAACAAACAACTTATTTTTTGAAAAAAAATGAAAAAGAAAGCTAATCGGGTCAACCAACAACTCATACCCGGGTAAGCTAGGGTTTAAAAAAAAACGTTTTTACCCAAAACCCAACCCGCCAGGGCGAGTTTCAAAACCTTGCTATTTATAACATATTCACATACTCACAAAATACTATTCATAATATATTCACAGTTTGACAGACTAACATAACAATTGATACCCTATTTTAAGCCCATTCTTAGTGGAATTTTCCCAATCTGAACGAACGAATGAAACCCCAACCAAACTATCAATGAAAAAAAATAGCAACAATTCAAAATCAATTTTTAAAAAATGATTTAAATTTTTTTTTTCATTTTTTTTCCAGCCTTAATATATTTGTTACATTTTCCTCCATATTTTCTAATTTTTTTATAACCAATTTTGCTATTTCTTTTAATTTTTAATCACTTAAAATAACCTATGTATACACTATTTTAAGGTCATTCGGAGTGAATTTTTGCCGATCAAGGTGAACAATAGAAACCCCAACGGACATATCAACTAAAAAAATGACTTATAATTCTATACATCTAAAACTCATTATATAACTCTTATATATCCAAAACTTATTACTTTTTTTTGTCCATATTTCCTAATTTTCTATAACCAATTTTGCTATTTATTTAAAATTTTAATCCCTTAAATAACCTATTTATGTGTATATACCATTTATACCCTATTTTAAGACTATTCTAAGTGGATTTTTACTGATCCAAGCTAACGATCGAAACCCAAACCGACCTGTCTAGTCAAATAATGACATATAACTCTGTGTCAAAAAGTCATTATAAACTCAATAATATTCACATACTCACAAATACTATTCATAACCTATTCATATACTTACAAAATATTATTTATAACCTATTCACACACTAACATAACACTATTCATATCCTATTTTAAGCCCATTCGAAGTGATTTTTTTCTGATTTAGACGAACAATTGAAACCTCAACCGATCTATCAACTAAAATAATGACAACAATTCAAAATCAATTTAGAAAATATATATTTATATTCCTTGCATTTTATATTATTTTATAGTATATATATAAAGGTCTACTTATACCGTTTTGGTAAAAAAAAATTGGTAGATAGCAGCATATCGGGCGAAACGGAAGCATTAGTTTGATTGGCAAATGTGGAGTATTTTTAGGTAATAACTAATAAAGGAAGTTATGGGATGAATGTGTCTAACAGAATATAATTGCAGGGCTGATTTGAAATGAAAATTTTGATTTCTTTTCCCTTATTTAAAAAGATACTGCTCTACGTGTGTTTTTTTCCTCCCGGTCAAACGACACGTCATTTTTTTAAGAGAGTAATAATTTGAAAAAGGAACTACACTACTTCACTGTGCTGCTACTTTTTGGGGGTACTGGTTCTTTCTTCTACTTCGTGAAGAAGTAGTTAGTATTATACCCGCAAAGAAGCGCCTCCTGCTATTATAAACTCTTCATTCCCTCTGGTTATCTCACATCTTAGCTGAGCAATCTACCATCTCATATCTCACGCTTTTCCTGTTCTTTACCTGTTCTCTGTTTCTTATCAGTAGCAGAGGGAGGAAGGATTGCAACTCAGTCTGTTCGTTCAAGCGGCCATGGATACCGACGCATCTCAAGCCCTATCTCCGGATACTCTCTCTTTTGCTAGATGGTAATGGCGGATTCCTTCTCCTGCATTCTTGTTTTTTTGGTTTTCTTAATGATCTCACGCGTCATGATGGAGGGAATTTGTTTTTTGGGGCAGTTACCAATTGGACGCGTTGGAGAAAGCGCTAATGCAGAACACGATTGTGTACTTGGGCACTGGTTCTGGAAAAACTCTGATCGCCGTCATGCTTCTCCGCAGCTACGGCCATCTTCTCCGCAAGCCCTCGCCCTTTTTTGCTGTGTTCTTGGTTCCCCAAGTTGTTCTCGTCTCCCAGGTCTGTCGCATTTCATTTATAGTACAATATTTGCGTTCGTGTATGATTCGGGCCATTCTTGATCTTAAGTTAGTAATGAACTTGGTAAAACATAAAACACAGTGATTAGAAGCTAGACGCCCCAAAACTAACATTTTTGTTTGCTATTGGTAGCAAGCTGATGTTGTGAAAACGCATACAGACTTGAAAGTTGGTATGTATTGGGGAGAGATGGGAGTTGATTTCTGGGATGCTGCTACTTGGGAGAAAGAAATAGACCAGCATGAGGTAGGCTTTTCTCAATTATGAAAAATGATCTACATAAACTTGTTCACAGTACGAGTATCTGCTCTTTAGACTGGTTTTCATTTCTTTTTTTTTTTGTAATTATTGGCATCAATATACCTTCTTATGTCGTTTGGTTCGGCTTAACAGTTGACATCAACATTTCAAGTTTCTAATTCTATTTTGTTTTCTTATGAACCAACCAAGCCAGTCTATAGTTTATCAGTCTGTGAATTTGAACTTTGTTATATTACAACAGTAGGTATCTGTGAAAAAAATCTTGAAGGTCAAAACTTTTAATCACTACTGGTCTGTGTTTCTGTTGACTGTTGAACGCTGGCAAGTGCTGGGGTTTGTATTCCATGAGATATCATGGTGCAGTTTACTTGCCCATTCCTTGCAGGCTTTTTTTTGGTATTTCTTGCTTTTACTGTGCCCTTTGTTTTCCACATCTTGTCTTACTTTAAGAATGTTTGCAACTTTAACAGATACAATAAAGGTAGCCCTGAATTTCTATCTGCTCTGTCTTCGAAACTGTTGAAGTAGTTTCTAGTCTTATTTGAGGATATCTGCCAGTCTTTAAAATGTTACCTTTTAGTCATGTATTTGATTACTTCATGTTCATTTCTGCAAAGTTATATGCTAATCTTTCTGCTTAATGTTGCTGTTACTGTTGATGGAAAATTCTTATTTATTATAATACTGCTTTCAGCACATTGTAAATGCAATAGGCCTTTGACTTCTATTACTGCTCATAGGTTCTTGTGATGACACCGCAAATTTTGCTTGATGGATTGAGGCATAGCTTTTTCAAGCTTGACAGAATAAGGGTTCTTATAATGGATGAGTGTCATCACGCAGGGGGTAAACACCCTTATGCTTGCATTATGACAGTGAGTTCTAATTCCTCTCGTTCTAGTGATTCAAGTTGTAATTTACTGTAATAGTATATCTTTTTGCACTGGTTCCTTTTGTGGAAGCTTTTTCTGTTTCTGGAAGTCTACTCCTCCATTAAAGATTCAGCATCCAATTGTCCTTCCATGTTACAAAATCTGATCCTTTCCTCAGTCTTGTTTGTCTTTTTCCTTTCCTTTTACTATAGTAAAATCATCTAGGTACTGTTTTTACAACGTCATTGTTCAAACATTAAAACATTTCATGGCAGAAGATTATTATTATTATTTAATTTTTTGTGCTAGCATCGCATCGTATGTGGTATATTGATGCACGGCAGCTTAGAAGCTATCCTAGGCTGATTTAGTTTAGCAGAGGCTTTGTTGCGTTTAGGTTTATTCTGGGTCAAGTGTAAGTATTTAGAGGTTATTTGATTTTTGAGATTTGGCTGTAAATGGTGACCTGGATTACTGTAGCTAGGAGGTTTCAAAGTAAGATCAGAATGTAAGAAGAAAACTGAAGCATGTCTATGGTCTTCGAAGTCACACCTTATGGTTGAAAGCTATCATTAATGCTTCTATGTCATTCGTCTCATATTTCAAATTCCTCAAGGATCTTGTTAATAAACTGAATTCTTTGCCATATTTGATTTACTTACTACATTTGCAGGAGTTCTATCACCGTCAATTAAGCTTCGGTAATAGTGATCTTCCCAGGATATTTGGGATGACAGCATCCCTCATCAAGTCAAAGGGTATTACTCGTCAATTAGTTTTGCCAATTACTTGATGGAAATTGAATTTTACAAAAGCTTGATTTTGCAACTTATTTGTCTTTGTTACCTAGTTCCAAGCTCAGACTTAAAGTACTGGGAAAAGATTGACCAGCTTGAGACCATTATGCACTCAAAGGTAACTTATAAGATATAGAATACTAAGTTCTCAAAATTTCCTTGATTTATGTTTCGATATATCGGTTGATCTTTTGTTTCATTTTTGACTAAGAGATTTCTATGTGGTGTCGTGCTTTCCTATCATACCATATACCTGCATTGCCTCTTGGTCTCATTTTCCTTTGTGACTGTAGTACATACTTGGGTTAATTGGTCGTTAGATAAATAATGGGTTGATGATCTTATGATGTTCCAAATAAGTATTAATTATCAACTTTTTATAACATTTACATAACATTCATTAAGTAACTAAGTTAGGTTGAGTCTCCCCACCATTTATGAATTTTAGGAAATGGGATTGGCTCTCAATCTTGCATAATGCAAAAATTTCTTCTATTTGATTCTGGTGGTTCATATGAAGCGGGCATTTACGGGCAGAGGGCTTATACATAACATCTTACAAATAATCTTTTGGTTTATTTACGACATCCTTTCTTTTTGGATCAAAGGTTTATACATGTGCTAGCGAATCTGTGGAGGCTGAGTACGTACCATTTTCAATGCCAAAGTTCAAATTCTACAAGCATATGGATATTCCATACGCTATATATGCAAACTTAGTAGAAAACTTGAAAAATTTGGAGGCGAAGGTGTGTACTTTTTCTTTTTAATTTCTTTGAAGAAAAACAAATCCAGATTCAATGTTATATTATGATTTCTTAGTGCATCAGACATATTTCTTTGATGGTACTGAAAGCACGACATTGAATTTCAGCATGAATGCTCCATGAGGCAATTGGATCTCACTGACTCTGCTGCAGACTCTGTACGCGATAAAGTATCAAAAGTATGCTCGACTTTGATATTTTGCTTGGATGAACTTGGTGTTTGGTTGGCTTTTAAGGTATTCTTTTTAAGTTAATTGCAAAACTTAGAGCTCTTTTGATAGATTTTGACTATGATGTTAGCATGGATGTTGATGATGTCTATGGCTGAGTTTGTGCTGGTGGACTGGTTAAACGAGTTTAAATTTCGGTGATTACTGAAGTGATTCCAAGTTAAGAGATGTGTAGGATCTACAGAGTGAGTTATATTCGTTTTGAAATAAAATTTGAAAGGAACATTTTTCTTGCCTCGTCAGTTTTTTCTTTTGGGTTAATTTTAGTAATTGGTGTACCGTTAGGTTCCATCTCAAACCAAAACAAATTGGGTAGAGTTTAGATTGCACATATTTGCGTAGGTTAGGGAACCTTTGGTGTTTTGACCCCTTTTTTAGTATACATCTTCTTTTCTACCTGTTGTTGCTATGTTATCAATAGGCAGACATTGTCCAATTTTTAATGTGAGTTTTTATGACAGGCTGCTCAGATCTTATCTTGCTATGAAGGTGACTTTCTTTCATGGGGTAAATTGGATATCTTTGCAGACAAAATAGTTAAGAATTTCAGTTTGGATGCCTCATTGGCATTCACTAATTGCATACCAACTGGTACTTTCTAACTTGACAAGAGAATCTTTGAAAGTTTAGATCGTGACTCTCTTTGTACCTTGCTTTATTAATCTTTTTTCTTTCTTTCTACATTTAGGTCCTGAATGGTATATTGATGGTGATGTTAAGGCTAATCTTGCTACCGGGCTTCTATCCACAAAAACTCTCTCTCTCATTGAATCCCTTAATGAATACAGGCCAGTGCATTTATATTTGTATTGAAATATCTTGCATACTGAGGTGATTTTACCTAAAGCAAAAACATGTTCTACCTTTTCGTAGCTTGTGAGGAACTCAGTTTACTCACCAGGAATGCATCTTAAGAAGGAGTTCCTGGGTCACGAGTCTATGTCGTTTCTCACTGCATATCATAGAGAGAGTGCAACAAAAATTGTTGGCTGGGTCATGAGCGTAGCTCGTTTCCCACTGCATATCATAGAATGCAACAAAAACTGATCCCCTAGATAATGCTTTTGTAGGTGCATTTCTGTGTCTCGAGTCTAGCTCGTTTCTCACTGCATAAGTAGAGTGCAACAAAAACTATCTCCTAGAAACTGCTTTCGTTACATCCCGTCCATGACTATTAAAAAATAGCCAACAAAATCAGCTTTATAGCTCCCCTGTGTCCATGAAAGAAGCTCCAATATTCAGAACAGCCATATCTGCACTATAGATCTTGAAATGATCCAACTGTTTATAACTTCCATATAGCCCCAGCCCTGACACGGTTTAAAAAGAGGTGCATTAAATGGTTTGCCAGACCTTATCAAGAACTTTAAGATGTAGTGTTGTTTCTTATAAATTTCTCTAGCATCTGTCTTAAACAGCTATCCTTCGCTTTTACTAATTTGAAACTCTCTGATGGACGTTTTGTAATGATATCTGTTCTGTCCTCTCCCACATGCTTTGTATTTGAAGGGTTTGGGATTTAATGGTTGCTACATGTGTTCTGTTGCTTCTATGAACTATCACGCATACTTGGTGTGGCAGCTATCACATTGTAGAAGATACTCCTTTGTCATTGGATCTCAAGGTTTCTTCACCTTTTAACAATTTTTGAAGTTAATAATGTTTTAAGGGATATGATCATGGGTGCCCAAAGGAAACTTGGTAACATGGGGGTTTTGATTCTGCAATTGTAATGTCCAATGTGATAAATTCCTTTGAAATGGGTTTGTGGGATTCGAGTGGTGGAAGAAAAAGGAAAATTTTTAAAACGGCTCTTGCGGGATTCGAGTGCGCTGGACATAATGTTTTCAGTCAATTGTGTGTTCAGATGTCAAGTTAATGACATTTACAAGCACTTCTGGGTTAGAATTGACAGTTGCTCGATTCTGTTCTAGTGGACAGTTTAAATCTTTTAAACTAATAAACTAATGCTTCATGAGATAATTTGACCCAATATGTTGACTCTTATGTCCCTATTTTGTTTGGACTATGTAGTACTAACTATTGCATCTTTGCTTTTGATATTCTGGTTTGTTTATTGCTTGTTCAACTTGTGGTGATGTATATCTGTCTAAAAACAGTTCGTTGAAGGACATAAGGTGCATAGTTTTTGTGGAAAGGGTTGTCACCGCCATTGTTCTTCCATCTCTACTGAATGAGTTTTTTGCAAGACACATTGGCTGGAAGACTAAATACATAGCAGGAAATAGCTCAGGGTTGCAATCACAGACCCGTAAAATACAGAATGAAATTGTGGAAGAGTTCCGTAGAGGGATGGTATGTAATGCCATCTCAATTTACAATGTTATGCTTACCTGATTGCCTGTGTTATGAGGGAACTAATGATATACTTCAGGTGAACATCATTGTTGCGACATCTATACTCGAGGAAGGGTTAGATGTACAAAGTTGCAATTTAGTGATTAGGTTTGATCCTTCAGCCACTGTAAGCAGTTTTATACAGTCCCGGGGTCGTGCTAGGAAGCAGAGTTCGGATTACTTATTAATTGTAAAGAGGTAATCTTCAATCAGTACTCATTGCCATAGAAACTTTAAATTTATTGAATTTAACCATCTTTTTCCTCCTTGTAAGCTGTGATTTCTATTTGATCATCTTCATCTTGTTTGATTCATAGTGGGGATACTTCTACAATTTCTCGACTGAAGAATTATCTTCTTAGTGGGGATATAATGAGGAAGGAGTCCCTACGCCATGCGTCCCTTCCTTGTTTGCCTCTTCAGAGTGAGCTGTGTGATGATGAGTACTACTGTGTTGAAAGCACTGGGGCAATCGTGACGCTTAGTTCTAGTGTTAGTTTAATATATTTCTATTGCTCACGTCTCCCTTCTGATGGGTTAGTCTTTTGAGCTCCTTATTTTAAATAGTTTATTTTAACATTTTTTCATTCATACTTTATAGTGAAAAGTTTGTATTCCACCATTTCCTGATCTACTCTCTTTCTCACTCTGTCTTGATGGGTATGGTTTACGTATTGTATAGGTATTTTAGACCTGGTCCCAGGTGTATTGTGGAGAAGGAGAAGGGGATTTGCAACCTGCAGCTTCCAAATAGCTGCCCAATACAAAGCGTTTGTGTGCAGGGGAATTTTAAAACTGTAAAGCAAAAGGCATGCCTTGAAGCATGCAAGCAACTGCATCGCATTGGTGCTTTGACAGATAATCTTGTTCCAGATATTGTAGCTGAAGAATTTGTTTCTCAAGATGGTAATTGCTATATGGTTCTTTCCATTATTGGTTTAAGTATTATGTCTTCATAGACCAGTGTGTCCATTCTTTGAAGAAGCATATTTTTCTCTAATTGTCTCTAGGCATTTTGATGCTTCACTTTTTAAATTTTTTTTTTGCAGGGAATGAGTGTTATGATGAAGAACAGCCCGTTTACTTCCCACCTGAACTGGTCAATCATACCCCAGTTGGGACTGCAATGTACCATTGCTACTTAATCGAACTAAAGCAGCATTTTCCATATGATATTCCAACTCATGATGTTGTGCTGGTCATGAGGAACAAACTTGATACAGATGATATACTAAGTATGGATTTCAACTTAGAAGTGGATAGAGGTTTGTTGGCAGTGAACTTGAAGTATATTGGAGAGATTGATTTTGCTCCAGAGCTGGTGCGTTGCATTTTTATGAATATGCAGAATCATAGCACAAGTATATATAAAGTACTATTACAGCATTTTTAAGTCCTGTATTTTTTTCTCCGCAGGTTAATCTCTGTAGGAGTTTTCAGATCACTCTTTTCAGGGTTCTTATGGATCGTAGTCTGAATAAATTGAATGCAGCTCTAAATGGATCACCACATACGAATGATCTTCAAATAGAGTATTTCCTACTTCCATCAGTTGGTTCATGCCAGATTCCTTCCATTGATTGGGCATCTATTACTTCTGTATTGTTCTCATATGAAAATGTTTGGAAGGATCATGTGAAATGCCCTCTGAAGGATAATGCTCGTGTTGTCCAGACCAAAAGTGGTCCAGTATGCATATGTATGCTTCAGAATTCTTTGGTCTATACACCTCATACGGAAAAACTATATTGCATCACTGGTATTTTGGAGGATTTGAGTGGAAACTCGATTATGAAGCTAAGAGATGGAAGTGAAATCACATACAAGGAGTATTATCAAAAGCAGTATGGATCTTTGTACTGAATATAAACCATAACGAGTTTTTGATCTACTTTTTAGGTTTCTTTGCACCTTTGTTATGTTACTATGTTGTTTTTGTGCTTTTAAGAAGTGATCTCAATCTCCCTCTAAATTGCAGGCATGGCATAAAATTGCGTTTTGATCGAGAATTATTTCTCAACGGGCGACATATTTTTCCAGTGCAAAATTACCTTCATAGGTGCAGACTACAGAATACAAAAGGTCTTTATTTCTTGACATTTTGTTATGGAAAGCACAACCCCATCTTATATATGAGGATTTCTACTGCTGATGTCTTGTTTCCTTTTATCTCGTCTTATTGTTGTGAGCAAAGCATCTCTAAAAGGATATGGTTTTCTCAGGGATTTCCTAACACTAAAGAGTACTGTATATGTTCTTGAATAGTTCTTGTCCTTTGCCCTCCTCTCGTGGGTGGTAACCCTTTGTTGTGCACTTCGGTTAATGTTGATCCTTCAGTTTCAATTCAAAGAGTATCATTCTACATTTTAGCATATAAGCTTTCCCTTTGCAAAGAAATTGAGAAGATTGTCATGGTCCTTGCCTCTGGTTCTCTTTGAATAAAGCTGTCCTTACTGTAGGATTTTTGCACTTTCTTGCTGTTGTCAATTTCTCTTTTCTTTCTGTGTCCTGTTAACTTCTATGGAGCAGAAAGCAACATGCAATTTCTGAATACCCCTAAGTGTTGGGAATTATTAGAATCTTGTTGGAGTTGACTTTGTGCCATTTCATCCTGTAACCGAAATATATACATAACAGTTTTTCTTGCATTTCTGGAATTGTCTTGAATTTATCATATTAACTATTTTCTTTTCCATGTATGTAATCACAACTAGATAGAGAACTTGTTGTTGCAACAAAATGATAGGGCAAAATTTATATATTTACTTTAATGCTTGGAATCATCTGCAAGATCTTTGATGATCTAATGTTTTCAGTTACTGCAGAATCAAAGAACGCATATGTTCAGTTGCCTCCAGAACTTTGCTGTATCATTATGTCTCCAATATCAATCAGTACACTCTATTCATATACATTTGTTCCCTCAATCATGCATCGACTTGAGGCTTTGCTTAACGCTATCAACTTGAGGAAGCTGCATTTGGATCATTGCATGCTAAATGTTGCCATCCCTGCCAATAAGGTACTTTTCTGTCTCGCATTAATTTTAGTGAAGTGTTGCTCAACCAAGTAAAGCCACAGGTGTCATTCTAGTCTGCAAAATCCCTACTCACTCTATTTGAATCACTTGTGAAATGCCATGAACAATGCAGACAGTTTGGTGTATGTCTCCGTGTGTGTAAGCTTTTGTAGGAGGATTCATTACTGAATCCATCAGTAGATTGGAAGGTCAAAATTATGGTTGAAGTATGAACAGTATGCTTAAGATAGCATGGTGAGGGATTAGGGGGACCTCTTAAGAGATCAGGGGTTCAAATCAGCTCATCAAAAGGGAAAATCGATGGCAAGGTGGTATAGGGTGAACTACCTTTGATTGTTATCACATCTGTGGCTTGTTGAGAAAAAGTCTGGTTCCTCGCAGTTAGATAGCTATGGTTTTATATTGGAGTGATTTATTTTCTTCCTCATAAAACAGCTGGATTGGTTTACCATTTAACGTTCTGGTCTTGAGAGTGGCCACTGTCGCCATTGTAGTGAATTCTAATGCCAAAAGTCTCTTAACCAAATCTTTCGCCAGCATACAATTAATTTTTTTGGATAAGGAGAGATTTTAAATCCTACAGTTTCTATGTGAGGGCTTTAGTTTCTTTCTTGCCATACTTTCTCATTGTGCTTTCTTACCACTAAATTTGTGTAATTTCTGGGAATTTAATTGCGAGCCTTTATTTTTATATCCTATTTTTGAAATTCTTCTATATGAGATCTTATTGTGATAGTTTTGTCTTGCCTTGCTTTAATGAACAATATTTTTGTTATTAGAGATGAGATGTGCAATTTTTGGTTCCTTTTTTTTTTTTTTTTATCTTCTGTCTTGCCTTGCTCTAACCTCTCTATTCGGTAGGTTTTGGAAGCAATTACCACAAAAAAGTGTCAAGAGAAATTTCATTTGGAGTCGCTTGAGACTCTTGGAGATTCATTTCTTAAATATGCTGCTAGTCAACATCTATTCAAAACCTTTCAAACCCATCATGAGGGGCTTCTAAGTGTTCACAAGGACAGAATCATCTCTAATGCTGCACTTCGCAAGCTAGGATGTGATTGCCAACTTACGGTATTCATATTTCTTAAGGAATAATCATGTGTGTGTGTGTATATATATATAATGTTGAAGCTTTGTCTACATGTGTATGTATTATTATCTAAAAACTGTCCTATATGCGTCTTTTATTTTGACATGGACCTGATTGTAAATAGTTTCATCTCAATTGTTGGTTCCTTGTTTTCCAGGAATATAAATGACAATTACGCTTTTCTTCATAGTTTGAGCACAACTTTGTATTTTAGTTTCGCTGTATCTCATTTCACCAAATTCCTTGTCTAAAGTACAAAATGAAAGGCGGAAATTTCACTTTTCTTGCTTAGCTATTTTTCTTCTTTGCATATAGGTGTTTTTTGATTGAATTTATTCCTCAATTGGTTCTTTCAGTTTCATCTTGTTTTGTTTTAAGGGATTTTTAGCCTCGCTGCTCTCCATTTTGTAACCATGATCATTACGATTTTTGGCTGTCCTGGCTATTCCTTTACTATATTTTTTTCGTAATGCTTGATCTATTTGAAATATCTTGTAAAGTAGATTCAGAACTGCTCTAGTTTTTTCCAACTGCAGGGATTTATCCGGAACGAATCTTTTGATCCAAAAGACTGGATCATCCCTGGTGATAATTCTGGAGTTTACTCCTTAAATGAGCATTTGCTTGCTAATGGAAAAAAGATATATGTTAGAGGAAGAAGAAAAGTAAAAGGTAAAAGAGTTGCTGATGTTCTTGAGGCCCTTATTGGTGCTTACCTTAGTACAGGTGGTGAGACTGCAGCCTTAACATTCATGGACTGGATTGGTATAAAAGTAGATTTTTTCAATATACCCTATGTGAGACACTTTGAAGTTCAGCCGCAAAAGTATGTCAATGTCCCGAAATTGGAGGCACTATTAAACTATTCATTCAGAGACCAAACTCTGTTAGTAGAAGCACTAACACATGGTTCTTACATGATTCCAGAGATTCCAAGATGTTATCAGGTAAATTTATTTCAACTATTTTCACACTTAAGCATCTTACGTTATCGGCATTAATCAATGTATTTTATCTTTGTTCTCTATCATTCTGTGTATTCATTAATGATACATTTACTATGTTTTTGTGTCTAATGTTACTGAAGGTATTTTGTTTTTCCTGTTTTTTGATTTTTTTTATCTGCCTTTACTTTGACCTATACTTTAACTCTACTCTAAAAATTGTTGGCCAGCGGTTGGAATTTCTTGGAGATGCTGTACTGGATTATCTCGTTACACTGCATCTGTACAATTCATATCCTGGAATGACACCGGGATTGCTAACTGACATGAGGTCTGCTTCTGTGAACAATGATTGTTATGCACAATCTGCTATCAAGAGAGGATTGCATAAACATATACTTCATGCTTCACATGTGCTCTACAAGGACATATGTAAGACTGTTAGAAGCTTTGAGGAGTATTCCATGGAATCAACTTTCGGATGGGAATCTGAGGCATCTTTCCCGAAGGTCAGTAACTGCTGTTTATTTGCTCCTTTTTCTGCTGCAAAGTTTTTGACCTTGTTGGGTTAACAGTGAAAGTTGTTCAAGATTTTTGCAAAAGTTTAATAGCCTCGTTCCATGCTGTCATATAATAGGTGCTTGGAGATGTGATCGAGTCGCTTGCAGGAGCTATCCTGGTTGACTCTGGATATAACAAGGAAGTGGTCTTTCACAGTTTAAGACCACTTTTGGAGCCTTTGATAACTCCTGCAACTCTCAGATTCCATCCTGTAAGAGAGCTGACTGAATTGTGCCAAAAACATCATTTTACTTTAAGAAAACCGACACTAACTCGGGTCAACAACATGGCTTCTGTTACGGTTGAGGTGGAAGCTAACGGTGCAATATTCAAGCACGCGTCCTCCTCTGCAGACAAGAAAATCGCCAAAAGATTAGCTTGCAAAGAAGTTCTGAAGTCTCTGAAAGAATTTATTGGGCCAAGGCACCAATTCCAGAGATGACAGCCATGAAATTTCTCTAGGAAGTGGAGCGTTAGAAACCTTAGAGATAGGTTATTTCTAGGTAGTGGCTGTACATCATTGGATTAAAGGGGTCCTATAAATACTTAGTTCAAACTTGAAATAGAATGTTAACGATGCTAGTCACCGTTTAGTTAAAAGTTGGGAGCGCAAGAGCCAAATGGGCTAACGGCAGGAAGATGGGGGCTAACGAGTCTAACTGAAATTTGTTGGGTGCTTTTTTGGAATTAGGTGAAAGTTGTGGACGAACTTGACATTACCCATAAACGTTGGGTGCTAGATAGATTTTTGTCCATTTTAAAACTCATGGGAAAAGAAAGGAAAGTGAATAAAAAAAAATCAAAAAGCATGGTAAGTTGTGTTGCCTTTTTATTTTCCTCCCTTTCTTCCCAGAAAGGAAATTTTGTGGGTTTGATAGGTGTTGAATGTCAAATAATAATTAAAGTTATAACTTAATACCAATAAACAAAATGAATCGAGGGAAAAGTGTAATTTTTGGAAATTTATCTTGACCAATGACAATTTTTTAGTTTTGAAAAATGATTAGTTTTGAAAAATGATTAAAAATAAGCAATTAAAATAATGCTGATTAAAATGGAACGAGTCCAAGAGTGATTTGGTAAACAAATGAGGGAAAAGACTCCTACTAAAAACAATATCAAGGTTATGATTCAAGTGCAATTAATCATTGATTTAAGGGTGTTCATTTCTAATTCGTGGAGTAGCTATAACATCTAGATACTGATATGATCTAGCCTAGTCTTAGTGATGATTGAGCACGCATCCGGAGGCTGAGAGATACGTGTGGAGCCATCACAAACACTAGACGAGACCCGAGCCAACCTTAGGCCACCCGCGTGGCCTAACTTTCACCGCGCGTGCGAAATAGAGCCAAAAATAGTCTCTTAACGGCATGCCACGTTAATTCTATTTTTTGATCTTAAATAAATTATATTTGATATATAGAATAATTACCACGTTTTAATTTGCTCAATCAATGACCATTTTGATCCAATTTCAAGCTTTTTGTTTAATTAATTTTAATTCTGTTTCTAATTAATTAGGGGCTGTTTTGGTTGATTTAACTTACTGTGAATGCATGATCGAGTTGCTGTGCTCGTAAAGGTTTTTTTCCAGCCTTATTCCTGCCATGATCGGGGCCGTTTCTTCCTTGGTCGCCGGCAATGGCGCCGGCGACGCAAGGAAGGTGATGATGAATAGTGCAGTGTTTATTTAATTTGGTTTTGGGTCAAGCACAGGAAAGGAAAAACGCGGGCGTGGTGGCCGCGTGAGAGAGAGAGATGCTGGGCCAGATCTGGCCCAGCGGAAGAGAAAGAAAAGCTGGGCTACTTGAGCCCAGCGGGAGAAGGGAAGCGTGGCTAACCGAATAGTTAGAGATGCCGCAAGCAAGTTGAAGCCCACGCACACAGCCAACCCCATGGGCTGGGCTATCCTGGGCCCAGTCTTGGGCCCATCTGGTGAGGCCCAATTTCGGCCCACTGGGCCGAGCCCTATTTCGGCCCATCACTTAAATTTTCGTGCCGATTTATCGTATGCTTGCACTGTGTAATTAATTATTTTTGCATGGTTCTGAATGTTTAAATAATTATTTTAGCTTGCTTTTAATCGTTAAAATTGTCTAGTATGTAATAAATTGTTAAACATTTATCTATTTTTCAATAATTTATTTCTCGTACTAACAATCTCATTTTTGTAGGCTAAATCAACGCTTGTCCCTCCAACAAGTACAAGTTCTCTCTGTTTTGTTTACTTTAACGTTTTCTTATAATCGTATGCATGATTATTTAGAAATGTTAGATTTAATTCATCTATTGGGCATGATCACTAAATTAGGAATCTTTTGTTTTTCAAGCATGATTTAAACACCTTGTTTATCCGGTGACCTTTTTTAGGATGTGACTCGGGTGCCTAACACCTTCCTGAGTCCATAATACGACACCGAACCAATGTTCTCGGGTTCAGACCCACTTTTGCCTTAGCTTTTTATTTTGTTTTCTGCCATGTTCTCAAACGATAGGTTCCCTAAACCTAAAAACAAAATAGGGTGGCGACTTCATTGCATTATGTGAGATGAGTCTGATTTCGTCTCACATCTCGTCCCAAACCCGCGTCGCGTAAAATTCCTAAAAGGGGGTGCGACAAGTAGTGAGCTTGGTATTCTACCGAGACTCTTGCTGGAATTTCCTATACTTGAACTTGCACACGGGAGAATCGACCTAAGGAGATAAGCAAGAGGGGGTGCAATTTCGGGTTTTACTTGCTAACAACCCGAGCTTGCAGACTCGAGGAAGAAACAAGACACACACGAAGGAATCCACCTTCAACTCAAGAGAGTCCACTCTTGAACAAGACAAAGTCTCAATATTTTTATTAATATCAAAGCTGCCAAAATAATGGAGCTGAGCGACTCTATAAATAACTAAAACCCTATATACATGCGTACTAGGGTTTGGAGTCCTCAACAAGTAACTACCTTATTTAACAAAAGGAAAGTACATAAAAAACATAAATAAATAATATTCTAGGGTTTTAATTAGTCTTCGCCTGAGCCGCTGCAAGTTCGGCCGACTCCCTTGAGTCGCACGATGCCTGGTGCGCACCCGGCGTGTGACAATGTCGCCTTGGGCTTCCTTGAGCTTGGATCGTGCCTTCTGGTCCAGTCTTGGTCTCAATGTCACTATCATGAGGTAGTTTAGGAATCCAAGTCAAACACCATCATTGGGCTCTCGCAAATCGGAAGTGGCGCGGATTCTATCGCATAGCGCGTCCGTGAATCCTTGATGGCGTAGGATTCCAGTCAGTGAAAATGTCCAAGGCGAATGGGCTTGTAATGATGTTACCCCTCCGTTGTGAACCTCCCTGTGCCGAATGGGCTCAGGCACAGTCACCTTGTATGGCTGGCGGGGCCTGTGGTCCTAGTCTTAGGCCAAAACTTGGTTTGGGCTGCTTGGCTCTTGCAAGTAGCCTCTTCAGGTCTGGCTCCATGTGCCAAGGTTGTGGTAACCTCTCTTGGTGCTCCATCTCCTCAGCTTGGTGTCGTGGCTCGACGGGGCCTTGTGGTTACACGTTGTGTGTGCGCAATGGGTCTAGGCTCCGTAAGCGTTGAGTGGCTGTCTCGAGTAGTGTCTTCAGCTCTAGCACCTCTTTGTACAAAAGTTGCCTTGGGGACAACCTCACTTGGTCATCCTTGGCGTGATCCTTGTCCTTGTCTGGGTGTCTTGGCCCGATTGGGCCTAATTGTGCGTTGGGCACAGGATAGCATCATCCTTGTCCTTGTTTTGGTGTCTTGGAATGATTGGGCCCAGCTGTGCGTTGGGCACAAGACCGCATCATTCCCTCCCCCTTCAAAAGGATTCGACCTCGAATCAGCAACCATACCTACAGGGCACAACGCTAAGTTAGACACACTGTTGGAATTATTAGGTGGATGATGCTTACCTACCAGTCCAAGTTCCTCGGCAGTGTCTCGGCTCATGGCGACAAGGTAGTCAGAACCTTCGCCTCTGATGCGATCAAGCCTACATTAAATCTTGAAGAACAAGATGTGGCGCCAAGAGGACCAATCACGAGGAGCATGGCCAAGAAGATCACCCTATGAATTGAGGAGAAAATGAGCAAGGAGGGGTTTCAAGAAGAGGGTCGGACTATGATGATGCTCGCCCATTATTCCGGAACGATCACGTGATTACCGTTTGAAAAAGTCCATAGCGACATACCGCCAGGAGAAGACAAAAAAAATTATCTTCTGAAATGAGGCTAGCGACATACCGTTAAGCCTAAAATTGAATTGACTTTTTTTCTTGTTGATTGATAAGGTTCGGGGTTCTAGAGAAGGGTAGGTGAGGAAGATGGCCGCTCAGAATCACTGTGCCTACCGTCTGACATACCTGCAAAGCGCCGAAAGGGGGCTCCGGCGTAGACACTCCGATGCTTAAGTCAGTAAGGCTGTTCCAAATGGCAGAGGTTCGATTAGCGATCGTAGGCTTACCTTTTGTCTTGAATGATGGGGAATTTATAGGCAAAATATGAGTGTTATCTCTAGGGGGTGGGCGTTATCTAGGGAAGATAATGCCCAAGTACTTCAAGTGACGTCATGTCTTGCCTGGGATGGGATAACGCCGTTTGTGTGGCTAGATAACGAGCGAGACCCCCTCCGCTGATGTCGACCATCCCAGAGTTCTTTGTTGTGTGGGGGGCGATAACCTCGACGGTGCACGCCCGATAGGGGCTACAGTGTTCCGGCCTTAACGCTGGGTCCAAGGACGAAAATGCCCCTGAAGTTATGTCTATAGTTATCATAAGCCCAACCAAAAATGAGCCCGAGTGTTTACCAAGGGTTATCGCTCCATTTTCGGCCTTGTCTGTTCCATGTTCTGCGAGGTAATGGGGTGGTGCGATTATCGAGAGACATGTCTTTTTAAACCGTCCATTCCCTTGGGCCTATAAATTGGGTTTTCCATTGCTCTAATTTTTCTCATCTTTTCCACATTTCTTCTGACATTTTCACCATGGATGAACTGACCAGAAATTTCTTGATCTTCAAGGCCTATACTCTGAAGAATCTCATCGAAGCCGACGTTGGCTTTCTGGAGACCATACTGATCAAGACCTCTGAGGACATTCTGGAACTTCAGGGGATGATGACCCCTCTTCTGTCCAAGCAAGGTGCGGCTTCCCTGGAGGATTTCAGTCCTCTAGAGAGTGTATCGAAGTTAGCTGCTGCTGTCTCCCACATCTAGGTGGTCATCACCATGCTGCAGCAAAGGAAGGATCTGCTAGGGTGCTGCTTGAAGGGCATGAGGATTTCCTCCTCCGAACTGACTTCGGTGGCAGATGCTCTGAGGGAGATTCCTTCAGTGCCAGATGACGACGCCGGGTCCAATGCTTGACCGCTTGCAGTCGTCCCTGTGTTCCTTTGTCTTTTCTTTTATATTTTATATGTATGTACGTTCAGGCCGTTTGGGCCATAAATAAAATATCTTCCCGTTATATTGCTTGTGACATTCTGCTCTCTATGGTGTGTAAACGTCGTGTTAGTTGAGACTAACCTTAGCCCAACCAAAAATGGGCCTGCCGTTGATCGGATTCCCACAAGACTTGCTTTTCCTTATTCGCCAAATGGTGAATAAAGGTTGCTGCTGACCGTTTCTTGCATTAATTTCGCGCCGCCTTTTCAATGCCAACTGATTGGGCAGTTTTTTCAGCATCTCTTGATTAGTGCGAATATCCACCAGGCGTGATCACAGGATCCAATTTTGTAATTATGATCATTCTTCTCAAGGCGTATTAATTATCCTCAGAGGGCGTGCAAAAAGGTGGGAATGCCCTTTCGCTACGGCTATTTAATGGGATTTTTCTTTCTTTTTCCTGTTCATCTTCATTTCGTTTCTCTGTTGACATTGCTTGTAATTTTATGGCGGACTCATATTCCATGGATGCGGACGAGTGTGACTCTCCACCAACTCCTCCAACTTCTCCTGATTCTGACTATCCTTCTCCGCCGCGCCGGAAAAGGCGACTCTCTCGACGTAAGGGTAGTAAGAGATCGAAAAAAGGAAACTTCTGGGTCCCTCGACGTTTGCTCGAATTCTTATACTCCTCTAGTAAGGAGGGGTGATGAACTGTTTCCTCACATCAGTCGTTTCATAGAAAGAATCCCGGTTAACGACGTTGGTTTTGAAATTACGGCTTCTACCGTCAAGGGGGACTCGTGCATGACTCCTTCGAAGATGAAAAGGCCTTCAGAGGACCCTCGGTCAGGGCTTGGCAAAGAGAAAGAGGCTGATGATCCCTTCCCTTTACTTGACGCAGAACTGCCGTCTTCGGATGGAGATGATTTCTACTAGCCTTCTTACTGGCTCGACGAGGACTGACTTCGCCCGTTATGCATATTGTAGATGCCGTATGGATTTTTCATGAATAAAGTAGCATTCCTCATTTTCTTTCTTTTGTTGTTGTGTTCTTGCGTTAACTCTATAATCATCGGGTAGTTAACGTCAAGCGGTTGGTTACTGCTCTGCGCAACCGTCTTTTTAACTTCTTGCTGTTAACTGCCTTCTTCTTCTAAAGACATAAATGCTTGGCTTTAAATGTTCTTCTAATATCTTTCCACGTGTCATTTCCGATTTTACGTGAGTTTCGTTCTGATTGGCCAATTAGTCGCCTTCGCTAGGTTTGGCCTTTAAAAGGAAACAAATTCTTTCTTCTCAAACTTTTATTCGTATTTTGAATTTTTCCTGCTATCCTCTGTTGTTCTTCTTTTCTTGAAGAAAATTTTCTCAACTGCTCGTCGACTCAGGCGATTCGTCTGTTCTGCTATTCTTCTTTCTAAGGTACCCTGTTTCACCTTCCTCTGGTTTTCCTTTTTACTACCTCTTCATTATATGTCGCACGAGATCTCAGACTGGCCCTCGGGAGCCTATAGATCCTGACATCGAGAATACTGCAAGTGTTTTTACTTGTGAGACCGTTCTGCGGCTCGAGTTAGAGAATCATGGTATCTCTTTCCCCAGCGGTTATACCGTTATACTTCCAGAGAGGCATATGAGGCTTCACGACGTCCTGTGGGGAACTCGTAGGATGTTGTATTTTAAGATGTTTCTTTATGGTTTTCGCCTTCCTATTTATGCCTCGATAGAGGATATACTGTGTCAATGTAAGATTAACCCGGCGCAGATAACGCCCTCATCATGGTGTGGTATCTATGCTTTCATCCGCGCCTGCGAAATGAAGAATATTCTTGCCCCTTCTGTCGATTTGTTTCGTAAATTCTTCAGCCTCACTTGTCGCAATGGTCTAGTGAGCGTTACTCCGAGATGGAATGACGCATATGCCCAATCTTTCTGGCAAATTTTTTGAGAGTTTGAAGAAACCGTTGATGACTGGAAGGGTGGTTTCTTTGTTGTTGAGTTGCCTTCCCACTTGTGGCATAGGGGCTTTAATCGGGGCATCACCGATACTGACTGGGTGAAACCGGTCGTCTTGTCTAGAAAGGAGTTGGCTCAAGCTGACTCCTTGTTAGAGATGGAGACACATTTTCAGATTTGAAACTTTGCCTTGTACATGCCTTTGTCTTTAAATTCTAGCGTTATTGTTCTTCCTTTTTATTTACTGATGTGACTTTTGGCAGGAGGCGTTATCGATCAATCGTCCGAAGGGGATGACGCTCGTTTGAGAGCCGTGCCTCCTCCAACAACGTCTCCTTCTGAGCTTTCCAGAGCTCCACCTGATTTTAGTGTCCCATTAAAGAAAAGAAGAACTTCGGGGGCGGCCCTTCAAAGAGGGTGTGTTTCTACTCGCGCTTCTCGCTTTGTGGAGAATTGGTTGCCCGTTCGGGAGATAAGGTCTAGCTCAGGTTTGCCAACAGTCAAGATAGAGGTTTTTTCATACACAGGTGCAGGTGAGGGTGAAGATATGGACACAGAGTCTTGCCTTCGTCAGGTTTCTAAGGCTCAACGAAAAAGACTCAGGGAAGGGAAGGAAAATCAGGTGATTGAGACTGCCATGCGTCCTCCTTTGCCGCCATTGACGGGTCGTGCTTTCTCTGATATTTCCACTTCTTCTGGTACCGCCAAATATTTCCCTTCGATGAGTGTTGATGTCCTCTTCCTCTGCTGCCAACGTTCTTTCACCGTCAACTGAGGTTCCCCCAATAGCGAGACCCCGTTATCGAGGTCTCTATGGTATCAACGGAAATGCCATTGACGACAAGCTCTTCCCTTGCCGCTGAGGCCCCGCATTCTCCTATCTCTTCTTGTATTCCTGATGTGGTGGTGCCAACTCCGAGCTCGAGCGTACTTCCTGATCCACCGGTGAGGGTTCCTCAACCGTTGTTCTTTACTTCCGTTTCCTGTGTTGGCAATTCTGCCGGCGGCTCCACTCATTCTGTCGTCACTAATGTTTCTTCTCAAGGGCCTCAAGGGGCTCCTTCTTATCGGTTGGATTTGTCAAACTTTAGAATTGACGGGCTTCGTGCCCTAGGGGTATCGGACCCATTATCGCTAGATCAACAAACGACAATTTTAGTGGGTGACATGTTTGGTCTGCCTGAAGATGAGGAAAAGTTGCTACAGCTTCCGCCCGACGTTCAATGCGCATGCGTTTTGAATGATTCTTTGGCCAGCTTCCGCAAATTTCATTATTTTATCAAGGTTCACAGCAGCAAACTTCAAGGTTCATCTGACTCGATGGAGCAGCTTGACCATGCCTTGGCCAAAGTAAGGAAATTAACACGATTTCAGAATCGTACTCGGGCGGAGCTAGACGATTACCGCGCTGAACTTGCCAGGGAAAGATCGAAGGGGAAAGCCAAAGTTGAAGCCCTAGAGGCAGAGTTGGTGGCTGCTGATAAGAAAAACTCTCTTCTTCGTGAAGAGATATTGGCCTATAACGCGGATTTAGCCAAGGTTCCGTCAAAGAAAAGCTGGTGGAAGAAAAAAGCTATGTGGGCCTTTACTGCCGGGTTCGCGGACTATTATCAACTTTCGATCTTGCTAAGATAGCCGACTCTGCCTCTGCGAAAATGAGTGAGATTGATGGGAGCAAGGAAGGTTTTCTTTCCTCAGAGGAGGAACAAGTAGGCGACGACGGCGATACTGAGGGGCTCCCGTTATCGGATGATTCGGATGCCGCGGAGGACGCATGAGGCTCCACCCGTCCCCGTTAATTGTTGTTTCTTTCTCGATCATTGATGCCATTCACTTTGTAATAATAACACCCAAACTTCTTTTAAATAATAATAGTTAATCTTTGTTGCATTATCTTCTTCTTTTGTGTTATCTTGGCGACTGCCGACTGAATTAACACTACATCGCGTTATCTTGGTCATCATGTTATTGCGCCTGTCTTAGTTTGAAAATCGATTCCCACTTTTTCAGAGCATTTAATGCTTGAGAATCCCTCATTAATACGAGAGGAAAAGTAATGATAACCAGACCACACGTGTCACTTCGCAGAAGCGCTAGGGGTTGCTGCTCCCTAGGGAATGGTAAAATCGAAGCGTCTTCTCGCTTCTCTAAAAATGTACTCATTGCTCGTGTCTTTTCCTCCTGACGCGTCTCACGCAACGACCGTTACAACAGTCGTTTTGATTAACAGCTAGGGTTATAAAACCTGCCACATGCTTCTTTTCCTCCTTTTGTTATTTTATTTTCTCCATAACATCTCAAGCCGACTTGCGTTCTTCTTTCCACCGTCTGAGCACTCTGAGTTTCTCTGTTAGAAAGGTCTATTCTCCTCTATCATTTTCTTCATCTTTTTACTTTTGCCATGGCTAGAACTCGTCGTCGTGCTCAACACAAATCTGTTGGGGAGGAAAAGATTGAAGACATTGTTACCACTATCACTTCTCCGACCGTGCTTCAGCGGAAGTTAACTAAACATAATGCCCACATTCTTGAGGGTTGTTCAGTTGAAGTTGCCCCCAATTCGCTATGCCTTAATAGTGAATTGCCCGGCAACCGTAGGCTTTTGTATGCCAAGATGTTCGGCTATGGTTTCTAGTTTCCTCTTGATCCTTTAGTGGAACAGTTATTTGCCACTCTTGATCTAAATCCTGTCCAGTTGACCCCTAATGCGTACTGTTGCATTTACACATTCATAGAACTCTGTAAATACAAAAAGATTACCTCTCCTTCCCTTTTACTGCTTCAATCACTTTTTCAATTGTATAGTTGTAGGGGTGTGATAGCGATATCGCCACGCTATGATGATGAATCGCTAAAACCTTTTACCTGGAAGCTTCAGCACCTTGAATCTTCCATTGATAATTGGAAAAATAAGTTTTGTATTATTAATCTGCCTGGCCCCTGGTGGAGGACTGGTTTTAACCACAATATCAGGGATGGGGCTTGGGGTCGACGGAGGCCTCTCCCTTCGCCTGAGCAAGGCTGGTTAGAAAAACTGCTCGAGCTAAAATTTAGTGTTCATACTCGCAAACTGGCGTGCAGGATCGACATTCGAGTCTGTGTTGAGAGTGAGTATTTTGCCATTTTTCTTGTTCTTTCTAGGGGTACTAATGCTAATATTATCTCGCGATTGTGCAGAGCCTCCGCCTGGCTGGAAGCCTGAGTGCATTAGGAGACGGGAGAGAAGGGCTCAGAAGAAAAAGGAAAAGGAGGAAGCTGCCGCTGCCGCCGTTAACCCTATCCTTCCGTCTGCCGCGATTATAAGTCCTGTTCAAGCATATTCTTCTTGAATTGGCGAGGGATCTGTCGTTGTTACCCCTACCGAAGAGTCTTCTTCCAGGGTTCCCTTCAGAAGGAAAAAGAAGAAGAGAAGACGCATCGCCACCCTTACCCTTCCTTCAGGCGTGGTAATCTCTTCAGAGGTGCCTGTTAACGATATCGCTACTGTACGCCTTTCTTTCATGCCGTCGTTATCTCGCGTATTGCATTTTTTAACGTTTTCTAACCTTCTCTTTTGTTTTCTTATCTTCCTCAATATTTCTCTTTGTAGGATCCAGCTGCTGCCTCTGCTCACCCATCACCAGAAGATAACATGAACTTGTCCCACGTATTCCAACAGTGTCGCAAGAAACCGCGACATAATGAGGAGGCTGTGAGCTCGCCGGGGGGTCCCGTTATCAATCAGGAGGGGAATACTGGGGATGTTACCGCCTTTGTTTCTGATGCGCCTTCTGGGGGTCAATCTGCTGATCCTTTGAGGACTGCAGGTGTTTCCAGGCCCTTTCATGTTTCACCCAACTCCTTCGGCACGTCACCTCCTCCTTCCGTTTCCCAAGTCATGGGCTTCACTGGGGACTTAACGGAGTCCGATTTTCCAGCCTACCATTCTCACGATTCCTTTGGGCTTGGCATGGGCACTTCTTCTCATCAACCTCCATCCCCAACTACTTTATTTTTTGTTCCCTCAAATGCTCCAGTGTGTCCACCTTCTAAGGGGGAGGTTGCCGCTCCTCGTCTTATGGCTGATTTGAGTTCACTATCCGAATCCATGCCCGTTACCTATCAAGTTGACTTGGGTAGCTTACGTAGGACTGGGTTTGCGGCTGTAGGGGGTGATAGCTCTTCCGCGGCTTCTTCTTTGTTGGCCTCCCATGTGTTATCGCTCTGGGACGAGGAGGAAGTATTTCTTTCTCAGACTCCAGAGGAGCAAGTGCATTCGGTGCGCTCCGATATATTTTCTGCTTTCCACAACTTCCATTACTGGGCAAGGTACATGAAAAGGAAAGTTGATTCCCTCACTTTTTCCTCCAACGAGCTGCATAACGCCCATAACCAGGTTTCAGAAGAACTCGCTAGGAAACGAGAAGAAGTGGAGAAGTTATCAGGGGAGCGCCAGGATTTGGCGGCGGCCCTGGCGATTGTTAAGGAAGAGCTAAAGGATGCTAACGAGCAGGAAGTTGCTAGGATGGCTGCACTTAACGCCAAATTAACGGCAGAAAAGAGCAAAAATGCCGCGCTGGAAGAGGAGAAGGCGACACTGATGGAGGAGAAGGCCGCACTGGAGAAAGAGTCGGTGAAAAAATACAAGTGGTATTACGAGACGAGCGTAGGCGTCATGTCCGACTGCTTCGTGCAGCTTTATGGGGAGGAGGCGTTTCGCGATGAGGACCTTACTCAAGTCTTTCTGGAGAAGTCCGAGGTCCTTACAGATGACAATTTTTACAGGGCAAAGGCGCAGCATCGCGAAGGGTAGGGGGACAGCGGGACGGCAGTGCCATAGACCTCTTTTGCCACCTTTTCTGAATTTCTGGCATCACCCCCTTTTTTGATCTTGTTTTTGAGGGATTTTGCTTTTGTAACCTCTACGCGTGTTTTTGACTAATCATATGTATTTTGCTCGCTATCTGCCTTTGTGGTTGATCTTCTTTACATTGTTTTTTTTTCGAACTCCCACGATAAGATAGTGATGTCGATATTAAGATGATAACGTTGATAAAAGGCCTGAGCATTGCCTGCAGGGCTACCATAACGCAGCAAAACCGTAGAATTCCAATAGAGATAGTATAACCGTAGAATTGCAATGTAATCAGTAGGATCATAGACATATGATAACAGGTATTTTGCAAGATATCGCGACATGACTAGGCATGCACGCTTTATAACAGAATGGAATAACGCTACTTACTATATAACAGATAACAGATAAGAGATAACTTCAGAAATAGAACTCATGACAATGAGATGTCATAACGGATATTACCCGCGATATGAAGCATATAATCCGCGTTTGCAAGAGAAGATATCATGGCGTTATTGCCGTATATGCCTTCAAATCAAGAAGATCATTCTGGAGGCGTTACTGCCTCGGATATTGCTATCATTCCCTTAAAGAGATAATTTAATCAACCAGATGACTTTCAGAGCGGTAACGTTCATAGCAGCACTGTATGGATGTAGATATCTCGCACCAGTGGCCGAAAATGTCATACAAATAGATGTTGATGTATCCTTTTCTGGCAGTGTTTCTTGAATCAGGGTGGCAGAACATATGCCGTTAATGGTACACATGCCATGTGGATCATGATGATAGACCGTGTGATATTACCGCCTGCACGGGTGTTGGTCTCTTCATTATTTCAATGGTTCCGCGATTTTCCTGCACATTCTCAATTGTTGCGTTACTGTGTTAGCAAAATAGCATGCAATGAGAAACACTAGTTGCCTCTAGGGGCCTTCATCCGCATGTACCGGGGTGTTGTTGGTGTTGCTCATATCGCTTTCTCAACAAGTCAACTTCACCAGGTATTTACCGTCCGGCTACTCGCTGGGATATCACGTGTTATTTCGACTTTCCACGTTCGGCCTGGAGCGTGCCTCGTCTTAGTGAGCCGTCTGATCAGGAGTGGCCATCACAAGGATAGGATTTTTACTTCTAGGTGTTGAAACCTCGCATCCCTGGAGCGTGCCTCATCTTAGTGAGATGCCTGTGTTAGCGCGGTCATCACAAGGATAGGATTTTCACTTCCAGGGTGGAGTTGTTGCTTCCCTAGGGCGTGCCTCATCTTAGTGGGCCGCCAATGTTAGCGCGGTTGTCACAAGGATAGGATTTTCACTCCCAGTGGAGCCAGGGCGTGCCTCGTCTTAGTGAGCCGCCTATGTTAGCGCGGTTGTCACAAGGATAGGATTTTCACTCCCGACGGTGCTGGGGCGTGCCTCGTCTTAGTGAGCTGCCTATGTTAGCACGGTTGTCACAAGGATAGGATTTTCACTCTCAGCATTGAATCTCTGAGTATGCCAGGGCGTGCCTCATCTTAGTGAGCCGTCTGATCAGGAGCGGCCATCACAAGGATAGGATTTTCACTCCTGGCACCCTTCTTTATCTGCACGTAATCAATCACAAGAATTCACAAGAATATTTCCAATTTGAGTGTTAACGAATGTTATTGCTAACGCTATCCAAACGTGTAGAGATATGTCAAATTCTAGCATGGTATAATTTCAAACGAGCTATGTTCCAAGAGTTTAGTAAGGGAGTACCGTCAAGTGTTTCCAAATGGTACACTCATTTTTCGATGACGCGGGTAACGCGATATGGACCTTCCCAGTTTGGATTGAGTTTCCACATGCGTTGTCCGGCTGCTCGTTTGTCTCTGAGTACCAAGTCCCCTGCTTTTAACAATCGTTCTTTAACGCGCCTGTTGTGATAACGCGCCATTTTCCTCTTATAATACAGCATTTTCAGAAGGGTTTCTTCATGCAGTTCTGGCAATGCGTCGAGGTTTGCTCGTAACAGCTCTTCATTTATTTCTTCCTTGAAGTATGCCACTCGTAGGCTTAGAGTACCGATTTCTACCGGTGTGACGACCTCAGTGTCGAAAGCCAGGGCGAAGGGTGTTTCTCCTGTACTAGTTTTAACGGTCATGCGGTATGCCCACATCAGATACGGCAGCTCGTCTGCCTATTTCTTTTTGGATCCTTCTAAGTTTTTCTTGATGCCACTAAGAATACTTCGATTGGTTACCTCTGCCTGACCGTTAGTCTGCGGGTGAGCTACGGAAGCAAATCTTTGTTCGATTTGGAATTCCGCGCACTGATCTCTAAAGAATTGACTTGTGAATTGTGTCCCATTATCGCTGACTAGCACACGGGGTACACCAAATCATATAATAAGATGGTGTTTGAGAAAACGCCATATTTGTTCTGTTGTAATGTTGGCCACTGCTTCCGCTTCAGCCCATTTCGTGAAGTAGTCCACTGCCACGGCTACAAATTACAGCTGAGATCTTGCTTTTAGAAACGGGCCCAGGATGTCAATTCCCTATTTGGCAAAAGGACCGGGGGCCACAATTTTAGAGATTTTCGTAGCAGGTCGTCGGGGAATCTTGGAGAACTCCTGACATTTCTGACAGGTTCGTACAAAGTTATTGCAATCCTTGCGAATGGTAGGCCAATAAAATCCTGACCTAAAGACTTGCGCGGCCAGGGTACCGCCAGACACATGCATATCGCATATTCCTTCATGGATTTCTCGTAGAGTGTGGAGGCCCTCTTGTTCCATTATGCACTTGGCCGCTAGATGAGAGAAACATCTCCGAACTAGTTCCCCATCGTAATATGTGCATCGTGCCGCCTGCTTCAACACTTTTTTCTTTTCGGTGTTATCTTCGGGCAATTCCTCATTCTTCAAGTATTTTATTACATGGATTCGCTAGTCATATTCAATTTCTTCAATACAGAGCGACACTTGTTCCTCCATGAAGGAAGGCACAGATATTTCTTCAAAATACACATCCGCGGGTATGGATGCTTCCGGGCTGGCTGCAATTTTGGCGAGATTGTCTGCTTCAGTGTTATCCTCTCGAGGGACGTGCTCAATGCTGACTTGTATGCCCCTTTTTCTTATTTTCGTCATCTCGTGTTTCACTTTAGAGAGATATTGAATCATGATGGGTTCTCTGGCTTGAGAATTGCCCAAGACTTGGTCTATCACTAGCTTGGAGTCACTGTATATCTTTAGTCGCAAGTCTCCCATTACTCCGGCGTCATGTATGGCTTTCGTGGATAGATTTTTTCCTATTTTGAGCCCGGCCAACAACGCCTCATATTCTGCTGCGTTATTGGATAACGGCTGCAGAATCTTGATGGCGTATCTTATCTGTATGCCTAGTGGTCCGGTTACTAGGATTCTGGCCCCAGTTAGTTCTTGATTTTTGGCTCCGTCCACATGGACAACCCACAAGTCGGTGTAGGTTTCAGGGAATGGGAGATCCACGTCATCTCTTTCTTCCTCGGGTAAGTCCGTCAATGGGTCCTGCATGAACGTGCACTCAACTATAAAATCTGCTAGGACTTGGGCTTTTATGGATGGTCGGGCTTTATAATCTAGCCCAAACCGCTCGAGTTCAATGGCCCAAATCAGCATCCTTCCCGAGGACTCAGGTTTTCTGAAAATCCTTTTTAGGGGTTGGTCCGTGAGCACGATGACGGGGTGGGCTTGGAAATATCAGTCCATTTTGGGCGTGGCCTGTATCAGCGCAAATGCTATTTTTTCTATGCGAGCATACCGCAGCTCGGCATCTTTCAAAACATGGCTGACAAAATACACTGGGTGGTGGACGTGGCTGTCGTCTTGTACGAGGACGACACTGACCACTTCATCAGCCACACCAAGGTATAGGTACAGAGTATCCCCCGGCTCGGGTCGTGTCAACACCAAGTCGGATGAGAGATAAGCTTTCAGGCTTGTAAACGCTTCTTCACATTCTTCTGTCCAGCCAAAAGGAGCCTTTTTGCGTATAACCTTGAAGAAGGGCAAGCATCTCTCGCCTTGCTTAGAAATAAACTGTCCTAGGGCGATAACGTGCCCTGTGAGCTTTTGCACTTCTTTGACGGTTTGGGAGGATATCATATCGTGAATGGCTTTAACCTTCGAGGGATTAGGCTGGATGCCTTTCTGGCTAACCACGTAACCTAAGAATTTGCCCCTTTTGAAACGCAAACATGCATTTACGGGGATTCAATTTCATTTGGTGCTCTCTCATCACGTCGAAATCCTCTTTCAAGTATGCTAGGTGATCTTCAAAGCTTCGACTCTTGACTAGTAAATTGTCTACGTAGGCTTCTACTTTCTTCCCGCTTTGTTTCTCGAACACCTTGTTTGCCATGCGCTGGAAAATTACTCCAGTATTTTTCAGCTCGTACGACAACGCCGTATAGCAGTAAGTGACCTTCGGGGTGATGAAGGCGGTCTCTTTTTCGTCTTCAACGGCCATGGGAATTTGATGGTAATCGGAGTTGGCGTCTAAAGAGCTCAAATAAGCATACCCGGTAGTCTGGTCAACTAGCTGGTCGATTCGAGGGAGCGGGTAGCAATCCTTGGGACATGCCTCGTTTAAATCAGTGAAATTGATACATATACGCCACTCTCCGTTAGGCTTTGGAACAAGAACGAGATTAGCCAGCCAAGTCGGATATTGCACTTCTCGGATAAAACCTGCGTCTAGGAGTTTTGACACCTCCTTGTCGATGGCTGTTGCTTTTTCTATAGAAAACGCTTGCCGTTTTTGCTGGATCGGTTTGACATTGGTATCAACGTTAAGTCGATGCTCCTCTACCTCACATGAGATACCGGGCATATCGGCAGGCTTCCAGGTGAACTCTCCTTTACATTTGTTTAGTAATCGAGCTAACTGTGTGTTTTCTTCAGGGCTTAGCTTCTCGCTAACTAAGAAATTTACCTCCCTGACCCCATTAACAGGGATGGGCACCATCTTATCCACTGGCTGGGTATGTTTTTCATCTTTCTGCTCAAAGGGATCCACTGTCACGCACACATACCTATCACAACTCTTCTACATCCTAAGCAGGTAACACTCGGCTACTAGCTTATGATCGTCTTTAACTGCGACCACTCCATCCCACGAGGGATACTTTAACCTCAAGTGTTTTTGGGATATCGCTGCACCAAAGCGATTGAGAAACGGACGTCCAAGTATGGCGTTATAGGGTAAGGTAAGGTCTACGACCAAGAACAATAATTCCTCTGATCTTTTGGACGTGTCTTCTCTAAAGTATACAGGCAGCAAAGTGACTCCAGTCACTAGGATAGGAACTCTGTCTACCCTAATTATCAGCTTTTTGTAAGGCGTCAGCTCGCTGGCAGGACGTTTCATGAGGTTGTAAGCCTCCAATGAAAATAAATTTACCGCGCTGCCGTTATCGATAAGAGTTCTTCTAACTCCATGGTTGCCAATAACGGGTGTGACCACTAACGCATCGTTATATGGAAAAATGATGCCCTTCTCGTCTTCCTCAGAGAAGGATAACACCATTTGGTCTAAAGCACTTATCACTTCATTTTTCACTAACGCTCTTTCACGTTTTCGCTTCTCTCCAGTGATGGTCGTTAACGGCACAGACTCGTCCAAATATGGTGTGCCCCCAGCTATGATGTTGATGATGGGAATGTCCTCATCATGAATTGCCAACGCTTCCTTGACTCTCCCACTAGGGGTGGCATCATCTCCTGGGACGTGAGGGGGCGCTTGTCTGCTATCTGGGGCCCTATTTGTGAGGTTATTCCTGGCTTCTTCTCTCACCTTAGTGGCGAATTCTCCGAGATATCCTTCTTCCACTAGACACTCTATCACCAACTTTAACTCCCTGCACACGTCTATGGAGTGTCCCTTCACTTTATGGAACTTACAAAAGGCATTTTCTCTTCCTCCCATGATTACCCCCCGCTTCACAGGGGCTGGATAACGGATAGGAAGATTCCGTTGTTGAACGATTGTTAAAATTTCCGCTCTCAGAAGTATGAGGGAAGGAAAATCTGGGTCATAGACTATGCCCTTGGGTGGATCCACTTGTCGCCGAGTGGGGAAGTTACCGGGTCTTCCCCTTGAAAAATTGCCTCTTTGCCGGTTGGAGGCTTTAGGGATGTGGTCTTTTCGTTGGGCATAATCGTCAATAAAATGATCATCAGGGGTCGCGTTGGTAGGAGCGTTAGAAGCATGGGGCACGTTTTGCGGTACGTTTCGAGTTTTATCTCTATTCTCTTCCTCTTTCATCCTTGTGATTGATTGTTATTCCACTTAGTTTTGTTGCTTCTTTACTTAGCTTTTGAAGCAATAAACATGCTGCTTTGACCCTTATTCCTTCCCTTTTCCAGAATTACACTTGAATGACCAGAAGTAGGAAAAGGAACGAAAAGGCCAAAGAATAGAGCTCAATTGATCAATCAGCCTTGGCAGATTTTCAGCTGATGCATTTCGACTCATCTCAAGGCCTTGAGATGAGGCTTCCGTGACGTTCCGAGTTCTGGACTGCACTCACCATGATTTTGTGCGCCACAATTATTTAATCTTGAGTGCGTTTCTTGTCTCCTTGGGCCCCGTTTTTGCAGACACTAAGCTTCTTGAGTTCCTATATCATTCCTCCCACTCCTAACAAGCATCTTGGAAGTATGAAACAACATTCTCCTTGTGTTTTGGAAGAATATTGGACAAGCTTCTTGAAGACCAAACTGAGGAGACTTGTTAGTGGGAGCTGTCTCACCTTGGAGAGGAACATCTTGGCGTCCAGAAGGACATTAATAGAGATCAGAACGGACAGAGAAGGGGATTGGGACAGAAGGAGAAACTAGAGGAGAAAATCAGCATTTCTCCCATTTTCCAGATTTTCCAGCTTTGTGTATTTTCGGTTTTGCACTTCTTGTATCATTTCTATTATGTTTTGTAACTAAAAACCTCCATTCCTGGTAGGGATCTTGTGGTTGATAATTCCAGTAGGTTGTGAGACTCTTTGTTCTTCAATAAAAACATTTTCATATCTCTTTTCTTGCTTGGTTTAAAGTCAATTTGATTGTGTTGTGTTTGAGTTTGGCCAACTTGGATTTCGGTATAATTGATTACAGTAGAATCACTCTAGTGCCGCGTTTCTGCACTAGAGAGAACCCGAGTAGACGACTAGTGATAGGGTAATTCTTGAAACTAGAAGGAGAAAAGAGTTAGTTTTGAGGTCAATGGACAGCAAGTTCGTCCATCTCAAGGTCTAGAGAAGGGCCTTCCTAATCACATCAACAAACCAGCAATCCTTGATTGTTAGGGGAGTTAGGGTCGCGAAAGGAGCTTCTCCTTGAGTGACTTGAGTAGGAGGAGGCTTGGAGATCGCCCCTGGATGTATCTCTATAACTTCTCTATGAAAATGGTTTTGAAAATGCTTTTGTCAATGATCAACAAACTTGGAATTGTCACCTCATAAGGATCTCTACTAGGGATTTTCTTTCTCTTCTGTATCTCTTTATTTCACTACTGTTCTCTTTTATGCAATCTTATTTTCGTTCTTTTTGTTTCTCAACCAATCAAACTCTCACCTCTTTGCTGATTCTTGTCATTTACAGGAGAAATAAAGATCAGACCGATGTCCCTGTGGGATCGATCCTCTCACCACTATCTGCATTTATTTGTAGCATAGCACTGAGTTGTAATCTCTTTTCATTTATGCGGGGCTTGCGACACCCCTCGTCATAAATTGGCGCCGTTGCCGGGGACAATGGTGTACTGATTTTCGTTTTTCTTGTTTGTGACAATTTTTAGTTTTCTTTTTTATGAGCAATATCAGTTATTCTTCTCAATCAGCCCCTATTTCTCAAAGCTTTGATGCAGGACATGTGACCAGCCATGAAGGATGCTATGGTCCACCACAGTGGGGATATGAGCCAAATTATTATCCACCCACATCTTCTCCTTATCCCACTTGGTGGAACCAACAAAGATCAGATTATGGAGTGCAATCAGTTCCTGATTATCAATATTTCCAGCCTCCGCAACCTAGCCAAGAACCTACTGTTTCTGAAATTTTAATGAAAACCTTAGTTCCATTTATGCAGGAAACAGAAGGGACTTTAGCAAGGATGGCGGAGCAAATAAGACAACTTGCACTTGAGCAGGAAAGACAGAGATGCATACCTTCAAACTTCCAATCAAACGTGGAATCTGATGCCAGCACTGCCACTTTTGTGAGCAACAAAAATCTGCCCGAGCAGTCTGACTCATCTCAAGGTCTTGAGATGAGCGACCCAGAACCAGAAACTAGCCCAGAAAATTCTGCAGAAGTTGTTGCTCAACAAAAGCAGTCCAATCAGACCCAAACTCATTCCAGCACGTCACTGGAGTAGGAGACGAAGTTTATGGACACTTTTTGTAGCATCGAGCTAGAGGAGGATGCGAGGAAGATTGAGAAAGAAATCAAAGTGGTTGAGAATCCGCAGTCGGTTGTGTGTGAAAGGGAAGTTCTGAATTTCTTTGATTATATTGATCCATTTATTGAATTACCCTCCATTCACAACCAATATTTTCTTTTTATTATGCATGCACCCGAACCAGAATTTGAATCATTTTATGGTTGCATGCGGATTTCGTTGCTAGAAGACCATGCACGAAATGAAATCATTCTCATCAAACTTCGTGCATTCAAAGCATTATGTAGGATTGGTTGACAAAGTGACGCTCAATGTCTAGTCCAAGACTATAAAGAGGGACGCTGCATGGGAGGCAACCCATGTTCATTTCGTTGCTGTTTTGTTATTTTCGTTTTTATTTCCAGTTAATCATTTTTTTTTTTTCTGCATAATAATGGATTTTTGGAATTTTCCAGTGCAGGCCATCCGGCCCATCTCAAGGCCTTGAGATGGGCAGACCAAAACCTCCAGCTCCTCCCCAACCATGATCATTGCCCCGGGTTTTATCATTTCTTTCCCTCTCTTTTTCATTTTCTGTTCTGTTTCGTTTGTTTGTTTGCTTGTTTGTTATGTGTGGTTTTTCTCTCACATTGAGGACAATGTTTCCTTTAAGTGTGGGGGAGAGACACTTTCGTGTTTGTTTGTGTTTTTTTGTGTTTTTGTGCATGTTTGTTTTTCTGTTTTTATGCATGTTTTTCTGCTGTTTGTTTTTCTGTATTTTCCTTTCTTCTGTATGTTTATTTCAATTATTTTTGCATGCGCTTCTGTTTGTTTTCATGTTTGCATGAGTTGTTTTCCTTTTTGTTGTTTTTCACCCTTTTGTATAGAATTGAAACCCCAAAACTGAACTCATGTAAATACTTGACTTATCAACTCCATCTTGCAATTCTGAATACTTCTGACATTACAACTTGTGCATTTATTTACATAGATGTATGATGAGTATTGCTGTCCTAGGAAATGCCTTGCTAGAGCTAATCTGTCTTCTCTTCTCAAGGTCTTGGGATGAGGATCCTATCCTCTCATTGCTGCTAAGTATCTTAATTATGCTTGCTTGCGTACCCTTTAATTTTCTTGTGTGTGCTTTCTCATCATGCCCTCTGGATTGCACGATGTTGGTGGTTCGGCACCATCATCCCATTTTGGAAAAACTTCCAGTCGGTTGTGTGCTAACTCCCTTTGGTTGGACCGATCATAGCACCATGGTGAGAAATAAAGGTCTGCATGTGCATGTGTTTGAAAAAAGAAAAAAAAAGAAAAAGAAAAAAAAAAGGGTTGTGGATGATGGAAGTTGAAAAGAAAAGAAAAATGGCGAGATTGCGGAAAGAAGGAAAGAAAAAAAAAGAAAAAAAGAAAAAAGAAAAAAAAGAAAAAACGAAAAAAAAAGAAGAAAAAGAAGGAAGAGAAGAAAAAGAAAAAAATAGAATAAAAGAAGCCTTTGGCTCACTATTTGTGTTTCAATTTCTGTTCTTTAATTGTTGGATGTGCTTTTAAATTATTTTGCATGAGTGTCGGCAGTAGTGTTTGGATTTAGAGTCGAAGGATGAGAAGATAAGAGGATTTTATTTTCTGGTTGAACAGCATGCTATCATGCCCCTATTTGAATATGTGCACAATTGTGATGTTTGGAGCATTTAGCATTGCTTGATTGAGTTGATTTCTGAATTATTTGTGTGAGATCAGTACAGGGGTTAATTTTCTATTCAAAGAGGGTGTTGTGTCTGTGTTTTTCTTTGTGTTTTCTGTTTGTTTTTCTGTGTTTGTGTTCATGCTTGAGGGCAAGCATGGTTTAAGTGTGGGGGGATTTGATTGATTGTTATTCCACTTAGTTTTGTTGCTTCTTTACTTAGCTTTTGAAGCAATAAACATGCTGCTTTGACCCTTATTCCTTCCCTTTTCCAGAATTACACTTGAATGACCAGAAGTAGGAAAAGGAACGAAAAGGCCAAAGAATAGAGCTCAATTGATCAATCAGCCTTGGCAGATTTTCAGCTGATGCATTTCGACTCATCTCAAGGCCTTGAGATGAGGCTTCCGTGACGTTCCGAGTTCTGGACTGCACTCACCATGATTTTGTGCGCCACAATTATTTAATCTTGAGTGCGTTTCTTGTCTCCTTGGGCCCCGTTTTTGCAGACACTAAGCTTCTTGAGTTCCTATATCATTCCTCCCACTCCTAACAAGCATCTTGGAAGTATGAAACAACATTCTCCTTGTGTTTTGGAAGAATATTGGACAAGCTTCTTGAAGACCAAACTGAGGAGACTTGTTAGTGGGAGCTGTCTCACCTTGGAGAGGAACATCTTGGCGTCCAGAAGGACATTAATAGAGATCAGAACGGACAGAGAAGGGGATTGGGACAGAAGGAGAAACTAGAGGAGAAAATCAGCATTTCTCCCATTTTCCAGATTTTCCAGCTTTGTGTATTTTCGGTTTTGCACTTCTTGTATCATTTCTATTATGTTTTGTAACTAAAAACCTCCATTCCTGGTAGGGATCTTGTGGTTGATAATTCCAGTAGGTTGTGAGACTCTTTGTTCTTCAATAAAAACGTTTTCATATCTCTTTTCTTGCTTGGTTTAAAGTCAATTTGATTGTGTTGTGTTTGAGTTTGGCCAACTTGGATTTCGGTACAATTGATTACAGTAGAATCACTCTAGTGCCGCATTTCTGCACTAGAGAGAACCCGAGTAGACGACTAGTGATAGGGTAATTCTTGAAACTAGAAGGAGAAAAGAGTTAGTTTTGAGGTCAATGGACAGCAAGTTCGTCCATCTCAAGGTCTAGAGAAGGGCCTTCCTAATCACATCAACAAACCAGCAATCCTTGATTGTTAGGGGAGTTAGGGTCGCGAAAGGAGCTTCTCCTTGAGTGACTTGAGTAGGAGGAGGCTTGGAGATCGCCCCTGGATGTATCTCTATAACTTCTCTATGAAAATGGTTTTGAAAATGCTTTTGTCAATGATCAACAAACTTGGAATTGTCACCTCATAAGGATCTCTACTAGGGATTTTCTTTCTCTTCTGTATCTCTTTATTTCACTACTGTTCTCTTTTATGCAATCTTATTTTCGTTCTTTTTGTTTCTCAACCAATCAAACTCTCACCTCTTTGCTGATTCTTGTCATTTACAGGAGAAATAAAGATCAGACCGATGTCCCTGTGGGATCGATCCTCTCACCACTATCTGCATTTATTTGTAGCATAACACTGAGTTGTAATCTCTTTTCATTTATGAGGGGCTTGCGACACCCCTCGTCAGTTTGGAACTGTACGAAGTCTTTCACCTTGTTAAGGTTAGAGATGGGATCCTTGGTGCCGTCATACGACTCCGAGGGGAGTTTCACGTGCCGACTGACTCTGTGATGCCTTATGCGATAGCTGAACGGATAACCTGTGGTATCATCAAGGATTTCACGAGGACGACGGGGAGAAGAAATTTCCCTATGATGTCTCTAGTCTCGAGGATCAGGTACGTGGTGTCGCCTAGGGGATCGACTACGACTCCTTAGTGAATGGGTTCGATATCTTCTAATACTTGATCTTTCGCTGTGTCTGGGGATACATCCCTGACCATTTCATCTCGCCTGCCATCCCAACGATCCCTGTACTCGTCATGCCATTGTTACTCTTAGGAAACGGGGATTTCTCTCATGCGCTGCCTAGTAGGTTCTACTCGCCCATGTGCGAGTTGCATAAAGTTGACAGGGGCCGTTGTAGCGGGCAAGGTCAGCGGGGTGCTCCCATGTTGCCGAGGTGATAACGACCGATCAGTAACAATGGATGGGGTGAAAGAGAATATCATATGAGGGGAAATAGCGTATCTTGAGATGTTGGGAACCGATCCGACAACTAATGCGGCCAACTGGTCCACTTGGGCACGCAAAGCTAACAAAGAGTTCACCAAAGGGTTATTCGCGCTATCCATTACAGATCCCATTGGAGGTGGAGTGGAAAAGCTAGATCCTGCCATTTGGGAAGGTGGAATACTCATCTGGGGAATGACGTTCCCGTTGTGGGTCCAAAAAGAAAATCCGTTTGCCCCGAAGGGGTTCCTTGTACTGTGGCAAAAATATCGACAGAAGTAGAAGGAAAATGTTCTCTACGAGGAGCGAAAAGAATACCACGAGATTGAGGAGGTATAGATTCTGAATCAGAAGCCATGATCCTCTAATTTCCATAAAAGACAGAGCTTGGCTATTAAGGATGCTCACTTAATCAAACCAAAGCTCTCAATGAAAGCACCAATTTGATAAGGTTTGGGGTTCTGGAGAAGGGTAGGTGAGGAAGATAGCCGCTCAGAATCACTGTGCCTGCCGTCCGGTATACTTGCAAAACGCCGGAGGGGGTCTTCGGCGTAGATACTCCGATGCTTAAGTCAGTAAGGCTGTTCCAAATGGCAGGGGTTCGACTAGCGATCGTAGCCTTACCTTTTGTCTTGAATGATGGGGTATTTATAGGCAAAATATGGGTGTTATCTCTAGGGGTGGGCGTTATCTAGGGAAGATAATGCCCAAGTACTTCAAGTGACGTCATGTCTTGCATGGGATGGGATAACGCTGTTTGTGTGGTTAGATAACGAGCGACACCCCCTCCGCTGATGTCAACCATCCCAGAGTTATTCGTTGTGTGGGGGGCGATAACCTCGACGGTGCACGCCCGATAGGGGCTACAGTGTTCCGGCCTTAACGCTAGGTCTACGGACGAAAATGCCCCTGAAGTTACGTCTATAGTTATCATTGATTGATTGTTTCTAATTGAATTTTAGCCACAAATCATTCCTAAAATTGCCTAGAAATCACATCATTTGATCAACGAATTTGAGAATTACAATTTTTCCAGAATTTGGTGTTCTTTATGTTCATAGCTGTCAAGTTTTTCTTTGTAAATTCAATCGAATTTCTTCTTCTTTCTTGGTTGAATATTATTGTGTTGAGTCATACAAAGTGTTTAAGTCAAGAATAGTGGATTTCGTACTTAATTTTCCACTCCGGGAGAAAAATTGAAGTTGTTCCTGAACAAGTTGAAGAAAACTTGATACAAAGTGTTTAGAGTCAAGAATAGTTGATTGTTGTCACTTGTTAAAACACGAAAACTAGCCTTTCAATTCTCGAGTTTCATTTGCATTTGGTTTTCCTTCTTTTGACTCGTTGAGTCTCATAATTGTGTGCTTTTCTTGTCGAGTCTTGTGGTGATTGTTCAAGGCGAAAGGATTGATTGATAAGTGGATTTTCAATTCGTGCGACCTCAAGCGCTTAACTTATGGCTCCAATTCAGGAACCAAGAGTGAGAGATTTTATGAGAACAACTTTTCGAGTGCTTAAACACCAGAGTAAACACGTGAGGGAGAGAATTTTCACCAACGTTTGCTACTTATGTAGGTACCAAATTTTCTATTATGTCTACCGAAAGTGTCATGGGAAACAATGACATCAAGTCCAATGAGGCCGATCCTTCTTTTTTGGCTAGATTTGACGCTATAGAGCGGGGGCACCATGAGTTGAAGAAGCTGCTCCGGACCTTTATGTTGACACAAGGGAAGCCCCCATAATCCCTAGCACCATAAAATCTAAGTTACGAGAAGAGCCATATAAGGAAGGGGCATGTGAAACGGAGTCGGAAGGACATGAGAGTGGTGATGAGTATGGAAGGAGTATGGGGGAGGCCAACCGAGGTTTTCCACACACCCTTACGATGGGTCCTTGGGGAAGAGGTCTTGTCATTGCCGAAGCACATGCTTATGTGCTCAAGGATCTCCAAGCTCAATGCCATCTTGCCCAACATCATAGTGGCCACAATGTTTTCCACCACAACCATCCGACCACAAGTGGTCAACCTCCAACATTTCCTAGTGTGCCACTTCCTAGGGGTCAATGAGTACCTCACCAAGCCTTGTTTCCTTACTTACAAGGTTGTACTATGCCTCATCATGATAGGGAGTTTTATGAGGAAGTTCATAAAGAAGAAAATGATTATTTTGATGATAATGAGGAGAGGGTACAGATGAATAGAGTGAGGAGGGGAAGGTTTCAAGAACCCCAGTTTGATGACAATTTAGATAGCATCAAGGTTCAAATTCCTATCTTTAAGGGTACTACGGTCCCTTCGGAGTACACCAAGTGGGAAGGAAAGATCCAACGCATTTTCAATTGCCACCAATATTCGGAAAGCACAAAGGTGAAGCTTGCTGCAATGGAATTTGATGGATATGTCATGAGTTGGTGGGAGAAGGTTTGTAGGGAGAGGTATGGGGAAATGGCTATCCGGACATGGGAAGAGATGAAACAAGTCATGCGGAAGAGATTTGTGCCATCTTTCTACAAAAGGGACTTACAAAACCGGTTGCAAGGACTCAAACAAGGAACCAAGTCCGTGGGCGACTACTACAACGAGCTTGAGGCTCTTCTCACCCAAACCAACACCCAAGAATACGAAGAGGTAACCGTGGCCCACTTTTTGAATGGTATGCATGAGAAAATTAGATATAAACTTGAATTGCGTGATTTTGTGAATTTGCAACCTATGTTACACTATGCACTCAAGGTAGAAGCACATGAGGCCACCAAAAGGAAGAATTTACCTAGCCAAAACACCAACACCACTAACACATACTCAAATCCTTCCAAGACACTATGGAAACCATACCAAAAAGACCAACCTAAAAACCCACCGTATACCAAACCAAATTCCCCAACAACAAAGCCTTAAGCCACCTCCTACTACAACACAAAACAACCAAAACACTTCCAATGCACCACCTAGAAACCACTCTTCCAATATTGAATGTTTCAAGTACCGTGGGAGAGGGCACATCTCTTCTGAATGCCTAAACCGGAGGGTGATTGTCATTAGAAAGGGAGTGTATGAGACGGATAGTGAAGTAGATGAGGTTATTAATGAGGAGGTTTGTAGGGAATAGGAAGAAGTAATGAGTAGTGATGGAGAAGAAATTAACCCGACTTCGGCCATGACCTTGGTTGTGAGGAGGAGTTTGAGTGCACATGCCAAGTTGGAAGATGCATGTGTTGAGTAAAGGGAGAACCTCTTCCATTCTAGATGTGAGGTGCATGGTATAATCATCTCTATGATTGTGGATAATGGTAATGTTGTTGATGCTACAAGTCACATTCTAGTGCACAAGTTGGGTTTTCCAACTACACCCCATGCCAAGCCTTATTCCCTTCATTGGTTTAATGATGATGGAGAGGTTAAGGTCAAGGAGCAAGTGCTTGTGAACTTCAAGATGAGAGGGTATGAGGATGAACGATTATGTGATGTGGTGCTAATCGATGTGAGTCATCTTCTTTTAGGGCGTCCATGGAAATTTGATAGAAAGGTGATCCATGATGGGCACACCAATAAAATTCAGCTCACCTACCGCGGTAAGAAGTTCATTATTCCACCTCTTTCTCCATATCAAGTCCATAAGGATAAAAAATAAATGGAAAAGGCTAGCGCCGAATTCCTTATTGTGAGGAGTTTGAGTGATAAGAGTGGAGAGAAGAAAGTAAGTAGAGAGCTCAAAACACACCAGTAAAAGAGTAAGCATGGTATTGGGTGTGAGTAAGAGCGAATGCAAGGGGAATAGAGTGGAGAGAAAAAGAGAGGAAGTGAGCAAAATACACCCCATGAAAAGAGCAAGCATGGAAGTAAGGGAAACACTAAAAGAGCAAGCATTGCATTCTAACAAAATGTGCCTTGTACTTAGGTACAAAGCACATTGCTTAAATGTTGACACTAACCTTTCTTCTCTACCTAGTCCAATTGTTTCACTTTTGCAGGAGTTTAATGATGTGTTTCCAAAGGAAATGCCACAAGTATTACCTCCAATCCGTGACATTGAGCACAAGATCGACCTTATTCTGGGTTCGGTATTACCCAACAGACCCGCGTATCGGTGCAATCTGGAGGAGACGAAGGAACTCTAACGTCAAGTTGAGAACTATTGAGCAAGGGGCATATCCGAGAAAGTATGTCAACATGTGCCGTTCCCATGCTACTAGTACCTAAAAAGGATATAACTTGGCGCATGTGTGTGGATTGTAGAGCCATCAATAAGATAACCGTGAGGTATCGTCATCCTATCCCTCGCTTTGATGATATGTTAGATGAATTGAGTGGTAGCCAAGTATATTCTAAGATAGACTTGATGAGTGGATACCACCAAATTCGTATGCATGAGGGGGATGAATGGAAAACTGCATTTAAGACCAAGCATGGATTATATGAATGAATGGTGATGCCATTTGGTCTTTGTAATGCACCTAGTACGTTTATGCGTTTGATGAATCATATGCTGCGTGAATTTATTGGACATTTTGTTGTAGTATACTTTGATGATATACTTATCTATAGTCCTTCAATTGATGCACATGCTAATAACTTGGCTTCGTACTTCACACACTTAGGCTTCACAAATTATATGCAAAATTGGCTAAGTATGAGTTTTGTTTGGTTAGAGTGCATTTTCTTGGCTTTGTGGTAAGTGTAGGTGGCGTCCAAGTGGATGAAGAGAAGGTGAAGGCCATTAGGGGGCCACAACCCAAGAATGCTAGTGAAGTGAGGTCATTCCATGGCCTAGCTAGTTTCTACCGACGTTTCGTGCCCAACTTCTCCACCATTGCCGCACCCCTCAACGAGCTAACTAAGAAGAATGTGCCATTTGTGTGGAATACAAGACAGGAGGAGGCAGTCCAAGAGCTCAAGGAAAGCCTCATGCGGAGTCCTATTCTTGCTCTCCCTAACTTCAACAAATAAGCCTCGCCTAAAAATCGAGGTGTCTTAGTCAAGGTAGTCTAGATCAAACTTTGATTCTAAGGATTGTAAGTAAATTGGTTAGTATATCTCGCCTGACAACCGAGGTGTCTTAGTCAATAATTGTCTTCCATATGCCAATATCAATCATCTTAGTAAACCTTTTAACCAACAAGGTGCTAGGTGGTTAGGATTGTTTAACTGAGAAATCCTTAGGTAAATTATAATAGGAGGGAAGTAGAAATCCTTGGGGTTTTATAGGAATTATGCAATTGGGAAATGAACATTCTTGCACCTATGATCGAATAATGTAACTTTTTCCAGTTTCCTTGTGTCTTGAACCTTGTTCTTTAAGACCAATTTCAGCGTTATAAAGTTGGTAAATTTTATAGCAATATTTGCTAACAAAATAAAAAAGAGAGGATCAAAATCCGAAAAAGGTGTTCTTGGTGTCCTTGGTGTTAATCTTGTTCCTCCGGAAGAGAGAAAAGCTTGAGTGAGGAAACCAAATTTTGATCTAATATACTTTAAAAAGCTAAAGCATTTGAGTTTCCCTCTAAACAATTATTCTTTCACGTCGCCGGTCATCACACGTCCATCCCATGCATTAAATGCACTAGACAAGTCAGCCACCCCTCTCTCCTACTTTCTCGGGAACACCCTACCAAACCATCTAGTCTATCCCAAAAGTTGTTAGCTAAAGATCCTACCTACATCACCAACTCTTTAACTATTTTACTCGAGTCTTGTGTCATCCTTCCGTCTAGTCTTGAGTCATCCTTCCATCAGAAGAAACAAACTAGGTCTTTTGCTTAAGTCTTACTGAGTCCGGTAACCTTTACCGGTACCATTCTCATATACCTAAGTTTTCTTAAGTCTACCGGTACTTTCCTTTTTGACTTATCGGTGCTTTTCTCTTTACTTTTCTTGAGTCTTCTTGAGAATACCGGTAACCACCCATCTCATCTACCGGTACTTCTTTTCCTTTTCAATATCTTCCCTACCGGTACCACTTCCGTCTCTTTCATCATAAGCTCTTGAGCGTTTATAAAGGTAATTGCACGTTTGTTTACTTGAAGCGCAAGACTAGTGCGCTAAGGAATCACACACCTTGCAACCGAGAGTGAGTGATTGTGAGGATATCTTTTACGAGTGCCAAACAAGAGAGTTTAAACACGTGAGAGGGAGAATTATTTTTACTAACCTTTGTTTAAGTGTGCAGGTACAAGCTTTATAATGTCAAATGAAAGTATAGTCGGGACTAATGAGGTAGAACTGAGGATGGCCTGAACCAAATTCTCACATCCTTGGCCGAAATGAAGCTAGCCTTGGCCAAGTCTGACCCGCGCCAGGCCATGTTAGAGGAAACCCTAAGGTCCTGTGAACTTTCGGGAAACAAGACCTCCGATACCTCCACCAGCCCCACTGGGGCTACCTCTTAAGTCCCACGAGGACCCTCACAAGAAACCAGTCACTTGAGAGACCGAGGAGGAAGGTCATGACTGCGATGCCGATAATGACAACCATGAAAGGGTTGTCGGCCGAGGCTTTCTGAATGTTCTCACCACTCTGCCCCGAAAGCCAGAAGCCTCCACAAGTCAGGCCATTCTCGATACCTATGCCAAAGGCATCACTACACAATACCAACGTCATCACACGAGTCTCACCACTAGGCCACCTCAGGGCCGTGGTCTATCGGATATCGATAGTGTTCCTAACCCCCGGAACCTCATTCCTCATATGCGTGCACGCACCACACCTCACCATGCACGTAAATTTTATGACAATGCCGATGAGCATGAAGACTTTGAGGGATATGAGGACTTCAATCAAGAATATGAGGACATCAATCGGGGACGGCGAAATCGAGCACAAGGTCAACATTTTACTGAACCGACTGATAGGTAGCAGAAGCCTCGGATAGACGACAACTTGAGTAGCGTCAAGGTGCAGATTCCTACATTTGAAGGTGTAATCGATCCATCTGAGTACCTCAAATGGGAAGGGAAGATACAACGAATATTCAATTATCACCAATATTCCAAAAGAAAGAAGGTCAGGCTAGCGGCCATGGAATTTGATGGCTACGTAGTTAGTTGGTGGGACAGAGTATGCAAGGAAAGAGGGGATACCGGTGCCATCCGTACTTGGGAGGAGATGAAACACATCATGAGAGAGCGGTTTGTTCCCTCCACTTACAAGCGAGACTTGTAAAACAAATTTCAAGGTCTCAAGCAAGGAGCTAAAGCCGTCGGAGACTATTACAATGAAATTGAGGCCCTCCTCACCAAAATTGATACTTGTGAAGAAGAAGAAATAACCATGGCACTGTTTCTAAATGGTCTCGATGAGAAGCTGAAGTTCAAGCTGGAATTGAAGGATTTCGAGAGCCTACAGCCCATGCTTCATTATGTAATGAAGGTAGAGGTACATGAGGCCTATGAACGAAAACCTTACACCCAGAACATTCCCCAGCCTTATAAACCATTCCAAAAGGACCGAGCTTACCCAAGAAACCTCTCACACACACCACCTCCCAAACCTACACTATCCACACTCAAGCCCTACACACCCTACCCTAAAATTAACCCCGACAATCCCCCACCAAAACCCGTTAGTCACCCTAGCACTAAACCTCCACCGAGGAAGTATTCCGCGAACATAGAGTTCTACAAATGTCACGGGCGTGGGCACATTTCCTCCGAATGTCCCAATCGCCGTGTGATAATCATCCGAGAAGGAGTTTATGACTTCGAAAGCGAACGTGATGGTGAGGAAGAAGAGAATAAGGTAGAGAGCGAGAGAGCCGAGAGTAGTGAAGAAGAAGTAATCCCAGCATCAGCTATGACATTGGTAGTGCGAAGAAGTATGAATGTGCAGACCAAGTACAAAGCCGAATGCGATGAACAAAGAGAAAACCTCTTCCATTCAAGGTGTAACATCAACAGTAAGATTGCATCCCTTATCGTTGATAATGGAATTGTTGTGGACGCCGCAAGCCACCTCTTGGTACATAAGCTCAATCTGCCAACCATACCCCACCCGAAACCGTATTCCTTGCATTGGTTTAATGACGAGGGTGAAGTGAAAGTTAAAGAGCAAGTCTTAATTGCTTTCAAGATGATAGGCTATTTGATGTGGTTTTGATGGATGCAAGCCATATTTTGTTAGGCCGACCATGGCAGTTTGATCGCCATGTGCTGCACGACAGCCGCACCAATAAAATTCACTTGACTCACCATGGGAAAAGGTTCAACATTCCACCTCTTTCACCCACACAAATCCGAGAGGACCAGAAACACATGGAGAAAGCAAGTGTGGAATTTCATTTGATGAGAAAAATGAGAGAAAAGAGTGGTGTGAAAAATGTGAGTAGTGAGTTGAAAACACGCCATAACAAAAGCAAGCATGGTAAGATGAGTGAGAGAGAGCGAGAGAAAAAAGGAAGGTAGAGTTGAACACACGCCATGACAAAAGTAAGCATGGTAGAGAGGGTGAGCCTAAATACTTGAGTGTAATGGCGAGGGGTAAGGATGTGAGGCATGCATATTTGGCTAACAAGGTGTGTCTTGTGCTTCGGTACAAGGCGCACTGCTTGAGTACTACCGATAACCCCCCTTCTTCCTACCAAGTCCGATTATTTTCATTTTGCAGGAATTTGAAGATGTCTTTCCTTCCGAAATGCCTAATAGTCTCCCCCCATCCCAGAAATTGAGCACAAGATCGACCTGATACCTAGCGCATCCCTACCGAATTGACCAGTCTACCGTTGCAATCCCGAGAAGACAAAGGAATTGCAAAAGTAGGATGATGATCTATTAAGTAAGGGATTCATTCGGAAGAGCATGTCTCCTTACGCCATTCCTATTTTACTTGTACCCAAGAAAGATGTGATGATGTGCTTGTCGAGGGCACGATCAAATAATTACAACTTATCACATGCAAAAAAAAAAAGGATTGAAGACAGTGGCAAGAGGTTCGATCTACAGAGAATGGTGAAGACATACACTAGACAAGACCAGATATAAAATGAAACAATAAAAGAAACAATGGGGGGGGGGGGGGGGGGTTGGTTAATCTAGTTAACCAAGATAGAGATGGTTGCTAACAAGAAAATTAATAAAAATTGAAATCAAGGGCACGAAAGTAAAACACAATCAGGGGCAAAACATGCAAACAGAAATCAAGGGCATGACATGCAAACAAAAATCAAGTAAAGAAATAAAGTCAGAAGAGAAGAAATTAAAAGCAATAAAATCAAAAGAGAAGAGATCTTAGCAAAGGACATTCTCGGGTTGCGTCGAGGGCATGAAAGTCATCGGCCCAAAAATATTATATTCCTATGTCATAGACATGCTATATGTTTCCAAGTAGCCCCCCTACTCACCTTCGTAGGTAGAAGCCACCCCCCGTTTCCATATATGGGGTGGCCTTGACCTTTCGCCATCCCACAAGGCACGAATGCGGGGAGGCACTACTCAAAACGGCCATAAAGTGGAGGCAAGACAGATCTAGGGCGTGACATCTCAGGTTGTCAAGCTCGCATCACATAACCTAAAGGACCATTTACCCCTAAACGAAAGACCTCTCGCGATGTCCCCCACTAGGTGTCTACTCTAACTCAAGGATTCACGTCAGTTATAACCAAGAGAATGACAGTAATCATCTAGGTCTAGATATTAGTTCGCCAGACTACTAATCTTACCCTTGATGAATTAATAAGAAACCGATAAACAATCGAATACAACAATAAGAATATATTAAACACATTTAGGCCTCTTAAATACCCATGCAACCCTCAAATAACCTCTGCTAAGAAGGGAGAATCTAGCTAGTCATACCACAAAATAAATAAACAAAATAGGAAAAGAAAGATTGCATAAAAGAATAACAAGAAGAATAAAACTATTAAAATGTTACCGGCCGGAGCAAAGCTCCGGTTAAGTTCAATGGCTGCTGGAAATGGATGCCTCAGCCACCACCCAAAGAGAGAGGAGAGAAAAGGAGGCGGCTCCCAAAAGAAGAAAGTGGAAAAATATTTACAAGATACTTAAAACCCTAAAACTAGAGGTTTATATAGTGTCCAGCCCACAAGAAGATAAAATTCTAGCTAAGGGACTACAAAAAGACAAATTCCAGCTAATGGGAGAGAGTGACAGCACATAGAGCATGCTGGAATATTGTGGAATCTTCTAGAAACGCAAGGAATCCCGTGGGAATCTTCGGAGGTTCATTTCTTTAGCCTTTGATTAAGAACTGATGCAGAAGCGTTGCGGCCACGAGACTGCTCACTGGTCGGGTTAGCGTCGGGGGCACGACGACTAAAGAGAATATTCTTGGGGATCTGCACGAAACCTTCTGGAAGACATTAGAGGTGACACGTGGGAGTACGGCAACGAGGACACGTGGAAATAACACTTTTGGTCTGTCCAGGGCTCGACGATGGAAACCACAGCAAGGCCTCGATGGCAAAGTTTATGTCGTGGGCTCGACAACTTCTGTTCTTCTAGACCTCGATCTTGAAAACTCCAGAAATCCTCCCAAAAAGGCTCGTTTTCGCTCTTTTCTCCCTTTAGGCGCTGATCTGCAAAAAGATGGGGAAAAGGGCAAATTAGAAGTATTTTGCCCTCGAAAAGGCTGGAAATAAGATAGGAAAACCTATAATAAAGACATGCTATCAAATCCCCACACTGCCCATTGCTCGTCCTCGAGCAATCACAAAACTGAAAACTACCTCTAGAAACAGACAACACAGCAACCACACACAAATATGAACCGACACCAAGCTTGTCTTCGCACAAGACCCATTCTCACCTAGAAGGCACCTGCATCAAACCATAGGGGTAACGACCCCAAAGATCAAACTTTCCCATATCAAGCCCTTAATCAGCAGTCCTTACCAAATACGTGTTTACACTCACTCTCGCAAGCAAGGCTAAGTGTTTATGCTCTAAACTAAATGCATATAACACAACACAAATTCAAACTTGCATATAAATCCGAGTACTGTAGAACACACCCATGGGCAATCAACAATCGGAAAAACAATGCATTAGCAAAAAGAATGAAAAGGGATGGAATGAGCTAGAAATATGGAAGAGAGAAGCAGGAGATGAACAGAAGAGAAATGAGGGGAGAAAAGAAGGAAAGAAAAGAAAGGACCAGGTAGAACCTGGTTGGATTCCTTGGCTTAAAAGAAGGCGAAGTGGCAAGGCAGCTTTCGTCGAGGGCATGATGATAATTCGGGTGCTAGATAGAGGTCTTCTTTTCGAGGGAAGGAAACTCTTCTTGTTGAGGCTTCGGATGCGGATACTCTTTTTGTTCGCTTAATGCCCCCCTCTTTTTATTTATATTTATATTTTTCTTTTCTTTTCTTTTCTTTTTATTTTTTTTTATTTTTTTTATATAGGAGAGGGGGCACGAACTAGTTACAAAATCTTGATTTTTCCGGGGCATGAAACTTTTGATTTTTCATTCGGCGCTTGCCCTTGATCTGCTTCCAGCATCGATGGTGACTTCTTTGGCTTCCCCACACTTGAAACTTTCTGGGGGCTCGATTTCTTTGAATGATCTAGGGCTCGAAACTTTTTCGAGCTTTTTCTTGCCCTAGATCTTTGCTTTCTTTTTCTGCTTTGAAGTCTTTTGCTTTCGTCTGCTTCCCCACACTTGAACTTGACTGTGCGTCCTTCGGATGTCTAGCCCTTGACGTTACCCTCAACGATCGCTACCTCACCTACCAAGGAAAAAGATCAAGAGAAAAAAAATGAATGGTCAGGAAAGAGTATGAAAAGAAGGGTAATGTTGGGGGCATGAAAAAAGAAGAAGGAGAGGGGGAAGAAAAGATAGAAAAAGACATTGATGCGAAGTTTTCTTGTCAAATCGTTGCTTTCCCTTGTCTAACAGTGCCTATACCCAGGGATATTATGCAAGATCAACCAATGCCTAGCTAAAGCATCCTATTCACACAAGAAAGAAATAGGCATGGAAGCTCAAGTGCTCACAGGGTGCTTTTGTGACTACTGATATCGAGGCCTAGATATGGATATAAGGTTCAACAAGCAAAAATGGGAATAGCTAGGTCTAGACAAGGTGCTGGTGGTTCATACTTGTGCAAAATGTGATCAAAAGTGTGTTTATTCACAAAGGTTTCTGAAAATTGGGCAGTGACAGAATTTTGGCAAAAATTTAGCAAAATCCTAAAAATTAAAAATCTGAATTTTTTTTTAAAATTTTCGCAACAAAACAAGCAATCATGCAATCAAACGGGAAATTAAACATGCAATAAACACACAGATAAATCCCTCCCCATACTTAGGCTTCGCATTGTCCTCAATGCGAGAAGGGCACACACAAGAAAGTTCTGAAAAATAAAGAGTGAAGCAGAAATAAAAAAGAGAGAGGAAAGAACGTGGGTTGCCTCCCACGAAGCGCCTCTGTTATCGTCGAGGGCACGATGTTGGCTGTTCGAACTTCAGCCAATCCTACTAAATGCTTTCCATCCTCTTAGTTTGATGTGAATTATGGCATGAAATGGATGGTCTAGTAGCAAAGCATCCTGCAAGCAACCATAAAATGATTCAAATGTTAGAGGAAAAAAATGGTATGAGTAAAAGGTGATTCAAGAAAAGGATCAATATAATCAGTAAGTTTAGAAATCTCCCTATCACATATAACGACTTTAGAGCTCAAGACCTCGATTATCTCTTCCTCAATCTCTCTTAAATCCTTCTTCTTAATCTCCCCCAGCTTGAATTCTGCGTCGAGGGCATGCCGCTCCTCACAAGATTTGATGTCGTGAAAAACCTCAAAAACCTCAATCCCTTGGCCCACCAAAGTGTTAGAACAGTTCTGGAGTTGACTTGGTAAATTTGGTTGAACAACGACTTCTGCCTTTAATTCTGCGTCGAGGGCACGACATTCCGGCTTGTCGAGGGCATGACGCTCCTCGTAAAAATTTGGCAGATTTGCATCGCTCAATATTGTGACTGCACTGGCCTTGAACTCTACGTTGGCTCCTGACTCTGAAAGAAGACATCCTGGGCCCTCCAAGTTTAGCTCATTCGTGGGCATGAAAAGGTCATCTATCCCATAAGACTCATCATCTTGGTCATGACGCTCAGATGGCAACTCCCATAGAATGGCGGTGGGAAAATTCTCCTCTTCACTTGAATAGTCGTCACTATCTAAGTGCCGCAAATGTTGTTCTATGGGGGTGATAGGGTGACTCATGGTGCGCCTGGGCATAAGTGTTGGAGCTAAAATTGTTGGTCCAGGTGCAGGGGCAACGTCTAGGGCAGGATGGGTAGGTTCTGGTGGTCCAGCGTCGGGGGCAAGATGCTCAAGTTGGCATGCAAAGTTTCCTTCAATGGCCTCTTGGCGTCTCTACTCCATAAGCTCCTTCAAGGCCTCTTGACCTTGATTCACCATATCAGCTAATTCATCTATTTGTATCTGTATCTTAAACTCATGCAAGGCTAATTGCATCTCCTCAAGTTGGCTCCTCAGGTTAGCTAGTTCTGCCCAAGATTCCTGATTTCCGTAGTTGCTCTGTGGAGGTTGTGGAGGCTGATAATATTGATAGCTAGGTTCGTCTTGCCCTGCATAGTTGAAATTTTCTTGATCCCACCACGGGGGGTTAGGAGTAAAATACTGAGGAAAAGAGGGTGAGTAAGAATAAGAATCAAAATAAGACATTGGAGAAAGAAATAATTAAAAGAAATAATTAAAAAAAAATCTGGAACTGTCAAAGGCACGACTTTACCCCTAGACGAAAGACCTCTTGCGATGTCCCCCACTAGGTGTCTACTCTAACTCAAGGATTCACGTCAGTTATAACCAAGAGAATGACAGTAATCATCTAGGTCTAGATATCAGTTCGTCAGACTACTAATCTTGCCCTAGATGAATTAATAAGAAATCGATAAACAATCGAATACAATAATAAGACTATATTAAATACATTTAGGCCTCTTAAATACCCATACAACCCTCAAATAACCTCTGCTAAGAAGGGAGAATCTAGCTACTCATACCACAAAAAAAATAAACAAAATAGGAAAAGAAAGATTGCATAAAAGAAGAACAAGAAGAATAAAACTATTAAAATGTTACCGGCCGGAGCAAAGCTCTGATTAAGTTCAATGGCTGCTGGAAATGGATGCCTCAGCCACCACCCAAAAGAGGGAGGAGAGAAAAGGAGGCGACTCCCAAAAGAAGAAAGTGGAAAAATATTTACAAGATACCTAAAACCCTAAAACTAGAGGTTTATATAGTGTCCATCCCACAAGAAGACAAAATTCCAGCTAAGGGACTACAAAAAGACAAATTCCATCGGGGAGCGTAGCTCAATTACTCGACGTATGACCGAGAGCTCTATGCCTTAGTAAGAGCGCTTATGGTATAGGAACATTACTTGCTACCCAATCAGTTTTTCATCAACATGACCATTTGAGCCTGAAGTTCCTTCAAAGCCCAGCCAAGTTGAACAAAAGACATGCAAAGTGGATGGAATTCATTGAGGCATTCCCTTACACCATCAAATATAAGCAAGGCAAAGAGAATGTTGTTGCCGACGCACTCTCAAGGAGGTATGCTCCCTGAACTCCCTCGATGCACAAATATTCAGGTTTTCTCACTTGATTGAGTTGTATGAGAATGATGAGGATTTTCGGGACATATATGCAGCATGCGCACACGGACCACACTTGCATTTCTTTAAGCATGACAAATTTTTATTCAAACATGATAGATTATGCATACCCTGGTCTAGCATTAGAGAATTAATTATTTTAGAAGCTCATTGTGGAGCTTTGAGTGGACATTTTGGTATGGTCAAAACCTTGCATGTTTTAAAATCACATTTCTTTTGGCCACGGATGAAAGTCTATGTAAATAAAATTGTGAACCGATGCAAAGTTTGTAAGAAAGCTAAATCCATATCCAAACATCATGCAGTTTACATGCCTCTTCCCGTTGCTCAGCACCCGTGGGTAGAACTATCTATGGATTTTGCATTCGGCCTACCTAGGTCTAGGTATGGCAATAACTCTATATTTGTTGTAGTTGATCGCTTTTCAAAAATGGCACACTTTATACCATGTGCAAAAACACATGACGCCACACACATTGCACATTTATTTTTTCAACATGTTGTGCGCATCCATCGCATGCCTAAAAGTATTGTGAGTGATAGGGACACTAAATTTTTGAGTCACTTTTGGCAGACCTTATGGGTGAAGTTAGGTACTAAACTCCTCTTTTGCACCACATGTCACCCGCAAACAGATGGGCAAACAGAGGTGATGAATAGGACTTTAGGATCACTACTTCGAGCAATGGTTACTAAACATGGAATAAAATGGGGCGATTGTCTTACATTTGTTGAATTTGCCTATAATAATGCATACCATACTTCCATTGGATTTTCCCCATTTGAGATGGTCTACGGGTTCAAACCCTTAACCCCTCTCACTCTTTCACCCTTGCCCGTAAGTTCACTTAAGTGTGTAGATGGGAATGCCAAAGCCGCAAAAGTCAAGAAGCTCTATGAGCAAGTCCGCAAGAATATCGAAAGCATGAATGAGCGTGAAGCAACCAAGCGTAACAAGGGCATAACGCCTACCTCCTTCAAGCCCGGCCAATGGGTTTGGCTTCATTGGCACAAAGATCATTTTCCTAACCAAAGGTGAGACAAACTAAGTCCCCGAGGTGATGGTCATTTCTAAATCTTCCACCGCGTCAATGCCAATACTTATGTCCTAGACCTTCCATGTGAGTATGGGTCAATAAGCAATACATTTAATGTTAATGACTTGTCTCTTTGCCATGAAGGCACGATGAGTGCTCAAGAAATGGATTCGAGGGTGAATCCTTTCGAGGAAAGAGGAGATGATGTGTTCATGGACACACCTAACCTAGAAGCCGATGTGTTCATGGATTCGACATTGTGTGTTTGCACAACCTTCTGGAAGCAAACAATTATCGGAAGATTCCCTTCAATGCAGGAACCGACCCTTGACACTTAATGCAAGTGATAGTGGATATCGACCGGTAACCTCTAAGAAAGTTACCGGGAGAAGGTACTTACCAGACTCTCAAGGAAAACTATCGGATTCTGATAGCCACTTGAACCCTTGACGAGGTCACACCCAACACCTTTTGATGATCGACAGCTTAGATTAACGGTCTACCCAAGTAGGTACTCTATCGGGTATTCTATAGGCATACCATTAACCTTTTGATGATTGATAGCTCGGATTAACGGTCTACCCTAGTAGGTACTCTATCAGGTATTCTATAGGTGTACCGTTAACCTTCCCAAATCGACTAAGAATATTTTGCACTTTATTTTGTATGGCTAACCATGTATAAATAGACCACCCCTGTCATTTTGTAATTAGTTTAGATTGAGTGATTTTGTTGAGCCGAGAATAATCCTCCCTTATCACCTAATCTCATCTTGTAGACTTCTAAGCCTTTATGGTGCTTTGATCATCTGCAAGTAAAATGTAAACCATCAACTTGTGTTTTGTGTAATCGTTTATTAGTTGTCCTTGTAAACGAATCTCTTGTGAAATATACGTGTATATTCTTTCCGCCTCTAGTCTCTACCCAAGTATTCAACGTGCATCTGAATCTTCACCATGCTCAAATCCTTCCACATTCACTTCGTGTTTATCTCGGTAATCTTCTTCCTTCCTTGTTTATCATTGCTTCTGTTCGCTACGCATTCGTATCATCCACCAACTTACCCTTTGTGTTCATCTTTATGTATTAATTTTCTAAGTAAACCCTCAAGCTAGATCCTCTCAAAGCAATATATATCATTCGATCTACTCACCCTAGTGATAAGGTTCCTATATGGAAAACCTTCCAATGGATGGATCGTTGCTCAGCGACAAGGATTTGAATGCGGAAAACTAACTCGTCGGAAACTCCAACCCTCCTAAGTGCAATACCTAGGCAACCTGGACGAAATCCTTCAAGGATCTTCAATAGAACTCTGACCCTCCTAGGTGCAATACCTAGACAACCCAGACGAAACTAAGGAATGGAGTGATAGACTTCGTGCTTTACTTGCAACTAAATGCGGCTTATCAAACCGGATGTAGGACAAGGATCTTGGAGATCAACTGAAGAAAACTCTTCTGGTTTTGTTTATCAAATAATTTCTAAAAAAAATAACAATAGCAGCGGCATACTCTTTATAAGGAAAGAGATGCGCAAAACCCTAATTAGGAAGTTCACTTGCGCTTAACTACTTAAAAGCGCTCCTAATTAACTAAAATAAAATCCACCTGGATAAATAAGGTCAAACAACTTAAAATAAAGTCAATCCAATGACCTGGAAAAGTTCAAGGTCAGTCGGAATGACCAAAGTCTCGGATCGGATCTGTTGGCAGCCCGTTGGGCTTTATTCCTGCGCAGTCGAAGAAGAACAAGGCGTTCTCTCAAATCCCTCAGGAGATTTGGATGAAAATTGGACAGGATACTCACAAGACATGTATCTAACAATTTTCAGAAGATGGCTCGAATAAATATTCGTCGATCGTCAAAAGGCTCGAAGGTGGCTTTCGCTGGCAGTATGATACTTTGAAGTGATGCGTCCTCTCTAACCCCTGGTGCGATTGGGATGAAACTTGGAAAGGGCTCCCCTGGTGAATTATAAATAACTTCTGTCTTGCCAGAATCTTTCTTACATCAAAGTTTGGGCTAGAGGTCCGACTTGGCCCAAGGTGGCCTCGGTGCGGGCTCGGGTGCAGCGCACACGAGCGAGACAAGGCGCGGCTAGGGCGGGCGCAGGATGGCTGACTCTAGTGAGGCTTTGGCCTTCAGCTCCGTATGGATCAGAGAGCTTAGCCTCACTTGCAGGGTCCTCGCGTGTGATGGCGCCTGCGGGCGGCAAGGGCACGGATGCGGCAGGTGCGGCTGGGCTCCTACTCAGGCTCGTATCATCCCCTCCCCCTTCAGATGGATTTGTCCTCGAATCCAGATCAGCATCGGCTTCATCACCTATTTCAAACAGACGCAAATCAGTAATATTAAAAGTACCATGTACCGAACCATACTCACTAGGTAGATCCAAACAATAGGCATTATCGTTGATCTTCTCAACCACTTGGAACTGTCCATCTCCTCACGGGGCAAGTTTCCCTCGTCTCTTCTCAGGGAAACGCTCACGTCTTAGGTGTAACCACACCCAATCTCCAACCTGAAAAGACACAATCTTTCGGCCCTCATTGCGCTTGCGCACAAGGCGTTCGTTAGCCTTTTCAATGTTCTGCTTGGCCTTAGCGTGCATTTGCTGGACAAGGTCCGCACGCTGCTGTCCATATAAACTAGCTACATCACTCAAAGGTAGAGGTGCTAAATCAAGTGGAGTAATAGGATTAAAACCGTAAACAACCTCAAATGGAGAACAATTTGTAGTAGAGTGAACAGCTCGGTTATATGCAAATTCCACAAAGGGTAAGTGATCCGTCCACTTGGACGTGTGCTTTGTGACTAGTGTGCGAAGTAGTGACCCAAGCGTTCGGTTAACCACCTCGGTTTGACCGTCCGTCTGAGGGTGACAAGATGTAGAATACAACAACTTAGTCCCTAAGCGACTCCACAAAATTCGCCAAAAATGGCTCAAGAATTTACCATCACGATCACTTACAATACTAACCGGCATCCCATGGAGGCGGACTACCTCCCTAAAATAAATCTTAGCAACTTTAGATGCGTCGTGTGTGCTTTTACATGGCAAAAAGTGTGCCATCTTTGAAAATCGGTCGACTACAACAAAGATGCTATCATGGCCGTCCCACGACTTAGGCAAGCCGACTATAAAGTCCATGGACACATCGGTCCAAGGGTGGGATGGTACGGGCAGTGGCATATAGGCTCCATGGTTAGACGCATGCGATTTTGCCTTTTGGCAAACAAGACATCTAGCGACTACACGAATGACATCACATTTCATTTTAGGCCAATAAAAATGCACTTTCAACAAGTCAAAAGTTTTAGTGACACCAAAATGACCCATGAGACCGCCACTATGCGACTCATGCACAAGTAAATCACGCAAGGAACAAATAGGAATACATAGGTGCTTCTGCCTAAACAAATATCCATCATGCGTAAAATATTTCACATCAGCTTGTGCATCATAGGTTTTATAAATTTCACCAAAATCCGCATCTTCAGCATACATAGGAATTATCTGTGCAAACCCTAGAAATTTTACGGATAGTGAAGAGATCAAGGCATACCTGCGGGACAAGGCGTCGGCCACGACATTGTCCTTTCCTTCCTTATACTTGATGTGGTATGGAAAAGCCTTTAAAAATTCCAACCACCCTGCATGCCTTCGGTTGAGCTTGCTCTGGCCCTTCAGGTACTTAAGGCTGAGGTGATCCGTGTGTACCATGAACTCCCTCGGCATAAGATAATGCTGCCAAACCTCAAACGCACGCACCAAGGCGTACAACTCTTTGTCATACGTAGGGTAGTGCAACTGGGCATCCTTGAGCTTCTCGCTGAAGAAGGTAATGGCTCTCTTCTCTTGCATCGCACTCAAGCTCAAAGGGCTTGTCGAAGTCCGGCAAGGCAAGGACAGGCGCGTTGGATAGTCGGTCCTTGAGCGCTTGGAAAGCAACCTCCTGTGTCTCGGTCCACCTAAAAAGAACATTCTTCTTTGTTAGTTCATTAAGTGGTGCGGCCAAAGAACTAAAATCACGAATGAACCGTCTGTAAAATCTTGCTAATCCGTGGAAGGAACGGATGTCGATTGCTGATTTTGGAGTTGGCCACTCACGGATCGCTCGGATCTTCTCCTCATCAACCTTCACACCCTCTCGACCTACAATAAAACCTAAGAAAGAAACCTGTTCTAAAGTAAAAGAACACTTCGAAGGTCAGCAAATAATTTCTCTTGGCGCAACATGTTCATCAACAGATTTAGAGTAGACTAAGATATCATCAAAGTAAACAACTACGAATTTGTCTATGAAGTGCCTAAGAACATGATTCATTAGACGCATGAATGTGCTTGGCGCATTAGTTAAGCCAAACGACATGACTAACCACTCGTATAGTCCATACTTAGTTTTAAATGCCGTTTTCCATTCATCACCCTCTAGCATCCTAATCTGATGGTACCCACTCATTAAGTCAATTTTAGAGGACATAATGCTACCACTAAGTTCATCTAACATGTCATCTAAACGTAGGATGGGGTGGCAATACTTTACCGTAATTTTGTTGACTGCGCGACAGTCAACACACATCCTCCAAGAGCCGTCCTTCTTTGGCACAAGGATGAGAGGAACAACACACGGTGAGAGGCTCTCTTTCACATAGCCTTTGGACAGTAGCTCATCCACTTAGCGTTGCAGCTCCTTGGTCTCCTCGGGGTTGCTACGGTACGCCGGTCGGTTAGGTATTGGCGAACCCGGCATAAAGTCTATGCGGTGCTCAATGCCACGGATAGGGGGTAGTCCTGGCGGCATCTCCTCGGGTAGCACGTCCTCAAATTCCTGCAAAAGAGCTTTAAAACAAGGAAGCAAGGAATCCGTGGGGTTAGGGTTAGAGGCGTTCAAAGAGAACGATGTAAAACGGACAAGAATGAGAGGAAAAATTGAGTCCAACGACTTTTGAACCGTCAATGCTTGCCTCACATGCCTCACTTTTGCGAATATATTTAATTTTAACATGTGCTCTCTATTTTCACACGGGTTGTTTTTATTCCCCTTTTTCCCATTCGCAACTCTCTTCTCACTTTTATTTTTCTCTAACCCGAGCTCACTCTTTTCTCGGGGGCTGTTTTGACCCTCAATTTTTTTCTCTCCCCATGGCCGAGATAACTCAAACTCGGCACTAGATTTTTCAAGCCACAGCTGGTCCTCCAAGACCTCCTTCATGTTTAGTGGCGCTAGGGTGTACTTGACACCATCCTTCTCCAATCGGTACTTGTTGTTTCGCCCTTCATGGTTGGCATTTCGGTCGAATTGCCAAGGCCTTCCTAACAACAAGTGGCTGGCGTGCATAGGCACTACATCAAATAGGATCTCGTCCTTATATCTCCCTATGGCAAACGAGATCAGTACTTGCTTGGTAACCTTCAAGGTGTTGCCGTCATTCATCCAAGACAAGGTATACGGCTTTGGATGCTTAAGAACGGATAAACCAAGCCTGTGAACTAAGAGTGTGCTTGCGCAGTTAGCACAACTGCCATTATCAATAATCACTGAGCATACCTTGGTTGCTATGATGCAACGAGTGTGAAAAAGGTTGTCGCGCTGCTCCTCATCGCAAACCTCTATTTTTGGCGCGACAGTCAAATTGCGCCGGATCACTGCATTGATTGAGTGCACCGCTCCCTCTTCTTCTTCACTTTCCTCTTCGGCCTCCTTTTCCTCACCCTCTTCTTCATCCATATCTCTGTCCTCCTCCGAATCTAGGTCACCATTAGCCCTAAGGACTACAACACGTCAGTTCGGACATTCCCTTTGCATATGGCCTCGGCCATTGCACTTAAAACAAACAATCTCTCGCGAGGGCTGGCGATCAGTGGTTTGGGGTGTTTGGGTAGTAGGTTTAGTGGTATTAGGTGTGGTGTTTGGGCTTCTAGGGTTGTAGGTTGTAGGGATCACTTTTGGTGGTGTTTTGGTAAAAGTAGTGGGCTTGTTCCACGGCTTCTTCCAAGGTGTTGGCTTCAGGTTTTGGGCAGTATTTGGGGTGGTGTTTGGGCTGCGGAACCTCTTCCGTTTCTCCACCATAATAGCCAGGTGAAGAAGGTCCTCTATGGTTCGGTATTGCATGACCTCAACGACATTAGCAATCTCTCGGTTCAATCCACTCAAGAAGCGTGCCATGGTGGCCTCTTCGGTTTCTACCGATTGCAATCATGCCATGGCCATCTCCATCTCATTGTAATACTCATTAACACTCTTCGATCCTTGGTTAAAGGTCTGCAATTTTGTATGGAGACTTCGGTGGAAATATCGTGGAACAAATCGTTCCTTCATAACCCTAATCATCTCATCCCAATTGTCAATCGGACCCACGCCTACTCTTTGTCTAGTGATGTGCAGCTGATCCCACCAATGGGCAGCATACCCAAAGAACTCTACTGAGGCTATCCTAACCTTCTTCTCCTCTAAGTAATTGTGGCACAAGAAAATTGCCCTCATCTTGCGTTCCCAAGTAAAGAACGCTTCAGGATCTTCTTTCCCTTCGAATGCGGGAACCTTAAGTTTAATTCCCATTAGGCGCTCCTCGCCTCCGCCCTCTATTCTAGGTTGTCTCGGTGGAGGTCTCCTCTGTCTAGGTCTTTCCTCCTCCTCCTCATACTCATGCTCCTCCTCGTACCCATCAGGATTGGGTCCGGGATCATCCTCCTCATGGTCCTCCTCTCGGCGAGGTACATTCCTAGTCACCCTCCTATCGCTTCGGCCATTAGGGTTATATCCATCTCCGGATGGTGGCATGCCATAGACGTGTGGTGAACTCTTAGGGTTTAGGACTTGGTGGAATTGAGTGGGGTTCTGTTTTGCAGCGTTGGCAGCTACTTCCTTTTCCCTGATGCTCTCCAGTCGCCATTCCTCTATTACGTCAAACCTCTGATTGAGATTGCGCAACATTGTGATTACTTCGTCGTTCGTCCCTGTGCTCTTGGCTGAATGGTCTGACATCTGAAATCACAAACAACCAACAAAGAACAAGCGTAAAATTGTCCTATCTAAAGCACTCCCTCACGTGTTTAAACCCTCGTGTTTAATCACTCTAATGCTCTCACAATTCACACTGAAAATCTCCTTCAATCAATCCAAGATCCGTAGACTCAAAGAATGTCAAGGAAAGCTTCCAATAATTTGCAACGACAACTCAAGCATAGAAGGAATATAGATGGGCTATAATTGAGGATTACTTTGTCAACTAATCAATCAATTATAGCACAGAATAGATAGGTCATGTATCACAAGAGCTCAAAGAAAGACAAGATATTTGAACTAGTTCGGATTTGTTTTAGAACTAGGTTACTAAGTGTCCGATTTGTTTCTTTGATAACTTTTGATTTACAACTCCGTTTTCTATGATTCTTGTTGCGTGGGAACACTCTTTTCTTGATGATTTTGATTCTGTAATGATCGCAAGGTTCCTGTTTTGTTAACACACTGAAAATTTAGAGTTTCGCTTCTATTCTGTTTTTGGTGCGAAGTTGTGTTCTTTCTTTTGTTTTTTGTTTTTGTTTTTTTGTAAATAGAAATTGCAAACACTTGAAACAAAATAAACTGACACTTTGTGGGACTTTATTTTCTATTTTCCGACTCGAAGAAGATAGCAAATCAAAAGGTTTGATTTGTTACCTAAACAAGACGCAACTAGTTACTAGTTTCGACTCACTAACACAACGGGAAACAAAACAAGATTGGTATAGTGTTGGCTAAGGAAATCAAGGAAACCAATCTTAACAAACGAAAACAATAATTAAAAGGATAGATACCTATACAGTGAGCAGCCTTTGCTCCGCTACCAGTTGATAAGGTTCCTATATGGAAAACCTTCCAATGGATGGATCATTGCTCAGCGACAAGGATTTGAATGCGGAAAACTAACTCGTCGGAAACTCCAACCCTCCTAAGTGCAATACCTAGGCAACCTGGACAAAATCCTTCAAGGATATTCAATAGAACTCTAACCCTCCTAGGTGCAATACCTAGACAACCCAGACGAAATTAAGGAATGGAGTGATAGACTTCGTGCTTTATTTGCAACTAAATGCGGCTTATCAAACTGGATGTAGGACAAGGATCTTGCAGATCAACTGAAGAAAACTCTTCTGGTTTTGTTTATCAAATAACATCTAAAAAAATAACAATAGCAGAGGCATACTCTTTATAAGGAAAGAGATGCGCAAAACCCTAATTAGGAAGTTCACTTGCGCTTAACTACTTAAAAGCACCCCTAATTAACTAAAATAAAATCCACCTGGATAAATACGGTCAAACAACTTAAAATAAAGTCAAGCCAATGACCTGGATGAGTTCAAGGTCGGTCAGAATGACCAAAGAGTTGGATCGGATCTGTTGGCAGCCCGTTGGGCTTTATTCCTGCGCAGTCGAAGAAGAACAAGGCGTTCTCTCAAATCCCTCAGGAGATTTGGATGAAAATTGGACAGGATACTCACAAGACATGTATCTAACAATTTTTGGAAGATGGCTCGAAGAAATATTTGTTGATCATCAAAAGGCTCGAAGGTGGCTTTTGCTGGCAGTATGATACTTTGAAGTGATGCGTCCTCTCTAACCCCTTGTGCGGTTGGGCTGAAACTTGGCAAGGGCTCTCCTGGTGAATTATAAATAACTTCTGTCTTGGCAGAATCTTTCTTACATCAAAGTTTGGGCTAGAGGTCCGACTTGGCCCAAGGTGGCCTCGGTGCGGGCTCGGGTGCAGCGTACACGAGCGAGACAAGGCGCGGCTGGGGCGCGCGCAGGATGGCTGACTCCAGTGAGGCTTCGGCCTTCAGCTCCGCATGGATTAGAGAGCTTAGCCTCACTTGCAGGGTCCTCGCGTGCGAGCGTGTGATGGCGCCTGCGGACGGCAAGGGCACGGATGCGGCAGGTGCGGCTGGGCTCCTACTCAGGCTCGTATCACCTAGGTCGGACCATATCAAGTGGTATGCAGTTCTGCAACCGCATTTTTGCCAATCTCCTTACAAAGTATGGCGTCACTCACCGAGTGTCCACAACATACCATTCACAGACCAACGGACAAGCCAAAGTGTCCAATCGCGAGATCAAATCCATGCGCGAGAAAACTGTGAATCAATCTAGGAAGGACTGGAGCTTGAAATTGGACGATGCTCTTTGGGTCTATCGGATTGCCTTCAAAACCCCTACTGGCATGACTCCTTACCGACTTGTCTATGGAAAACCATGCCACTTACTGGTCAAGATCGTGCATAAGGCATTTTGGGCCATCCGCAAGGTCAACATGAATATTGGTGAGGCTGGAAAGCATCGCCCCCTGCAAATTCAAGAGCTCGAGGAACAATAGGACAATGCCTATGAGAATGCATTGATCTACAATGGCAAGAGGAAAGCCCATCACGATAAGTTGCTTTCTTATAAGTCTTTTACTGTTGGACAAAAGCTTTTACTGTACAACTCTCATCTTAGACTTTTTGCAAGCAAACTAAAGTCTAAGTGGATTGGCCCTTACCTTGTTACGGTAGTATATGACCATTGCGCCGTTGAGATTCAGAGCATGGATACCAGAGTCATCTTCAAGGTCAACGATCAATGCCTAAAGCCTTTTTATGAGGGATTCAAGCCTTGTACAATTGAAGAAATGCAGATGGTTGAGCCATCTGCTCAAGAGTAATCTGCATCACCAACGTAAGGCGCTTCGTGGGAGGCAACCCATGTTTCTTTTCTCTTTCATATTTTATTTTATTTCATGATTTTCTTCCTTCTGGACTCTCTTTAAATTTTCCTCTTTTTATTCTCCTTATTTTAATTTTTTCCCTTTTTATGACCTATTGCTTTTTTGTCTTTCTACTTATTTTATTTTGTTTTTGCTATATCTTTCCTTCCTGAATTTTCTCCATCTTCCTTCAATTATTTTTATTTATATTTATTTCCCTTCTTACCAGGAATTAATTTATTTCTTTCTCTGTCCTACCTTTTTCAATTCCTTTTCAAATTAGAACTTTAAAATTCTTTATTTGAAAAAGACTGATTTTTCGGTTGGGATTTGTTACCTTTCTAATTGCAGTTGGGATTTGACTGGACCACTCACGCTCTTATCCATGCGGGGAAGAGTACAAATGGCTAGTACAGCCGTACATAAAGGCAAGCCACACTTTCCTTCTTTTTCATTACTCACCTGACACTCTCTCTCCTTGCTTTTTCCTTTTTCCTTTTTGATTTTTTCTTTTTGCTTTGTCTCTTCTCCAGCACGCTCCTTCGTCTATGCAACTTCTCCTTCTCCTTCGACAATGGCGAGATCAAAGCACTCTGCTTTTCGCTCTGACAGAGTCACCAAGAGCACACCAGCGACCTGTACTCTAGTGGCCGCCACCCTTTAGTCCACGGCCGGGATGACTCCACCTCCCTTTGTCTCAACTACAAAATCAACCAAATCCAAGAAAAGCCCAGTCGGCTGCTCCACCCAGTGCAAGCGTCAGTGGTCACCACACCACCATCGATTACTACCCTAGCTGCCAGTGTCACCACTCAACCACCACCTTCCATTCTCATTCCTGCTAAATCCCTCATATCTACCCCTTTTACCATGAAATTACCCTCATCCGCCCCTAAACCACCAACATTAACACCAATCCCAACTCCCACTCCTTCCGCCCCGAAGCAAACTCCAACTCCACACCCTGCGCAACCAGAGACTTCCACGAGGAGTATGGATCAAGCTCCTTGATCGTCACTCAAATATACTAATTTCCTGATGCCTAATTGCACAGTTAAAATGTGTAAAGGGCAAGACAGGGTATGACAGAATTAATCAACGCAGATTTGGGAACAAATGCAACAGAATGTGACAGAATATGAACAAGTAACATTGGGGGGGTTATGTTGATTAACGAATTAATCAATGCAGATTTAGGAGCTAACAAGACAAATAATTAAAACAGCAAATCACAACATAAAAGTAACAATCCTTCAAGGGCTCGATTGCAAACAACAATCGAGGGCAAGATCACAAAAATCAATTCAAGGGCTAGATAATATGAAAGATAGTAAGAGAGATATAAATATGATGGGAAGGTATCTTAGCAAAAGGTGTTCTCGGGTTTCTTTCTAGGTCAGTTAGTAATGGGCACAAAAATATTCCAAACTCGTGCACAGACCTCCTATAGGGGCCATGTTTCCACGTAGGCCCCCTACTCACCTTCGTAGGTAGAAGCCACCTCCCGTTTCCATTTATGAGGTGACCTTAGACATTTCGCCGTCCTCCCTAGCACGGATGCGGGGAGGCACTATTCAAAATGCCCATGAAGTGGAGGCAAGACAGATCTAGGGCGTGACATCTCATTGTGTCAAGCTCGCATCACATACCCTAAACGACCGTTTACCCCTATATGAAAGACCTCTCGCGATGTCTCCACTAGGTGTCTACTATTAACTCAAGGATTCGCGTCAGTTATAACCATGAGAATGACAAAACTCACACAGAAATATCAACAGTTGATCAATCCCTCAACATTTCTATATAAGCATGGGTATAAAATGATAAATAACCGAATATGACAAGAGAATATATTAAGCATGCATTAGGCCTCTTAACTGAACCTTACAACCCTTGAAACACCCTTTACTAAGAAGATGGTATTTAGCTACTCATAACAAAATATAAACAGAAAGTAGAAGAGGAAAATAACATAAACTATGTTAAAGGTAATAAAAGAGAAGTGTATTAGATAAAACTGATTATGGAAATCCAAGCTTTCCCTTTTACAAGCTGACGACGATGCTCAAAAAGCGGAAGAGAGAATCCCTAAAAATTAGGTAAAAGTGAGAGTGTCTTAGGACAACCGTCTCTGCAAAAAACCTAAAGCTAAGCTTATATAGCCTAAAAACTAGCTAGGGGACAAAATACAACTAAAGGAGAGGGTGTCAGTGCTTGGGAGGGCGCCAACACATGGGGGGACGCGCCCTTCACAGAGAATATTCTAGAATCTTCTAGAAGCGCCTGATTCCTTCTAGAAACGCTTGGGATCCCTTGTGAATCTTTGGAGATTCCTTTGTTTGGCTCTTTGATCTTTAATCTGATGAGGATGTGTCGAGGGCACAAGACAGCTCACTGGTCTGGTTAGCATCGAGGGCACGATGACATTCCACTCTTCTAGGCCTCGATCTTCGAAACTCTAGAAATCTTTCCAAAAATGCTCGTTTTTGCTCATTTTCTCCCTTTAGGTACTGATCTGCAAAAAGATGGGAAAAAGGGGCAAATCAGAAGTATCATGCCCTTGAAAAGGCCGAAATAAGAGAGAAAAACATACAATAGAAATATGCTATCAAATATCCCCACACTGCCCAAATGCTCGCCCTCGAGCATTCACAAAAATGGAAATCACATCTAGAGACAGACACACACAAATACAAACCAGCACCGAGCTAGACTTCGCACATACTCATCTTCACCTAGGAGACTCCTGAATCAAATCAGAGGGATAACGACCCCAAAGATCAAACTTTCCCACATCAGGCCCATAACTAGCAATCCTCACCAGATACGTATTTACACTCATTCTCGAAAGCAAGGCAAAGTGTTTACCGCTCAAACTAAATGAATATAACAAACACAAAATCAAACTTGCACATCAATCTGAGTACTGTAATTCACATGCATGGGCAATCATCAATCGGAAAGAACAACGCATCAGCAAAAAGAAAGAAAAGGGGTAAAGGGAGCTAGAAATGTAGAGGAGAGGAGTAGGAAAAGAACAGAAGAGAAATGAAGGGAGAAAAAGAGGAAAGAAGAGAAAGGACCAGATAGAACCTGGTTGGATTCCTTGCCTTAGGAAAAAGGCAAAGTGGCAAGGCAGCTTTCATCGAGGGCACGATGGTGATTCGGGGGATAGACAGAGGTCTTCTTCTTCGAGGGCAGGAAACTCTTTTCTTATTGAGGCTTGGGATGCGGATACTCTTTTGTTAGTGTATTATCCTCTTCCTTTTATTCTAAATATTATTCTTTTTTTTAATTTTTTTTAAGAAGAAAGACTATATAATAAAAGAGAGGTTGGGGGGGGGGGGGGGGGGGGGTAGATCTCTGCTTTCTGCTCTGAAGCTTTAGCGTTTCTCTGCTTCCCCACACTTGAACTTTTCTGCACGTCTTCTGGATGTCTAGCCCTCGACGTTACCCTCAATAATTGCTACCTCACCTGCCAAGGAAAAAGATCAAGGAAAAAGATCAAGGAAAAAGGGTCAAATGGTCAGGAAGAGAAAGAAAAGAAGGGGATGTTGGGGGCATGAAAAGAGAAGAAGGAGAGGGAGAAAAGAAGGAAAAAGATATTGATGCGAAGTTTTTCTATCAAATTGAAGCTTTCCCATGTCTAATGGTGCCTATACCCAGGGATAGCATACAAGTTCAACCAGTGCCTAGCTAAAGCATCCTAATCACTCAAGAAAAGAAATAGGCATGGAAGCTCAAATGCTCACAGGGTGCTTTTGTGACTACTGGTGTCTATGCCTAGATGTGAATATAAGGTTCAGTAGGTAAAAATGAGAACAACTAGGTCTAGACAAGGTACTGGTGGTTCATACTTGTGCTCAAATGATCAAAATGTATGTGTCCATTCATAGAGTTTTAAAAACTGGCAGTGGAGGAATTTTGGCAAAAAAAATTTAAAATCCGAAAATAAAAAATCCGAAAAACACACAGTCATGCAAATAGTGGAAATATAAACATGCAGTCACACACACAGGACATATGCGCATAAAACACAAATAAATCCCTCCCACACTTAGGCATCACATTTTCCTCAATGCGGGAAGGGCGCACACAAAAGTTCAACGAAATTTAAAATAAGTACAGGACAAGCAAAATAAAATAAAGGTGGAAATGTTTTTGGCCCTCCACGAGGGCATGAAAAATAAATTGTTGGGGGGGGGGGGTTCACTGGGGCGGGAGCTTGCTCCTGGCCACTTCAGTAGTCAAAGCCTGAAGTTCCCTAAGCACTACTTGGAGAAGACGCTTGATTTGAAGGATCAACTGGGAAGATGGGTCAGTTGGCTTGCTTGCTTGATGGACATCGGGGGCGCGGTTTGAATCTTCTACTTGGGCACGAGCGGCGTCGGGGAGTCGGGACCTCGAAGTACCTGGATAGCTGAAATCACCTCCATGCTTCGTGCCAAAAACCTTCTCTGTCGAGGGTGTGCTTCCTACGGAAAACCTCAAAACACCATATCATCGAGGGCACAGGGGTCTAAATCTTTGAATGCAAGTGGCTCACTAAGGCTAGAAGAGGTCAAGTCAATATTATGCAGGTTCACAGTAAGGAGAGCAATGAGAGATCCAAAAATGGGGCCTCGAGAACCGTTTTGAACATGAATGAAAGCAGAAGCAATCCAAAATCCTAAATTCAACCTACACTTAGTTTTCATGCACCAAAGAAGAAAAAGTTCTTGCAAAGTTAACTGGCCTGAAGAGCCAAATCTAGCAGCAAAGGTAAGGGCAAGAAAATGATGCAAAATTCTAAGGGCAGGATCCATAATTTCATGTGCTTTAGAGAATTTAGGGTTGAATTCAGCACTGGGTTTCTCAGTCAGTTCACGAAAAGCCACATCGGCATCAAACACAGCAGGAATAACAGTAAGGGCATTCTTATAAGCACTAAATTTTAATCCATCAGGGGTGAAAAAATTGACCATGCAATTGAACTCATTCACTGGAAGCTTGAACCAGTTGTAGCTGCCTTTTTTGCCGCCGCCTCCTTCTCTTTGGCCCTTTCCTCAACCTCAGCTTTCTGGGCTGCTTCCTTCTCAACCTTCTCCTTTTCAGCCTTCTCAGGCTCCAAATCGGCATTCTCCTCTTCTTCCATGGCGACATTTTTGCCAGACCCTTCTTCTTCGCCAGCGACGGTCTCTTCCACTTCCTCCTCTCCTACTCCGGCAGGCGCCTCATCCTCGTGCTCAGATTCGGGCACGAGGATGTCCTTCAGGGCCTCTTCCACTGTGAGCTGCTTCTTGGCCAAAGGCGAGGGCTTTTCCATCTTAAGATTTTTGGATATGACCCTGCTTGAAACCCGACTGGATCTAGTCATCGCCGAGGTCGCTGGAATGAAGCCGGTTATTTCTAGCTCGTCGTCCGACGGGATAGCAGCGGCGGAGCTCGGGACTGGGGCTGGTGCGGTGGTCGGAGATGGTGGGTTTTCTTGGTCAGGACCGAGGCTTAGAGATTTAGGGATGGAACCTTTGGATGTAGGGGCTGGTGCGGTGGTCGGAGATGGTTTGCAGGAGAGAGAAAGTGAGTTTGCGTTGATAGTGATGGTGAAAGACAGGAATGATGGGGATGTTTGAGAGAGAGGTAGCGTGTCTTGGTGATTGAGAGAGTTGGGACGAAGGAGGAGTGGGGGAAGTAGAAAAGCAGCTGACGTTGGTAATAAATGGCGCAGTCTTTGTATTGATTAGGGTTACTTTCCTATACCTTGAAAACCACGTGGCACCTTAAGCTTTGAAGAGCAACAGGCCCGTGGGTATCCCAACCACCTAAAAAGGAGAACAACTTTTTAAATTTTGAAAAAGGAGGCAGTTGAAGAGGGTAACGACAAAGAGAGAGAATAAAGGGATTAATAATAATAAGGGAATAAAATCTCCTAGGGAAAGGAAAGGCCAGAGATTAAAGGAGATAAATAGGGGATACAAATAAGGAAATAAAATCAAAGGAAAAATAAAAATAAAATCAGAAAAATCAGAAAGATATGGAAAAGATAAGGGAAAGAGGAGAGATGGGATGACATATGGGATGCCTCCAGTGTGGCCTGTTTACTCGTTGAGGCCTTGACGTGTTCCAGCGATCTAGGGCTCGACGTGTTCCAGCGATCTAGGGCTCGACAGGTGGAGGTTCCACCATCATTTCTTCAACGGTCGAGGGATTAAATCCTTCATAAAAGGGTTTCAACCTATGGCCGTTCACTTTGAAAATCATCCAAGTGTCAGGATTCTGAATTTCTATGGCACCATGGTCGAAAACTGTTGTGATCATGAAAGGTCCAGACCATTTCAACTTAAGCTTTCCTGCAAACACACGCAAACGTGAGTTATACAATAATACTTTCTGTCCGATGGAAAAAGTCTTGGGGCAAAGGTGCTTGTCATGATAGGCTTTGGTCTTGCCCTTTTAGAGCAAGGCATTTTCATAAGCGTTGTCTCACAACTCTTCTAGCTCCTGGATCTGTAAGCGTCGATTTTGACCGGTATGCCCTAGATCTGTATTCACTTTCCTGATTGCCCAGATAGCCTTGTGCTCTATCTCAACTAGGAGATGGCATGGCTTGCCATATACGAGTCTGTAAGGTGTCATACCAATCGGGGCCTTGAAAGCTATCCGGTAAGCCCAGAGGGCGTCATCCAACTTCAGACTCCAATCCTTTCGGGATTGATTGACTGTCTTCTCTTGTATGAACTTAATTTCATGGTTGGGCACTTCAGCTTGGCCATTTGTCTGAGGATGATAAGCAGTGGAGGTTCTGTGATGGACTCTATATTTGTTTAGGAACGTGGCCATGACACGGTTGCAGAAGTGGGTAACGCGATCGCTTATGAGGGCACGAGGCGTACCTAATCTGTTGAAGATATGAGATCGTAGGAAATTCACTACTACTTTGGCATCGTCGGTCCGATTAGCCTTAGCCTCGATCCACTTTGAAACATAATCAACAGCGAGTAGGATATAGATGTTGCCGAAAGAATTAGGGAATGGGCCCATGAAATCTATGCCCCAGATATCAAAGATCTCACTTACAATGATACTGGTTAGAGGCATCAAGTTCCTGGCCCCAATATTTCCCATGACTTGGCATCGAGGGCATGAAGTACAAAAGAGATAATTATCTTTGAAGATTGAAGGCCAGTAGAGACAGGCTTCTAAGACCTTGAGGGCAGTTTTCTTGGCCGCGAAATGTCCTCCTTTAGAATGGCAGAAGTTTAGGATCGAGGGCACTTCATACATGGTTACACAACGGCGAATTATCTAGTCCGAACAGTGCTTCCACAAATATGGGCAATCCCAAATATAGTATTTGGCTTGCCTTCTAATTCTATTGCACTCGGAGGGGGAAGCGTCCGCGGGGTATGTACCCGTAGCACAAAAATTCACAATGTTGGAGAACCATGGGAACTGGACCGCATGGGAGAGACACAATTGTTCATCTGGAAAAGTATCGCGGATGGGCACAAGTGAATCATCTTCTTGGGTTGGAAGTCTGGTCAGATGATCCGCCACCAGATTTTCTCTTCCTGCTTTATCCTTGATAAGGATATTAAATTCTTGTAGCAACAAGATCCAACGAATGAGTCGAGGCTTTGCATAAGCCTTTGTCAATAAGCATCTAAGGGCCGAATGGTGAGAGTATATGAGAACGTGGGTACCTAAGAGATACTGCCTGAACTTGTTAAGGGTATAAACAACTGCCAAGAGCTCTTTTTCTGTGGTTGTGTAGTTCTGCTGGGCTGGATCTAATAACTTGGAAGCATAGTAAATGATGTAAGTCTCCTTGTCCTTCTTCTGACCCAAAACGGTGCCTAGGGCTTGATTGCTAGTATCGCACATGACCTCGAAAGGTAGGGACCAATCGGGGGCATGAATGATCGGAGCTGAGATAAGCTTGTTTTTTAGAAGTTCAAAGGCGACTTTGCAATTCTTAACAAAATTAAAAGTAACTTCTTTCTGGAGCAGGCAGTACATGGGTTGGGCAATTTTAGAGAAATCTTTAATAAGCTGTCTGTAGAAACCGGCGTGCCCTAGAAAAGATCGCACATCACAAACACAGGTTGGGTATGACAAGGATTCAATTATCTCAATCTTGGCCTTGTCGACCTCGATTCCCTTGGCCGAGACGATATGACCCAAAACGAGGCCTTGATCTACCATGAAGTGGCATTTCTTGAAGTTGAGGACAAGATTGGTTTCTATACAACGCTCTAAATATTTCTTCAATTTAAGCATACACTCTTGATAAGATTGGTTTATGCAAAGCCTCGACTCATTCGTTGGATCTTATTGCTACAAGAATTTAATATCCTGATCAAGGATAAAGAAGGAAGAGAAAATCTGGTGGCGGATCATCTGAGCAGACTTCCAGCCCAACAAGATACAACTCCAGGGGCATTCTTGTCCATATACCCCGCGTTAAGGCCGGAACACTGTAGCTCCCACTAGGCATCCGCCTCTTACCCCACATAATGATGACCCTGGGATTGTCGACATCAGCCGGGGGGGGGGGAGAGGGGAGGGGGTCTCACACGTTATCCAACAGCATGCACGGCGTTATCCCATCCCAGGTAAGACATGACGTCACTTGAGATACCTAGGCGTTATCTTCCCTAGATAACGCCCACCCCCTACAGATAACGCTCATACTTTGCCTAAAAATACCCCACCATTCAAGACAAAAGGTAAGCCTATGATCGCTAGTTGAACCTCTGCCATTTGTAACAGCCATACTGACTTAAGCATCGGAGTGTTTATGCCGGAGACCCCCTCCGGCGCTTTGCAGGTACACCGGACGATGAGCACAAAGATTCCGAGTCTAAACGACTATCTTCCTCACCTACCCTTCTCCAGAACCTCAAATCTTATCAAACTGGTGCTTTCATTGAGAGCTTTGGTTCGATTAAGTGAGCATCCTTAATAACCAAGCTCTGTATTTTTTGGAAATTAGAGGATCATGGCTTCCGATTCAGAGTCTACACCTCCTCAATCCCATGGTATTGACAATCTTTGGGTGAACTCCTTGTTAGCTTTGCATGCCCAAGTGGACCAGCTGACTGCATTAGCCGCAAGACAGACTCCCAATGTTCCAGGATCTGTTGTTTCTCCTCATTTGATATTCACTTTCACCCCGTCCATTATTACTGATCGGCCGTTATCACCTCGGCAATATGGGAGCACCCCGCTGACCTTGACCGCTACCACAACCCCTGTCAACTTTATGCAACTCGCACATGGGCGAGTAAAACCCTCCGCGCAGCACATGCGAGAAATCCCCATTTCCTAAGAGGAACAATGGCATGACGAGTACAGAGATTGTTGGGATGGCAGGCGAGAGGAAATGGTCAGGGTAGCAGAAGATATCGAACCCGTTCACCAAGGAGTCATAACCCATCCCTTAGGCGACATCATGCACCCGATCCTAGAGACTAGAGGCATTGTAGGGAAATTTCTCCTCCCCGTCGCCCTCGTGAAATTATTGATGACACCTCAAGATACCCATTCAGCTATCGCATAAGACATCACAGAGTCAGTTGGCACGTAAAACTCCCCTCAGAGACGTATGACAGCACTAAGGATCCTATCTCTCACCTGAACAAGGTGAAAGACTTCGTACAGTTCCAAACTCACAGCGACGCGACCTTGTGCTAGATATTTGTTATGACACTATCAGGAGTCGCACGTCTTTGGTTTGAAGGACTCCCAGCTAGGTCCATAGATAGTTTTTCGCAGTTAGAAGCCAAGTTTCGAAGTCGATTTAGCACGGCTATTCCCATCAGGAAGTCCGTAGCAGCTTTGTTTGACATACACCGAGGACCTCAGGAATCTCTGAAAAAGTTCATTGGAAGTTTCGATATGGAGATGTCGTTAACGCCTGGTGTCACCATTGATTTTGCTATGGAAACCTTAAAGTGAAACTGTTGTTATGGAAAATTACGGGACACGTTAATGGTGGACCCTCCAGCGACTCTAGACGCGCTAAGGCTGAAGGCTCATAATTACACAAGGATGGAGGAAGAGGAACATAGGGATAACTTTCAAAATATGCCGTAAAACACATCCCACGTGTTTGGCGCACCTACCGGTACTGCCCTCGACGCTCGCGCCATTGACGATTATGCCTAGCGAAAAGATCACATCCCAAGAGCCTCTAACCATTAGAGAGGCAACTCTTCAAGGGGGAGATCCGACAACTTCCCCACTCAGAGACAGGTAGACCCGCCCAAGGGCCGAGTTTATGACCCTGATCTCCCATCCCTCATACTTTTGAGAGCGGAAATTTTAGCAATCGTTCAACAACAAAATCTGCCTATCTGTTATCCAGCCACTATGAAACCTAGGGTGATAATGGGAGGAAGGGAGAACGCTTTTTGTAAGTTCCATAAAGTGAAGGGACACTCCAATGACATATGCAGGGAGTTAAAGCTGGCGATAGAGCATCTAGTGGAAGAAGGGTACCGCGGAGAATTCACCACCAAGGCGAGAGAAGAAGCTAGGAATAACCCGACGAATAGGGCCCAGACAGTAGACAAGCGCCCCCTTACGCGAAGAGAGACGAGGCTAGCTCTAGTGGGAGAGTCAAATAGACACTGACAATCCATGACGATGACATTCCCATCATCAACATCATAGCGGGAGGGACGCCATACCTTGACGAGCTTGTAACGTTAACGCCTGCTACAGGGGATAAGCGAAAAAGAGAAGGCGCGTTAATAAAAAATGAAGCGATAAGCGTGTTAGACTGAATGGTATTATCCTTCTCTGAAGAAGACGAGAAGGGCGTCATTTTTATGCATAATGATGCGTTAGTAGTCACACCCATCATTGGAAATCATGGAGTCAGAAGAACCCTCATCGATAATGGAAGTGCGGTAAACTTATTTTCATTGGAGGCTTACAACCTCATGAAGCGTCCCGACAGTGAGTTGACACCTTACAAAAAGCCAATAATCGGGGTGGATGGAGTTCCTATCCCAATGACTGGAGTCACCTTACTGCCTGTGTACTTTAGAGAAGACACGTCCAAAAGGTCGGAGGAATTGTTGTTCTTGGTCGTGGATCTTACCTTACCCTATAACACCATACTTGGACATCCGTTTCTTAATCATTTTGTTGTAGCGATATCCCAAAAGCACTTGAGGTTAAAGTATCCCTCATGGGATGGAGTGGTCACAGTCAAAGGCGATCAGAAGCTGGCAGCCGAGTGTTACCTGCTCATGACTCAAAAGAGCTGTGACAGGTATGTGTGCGTGACGGTGGATCCCTTCGAGCAGAAAGATGAAAAGCGTACCCAGCCAGTGGATAAAATGGTGCCCGTCCCCGTTAATGAGGTTAGGGAGGCAAATTTCTTGGTTAGCGAGAAGCTAAGCCCCGAAGAAAACACACAGTTAGCCCGATTGCTAAACAAATATAAAGGAGAATTCGCCTAGAAACCTGCAGATATGTCAGGTATCTCACATGAGGTAGCGGAACATCGACTTAACGTCGATCCTAGCGTTAGGCCAATCCAGCAAAAATGATGAGCATTTTCGGTAGAAAAAGCAACAACCATCAACAAGGAGGTGTCAAAACTCCTAGACGCGGGTTTCATTCGAGAAGTGCAATATCCGACTTGGCTAGCTAACCCTGTCCTTGTTCCAAAGCCTAACGGAGAGTGCCGCATATGCATTGACTTCACTAATCTAAATGACGCTTGCCCTAAGGATTGTTACCCGCTCCCTCGAATAGACCAGTTAGTCGACCAGACTGCCGGATATGCTTATTTGAGCTCCTTAGACGCCAACTCCGGATACCATCAAATTCCCATGCCCGTAGAAGATGAAGAAAAGACCGCCTTTATTACCCCGAAGGCCACTTACTGCTACACGGCGATGCCATTTGTATTGAATAAAACTGGAGCAACTTTTCAGCGCATGGCAAACAAGGTGTTCGAGAAACAAATCGGGAAGAAAGTAGAGGCTTACGTGGATGATATATTGGTTAAGAGTCGAAGCTTTGAGGGCTATTTGGCAGATTTGGAGGAGATTTTCAATGTTATGAGAGAATACAAGATGAAATTGAACCCCCGTAAATGCATGTTCGCATTCCAAACGGGTAAGTTCTTGGGCTATGTGGTCAGCCAGAAAGGCATCCAACCAAACCCGTCAAAGATCAAAGATATCCACGACATGATATCCCCCCCAACTGTCAAAGAAGTACAAAGATTCACAGGGCGCGTTATCGCTCTAGGACGTTTCATCTCCAAACAAGGTGAAAGATGCCTACCCTTTTTTAAGGTTATACGTCAAAAGGCTCCTTTCGAGTGGACAAAGGAATTCGAAGAGGCATTCACGAGCCTAAAAGCTTATCTTTCATCTGACCTGGTGTTGACAAGACCAGAGCAGGGCGATACCCTATACCTGTACCTTGGCGTTGCTGATGAAGTGGTTAGTGTTATCCTTGTGCGAGACGACAACCATGCCCACCACCCAGTGTACTTTGTTAGTCATGTCTGGAAAGATGCCGAGCTGTAGTATGCTCGCATTGAGAAAATAGCGTTTGCACTAATACAGGCCACGCGAAAAATGGACAGATATTTCCAGGCCCACCCCGTCATCGTGCTCATAGACCAGCCTCTGAGAAGGATTTTCAGGAAACCTGAGTCTTCAGGAAGAATACTGATTTGGGTAATCGAACTCGAACAATATAGGCTACAGTACAAAGCCCAGCCATCCATTAAAGCCCAAGTTCTAGCAGACTTGATAGCCTAGTGCACGTTCACGCAGGATCCATTAACGTACTTACCTAAAGAAGAAAAAGATGACTTAGATCTCCCATTCCCTGAAACTTACACTGAATTGTGGGTTGTCCACGTGGATGGAGCCAAAAATCAAGAACTAGCTGGATCCGGAATCCTAGTAACCAGACCACTAGGCATACAAATACGATACGCCATCAGGATCCTGCAGCCGTTATCCAATAATACGGCGGAATATGAAGCGTTACTGGCTGGACTCAGGAAAGGCAAAAATTTATCTATAAAAGCCATACACGACAGCGGAGTAATGGGAGATCTACGACTGAAGATATACGGCGACTCCAAGCTAATAATAGATCAAGTCTTGGGTAATTCTCAAGCTAGAGAGCCCATTATGATTCAATATCTCTCCGAAGTGAAACGCGAATTGCTGGAAATAAGAAAAAGGGGCATACAAGTCAGCATTGAACACGTCCCTCGTGAGGATAACGCTGAGGCAGACAGCCTTGCGAAAATCGCGGCAAGCCCAGAAGCAAACATACCTACGGGCGTATATTTCGAAGAAATATCTGTGCCTTCCTTTATGGAGGAACAAGCGTCACTCTGTGTTGAAGAAATTGAAAATGACAGGCGAAGAATTGCCCAAAGATAACGCCGAAAAGAAAAAAAGTGCTGAAATAGGCGGCACGGTGTACATACTATGACGGCGAACTGATTCGGAGATGCTTCTCTCATCCAGCTGCCAAGTGCATAACGGAACAAGAAGGCCTCCACACCTTGCGAGAAATTCATGAAGGCATATGTGGCATGCATGTGTCCGGTGGCACCTTGGCTGCACAAGTTTTTCGGGCAGGATTCTATTGGCCTACAATTCGCAGGGATTGCAATAATTTTGTATGAACCCGTCAGAAATGTCAGGAATTCTCTAAAATTCCCCGACGACCTACTGCGGAAATCTCTGAAATCGTGGCTCCTTGTCCTTTTGCCAAATGGGGAATTGACATCCTAGGCCCATTTCCAAAAGCAATATCTCAGTTAAAATTTGTAGGCGTGGCAGTGGACTACTTCACTAAATGGGCGGAAGCGGAAGCAATGGGCAATATTACAGCAGAAAAGATATGGCATTTTTTGAAGCACCAAGTTATCATGCGATTTGGCGTACACCGTGTGCTAGTCAGCGATAATGGGACACAGTTCACAAGTTAATTTTTTAGAGACCAGTGCGCGGAATTCCAAATCGAACAAAGATTCTCTTTCGTAGCCCACCCGCAGACTAACGGTCAGGCAGAGGTAACTAATCGAAGTATTCTCAGTGGCATCAAGAAAAACCTGGAAGGTTCCAAAAAGAAATGGGCAGACGAGCTGCCATACGTGATGTGGGCATACCGCATGACCGTTAAAATCAGTATAGAAGAAACGCCCTTCGCCCTGGCTTTCGGCACTGAGGCCGTCACATCGGTAGAAATCGGTACTCTAAGCCTGCGAATGGCGTACTTCAAAGAAGAAATAAATGAAGAAAGGTTACGAGCAAACCTTGATGCATTGCCAGAACTGCATGAGGAAACTCTTTTGAAAACACTATATTATAAAAGGAAAATGGCGCGTTATCACAACAGGCGCGTTAAAGAGCGACTGCTAAAAGTAGGGGACTTGGTACTAAGAGACAAACGGGCAGCCGGACAACGCATGTGGAAACTCAGTCCAAACTAGGTTGGTCCATATCGCGTTACACGCGTTATTGGAAAAGGAGCATACCATTTGGAAACACTTGACGGTACTCCCTTACCAAACTGTTGGAATATAGCTCGTTCGAAATTATATCATGCTAGAATCTGACATATCTCTGCACGTTTGGATAACATGTGTTAACACTTGAATCGGAAATATTCTTGTGTATTTTTATGATTGATTATGTGCAGATAATGAAGGGTGCCAGGAGTGAAAATCCTATCCTTGTGATGGGCGGTCCTGATCAGACAACTCACTAAGACAGGGCACGCCCTGGCATACTTAAAGATTTAGTGTTGGAAGTGAAAATCCTATCCTTGTGGCAACCGTGCTAACATAGGCAGCCCACTAAGACGAGGCACGCTCCAGCACCATCGGGAGTGAAAATCCTATCCTTGTGGCAACCGGGCTAACAAAGGCGGCCCACTAAGACGAGGCATGCCCCGACAACTCTGGGAATGAAAATCCTATCCTTGTGACAACAGCGCTAACAAAGGCGACCCACTAAGACGAGGCACGCCCCAGTGAAAATCCTATCCTTGTGATGGTTGGTCCTGATCAGACGGCTCACTAAGATGAGGCACGCTCCAGGACAAACGTGGAAATTCAAGGAAAATCGCGGTATCCTAGCGAGTAACCGTATGACAAATACCAGTGAAGTTAACTGGTTGAGAAAGTGATATGAGCAACATCAACGACACTCTGGTATGTGTGAATGAAGGCCCTAAAGGCAGCTAGTGTTTATCAGTGCACATTATTTTACTAACACAACAATTGAGAATGTGCAGGAAAGGACCGACGCCCGTGCAGGCGGTAATATCGCACGGTCCGTTATCATAATTTACATGGCATGAGTGCCATTAATGGCATATGTTCTGTCACCCTGATTTAAGAAATACTGCCAGGAAAGGACGTGTTGACATCTATCTATATGGCATTCCTCGCTAGTGATAAGGAATATCTACAACAATACAATGTTGTTATGGAAATTTCCATTACGAAAGTCATCTCGTTGGTTAAATTATCTCTTCATGGGAAGGATAGCAATATTCGAGGCAGTGACGCCTCCGGAATGATCTTCTTGGTTTGAAGGCATATATAGCAATAACGCCATGATATCTTCTCTTGCAGAAATGGATTATATGCTTCATATCGCGGGTAATAACCGTTATGCTACCTCATTGTCATGAGTTCTATCTCTAGAGCTATTTCTTATCTGATGACTGCTATATAGTAAGCAGCGTTATTTCATTATGGTATAAAGTGTGCATGCCTAGTCATGTCGCGATATATCGCAAAATACCCATTATTATCTCTGCTGGAATTCTATGGTTTTGCTGCGTTTTGGCAGCCCTACAAAGAAAATTAATAGCACAAAGAAGATCAACTAGAAAGGGAGATAGCAAACAGAATGTATATACGATTGTCCAAAAACCCGTGCAAAGGTTACAAAGCAAAATCCCTCAGAAAGAAGAGCAAAAAAGGAGGAATTCAGAAAAGATGGCAAAAGAGGCCTATGGCACTGCCGTACCACTATCCCCCTGCCCTTCTTTACTTGCCTCTCACCTCCTGTAAAAGCTCTCATCAGTAAGGATCTCGGACTTCTTCAAAAAGGCTTCGGTGAGGTCCTCAGCACGGAACGTCTCTTCCCCGTAGAGCTGCACGAAGCAGTCGGACATGATACCTGCGGTCATCTCACAGTACCATTTACATTTTTCCCCCGATTCCCTCTCCAGTGCCGTCTTCTCCCCTGCCAATATGGCATTCTTGCTCTTTTCTGCCGCTAATTTGGCGTTAAGTGCGGCAATTTTGGCGGCTTCTTGCTCACGGACCTTTTCCATCTCTCTCTTGACAGTCATCAGGGTTGTCGCCAGATCATCACGCTCCTGCGTTATCTTCTCCACTTCTTCTTGTTTCTTAGCAAGTTCTTCCGAAACTTGCTGATGAGCGTTATGTAGCTTGTTAGAGGAAGAAAGAAGTGAGAGACTCAACTTTCTTTCTCATGTGCCCGACCCAATAGTGGAAGTTGTGGAAAGCAGAAAATATGTCAGAGTGCACCAAACTCACTTGTTCCTCAGGAGGTTTAGAAAGAAACTCCTCCTCCTCTTCTTGGAGCGATAGCACGTGTGCGGCCAGGAAAGCAGAAGTCGTGCTAGAACTGTCACCCCCTACAGCCGCAAACCCGGTCTTGCGCAAGTTACCCAAGTCAATTTGGTGGGTAACGGGCCCGGAATCGCCCAGTGAGCTCATATCCGCCATGAGATGGGGAGTAGCAGCCTCCCCCTTGAAAGATGGAGCATTCGAGGGAATAAAGACTAAAGTAGTTGGGGATGGAGGCTGACGAGAAGAGGCGCCCACAACAAACCCAAGAAAATCATGAGAGTGGAAGGGAGGAAAATCGGACTCCGTTAAGTCCGTAGTAAAGCCCATAACCTGGGAAACGGAGGGAGGTGGCGATGCGCCAAAGGAATTGGGCGAAACCTGAAAGGACCCAGAAATGTCAACAACCCTCAAAGGATCAGAAGATTGACCCCCAGAAGGCACTTGAAAAGCAATGGCGACAACACCCCCGCTATCCCCCTCCTGGTGGATAACGAGACCCCCAACAAGTTCGCGCCCTCCCCGTCATATCGCGGTTTCTTGCGACGCTGATTGAACACGTGAGATAAGTTCATGTTATCCTCTGATGACGGGTGAGCAGAGGCAGCAGCAGTATCCTACAACGAGAAATATTGAGAAAGATAAGAAAACAAAAGAGAAAGTGGGAAAACGTTAAAAAACGCAATACGTGAGATAACGAAAGCATGAAAGAAAATGTACAGTAGCGATATCGTTAATGGGCACCTATAAAGAGATTACCATGCCAGACGAAGGAGCAAAGATGGCAACACGTCTTCTTCTCTTCCTTTTTCTCCTGACAGAAACTCTAGAAGAAGACGCCTGAACTGGAGAAACGGTGGCAGAAACAGTCGAAACAAAAGTAGGGATGATAACAGCTTCCTCACCAAGCTGAGAAGTAGACCCCTGAATGGGACTAACAGTCGCAACAGACGATAGAACTGGATTAACGGCCGCAGCAGTAGCGGCAGAGGCAACGGTAGCGGCAACTTCCTCTCTCTCTCTTCTCTTTTGAGCCCTCCTTTCTCGTCTTCTAACGCACTCGAGTTTCCAGTCGGGCGGAGGTTCTGCACAATCACAAGATAATGTTAGCATTAGTACCCCTTGAAATAACAAGAAAATGGCAAAATACTCACTTTCAACACATGCTTGAATGTCAATCCTGCACGCCAGCTTGCGAGTATGAAAGCTAAGGTTCAACTTGAGCAGTTTATCTAACCAGCCTTGCTCAAGCGAAGGGAGAGGCCTTCGCCGACCCCAGGCCCCATCCCTGATGTCGTGATTAAAACCAGTTCTCCACCAGGGGCTAGGCAGATTAATAATAAAAAACTCATTTTTCCAATTATCAATGGAAGATTCGAGGTGCAGAAGCTTCCACGTAAAAGGTTTTAGCGATTTGTCATCATAACGTGGCGATATCGCTATAACGCCCCTACGACTGTATAATTGAAAAAGCGATTGAAGCAGCAAAAGGGAAGTAGAGGTGATCCCTTTGTATCTACAAAGTTCTATGAATGTGTAAATGCAATAGTACGCATTAGGGGTCAATTGGACAGGATTTAAGTTAAGAGTGGTGAATAACTATTCCACTAAAGGATGAAGAGGAAACTGGAAACCATAACCAAATATCTTGGCATTTAAAAGCCTACTGTTGTCGACCAATTCGCTATTAAGGCGTAGCGAATCAGGGGCGACTTCAACTGAACAATTTTCAAGAATGTGGGTATTATGTTGGGATAATTTCTGTTGAAGTACGGTCGGAGAAGTGATAGTGGTAACAATATTTTCAATTTTTTCCTCCCCAATAGATTTGGGATGAGGACGACAACGAGTTCTAACCATGGCAAAAGTAAAAAGATGGAAAAAGTGACAAAAAAGGATAGGAGTACCTTTCTAAGAGAAGAAATCAGAGTGCCGAGATGATGGAAAGAAGAAACGCAAGACGACTTGAGATGTTATGGAGAAAATAAAACAACAAAAAGAGGAAAGGAAATATGTGGCGGGTTTTATAACCCTAGCAGTTAATCAAAATGACTATTTCGTTTTGTGGGAAGCGTCAGGAGGAAAAGACACAAGCAATAAGTATATTTTTAGAGAAGCGAAAAGACGCTTCAATTTTACCATTCCCAAGGGAGCACCAACCCCTAGCGCCTTTGCGAATTGACACTTGTGGTCTAGCTATTATTGCTTTTCTCCTGCATTAATGAGGGATTCTCAAGCATTAAATACACTGGAAAAGTGGAATAGATTTTCAAACCAAGACAGGCGCAATAACGTGATGATCAAGATAACGCGATGCAGCGTTAATTCAGTCGACAGTCACCAAGATAACGCAAAAGAGGAAGATAACGCGGTAGAGATTAATATTATTTAAAAAAGAAGTTTGGGCATTATTATTACAAAGCCAATGGCAACAATGATCAAATCAAGAAAGAAACAACAATTAACGGGGATGGGTGGAACCCCTCGCGTCCTCCGCGACATCCGAATCATCAGATAATAGGAGCGTCTCGTTATCGCCGCCATCGCCTTCTTCTTCCTCCTCTGAGGAAAGAAAACCTTCCTTGCTCCCATCAATCTCACTCATTTTTGCAGAGGCATAGTCGGCTATCTTAGCAGGATCGAAAGTCCCACCGCGATAATAGTCCACGAACCCAGCGGTAAAGGCCTACATGGCTTTTTTCTTCCACTAGTTGATCTTTGACTGAACCTTGGCTAAATCCGCATCACGGATCGATACCTCTTCACGAAGAAGAGAGTTCCTCTTGTCAACCGCCGCCAGCTCCGCCTCCAAAGCCTCAACGATAGCCTTTCCCTTGGATTTTACCCTTGCTAAATCCACATTGCGAACCGATATCTCTTCATGAAGAGAATTTTTCTTGTCAACAGCTACCAATTCAGCCTCCAATGCTTGAATTTTGGCTTTTCCCATGGATTTTTCCCTCGCAAGGTCAGCATGGTAGGCACCTAACTCAGCCTGGGTACGATTCTGTAACTGTGTTAACTTATTCACTTTGGCCAAGGCGTGGTCGAGCTGCGCCTTTGAGTCAGAAGAAATCTAAAGCTTGCTACCATGGGCCTTGGTAAAATAATGAAATTTGCGAAAATAGGCCAAAGAGTCATTCAAAACGCGTGCGCATTGAACGTCGGGCGGAAGCTGCAATAACTTTTCCTTATCTTCAGGCGAACCAAATATGTCACCCACTAAGATCGCTGTCGGTTGATCTCGTGATAACGGGTCCGATACCCCTAGAGCATGATGCCCATTGATTCCAAAGTTTGACAGATCTAATCGATAAGAAGGAATCCCCTGAGGCCCTTGAGAGGAAAGAATGGCGACAACAGAAGGAGCGGAACCACCAGCAGAATCGCCAACACAGGAAGCTGAAGTAAAGAACAATGGCTGAGGAGTCTTCGTTGGTGGGTCAGGAAGTACGCTCGAGCTTGGAGCTGGCACCACCACATCAGGAATACAGGAAGAGATAGGAGAATGTGGGGCCTCAGCAATAAGGGAAGAATTTGTCGTCAACGGCGTTCCCATCGATACCACAGGAGCCTCGATAACGGGGGAGTTTTTTGTTATTGGAGGAGCCTCAGTTGACGACGAAAGAACGTTGGCGGCAGAAGAAGAGGGCGTCAGCGGTGGAACATCAACACTTATTGAAGGAAAATCTTGGGTGGTACCAAAAGAAGTGGCGATATCAGAGAAAGCACGGCCCGTTAGTGGCGGCAAATGAGGACGCATGGCAGTGTCAGTCACCTGATTTTCCTTCTCTTCCCTTAGTGTCTTTCGCTGAGCCTTAGAAGTCTGACGAAGGCTAGACTCCATGTCCATATCCTCACCTGCACCCTCACTTGCACATCCGTATGAAAAAAATCTTTGTCTTGACTATTGGCGGACCTAGGCTAGACCTTACCTACCGAATAGGCAGCCAATTCTCCACAAAGAGAGAAGCGCGAGTAGAAATAGGTCCTCTTTGAAGGCCCCCCTTGAAGTCCTTATTTTCTTTAATGGGACACTGCGGTCAGGTGGAGCTCTGGAAAGCATAGAAGGAGACGTTGTAGGAGGAGGCGCGACTCTCAAATGAGCGTCATCCCCTTCGGACGATTGATTGATAACGTCTCCTGCAAAAAGTCACATCAGTAAATGAAAAGGAAGAACGATAACGCTAGAATTTAAAGACTCATCTACGGCGCACTCAGATAAAGGCTTGTACAAGGTAAAGTTTCGAATCTGGAAAGGTGTCTCCATCTTTAACAAGGCCTCAGCCTGAGCCAACTCGTTTATAGACAAGACGACCGGTTTCACCCAGTCAGTATCGGTGATGCCCCGGTTAAAGCCCCTACGCCACAAATGGGAAGGCAACTCAATGATGAAGAAACCACCCTTCCAGTCGTCAATGGTTTCTTCAAACTCTAGAAACTTTCGCCAGAAAGACTGGGCATATGCGTCATTCCACCTTGGAATAACGCTCACTAGACCATTGCGACAAGTGCGGCTGAAGAATTTACGAAACAAATTGATAGAAGGGGCAAGAATACTCTTCATTTCGCAGGCGCAGATGAAAGCGTAGATACCACACCATGATGAGGGCGTTATCTGCACCGGGTTAATCTTACATTGACACAGTATATCCTCTATTGAAGCATGAACAGGGAGGCGGAAACCATAAAGAAACATCTTAAAATACAACATCCTATAAGTTCCCCACAAGACGTCGTGAAGCCTCATATGCCTCTTTGGAAGCATAAAGGTATAACCGTTGGGGAAAGAGATACCATGACTCTCTAACTCGAGCCGCAGAACAGTCTCGCAAGTAAAAACACTTGTTGTACTCTCGATCTCAGGATCTATAGGCTCCCGAGGGCCAATCTGAGATCTTGTGTGATGCATAATGAAGAGGTAATAAAGAGGGAAACCGGAAGAAGGTGAAGCAGGGTACCTTAAAAAGAAGAATAGCAGAACAGACGAAGGCTAGTAGAAATCGTCTCCATCTGAAGACGGCAGTTCTGCGTCAAGTAAAGGGAAAGGTTCATCAACCCTTTTCTCTTTGCCAAGCCCTGGTTGTGGGCCCTCTGAAGGTTTTTCTACCTTCGAAGAAGTCGCGCACGAGTCCCCCTTGGTGGCAACAGTCGCTTTTTCAGAGCCAACGTCGTTAACTGGGATTCTTTTCATGAAACGACAGATGTGAGGAAACAGTTCATCACCTCTCCTTACTGGAGGAGTGTAAGAATTCCAGCAAACGTCGAAGGACTCAAAAGTTTTCTTTTTCGATCTCTTGCGACCCTTACGTCGAGAGAGTCGCCTTTTTTGGTACGACGAAGAAGGATAATCCGAATCGGGAGAACTTCGAGGAGTTGGTGGAGAATCACGCTCGGCCGCATCCAAGGAATATGTGTCAGCCATGAAATTACAAGCAATCTCGATAGAGAAACTAAATGAAGATGAATAGGAAAAAGAAAGAAAAATCTCATTAAATAGTCTAATCAGTTAGCATTGAGAAGGCGGCGTGAAATTAATACGAGAAACGGTTAGCAGCAACCTTTAATCGCCATTTGGTGAATAAAGAAAAACAAGTCTTGGGGAAATTTGATCAATGGCGGGCTCATTTTCGGTTGGGCTAACGTTAGTCCCAACTAACACGATGTTTACACACCACAGAGAGCAGAAGGACACAAGAAAAATAATGGGAAAATATTTTATTTATGGCCTAAACGGCCTAAAACGTACATCCGCATAAAAACAAAAGAAAAGATAAAAGAAACAAAGGGACGACTGCAAGCGATCAAGCGTTGGACCCGGCGTCGTCATCTGGCACGGAGGGAATCTCCCTCAGGGAATCCGCCACCGAAGCCAGTTCGGAGGAGGAAACCCTCATGCCCTTCAAACAGTACCCCAGTAGATCCTTCCTTTGCTGCAGCATGGCGATGACCACCTGGATGCAAGAGATAGCAGCAACCAACTTCGATACATTCTCTAGAGGACTGAAGTCCTCCAGAGAAGCAGCACCTTGCCTGGACAGAAGAGGGGTCATCATTCCCTGAAGCTCCAGAATGTCCTCAGAGGTCTTGATCAGCATGGTCTCCAGAAAGCCAACGTCGGCCTCGGTAAGATTCTTCAAAGTATGGGCTTTGGAGATCAAGAAATTTTTGGTCAGTTCATCCATGGTGAAAATGCCAGAAGAAATGTCAGAAGAAATATGGAAAAGATGAAAAGAATATGTGCGATGAAAAAACCAATTTATAGGCCCAAGGGAATGACGGTTTGAAAAGACGTGTCCCTCGGTGATCACACCACCTCAATATCTCGCAGAACACGGAACAGACAAGGCCGAAAATGGAGTGATAGCCCTTGGTAAACAATCGGGCTCATTTTCGCGTGGGCTTATGATAACTATAGACGTAACTCCAGGGGCATTTTTGTCTGTATACCCCGCGTTAAGGCTGGAACACTATAGCTCCCACTAGGCATCCGCCTCCATGGCTACCGCCTCTTACCCCACATAACGATGACCTTAGGATGGTCGACATCAGCCGGGGGGGGGGGGTCTCACACATTATCCAACAGCACGCACGACGTTATCCCATCCCAAGCAAGACATGAAGTCACTTGAGATACCTGGGCGTTATCTTCCCTAGATAACGCCCACCCCCGACAGATAACACTCATACTTTGCCTATAAATACCCCACCAATGAAGACAAAAGGTAAGCCTATGATCGCTAGTTGAACCTCTGCCATTTGTAACAGCCATACTGACTTAAGCATCGGAGTGTTTACATCGGAGACCCCCTCCGACGCTTTGCAAGTACACCGGACGGTGAGCACAGAGATTCCAAACGGCCATTTCCTCACCTACCCTTCTCCAGAACCTCAAATCTTATCAACTCTGAAAAGGAATTACCATAAATAGGGAAGTCATCCATGAATACTTAGATACCATCCTCGACTAATTCAGAAAAAATGCTCACCATACAGCGCTGAAATATGGCGGGGGCATTACACAAACCGAAGGGTATACGCCTATAAGCAAAGGTGCCGAAAGGGCACGTGAAGGTGGTCTTCTCCTGGTCTTTGGGGGCAACTGGGATCTGATGAAAACCGGAGTGACCGTCTAGACAACAATAATGGGTCTTGTCCGCGAGACGCTCCAGCATCTAGTCTTTGAAGGGAAGAGGGAAGTGATCTTTTCTGGTGGCAACATTCAAGCGGCGATAGTCGATACACACACGCCACCCATTCTGGATCTGGGTAGGAATAGATTCTCCATCTTGCCCAATGGTAATGGTGATACCAGTTTTCTTGGGCAAGACTTATATAGGACTGACCCATGGACTATCATAAATGGGGTAGATAACGCCCGCATCAAGCAATTTTAGCACTTCTGTCCTGACCACCTCCATCATAGGTGGATTCAATCGGCGCTATGGCTGGCGTATAGTCTTGCTAGCATCTTCCAAGTGAATACTATGAGTGTATAGTGCTGGTGACAAGCCCTTGATATCTGCGATGGTCCAACCTATGACTTGTCTGAATTCCTTCAACAAGAAAATCAGCTTAGACTCTTCAGGATTTTTGAGCTTGTTGGAGATAATGACAGGCAGAGAGTCATTGGGGCCGAGATAAGCATACTTCAGATGGGAGGGCAGTGGTTTCAGATCGAGGGTTGGAGCCTGATCGATAAATGGAGATAACTTGACATGGTCTGAGCAATTAGAAGACACCATTGTGGGCTCATGCGGGATAATATCGCACTCTTCTAGGGCAACGATGATAGAATGCAGCTCAGGTGGTGTGGAAAGTGTCGAGGTCATGACATCTAGGAGAGTTGGGGTCAGACTCCTGTCGAGGACAAATTGTAAAGGGTCAGCAGAATGAAGTTCAGCAAGTTCTTCAACAAAAAGGTCAATGAAATCAATATAGTTAACACTGGAAAATTTAGAGGGGTATCACACGGGCTCTAGCATGTTGAACTTGATAATTTCCCCGTCAAACTCGAGGGTGATGGTTGCATCATGAACATCATATCTTTGCTCGGGCAGTGGCCAGAAAGGGTCGACTGAGAAGAACGTCTGTTGACTTGGTGGAGTCTTCATTCTCTATGGCAATAACATAAAAATCAGCTGGGAATAAGAATTCGCCCACTTGGACCATGATATCTGTGATGAGCCCCTCGGGGTAGATAACAGAATGGTCAGCAAGCTGAATGGCTAGGTTGGTAGGTTTGAGAGGTTCGAGCCCAAGACTGTTGTAAATGATCAAGGGCATGATATTAATTCTTGCCCCCAAATCACACATGGCTTTCCCGATGTCGATTGTACAGATTCGGCAGGGAATGATGAACATTCCTTGATCCTTGCATTTCGGGGGGATCTTCCTCTAGATATGGGCAGAAGCGTTTGCTGCTACACTGATCTTATTAACTTCAGTCTTTAGGGAAATGGGGACTCGAGAATCTTGTGAATGTATTTCTAGGTGAATTCGGGTGGATTGGGGTCATTCCTCGGTGAACCTCTAGGAGAGCGAATTCTATCTTCCATGACCTCGACGAATCGGGGCACTTTTGGGCTCTTCCCTCTGGGTTTTGGCATGATTTCAGACTCTGGAGAGTTTCCAATGTCGGGGGTAGGGTATGCTGGAGGAGCCAAGGTCGTTCCACTTCGCAGAGTCACTACACAGATATTGTGTTTCAGATTGGTTTCAGTTTGGGGTGGAAATCTCCCTTGATTATTCAGCTCCTTCATCTCCGCCATCAAGGTACTCACGTGCTTTCGAAGTTCCTCGATTTCCTTTTATTGTTCGGGGTTCCGAGGTAGTTCTGTATTCGGGGGCATGACAAAAGTTTGGTCTTGAGGTGGTTGGCGTTGATACTGATTAAACATGGGTCGAGGTCTGAAATACTGCATGTTGGGAGGGGGTAGGTAATTTCCATAAGGATTTTGTTGTTGTTGGCTAGGGTCGGACGACTGAGGATTGGGAACCCATCTTGGATTATGTTGCTTCTAGCCTTGGTTGTAGTTTTGACCATATGGGGCCTAGATGTACTGACCAACAGTGTTCACTTGGATTTCGTCTGGGATATGGGGGCATGCATCTGTGGGGTGGTCCACAAAATTACAAATTTGACAGGCCTTGACTGGTGCAGACTGTCCTGTCATGAAATTCTGAAACATTCCCGTGAGAGAGGTCAGTTGGTTCTGTAATGCTGCAACTTGGGCATCTTGGCCTTAACTGTTGCCAACCTCAGTTGTGGCATTCTTGGCCATGAGTTCGATGGTAGCCTTTGCAGCAGCTGGTGTAAGAGTAGTGAGAGAGCCATTAGCAGCAGCGTTGAGAAGGGCCTTGTCGTGAGCGTTGAGGCCTTCATAGAAATACTGAATAAGGGCATGCTCGCTGAGATTGTGCGAGGGGCACATGGACTGTATCTTTAGATACCTTTCATAATACTGGGCCAGATCCTCTTCTTGTCTCTGGACTATGGACACAAGCTGCTTGCGCGTGGTGTTGGCGATAGATGCTGGACAGTATTTCTCATTGAAGATCTTGGCCATTTTCGCCCAAGAGTGGATTAATCTTGGCGGAAGGTCGTAATACCAGTCGAGGGCATCGTCTTTGAGAGACCACATAAAAGCGCGCAGTTTTGCTTGCTCAACGCTGACGTTGGGAGGTTTCATGGCCTCGCAGATTGAGTAAAGTTATTAAAGGTGACGAAGAGCAATTTCTTTTGGGACACCTCGGAAGGCAGGTAGATGGTGCATGACGACTGATTTGAGGGTCCAATCATGAGGGACAACAGGCCAGACAATACAAGTGCTCGATATATCGGGGGCTGAATTGAGGTGGTCTATGGATTGCTGATTTGGAGGAGGCGGTGGTGGGTCTTCAGGACGCACATGATCATTCTAGTTTTCCATGGCTGGGATTTCAAGGAAGGCGGCTGAGGAAATTTCGGGGCCTCGATGTAGATAAGCTAGGTTTTGATAGAACTGATGGGCTGGGTCGGCCAGATTGAGAGGTTGTCTTTCGAGGGCGAGATAAGGAATTCCTCTACGCTGGGCAGACGATCCTCTAGCTTGCCTCCGAAGTCTTTTTTCAGTTCTGGTCAACTCGAGATCTAAGGGGAGTAGATCTGGTGCAGATCTCCTGGTCATACAAGTAAAAAGAAATAAATTAGTACCGTTCAATCCCCGGCAACGGCGCAAAAATTTGATCGTCACTCAAATATACTAATTTCCTGATGCCTAATTGCACAGTTAAAATGTGTAAAGGGCAAGACAAGGTCGAACCATAGAGATTGAAGGAATAATATTTCGATTTCAATGTATGACAGGGAACAAATGCAACATAATGCGAACAAGTAACACTTTGGGGGGGGGGGGTTATGTTGATTAACGAATTAATCAACGCAGATTTGGGAGCTAACAAGATAAATAATTAAAACAGCAAATCACAACATAAAAGTAACAATCCTTCGAGGGCTCGATTGCAAAGAACAATCGAGGGCAAGATCACAAAAATCAATTCAAGGGCAAGATAATAAGAAAAATAGTATGAGAGATATAAATATGATGGGAAGGTATCTTAGCAAAAGGTGTTCTAGGGTTGCTTTCTAGGTCAGTTAGTCATGGGCACAAAAATATTCCAAACTCGTGCACAAACTTGCTATAGGGGTCATGTTTCCATGTAGCCCCCCTACTCACCTTCGTAGGTAGAAGCCACCCCTATTTCCACATACGAGGTGACCTTAGATGTTTCGCCGTCCTCCCAGGCACGGATGTGGGGAGGCACTATTCAAAACGCCCATGAAGTGGAGGCAAGACAGATCTAGAGCGTGACATCTCATTGTGTCAAGCTCGCATCACATACCCTAAATGACCATTTACCCCTAGAAGAAAGACCTCTCGCGATGTCTCCACTAGGTGTCTACTATTAACTCAAGGATTCGTGTCAGTTATAACCAAGAGAATGACAACACTCACACAGAAATATCAGCAGTTGATCAAGCCCTCAACATTTCTATATAAGCATGGGGATAAAATGATAAACAACCGAATATGACAAGAGAATATATTAAGCATGCATTAGGCCTCTTAACTGAACCTTACAACCCTTGAAACACCCTTTACTAAGAAGATGGTATTTAGCTACTCATAACAAAATATAAACAGAAAGTAGAAGAGGAAAATAACATAAACTAAATTAAAGGTAATAAAAGAGAAGTGTATTAGATAAAACCAATTGTGGAAATCCAACCTTTCCCTTTTACAAGTTGTCGGCGGTGTTCAAAAAGAGGAAGAGAAAATCCGTAAAAATTAGGTAAAAGTGAGAGAGTGTCTTAGGACAGCCGTCTCTGCAAAAACCCTAAAGCTAAGCTTATATAGCCTAAAAACTAGCTAGGGGACAAAATACAGCTAAAGGAGAGAGGGTGTCAGCGCTTGGGAGGGCGCCAATACACAGGGGGGACGCGTCCTTCGCAGAGAATATTCTGGAATCTTCTGGAAGTGCCTGATTCCTTCTAGAAACGCTTGGGATCCCTTGCGAATCTTTGGAGATTCCTTTGTTTGGCTCTTTGATCTTTAATCTGATGCGGATGTGTCGAGGACACAAGACAACTCACTGGTCTGGTTAGCGTCAAGGGCACGATGACATTCCACTCTTCTAGGCCTCGATCTTCGAAACTCCAGAAATCCTTCCAAAAATGCTCATTTTCGCTCTTTTCTCCCTTTAGGTACTGATCTACAAAAAGATGGGAACAAGGGGTAAATCAGAAGTATCATGCCCTCGAAAAGGCCAAAATAAGAGAGAAAAACCTACAATGGAAACATGCTATCAAATATCCCCACACTGCCCAAATGCTCGCCCTCGAGCATTCACAAAAATGGAAATCACTTCTAGAGATAGACATACACAATCAACCACACACAAATACAAACGGGCACCGAGCTAGACTTCGCACATACTCATCTTCACCTAGGAGACTCTTGCATCAAATCAGAGGGATAACGACCCCAAATATCAAACTTTCCTACATCAGGCCCATAACTAGCAATCCTCACTAGATACGTGCTTACACTCACTCTCGAAAGCAAGGCAAAGTGTTTACTGCCCAAACTAAATACACATAACAGACACAAAATCAAAGTTACACATCAATCCGAGTACTGTAATTCACATGCATGGGCAATCATCAATCGGAAAGAACAAAGCATCAGCAAAAAGAAAAAAAAGGGGTAGAGTGAGCTAGAAAAGGGCCCCACTAGTCACACCTACTACCCCTCACGCCATCGTCGAGTCTTCCTCCAGCGAGTGGGAAACTGACATGGGGGATGAATCAGGGGAGGAGGAGATGCGTCATGTGAGGAGATGACCACCACCCCTATAGCTGCTACCACTATCGCAGCGGGTGTTTCCAACTCTGGATCGCACGACGCCTCCGATGTGGCGGTCAACGATGTAATGGAGATAGATAGGGATGGTGATGATGATGAGGAGGCCAAAGAATATGAGGGCGATGAGACAGGGGATGACTTAGAGGATCCCACTATCAAGACCCCGGGTGATTAAGAGGAGTCCAGTGAATCCCTAAAAATTACCAATTTTATCTCTACTCCTTAGGGTGTGCCAATGAGTCATGGTATGACCAAACGTGGACACCTTGTGGAGCCTCGTTCTTACGTTGAGACAAAAGGAAGAGGAAGGTAGTTGAGGACGAGGAGACCCCTCTAGTTAAGAGGAAAAGGAAGGCCCCCGCCAAGCCAATAAACACGCCACCTCCATGGAAAGCACAACAAGTCACCACTGATGTTGCCAATAGCAAGGGCAAGACACATATTGCTACCCCTGCACCTCTCTCTACACGCGCCAAAAAAGGCACCCCCGTGCCTCTGTCCCAAGTAACCCCGGACCTTTCTCGCTTACATGGTTGGCTTGAATTTCATGATAAGAATCATTTAGACAAGCTTTCTATTTTGCATGGGAAAAGTATCCATCCTTACGCACGACTTGATTTTGAATTGTTAGATAAGCTAGGGGTAGGAGCTCATGTGCATGAGCTTATTAGGAACATCGGGTGGGATGTCTTATTTTATCTTGAGCACCCCACTTTCCTTGAGGTGAGTCATGAATTTTTCACAACATTTTGGTTTGATAGTGAGCGTTTAAAGCTCAAGGGAAAGGGTAGCTTGCATTTGGGTGTTGCGCATGTGGTGAACTTCAGGCTGGTCAACGAGTGGTCACACCTCTCGTTAGATCAGTTTAATTGCATGATTGGTTTTGTGACTGAGGCTGACCTTGGTGCCTCTTAGTACCATGGAGCCTATGCTGCCTACCCTTCGACATTTGATGTTGATGCTGCCTTTCTGGAGTTGATTGGCCCAATGCCAGGTACAACTCCCGCATGTCCAAAGGCCACCAAATTACTGGCCAGCTCTCGGTGCAGGAACTTTTCTTTTTGTGGTGTGTGCATCATGGTCATAAGGTCAACCTTGGTTACTGGGTAGCTGCTGAGTTGCACACTGTACTTGCCAATAATAGAAATCTTGTTCTTGGTTCCTTGATCACTATGCTTGTTGTCAAGAGTCGATCCTTTGTGCCTGCTGGATGTGATTTATTCTTGCTTGTTTCTTTTAAATGGCTTGATCTCCGTACCCTTGATAGTATGGAGTACTTTCACTTGGTCGATGGTATTTTGCATTTCAGCACAGGTTGCACACAATCGAAGGATCAGATTTTTGGCACCAGGATCAGTAGAACATTCCAGTTTCCAGACCTCACCTCCGATGACACCCAGCGCGTTGCTGTTTCATCTCCTGCCCCATAGCCCGAACGTCAGGACCCTGCTGCACAACCCACTAGTGATCTAACGGTGCTAACCATAGCCCAACTGGAGACCAATGCACTCCTTCGCTCCATTCTCTTCCGCCTTGAGGCGCTTCTTGACGAGCTAGCATAGAGGCTGAAGCCTCCTAACAGCCCTTGATTCCCTATCAAACTCTATGTCACCTTCGGGAACCTTTTGTATATTTAATTCTAGGTGAATACCTTTCTTTTTGGTTTTTATTTTTCTATTTTTCTTATCATATGCCCTTATGTGAGTCCCTTCTTCGCATTGAGGACAATGCGTTGCCTCAGTGTGGGGGAGGGACACTTATGTGTTCATTTCCTTGATTTTGTGTGTTTAATTTGGGCAATTTTTTGTACTTTTTAGAAGACTTTTTAGGATTTATTTTCTTTTGTGAACTATGGTTTTGTAAATATCTTTATGCTATGATGACACACTATCCACTATTTTTAAACCCCTCTAGGCAGAATACACTATTTCGGTCCACTGTACATATAATAATTTGATCATTCATCACACTGTACTTGACATGCATGACTATTGCCTGCCTGCTCTAATAACCGCATCAAGACCTAGACGCCTGTAGTCAAATTTTAAACCCCTATTATCACTTTGAGCCTTCATGCCAACATTTTTCATGTGTGATAATGCATAACTAGACACTAGTTGAGTTTGCATAAGATCTAGGGTATAGGCACTATTAGACATGGGATAGGAGTAATGACATTGGACTTCGCTCAATTTTTTTGTATTTCTTATCATCTTGCAACAGCATGCCCTTGCCACGGACCTCTGATCACTATTCTATATTCTCTCTCCATCCATAAGCCATTTGAGATTTTTATTTTTTACCCTTCCGTAGCTGGTGGATAGTATCCATTGATGGGTGTTGTCGGGGTTAAAGACACAGGATTTAAAATGGCCTAAGTGTGGGGAAGTTTCATTCCCGTACAAGAAGTGACAAGGCCTTGCTGGGAAAGACAGAAGAAAACTGAGATGAAGGACTATTGCACCAAAACAGAAAAGAAAAAAAAGTGCTTGTATTGTATATATCGAAAAAAATAAAAAAAAAAAAAAAAATACAAGTGTTCAAAGAATATAAATAAAAGCAGAGGTAAGCACAGAAGAAGTAGCAAGAGTCACCCGTACTAGTCCAAAGAAGAAACCTCTAAGCAGAAAATGAGGAAATTGAGTGTCAAGCCCTTGTTGCAGCCGGCTGATGAATACCATTCGCCGAATTCTCTTCTTTCTTGCTAAGGAATCCTTTTTATCCTTGAGTCGACTCTTTCTCTTCCTTCTTCTTCTTATTTCTCATCTCTTTTCTCCATCTCTCTCATACCCTATGCATTACCCTTTTCTTGCAAAGTCCTTTTGATTATTAGAGTTCCCATGCATGTGTACTTTCACTCGGATTGACATTGCAAATCTGATCCTTGTGCTATGTTTATTTGCATTCTTATGAGTGTTAAACACATAACCCTGGTTTTGAGCATGAGTGCATACACTTTATCTTGTGAGGACTACTTGAGACTTTCTTGGTGTGGGAAAGTCTTGTCCTTGGGGTCCTTGTTCCTTGGTCTTGATGCAGAAGCTTCCTTAGGCTTGTGTTGCGTATTATTTTGAGTGCTTGGATTGATTGTGTGTTTTTGATATGAGGTTATTTTCTATTTTTAACTTGATGTAATGCTCGAAGGTGAGCATTAGGGTAGTGTGGGGGAATTTGATAGTGTGTATTTTATACATATTTTTCACTCTTTTCTTAGTCCATTTTTTATCTTGATGCTACTGATTTACCTCTATTTCTCTCCTTTTTACAAATCTGGACTTAGAGAAGGGAACTCACAGAAATACACACTTTCAGTCAGATTCTGACGGATGTTGAGCGTCGAGGCCCCAAAGTCGATTGTTCGTAGAAGCTGAGGAGTTCGACGCAAAAAAGGGAACTCTCGGAAGAGGAAATCCGATAAATCTGCCCATTATTCCCACGATATTCCAGCCTAGCAGAAGTCCTATTTTAGGAAACCTAGTTCTATTATACTTAGGACTTTATTTTATTTACTATATATACTTTAGTAAATTAGGGTTTTAGGAGTTTTTTTCCTCTCAGATTTTGTCACTCCATACTTACATCTCTGGCGCCTTTCCAACTTTGTAATAATTCCGGAGCTTTAGCTCCGGCCAATACTAAGCTGCACTTTTGCAGCGTTTCTTCTTTTTCTTTTATGAAATTCTCTTTTTATTATTATTTTTATTTATTTTCTAGCATAAGTAGCTAAATCCCCTTTTCTTAGTAAAGGTCATCGAAGATTGAATAGGTTAGTTGTGAGGTCGAATTGAGTTTAACAAATTCCTTTGTTTGTATTTGATTATTTATTGCATGCTTGTCAATTTATCTAGGAATGATTAAAGGTCCGGCCAACTAATAATTAAACCTAGGTAATTATCGCTATCTTCATAATAATAACTAACGTGAGGTTACGTAGTAAAGTAGGTAACTAGATCAGAGTCATCAAGTTGCTTGTCCAATCTGACTAGAGTAAATAACCAATTAGGGTAGTGCCTCTAACGTACTGAGTGTCTCGCCCTAGGTGTGTCTTTCCTCCTCTTCATGGGCATATGAGTTTGTCTCCATAAACGTACCTTGGAGGATGGCGAATTGTCAAGGTTACTCCATAAACGTACCTTAGGGTAGCTTCTCTTATGAAGGAAGGCAGGGAACCTAAACGTACCTGGACCCCATAGCTAGGGGTGTCAATTCGGGTCTACGGGCCAGGGTCCGGACTCCTAACCTATAGACCCGAGCCCGATAGGGTCGGTTCTAGACCCGACCCGAGCATTATGCGGGACTGGGAAAGTAGACCCGGTCTCGACCCGGTAACTTTTTCCGAGTCCGGGACCAGACCCGACAGAAATTGGACCCGGCTACATTTTTTTATTGGTTTGTCCATTTAAAAAAAAAAAACCATGTAGCTATTCATATATGAGAAAAACTAAAGATTCATGGCCAGGCTCATGACCTGGACCTGGACCTGAACCTGAACCATAATAACCCATAATTATTTTAAACACCATTACAATACTGTAAGAGTTAATAACATTTAACTAGATTAATTCTCTCCAATGTCTCCATCTTCGAACTCTATTTCTATCACATTTAAACAAAGATCATCGAACTCTTTTTTTTTTATTTCTACACGAACATAACACAAACACGTAATTAAAAATGAGTAATACGCAAATGAATGATTAACTTAAACATATTAAAACGATATTAATGAGATGAGAATATAGAAAAAAGATTACCTTCAGTACAACTTACAAGTAACCAAGCAACAAACTAGTTAAATCAGGAGCAATATATATACACATACTATTTTAGCTAGCTAGCTATCATGGGAAACAATGTCATGATGTGCAAGAACATAGCATCAGGTGCATACCTCACCCACCAGCAGTCTCATCATTTTTCAAGGAACATGTAGTGCCTAAGGCCTCAATAATATCATTTAATCTTCCACATTTTGGCACCGTTATAGTGATGGGACATGGCAAAGTGTCACTAAAAGAGCTCAAGACAGTCAAAGTCATTACCCATGTTATTGTTGAAGGTAATGGCAGTGATAGGTGCATAAACGAATCAAATGTAACAGACAATATCTTGCAAGCAAGACAAACTAGTGTTGAACGATACTGACCCTGTAATGAAATAAAAATAAATAAATGCAATGTAGTTGATCCTGAAGCCCATGACAGCTACAGATCGGACATTCATAATTATAAAGTTATATTTCTTACAATAAACTATTAGAAGACCCTTCCAATGGGAAAACCGTTTATAAAAATATGTAACTCTCATAGCACCAAAAGTAAAGCAAAAGACTTAGTTTTCAATTAAGCTAGGATGGAATGAGTGCAAGCTAAATTGGTTCCATGTATATTCAACAATCACTATAGATTAAACATCAACAACAATCCAAATAACAAAATATTGGTGCAACTACATCTGAGAACTAATTCTATAAACCACAGCAGTAAAATGTGGTCCAAGTGGCATGGCACAAAACCTATAGCAAAAATAAAATTCTTACTTGGCACAAATCAACTATGATGGAGTTATTGTGAGCCAGGTGATTCTTCCAATATTCTTCTGCTAACTCTTTGTGTGGACGATCATCAGCATCTTTAACTTCTATGTATGGCTTAAATTTCACACGATTCAAATCTTCATGCAGTCCATCCAACAAAAAAGCAAGAAATTCCTAATGCCAAAAAAACAAGAGGTACTGAGATCTATTGTTTTCACATTCCATAAAATTCTATATTTGGAATAAATTTTATATGTTAGAACAAAACTAGAACTTATTATAGCATATAGAGTTGTTTATTGTTCTTCTTTTTCATTTCAGGGGAGAGAAGTATAGCACGAAGTCAAATTGTGAAAATACCTAGACAGAGAGATTTAAGAAAAAACTGGATTGAAGCTGGGGAAAATAAAAACCATCCTAGATACACATACCCATATCAACAACAGTAATATTCACATACGTAGTACCCCAAATGATCGAAGAATCAACTTATAACAAATCTTTTTAACAAAAAACTAAGCGGGGAGAAACCATAATGATAACTGATAAGGGAACAAGAAAGAAAGCATTTTTAACAACAAAACAAACTCAAATCAAACAAGAGAAACATAAAACACAGAAATATAGGCACCCAGTTCAACAAAAACCAAAAATGTCAAATTACAAAACCTAATTTAATGAAATAGCTAAAAGAAACTCACCTCAATCGACTCGGTGGTGAGGGTGTGGCATCCGACACGATTGTTTGTTATTTTGTGAGAGAAGGAGAACAATTAGATGAAGATTAGAAGGGATTGTTTGTTGTTGTTGTGTGGGATGAGAAGGAAGAACAGAGAAGGAGTAGCAGATGAGAAGTGAGAACGAAGGAGAATAAATGACAAGAGAAGAGCAGATGAGAAGTGAGAATAGATGAGAAGTCGGAGCAGCAGATTATTTGTTATTGTGTGGGAGGCTCGATTAGGGCTCCAGGAGAATGGAGGTATGTTGTGTTGATGAGAGTATGAGATGATATTGAGAGGTCTGTACTGGTGTTAAGTGTTTACCCTAACTTAGCCAGGTCCCGGCCTCACTCTATCGAGACCCGAGCTCGATAAGGTCAAGTTTGTCCCGACCTGACCCAAAAATGGGCCAAAAAAAATGGTCCAGGTCCAGGTCCCGTCAAAAAGACCCGAGTCTGGGTCAAGGTTTCTGAGTCTCGGCACCAGTTGACACCCCTACCCATAGCACACCTATAAACTAGGAATATAATACCTTTGCACCAATGACCGACTAACTGCAATGCAACCGGAGATAGATCTTTACTAGGAATCTCTTCCTCATTGATTTTACCCTTTTATTTACTTCTTGTTATTTGTTTTAATTTAGTAGTTAATCAAACACTCTCTCAAAACCCTCCATTTGGTTACTTGTTTCGGTTTGCTTATCTGCATCATACGCTAAAGTAAGTGTTTGTCCCTAGTTTCTGAGTTCAACCTTGTTACCACTATACACAATTATTTTGTGCATTAGACGATAGGTTGTATTATTATTATTATTTACGGCTTCCATAACCGGTAAACACCCTCTCTCTCTCTATCTCTTCCTCAAATGGAAAAATCAGAAAACGGGCTAAACAAAACAATTATCAGAACGCCAGAACCATGACAATGGAGGAGATGCTTATGCCGCAGCTGATCCACCAACTTTTATATTTTCCAATTTTTAATAAAGTTAACAACTTTGGTAAAAAAAAATTGACTTTTTGGTTTTAGGTTTCTAATTTTTTTGTCAATTGGTGATTTTTTTTCCAGAATCAAAAAGTAATGATGGAGCTTGAACAGAGGAGGAAGAGACAATCAAAAATGATAGCGTCCGCAATCAAGAATAATGGCGGCGGCAATCCAAGAGAGTGTGACCAGGAGATTGAAGGATAAAGAGGAGGAGCTGCAAAAAAGGAGAAAATTGAGAGATGAGGGCAGAATCGGAAAATATACAAAACAATTAAAGAAAAATGACATTTAGTTTAGAAAGAAGATTTTATGAAAACGAAATATTTTCAAGATCGGAAAGGTTACTATTCTTATTGTCGTAGATATAAAAATAATAAGAAGAAGGTGTTATTCGAGATGGAATTGGTTTAAATTGCGTACAGATCACAAACAGCAAGCAATCTTTGATCAGAAAAAAGAAAGAAAACCCAAATGACAGCCAGAAATGGTCCGACCCCACTTACAAACAAAACAGCAAGAACCTGAAGAGAAGCTGCATTGGCATCTATATTCATTCTCTCTCCAATTTCTAATTCTTTATGTATGCATGTCCTTTCCTTTGATTCTAATCTCCCTCAACCATAGTTATCAGAACTAGACCGGACAGCAAACCGAAAATAAAAATTTTGTGATTGAACCGGGTTAGACCGGATTGTAGATGTTGAACCATTTTAAACCGTTTACATATTGAACCGTTCAATCTTAGATGATTGAACCGGCTGGTTTTTTTTACTATAGCATTTTATAATATATCAAAAAATATATATCTAAGTAGATCAAAAGTTAAAAATAAGTAAATATAATAGGTTAAATTTTTATTTTAGTCCGTACGTTTGTCTAAAATTCTGAAATTATTCCTTAGGTTTATCTTTGGATAAAATTGATCTCCACATTTGTATAATTTGCTGAAATCAGTTAAATTGATTTAATTTGATTAACTTTTATTTTTTTTTCAAAAAATTCAAAAAAATGTTAGTTTTTATTAAAATCATGCCATGAATTAATAATAAATATAATATAAAAAAATATTATCCTGGAGAATTTATCCCAACACTCCTCAACTTTTGTACACCGCACTTCCGTTCTTCCATAGTAACAGAAGGGGAAAAAACAACAATGGTGACTGCAATTGCAATTTCCTTCCATAAATCCACCATTTTCCAAAACCCAATCTCTTTTAAAGACTCAAATTGCAGTTTCCTTGATGGGTCCTTGAAGGGTTTTTCTAATTTGCAACCAAAACCCATAAATCAAAGAAGAAGAAGCATCAGTTTGGTGGTTGCATCAACCAGCAAAACCACTACTACAACTAACACAACAAAAATTAATACTTGTTCCTTCATGGTATAGCAGACGACACTATTTCGCACCAGATTTGATAAAATTCATGCTTCCACTTCTCACATCCATGGCTTGCATCCTCCTCTTCTCCCTCTTCATCTCTCGCAATCTCTTCGTCTCTCTCACAGAGATCCGTTTCATCGAGATCCTCTCCGATTACCGGCTCATCATCCCGTTCGACGTGTTCGGGTTCACTCACAACGGCTGCCTCGAGCTCAATGTCACAAACATCATCCTCTCCAACCCGAACCCGGATTTGGACCGCTTAAAACTCAGCTTCTTCCTCTACACGCGTGACGCCTGGATACATGTGCTCCAACAGCTCGAAGACGGCGAGATCTCCTGCGCCATCCAATATGATTTCATCAAACCTGTATTCGATTTCAGTCAGAGGTTGGTGTCATTCGGGTTTGATGATGGTTGGTGTGTTGGATTTGAATTTTTGGTATGATTTTCAGCCAAATCTGGTTTTATTTTTGGTGTTAGATTTTCAGCCGGAGAAGAGAAGAAAAAAGAAATAAAAAAATGGACATAAATAATAATTGTAGCTGAAGTAATGGTAGTGAAGAAAAAGAATAGAAAGAAAATAAGACGCAAAGAGAAGAACAAAGGAAATGAATTAATGAAGTGAAGAAGAAGGAAAACGTCGCCATTTTGGGCTTGTGGGCCGTGTCAAAACGGCGTCATTTTCCTTCGTCATCAAACCAACTGGATTGACAGAAAACTGCTCGGTTCGCCGGTTCTTTAAAAACTAACCAGTCGAACCCGGTTCACATGCATATCCGATCCAATAGCTGAATCAGACCGAAAATGTGAAAAATCCCGGTTAAACTGGTTGAACCTCAACTGCTCTACGTCTGAACCAAATCAATGAAAAGTGTCACATTAGATCTTTTACTGTCACTGCCCTTCTAAATTTTATTAGTGGTCTTTTTTTTTAAAAAATAGTTTTAATTATTTAATTATTTAGGTGAAAATTCTAATAAAAGTGAGAAGGAGTATGATCTTAAACTGTACTCAGCATTAGGGCTGAACATTTGACCCGTCAAACCCGCCAACCCGAACCGACCTGACCCGCCAAAAGTTAAAAAACCACCAACCCGCCCATGTACAGATACATAACCGACCCGCCAATTCAATGGCGGGTCGGTTCGCAGGTCAATTTTGCATATATTGCAAAATAACTGACCCGACCCGTGGTCCCTAACCCTAAGTTACATTTTGTTCCCAATTCCCATTTCCAATCCCGATTTCCTTTCTTTCCTTTTCCAATATCCTTACCGCCAACCCTAGCCCTAACTCGCCGATTTCCTTCTTCTCTCATCCTCCTCCCTCGCCGGTTTCCTTGCCACCACCACACACACTCAACGCCGGCGGCCGCTCCATTTCCTTTTTCTCTCCTACATCCCGAGTTTCTTTCATTCCTCACCTCCATCGTAGCACCAGTAGCGGCTGAGCGTCTGCTTTCTTCGTCGGCGTACTTGCCGTCGTTTCTCTTGATTTAGGTGCCGCCGTTTTCCTTCAATCTTAGCTCCCTCCTCCTCCATAACTCATCGTCACTTCCACTTCTCCTACGAGGTAAGCAGCAACATTAATTGGTATGGCTGGTGGATTTTGTTTTCATTTTATGTTTCCTATTATTTGTATTGAAGACCTTTGATGATTTGTGATACATTTGTTATAATATGGGAATGGACTGACTTGCAGTTTTTTTTGCTTTCCTCAGTAGGCCTGCTCTATTTAAGTGTTGCCTGTGCATTCCCCTGTTTCTTGTTCTTGGAGTTTTTCTTCTATTTGTTACTGTTTATTGGGTTTTAGTAGCTTTTAGCATATCACATGCTCTTGCTTTTCCTATGGGTTTTGTTTTGTAAGGCAGGATGTTTTGTGTGTAAAAATTTCTCACCACTGTCCTCTTCTAAGCATTTAGAAGTATGAGCCAAGACTTTGTTTTGGTTCATTTGCAAGCTTGAATCTGTGACATGTTGATTTCTATAATTTAGGATTACAATGTGCCATGAACCTTGAAATTATGCAAGAAAGTATGGCCAAACTTGGTTTAACTGCCAGCCCCCTTGATTTTATTAGATTGGCATGACATAAGGACAATCCGTGTTGCTCTCATCAGTCTCTTCTTTAAGTGTTTTTAGGTTTGCCATGTAATAAGTGAAAACTTTGTTGTGCTGATCCTCATTTTTAAAATTGGTCAATGTGTTTGATGGTTTAAACTTTGAACAATTCTCCTGGTCCTAAATTAATCTGATCCTTTAAACTTTAGTGCAAGTTTTGATGAAAAGGAGTGTATGAGTTATTTTTTCTTACCAGCTTCCAGGTAGTACAGAAGGGAGCAGGCTTGTTATAGTAGTCAAACTGTGTATTAGTGTGCCCTGCATTGCCACAAAGTTTCATGGTTGCCTTTTACTAGTTCCAATGGGAAGCCAAAATAGCTAAATATTTCTCCCTGTTTCTTTTTATTTCATATGATTTTTTCAAGGTTGATCTTATGCTTAAAAATCTGAAATTAAACAGTTTGTAAGGTTGATCTTATAATTGCAACCTAACGTTAGAAAATGCTTGTTTGGTTGCTAAGGAGAAAGAATGAAATTAAATGGTTGTTGGTTCCCTATTTTGCTTCATACTCGGCTTGGATTTTTTTTTTAATTTTTTACTTAAAGGATGAATTTCTTTAAAAAGTATTGTTTGTCTTGTCATTTTGTTGGTTCCCTGTTTTGCTTTATACTCAGCTTAGTATTGTTTTATTCATAACAGATGGATGACATTGAGGAGATGAATGTTGCTGCTGGTTCAAATGTTGCTGCTGGTTCAAATATTGTTGCTGTTGCTGCTGGTTAAAATGTTGATGTTGGTTCAAATGGTGAGGATCAAACTGAAACACAAGAAGTTGTGATCGTAGGAGAGAAAAGAGGTCGTGAGAAATCTTTAGTATGGTAACATTTCAAACCTATTCCAGGTACTAAGGGTAAGGATCGTAGAGCTACTTGCAATCACTATGGTTCAAATTATGCTTGTGGGTCCAAAAATATTGGGACTACTAATTTGTGGTCACATTTAGATGGTAGATGCAAAAGATATGCTTATAGAGTTGTTAGAGATAAAAAGCAGAAAACATTACTCTTTCAACCTAAAAAAGAAGTGGTATTGTTGATGGGGTTAGAACTGGTACGTTGAAAGCCATAGGTTATACAAATGATGCTTGTAGGAATGCACTAGCTAATATGGTTATTGTGGATGAGATGCCTTCTAGGGTCGTAGAGGGTGCTGGTTTTCTGCATTTTTGTCAAGTTATGCAACCGTTGTTTAAAGTACCTTCAAGGGTGACTGTTGCAAGAGATTGCATGTAGCTGTATTTTGAAGAAAAAACAAAGTTGAAAGAAAAAATTAAGGGTCAGTGCATTTGTTTGACATCTATCCAAAACATTAATTATATGTGTCTCACGGCCCATTGGATTGATGGTGATTAGAAGTTAAACAAACGGATAATTAATTTTTGTCAAGTTGCAAGTCACAAGGGTGAGGTCTTGGGTAAGGTTGTTGAGAATTGTTTATTGGATTGGGGGATAGATAAAATTTTAACATTGACAGTAGACAATGCAAGCTCCAATGATAGAGTTATCAGATACTTGAAGGGTGTGACTGGAGAGTGGAAAAATGTGATATTTGAACATGAATTTTTGCATGTCAGGTGTTGTGCACATATTGTCAATTTAATTGTTACTGAAGGTTTAAAAGAAGTGAATGAGTCAATTGTTAGGATTAGGAATGCAATTAGATATGTGAGGTCTTCACCTTCTAGGCTTCATTCTTTTAAAAAGTTTGCTGAAAAAGTAAAGGTTTCAACTCAAAGTCTTGTATGTTTGGATATTGCAACGAGGTGGAATTCCACCTATAAGATGTTGGAAGCTGCTGAAAAGTTTGAAAATGTATTTGATAGAATGAAAAGGGAAGATGTTAGGTTTTCTAAATACTTTGAGGAAGCGGGGAGGGTTAATGGGGCACCTACATCACTTGATTGGAAAAATTCATGAGTTTTTATCAAGTTCCTTAAGCTGTTTTATGTGGTCACTTTGAGATTTTCAGGTTCTTTGTTTGTTACATGTAATAGTTTTTTCCATGAACTTGTGAACATGCAATCAAAGATAGTTCAATTGTCTAGATGTAGGGATCCTTTGTTGAGTGGGATGGCAGCTGGTATGATGTTAAAGTTTGATAAATATTGGGGAAAGTTTGACAAAATTAATTTCTTGTTATATGTGGATGTTGTGTTGGATCCACGTTACAAGTTGAGATATATCAAATTTTGTTTTGGTCAAGTTTATGATTCAATCACAGCTTCTGATTTGACAACTAAAGTGAGGGCAACTTTTGTGAGGTTGTATGAACACTTTTCTACTCAAGTGAACAAATCTGATGAGGGGAGGGGGAATGGTAGTTCAAATACTGCTCAAGTGGAAGAGGATGATGGAATGGGTGAAGATGAGCATAATGAGTTGGCTTCTAAATTTAGAATGCATTTGATGGAGAAGGATAATGTAGAGAATAAGTATGAGGTTGAGAGGTATCTTTCAGATGGGTGTGAGGATATTAGTGATGAAAAATTTAATATCTTGGATTGGTGGAAAACCAATGGGTACAAATATCAAGTTCTTGCAATGATAGCTCGAGAGGTGTTGGTTGTCCCTGTGTCAACGGTCGCATCAGAATCTGCTTTCAGTACCGGTGGGCGTATACTTGATCCATTTCGAAGTTCTTTAGCTCCAACAATGGTGGAAGCGTTACTCTGCTGCCAAAATTGGTTGCGTTGCTCTTAAGAGCAAATTGACTTGCATGATGCATTGGAAGATATTGAAAGTTATGATGAAATTGAATCAGGTAACAATAAACTTATTGCAAAAGTTTATGATTTTTTGAATATTAATGAATTCTGATCATGTTTTCTGATTTTGCAGAATTTGCGTCAAAAGTGACTTTGGATCTTGATGTTGATGAAGAGTATATTTACTGACTTTTAATTTTTTTTTCATCATTATTGTTGAGACTTTTTTCTGATTTTTTTATCTATTATTAATGCATGTATAAAAGTTTCGAGGAGGATGAGGAGGTTGTTGCTTAAGAGCATGGTTGGTTTTTTCGTATTTTTCAATTTTCATACATTTAATCTTTTGTTCTTTAAGCTTGCATTCATTGCATAATTTCTTTGCATTTTTATTGTTAACAGTGTTTAGCGTGAAAGAGAGATTGAGGAGGGTATTTAACAAAGCTTGATAGGAAATGGAAGAAGCAGCTACATATTTTGGTTAATTGTTACTACTATTTTTTGGGTTAATTGTTGCTACTGTTTGTTGGTTAGTTATTGCTGCTGTTTATTGGTCATGGATGGATTTTGATAGCAGCTAGTTGTTGGTTAATTGTTGATGTTGTTTGTTGATTAATTATTGATGCTGGTAAATTGTTACTCATGGATGGATTTTGATAGCAGCTAGTTGTTGGTTAATTGTTGATGTTGTTTGTTGATTAATTATTGATGCTGGTAAATTGTTACTCATGGATGGATTTTGATAGCAACTAATTGGTTAATTGTTGTTGTTTGTTGATTAATTATTGATGCTGGTAAATTGTTGCTTATGGATAGATTTTGATAGCATCTGAATTTTTTTGGTGGTTAATTGTTGATGTTGTTTGTTTGATGATGGTAAATTGTTGCTCACGGATGAAATTTGATAGTTGGTAAATGGTTGCTCATGGATAGATTTTGATTTTTGATAGCAGATGGTTGTTTTTTTTATAGGTTTTTTTTTTTGGTTAAGCCCGGCCATTAGTTTAGGCCCCGAATCAACCCGCCAACTCGCGGATAACCGACCCGTCCCGTCAACTCACGATTATATATGCTTATAAACGACCCGAACCGACTCGCCAACTTTTGGACGGGTCGGTAACGGGTCAGACCTAAAACCGACCCGACCCGACCCGTGTACAGCCCTACTTAGCATTAATCATTTAATCATTCACCTAAGAACAAGAAACACGTTAACACACCAATTCTCAGTTTTTTTTCCAGAACCTACTTGCTGGAAGCAGGAAAATGTCACCTGCTGCCGGAATCCATTCTCTTCTTCTGCCGGCAGCGAAGAAGAAGAGCCCGTCTGTATCTGGGGCGGTGTTCAATGTCTCAACCAGCATTTTGGGTGCTGGAATCATGTCCATTTCGGCCACTCGTAAGGTTCTCGGAGTAATTCCTGCGTTTCTGCTCATCTTCATTGTTGTTTGTCTGGTTCATGTTTCCGTCGAGTTTTGGTCAGGTATACCAACTCCGGAGACTCTTCCACTTACGGCGGCGTTATGAGGGAAGCCTTTGGGCGGCCAGGATCCGTGGGTGCAAGTCTATATCATGGTCACCAATTTCGGCTGCTTGATCATGTATTTGATTATAATTGGTAACTTAATTTCATATATATATATATATATTGCAAAATCTCAACTTCAATTTATATATTTTTTTCAGCTCTGTACCAACTCTTTTAGTTTGTCCAGTAGTTAGTTATGCCTTGAACCACACTATAGTTTTATCCTGATCTGGTTCTAATCTCTGTGTTCTTGCTTGTGTCTTTCAACTTTTCTGGGTTTTGGAGCTTTCTTTCACAAAATTATATTATAGCAATTCAAGCAATTAACATACAACAGGTGTCTGAACTTTCAAATTCCAATTGGATGAGTGGTTTTTGGGTTTCCTGCTCTTTACTGCCACTATGTTGGAAGACTAACTAATCAAAGTGGATACGCCATATATATATAATTACTTTTACTTATTTTATTAACTCTATGCAATTTGTTCAACTTGGCTTTAAACAAAACTTTCCTTAATTTCCTTATTTATCATGTTGTGGAGGATCATTTCTCCTCTTTGCAGCATTTCTTGTTCTTTAATTTCCCAATTTCTTTGAACAATTGTCTCACTCAACATATATGTATGCACCTGACATTACAGTGGTGATTTTCCGGGAATGTGCAAAATGGGTCAGTGCATTATGGTGTGGTGCAGGGACGGTTCGGCGATCACTGGTGGAATTCACGCCCTTTCGCACTCTTCTTCATCATTATCTTTGTTATGTTTCCATTAGTTTTGTTCAGACATATAGGTGAGCATACACCTGTCTCTCTTTCATCTTTACTGAGTCTCAAGTCTTTCCATTTATGATTTACCTCTGTGTTGATTTGTTGCTCGACATTGGGCACTGCCATAAATATAAACTGATACCAACGATTGTTTCCTTGATAACAAGTTAAAATGTCCGCAATTATGAATAGAATAAAGGTACCTTATAAATCTGTCTGTGTCTTCCATTTTTGTTACTGTGAGAGTTAGACCGTCCTGATGTAACGGGGTTTGACACATTTCAAACTATATGAGTGTGTGAGACAGAAGAAACAGAATATCTATAACCCAGCAAAACAACAAAGTTAAGACAATGATCAAGGTTATTTAGGGCCTTTGTTATATAATTTTCTCAAATTCTCTTATACTGGATCAATGTTGTTTTTATTGCCGCCGAACAAAAAGTTTTATTGGATCTTTTTGCTTTTTGGTGCATTTTGTGTCTAGTCTAGTTTTAATGAGATAGTCATTTATAATTACTGCTTTCCTTTTAATGATTGGTTATTGATGTGTTGTCGAGGCACATTCAAATATAATAATAAAAACCTACTATCAAGTGCATAATAAATTGTGTATAGTAGCAACATGGTCGAACACAAGGACTAAGGGTAAACGCTGACTTTCGTGTGTGACTAGGGCAAACAGACCGCAACAGTAACAAATAGGGGGGTTTTGAGAGTGTTGATTAATCTAATATAAACTAAGAAAGTAATAACAAACAGTAATAAAGTAAGTAAGAATTCAATAGAGAGAGGGTCCTCGGTAGAAATCTATTTCCAATTGCATTTATGGTCGGCCGGTCATTGGTGCAAGGATCTTCTACCCCTGGCTGGTAGACGTGCTATGGGGACCAGGTACGTTTAGGTCCCCTGCTTTCCTTCGTACGAGAAACTACTCCAAGGTACGTTTATGGAGTAGTCTTGACACTTCATCGTCCTCCAAGGTACGTTTATGGAGACAATACTCAAAGGCCCATTAGGAAGAGGAAAGGCACGTCTAGGGCGAGACACTCAGTACGTTCGAGGCACTACCCTAATTACTCGTTTAACCCAGCTGGATGAGACCAGGAACCCGATTACTTCCAAACTGGTAGTCTACTTTACCCTGCAGCCTCACGTTAGTTATTACTACAAAGATGACTTTAATCACCTAGGCCTAGTCACAAGTTGGCCGGACTCCTAACCAACCTTAGGTGAATTGACAAGTATTTGTTAAATAAATAAATACAAACCGGAGATGTTTTAAACTCAATTAGACCTCACGGCTTCCCTTAGCAACCTTCAATGATTCTTACCAAGAACAAGAACTTAGTCGCTCATATTAAAAGTAAAAATAAATAAAATAAATAAATTGCATAATTAAAGAAGAAGAGAATGGGAAAAACTCCTGAATATTACCGGCCGGAGCAAAGCTCCGGTTTATTACAAAGATACTGGAAGAAGAGAGAGGCAGAAGAAGAAGAAGAGAGAAAGAGGGCGGAAGAGAGAGCCCCCTCCAAAACCCTAATTATTTAAATATATACATAAAATAAAATAGAAGTCCTAAGTCTAATAGAACTAGGGTTTCCTTAATTATACCTTTGCTGAGCTGGGAACACGGAAGGGAAGTAGGAGAATCAATCGGATTTATTAAATTCCCTTTTCTGAACTTTCCATTTTCTGCTGCTGGCCTGCGAGCGATGAGCAACTAGGCTTAGATGCTCAAAACACTCCAAAATCTAGTAAATAATGCATCTTTCTGGAATTTCCTCTCCTAAAGCCTGAATCTGCAATAAGTAAACAAATAGAGGCTAATCAGTAGCATCAAGATCCAAAAAGGGCTAGGAAAGGAAGAGAAAATGTGCACAAAATACATCATATCAAACATCCCCACACTACCTCAATGCTCGCCCTCGAGCATTACACTTAAAAATATCACCTCGTTAGGAACAAACAACCTCAACCCAAAACACACAGAAGGGTCCATCACCCCCACATACACCTCAACCAATCAGTACGCGATCCTCCTGCCTAGATAAACTCTGCATCAATCTTAAGGAATAACGAAACCAAAAGAGAGACTTTCCTACACCAGCTAGCTGCAAGCAATCCTCACAAGATAAACAGTGTTTGCACTCTTGCTAAAAACCAGGGCTATGTGTTTAACGCTCATGAAATGCAAATGACACAGCACACAGTTTGGGTTCGCAATAGCGATCCGAGTTAAAATCCACATGCATGGGCAATCAATCAATCAAAAAACTTTACAGAGGATAGAAAGAAGAGGTATGCATGGTGAAGGGATGAAAAGAAGAGAAGAAGATAGATGAAAAAGGAGGTTTTTTAGGGTGTTTGTTTTTTATTTTTTACTTGCTTTGATAAACTATTTTCGTGACTATTTGTTATACGCTTTGATGAACTGTCATACGCATCTCATGTATAGGCCCTCCACCTATGGGCCGCTTACCAAATAAGTTAGGAAGGGTAGTAGTGACGCCCCGGGACTCATGTCCTAGGTAGTGTTCACTAACTCCACTCGGACGAATCTCTAAAATCAATCGAAAGATGGCCTGGTTCCGTAAGGAATTGGTTGACACTTGTCGATACTTTAGGGAGCATTCTATGGTATCGTCCGGGAACTTTCGGCCTTTAGAATTTAGTCGACGTCAAAAGCCCTCATCATGTGCATCATACTTGCTTTGTCATAACTTTGTTTATCCTATTTTTACGTTTTCTCACGAATATTTTTGCAATATGCTTGTGAATAAGAAACTCAGTAAATTAATTTAATCAGTTTACTAACACTTGAACTCTGTTTCTATTTTCCAAGGACCTATTCTACTTATTCAAATGACAGTGCCTACATTACTTTCACTTGATACTTTTGGGGGAAGAAGTTTTGGGAACCAAGCTACACGGGGATATGCTAAAACCTTGTTTCATCCCTGACATCACAACCAAGATCAAGGTGGAGGTTACAGATTTTGACGTAACTAGGATTAGGAATTTAAGGAAATAATTGACTCAGGATGAACAAACGGATCCCGCCTTCCAAGGTCGACGACTTCAAGGGAAAGATCAAGCATCAGCTACCTACGTATTTTTTTATCTTTTCACCCCATGTAATGATGTTCCTAGACTTTTGTCTACTAGCCATTTTTAGATAGATCTGGATAGTCTATCAAACTTGTAATAGTTGTAGCCCTTTTTTTGGAAAAAAAAAGAAAAAAGAAAGAAAAGAAAAGGTGGTTTAAATGACGAAGTTCGTACTTATTCAGTTACCTATTGAATAAGTGCCTTTACCTCTTAGAGAAATTTCATTTGTTCATCCAAAAGCATCAAATGGTCATCGCTTACGGAAAAAATGACCTTCCAACATGACATCCAAAGCATCAAATGTACTCTTGGGTGAATTCAAGAGGATTGGTATCATTCCTTGGGGAGCCTCTAGGACAGCGGATTCTGTCTTCCATGACCTCGACAAATCTAGGAACCTTTGGGATTTTTGCTCTGGGTTTTGGCCTAAGTTCGGACTCTGGAGAGTTCTCTATGTCGAGGGCCGGATGTGCAGGAGGTTTCAAGGTCGTTCCACTTCGCAGAGTCAACGCACAGACATTGTGGTTTGGATTTTTTTTGGTCTGAGGTGGAAATCTCCCCTGATTAGTTAGCTCTTTCACTTGGCCCATCATGGTGCTCATTTGCTTCTTAAGTTCCTCGATTTCTTTCTGTTGTTCGGGATTCCGAGGTATCTCTGTATTCGGGGGCACGACAAAAGTCTGATCCTGAGGAGGCTGACGTTGATACTGATTCTGATGAAAAGTGGGTCGAGGTCTGTAGTTCTGCATGTTGGGAGGTGGAGGGTGATTCCCATAAGGATTTTGTTGATGTTGTTGATGGCTAGGTCTCAAAGACTGGGGGTTTGGAACCCATCCTGGATTTGGCTGCTTCCAGCCCTGATTGTAGTTTTGGCCATATGGGGTCGGGGCATACTGACCAGCAGTATTAACTTGGATTTCATCCGGAATATGGGGGCATGCATCAGTAGGATGGTCTACAAAATTACAGATTTGGTAGGCCTTGATAGGTGCGGATTACCCTGTCATGAAATTTTGAAACATCCCCGTGAGGGAGGATAGCTGATTTTGCAAGGCGGCCACTTAGACATCTTGGCCTTGATAGTTGACAAGGTCAGAAGAAGCATTTTTTGCGATGAGCTCTATTGTTGCCTTAGTAGCTGCTGGGGTGAGAGCAGTTAGAGATCCGTTGGCAGCAGCGTTGACCAAAGCTTTATCGTGGGCTTTGAGGCCTTCACAAAAATACTGAACAAGGGCATGCTCCATGAGGTTATGGGAGGGACAACTAGATTGCCTCTTCTGGAACCTCTCATAATACTGGGTTATAGTCTCCTCCTTTTTCTGGACTATGGAAACAAGTTGTTTGCGCGTGGTGTTGGAAATAGAAGTCGGATAATACTTCTCGGTGAAGATCTTAGACATGTCCGCCCAAGAATGAATGGATCTTGGTGGGAGGTCATACTACCAGTCGAGGGCATCATCCTTTAGAGACCACTGGAAGGCGCTCAGCTTGGCTTGGTCGATTCTGACGTTGGCAGGTTTCATGACCTCGCAGATAGAGTGGAGTTGTTGAAGATGGCGGAGTGAATTTTCCTTGGTAACCCCTCAAAAGGTTGGAAGGTGATGTATAACGACAGTTTTCAAGGTCCAGTCATGAAGGACAGCGGGCCAGACAATGCAGCTACTCGACATGTCGGGGGTAGCATGGAAGTTATCGATGGTTTGTTGTTCTAGAGGAGGCGGTAGTGGTGGTTCCTCATGACGTTCATGGTTGTCCTGATCTTCCATTGCTGGAAAATTGAAATGAGCGGCTACTGGGTTTTTGAGACGTATATGGAGGTAGGCTAGGTCTTGAAAGAACTGATTGGCCAGATTGGAAGGAGATCCGTCGAGAGAAGGATGTGGGATTACTCTACGTTGAGTAGATGTTCCTCTAGCTTGCCTTCGAAGTCCTCTTTCTGTTCTGGTCAATTAGAGGTCTAGAGGGAGTAGATCCGAAGCAGATCTCCTAGTCATACAAAAATAAAAACAAAATTAGTATTGTTCAATCCCCGGCAACGACGCCAAAATTTTATCGTCAGTCAAATATACTTAAAATTTATCCTGATGCCTAAATGCACAAATAAATGTGTACAGGGCAAGACAGGGTTGAACCACAGGGATTGAAGGATTAATATGTTCATAAAAATGTATGACAGGGAGAAAGTGCAATAGAGAAGGAACAAGTAACACAAGGGGAGGGGTTTATGTTGATTAGTGAACTAATCAACTCAGGATCAGGAGCTAACAAGACAAATAAGTAAAACTTCCTATCTAGGACACGAAATGAAATCACAATCCAGGGCTAGATAACTAAACACAATCGGGGGCGAGAAAACAAGAAAAGTAATTAGAGAGATATAAATCAGATAGGAAGGAATCTTAGCAAAAGGTGTTCTCGGGTTGCTTTCTAGGTCAGTCAATCATTGGCACAAAAATATTCCAGACTCAAGTACAAACCTGCTATAGGGACCGCGTTTCCACACCGCATCCCCTACTTACCTTCTTAGATAAAAGTCACCCCCCGTTTCCACATATGAGGTGGCCTTGACGTTCCGCCGTCCTCCCAGGCACGAATGCGGGGAGGCACTACTCAGAACGCCCATGAAGGGGAGGTAAGATAGATCTAGGGCGCGATAGCTTAGCTTGTCAGACTCGTATCGCATACCCTAAATAACCGTTTACCTTAGATAAAGGCCTCTCGCGCTGCCTCCACTAGGTGTCTACTCTAACTCAAGGCTTCGCGTCAGTTATAACCAAGAGAATGACAGTACTTATACAGAAATATCAATAGTTGATCAGGCCCATACTAAGAGAATGGAACTTAGCTACTCATAATAGAATATGAACAGTGGATGATAATAAACATACAATAAATAAAAGAGAAGGGTTAGAAGAAACCGAAAAGATGAAATAGTATTAATCAAAAGCTTCCCCTTTACAAAGTTGGCGGCTGCTCCTAAAATGCTAAGAGGAGATGATCCCCAAAAATTAGGGTATAAGAGAGTGATGTATTAATGTCCTAGGTCAGCCGTCCTTACATAAAACCCTAAAACTTAGCTTATATAGGCTAAAACTAGCTAGGGGACAAAAACAGCTAAGGGGAAAGAGGATGAATGGGGGTGTGACAGCACATGTCCTTCAGGGGAATATCCTGGAATCCTGACGCGCCTGACATCTTCTGGAAGCGCACGGAATCCCGTGCGGATCTTTGAAGATGCTTCTCTTTGGTTTCGATTGAGAGAAGATGCAGATTTGTCGCGGTCGAGAGACTACTCACTGGTCTGGTTCTCATCGAGGCCTCGACTACAATCTGGACTTCTAGGCCTTGAAGTAGGAAATCCTCAGGAATACTCCATAAATGCTTCTTTTTGATATTTTCCTTCTATTGACTCTAATCTGCAATAAAGATAGAAATAAGGGTCAATTAGCATAATCATGCCCCCGAAAAGGGCTAGAAAAGAAGGTAAAATCATGCTCATGAGACATGCTATTAGAGCCCCCGATGCACCCACAGCAGTCAAGCCTCCGACCCCAACTCTTGTCTATGACCCAGCGCAAACGTGACTTCTGCAGGCGATTCTTATGGAACTTCAGGCCTTGATGGCTGAAGTTTCCAGACGCAACCTTCCACCCCACCCCCCGAACAATTTTATTTTTCATGCCCTCGGGGAGGGTTCCAAACAATCTTTATCGCTTTATTTTATTTTCGTTGTACTGTACTGCTTTAAATTTTCTTGAACTCCTTTGTGTGCCCTTCCCGCATTGAGGACAATCCGCTGCCTAAGTGTGGGGAGGGAAAATGTAGATCAAGGGCAAGAAAGAGCAAGTGCAGGAATTAGAAATCGGGGCCACGACAGCAACATCAGATTAATTCCTCACCACTCCAAAACTTAAGTGTGGGGAAGTAAAGTCATATTCCAAGCCCTCGAAGTCAAGCGCTCAAGAAGTATCAAAAGATTGCCAACTCCTGCTCCAGTTTCGAGAAATTAAATGCCGACGCAAGTTTCGAGCTGAAAAAGAAAAGGAAAGTAAATGCTTGCCTGCTTTTTATTTCTTATCTTATCAAAAAAAATCAAAAATATCTTAAATAAAAATAGAGCAAGCATAGCAAAAGGCAACCATTTCAATCCCACGAAGCAGCCAAAGATCTTCCCCCACTGAAAAACGCTGAAGCCATCGTCTAGCCCTTGCCTTCAGCCCACTTCAGCGGGTGTTACTCACCGTCTCGCCTTCCTTCTAGCCAAGGAATCCTCCAGATTTTTTTTCTTCTTCTTTTCTTTTCTTTCTTTTTCTTTCTCTTCTTTTTGCTTCTGTTTTCTTTCTTCCCCTTCATACCCCCATTCTCTCTCTTTTCCCTCTCTTTTTCTTTTTCTTTTTGCAAAGTCGTCTCTGATAGCTAGATTGCCCTCGCATATGTACTGCAGTACTCAGATTGACGTGCAAACTCTGCCTCGTGTTGTGTTATTTGCATTCTTGAGTGACTAGCCTAAACACATATTTTGTTGTGAGTGAGAGTGCAAACACATATCTAAGTGAGGACTGCTGGTGAATAGGCTTGGTCTGGAAAAGTCTGGTTGATAGGGTCGTTATCCTATTAGTCTAATATAGGTGCTTTTCTAGGGTTGGATATGTTCTGGTTAGGTATGGTTTGTCGAATGACTTGTCTATTCTGTGTGTTAAGGAGTTGAAAATGGATGTCTCTACATAAGGTGGCTTTTCAATTTTGTTAATGCTCGAGGGCGAGCATTGGTCAGTGTGGGGATGTTTGATAGCACATTTCTTGGGCATGATTTTATCCTCTTTTCCATCCCTTTTGGGGGCTTGATTTTGCTATTTGACCCTTATTTACATCTTTATTGCAGATCAGCACCAAAAGGTGAAAAAGAGCGAAAAGAAGCATTTTTGGAGGAATTCTTGGGATTTCGAGCTTCAAGGCCCAGAAGATCAGAGTATCGTCAAGCCCTTGACGCTAACCAGACCAGTGAGCAGTCTCTCGCCTGTGATACCTCTGCATCAATTCTCAATCAAAAGCTAAAGAGAAGCATCTTTGAAGATCCACACAGGATTCCATGCGTTTCCAAAAGGTGTCAGGCGTGCCAGAGATCCCAGAATATTCCCCTGAAGGACATGTGTTGTCACGCTCCCATTGGCCCCCTCTCTCCCCTTAGCTATTTTGTCCCCTAGCAAGTTGTAGGATTATTTAAGCTTAGTTTAGGGTTTTTTTTGTGAGGAGGCACACATTAATACATCACTCCATCTTTTACCTTAATTTTAGGGATTGTTCTTTTGATTTTTAGAGTAGCCGCCAGTTTGTAAAGGAGCAATCTTTTCTCCTTTGATTAATTGAATCATCCTTCGATTCCTTCTTAAAACCTTTCCTTTTATCATCTTTCATTGCATGACTTTTGTTATCTACTGTTTATATATATTTATGAGTAGCTAAATTTCCTTATCTTAGTAAAGGGTGTTTCAAGGGTTGTAAGTTTCGGTTAAGACACCTAAAGCATGCTTGATACATTCTCTTGTCATATTTGGTTGTTTATCGTTTTATTTCCATGCTCATTTAGAAATGTTTAGGGTTGGATCAACTGTTAATATTTCTGTGTGAGTACTGTCATTCTCTTAGTTATAACTAACGCGATGCCTTGAGTTAAAGTAGACACCTAGTGGGGATATCACGAGAGGTCTTTCGTCTAGGGGTAAATGGTCGTTTAGGGTATGTGATGCGAGCTTGACACACTAAGATGTCACGGCCTAGATCTGTCTTGCCTCCACTTCATGGGCGTTTTGAGTAGTGCCTCCCCGCATTCTTGCCTGGGGGGACCGTTAAACGTCAAGGCAACCTCAAATGTGGAAACGGGGGGTAGCTTCTACCTACGAAGGTAAGTAGGGGGTGTTGAGTGGAAACTAGGCCCCTATAGCAGGTCTATGCATGAGTTTGGAATATTTTTGTGCCAATGATTAACTAACCTAAAATGCAACCCGAGAACACCTTTTGCTAAGATCTCTTCTCGTCAGATTAATATCTCTTTTACTGCTTTTCTTGTTTTCTTGCCTTCGAACTGCTTTTGATTATCTTACCCTTGATTGTTCTTCACTTTCATGCCCTCAAATGATTGTTACTTTTGTGTTGTGATTTACGGTTTTAATTATTTATCTTGTTAGCTCCCACTTCTGCGTTGATTGATTCGTTAATCAACATAACCCCCTGTCTTGCCCTTTACGCATTTATTTGTGCATCTAGGCATCAGGAAAATATTAGTATATTTGAGTGACGATTAGAGGCCTCGAAATTGCACATTGCATGCGTATTATCACTTATGCTTATTTCTTCTCACTTCTTTTTTCCCTTTTCAGGTTAACAATAGCTCCTCGCAAGCGAACTACTCCGTCCAGGCTCCCCATAACTAGACTTCAAGCACAAAAAATGGTCGAACAGGCTAAGACAGAAGAGATATTGGCTGCTAGAATAGCAGAGCTAAAAGAACAAGTTAGGGTAACTATGGAGAGGGCCGCTCAGGCCGAAAAAGAGCGAGATGAAGCAACCACTGAGTTCCCACCTGGTTTTGATCCTACTCAAATGATGGGACCTTCTTCATCCGCTGTCGCTGGATCTTCAGTACCCCAATCATTTTCTGGTCCCACGGTTCAATGGAAATAGATTGATCCTTTCGTCGTACCTATCACCGCGAATCATGTAGTTAACACAGGTGAAGGAAGCGCTACAACTCTGCAGCATTCTTTAGTTAACCTCGCCTTAGACCCTGGTAAAAATCAGATTTATCAGGAATCCCAGGGCGTCCACCCACCTCAGGGCCACTCCACTCAAGTCACGATTCCTGATCCTACGGGAATTTGGCCACCTTTTGTCAATCTGATGCAACCACCATTCACATCGGAACCACTGCTACCCATTGGTCCTAGTACTGTCATCATAGAGAGACCGAACATGGATAGGTTGAGCCTGCTAGAGGAAAGACTTAGAGCTATTGAAGGAACTGACCCCTTTGACCCTACGGATCCCGCCGACATGTGCATGGTCCCAGGGATCGTAATGCCTCTGAAGTTCAAGATCCCAGAATTTGAGAAGTATACTGGAATTGAATGACCCAAGACTCATCTCAAGATTTACTATAACAAGATGTCTGAGGTGATACATAATGAACCTCTGTTGATCCATTTATTCAGAGAGAGTTTGGCCAAGCATGCCTTGACCTGGTACATGAGTCTAGATAGAGTTAGGATCAAGACTTGGAGAGATTTGTCTGACGCCTTCTTTAAATAGTATAAGTTCAATATGGAGGTAGTACCAGACCGTTCTGATCTCCAAAATCTTGGGGAAAAAACTGAAGAATCGGTGAAAACTTATGCTCAGAGGTGGCAAGAACTGGCTGCGAGGATGTCTCCCTCTTTGAATGACAAGGAACTTGTGTCAACTTTCCTGAACACGTTCAAGTCTCCCTATTTCATTCATCTTATATCCAATCCATCAAATAAATTTTCTGACATGGTCCTGGTGGCTGAAAGAGTTGAACAAGGGATCAAGTCAGGGAGGATCACTGCTTCCACACCAGAGGTAATACCTAAGAAAGAACCTATCATGAAGAAAGATGTAAATTTTGCCTCTCACTAGACTAGCTACAGGCCACCTTTCGCGCCACCTCCTCAATACCCTACACCATTCCCACCGCCTCTATATAACCCACCAAACAACTAAAGTAACCCGAGTAACCGTCGGAACCGGGAGCCACTGTCACCTCTTCCCGCTCCTCTAGGAGAGATTTACAAACATCTTTTGGCGGCTGGGTAAAAATTGTGCCCACCCCAATGGCACCTCTGCAACCTCCTTACCCGAAGTGGTACAATCATAATGCTAGATGCGAGTACCATGCCGGAGCTCAGGGTCACATGATAGAAAACGCCTTCGCCCTAAAAGGACAGGTTCACCACTTGATCAACAATAGATGGATCTCTTTTGAAGGGTTAACCAATGGACCTAACACGACCACCAACCCTCTTCCGAACCATGCCCTAGGCAGTAGAGGATTGACATAGAGCTCGTTCATTTTTGTAAAGAAGCCTATACAACTATGCGCAATAGGACCGCCACCATACTTACTAGTGTCTCTCTGTAATTTTTATGCATGTTTTATCATTTTTAAGATTGGAAAATACTTTTTGTAGGGACTAACGTTCATTTTGTGAAAAAATAATAAATAAATATATGTAGTTTTTATTTCAAGACATCTTTTACGGTTCGCGTCTTACTTTCAGGATAAATAAAATCAGGTGATATGCCCTGTCTTTAAATGATTAAAAAATTCATCGCCACAATTGAGGATGAAGTCAGGTTTCCACACGATTTACCCCGTTCAATAGAAAGTTTGGAGGAGGAGATAGTCCCTCATAACGAGGAGTTCGAAAGGGTAAACTTGGGGGCAAGCAACGAAAAAGCCCAAAGGGTGTCGGTCAAAAGACGTAGAGAATAGAGAGCTTTCTAATCTTCCACGATGATGTACTCTTTACATTTAGGTCATCGTCGTAGCAGGGACCCCAGTCAACATACTTAAAACGGCACGATGACCATATCATGAAGATCAATCCTCTAATTTGAGGATCACTAAGCGCTGACTCCAAATGGAAATTAACACATCCTGTGTTGCTAAAAATCAGTCTCAAGGTTCACTCTGAACTCATCTTTTCTTGGCAACCTTTTTACGTAGAACTGTTAAAGATTTCTAAGCTATGATATTAAATTTGTTGTTTTGATAAAATAAAAATAAAAATCCACACTGCCCTTAAAATTTTCAAAATGTCGCGTAAATTAAGCATGTTCATCATTTCATTGCGTCACAGATAACATGCGCGTTCATTAGAAATTATGTGACATATATGGTTTGGTCTGTTAACTCTTATATCCATGACATATTTTGGGCATAAGCAGTCACAAACATATCCCTGCGAGCATTTTGGGCCTTCACGCTTTATTTCTTTCATGAGTGTAAATGCTAAAGCTAAGTGCTAGTTAGATTTGCATAATATCCAGGGTACATACACCATCAGACAAGGGATAACAGTAAGATGACATTGGACTTTGCTTTTGCTATTCTTCCACATTTTCATATTTTAACTTTTCGCCCTCAAATACATACTTTGTACACCATGTACTATTCTATCAAACACTCAAAAGCCTCATATTTTTTGCCCAACCAAGTGAGTAGTGCTCGATTGGGACCACTAAACTAGAAGTTGAAAATCTACATCTAACAAAGGAATGACAAGAAAACCCTTAGGGGATCGCTGACAAATCAACGTCAGAAGAAGGCCAAATAAATCAAGACTTGAAGGCCTCTGCCGAAGACAAAAATGAGAACGGACCAGACAAAAAAGAGAGATTGTACTTGCTTTGCTTGCCACACAAAAAAATAATTAAAAGAATTAAATAAATAGAGTGTTCAAGGAACACAATCAACAAAACAACAGCAGAAGCAAGTACATACAAAAAACTGTCAAACATCAAACAACAAAAATGATCTCAAAAGGAAAGGAGATCATTCCCTGCAAATGTCAAAGAACTTGGGCATAGTGCCCTCAAAACAATCCAGAAGTGATAACATCGCCTATTGAAGGCCCATTATCGCTGGAGGCGATATCTTCGGACGATGCTTATCGCTGCGCCCTTATCGCTGTCAGGTATCGCCAACTTCGGCCTATAAATACCCCCATCTTTCCAGACAGAAGGTAAGATCGAGATCATCTTGGAGAACCTCTACCATTCTATAAACTCGAACTAACTTAAGCATCGGAGTGTCTACGCCGGAGTCCCCCTCCGGCGCTTTGCAGGTATCTCTGACGCCAATCGCTTCCCCTCCGACTAGCTGCAGCAGCCGTTTTCCGACCCGAAGAGATCTCGGATCTTATCAAATGGTGCTTTCATTGAGAGCTTTGGTGTATTAAGTGAGTGTCCTTAATAGCCAAGCTCTGTTCAGTTGGGAGATCGGAACGGTTATGACAGCCAGATCGGAGCCAGACCGGTCTACATTTTCCAATATTCCTTTCTCAACTCGCAGGCGGTTATTTCCTTTTGCTACTGCTGACCTCTCTATGACGACGCAATCGACTATCTCGGGACCTCTGGACCTCTCGGTCGGGATCGCCGGAGGATCTATCTCCTCACAGACGGTCATTTCTTCATCACAGACAGCGGGATCTGATCTTTATACTCCTCTTTTGGAAGGATCTGCGCTTAGCAGTGAAAATCCCTTTGCTATGGAAATAGCGGCCCTTCGTTCCCGCCTGGAATATTTGACTGAAATGGCCACTAGAGTCACGCCCGGTGCTTCTGGATCTAGCGTTCCTCCTCGCGTCTTGTTCACATCATCTATTGTTGCTGATCGACCTCTGCCCCCGTTGTTTCCAGAGAACCCCCAAGTGCCTTTATCCGCAGGAAATCCCTCGGTTGGTCGCGTACAGCTCACTCAAGGAGGAGTAGAGGCTTATGTACCGCAAATGCCGCAAAGACTTCTTCTGCAGGAAGACAGGCAGCTTGAGGCGTTAAGGAACCGTTGGGCCGGACGGAGGGAAGGAACAAACAGGAGTTTATCTCCCGTGTACAGTGAAAGATCTAGTAGCAGAAGAAATCGAAGTCGTTCTCCCAGGAGTCGCAGTCGGTCTCCCAGGCGACATCATATACCTGAACTAAGGGAAGGAGGGCGACAAGGAGACATATCTCCCCCACGTCATGCGCGTGAGATTCTTGATGATACCTCAGGTCACCCTTTCAGTCGTCGTGTAAGACGTCACAGGGTCAGCAGGCGAGTGAAGCTTCCCGCTGATACTTATGATGGTACTAAAGATCCTATTTCGCACATCAACAAAGTGAAGGATTTCGTCCAGTTTCAAACCCACAGTGATGCGGCTTTATGTCAGATATTTGTTATGACCTTATCGGGAGTTGCTCGTCTTTGGTTTGAAGGTCTTCCTGGCGGATCCATTAGTAATTTCACACAGCTGGAATCCAAATTTCGGAGCAGATTTAGTACAGCAATTCCAATTCGGAAATCTGCCGCAGCGTTATTTGACATACAGCGGAAGCCCCAAGAGACATTGAAAGAATTTCTTAGCCGATTCGATCTGGAAATGTCATTAACGCCGGGCGTTACCGTTGATTTCGCCATAGAAGCTCTGAAAAGAAACTGCCATTATGGAAAACTGAAAGATGCATTGATGGTGGATCCTCCAATATCCTTGGACGCACTAAGACTTAAAGCCCATAATTATGCGAAAATGGAAGAAGAAGAAAATAGAAATAGAACATTTGATATGCCGCCTGGGGCACCTCGCATCCCTGTCGCTCCCGCAAATCCTCTGGTTGATGATCATTACACTGATGATTACGCTCGACGGAAAGATTACATCCCAAAGACCTACGATAAGCAAAAAGGAAATTCCTCGAAAGGAAGACAAGGTAGTTCCCCTCGTCAGCGTCAAGGGAACGCTAACAAAAATCGGGCGTATGATCCGGATTTTCCCTCCTTGAATGTACCAAGAGCGGAGATATTGGCGATAGCGGAACAGCGAGATCTTCCTATCCGTTATCCGGCGCCCACGAAACCTGGAGTGCTTTTAGGCAGGAGAGAAAACGCTTACTGTAAATTCCACAAAGCCAGAGGACATTCCACAGAGGCTTGCAGAGAATTAAGGTGGGCGATAGAACGCTTGGTGGAGGAAGGATATCTGGGAGAATTTGCGACTCAAGTAAGGGAAGATGCCCGAAACAATCCGATAAGAAGAGCGGTAGACGAGCGACCAAGGCCCCCTCCAGCCCCACAGCCGAATAACGCTCCCAAAGGAAAGGGTGTGGAAACCTTCGGGATAGATGGCGACGACATCCCCATAATCAATATCATAGTAGGAGGGATCCCCTACACAGATGAATTAGAACAGTCGATGGTGGCGAAAGGCGAAAAGCGTACGCGAGACGGCATGACAAAGAAAGGTGGAGCAATAGACATACTTGATCGCATGATCTTATCCTTTTCAGAAGAGGATGAGAAATGCGTTATCTATCCCCATAATGACGCCTTGGTAGTCACACCTGTCATCGCCAGTCATGGTATAAGAAGGACTCTTGTGGACAACGGGAGTGCCGTGAACCTTTTTTCGCTGGAAGCTTACAATCTCATGAAACGCCCCCACGACGAGTTAACGCCTAGTAAGAGACCCATAGTCGGAGTGGATGGGACCCCTATCCCTGTTACGGGAGTAATCACCCTACCCGTATACTTCCGAGAAGACACTTACAAACGGTCAGAGAATTTGTTGTTCCTTGTTGTGGATCTGAATCTGCCCTATAACGTCATACTCGGACGACCTTTCCTCAATCGCTTTGGAGCGGCGATATCACAAAAACATCTAAAGATGAAATACCCCTCCTGGGACGGGGTGGTATCGATAAAAGGTGATTAGAAACTGGCGGCAGAATGCTATTCGCTCATGACTCGGACGAGCTGCGATAGATACGTGTGTATAGCGGCAGACCCCTACGAACAGGGTGATGAAAAATGCGCTCAACCCCTTGACAAGATGGTGCCCGTATCAGTGATAGGCAAAGAGGGAGCCAGTTTCCTGGTCAGTGATAAGCTCAGCCCAGCGGAAAATCTTCAACTGGCACGGCTGCTGAACAAATGCCAAGGAAATTTCGCATGGGAACCCGCCGATATGCCAGGTATATCCCGAGAAATAGCCGAGCACAGGCTTAACGTTGACCCCAACGCCAAGTCAGTTCAGCAAAAACGACGGGCGTTCTCCACCGAAAAAGCGTCGGCCGTGGAAAAGGAGGTTGTGAAGCTCCTTGACGCGGGTTTCATTCGCGAAGTACAATATCCCACTTGGTTAGCCAACCCGGTTCTTGTTCCTAAACCCAATGGAGACTGGCGTATGTGCATTGACTTCACTGATTTGAACGATGCTTGCCCTAAGGATTGCTACCCGCTTCCTCGCATAGATCAGTTGGTTGATCAAACTGCTGGGTACGCATATCTAAGCTCGTTTGACGCCAATTCCGGATATCATCAAATCCCTATGGCCCTAGAGGATGAGGAGAAGACCGCCTTCCTTACTCCTAAAGCCACGTATTGTTACACAGCGATGCCATTTGGACTAAAGAACGCGGGGGCCACGTTTCAGCGAATGGCAAATAAGATTTTTGAGGAACAGATAGGGAGAAATGTGGAAGCATATGTTGACGACATACTGGTAAAGAGTGCGAATTTTCATGATCACCTGCAGGATCTAAAGGAAGTTTTTGATGTGATGACAAGGTATCGCATGAAGCTAAACCCCCGGAAGTGCATGTTTGCATTCCAGACGGGTAAGTTCTTGGGCTACGTAGTTAGCCAGAAAGGTATCCAGCCTAATCCATCCAAGGTTAAAGCTATACATGATATGATATCGCCAAGAACCGTTAAAGAAGTGCAAAGGCTAACAGGGCGCGTTATCGCTCTGGGACGATTCGTCTCCAAGCAAGGAGAAAAGTGTCTCCCCTTTTTCAAAGTCATACGACGGAAAGCCACGTTCGGGTGGACCCCAGAATGTGAGCAAGCATTTGTGGACTTAAAGGACTATTTTTCATCTGATTTGTTATTGACAAGGCCCGAGTCCGGCGATACTCTGTACTTGTACTTGGGCGCGGCGGACGAAGTGGTCAGCGCCGTCCTTGTTCGTGACGATAACCGCACTCATCGCCCAGTTTACTTCTTGAGTCATGTCTTAAAGGACGCGGAACGGCGATATGCTCGTATTGAGAAAATAGCGTTCGCCCTTATACAAGCCGCCCGCAAGATGGACCGATACTTCCAGTCTTATCCTATCGTTGTACTTACAGACCAACCCTTGAAGAGGATATTTCGAAAGCCTGAATCTTCAGGAAGAATGCTGATCTGGGCCCTAGAACTCGAACAATATGGTTTGAGATACCAGTCACGGCCATCCGTAAAGGCTCAGGTCCTTGCTGATTTTATAGCGGAGTGTACTTTCACAGAGGACCCTTTGAGTGGTGTACCGGAAGCGGAATGGAACGATATGGATCTCCCGTTCCCAGAAACTTATACAGATCTTTGGATCGTTCATGTGGACGGAGCCAAAAACCAAGAACTGGCGGGGGTTGGAGTCTTCATAAACGGGCCGCACGATATGCATATACGGTATGCTATTCGAATCTTGCATCCTTTGTCCAATAACGCAGCCGAATATGAGGCGTTGCTAGCTGGACTCAGAATAGGAAGAGAGTTTTCTTCTAAGGGAAGGCGCGATACCGGCCAAACAGGAGATCTGCGTCTAAAAATTTGTGGAGACTCCAAACTGATAATTGACCAGGTCTCAGGACACTCTCAGGCTCGAGAACCTATTATGGTGCAATACCTCTCTAAGGTAACGCGAGAACTAGTGGAAATAAAGAAAGAGGGCATGCAAGTCAGCTTCGAGCACGTCCCCCGAGAGGAAAATGCTGAAGCCGATTACCTTGCCAAGCTGGCCGCGAATCCTGAAGCATCTATACCTAAAGATGTGTATTATCGTGAGCTAGCGGTGCCGTCCTTCATGGAGGAACAAGCCTCTTTGTGTGTGAATGAGCTCGAGAATGATTGGCGGATTCCGGTAATAAAATACCTGATGCACGAAGAGCTGCCCGACGATAACGCTGAAAAAATGAAAGTGCTAAGACAGGCTGCTCGTTGCACATACTATAACGGGGATCTAATTCGAAGATGTTTTTCTCACCCCAGCGCCAAATGTATAACCGAACAAGAGGGCCTTCACACCTTACGCGAAATCCACGAAGGGATATGCGGAATGCACGCGTCAGGCGGCACCTTGGCGGCACAAGTTTTCAGATCAGGATTCTACTGGCCCACTATACGAAGGGATTGCCACGAGTATGTACAAGCTTGCCCCAAATTTCAGGAATTCGCTAAAATTCCTCGACGTCCAGCTACGGAAATATCGGAAATCATCGCCCCTTGCCCTTTTGCCAAATGGGGGATTGACATCCTGGGTCCATTTCCAAAGGCGAGGTCCCAACTGAAATTTGTTATAGTGGCTGTGGACTATTTTACGAAGTGGGCGGAAGCTGAAGCGGTTGCCACAATCACGGCGGAAAAAACATGGCGTTTTTTCAAACATCAAGTTATCATGAGATTCGGGGTGCCTCGTATCCTTGTCAGCGATAACGGGACCCAGTTCACCAGCCAATTCTTCAAAGACCAATGCTCAGAATTCGGGATTGAGCAGAGATTCTCTTCCGTGGCTCACCCACAAACCAACGGACAAGCAGAGGTAACTAATAGGAGCATCCTCAGCGGTATTAAGAAAAACCTAGAGGGGTCTAAGAAGAAGTGGGCTGATGAATTGCCATACGTGATGTGGGCATACCGCGTGACCGTAAAAGTCAGCACTGGAGAAACACCTTTTGCGTTGGCTTTCGGAACTGAAGCCGTTACGCCAGTGGAAATTGGGGCCATGAGCCTGCGGGTGGCTCACTTTCGTGAGGAACGGAACGAGGAACGGTTACGTGCTAATCTGGACGCGTTACCAGAGGTTCGAGAAGAAGTCCTACTGAAAACGCAACACTACAAAAGAAAAATGGCCCGTTATCATAACAGACAGGTCAAAGAGCGATTGTTGAAAAACGGTGACCTTGTGCTCCGAGACAGGCGAGCAACCGGACAACGTATGGGAAAGCTTAGTCCTAACTGGGAAGGACCGTATCGCATAACCCACGTTGTCGGAAGAGGGGCCTATCGCCTGGAGACACTCGACGGTACGCCTTTATCCAACTCCTGGAATATCGCTCGTTTGAAGTTATATTATCCTAGAGTTTAATTTTATCTGCACTATTTGGATTATAACGACCCTAACCGTGGCTAACGCTCAATAGGAGAGTTTTCGTGGGTTTGTGGTTGCTTTTGTGTAGATAAAAAGGGGGGTACCCTGGGAGTGAAAAGTCCTATCCTTGTGATGGTCGGTCTTGATCAGATGGCCCACTAAGTGAGGGCACGACCCCAGTGTATCCTTGATTAGCGTCGGATTGAAAGATCCTTGACGCCCCCGGGGGTGAAAAGTCCTATCCTTGTGATGACCGATCTTGATCAGATGGCTCACTAAGTGAGGGCACTGCCCGGTATCTTTGGGAGTGAAAAGTTCTTTAATGATAACCGATCTCGTGGAGACGGTACATCAAGACAAGACACACCCCAAAGAGTTAGAAACTCTGTTTAGAAACAAGAATCCTATCTTAACGGTCGGGCTGGTGCAGCTAAACCATTAAGTAAGGACACGGTTCTAAACGAGAGGACAACGCCTATAAAAGTGAAAATTCCCTAGCCTTGTGATAGCCGTCCCGATCCGACAGCTCACGAGAGGAGGCACTTAGAAAGGCCGATTGAGAGATAAGGGAAACGTGAAGGATCGCGTAATTCCAGCTGGTAACCGGATAAGTAACCCTTGGCGAAAGATAGAGCTGAGGGAAAACGCGATTCGAAACGGGTTCCGTGATAAAACCTAATGATAGCAGCGAACGGGCTCCTACGGGTAATCACTATCTCTCAAATCTCGTTTTGTTACTGATAATCTACAATTAGAGATGTGCAGAATGCTTCTGAGCAGCGGAAGGAGAGGTGGTCATTATACCGATAGGCTAATCGAAAGGCCAACCCGACATAGATCCTGGTCTTCTTGGTATAAATACCAAGGATCTGCTCAAGAAAGTAAACGCACCGCGCGGATAAGGCAACCTCAGTAACGAGAGAAGTCTCGCGATGAGAAAAATAAAAGAGAAATATCGATAAAGGGATTGTCTAGAAATATTAAAGGCATCTCAAGGATTTACAAAGATTCACTGTTCAAAATATTGATGCTGCAAAGACAAAAGACAAAGCCAAGCGATATGTGATTGCTGGAGGGAACGGCAAAATATCGCGGCAAATCAGCTCTCGGGGACTTGTCGTTTCCAACCCGCTGCCTTGGCTTGGCGATAGTATTCCCTTCGCCAACTGAGGAAGAGGATACTTGAGCGAGATTCGCGGAAGTAGCCGGAAGCTCAGAAGGATTATCAGTGGCCTCTGAATCGAGTTTTTCCTTTTCCTCTCTATTACGAGCTCTCCTTAAGCGTCTTCTTACGCTTTCGGGTTTATAGTCAGGATCCGTCGCTGCAAAATCACAAAATAATGTCAGCGTTAGTATCAGCGATGAAAGGGAAAGGTAGCGCGATACTCACGTCTAACGCACTCCTGAATGGCCATTCTGCAGGCCGTGAGTCGAATATGAACGCTGATCTCCAGTTGGAGTAAGGTGTTTAACCATCCTTGTTCACGAGCGGGAAGTGTCCCTGGTCGACTCCAAACGCCATCTTGGACGTCCTGGTTGAACCCAGAACGCCACTCGGGACCAGGAGCGTCAGGGAAATTTATCAGAAAGAACTCCTTTTTCCAAGCCTCAACAGAAGACTCAATATGGAGCAACTTCCAAGTAAAAGACTTGAGAGAATCATCGTCAAAGCGAGGCGATATGGTTATCACACCCCGGCACTTCATCAATTTAAAAAGGGATCTAAGCAACAAAAGAGAAGGGGAAGTGATCCCCTTATATCTACAGAGTTCCAAGAAAGCATAAACACAGCAATATGCATTTGGGGCTAACTGGGCAGGATTGAAATTGCCAGCAATAAGCAAACCCTTGACGAAAGAATCGATAGGGAACTGGAAACCGTAGCGAAACATCTGGGCATATAACACCCTTTGATTGCCGGTCAGAACGCTGTTTAAACGAACCGACCCAGGGGCAACAACAGCTTGGTAACCGTCAGGAATAACGGCGCCATGAGTAGCCAAATGCTCCCGGAGAATGGCCTCCGTGGTAATAACACTGACCGTGGTATCCATTTTCTTCTCATCGATGGATTTCGACTCAGAACGGCGAGTCTTTGCCATGACAGGACTAAGGAAATAGAAACGAAGAAGACGAGGGAAAGGAAGGGAAGTACCTTTGGAAGGAAAGAACTTTGAAAGCCTTGAATGGAGGTGAGAAGGACAAGACGGCTGAGAGATAATATGAAAAAGTGGAGTAAAAAAGAAAAGGGAAGAAATAAAGAGGGTTTATAACCCTAGTAATTAAAAGGAAACGACGGATGCTGCAGTCGTTGTGTCGAAGCGGCATGAGGGATAAGACTCAAGCAATGAGTACGACTCTAGAAGAAGCGCGGCAAACGCTTCGATCTGGTTAAAATTTCTAAACACGCTAAGGTGAAGCGGCAGAAGAAACGAACACGTGTGTCGGCACCATCATGATTTTTCCCGCGCATCAACGGAAGGGTCGCGAGCATTAAATGCTCTGAAAAGTAGATGCGACTTTTGATAAAAAGCAAAAGCGATATCACAAGAAAGGAAATAATGCAAATCGGCGTTGAATAAAAGAACAGTTCTCAAAGACAGCAAGAGAGCGAAATAAAATAAGATATCGCCCAAAGAGCAAAGTACCGATATCGCCTCGCGATAGGACGTTATTACAAGACATGGAAAACAAATAGCAATGTTTTTCAATGGATCAATTAAGAGTCATCGCATGCCTCGCCGTCATCGTTCCCTTGCTTTTCCCCGGAAGGAGGAAAACTCCTTTCGCCTTCACTAAGATCTTTAATTTTTTGAGAGGCGTAATTGGCCAGCATGGATAGATCGACAGCGCCTCGGACATGGAGATCCTTAAACCCTGCGATACAAACCTCGATGGTCTTATTCTTCCACCAGGCTATCCTCGAAGGAACTTTGGCCAAATCGGCATCGCGAGATGACAACTCTTCGCGAAGGAAGACATTCTTTTTATCAGCCACCACCAGTTCCGCCTCCATTAGCTCTGCTCTCGCCTTCCCCTTCGACTTCTCCCGAGAAAGTTCACCGCGACAATCCTCCAACTCTGCCCGAGTTCGTTCTTGCAACTGTGATAGCTCCTTCGCCTTCGCCAAAGCCGCGTCTAATTGTTCCTGCAAATCCGAACAGGGTCGAGTTTTGTTACGCTGGCCTTCAAGAAAGTAATGAAATTTCCGAAAGCTGGCCAGCATGTCGTTCATAAGGTGTGACTGTCGTGTCTCGGGAGCATGCTGTAAAAACTCTTCCCTGTCCTTGGAAGAAGTAAACATCCGTCCCACTATGGGACCCACGGGCTCTTCTCGCGATAATGGATCCGATATCCCTAAGGCACGAAGCCCATCAGTGCCGAAAGAGGACAAATCCAGCTGATATCCAGTAGGGCCCTGGGACCTCTGAGGAGAAAGGTTGGCGATGTAAGGAGGGGAACAATTTTTTGCGCAATCACCAACGCCCGAAATTGAAGACAGAAACAAAAGAGGAGGCTTCCGTGGGAAAAATTCAGGAGGAACGCCTAAACTCGAAACTGGTGGGGTTGTCTCTGGGATAAAAGAACCTATCGGGGAAGCAGGATGGTCCGACGACAAAGGAGAGGTCGCGGCTACCGAGGTCTCATTGTTTTCGATAGAAACGGCGGAAGGCACCCTGATAGCTTTGATATTTTTCACCACTTGCGAAGTCCTCGCGGCATGAGAAGCGTTAATATTCTCAGAAGGGGCCGCGTTAACTCCCTTCAAAGGGGGAACTAGGGGTTCAGTTTTCTCTGTGCGAACCTTCTTTACGAGACGCTCCGTCTCTTCTGCAATTTCTTCGCTATCGTCCTCAGCCGATTCCGCCGTATCATCATTCCTCCTCGACCTAAGTTTCATCCTTTGGGCAATAGTAGCGTGACGTAATTCAGGACCAGTATCCATGCTCTCGCTATCGCTGTCGATTTTCTCAAACACAGGATCGCCTTGAGCTACCCTCTTGCCGCGGGAAGGAAGCCAATTTTCAAGGAAACAAGAAGGTCGAGTGGAGGCTCTGCGAGTTGTGACGGTTTTAGTCCTTCCCCTTCTAGGCGGAATAGGTGGGCGGCGGGAGTTTGTAGGCGGAGGAGAAGGAGGCAGCGACTGGAGAGGTGTTACGTTCAAAGGGGCGTCACCTTCCCCAGAAGAACTACTCTCAGCGTTACCTGCCAACAAAACATATTAGCAAATTAAGAAGAGTGAAGCGATAAAGAAGAAAAAGGAAACTCACCCACAACGCACTCTGACAAGGGCCTGAACCGAGCAAACTCCCGGATACGGAAAGACCCTTCTATTTCTAACAAGGCGCTAATGTTGGAAACATCCTGGCTTGACAGTGCTTCTGGTCTTTTCCAAACGCCACTATTGATTTTTCAATTGAAACCCCCGCGCCAGAGCCGTGACGGCAAACGGAGGGTGAAAAAGCCAGACTTCCAGTCATCTACGTGTTCCTCAAAACCTTGAAAGTTCCGCCAGAACAGTTGCACAACGACATCATCCCATCTGGGGGTAATATCTACCAGGCAGTCGCGACAACTCAAGACAAAGAATGTGCGGAATAGATCAAGCGACGGAGCAAATATACGCTTCATCTCGCACTAACGAAGGAAAGCGTAAATACCACACCAAGAGGGTGGAGTAATCTGGACGGGATTAAGGTCGTAATGATCTAGCAGTTTCAACAGAGAAGTATGGAGTGGGAAACGGAATCCGTAAGTAAACATCTTGAAATAAACTAACCGGAATGTTCCCCACATGGCGTCAGGCAGCCGAGTGTCCTTCAAAGAGCCAAAAGGGCGATAGCCCGTGGGAAAAGTAATACCACTCTCCTCTAATTCAACCCTCAAAACCTCATTACAATTGAATATGCTGCGAGTTCGCCTAGCTTCGGGATCTATGGGGTTTTCAGCAGTTGAAGACATAAGGGACAGTAAAAGTAAATCTACGGCGGTAGAAGGAGTAAATACCTGGAGCAAAAAGCCAATAAGCCGGTCGCCGGCACCAGTGAGCGGTCGCGGAAAAACCTCTCGAAGAAAAAAAGTGCAGAAGAGAGAAAATGTGCAAAAACTCAAAATATTCGCAGAAGCAGTAAAAGAGAGAGATGATTTCCTTTTAAAGGAAAGCCTGAAGAAGAGACAGCCTGTAAAAATGAAACACGTACAGAACAGAAAAAGACACGTGGATAGTCGTTTGTGTCTTCTGAAATAAGACAGTTACCGATTAAAAGTTGAAGGCAGTTACCCGTAGCGAAAGGGACGCATCCGCGTCAACCCGGAACGCTCAGAAAGAAACAATAAGTAAGTGATGAAAAGCGAAAAGGAAGTAAAACCATCATTCATTATTATGAGAAAGGCCATACGGCATCTACAAAAAGAAGGAGTAAGGCCCTACTCATCACTGTCGGACCAAGTAACGCCGTAGCAATAGACTACGTCCTCTTCGTTATCGCCACCCCAGAATGGTGAATCCACAATAGCAGGGGGAGAAGACTCACCGACCCCCTTTCCAGCGGCAGAAGTCAACTTGGGTAACTCCTCTTTAACGCCTAGCGATACTGCCCCGGCGGCCGAGCAAGCAGAGGGAGCCCACGGAGGTGACTCCTGCGGAGGGGGAGACGGTTTTTTCTCCCCCCTAGCCAGAAAAGCCAGAGAGTCAAAAAATGACTTAGAGGCCTGGGCAGCCTCCTTCCTTCTTCGTTCAACTTCCTTCCTCCGCCTCTTGCGACATCGCCGGCGGACAACCGGCCTCCAAGGAGGCGATGGGGGAGGATTATCTGTGTCAGGGGTGGTCGGAGGAGTTGGCGGTGAATTCCCCGAAGCCGTACCTAGCAAATAAGAATCAGCCATGAGACTTGCGGAGGACTTATAACGAAGAAAAATGAAGGAGAAAGAAATGGATAAGAGTGAAGGAGGAAAAGCCTCATTAAATAGCCGGGAAAAGAAGAAAAGAGACTCTTCGATCCTCCAACCCGACTCTTGAAGATTGGCACATATACAGTCTGAAATGCAAATATGGATTTGCAGTCACGCCTGTTGAGATCTCGCGCAATTCAAGAATAATTATAATCTCTGACAATCAGTTGTTATAACGAGGACGGCGCGGAGTTAAGGCAGAACGATCGACAGAAAAACCGCCCAATAGCAAGACTGTTTTCAGTTGGGCTAAGAATATCCTCTTGGAAAACGACAAAGAGCGCAGTAAAGAAGAAGAACAGTTGCGAAAGGGAACGAGGAAAATACTTTATTACGGCCTAGTGACCGGAAGATACATTGACAAGATAAGGGGAAAAGAGAAAAGGCCCAAAGGGAGCCATCACTATCAGGCGTCAGAGCCATCATCCTCGGGCACCTCAGGAAGGTCCCTCAAGGAATCCATGACCAGGATAAGATCATGGGAAGTAGCTCTCATCCCCTTCAGGCAGCACCCCAGCATGTCCTTACGCTGCTGCAGCATGGCAATCACCACCTGAATCCGAGCGATGGAGGCGGACAGCTTTGATACGCTCTCCAAAGGACTGAAGTCCTCCAGGGAAATAGCCCCTAGCCGGGAATAAAGCGGAGTCAGCATCCCTTGCAGCTCCAGAATATCCTCAGAAGTCTTGACCAGCATGTTCTCCAGGAAACCGACGTCGCCGTCATTGAGGTTCCTGAGTGAGTGACCCTTGGAGAGAAGAAAATTCTTAGTCAAATTATCCATGATGCTAGCTGATAAAGATGAGGAGAACGTGGGTGGAGAAAGCTCTCCGATTTATAGGCTCCAGTGAAGAGAGGCCTTGGGAAAAGAGACTGAGGTCCTCAAAAGACGAGCCGCCCCGATAACCTCGAGGATTGATAAGCGTAAACGAAAGGGACGGGTGACCGGAAGGAGTACAAGGCAGAATCTGAAAAACGTTGAGAGGCACGATATCACTGGTAGCCCTAACGCTAAAACCATAAGGTTACCGGTATCCACAGTGTAAGGCCGCGTTGATGTCGCCGGTGTCCCTGGATGCGTAAAACCGCGATGACATCACAGGCGTCTGGTGGTATGAAGCCGCGATAACCATAAGATAGCTGATGGTATAAAGCCACGCTGATACTTGCTGTTTTCTCGAGCGTAAAAGAAAAAGTGGGCACGTGTGACCTCGAACCTTTGTAAGTATAAAGTTTGCTAACTTCTATATATGTTTCTATCTCCTCTGTGCCTTTGCAGAACACGTGGAAGAACGATAGACCCAAAATATATGCCAGCCCATGGTGCGGCTTGGCTGAATATACGCGATGATATCGCAAGCGACCTATCGACGGTCCTTCTATGACTCGAACGAAGCTGAGACTTCATAAGTCCTATTGAAAGGACAAATGGGCCAGTATCGCTGAATAAAAGTGATGCCTTCAGAATCACGAGCGCCCCAGCTGCCTCCTGGTAGAATTCTTAACGTCCCGAGGAGACGGGTCTTTTTGACAAGAAACAAGGACGAACTTGACCGGATTAGTGGAAAGTTGTGGATCTCAGCCCTCGTTCCGCATTAGGATTGATCAGCCTTTGAACGATAAAGAAAGCCCAAGCCCTCTGTGGAAATATCGCCTCATGACAGAGCAAAACCCTATCTAAAGATGTCAGACATGGATAGCCCTTGGTGAACACTCGGGCTAGTTTTCAGTTGGGCTTATGATAACAATTGGAATGCTCCTGACGGCAATATTGTAGCCACGGCATCTATCCTTGACGAGTTTCTATACGCGTCCCTGAAAAGCCAACCCATCGCCCGGGCCGGCGGAAGTTTCCTAGGATGGTCGACTTCAGCGGGGGGGGATCTCATGCATCTTTACGCGCACGGCGTCATCCCATCCTAGAGGAACTAAGAGGATGTCGCTCCTGATAGGCCTTATGTGATTATCGCCCGCGATGGCTCACCCATTATCGCTGGAGGCGATATCTTCGGACGATGCTTATCGCTGCGCCCTTATCGCTGTCAGGTATCGCCAACTTCGGCCTATAAATACCCCCATCTTTCCAAACAGAAGGTAAGATCGAGATCATCTTGGAGAACCTCTACCATTCTATAAACTCGAACTAACTTAAGCATCAGAGTGTCTACGCCGGAGTCCCCCTCCGGCGCTTTGCAGGTATCTCTGACGCCAATCGCTTCCCCTCCGACTAGCTGCAGCAGCCGTTTTCCGACCCGAAGAGATCTCGGATCTTATCAAGAAGAAACATCTCCAACAAAGATTCAAGAATTTGTGCACTTTGCTCTCGCCACAATCAAATGATCGAGCATCGTTAAACGCAATTTATCCTCATCGCAATCAGTCGTCGAGCACAAACTCCTTAAAACCTTTAGCCAAAAAAACACACAACACTTTTCCTTTTCTTCTACAAATTCCTCCTTTTTTTCTCGCTCGCAAAGTCCTCTTGATTATTAGCAGGCCCATACATGTGCATCTTTCACTCGAATTGACATTGCAAATTTAATTTTTGTGCTATGTTTATTGCATTTTTAGGAATGTAAACAAATAGCCCTGTTTCTGAACGTGAGCACAAACACTAAGTATTCGGTGAGGGTTGCTTACGGCTACATGTCATGGGAAAGTCTTGTTCTTGAGGTCGTTATTTCCTAAACAAGATGCAGACGGTATCTAGACTTGTATCAATCATGTTTATATAACGAAAATTGGATAAACATGTTTTCCAAAAATGCTTTAATTTATTTTCTCTTAAACAAAGAGGTCATTTTCATCTTGACGAAATGTTATGGGAACACCTTAGGGTAGTGTGGGAATACTTTCATATGCAGCATATGTGATTTGATCTCATTATTTTTCCCATTTATGAATTGTTTTTTCCATCTGTTGCTACTTCGTGTTTGCTTCCTCCTTATTTGCAGAATACAGATATGGAAGTAAGCTTCGGCAAGAGCCCTCACCATTAGTTTTCGATGCAAAAATCGTTGTAATGCCCTCGTCATGGATTTCCATCGAACAACACCACAATATACATCCAAATGGAGTACGTTACCACACCCCAATCAATTTCGTGAGGGCGGTATCCCCGCTCAGATCTCATCTCTTCAGCAACGTCCGGAGAGCGATAGCCTTACACGGACATGCACCTACATTTTCCGCAGCAACGTCCGGAGAGCGATAGCCTTACACGGACATGCACCTACATTTTCCGCAGCAACGTCCGGAGAGCGATAGCCTCGCACGGACATACATCTATATTTTTCACAGCAACGTCCAAAGAGTGATAGCCTCACACAGACATGCATCTACATTTTTCGTAGCAATGTCTGGAGAGCGATAGCCTCGCACGGACATGCACCTATATTTTTCCCATCAGTGTCCGGAGAGCGATAGCCTCGCACAGATATGCACCTACATTTTCCGCATCAGCGTCCGGAGAGTGATAGCCTCGCACGGACATGCACCTAAATTTTTGTCATCAGCATCCGGAGAGCGATAGCCTCGCACGGACATCCATCTATATTTTCGGTAGCAACGTCCGGAGAGCGATAGCCTCACATGGACATGCAGTCTCATTTTTCGTACCATCATCTAGCAATGTGATAACCTCGCCCATACCAGAATTTAAAGCTCACCCCACTCCCAGGTAAGTCTTCATCATTTTCAAAAATGTGGTAATACTTCAGGCAATCGTCTTTACTGCTAATTAAAATTTTTAGTTACAATGTATTTTTTATCAGACAGTAAAGAGGGGGCAACTATTGCTGCCCAATTTTGGATTTTTTCGTCACAACTTTATGTGTTTTATCGCTTATCGTATTTAATAACTCATCTAGGTCAAATTTCTGTCGATTCTTGGTCTTAGCCTAGTTTTTTAATATTTCGTGTCATTTCGTGTCTTTTTAATTTTTTCGTACTTTCAGCTGTCTTTTCATGCGGACTACTATCGGTCCCGAGTAAGTTTTCATGGACCATAGATCGAACGCGTAACTTCTTTAGTTGATAATTAACTACTATTTTTCTCTTTCGTGTCATCTAGTTTGGTCTCGTTCACTTTTTGTCGTAATGGTATTTATTTTGCGTCAGAACCTTTGACATTTTCGAACAACAAAATCCGTATGTTAAACTAAACTTTTCCTTTATTTACTGTCTACTAGTCATTTCATCTTATTTTTCCACACCTTTTGTTCCTCTCGGTTTGGGCAATTTTTCATTTCATGCGAGTTCACTCGTACCATAGCTTAGACCGAAAATATCCCGTTCGTATGGAATTAATGCATTAATGGCCAATTAATGCATCCTCATCCAGAATCCTATCACCTTTCCCTTAAGTTAGCCTTACCGACTATGAGTGATGATCACAAAATATCCCCTCGTTGATCCTTGGCCACACAAACCCAAACTTGGTCCTCACATCGGCCATGTTTATCCCTTCCATGCCGACGACCATCCTTGACCACACAAACCTTCAACTGACCCCAAACTTTCACCTATAAATACCCAGCTCAAGGCAAGGCATCAGGGGTACCTAATTTCACTCTCACTCTCATTTTCTTGCACTACCTTCTTGGCATAACTCTCCCGGCAAGGTAACCCCTTCTCTCTCAAGCTTTCCTTTAATTTTCATTTATGCTTTTAATGAATTAATTAATTGCTAAAACTTGCTTCAAATGCTCTGTTATTAAGTTGAAATCAGTGTGCTTGTTTCCATTTAATTGTTTAAGGCTTTGGTCACTTAATTGGGCAATTGTTGCTCTAATTGCATATTTTCGTTTGTTGAAATTGCCCACTATTTTCGTTGAGATAAATTGCTATTTTGGTTGATTTGAGTTGCTGTCATGTTGCTGAAATTTTGGGACTTGTTTTAGTTGTGTTGTGGTGACTGGTTTTACCTTGGTCGCCGGCCTTGGAGCCGGTGACGCAAGGAAGAAGAAGAAAGGGAAGAAGAAAGGTCTTGCGTGGGAAAGGAGAAAGGAAAGGTGATGGGCTTGGTTTCATCTCAAGCCCATCTGGATTAAGTGAAAGCTCAGGCTTGATTTCATCCCAAGCCCAGCTGTTGTTTTGGCTAAAAAACCAAGGCCCGACCCATTTAATTTTCGTATGCGTACGATTATTATTGTCTAATTATTTTATGTGTTAATTTTTGTATAATGTTTTGTATTCGATAAATTGTTTAATTATTCTATGTGTTAATTTTCGTATGAAATATTCACATATTTCGTATGACGATTTGTTTATGCCATGTCTAATTACGGAAAAATTCTCGTATGCTTGCATGTTATAAATAATTTATTTATTTGCTTGCCATGTTTATTTAATTAATTGCTTACTTGTTATGAATTAAATAAATATTTGCATGCGTTTTTATTATTTATTATTTTTCAGACTATAGCCAACACTCTCAATTTGTAGGTAATACTTAAGTTTTCGCTCACAAGTACGCTTTTCTAGTCTCTTTTATTTATTTAATATTTTCCGCAAATATTATTCGTATGCATGTTATTTGGAAATGTTAAAAACTCATATCATAATCATATGCATGACATTTAGAATTGTTGGAAATTAAAATCAACACACATGTATACGTGTTTAAATCACTTGCTTCCATGCCATGAAATTAATTGTTATGTTTGCATTGATACATGAGCATGGTGGCTTCGATCCCACACGGTTATTTGCATTCATTAAATCGGTAGTGATAGTTTTTATCCATGATAGGACCACGTAGCAATTAAGTAATCATGCATGGCCCGATGATAAGAGGGGAACGTCCGCTCTAGCAAAGAGAAAAATGATAACCTCGTCCAGAAAATAGAAAAACGGTAACCCCATCCATCGGTCCCGAACGGAAATAACAATATCCCGACGAAAAAATATTAGATGTAACGTCACCTTTGAGGGCCCAAATTACATGTTCAAAATATTTTCTTTAAACTCCTTTTTACCGTTAACCTTTTCAAGGATGTGACTCGGTGCCTAACACCTTCCCGAGTCCATAATAACGACCTCGAACCTTTGTTCTTTGATTTAGACCATATGTGCCTTAGTTTTATTTTTTTATGCCATGACATTAGGTTCCCTACACCTAGAAACAAAAATAGGGTGGCGACTTCATTTTGCATGGTGTGAGACGAGTCCTATTTTGTCTCACATTTCGTCCCGAACCGTTTCGCCATAAAAATCAAAAAGGGGGTGCGACACTAGTTAAAAGATTTATTAAATTAATTGATTTCAATTAGGGAAGACAATTCTAAGTTAAGGCTCATTGGTTGTCAATTGGGACTTAACCTAAATATTATTCTCTCTAGTCCGTAAAAACTAGTTGTCTACTTTATATATCAAGCTTCAAGGTCTATCGTCCCCTTTAAGAATGACTAGTACTATTCAGATTAAAATTTAAGTTGATCACACATAAACCTAATATGAATCGTAATGATAAGTGATTAGATAACGCATATATGCAAGCCTAGAAACTATTAAAAATAATTAGATTTCACAAATAATTAGAATCTCAACTTTAATTGTCTCTACTATGAACGAGGAAGCTTAGTTAGAAATAGACAAGAAAATTAAAGAAAATAATAAAATTAATTACATAGAAATAAAATCTGACAAGAGCAGAAAAATATGTCTAGAATTGGAAAAGAAAAACTAGAGAAGGAGGGACTCCCTCTCTAAAAGATCTAGGAAGCTTAAATATAGTTTGACTCCTTAATTATTTATAGAAAATAAAAATAAAATAAAATATCCTAAGTGTTTTACTTCAAACTAGTATTTGATCTTCTCTTGATTAAAATCTGCAGTAACATAGAGGTTGAGATGGTTGAGAACTCTATCCATGAGTTGTTTGAATCAATCCAATCACTCTTCTATCTTCTCTCTCTGTTAAACATCCCTAAAATCCCTCAATTAATTGATTTTATCTCTTGGATAATCATATCTTTTATTTTGGAGAAAAGATAAACCAAATCCCGAAATATGAGGCTTCCATAGTGTAAAAATGCATTTTCTCTCTCATCCAGAAAACTGTGTCGCATAGCTGTTATTTTGGTCAAGAGTGATGGTTCTTGGCCAAGACTTATTTCTTGGCAAAGACTCGAGAAGTCTTTTCTAATTCAATCATTTCTGCTCTTTTCTTTTCAAAGTTGTCTCTAGAGTATTTTTTTGCAAAAGTGAGAGAAATTGACTCTATTATTACTAGCTAAATTGTATGAAAATAGACAGTAAAAATAACTAAAATATTCATTCAATCAACCAGTGTCATCGATTCGTTGATTTTTTGCAAATTTTGCAAGTAATGAAAACTAAACACATACATGATCATCATATGTAGTTACGTACATAATCATCACTATACATGAGCTATTTATTATTTATATTTATATTTATGTATCATATCATATCATTCACCATATATCAAAGAAATCCAAATTTGGATCTAGTGTCCAATCTGAAGACAAGGACAAGGGAAGAGAGATTGTGGTTGCGGTCGAATTAATTGAATAATCTGGCGGAGAGCGAGAGCGAAGTAAAGGTGCATATCTCAAGCCTTGATAGGACTATTGATTGTGGTCCGCTTTTGGCGAGATTGTAACGGTTTGTTCCTAATTTCGAGCTCTTCGAGGTGGATGGTGTTGATCCTTTACTATATTGTGATTGAGGTATTTTTCTAGATACTTATTGCTACCCGAATTTTGACATTTTGTTATGGCATTTCCGCAATTTATCATTTATCCTATTATTAACTTTTAATATCAAATCATATTTTATTTATTACTATTTTCGTTCATTTACTACTTATTATTAGGTCGTTTCGTGCCATTTTATTTTATTCATTTTTTTATATTTTTATTGTTTTATTTCGTTCAAACTTCTATCGGGTCCAAATGAGATTTCTTGGACCATAGATCGAACATTTTTGTCTATTTAATATTTATTATTTAGTTTTTTATTTACTATTTACTATTTATTTATTTCGTATCGCTTTATTTTTATTCTGTATTTTTAGTTCTATTTCAAACGAGATTTCTTGTATCGTTGACTCGACCCAAAGGGTTTATAAACATCTTTTATCAACCCTTACCATACCATTAATGCCACATCAATGCATATTTTCCCTCACGCCTCACCGACTGCCACTATCACCGCCGAACTCACTCGACCAGCTCCCCCTTTCGTCAACCCTTAGCATCACATTTAATGCCACCATTAATGTGGCCATCATCACCATCTCCCATCGCCGAATTGTTCATCTCTACTCTCCCTTTGCTGCCCACGATCGTGATGCCCACTCTCCCCTTACTGCCCACGTTCACGCGCGGCAACCTCCCCTATAAAAACCCCTCAATTTCCAAGCTTTTACGGGTACCGATTCACGCTCTCTCTAGTCTCAACCTCACACTCTCTATAAATAGCCTTGCCATCACCAGCAGACGGGGCCGGAGGCTGGAGCTCCGACGCAGTCCTCTCGAGCAAACACCAAGGTAACTTCTCCTCCCCTTTTCTTGTTTATGCCATGAATTAATTAAATGTTTATGTATGAAATTAATTGATTGTTGTGGCCAGATCAATTGATTTTGTGGCCGGAGTTGGCCGGATTGTTGCTTGATGATTATGGCCGGATTGATTGATCGCTTGAATTAATTAAATTAATCGATTGCTTGAATTAATTAATTGATTGATTGCTTGGCTGGATTAATTGATGGATTGGGGCATGGTTTAATCGATTGCTTGGCTGGATTTGTTTTGCTTGTTGTGGTCAATTTTGTGGCTATTTGCTTGGCTGCTTGTTGTTCTGGTTTCGGGAAGAAGAAGATAAAGTTTGGTTGGGTTTGGCATGGGTTTGTGTGTTGGGCTGGCTTGGTTGGACAGTGGGCCGACTGGCTTGAGTCGGCCCGTCAACAAAAGGGAAGGAGGCTACGGCTTGGGCCTGCTGGTTTGAGCTGGCCCATTTGGGTTTAGGTTGATTGTTGGTTTGAGTCGGCCCATTAGGGATTTGGTTGGCTGCCTCCCGTGTACACGTTTTATTTATTTTGTTCGATGTTTTTTCATATATATATACATGTATGCATGACTATTTAGAATTGTTATAATTTTAAAATTAATTCATTTGCATGAGTAGTAACCTGTTTTAAATTACTCGCTTTAATTAATTGTTATAGATGAATGTCTTTTAATTTACACTTATAATGAATGTGTTGCGTGTGCGACTTCGTCCCCACTCCCTATTTGTTCGTGTGCGGCTTCGACCCCACTTCTCGTTTTCTCTTTTCAACATGTTTTCCCGCATTCATTTTTAAAAAATGGTACTTGTCGCACCCCTTTTTTTGATTTTATTGCGCGACGCGGGTTTGGGATGAGATGTGAGATGAAATCAGACTCATCTCACATAATTCAATGAAGTCACCACCCTATTTTGTTTCTAGGTTTAGGGAACCTAATGTCATGGCATAAACAAATAAAAACTAAGGTGAAATGGGTCTGAACCCGAGAACATTGGTTCGGGGTCGTGTTATGGACTCGGGAAGGTGTTAGGCACTCGAGTCACATCCTAAAAAGGTTACCGGAGAAAGAGGTGTTTTATCATGCTTGAAAAATAAGAGTCCTAATTTACGTGATCATGCCCAATTGATAAAATTCTAATAATTTTAAATATTCATGCGTACGAGCATATATGCGAAAAAAGTGAAAAATAAATAAAAGGGTGAGAAATGTTTACTTGATTTTAAATCCCTTTTCTTCCTCTACACCAAACCAAATCAAAAACAGAGACAACAAACAAACAACACGGCACTTCCTCATCTCCTCATCCCTTATCCAATCCAGCCCTGAAAATTACCACAACAGCAATGACCAGCAGTAGCGGTGCAGTAGTGGCGGCGACGAGACATGTGCAGCAGCGGCGGCGAGACCGCGGTCCTGGCAAAGCAGCAGCAGCGGTGATGAGACAGCAGCTTCGATAATTCCAATGAATAGCAACAATGGAGCAACGACATGGCAGTAGCAGCAGCGCGACGATAGCAGTGGCACAGCAACTGTGACAATACCAGCACGGCAGCATCGCGGTAACTGTAGTGAACAACAGCAACACCGATGACGAAACAGTGGCAACTTTTTATTGAGTTTTGTTGAGAGAGAGGTAGAGAGAGTGTGAAAATGAAAGGGAGAGAGGGGGTAAATTGGTTGTGTCTTGGTAGATGGTTTGATGATTTGGTGGATGGGATGAATTGATTAATTTGATAGAGGACTGGAATTGGAATTGATTTTAGAAGGGGATTGCAATTGGAATTGATTCTTTTGCAGGAGATTGAAGTGGGAATTAATTGAGTGGGTTAATTACAGGGGATGGAATTAATTGAGGAGGCTGGAATTGGCAATGAGTGAGTTCGAGATTGAGAGGGTAATTGATGATTTGGTGTGTGAATTTTATGAATTGGTGTCTGCCCCCCCCCTTTTGAATTGGAAATTCTTGGCTATTTATAGAGGGTGTGAGGGATGGACAAGGTGATGGCAGTGGGGGAGAAGGTGAGGAAAATTAATTGGTGATGGGAGTTGGACGAGAAAGGTGAAGAAAAATGGAAATGGCTATGTTTTTAGGCAGAGAGGCGAGGGTGACGTGAATTAATTGGTGATGGGAGTGGGTGCGAGGGAAAGATGATGAGTGTTTATTTTATTCGGTTCGAGCCAATGGTACGGGAAAGCTTGCTCAAAACCGATGAAAATTTAAACGAAAAATACCGAAACGTGAAATAAAATGAGATAAATGAAATGATACGAGACGAAAAATTTAAAATATAAAAATTGACAGAAATATTCGATCCATGGTTCGAATGGAAAAACATTAAAATACGTAATAAAATCGAAAAAAATACAAAATGATACGAAATGCGATGCAAATAATAAACAGTAAATAAACGTCAATAATGAATGTAAATAAGGTCAATAATATGACGAGTAAAAAAAAACGAATGTGATATGACGAAAATGCCAAAAATCAGGTATCAACAGTTGCCCCTTCTTTACTGTCTTATAAAAAATGAGGTGTAACCAAGATTTTTTATGAGCAGTAAAGATGGTTGCTCCCGTGCCAATGATAGTTTTGAAAATAATGTAGACTTTCCTGGTAGAGGGTGATTGATAAGTTTGGATCTCGGCGAGGGTAGTACTCGTAGTCCCTGTGTTAATGCTAGAAGTAGAGTCACGTCCGGGCGAGGGTAGTACTCGCAACCTTACGCTTGTGCTGAAAATGTAAACTTGATATCCGAACGGGGACACCGCAATTGTCGGACATCGATGCAGGAAATGTAAATTTGACATCTGAACGAGAACACCGCAATTGTCGGAAGTCGATGCAGAAAATGTAAATTTGACATCCGAACGGGGACACCGTAATTATTGAAAGTCGATGCAGAAAATGTAAATTTGACATCCGAATGGGGACACCGCAAGTGTCAGACATCTATGCTGGAAATGTAATTTGAAATCCGAACGGGGATACCGTAATTGTCGGACATCGATGCAGAAAATGTAATTTGAAATCCGAACGGGGACACCGCAAGTGTCGGACTTCGATGCAGAGGAGATGATTTGATATCCGAACGGGGACACCACAAGTGTCAGACATCTATGCTGGAAATGTAATTTGAAATCCGATCGGGGACACCGCAATTGTCGGACTTAGATACAGAGGAGATGATTTGATATCCGAACGGGGACACCGCAATTATCAGACATCGATGCAGGAAACGTAACTTGATATCCGAACGGGGACATCGCAATTGTCGGACATCTATGTAAAACTTTAGTGCACCTCGAGCGCAGTTTGTGAGAGTTTGGTGAAACCCTGAAGCTTTTCCTTTGAAATGTCAATCTTCTTCTCCACAAATTGTTGTTTGAATACAACCTGAGACCCCTTCTTCGAAATACCCAACTGGTTTCTTTGAATCTTGATGAACCCAAGACGATGAAGCTTTCCCTTTCTGGGTCCAAGATTGGCCAGACTAAGTGCTACTGCCGTGCACCACCACTGCTTTGCTATTACTCTGGTTGTTGCAAGAACAAGTAGCCTTCCCCTTCTTTGGAAGATTGACTTAGAACCATTTTCTATACTCGCTTCTGCTTTTCGTTGACTGTGTTCTTTGAACACTTCTTTTTTTCTTTTTCCTTTTTTTTCTTTTTTTTTTTCTTTTTGCAAGCAAAACAAGTACAATTTCATCTTGTCTCCGGCGAGGGTTGTACTCGTAGGCCGTTGTTGATGATGCAGAAAATTAAACTTCAGCTCTGTCGAGGGTCGTACTCGTAGGCCATTGCTGATGATGCAGAAAATTAAACTTTAGCTCCATCGAGGGTCGTACTCGTAGGCCGTTGCTGATGATGCGGAAAATTAAAACTTCAGCTCCATCGAGCGTCGTACTCGTAGGCCGTTGCTAATGATGCAGAAAATTAATGGTGATGTAGCTTTGCTTAGGCGTTGTTGCCCCCTGAGACTTTGATGTGAAAATTGAAATGGAAAACTCCACTCGGACGTTGCTGCCTGTTGGAGGTTGATGAGAAATCCTTCCGGACGCTGCTGCCCGTTGGATGTCAGTGCTGAATTCCTCTTGAGCGCTGCTGCCTATTGGAGGTTGGTGCTGAAGATGTAAATGCACGTCCGTGCGATGCTATCGCTCTCTGGACATTGGTGTGAGGATGTATGTGGGGATATTTAAAGATATGTTGTGGCTACATGACCAATCACAACATTTTAAAAGACAGGATGTGAGGGACATGACCTTTCACACCATTTAAAAATAGGATGTGAGGGACATGACCTTTCACATCATTTAAAAACATGTTGTGGGGACATGACCGCTTACAACATTTTAAAAAGACATGTTGTGAGGACGTGACCACTTACAACATTTAAAAAAAGACATGTTGTAGGGATGTGACCGCTTACAACATTTTTAAAAAGACATGTTGTGGGGACGTGACCGCTTACAACATTTAAAAAGACACATGTTGTGGAGACGTGACCGCTTACAACATTTAAAAAGACATATTGTGGGGACGTGACCGCTTACAATATTTAAAAAGACACAAGTTAAAGTCACTCTAGGAGGAGATGAAATGCTGGAAATGTAAATAAGCCACTCTGGGAGGAGTTAAAATGCAGGAAATGTAAATAAGCCACTCTAGAAGGAGTTAAAATGCAGGAATATGGCGTACATTTGCTTTGACGTTGGTTGATTATAACGTACCTTTGCTTGATTGTTGGGGATATTTGAAGATATGTTGCGAGGTCATGACCAATCACAACGTTTTAAAAGACATGATGTGAGGGACGTGACCTTTCACACCTTTTAAAAACAGGATGTGAGGGACATGACCTTTCACATCGCTTAAAAATAGGATGTGAGAGACATGACCTTTCACATCATTTAAAAACAAGATGTTAAGTGCGTGACCAAGTCACCGCACGACAACTGAGAAGTGGACGACCAAGTCGTCACACTAACGTGGGTAACCAAGTCACCGCACGACAACTGAGAAGTGGACAACCAAGTCGTCACACTAACGTGGGTAACCAAGTCACCGCACGACAACTGAGAAGTGGACGACCAAATTGTCACACGACATCACTAAAGAAGTGGACGACCAAGTCATCACACGACATAACTGAAGAGGTGGATGACCAAGTCGTCACACCAACGCGGGTGACCAAGTCACCACACAAAATGAGTGAAAAGTGAAGTGGTAACGTACCTTTATTCGAATGTTTGGTTGAATGGTGAGGGAACTGGACTGCCACATAGAGTTGATTGGGGAGTGGTAACGTGCTCCATTCGGATGCTTATTGGACAGTGGGGGAGATAGACTACCGCACGAAGTTGATTGTGGAGTGGTAACTTACTCCATTCGGTCATTGCTGGATTTGTTGGTGGAGATTCCACTGAAGCATATATGTATCCTGCAAATAGGGAGGAAACAAACACGAAGCAGCAACATGGATGGAAAAAAAAGAGAAAGCAATTGATAAATGGGAAACAATGAAGGAGATCAAATTATATATGTTGTATATGAAAGTATTCCACACTACCCTTAGGTTTGCCCCCATCATTTTTCAAAATAAAAACAACTTCCCTATCAAGAAAGGTTCAAAAAATTTATGCATTTTTGGAGAACATGTCATCCAATTTTCATGTCATATGAGCATGCTTGATGCAAGCCTAGAGAAGCATCTGCATCTTGCCCAGGAGATAACGACCTCAAGGACAAGACTTTCCCACAACATGTAGACGTAAGCAATTCTCACCTGACATTGGTGTTTGATCTCACACTCAGAAACAAGGCTACGTGTTTACACTCATAAAAATGCAACAAACATAGCACAGAGATCAGATTTGCAATGTCAATCCGAGTGAATAAACTTTAAATGAAGTTGCACATGCATGGGCCTTCTAATAATCGAAAGGACTTCGTAAGAGAAAAGAAATATGTAGTGGATAGACAGAAAGAAGAAGAGAAGAAAGAATCTATTTTAGGAAGAGAGTGTTTTTTGGTAGAAGAAAGGGTTTTTAATGAGCGATGCTCAACTGAGGTTGCTAACCGGAGGTAAGGTGCACCTCGACCGCAGTTTGCGAGAGTTTGGTGAAACCCTGAAGCTTTTCCTTTGAAATGTCAATCTTCTTCTCCACAAATTGTTGTTTGAATACAACCTAAGACCCCTTCTTCGAAATACCAAACTGGGTTTTTTGAATCTTGATGAACCCAAGATGATGAAGTTTTCCCTTTCTGGGTCCAAGATTGGCCGGACCAAGTGCTACTGCCATGCACCACCACTGCTTTGCTATTGCTCTGGTTGCTACAGGAACAAGTAGCCTTCCCCTTCTTTGGAAGATTGACTTAGAACCATTTTCTATACTCGCTTCTGCTTTTCGTTGATTGTGTCCTTTGAACACTTCTTTTTTTCTTGCTTTTTTCTCTCTTTTTTTCTTTTTTCTTTTTTTCCTTCTTTTTTCCAAGCAAAACAAGTACAATTTCGTCTTGTCTTTGGCGGGGGCCTTCAAGTCTTGATTTATTCGGCCTTTTTTCTGGCATTGATTATCAGCAATCCTCGGAGATTTCACAATCCCTTTTGCACAAACCAAGTTCGATGTGCACCTTACCCTCGGTTAACAACCTCAGTGGGGCACTGCTCATTATTTAGGGAGGTTCGAGTGGAAGCGAGAAATTTTACAAGCGGAATAGAGAGCAAAAGCAAGTGTTTGAAGATAAAAGAATGAGAAGACCAAAGAAAGGTGGAAGCAAAGAGCAAAGTCCCCTGTCATCTTACTGCTATCCCATGCCTGATGCTGCATGTACCCTGGATATTATGCAAATCTAACTAGCGCTTAGTCAGGCATTTGCACTCATAAAGGAAATAAGGCGTAAAGGCCCAAAATGTTCACAGGGATGTGTTTGTGACTGCTTACATCTGAAGCATGCTGCAGATATAAGAGCTAGCAGGCGAGATCATGCATGTCATATAATTTCAAATGGATGTACAAGTTATCCATGATGCAGCAACATGTTGAACATGCTCAATCTATGGAAGGTTTGAAAAAATTGAGGGTAGTGTGGATTTTATTCAAAGAATTTTATGCATAGTTTATAACAAATTTTAACAGTTTTAGCAATTTTATAGACAAAAATGTGAGGGTACGACCACTCATGAACAATTAAAAAATTGCCCCCAATGCGGGAATGAATGCAGAATGATTGTACAAAAATTAAAGAGGCAGAGAGGAAAGTGAACTTCTCTGGATTTGTGCACCAAGCGGCAGCTAACGATCAGATAGGTTCATCAGCGGGGAGTCAGCTTCGTGAGTTTGGGCCTAGCATCATCCGCACTCCAACTAGATAATAGTATTGTTGCAGACATTTCTAACAGTTCTGCCATAGCCGGTCGCAGCATCTTGAAGAATGGCTATTTAGTTCTTGGATAGTGTTCTAGGCTTAGATAGCCTCCTAGATGACCGAGTGATGACTTCTTGCTAGAAATGCACGATCTCTCTGTAGATTCTGTCTTGGGAATAGCTGAATCATTTCCGGACTTGGTCAGATTGTCAAGGAAAGATGAACTCAACATGAACTTTGAGACTGGTTGTTTGTGAATGTAAGGTGTTCTGCAAAGAAACCAGCTCATTGTGGCGAGTGAAGGGCCATCTTGAAATCTTTCCTGATTCGCTCCTTGACTGCTCTTGGCGAGGAGAAATCTTCTACGTTGGGGAATAACCAATTGTTGATGATGATTTGTTCAATAAACATGGCTTGAACATCGTCTTGAGTGCTAGAAGAGAATCTTTGGTCAGCTAGAGATTCAGATTATCGCTGCGAATTTGGCCAGTCATTTCTTTGCGGGGAGGCTCCAACACTTCAGCTTTTGTAACCAGGAATTGCGGATAAAACAAGTGAATACAATCCCATCCACGTCAATGCTTACTGGCCCAAAAATTATAGAATTGATCTTTACCGTATCGTCATCGTGCATATATACGGGAAGATCTTGCGGAAAATGGTTGTGATGATCAAATTCAAAACATGAAAGATTTGACCATGTTTGAATTTTGAATTTGCAGTCGAGGGCCATGTAGGGCGTAAATGTCGTTGTAGCACAAGGCCGGAACGCATTAAGTATGTGGATTGGGACCCCTGGAGGACACACATCTATCATTGTTATGTTTCTTCCCCAAGATGAGACACTGCTTGCAAAGGGCACTTGGTGATAGTAATATTTTGATGGTGAGAATTCCCGAGGAGGATTGCTCAAGAGTTGATAGGAGAAGGGTTCCTGTGCACCTGCTACAGCGATGATCTGAAGGCCAGGGTAGGATAGACGTAACAAGCTTTTTGTGGCGAATTACCGCTCCATATGCCTTGCCCCCCAGTAAAAATGTGCTCCATCTTTGGTGCTCCCTGACGCCTTCTTCTGGTCGTCATTTAAATTGCTTGCCCCCCTAGTTTACAAGTCTTATTGCACCTGAAATAAAAGGAGAATTAAATAGTAAGTCTGGAGGGAAGGATATCCAAAATTCAAAATTAAAAATTAAAACTGACAAAAATTGAAATATTTGAGAAGAACATGTGGGTTGCCTCCCACGGATAGCCCTTGTTTCTAGTCGTAGGCTCGACTAATGTACAAAAATAATGGAGATATTCCTGCTGAATGAATAAGTTGAATGGGTCCATCGTGGGCTTAGAGAGCGTTCATTCAAAAGCTGGTGGTCGGGTAGAGTCCTTTGGCTAACCCTTCTAGAGAGATCCATCCGCTCTTGAGTAAGTGATTGACCTTTCCTTTAAGGGCGAAACAGTTTTCTTTTGTGTGGCCCTGAGCTTCAGCATGGTACTCGCATCTTGCATTAATATCGTACCATTTTGGATAAGGAGGTCGTATAGGTTGGAGTGGGTGTGATTTGCTCCGCTACCTATAGATGCTTGTAAATCTCTCCCAAAGGAACGGGAAGAGGTGGCGGTGGCTCCCAGTTCTTATGGTTATTTGGTGGGTTTTGTGGGTTGTGGTGGAGGCGATGGAAAAGGTTGCCTGAAACCTGGTCGATGGGTGGCAAAGTTGACATCTTTCTCCGTGATAGGCGATCTCTTGAGTATTTTCTTTGGTGCGGAAACAACGATCTTTCCGGATTTGATTTCTTGTTCCACTCTCCCTGCCACTAGGACCATGTCAGAGAAGCTACTGGACTGATTGGAGATAAGATGATTGTAGTAAGGAGCTTGGAAAGTGTTCACAAAAATGGATGAGTTCCTTGTCGCTCAAAGGAGGAGAGATCCTGGCGGCTAATTCTCTCCATCTCTGAGCATAAGCCTTCACCGATTCATCGATTCTCTTCTCCAGGTTCTGCAGATTAAAACGGTCTGGCGCCACTTCCATGTTGAACGTGTACTGCTTAAAGAAGGCGTCAGATAAATTCCTCCAAGTCCTCATCTTGATCCTATCCAAACCCATGTACCAAGTCAAGGCATGCTTGGACAGGCTCTCCCTGAATAAATGGATCAACAGAGGTTCATTATGTATCACCTCTGACATCTTATTGCAGTAGATTTTGAGGTGGGTCTTGGGGCATTCAATCCTAATGTACTTCTCGAATTCAAGAATCTTGAATTTTGGTGGCATCGTAATTCCTGGTACCATGCACATGTCAGCGGGGCTTGTGGGATCAAAGGGATCAGTTCCCTCAATGACCCTCATTCTTTCTTCTAATAGGCTTAACCTGTGGATATTTAGCGCTTCTGCTTTAGTGGTGCCAAGACTAATGACTGGCGGATATCCAAAGGAGACCGGTGGTTGTGTCTGATGGCCACCAGGAGGTTGATTTCTCGAAGTCTCGGGAATTGTCAATTGAGTGGAGTGACCCTGAGGCAGGAGAAAAAATTGAGATTCCGAGTGAATCATGGAATGGCTCTAAGGCGGGGGGAATAATTGAGATTCCAAGTGGATCATGGAATGGCTCTGAGGCGGGGGAGAGAATTGAGATTCCGGGTGGATCTCCTTTTTGTTGAGATCAAGAGTGGGTCGAGTCAGAGAAGGATCGAGAGATGCATCACCTTGTTCGACGGTGAGAACAACAGTGTTCGGGATAGCCGATGTGATGTGCTAAGGTTGGTTGAAGTTGCCGAAAGGATCCTGCCACTTCCAATGCCCCCTGACCAGAGAATGATTGGGGAATAGAAGGACCAATGCCAATGGTGGTGCCACTTGCAGTGTTCGGGACAACCGACGTAACGAACTGAAAAGGGTTGGAATTAAGAAAAAATGGTTGCCATGAACCTGGAGATGATGGGGGCATGAAAGTACCAGCGACCGCAGATGAAGCAGGCGGCTCCCCTATTTGAGTAGAAAATGGGTAAAAACCAGGCGGAAAATCAATCATTGCCTCTTCCCTTTCTTTTTCAGCTTGTTCTACCCTTGCCGTAGCAACCCGAACTTGTTCTTCCGATTCGGCTACCTTTGTTTTCCATGCCTCTTCTATTTTATCGTGCTCTGTCATCTTTCGAGTTTGTAGTCTAGCCGCGTGAATCTTGCGAGGAATAGTTTGTTTTTTTTTTTTTGAGCACTATTTTCCTGAAAAATAAACAAGTGAAATAATTATAAGTTTAAACAATGATTTAATTATGTACGCAAAATGTCATCCCGAGGTCTCCACGCTACGAGAGAAAGAGAGGGGTAAGTACAATAACAACAATAATGTAGGCATCATAAAAAATCGCAAACATGGAGAATTACGAAAATAATTGAGACAAAATTATAAACATGGAAAAATCGCGAAAGAAATTGCATGTGAAATATTACAGAAATTTTTTTTCATACATGAAAAAAAAATTACACATGGAGAAATTTTCAAAAAAAAATGTCAATATGAAAAATTGCGGGAAAAGTTGCACCCGTGGAGCAATTTGTGGAGAAATTGCACAGGTGGAAAAATTGCGAAAAAATTAGACACACGTGGAAAAATTGTGGACAAAATTTGGAAGCGTGAAAGATTGCGGGAAAATTGTACACGTGAAAGATTGTGGAAAAAAATGTAGATATTGAGAAATTGTGAAAAAATTGCAAATGTGACAAATTTACGAAAAAAATTGCCAATGTGGAAAGTTTACGAAAAAATATTTCCAATGTAAAAAATTTGACGAAAAAATTATAAATGTGGAAAAATCGCAAAATCAGTTGTAAGATGTGGAAAATTTTGAGAAATCATTTGTAAAACATGAAAAAAATAACAAAAATTTGAGCAGTTATTTATGGAAAATTGGAGAAATCAGTTGTAAATGGAATTTTTTTTTTGAGAAATCAGTAGAAAAAGTGAAACAAAGTCGCAATATACGCATTTCAATATGATGCATATGCTGGGGTGACACCAATTATTTCTAACTGGCTGGAAGGCTCCCGGACGATACCATAAAAGTGGTCCCTCAGTAAATGGATACGTGATTGCCTGTCGAACCATCAAAAGTTCTAGGCGTTCACCCATTTAGGAGTTCGAGTCCGAGTTTGGGGTTCGTGAAAACTACCCATGACACATGTCCCAGGGCCTCACCACTAACCTCCTGATCTTATTTGGAAAAGGCCCGGCGGTAGGGCATTATGCGTGAAATGCGTATGGATGACAGTTTATCAAAGCGATTAACATATCATTAGTCATGCATAAAAAAACATACAACAATTTATTAAAGTGAATAAATACTTGATAATAATCATGCATAAGTAGGATTGGCAATGGAGCGGGTATGGAGCGGGTAAGGCACTATCCATACCCGCACCCGCAAATTTGCGGGTAATTCATACCCGCACCCGCACCCGCGCGGAGCGGGGTATGAGAAGACAAATTGTACCCGCGGATTACCCGCGGATACCTGCAAATTTCTTAAAATTTAAATTTTCATATTTAATGTTTTCAAACACCCTTTTAAAGTCATTTAAATTTATGCTTTGTATTATACTTTGGATTGAAAAATAGTTGAAAAATTACTTTAGTGGATATGTAAACTTTAATTTATGGTTTGTGTTTGACTAAGGGATTTACTAAGGTTTACAAATTTTATGATATGTATATATATTTTGCGGGTATTATTGCGGGTATCCATACCCGCATTTTGCGGGTATTTAGTGCGGGTATTGGAGCGGGTAAGCACTATCCATACCCGCACTTTGCGGGTGCGGGTAAATCCATACCCGCAAAATACCCACAAACTGTGGGTAATACCCACCCGCAATTGCGGATATTCGGCGGATATCCATACCCGCGGGTGGAAATTGCCAACCCTATGCATAAGAAATCATCTGATAATACAACAATTTAGCAAGTAAATACATGAAAAACAATTAATCATGTACAAAAAGCATACAAAAAATGATAATTTAACAAGTAAATAAAAATAAACACCCCAAAAAAATAAATTCCGGCTCCAACCCTGATCCCCAGTGAAGTCGCCAAACTGTCGCACCCCCTTTTTGAATTTTATTGTGCGACGCGGGTTTGGGATGAGATATGAGATGAAATCAGACTCATCTCACATAATGCAATGAAGTCGCCACCCTATTTTGTTTCTAGGTTTAGGGAACCTAATGTCATGGCATAAAAAAATAAAAAATAAGGTGAAATGGGTCTGAACCCGAGAACTTTGGTTCGGGGGCGTGTTATGGACTCAGGAAGGTGTTAGGCACCCGAGTCACGTCCTAAAAAGGTTACTGGAGAAAGAGGTATTTTATCATGCTTGAAAAATAAGAGTCCTAATTTACGTGATCATGCCCAATAGATAAAATTCTAATAATTTTAAATATTAATGCGTATGAGCATATATGCGAAAAAAATGAAAAATAAATAAAAGGGTGAGAAATGTTTACTTGATTAAGGGGTACGGGCGATTTTCCCCTTTTTTACCGGAGTTATTAGCACGAGGAGAAGATAATGTTTAAATGCTTGAAGATTCTTGTATGCGAGCGAAAAATGACAGATTTAAACAAACATGAATAGAATAATTATCTACGCATGCAAAACGTGCGAAAATAAACAAACATACAAGCATACAAAAAAATAAACAGTACGAGTGCGAAAATAAATAAACAGTACAAGTAATAAATAAACAGTACACAATTACGGCGGGAAAGATGCGATGGGCCTAAAAAATGGGCTAGGGCCACTGGGCCGAGAGCAGGCCCCACTAGCTGGGCCCAAGACAGCCAGCCCACTAGGCTGGCCTTTCTTTTCCGCGTGGGCTGACCACGCAGCCCACTCTTCTTTCTTCCAGCTGGGCCAAGACAACCACTTGGCCCATGACCTTTCCTTCTTATGGGCAGGCCAATCCCACTACCCCAAGCCTAATTAAATCCCTTTTCTTCCTCTACACCCAACCAAATTAAATCCTTTTTCATCCTCTACACCAAACCAAATCAAAAACAGAGACAACAAACAAACAACACGGCACTTCCTCATCTCCTCATCCCTTATCCAATCCAACCCTGAAAATTACCACAACAACAACGACCAACAGCAGCGATGCAGTAGTGGCGGTGACGAGACATATGCAATAGCGGCGGCGAGACAGCGGTCCCGGTAAAGCAGCCGCGGCGGTGATGAGACAGCAGCTCCGGTAATTACAATGAACAGCAACAATGGAGCAACGACATGGCAGTAGCAGCAGTGCGACGATAACAGTAGCACAGCAGCTCTGACAGTAGCAGCACGGCAACATCGCGGCAACTCCTGTGAACAACAACAACACCGGCGACGAAACAGTGGCAACTTTTTATTGAGTTTTGCTAAGAGAGAGATAGAGAGAGCATGAAAATGAAAGGGGGAGAGGGGTAAATTGGTTGTGTCTTGGTAGATGGTTTGATGATTTGGTGGATGGGATGAATTGATTAATTTGATAGAGGATTGGAATTGGAATTGGAATTGATTTTAGAAGGGGATTGCGATTGGAATTGATTCTTTTACAGGAGATTGAAGTGGGAATTAATTGAGTGGGTTAATTACAAGGAAAGATGATGAGTGTTTATTTTATTCGGTTCGAGCCAATGGTACGGGAAAACTTGCTCAAAACTGATGAAAATTTAAACAAAAAATACCGAAACATGAAATAAAATGAGATAAATGAAATGATACGAGACGAAAAATGTAAAATATAAAAATAGATGGAAATATTCGATCCATGGTTCGAATGGAAAAACATTAAAATACGTAATAAAATCGGAAAAAAATACAAAATGTGTGATGTGACGAAAATGTCAAAAATCGGGTAGCAACAGTACTTTTTTAGTTTATGCATGATTAGGATCACCTAGTTAATAGTATTAATCATTCATGGCCCGATGATGATAATAGGGTCGCTCCTTTAGTAAAATTGATTAAACGGTAGTAAATTCACCTAATTAATTTTTCATGTAATCGGAGTAATTTTAAACTCGATGAAACTTAACTGGATTAGGTATGCAACCAACCCTTTTATTTTCTTAGAGAATTAAAATTTTTATCATCCTTTTACAACTCGGCAAATAATAAAGATAAAATCAATCCAAGCCAACATAAAGAACTAAAGCGGCAATTCCCCTGAGGGCCCCAATTACTTGTTCTTTTAACATGATTTTCAAACACCTCTTCTTTTGCCGGTAACCTTTTTAGGATGAGACTCGGGTGCCTAAGACTTTCCCGAGTCCATAAATCGACCCTGAACTGTAGTTCTCGAGTTTAGACCCTTTCTTTTGTGCCTTAGTTTTTTATTTTACTTTCTTCCTTTTTTCGGACATTTTTAGGTTTCCCTAAACCTTTAGAAATAAATAGGGTGGCAACTTCATTGTACATTGTTGTTTTTTCGTCAAGTATCCGCTCGCGAGGGAGGTATGACAATACCTATTCTTTTTTCTTCTCGGATTCGATTGATTGGATTATTTGATTGTTACTATTGGTGATTGAGGTGTATGTCATATAATTGCTATAGTTGAGATAGAGATTTTGCTTAGTTGTACACATTAGTCATTATATAGTGGATTGCTACTAGCTTGGTTTTATGGTTTTTTACCTGTTAAGGTTTTCTACGTTAAAAGTCTCGGTGTTCTCTTTCATGTTTCATTTGATAACTGAAGTTATCGTTTATTGGGATAACATTGTTACAGTGCTCATATTTGATTGTTGATTGAATTAATCCCAACAAGTGGTAATGGAGCTTATGGTTTGAAAGATGACAAACAAAGTAAGTATTGAGCCGAGATAAGATGTTTGTGTGCTGCATATTAAACTTTGTCAGTTGATAATGTCACCTGGTCGGGACGATTAAGTATTAACTAGATGGCTGAGGTAGCTTAAAGGTGAGGGTCAAGTTTGTGGACAAAGTATTATGGGATTCGAGTTCAAGTAGAGATTGGACTTATCTAATTGTAGTAGCACTTGGTAGCTCTTTAGGGGAGAAGATTGTTTGGTGGGGCGAATATAAAGATGGTGAAAAACATGAGTAGCTATAGATACTTGAGTGATGTGGTTGGTACACAATGAATCTTCAAGTTGAATTGGAAGTCGGTGGATCTTTGTGGTGGGTTGTGAGGACTTCGTTAGAGGGGGAGATTATTGAGGTGTACAAAATATAATCCCACCATGATCAATTGGTTTGCTAAATTGGATTGGAGGATTGTGAGATGGACAGCCAATGGATTGAACGCGAAGTATGATGAGTGATTCCATACTTCATGTTGATGGTTGTCGTATCCGGCAAATTATAATAAAAGATACAACTCAGCACTAATAACAAAATGAATTGTGAATAGTGATAAGAGGTTCGATCCTTAGGGAAATGTGTAATTTAGAAACTTTATTTTGACCAACAAACAATTAAAATAAAAGGGGAATATTTTTTAGTTTAAAAAGAATTAAAAATAAACAATTGAAAACAGTATAGATTGAAATGGAATAAATTCAGGAGTGATTTTTGAGAAATAAACAGGAAAAAAAACTCCTAGTAAAGACTATGCCAAGGTTATGATTCATGTACTACTGATCATTGATTCATGGATATTCATTTCTGATTCATGGAGCAACTATAGCAACCAAGTACACTTAGGTTCCTTCATTTCCTCCTGCAACAAGTTACTTAAAGGTACACTTATTAAGCAACCCTTATTATCTAGCAGCCTTAAGGTAAACTAATAAGATTTAACTAGACAATTGATAAAACTAGAGAAAGACTAACTCTAGGTCAAGACTAAGGTTCACTTATAGCCTTTAGACCGAATTGCTTAATTACCTTAGTCTCAAAAAGCCTTGAGCTAAGATCGATCTAGTTGTCTGCTTCTCCCTCGGGCCTTGTAATTCGCAACCTTCCGGACATACGTTAACAATTCAAATAGAAATTTAAGATGGTCAGTCTTAAACACAACATGAATAATGTTGGCACTAAAGCAATGAATGAAGAACACACGAATGCAGAAATTAAGAAGAGTGTCTAAATCTAATTGTGTGTTTATTTTGGTGATTACCTCTATCTAAATGTGTGCTTTTAGATAGAGATACTACTGATTTTATATCATTTCCCTCCCTTTTTACAGAAAAAAAAAGTGATCTGGAACAGAAGAAGAAAAAGAAGCTGAAAGAATAAGAAGTTGCTGGAAAGGAAAAAGGGGTTGTTGATCCAGAAAAGTTAACTCTAGGCCTAGAACGCAGCTTAGAACGAAAGCAGTGCAGTTGGCGGTGATTTGAATTTTACCCAAAAATGTGAAAATCAATCTGCAGCATTTTTGGGGGATTTTTGGTTGTTGGATAAAGATAAGATTTGATCCTGATTGTGAGTTTATCCAGATAGACTCAAATACAATTTTTAAAAATAGGATTTTCTTTAGAAGATTTGTTAGAGGATTTTAAGGGAGAAAAATAATATTTATACTCTCCCTTACCTCCTCAATTATGGTCTCATTTTCTAGCAATTAAATTCAGTATAAACTCTCTGTAACCACCAGCTCCGGTTGTCTTCCTCGTGAGGCTGCCAGATTTATTTTTATACAATTTTCTTAATTAATTACCTATTTTTAATTATTATGTCTATGTTGAGCTAAACATTCAATTTCTAGAAAATGCAACAAGGGTTATGATTCATCATCGTTGTGAGATCTAAATTTACTTCTTAGTTTCTGCATTTGTGTTTCTTCATCCATTCATTTAACGCCAAAATTATTCATGTTGTATTTAAAACCGATCACTTTAGGTTTCAATCTAAATAGTTAATGTAGGTTTAGAAGGCCGCGGATTACAAAGCCCGAGAAACACAACAGATAACTAGATCGATCTCAGTGAGAGGCTCTTTGAGACTAGAGTGAATGAGCAATTATGTTTAAACGCTATAAGCGTACCTTAGTCTTGGCCTAAAGTTAGTCTTTCTCTGGTTTTATCAATTTTCTAGTTAAATCAATAAGTGTACCTTAAGGTTGCTAGATAAATTAGGGTTGCTTAATAAGCGTACTTTTAAGTAACTTATTGCAGGAGGGAACCTAAGCGTATGTGGTTGCTATAGCTACTCCATAAATTAGAAATGAACATCCATGAATCGATGATCAACGTAATAGAATCATAATCTTGCTATTGCCTTTGCTATGAGTCTTTTTTCTCTGTTATTTACCAACAATCAATCTTGGACTTGTTCCAAATCAGTTTTCATTGTTTTACTTTACTTTTAATCATTTTTCACAAAACCAAAACCAAAACCCCCTGTTTTCAATTATTCGATGGTCAATACAAAGATTTCAAAGTTACACCTTCTCTCAGGATCGAACCTCTTACCACTACTCACAATTTATTTTGTCATTAGTACTGAGTTGAATTAAAATTATTATTTGACGGATTCGACATCCATCAAAATCTCACAATGGTATTGAACCATAACCTTTATTGCCTTCTCTAAGAATTAAACATTTAACTAGATATAGATATGATAATTGAAAACTGGAAATAACGAGAGTGCATAAAATAAATTCAGTGTTCTCCTGAAGAAGATGATCGAAGTTGGTTCAGAATTACAGACGTAGAAAATTAATTCCTAAAATCTGAGATGTTCCTTTTTAAAAATTAAGGGAGGATATAAATATTGTTTTTTCTCCTTAATTTACTCCTAAAATCTTAATTTAAAATTATATTTGATTTTCTCTAGATAAAATCAAAATCAAAATTTCAAAGACATTTATCTAGTAGTTGGAAATCCTCTAGAAACACAGCTTCCTTCTTATCCTTCAACTCTGCGTTTTGGCTTTCTCTATTTGATGCGTTACCGCTTGGTTGTCTTATTCCAGGCCTAGACTTATAAATTCTACACCGACATCCTCTTGGAGCAAGTGTTAAAGATTTTTCCAGCAATTCCTTGATCTTTTAGTTCATTTCTTGTATGTCACCTCTAAAGCGTCGATTCAGTAAAAAATAGAAAGTGGTCTATAATTAATAGTATTTCTATACAATTAGATAGAGATATTCATCAAAATAAATACCAACCATGTGTGTAGGCGGTTTGTTAATTACGGCATAGGGTAATTGTCATGCCATATATATGGTATATATGTTGGCAGTGTGTGTCTGAGGAGGGTGTCGCCGATAACTATAAGGCTTGGGAGAGAGAATCGCACACAAGACTGGAGGCGCACGGCACCAATTTAGCCTCTTGTGTTGACGATTAGGATTGAGGTTTGACCAAATTAATTGACACAGTTGTGGTTATATTGATCTATAACATAATAAAGAGAAATGGTGCGTGTGATACACGCGCCTTCGTGCCCGGAGACGAAGGCTTGGGTGTTCGGATTTCATTATTGCTGTGATGATCATAAGTTTAAAGAAAACCTTTTTAGCAGATGTATTCTCTTGCCATGTTTTTTTCAAAGCTTAAATTTCATCGTCAATGTATTATTAGCAAAAAAAATTAAAAATAAAGAAAAATAGTTACTCCCCAGAAAGTGTTAACTATTAAAAAATGGACTACTTAGGAATGACGTTAATTAATTGGAAATTAGTTACTTGTAAAAAATGTTAACTATTTGAAGGTAATAAAAATGGTACTATTATTTAATCCCTTTTAAATTACTTTTATTATTAATTAAATTTCATCAAAGAATGGAGCCCACAAAAAGTTAAAGTACTCTCTCCGGTGCAAAATAAACGACGTTTTCCTACTGATTGTTACTGTTTATAATACTTGTTATTTTAGTTATTTTTTTACGAATTTTTACTATCCTAAAAAGTCATTTATTTTGCACCGAACGGAGTATTAAAATAGTACTATAGTTTTTTTGTGTGGTCTTAGAATTGACATGTGGGGATCAAGTTTCCCTTTTCTTAAATTGACGAGTGATGCAAATGGACGGAACGAATGTATCAAATTGAATAAAATGAAATGTTAGGATCTGGAAAAAAAAATTATATACGTTGACCACTATTCGGTGTGTTAAGTACTCCCTCTGTACTCCAATAATTATCATTTTCCTACGAATTTTTACTATTCATAATATTTGTCATTTTATGCATTCTAAAATATATATTTTGTGCAAATGACAAAAAAAAAATTATACATCAACCCAATTTAATAATGGTGTGGTAATTTGAGTAAAAATTAGGAGTAAAAATGAAACAATATGGAATAAAATAAGATCAAATATCATTGTCCTACGAATTTTTACTATTTCAGAAAGTCAATCATTGAAGTCCGGAGGGAGTATATAATACGAATAATGTATGTAATATTAATTATTTTACTAATTATATTAATTATTGGGTTAAGATATAATTGAATTTATTTCGTTTATACTATTATTTTTATTTAAATAAATAATTATCAAATGAATATTAACCTACTTCTAATATAAAAATTAATAAAAATGTGAGTATTTTTACAACCTGGAAGTCAAATTAATTAACCCTTTAGTGTAAATCACACATTAAAAAATATTAATAAAAAATTAAATAAATTAGTAGTTGGTCAGGGTGGGCAGAAGTCGGGCAGTAAGGCGCAAGACAGCAAGGAACAATACGAGCAACAGACAAGGACAGAAAAAATAACTTTTTATACGCTTTTTGTAAAAGCGTCAGGAAGACCAGGGATCGAATAGCGGTTGGTGGAAATACCTATGGGGGTTGACTATCCCTTCAAAGTTTAAAAACTTCATGTGGCGCCTGGGTAATGGATCTCTCCCGACCAGAGTAAACTTGGGAAGGAGAGGATTAATGGTGGATCCGGTGTGCCCCTGTTGTAATGAGGAGGTTGAGTCAACTTCACATTTGTTGTTGTCTTGTCCTTTCGCGGCTGGGGTATGGGTGAAATTTGACTTTTGGGGTAGAGTTTCAGGGCTTCAAGGAGATAATTGGGTTGAGTAGCTAGCAGCAATCAGGGCGTCTCTAGATGAACCGAATCTCAAAAAATTGATTTCTACCCTTTGGTCGTTGTGGACTTCAAGGAACAACAGGATTTTCTGCCAACGAGACGAATCAGCCCAGGAGGTGGTCATTAGGGGAGGGAAGTTGTTGACAGATTTTAAGGAGGCTTGGCGTCCACCACAGAAGTCTTCTTCCCCTATATGCCAACACATCGACCCAAAGTGGTTGCCTCCCCCAACATGGGTGGTAAAGGTTAACACAGATGAAGTCATCGGGAGTTCAGGAACTGCCCTGGATTTCATAGCTCTAGACGGTAGGGGTGGGTAGATCTTCTCAGGGGCTATTTTTCTCCCTCATAAGACCGACGCACCAACAGCGGAGGCTCTAGCGCTTAGAGACGCTCTTACGCAAGCTAGGCAATGGGGGTGTGAAATGGTCATCATTGAGTCGGACTGCTTACAGAACATTTTGGCCCTAACCAACGGAGAGTTCCCTGTAAACTATACGGGCTTGGTTCTGGAGGAAGTGGCACGGCTGGCATCTACGTTTCGTAGTTGCTCCTTTACGCGCATAAAGCAGACTACGAATGTTCCCGCACATGAGTTGAGCCAATTGGCTTTAATTTTCGGTTTAGAAAATATTTAGATAGAGGAATGCCCCGAAGCGATCGCGTCTTTTATACTTGCAGATTTGAATTAATCAAATTATTATCTTCCCTTCAAAAAAAAAAATAAACCAACATTTTTTTATCAAAACTTTAGTTATTTTGTGGACTAAAAAATAAGGGAAGGAAAATGGGATCGAGGAGTCAAGTAAAAGTAGCTCTGACCCAATTTGAGCTGTCATGCAATCGTAAGACATAAGCGTGTCAAATCCTTCCTATCTTAGCACAACACGTGTCGTACTCTCCTGAAATAAAGCGAAAGCAACGGGAAAAGACATAAAAAAACCCTCGTGAAATGGTGTACCTGAACGCACAGGATAATAACCTGGGCATCAATCTTTTATCTTTAAATAGAGGCCCATCTCTGATCAATTCTCCACCCCCTAGCTAAGCCTCCACCATTTCTTCTTCCTTAAAAGAACTTTCTGGTTCTTCTTTTGCTAGCTCTCTTTTTCTCTCTCTCTAAAGGGAACTGGCTAACTCCCAAGAAATAGTTCTGGCAGAAAACACTGAAGGGCGATCATCCTCCTCCTCGCCGCCAAACTCGAACGAAGAGGCGGTGGTTCTTGCCTTCTATGACGCCTTGAAGCGCCAGGACGTGGACGCCGTGCACCAGATCCTAGCCCACGACCTCGAGTGGTGGTTCCACGGTCCTCCTTCTCATCAGTTCTTGATGCGACTTCTCACTGGCGAGAACGACACGCGTTTCGACTTCACACCACAATCCATCACCGCCGTCGGCCCCACCGTCATCGCTGAAGGCTGTGACCCCACGCTCTCCATCTCTTGGATCCACGCCTGGACTGTCACGGATGGGATAATCACCCAGGTGAGAGAGTACCTTAACACTTCTCTCACTGTCACTCGTCTCGGCCGGAATCTCTCCCCGATCGATAATTATTCCACCAAATCTAAGTCGTCATCAACTACGGAGATTACCGCCGCTTCCGTGCATTGCACGCCCGTCTGGGAGAGCAGCCTCTCCGGTCGGGTTGGGAAGTCGGTGCCGGGCCTGGTTCTGGCCATTTGAGCCCGATAGAATCATTTCATCAGTACTGTGAGCGAGTGCTGATCAGGTGAAGCCATCTCTACTGTAACATAGATATAGCTACCTGGTGTGTGGGAAATAAAAGGCCAGCACGTGTCTTGTGTTGGGTTGGTGTCTGGAATTGGGATGTAACTCTTTAATTGCATCCTGTGTTGTGTGCTTAGCTTTAATTTTGGGTCTCTGTAAGGTGTAAGTATGGGTATTGCTGTAATGTATCTGTTTTGGTACTTTGAAAATTCAATAAAGATGTGTTGTTTGGATATGGTGTTTGTCAAGTTGGTTTTCTTCAACTTTTACCAGTCTGAACTCAGAAGTCAAAATACGCTTTTCTTCGTTGTTGATGGATGAAAGCTTACGGGATTTTAACCGTCGGATATTTTTTAAATATTTACCATATTATAAAAACTATCAAACTATAATTCTCGCTTTATATTATTCTTCGTTAAAGTAACGTGGAACGTGATCTTCATTCTTGTGTTTAAAAGTTGGATCAAATTAGACAGAAGAGATTTTGTCCAGGATTTTCTAAAATAGCAGAACGTGGAAAATAGTGAGTTGGACAATTTATCGAGTATCCATCGAGTATTTGTGTTAAAGATGAGTTCTCAATATACATATGACATACAAAATAAAATATTTGTAGACAATTAATTTCTTGAAAAACAATGATTTAACTTGGGGCTTCTTAATAATAGCTTTTGTTGTCATCTCAATTCTCTTTTCACAGTGTATCTTAGTGGACGTTGATGCGAATCCTGTGTGACTTATCACCTGCCTTTATTCACGATATTTGGTGGATGTGTGTGGAATGAGGATGGAAACCTTTTTCCCGATTTAGGAACTCCTTGCCCGTTTCGGTGTGCTTGTTTGGCCGAAACAATAAATGTTCTCATAAATCTAGTCTTCTGCTTGTAGTTGATGACGTGAGTCATTACTTTCTTTCTTTTTTCTTTTTTTACTGAAGATTCCACTAAATTTAATCATGTATCAGTTTGATCAAGTATCATATTAAATCAGATCGAATCGATTTGATCAATCGGTATTTTTAAGTTTAATTAAATTGGATTTTTTTCGATCATTGAAGTTATATTCTTTGATTTCTAAAGTTAAATTTGATTGATTTTTGAACTCGAACTTTTAATTGAGAAATTAAACTGAAAGAATGAAAAATATGATGCAATTACGATTAATTGGGAGAGTTTAGAAAAGAAGAGGTCATCGATACAAAGATGAGATGAAAACAAAACTAACAAAAATGCTCATTGATGAATTAAAAATACCAAGAATCGGTAATCTTGTGACTTTTTTGTCTATGAAGTTTGGTTTTTTATATTTTTATCTATAAATAATCTATACTAATTACAAGTTAATTATCAGCACGCATTAAACTCCTTATTCATATATGTATGACTTGACAATTATAATCCATAATTATCCAAAACAATTATTAATTCTAAACCGTAATCATCTACAAGACTACAACTTCTTCTTCTTCTTAATTGGCTAGATATACGTATTATTATCTAGACGTTTTTTAACCTATTATGCCAATTAAAATCGACATTATTTGAATTATGATAATAAGCAAATTAGCATTAGCTTCACATCTTGCTAACTAAACCAACATAAAAAATTACCGCAAGGGTTCTACTCTTGAATTCATGTAATTTAATTAGCATCAGAAAGGTTTCATAAAATTTATCACTTAGTTTTATGACATTGAATGAGTAATTACGTGGATCAAATTCACAAACACGAGAAGAAATTTTCAAATTTTATAAATGTTGTGGTTCAATTGGAATTTTTTTATGAATACGTGGTCTAAATTGATCATTAAATAAAAAAACGGGAAGAAATTAAGAGTATAAAGTAAGGTTTAATTGAACAAAATTTTCAAACACGGAAAGAATAAATGCAGGGTTTAAATACATGAACTAAATTAATTATTAAGTAATAAAGAAAGAAAAATAAAAGAAAAAAATTATAAATACAAGAAGAAATATGATATTTCATAAGTTTAGGAGTTTGATTAGAAATATTTTATGAATATAAAAACTAAATTAATCACCAAATAATTATTTTAGAGAAAAAAAGTTACAGGTGAAAAAATATAAAATTCTATAAATAAATGAATGAATAAAAAGGTTTTATCCCATAGGCCTAGCCTATTTTGACAGGGACTTTTTTTCTCCAAGCGAAGTTGATTGTAAATCACTTTTGATGGAATACTCCGTCAAAAATAATTGGCGTCTATCTAGGGTTGTATATGGGCCGGTTCGGTTTGGTTTTTGAGCTAGAATCAAATCGAATCGGATCGAAATTATCGGTTTTTGTTCGGGACAGAATCGAACCAGATCGGACACTTCCAGTTCAGTCCGGGCTGATCAAGAATTTTTTTTTTATAAAAAGAATTGTATTTAAAATAATAAATAAAAGGAAAAAAATGATAATTTTAATTGAGTTTAAAAGAAAAAAAAAGGAAAATATATAATACATTAGTAATTTAAACATTAATACAATTTAAATTAAAAGCATAAAACTCTAAATAATTAGTAATTTTTTATTTTGTGACAATTAATATGATTCTCTCTTACAACACGGTCATAATTTTTTATTTTATGGAATTTTTTTTTCAATTAATGTAGAGTATTTCCAAAATAAGATAGTGTCGAGTATTTATCTCCGTATTAAACGTGGTTAATTCCCTTAATAAATTGCCTAATTTTTTTACCAATAGAATTCAGATTTATTTAACTTAAATTATGAAATTCAAATCTTTTGGCAATCAAAAACTTTTGCCATTATTAAATTTTCCAAAATTAACCCACTAATTTGGCCCAAAATCAGTTTGGAAAATTTAAAATGTTGAATCATATTGATGAGCCAAAAATGAAGTCTTAATTTGATCTATTTTTGGCAATTAAATCGCCAAATTTCAAAATTAATTTCCTTAATTTAACATGCTTAAAATGTGCCTTAGAATTTTGAAACCATTAATTGGCCACGGAAGCAAAATTGGGTTCCAACCAAATTGAAACATTCACTCTAATTTCATCAATAATTCTGAACGGAAGCTGTAATGTGGGAAGAGAGAACGTAATTAATGGGATCATTAACTAGGAGTTAAGTTGGATTAGAAAACGGAATTATCATAGATAATAGTAAAACGAAAAGTATTGTTTTATTTCTAGTATGCGCCATGTTAACTATATAAATGCCTATTAAAATTTTATTTTTTAGTATTGTTTTATTTCTAGTATGTGCCATGTTAACTATATAAATGCCTATTAAAATTTTATTTTTTAGTTCTTACTACGGAAAAAATATTTTTCCCTCATAATAATTCTCATATAACGTCCTTAATAAAATTTTGTATTTAAAATAACAAATAAAAAGAAAAAAATAAGTACTTTTAATTGAGTTTAAAAGAAAAAAAATGCATGAAGAATTTTAATATAGTTTAGAAGGAAAAAAGAAAGAGGAGGAGTTAAGTTTAGAAAGAAAAAAGAAAGTGAGAGCCAAGAGGATTTGAACCTCTCCCCTTTAATATAATAGGTGATGAGTTAACCATAAAATCAAATGGAAATTTTGATATTATTGTGCATATATATATCTCCACACCAGGCAATAAAAAACCCCGAACTTCATCTTCTTTAACAACACAAGAAGCCATGAACATCATCAACGGTATTTTTCCTTTTGTACAGATCTATTCCCCTTTTAATTCAGTCCATTAATTGATCGTTTCATTCCTCAAAAGCTCTCACCAACCTAGAAACGAAAAGCCTTCTCTCTACTTGATAATACAAATATATATACAAGGGGCAATATGGATATTACACCATAAAAGGGGGTCTTGGTATATGGACATCCTGATATATGTCCTCACCCGGTAACCAAGACTAAGTATTAACTTCACCAGGTAAGTATACTGTACTGCTTATACGATATATCAGGGTAAACTATCGAGAAAGGGGATAGGTATCGGTAACAGCTAACTGAGCCCAGGTGACACGTGTCCATGGCAAATCACTCATGGGATGGGGCTATAAATACCCCTCTTTCCCCCTATTTAGGGGTACGTACATGATTGTGTGTCGAGAGCATCAAATTTAGTTGTACTAATGAATGATTAATGAAGTAGAATACAACTTATCACTACCCACAATGGATTTGTAGATGGTGGTAAGAGGATTGTCCATAGAGACCTCTAGGGAAATGTAGTTTTTGTTGACTTCCTCGTCACTGGAAATTGGTTGGTTGATTTCTGAAATTAAGACAAACGGATAACAACATTAAGCAATAGAAATAATCTTAGTCAAAGACTTGGCCAAGATCAAATATTCTGATAAAGGAATATAAATGATGGGAAAAACTCCTAGTAAGGACGATTTTGGGCGCTCTTATTCGTATGCTTCTATCACTGATTCAAGAACTTTTATTCTCTTCTTCATAACAATGCTATAGATTAGGAGGTACTCCTTTCCAATCCTACTTTCCTCCTTAAATAATCACTTGGTGGGTACTCCCTCTCCTGATGATCCTAATCAATGGACACCTTGCTGGTTAAAGGGTTTATCCAATTGATTGTTGGCTTGAAAGGTTGCGCCTCTTCAATGGTACAAGGAAAGGTAGTGTCTAGCCCAAGCTACTCCCCGATCGGAGCCCTAAGTTGTCAATCTAGTCTGGACTATATCTCTCAATACTCACTAACCTTCTCGAGATTAGCTGTCTACTTAGGCCAATCTGGTTTCAACAAATCAATCATGTTAGGATGCTCAAGAAAATGAGACTTAAGGAAGGAAAGACGCATCTAGGGGTGTAAAGGGGGCCGGTTCGGTCCGGTTCTAGGGCTGGAACCAGACCGAACCGAAAAATTCTAGTTTTGGTATGCCAGAACCGGACCCAAATCGGAAAATTCCGGTTCTGATATCCCAGAATCGGACCGAACTGGAATTTCCGGTTCGGTTCGGTTCGGTTTCTGGTTTTTTCAAAAAAAAATTCAAATTTTTTTCCAATTTTTTAATGTTGTGGGTATAATAATAATAATAATATAAGTTGTTTTTGAACTTGTTATACTCCAAAATCAAAATTTATAAATGTATTTTTATTCATCACGGTGCAATTCCATTGGATTTGGAATCCAACAAACCGCCAAAAATCAAAACCCACACTTCAATTATCAGCACATATATACAGAAGAAATGACATGGCCATATCAGTTATCACATGCCTTCATAGCTCTATACTGGTACAACCCAGCAAAGCATGCATAAAACTATATATATAACCAACTCATATTTAAAATGAAATAAATATAGCATATATGGTATGCATTGCAACATTTGTGACCACCTCACACTACCATGCAAGAATCCTTAACCAAGAGGCAAAGTTATTTCTTCTAAATCTGAAATCCAAAACATATCACTTTCCAAATAAGCTTCACCTTCAGAAGATCAATAAATTCTACAAATTCTATAAAAATTATTCCCACTAACAATGCCAACACCACAGGAATATCACTCATTCATTGACGACAAAATGAACAATAGGTCTAACAATGCCAACACTACAGGAATATCACTCAGATGTGTCAAAGTGAAGAATCTAACTAGCAGCTTATAGAGTACAACTTTTATCAAACCTTTAAAGGATCTCACTAATGGCTATCAAAATATGCACAACAAAAGCACTCTGCACAAATCAGATGATTAAGAGGAACAAAATTTCAATCATAATGCTTAACATAGCCCCACCAAACAAAGCCTTCTATACTAGTCTCTCCATCACCTAATCACATGACTAACGCAACAAAATCCCAGCCATGGTAATGTATAGCACAACCTAACAATCTAAGAGAACTTACAACGCTGTCTCTCAAACAGACTGCATACGCACGGTCATGCTACAAGGCAAGTTTTTACTAGGTAAACTTTTTAAAAATAGATCAATTAATGGAAAACTAACACTGGCCTTAAGGTATTTCCTACACTATGACCTGAAGTTGTTTTCAACCCAAACAGGCAGCCTAGACTACACAAACATTAAACAGACAACAATTATCCAACTCAATATTTGCATCTGAGCAAAGAAGCTTAGCAAGATAGCAACGACGCAGAAAGCAGAATGCAAATTTCACCCAGGTTGAATGCGAGAAAAAAACCCCAATGCATATATACATACAGCACCATGAATTCCTTTCATATAAATGGGAAGAAAGAGAGGAAGAAAAACAAGCTGCATTTCAAACATATTGTTTAAAAGTCAACATATGCCTCTTTGCAATTTAGCAGCAATAGGCGTACATGATCCTGAAACCCCTAAACAAAACTTCCTTCAGTAACCAACAAACAATGGATTATGTGGCTTACATTGATGGATTCACGGTTGGTGGTCATCGTGGTGACGGAGGCGAGGCGAGGTGACGATGGAGGCGAGGCGAGGTGACAACGGAGACGAGGGATGACGAAGAATGAAAACAGCGGAGGTGAGATGACGACGGAGACTGAGAGGGATGAAGACAGCGAGGGTCCGAGAGTGAGGTGAGACGACGACGGAGACTGAGAGTGAGAGGGGTGAAGACGACGGGGTGAGGCGTGAAATGAGAGGGAATGAGGGATGAACGATGAAGAAGAAGAAGCTAGGTCAAATGAATGAATGATTGTTGATTTGTCGTCGATTTCAATTTGAGTTACAAATTGAAAGAAAGGAAATGAATGTAAAAAACTAGAAAAAAGGATTTTGAGGGGAAAGGGGTTCGAACCCCTTCCCTTTAGAAAAACAATAAAAAATTTATCCACTAAGACAGAACTAAACATTAATATCTAATACATATAGAACCACCCCGAACCAGAATGTTATGGTTCGGGGCGGTTTGGGATGGTTCGTTCCAGTTCCGGTTCGGTTTCTGGTTCTGTCCGGTTTTCGGTTCGGTCCGGTTTCTTACACCCCTAGACGCATAAAACCTTGGCGGCCAGGGTTAGCCGAACTAGGCTCCATTGACATGTGGTGCTCTTTCCATCCTCTAGGCAGCAAGGCATCGATCTTCTTCTCTGGAATTAATTCACCAATTCCATGCACAAAAGAAGAAATACCAACATAAAGGAGAATGAATGGGTTAAGTTTAGAAGTATTAAGGCGCAATGGCAAAAAATCAAGCGATTTTCTCACAATTTCTCACCACATGCTCTCTATTTTCATGTGAGCTATTTTTCTCTCCTTCTCTCTTCCCATGCTCATTCTTTTCATGGGGGGCTATTTTGCCCACTCACTCTCTCCTTTTTAACTCTCATCTCTCATTTTTTTCTCTCAAATTTTCTAGTGATCTCAAATTCGGCATACGCCTTCACTAGTTGTTGTTGATCCTCAAGGACTTGAAGAGATGTAAATGGGGAAAGTGTGAACTTTTTTTCATCCTTTACTAACTTGTAAAGGTCATTCTTCCCTCCATGATTGGATTCTTTATCTTGCTGCCATGGTCTGCTAAGAGGGATATGGCTCGTCTGCATAGGTACCACATCACAAAGGATTTCATCCTTATAACTCCCAATAGAGAATGAAACCATAACTTCCTTAGTTACCTCTAATTCTCTACCGTTGGTCATCCCTTACAGCAAGTAGGGTTTTGGGTGCATAACAGTTGGAAGTTTCAACTTGTGTACAAGAAATGTGCTTACACAATTCACCAAGCTTCCATTGTCGATGACCAATGAGCACATCCTTTTGTCCACTAGGCAGCGAGTGTGAAATAACTCCTCTTTCTACTCACTCACTTCTGCCTCTCCTTGTACACTCAAGTCAAGCCTAATAGTAAGCGCTTTAGCACGTTCATGCTCATCAGGACGTGGTACGCATTAGGCCCTCCTGTTGTGGTGTACACCTAAGGTTCACCTCGGCAGCCCTTGGCTCACATGTGTGCTTTGGTGCAGCAGCCTCCTTGTCCTTCCCTCTCTCGGCTAGATTCTCACATTGGAACTTATTTTTATTCTCTAGCCGTGGCACACCAAGTGTGTAAGAACTCGAGGTAACCTTCATGTTATCATTTTGGAACAAATGCTCACTCGGCACCTTCTTTTTAGGTGTCTCGGCCTTAGTTCTCAATTCGGCCAAAACCTTCCTTCTCTCATCCTCCACCTCGCCAAATCTTGTATTAAGATTTTTGAGGGTGTCAAATAATTCTCTGAAGAATCTGCTTGAAGATTTGTCCGTCATACCTGTACTTCCTGAATTTCACAACACAAAATAAAACTTAAAATGTACTAAACCTAGCACTCCCACAATGACACACACTTGTTGTTTAGCACTCTTTTTTAGACAGAAATGAAATAATAAACTCAAGCAGAACGCACACAAAGAGCTAAACCTAGCTCAACATAATGACACAAATAACTAACACACGACATATAAGGAGATTGGTTATAGATCGGGTAGAAGAAGAACCAACCTCAATAATGAAAACAAAATAAAAATAGTAAAGGATAGATTGATATAGACCAAACCTTGGAACGCCTGGAGCTCTACTACCACATGATACGATCCTAGTTGCCTAGGATGCGCCGAGTTGTCGATCTAGTTCTAAAGCTTATAATTGGCGCGGAATTTGGTGGATATGACTCATTAGGGATGAGCGAATGAAGAGCTAAATGCTGGCTTAGCTGATGTCTAGTGAGGTTCTCAAAAGGGGTGAGCTTGGGCAGAGCTTGGTAGCTGGCCGACCGATATCTTGTGATGGGGGTTTGAATCGAGTCCACGATTTGGTCGCAACTTCAGTTTTACTTGCCTAGTACTGGCTTGCGGGACCGAAGAATAACACAAGGTTCAAGTCCACGAACAACAAAGAATCCTCTTCTGGAATGTTCAAGAAGCAATTCGCACGGCTGGGCTCCAAGTTGAGCCGCAATCTTCAAGTCACGTGGTGTCTAGCGTACACACTGCGCTTGAAGATGTTGGTAAGAGCTATCTTCCAATTCATTCATCCGAATGGGCTGAAACTTGGTCCAATGCGAGCTAACATCCTAAAAACCCAGGAAGACATCTTACTCCTTAGCCCATGCCTTACTGGTCCGAATTGGCTAGAGCAGCGTTGCCTGACGCATCCAAGAGTCCGTATCCGAGTAGGACTCTGTATGCGATAATGTCTCTCTTGTCCAACTTGCAAACGACTCAAATTTGGATACAGATGTGTTAACATCTTGAAGTGTAGGAAACAAGGTCGATCGCAAGTGTCTGACCTTGACTTGTTTGACTTGGCTTGGAGATAAGCGCCTGGTGCGTGTCTGCGTAGGATTCCTATGTGCGAGAATGTCTCTATAGGCTGAATGATGATCCACTCATGCAAACATCCCCAATCTTGGTCCAAACTCAGCTAACACCTCAATCGGTTCATTATTTCTTAAAGCTCCTTGGTCTAAACCTCGCTAACTCGAAATGGCTCGGATGGATTCCGATAACATTAAGCCTTGTGAAGTCGGGCTCTTAGTCATCCTTTGCCATATGTCTTGATCCAGCAGCTCCTCCTGCTTCGTCCCCATGTGTAGAGGTTGTTTTAACCTCACTTGAAGATCCATGACGTCCTTGGCTCGATACTTTGTCCTAATTGGCCCTAGCTGCATGGTGTGTGCGTATGATGCGGGGTACGAGGCTAGGATCGCATCACTAAGGACGATAGGTTTGCGTTAAGATTAAAAAATGGACCCTAAATTCGGTTATCAGAGAATGGTAAAGGAGGAAGCACTGGACCAGAAATGAAGTACATTTGCACTATAGAGGAAGTAGTCGGGCGAGGAGGACTTGATGGATTTTTATATTGGCCCGTGTTGTTTGGGTAGCGGGTAGCTATCGCTGAAGCCGATAGAGAAGAAGCTTCAGTAGGAGAGAAAGAGGTTGGAGTAGGCTCTTAAGGAATTTCGACAGGGACTTTGCTAAGGAGGTTAGAAACTCTAATACCTTCCGACTCCACCACCAGCGGTGAAAAAATCACTGCTGACATGGGTTCAACTGGGGGTGGAGGTTAAACCCCAACATTCGCAGAAGAGCCCTCACCAACTCTTTTCCATTTAATGTGTTTTAAAGCTCGCCTAAAGAATTCTATCGGATCCATCTCGGTTGAGAGAGTTGAAGTGGAAGAAGAGGATCTAGAAACTACTTTTCAAAGTCACCCGAATGATGACTTGACCTTGGGTGCACGTGAGCCTTGACTTCTGCAGCTGCTGAATCAAACCCCTACTCAAAAGTGACGTCTAAGATGTCGGTAGAAAGGGAATCGGGAGATTCAGAAAAAAATCTTGGAAAGAAATAAAAACCTAGGTTGCCGGTAACACCCTTGTTTGAGAGGATGAGGCCCCGACAGTTTTCTTCTTCTTAGAAGGAGGAGCCCTCGCTCGGGGAGGAGATGGTGCGGTTTTCTTGGCCTTCTTCCGCAAGGAGTCCGGTAGCCAACTTTCTGGTATCACTACGAAAAAGAAAAACATTAGAATCAGAAAAACTTGGAACACAAAAAAGTTAGCGGAAACTCACCAATCCGGCAGTCCGATAACTGAGCACCGGTAGTGAGATTCCTAGTATGGAATAGTGTGTCCACTCCCAGTAGTCTATTGCCCTGGGCACCCTCTTCAAAAGAAATCCCTCTTGGTTTCTCCCAAGCTTTTTCAGTAATGATTCAGTTGAACCCAAATCTCCATTGAGGTGTCGGTAATTCGATCACAAAAAAGTGATCATTCCAACCATGCACGGAGGACTCAAACTTTTGAAAATTCCACAAGAAAGATCGGACAGAGGTATCCTCCTAGTGAGGAAAAATGGTTATCATGCTTCTCCGATAGTATAATTGAAAAGAGATACGGAATAATGTAATAGATGGAAAAGGGATACCGTTCAACTCATAGATTCGAAGAAAGGCGTATATCCCAGACCAAGAGTTTGGGGAGATTTGAGCTGGGTTTAGGTTATACTGGTTCAACATGTTAGAAACCATTTGGTGAAGGGGTAAACGAAAACCGTATTGGAACATTTTGGTATACAATATCCCCCAGTTTCCCCTCAAAGTGTTATTCAACCTAATATTCTCACCCGCTATATGAAGACTATATTGATCAGAATAGGAGGCCCCAAAATTAGTCAGTTCCACCCACAATTCTCCTATTTCAATCATTATAGTGGGCATCCTCTCTATCTCTTTCTCGGCTTGACCTTTGGGCTTAATTTGACATGCGACGCGAGGCATGTTTGGAAGCAGATTTAAAAGGAAAAGCACAAACCAGTATAATAATTAAGTAAAAAGGGAATGGCAACCAGTGAATACCTGGAGAAAAGAGGAGCATTTCGAGTCAGGCTTGATCGGAGATTGCTCGGAGATGAGAATTCCAGAAATAGAGAGAATGCGGGTGAGGAGGACGAGAGTAAAGGAAGCAAGGAAATTTTGATTGCAGGAGGAGAGAAGGTAAAAAATTAGAAAGGAAGAAAGAAAGGGCAATATATAATCTTGGTACACCTCGAGACCTTCTGAGTACCTTATCAGAAGTTGACGCGCGGCAAATGAGCCAATTGGGGGCTGACACATGGTGGCCTGTATTTATTATTTTAATCAACCTGCGCCTACTGTATAGACTTTTCAAATTCGAATCACAACTTTTGCGGTATTCGAAGCAGCATGTCATGTACCAACTTTCAACGACTACATTAGTCTTGAATGGATGAGAAGAAGCCATGTAGGCTAGCGCATGCCGAGGGCAATCATCACCCCCTACACTGCATTTATGACGAATTTCAGAGCCCTTAATGCGTCATCAATCAATAAATAGTATTCTGGAAGGATAATGGAAGCCCTTGATAAACACTTGAGCTCATTTTCGGTTGGGCCTCTGATAATAAAAATATATATACAAGGGGAAATATGGACATTACACCATAAAGGGGGTCCCGGTATATGGACATCCCGATATATGTCCTCACCCGGTGACCAAGACTATGAGTATTAACTTCACCAAGTAAGTATACTATATTGATTATATGATATATCAGGGTAAACTATTGGGAAAGGGGATAGGTATCGGTAACGGCTAACTGAGCCTAGGTGACACGTGTCCATGGCAAATCACTCATGGGATAGGGCTAGGGCTGGGCCAAAAAATAGGAAACCCTAACCGATTCCCCGAACCAGACCGAACCGGGATGGTTTGGTTCGGGTTTTAAGTCGAAAAATAGTGGAACCAGAACTGAACCGAACCGTTCAGAAATAACTGGTTTGGTTCCGGTTCTATATATCATGCAACTGTATTTACCCGATTTACCCAAAATATTATATAATAATATATATTCATATTTATAATATATGTTATCATTTCTTGTTTCCAGAACACTCTTTGTAAAAAACTTCGCCTCTTCATAAAAGTACTCAGTCCCCAAGAAAAACTCTTGATCTTCTCCTCTTTTTTTGTACAAACTCTTGATCTTCTCTATGTCACTACCCATCTATAATTATATAAACACTTCTGATTTTTCATATCTCACAAACCCTAATCATCCCTTCTCTCTATCTTTGTCTCATGCTCAAAATACCTCATATTGACCTCTGTTTGAAGAATGGCCCCAAAACCAAAAGTCTTGTTTCCTTTCACTTTTGTTTGTTGTGCTTTTGTATTTGTATCTTTTATTTTGTTTCAATCTAAGCTTATGATTTTCTCAATTGTATTAGTAAGTTTTTTTTATAGTTTTAAGCGTTATTTAATTTATGTTTATGAGTACAATACTAAGTTGAATTTACTTCTATCAATTAACATGTTTGAATACTTTGTCAGGTTAATTTTAAAGGTCTTACTATTAATTCAAAGAAACAAAAGATATGTACGAGTCCAAAAGATGGGGCTCCTTCAGCATCGATGCAAGTAGATCCTCAAGTAGATCCGTCGGGTCTGCCTCCAGCTCCAATAAAAGTAGATGGGGACTCAAGTGATGATGTTGACCTAGAACCTGATATAAGCAGATTGCGTAGTGATGTGTGGTAGCATTTTAAAGTATATAAACGAGTTGTGGAAGTGATGGTTGATGGAGAGATCAAACAAATAGTTCAACAGAGGGCTGAGTGCATACATTGCCCTCCAAGGAAAGGTGATTATACTGCTAATATGATGCGATCCGGCCTCATTTTAATGAGTCAGATCATGTCAATAGATCTAGCTTGAGTTGCCCGACAAAACCCAATCAAAATCTAATAAGAAAACACAAGGAAAATGGAGAATCGGAGTTGGAAAAGATGGAAAAAAGTGCTGCGAAATTTGGTGAATTTCTGGGCAATTTTAGGAATGATTTGTGGTTAAAATTCAATTAGAAATAATCAATCAATAAGAGAACAATCAATTCAACTTATATTAATCATCCTCCAAGTGGGAATCCAAGATATTCAAGCAATCAAATATTTCCAAGTATTCATTCAATCCAATACAAAAGGAAATTAAAAGGATAGAGATTAAAAGGAGTTTTACTTGTAATGGATCAAGAAATCTCCAATGCTTGATCCTCACAAGTTTAGTTCTTGGTGTTTAGAGGGAGGAGTGCTCTCAACTCTAGCAATAAACACTTGACAAAAACTAAGGAAGAAAAATGAAGGAGAAAGCTATTTATAGGTGATGGGAAAAGCCTTAAAACAAGCTTTCTCGGAAGCTAGAGGCGCCTCTGGCGATATACTATTAGAGGCTTAACGGTATGTCGCTAGCCTCGCTTCAGAAGATATTTTTTTGTCTTCTCCTAGCGGTATGTCGCTAGGTGCTACTAGTTTCTGGAGATATGTCGCTAGGGACTTTTCCAAGGGGTAATCGCGCGATCGTTCCGGAATGATGGGCGAGCATCTTCATGGTCCGACCCTCTTCTTGAAACACCTCCTTGCTCATCTTCTCCTCAATCCATAGGGTGATCTTCTTGGCCATGCTCCTCATGATTGGTCCTCTTGGCGCCACATCTTGTTCTTCAAGGTTTAATGTAGGCTTGATCACATCATAATACAAGTCTTCATGGAACATCGACATTGATGAAACATTTGAATGGAGCCTGAGTTGCAAAGCAAAAATTGAAAGGTCAACAAGTTATGACGGGTGATAAGAGTTCAGAAAATAAGCTTGTTCTTAGAAAGTTCAAACATGAAGAAGTGATGGCAGTATTAATTAAATGATAGTCATCGACAAGATGCCATTTAGTACTGTTGACAAGCTAGGGTTTAGAAAATTCTGTAGTGTTGCGGTTCCATTGTTCAATATTCCAAGTCGAAGGGTATTTGTTAGAGAGTTCTTCAAGATGTACGATGCAAGTAAAGATGCACTATGAAAAGAGTTAGCCACGCATAGAGTGAGTCTGACAACCGATACTTGGACATCCGTCCAGAACATGAATTATATGGTCATAACTATCCACTTCATCGATAGCGATTGGAAGATGCATAAGAGGATTTTAAGTTTTGTCAAGTACCCAATCATCAAGGAGTAACAATCGGTAAATTGATAGAAAGTTGCTTACTTGAGTGGAAAATTGATGTTTTAGCTGTCATAGTCGACAACGCATCATCTAATAAGTCAGAACTTGAATGGCTTAAATCAAGTATGGACCAATGGGAAAACAACAAATCAATTCTAGGATGGAGGTTTTTACATGTGAGGTGCAATGCTCACATAGTGAACCTTATAGTGAAGCAAGGGTTAAAAGCAATGAACAAGTCTATCATTGCTATCCGAAATGTTATTGCTTATGTTAAGTCGACCCCACCTAGAGAGCTTGCTTTTAAGAATGTCGTGAAGGCAGTAAAGATACCATCGAAGGGTCTTGTAGTCTTGGATGTGCCGATGATAGCGTCGTCGAAATACGTCAAAAATAATAATAAACCTGATGCTTAATGCACAATTAATTTGCGAATAGTGGTAATAGGGTCGAACTTAGGGATTAAAGGAAGACACTTGCCCTAGATGTATGACAAAGATAACTCCAACAAACAGTAACATGGGGAGGGGGGGGGGGTGTTTAGTTGGTCAATAAAATTAACCAAGAGAGGTAATTGGAGACAAAACAATTAATAAAAGCAGGAATAATAGAAAGAATAGAATAATCAATAATAAGCAAGTAAAATAGTAAAAGAGGTAAACTCATATGAGAGAGAATCTTAGCAAAGGATCTTCTCGGGTTGCGTCGAGGCCTAGTCAATCATTGGTGCAGAAATATTCTATTCTTATGTCATAGACGTGCTATAGGGGCCAAAGTACGTTTAGGCCCTCTACTTTCCTTCGTATGAGAAGTTACCCCATGGTACATTTATGGGGTAACCTTGACACTTCGCCGTCCTCCAAGGTACATTTATGGAGACAATACTCAAAGGCCCATTAAGAAGAGGAAAGACACGTTTAGGGTGAGATACTCAGTACGTTCGAGGCTCTACCCTAATTGGTCGCTTGCCCTAGTCGGACTGGACCAGCGACCTGATGACTCCAAGCTAGATGTCTACTCTACCATGCAGCCTCACATTAGTTATTAATACAAGGATGACAGCAATCAAAAAGGACAACTAGCAGTTGATCAAGCTTCTAATAATCCTAGACGAAAATGGCAAGAAATCGACAAACAAGCAAATATAACAATAAGAATATATGAAGAACAATTTGGCCTCTTAACTACCCTTTTGCAACCCTCGAAATACCTTACTAAGAAGGATGAGTTTAGCTACTCATGCTAACAAGTAAATAAATAATAGATCTAATAAATAGCATAAACGAAAGAAGAGATGAGTAAGATAAAAATGCTTAATTAATACCGGTCAGAGCTTAAAACTCCGGGTTGTTACAAAGTATGCTTGACGACGTTAATGGAGGAAAATAGAGGGAGAACAAATCCCAACGTAAGAGAGAGGAAAAATGTCTGCCCAAAAATATGATAGGGAGCTCAAAGAGATAACGATTGCCAAGTTCCAAGATGCTCTGAAACCCTAAAAACTAAAGGCTTAAATATCCTAACAACCCGCAAGAAGACAAAGTCCAGCTAAGAGGGAGGTACAAACACGGAATGAGAGTGTTCCTAAGAGGGAATATTCCCAAAATGGCAAAAGGGAATATGCATGGAATCCCGTGTGGATCTTTTCTTCGCGCATCAGTGGAGAGAAGATGTGCACATGCGACAGCAAGGCTTAGGCACTGGATAGCTCCCTAGGGCTAGATGGTTCAACATCTAGGGCTCGATGATATAATAAACAGCTAGGCCTCGACGCTGGTCTCGAAGCTTTAAGTTCCACAGAATTCCATAAAAAAGGCATGTTTCAGCATCTTTCTCTCATTTAGCCTAGATCTGCAAAAAGGATGAAAATAGAGGCAAATCAGCAGTATCATGCTCGAAATAAGACTAAGAAAGAGGAGAAAATTATACATAAAACACACGCTATCAAATATCCCCACACTGCCCAATGCTCGCCCTCGGGCATTCACAAAATTGAAAGCAGTCCCCTAATCAGAACATAAACAATCAACCCAAGTACAAGATTGAATTCTATATATGAAATGTTAAAAACTGCCTTGGAACTTAGGAAAGCATTTGAAAGGCTATCACTCCATGATGCTTCATATAGAAGCTACTTTAAAGAATCTATAGTTGAGAATGATGAAAATGAAATGGAGAACGAAGATTTGGAGGATTTATTAATATGAGGGTTATCTCGCCTATGAGAAAAAAGAAGAAGGTTGGACCACCAACTGCTTTTGATTGGGAAAAAACGACGGCATTCGTTAAATTCCTTCATCGTTTTTTACGATATAATAGTGCAAGTTAATTCAAGCTTGAAACTAACTGTTCATACAACTTATCACCATATCACGGCTATCGAGAATCAGCTAAACACAGTTTATACACCTCCTACTAATATTGAGACTCAAACTCGTACGGATCTGGAAAAGGTTCTTTTAGAAATGTCATTGAAAATGAAAGAAAAATATCAAAAGTATTATGGGAAGTATAAGGATGTTAACGAATTATTTTTTGTTGCTCTAGAATTGAACCCTAGGTTTAAGATGAAGAACATTGCGTTTATGATGAAAAAGACGGGCAGTTCTGATGATAAAGTGAAAACTATCAGAGAAGGTTGATGCTCCCCAATCTCCAAATTGATGGACTAACATTATTGATGAAAGAATTGTATCATTGCTATAAGCCATCAGAGAAGATTGATGCTCCCTAATCTCTAAATTCTGCTAGTAGTATGAAAGTTTCAATCATTACTAACAATAATGCTGCAATGGGTTTTATTGATGAATGGATGGAAGTGGAGGGATGAGCTGATATGGCTCCAAAGTATGAAGTTGATAAGTATTTGACTGATCCACTATAGAGACACAAAGGAAAAGGGGAATTCAAAATTTTGCTCTAGTGGAAGCTTAATAGTCCCAAGTATCCCATTTTGGCTGTCATTGCAAAGGATGTGCTTGCAGTCCAAGTTTCTATTGTTGTTTTCGAGCTTGCGTTTAACACCGGAGGATGAATAGTTGATTGGTCAAGGAGCTCACTGACCCCGAAATCAGTTGAGGCATTGATATGCCTTCAAATTTGGTTGAAGGGTGATAAGATTTGCTCATTTTTAGGAGATGAGCCTTCTATTGAAGCCACTAAGTTTTATGAGCAATGTGAATTGGGTATAAATTTCTATTCATATATTCCCACTTATCTACTTTGTTTAAATATTTAGGTTGTGTTTTAATCCTTTATAACTTGTTCTTTATTGTTTTGTAGAGCGATCAAGTGGAGATTCAAGCTTGAGTACAATTACATGCGCATAAATAACTTATGCTTTGATTCTTGGGGTTACTTTTTGTATAGGTATGTAATACTATATATATATTTAGGTGCCTTTATTTGAACTCTTTGGGAAATCTTGTTTGCTATTTTTGAAGCCCCAAATTTTCAGTGGTAAACTGGTAATGTCTTAACTCTTAAAGAAACTCTTGAAACTAGAACCAATTAGCCAACGAGAACACATGACTTGGGTCGTAAAAGTTGTTATTCTTTGAACGGTGCTTTTCTAGTCCGATTGCTTGTGAGATTCGTTCTTTCATCTATAATTTTTACTAGTTAACTTGATGGATGTGTTCCATGATTTAGATTCACAAAATGATTTTTTTCCTTAGGGTTTTTTTGATAGTTGCTTTTAGTAGCTGCAATTTGTTAACTTTTGTTAGCATCTTTGACTAAGTTGGTTAAAAACAATGTATACTATATGATTTTATTGTATAAATATCTAATGCATGAACCTTTTAGTTAAGTTTAATTTCTGAAATGTTCATGGATTTGTTATTGTGTGTTGGTGTCAGAGTTGTATATTTTCAGGATTTTTGGAGTCGAGGAGCTGATCTAAAGCAACCTTAGAAGCTGCAGTTGATTTTGTCAAGATTCAATTCGGATTCCGGGTGCATCTTATTTAGTTATGCTTGTTCAACTCTAATGATTGTAATCCAAATTTATGTTGAAACTTATGTTTTGACGCTTTAATTTGTATCGTGAACTTATATTTTGGAGCTTCGATTTATATTGTGAAGTTGTATTTTGGCAAGGTAATGCGAATTTATGCGTTGTGAGACATAGGTTCAGCTCATTTATTTGAGTTTTTATTAGTATTTTTTCCTTTTCTTGTTAAATTTTGGAACCATAGGACTAATTAGAAACTTTCAGAAATTTCACCGAAATAACCCAGACCCGAACCGGAACCAGATGGTTCTGGTGCGGTTTGGTTCTAGCTTTAAAAATACAATTACTTGGAACCAAACCGAACCGGTTCTAAACTCTGGTTCTGGTTTTGTCCAAACTCGAACCGAACCGCACCATGCCTAGCCCTAGATGTGGCTATAAATACCCATCTTGCCCCCTATTTAGGGGTACGTACACACATATGCATAGATATTGCCCACCTCATTTCCCACCTACCGGTCTCCGCTCCCTCCTCCAATATTTTCCCTTATCAGTCATTTTCATCATGCTTACTGACTTGATCGTCAGAGCCTTTACGCCGGAGACCCCCTCCGACGTTTTGCAGGTGGCTTAGGAGCGAGGATCTCATCTTGTCCAACTGGCTGGATTACGCAATCACCCTCACACCATTTCTATCATTATCACTACTCTAGTGAATAAATCCAGAATACAAACCATAGAACTAGTCCCTAATTTCATTTTATTTTTCTTCTCTTTCGAACGTAGGAGGAATCAAGTAGAAGACATATTGACGGGGACAGTCGCGGCTTAATTTTCATTATTTAATGTTGTATTCCCTGATTGTTCATGGTTTTTTTTTATCCCTCTTCTGTAAAGATATAAAGAAAGAGCGAGGAAGATAAAGTAAAGGAGAAAAAAACACTTATAATTTTCTTACATATCTGATGTGGGAGAAATATGATAGATGTTTCTCTCTTATTGGAGGCTTAGCAAATTTATAATTAAAAAATATAAAATATTCTCCTACCTAAATTTTAATAAGTAGAGACGCTGCGATAAACATGAGAAAAATAATAGGCAATAAAATAGCTAGCAAAAGATTGCATATCTTGAATGTTTGTTCCTCTCAGGCTCTCACGGAGAGTGGGATGAAGCTTTCCTAGATTGCCTTGATCAAAGAAAGGCAATCAAAAATCACATTAATACGAGGAAGGGCATATTCCACTATAGTATTGTTAAGCATCGAATCTTCACTCCACTACCAATTGTTGTGCATAAATACCTATTCTACCCACAAAATTAAACATTAAACATAAACATAAATAACCTAGTACAAGAGAAAACACCACATTTTTTTATAGTGGTTCGACAATTCTGAAGGCCTACATCCACTCTACTCTTATTACCATCAATTACATCATATGGGTCATGACCATAAACAAATCCGCACAAGACTACTTCACCTTGAACATGGCAATTTTAACCTATTTCGGTTCTCAATTTCTATACACTCTAAAAAGAGTGCTATGATAATCTTACGTATACTATTATCATATGCTATGCTACAAAACTCACCACTACAAAACCTCAGAATCACAATCAACTTCTCTAACAAAGACGGGCAAAGCCGTCAAGCGCCTAATTTCTATTAATAGATAATGTCTACCTTGCTAGATAGAAAAACTTACATAACTAAGGAAATCCTAAATTGTTTCTTTTACATTCACATCTCTATATTTCATATCTAGACTATACAATAAATACCCTGCTATATAAGAAACCTCACAGTATAGGAAACCTTAAACTGTTTCAACACTAGGTTTCCTATATAGACTACACAATAAATTATTTCTATAATAATTAATTCAAGACAAAAAATAACAATATCCATTTTGGCTTGAATTAATTTTGTTGATCCCTACAGTTGCACAATTTTCTCCCTTGAACATAGATGGCTTATTCGCTTTTTCTTCAAGATCTACACCAATCTCTCTGCTTGTAACTTCACAACTTCTTGACGAAAGCTCCACCTTTAACTTTGCACTGCAACTACCACAATCATCTGCTTTCTTCTATAATCTCTTGCTTCTCCTAGGAAAACCAACCTTAACTCCGCTACCATTTGTTGTGCATCAAATTTTCGCTTCACTACCAATTGTTATGTATAAACACCTGCTTTACCTACAAGATTAAACACAAACATAAATATATTCATAAACTAGACCATGCCGTTTACGTTATCAATAGTACATGTTAGCATTTTCTTGTGTGAATGGAAATGCTAACTTCTTCTTAAACTAAAAGGAGTGCTAATAGATATATGAGAGTGCTAATAGTTCTACCCAAAATAAATTGTTATCACAAGAGATGGAATTAATCAAACGATTTCCCTTGTGCATACTCACAAAGAAACTAACATTGTACCCAAAAAAAAAAAAAAAGAAGTATCATCCCAAGGCTACTTGGAAATATCGTGGAATCTATATTCTTTCCTTTCACGGGTTGGGATAGGTAGGAACAATTTTAGGAATTTTAAAGCAATATCAACATGTCTCACGAGTTTAACTTTGTACCAACTATATACTGTGAAGTGTGAGCCATTACATATTTGAGAGCATATTACCTTTAGTGTGGGCTGACCTTATTCTAGTTTTAATGGTTTTGGGACATTTGTGGTTCAAATCTAACAAACTATTATTTAAAAATAAATCAATATCAATTAAAAGAAGTAGGATATGCAATGTATAAATCTACATCAATTTTGGCCTTAATGACTACTTTAGCCCTTATATTTATAAAAAGTTCTCAATTAAAGCCTTGTGCAAAAGAAAAACATAAAATACGCTCCATGTTTACAAAATTAATTTAATTAGGCGCTTATAAATCAATTGAGTTTTCCTGAAAATGTAGAAAATACTTTTGAGTTTTTTTTGGTGAAAGTTTAAAATATTATTGTCACCTCGAACAATATTAAAATTTTATATTTTCTTTAATTAGGCGCTTAATTGGATCATTGTTGCAAATACAAGTTGTAATTTAAGGTTTCGAAAAACAGATTTTGGCTACCCACTCATACCTACACTGAAAAAACATTGGTCTAACATTTTTTTACCGTTACCGACACATAATTGTATCGTAAAAATCTAAGAGGTAGACAAGACATTGAAGCGGCAGAAGCACTTGAAGGAGAAGGAAATTGGGAATTAGGGCTTTTGGAAAGTGTCGAAAAATATATATTTTAGCTCACGAAGAGTGTCTGCACAACATTTTCAACAGATAACGTTTGGCTCCAAGATTTTCGATGGATTTGTTTGTCGAAATACGAAAAGTCCATTGCAAATTTTAGTGTGCTTTTACCCTTATAATTTCATTAATTTGTCTTTAATATATCAATGAAATACTTATATATATGTGTGTGTGTTAGTCACGAGTAATTTTGTTGACATAATCAAATTTATGGGTAGGGTATGTTGGGTAGTTTGTTCTTGAGTTTCTCTTAAACCAAATGCAATTTACGTTTTGTGGTTGGAAAATGAAAGAGCGATGAGACAAGTTGCCTAAGCAAGAAAAGGTGGATATGCTGGAAAAGAATCATATGCGAATGTCAAAGGAATAATTTAGGGTTGATTCCTTTATGCCAAACTTATGTACTAAATACACAGTATATGTTATATATATATATATACACACGGCGGAAGTATTGGTAATTTTACTATTAAATAAACAACCAAAAAATTACATGATTATTGACATCTTTTATTGTATTTTACTTGATGAACAATTTTACTGAAACATTTAATTTTATTAATTAGGTCACTTAACTTTTCTCTATAACACGTTGTCAACACTTTGTACGTATCTCAATAGTGTGTTGATATACCATGTTACATTTCATCATGGTAGACAGGTTATAAAATCCAACCTGATCATAAATTCGATCATAATTTATCGGTTTAACTAGTTAGGTCGACAAATTTTTTGAGAAAAGCCAAAAATGTGAGTTTTGAATTTCTCATTCGAAATGATAAAGCAGGGTCTGGTTTGACAACGTTGGTAAACACCAAGTCTTTCAATTTGGAACAACATAAATAATATTTCACTAAAAAAATTGCTAATTAGTGACGAAATATTTGCGAAGGAAAAAATTCCGTCGCAAATTTTGGGAATTTCCCATGTCGGAAAACAAAAAATGAAAAAAGTATATCTTTTTGCCAAAAAAATACTTTTAGCGATGAATTCTTTATGCTCTGCAAACCTTATCGGCGGAATTTTCTATCAAAAACATTCTCACACTTTTGCAATGGAAATGATTTCCACGGAAGCTCCATAAATGTTTTTATTGATTTGCGATAAAAAAAATTCGTCGTAAAAGCCCTCATTAGCGATAAAATTCCTTACCGTTGCAATTTTAGCATAAAATTGTTGAGACAAAATTAATACTTCAATTACTATTATTTTATTTTATATTCTAAATAAATAATTAATTACAATTCAATTTATATTTTAACAATTAAAATTAATTAACAAAATATTATTTAAAAATAAATCAATATCAATTAAAAGAGTAACCCAAGCACCGAAACTTTGATGTTAACATCTATGAGCACCATCCCAAAACACTATCCAGTCAGTCATTAATTACTACTTGCTTTTTATGCATAACTTCTGTTTTGATCAGTATCTTCAACTAGCTTGTAATTCAGTGTTTCTTCCTTTTAATTGACTGATCGATACATTGATTATTTTTGTTTGGTTGATCATACAAGCAGATACGAGAAGACGGATGGTATTTTTTCACTTCTAGAAACAAGAACTACCCGAAAGGGTCACGCCCCAGATCGAGGAGTAGATGGTGGATTCTGGAAACCTACTGGGATTGGTAAGTCCATACCGTCCAAGGATAACGAATTGTGGATCAGAAAATTCTTAGATTTCTAAGAAGGCAATCATGAAAGCCAAAGAAATCGGAATGGAAAATGCATGAGTTCACATCCCGGTGATAAAAATGTTATTCGTAACAATAAAAGAATCGTTGATGGCACTGAGGTAGTAATTATACTAAATTTAATTACATCTTTCCTACATTATTTTTTTCAAGATTCGAAAAACTACATATTGAGAGCATTTTACCATCAGTGATTTTCTTTGTTTCTTATTTTTCATAAGCTAGATGACTTGGTCCCTTCGTCCTGTGCCAAATATATGTGAAGAGGGTGGCGAACAACAAGAACAAGAACAAGAACGATGAAGGTGAAACCAGTGAAAGTAGTTGTGACAAACCTGCATCTGCGGTATCTAATTCAGAATCCTCATCTGATCATAACAACATTTTTTCTACCCTGGTGATTGACGAGGACAAATTGAACTCGACAACTCCTACTTGCCAAGGACAAGAAACTGGGAAGCAAATTTGGTGTGGCAACGATACCTCTTATATAGAAAACTCGGCTCGATATCGAGCTCATCCCATGAGTAATGATCAAAACAGCTATTTTACCCTAGTTGTGGATGAGGACAATATGAAGATATCTGATCATTCTTATAATTTGCTGCCCTATAACTCTACTAAAGGGTTATTCAGTAGCACTTCTTATCATGATTTTCTATCATAACAAGAATCTGGGAAGCAAGTTTGGTATGGCAACAATACTTCTTATATAAAAAACACGGCCCAATATCGAGGTCATCCCATGAATAATGATCAAAACAACTCTTTTATCCTGGTTGTGGATGAGGACAATATGAATATACTTGGTCATTCTTATAATTTGTTGCCCTTCAACTCTGCTGAAGGTAGCTGTTGTTACTTCTTATAATGATTTTGTACCAAAATAAGAATCTGGGAAGCAAGTTTGGTATGACAAAATACTTCTTATATCAAAATCGCGACTCAATATCGACGTCATCCCATGAATAATGATCAAAACAACTCTTTTACTCTAGTTGTGGATAAGGACAGTATGAAAATTCCTGATCATTCTTATAATTTGCTGCCTTTCAATTCTTCTGAAGGGTTATTCAGTAGCACTGCTAGTACTTCTTATCATGATTTTGTACTAAAATAAGAATATATGAAGCAAGTTTGGTATGACAATAATACTTCTTATATCGAAAACCCGGCTCAATATTGATAAGATGGGAAGCAAGTTTGGTACCAAATCATGATAAGATGTACCAGTAGTGCTACTAAATTACCCTTCAGTAGAATTGAGGGCAGCAAATTATAAGAATGATCAGGTATCTTCATATTGTCCTCACCCAGAACTAGGGTAAATGAGTTGTTTTGATTATTATTCATGGGATGAACTCGATATTGAGCCGTGGTGCGATCCGACCTCCTTCTAAGGGGAGGCCGAATTGGCTATTTGAATGGAGGATCTAGCTTTTAGTTGTTGACACAAATATGTAGGAATTACTTACGGAAATGATATGGAAATGGAGTAGATGTTGGCAGCGGATTTGAAGAGTAAAGAGGAAGGTGAAATGGAGTGGATTGGACTTGGATTGAAGGAGTGGAAGAATGAAACGTTTGCTCACTGGGATGAACACGGTTTGGATGGTCACTTGAACACTTGAACAACACTTGAATTAGCTTCAAAATCGATAGCAAACAATACAATAAATCCGGCCTTGAAGTTGACCGAATTGTTCAAAGATTACACACAATCAATCCGTTCACTTGAGTAGTAAGTGAACGAATTCAGCAAACAACAAATCTCTCAATGTTCTAGGATAGTGGTGCTAAAGCCCAAGTGAATGGCTAGAGGAGAAACTCAACTCTAGCTTTTTCACTTAGGCAATAACTAATGATTCAAAATGACTAAGTTTTTCTTAAATACAATCTTGTAGAAATACAATAACAAGAGGCAACAATTCTGCCTTGCACAAGGACGCCCAAGGCCTCTCCTTGTGCTCTTCCTAGGCCCCTTCATGGGCTTGGCTGGCCCATTATAAGGTTGTCCGCTCATCATTAAATCATAGCTAGGCGTGATCGTATCATCACCTCTTCCTTTGAAAGGATTCGTCCTCGAATCCATTTCTTCAATCTCCTTATTTCCGGTACCTACATACTTAATGAAACTCAAAGACAAAGGTGAGATACCAAGGAGGCATAATTGCGCATGCAATGTCACAAGAGGCTCGTCTTCCCGGTTACTCACTTTCTCAAATCGGCTCACTAGAATCAACCATGAAAATTGAGCCACACATACATGCGCAAAACACGATGGAAAACCAAGCAATCGACTCAAAAGGAAATACAACTCTTTGTAGTATTTAAACCAAATAGTTTTTAACAAGTTTTTGATAAAGAATTGTTTCCATACTTCATGCAAAATAGTCATGGATTTTGGGTGTTGACCACACAACAAGTCACGTATGTTACACGAAAAATAGTCAAAAATATCATGTTTGAGCAAGAAAGGGTCATACGCGATGAAATACAAATTAGGAGTTTTATTACATTCTACAAGATTGTCACACAAGTATTTTTCATGTCCAATTAGGAGAGAGTCATGCTCGGAGGAATGTAAAGTTGGTTCTTTTTCACACGTTAAATTATTATCTTGTAAATTGGCATCATGTGAATAAGAAATATGAAGAGGTGTAAGCTCTAACCTTTCATCATTTGGAGTAGAAATTGGTGCATACCTTTGAGCGCACCATTGTTGAACAATCACGCTTCCAATGCCTCCTAGGATTGACATGCCACTTGGTACCCCTTTTAATGGTACGGTTACAACTTGTTTCCTAGGCAAAACAATTGGAATGGGTAGAGGAGAAAGGTTAGAAGTAACCTTTGGTATAACCTGCTCAATTTGCTCACTCCTTTCTCGCTCACTTTCTTTTTGTTCAATTTGAGTACTCTCAATGGCATGCTTGCTATTTTCATGTCTTTGATTTTGCTCATCATTTTTCTCTCTCTTTTCATGCTCAAGATCACTCTCTTTTTTTCTACTCTTACGCTCTTTCTCACTCTTTTTACGCCTAGGTTTGGCCATCACACTAATCGCTAGTTCTTTGGCCCTCTGCCACCAAGCATCATCCATAATATCTCTCAAATTCTCAACACTCTTCTTTTTCTCTCCACTCTCTCTTTCACTATTTTCTTCCTCATTCACAACAATTTGTGTTTGTGTGGATGGTATTCGGCTAAAGTTACCTTGGTGTAAGGAGGCCGAAATGTGATGGGGTGAGGGTGGCTTAGGTGTGGACGTGTATGTGCTTGGTTGATGCACAACTTGGATTTGGATATCTTCTTTAGTGGACTCATTAGCTTCCACATTGATATCTTTAGAGATGTCATGAAGCTGATTTTTGGATTGTTTAGGAGGTGGTGTCCTTTCGCAAGAAGGACCAACTTCCTTGTTGTATGAAGCCGTAGGAGGGATGGAGGGAGGTGGTCCATTGAAGGTGCTGGTCGGCTCATCATTGATCACCACGGCCCCGAGGTGGCCTAGTGGTGCAATGCTCTTGGCTTCATTTGGATTTTCAGTAGGACAAACCCTACTCCTTTTGGTTTCTTGTGATAGCTTAGAAGATGAAACCTTAGGAGGGGAAGCAAAGGTGTATTTGGTTTCGCTGGAGGATGTGTACTGATCTGGGTCCGGCTCGTCAAGCAAAACAATAGGAGGGATTGAACTCTCCTCTTTAATCGAGTAGCGTTGCTCAAGTTGGGCAAAGTAGGCTTCATGACGACCATATTTGGCATGATCGTCAACAAGCCATTGCTGCATCTCTTTATACCGTTTATTGAAATCACTCATTTTGCTGGTGCTAGTGTCCTTGGGTGAGCCCCCGCGGGTCACCCTCTTAGACTTCTCATTGGAAATATGAGAGTCGGCTGAAGTTCTTTTCACATATAAGGAAACTTGTTTCTTCATATCCTCCGTTGAGCGTTTCACTTCTTCTATTGCAATTCTCATTGTTTCTATCATAGTCTTCATGTTTTCTTCACTTCCGCACATGCTTGAGTGAGACATGTTGAAAGTTTTCCTACACAAGTAGCACACGTTAGTGAATAAACACTCTCTCTCGTGTTTATCTCTCGTGTTTAAAATCACTCGCAAAAATTGATCTCACTTAATCACTCAAGTTCTCATTCGGTTTTGTATTTGTTTGCTTTCAAGTGTAGACAAGAGTTCAAATAGAAAAGGAGGAGGAAATGAGAGATCGAAGGTTTGGAAATGAAAGAAGAAGAAGTAATATTACTTCAGTTAACTCTATTGAAAGGAAAAGAAGAAAGAAAGTGGTGTGTGTTGTAAAAGAATTGAATCAAGTAAGAAGTGACTCGGTTTTGTTCAAAAGGAGTAAGGTAAAAGGTAGAAGAATATGTGCTGAATTGGATCTAGCACATGGAAAATAATTGAGAAAGAAATGTTGACATGTTTAAGGTAAAAGTGAAGGGAATATGTTCGGTCGGTCTTGAATTATTTTATTTCAAAGAAAGGAAGGTGCGGATGCATGATGTATTAAACAAAGGAAAGTGTGAGAATTGTCTAAGATAAACTAAAACAATTACAAGGTGGAGTATGAGTTGTGCGGTTGAGTGCTTGATTAAACAAAGGAAATGTGGAAGGTAGGGTAAGGAAGAATCAGATTGTTTAAGAAGAAGAAGTGGGCACGGATGAATGAGGTGTTTAATCAATTGGATGTAGGTTGGAAGGTGAAAGAAATAAAGCTCACATGGTTAAGAGAATCAAATTTAAATAATTCAAGGTGGGAGACAATGGATTGTGAGGGGGACTAAGATAAGGAATAAACGTGTTCACATGTGAAAGTGGAGTTTTACACAACTTAAAGAATGGGAAAGTAGATGAAAAGCTGAAAAGGAAGAATAAACTATGACACAAGGAGGGCTACGGTTTGCACATGGAAAAGGAGAATGACAACTTTAGAAAGTGGGAGACAATGTAAGGAATATGTGCTGCTGGTATTGAATTAATTTAATTCAAAGATAAGGAATGAGGAAAGGAGGGTGGCATGCTGAATTTTCAGCTTTGTGTAAGAGGTGTAAGGCACTTTCACTTATAATATGTAAAGGGTGTCACAAGGTGGAATCGTCCACTCTCTTCTTGGTTGCCTTCTTTTAGTTTTATAAGGGTAAAGTGTATGACACAAAGCTGATGGGTTTACAAGTGGAGAATAAACAATCTGGGGACAAGTTATGACTGCATCAGAGAATCTTGCTTTCTTGTCTGGGGAATTTCTAATGGAAGGGAAACACAAAATTCAGATTTCCTTTGCAAGGAATTGAATCAAACTCTCTTCTTGGCTGTATTTTTGGTTGGAAGTCGTTTGAACATGTGAAGATCACAATATGAACTCAAGACTACGAAGAACGCAAAAACTGTAATTTTCGGACAGCTTGTACAATCCTCGGCTATTGATATTTTGACATATCATACGACTGAATTAAGTTATGAAATTTGACAGGGAGGTTCCTAAGACAAGGAACTACAACTCTCAAGAAGAACAGAAATGATGGTTCTGCGTGGACCACTCTCAAAACAGACGATGAACTCAGAACAACGTTTTTCGGCGAAGTTCTACACGCTTTTATATTTTGGACAAAAACTATATGATTGTCCCGGAATTTGCAGTTGACTCAAAAAATGAAAAATGTCAATAACAAGTTGAAGTTTATTGACACAAATTTTGGGATCTTTATAGTATATGAAACTGACTCAAACGGGACATATATTAACACAAAAAACAAACTCGGATTCAAGAACAACTCGAAGCGGCTAGAGCTCCGCTACCACTTGGTGCGATCCGACCTCCTTCTAAGGGGAGGCCGAATTGGCTATTTGAATGGAGGATCTAGCTTTTAGTTGTTGACACAAATATGTAGGAATTACTTACGGAAATGATATGGAAATGGAGTAGATGTTAGCAGCGGATTTGAAGAGTAAAGAGGAAGGTGAAATGGAGTGGATTGGACTCGGATTGAAGGAGTGGAAGAATGAAACGTTTGCTCACTGGGATGAACACGGTTTGGATGGTCACTTGAACACTTGAACAACACTTGAATTAGCTTCAAAATCGATAGCAAACAATACAATAAATCCGGCCTTGAAGTTGACCGAATTGTTCAAAGATTACACACAATCAATCCGTTCACTTGAGTAGTAAGTGAACGAATTCAGCAAACAACAAATCTCTCAATGTTCTAGGATAGTGGTGCTAAAGCCCAAGTGAATGGCTAGAGGAGAAACTCAACTCTAGCTTTTTCACTTAGGCAATAACTAATGATTCAAAATGACTAAGTTTTTCTTAAATACAATCTTGTAGAAATACAATAACAAGAGGCAACAATTCTGCCTTGCACAAGGACGCCCAAGGCCTCTCCTTGTGCTCTTCCTAGGCCCCTTCATGGGCTTGGCTGGCCCATTATAAGGTTGTCCGCTCATCATTAAATCATAGCTAGGCGTGATCGTATCAAGCCGAGTTTTCGATATAAGAAGTATTGTTGTCATACCAAACTTACTTCCCATGTTTTGGTTCAAAATCATGATGCGAAGTACCAGTAGTACTACTAAATAACTCTTCAGCAGAGTTAAAGGGCAGTAGATTATAAGAATGATGAGATATCTTCAATCCGTCCTCATCCACAACAACGGTAAAAGAGCTATTTTGATAATTATGCCTAGGATAATCTCGATCTCGAGCCAGATTTTGATATAAGAAGTATCATTGCCATACCAAACTCGCTCCCCAGATTCTTATTTTTGTACAAAATAATGATAAAGAAGTACAAAAACAAGAATCTGGGGCGCGAGTTTGGTATTGCAATAATACTTCTTATATCAAAATTTGGCTCGAGATCGAGATTATCCTAGGAATAATGATCAAAATAGCTCTTTTATCCTTGTTGTAGATGAGGACGGATTGAAGATATCTCATCATTCTTATAATTTGTTGCCCTTCAACTCTGCTGAACGGTTATTTAGTAGTACTACCGGTACTTCTCATCATGATTTTGTACCAAAACAAGAATATGGGAAGCAAGTTTGGTATGGCAACAATACTTATAAGAATCAGAAGTACCAGTAGTACTACTGAAGGGTTATTTAGTAGTACTACTGGTACTTCTCATCATGATTTTGTACCAAAACAAGAATATAGGAAGCAAGTTTGGTATGGTAACAATACTTCTTATATCAAAAACTCGGCTCAATATCGAGCCCGTCCCATGAATAATAATCAAAGCAGCTCATTTACCCTGATTTTGGATGAGAAGATTATGAAGATATTTGATCATTCTTATAATTTGTAGCCCTTCAACTCAGCTGAAGGGTTATTTAGTAGCATTGCTGGTACTTCTTATCATTATTTTGTACCAAAACAAGAATTTGGGAACAAGTTTGGTATGACAACGATACTTCTTATATCAAAAACCTGATTCAATATCCAACTCATCCCATGAATAATTATAATTATAATTAGAATTAACTAGAAATAGTGTGCCCCGGGTTGCATGGCTTCTCTTAAGCACTCAATTTGTATAATAATGTACTTTTTTTATTTTGTTCAAAATATACTAACAATTTATTTGGTTTAAGTAACTAATTTAATAAGAAAAATAATTTATAAATTAATTACTACTTATTTTAGTCACTTCAAATCTAATTATTTAATTTTTACTAGCTCTAACTAGAGCCAACAGATTACCTTGAGCTATGATCGTCTCCATAATCGAAAATCATACTCAATTTCGAGCTTATCCCATGAATAATGATCAAAACAACTCTATTGCCCTAGTTGTGGATGAGGAAAATATGAAGATACCTTATCATTCTTACAATATGCTGCCCTTTAACTTTGCTGAAGGGTTATTCAGTAGCACTGCTGATACTTCTTATCATTATTTTGTACAAAAACAAGAATCTGGGGCGCGAATTTGGTATGGCAATGATACTTCTTATATCAAAATCTAGCTCGAGATCGAAATTATCCTAGGAATAATGATCAAAATAGCTCTTTTACCCTTGTTGTGGATGAGGACGAATTGAAGATATCTCATCATTCTTATAATTTGCTGCCCTTCAACTCTACTGAACGGTTATTTAGTAGTACTACTAGTACTTCTCATCATGATTTTATACCAAAACAAGAATATGGGAAGCAAGTTTGGTATGGCAACAATACTTCTTATGTCAAAAATCCGGCTCAATATCGAGCCCATCCCATGAATAATAATTAAAACATCTCATTTACCCTAATTTTGGATGAGAAGATTATAAAGATATTTGATCATTCTTATAATTTGTATCCCTTTAACTCTGCTGAAGGGTTATTTAGTAGCATTGCTGGTACTTCTAATCCTGGGTTTGTACCAAAACAAGAATCTGGGAACAAGTTTGGTATGGCAACAATACTTCTTATATCGAAAACCTGATTCAATATCCAACTCATCCCATGAATAATTATAATTATAATTATAATTAACTAGAAATAGTGTGCCTCGGGTTGTATGGCTCCTCTTAAGCACTCAATTTGTATAATAATGTACTTTTTTATTTTCTTCAAAATATACTAACAGTTTATTTGGTTTAAGTAACTTATTTAATAAGAAAAATAATATATAAATTAATTACTACTTATTTTAGTCACTTCAAATCTAATTATTTAATTTTTTAGTGCGGATGTTCTACTACCTTTAACTAGAGCCAACAGATTACCTTGAGCTATGATTGTCTCCATATTTATTTACTTAAAAAAATTGCTATAAAATAATTAATCTGATATCATTTGATATTTTGAAAACTATGGAGTGTTGTTGTGATGTATCTAATTTTTTGAAGGGCATTATATAAGTTTAAAACCTCCCATAGATAAATATCATACCAATTCCATTCCAATTCTCTCAGACAGAGCAGGATAGTTGTCGTCAAGTTGCCCCTTTAAAGGATTTCATATTATTAAAAACTTTAGGTTCGATGATATCCCTAAATTCCATTCTAGGGAAACAAACATTCTCAAAAAGAAAAAATCAAAGATAAAGAATAAGCTAAAACACAAAAATTGAAAAACTTGAGAGGTATTTCACCTTTTATACTGCGTGTACCATAGATCTTTCAATTTGATAAGGTGCTTTATGGTCATGGTTTCAAATCTCATACCCAACACTTATCCATTCTATTTTTTTTTTAGCCATACACAACGATCACTTGTAAATAGTAAAGGGATGGGAAAAAGTCAGCACAATGTAGCAATGTGCTAGAAGACAAAATTAAGTGCACTCTTGCCTCTAGATTGAATAAATATCCATGTTATCAATGATTTGGATTTTGGGGTACATGGTTGTGGGTTCGGGTTCAGGGTATAGGGGCTTATATGGATTTCTGTAATGACGTTTGAGATTTGATAAGTTTAGATAAAATAATGTTTAGTTACATTAAGAATATTAATATATGTATAGATTTAGCTATGATAGAAAATTTTTGCTTCCTCTTCTTACAAATATAATTTTTGTTTTTTACCTCCAACCTTCTTCCAACAATACTACTATTGAGGTTATTTGTTTCCATCAAGCTATCTCACTTAGGAATAAAATACTCTCAGCACGTGATTTCTTTATACACGATGATCAAACTAATGACGTTTTATTTAAGTGATTAGAGTGTCAAATCACTCACATCACTTTGTGTGTCCTTCTTTTAGTAGTAAAGTACCAACTAAGATTTAGGATCGACTCTCATCTTCACTTCTAATGAAAATAATAATTATAATAATAAAAGTAGTGTAATAAAAGCATTTTCCTAATAATAATGTATACTCTCTCTGTCCCGAAATACTTGACATTTTAGCCCAAAAATGTCTGTCTTTTTTAATTGACGCCCTTTGGGGAATGTGTCTCGTTACTTCTTGGTTCGACGAAAATACCCTCAGACGACCAGTCGTCTTCCGCTTCAACAATGCGTCACACAGGGATAAAAGAAGGAAACTGAAAAATAGCTGGCCAGGAGTTGGGGTAGTGTGGGAACATGGACAAGATCGATTCATTCGTCCCTGACACTCATTTTCTCTATCCTCTCCTTCTCTCCTCAAAACCTCTCATCCTCCTTTGTCCAAAAATTCAAATAAAATTTGGTTGCTGAAAACATGAGGAAATCAATGGGGCTGGGCAAAAGGCTGGTGAGGTTTCTGGGTTTAGAGTTGATGATGAGAAGATACCGTCGAAAGTTAGGTTTTATTTGATCTGAAAGGATTTTCTAACCATGGATGTATCCCGCAATGTCATTCCAGGGATGAAAGGGAGTAAACGGTTTCCATCTCAGTTCTTCGTTTTTTTTTAATGGGATCTGAGGGGGGTATATATTTGAATTTTAGGCTAAGGGTTTCATCCTCTGTTTTTGGATTTATGTTGCCAGAGAGAATGATGAAATTGATGTGGATTTTGGGTGTAATTAACTCTATTATATGAATACATGATTATAGTGTTGATGATGTATTCTTCATCTGTTTTTGTTTAATTTTTTGTGTATTTCTGTTTTCAAAATTTTCAATTTTGCTGGCCAATTTGAGCGATTCTTTTGTTGTTGTGTTTTGTTTTGCCCAACTCATCCACAGGAATTAAAAACCGTATTTAACCAAACATAAATTCATTGAAATTTAAATTAAAGCATAGCGTACACATTACACTACATAGTTGCATTTAATTAATTTTTTGGATTCTAGGGATCTTGTTGCCAAACTTGTTCAGAGTCGTATGTACTGAACTGGAGGTGTTGATGCAGATGTTGAGACACCCCATCTTACTCTCTAGCTTGACTATTGTTTTCCCCAACGACATAAGGGTCTCGCTGGTGGTGGGGATGACTTCTTTAGAGTCTGGACCATCTTATTCATAGCCCGTTGTACCCCTTATCTCCTTGAGCCTGCGATAGAGAGTTTTCAGTCGGTTAATGTCCTGCTCTGTTTGAAGCAATTTGGTATGGAAATTGGTGAAATCACTATGCAAATGAGCCACGACTGCTCCTGAAATGTTAAGAATGTGGGTGGCTTCATTAGTATTCATTGGAGGTGGGAATAGCCTCCAAATAAAGGATTTGAAAATGGAATGTTTTGGTGAATGTCTGTGAGTGGTCCTGTCTTATAGAGGAATTGGAGAAGCTAGGAACTTGTGTAGTTACAGCCTTTGAACAGTCGCATTGAAGGGATTATTGAAGGCTACATAGGGCCACAACTATTCAACAAGGTAAGATTACTTCTGCTCAAGAAACTGTTGCCTAAAGGTTGTGATTCCCATAGGGTTTAGGAATCTGTTCAGAGCAGACGTGCCTTTTCACGTCTCCTGAGCAGTTTAGACCAGTCAAAACTCCTCCCCTCTCCCTCTTTTACTGCAACCCTGACTCTTCAGCTTTTTTACACAAACCATAACTTTGTTCGACACTCCATCTATTAAAGCATCTATGCATCCTCTATTTTTCCTTTCCTTTCTCTTTCTATTAAAGCAACACACCACAATTCTATTTATTCATCTACTTCACTCCATCTTTTTTTGCAGGCTCTTTTAATTTCTATTTCATCTAATTCCATGGATGCTAGAGAGGTAGAAAGTTTCCATGTAGGTGGAGGGGTGGTAGGCAGCCACATTGAACAGGAGATAGGGCAGGCTTCTGCGAAGATTGAACAGACGAACCAGGACATCAGGAGGCTTGCATCACATGCAGCGAGGCTGAGATGGATGAAGAGGAATGCACACGACAACTGCCATGCACAGGATGGTATAGTTATTGTGGACACTGTGCAGGATTGTCTTGTTCATCTGGAGACGGTCATTGCTTTGCTTGAATCCAAGAATGAAAGCCTGGAGTCCACAATCAATATTTGTAGGTTTGTTGTCGCTGCTCTAGACAAGTATAGGAACAAGATCGCTGCCATCCCAAAAAATGATTAGGATTTCTGTTTTTAGTTTTCAATTTTTAAATTTCAGAACTTTATGTAATGTTTATGTTTGATTTTCTTGAATAAATAAGGTTTCTGTTGAATATGGATTGCGTTTGTGTTTACTTAATTTGGAATGGTTCTTGTATTTCTGTTTAATTTCAATGGATGCATTGTGGTATATGGAAACAGAGGATGCCATATACAGAAATATGTTTGTTTTGGATGATTGCAAGTCCCTACATGATGGTACATGGAAACAGAGGATGCATAAATGTATACTGTAACAGAATTTGCATTGTATAAACAGAGGATGCATTGTGGTATGTGGAAACAGGGGATGCCATATACAGAAATGACTGTTATGTGCCAGAAACAAACATGGCCAAACAAAGGATGCATTTTGAGACAGAAATAGAAGAGAGGCATAAGTATTTCCAAACAGAATTTGCAATCAAGGGAGCAACTGGTTGATTTGGCAAAATTAAAATAGAAACAGAGTATGCATAAATGTATCAAAACAGATTTTGCAATCAAGGGAGCAACTGGCTTCAATTGCCATAATTCAAAATAAAACATGGGAACTTCAAATAGACATTCAAACAGAGGATACATAAACATACTTCATTGAATCACAATGTTCACAATTGAACATTCCACAATGTTCACGATTGAACATTCCACAATTGAACAACCAAATCACATGCATATTTGCTCCTACAAACACATTCAAAAGTTGTATCTGAACAACAACTGTATCTACACCAAAACTATCTACAGCATAACATATATCCCCAAGCCCCTTCAGTGCAAATTCCATATAGGGGAAGATAAAAAAAGTATGCATTCCTGCATAAAAACAAAGTCAGCCATTAGTTGATTTTTAAAAAAATCAAACACTACCAAATGTAAGACAGTCACTTGAGACTTTATCAAGACAGATAGGCTACTGCATTAGCATAAATATTTGGAGAGCACCGTATTGCTGATGGTAAAGCCCCCTGTCTAGCAAGTTGAACCTTCTTTAGGTGAGGAATCTTGTAATTGTTGGATCCATCACATTTTAATATCTCAACCATACACGACTGCAATGTTAAGAAAACATTGTTGCTCTTCTTGTCTGGAAAAAACTTAGAATGCCTGCTCAACAGCCCCAATCAATTCCACTATGTATTTTGCACACTCCTTACTCTACAGTGATTGAATTGCTCTAAAGAAGCCAAGGTCCAAGACGTTTAAGTCAGGAGAGTTAGGAGGTTGACAAACAAGAGAAATATTCATTCCACTATCTTTGAACTGCACACAAGAATTGAACATCGTCAGTGTGAATATGGGTCTTTGCGTTGTCTTGTTGAATATAAATGGCTTCTCTAATACACTCCCTATGCCATTTGTTGGCTATGATACCTTACTAACCATAAAATCTCTAATTACATCTCTTGTTATATTAGCAATAGGTTTGATCTCAACTGTACCACGAGGCCTATTCTGACTCGATCTTACAACAGCAACAGATTGAACTAATAGGAAAACCCCAATCTTTCCATCAAATGCGCATAAACCATCAAAGTCATGCCTTGACCTCGCAACAGCAGCTAAGAACATTACTTTAGGTATGAAATGAGAGCTTTTCATTGTTCTTACTGGATCAGCTTCATCTTGCAGGAGGTAATATGTTTGAGATTTCTTGGTCAAGTAGAACCACTTCTCATCAATATGCACTATGTTTTTCATCCTTTTGAATGTTGGATCATGAGGCAATGATGATGGATCAAAAGAGGAGAGACAATGGTTGATCCTAGCAGTGTGATTCTCTGATGTCAAAGAGGGTTTTATGGCATTCGAGTGGCGCTTGATGATTCCTTCTTTCATTTTGCTATACATAAATGTCTTCGATACACCAAGGTAGAAAGCAAGAGATCTCATTGTTGTCCTCTGTCTCAAAGGAACACTTCGCATCCTTTCTAAATCAAATTCAACTCTTTTTCTACCACAATTCTTGACTCTATAATTGTCATGAACATTGTTACCTGAATCCCGTGCACGTTTCTAGATCCTCTGGATTGTTCGCACCCTCACTCCAAACTGGACAACAACATCCATGGTTGCTTTTCTCTTCAACACCCCATTCACACTTCTTTCAAGCAACGATTGTAATACTTTGAGTCGTTCATCTGAAGTAAGTTCTTTCCTGCACTCTAACCATACAAATGGTAAACATGGTCAGTAGACATGGTTGAATGATTTTTGGGGAAATTAAAAGAAATTTGAGGAAACAAACAAACTTGGCTTAGGCATATGGTTTAAGTCTGGAATGTCAATGTCTCCCTCAACTTCTTCATCGTAGTTAACTGCTTGATTTTCGGGTTCTAGAAACCCTTCTTCATCTGGCGTAAACTCATCAAGCCCAGGCCAATAGACTTCGGGAGATGTAGGTTCGATTGACATATGAGATGGAGTAGTGGTTGGGAGCTCATTGAGGTTAGGTACTGGAGAAGCCATAGCAGAGTCAGTGGAAAGGGTTTTTTGACGAATTTGAATTCGCGTTTGATTTTGAAGAAAGAGGAGGTGGCTGAATTTTTAAACCCAATCGGGAAATCAAAAAATTTCAAGCAACAGGATAAGGAGGGAAACATTTTGAATTTCAGGTTTTACTAAAATTTCAATTGCAAAATTTTGGAAAATTTTGCACGGGATTACGAATTAGGGTTGTTTTGGACGAGAAATTGAAGAGAGAGAAGAGGGAGAGGAACGAAAGAGGAAGAAGAAGGCAGGAGCGGAGGATGCGTGATGTGGTCTTTGTGGCCCACAGACAAGTAGCAGCCTCCACTGACACGCCCTTAATCCGTGTGAACTTCTTCTCCGCGTCAAATATAAAAAACCGGAGGGAGTACATTGTAACAAAAAGTCAGATTAGGACCACGTTGTCATTAATGTCGCATCTTTTCAAACTTACACAAAGCCAAAAAATGCCACCTCCCTTAAAAGTTAGAACTAGTATATTATAAAGACAAAAACAAAGGAACAAAAAACTTGGCAACATCACACCACGCCATATTGCCGAAAGTGTCTACTCCCAACTACACACTAAACACCCACTAATGTTGATGGCATACACGTCTTTTACAACTTCTAAATCAATTAATTAACTAATTCCTAGTCTTAATATATTTAGTGCCACGCCGATCTTGTTCTGTCTGCCTGTTTATTTTTTTATAAATGACGGTAAAAAAAATTTATAATTTATAAAATGTTTCATTTATTTATAATTTATGAAGATTACAATTTTAAGCTTCTAAATACTTAAAAAATTCAAAACAAATGGTAAAAATTTGAAAACAAATTATGAAATTTGGACAAAAGATGTTGTAAAACTGAATACAGTGAAAAAAATAAAAATTATTTTATTTACAATTTGTATTTTAATCTATTCTTTTTTAAAATATTTTTTAAATAAAATCTCATTATTTTTTTAAAAAATTAGTGGGGTAAACTCTCTCATATTTGTTATATTTCTCCTTAAATTTACATAATTTTACTATTTATTTTGATTTTTTTAACCACTAAAGTAAAATTATAACTTTTAGAGAATTATAGAGAGTTAAATGAAACATTATTTAGTTTATCCTCTCAGTCAATTTACTATATATTTCCTAGCATTTAATATTTTACACTGTCGTGTACGTAATTGGGAGACATCTCCAGGTTGTATCTGATGTTAATGTTATATAGCTTACCAAATATTATAAATAAGTTGCAGTATGTATAAGTTTTTTATGCGAAATAAATTCCTACCTCGAAAGGAAAAGAAATATAGAATATTTTAAAAAAATTTGTGCGAGGTTGGGTCTAAAATTATAAATTATAAATTTGATTCAACCCAGAATCAAACTGTACTTTTAGAACTGAATTTTACGCAAGAATTAGTTTTAACACGTTGTAAATTAGTGTGCCAAAATTCTAAAATACCTTTTGCTCTAAAAATGTAAAATCTACTAACATTAGTTGGGCTCATTTGTAGAACATATTTCGGGCCTGCTGACTTGAAGCCCACGTCCAAGCCTGTTTTTACTTTTACTTAGAATTCTCCCAGAAAACCGCCAGGCAATATCAATCAAATTAAATGAAACTAAGACGGAGGTTTAGTTCCTGGCATTATCCATTTTATACAATTACGATTTCAATCTTTCTTCTCTCCTCTCTGTTTTTGTATGGGAAAGTCACTCCCTTCTTCCGCGTCGAAGCCCCAACAAGTTGCCAAAACAGTCGCCTCTTCCTCCCACAAACCCAGCCAACACCAGAAAACAGCGCCGGCCAGTGCTTCGTTTCGACAAATCGAATCTGAGCGAGGGAAGGTGAAGAAAATGGACGAAACAACCTCGCTCTCTCTTGAGGGCCAGAACCGGGTATCGCTTGCCCTGGTCGTCTCTGACTGCGTCCACCGCTGGTTTCACGACACGCTTAAAGATGCCAGAGCTGGTGATGTTGCCATGCAAGTCCTTGTTGGTCAAATGTATTGCAGCGGCTATGGTGTCCCTAAGAATGCTTCAAAGGTTTCAATTCTTCCTCCATTCCAATGTTATGGCCTCTTCATTTGGTTTTAGGATTTTCCTTTCTCTTGCTTTTTAACTTGTACCGTGGCATGTAGGCTTAATTAGTTAGTTTAGGTATTGTTATTCATAGTTCGGTTCTGTATTGAAATGAATTTGTAAGTGGAATCTAGGATACTTGAATCTTGATGAGGGTTTCCTGCTTTTGTGATTGGGGGAATAAATGAGGAATTAAGAGAGCAAATCCATGTTGTTCCTGGTATCTAATGTCTTTATTCTGTTTGGGCTCTTAGTTTGACATTATCATCTACCGCAGTTTTCCATTTCTGGGTTGATACTTTTATCCATCTTGTTGTACTTTTATCTATTTCTTTTTTTTCTTGGATAATCAGTATTTTTATTCCACTATTTGTAATGAACTTGTAATTCCTAAAATTCGGTATCATCTCTATGTATTCTTCAAGGGGCGAGCTTGGATTGATAGAGCTTCAAAAAGTAGAGCTTCAGTTTGGAAAGTAGGTGATAAACATCCAGGTACTCTGTCCCATATCTCTCTAATATTCGCAGACACTCAAATATAGATACCTGTACCAACACAACTTAGAGGATAGGATCCCTGAATATGCTGTTTTTCAATTCTTTTAACTGGTTTTCTTTTAGGTTATAATGCAAGTGATTCAGATACAGAAGAAGTGACGGTTGATAAAAGTTGAGACCTATCTTTTGATGAAATTACTAACCATAATCGGAGGTGAATCTCTGCTTCTCTTATTGCTCATTGACTGATTTCTACTTTTAATTGTTTAACTTCTATCCTTTGGGTTGAATCAAAGTCAGATATATTGTTGATAAACACTGAACAAAGACTGTTTAGCAATCTAGTCTCTTAGGTCATGAAGTTATGGACCACCAACACTCTAGATATACTTGTCGTTGTGATCCAGCAAAATATCATTTCTTGAGTGATGATGTTTTTTTCTTCGTAGCTTCTCTTGTGCGTTTTATTAACAAACGTATATGAAAAAGTCCTGTAGTAAAACTATTTTGCATAAGGTTTTGTTACACTAGTGATTGTTCATTCAGCTGCATTCCCTTCTTTTAGTTTGTTCTAGTTTCCTTTTCCTTTTCTTTTTTTTCAATTCCTGTGAAGTGCCTTAAAGAATCAGTCTATACACTTTGCTTGCTTGATTATCCACCAGAACAGATCAGTATGCTATAGTTAAGTATCAGCTGAGTTATTGATTATTTGTCATCCACTATCGCTCAAATATCTTTTTTCTTATCCACTTCCTAAATTTTAACAGTGCTGCAACTTTGATACATTTTTTTTTTCTGTCTTCATCTTCCATTCAAAGTTATTTCTCTTGCCCAAATATTTTCAGAAATTGGCAGAAAAACTTTGGGGAAAAAAGCCAAAGCATTTTGTTTTCTTTTCCCGCTATGCGTGGGATTGTTGAACCTATCATTATTCATTGTGATAGGAAGATTTGTCACAATTTGGTGGATTATTTAGATATATAATGCAGATTAAGGGCTGACAGGACATTTGTATGGATGAAAAAGTTGATTTATTTTGACTGGGAAATTTCTGAGTGACCATATTAGTAACCCTCTTTAATACTTTTCAGCTTGTACGTAATAAAGCTTATTACACAACCTTGTAATAAAGGCTGAAACAAATTTTATTGGTGTTTTAATCCCTCAGGTTTTCTTTTTCCTTCCTTGCATATTCCTGGGCTTCTTTTCATATTGTTAGTGTACCTATATGAAGTGTCAAGTATTTGGTCAAAATCCTTGTTACAACAACAATTTTTGCGGTCTCATGACATGAGTGTGATAGTGGGATAATCTGGCAAGTTTTCAGAGGCTGAAATTTCATACTGCCTTCTTCATCATTTCACTTCTTTTTACATCCTGAGCCCGTGTATTCTCTTGCAGTGAATTCTTTGTCTGTACACATCCCCATAAAAGTGATCGTCTCAATGAAAGAATTCTGTTGCTGTTCCTCAACATGTCCTAAAGAATGAAAAGAAACCGGTGAATTTTCTGTTGTCTAAACTGTATGATTTAGTTACAGTTTTTTGCATTTGAGCTATAGTCATTTCTCATTCACTTCTGTAGCAGTCTAGGTATGAAATTTTGGATTCCAATGTTTGTATAATGTGATGGGATGACAAGAGAGTCCGCACTTGACTACTCAGTTTTTATTTTTATTCTTTTGTATTTCACTTTTGTTCAGATTTGCTGGATATTTCATGCTTTAGTTTTGTTTATATTTTGGTATCTATGTAGTGTTGTATATAAGTAGTATCATTAGGGTTTTTCTTAAATAGAGATGTTTATGTTTTAATATTGACTGCATGTTGCAGTAGGATATGTTACAAGTCTCTAACATAAGGCTCTGTGATGAAATCGCACCCTTTCCTTTGCATCATTTCTTCTCTTATTTGTCTTGAAACCCTATTTGCTTACTTAATACTCCCTCCGTCCTTAAATAATGGACGTTTTAGGATAGTAAAAAAGCGTAAGACAATGATCTTTGATCTTATTTTATTTCACATTGTTTCATTTTTACTTCTAATTTCCACTCAAATTACCACACTATCATCAAATTGGGTTGATTCAAAAAATAAAAATTGTCATTTGCACAAAATATATGCTTCAAAAAAGATAAAATGACAAGTATTCCAAATAGTAAAAAAACGTAGGAAAGCGACAGTTATTAAAGGACAGAGGGAGTAATCGAATAGCCTTCAAATCAACATCCACAACCCTATGAAAAATCCCCAAAACTATTTCTCTATGATCGACATTAATCTGTCTTGCATCATTTTTACCCATTTTTGAAGGTTCTGCAACTTATCATTCTTTTTGGGAGCTCCTGGGTTATTGCTTGCCGTTGTGAAGGATGAGAAATTTCTTGTCACTTTAGAGCTGAGTTGAGAGTATCTTTAATATATTTGTTTGGAAAATGCGGTGCTTGACTAACGTCACACGAGAACATACACAAGGGTGCATGAAAATGGCATTACAGATGTCCATTGCTTCTCCAATAGTGTTCACATTATTCGTGCCAATATTACTGTGTTTTTACTATTAAACATTATAAACATGAATAGATTGGCGTAAAAAAACGTCTAATCCTTTTACATTTATGGCCTCTTTGTTATTCTAGCAAGGCACAGGTTGTGGATGCATGCACCTCTTATGAGTGATTATGGGACATTAAGGTTGATGCACCGATAACCTTGGTTATTGCATGTGTGCATTAATGTAGATAGGCCACTGTTGTCGTGCATTATGTTATCATCATCTGCCTTCACGTTTGTCCTTTCTCCATTCCCATGGTTTCTCAGGATTTGATGAAGCCCATAACCCTACTCGCTTCCTTCGAGCATCATTTTCCCACTGCATGCAAAAAATAGAGTAAGAGGTTTACAATCTACAAGGAACTTATAGAAGTAGAAGAGTAAAAAGCTGTGGTGGCTGTTTACTGATGTAAGTTCTGATCGTTGATCGTAGGCACTATAATGCCATGCTAGCCCCTTCTTCAGCATTAGTTCCTGAAAACAATGCGGCTTATGAGTTACTTATTTTGGGTTGAAAACTGAAAAGCTATGGGGACATCAGAATTTAGGTTGTACTAAAAAGATGATGTTTTAAGAACGAGCAGAAGGGAGAGTTTACTTGTATGAACATGCCATTGCAATGTATATCACCAACACAGCGACCGTAACGGTCTTCGCCGTAGACGAGTATTCTCAAACACTTGCCCTGAACTAACTTGATAAGCTCTTCCTTTGCTTCTTTGCCGTATGGCATTGAACTCTCTGGTGCGTCTATTCCCCTAGTTTTCAGTGGTTTCTCCAAAATTATCAGTACCACTTAACTGGTGACACAAAACTCATTGTATTGCAAGATTTGATTAGGAGATGTTACCTGAGTCGAATGCGGTACTTCCTTGCCAGAACCTCCTGGTTTTGAACATTTAATACTCTAAAGATGTGGAAGACAATTAGAAACATGTATAGTTGAAGAAAAATCATAAATTAGCCGGCCAACCAACCAACCAACCTGTATCCAGCGTCAATAATCTTCTTGTGAAGTGCATCCGCCTCTGTATAATTCCTCTGCTCGCGTGCTTTCGATCTTTTAACAGCTGCTGTCTGAACATCCCTCGGGACACAAGATGACTCCCGGGGATCTGTTGTGCTAACGTACACCGTTATGGTGTCCCCGTCAGGTATGGCTTTTGCATCAACCTGAGTTCATATCACTCTACGTACTGTTAGTTTTATGTTTTTATTTCTCTTTTATGACAAGTAGAATGAAATTAGAAGTTTGAGACATAACTGGTAGGGTTTGCATCTCAAACTTGACTCCTTGAGGCAACGATGCTGGGTAGCTTGCAGTAGAAGGTTGGGCTATGGTATGTTGGGGATGAGGGAGACCATAGAAAGCCAATAACCCCTGCCACCCAAAAATTGAATTGAATTAAGAATGGCACTCTTAATATGTAAAAGAAGGCCTATGCCATGGGATTATATTGACCTATTTGGGATTGCTTTCTGTGTTTTTCCCACCATAGATACAATGACCAAAACTATTTCTGGCAGAAGCATCGAAAAAGTAGAAAGGAATTGCGAACAGACCATATGTACTACTAAATTTTACTTACATCAACATCAGCTTTCTGGTGTCTCTTCAATGTGTGGATAATGAGGGTGGCAGCTTCTTCTGGTGTTCTTGGTGGGGGTTTTGTTTCTTTCCATGCCTCTATCAGTTTTCTATACCTTCATTCATGTAGATCAAAGAATCATAAAAAGTATGTATTAGAACAAGTACAGAAAAACGTAAAGTGAGCTTGCTCTTGCTGTTCTAACATTACCAATTAGCTTGAGCCTTCTTGGATGAGACCACATGATTACTCAGTAATTCTGGTACCTATCAGTTCACCGACAATACCGCGAAACGTTAGTAGCAATCATACATGAGCTGATGTTATTTCCGCACCTCAAACTGTTATCGACGCACTTTCTCTTTAAGAATGTACTAAACCAGCTAGTGCCAAATTAGAGAAGACATGATTGATTACCCAGCAATTCTGGTACCTTACAAGTCACCAAGCAAAAAAGCAACAATCACAATCTCTGATACTTTTTCCTCTACATAAATTATAGTAGATGGATCTTGGACATGCAAGAAAAATTAAAAGAAAGTCGAACATGATTAGAAATTAAGCAGCAAGAGAGGGCAAGATATATTTTAGAAAGCGAAAAGAAGTGATCATCAACCTGGGATGTGTTTTCGAAGTGAAACAAATCATGGGTGAGAGCCAAAAGGCCGACGTTGGCGGCAGAGACGCCGGGGGGTCCCAAGGAGTCGGAGTCTCCGGCGGCGGTGGGCCTGCAGCAATGTCCGTACAAGGATCTCAACACGTTTCCCATTTCTCGAAGAGAGCTCCGTCGGAATTTGATGGTTGCTAACAATTCACGAAAGCTGAAACAATTATGGGCAGAAATGAAAGAAGATTGATGCGGATGGGTTTTGCTGTTTAACTTTCTGTTGAAGGAAATTGCAGAGCTGTTAAGATGTCTCTCACGATTGCCTACCGACCAATGAAAATGCATATTACAAAGTACTCGTGTCAACTTTCCATTAGCTCCTAACCTAATAAATAACAGTTACTTTCTTCTTTCGCCCAATCAAAGGGGAAAAGCACGTCTCCTCTTCTTCTTTTTTCTTTTTTTTTTCTTTTTTTTTAAAATTGAGTTTCTATTTGATATTTTTTTTCACCAATAATACAATCAATAAATTAAATAATTTTTTTCTCTAAAAAGAATTACATATTCATTTGACACATCTCTTTTATGATAAAGAAGAATTTTATTATTGGTTATTTTTAATGTGAAACAAGTTTAAAGAGCTAATGGTTCCATGATACTCTTTTTCATAATTCAGGTTTAAAAATATTTTATTTGGATTAAATGTGGGATTGCTTTCTTTTTGGAATTGTATTTTTTATTTTTATTTTTTAAAATCTTCTTGGAAATGATACAACCATTTTTTTTTCATTTTTTAAGAGAATAATGCCTATTTTTCTTTTTCCTCAAATTAAATTCATGTTATACACGTGGATGTAATTTTTTTTAATTTAGCATTACATATTTAAAAAATAATGTAGATTGTTAGAATTTTTTTTTAAGAAAAAACTTCGTGCATTTTGATCGGCTGTCAAAATCGTCAAAAATAAATGAGCACTATGCACAAAATTGACTTATATATAGTAGAAAGATGATCGTTCGACAATGAATAAAAGTGAAATTGAACTAACTGAATCAATCAGGTGTAAAACAATAATAAAGAAAGGCGAGAAGTTTTTTATATAGGATTCAGCGAATAAAGTAGAATAGAAATCCAATTCAAGACAAAGAAGTAAATAATTAGTGAAATAAATAGAGGTTTATTAAATAGAGATTGGAGAAATTCTTAGTGAAGACGTAGACAAGGTTATAATATAGTTTAATTGATCATTGATACAACGATAGTCATTTTCAGATTTCATAGAACAACTATAGGATTTAAGTCCACTTGGAATCCCTACCTTCCTCCTATGTCAAATTATCTAAAGGGAATGCTTTATAAGGAATCCTAACCATTTTAGCAATCCTAAAGACCGCTTATAGGATTTAGCTAGAATGGTTGATATCACTTCAGAAAAACTGTTTTGCGCAAAATCTAAGAAGCCTTGTTCTTGTCTACTTACTTGATTCACACGTGATTATAGACGCACTACTAAAGTTGACTGTAGTTGTTCTAAATTAACCTAGATTGGTCAGATCCATAGGTAATCATAAATAAAAATAACGATTCAATTAAAGATTAAAGAAATACAAAATAGAAAATAATAAGTACGTTTAGATCTCACAAAAGAACAAAATAAAAACCTTTATTGTCGTCAGTGAGAATTAAAATCTTAGCTACTCATAACAAACATAATAAAATCCGAAATTGAAATTGCATAAAAACTGTAAAGAAATATATTTTTGCTCGTGTGAAAATGAGACTCTATAATTTCCTCGCTAAAAAGTGTTCTTTTTTTCAAAAATCCTAATCACTAGAAGAAGGGGGAGGAGAGCCTCTACCACTGCCCATCTCGTCTATATCTCTATGTCCTAGATTCTAGGGAAAGAGAAAGGATAATCCTGATCAATTAGATTTCCCTGTATCACATCCTAGAATCTCGCTTTATAATTAGGCATTCGATCAATCTCCTCTTCTATCTTCACTTCTGTTGCTTAAGTCCAACTCATCTGCTCCTCAATGGGCCTTAGTTGTCGGGTCCAACGCATGTAGAAACCCCCTCTTGTTAGGACAGTTCCTAGGCGATAACTAGGAATCTGTCAGCTTCTAGTACTGCTTTTGAGTCTTAGTCCAGATTGCTCTGTATAACTGTATTTCTTGAAATTGCTGGTTTACTACCCCTTTCTGTGTAAAAGGGGGAAAATGTATGCTTTTCAGTAGGGTCAAAGCTTAAAACTAGAGCATTTGGATAGAAAAACTAGCAAAATATACATGCAATCAAAATCCCCCACGTTATAGCATATGGACGCATATGTTGAGTATATTTAATCATATAGTATAATGTTAATATAAGGTTTATTGGACCAATTTAATGATCTAATAAAGTTAAGGGGTCCAATTGTCTAATTAATACAGTGTGGGGGCACAATCTGTAATTGTGCAGAATCCCGGGTTAATTACTAATTGTTGATGGGTCAATTAGTAATTAATATAAATTAAATAATTGGGATTAGGTCCCTGGTGGAAGTTGCTTTTAAATATAGTTCTTCTATTACAACAACTGTGCGTACAAACACAAAAGAAAACGCACAGTTGAACAAAACAGAGAACAACTTTGGTTCCCCATTCGGCCCTGAAGCAACGATTCACCAGAAGACCTTCGTTCCCGGATTTCTGCAAGATTATGGCATCATCATCAGGTACGCTTCCGCATTTCGTTTAATTCATGCAATAATCTGAATTGATTACAGTCCTAAATTGTTGTTCATACGGTTTAGAACAAAAATAATCTCCTCCGGTTCTATCAATTGGTAGCGGAGCCATTCAATTTCGATTTTGCATGAATTGCAAATTATTTATGATGCATGGTTGATTGATTTCATCAAGCGATTTTGAAATCAATCAACAATTTCTTGTTGAAATTTGGGAATTAATCATGGGAATTGGAAAAGAATCCCGTTTGATTAATTGAATCTCGTTTGATTAATTCTATCAATTGGGAATTAATTGCAGTGAATTGCAAGTTGTATGAAAAGTTTGCAAATTGCAAGAATGTGTAATTTGAATCCCGTTTGGCATTGCAAGTAAAATTGGGAATTGAATCCCTGTACTTTAATTGCCAAATTTGGGAATTTTGAAATTTGGGAATTGAATCCCGTATGTGGAAATTAATTGCCATGAAGTAAAATCTTCCAATTCAATTCCCATTAAGCAATTTCATGACTGCCGTAAAATATAAGAAACTGTGCGGTTAATTTATGGCAATTACAAAACGGGAATTAATTGGAGAATTGCTATGGCAGTTAATTGATTTCATGACTGGTTCTAAATTTGTAAACCATAATTGATTTCAAAATTTCTATAGCAGTTATTTATTGCTTAAAGGCTATGGTAGTTGATTAATTTCCTCCCCAGAAGGAGCGGTTATTAGTTTAGATTAATTAATTAAGTATTGGTTGATTGTTAATTAAGTAATCTCATGACTGGATTTAATTGATAATTGACAATTACTTCATGTTGACTAATTCATGACAATTGCTAGAATTAACTAATTGATTAATTCATGACAATTAGTAGAATTAATTGTTTTGAAAAGTGGGGCAGAGTTCAATTAATTACAAATCTTTGTAATTTATTATTTGCACATTTATTTGTAATCTTGTATTTTGATTACAAAATTAACTGCATACTTTAATTATTATTTGCAATTTTATGTACTGGTTCGGTTTGCCGGACTTAAAGTTGATTCAATTATTTTGAACATGAACATCATAAAGTTTAAGATGTTTCCTAGAGTTCAAAAATTAATTGATTTATGAAAGAAAGTGGAATAACATTAAGGAAGCTTTTAAGCTTAGCTTGTTTGTCTAACTCGATTAATAGATGTAGTAAAGTCACCAAAGTGACCTCTCTACGGACATTACCGAGTTAGACATTTCAAGTGTGGTATTCATAATTTCATGTGGATAGTTGTCGGCCCAGAGGAAGATGACTATTTGGCAAAAATTATAAACACGATAGTGATGAATTTCAAGCTTTATAGCTATTAAGAGATTTATTGCAAGTGTTTGATCAGCCCAAAGGAAGGTCAAACATTTAGCAGAATCAAGATATAAAATTCACACTATGACACGTTAATTAATTGTGAGATGTGCTTTTAGTCCAAAGACTAAACACAATGTCATATAATTAATCTTTTGACTTAGTCAATGTGTTATTCATTAAGTTTATCACTTTCATATTTTCACTAAAGTGAGCTAATTAAATGTTGTGTTCTTTCAGATATGAACTCAGTGATAGCATGTTTCATGGGCATGATTTTATCCTCTTTTCTAGCCTTTTCGGGGGCTTGATTCTTCTATTTGACACTTATTTCCATCTTTATTGTAGATCAGCCCAAAAGGAGAAAAAGAGCGAAAAGATGCATTTTTGGAGGAATTCTGAGGATTTCAAGCTTCAAGGCCTAGAAGATCAAAATGTCGTCGAACCCTCGACGCTAACCAGACCAGTGAGCAGTCTCGAGCCCTTGACATATCTGCATCAGATCAAAGATCAAAAGCCAAAGAGAGGAATCTCTGAAGATTCGCACACGATTCCAAGCGTTTCTAGAAGATTCCAGAATATTCCAACACGCTCCATGTGTTGTCACTCTCTCCCCTTAGCTGGAATTTGTCTTTTTGTAGTCCCTTAGCTGGAATTTGTCCTCTTGTGGGCTGGACACTATATATACCTTTAGTTTTAGGGTTTTAGGGATGATATCTCATTTTTAGTTTTTGGCAGCCGCTTCTTAAGTTTCTTTTCTGGGAATTTGTTCCTCCCTTTTGTTGGAGCAACCGTCACCATTAATCCTTCTTCAAACCGAAGCTTTTAAGCTCCAGCCGGTATTTATTAAGCTTTCATTTCCTTTCTTGTCTCTTTACTTTTTTGTTATTTATTAGATTTGTTTTTATTACTTGTTAGCATGAGCGGCTAAGCTCATCTTCTTAGTAAAGGGTGTTTCAAGGGTTGCAAGGATTAGTTAAGAGGATTAATTGTGTTTAATATATTCTTATTGTTGTATTTGCTTGTTTGTCGTTATCGTGCCCTCGACACCTCTTTAGCAGTGACAGTGTGGGGAGGTGCTGGGAGGATGACGAAGTGTCTAGGTTACCTCTTTAGCAGTGACAGTGTGGGGAGGAGCCTGGAAGGATGGCGAGGTGTCTAGGTCATCTCTTTAGCAGTGACAGTGTGGGGAGGTGATAGACCCCTATAGCATGTCTAGGGCACGAGAATGAAATATCTTTGCGCCGATGATTAACTAACCCGAAAGCAACCCGAGAACACCTTTTGCTAAGATCCCTTCCCATCATACTAATATCTCTTTTACTGCCTTTATTATTTTCTTGCCCTCGAATTGTTATTGTTTTCTTGCCCTCGTTTGTGTTTTAGTTTCATGCCCTGGATAACTGCTTTAATTACTTGTCTTGTTAGCTCCCAATTCTGAGTTGATTAATTCGTTAATCAACCTAAACTCCCCCAGTGTTACTTTTATGCTTTGCTGCATCACCTCTTTGTCATACATTTAAACTAAATTATTAGTCCTTCAATCTCTGTGGTTCGACCCTGTCTTGCCCTTTACACATTTTAACTGTGCAATTAGGCATCAGGAAATTAGTATATTTGAGTGACGATCAAATTTTGGCGCCGTTGTCGGGGATTGAACGGAACTAATTTCTCTCTTTTATTTGTATGACCAGGAGATCTGCACCCAGATATCAATTTCTTCCATATCGCCCTCGACGCCACTGAGTTCGTCTATCCCAAGATACCCATTATGGCTAACCCACCCCTTCCAGGGCATGATGCTCCACCCAATCATCAGTCCATCGAAGACCTCAATGCTGCTCCTGAGGTACCCAGTAGCTGTATTGTATGGCCTGTTGTTCCTTATGACTGGACGCTTAAATCCGCTGTTATGCATCATCTACCCCTATTTCGTGGGCATGACAAGGAAAACCCTCATCGGCACCTCCAACAATTGCATTCTATTTGCGAAGCCATGAAGCCAATCAATGTCAGTATTGAACAAGCAAAACTCCGTGCCTTTATGTGGTCCCTCAAGGATCTTGCCCTCGACTGGTTCTATGATCTCCCTCCTAGATCCATTCATTCTTAGGCTGAAATGTCAAAAGCTTTCACGGACAAGTATTATCCGGCTTCCATGGCAATGGTCATTCGCAAGCAATTGGTATCTATTCTTCAAACGGATATGGAGGATCTCGATCAATATTATGAACGCTTCAAAAGGATGCAAGCCTTATGCCCTTCTCACAACCTCACCGAGCATGCCCACATCCAATATTTTTGTGAAGGTTGGTGGGCCCATGACAAGGCCTTGCTAAATGCCGCAAGTGGCGGTTCTCTTACTGCTCTCACCCCAGCTGCTGCCAAAGCTACAATTGAGCTCATGGCAAAGAATGCAACCCCTACAAGTAGCAACAACAATGATCAAAGTGCCCAAGTGGTTGCAATGCAAAACCAGTTGACTGCTATCACGGGCATGCTGCAGAATATGGCAGCAGGACAACCTGTCCAGGGCAAGACTTGCCAGATTTGCAATTTTATGGATCATGCCACAGACGCCTGTCCTTTTATTCCTGAAGAAATTCAAGTCAATGCCGTGGGCAACTACAACCAGACTCCATACGACCAGAATTACAATCAAGTGTGGCGACATCCCAATTTCAGTGGGGCAAACAACCCACAGATATCCTGGCCTAGACAACCACCCCAGCAGAATTAGTATGGAAATCACTCTCCCTCCTTCAACATACAGAACTTCATGCCCATGCCTAGTTACCACAACAATCAGTACCAACATCAACCTCCTCAAGGTCAGACTTTCACCGTCCCGCCGGTTGATGAAGCATCTCATCTCAAGCATGTTGTTGCGGATTTGCAAAAGCAAATGAGTATCATGGCTGCCTAAATGAAAGAAATGAAGAATGGGGACAAACTTCCTGAGCATACAAAAGCCAACCTGAGGCATAGCGTATGTGTCATGACACTCATCAGCGACACTCAACTGCCCTCGACAATACCTCAATAACTAGGCCTAGATGCTGAAATATCTGAGTCTGCGCATCCAAGCCTCGACACTGAACAAACTGTCGAGACCAAGACAGAAGAAAAGCAACTTCCAGTAAAGAAACCCGAAGTTAATGATGTCATGGTAGACCGCATCCCATCTCCAAGGGGCTCCCCAAAAAAGAGTGATGAGCCAAATGAGTTCACTCAAGAATACATCCATAAAATCCTTAAGCCACCTTTCCCTCAAAGGCTAGTCAACTCTAAGAAGCATGATGAAGACCATGAGATTTTTGAGATGTTTAACAAAGTGCAAGTTAACATCCCTTTGCTGCAGGCTATTAAAAATGTTCCTCGTTATGCTAAATTTTTGAAAAATTGGTGTGCTTACAAGTGTAACATGATAGGTGTGAAAAATATTTGTGTAGGTGCGAATGTCACGGCCGCGATGCAGCGAAAGCTACCACCGAAGTCCAAGGATAAAGGTATGTTCTCCATCCCATGTAAAATTGGTACTACTGATATTGGTAGAGCTATGTGTGATTCTGGTGCAGGTATCAACGTCATGCCCTTGACGATATACAACAGTCTAGGACTTGAAAACCTCAAGCCCACCGGGACCACGATCTAACTAGCTGACAAATCCGTCATCCGTCCCAAGGGAGTCGTGGAGGACGTCTTGGTCCAGGTTGGAGATTTCATATACCCAGCCGACTTCTACGTTCTTGACATGGAGGATGCCCAATCTATCAAGGCCTCAGACATGCTCCTGGGCAGACCATTCCTTAGGACAGCAAAAGCCAAGATCGACGTCCATGACGCCTCCATTACTCTTGAGTTCGACGGCGAGACCATCAAGTTCAACATGCTGGAGTCCATCTGATATCCTTCTGAGTTCTCTAGTGTTAATTTTGTTGATATCATCGATCCTATTATTGAGAAAGTTTCTCACTTGCATGTTGATGATCTTCAACATCTTGCCCTCGACAGGAGTATTCCTCCCACCATGCTGGACACCTTCGCCTTGACACTTGTAACTTCAGAGCACTCAATTGTTGATGTTATTGACCCTATTGTTACACAAGTTTTCGATCTTAACGCTGACAGCTTTGCACATCGTGCCCTCGATGGGAACATCACTACTAATACACTAGCAGAGGCCCTTGGATGGACGACCGTCGAGGTCAAGACACTCTCACCAGTCCTAGGCGCCCCTCAGCTATCTCCGGTAGCTTTCGTGCCCACTCCTGCTGTCCCCAAAGCCATGGAACCAACCCCTGCCCCAACTGATACCGACACCGCCTTGACACTTTCGAGGCCAAGACGCTCAATGCCAACCCAACTCCACATCCTGCCCGTGACACGATCAAGGGTAAGACGCCTCGTCACGATAAGTTGCTCTCTTCTAAAATCTTTGCTACTGGACGAAAGGTTTTACTCTACAATTCTTGTCTTAGGCTCTTTTCCAGAAAGTGAAGCATAAGTGGACTGGCCCTTACCTTGTCAAGAAAGTGTATGATCATGGTGTGGTCGCGATTCAGAGTATGGACACATGCCTCATTTCCAAAGTGCATGACCATAGATTGGAGCTGTTCCATGAAGTTTTCCACCCCCTGAAGGCAAACCCACTTTACCAGGCCTAGACAGTCAGCACACGTCGAGGTCCCGACGATTAAACAAGCCACACTAGAGGTATCTCATATGTCGTTCCACCCCTTTCTCCTTCCCTTATCTTTTTCTTGCCCTCGAGGAGGGTTCAAAATAATTTTTACTACTTTCCTTTAATTTTATGTATTGTACTCATTTAATTTCTTTTGAACTCTTTTATATGCCCTTCCCACATTGAGGACAATGCACTGCCTAAGTGTGGGGAGGGATTTATTTGTGTTTTCGTTCGTGTGCTTGCCTGCATGTTGAAATTTCCGCTTGTTGCATGATTGCATGTTCTTCGGATTTTTAGATTTTGCTAGGAATTTTCCCACTGCCCCATTTTAAAACCCTCATAATTGACATGTATTTTTGATTTCTGATGCATGGGAGAAACTTGTCATTCATTGCATCTATGCCTGACCATGCATATCTAGACCTGTTAGCCCTTATGTCCAGTCAGATACCAGTAGTCACAATTTGTACCCTGTGAGCACATTGAGCTTCATGCCCTTTATTCATGTGTGATTTAATGCTTAACTAGGCACTGGCTAGGTTTGCATGATATCCTTGGGTATAGGCACCATTAGACGGGGGAAAGCGACGAAACGAAGAGAGACTTTGCAATTTTATTTTGTTTTATTTTTATCTTTTTTGTTTTCTCCCTTTCTCCATTTTTTCTTTCCTTTTTCATGCCCTCGACACCCTTGTTCTCTCTTCTAACCACTTGAGCCTTTTCTTTGACCCTTCCTTGGCAGATGAGTAACACTCTTCATCACAAAAGGCAAGGGCTAGGTTCTGAAGAAGATAAGTGTGGGGAGGAAAAATATAGATCAAGGGCAAGAAAGAGCAAGTGCAGAAATCAGAAGTCGGGGCCATGACAGCAACATCAGATTACTTCCTCACCACAACAAAACTCAAGTGTGGGGAAGTAAAGTCATATATCAAGCCCTCAAAGTCAAAAGCTCAAGAAGTATTTAAAGATTGCCAGCTCCGGTTCTGAGAGTGAGCCAAGGAAGAAAGATTCGTGCCTACTTGCTAGATATTAAAAAAATAAAAAAATAAAAAAATAAAATCAAATTGAATTCGAATAAAAGCAAAGCAGGCATAGAAAGCAAGAGCAGCAAAAAGGCAACCATTTCGAGCCCTCAAAGCAGACAAAAGATCTTCCCCATAGAAGAACGCCGAAGCCATCGTCTAGCCCTCGCCTTCCGCCCTCTTCAGCGGGTGTTACTCACCGACCCGCCTTCCTTCTAGCCAAGGAATCCTCCACCTCCAGATTTGTTATCTCCTCCTCTGTTTCTTTTCTTTCTCTTTTCTTCTTTTACTTCTATTTTACTTTCCTTCCTCTTCTTTCTTTTCCTTCACACCTTCCCCTACCCCTTATTGCTCTTTTCCTTTTCTCTTTTTCTTTTTGCAAAGTCGTCTCTGATCGCTAGATTGCCCTTGCATGTGTTCTAATGTACTCGGATTGATCTGCAAACTCTGCCTCGTGTTGTGTTAATTGTATTTTTGAGTGATTAGCCTAAACACGTATTTTGTTGCGAGCGTGAGTGCAAACACATATCTAGGTGAGGGCTGCTGGTAAATAGGCTTGGTCTGGAAAAGTCTGATTGATAGGGTCGTTATCCTATTAGTCTGATGTAGGTGCTTTTCTAGGGCTGAATGTGTTTTGGTCGAGTGTAGTTTGTCGAATGACTTATCTAGATGTATGTCACTGCATGAGGTGGTTTTTCAATTTTGTTAATGCTCAAGGACGAGCATTGGGGCAGTGTGGAGATGTTTGATAACATGTTTCATGGGCATGATTTTAACCTCTTTTCTAGCCTTTTTAGGGGCTTGATTCTTCTATTTGACCTTTATTTCCATCTTTATTGTAGTTCAGCCCAAAAGGAGAAAAAAAGCGAAAAGATGCATTTTCGGAGGAATTCTGAGGATTTCAAGCTTCAAGGCCTAGAAGATCAGAATGTCGTCGAGCCCTCAACGCTAGCCAGACCAGTGAGCAGTCTCGAGCCCTTGACATATCTGCATCAGATCAAAGATCAAAAGCCAAAGAGAGGAATCTCCGAAGATTCGCACGGGATTCCAAGCATTTCTAGAAGATTCCATGCGCATCTAGAAGATTCCAGAATATTCCAACATGCTCCATGTGCTGTCACTCTCTCCCCTTAGCTAGAATTTGTCTTTTTGTAGTCCCTTAGCTGGAATTTGTCCTCTTGTGGGCTGGACACTATATATACCTTTAGTTTTAGGGTTTTAGGGATGATATCTCATTTTTAGTTTTTGGCAGCCGCTTCTTAGGTTTCTTTTCTGGGAATTTATTCCTCCCTTTTGTTGGAGCAGCCGCCACCATTAATCCTTCTTCAAACCAGAGCTTTTAAGCTCCAGCTGGTATTTATTAAGCTTTCATTTCCTTTCTTGTCTCTTTACTTTTTTGTTATTTATTAGATTTGTTTTTATTACTTGTTAGCATGAGCGGCTAAGCTCATCTTCTTAGCAAAGGGTGTTTCAAGGGTTGCAAGGATTAGTTAAGAGGCTTAATTGTGTTTAATATATTCTTATTGTTGTATTTGCTTGTTTGTCGTTATCGTGCCCTCGACACCTCTTTAGCAGTGACAGTGCGGGGAGGTGCTGGGAGGATGACGAAGTGTCTAGGTTACCTCTTTAGCAGTGACAGTGTGGGGAGGAGCCTGGAAGGATGGCGAGGTGTCTAGGTCATCTCTTTAGCAGTGACAGTGTGGGGAGGTGATAGACCCCTATAGCATGTCTAGGGCACGAGAATGAAATATCTTTGCGCCGATGATTAACTAACCCGAAAGCAACCCGAGAACACCTTTTGCTAAGATCCCTTCCCATCAGACTAATATCTCTTTTACTGCCTTTATTATTTTCTTGCCCTCGAATTGTTATTATTTTCTTGCCCTCGTTTGTGTTTTACTTTCATGCCCTGGATAACTACTTTAATTACTTGTCTTGTTAGCTCCCAATTCTGAGTTGATTAATTCGTTAATCAACCTAAACTCCCCCAGTGTTACTTTTATATTTTGCTGCATCACCTCTTTTTCATACATTTAAACTAAATTATTAGTCCTTCAATCTCTGTGGTTCGACCCTGTCTTGCCCTTTACACATTTTAACTGTGCAATTAGGCATCAGGAAATTAGTATATTTGAGTGACGATCAAATTTTGGCGTCGTTGTCGGGGATTGAACGGAACTAATTTGTCTCTTTTATTTGTATGACAAGGAGATCTGCAAGAACATGAGGAAACTATTGACTCATTGGAGGATGACCCGCTCACCTTCACCGAGGCCATTAGTTGTTCTGATGCTCAAGAGTGGATACGGGCCATAGCGGATGAATTTCAATACATGAAGGATAATGACGTTTGGGAGCTCGTACCATTGCCTAAGAATGTGAAACCAACAGGTTGTAAATGGGTTTTCAAAACCAAACGGGATTCACAAGGCAATATTGAGAGGTACAAAGCACATCTTGTTGCGAAAGGATTCACCCGAAAGGAAGGAATAGACTATAAAGAGACCTTCTCTCTAGTTTCATCGAAGGACTCTTTTAGGACTATTATGGCCTTGGTGGCGTATTTTGATCTTGAGCTACATCAGATGGATGTAAAGACTGCTTTTCTCAATGGGGTTCTTGAGGAAGAAATCTACATGAAGCGACCAGAGGGTTTATCCTCTAACGAGGATAGTCAATTAGTTTGTAGATTAAATAAACCTATCTATTGATACGATCCTAATTGCCTAGGCACGTAACGAGTAATTTCCCGATCTAGTTCATGGCTTGCATTTCAATGCGGAAATAGATAACTCTTACTTGACGAACTTAGACCTCAACTCACACCTGGGAGAGGCAACCTAATCAATTCAAGGGAGGTTCTTGGATCGGATTCTAGACCTTGACTCACACCTGAGAGAAGCAACCTAGTTGAAACAATTCAAAAGGGGGTGAACTTTCGGGTTTTACTTGTGATTTTAATCGAATGTTCTAACTCAATTAAAGACAAGGAACTCGTAAGAACAATTTGAGAAATACTCTCTGTGTATTCAATTATAAAAATCGGGGGTTCTTTTTACAATGAGATATGCGCTTCTTTATATAGGCTTGCGCTAAGTACTAGTTTAACTATAACTAGAAAACCTATTTTAACTAGAACTCCTAAGTACATTCGAAATAGAACTTCTACTAGTCTAATAACTATAAAACCTAATTAATAAATACAAATAAAGCCTTCTAAGACTTCTGGAACGTTCCCCCATGGTTTGGACACGTTTTGGGCCGAACTTTCCAAATCGTACCCATGGTGCGCGCATGGTGCGCGCCAATAAGTCGCCTCGAGCCCTAGATCAATTGGCTCGAGCGTTTGACCTCAAATTCAGTCCAGAACCTTCCAAAATCTTGATATGTAAAAAAAAAGTCGATCGTTTGCTTCTGGAAGCGTTGGACTTGATAGATTCCATCGGATGCGCTTGCGGACCTTGTGCGCACCCTTCTTGCGCACAACAAGCTCGACTTAGGCGTTCTTGTGTTCCCCTCGTGCGATTGGGCCCAATCTTGGCCATGACACTTCTAAGACATCCCTCTGTCTTATATTTACTTTGGATCACTGGTCGAAGCCTCTCTTCAATGGGTTGGCTCGGCTGGTCATCGCATGCGTACGTCTAGGCGCGTTAGCGTGTGCCGCGCGCGCTACAAGCTTTAGGGTTTGTGTTGTCCGAGCGATGAGTGCTGTCTTGACTTGATAAGGTTGTGCCAGCCTTCCTTGATGCTCCTTGGCGTCCTTGGCTCGATGCGCTCGTCCTCTAAACCCTCGGTCTAGCCCTCGGTGTGCGCTAGGTGCGTGTTGTGCGTGCGCTAGGGCTAGGATCGTATCATTCCCTCCCTCTTGAAAAAGATTCGTCCTCGAATCTAGACCTAAATACATAGCACAACACCTTAAGTCAGTATCAACAAAGGCACACTCGAAAGATAGAAATTACCTGAGACATCCACATCGGCGGTGGTGTCTATGTGCGTGGCGATGATGTGGGTCGAATCATCGTCTCCCTCGGCTAAGGCCTTGTCAAATCGGGTAGGAAACCTCTGTAGGTGTAAGAACATCCTATCCCAATCAAGAACCCTAACAAATAGCTTCAAATTCCTACAGTATCCATGATTCGTCCGTGGCATACCCAAGCGCTCCATGTACGCTATGGCTTCCTCGCGTGGTAACTTCGCCATCACCAAGTCCTTGTCAACACCTAAGCTTGCATAATGCTTTAAAGAACAAGGAGTTAATGGTACCACCACTACAAATCCATATCCAAAATAATTGCAAGTAAATAACAATGATAAATCATCAATAAACGCAAACTTGCAAACAATCGGATACCAAACGAAACCAAGAGTTCGTTTGTTGTCATCAAACGCATAGACCTTGATCTTCGGCTTTTGCATACTCACATCATTAATTAAATTAATTTTAAACTCAGAATTATATAATTTAATGATGTTTAAGAACGAATTAGGTCTAAGGAAAGAATAGTATAGCAAACCGTTGCGACTAGGGTTAGCCGTTCTAGTCTCCATCTTTGCATGATACTCTCCACGCTTATTTGTCATGACTGATCGTCGTTCTACCACTACCAATGACTCTCTCTTTTGCTGCACATGAGGAAAAACAAAAGTAGAAGAGAAAGTAAACGGTTTAAGGTTAGTGAAATCAAAGCGCAAGGTCCAAAAACTATGTTTTTGATCGCGCCAAAATAGAATTTTCGCATGACCAATGCGTTCCTTACTTTCTTCTCTCTAGCATTATCACTTATCTCTCCTTTTGTATAAATGCTACTCTTGGCATGCTCTCTATTTTCATGCAAGTGTTTTCCTCTCGCATGCTCACTCTTTTCATGCGTGTTATTTTTCTCACAAGCGCTCTTCCTATGCTCGATCTTTTCATAGGAGCTGTTTTTAATTTCAACACTCTCTTTTTCTTTTTCCTTTCTCTCTTTCTCAAACTCAGCATAAGACTCAATGAGTCACTTTTGATCTTTGAAGATCTCCTCTTTGGTTAAAGGTGCTAGAGTAAATCGCTTCCCATCCTTGATCAACTTGTAGCGATTTCTCCTCCCTTCATGTTCGGCACTCCTATCGAACTGCCATGGACGTCCAAGTAAAAGATGACTAGAATCCATAGGAACGACATCACATAGCACTTCATCTTGGAATTTCCTAATTGAGAATGCGACCAACACTTGTTTCGTCACCTTCAATTCGCCGTTATTATTCATCTATTTCAACGAATAAGGTTTTGGATGCTTCTTGATCGTTAAACCCAACTTGTGTACCAACAGTGTGCTTGCACAATTAGTACAACTCCCATTATCAATTATCACCGAACACACCTTCTTGTCAATCAAGCACCGAGTATGAAACAAATTCTCTCGTTGTTCTTCTCCACATACTACGACTTTAGCTTGCGTATTGAGTGAACGCCTAACCACAAGTGTCAATCCTTCTACAATCACCTCACCCTTATCTGAATCAGATTCTTCCTTCACACAAATAGACTCCTCGGTCTCTTGATCATCATCTGATTCTAACTCTCCATTTTCCCAAACAAGCAAGATTCGCTTGTTAGGACATTCGGCTTGCCTATGTCCTCGACCAGAACACTTGAAACATACAATATCCTTTGTAGGAATCCTTGTTGCTGAATTAGATGAAGGAATATTGTTGGTAGAATTCTTCGGTGGTGTTGGACTACTTGATGCATTCTTGGTGCCATACGTGTGCGGTAAAACCCTAGGTGGCTCTCTCGCAACCTTGTCCTTCGCCCAAGGCGCTTTGTCTCTACTTCTCTCTTGCTGCTCAATATTACGAAGTCTCGATTTGAGATCCCGTATTATAGCATTCATCTCCATATCGTCACCTGATGATTTCTCTGACATGACTCCTGAAAGTAACAACACTAAAACGAAAAGCGTAAAATGCCCTAAAAACTAGTCACCCCCTTACGTGTTTACTCTCGTGTTTAACTCTCTATTGAACTCTAAAAATCACTCAAAGTATCTCTTCAATTGTTCCTGCACTCAAATCTTTATAGACAGACTCAAGAATTTCAAGGAAAAACTTCCAATAAGACTCTAAAAGACAACTAGCTTCAAAACAATTTTTGATGTTCAACAAAATGTTTAGTTGCAAAGATCAATCAACTAAATAATTGTTGGACTGGAATAGAAGAGATTTTATAATGGTAGAATCAAAGAAAGCTCAAAATTTAAATAGAAGACTCAAATAAATTCACAAAAGGATTGTGTAAGTGTGTGATTCTCGGTTTTGTGAAATTAGGGTTTGTGTCTTGCAAACTTGATAACTTTCAACTCCGAACTCCAAATCGAATGATTCTTTTTGCTATGGAAAGCTAACACCTTCAAGTATCTTGTATTTTATTTTTCTTTCGATTTTGAATTCTTCTCTTTTTTCTATTTGAAATCGTTTCTGTTTTTGAATTTATTTATTTTTTGACTCTTTTGTGACTGAAACGAAATAACAATTAACTAATTGACACTTTGGATTTTTATGACTTTTTATGACTCAAAACAGTACCTAAAATAAAGACTAATTGGGGACTATTTTTGTTTTTTTTTAAATCGACACAAAAATAAAGACACAAGACGCAAACTAGATCTAGGGTTTCTAGATCGACTCGACACACTGACACAACGGGACTCAAGGAGATTGATATAGATTGGATAGAAGAAGATCAATCTCAACAATTGAAAACTAAATAAAAATAGTAAAGATAGATAGGATAGTTACCAAACGTTGAACGCCTTAGCTCCGCTACCAACTGATACGATCCTAGTTGCCTAGGCGTGTAACGAGTAATTTCCCGATCTAGTTCAAGGCTTGGATTTCAATGCGGAAATAGATAACTCTTACTTGACGAACTTAGACCTCAACTCACACCTGGGAGAAGTAACCTAATCGATTCAAGGGAGGTTCTTGGATAGGATTCTAGACCTCGACTCACACCTGGGAGAAGCAACCTAGTTGAAATGATTCAAAAGGGGGTGAACTTTCGAGTTTTACTTGTGATTTTAATCGAATGTTCTAACTCAATTAAAGACAAGGCTCTCGCAAGAACAATTTGAGAAATACTCTCTGTATTCAATTATCAAAATTGGGGGTTCTTTTTACAATGAGATATGCGCTCCTTTATATAGGCTTGCACTAAGTACTAGTTTAACTATAACTAGAAAACCTATTTTAACTAGAACTCCTAAGTACATTCAAAATAGAACTTCTACTAGTCTAATAACTGTAAAAACTAATTAATAAATACAAATAAAGCCTTCTAAGACTTCTGGAATGTTCCCCCACGGTTTGGACACGTTTTGGGCCGAACTTTCCAAATCGCACCCATGGCTCGCGCATGGTGCGCGCCAATAAGTCACCTCGAGCCCTAGATCGATTGGCTCGAGCGTTTGACCTCAAATTCAGTCCAGAACCTTCCAACATCTTTATATGTAAGAAACAAAGTCGATCGTTTGCTTCTGGACACGTTGGACTTGATAGATTTCATCGGATGCGCTTGCGGACCTTGTGCGCACCCTTCTTGCGCACAACAAGCTCGACTTGGGCGTTCTTGTGTTCCCCTCATGCGATTGGGCCCAATCTTGGCCACGACACTGCTAAGACATCCCTCTATCTTATATTTACTTTGGATCACTGGTCGAAGCCTCTCTTCAATGGGTTGGCTCAGTTGGTCATCGCATGCGTACGTCTAGGCGCGTTGGCGTGTGCCGAGTGCGCTACAAGCTGTAGGGTTTGTGTTGTCCGTGCAACGGGCATTGTCTTGACTTGATAAGGTTGTGCCAGCATTCCTTTATGCTCTTTGGCGTCCTTGGCTCGATGCGCTCATCCTCTAAACCCTCGGTCTAGCCCTCGGTTTGGCGGTGTGCGCTAGGTGCGTGTTGTGCGTGCGCTAGGGCTAGGATCGTATCATCTATGGGCTCAAGCGAGCTTCTCGTCAATGATACTTAAAGTTCCATCGCGTTATTAATTCATACGGTTTTTAGGTAAACGTTGTAGAGGAGTGTCTGTACCACAAGTTTAGTGGGAGTAGGTTTGTATTTCTATTGCTGTATGTGGATGACATTTTACTTGCTACGAATGATGTAAAACTTCTTCAGGATACTAAGACGTTTCTCTCAAATAACTTTGAGATGAAAGACCTTGGTGAAGCATCTTTTGTGCTGGGAATACAGATCCATCGTGATCGTTCACGGGGTATCCTCGGATTGTCATAAAAGGGTTACATCGATAAAGTTCTCAAGAGATTTAACATGCAAAATTCTAAACCACATGATACTCCTGTCTCCAAAGGTGAAAAATTCAACATTAACCAGTGTCCAAAGATAGATTTGGACCGTAAGTTCATGGAGGGTGTTCCATATGCTTCGGTTGTGGGTAGCATCATGTATGCACAAGTTTGCACCCGTCCGGACCTTGCGTTTATAGTTGGTATGTTGGGGAGATACCAGAGCAGTCCCAGAAGGGACCATTGGGTTGCAGCCAAAAGAGTCTTTTGGTATCTACTGAAAACGAAAGACTACATGCTCACATATAGGAAATCAGATCAGCTTAAGATCATTGGGTATTCTGATTCTGATTTCCCTGGATGCCAGGATAGTCGGAGATCGACTTCAGGATATGTCTTTCTATTGGTTGGAGGAGCGATTTCTTGGAAGAGTGCCAAACAGTCACTAGTCGCTTCTTCCACTATGGAGGCAGAGTTCGTAGCTTGCTACGAGGCATCCAGTCATGCTATTTGGCTGCAGAATATAGTTAAGGGATTGCGAGTTGTCACTGGCGTTGAGAGACCTTTGAGGATCTTTTGTGACAACCGGGCTGCAGTGTTGTACTCCAATAATAATAAGAGTTCATCCAGGTCTAAGCACATTGACATCAAGTTTCTTGCTGTAAAGGAGAGAGTTTAGAGTGGTCAAGTTAGCATTGAGTTATTAGATACAAACGCAATGATTGCGGATCCGCTAACAAAGGCATTGACACCTGTTGCGTTTCATGGCCATGTATCTAGCATGGGTGTCCTTAGCTTAGATGCCTGAGATTAGTGGGAGATTGGTTTGTACTTTTGTGACTCATAGATGTATTGACTGTGTATTATGTTATTTCACAGTTCATGGATATTGATTTTATTCAATATATGCTCTGGTTTTTTATCTCATAAAGAAAAAAGGATCAGTTGGAAATAAACATGTATAGTATAGATCATTTCACATGTAATTTCCATGCTGCACATGCACACTGGATCCATGTCATTAATTAGTTAGTGCTCGTAATCATCATGAGTTTAGTCGCTTGAACTGCGACGACTGCTCTTTTGGTTCTTACATTGATAAAACTAATGGACCGGATTGAATTAGACAGGTATCATGCTAGCATTTGGGAAGTTAACATATACCTATATGACTAAAGGTTGGTACTATGAGGATCGCACATTGTCGAGTTGTCCAAGTGGGAGATTGTTGGATTTTGGACAACGGAATTAGTGCATTAGTACCGTAATATATACGTTATAGCATATGGACGCATATGTTGAGTATATTTAATCATATAATATAATGTTAATATAAGGTTTATTGGACCAATTTAATGTCACTTGTTATGCTAAATCTAAAAAAATTATGAGCCTAATCAACTTTACTTTCTTTTTATTCTATTTTTTCTCAACATTCATGATTTAAATTTTTAAATTTTTATAAAAAAATTACCCTTGATTGTTTCACGCGGAAGAAAGAGAGAAAAGAGCGGCCCAAAATTTCTATTTTTTTTTTCACTTTGGAAAGGTAAAAGAAATAAAAAATAAATATAAAAAGAATTAATTTTTTAATAGAAAGATGCGCCCGCGCCCAAAACAGACAATATGGATAGATTTTTATTACCCAAGTGGTATCAGAATTACAAAGGGTTTTTATTACTTTCTTTGATCAATGAGAACTTACAAACTGGCGAGAGTTAAATAAGTGTCCTCATTGTTTAGCTAGAGAGCAGAATAGAGTTTCATTCAATATGCACAGACGAAAAGCAAATACTCGCTGGTGGAATTGAAGCTCAAATCTCAGCGGACATTACCGCAGACATAATCGCTTCCATCATCACCAGTTTCATCTCCGTCGCGTCCGCTCTCCTCCTCCTCCTCTCCACCACTCCTCCGATGTAAGTAGCAGTACTTTAATTAATAAATTACGTTTTTCATTCTCATCTTTGTTTTCTCTTTTAATTAATTGATCAAATGTTCGATCGCGTGCAGAAGCAAAGGAGGAGCTGCTTGACTTAAGGAGCTTCGTTTCTTCCGATTCCTCCAAATCGTGCTCTTCCTTGCTCACCACCGTCGACGACGGTTCCTCATCTTCGTTTAAGCACATGTAACCGCACAAGGTAAAGATTTTCATCGTCGGATCTCACGGTCATGAAATGAAGTTCAAGGTTCTCTCTAGTCTCTTTGAATTTTGAAAACTAGCTATTCGCTTCATCTCTGTTTGGGAACATATCTGGACTTATTTTGTTTTATGAGATGGTTTAATTTTGATTTGGGTTGCTGTTTGGCTTTGCTTGTGCTCTAACGTTTGTTGACTAGATGCTTGGGTGCTCCTGGCGGTAAAATGACCGTGATTTATTTATTTATATATATATATATATATCTATACTATATAAAAAGCACGAAATGACTTATTTTCTTAAATTACTATAATAGCCTTTAATTATTAAAAAATTTAAGGGTGTAATAGTATTTTAATTTTTAAAATTACCTACCTATTAAAATTGAATAAATCTATTATTCAACTACTTATTTAATTAATTAACTTACCTATTAAAGTATTAAAGTTCGTATAAGCTTCTTCCACCTTCCAATCGTACAAGCTTCTGCATCCATCGATATTGATGACTCTTGGTGAGCAAGAGTAATCGGCTGAAGCAGTTTCCTAGCCAGAAACCCAAGGGGCTAAAAGGTAAAAAGTAAAAACGTCTTCCCAAAACATTTAACTGTAACTGATGGATATTAGAAGGAAAGGTTTCATCAAGTGTTGATAGGATTGGGCAGTTCCAGGTCTACAATTTTGAAGGTAAAGTGTAACAGACATGGCAAGGGCCTTAGATTATGGAGCTTTCATGGACAAGTTTGTTTGTTAGCTATTAGTTCTGTGCAGAATATGTTAGTGATTTATTTATATGATTTGGAGCTGGGAAGCAAACTAGGAATTTATCCCTTCCATCGAAAGGAAAGGACTGATATTTTTGCGTTTTGGGCTTAATTTAGTGATTTATTTATATGATTTGGAGCTGGGAAGCAAACTAGGAATTTATCCCTTCCATCGAAAGGAAAGGACTGATATTTTTACTTTCATCGTTCTTCTTATATAATTGATGATATCACCAGCTTACTTTGAATGACACGACATTTGATGAAATTCTATAATAACTTCTACCAGCTTGGATGGAAATCAAGAAATATGCCGAAAGGGGGTGTGTGATCAAAAGAAGCGAAGCATCGATTTTACAAGTTCATAAGGTACGAACTTTAATACTACCGGGTCCCTTATCATAAACTGATGTCATCTTCCCAAATAAAGACATGATTTGTCACTATGTTAAGTGAAAAAGACTTGATGCAAGGACATGAGTCACATGACGCAAGCGGGCAAGTATATGCTACGAGCCTCGGGTGACCCAGGATCGTACCAATATTCCCCAGCATTATGCTTTTGACTTCTGAAACTTGAGCCTTCACCTTTATTAGCTTCTCTATCTCCTCCGTATGGTCAATAATATACTTCATGTGCTCTTTCATAATTGGCCTGCAATTAGATTCATGCTACCTTAGTTCCAATTTCAAAGAACAAAAATTGTGGTTAAACTCAAGACACAAGTTTTTGTTCTGGCACCATATATACACTCTGCTTGCTTTACCACCCCCATATTTTTTCTTGAAGTCTGCTTTCATGCGTTCCAAAAATGCGATGGAGATCTGCTTGCTAACATATTCTTTTGCGACAGCACAATAAGTTGCAAGTAGGAGAAATCACTGTGTCAAAAAGGTAAACCATTAGTTGACATCAGATTCCATTACACACCACAAGATTCTAGATTAAAAAATGCTGCCGCACTTTGACATTCACCAAAAGCGAAAAGCATATGCAACCATGGTTACAGCCACAATTGATGAATGTATTAGAACATTGATTTCCCTCACATTACCATTTATCACACACAACATATAATTTATAGTTGATGCCTTAGACTAGGGGTGTCAATATGGGACCAGTCCCGCAGACCCGTCCCGGACCCGGGGTCTCGGGTCGGGTCTGGGACCAATTTTGGGTCCCGTATAAGGCCGGGACCGGGACTGGTCCCGACCCGAAAAAATTCGGGTCTGCCGGGTCTGGACCCGTCGGGTCTCGGGTCTGGACCCGGCTAAATTAAAAAAAAAAACCTTTTCCTTCCTTCCCTATTCTCAATCGCATTCGCATCTTTCTTTCTCATCTCATCTTTTTCAGTCACAAGCCGCACACACCCTCACTCAGCCTCTCATCTCATCTCATCGTTCTCACTTCTCAGCCTCCCACCACGCCGTCGCCGGCAGCCAGCCTTCCAACGCCGTGACGCACGCAGCCTTCCACCCACGCCGTGACGCACGCAACCTCCCACCACGCCGTCTCCGGCAGCGCAGCCTTCCACCCACGCCGTGACGCACGCAGCCTTCCACCTACGCCGTGACCCGGCCGTAATCCCCGAGGTCTGCTTCTCTTTCCATTCCGTTCTGCTTCTCTATTTATATCTATATTTATGTGGGATGGATTGGATTTCTTTCTACTTTCTACTTTCTATTTTCTTGATCGATCTCTTCCCTCATATTTATGTGTTTTATTCATAAATTGAAGTAGCCTGGAGCAATCTTGCTATCACTATTTACTCTATCGAACACTTTAGAAACCCTAAGTCATGGTCTTTGATAGTTCTAATTGCATTTGAAAAAGGCAGTCACAAAAATAATTACGTCTCTGCTCTTGAGACTTGAACATCAGTTATAAATATAATGATGTTTTTCCAATTCATTTTGGAGAAGGAAAAATATGTTGATTCGTTTTAAGGTTCAATTTTTGCTGGTTTGTTCAACACAACAATTCGATTCGTAAATAAAAGGTGTTAGCTTCAGGTTAGCTGTTTTTTTCTGCTTAATCGCATAAATTGTTTTTGCTCAAAGGTTATATATTTTATACACATTTACTGGTATGGTGTGATTGAATGGTTCTTAGTTCGGGTTTCTATTTTTGTACACTATAAAATTGATGTTTTAACTATGTTTTTAAGGGGGAAATAGTATTTGACCCTGGGGATAAGAGTTGGATAAAAAAACATAAGACTTGGGACGTATATAAGAGGGGTAGGAGACTACTTGATATTACTAACAGTGACTTGGAAGATAATATCCAATTGTTGTTTAGCATTGGTGGTAGAGTACTTGATCAATATAGAAGTGCACTTTTACCGGAAATTGTCGAGACTCTAATTTGCACTAGAGATTGGTTGTATGGAAGTGGAACTGAAGGTAATATTTTTCTATATTCTCACCTCATTAATATTGAACTAAATATGTTTAAGTTAATCATTCGTTTGCGTATTACTCATTTATATGCTATGTTGTTTGTGCAGATGTGAAAAATAAGTCCAATGATCTTTGTTTAAATGTGTTGGAATTAGAGGTCGAAGGTGGTGGAGACATTAGAGAGAATTGAGAGTTCTCTGTGGCTTGATTTGGTATCCATTGTCTAACTTTTTTAGAGTTATTTGTGTGGAGCTTTGATGACTAATTATTGAACTACGGTTATAACTTATTGCTGTTTTTGTTATTGTTGATTAAGACTTATTGATGAGCTTAGATCTTTGTTGTTATTGTTGATTAAGACTTATTGATGAGCTTGGAACTAAGGTATTAATTGTTGATGCTCAAAATAGCTGTTACAAAAACTAGCCATTGCTACTGGAATCAATTCATGTTTTGAAAAATTTCCCGGGTCCAATTTTCCCGGGTCTGGACCCGAGACCCGGGTTCTTACACGGGTCGGGACCGGGACCAATTTCTGGTCCCGTTTTTTCCCGGGACCGGGACTGGTCCCGACCCGAAATTCTCGGGACTGCCGGGTCCGGGACCGGGTCCGGCCCGCAGTCCCGTTTTGACACCCCTACCTTAGACCATCCAAAAACCAATTTTCAATAGAGCTGCAAATACGAACCAAAATAGAATTTTGAGGGCAATGCCATTGTAAGATACTAAATCCTGAGCCTGAATGTTGTTTAACATGGCATCACTGAACAAAAAAGAGTTGTTTTTTTATTATTATTATTGAAATAGATTTATATATCACGAATAGCTTTTTAGTAGTATATTTAACATCCAAATTGTGTTTTCGTCTTCACAGATCCGTCGTATTTTTGGTAGCAACTTGCTTGGCAATTCCTCCAATTACCAATCGAGTTGTGGTATGAATTATATATTTATTATATAAATCTTATATTTAATTAATTTGAGTACTTATTAAAGTCACAAAGAATGAGCTTGATACATTCTCATCTTTGTCAATGGTCGACAACTATGCAGCTATGTAAAGGTTGAGTCATCTATTCAGGCCAAGGTTTTGTTCGATTTCAAGGTTAGTAACTTATTTTGCTGTCAACACTTAACCTTCTTCTTTTTTATGTTTCAAATGCGCATGTTATGGGTAATGATTGCATCGTTTGGATTCATTTTTATTGTCAAAATTTAGGGATTGCTTTCAACTTTTTTCCTTTAAGTACAATAGATCCTATGGTATGAATTATATATTTATTATATAAATCTTATATTTAATTAATTTGAGTCTTATATATATGTATTTATTTAGCTCGGTCCATATGTGTATGTATTTATGATTGCCGAAATTGTTTAAACCATCATCATTATTTTTTTCTGATTTATCTTATAATAAAGGTGGAACCTGCCATCTAACTTAAATTAGTTATTTGCCATTTTCATGCTTTGAACATCTTTCGTTAAATGATAACGTCATTCCACCAGATTTTATATTTTCGTGCTATTTCAACTTTTTCCTTTAAACATAATAGATCCATATTGTATTTATTTAATTCGATCCATATATGTATATTTATACAATTTCATACACTATTTAATAAATTACTTAAATTACCATTTACTTGCAAATTCATGTTTTAAATTTATTTCAATTGTAGGAAAATGTCTACAAACAAAAGAAAAGCGACCAATGGTTTGATGGTACCACATGCCAAAAGAAGAGAACGAAATTGGTTGCTTAAAGCTCAATCATTTCTTTATGAATATCAAGGTATGTGATTATTTAATATTTTAAAATTAATAATTTGATTCAATGTTTGATTTGATGGTGTCAAATATTTTATGTGATTAATTAATAATTTGATTCAATGTTTAAAATTATTCTCAGTGACTAATACTAGACTATATAATAAATCTTTTATTTGTTTTAATTCGGAGTGACTAATACTAAACTATATAATAAATCTTTTATTTGTTTTAATATGTAGGACATATAGAAGTTGAACCATCTATTTCACCTCTACATACTTTAAAGGATGTTCCCAGTTGTAACTATTGTGGTGCAAAAAGATTTCAATTCGAGCCACCAACATTTTGTTGTCAAAATGGACAAGTTAAATTGGCGCATACACATTATGATGATGATTTGCTGGAACTTTATACGTCACAATCGGAAGAAGCGAAAGAGTTTCGTAGAAAGATTAGAAAATATAATAGTATATTTGGGTTTACATCATTTGGTGTAAAGTATGACAAAGAACTTGCTTCATCGAGGAAAGGAGTTTATACCTTTAAAGCTCAAGGTCAGGCATACCACAACCTTCCCGGATTGGTGCCTGCAGAGAATAATCCAGTCTATTTTCAACTTTATTTTTATGATACTGATAATGAGCTACACAATAGGATGAGAATTATGGAGAATGCTAACTTGGATGAAAGCATTATGAAGAAATTGATGAAGATTTTGGAAAACAACCCATATGCTAAATTTTTGAAAGGCTTCAAAGATATTTCCTCACTTGACGATTTACAAATCCATATCAACACAAGTGTTAATATTGATCAAAGAGTTTATAACTCACCTTCTGTTAATCAAGTTGCTGCTATATGGATTGAAGGAAATAATTCTAATGTTCCATTTGAAAGAGATATAGTTGTTCATGCATATTCGGGACAGAGCCACAGAATTAAACATTACTTTAGTTGTTATGATCCTCTCCAATACCCACTTTTATGCCCTAAAGGAGAAGTTGGTTGGCATCAGAATATTTACAAACAATGCAGAAGGTCTTCCATTACTAACACAACAACTACAGAAGACTTTTCAACTATTCTGACATTTACCTCTGCAGAAAATATTTTTGATCAAGAAACAGAAGGTAAGCTTTTAATTAATACGATATTATTTCAATTTTTAGCTCTATTTTTTTCCACATGTCTTTTAGAATTTTCACATGATTTTTTTAACATATAGGTGTGCATAGACCTACAATATCAAAAGTATCGTGTAGAGAGTACTATTGTTACAAGCTTCAAATTAGAGCTTTCATACAATCGATACTTTTACTATCTGGTAGACTATTCCAACAATATGTTGTAGACATGTAGATTAAATTGGAGACAACCAGACTTGATTTCTTCCGTCATCAGCAAGCAAAAATCCGATCTGAATTGTACCAAGGTATTGCTGATAGTGTCATGTCAGGAGAAACTAGAGGAAGTGAAGTGGGAAAAAGGTTAATCCTTCCTGCCTCTTTTGTTGGAGGGCCACGAGATATGCGACGACGATATCTTGATTCGATATCATTGGTCCAGCATTTTGGGAAGCCTGATTTGTTTATTACTATGACATGTAATCCAGATTGGAAAGAAATTCAAGATCAGCTTACAGAAGGGGAACTTCCACAAGACCGTCCTGATTTAGTTGCAAGGGTCTTTCGAGCAAAAGTTCAAGATCTCAAAGATCAAGTTATCAAGAAACAAGTATTTGGAAAAGTAGTTGCGCATGTTCATGTTATTGAATTTCAAAAAAGGAGAATGCCACACGTTCATATGTTAGTCATACTCGAAGAAGGTTTCAAAATTGTTTATTCTGATCAGTTTGACAAATTTGTTTATGCTGAAATACCAGATGAGGATGAAGAACCTTTACTTTTTCAATTAGTGACCAAACATATGATGCATGGTCAATGTGGAGAAAGTAATAAAAAATGTGGTTGTATGGAAAATGGAAAATGCAGATTTCACTATCCATGAGGTTTTTCTTCTACAACTGTGGCTGGAAAAGATGGTTATCCAATATATCAAAGAAGAGACAATGGGCAAAAAACAATTAAGAAGAACAAAGAGCTTGATAACCGATGGGTAGTGCCGTATAACTCTTACTTGCTTACAAGATATGGTTGCCACATAAATGTTGAGATCTGCTCCAGCATTAAATCAGTGAAATATCTTTATAAGTATGTATACAAAGGGCATGACAAAATATCTGTATACATTGCATCAAATGATGGGAATAATTTGGTTGATGAGATAGAACAATTTCAAGATGGGAGATTTGTCTCTCCACAAAAAGCTGCATGGAGGATATATGAATTCAATTTAAATGATATGAATCCTCCGGTGATAAATTTGCAATTACATTTGCCTAATAAACAGGTTGTCTATTATTGGGAGAATCAAAATTTGCAAGAAGTGGTGCTTTGGGAGCATGTATCGAAGACAATGCTTACAGAATTCTTTACAACATGTTCTGAGAATCCAAATGCAGGACAATATTTATACAGACAAGAAAAAAACTTTATTCTTAAAATTTTATTTCTTTGCTTATTTGTTTTCCAATGTCACTATTAGTGTATATATAATATTATTTATTTATATGTGTAGATATAATACATTAATTAATGTTTCAATATGATATCTTTCACATAATTATTTCTTATATTTTTACTACAGGGAATTTCCTGTGCATTTTGTCTGGCAATCTAAAGAAAAAACATGGAAAAAAAAGAGAATCAACGAGGGGTGTGATTGGCCGTGTAAATACTGCAAATTCAAAAGAAGGAGAAAGGTATTTTCTAAGGTTATTATTGAATCATGTTAGAGGGTCAAAATCTTTTGAAGATTTATTGACAGTAAATGAAGTTATATGCAAAACATTCAAACAATTAGCACAAAAGAGAGGACTTCTTGAATCTAACGAGAGTATATCAGCGTGTCTAAGTGAAGCAGTTATGTTTAAAATGCCATTGGAGTTACGCAGACTATTCGCTACTATTTTGGTGTATTGTCAGGTAATTTTCAAATTAAGTCACTAAAAAACTAAATTTAGTAGAATTTACTATCCTCACTTTTACATCTTTTAAATCCATTTTTTCCATATAGCTTATATTTTGTCAAATGCCTTTTTAATTTATAAATATTAAGATTAAGATTCAGCAAGAGTTCTAAACCAACTGTGTTGTTCCCTGAATATTTTTATTTATGTTTATATTAATTTAAGCCATTTTTTATTAACGTTTATATTTTTTTATTTAATTTATTATCAGCCTGAAGATGTAAGGAAGTTATGGGATCTCTATTGTGATGCATTATCCGAAGACTATAAAAGAACCCATCGAAATTCAAGCGTAGATGAGGTATTAGCATTAACACTCAAGAGTATTAATTTTTATTTAGAAAGTATGGGGAAAAGTGTTAAGGACTATGATTTACCTACATTAAAGGAGATAAGTTTGGAACATGATTCAACATTGCCAAAGGAGATTGCAGATGAATTGTCCATTAAAGTCACATTGGAAGATATAGAGACACAATCAAAGTTAAATCCAGAACAAGAAGAGGCTTATAAGGCAATTATAGAAAAAGTTGGTTCAAATTCCAGTGGGGTATTTTTTGTCGATGGACCAAGAGGAACAGGAAAAACATATTTATACAAAGCATTGCTTGTTAATGTTCGATCACGTGGGATGATTGGACTTGCAACTGCGACATGTGGGGTTGCTGCTGCAATCATGTCAGGAGGTTGTACTGCTCATTCACGATTTGGTATCCCTATAGATGTTCATGAATCAAGTGAAAGCAACTATTCAAAACAAGAACCCAAGGCTCAATTAATAAAAAGGGCAAGACTTATTCTGTGGGATGAAGCTATGGTTGATCGATTCTTAAGGGATATAATGAACAACAATGAACTATTTGGTGGTAAAGTTGTAGTTTTTGGAGGTGATTTCAGACAAGTACTCCCTGTAGTACCACGAGGGACAAGATCAGAAACTATGGGAGCAAGTTTGGTAAGATCATACTTATGGCACCATATGAGAAGACTGAAATTATCTAGAAATATGAGGGCTAGCTCAGATTTAGAATTCAGCAAACTTTTACTCAGAATAGGAAATGGAGAAGAGCCAACAATAGATGATGACATGATATCTTTACCAGAAGAGATGATAATTAAGTATGACAACTGTGAATCTTCCATTAACCGTTTGATTGACAATGTCTACCCCTTACTTCGAGAAAATGCAACATTACCTGAGTACATAACAAATCGTGTTATACTGGCTACCAAGAATGAATATGTTGATGAGTTGAATAATAGAATGATATCATTGTTCCCCGGAAATGGCACAATATTTAAGAGTTTTGATATCGCATCTGATGATGAAAACAATTGTTACCAAGAAGAATTCCTATATACATTGATGCCAAATGGATTGCCTCCACATATACTAGAACTCAAGAAGAATTGCCCTATAATGTTGCTGCGGAATCTAGATCCACCAAATGGATTATGCAATGGGACTAGAATGGTTTGTCGAGGATTTGAACGCAATGTCATACATGCAGAAATAACAGTTGGCCAACATGCAGGTAAACGTGTTTTTTTTCCAAGAATACCTTTGTCACCGGCAGAAGCTGGAACATATCCATTTAAATTTGTTCGAAAGCAATTTCCTGTGCGACTTTGTTTCTCCATGACGATAAATAAAGCTCAAGTGCAGACAATACCAAATGTAGGAGTTTACTTGCCTGAAGATGTCTTCTCGCATGGACAGTTATATGTGGCGCTATCAAGAGGAGTTTCAATGTCAACTACTAAGCTTTTAGTCAAGACATACAACCTTTAAAAAAAAAGACGAGCTTATGTTAAAAATGTGGTGTATAAAGAAGTACTAACAAGCTAAGTTGTTTCTAAAGTTGTTTCCAGTCCTTTCTAATAATTAAACTTCTTGTCTATTTATCCTTTTGATTAATGTTCTTAATTCTCCAAACAACATCAGCTCCTAGAACAATGCCACATCAGCTTGCCACGTCTGATTTCTTTAATACAATCAAAACGACATCCTGGATTCTAATCTTATGGATTGTGTTGAATCACATATTTAATCACATATATTTAATTAGTTTGATCCACGTATGGATGTTTAACGATAGGAAAAAATATAATATGAATGATTTTGTTAGAATAGGAGACTAAAATTCTAAGAAAAAAATGAGATCATATTTATGCGAAAAATTGGAGGAAGAATAAAATCGACAATCCCTATCCCCCTTGATGTTATTAACTATGAATTCATGGACTTTCAGGATCTTCCTCATTGTGACCAAAGCAAACGAATCGGTAAGCAACTAAATTTATAAAACATTGTAATCATTATTTTAAATTGATGCTTTTTTTAATACTCATATTCTAATTTCAATTATTTTAATGATAGATATTATTGGTTTCGTCATTAGCGCAAAACCATTCAATGGCAAATTTCGAGAAATTCTATTAATGAACAAAAGGTAATATATTTATTTTTTAATGTTCAATTACAATTTTTTCTATATATAAAATCAAATAATTGCAATTTTGTTTAACAATATTTAAACTTTTAAAATTAGAGGTGAAGAGTTGAAATTGATCTTGTGGGGAGACTTAGCTGAAAAGGAAGGAGAAACCCTTTATGAAATAAAAGATGAAAAGCCTATCATTGCCTTATCAAACGGAATGATATCAAAATATCAAGGTAATTCTATAAAATATAGTTCTGAGTCAATTTTTATCTAATATCTAATAATAATAAAAATGCACATAACATGACCTATATACAATTACTCAAATCAGGAATTTTACAAGTATCAAGTACAAGAACGACAATAGTGATGATCAATCCCATAACATATGAGACAGATGAAATCCAGCAATGGTAAGTATATATGTATATATGTGAAATATAATATAAGATTATTTTACCATTATCTATTGTTTAAGTTATTATTTTTTTCATGTAACCTTACAAATATTTATACATTACAGCTTGACCTATACTCAACAAGAAGACACCCAGAAGATAATCAAATCACCTTCAAAGAGAATGGACAATGCGACCAAAGCAACTGTAGAACAAATTGCGAACGAAATTGCATCATCAAAACAACAGGTACCAACCACAAAGCAAAAAAATTAGTTATGAGTATAAATCAAAAAACTAACATTAACTTCTATTATTACTTTGCAGTTTTTCTATGTCCTAACAACAACTATTACCATTACAAGAACGACAAAAAAATTAGTTATGAGTATAAATCAAAAAACTAACATTAACTTCTATTATTACTTTGCAGTCTTTCTATGTCCTAACAACAACTATTACCGAAGTGATTAATAAAAGACAACCTTGGTATGAATCATGTAAAAAGTGCTGGAAGAAAGTATTTTACATGGGTGAGGGTCAAGCAACATGCGACAGGTGTAACAATTACGTTGAGACAATTCCAAGGTAATTCCAAACAAATTACAAATTGTATTATGTTAAACATAAAATAAGATGACTAAGATTCAACTAACAATTTCAGGTACATGCTGAGATTACAAGTTAATGATGGTGAGAATGAAGCAACAATTGTTCTTTTTGATGAGACAGAAACACTAATAGGTTGTGACATCAAGGAATACAAAGAATCAGTTGACGATAAGGTAATTTTTTTAGAATAGTGATAGTAAATTAATTTTATTACATAAAAAATACTAATATTATTCTCAATGTAATAGGAAAAAGAGAAGTCGCCACACTATAGAAAAATGATATCTTGCAAAGACAAGGAATTTGATTTCTTAGTCAAGGTTAACGAAAAAAATGAGAGCGAACGACAGAAAAATATATTTATCGCTGAAGAGGTTCGTGCAACTAAAAAGACGACAACAACTGAAGGACAAAATAATGAAGATGAGGAGTCATTGGCGGTAGTTTGGAAAAGGAGCCAGAAAAATAAACTTCAGTTGAATACTGCAACAGAAAAAAAAGATGAACAATACGAAAAGGATGAAAGCAAGAATAACAAGATGAAAAAAAAGGGAGGCTAATCAAGAAGATCAAAGAAGAAGATGATCAACAACAAGCTAAAAAATCAGCCAAGCTGAAAAAGAAAAGAGACAAAAAACAAGATGAGGAAGTAATTATTTTGCCCACACCGATACTTATTGACGAAGAAGCTGAAGGCAAAAAAGAGATAAGGAAGGGAACAAAACTCAAGAACAAGAACAAGAAATTTGATGAATTATATGAGTATGAGCCCATAATCAAAAAAATCAAGCAAGAAAAATTATAAAATTGCTTTATAATTAATAATTATTATTAGTTTGCTTAACAATTTATATGGTTGGTTATACTCCCTTCGGACACAATTACTTGTCATTTTACTGTTCATGCACGCATTTCGAGGATGCTGAATGACTCGCTATTTGACCCCAAAAAATTTCGTACTTTTTTTCGAACGTACGTTGTTCGAGAAAAAATTCGGAAGTTTTTGGGGTCAAATAGTGAATCATTCGGCTTCCTCGAAACGCGTGCATGAACAGTAAAACGACAAGTAATTGTGTCCGGGGGGAGTAATACTTTAGAACAATATTTAAATACTATTAGGCTATATCTTCTATTAATACTTATTATTAGTATGTTTAATAATTTATATGTTCGATTATATGACCTTAGAACAATATTTAAATACTATTAAGCTATATCTTCTATTAATACTTATTATTAATATGCTCACTTTAGAACAATATTTAAATAGTGGCTTTATATATTTCAAATGACCAAAATTAATTTATAAATAATATATATATTAAATAATTTAATTTCATATAAAAAATTGCCGCACGTGCAATGCACGTGCCCAACTACCTAATATATATAAAAGTTGGTGTCTTAAATCCTTTTTAATCTAGATTAATTCAAACTCTACCGTATTGAAGATCGATATAAGTAACAGCTTAAAGATTTTTAAATAGCTATTTATTTGAACACTAATAAAAAATTATTTTGACCTCCAAATTTGCATATCACTCACATGCTCTCCTCTTTCTCTCTCTTTTTCGGGTTTCAACCATTGAAAAAACTATTGACTTGGTAGTTGAGCAGATTCCTGCCTCATCATCAACCTCAGTATGAATTGTAAATCAACTTTGTTGCTGTGGACAAAATGATATGTAGACTCAGTTTGGTTGAAAGGAAAGATGGAGATGAAAGAAAATGACAAGTGTGTTTAGAGTGCATGGAAATAAATGATAATTACTGCAAATGGCAACTTAACCCATATTTTGTTATAAATGTTCTGTCTTTTTAATTCTTAAAGTTATAATATTTTTCTAGTTAATGTAAAAGACTAGTGAAAGATTAAAAATATATATATATATATTAATATTTATTTCATAAACCAATAGGTCACTAGGATTCTGAGTTCATGAGTTTAAATCTTTACAAATAAACTTAATTGTTTTAAACAAGTAATTATAAGTATATATAATTAATCACTCTTCTTAGCTGAAAATGCCCCCGAGAAGAGCACATTTTTAGTATTACTGACCAATATTTTACATATGATTTTCTCGGTTCTTTTCGAATGAAAAGCTAATCTTAGTCGACTATCATAGGATAACTCGAAGACGACCAAAAAGAGCAATGGAAAGAAAGCAAGGTGAAAAGAAGAGAAATTTCATCTCTATGAGCTGTTGTTATCTACATGTATATGTGCAATAAAATCATTATTTTCAGTAGCAACTCCTGCATTCTTAGTTTCAACTGTATGCAGTTCTGCCACTGATCATACACGCTGCGATCTTTATGCTATACTATACCCTCTCCATTTGTCACGAAAACATATGCTCCTGCAACACAAGCATTCTTTTAACCAATCTATAAACAACAGAGTTTCAAGGAATCAACAAAAAGCAACACCCGTTAACTGTTTAATTACCGAGAGTAGGCATAAGAAAAGATAGCACTGCGATGCCAACGATCTTAAGAAGTGCTCCAGTCTTGATCATGTCATTGACCTCAATATGCCCTGTGGTGAACCCAACAATATTCGAAGGCGTTCCAGTTGGAAGCAGGAAAGCGAATTGTGCCCCAATCGCTCCAGGAACCATAAGCAGCAGCGGGTGGACATGCATGGTTTTTGCGATTTGGATGAGCAGAGGCACCACCAGCGTTGTTGTGGAATTGTTTGATGTGAATTCAGTAATTGTGGCACTGACTAGGCACACAATAGGTGCAATGGCGAGATACGGTGTCTCTTGGAGGAAATTCAATGCTTTCGATAACACGTCTGCCAAGCCACTTGTTCTTACTCCATCAGCAATGGCAAAACCAGCACCCAGAAGCAATATAATGTTCCATGGCAGCTTCTTGCATTTGGTCCAATCCATCAATTTCTCACCTTTTTGCTTCTTGTTTGGAATTATAAACAGCAAAGTTGCCATCATCACCTGTATTCGTATAGAAAAAGAATTACACTTCTCATTCAACTCAAACTATACAGCAGAATCCAACTAACTCTCCTGAAAGAAGATAAGATTACTCACACTGGCAGTCCCATCGCCGGCGCGCCCATTGAAAAGGGCTCCCCAACCTGGAATGTCATCTGTTATACTTCTTGTCATCCATAGAAGTATTAAAATCTACAGCAACAACATGAGACAAGTATGATTATGTAAGTGAAAAACCTTGAAATAGAGAGTGAAGATTATCATACACATACTCACCCCAAAAATGGCTAAAACCATCTTTTCTGCAAATGCCATTGGACCTAAATAATATCAAAATTCAATTGAATAAATGCGGAATCAGGCTACAAAATCAGATACCCAAAAATCCAATTCTACAAAAAAAGGTTAAAAATTTAGGACTTTACCAAGCATTTCGAGTTCTCTTCTAAGGTGGGTTTTATCAAGATAAGAAGAAAGGAGCTGCCTTGAGCCTTTTGGGCAATACAAGAAGCAGAGTATAGCCCACAAGGCAAAGAAGAGGAGCAAAGCCAAGGGGAAGGCGAAGAAGAACCAAGTGCTGAAGCTGATGGGTTTGGCATCTGGAAAATAGGTTTTCCAGATTCCCACCAAGATGAGGTTAACCCCTGTCCCGGTCAGTGTACTCATCCCTCCTACAGCTGCAGAGTATGTGACCCCAAGCACCACTGCCCTGCAGAATTTGTCCGCCGCATCGCCGTCGGACCGAGCGGGACCCACTGGAAACCGATGCAAGATTCCGGTAGCCACCGGCATCATCATCACGGCCGCTGCCACGTTGTGCATCCACATGCTCACGAACGCTGTGGTGCCGCATATTCCCAGCAGGAGGAGTGGCGGATTCAGGGGTTCTCCACAGAAAACCAAAGTAATCTGTTCTCATCAAACTAGATAATTAAAGAATAAATTTTGAGTTTAATTAATTATGAACAAATTAATAACTGAATAGCTTAATCAATTTAAGTAATTTTGTTTTCAAAATATAAGAACAATTTGTTTTTCTAATTTTTTAATTCCAAAATGTAAAAAGAAAAAAACAATGATAAAATATTAAAGTTTCTTAAAAATAATACTTCCTAGAAATCTAGTGAAAAGTTAAAACAAAGAGAGCTGACATTTAAAGCCAATCGTCTGTGTATGTTGTAGTGCTCAACGGCGAGGGCAAGAATGAAGCTCCCAAGAACAAGAGCAATGACATCATCCATGTACGATTTTGCGACATCATCGGCAGAAGCAATCCCAAAGAGCGGGAACAGAAAGAGTGGAGACATGGATGTGATCGGCATGGGCACCGCCTCGGTTAGCCACCATGAGAAGACCCATGCAAGAACTCCTAACATGTTACGGCTACCAATTCCTGCATTCTTGAACTTCACCAATCCACAAATCATGGCGCAAGAAATGGGTCCAAGAATTATGTACAAATTGTTTAACGTGAGAAAAGAACAGTAAAATAATTGAATCACTCCGCAGCAGCCGGTGATCGGATCCTGCAAATGGGTCACCGGAAGTAATGGAGTTTTCTTGTCGGAGTCCTCTTGATCATCAATGTCACTACTGTTCATTCTCTCTCTTTCTTTTTTTCTTTTTTCTTGATGTGAGGAAACGTCTGCTGGTGTAGGTAGTTAAATAAGTATATATTGTCCACTTGAATTATTATTATATAGTACTATATGGGTAGAAGGGAAGGAGTACGTGGAGAAGTTATCCTTTCCCTCTTTGATTGATTTCTTTGAATGGATAATGATGCTGACGTGGATCAATTAATCTGCCAAAAATTCATGAACGTAACCTGTAATCGCTCTACCGTTACGAGAAGTTACCCAAAAAGAAAAAGAAAAATCTATCATGGGATTGGTATACATATGATACACTGTTTTGTTTGGCCTTTCAGCTCAAGTTGGGATGCACTTCATTTCTTACGTTCCATTAATCACATATACTAACATATTGGACTACAATGCGAAAAATAAAAAAATTATAAAACACGAACATAACATATATATTAATATATATTATATAAAAATATTATTTACAACAATAAAAAGAAATTTAACTATATATCTCTAAAAATAATGCAATTAAATCATCGATTTCAAATTAAATTTAGTTTTATAAATACTTTTAACAACTATAATTTATACTAAATAGCTCTTTTTGACACCAATAGTTGTTTATGATTAAGATAAAAAGTAGGACACGAGAGGTAGTGAGTCGGGTACGTATTTTATGAGTGTCCATCAAATGTTGTGTCGAAAAATAAGTCTGATATAGATACAACATAAACAATGAAGTGTTCAGGACTTCATATCATACTCCCTCTGTTTTTTATTAGATGTTATTTTTTTTCAAAAAATTGTCTTGTCTATTTAGTTGTCGTATTTCAATTTTTAAGATTACTTTTTGTAGTCAATGACAAAATTAGCCCTAAATAATTTTAAATTAACCACTTTTTGAAAGAAAATTAAAAAGGGTTAGTTGATAATGAATACGGGCAATTTAGCAAATAATTATATAATAATTATAATTTAATAATTATCTTAATTATTGTAAAAATTGAAAAATGATATCTAATAAAAACGAAGCGAGTACAATATAACGACTTCAATTCGGCCTCAAAGGGTCAAATCCTACGTAAACTGTCCGTAGATTTATGTAAAAGGGCGAGAGCTGACTAGTGGCTGCAGGCTAGTACTGATTCGGTGTAAATGTCATTCAAGCATTTGTTATTAAAAAAAGCAACATTTTATAACTTCAGTCTTGAGCATTATAAATACTACTCTCTCTGTTCTTTTTTAGTTATCAATTTTTTATTTTTCACGTTAACTAATATAATCATTAAATTACAGTTATTGTATAATTTTTTATTAAACTACTTTTATTTATTATCAACCAGTCCTCTTTAATTTTTTTTCAAAAAGTGGTTAATTTAAAATTATTTAAGATTAATTTTATCATTGACTACAAAAAATGATCTTAAAAATTGAAATATGATAACTAAATAGGGAAATCCTTTTCTTGAAAATATGATAACTAAAAAAACGGAGGGAGTACCACTAAAAAAGAATGAGCACGGCTAGTTTTAAAAAATTTTAATCAAAAAAGAACGTCCGATATTTGTAGATATTTCTCTGATTTTTTCTTTTAAAAAAAACATTTTTTATCGAAGAAATTAGCGACAAGCTAAGCTATCTAAATATCAGCAATTAATGTCCAAACAAGATTTCCAAAAAAAAAAAAGTCCGTTGAATTTTCCATCATTTTATTTTGCTATTTTTCAATGACTTGAAGTTTATTAATTTTAAAATATTATTAAAAATTCAAAAATTATATAAAAATGAGAAATTGAATTTTAGTCTAATAATATTTTTTAATAATTAATAAAATAGGAGGAAAAGAAAAATCTGAACACCGTCATCTCCTCAACAATTTCTCCTTTTAGTTATTATAAAAACTGAAAAAATGATATTTAATAAAAAAGAAGGGAGTACAATACAAGGACTTCGATTGAGCCTCAAAGGGTCAAATCCTATGTAGACTCTCCGTAGATTTATGTAAAAGGGCGGGAGCTGACTAGTGGCTGCAGGCTAGTACTGATTCGGTGTAAATGTCATTCAATCATTTGTTATTAAAAAAAGCAACATTTTATAATTTCAGGCTTCAGCGTTATAAATACTACTCCCTCCGTTCTTTTTTAGTTATCATTTTTTTCATTTTACACAATAACTAAGATAATCATTAGATTATAATTTTTGTATAATTTTTTACTAAACTACTCTTATTAATTATCAACCAGTTCTTTTTAATTTTCCTCCAAAAAGTAGTTAATTTAAAATTATTTAGGATTAATTTTATCATTAACTACAAAAAATGGTCTTAAAAATTGAAACGCGACAACTAAATAGGAAAAATTATTTCTTAAAAAAATGACAACTAAAAAAGAATAAGCATGGCTATTTTTTAATTTTTTTAATAAAAAAAGAACGTCCAATATTTGTAGATATTTCCATGACTTTTTCTTAAAAAAAACAAATTTTATCGAAGAAATTAGCGACAAGCTAAGCTATCTAAATATCAGCAATTAATGTCCAAACAAGATTTCCAAAAAAAAAAGTCCGTTGAATTTTCCATAATTTTTTTTTGCTATTTTTCAATGACTTGAAGCTTATTAATTTTAAAATATTATTAAAAATTCAAAAATTATATAAAAATTGGAGATTGAATTTTAGTCTAATAATATTTTTTTAATAATTAATAAAATATGATAAAATAGGGGAAAAAGAAAAATCTGAACACCGTCGTCTCCTCGACGCTCTCTCCTTTTCTTTCTCCTTCTTCCTCTCCCTCACCTATTGTTTAATCACCAACCCCACACCAAATTGGAGATTGAATTTTAGTCTGATTATATTTTTTTCATAATTCTTTTTTTTCATTTTTTTCATCCAATAAATAAATTTATACAAAAGAATAAATATAAATACGTATCGATAGAAATTAATTATAAATTATATTTTTATTTTTATTTTTATCTTCCAAATTATGTGTAGAATTTACGGTAATAAAATTAATTTACGTCTAAGCTAGTAAAGTAAGTGATGAAATTATATTTATGGGAATAACTTGGTGGGTTAATTATGATAAAAAAAGGATAAACCTAAAAAATAACCGTCAACTTTAATATTTTAATTAATTATTTCTGAAAATAATGATCCCGCTAAACTTATTTATTCTTATTTAATTACCCTTCTACTGTTAAAAAAGTTGTCACGTCAGCAAAAAGTTATCACATCTTCACTAAGGTAAAAAAAAAATTAGCAGAAATTATGACACGTCAGATATTTTTAACGATAGGGGGTAATTAAAAAAGAATAAATAAGTTTAGGGGGTCATTAAATATAAAAAAATTCAAGAGGGTGATTAATTAAAATATTAAAGTTAAGACTTGTTTTTTTAGGTTTATCCCTTTATAAAAATATTTTAATCATTTTTCCTTTTTTTTCTTTTAAATTTAAGTAAAAGTTCTTATTTTTTTCTTTTATTTGTTATTTTAAATAGAAACTTTTATTTAGAAATTTATATAAGAATTATTATGAGGATTGAGGAAAAACCATTTTCTGTGTAATAAGAACTAAGAAATAGAAAAAAATTATCCTTTTTTTTCATTTAAACTTAATTAAAAGTCCTCATTTTTTTCTTTTATTTCTTATTTTAAATAGAAAATTGTATTAAGAAAGTTATATAAGAATTATTATGAGGATTGAAAAGGGCTCTCAACCTGGAATGTCATCCGTTATATATGATTTATTATTAAAATTTTAATTTTAATTGTATTAATGTATTACACATTTTTTGGAAACCTGGCCGAATCTCGTCATTGTGGAGGCCGCTGGAGTCGCACCGGTGATTTCTAGCTCACTGCCCGACTGGTGAGCGGCGGTGGAGGTTGGGTTTAGCTCGGCGGTCAGAGGGATCGTCAGAGAAGGTGGTTGCTCCTCGTCGGGGCCGAGGCTAAGAGATTTTTGAGTGGAGGAGGAGCATTCCAGGTCTGAGGTAGCTAGTTTATGGGTTACTTGCTTTACTTGAGGCATGGTGGTAGAGTGAAAGATGGTGAATTGAGAGAAAGAGAGTTGATTTGGTGATAGTGATGGGTCAGTGGTGAAGTGTTTTGGTTGTTGGTGAGGGCGACGTGGGTGATAGCTGAAAGAGGGAAGGAGAAAAGACGAGGGGTGGAGCGTGCTGCCAAAGCTGCTGCGTCTGATAGGGAATTAATGAGGGCTTTTTTTTGTCTCCTTTGATGACGCGGCGTCTTAAAACTAGGAGAGAGAACATGGGCCCGTGGATCCCAACCACCTGCCTTTTCAAAATTTAAAAAGAGAGAGTAGTTAGGGAAGATAAAGACAAAAGGAAGGAATAAGTGGAAAGATAATATTTGCAGGGGAATAAAATTGTTTGGGAAAAGGGAAAAGAGAGAAAACAAGGGATAAAAATAAGGGATAGAAATCTTAACTAATAAAGGGAAAATAAAATAGCCAAAAATAAAAAGGAAAAAGTTCTGAATTTAAATAACAAGATAAAAGAGACAGAGTTAGAAAGGAGTGGGATGGCATTTAGAATGCCTCCAATATGGCCTGTTTACTCGTCGAGGCCTCGACGTGTTTAGGAAATCTAGGTCTCGACAGGTGGAAGTCCCACCATCGTGTCCTCAACAATCGAGGGCTTGAATCCCTCGTAAAAGGGTTTCAGCCTGTGGCCATTGACTTTGAAGATTGTTCCTATTGTCGGATTCTGGATCTCGATTGCCCCGTGGTCAAAAACTGTCGTGACCATGAAAGGTCCTAACCATTTAGACTTGAGCTTTCCTGTAAATAGTCGCAAACGTGAGTTATACAACAATACTTTCTGTCCAATGGAAAAAGTTTTGGGACGAAGGTTCCTGTCATGGTATGTCTTGGTCTTGCCCTTGTAGAGCAAGGCATTCTCATAAGCGTCGTCTCTCAACTCTTCCAGCTCTTGGATCTGTAAGCGTCTGTTCTTGCCAGCCTTTTCGAGATCCGTGTTTACTTTCCTGATGACCCAGAAAGCCTTGTGCTCTATCTCAACTAGGAGATGACACGACTTGCCATATATGAGTCTGTAGGGTGTCATACCAATCGGGGTCTTGAAAGCTGTCCGATATACCTAGAGGGCGTCATCCAACTTTAGACTCCAATCCTTTCGGGATTGGTTCACTGTTTTCTCCAAAATGGACTTAATTTCACTGTTTGACACTTCGGCTTGCCCATTTGTCTGAGGGTGATAGGCAGTAGATGTTCTGTGGTGGACTCCACACTTGGTCAGGAGCGAGGCCACGACACGGTTGCAGAAATGGGTACCCTGATCACTTATGAGGGCTCGAGGTGTACCGAACCTATTGAAGATATTGGTGCGTAGAAAGCTTACTACCACCTTGGAGTCATCTGTTCGAGTTGCCTTGGCCTCGACCCACTTTGAAACATAATCGACGACAAGAAGGATGTAGATGTTGCCGAAGGAATTGGGAAATGGGCCCATGAAATCTATACCCCAGATATCAAATCTTTTACAAACAATGATACTGGTCAGGGGCATCTGATTCTTGGCCCCAATATTACCCGTGGCTTGGCATCGAGGGCATGACGCACAATACATGTAGCTATCCTTAAAAATAATGGGCTAGTATAGACCTGCTTCTAACACCTTGAGGGCAGTTTTCTTGGCCATGAAATGTCCTCCTTTAGAATGACAGAATTTAAGGATCAAGGGCACCTCATCCATGGTTACACAACGACGTATGATCTGGTCCGAGCAGTGCTTCCATAAGTATGGGCTATCCCAAATGTAATATTTGGTTTGCCTTCTGATTCTTGTGCATTCCGATGGGGAAGCATCCGTAGGGTAGGTACCAGTGGCATAGAAATTTGCTATGTCTGAAAACCATGGAAACTGGACAACGTGGGCTAGACACAATTGCTCGTCTGGAAAAGTATCGCGGATTCGCACAAGTGAATTGTCTTCTTGGGCTGGAAGTCTGCTTAGATGGTCGGCCACCAGATTTTCTCTTCCTGCCTTGTCTTTGATCAAGATATTGAATTCTTGTAGCAACAAGATCTAATGAATGACTCGAGGCTTGGCATCAGCCTTTGTCAACAAGCATCTAAGGGCTGAATGATCTGAGTATACGAGCACATGAGTACCTAGGAGGTACTACCTGAACTTGTCGAGGGCGTAGACCACGTCCAAGAGTTCTTTTTTTGTGGTTGTGTAGTTCTGCTAAGCTGGGTCTAACAACTTGGAAGCATAGTAGATCACATAAGTTTCCTTGTCCTTCTTCTGACCCAAAACGGCGCCTAGGGCTTGATTGCTAGCATCGCACATGACCTCGAAAGGTAGGGACCAATCGGGGGCTTGAATGATCGGAGCTGAGATAAGCTTGTTTTTTAGGAGTTCAAAGGCTGCTTTACAATGCTCATCGAAATCAAAGGCGACTTCCTTCTGGAGCAGGCGACACATAGGTTGAGCGATTTTTGAGAAATCCTTAATAAACCGTCTGTAGAAATCGGCGTGCCCTAGAAAAGATCGCACATCGCGAACATATGCTGGATAAGGCAGGGTTTCGATCACCTCAATCTTGGCCTTGTCGACTTCAATTCCCTTGGCCGAGATAATGTGACCTAGAACGAGGGCTCGATCTACCATGAAGTGGCATTTTTCGAAATTAAGGACAAGATTGGTCTCTATGCAGCGCTCTAAACACTTCTTCAATTTGTCCATGCACTCTGGGAAGGAATTCCCATAGACAGTGAAGTCATCCATAATGCTCACCATACAGCGCTGAAAGGTGGCGGGGGCATTACACAAGCCGAAGGGCATGTGTCTATAAGCAAAGGTGCTGAAAGGGCATGTAAAGGTGGTCTTCTCCTGGTCTTCGGGGGCAACTGGGATCTAATGGAAACCGGAGTAACCGTCTAGACAGTAGTAGTGAGTTTTGCCCACGAGACGTTCCAGCATTTGATCAATGAAGGGCAGAGGAAAGTGATCTTTCCTGGTGGTAGCATTCAATCGGCGGTAGTCAATGCACACTCGCCACCCATTCTGGATTCGGGTGGGAATGGATTCACCATCTTGGCCGATGGTGATGGTTATGCCAGTTTTCTTGGGCACGACCTGTATAGGGCTGACCCATGGGCTATCAGAGATAGGATATATGACCCCGACATCTAGCAATTTCAAAACTTCCTTCCTGACCACCTCCATCATGGGTGGATTCAGCCTTCGCTGGGGCTGGCGGATAGTCTTACTAGCATCTTCTAAGTGGATACGATGGGTGCATAGAGCTGGCGACAAGCCCTTGATGTCCGCAATGGTCCAGCCTATGGCTTGCCTGAATTCCTTAAGCAAGGAAATCAGTTCGGATTCTTCAGGATTGTTGAGTTTGTTGGAGATAATGACCGACAGAGAGTTATCGGGGCCTAGATAAGCATACTTCAGATGAGAGGGCAGTGGCTTCAGATCGAGGGCTGGAGCCTGATCAATAGATGGAGACAACATAACATGATATGAATGGTTAGGGGACACTATTGGGGGCTCATACTGGACTATGGCGCACTCTTCTAGGGCAGCGACGATAGAATGGAGCTCAGGTGGTGTTGAAAGTGTCAAGGCCACGATATCTAGAAGTGCTGGCGTTAGACTCCTGTCAAGGGCAAACTGTAAAGGGTCAGTAGAGTGAAGTTCAGCAAGTTCATCAACAGAAGGATCAATAACATCAATATAATTAGCATCAAGAGAATTCAGAGGGGTATCGCATGGCTTCTAGCATATTGAATCTGATAATCTCTCCGTCGAACTCTAGAGAGATTGTCGCATCATGAACATCTATCTTTGCTTGGGCAGTGGCTAGAAATGGACGGCCTAGAAGAATATCAGTAGACTTAGTGGAGTCTTCATTTTCCATTGCGATGACATAGAAATCGGCTGGGAACAAGAATTCCCCCACTTGGACTAAAACATCTTTGATTATCCCTTCAGGATAGATGATAGAACGATCAGCAAGCTGGATGGCGAGGTCTATAGGCGTGAGAGGTTTGAGGCCTAGACAGTTATAGATGATCAAGGGCATGACGTTGATTCCTGCCCCTAGATCACACATGGCCTTCCTAATGTCGACTGTACCAATCCGGCAGGGGATGACGAACATTCCTTGGTCCTTGCACTTTGGAGGGATCCTCCGCTGGATATAGGCAGAAGCGTTAGCTCCTACACTAATCTTGTTAACTTCGACGAACTTGCTTTTGTTCGTGCATAGTTGTTTTAGGAATTTGGCATAGCGAGGAACATTCTTTACTGCTTGGAGAAGAGGGATGTTGACAACCACTTCACTGAACATTTCAAAGGTATCTCGGTCTTCCTTCTCCTTTTTGGACTTAACCAGCCTTTGGGGAAACGGGGGCTCGAGAATCTTATGAATGTATTCCTCGGTGAATTCGGGTGGATTGGGGTCATTCCTTGGTGAACCTCTAGGAGAGCGAATTCTATCTTCCGTGACCTCGACCAGCCTGGGTACTTTCGGAAGTTTTGCTCTAGGTTTCGGCTTGAGTTCAGACTCTGGAGAATTCGCAATATCGTGGGCAGGATTTGCAGGAGGTGTCAAGGTCGTTCCACTTCGCAGAGTCACTGCACAGACATTGTGCTTTGGATTTGTTTCGGTCTGAGGTGGAAATCTCCCCTGATTTGTTAACTCTTTCACTTGGCCCATCATAGTGCTCATTTGCTTCTTAAGCTCCTCGATTTCTTTCTGCTGCTTGGGATTCCAAGGTATCTCGGTATTCGGGGGCACGACAAAAGTCTGAACCTGGGGAGGTTGACGTTGATACTGATTCTGATGGTACGTGGGTCGAGGTCTGTAATTCTGCATGTTGGGAGGTGGAGGGTGATTTCTATACGGATTTTGCTGGTGTTGTTGATGGCTAGGCCCCGAAGGCTGAGGGTTTGGAACCCATCTTGGATTTTGCTGTTTCCAGCCTTGATTGTAGTTTTGACCATAAGGAGTCGGGACATACTGACCAGCAGCATTAACTTGGATTTCGTCCAGAATATGGGGGCATGCATCAGTGGGGTGGTCCACAAGATTACAGATTTTGCAGGCCTTGATAGGCGCGGATTACCCTATCATAAAATTCAGAAACATCCTTGTGAGGGAGGATAGCTGATTTTGCAAGGTAGTCACTTGGACATCTTGGCCTTGATTGTTGGCAGGGTCAGACGAAGCATTCTTGGCCATGAGCTCTATTGTTGCCTTAGCAGCTGCTGGGGTGAGAGCAGTTAGAGATCCGCCGGCAGCAGCGTTGACCAAGGCCTTATCGTGGGCTTTGAGGTCTTCACAAAAATAATGAACAAGGGCATACTCCGTAAGGTTGTGGGAGGGACAACTAGATTGCATCTTCTGGAACCTCTCGTAATACTGGGCTAGATTCTCCTCCTTCTTCTGGACTATGGAGATAAGTTGTTTGCGTGTGGTGTTGGAAATAGAAGTCGAATAATACTTCTCGGTGAAGATCTTAGACATGTCCGCCCAAGAATGAATGGATCTTGGTGGGAGGTCGTAATACCAGTCGAGGGAATCATCTTTGAGGGACCACTAGAAGGCGCGCAGCTTGCCTTGTTCGATGCTAACTTTGGCAGGTTTCATGGCCTCACAGATAAAGTGGAGCTGTGTGAAGATAGAAGAGTGCATTTTCCTTGGCAACCCCTCGAAAGGTTGGAAGGTGATGCAGCACGGCTAACTTCAGGGTCCAGTCATGAGGGACGTTAGGCTAGTCAATGCAACTTGCGGACATATCAGTGGTCGCATTGAAGTGGTCGATGGTTTGTTGATCCGGAGGAGGTGGTGGTGGTGGTGGATCTTCATGTCTCACATGGTTGTCATGGTCTTCCATTGCTGGAAATTTGAAATGGGCAGCTTCTGGGTTTTCGAGGTCACGATGGAGATGAGTTAGGTCTAGGAAAAACTGACGGTCCTGGTCGGCCAGATTGGAAGGAGATCCGTCGAGGGCAGGATGTGGAATTACTCTACACTGGGAAGATGAACCTCTAGCTTGCCTTCGAAGTCCTCATTCTATTCTGGTTAATTCGAGATCGAGAGGGAGCAGGTCTGGAGCGGATCTCCTGGTCATACAAAAATAAAACAAAATTAGTACTGTTCAATCACCGGCAACGGCGCCAAAATTTGGTCGTCACTTAAATGTATTTAATATTTTCCTGATGCCTAAATGCACAAATAAATGTGTACAGGGCAAGACAGGGTCGAACCACAGAGATTGAAGGAATAAATTGTAGTAAAGATGTATGACAAAGGACAAATGCAACAGAATACGGTCAAGAAACACTGGGAAGTTTTTGTTGGCTAACGAATTAATCGACGCAGATATGGGAGCTAACAAGATAGATAAGTAAATATATAAATTGCAATCATAAAAGTAACAAGCATTCGAAGGCGCGAAAGTAAAACACAATCGAGGGTAAGATAAAAAAATGTATTCGAGGGCAAGAAAAGCAATAAGAGAGATGTAAATCAGATGGGAAGAAATCTTAGCAAAAGATGTTCTCGGGTTGCATTCTAGGTTTATTAATCATGGGCATGAAAATATTCCAAACTCAAACACAGACCTGCTATAGGAGCCATGTTTCCACGTAGACTCCCTACTCACCTTTGTAGGTAGAAGCCACCCCCCGTTTCAACATATGAGGTGCCCTTGACATTTCGCCATCCTCCCAGGCATGAATGTGGGGAGGCACTACTCAAAACGCCCATGAAGTGGAGGCAAGACAGATCTAGGGCGTGACATCTCAGTTTGTCAAGCTCGCATCACATAACCTAAACAATCAAATACCCCTAGACGAAAGACCTCTCGCAATGTCTACACTAGGTGTCTACTTTATCTCAAGGATTTGCGTCAGTTATAACCAAGAGAATGACATTACTCATGCAGAAATATTGACAGTTGATCAAGCCCTCAACAGTTCTAAATGAGCATGGATTAAAACGATAAATGATTGAATATGACAAGAGGATATATTAAGCACACATTAGGTCTCTTAACTAAACCTTGCAACCCTTGAAACACCCTTTACTAAGAGGATGGTATTTAGCTACTCATAACAAGATATGAACAGTATATAATAGTAAGCATGCAATAAAGGGTAAAGAAAAGGATTAGAAGAAACCGGTATATGATTTAATAAATCAAAGGAGAAAAGCTTCCTCCTTTACAAAACTGGCGGCTGCTCCAAAGCCCAAGAGAATAAAATCCCTAGAAATTAGGGTAAAATAAAGAGTGATGTTTTTAGTGTCTTAAGTCAGCCTCCTTACAAAAAACCCTAAAGCTAAGCTTAAATAGGCTAAAACTAGCTAGGGGACAAAAATACAGCTAAGGGAGAGAGGGTGCCAGCGCTTGGGAGGACGCCAGCATACAAGGGGACTGCGTCCTTGGCAGAGGATATTCTAGAATCTTCTGGAATCTTTTGGCACCTTCTAGAAACGTTTGGGATTCCTTCCTTTGGCTTTCGATCTCTGATCTGACGCAGGGGAGTCGAGGGCATGAGACTGGTCACTGGTCTGGTTAGCGTCGTGGGCTCGATGACTTCTGCTCTTCTAGACCTTGATCATCAAAACTCTAGAAATCCTTCCAAAAATGCTTGTTTTTGCTCTTTTCTCCCTTTAGGCACTGATCTGCAAAAAGATAGGAGAAAGGGCAAATCAGAAGTATCTTGCCCTCGAAAAGGCCAAAAATAAGATAGAAAAACCTACAATAAAGATATGCTATCATGTACTTCTCAACATAGGGCGCGAGAGCATCCGGGTTTAGGTTTTCTCTCCCATAAAGTTCCATGAAAGGATCTACCAGGGCATCCAGAGTCTTGTCCCGCCACTAAGATATCTTTTTCGAAACTACCTCAAGTTTCTTCCACTTATCCATCAGCTCTTGATGCAGCCCGGAAGCCCTCTCCCTTTCGGCAGCTAGCTCAGCCCTCACCATGGCTACCTCAGCCATCTCTGCTTCCAACACTGATTGAAGCTTACCATTGAGCTCCAATAGCTCCCCAACCTTGGCCTTCTCAACATCAATAACCGTCACTAACTCTGCCCGACAACCATCCAATGTCTTTTGCAGTTCCTCATTAGCTTTGCAAAGCGTGAGGTTTTCATTCTGATAGCGTTGACAATCGGCCACGATGCGATTACGCAACAAAGTCTCCTCTGCCAGTAGCCCTCCGCAGCTTTCTATCAGCAGACTCAGTTAAATATTGAAACTGACAGAAAGCACCAAAGAGACTACCGCGGACTTGGGCGAATTGAGTGTTAACGGCCATTTGGTTGAAAATCTCCCTATCAGACGGAGTTGTCACCATCTCCGAGAAAAAGGTAGACATAACGCCATTTTGGGCACTGGCTTCAGCAGACCTAGAGATTGGCAACCCTCTGTCCCAATATCCCTCAAGTTCAACAGATGCGTAGGTACACCATCGGGGACCGGGGAGAGCTGTGCAATAAAACTAGGAAGGGGTCCCCGGATCTGGTTGTCATAAGCAAAGGAGAAAGCAACCGGTGGACTCGGGACAAGGACTTCAGGCGGTTGAGATGAAGACAGAAGGGATGCAATAGAAAGGGCAAAAGATGGACCCGATTGAAAATCCATTTGAGGCGTTGAAGTAACAGGACTTGGACAATTTTTAGCATCAACATCACTTTGGTAAAAGGAAATCGGGGAAGCCGACAGGGTTAGAAATTCCGGGCCTACCAAACTGGCCAGACTCACCACCGCAGCTCCAAAAGAAGTTGGCAAAGGAGCTTGAGGAAGATCTGGCGGAGTATCCCCCATAACATCCAAAACACGAGGCCCGTTAGAGCCCCCAAGAATATTAGGAATTTTGGAGGAAGATGTCAGCTCGGCAGAAGGGGAAATTCTCGCAGGCTCCCGGGTAGAAGAACTGTCCCCATCCTTTCTCATTTTTTCAGCCTTGTCTAGCATGTTGAGAGCTCTTTTCCTGAAAGGGAGTGGCTCCATGTTAGAAGAAGTGGAATAAGACGCAGAAACTACTGGTTAAGGTTGGGAAAGACGAACGGAAGAACCCCCAACAACTTTGGATACCTCTTGAACTAAAGTCTCCCACTCGAGCAGTCTCCAAAATCTCGCTAGAGGGGGAATGTGTAGTGGCGGCGCCAGGAGGAGTAGTTACCAATAGGGTAACAGCAGGAACACTAATTGAGGGAACGCTTCGAGTACGAGAAGTGGACCCTCCGGTAGTCTTCTTCTTGGTAACGGAATGCTTTGCAGGAGGGAGATCAAAGACAACTCGTTTCTTTCCTTTTTGCAAACACTCTGGTCGCCAATTAACCGATATCGCTGCAGAATAAAAAATGACATAAGAGTTAGCAAAATTATAATAAGAAAAAAATGACGAAAACTCACCAACAAGGCATTCTGGTAGGGGGACACTAGTGGCAAGCTTCCAGGTATGGAAAGGAGTACCCACACAGAGCAGTCTATCGATCTTATCTTTCTCATCAACCGATAGGTCGGTGGGCCTCTCCCAGTCCTTCTCAGAAATTTCCCGGTTGAAATCCAATATCCGCTAGGGAGATTGTAGAGCCAACAGACTATTAACCAATGGGTGGAAGGGTAACTGAAACCCATATTGGAACATCCCCGTATACAACACCCTCCTATTCCACCCTAAGGTACTGTTCAGCCTAACAAAACTACTTGCTACACTAACATCACAATCGGTCGGAACAGCAGCATCGTACGCCAACAGATCAGATAACAACTCCACATTAGTGGTTATCGCCGAGGGTGTGTCCTCTAACTCAATCTCAATCAGACTTTTGGGTTTAATGGCTAGTTTGGCACGAGGCGTAACTAACTATCTAAAGGAAAACACAACAGTAAAGGCAAACCTGTGAGTACTTGGAAACGACTGCCGGAATGAACGAGAAATTGACCAGAGCTTGATCGGAGGTCCAAACTTTGCTAGAAAAAGTAGAGCAACGCGAGTGGAGAGGAAGATAGAGAGGTTTGAAAATTTTTGCTAAAGTGTGAAAAGTGAATGAAGGAAAGGGAGAACACCCCTTTTATAAAGTGAGAGAGCGTTGTCTAACCGTCAGTATACCTATCGGGACGTGACACGTGCGGAGCCCACCAGTGATAGTTTGACACGACGCGCCCTCTAACACACTAACCTTTCTACTTCGTACTGACACGTTGCATTAATTTTGGGTGGACAGGAAGAGTCCACGTTAGCACACGAGGATCGAGAGCAATCATCACCCATCACGCTGCATTTAATGAATTTCAAAGCAATTAATGAGCCATCAAATTAGTGAGCAGCTTACCGATTGGACATCGAAGGAAATATCATTTATCCACGAATGAATGTTTACCGATAGGATATATCTGGAAGAAGACATAGAGAGCCCTTGGTAAACAGTCGGGCTAATTTTCGGTTGGGCTTCATATAATACATAGAGGAATGCCAAGGGCATAAGGGTCATTCCATGGGCCTCTTGACCTGGTACTAGTCAGCTATGGCCACGTGGGCGTAACTAGGGCTGCTGAACGGTTCCTGGAAACTGAAAAACCAAAATTTCAAAACTGGAATTTCGCTTGTTCGATTTCAGAATTTCGGTTTCGGTTTTTTCAGTTTCGGTTAGTCAAAAATTGAAATTTATTACGGTTCAGTTTCGGATGTTGATAAGCGAAAGTTCGGTTAACCGAACTAACCAAACTTTTAGTGTTGGTATATAAGGAATATTTTTTCCTAAATTGCCCATTCCCGACTCATCTCGTTTCTCACTCTCTCACTATTTCATCTCCCACTCGCCTCGGCCCGACTTGCCACCTCCACCACCCACCGGCCACCGCCTCCTCCACCACCACCACCACCCACCCACCGCCTCCTCCTCTGAACCTCATCCTCTCTCCTCTCCTCTCCCTCTCGCTCGCTCAATCTCGCACCCTCAAATCTCACTCGGCCGACTTGCCTCCTCCACCACCCACGGCAGCTTCTCCTTCACCAGGACCACCACCCACCACCTCAATCTCGCTCAATCTCATTTAGATTGGTAAGTTTTCTCTCATTTCTTAGAAACCCTAATTTTGAAATTAATTGTGAATTAAATTATATTTGGTTAGTTGTTTGCTGGGCATCTTACAGTTTTCTCTAAGTATGATGTATTAAATATCAACTTCTAAATGTTTCAGCATTTTATTGTCTTATTGGCGCTTGTTATTTGTTATGGTTTTGCTGCTTAAATTGCTTAGAGTCTCATTCCAAATTCAAATCTTGGAATGGCCACTCCATGCTGAGATGAAACAAGAAACTTTAGGATTCAATCATCCTAGCTCTAGCATAGTAAGAAGTCATTGATGGTCACTTTTAGTTTGCCTTCTTTTTTTCATTTTCTCCTGTGTATGCTCAATTGCTCATTATCTTGTTCTCTCTATGGTTGTTACCATTATATTAGTTACCAAATATTTATAGTTTCTTATTTTACCAAAGGAGGATAGAATAGAGTTATCTTTTCTTATTTTATGGATGGAATCAAGGGTTACATGGCTATCTCATTTGTAATTAACGCTGGTTGGCGTAAATGTACTCATGGATTGTGGTAGTTTTTCATTTTGTTAAACATGAATTTTTTTAGTTCTCAATTGTATATGTGCAGCAACACTTGAAGCAGCCAGCAACAATGTGATTCACTCCCATTCACTGATTTTATAAGTCTTTTGTTTAATTATGGATTTATGGATTGTTGTTTAATTATGGATTGTATAACTATGTGTTTTGGTTTAATTATGGATGTTTAATTATGGACTGGTTTAATTGTTGATTTACTGATGATGCTGGATAGGATAGCATTGCTGGTTTAATTATGGATTAGTAAGTTCCAATTTCCAGATGTTGTTTCTTCTTTTTTCATGAATTGAAAAAAAAACAGGTATAATATTTCGGTTTCTTAAAACTTCAGTTTGGTTTCAGTTTTCATTTTTAGGGAATTCGGTTAACCGAAATTTGAAACTTTGAATTTCGGTTTCGGTTTCGGTTTCGGTTTCAGTTAACCGATGAACAGTCCTAGGTGTATCTACCTGAAAGGCCTACCTTCACCCGGAAGTCATCCCATACGAAAGGCGTACCACATGGAAGGTATACCACATGAAAGGCGTATCGCACGGAAGATATCCTACCCGGAAGGCCTACTATCCTGAAGGCATGCTAAGGTCAAACGGGACTGCCTAGTACCCTATCGGTGACCGTTGGCTACCCCAAGCCTAGTGGCACACATGGATCGAGGGTAGTCATCACCTTTTGGGAAGCATTTAATGCGGACCTCAGAATGCCAATCGCGGACACAAGAATGTCTTAGGTGGAAGCGATGGCATTTAATGCAGAGGAGACAACATTTAATGCCACCGCCCTGAGCCACGCCTGTTCTGGCCCCTGGGCCCCACTTGTCTCAGGTAACCAAGCTGGGTGGGGGTATAAATACCCCCCTCACCTCTACTTTCAAGAGGACGGGAACACATAGACTCAGATCCGCACAATACAAAGAGCTCCCCACTTCAAACCCGGTAGCTATCCCCAGTTGCTCTCCATGTACTTAATCTCCCCGATATTAACTTGATCATCGGAGATTCTACACCGAAGAGCCCCTCCGATGCTTTGCAAGTTACATTGGAGCAAGGACATCATCCACAACAACACGCCCATTGACAGAATTACCCTCATCCCCATCGTAGGAATATCACAATATTGATTAAGGAAAAGGGAGCACCATGGATGCAATATAGATTAAGGAGAAGGCTCGCACCATAGATGCAGTATTGATCAAGGAGCCACCCTCTTCTTCATCATCATCAGCATAGATCATCTTCATCACATGGCTGCAGCGGCCACACACCTGGCACAGCAGCATCTGCACACCTGGCACCTCAAGTATCTATATACCGGATGCAAACTATCGGTCACAAACTAGTATAACGGCACCAATATGCTAATCTTCCGGCAAGCCTATAATCTTCCGGCCAACCTGCAATCTTTCGGGTCCTACAATCTTCCGATTACAGCTGCCTGCAATCTTCCGGCTCTAGTAGGCTATCGGTAAGCAGGAATCAAACGGTAAGCATGAGCCAAGGTACAGTAAGTTGTACCAATAATGGCACAATGGTAATTAACATGAATACTAACATGGCCATATTAATTATAATGGCACAGTCGTAAATACCTCAAGGTAAGCTTAATTATATACTCGTAATGACTGCCGACTGACTTGATCGTTGGAGTGTATACATTGGGGAGACCCCCCAGCGTCCTTTCCAAGTACCCACTGAAGGAATGAGAAGAACCCACAAATCAACCATACTCGGAGCAGAATAACTCGGATCATATCTATCACGGTCCAGGTACCATATTACCTAATTGCCCACACCCTGTTTCTATCATTATCAATGGGGTTCTAAAATGATCCAACTGATCTTTTGTAGGCAATCTTAGGGGGGACCATCCAGGTCCCAACCCTCACCGGCGATGTTGTACTTAAGGTAGGTTAAGATCTTGGTCCGTGATTTATTATTTCTCGAATATACTCCACAACACCATTCAATTTAGCTTATTTTTATTTCCAGGTTCGTTGCCGCACCCAAGCTAGACAGAAGGTGGTTCTGAAGAAAAAAGGGTGAGCAAAACTGATTCTTGCTATCCTAGTTACATCTTCTTTAGATGTGTTTTTTTTTTCATCATCTTAACGGGATTGTTGTTAGGATATCTTGCATTAGATCCAGAAATTTTTGGTTAATAGAATGTGGTAGTGTTAGTCTTAACTTTAATTTCCTGCACACTGGGTCTCCATCTTTATCCGTACAAAGGCAATTGAGAGTATTTTTTTGCGCTCATCTTTTACAGGAATAAAAGTTCGGGGTTCCTACTCAACATTCTACGTTCTCTTACCTTGGGGAAATAATTTCAAGATTATTCTTGCAATGAAACTATTGGACAAATGAGGAAATAACAAAAAAACAAGGAAATAAAATATTTGGAAGCAATGGCCTCCTCCTTCAGATAAAACAAGATTGTTTTTATGGTCAGGGCAATTAACTTATGGTTGAGCATTTCTTTTGCAAGACTTTGACAGCTCAACAATGCGAATTGATTAAAGAATTCGCTGAAGAAGAATAGGGTGACTGTGACAAGCGGGCTGCTGGAGCATCTGGTTAGAAAGATAAGGATCAATCATCCATCTCATGCTTCACTTCTGCTATTAAGATGATCAGATTTGAGTCAAAACGGATAAAAGAATAGGATAGTGGTCCATAGAAATAACATTTACTTGTCTTGAAGTTTTGTAGGAGATGAGTCAATATGTAGTTGGCTTTAGTTTTTAACTTGGAATATAATATTTTTGGCCTCAATTGATAGCAACCCTAAAATCTTTTGTACAAGCCGATTATTGTACATAATTCCATTTGTGTTAAGGTAGCGTTTGATTCACGGAATGTTACTTTCCCTCTTGGAATCACTTTCCCGGGAGAGTGATTAGGAGGAATGCTAGTTTTTTTGTGTTTGGTTGGGATTTAAGATTCCCAGGAAAATAACATTCTTGTGTTTATTTTGTACTTAGGAATCCTAAAGGAAAGTAAGTAAAATTACTAATTTATCATTTTCTATATTTGTTATCTTCTTCTTTATTCAACCTTTAGAATGTATGTGTTCTATCCTTATTTTTTTATTTTCTATGACTAACAAGTTTATTTTGTGGCTGATTTTTTACAAGTTAAGAACATGAGAAATGACATAACCTTCATATTAGTCCTTGAAAATTATAACAATGTAGTCTTCTTTTCAAGAGGATAGTGAATATGTTTGAATTATATTACTAGGGTAAAAAATCACACCGGTGGTCAATGTACGTAATAATCTTTCTCGAATAATAGAAGATAGGCTTGATTTATACCACCCGGTAAAAAATCACATCGAGGTCAAAGTATAATGTAATATTCATTAAAACAAATGAATTTTTTAGCCCTAAAGTATAATACTTTATTTAATCTAATCTCTAAATTATAAAATTATTTAATCAGATCCCTAAATTATAACACTTAGTTTAATTTAATTCCTATACCAGCCGAGGGTGATGACGTAGCGATTTTGTGCCCATGTAGCATGCCATAAGTTTTTTTTTTAATTTTTGATTTTTTCTCAAACTTAAAAAAGATTTAAAAAATGTATCATAATTTAAAAAAAATTTAAAAAATGTACCAAAACTTTAAAAAAGAATCTGAAACATAAAAAAAGGAGAAATTTTAGAAAAAATTTAAAATTTAAATATTAAAAAATTCTGAAACTAAAAAAATAACACAAAAAAGTGTAAAAAAAAATTAATAAAAAAATGGGTATTAAAACTAAGAGAGAAGGGAACAAGTTCTTTTTTTCTTTCTTAGAATAATGCTAGTATGAAGGGACATCTATGTAATTTAAGAAAGAAACTAACTTTTCCTCTATCAAGGAATCACTCTCCCCACCCCCTAGCCAAGGAATCACTTTCCCCAATTTTTTGGAAAGTCAAGGAGGTCAAGGAAACTTGGATTCTAGGGGAGAGTGATTCATTGTCGCAACCAAACGCAATAAAGCTCGGAATCTCACATTTCCGGGTCACTTTCCTCCCTAATTCCGCCAACCGAATGCTACCTAAGTAACAAGGCTTGGTTAAGATATTGCAAGTAGGGGTGGGTAAACAGGAATTTCTAGTATTTTCGAAATTTTTATTTCGGGTACGGGTATTCCGAACTGGCCAAAAACTTTCCCGAACCCAAATTCCAAAAACTCTTTCCTGATCTCGAATTTCTGAAATTATAATTCTCGGATACCCGAAATTTCTGAAATTCCGACAACCACTTGCAGCAATTTACAATTTTTCACCAATCAATCAACTACATGCAACAATTTACAATTTTGCACCAATCTATCAACAACAACAATCCGAAGTACACAATCCAAATTAAACATACAATACAAGTAATACAAAGTACATACACCACAATCCAAGAACCTTCCACTTACAAAAGCATAATTGAAATCAGATCTAAAGCTAGATCTACAATACAAGGAATCGGCACCTGCTATGATTTTGAGGGATTTAGGAATGGAGGAAGTGGCGGCAGTTGCAGCAGCAGACAACAATAGCGGGTTGCTGGATTGAGAGATTGGGTGGTGGGCGACTACGATGGTGTTGGTGTTGGTGGATGAAGATATATCTTTCTAATCGATGAAATTGGGTGGTGGGCGATGACGATTGATCGTCACTCAAATATAATAATATCTTAAAGCTTAGATGCACAAATTAATTTGCGTACAGCGGTAACAGGGTTGAACCACAAGGATTAAAAGGTGACAACTTACCCTAGATGTACGACAAAGATAAATGTAGTCAAATAGTAACACAAATGGGGGGTTTGTTGGTTAAACTAATTAACCAAGAGAGATCGAGACCTAGATAGCTAACAAAGACAGAATTAATAAAATTAACAAAAATAACAATCATAAACAAAATAAACCAGAAAGTAAATGAGATAGTCAAATGAGAGGAAATCTTAGCAAGGAATTTTCAGGGGTTGCATCGAGGCCTAGTTAATCATCGGCGTACAGATATTCTATTTCTATGCTATAGATGTGCCATAGGGGCCAGGTACGTTTAGGCCCCCTACTTTCCTTCGTAAGAGAAGCTACCCCCAGTTTTCACATATGAGGTAGCCTTGACACTTCGCCATCCTCCCAGGCACGGAGTGGGGAGGCAATACTCAAAGGCCCATTAAGAGGAGGAAAGACACGTCTAGGGCGAGATACCTCTCAGCTTGTCACACTCGCGGCACCACCCTAATCGGCTTCTTACCCTAGACAGAACGGACCAAGCTAATGACAATCCATCTAGTGCCTGCTCTATTCTAAGGTTTCGCGTTAGTTATAACCAAAGAAACGATAGTGATCTAAGAAGGTAAATTAGTAGGTGATCAAGATTTCAATAAACCCAAGTAGATCTAACAATAAAACGGCAAGCAAATAAATACAACAATAAGAATATATAAAGCGCGATTTGGCCTCTTGACTACCCTTTTGCAACCCTCAAAACACCCTTGCTAAGTGGATGAGCTTAGCCGCTCATGCTAATAAATAAACAAATAAAAACAGATCTAATATAAAGCATAAAAGAGGAAGATGCAGTAAAAGAAATAAAAACTTAATAAATATCGGCCAGAGCTAAAAGCTCCGGTTTGAAGAGTTGGTAGTTGGCGACTGCTACAACAAAAGTGAGGAACAAATCCCAAAGAAAGACTAAAAAAGTATGTAAGAGCGGCTGCCCCCAAAAAGATATGATTGTATGATCATAAAAAACCCTAAAACAAAGGTTTAAATACTCTCTTAGCTCACATAAGGACAAAATACAGCTAAGGGAGAGGACAACCCACACAAGGAGCGTGTCCCTTAGTCCAAAAGAGAATATTCTAGAATCTTCCAAGCGGAATCTGCATGAAATCCCGTGCGGATCTTTTGGGAATCTTTCTCTTTGGTCGGGATTTTGCTGATGTACGATATCTAGGGCTAGACGAGTTGATCATCAGCTAGGTCTCGACAGCGTAATAGCCAGCTAGGCCTCGTCGAGGTCTCGACGCTTTGGTTCCACAAGATTCCACCCAAATAGCGCATGTTTTGTATATTTATCTCTTTTAGCCCAGAACTACAAAAAAATGATGGAAACAAGGGCAAATCAGCAGTATCATGCTAGAATAAAGAGTGAAAATGAAGAGAAAAATATATATAAAACACACGCTATCAACGATGGTGTTGGTGTTTGTGTTGGTGGTATGGTGCTGGTGAAGATGGTGACTGGTGAAGATGGCGTTGGTGACGATGGTGATTGGTGTTGTGGCCGTAAGAGGAGAGAGAGGGGTGGGAAAATGAAATCGGAAATACTCACCTTTTCCATGTTCTCCGGCAAAACTTATGTAAGTAGTGTATTAAGTGTGTTGATTAATGTGTTCACAATTATTTTAGGTCATGAGTTCGAGCATAAAGTAATTGATTTTAAGAAAATTGAATACCTTCCTCTGGTTGAATTTTTGTGTCAAATAGAAATATGACCAGATGAAAGAAAAATAGAAAAGCAAAGAAAAAACAACTGAATTGACGAAATTGGTCTCTTCAATTTTTTTTAAAAGGTAAAAAAAATGAACAAAGAAAAATGGCATGAAAGGGCCCTTACTGAAGTCCAAAATCAGGTCAATAGAGATTGGGCTTTTACAATTCGAGCTGCTGACAGGGGGGAGAGGTGGAGAAGAGCGAGAGTAACACTAACACTAACTAACACTACTACTGCAAAATCAATCAAACAAATAGTGAAAATGGCGGGGAAATCTAACGAAGGGAGGAACCGAAGGGGGTCAAGTACAGCCGCAAACCCTTCTCCTAATTCAGCTGTGCCTGCCACTCCTGCGTTGAAGGATAATAACCTTGCTCGTTCAGAATCCAATAAGGCTGATAGTAATGGTGCGCCTGTTGTGAGTGAATCCACTAATGTCAAGTCAGAGATTAATAATTTCGATGCTGCAAATGTACCAAGCGAACAAAAGCAAGGTAAAGAAGTGCTAATTACTGTAGCTTTATTTGAGTGTTAATGTATTTGTTTGTGCGGGAGATATATTTTTAGCGAGAAGATGAGAGTGCTCATATCTTCCTTCTTTTTTGTTGTTTTCGGTGTAGGAGACCTTCATCTGTACCCTGTCTGTCAAAACACAAGGCGGTGAAAAGCTTGAACTACAGGTAAGTTGAAACTCTTTATTGAGGTCTGAAGCAAGCAGTAGGAATGGAAACATATATTTTCTTTCACTTTGTTTGGTGTCCTTCCTTAGAATAACTTTTTAGTCTCTAGACTTTTGAGGGGGAAACAAGTCACTTTTAACTTCTAGTTTCAAATATGCCCTTTGACTTGGTTTGTTCCTTATCTTCACTTGTGGTGATCATTTGACAGTTGAACCCGGGAGATTCTGTCATGGATATCAGGCAGTTCCTTCTTGATGCTTCTGAGACATGTTTCTTCACATGCTATGACTTGGTACTGCACACAAAGGATGGTTCAACTCATCAATTGGAAGATTTTAATGAATTATCTGAAGTGGCTGACATTACTACTGGTGGCTGTTCTCTGGAAATGGTTGCTGGTATGTTGACCTACTTAGTGCTTCTGGTACTAAAGATGCCTTAAGTGCACTGATAATCCATTGAACGGAGTGAGGGATTTTTGGTGAAGTGGCACGCTGGAGGGTGGTAGCTGGAGCTCCGTGAGGGACCTGCAAATCCGTTGAACGGAGTGAGGGGTTTTTGGTGAAGTGGCACGCTGGAGGGTGGTAGCTGGAGCTCCGTGAGGGACCTGCACAGCACCAAATGATAATCCGTTGAACGGAGTGAGGGGTTTTTGGTGAAGTGGCACGCTGGAGGGTGGTAGCTGGAGCTCCGTGAGGGACCTGCACAGTGCCGGAAGTGTTTTCCGGCCTAAAAACTCCAATGCCAAAGTCAGTATTCTGGTTAAGTGTAGGGAAAATGTGTGTATTTTTCAGTGTGTGTCCTTGAGTAAAAGAAGAAACTTCCTTTATATACCTCCCTCTAGTCCTTAGGCTGGGCTAGAGTGGTTAGATCTTCTGACATCCCTTCCCCTTTTTCCGCAGCAGGTGGTCTAGGAGTAGGGGTTCATCATTATAACGTGGGGTGGAGACCTTACTTTAGGGGAATAGAGTCGTCCCCTTGTCCAGTTGTCAGATGATGAATTGATGGGAGCAGGTTATCCTCCCTGCCAACCTTGACTAAATGTATACTGACTATGGGGTATTATATAAATAATATCTGTGAGGGGAGCTTAATATCTGTGCCCAATCAGTACGATGTCGTTGGGGTGGAATCGGCAGGCTGCCGTTGTGTAGAATCGGCTGGGTGCCGTTTGGTGACACATTGACCAGGCCAGGGTATATAACGGTGCCGATCCGTTTCCTCATGCTTGGGCGGATGGATCGGCCTTGTCCCGATTTGAGACAATCGGGCTAGACTTGTCCTTTGGTCACTTATTCCTGTTGACTTGGTCAAACGGTCGCGATGCCGTTTTGGCTGGTCAACAGTACTTTGTGAAGGTGCAAAGTCCATTATGCCCTTCTGATAATTTTATGTATTATCATGCACTCTTAACTTGGAAATTTGTTTGGCAGCGCTTTATGATGATCGATCAATACGGGCTCATGTTCGTCGCACAAGAGAATTGCTTTCACTGTCCACACTTCATGCTTCACTGTCTACTTCACTTGCCTTAGAGCATGAGATGGCACAAACTAAGGCTGCAACTTCAGGTTGCTTATGATTCCTCATTGTTCTCCTTCATTTATGTGGACTAGTATATTTTAATAATTGACATGGTTCTAAAATGTGCTGATGAGGATGCTTGTGTCGTGAACTAGATACTGCTAGACTTGATGTCCCTGAACTTGATGGGCTGGGGTTTATGGAAGATGTTCCAGGCTCGCTAGGGAAATTGCTATCATCTCTGTCAAAGGAGATTAAGTGTGTGGAGAGTATTGTGTTTTCTTCCTTCAATCCTCCCCTAGGCTACAGTAGGTTTTTGACCGTCTCCCTTTCTCCCTATCATTTTTTCTGTGGAATATGTATTCACAATATATCTTCTTTACCTGCCCAGCCTTGTTGGAGATTTGATTTACTTGGATGTAGTAACCTTGGAGGGAAACAAATTCTGCATCACAGGAACCACAAAATGTTTTATGTCAATTCAAGCACAGTGAATGTCCTTGATGCTAGGCCTAGTAAAGCTTCTTCTGAAGCAACCACTGTTATTGGACTCCTGCAGAAAATTAGTCCCAAGTTCAAAAAGGTAAGGCAATATTACTGAGATTGTTGTATTTCAAATGAGTGTTTTGTTGTTTTCTTGGCAATTTGCTGTGAATGATTTTTTTCCTTTATGTCAATTTTACTGAATCTTTCCGTGAAATTTTGGAGCGGAAGGCCTCTGCTCATCCTTTTAAAAATGTTCAATCACTCCTGCCTCCAAATTCATGGTTAGGATTATACCCTATTCCTGGTGAGTTTAACTTTTCAACTTCCCTCTGCATATTGAATGTGGTCTGAGATTGTGGAACCCTTGCTTTAAGCAATTTTGTTTCTTGATTATTTGGAGAATTAACATTTTATATTATGAAGATATTTTTTTTTGGAATTGTACTTGGTATCTCACCTATGGATTTTTGCTGGCAGATCACCAGACGTGATGCAGCCAGAGCAGAAGATGCACTGACTCTTTCATATGGTAGTGAGCTGATAGGCATGCAAAGAGATTGGAATGAGGAGTTGCGATCTTGTCGTGAGTTTCCTCGCACAACACCTCAAGAAAGGTATATGATAACAATTATGACCCTCTTAGGGGCGTTACGGTAATTATGACCTTACCGAAAGCGGAATCCTGTAGCTCTATCAGACATTTGAGTCATCGGCTCTAGACTGGAAGGTGTTTCCTGAGATGGTCGACATCAGCGCGGGGGGGGGGGGGGGGGGGACTCACGCGTCTCTGCACGCACGGCATTATCCCGTCCCAGGTATCTATGGAGGTATCGCCCGCGGAACCCACTTCCGAGGTATCGCCCTAACGTCACCGTAAGGTATCGCCCTGATGTCACCGTAAGGTATCGCCCCTGACGTCATCATAAGGTATCGCCTGCGAGGAAAGGACTTCCTGAGAGATCGCTTTTCCAGGATATCACCTCTTCGCTCAGGTATCGCCCCCAGCGGCCTATAAATACTCCCCCCGGTTTAAAACAGAAGGTAAGGCCGAAAATCGCTTACTAGAACCTCTGCCATTTCTGAACCACTTACTGACTTAAGCATCGGAGTGTCTACGCCGGAGCCCCCCTCCAGCGCTTTGCAGGTGAGTTCGACGGCAACTACAACAACTCCGCCCAATAGAAGTCATCGTCCCGATCGTATAAGAAATAAAATCTTAACAAATTGGTGCTTTCATTGAGAGCCTTGGTGTATTAAGTGAGCATCCTTAATAGCCAAGCTCTGTTCTACCCAGAGATCAGAATAATCATGACTTCTGAGTCAGAGCGGACGCGACCCCCATCTTCTAATGTTCCTTTCTCGATTCGTAGACAGTTATTCCCCTTTTGCTACTGCTGATCTTTCTGTGACAGCACAACAAATCAGTTCAGAATCTCTAAATCCTTTGACCAGGTCTGCAGGGGAAGTCCTTTCCTCGAAGGTGACCATTTCTTTGTCCCAAATGGCGGGATCCAACTTCTCTACTCCTGCTCCGAGAGGATTTGTGTTAAATAGTACAGAACACCCTTTTGCGAGTGAAATAGCGGCCCTTCGTTCTCGGTTGGACTATTTGACTGAAATGGCTGCCAGAATGACACCTGAAATCTCCGGGTCGAGTGTCCCTCCCCGTGTCATGTTCACGCCGTCTATTTTCACCGAGCGGCCCTTGTCACCGTCATTACAGGGAAATCTCTGGTCAACTTTATCCATAGCTGATCCCCCGATTAATTTTGTGCAGTTCACTCAAGGACGAGTGGAGCCTTATGTGCCGCAAGTGCCCCTAGGTCCCATCCCTCTGGAGGATCGGCACCTAGAGGAGGCCAGAAACCGTTGGGACGGTCGAAGAGAAGGAGCGAATAGAGATTTGTCTCCTGAGCGCAGTGAAAGATCCAGCAGTAGGAGATATCGAACTCGCTCGCCCAGGAGCCACAGTCGGTCTCCTAGGCGGCGGCATCCCACGCCAGATCCACGGAATCGGAGGCGTCCTGCGGAAATGTCTCCCCCACGCCATGAGCGTGAAATTCTTGATGACACATCAGGTCATCCATTTAGTCGTCGTATAAGACGCCATAAGGTCAGTCGACATGTGAAGCTTCCCACTGAGACTTATGATGGCACTAGAGATCCCATTTCCCACATCAATAAAGTGAAGGATTTCGTGCAATTTCAGACACACAGTGATGCGGCGTTATGCCAAATATTTGTTATGACATTATCAGGAGTTGCGCGCCTCTGGTTCGAGGGCCTTCCGGGCGGATCCATCAGCAATTTCGCACAGTTGGAATCCAAGTTCGGGAGCAGGTTCAGTACAGCGATTCCAATCAGGAAATCTGCCGCCGCGTTATTTGACCTACGTCGAAGGCCTCAAGAAACTCTGAAGGAATTTCTTAGTCGATTTGATCTGAAATTGTCACTAACGTCGGGCGTTACTATTGATTTTGCTATAGAAGCCTTGAAGAGGAACTGCCGTTATAGTAAATTGAGAGATGCACTAATGGTGGACCCTTCAGCGACTCTGGACGCTTTAAGACTTAAAGCCCATAATTACGCGAAAATGGAAGAAGAGAAAAACAGAGATAGAACCTATGGCATGCCACCTGAGGCACCTCTGATTCCAAACGCTCCTGCAAACACCATTCTTGATGACCGCCTCACCGACGAGTATGCTCGGCGGAAAGATCATATTCCCAGTGGGCGGAAAGGTAACACTTCAAAGGGAAAGCCTGGCAGTTCCCCATCTCAACGCCAAGGAGATTCTTCTAAAGGTCGGGCTTACGATCCTTATTTCCCTTCCCTTAATCTACCAAGGGCAGAGATTTTGGCGATAGTGGAACAGCGAAACCTTCCCATCTGGTACCCTGCGCCTGTAAAGCCCGGAGTACTTCTAGGGAGAAGAGAAAACGCTTATTGTAAGTTCCACAAAGCTAGGGGGCATTCTACAGAAGTATGCAGGGACTTAAAATCAGCAATAGAACGTTTGGTGGAAGAAGGTTACTTGGGAGAATTCGCAACCAAAGTAAGAGAAGACACCAGAAATAATCCCACGAAAAGGGTCGCAGATGACCGACAAGTATCCCCTCGCGTCCCACAAAAGGATAATGCTCTCGGAGGAAGAGGTAAGGAAACTTTCGCAGTAGATGACGAGGGCTTCCCTATGATTAACATCATAGCGGGAGGGACTCCTTACATGGATGAACCAGAGCTACCTACGACGACGTTGAGAGAAAAACGCAAGCGAGATGGCGCGACAAAGAAAGGTGAAATAATAAGCGTTCTAGATCGCATGGTGTTAGCCTTCTCCGAGGAGGACGAGAAAGGCGTTGTCTATCCGCATAATGATGCGTTGGTGGTTACGCCCATCATTGCCAGTCACGGAGTCAGAAGAACTCTCATAGATAACGGAAGTGCAGTGAACGTCTTCTCGTTGGAGGCTTACAATCTCATGAAACGGCCCGACAACGAATTGATACCTTGCAAGAAACCCATAATTGGGGTGGACGGGATCCCAATCCCAGTCACAGGGATAACTACTCTGCCCGTATACTTCAGAGAAGACACCTCCAAGCGGTCAGAGGATCTGTTATTCCTTGTCGTGGACTTAAACTTGCCCTACAATGTCATACTCGGATGACCTTTTCTCAACCGCTTTGGAGCGGTAATATCTCAGAAGCATTTGAAGATGAAATACCCCTCCTGGGACGGAGTGGTAGCGATAAAGGGCAATCAAAAATTGGCGGCCGAATGTTACCTGCTCATGACTCAAAAGAGTTGTGATAGATATGTATGTATAACAGCGGACCCATACGAACAAGGTGATGAGAAGCGCGCTCAACCTCTTGACAAAATGGTGCCCGTACTAGTAATCGGCATAGAAAAAGCAGACTTCCTTGTCAGCGAAAGGCTCAGTTCAGAAGAAAACCTTCAGTTGGCTCGGTTATTGAATAAGTGTCGAGGAGAATTCGCATGGAAACCGGCAGACATGCCGGGTATATCGCGAGAAATAGCCGAGCACCGACTCAACGTTGACCCTGGCGCTAAGCCGATCCAGCAAAAGCAGCGCGCGTTCTCTACGGAAAAAGCCTTAGCTGTTGATAAAGAAGTAGCGAAGCTCCTTGACGCTGGTTTCATCCGCGAAGTTCAGTATCCCACCTGATTAGCCAACCCAGTCCTCGTTCCTAAGTCCAATGGAGACTGGCTTATGTGTATCGACTTCACCAATTTAAACGATGCCTGCCCCAAGGACTGCTATCCGCTCCCTCGTATTGACCAAATAGTCGATCAGACTGCCGGGTACGCATGTTTGAGTTCACTTGATGCCAACTCCGGGTATCACCAAATTTCCATGGCCATTGAAGATGAAGAGAAGACTGCCTTCATCACTCCTACGGCCACTTACTGTTATACGGCGATGCCATTTGGGCTAAAGAACGCGGGGGCAACGTTCCAACGTATGGCAAACAAGATATTTGAAGAACAAATAGGGAGGAATGTGGAAGCCTACGTTGACGATATACTGGTAAAAAGCGCTAGCTTCCAGGATCACTTGCGGGATCTAAAGGAAGTCTTTGAAGTGATGAAACGGCACAGTATGAAGCTGAACCCCCGGAAATACATGTTCGCGTTTCAGACGGGAAAATTCCTAGGCTACGTGGTCAGCCAAAAAGGAATCCAGCCTAATCCGTCAAAGATTAAAGCCATACAAGACATGATATCTCCAAGAACCGTTAAGGAAGTACAAAGGCTAACAGGGCGGGTTATTGCCCTAGGGTGCTTTATTTCCAAACAAGGCGAGAAGTGTCTTCCTTTTTTCAAAGTTATACGCAAGAAAGCATCCTTTGGGTGGACCCCGGAATGTGAAGAGGCGTTTGTTAGCCTAAAAGATTACCTATCGTCCGATCTGCTGCTAACCAGGCTAGAACTAGGTGATACTTTGTACCTATATCTCGGCGCCGCTGACGAAGTGGTCAGCGCTGTCCTCGTTCGCGACGATAGCCACACGCACCGCCCCGTGTATTTTGTAAGTCACGTTCTGAAGGATGCAGAGTTGCGATACGCTCGAATTGAGAAAATAGCGTTCGCGCTAATACAAGCCACTCGAAAAATGGACAGATACTTCCAGTCCTTTTCCGTTATCATACAAACAAATCAACCGCTGAAAAGGATATTTCGAAAGCATGAGTCCTCGGGAAGAATGCTAATCTGGGCTCTTGAACTCGAGCAATACGGGCTACGGTATCAGTCTCGACCATCTGTAAAGGCTCAAATCTTGGCAGATTTTATAGCGGAATGCACCTTTACGGAAGATCCGATAACAGACGTACCCGAAGAGGAATGGGGTGATTTGGATCTCCCGTTTCCGAAGACTTATACGGACCTCTAGATCATTCATGTAGATGGGGCTAAAAATCAAGAATTGGCTGGAGCAGGAATCTTTATAAATGGGCCGAACGATATGCGAATACAATACGCTATCCGAATCCTGCAGCCATTATCCAATAATGCGGCAGAATATGAGGCGTTACTAGCCGGACTCCAAATAGGGAGAAGTCTTTCTTCCAAAGGTAGGCACGATACTGGAAGAACAGGAGACCTACGTCTAAAAATTTGTGGTGACTCCAAACTAGTGATCGACCAGGTCTTGGGGCGCTCTCAAGCTCGGGATCCCATTATGGTCCAGTATCTCGCCAAAGTGATGCGGGAGCTATTAGAAATAAAGAAAGAAGGCATACAAGTCAGTTTTGAGCACATTCCTCGAGAGGACAACGCCGAAGCTGACAACCTTGCCAAGCTGGCTGCAAACCTGGAAGCATCCATACCCAAAGGCGTGTATTACCGAGAATTACCTGTACCCTCCTTCATGAAAGAGCAAGCATCTCTGTGTGTGGAAGAACTCGAGAACGACTGGCGAGTCCCCATAATTAAATACTTAAAATACGAAGAACTGCCTGAGAATACCGCTGAAAAGAAAAGAGTGCTGAGACAGGCAGCTCGTTGTACGTATTATGACGGGGACCTGGTTCGAAGATGCTTTTCGCACCCAGCGGCCAAATGTATAACGAAACAAGAGGGTCTTCACACTTTGCGCGAAATTCATGAAGGGATATGCGGTATGCACGTATCAGGCGGCACCCTGGCTTCACAAGTCTTTAGATCTGGATTCTATTGGCCCACCATCCGGAAAGATTGCCACGACTATGTGCAAACTTGCCCGAAATGTCAGGAGTTCTCTAAAATTCCTCGCCGTCCCGCCACTGAAATATCAGAGATCATCGCTCCTTGTCCTTTTGCTAAATGGGGGATCGATATCCTGGGCCCGTTTCCAAAGGCAAGGTCCCAACTAAAATTTGTAATAGTGGCAGTGGACTACTTTACGAAGTGGGCGGAGGCTGAAGCGGTCGCCAACATCACAGCGGAAAAAACTTGGCGTTTCTTAAAGCACCAAGTTATCATGAGATTTGGCGTACCCCGTATCCTAATCAGCGATAATGGGACACAGTTCACCAACCAATTCTTCAAAGACCAATGCTTGGAATTCGGGATAGAGCAACGATTCTCTTCCGTGACTCACCCCTAAACCAATGGACAGGCAGAAGTGACAAATCGGAGCATCCTCAGTGGCATTAAGAAAAATCTGGAGGGGTCTAAAAAGAAATGGGCTGACGAGCTGTCATACATGATGTGGGCGTACCGCATGACCGTTAGAACCAGTACAGGAGAAACACCTTTCGCATTGGCCTTCGGAACTGAGGTTGTTACCCCGGTAGAAATCGGTACCATGAGCCTGCGAGTGGCCCACTTCCGAGAGGAGCTGAATGAGGAAAGGTTACGAGCTAACCTTGACGCGTTACCGGAGGTCCGAGCAGAAACCCACCTGAAAACGCAACATTACAAACAAAAGATAGCCCATTACCATAACAGGCGTGTCAAAGAACGGTTGCTAAAGGCAGGCGACCTGGTGCTCAGAGACAAGCGAGCGGCTGGTCAACGTGTGGAGAAGCTCAACCCAAGCTGGGATGGACCATATCGCGTTACCCGAGTTATCAGAAAAGGAGCCTATCATCTGGAGACGCTCGATGGTACTCCCCTATCTAACTCTTGGAATATTGCTCGTTTGAAATTATATTATCCTAGACCTTGAATTATCTGCACCTTTGACTGATGCCAACCCTAACCTTAGCTAACGCTCCTTGAGAGAGCTTTCTTGGGTGTTTGTGGTTGCTTTTTGTGCAGATAGAAAAGGGGGCACCTGGGAGTGAAAAGTCCTATCCTTGTGAATGTCGGTCCTGATCAGATGGCTCACTAAGTGAGGGCACGACCCAGGATGCCTTGAACTAGCGTTGGGATTGAAAGATCCCTAGCGCCCCCGGGGAGTGAAAAGTCTTATCCTTGTGAATGCCGATCCTGATCAGATGGCTCACTAAGTGAGGGCACAACCCGGAATCCCTGGGAGTGAAAAGTCCTTTTCTTGTAATGACCGTTCTCGTGGAGACGGCCCATTAAGACAAGGTACGCCTCAAGGAAATAGTAACTCCGTTCTAGAAGCGAAAATTCCCCTCTTAGTGACCGGACTAGTGTAGTGGGTCCACTAAGTAAGGACATGATTCTAAACGTGAGGACAACGCCTGAAAGTGGAAAGTCCTATCCTTGTGACGGCCTGTCCCGATCCGACGGCTCACTAAGTGCGGGCACTTTCCAGGCCGATCGTGGAAAGATGGAAACGTAAAAATCGCGAAATTCCAGCTAGTAACTAGATGCGTAATCCCTAGTGAAGTAGAGCTGACGAAAAAAGCGATTCATGCGGTTTCCATACTAATGCCCTATGACGGCAGCGAAAAGGCTCCTACGGGAATTACTATCTCTTGTAACCCGTTATGCTACTAATGGTTTACAATTGAGAATGTGCAGAATACCTTTCGAGCAGCGGAAAGATTGACGACTGCACAAGCGGCGATACTATGAGGTTCGCCGGGAAAGTTAACCCGATACTGGCCTCAGCGATAACTGTTGCTGAAACGCTACGAGTCTGCTCGAAAAAATAAACATATTATGTCGCCAGGATGATAGCGACGCCCTGGGAATTTCAGAAAGTGAAAGCTAAAGAAGGGGAAAAGGCAGCAGCAAAAATATAAACTGTTTAATTGCATAAAAGTGCCTTGGAAAGGTCACAAGTTTCGAAGACCAAAACAATAATGCCGCGGAGGCAAAAAACAAAAAGCCCGATGGCTGCAGAAGAGGCGGCAAAGCTTGGGAATGTGTCAACCCTCGGGGATCCTCCGTTTCCAACCCTCTGCCTTAGCTCGGCAAAAACCCGCTTCATTAAGGTCGGTAGACTTCTGTCTGAAGGCCTCTATGACCTCGTCGCCTTTGTACGCATCTGCTCCATGGACCTCTTCAAAGCATTCAACCAAGATAGTGTCCGTCCGCTCGACGTGCCACAGGCTCTTATCGGCTGAATCCTCCATCAGAGCGACTCTCTCTTCCTCCAAGGCCGCTTTCTCCCTTGCAAAGGATGACTTCTCTCCTTCCAGCACGGCATTCATTGCATCAAGGGTGGACACTTGCCCCGACAGCTCCTGCTGAGCCAGTAACAATCGAGTGCGTTCCTCCAGCAACTTATTCTTTTCATTTCGCTCTCGCGAAAGTTCAGCAAGGGACGCAGTAAGAGAAGCAGTCTGACGCTGTACGTGCTCTCTCCAGTAGTGAAATTTCACAAAATTGGAAAAGAGATTAGAGCGTAGCGAATTCACCTTATCATCATCTGTCTGCGAGAGGAAAGCTTCCCGCTCAGCGGCGGTCGACAGTATTTGGGCTGCCAAGAAAGCCGAAACCTCAACTAAACCATCGCCCCCGAGACCCGCTAAGCCTGTATTGCGAAAATCATATAAGCCCACTTGGTGAGTCACAGTACCAGGCTCACTCGAGGAACTTAGATCCACAGCATAGTCGAAGGTGGAGGCCCCTTCGCCACAACGTTGCGATAAAGGAATGCTTGAGGACACAAAGGCCAGAGGGACAGGAGGGTAGACTTGAGAAGAAGGACACCCTTGGACGGCATAGGAACCGTGAGGGTGGTAGCCCGAAAAGTCCTGTAAACTTTCTTGATATCCCGAGTTAGGACCATATGTATGAACAGGCCCACCGAAGGAATTGGGCGAAGCCCCAAAAGTCTCAGCCGTACCCATGTTCACCAAAAACCCTGAAGGGTGAGTCTGGGGAGCATCCATTGAAACAAAAGTGTTGTCCGGTCTGACTTCCGCCGCGGCAACAGTAGAAGATAAGCTTCCACCCTCACCCTCCGGCCAGGATCTCTTCTTAGAGCCAACCATCACATAACCCATGTCCATTTCGCCTATGGGAGACGCGGAAGTAGAAACAGTGGCAGTATCCTGCAAGGAATTCAGTAGAAACAATGATAAGAGAAACGGGTAAAATAACGCCTAACATCAAGGTATAACGTATCGTGGATAAAAAGCACACTCACAACAGTTGTGTCAAGAGGAGGCGCTTCAGAAGAAACTGCCGCGTCTGGAGAAGGAGTGAGAGCGGCAACACTCCTTGTTCTTCTCTTCCTTTTTCCTTTGTCGGGAACCCTAGGGGCTTTAGAAGGAGACGACCGAGTAGAAGGGGCAACGACGGTCACAATAGGAATACCCAAAGGGATATTGGTATTCCCCTCACCGGCTGAGGAAGAAGATACTTGATCGAGGCTCAAAGAAATAACAGGTAGAACAGTGGAGTTATCGGCAGCTTCCGTAGAGGTGGCCTTCTCTTTTTCTTCTCTTTCCTGGGCCCTTTTCAGTCGCCTCCTAACGCTTTCAGGCTTATAGTTGGGATCCGTCGCTGCATGATGGCAAAATAACGTTAGCATTAGTATCAGTGATAATAAAGAAGGAAGCGACTCGACACTCACGTCTAACGCAGTCCTTCACATCGACTCTGCACGCCACATAGCGGATATGAACGCTGATTTCCAGTTGAAGAAGTTTGTCTAACCAGCCTTGTTCGCGCTGAGGAAGAGTCTCCGGCCGACCCCAGACGTTGTCCTTGACGTCTTGGTTAAACCCAGACCGCCACCAGGAACTGGGGTCTTCGGGAAGATCTATCACAAAGAACTCTTTCTTCCAAGCATCGACAGAGGACTCAATGTGGAGAAGTTTCCAAGTGAAGGACTTGAGTGAGTCATCGTCATAATGGGGCGATATCGTTATCACACCCCGACACTTCATCAGCTTAAAAACTGATTTAAGCAGTAAAAGAGAAGGGGAAGTGATCCCCTTATATTTACAAAGTTCTAAGAAGGCACAAACACAGCAGTACGCAATTGGGGCTAATTGAGCAGGATTCAAATTGCAGACAATGAGCAACTGTTTTATGAAAGAGTTGATGGGAAGCTGGAAACCATAATGGAACATTTGTGTGTACAAGACCCTACGCTTGCCCGTTAAAACGCTATTCAAGCGTACCGACTCAGGGGCAATGGTGGCCTTATAACCATCAGGGATAACAACATTATGTGCAGCTAAATGCTCATTAAGAGCGGCCTTAGAGGTGATACTACTAACTGTAATATCCATCTTATTCTCATCGGCAGATCTCGACTCAGAGCGGCGAGTCTTAGCCATGGCAGAAATAACAAAGTAAAGATGAAGAAGACGACGAAAGAAAAGAGGAGGTACCTTTAGAGAGAAAGCGCTTCGAGAACTTTGAACGGTGGAAAGAAATTAAGACGGCCAGAGAAAATATGAAGAAAGCAGAACGGCAAAAGTAAGCAAAAGAAAACAAGTATTGGGTTTTATAACCCTAGCAGTCAAAGAAACGACAGACATTGCAGTCGTTGCGTGAGAGGATCACAAGGAAAAGACTCAAGCAATGAGTACAATTCTAGAGAAGCGCGGCAACGCTTCGATTTTGCTAAAATTATGGAACACGCTAGCCCATGGCGCCATAAAAAATGGACACGTGTGTCTATGCCAGGACGACTTTTCTCCCGCATTAATGAGAAGATCGTGAGCATTAAATGCTCTAAAAAGCAGAAAGGATTTTTTGAAATAAGACAAGACCAATACTACACTAGAGGAGATAATGTGGAATGGCGTTAACCAAGCCGGTAACCTCCGGGATAACGTGGAAAAGCGAAGCAGAGATTGCTTATTATCTAAAAATGAAGTACAAATATCGTTTTGTGTGAAAAGGCGTTATTACAATACAGAAAAAACAAATAAAGAGGAAAATCTTCCCGGAGGGTCGGCCTTGACTAGTCGATGGCCGGCACAGATATCGCTGCCACCATTCGCCTGCTCCTCCCCGAGAGAAAGAAAATCTCCCTCGCCTTCGCCTAAATCATTTATCTTCTTGGAAGTATAATCAGATAGCTTGGTCAAATCAACAGTTCCCTGGCGATAGAGATCTGTAAAGCCAGCGATACAGACCTCCATAATCTTATTTTTCCACCAAGCTATCCTCGAGGGTACTTTGGCCAAATCCGCATCACGGGACAATATCTCTTCACGAAGGAAAGAGTTTCTTTTGTCAGCCGCCACTAGTTCCGCCTCCAGTAGCTCCACTTTAGCCTTCCCTTTGGATCTTTCTCGTGCGAGAACGGCGCGGCACTCGTTCAACTCTGCCCGGGTACGATCTTGAAGCTTGGACAGCTCTGTTACCTTCGCCAAAGCGGCGTCTAATTGTTCCGTCGAATCGGGAGAGCGTCGAACCTTGTCGCTCTGATCCTCGAGAAAATAGTTCAGCTCGCGAAAGCTAGCCAGCATATTGTTCAGGAGGCGTGAATGTTGAACTTTAGGAGGATGCTGCAGGAACTCTTCCTTGTCCTTCGAAGAACTGAACATCTGGCCCACTATGGTCCCTACCGGCTCATCTCGCGATAGCGGATCTGATATCCCTAAAGCACGAAGCCCGTCAGTACCGAAAGACGACAGATCCAGCTGAAACGCAACATTTCCTTAAGGACCTTGAGGGGAAAGGTTGGCGATATAGGGAGGAGAGCAACTCTTTACGGAATTACCGACGCCTGAGATCGACGAAAGGAATAAAGGCTGAGGTTTCTTCGAGACAGGATTAGGAGGGACATTTGGGTTTGAAACCGGCACGGAAACCTCATAAGTTTTGGAAGGAACAACGGAGGGTGCCTTGACGACCTCCGCCACTTGCGAGGTACTCGCGATAGGACAAGTGTCGACCTTAGTGGGGGAAACTGCGTTAACTTCCTTAAAAGAAGGAATCGGGAGACCAGTTTTTTCTTTCCGGATTTTCTTTTTGAGACGCTCCATTTCAGCGGCCATACTCTCACTATTGTCCTCGGATGACTCCGCCACGGGATCGTTTTTCCTCGCCCTAAGCTTCATCCGTTGGGCAAGAGTGGCGTGACGCAGTTCGGAACCAGCATTCATGCTCTCGCTATTGCTGTCAACTGTTTCAATCGCAGGACGACTCGAAGACACTCCCCTACCCCGAAGTGGCAACCAATTCTCAAGAAAACGAGAAGGCTGGGCAGAAACGTTACGTGCGGCGACAGTCTTAATCCTCCTTTTCCTCGGTAGGATAATTGGATGGCTGGAACTTTCAAGCGGGGGAGAAGGAGGTAGCGTCTGAAGCGGTACCACGTTCAGAGGAGTGTAATTTCCACCAGAAGAACAACCCTCAGTGCTACCTGTCAACGGAATGTATTAATATAGCAAGCCAAGTGAAGCGATAACACGACAAAAGAAAAACTCACCAACGATACATTCTTTCAAGGGTCTGAACCGAGCAAATTCCTGAATGCGAAAAGGCCCTTCTATCTCTAACAGAGCAGAAACATGGGACACATCGGTGCTAGACAACACTTCTGGGTTTTTCCAATCGGCACTAACAATCTTTCGATTAAAGCCTCCGCGCCACCAGCGGGACGGCAGTCGAAGGGTGAAGAAGCCATTTTTCTAATTATCCACATTTTCTTCAAAACCTTGGAAGTTCCGCCAGAAAAATCGCACGACGGCGTCATTCCATCTAGGAGTGATATCCACCAAGCAGGCACGACAGCTCAACTTGAAAAATGTACGAAATAGATCAAGGGATGGAGTGAAAATACGCTTCATCTCGCATGACCGAAGGAATGCATAAATCCCACACCAGGAAGGCGGAGTTATTTGAACCGGATTGAGATCGTAGTGGTCTAGCAGCTTCATCAGAGAAGTATGAAGTGGGAGATGAAATCCATAGAGGAACATCTTGAAGTAAACCAGCCGAAACGTTCCCCACATGGCATCATGAAGCCGAATATCTTTCGTAGGGATATAAGGGCGACAACCCAAGGGGAAGGTGATACCGTTCTCCTCTAACTCCGCCCTCAAAACTTCATCACAATCGAAAATACTACGAGCTCTCCTAGCCTCGAGATCTATGGGATTTTCGACTCTCGCAGAGGCTCCAATATGAGACATAAGAAATTGGGAAAATAAACTACGGCAAGAGAGGGACAAAATACCTGGAATGGATAGCCAGAGAACAGACCGTCGCCGCCGGCGAGCAGTTGCGGAGACTCTCCTCGAGCAAGAAGAAACACAGGAGAAAGAGAAAGTGTGAAAAATTGCAGAATATTAGCAAAAATGATGAAAGAGAATAGGGTTTCCCTTATAAAGGTTCAACTTGAAGAAGAAGACAGCCTGTAAAATTGAAACACGTGCGGAGCAGAAAGAGACGCGTGGACAGTCATTTATGTCTTTTAGAAAAGACGGTTATTGACTAGAAATCTAAAGACAGTTGCACTCAGCCACTGATCTCCCTCTGCGATAACCCTTGACATTCGAAGAAGTGAGTTAGAAAGGTGATAGGGGAACAAAAGAAAAGGGAAGGTTATCTTATTCATTTTTGGAAAGCCATACGGCATCTACAAAGAGACGAGACATGCTAAACTAATCACCCTCAGACCAAGAGATACCATAGCAATAAACTACATCATCATCCGAGAGCGATGGCTCCCTGCTAACGGGAGGGAAAGGCTCATCCTTCCTCTTTCCCATGTGTATCAGTGATCGGTCGGGCTCCTTTTTTGTGGTCGACATCGTCGTTTCAGCGCTCGCAGAGGGGAGAGCTATTTTTGGCAAGACACGGGGAGGAAGAGAGGGTTCATCCCCCTTTTCAGCAGAAGGGGCATGATACTTGAAAAGCGGTGCGGACACCTTTGAGGAATTTTTCCTCTGCCTCTTGCGTCCCGGCCGGCGAACGAGCGGCCTCCACGGAGGCGACGGAGGAGGATTGTCTGAATCCGGCGAAGTCGGAGGAGTTGGCGGAGAATAGGGGTGTAACCAGGCCGGTTCGGTCCGGTTTTAGGGCTAGAACCGGACCAAACTGGAAAATTCCAGTTCTGGTATGCCAGAACCGGACCCAAACCTGGAAATTTCGGTTCTGGTATGCCAGAACCGGACCGAACCGGAATTTCCGGTTCGGTTCGGTTTGGTTTTTGGTTTTTTTTTTTTTTTTTTAACAATTAGGAAATTTACTATTTTTTCATTTTAACAAAAAATATTTCTTTGTTATCATGATTGGATATTTTAACTAAATATAATTCATGAGCAATTTTCCACTAAATTGTCAGTAGCAACTACTAATGTTTGGTTTGGGCCTTGATATGGGCTTCACTCAAGCCTTTAATTCGATACATCTTGCATGCCATAAACTAAACCATGGGCCTTTTCCTGTTTTTCAAAGATTGCATTCACATGTGCAAAACGGGAAAGAAAAAACAATGAAAAAAATAGAAAAAACATATGAAAAGAATTGATTCCAAGAAAGTGGAAAGAAAGTAGCGTATGGTTGCTTTCCTTGTTGCACATTGAGTAGTCAAAAAGCACGGAACACCACACTATCCCTCCAAAGAAATGAAAAGGCAAGAAACATCAACAAAGAACCTAAAGACTGATGTCATGGGAGGCTCAATGCCTCACTCATTTCCCCAATGAGTTATCAATAAATCAAAATGCTTCTCAACAATAATAATTCTCAAATCTGATGTCTGATTTTACTGATAGAAGTAACATGCTTATCTAGAGAGCCATATAACTCATAATCAAACAAGGACTATAACTACTAAAGTCCTAATATTAAACTAACAAAACACACATGATTTGGACCTAAAGTATGCAAGATTAGTGGATATAATGAGCATGTCCCTCTAAAGCAAGGATTAAAACCCTGGAATACCACATATATATGTGTCATTAAGAAATTGGCTACAACACACTGGAATAACCTGTGAAACATTGTTAGTTGGAAGGATTTAGATCTGCACAAGCAGCAGAATACTAATTACAACATCCAGCTAGGTACTGCAGTAAAGAAAGCTTTTGTAATTTTGTTTCATGTCTTTTAGCTCTTGTGTTGTATAGTTTGGTTGCACGTACAAAGCACAACACCATTATGAATATCCATTCTATCACCTGTACACTTTTTTACATTAATTGTTATAAATCCTATCTTAATTACCCAACTTATCAGATCCCACACTCAATTTTGGGTTCAGAACTCATATTCGTTGCTACCATATGGCATATGATATGAAGGGAAAAAAGATAGGTTCCCTTCTCTGTTAAATTTCAGAATGAATTTTCATGCTGACACACACCAACTGTTAATGTGAAATATATACCATTCAATAAACCTCATAATATTGTCAATCTAGAAGCAAAAATGGACAGGTCTTAGACAAGTTCAACAACACATACCAAAGAATGACAGAATCCAGAATGGAAATGGCTAATTGAAACTAATTGAAAATAGTGGCTTACATTGATGGATTCACTGTCGGTGGTCATCGTGGTGGCGGAGGAGACGAGGTGACAACGGACTAAATGAAAACGGCGAGGCGAGGCGAGGACTGAGGCGAGGTGAGACGACGACGGAGGCGAGGGATGAAGAAGAAGCAGTGGTGAGGAATGACGACGACGGTGAAATGAGAGAGATGAAGAAGAAGAAGCTAGGTCAAGAGTATTGAGTTTGAAATTGAATGAGAAATGAAATGATTAATGAATGTAACTAAGCAAAAACGATTTTGAGGGGAAGGGGATTCGAACCCCTTCCCTTTAGAAAGACAATTAAAATTTTATCCACTGAGACAGAACTAACCATTGATTTTTAATACATATATATATATATATAAAAACTTTTCCGGTTCAAACGGTTCTACGGTTCGGTTCCGAGTTTTTTTTTTGACAGACCCGGACCCAAACCGGAAATTTCCGGTTCTAGTAAAATAGAACCGGACCGAACTGGAACGTTACGGTTCGGACCGGTTCGGGCTAAAATTGTCCGGTTCTGGTTCGGTTTTCAGTTCGGTCCGGTTTCTTACACCCCTAACGGAGAATCCCGCGCCGCAGTATCTAAAAAATAAGAGTCAGCCATGAGATCATAGACGATCTGCCAAGAGGAAAAATAAACAAGAAGATGAACAGAAAGGAGGGAAAGGATCCCATTAAATAGCCAAAAAAGGGGGAAAAGCTTTTTGATCTTCCAACACGACCTTCGAGGGCTGACACGCGTACAACCTGGAGTACAAATCCAGATTTACAGTCACGCCTGTTGAAATCTCCCCTAGATCGAGGAAAACCGAAAATTAGCCCAATCGACGGACAAGGAGGCGGCGACGCAGAATAAATGCAGAACGGTTAGCAAGGAAACTATCCAGTGACTGACTCATTTTCAATTGGGCTGAGAATGCCTCCAATCGAAAAAAGACAAAGGACGCATTAAAGAAGAAGAACAGTGATTAAGGGCACAACAAAAACAGTTTATTTATTATGGCCTAACGGCCGAAAGGTACAGCCGCATAACTAGGGTAAAAGAAAAAAGGCTCAAAGGGAGCCACCGCTGTCAGGCATCAGAGTCAGCGTCCTCGGGAACTTCGGGAATGTCTCTCAGAGAGTCCATGACCAGAGTCAGGTCAGCAGAGGTGACCCTCATTCCCTTCAAGCAGCACCCCAGCATGTCCTTGCGCTGCTGCAGCATGGCGATCACCACTTGAATCCGAGCGATGGAGGTGGCCAACCTCGACACGCTCTCTAAAGGACTAAAATCCTCCAGAGACGTGGCTCCCAGCCTGGAATGGAGTGGGGTCAGCATCCCTTGTAGCTCCAAGATGTCCTCAGAGGTTTTGACTAGCATGTTCTCCAGGAACCCGACGTCACCATCATTGAGATTCTTGAGAGTGTGGCCTTTGGAAAGGAGAAAATTTTTGGTCAAATGATCCATAACGCAGATTAAGAAAGGAGAAAATGAGATGGACTTGGGTGAAGAAGGCCCCCAGATTTATAGGATCCGAGAAACGGGCCTTTTGAAGAAGGAAGTCCTCAAAAGACGAGCCGTCCCGTTGCCCTTAAAGACCGTCAGACCTGATACGGAAACAAGGATAGACGACGGCGAGCCGCTAAGAATGTCGGTATTCGAGAGGAGCACGATATTACGAGTAGCCATGGCGGAAACCCTTTTAAATGAAGGTATCCACAGTGTAAAGCCGCGACGATATGGTAGGTGGCTATAAACAGGGGAAAACCGCGCCAATATCGCCGGTATCTGGTGGTGTAAAGCTGCTCAAATTGTGGATAGCCCACGGTGTGAAGCCGCGTTAATATCGTTGGCTCCCCAAGAGGAAGAAAAGGACCTGTTCGCTCCTGAGAGATCCTCTGTAAGTAACATATTTCCTAACAAATCTCCATAATCTTTGCCCATCTTACCTCTTTGCAGCCCGCTCGAGGTGCAAAGCGACCCATGCCAGGAGGACAACAAATCCTCGCTCTAGAACAATCTAGCCGCACGGCCCCGTTTACTACCGGTGGTGATATCAACGATGAACGACCAGGATCGACATCTCCTAATAGGACGAACGGACATGACCTCTTAACCTACGTCAGGACCAGATTGAGCTGATATCGCCAGAACCGAAATGACTCCTTGGCGACGTAACATTGACAAGAGTCCATCAGCCTACTCCTGGACGTCCCACGCAGGATAATCTCTTAAGGGCAAGGATACACTCCCCTACTTATTGGATAAGAGTTCCCCGATACGAGCAGAGAGCGATAGCCCTTGGTAAACACTCGGGCTCATTTTCAGTTGGGCTTATGATAACAATTATGACCCTCTTAGGGGCGTTACGGTAATTATGACCTTACCGAAAGCGGAATCATGTAGCTCTATCAGACATTTGAGTCGTCGACTCTAGACTGGAAGGTGTTTCCTGGGATGGTCGACATCAGCAGGGGGAGGACTCACGCGTCTCTGCACGCACGACATTATCCCGTCCCAGGTATCTATGGAGGTATCGCCCGCGGAACCCACTTCCGAGGTATCGCCCTGACGTCACCGTAAGGTATCACCCCTGACGTCACCATAAGGTATCGCCCCTAACGTCATTATAAGGTATCGCCTGCGAGGAAAGGACTTCCAGAGAGATCGCTTTTCCGGGATATCGCCTCTTCGCTCAAGTATCGCCCCCAGCGGCCTATAAATACTCCCCCCGGTTTAAAACAGAAGGTAAGGCCGAAAATCGCTTACTAGAACCTCTGCCATTTCTGAACCACTTACTGACTTAAGCATCGGAGTGTCTACGCCGGAGCCCCCCCTCCGGCGCCTTGCAGGTGAGTTCGACGGCAACTACAACAACTCCGCCCAACAGAAGTCATCGTCCCGATCGTATAAGAAATAAAATCTTAACAGTATACTTGATCTCTGTTTAAGTGGCTATTTGTATGGCGGAGTGATTTGTATAATACTGTAGTTTTGTAATTCAGTTTCATTTTTTCCCTCTGGTATTTCAGGATCTTGCGGGACAGGGCTCTCCACAAAGTGACTTCTGATTTTGTTGATGCTGCCATCAGTGGTGCTATTGGAGTCATCAGCAGATGTATCCCTCCCCCCATAAACCCCACGGATCCAGAGTGCTTTGTCAGTGGACCTTTGGAAGATATGAATTCTTTTCAATAATGAGAAGCTTATGCACTTGTGTTCTTATGTATTCGTTGAGCGTTGTGAATACATATTTAGCATCTATAACTTTGAATGATTGTAAATATTCCATTATTGTATAATTCAATGTATGTCATCTTATAGCCCATTGGCTTTTTGTTACTAATAGTTTTGAACTTGTGCGTTTTCCTAAGTTTGTTGTTTTGATTCTAGGTATGTTCACAACAGTATCTTCTTCAGCTTTGCTGTGGATGCAGTGCTTGAACAGCTATCCAAGAAACGTATTACAGTGAATACCTCAAAGACTGATAATACTGTTTCTTCAGATGATTCTTCTGAGATGGTCTCTGATTATTTGTTGCAAAAGGGCTGTGGAGTTTCCAATGGGGTAAAATGTGATGGGCCTAAAGGGAAGAAAGTAATGATGGAATTGTATTGACTCCTCAATCATCACCTGAGACGCAGTTGGCTGAGAGTGAGCAGGGTACATATGCTTCTGCGAATAATGATTTGAAGGGAACAAAAGTATATCAGGAAGCTGATGTCCCTGGACTGTATAATCTTGCCATGGCCATTATCGATTACAGGGGTCATAGAGTTGTGGCACAGGATTCCTATATCCCTTACGTTTTGTTACCGAAATATCATGATCAAGGATCCTTTTTAACTCAACAATCAATAACCTTTTTTTTTGCTGGAATAAGTCAGCAATCAAAAATAGAGCTTGAGAAGGTTGAGAACTTATCATGAGTTGGTTGAACCAATTCAATCACGCCTCTATCTTTTCTCTTTTAAAAATCTCTAAAATCTTTTCTGATCGATTTATCTCTTGAATAAACCATATTTTTTATTCAAGAGAAAAGATAAACTAAATCTCGATATTGGAGGTTTCTATGGTGTAAAAACACGTTGTCTTTTTTTTCTAAAAATTTGATTCGCGCGGCTGTTTTTTTTTTCCACAGTTTTAGCCAAGATTTTGGTGAATTGTTGGTTATGGAGTAGATTGTCTCTTGGTCACGAAACTGGTCTAAATGATCCTCTGCTGCTTTTCTTCCTTCTTCTGCCGCATTCCATCATTAGCTGCCCTTTATGTTATTTACTACAAAAATGAGAAAAATTGAATCAAATTAATAGATTTATAGCCTAAATTATAAAAAAAAAAATAGACAGTAAAAACATAAAAATGCAGCACTCAATCAATACGGTTTGACATTATATGACAGTTTTTGGACCCTTGCCTAACCGCCAGGAAAGGTTGTACGGGCGGTTTAAACTACCGAAAAAGGTAAAAAAAACCACCTTTAATGATCATTTATGGTGTAGTGAGTGGAGACTGCGCAGTCCGAATTCGTGAGTGATTCGAACATCCTTTAAATAATGGACACAATAATTCAAGTGATAATAATAATCAATCAACAATTACTGCATCATTGTGCTTCTCACTCATCACATCCGTATCCGCAAAGTACAACCCGTATACACAACAAGAGAATTAAGAAAAACCGCTATATAGTTACCTTATATTGATAATACTTCTTAAAGTTGGGTAATAAATAATCTACTCATGTTAGCCAAAACTTATCAAAAAGCCTCACGAGACGTGCCTAACACTCGTGTTCAACAATTACTCAATTTTAATTAAATTCGTAATATTCCAAACTTAAGTGTTTAGATGAAACCATAAAATCTTATACTTTTACCGTAAGGTTTTGTAATCAGTTTGTATTGTTGTAACTAGTATGTAACACATTATGGAATTACGATTTATAAGTAAAATTTATACCAATTCACTTGATATGCATGAAATGGGTAATGATTAGAATTTTAATTAATATTGATGAAATCTATGAATACATTTAAGTAATTAATCTAGTACCTGATAATTAATCTTGGATTTTAACTTGCAAAAACGAGAAAGCTTAGGAAAAATGGTTAATAGACTAGAATTTGTTGGCCATGGTTTAGGATGGAGAAGAAGAACTAATTGAAACTACCCGGTTTATAACCCGGTTTGTCCCGGACATGAGAGGTTACAACTTTGTTTCTAATCTGGTTTGTAACCCTAGTTGTCTCGGATAAATACGGCTTGTTTGGTAAAAGGGTATTTATAAATGAGATAAAACATACTACCTCTGGTTCCAAATAAATGACTTCCTCATATCTTAATATTCAGTAGGTTTAACACTAAAAATACAAGTAAAAACTACAGTAAAAACAAAAATTAAAACGACGTTTATTTAGAACCGGAGGGAGTAGAATTTAATTTTATTTATGGATGCATTTGGTTGCCACCATAAAAGAATGGTTGGCACCATAAAAGAATGGATTGAGAAAGGGAAAGAGTATCACAAGGGAAAGGGATTAAAATTTGTATATGATTTTATACCTTAAGGGAAGCAGATTATCGGCTGGAATGAGATTGTTCAATAATAATAAAAAATTATTCATTATTTTTCACACACAACTAATTATTAAGTTTCACGTAAATACAAATTTGCCAAACTATATAATAAATAATTTACGATTAACAAAAGACTACAATAGAGAATTTATACATTTATACCGTTTCCTTGGTTCTTATACCAAATAAAGATAAACAATTTTTTTCTTATTGTCATTCCTAGAGTAGAAATACCAAACACATTTTATGAGTATACTATTCCCTTTCCCACTTATCTCCATTTCTACTCATTCTTTTTCTCACTTTTTCATTCTCTCTCATTTGTTTATACTCTCTAATCAAACAAGTTGGTAGTGTTTGAATAAGTGACTAATTAATATTATTATGTCAATCTCTTGCCATTATGGACGGAAATTATATGTTAATGGAGGTTTTTTCTTCTGTGCCTGTCTTAATTTTAAGACACTAGTGTCATACCACTTATAATACGCAACGTGTCTTTGTAACTTACTGTAGCGGGTTAGTATGTTAAATAAATAAATAAAATTAAATATGAAAGTTAGAGATTTTATTTCTTTTCATCTTTCAATCAATTAACTAAATAAATTTATTTCTTACTAAATAAGTTTAATTTTCTAACTTAACCTATCATCTCTACCATTACAGTAAAAAACCCCTAAAACTTCTTGTCATCGCACAACTCAGATTTAAAGTCATGTAACACACTAATAAAATTTAATCGCATAAATAACCCTAATTAATATCAGTAAAGTTTTTAGTTTATTTAAATACTGCCCAATCAACACTTTGCTCGAATTTAATCGCATCCATAGGAATGTATATTTTTACATGTAAACAATGGATATAAATTAAATGAGCATGCTTGGGCAACTGCAATTGCGTCAATGGAGTCCTTAGTCCTTACTATGTCAAGTGAGCAACCAGTTATGCAATCGACGATCCTTCATTCCTTTGAGCAAGATCGATCAATTTCTTTTTTTATTTTTTATGATGTGGATATTATTGGTCTAGTTCAGACAACATTCACCTAAGAACTTATGACCAAAATTATAGTAATAATTTATCTATTTTAATCTTGAAGGATTAATAGTGTTTGAGACGGAGGAACACTTTGCGGAAGAATCATCTATATGTAGTAGCTGCCGCACTCAATAAATTTGCTTGGACTAGTACTTTTGTTCTTCAATTCAAAAATTAGGGTTCTTATTCTCTTTTTTTCTTTTTTCCATTAAACCTAATCGATGTTTTGTTTTCTTTTTATTATAAAATCTCCAACAGAACAAAAAAAAAAAAAAATGAAAAAGAATAGAAGCTAATGACAGTCGTTGTTTTTTCAAGTCGATGTTAGCCACATCTTTATAAAGTCAACCAAGTTCCACTAATTATTGGATTTTTTAAGATTAGCTATACTATTCGGAAACTTAGAGGCGCCGGATCTTAATTTTTCACACAAATTTTCAATCAACAATAAGAAAGAAGGAAGGAGGAGGAAGTTCCAAATAGCTCTCCACTTCAATAAATAGCCTAAGTCTAGTTCCTTAAGATCTGTTCGGCTAACTAAGGAAACTTGGTTATCCTTAGAATTTCATTCTAATTTAATTTTGACCCTCACGATTCGTATAAAGTTTTAAGTACTGGTTCGTAGCTAATCGACTAATATTGCCGAAATTAGCATCTTAATTCCTACGTACCTATTTTAGTTCTAGCTAGCCCTAATTTTATTTACTAAGTAGCTAGTTTTGGGGCATTACACAACAGCTAGCCCCCCATTGTTTGGTGGCTCCCTCCCCGCAAGATGTCGTTAAGATTAATGCTGATGCAACTATTGGGGTTGGATTTTATTGCAAGCGATTATAAGGGGTCTTCTTTGCGGGTGCTTTTTGTCAAGGTCTAACATTTTTCAAGCCCGTGCGGCGCCTAGATTCCACGATCTAGGCCAGCCTTTTCACTTTCCTTGACAGTACTCTACGAGAACCCTCGTATAGCTTCGTCCCGTGCAGATCTCATGACAAGACTTAGCACCGACTCATATCCGATCTCTCTTAAGGCTTAGTCGAACCCAAGACTAACGCCCAAGCCATTCACTACTTCTCGAGCACACGCCCGACTAAGGCGAGTCCTTGATACTCAGAGCCATCGCCTAAGCCACTCATGTGCATCTCGTAGCAAGGCGTCTCTTGTCCTCGTCTAACACTCAAACGCAGGACTAGCAAGACTTCCGCAATCCTCCGAGCCACGCTCGCTCGACCTCTCGCCCGAGCTCGCAGGTAACCCTCAGTCGCATTCCGTCTCTCGAGGCCACGCCCTCTCGTGCCTCTCGGCCATGTTCGCTCGTGCCTAACAACAACGCGCGACCATGTCCTAGGCCGAGCCATCTCGCCTCGGCCTACGCTTTGCCCCTCGCCTAAGGCAAGACCTTTATCTGATACTCGAACCTTTAGATAGTTCTTCCGTAGCAACCCTCACAATCCTTCTCTAAGCCTCGGCCCTTTCCTTACATGCGCACTACTAGTTCTCGCATACTTAACTAGAAGTGGCCATCATAGCACAGCCATGATGGCAGCGCCCATTCCCTAACACGGAAGGGTCACTCGCACACCTATGCCAAACTCGCATAGGAGAAGCTCACTTAGACAAGCATACACTCATATCTTGCCCAGGGGTTGGTGGAGAGCTATCACACCCAATAGACTTCCCTTCTCGTACCCTATAAAGGGACTATCCGTCAAATCCATGCGCCTTCGGCGCGTCTCAGGATCCATGTTAAGGCTAGGCTTGAACTCCAAGGCTTAGACCTTAACACTCTCCCCCACTAGTAATGTCGATGCCCTCATCGACTAGCTCCCCAATCTCTAGGCTCTCTCACACTTCAATACTCGTTACTCTTTTCACTCATTTCTTTTTCTCTCCACTACGATTCTTTTTACTCTTCCACAACTCCTCCAATTGTGGACTCATCTCTCATGCTCGCCTCTGAAGAAGTGCATTCTAGGGATGATCGATATTTCCTCGGTATTCGACCCCTCTGGACAATACTCTTAGAACCTATCGATCATACCACAATGCCACATCTTCCAACCAATCTCTCTTATCTTTTTATCTCTCAAACGCATGCTCGCTTTTTTCATGCGGGTTGTTTTCTCTTTACTCGGATTTTATTACTCTTTCTTCTCTCCATTCTAGCTACGCTCACCAAGGCTTGCTTCCAGGGGTCGTAGCATCGCATAACACTCTGTTTCCGTTCCCGCATCCGGTACTGGGTCCGCTGGTCCAGCTTTCACATGGCCCAAGCGTCTCTAGCACAAAGACATGTCGTTCCCTAAAACCAACACACTCGGCCGATAGGCGTATCGTTCCATCGAACCGACATCCTTGGCACCAAAGCGTGTCGTTCCTTCGAACCGACACTCTTTTGTAAGGTATCCCTTTGCCCTTCCAGGCCAGCGCCTTAGCGCATTATATCGTATCCCTCAGGGTCAGGCGCCTCTGCGCATTATCTCGTATCCCTCTAGATCAAGCGCCTCTGCGCATTCTCATTCTTTCACCTGGCTCAATTCGCTTGGGCCAGTGGGTCTTATATGTATAGCTAGATTGCCATTTACATATGACCGTACCTCATAACGCCTCATGCGTATTCTCTTCGCCTCATTGTGCTTATGCACTTCACGTGCATAAGTCTTACTCGTCTCTTCGCCTCTTTGCTTATGCACTTCACGTGTATAAGCCGTACTCGTCTCTTCGCCTCTTTGCTTATGCACTTCACGTGTATAAGTCTTACTCGTCTCTTCGTCACTTTGCTTATGCACTTCACGTGCATAAGTCTTACTCATCTCTTCGTCACTTTGCTTATGCACTTCACGTGCATAAGTCTTACTCACCTCTTTGGCACTTTGCTTATGCACTTCACGTGCATAAGTCTTACTCACCTCTTCGTCACTTTGCTTATGCACTTCACGTGCATAAGTCTTACTTATGCTTGAGATCTTACATATATGATCTCCTGTCTCTGCCTCAGTCAGTGAATTTCGTAACGCTTCATGCGTATTGTAGTTTTGTCCCACCGGCCAAGCGCCACTGCGCATTATAATTTCTCTTGCTGACTCACAATACCTCTAACTCAGTTGTTCTCATGTGTATAAATTTTTTGTTTTTGTGTAATTTTTGTGAGTTTTGTTTCGTTTGTATAAATGGTTTGCAACTTGGTTTGCAACTTGTGCATTTCCTCCCTTACTTAAATCATCGATGTCCTCATCGATTCATCTCCATGGTTTTAACTCGCACATCCTTACATTCATCCAGCACGCAATGCAAGGATCACGACAATCTCCGAAGGGACACTTGCCTTATTCGATTTCCTGTTCGTTATTACTCGCTCAATTCCCACTCCTTGAATCAACCCTCCATATTACATGGTGGTTGACTTCAAGCTCATTCCGACATTATGTCCGACTTGATTTTTGCCTTCTATTGACCATTCCATGGACTAAAACTACTAGCTACCCATACAATGCATTAATAGACTCACTCATCAATCTACATAATCGTTGATACTTTCGTATCCAAACTCGCCTCACGGTTCTCGATGTGGGATCCCACCTTCTTCTGCAAGGTTCTAGGACCACCTACCATTACGTTACCACCTCCTTTTTATCTCGATACAATTCGTTTTGGGACTTATTGCTCGATCACTTTGTGATCCATACAGTATAGAAGCCAACAACTAGTTTTCTCCGCATTTCTCACTTATGTATGTTTCTTCCGAACACCAGCCACCGCATTGTCATCTAGAGCACTTGGCCTCTAGGTTCTCACTCGTTGCTTAGGTATGGCCGCAATCTTATTGGCATACCCACATCTCGCTCGTTACGTTTGTCCCATATTTTCCTAACATCCGCGGTTTCATCTTTCCCGTCAGCTCGCATCCCCGCATCTTGACATTACAAGATGTTATCGAGCTTAGGCTCCTCGAACTTTACTCCTAGAGCTTTAGCTTCGCAACCTTTAGGTTCACGAACTTAGCTTCTCAAGCCTTTGGCTTTTCAAACCTTTCCCTTTTCAAACCCTGGCTCCGCCTCGTTATACTTATGCACTTCGCGTGCATAAGTCTCACTCTTTCTCAATGACTAAACTTTTTGCTCGACGATTTACTGGCGTCCTTCCTATCTCGGCGCACCTGACTTCCGAAGACTTTGCAATTGCAAAGAACCCAAGTTTAGCTTCACAAGCTTTGGTTTCGCAAGCGTTAGTTCCATGAACTTTTAACTTCTCGAACCTTTGCTCCGCCGCCTTGTACTTATGCACTTCACGTGCATAAGTCTCACTCGTTTAGCTCCGCTACCAACTGTCACGGTCTAACATTTTTCAAGCCCGTGCGGCGCCTAGATTCCACGATCTAGGCCAGCCTTTTCACTTTCCTTGACAGTACTCTACGAGAACCCTCGTATAGCTTCGTCCCGTGCAAATCTCATGACAAGACTTAGCACCGACTCATATCCGATCTCTCTTAAGGCTTAGTCGAACCCAAGACTAACGCCCAAGCCATTCTCTACTTCTCGAGCACACGCCCGACTAAGGCGAGTCCTTGATACTCAGGGCCATCGCCTAAGCCACTCATGTGCATCTCGTAGCAAGGCGTCTCTTGTCCTCGTCTAACACTCAAACGCAGGACTAGCAAGACTTCCGCAATCCTCCGAGCCACGCTCGCTCGACCTCTCGCCCGAGCTCGCAGGTAACCCTCAGCCGCATTCCGTCTCTCGAGGCCACGCCCTCTCGTGCCTCTCGGCCATGTTCGCTCGTGCCTAACAACAACGCGCGACCATGTCCTAGGCCGAGCCATCTCGCCTCGGCCTACGCTTTGCCCCTCGCCTAAGGCAAGACCTTTATCCGATACTCGAACCTTTAGATAGTTCTTCCGTAGCAACCCTCACAATCCTTCTCTGAGCCTCGGCCCTTTCCTTACATGCGCACTACTAGTTCTCGCATACTTAACTAGAAGTGGCCATCATAGCACAGCCATGATGGCAGCGCCCATTCCCTAACACGGAAGGGTCACTCACACACCTATGCCAGACTCGCATAGGAGAAGCTCACTTAGACAAGCATACACTCATATCTTGCCCAGGGGTTGGTGGAGAGCTATCACACCCAATAGACTTCCCTTCCCGTACCCTATAAAGGGACTATCCGTCAAATCCATGCGCCTTCGGCGCGTCTCAGGATCCATGTTAAGGCTAGGCTTGAACTCCAAGGCTTAGACCTTAACACTTTTCATATTCCCCATTGCTGTGTTGTGGAGGAGACAGTAAAAGCTTTTGCAGTACGTGCAACTTTAAAGATGGCAGCTCAACCATGTCTGAATGTGATTGTCTTTCTAATGTTCATTCCCTAATGTCTGGGAACTTTCCTTTTACATATACGGGGTTGGTCTTCGAATATGAACCTGTCTTACCTTCGTCACTTGCAAACTGTTCATTTCGATACATGTATTGCTCTACTAATATTCCTCTCGTGAGCTACACAATTTATTCTAATTTCTAGTTTGACATAATAGTATCTTTATATTTCCTTTCAACAAAGAAATAATACTCTTCTTTTAATATTCCAAAACAAATACAATGGGGAAGTATGTAGATTAAATGATAAGGACTTGTTCTAGATTAAATATAAATTTCAGGTTCGAATACTAAATATCCAACTGTATTAAAATTTGTGATGAAGAAATTTATCGTTCTTTGGGGTTTTGTTTGATTGAATTATCGAGTGATTTTGATAAAAAAATTTGATTATATTATTAACTATCATTATAATATCAGAGATTGAATTTATGAACTTATGTTATAAATACGATATGTTAAAATTAGTGAAGTAATATGGAAAAATACAAAACTTAAATTTGATCCAACACGAGATAAATTTAGGTATACGAAAAGAAAAAAGAGAAAAGTAAGGGCTACCAGCACATCAGCAACGAGGTTCCAACACGAGAAAGCGGCACCAGGCCTCAGGTCCTCAGCTATCAGCTAATAAAAATCTAAAAACTAACTCCATCTGCTGTTCATTCAATACTCATCCATGTCTACTTCGACTTCCACTTCTACTCACTCCTTTTTCAGTAGTAGTTACTGAACGTAACGACCAACTGCTTTGTGTAAGACCCAACAAACAACACAACCAACCGTCGGATCTCTCGAGAAACACCACAGATCGCAACCTTTTCCTTTTTTCTTTTTCGTTTTTTACAAAAAGAATATATATTTATATATAATATATGCATATAGGGAGAGAGAATAGCGAAGAAGGATTGGAGCATCAAGGATCAGATTAAACGTGACAGGGAAAGCGAGAGGATAACAGGGTGTGGCGGGTGTTCTCTAACCAACGTAAAGATAGGAGTGTGCGTGTCGAAGCCGGCTGCTGCAGCAGCGGCAGGGGAGAGACCCTCCTCGTCTTCTTCATCCAAGAAGGATGTGGTGAGTCGCCTCTCTCACCCTCCTCCTCCTGCTGCTGCGCCGGCAGGGGCAGCAGCTGCAGCCGCCGCCGTCGCTTTATCTCATTCCAAATCCGAGAAAATGAAGGGCTTGTTCAAACCCAAACCTCGCACTCCTGTTGATATCGTTCGACACACCCGCGATCTCCTCGTCTATGCAGATCGCTCCGCTTCCTCTTCCTCCGATCTCCGCGATCCCAAACGCGAGGAAAAGGTAATCTACTACCCTGATTCCGCAGATTTCGATTTCATGGGTTTTCTGTGTAAAATCAATCTGGCTCCACATATCGATAAATTGGGTCCTCATGTTTAGCTTCAATAAGTCTAGCTATGGGTTGATTTTAGTTGAATTAACTGTAACTACTAGATTGTTAATGATTTGGAGAAACAGTATTACTTATGGGTATTCTGCATATTAAACCATTCACTGAAAAGCAATCGCTTGTTGGATAGTTATCTGAACTTCCTTGCTTATGTTCATCTTGGACTTGATCTCTCTTGCTTTCTGCATCAAAGCTACTATTTTGACATTACTTTTCCCATTTTGTGCATTGTTGCAGATGGCAGATTTAGCTAAAAATATCAGGGAACTGAAGTGTATTCTATATGGCAATAGTGAATCTGAACCAGTCTCAGAAGCCTGTGCCCAGTTGACTCAAGAGTTTTTTAGAGAGAACACTCTTCGTCTTTTGATTATTTGTCTTCCTAGATTGAACTTAGAGGTAAGCATGTGAAGATTCCTTGATTGATTGCCTTGTATTGAAACTACAATATTGAAAATTAGTTGTTACGCTCATTTGATTGGCTAATTCATTGGTACATTTTATGTTCTATGAACTTTGTGGTTTTCTTCAGATTGAAAAAAACACTTGGATTCTGTTGTGTAGCAGCAGAATTTGTATTCTTTTCTGAGTTATGCCTTGCAGCTGTTTAGTATATGACTGTTTCTATGCAGGCCCGAAAAGATGCCACCCAAGTGGTAGCAAATTTACAGAGACAGCAAGTTAATTCAAAGTTGATTGCATCTGATTACTTGGAAAAGAACACGGATCTTCTGGATACTTTGTTGGCAGGGTAAGCCATGGGCCACTGCTGAAGAATATTGGAAAAAATTAAATTTTGCTTCATGATTAGTCAATTTCATTTGCTATTATATTTTCCCAAAGAAACAAAAAAGAAACAAGAAAAATAAAGAGAGTGGCATTAAAGGTTGAATCATAATTAATCTTATTTGTTTTTCAATCCATTAGTAACCGGCACATAGTTAATATCTTTCCATTAGTTCCATTGTCTGTTCTGGTTTTGTGGAACTTGCAGATTATAGTGACTAGCTTTACATTTGAAGTTAAAACTGCAGTGTGCTGCGAAAATTTTCTAGATCACTATGTTTATGGAAAGCTTTGATGTGCATAAAGTGTTCATATATCTGATTTGCAATTTTTTTTTGTTTCCTTTATTTCATGTAAAGAGGTAGCTAAGGTTTTGGCAATTTCATTCCTTTTCTATTGTGTAGTCGGTGTTGTTTAGTTGTTTATAAATAGGGGTCATATAGTGAGACATTGACCTCTCCACAAGTGTTTGATTCATTGATGTAATCCTATGAAAAGGCATTGGCATGCATGTAAATGAGGTTCTGTACCTAAATTAGCTAAAGCCCCTTGTGGACCATAAAAGGAGCAAACTTGATAGTGCTTTGATGATTTCATATACAAGGGAAGAATTTTGATTCAGGAGGTTTCCCTTTAGTTTATAATTTCCTGGATTATACATTTTCCACTGTGATTCTTGTCTGAAAGTTGGATGAAGCTGTCTTGTTTTCTTTCTCGAGCTTAAATAGCACAAGGTTGATGTAATTATGTATTGTTGAGTTATTTTGGCAGGTAATCATACTTAAAGGCATTTTCTAATTATTGGACTGTATTTACTTCTTCAGCTATGAAAGCACGGACATGGCTTTACATTATGGTGCGATGCTAAGAGAGTGTATACGTCACCAAAGTGTTGCTAGGTAAGCTGATTTGTCCAATTTGTGTGATGGATAGGTAGTTAAGTTGCAGTTTGAGATTATAACTTTTTTTTTCTTCTGTTTGTTGGTTCCTTACTTTTAATATGGCAAGGGCAATGATGTTGAGAACTTACTTATTTTATGATCCTTCTGTGATTACAAAATATACCAATGGATCCTCTGAGCCCCCTCAACTCTTATTCTTTATCTTCTTTTAATTTTACACCTACGTTTCATTTGGCTCTTCTCTATATGTTCGGCTTGTCAGTTTCTTTACCTTCTTTACAAGTAATAAGATGTAATGTCATCATTGGAAAGACAACATCAACTAAAAAATTCATGTTCTTTACTGTCTCTAGTTTCGTTCAACTTCATTGATTGCGCAGTTTGTATGGTTTTATGTTATTTATTCTATCTGTTTAATAGTTGTCTTGGTATTAAAGTTTGATTGATATTTTTTTTTTTCCTTTAATGAACAATCTTGTGTTTAAATTGCTATAAGAATTCGATATTTATTTTATCTTGGCTTCTACGGCTTCCTTGCATAAGCCGGGTTCATGAGAGACTTATTTAGTTATATTAGCTTCCTCAAAAGAAAGTGGAAGGAAAAAATATTGTTATACTATCTCTAATAGGTTTCTAGTCTATCATGATTTCATCTGTATTTTTTATTGAGCAATATGTTTGTTAATTGGGAAATCACTTTTGCTGGATATATTGTTTTCTTCTTTCTTATTGTTTTGGGAATTATATTTTTGAAGCTGCATTTGGAAAGATCTGGAAGTTCAGACATTTTTGAACTACTATTTATATAATCAATTGGTTCTGGTTTTGGTTATTGTTTGTTCCATATGGAGCTTGTTGAATTCATTTATTTGGATTGATTTGCAGATACGTCCTTGAATCACCACATATGAAGAATTTTTTTGATTATATACAGCTTCCAAATTTCGACATTGCCGCAGATGCTGCTGCAACCTTCAAGGTTGAGTATGATTGACAATGCTGCAAAGGATTGATCCTGTTTTCTTTTCTTTTTTCTGCACTACCTTCTTTTTGTAAATATAACCTAACCACTTTGTAGATAGACAACTTATCCCCAAATGATGATTGTGGCTTATCAACGTTGCATTCCCTTCTTTTTTAATCTACCTCAACTTGGTTGTAATTCTGCAATTATATATATCATCACGCAACAGCATTGGAATTTGAAATGTTATACTAAGCTCACCCAATTTCTCCCATTTGTTAAAAAGCAAAAATGCAATTTATAGTTTTAAGTGGTTCCCAAAATTTGCTGTTTCCCAATTCCCCTTACTAATAAACACAAATATTCAATTTTGAACTACCAGCAGTTATGAAAATATGCACTTCAGGATATATGTATTTTTTCTTTAGATTGTTCTTTTCCTCAATTATTATGTCAACTCATGAACTTGCTAATTGGGTTAGCATGATGCTCTTCACTGTGTTGCAGGAACTCCTGACTCGGCATAAATCCACAGTAGCTGAATTTCTGTCCAAGAATTATGAGTGGGTAAGATTTTTCACACTTTGATTTAATCCTAATATATTTCCATGGGCATGCACATTCACACTGGATAGTAAGCGTGGCTTGCATACATGATTTTCGACGTGCTCCAAATGTGGATGAAAAATGCTTTAATCAGAAGTTAGAATGAACCTGTACTGAATCATCTCTTTGATGCATTGAAACCTAATAGCTGTACTGGAGAGACCTTCGGATATTCATATAGTCCAGTTAATCTTATTCCATGACTTCAACTAAAGTCTAGTCTGTCAAACAAGTAACAACCCTGTTGTGTTTATTTAGAATTCTGAAGAATAAAGTTAGCCTCCCTCCTCTTTCTGCCGTAAAAGTAGATTTTCTTTTTCACTTTTGCCATGCAGTCAAAGTGGTTACTGTTCCCTTAAATAGCCCCAGCTGTTTTTTGCTTTCTCATCCAAATGCCACAGGGCTGGAGCTCACTATGAAGACAAGTGCTCCTCTCTCTTCTTTTTTCTCTGTTTCTGTTATTAGTGTTGCCACTACAAATACTATCTTCAGATTTATTTCCTCGAGGAAGAGGATGTGAATTTCATTTCAGTTGATTCAAGCATGTTGTATTTGGTCTGTAAAAGCTAAAGCAATAGGAGATAGTCATTGTGAAAGTCTTTTCAAGTTCTTATCATAAAAGTTTGCCTCATAATGTACTTCACAAAAATTAGATCTCATTTAGCATGGGACATCCAGGATTATATGACTCAACGCAAAGCAAACTAGTAATTGTTGTTGTATTGTGGGTGGTTAAAATTATGAGGATAGGGCATGGGAAATTGTTTTCATCAGGGTGCAGGGGGTTGGGTGGCAGTGAAACAAGAGGTGATCATCTGGAAATGCTTGCTTGAATGAAGGCAAGCAAATTTACATTCGGTGGCAGAGGAGGAACATCAGTAGGAGGAGTGAGTCTGGATGGTTTTTTTATGGAATAAATTGTCTTGTGCAAAGTTGTACGGCTAAAATTGATGAAATGAATAAAACATTGTTATTGTGAAAATAATTTAATTATTGTTAAATACTAACACAATATTGGTTTAGTTAAAGAAAGAGGTGCTGCTGCAGCATGAGGTGTGTTTCAAGCTGGTTGTCTTAAAAAGAAGAGGGAAAGTCGCATAGTTAATATAGAAGAGGGATATTTTTGACATGACAGATCAGTGTGCCAGATAAGTATGTTTGGTTTGAAGCGTTAATAGTAGGATTAGCATTCCACTGCTAATAAATTGCAGTCTAGATTTTAAAAGCATTGATCATAGATGTTTACTGAAGCATTTGATTTGACAATGTTTTTCCTGTAGTTTTAATGTTTTATATGATAGATTTTTACTATTACATAGCCATCACGATGCCTTCAATGTAAGTTTCTAAATTTTATGTGATGATGATTTTCAAAAGTAGTTGTTCATCATTTTTTGACTTTATTTTATTTTGTGGATTTCAGTTCTTCGCAGAATATAATTCAAAGTTGCTTGAATCTACCAATTACATCACTAGACGACAAGCTGTGAAGGTACTAGAAATAGATTAAACTCAGACTCTACATACCAATGTTGTCGAAAGAATTTCAAAGTATCCTATCTATGCAACAATGTTGAATGCCTCTGTTGAAATCTGGTTTAGAATACTGTTTCTAAAAGAGTTCCTTTTTTCTTTTCTTGCTTGCAGCTGTTGGGAGATATATTACTGGACCGGTCAAATTCAGTTATAATGACACGTTATGTGAGCTCAAGGGATAACCTGAGGATTCTCATGAATCTCCTTAGGGTATGAGATTCTTTCGATCAGATGATAAATTACGTCTCATCAATGTCTTTTTTCAAATTTGTGTATTTTCACGCATGAAGCTTTAAATGTTTGCATTTTAAGATTTTACTTGTTTTGAAACTTAGAATCCAGCTTTGAATCCCTAAACACTCTTCATCCTCTTGTTGTATATGTTATATGGTGTTGATTAGTGATTTTTTTCCAGAGTATAGATTAGTTTGACCTTAATTATTGCATCTGACATTTTGGGTGTTGATCGCTGATTACACTGCATATACTTCCTTCTTTTTGTTCATATACATGAGTGAGCATCTGCAGGTTTTGCACATTTTATGTAAAATTCTTGGAAAAGTTGAGTTAATGTGTAGTTTTGATATTAGTATGAATTTGTGTCAATTTTAGCAATTGATTCTAATGTATGGAGACCCATGCAGGAATCGAGCAAGAGCATCCAGACTGAGGCGTTTCATGTTTTCAAGGTATGTATTAGTAATGTCTAAGCTGTTGATATTATCTTTTGTTCTTAATGTTCGTGTAATGTATTCTTTCTTTCATTCTTGTATCCCTTGCAGCTGTTTGCTGCTAATCAAAATAAACCTCCAGACATTATAAGCATACTTGTTGCAAATAGAAGCAAGCTTCTACGGTTATTTGCTGATTTCAAAACCGATAAAGGTGAGGGATAAAAACATTGTTCCCAACAACTTGTTGATTTTATCACTTTGTCCTTTAGTCGATCTATTTCCATTTGTAGTTCTTTACATTTTCTTCACATTTTACCAGAGGACGAACAATTTGAGGCAGACAAGGCACAAGTTGTCAGAGAAATAGTTGCCCTTGAACCTAAGGAGTGACGAGCAAGCCCCTAGTTTCTTGTTGTAATCCCAGATGCCTCGCTTTAGATAATTTAATTTTGAATTTGTAGTTACTGAAGCCGAAACACCATTTCGATCGATACGAAGTCTGAATTTCTCTTTTTGTTTAATTTTGCAGTAGTTTGTTCTTCTGTATTTAAAATGTTCATGATGCAAATGCAATGAGAAATAAGAAAAAGAGAGCCAGTCTTCGTAGCAAACAGTTCAAGTTTTTTTGTCACGGATTTCTGCGGTGACTGATAGGCAGTTGAAATACATCAACAAAGTTCAAGCATCGTATAAAACAAACTTTCTTACAGGTTATATAACCTGTTTTCTTTTCTTTTCTTATAAATAGACTCTAGTGGTATTTTTCCACCAACGGATAATTAGTGGGTTACATGTTGATTGGCATCGGCAATCAAGATCGAGGATCGGTGGAGAGGAGACTAAACATGACCTCATCTCTCGTCTTTCCCTTTCGAATGAAATACTTTCTAAGAACACCTTCCTTCTTGAATCCAGCTTTCTCCAGCACTCTCTGCGAACCAACATTTTCGACATCTACCAGTGCTTCAAGCCTCTCGAGCTGCGGCCACTCGCCAAATATAGTCGCGGCCACCAACTTCACTGCCTTTGTTGCGATCCCTTTGCCCCAATATCTTGAAGCCAGAACATAACCGAGCTCTCCTCTGCAGGCATCACCACCTGAATTCTTGGTCACTGAGATTGCACCAACAGGCCTGTTGTCAACACAGATTGCCCTGAACCAAGGGTGGGGGACAATGGTGTCCATCATATAATTCATGGCTGCTTCTTTGCTGGTGTAAGGTTCCCACGTGCAGAAACGTGTTACCTTCTCATCGGTAGCCCATACCATGAAATCATCAATGTCAGACGGATCCAACGGCCGGAGAGAGATGTTGTTGGAGAATTCATCGATGCCATGTTTTGAACAATTTTGCTGATCCATGTATATTTTCTAGTATGCGGAACAATTTTAGATTTGAAAAAAAGCAGGTCATTTAAATACAGCAGAATCAGACGACAAGAGAGAAATTTCCTGGAACCACAGAAAATTTGATTGAATTAATTATTTAAATTGACCAGATGATGAGGTTGTGACCGGCCGCCTTGACCCATTTTTCACAAGTAAACATCATCCAATGGGGCCATCAATCTAGTAGAGGTAGCCAGCCATCTTCGACTTGCTTCAAAAACTTGAAGTGGGGGAATCCAATGGCTCCTCTGGTGACGTTTATTTGTCTCCAAAAGTAATAAGGAACCGGTTCTTACAATCTTTGCAAGATATAAGTCACTTTTCTCATTTTTCTTTTTCACATATCAAATTTTACAGAAGTAGTGCTCGAAATTTATTAAGAAGTTATGATAGCTTCGAAACTAAAAAAACATCACCAATTTTTTCCATCATCGGATATGCAACCGCAATAATAAAAAAAAGGAGTCGGATAAAAATCAAACACGTAAGAAAAAAAGAATCTGCACACAACGGTAATTCTCTGGTGACAAATTGATAAAAAATCCAAAACAAGGATCTTTTCAAGAAATTCTCTTTATTTTTTCTTGATCTGATCAGAAAAAATGTAAAGCCATATTATTTTTGTTGAACTATATTAAATCTGATTATAATGGTAAGTTCATGTCTTAAAAAACGAGTATAAAAAAACAATGTTTCTAAGCACTTTTATAATATAATTTTATTATTTATATGTTTTTATACGATTTAATTAATTTAATTATATAACCAAATGGAAAATTAAATCTTATCTTTTTAATATAATTAATGAGCAAAACGTAATTATTAATCCACCCTCATTATCAATACTTAATAGTACCTACAAAACATAAATTCAACACCACACTCATGTAGTGGGTGCTTTCCACGTGTTTTCATATAGGACCTAACAAGACGCGCATATAAATAATTTTCTTCATTATACATAAGAGTTATTACTGCCTAGTAAATAGGCCTATCAAAAGTTTTTTTATTAAATTTGGATCTCTAAACTATTTTTTCATCGTAAAAAGACCCTTCGGCATTTTCTATCTAAAACACTAACATATTTTCTTTGATTATATTTTTTATTTTAAAAAAAAGGATAAAAAATTAAAATGAAATTAAAATAGTGATAAATACTTTGAAGAGTAATTTAAAAAAAAATATATGAAATTAAGTAACAAAGCTTTTGTTTATTTATTTATTATTTTTTTCGAAATTTTTAAACAAAAGTTCCTATTCGTTTGTTTTAATTTTTTTTATACTAGCTTATTTGAAAAGTTGTATTAATATTTAGGATTTTACTTTATTTCTCTGGATTTTTTTTGATCTTTTCAAAAAATATTATTAATTTTTTCTAAGAAAGTAGGTATGTTCATGGTTGCTTAAGAATTACTAAGTTAACAATAATTTTTAATTTTATTTTGGAGTCCAATTCTTTTTTGTAATTTAAAAAAATGGTGAAATTAAATTTGTTAGGGTTTTGGATATAAAAACTAACGGAAGGGCATCTTTGCTAAAAAAAAAAATAGTTCAGGAATCGAATCTAATAAAATATTATTAAGGGGTCTATTTGCTAGGCAGTGATAGTTCATGGAGTGTAGGTACTTGATTGCGTGTCGAGGGCATCAAATTTAGTTGTATAAAAAGATATAAAAAGGGATACAACTTAACACTGTCCACAAGGAACTTGTAGGTCGCGGTAAGAGGATTGTCCACAGAGATCTTGTTGGGGTTTTGTAGTCTTGACTCGACTTCCTCGTCACTGGAGTTGAGGGGTTTCGTTTCTGCAATTAAGATAACAAAGCAATAAAAAGAAACAAAGCAAAAATTAAATAAAGAAGCAATCTTAGGCAGAAGTGAATCTTAGCTAAGATTGGTGATGGAGAACGGTTGTGAACTGATGTGAAGTAAACTCCTAGTAAGGGTGAATTCGTGAGCGCGTTCCTTGTTTAATCGATCATCGACCCTGAGATTTTCTCCTTCTCTCTCATAACTCTGCTATAGATTGGGAGGAACCCCTTTCCAATCCTACTTTCCTCCTATTCAAATCACTTGGAGGGTACCCCCTTTCCTAGTGATCCTGGCCAGTGGACACCTTGCTGGTTAAAGGGCTTATCCAATTGGCTGCTAGCTTGAGGCACATGCGTTTTCTCAATGGCGTAGGGAAAGACAGAGTCTAGGCCAAGCTACTCCCAACTCGGAGCCCTAGATTGTCAGTCTGGTTAGTCCTATATCGATTCAAGTTCACTAACCCCCGCGAGGTTAGCTGCCTACTTCGTCACTCCGGTTTCGCTCGTCCCCTTCGTGACTGGCTACAAATTTGTCGTCTTGCCTAAGATTGATCGAGTCTTAGCCTAGACGGGAACCGGTTTGTTAAAATAGAACTTGAATCAATTACGAACGAGAGGATAATTGGAACAGATCGGTCTCACGATTTACAAGAACACTCACTCAACCCTCACCAAGAATTAGGTGTTTAGCTACTAGACATAATAATCAAGAAAATAAAGAAATATTTGATGAACATGAAAATAGAATTAAATGCGATATTCCAAGGGAATTATCACAGCAAGTGTTTACAAGAACCAGAAGAAAAGAAGATGGAAGCCCCCGTAATTGACAGCCTTCCCTAACCTTAAATAAGGTTAGAGTCCCCACCAATTACGTTCCTTTCCATATTCAAAACTCCTAAAAGATAAAGATAACATTATTCAAATTCGAAATAAAATAAAATGCAACTAGAAATAGATTTGTTTGTTCAAATAGAGGATAATCCTTAAAGGATGCAATCTTGGATCACGTCTGATCTTCTCTAGCTGTCTCCAGCTGTCAAATCCACTCTTTTAGCTCAAAATCCCGTGACTCCTGTTTCATCACGTTTCTTGGCAATCTTGCCAATCTTAGCTAAGATTGGTCGTTTGTCTGATTTTCGCTCCAGAGATAGTTTTTCTCTTATTTCCTCCAGCACAAATCCAGCTGTCATCCACACTCCAGCAATAGCGTTCCAAGACTCCTAGCTCTGCACGTCTTTAGATCGACAGTCTTAGGCAAGACTGCGCCTGAGATTGCTAGTTTGTGCTGAAAGCTGATATTTCCTTCATTTCCTTTAAAAGTAGATAGATTGACGTGAAAGACACCATTTTCACCATAAACATGATAGTTTAAGATGGTAAAAATGCATGGAAATAGACGTCAATCAGTACTAATGACCCTATATATAATGCTAATACCAAAGGTTGTTTTAACTTTTCTAATAGTTAAAAAATTAAACAACAAATAGTAAAAAAACTTTAGAAAAATAAAAAAAATTGAGAAAAAATGTAACAAATATGAGAGAATTCACTAATTAAGCTGAACAAAATTGTAAAAAAAAACTAAATAAGATATATTTAAAAATATTAGAAAAGAATAAATTTAAAAATAAATTGTAAATAACATTTAAGGTATTTTTTCTTTTCATTTGTCTTGTATATTTGTTACATATTTTGACCAAATTTCATAATATTTTCTATTTTTTTATTTTATTTGAACTTTTAAATTATTTTAAACTATTATAAAATTGAAACTTTTAGAGAACTATAGGGTTATATTACAAGCTTTTAAACTATAAAAGATTTAGTAGGGGATTTTTTTGTAAACTATATGGGTGACAGTTTATTTGAACCCTTGTGATGCATTTCCTTTTTTGAGTATCCTTAACCATTTTAATATATTTTTTTTACTTTTCTAAATTCCTTAAGTTTTGTGGTCCCAACTAGGTTTTCTTTTTTCCTCTTGTGATTTTCTTATGTTTTTATATTTTTATATTTTTATATTTTTTCTTATTTTTAATTATTTTTTTAAAAAGTGAATAATGTATTGAATGTTTGCAATATCAAAATAAATGTTAAAAACAAGTACATTTTAGTCCAATTTTGTAAATAAGGGGCGATTAGTTTTGACAAAACTAGGGTGTGATTTGGAGCAATTGAAAATACGGAATAACTTATATATTTTGTCATATATATTCTTTTAAAATTGTTAGATATACGTATTAGTATTAGTATGTGTATTAGTATACATATGTATATACGTTATATTGTATTAGGTATATATTGTAATATGTATTGAGTAAATAGAGAGAGTATTTTACCCAAATAACGTGGTAGCGGAGCATTAAAACGAAGCTCCCTCTGCTGTTTTGCTGTCCTCTCTTCGGAATCGATTTCCGGCCATTTGCTACTCTCACCGCCCACATAGGAAGGAGCACACGACCGAGATGAGTCGGCGACAGGTGGAATCGCCGCCATCGGAGCTGCCACGCGCCGCCAGTCGCAGCCGGAGCGTTTTCCGGCCAATCCCACTCGCTGGTGAGTGAGGGCGCGTCCGACGTCCTTTCTGGCAGCCGCGACCGGGGTTTTGCTCACCTCGTCGAGATCGGCAGGTACTTGTGCTTGGTTTTCAATTTTGGCGATGTTTGATGCTCTTTTTTGCTAAATTACGAATCTGCCATTCTCGAGTCACTGTTCACGGGTACGCACTGTTACTGTTCACGCGTACGTACTGTTGCTGTTCATTTACTACTGTTTGAGTACTATTTGCGTATTTGCTGGGTATTTGCTCGTTATTTGCTTCGTGTGAACTTATTGGTGATCAATCTGCTGCTCGTACATTTGCTGGGTATTTTCTCTGTATTTGCTGCGTATAACTCTGCTGTATTTGCTTTCGTATTGGCGTCGTATCTGCGCCATATTTTCTCTGTATTCTTTTGGTGTGGACTGGTTGGGGTCCGTTTGCTGCTTGGTTCTGCTGGGTTATCTGACTTGTGTGTAGTCACTCCGTATTTGCTCTGTATTCGTTGCTGGAATTGTGTCACTTGGTGTGGAAAATCGCAATCTCAAGATGAACTCTATTAGTTTTATCGGGTTACCTAGTTCCTTTTCTAGAAAGACGGTAACTATCTCTGCAGATGAGTATGCTAAATTCTCTCAGTATTTAGAATGGGTGAAAGCGAACTCGAGTACTGAATCAACTGAGTCAGCTAACACCTGTCTTGTTTCCTCTTATGACCTATGGACAATCGACTATGGTGCTAATGAACATATGACAGGTAATCTTAATCTATTGACAAGCTTTAAGAAGCTCACAACATCTTCTCCTGTCACTATTGCTGATGGCACCACCTGTAATGTTGAGGGTTCTGGTACAGCTAAACCAACTTCTGCTATTACTATGTCATCTGTATTTAGTCTACCTGAATTGACTTTTAACCTGATGTCAGTAAGTAAGCTCACGAAAGACCTCAACTGCTTCATCTCCTTTTTCCCTGATCATTGTCTTATTCAGGATCTAGTGACGAAGCAGATACTTGGTAGAGGGCATGTGTCTGGTGGTCTTTATGTCCTTGATCCGTGGGTACCAAAGCCAATAGCTTGTCTCAGCAGTACTTCCTTGTTTGAAACTCACTGCCGTTTGGGACATCCGTGTCTACAATATCTAAGGAAATTGTGTCAACAATTCAAGTCTGCTACTTCTTTGGATTGTGAGTCTTGTCACTTTGCTAAACATCATTGCACCTCTTTGGGCCCTCGTACTAGTAAACGTGCGGATTCTACTTTTGCATTAGTTCATTCGGATGTGTGGGGTCCATGTTCTGTGACTTCCAAACCAGGTTTTAAATACTTTATCACCTTTGTGGATGATTACTCTAGAATGACTTGGATATATTTCATGAAAAGTCGTTCTGAGGTGTTTTCTCATTTTTGTGCATTTTGTACTGAAATAAAAACTCAGTTTGATGTGTCTGTTCGTATATTGCGAAGTGATAATGCTAAGGAATATATGTCTGAATCTTTTCATCAGTATATGACTCAGCATGGTATCTATTGACTCACCAGCTCAAAACGGTGTGGCTGAAAGGAAGAATAGACACCTCTTAGAGACTGCTCGTGCTCTATTATTTCAAAATAAGGTTCCTAAGCAATTTTGGGTTGACGCTGTTTCTACAGCTTGCTTCTTGATTAATCGTATGCCTTCTGAAATTCTTGATGATGGTATTCCAATTACTGTACTTGCTCCTAGCAAACCATTATTCCCCATTGAGCCTAAGATTTTTGGTAGCACCTGCTATGTTCGTGATGTTCGTCCTCACATCACTAAGTTGGATCCGAAGGCTTTAAAGTGTGTCTTCTTGGGGTATGCTAGACTTCAGAAGGGGTATCGATGCTACTCTCCCGGCCTTCAAAAGTACCTTGTGTCCACTTATGTTGTCTTTTCTGAACAGGTACCATTCTTCTCACCTCATCCTCCTCCTCCTCGACAGGATGATGATCATGGTGATGATGATTGGTTGGTCTACTCTACTCCTCCAGTCTCCTCTGCTCCTCCATCCTACTCTGCTCCTCCCTTGGTTGTTTCTGATCAACCCTCTTGTGATAGTACCCTTGTCGGTACTTCTGCGCAGAGTATTGAAGAGTGTGTTCTGCCTCAGCCTCCCGATCTTCCAGTTATGAGAGACCCACCATGTAGTGCTCTTCCAGTACCATCTGCACCTTCCATTGATACTTGTACTCCACCAGAGTCCTCGTCATCTGATCCCCCTAGTGATCTCGATCTCCCCATTAGTATTCGCAAAGGTAAACGACACTGCAAATCTATCTACTCCATTGCTAACTTTGCCACTTATGATCACCTATCTCTCCAGACATGTGCTCTGATTTCTTCTCTAGACTCGATTGTCGTTCCTAAAATAGTAAAGGAAGCATCAGATCATCTTGGTTGGAAGAATGCAATGCTTGAGGAGATTATAGCTTTGGAGGATAATCAGACTTGGGACTTAGTGACTTTGCCCAAGGGAAAGAAGGCAGTGGGGTGTAAATGGGTCTTTGCAGTGAAAGTCCAACCTGATGGCTCTGTGACACATCTTAAAGCAAGGCTCGTTGCTAAAGGATATGCCCAAACGTATAGGGTCGATTATTCAGATACCTTTTCTCCTGTGGCCAAGTTATCATCTGTTAGGTTGTTCATTTCCTTAGCCACTTCTCGGAATTGGCCTCTTCACTAGTTAGACATCAAGAATGCTTTCCTTCACGGTGACCTATAAGAAGAAGTCTATATGGAGCAACCACCTGGGTTTGTTGCTCAGGGGAGTATGAGAAAGTTTGTATATTGAAGAAGGCTCTGTATGGTTTAAAACAGAGTCCTCGTGCCTAGTTTGGCAAGTTCAGTGAGGTAATTTTAGAATTTGGCATGCAAAAGAGCCAGTGTGATCATTCTGTCTTTCATAGACAATCTGCTGCGGGTATTATTTTGCTTGTTGTGTATGTGGATGACATTATCATTACAGGAGATGATAGTGTTGGGATCTCTTTGCTCAAATCTTTCCTGCATACCAAGTTTAGTACAAAAGACTTGGATCAGCTGAAATACTTTCTAGGGATAGAAGTGTCCAGGAGTAACAAAGGTATCTTCTTATCTCAAAGAAAGTATGTTCTTGATCTCCTTGCAGAAACAGGAAAGTTGGGAGCTAAGCCCTGTAGCTCCCCTATGGCCTCAAATGTCAATCTCACCAAAGATGACGGTGACCCTTTTGATGATCCTGAGAAGTATAGGAGATTAGTTGGGAAACTAAACTATCTTTGTGTGACACGACCTGACATCACCTTCTCGGTTAGTGTTGTTAGCCAGTTCATGTCTGCTCCAACAGATAAGCATTGGGAGACTCTGGAGCATATCTTGTGCTATTTGAAAGGGGCACCTGGCCTCGGGATCCTGTACAGTAACCACGGTCACAATCAGATTGAATGTTTTGCTGATGCAGATTGAGCTGGGTCGAAGATTGATAGAAGATCAATAACCGGCTATTGTGTCTTTGTTGGTGGGAATCTGATCTCTTGGAGGAGTAAGAAGCAAAACGTGGTGTCTCGATCCAGTGCAGAGTCAGAATACAGAGCTATGGCACAATCCTCCTATGAGATTATATGGATGCGGCAACTTCTGACTGAAATTGGTATAGAACACTCCTCACCTTTAAAACTCTGGTGTGATAATCAAGCTGCTCTCCACATTGCTGCAAATCCTGTTTACCATGAGAGGACTAAGCATATTGAAGTAGACTGCCACTTTATTCGTGAGAAGATTTAGGAAAATCTCATCTCCACTCACTATGTGAAGACAGGAGAACAACTCGGTGATCTCTTCACTAAAGCCCTTCCAGGTCCTCGAGTGGATTATCTTTGTAACAAGCTGGGCATGATAAATATCTATGCTCCAGCTTGAGAGGGAATGTTAGATATACGTATTAGTATTAGTATGTGTATTAGTATACGTATGTATATACGTTATATTGTATTAGGTATATATTGTAATATGTATTGAGTAAATAGAGAGAGTACCCAAATAACAAAAATAATGCCAAGAGAAAGCTTAGAGAAAGCTTAGAATGACTTTAAGCATGTCACATCACTTAAGTTCATTTAAGCACGCTACACGTGTTTTTTTTTTAAATGAACTTAGTGAAAAAAAATATTAATACGTATTTTTCATTTAATGATTTAATTAATTTTAATTATAATACAACTTCATTATGATACTATTTGATGTAACCGGTTATAAACTTTTTACTTTCCCACCATTAATATTTATTACCTATTAATTTTACTATATTAAATTACCATTAATTTCTATTAAAACATATTAAATTGGTCATATGTTATGGAGTTTGTCACGTGCCTCTCCTCACCTTTCTTCTCACCCTCACCTCCTTTTGGATGCATACTAATGTCTACAAACAAACTCTCCTTTATTTAGGACATTTTTTGTTCATATTAGCAGTAATATATAAAAGTGAATTTCTTATTTAAATTTCATCGTTTCATTCTATGATTATTTTATTTTAGTTATAGTTTAAGTGTCACACTTCATTCTTAAGAGTAGTGTTTCTCTCCTCTTCCCCTTCCTTTCCTCTTCTTCCGCCTCTTCTCTATCAAGTTTTACTGCAATTTTTTTATTTTTTCGCAGTAAGAATCTTTCATCAAGAAAAGATTGTTACAGTAAGCTAAATTAGTTTCATTTATGTTCAATTAACATCTTTAGTTATTTTTTTTATATATATACAAACAAAAACATTTTTATTTATCTTTTATCTTTTTTTTTTTAATTTGTAGATTTTGTTTGTTTCAATGTAAGATATATAATTCAAAAATTGGATACTTTTTTATAATTCTAAATCATAATGAAAACAAATTGTATATAATTATGTTGCCTGAATAATGTCTATAATATTTATTAATTTTGTTATGTTTAATAACTCATATTTATTTAACTATTTATTTATAAGTTTATAAGATTTCACCAAAATCTCTTTATGCAAATTGAAAAAAGGTAGGACAATTGAATATTTAAGTACTAACTTTATTTGAAATATTATACTAATAATATGTTTTAATTTTATATTGTTCGTATTTTAATATTTTATTATTAATATACCCACGCATCGCACATGCGTAAGGCTAGTATATATGAAAGCTAAATCTTAGAGAATGTATCATTGTGATGATGTTATGTAATTATTTAAGCAACCTCCTTGATGCCACGTAAGTTTCTATATTGTCTTCTTTTTTAATATTTTTTTTGTTGAAAAGAAGATAAAATAACATTAACATAAATCAGTAGCAACAAAATGCGCGATCGTTTCAGGAGCTTTCCTCTACCCATATAGTTTTGATACCGGAGATTAAAACAAGTTGACCTAACTCATGCTCACCCCTAGTCAACATTCCTATCTAATAGGGTTGTAAAAAAACCAGACCGACTCGGAAACAAAACCTGAACCGCCAGTTTGGTCCGGTTCGGTTCAATTTTTTTTTGTCGGGAACCGTCATGGAGAACCAGAGTGAACCAGACAGTTCCGATTCGGTCTGATTATCTATATATGCATTCATATATCAAAGTTTAGCTTTGATTTAGTGGCTAACTCCTCGTCTCCCTTTCTACAGGGAAGGGGTTTGAATCCCCTTGTCTCAAAATTCTTTTTTTCCTTTTGTTTTCCTTTTAAACTTAACTAAATGTCCTTTTTTTTTCTTTTAAATTTAATTAAAATTTCTCCTTTTTTTTTCTTTTCTCCTTTTTAAACTTAACTAAATGTCATTTTTCTTCTTTTAAAATTAATTAAAATTCCTCATTTTTTATTTTCTTTTTTATTTTAAATAGAAAATTTTATTAAGGAAATTATATAAGTATTATTAAGAGGAAAAATATATTTTCTCTGTAGTAATAAAATAGAAAATTTTAATAATTTTTTCCACCTTTTCTTTCAACTTAATTAAATGTCCTCATTTTTCCTTTTATTTGTTATTTTAAATAGAAAATTTTATTAAGGAATTTATATGAGAATTATTATGAGGAAAAAATATTTTCTCCGTAATAAAAACTAAGAAATAGAAAATTTTAATCCTATTTTTTTTCTTTAAACTTAAGTAAAAGAATTCTTTTTTTTTCTTTTAAACTTAATTAAAAGAGTTTATGATCGCTTGTCGAGAGCGTAAAAAATAGTTGTAAGAATGGATAAGAATCAGGGGAGAGTTACAACTTATCATGACCCGCAAGGGTTTTGATAGTGTGTGTTTTATGCTTGTTTTCCTTCTTATTTATTACCTTATCTTGGGCATGATGCTGCTAATTTTCCTTTGAATTCACCTTTTTTCGCAGATCTAGGCTGAAAGAGGAAAATATGCTTAAACAAGACCTTTTTGATGAAATCTCGTGGAACTCAAAGCGTCAAGGCCTAGCTGTTCTCCCTGTTGTCGAGCCCTGGATGTTAGCCGTGCCGTCTTGCCCTGGAACCACTTCATTTTGCCTGAGACTCACTGCCGCACATGCAAATATCTCCCATGGACGTGCGAAGAAAAGATCCACGTGGGATTCCTTCCAGATCCCTTTTTGGATACCATAGGAATATTCCCTTAGGACACACGCTCCCCTTGTACCCTCTCTTAGTTGTCTTTTGTCTCGTTGTGAGCTATGAGGGTATATAAACATTAGTTTTAGGGTTTTTAGGACATCATCTCTTATCATATCATAGAATCCTTTTGGGGGCAGCCGCTCACCTACTTTTTCCTTTAGTCTCTTCGGGATTTGTCACTCCCCTTTGTAGCCACCGCCGGTATTACTCTTCAAATCGGAGCTTTAGCTCCGGCCGGTTATTATTAAGTTTTCTTTCCCTTTATCGCATTCCTTTCCTTTTATGCTTTATATTAAATCTGTCTTTTTATTTATTAGTATGAGCAGCTAAGCTCATCCGCTTAGCAAGGGTGTTTTGAGGGTTGCATAAGGGTAGTCACGAGGCCAAATCATGTTTATATATTCTTATTGTTGTATTTGTTTGCTTGCCGTTGTTATTGTTAGGTCTAGATGGTTTTATTAGGAGCTTAATCACCTGCTAGTTTACCTTCTTAGATCTTTTTCATTTCTTTGGTTATAACTAACGTGAAGCCTTAGAATAGAGTAGACACTAGATGGATTGTCATTAACTTGGTCTGTTCTGTCTAGGGTAAGTGAGCGATTAGGGCGGTGTCGCGAGCCTGACAAACTGAGAGACATCTAGCCCTACACGTGTCTTTCCTCATCTTCATGGGCGTTGTGAGTATTGCCTCCCCGCTTCGCGCCTGGGAGGACGACGCAATGTCAAGGCTGCCTCATATGTGAAAACGGGGGGTAACTTCTCTTACAAAGAAAAGCAGGGGGCCTAAACGTACCTGGCCCTATAGCGCGTCTAAAGCATAGGAATAGAATATTTGTACGTCGATGACTGACTAGGCCTCGACGCAACCCAAGATAATACCTTGCTAAGATTTCTCCTTATTTGATTTTATCTCATTTAATTTCCTATTTATTTTGTTTATGATTGTTATTTCTATTAATTTTATTATTTCTGTCCTTGTTAGGTGTCTTGCCCTTGATCACTCTCGGTTAACTAGTTTAACCAACAAACCCCCCATTGTGTTACTCTTTCGGTTGCATTTGTCTTGTCATACATCTAGGGCAAGTTGTTGTCTTTCAATCCCTATGGATCGACCCTGTTACCACTGTATGCAAATTAATTTGTGTATCTAGGCCTTAAGAATTATTATTTTTGACCCGTTTCGACGGCGAGTCAGGTTTGTAGATGGTGGTAATAGGATCATCCGCAAAGATATTGGGTGTGTAGTTTTCGGTTGACTTCCTCGTCACTGGATTTGTTGTTTTGATTCTGTAACTAAAAATAAAAGAGCAACAATTAAACAGTAAAATAAGCTTGGTCTAGGGCTTGGCCAAGGTAAAATAATAGTGTTAGAAATTCAAGGGATAGAGATTCCCGGTAAGGGCACCTAGTGAGCTACGTTCCTTATGATTCGATCCTTGGTTGAATGAAGTTTACCTTCATTTTTATAGTACCACTATAGAGTGCTAGGACTTCTATACTAGACAATCCTAACCAAATAGCATCTTGCTAGCTAAAGGATTTACTAGTTTGGTTGATGGTATGAATTGATTGAAAGGTAGCACAATCAGCATCAAGTGCATAGGGGAAAACAATGCGTAACTCAAGCTACCTCACAGTCGAGGCCCTAGGTTGTCAATCTGCTCTGAGTTATACTGTTTGTTTTCTCTACCCTACACGAGACTAGTTGTCTACTTGGCCTATCTGGTTTCGCTCGTCCCCTTCAAGGTTGATTGCAACTTTCAAGTTATTAAACAAGAGTGTTATTAAGAATGATTAGACCTCACTAATCATAGGAACGCAACTCGGTTGACCCTTACCAAGAACGGATGTCTAGCTGGACATACTCATCGATGAAAATAAAATGATTGATTGCATAAAAGAAATTAAATCCGTCAATCCAAAACTAGAATTTGCGGAGCCGAATTGTCCACCAATAAAATCTGTGATAGAGGAAAAGAGAGTCCCCTTCAAAAAGGGTTTCTAGCAGCTTATAAGCTTCACTGCTTCCTAGTCCTACTCTACCTCTTTCAAAACTAGAAGATAAGGATAAATGAAAATTAAAGATAAAGATAATTACCGTATGTGATGTGGGTGTACCGCATGACCGTTAAAACCAGCACTGGAGAAACGCTTTTCGTGCTGGCCTTTAGCACTGAGGCCGTCACACCGGTGGAGATCGATACTATGAGCCTGCGAGTGGCGTACTTCAGGGAGGAACTAAAGGAGGAGAGGTTGTGAGAAAACCTCGACTCGTTACAAGAATGACATGAGGAAGCTCTTCTGAAAATGCTCCATTATAAACAAAAAATGGTGCGTTATCACAATAGGCACATCAAAGAGCGACTGTTAAAAGCAGGTGATTTGGTACTCAGAGACAAATGAGCCACCGGGCAGCGCATGGGGAAGCTCAGTCTGAACTGGGATGGCCCATACCGCGTTACCCGCGGTATCGGAAAGGGAGCGTACCACCTGGAGACACTTGACGGTACTCCCTTACCTAAGAAGATAAGTTGTAGAGTTCCGGTGAAGGAGGAATTATTATCGCTTAGCGCTTGTGCTAAGGAAGAGCTTTAGTAACGAGATTTGGAAATAGATTGATAGTTGGCTGGTACCTCCCTCTCCTCTGGTGGTGCAATAGAAGATGGTGGAGCCTCGTTCAATGCTGCTTAGCCGCTACTGGCCAACTTACTTCTATATCCAGTTCTGCTCCATTGTTTGCTCCCTACCAATGGGGAATAGGAGCTAGCATCTGATCACCTTGGTTCCGCTTGGCACTGAAATGATATTAGAACTTTCATACTATGCAATTAGGTACTAACTCTTGGAATATTGCTCGTTTAAAATTATACCATGCTAGATTTTGATATATCTCTGCACATTTTTGCTAACGCCAGCCCTAACGTGCGCTAACACTTGAATAGAGAATATTCTTGTTTGTTTTGTGGCTATTGACTATGTGCAGATGATAAATAAAGAAGGGTGCCAGGAGTGAAAAGTCCTATCCTTGTGACGACCGATCTTGATCAGATGGCTCACTAAGTTGAGGGCACGCCCTGGCATACCTAAAAATAAGTGTTGGAAGTGAAAAGTCCTATCCTTGGGTGATACGATCCTCGCTAGGCTTGAATCGTTTCTCCTTATGCGATCGTTGTTCAAGTGTGGATTTCGTGCGGAATAATAACTCAACCGAGCACTGACCCTGCTAGACGCAATTATCTAGCCAACCCAGCTACGCAATCAAGGGTCTTGCTCGAACTTCTAACCCTCTAACCCTTGGTGAGGTTAGCAACCTAGATAGGCGAACAATAGGATGAACTTTCGATTTACTTGAGTTGTTCTTCGAGTGTTCGGACTCAAAGGATTCAAGGTTCTTAGTGAGATCAATTAACGAAAGTGTTTGGCTGAAAAAGATCTTATTTTATTAAGCCAAGCGGCTGCCTTTAAATAGGCATAAACAATACAAGTTTAACTAAGTCTAGAAAACCTATTTTAACTAGAACTCCTAAGTAACTTCGAAATAGAACTTCTACTAGTCTAATAACTGTAAAAACTAATTAATAAATACAAATAAAGCCTTCTAGAACTTCCTAGAAGCATTCGCATCATCAGGCCAAGGTTTGGGCCGAATTCTCCAAGTTGCGGGCTGCTCGCGTTCACACTGCGCGCCAAAATATCTCCCCACCCTAACTGTTGATTCGCTTGTCCAATTGGGCTGAAACTTGTCCCATTCGATAGCTAAGACCCAAAAATAGTATGAGGGTGCTCCTATTCCTGGTCTGGGCCTGACTGGTATGAAGAATGGTCGTTGGCGTTGACGGACGCGTTTTGAAGTCCTCATCCGCGTAGGATTGCTGTCAGCAAAAATGTCTCGACCGATAACAAACAAACTGCTTGGGAGTTTGATCTGAATTTTAGATACAATGAAGAAGACATCATGAGGTTTCATAATTTATAAAGATGGCATGATTCTGACTTTTGATGATCGAGATATGGTCCGACGAAGTTGTCCATCACGTTTGCGCTTAGGACACTTGTGCATGTAAAAATAGCAACGGGCCTTCTTGCAAGTTGCTCGTCCAAATGTCCTCAAACTTGGCAGAGGCTCTCCTAAGATCCCAATCGGTATTATATTTATCTTGGAACCCGATTTGGAACCTTTCTTCCATGAATTGGCTCGTGTAGATGTGCAACCTTGCACTTTGCGCCTCCAAGCCACCTTCCATGTCATCCTTCTCCTAAGGACTTGATCCAGCAATGTTCCTTGCCTAGTTTCCATGTCTAGAGGTTGTTTTAACCTCCCTTGAAGCTTTGGAACATCTTGGGCTCGACGTTTTGGGTTGATTGGCCTTAGTCGCAAGGGGTGTGCGCGTTGTGGGTGTGCTAGGGTTAGCCTCGGGGCTAGGATCATATCATTCCCTTCCCCTTCGAAAAGATTCGACCTTGAATCTGTTCCCTCAATGGCAGCAACACTCTCCAAATTAGAAACAACAAAGGAAAGATATGAATGACAGGAAATACCCAAGGCATCCAACTCTGCGGTGGTGCCTTTGTGTGCGGCGGTGGTTTGGGCTAAACCAACGTCTCTCATGCCGGCTGTCTTGTTGACTTGAGTAGGCAACCAAAGCTGGTGTAAGAACATCCTTCCTCTATCAACCACCTTCAAGAACCGCTTCAATCTTTCTAAATATCCCTTAGTCGCATAAGGAACACTCAAACCTTTCATGTGTACCACGACTTGCCCTTCTGCTATCACCAACTCCTTGTGAACTCTTATACTTCCCAAGTACTCCAAACACCAAGGATTCGATGAACCCATAAATATAAAATCAACGCCGTATTGGTTGCAAGTAAACATAAGTGAAAATTCACTAAACAACTCAAACTTGCAAACCAACGAATAACACTTCACTCTCCAAGCTCTCTCATTACTTCCCTCCATTGTAGGTTGTCTCTAATAAAGAGATACATAAGGTTGTGATCTCGGTATCCCAAGGTTTCTCCATCCTTGTTGCCTTACATCGCCAAAGAGCCTTTTTCGGCGCTTATACACAAACTCCATAGATAAACCGTACCAATACCAAACCCTCTCAAGAGACATACTACAACACATACTAGCCATACCAACTTGTAAGAAATCACCATAAATATCTCTTGGTACAACTATATCATCTCTCGGCCTAACCAAAACTCCAAATTTCATGCGTTTCCACAAGTACTCCTCAAAATCAAGTGTTTCGGCCTTAGGCTTTTGCATAGGACCATCATCAATTAAATTAAATTCAACTCTAGAATCATATGCACTAATGATGTCCACATACCTCCACAATTCCGCTCTAAGAAAGTTTAATCCAACCACACCCTTTCGTCTAGGGCTTGGCGCAATATGCTCCACGGAATTGCTATGTTTCTTCCACTCCAATTGCAGTAGCTTAGGGGACTCATCCTCCTCAATAACTTCTTTCTTTCTCTGCCCTAAAGAAGATGAAATAGAAGAAGAGAAAATAATTGGATAAGGGTTAGTAAAATTCAATTGCTTCGGCAAAGCTTCACTCTTTTTGCCAAGAACAATCTCTTGCACTACTAGTGCGTTTTCACTTTCTCTCCCTTCGGAACTCTCACTCAACTCTTCCTTTATACGAGTACAATTCTCTTCCTTCAACCCATGCTCACTTTTTTCATGGGGGCTGTTTTGAATTTCTTTTTCTTTTATACTCACATTGCACTCAACAATTGCACCCTTCTTATCTTGCGCACTAGCAACACTACTACTCAAATCGGTCAACTGACTCTCCTTAGTCTCATCATCTTTGCTAAGAACATGTTGTGGATTAGTGGTCTTGGCATCTTCAACTTGAATACACTTCTTCGCCTCATAGCCTATCTTATGTTTGAGCTTCTTCAAGAGAGAAGCTAAACATTCATCATGAGTTCTATTGTTTGGCACAACACTAGGGTAAGAAGAAGAAATCTTCACCTTATTATAATACTCACCAACACTTCTACTCTCTTGAGGGAAGGCTGGTCATTGTTGGTGAAACTCCTCTCGAAAGTGTGCGGGTAGGAATCGTCGCCTCATAAGTATCTTCATATCATTCCAAGTCAAAATTGGGGTGACTAGAACGCTGTCCATATAACTCCACCAATGAGCGGCATACCCAATGAACCCAGACAATGCCATCGTCACTTTATCCTCCTCTGAGTAGTCGCAATAATCAAAGATCAATTGGATCTCCCTTTCACACGCTAAGTAATAATGCGGATTTTCTGTTCCTCCAAAGGAAGGGATTATCATCCTCATGCTCCTATGGTTTGTGTCAAGTTGATCCTTAAACCGAGGTCTCCTCCCATCATACCTATCATACGACTCTTGTCTCATATAGGCATCATTCTCATACCACGCTCTCTCCATAGATGATATTGATATGACTTAAAAATTACATTTTTCGCTCACAGCTTGTGTCTGCAACTTGTAAAATCAATATCTTCCACGTCTGACCTCAGAATTAAGCGATTCTTCTTGCAGTAGATCCGTAAAAGCTCCAAATATGTTGTGTAAAAATTTCAGAATTTTCTGGACTGGCCTCCTATATATTGATTTTGTGTTTCGGTTCCAGAATTTTCTGACTCTAAGAAACAACGACTAAAGGAACACGTCTTGGGACTTTGGCTGTAACTTTTGACTCCGGTGTCCGAATCACTTGATTCTTTTTGATTCAGATTCCTAACAGATACAAATTTCCAACGGACTCTCTTTTACTGAAATCTGAATTCAACAGGTATGTATTGAAATACAATTTTGACTCTGTTTTGGTGACACTTTTATGGACTACATTTGTGACTCTTTGATGACACTTTGGGGGATTGATTTTTGTGACTCTATTTTGACACTTTGGGGACTGATTTTTGTGACACTTTTTGACACTTTGGGGGACTGATTTTTGTGACTCTATTTGGTAGACATAAGACAAACAAATCGGACTAGATTTGTCTAAATAAAAACACAAACGCAAAGGAAAACTTGATTTAGAAAATTGATTTCTAAACCGACTCAATAAAAAAAAAACGAAAATAACTAAATGGGTGAAGGGTGATTGACTCCGGACTAGAGTAAATCGACACAATGATTTAATGAAAACAGATAACGTACCAAACTTGAATGGCCTTCGCTCCGCTACCAATTGATACAATTCTCGCTAGGCTTGAATCGTTTCTCCTTATGCGATCATTGTTCAAGTGTGGATTTCGTGCGGAATAATAACTCAACCCAGCACTGACCCTGCTAGACCCAATTATCTAGCCAACCCAGCTACGCAATCAAGGGTCTTGCTCGAACTTCTAACCCTCTAACCCTTGGTGAGGTTAACAACCTAGAAAGGCGAACAATAGGATGAACTTTCGATTTACTTGAGTTGTTCTTCGAGTGTTCGGACTCAGAGGATTCAAGGTTCTTAGTGAGATCAATTAACGCAAGTGTTTGGCTGAAAAAAATCTGATTTTATTAAGCCAAGCGACTGCCTTTAAATAGGCATAAACAATACAAGTTTAACTAAGTCTAGAAAACCTATTTTAACTAGAACTCCTAAGTAACTTCGAAATAGAACTTCTACTAGTCTAATAACTGTAAAAACTAATTAATAAATACAAATAAAGCCTTCTAGAACTTCCTAGAAGCATTCACATCATCAGGCCAAGGTTTGGGCCGAATTCTCCAAGTTGCGGGCTGCTCGCGTTCACACTGCGCCAAAATGTCTCTCCACCCTAACTGTTGATTGGCTTGTCCAATTGGGCTTAAACTTGTCTCATTCGATAGCTAAGACCCAAAAATAGTAGGAGGGTGCTCCTCTTCCTGGTCCGGGCCTGACTAGTATGAAGAATGGTCGTTGGCGTTGACGGACGCGTTTTGAAGTCCTCATCCGCGTAGGATTGCTGTCAGCAAAAATGTCTCGACCGATAACAAACAAACGGCTCAGGCGTTTGATCTGAATTTCGGACACAATGAAGAAGACATCCTTAGGTTTCATAATTGATAAAGATTGTTTTAACCTCCCTTGAAGCTTTGGAACATGTTGGGCTCGACGTTTTGGGTTGATTGGCCTTAGTCGCAAGGCGTGTGCGCGTTTTGCGTGCGCTAGGGTTAACCTCGGGGCTAGGATCATATCATTGGGGGTAGCCGTGCTAACACAGGCGGGCCGCTAAGACGAGGCACGTTCTGACACCCCCGGGAGTGCAAAGTCCTATCCTTGTGGCAACCGTACTAACACAGGCGGCCCACCAAGATGAGGCACGTCCCGGCTTCCCTGGGAGTGAAAAATCCTATCCTTATAACCGAGCTAACACAAACGGTTTACAAAGACGTGACACGCCCCAGAGAGATAGTAACTCCATCCTGGAAGTGAAAAGTCATATCCTTGTGATGACCGGGCTAATACAGACGGCTCACTGAGATGAGGCACGACTCCGGGATGCGAGGTCAACGCCTGGATGTGAAAAGTCCTATCCTTGTGATGGCTGGTCTTGATCAGACAGCTCACTAAGACGAGGCACTGTCCGGGCCGACCGTGGAACTTTGGAAATGCTGAAAGAAATCGCGAAGTCCCAGCGAGTAACCAGATGGGAAGTCCCTGGTGAAGATGGCTGGTTGAGAAAGTGATATGTCGCGAAATTCTAGCGAGTAACCAGATGAGAAACGCCTAGTGAAGATGGCTGGTTGAGAAAGTGACACGGATAACGCTAACGACACTTGGATGCGGAGGCGCGACGACTTCTAAACGGTAATTAACATTCAATTATCGCACAATATTTAGACTAATGCCCTAAAGCATTGATTGAAGAATGTGCAGGACATTGTGGAAACGAGGGGGAGACTGACGCCTGCGCAAGCGATAGAGTCATGTGGCCTGTCATTGCGACGGGTACATGATCAATGGCCAGCATTTCTTGTCGCCTCGGTTCGGGAAATACAGTCAGAGGAACACACACGTTTGGCCCCCCTTGGATATCTATTCTTGCGGAAAAGGATAAATCCGTGCTTGTATATATAGAATTCTTCATCTATATGGAATTGTTCATCGCTGGTCGAGAATATCTACGTCAGCACGATGTCGTTATAAAAATGCTTATCCTAGACGAAGTCTCATCGATTGAGTTATCTCTTCAGCGGTGTAACGCCCCCGGAAGGATACTACCGCTTCGAAGGCGTACACGGGTATACACCACGCGTCATGGATAATATTGATTATAAGTCATTCCTATGAGTTCTACTTCTAAAGCTATCTACTAAGCAGCGTTATTCTACACCAACATTGAGATGCGTATGATTAAGTCATGTCGCGATTGTTCGGCTTGGTATTCGTTATCGGTATTTGTGATCCTACAGAGTATACAACGATACTATGGTTATCTCATCTTCTGGCGGAATTGTGTTATCCCGCCTCGGCAACCATATTATTATAGGAGCTCAGAGAAAAGGAGACGGTGGGAAAGGGATCAGTCACGAAAAGAAATAATATATATATGCGATAACTGTTCAAGAAACACACAAGGGGCTACAAAAGGCAAAAACCCTCAAGAGTGAACAACAAAAATAGGTGGTACCCGATATCCAAAAAGGGCGATAAAAGTGCATATCGCGCGGTAGCCTCGCTGTCCCCTTGCCCCTCGTTACCCCCCATCCTCTCTCGACGAAAGCAGTCATCTGTAAGATCCCCTGATCTCTTACAAAAAGCGTCAATGAGGGCCTCAGCGTCGTACATATCCTCCCTATGAATATCTACGAAGCAGTCGGACATGATGAGGGTCATATTCTCAATGTACCACTTGCCCTTCTCGGATGACTCTTTCTCTAACACGGCCTTTTCCTCTTGTAATGCCGCCTTTGCAGCCCTCTCTGCCATTAGAGCAACCTCAAGATCAGACACCTTAGGGCCTCTTGCTCCCTGGCCGCCTTTAAATCTTTCTTGGCCATCGCCAAGGCTATCACCAACCCTTGACATTCCCCTGATTGCTTCTCCCTTTCTTCTCACTCCCTAGCGAGCTCGTCGGAAAGCTCTTGGCGAACGGCAATAAGCCCATCTAAAGTGGAGGTAAGAGAGGCGACCTTCTGTGACATATACTGGGACTAGTAATGAAACTGGGAGAAATCAGAGAACAAAGTGGAACACAGAAAGGCCACCTGCTCGTCAGCAGGCCGAGAAAGGAGCGCCCCTCTCTCTTCGGGGGACGATAACGCATGAGCAGCTAGGAAAGAGGAAATCCCGGCAGAACTATCTCCCCTAGCGGCTGCGAACCCAACTCTGCGCAAGTTGCTTAAGTCAACCTGATGGGTAACGGGACCAGACTCGCCAAGCGAACTTAGATCGGCCATGAGATGAGGCGTGGTATCGCCACCGGGATGGTACATCGAAGCGCTGGAAGGAACAAAGTGCAGGGTAGGCGAAGATGGAGGTTGATTGGAAGAAGTACCTCCTTGAAGCCCAAAAGAACCGTGAGAGTGGAAGGGCGGAAAATCAACCCCCGTAAAGTCCTCAGTGAAGCCCAGGACAGTAGAATAGGAAGGAGGAAGTGAGGAGCTAAGAGAATTGGGCGAAGCGCCAAAAGACCTAGAAATGCCCATAGTCCCCAAAGGATCAGAAGACTGACCGCCAATAGGTGACATCAAAGCAAAAATGGTGGCGTTATCCCCTTCATTGACGATGGGATCCGCTGGCAAACTCGTATTTTCCCCATCAAGTTGCTGCCTCTTGGCAGAACGTCGAAGTATATGGCCTAGGTCCATGTCGTCCGGCGGCGGTAACTAGGTAGAGGCAACAACGGTATCCTGCTAAGAGAAGCATCAAGAAGGATAAGAAAACAAAACAAAACAAAACACATAAGAGCGTTAAGAAGTAATGATTGAGATAACACGGTTATAAAAGAAACACATACAGTAACAGTGTCGTTAACCGGTACCTCAACCGAAGCTGCCACGTCTGAAGAAAGAGTAAGGGCGGAAATGTGTACTGTCTTCTTCCTTTTCTTCTTTGGGGGAGCCCGAGAAGAAGACGCTTGCACAGAAGCGACGACAATGGATACAACCAGAATAGAAACCGGAATGGTAGCAGCCCCCTCACCAACCATAGTAGAAGGCGTTTGGATGGGATTCGTAGCCACAGTAAGCGATACCACTGGATTGGCAGCCTCAGCGACAGAAGCGGCGGCGGTGGCAGCGACAGCAGCAGCAACCTCCTCTTGCTCTCTTCTCCTTTGAGCCCCTCTTTCCCGTCTCCTAACGCTTTCAGGCTTCCAACCAAGTTTAGGAGCTGCACAATCACGATATAACGTCAGCGTTAGTATCGTCTGAAATAATGAAGAAAATGGCGTAACACTCACTCTCAACACAGGCTCGAATATCGGTCCCGCACGCGAGATTGCGAGTGTGGACATAGACCTCCAACTCAAGCAGCTTGTCCAACCAACTTTGCTTAGGCAGAGGAAGAACCCCCCGTTGGCCCCAAGCACTATCCCTGATATCGTGATTAAAACCAGTCCGCCACTAGGGGCTTGGCAATTCCATGTCAGGAATGCAAGAAGAAATAGGAGAGTCAGGGATGTCAGTCGGCGGAAGCGAATCTGCCGCTACTGGAGCTTCAGTAACCTTAGAAGGGAAGACAGTTGATGCCTCAGTAACTCTTGTCGACGCCTCAGTCACTCTTGTCGTTTGAGATGTGCTCGCCATTGTAGACACATGTGCTCGCCATTGTAGACACATCAACCGCCACGATAGGGACCTCGTTAACCTTTTTTGAAGAAATCCCAGTAGCCAGAATGTTTCTCTCCACTCTGAGTTTCTTTCATTGAATCGAGGAAGCATGACGAAGCTCTATCTCGATATCCATATCCTCGCTATCGCTGTCAGTTATCCTGGTAACGGGTCGACTCAAACTTACTCCTCTGCCCCGGACTGGTAGCCAATTGTCAAGGAAATGAGAGGCTTAAGCAAAGATACCGCGCCCTCCCCCTGCGATTGTCTTAGTTCTCTTTTTCTTCGGCGGAGCACTTTGGGCACTCTGATTGCTGGGACCCTCGGGTGGTGGAGAAACCGACAGCGTTTGGAGCGGCACCACATTTAAAGGAGCGTCATTTCCCCCAGATGATTGACCCTCAATGTTTTCTGCCAAGGAAAGGTGTTAGAACAACAAGCGAATCGAAGCAATAACGCGAAAAGAGGAAAACTCACCTATAACGCACTCTTACAAACGCCTGTACGAAGTGAATTCTCGAATTCGGAAAGAGGTGTTTATCTCTAGCAAGGCGTTAACATGAGTCAACTCACCCCTAGACAACACTACTGGATTTGCCCAGCGGCACTAGTAATTTCTTGATTGAAGCCACCACGCCACAAACGAGAAGGCAGTTCGAGAGCGAAGAAACCACTCTTCCAATCAGTCACAGTCTCCTCAAAGCCCTGAAACTTCTGCCAGAATGACTGCACTAACGCGTCATTCCACCTCGGGGCGATATCGATCGGACAGTTATGACAACTCAGGCTAAAGAACTTACAGATTAAATTAACGGATGGAGCAAAGATACCCTTCATCTCGCAAGCACTAAGGAAAGCATAAATCCCACACCAAGACGAAGGAGTTATCTGGGTAGGATTAAGATCATATTGGCGCAGTAATTTCTCTACAGAGGTATGAATTGGGAGACGAAAGCCATAAAGGAACATCTTAAAGTAAACCATTCTATAGTTTCCCCACAACGGATCGTGAAGCCGCTGACTATCCTCGGGAATGAAAGGAAAATAGTTAGGGGGAAAGAAGACACCGTGACCCTCTAATTCGGCCTTCAGAACCGTCAAACATGAGAAAATACTAGGTGTTCTTTCGATTTCTGGATCTAAAGGTCTCTGAAGACCCCTGGTAGCTCTAGTATGGCGCATCGAGAACCAGTAAAGCAAAAATTAGAACGAAAGAGGAGCAAAATACCTTGAAGAAGAAACTGATGAATAGACTGCCGGTGTCGACGAACGGTTGAAAAAATTTCCCTTGAGAAAAAGAAGAAGCAAAGAATAAAGGAGAAAAATTCGAAGCGCGAGTAAAGGTGTGAGAAGAAAGCAGTTATTTTCTTTTAAAGGTCAAAACTCAGTGACTGAGCGACCTGTGAGAACAAGACATGCACAAAGTAGAAAATGACACGTGGAACGGCCTCAGAGGAATATTTATGGCTAAGCATTTATATCCTTGAAAGAAGGCGGTTAGTGATTGGAAAGTGAAGAACAGTTGCCTCGAGCGATAGCGCATCGCTCAACGTTAACTGTGTAAAGGTTGTAGAAGTTAACGCGGAGTATAACAGCAAGAAAGCAAGAACCAAAAATGTTATTTTATTCATGATAAGCCATACGGCATCTACAACGTGCATGGTAGGAAAAAGATTAATCCTCGTCAGGCCAGTAAGAAGGCCAGTAGGAGTTATCTCCATTCGAAGACGGAAACTCCTCGTCAGCGAAAAGGAAAGGCTCGTCATCCCTTTTCTCTCGATCGGGCTTTGGGGGACGTTGATTGTTATTTCTGATCAGGACTGATGGACGGGGTTACCATTTTTCTATTTTGGACGAGGTTATCATTTTTCTCTTTGCTAAAGAGGGCGTTCCCCCTTTTTTATCATCGGGCCATGCGTGATTAAATTACTTACTAAGTGATCTATCATGGCAATCTAACATCGTACCGTTTTCATGAATTAACAAATATTCCATGTGGGATCAAAGCCACCATACATATCATTTAATACAAACACAAGTAAAAACAATTAATTTCATGGTATAAAAGAAAAGTGATCAAACATGTTATGCATGTGAGTTGATTTTAATTTTAGCAATTCTAAATGTCATGCATACGAGTGGGTGGGTTCTAACGCATTCTAAGTGGTCATGCATACGATATAATCGGAGTTTTTAGCATTTCTAATAAACATTCATTCAAGCATGTGAAAAATAAATAAAAGGGTTTAAGTTAAACTTACCTGATTTGACGAGCCCCGATCGACGAGCGACGAGCAATAGTAGCGTAGGTATAACAAGCATACAAGATTTTTAACTAATTACTAACTAATTATTACAAATTGGAGGTCGGAATAACTAATCTAACTAATTATTACAACAAGTGAGATAAATAATTAAAGCATTAACTAACTATTACAATAAGTGAATAAGTAATTAATTATTACAACAAGTCGAATAATAATTAAAGTAATTTTATGAAACATTAAACAAGCATACGATTAAGCAAACGATTTAATAAACATGGCATAAATAAACAATCATGGTATACAAACATTTAAACAAAGCACGAAAATAATGTACGAAAATAATGCGATGTTTTAACATACGAAAATCTAGTGGGCTGGGCTTTGGCCCATTTTCTAATTTTTGGACAACAATAAATGGGCATGGAATTAATCCAAGCCCAAACCTCTTAATTAAAACAAGTGGGCTTGGCTTCTTTTTTTTCTTCTTCTTCCTCACGTCGCCGGCCACCAAGGAAGATCATGCATGATGTTTCAACCCAAAAACACAACAAATATGCCAGCAATGCAACCAAACAATCACAATAAGAAATTTAAAGCAAAATAGTAGACAACTTTACAAGTGAAAAATAAGTTAATTAAATGAATTTCATGCTATTAATTAATTAGAACCACAAGCAATTAAATTGAAGCAAGGGAAATGAAATTGGTATGAAAACAAAGCATGTGAGGCAAGTTTAAGCAATTAATTTATGCACTAAGGACATAAACGAAATTAAATTGAAAAGCTAGAGAGAGAGCTTACTTGTCTAGGAGAGTTTTATACCAAGAAGGAAGTGCAAGAAATTTAGAGTGAGAGTGAATTTTGGTGCCCTTTGGTTGTTGCTTGAAGTGTGCTATTTATAGAGGGGGAAAAATTAGAGTCGGTTTGGCTTGTGTGGTTGAAAACCGGCGATGAAGGTGGAAGAGGGTGATGGTGCATGTGATGATGAAGCTTGGTAGTAGTAGGGAGCTAGCTAGGGTTGTATGTGGCCAAGGATGGTCGAATGGGATGTTGTGATGATCCAAGTGAGTTGGCGCCGAGTTGGAGGATCAACATGCATTTATGTGGAGTAAATCCATTAACATGGTACGAATGGACTGTGATACGAGGAAACTCGCTTGACGCGAAAAAAATGCACAAACCGAGAGGAACCAAAGGTGTAGGAGAATGAGACATAACGACTAGTATACAGTAAATAAAGAAAAAGTTTGATTTAACGTACGAATTTTCTCGTTCGGAAATGTCAAAAGTTCGGACGTAAAATAAATGCCATTACGACAAAAATTGAACGAAACCAAACTTGATGACTCGAAAGAGAAAAATAGTAGGTAATTATCAATTAAAGAAATAATGCGCTCAATCCACGGTCCGAGGAAACTGACTCGGGACCGATAGAAGTTCGCGTGAAAAGACAGTCAAAAATACGAAAAAACTAAAAAGATACGAAATGATGCGGAATATTAAAACAAATAGCCTAAGACCAAATATCGAATTAAATTTGACTTAGACAAGCTATTGAAATGTGATAAACGATGATTTACGTAAATGTGACGAGAAAAAAAAATCAAAATCGGGTAGCAACAGTTGCCCCCTCTTTACTGTCTGATAAAAAATACAGTGTAATTGAAAATTTTGATAAGCAGTAAAGATGGTTGCCTCAAGTCAAGTACTTACCACGTATCCGGATTTTGACGATGCAGAATGATATGTTTTGAAAAAAGGTGCAAAGGGGAAGCACGTCTTACCTCGAACTCCCCGTGCGAACTGAAATGGAGAGTGGTTGGAAGCCACCGTGTGATTTGAGATGGAGAGTGGTTGAAAGCCACCGCATGAAATAAACTAGTGAGTGGTTGAAAGCCACTGCATTCGGATAGAATGATGAGTGGTTGAAAGCCACCGCATTGGGATAAACTGGTGAGTGGTTGAAAGCCACCGCATTCGGATAGATTGGTGAGTGGTTCAAAGCCACCTCATTCGGATAGACTGGTGAGTGGTTGAAAGCCACCGCATTCGGATAAACTGGTGAGTGGTTGAAAGCAACCTCATTCGGATAGACTGGTGAGTGGTTGAAAGCCACCGCATTCGGATAGATTGGTGAGTGGTTGAAAGCCACCGCGTGAAGTTGATTTGACCGTGAGGGAGCGTGATCCGCTACACGAAGTTGATTTTACCGTGAGGGAGCGTGATCCGTGACACGAAGTTGATTTTGACCGTGAGGGAGTGTGATCCGCTACACGAAGTTGATTTTACCGTGAGGGAGCGTGATCCGCTGCACGAAGTTGATTTTGACCGTGAGGGAACGTGATTCGCCACACGAAGTTTATTTTACCGTGAGGGAGCGTGAACCGCTGCACGTAGTTGATTGGGGAGTGGTAATGTACTCCATTCGAATGTTGGTGGCTCAAGTTAGATGCCTTGTGAATTTGCGGATTGTCGCTCCGGCTGGTGGCTCCGCTTTTTCATAACTTGATTGGATTTGTTTGACGAAACCCATGATGAGGGCATTACAATGATTTTCCATCGAAAACCTGATTTATAGCGTGGAATTTCCACTGAATCGTATCTGTATCCTGCAAATATGAAGGAAACAAACACGAAAGCAGTAACAGACGAAAAAAAGCAAAATGGTTTACGTGAGAAATATCGCATATTCCTACATTTAATCCTCGACTTGCCCCCAGGCCTTTTGTCAGGATGAAAACGACTCCTTTGTTAAGAGAAAATAATTTCAAGCATTTTTTTGGAAAATGTTCGTCCATGTTTCGTTATATAAACATGATTGATATAAGTCTAGATAACGTCTGCGTCTTGTTCAAGAAATAACGACCTCAAGAACAAGACTTTCCCATGACATGTAGTCGTAAGCAACCCTCACCGGATATTAGTGTTTGCGCTCATGCTCAGAAACAGGGCTATGTGTTTACACTCCTAAAAATGCAATAAACATAGCACAAAAGTTAAATTTGCAATGTCAATCTGAGTGAAAGATGCATATGCATGGACATTTTAATAATCAAGAGGACTTTGCATGAGACAAGAAATGAGAGATTTTGTGGGAAAAGGAAAAGTTCGTTGTGTGTTTTTTTCGGAGAAAGGTTTTGATGAGTTTGTGCTCGATGACTGATTGCGATGAGAAAAAATTGCGGTGAATGATGCTTGACGATTTAATCGTGGTGAAAGAAAAGTGCCCAAATCCTTGAATCTCTGCTGGAGATGTTCCTTCTGGATGGTTTTGAGGGCATCGTGCCCAAGTTTTGTGATATTCGCAGGGAATGGTCTCTTTTCCTTTTCAGATCATTTTGCTGTTGATGTTTGACTATTTGTTTTTGTATGTACTTGCTTCTGCTGTTGTTTTGTTGATTGTGTTCCTTGAACACTTTTTTGGTTTTTGATTTTGATTTTATTTTTCTTTTTTTCCTTTTTTTAATTTTTTTTCTTCTCTTATTTTTTTTTTCTTTTCTTTCTTTTCTTTTTTTTTGAGCAAGCAAAGCAACTACAATCTTTTTTTGTCTGGTCCGTTCTCATTTCTATCTTTGGCAGAACCCTTCAAGTCTTGATTCATTCGACCTTCTTTTGACGTTGATTTGTCAGTGATTCCCTATGGGCTTCCTTGTCATTCCCTTGCTAGATGTATATTCTCAACTCCCAGTTTAGCGGTCCTAGTCGAGCACTACTCACTTGGTTGGGTAAAAATACGAGGCTTTTGAGTGTTTGATAGAGTCGTACATAGTGTACAAAGTATGTGTTTGAGGGCAAAAAAAGTTTAAAATGAAAAATATAGAAGAAGAACAAAAGCAAAGCCCAATATCATCTTACTGCTATCCCATGTCTGATGGTGCATGTACCCTGTATATTATGCAAATCTAACTAACACTTAGTTTAGCATTTACACTCATGAAAGAAATAAGGCGTAAAGGCCCAAAATGCTCGCAGTGATATGTTTGTGGCTGCTTACGTCTAAAATATGTTATGGATATAAGAGTTAACAGACAAGATTTTATATGTCACATAATTTCTAATGAATGCATAAGTTATCCGTGACGAGATGAAAATGATGAATATCCTCAATTTATGGAAGGTTTGAATATATATATATATAGGGTAATGTGGATTTTCATTAAGCAAAGCTTTATCTACGTCAAAAGTTGCCCCCCTGAAAGGACTATGCAAGGATCATACAAAAGTTAAAACAGAAAGCAAAAGAAAGGAAATAGAATTCTCTTGAAACGTGCAGTAGGGGCCGCTAGGGAGGATCATTCAAAAGTTGATAGGAGGAGGGTTGGTGTTTGCGTTAGGTCCTTGGGATAACCCTTTAAAAGATACCCATCCGCTCCTAAGCAAGTGGCCAACCTTTGCTTTAAAGGCACTGCAATTATCTATTGTGTGGCCCTGAACTCTGGCATGGTACTCACATCTAGTGTTAGGATCATACCACTTTGGGTAGGGAGGTTGTTGAGGTTGGGCTGGGATTGGCGCGATCTGCCCGACTGCCAAGATGTGCTTGTAGATTGCCCCCAAAGGAATAGGAAGAGGTGGCAGCGGCTCTTGATTCCAACGGTTGCTTCGATTATTTTGGTTGTTCAGATTCTTTGGTGGGTTACAAGGCCTAGGTTATGTGGGTTGTAGTATTTGTGGCGGAGGTGATGGGAAAGGTTGATCGTAAATGTGTCAGGGGGAAACCAAACTAACATCCTTCCCCGCGGAAGGTACTTTCTTAGGTGCTGCTTCGGGCACGAAAATGGCGATTCTTAATTCCTTGCTCAACTCTCTCGGCTATGAGGACCATGTCAGAGAAGTTACTCGACGAATTGGAGATGAGATAGGTGCAGTAGGGAGCCTTGAAAGTGTTCACGAAAATTGACAAGAGCTCTTTGTCACTTAGCGGAGGAGAAATTCTGGATGCTAGTTCTCTCCACCTCTAAGCATAAGTTTTCACCGACTCTTCTATTTTTTTCTCAAGATTCTGGAGATCAGAGTGGTCTGGTGCTACCTCCATGTTGAACTTGTATTGTTTGAAGAAGGCGTCAGACAAATCTCTCCAAGTCTTCATCCTAACCCTATCCAGACTCATGTACTAGGTCAAGGCATGCTTGGCCAAACTCTCTCTAAACAAAAGGATCAACAGAGGTTCATTATGTATCACCTCAGACATCTTGTGATAGTAGATCTTGAGATGAGTCTTGTGGCATTCAATTCCAGTATACTTCTCAAATTTTGGGATTTTGAACTTTAGAGGCATTACGATCCCTATGACCATGCACATGTCGGCAGGACCCGTAGGGTCGAAGGGGTCAGTTCCTGCAATAGCTCTGAGTCTTTTTTCTAATAGGCTCAATCTATCCATGTATGGCCTTTTTGTGATGACAGTGCTAGGACCAACGGGTAATAGAGGTCCAAACGAGAATTGTGGTGTCTGATGGACAATAGGAGGCCGAACTCCCGAAGCTTCAGGAATCAAGGCTTAAGTAGAGTGGCCCTGAAGTGGGCGGAGATACTGGGATTCTTGCTGGATAGGATTTTTACCAAGGTCCAATGTGGAATTAACTGAAAGGTGCTGGAGAGGTAGTAATTTCTTCACCTGTGTTAACTATAGGATTTGCGGTGATAGGTAAAATGAAGGGATCAACCCATTTTCATTAACCCCCAGGACCGGAAAATGATCAGGGCATCGAAGATCCAGTGATGGCGGATGAAGAAGTAGGTCCAATTATTTGAGTAGGATCAAACCCAGGTGGGAACTCAGAGGTTTCTTCATCCCGCTCTTTTTTGGCCAGTGTGGCCCTTTCTGTAGTAACCCTAACTTGTTCTTCTAACTCTTCTATTTTGGCTGCCAATATCTCTTCTGTCTTAGCTTGTTCGGTCATTTTTCCCCCTTGAAGTCTAGTTATGGGGAGCCTGGGCGGAGTAGTTCGCTTGCGAGGAGCTATTGTTAATCTGAAAAGGAAAAAAAAATATAGAGAAGTGAAAAGAAATAAGCATAAGTGATAATATGCATGCGATATGCAATCTCGAGGCCTCCACGCTGCTTATTCACTCTTTCGGCTACACTTTCACTTGCTACTTTTAGGGTGACTGAAACGACGACACATCTTGGATCGACATTTTCGGTGAAGATATGAAGGAAGCTTTTATTTATTCCAACGACGTAATATGGTCTTGGATGCTATAACCGAAACCCTTGAAGCGAACCCGTGCGAGTAGCTGATGTCATCATGCTCGGAGATTTCTTTTTGTGATATATTTTATGAGCATATTTTTAATCGACGTGCGAGGCCTCATGCCAAAAGGACTTAGCTCGAGGAGTAGAGCAACGAAATTCATGTCATGGGTTGGAGCTATGAGGAGCAAGGACCTAGCTCTTGATGAAGGATAGGTCTTGATGATGGTTTTAAATCATGTTAGAGGCAAAAGGAACCGACGTGGTGCGAGGAGAGGGCAACAAATTGCGTTTTTGGTGAAACTGCGCTTTTTGGGCGTGATGACTTCGGAGTCACGACGTAATGATGCTAGGGGCGATGTGATTACACCCTAATCAGGTTGTGATGACGCCTGATGCTTCTGATGTTGGCGTGATGACGCCGAAGGTGCGACGTAATGACGTCGGGGCAGACTTGAAGCTTCTGATGTTGGCGTGATGACGTCGTGGTGCGACGTGATGACGTCGGGGCAGTCTCGAGTCCGTTACATTTTGGGCGTAATGACGGCGACCACAGGGCGTGATGACGTCGAGGCAGACTTGAGGCTTCTAATGTCGGCATGATGACATCGGAGGTGCGACGTAATGACGTCAAGGGTGGCGGGAGGCTTCTGATGTTGGCGTAATGACGCTAGTGGTGCGACGTAATGACGTCGAGGGCGGCGTGATGACGCCAGAAATTATTGGTGCGCGCAAATTTTCAAAGGGTTTTTCAGCATTTTTTTGTAGTAACCATGGATAGCTCTTCCTTTTCTATTGATAATTAGTCCTTAGATGAAGAACTAAGTCGAGATCACACTTTCTTTATTTATCATTATTATTTTTTCGAAGAAACCAAGGCTTGTAAATGTCGTCGCGCGCGAGGCGTGCGTGTATTTCTTTTTGTTTTGCAATTGTGGTCTTCGAATTTCATGTATGCCCACGATGAATCGGTCGCGTTCGACTCTTCCTTCTCAATGGCAACATTTTTCTTTTATCTATTTGAGTGTGTTCCAACTCCAAGGGTTAGGGTTTTTTGTGCTTTCGTGGGCTCCGTATGTTGTTCATTGTGGGGAAGGTTGTTTTGATCGTAGACGATAGCCGTTTTGATATCTTTTGGATGTGTGAAGTGAAGAAAAAAATACGCATTCCATAATTATCTGAATAATTACGAACTTTGTCATTGATTTTTTTCGTCAAAAAGGGATACAACCATTGTAAGTCGGATTAACTATCTAGATCTATCCAAAAGCTAGTAGACAAAGTCTAGGAACGTCGTTACATGGGGTGAAAATAAAAATCTAAGCAACTAATGCACGATTTTGACGGTGTTAACCTTAGAAATCAGGATCCGCTTGCTCATCCCAAAAGTATTCCAACGACGCAATCTATCCTTTCTGCATGTCTACTTCGGCTTCCAAAGCCGCTACCTGTACTCACAGGGCTTTGTTTTCACAACTCCTATCCCAAAAGTAGCAGGTGAAAGTATCGTGGGTAATGTCATTTGAGTGAATAAGCAGGATGGGTCCTGTGAAAAAATAAAAACAGAGTTCAAGTGTTAGTGAACTGAATAAATTATTTTACTAAGTTTATTATTCACATGTATATTGCAAAAATTACGTGAGAAAAAACATAAAAATAGGATAATCAAAGTTACGACAAAGCAAGTATGATGCATATGATGAGGCTTTGACGTCGACAAATTTCTAACGGCCGAAAAGTTTCCGGACGATACCATAGAATGGTGCCTAAATATCGTAGAGCGTCAACCGATTCCTTACAGAACCAGGCCACTTTTCAATTATTTTAGGGGTTCGTCCGAGTGGGGTTGGTGAACACTACCTAGGACATGTGTCCCAGGATGTCACTACTACCCTCCTAAACCTATTTGGTAAATGGCCCCTGGGTGAAGGGAACTATGCATGAGTATGACAATTAATCAAACCATATAACAAATAGCAATCACGAAAACAATTCAATAAAGGGAGTAAATAAATAAATAAAAAACAAACACCATAAAACCGGCTTCGACACTAAACGTCCCTAGTGAAGTCTGTCGCATCCCCCTTTTTTCGATGTTACGAAAATAGGTTCGGGACGGGAATTCGAGACAAGCGTTGGACTCATCTCACATCATGCAAAAATGAAGTCGCCACCCAATTTTTCTAGGTTTAGGGAACCTAATCGTCATGGCATAAAAAATAAAAAAACTAAGGCACAATGGGTCTAAACTAAAGAACAAAGGTTCGAGGTCGTATTATGGACTCGGGAAGGTGTTAGGCACCCGAGTCACATCCTTAAAAAAGGTTACCGGTAAACGAGGTGAGTTAAGAAAACATTTTTAACACGTAATTTGGGGCCCTCAAAGGTGACGTCGCTTTAGCATTTTCGTCGGGACATTGATTGTTATTTTCGATCGGGACCGATCGATGGGGTTACCATTTTTCTATTTTCGACGAGGTTATCATTTTTCTCTTTGCTAAAGCGGGCGTTCCCCTTTTTTTATCATCGGGTCATGCATGATTAAATTACTTACTAAGTGATCTATCATGGCAATCAAACGTTGTACCGTTTTCATGAATGCACAAATATTCTGTGTGGGATCGAAGCCACCATACATATCATTTAATACAAACATAAGTAAAAATAATTAATTTCATGGTATAAAAGACAAGTGATCAAGCATGTTATGCATATGAGTTGATTTTAATTTTAGCAATTTTAAATGTCATGCATACGAGTGGGTGGGTTCTAACGCATTCTAAGTGGCCATGCATACGATATAATTGGGGTTTTTAGCATTTCTAATAAACATTCATTCAAGCATGCGAAAAATAAATAAAAGGGTTTAAGTTAAACTTACCTGATTTGACGAGCCCCGATCGACGAGCGACGAGCAATAGTAGCATAGGTATAATAAGCATACAAGATTTTTCACTAATTACTAACTAATTATTACAAATTGGAGGTCGGAATAACTAATCTAACTAATTATTACAACAAGTGAGATAAATAATTAAAGCATTAACTAACTATTACAATAAGTGAATAAGTAATTAATTATTACAACAAGTCGAATAATAATTAAAGCAATTTTATGAAACATTAAACAAGCATACGATTCAGCAAACGATTTAATAAACATGGCATAAATAAACAATCATAGCATATGAACATTTAAAGAAAGCACGAAAATAATGCAAGAAAATAATGTGGTGTTTTAACATACAAAAATCTAGTGGGTCGGGCTTAGGCCCATTTTTTGATTTTTGGACAACAAAACATGGGCTTGGAATTAATCCAAGCCCAAACCTTTTAATTAAAAGAAGTGGGCTTGGCTTCTTTTTCTTCTTCTTCTTCCTCACGCCGTCGGCGCCATGGCCGGCAACCAAGGAAGATCATGCATGATGTTTCAACCCAAAAACACAACAAACATGCCAGCAATGCAACCAAACAATCACAGCAAGAAATTTAAAGCAAAACAGTAGACAACTTTACAAGTAAAAAACAAGCTAATTAAATGCATTTTATGCTATTAATTAATTAGAACCACAATCAATTAAATTGAAGCAAGGGAAATGAAATTGATATGAAAAAAAAACATGTGAGGAAAGTTTAAGCAATTAATTTGTGATTAAGGACATAAACGAAATTAAATTGAAAAGCTAGAGAGAGAGAGCTTACTTGTCCAGGAGAGTTTTATACCAAGAAGGAAGTGCAAGAAATGTAGAGTGAGAGTGAATTTTGGTGCCCTTTGCTTGTTGCTTGAAATGTGCTATTTATAGAGGGGGAAAAATTGGAGTAGGTTTGGCTTGTGTGGTTGAAAACCGGCGGTGGAGGTGGAAGAGGGTGACGGTGCATGTGATGATGAAGCTTGGTAGGAGTAGGGAGCTAGCTAGGGTTGTATGTGGCCAAGGATGGTCGGATGGGATGTTGTGATGATCCAAGTGAGTTGGCGCCGAGTTGGAGGATCAACATGCATTTATGTGGAGTAAATCCATTAATATGGTACGAACGGACTGTGATACGAGGAAATTCGCTTGACGCAAAAAATGCACAAATCGAGAGGAACCAAAGGTGTAGGAAAACGAGACATAACGACTAGTATACAGTAAATAAAGAAATTTTTTGATTTAACGTACGAATTTTCTCGTTTAGAAATGAAAAAAGTTCGGACGTAAAATAAATGCCATTACAACAAAAATTGAACGAAACCAAACTAGATGGTTTGAAAGGGAAAAATAGTAGGTAATTATCAATTAAAGAAATAACTCGCTCGATCCATGTTTCGAGGAAACTTACTCGGGACCGATAGAAGTTCGTGTGAAAAGACAGTCAAAAATATGAAAAAACTAAAGACGCGAAATGTCGCGGAATATTAAAACAAATAGCCTAAGACCAAAGATCGACAGAAATTTGACTTAGACGAGCTATTAAAATGTGATAAACGATGATTTACGTAAATGTGACGAGAAAAAGAATCAAAATCAGGTAGCAACAATGTTCAACATTAATTGCATTTAAATTAGATGGAACAGAATTCCTCTCGGCAGATGCACTGTTCTGTTAGTTGTCTACCATCGTCTGGAGCAGTAGCTTGGCTAGGGTGGGAGTGAGATCCTATAGTACTCCTCCAACTGCAACGTCCACTCGCTCTTTATCCTTTTCACACATTCCATCATAAAAATATTGAACCAAGGCTTGATTTGTCACTCCGTGTGTAGGGTAGATATCTTGCAAAACCCTAAACCGTTGGTGGTATTCGCCAAGGCTCTCATTGCCTCATTGCTGGATAGAAACTAAGTTCTTCTTGGTTGCCCCTGCTTTGGTTACATTCCAGTATTTATTAAGAAAGACTGAGGACATCTCAGGCCATGTTGTGAGGGTATTATGGGGTAGGCTATAGAACCAGTTTTTGGTGGAATCCTTAAGGGACCATGGAGACACTTTTAGCTTGGCTCTTCGATGGAAACACTAGCTATCTTTAAAGTATCACACTGCAAATGTAGGTTCCTTAGATGAGTGTATGGGTTTTCGATAGAATGTCCGTGGAACTTTGTGAGATTGGATATTATGTTGGTCTTTATGGACCAGTCATTTAGTACGGGGGCAAGCTGGATACAGAAATAGGTCTCTTGTTCAGCTCCCTCATTGTCCGCTCTTGCTGATTTTTGCCATGTTTGTAACTTGTGGTTCTGCTTGGTCTACGGCTTGACCAAGCTCGTTGTCAGAGTTAGAATTTGCTTGTGAATCAGAAACCTCTGATTTGCTCATTTCTTGAAACTTTCTTTTGGCCTTCTTCCTAAGCTGAGTCTCGGTCCTTATGAGTTCAGGATTACAAGCAAGTAATTCTGCACTAGAGGACCTTGTCATCAACTGCAAGAACAAGAACAAGAACAAGAACAAGAACAAAAACAAAACTACAAAACACCGTTAGAAGACCCTACCAATGACGCCAAAATTTGACCACCTGTCAAAAGCGTAAAAGATAGTTGTAAGAATGGATAAGAATCAGGGGAGAGTTACAACTTATCACGACCCAGAAGGGTTTGTAGATGGTGGTAAGAGGATCATCCGTAGAGACTCCTTGGGTGTGTAGTTTTCAGTTGACTTCCTCATCACTGTATTTGTTATTTGATTCTATAACTAAAAATAAAAGAGAAACAATTAAACATGGGCTGAGATTCCCGGTAAGGGCACCTGGAGAGCTACGTTCCTTATGATTCGATACTTGGTTCAGTGATGTTTACCTTTATTTTCATAGTACCGCTATAGAGTGCAAGGACTCTTATACACTCCTACTTCCCTCCTCTTTTAATTCCCTAGCGGGTATTCCCTACTAGACAATCCTAACCAAATAGCATCTTGCTGGCTAAAGGATTTACTACTTTGGTTGATGGTATGAATTGATTGAAAGGTAGCACAATCAGCATAAAGTGCACAGGGTAAGACGATGCCTAACTCAAGCTACCTCACATTCGAGGCCCTAGGTTGTCAATCTGGTCTGAGTTATACTGTTTGTTTTCTCTACCCTACGCGAGACTAGTTGTCTACTTGGCCTATTCGGTTTCGCTCGTCCCCTTCAAGGTTGACTGCAACTTTGAAGTTATAAAACAAGAGTGATCAGTTCTACATTTAAACAAGAAAGTGATTTTATAAATTCAATAAACAAATAGTTATGAAAGGCAAAGGTTGTTAAGAATGATTAGACCTCACTAATCATAGGAACGCAACTCGGTTGACCCTTACCAAGAACGGATGTCTAGCCAGACATACTCATGGATGAAAATAAAATGATTGATTGCACAAAAGAAATTAAATCTGTCAATCCAAAACTGGAATGTGCAGTGCCGAATTGTCTACCAATAGAGTCTGTGATAAATTATGTAAGAATTGTGAAGAATTTGTTTTTCCGTAGAAAGAAATTGAAAATTTTAATACGAAAAAAGTATATTATTATAAATTGTAATAGCCATTTATATAGTTAATATGTATAAACTAAGACCATTAATTATCAATAATACGACACATACTAGTGATATTATCATTAATTATTAATTTGTTCTGCTTTTAAAATTAACTAAATGTCATCTTCTTTTTTTCTTTTAAACATAATTTAAATTTCTCCTTTTTTATTTTCTTTTTTATTTTAAATAGAAAATTTTATTATGAAAATTATATAATAATTATTATGATGGAAAAATATTTTCTCCGTAGTAATAAAATAGAAAATTTTAATCTTTTTTCCTTTTTTATTTTAAAATTAATTAAAAGTCCTATTTTTTCCTGTTATTCATTATTTTAAATAGAAAAAAATATTAAGGAAGTTATATAAGAACTATTATGAGGAAAAAATGAGGATTCTTTTTTCTTAGTAAGAAATTGAAAATTTTAATATGAGAAAAAGAATATTATTGTAAATTATAATAGCCATTTATATAGTTAATATGTATAAACTAAGATCATTAATTATTAATAATATGGCACATACTAGTAGTATTACCATTAATCATTACTTTAATACATAGTTATTAAGGTATATAGTGGATATATGTTTATTGTTCAATATTTTACTTAATAAAAGAAGAATTATATTGTTGTAAGATAGAATCATATCAATTGTCATAAAAAATATAATTACTAATTGTTTAGAGTTTAATGCTTTTAATTTAAATTGTATTAATGTATTACGCATTATATGAGTACAAGTAATTAACTATAGTATTGTTCAATGATAATTTTGAAGCTCTAAATGTAAGTGATTATACTTATCATCCTATGGAGCACGATTATACTTGAAAATTCTTCGTATGTATATGTTAGGCTCGTAAATCGTATTTGATACTTTAATATTTATACTTACCCAATACTTCTTGACGTGTACTAGATATTTGTTGAACGTATTCATTACATTTCAATATATTAATACTTATTATTTATTAATTTTTAATCACTTTAAATTTTTATACTAAAATAGTAAAATGTAAAGATTTATCATACTAAAATATTGTGATAATATTAGGCTATTATTTATAAATTGGTAAATAAAAGCTTTACTTAAAAACAAAAAGCACCAAAACGATGTGTTTAACAACTAAACGGCGTCATTTTGACAAAAGAAACTCAACAAATTCTGAAATCCAGGAAGAACACTAGGGCAAATCATTAGAGCACTAGCAACAAAATGTGAAAACCACCTACCTCTCTCTCGTCACCTACCTCTCGGCTCTCCACCACAACAGCAAAACCACGAACAACATGACCACAAGCAGTGAATCCATCAATATAAGAATTGGTTTAGTTGTTTCTATTCTTGCTTATTTTAATTTATTAATTTAGCCGGTATAATTAGCTATACATAGCAAATCCACGTTGATTAATTAATTAATTCTTGATTACAATTGAGCATATCTACGACTATGACGACCTAACATAGCATTGAAAAGAGAAATTAAGAAAAAGAAAAAGAAAACGATTTATATGATTCGGAAGAGAATAGGTTAGGTCTGCTACTGCCTACTGCTACGTGAGTGAAGGGTGAGAGACGAGCATGGTTCTTTACTTCTTTTCTAACTATCTTGTCCTCCTCCTCTATTTCTCTTATTTTTTTGTATAGATAGTGGAGTCGGGGTCTCCTATGGTTGGAAGTGGAAGTGCACAAGTAGAGACTCAAACTTCATCTATACAACAAAGGGAGATTCCACCGCAACCAACCGTGGGGGCAGACGGAGTGCAAGGTAGTCAAGAGCCATAAGAAATCGAGGAAAAGAAAAGAAAAGAAAGGTCATTCATATGGGATCATGTCACAAAGTTTACGAATCGTAATAATGAGATAAAGGTACGATGTAATTTTTGCAAAAAAAGCTGAGTATAAGTATGATCCTGATAATGGCACAACTACAATTAGGAAGCACTTGTTTAAATGTCAGAAAAGGGCCATATTTCAAATCATTTAAACTCGGGAGTGGTGAGTCAAAGGGTCAATCTCAGTTAAATTTTAATACGAGTAACGAGAGTGTGTTAACTACATGAAATTTTTTAACTAGAACAAGTGTAGGAAGGCATTGACATACATGATTATTATTGATGAAAAACCTTTTAAAATGGTTGAGGGTAAAGGTTTTAAGCTCTTTTGTTCTGAACTATAACCGAAGTTTGTAATGCCTTCACGAGTTACTGTAGCGAGGGATTGTTATGAGATATTTGTGGAGGAAAGATTGAAGCTAAAAAGTAGTATGTTATTTAACTGTAGGAAGGTCAGTCTTACTACATACACATAGACTTCCAATCAAAGGATTAATTATTTGTGCATGGTTGCTCATTATATTGACTGAAATTGGAAGTTGCAAAAAAGAATTATAAATTTCTATCAAATTTCTAGTCATAAAGGTGAGGTGATTGGTAAATTGATTGAGAAATGTTTGTTGGAGTGAGGTATTGATAAGATTTTGACTGTAACTGTTAATAATGCTAGTTCTAATGATGTGGCAGTGGGGTATTTGAAAAAAAGAGTCAATCATTGAAAGGGTAGTATTTTGAATGGAGAGTACATATGAGGTGTGTTGCACATATAATGAATATAGTAGTTAGTGATGGGCTCAAACTTGCTACTCATTCAATTATTCGAGTCCGAAATGCAGTTAGATACTTGAGGCAATACCCGATGAGATTAGAAAAATTCAAAGCATGTGTTGGGGAAGAAAGGATAGATAGTGAAGCTTTGTTGTGTCTTGATGTGTGCACCCGATGGAACTCGACTTACTTATGTTAGAAACTGCCTTAAAATTACAATCTTCTTTTGATAGATATGTGGGGTTGGATTTTAATTTTTCAAGTGAAGTTGGCCAGGATGAAGAACTTTGTTGTAGAAAGGGGATTCCCGAGGAAAAAGATTGGGTTCATATCAAGAACATGATCAGATTTTTTAAATGTTTCTATATGCTTACTTTAAGTATTTCGGGTACTAAATACACTACTTCTAACATTTGTTTGAATAAAGTGAGTGAGGTTGAGTTTAGGTTGAAAAAAATGTGCAATAATGTTGATCTTCAGGTGACTGAAATGACATTGCAAATGAAAAATAAAGTGTGACAAATATTGGGGGGATGCAAAAAAAATTAATGTGATGTTGTTTATTGCGGTCGTGTTAGATCCAAGGTATAAGTTGGGTTACGCGAATTATGTTATTAACAACATGTACGAGTTTAACAGTGTAGTGGTGTTAGTTGAAAAAGTTAGAAGGAACCTTATTGCATTGTTTGAAGAGTATGAACAGGAGAATAACAACTCCAATATCAATACAGTTGCAGAAGGTTCTTCTTCTTTTGATGTTGAATCAGTGACAGTGCCATTAGATTTAGATGTTGATGATACTGATGATGAATATGGATCAGCTGCTGGTGCCTATGAATACAACTATCGAAAAGAATTGGCTCAACGAGAGGGAGGACCAAAAAGATTAGAGTTAGATCGTTATCTTGAGGAAGAGACGATAGCGAATTCAGAATCTTTTGACATTTTGGAGTGGTGGAAGGTTAACAGTGTTCGATTTCCTACTATCTCATTGATAGCATGGGATGTGTTGGCTATTCAGACTTCAACCGTCACATCAGGATTTGCATTTAGTTGTAGTGGTCGCATCCTTGATGATTTTCGAAGCTCTTTCTCCACAAATTATAGAGGTGCTGGTTTGCACTGAAGATTGGTTGAGAGCACCAGGTTTTGAATATCATTGTACGACTGAAGAGACGATCAAAGAGGTTGATGAGCTTGAGAAAGATAATATTGAAGTTTAATTTTTTTTTAGCTATGAATTGGTTATTTACTATGTGATTAATTCTAATCATCTATAAATGGCAGCCTTCATGGACATTAACTTTGCACCTTTACTGATAGATATTATCTCATGAGGATTTTAATTGATGGTTGCAGGTTAGTCAAGTTCTTATTTAGTTTTCTTTCTCCTTTAGGTAATGAATTTGTCAATTTGATGTTATACCGCTTGCTAATTGTTATATCTTCTTTTCAGATTTCACGGAACAACTACAATGCGGGATCTAGTTAAATATTCATTTCATATCAACTTTTTTAAATTTTATGTACTCTTTGTTTAGTTGAATTTTTATTATTGCATGTTTCAGGGTGATGTACTATGTTAAAAAGATTTAAAGATAGTGTTTTTTTTCCATTATGTAGCTGTAGTCATTGTTGATGGGTTGAGTCATGAGCGGATGAACCAACCCATGAACCTTACGTTTTTTAGCTTCAAAAATCAAAGTTTAGTTTTGATTTCCTCTTTTGGTTCTATTCTCAAGCTTTAGGTTGATGCTGATTAGTTGATATTATGACCGTTGCTATTATTATTCTATTTTGTTTCTTTGTAAAAACAAAATTCATAGTAGAGCTTAAAAACCATACCTTGTTTAGTTGTTTCTGTGATAATAAATACTATTTCTTTGATTTTTTTTACAGTAGAAAGAAAGTTCTTTTAAAAAAATTAAAAATAAAATGGGCCAGAACCAGAACCAACTCGGTAAGAATCGAAAAAATTAGAACCAAATCGAATTGAATCATAAGTAATGGTCCGGTTTGGTTCTATCCCAACCAGAACCGTAACTTTCCGGTTCGGTTCGGTTCTGGCCTAAAAATCGGACCGAACAGGTTCGTGCACACCCCTACTATATATGTCAAAAATAAGTAACCATTTGTCAAATTCTTTATTTCTTTCAAAAACATTTACAAATTATTCTTGCAATATGACTTCACAATTACTATATATTTTTCACCCGTATAAACTATTCTAACTCTATAAACAACACTGTCTATTTATATAACATTTTTTGCATTCTAATTTTAATTGATTTTTTTGCATTCTAACTCATCATATTCCATGTTTTAATGTTATAACTCCTTAAATTATTGATCGTTTGTCGATACCCTCAAAATAAATAAAGAAATACAACTTTAAACAGTCCGTAATGTACTTGTAGATAGTAGTAAGAGGTTCGTCCACGTGAAAACAAAGGTTGATCTTAGAAATCCTTAGTTGAGAACACAAATAAAAGCAGAAGAAAGCACAACAGAAGCAGCAGGAGTAAATGGTACTGATCCACGAAGGAATCCCCAAGCAAAGAAAGAGGAACTTGAGCATTTATCCCCTGCTGCAGCCGGCTGATGGATACTATTCACCGAATCCTCCTCCTTCTTGCTAAGGAAACCTTTCTGACCTTGAGTCGACCCTTTCTCTTCCTTCCTTTTTCCTCTCTTCCTTCTCCTTATTTCCCATCTCTTTTCTCCATTCCCCTCATACCCCGAGCATTACCCTTTTTCTCGCAAAGTCCATTTGATTATTAGAATGCCCATGCATATGTACTTTCACTCGGATTGGCATTGCAAATTTGACCTTTGTGCTATGTTATTCGCATTCTTATGATTGTTAAACACCTAGCCTTGTTTCTGAGTGTGAGTGCATACACTTTATCTTGTGAGGACTACCTGCGACTTGCTTGGTGTGGGAAAGTCTTATCCTTGGGGTCGTTATTCCTTGGGTTTGATGCAGATGCTTCCTTAGGCATGCGTTGTACATTGTTTAGATAGAGTGTGTGATTGACAGATTTTCTTAGTGCTTGAATTGACTACGTGTGTTCTAGATAAGGGGTTGTTCTTAGTTTTGACTTAATGCAATGCTCGAGGGCGAGCATTGAGGTAAGTGTGGGGGAATTTGATAGTGTGTATTTTATAAAATATTTTCCCCCCTTTTCTTAGTCCACTTTGGATCTTGATACTACTGATTTGCCTCTATTTCTCTCTTTTTTGCAGATTTGGACTTAGGAAGGGAAATTCGCAGAAACACACACTTTCAGCCGAATTCTGATGAATGTTTAGCGTTAAGGCCTTCTAACTGTTTGTTCACAGAAGTTGAGAAGTCCGACAAGTATAAGGAAACTCTCGAAAGAAGAAATCCAACAGATCTGATCATTTATTCCCGCGATATTCCAGCTCAGCGGAAGTTATATTTTAGGAAACCTACTTCTATTAGACTTAGGATTCTATTTCTATTTACTATAAATACTTTAGCGAATTAGGATTTGAGGAACTTCTGCCCTCTCGGATTTTGTCATTCGATACTTCCGCCTCCGGCACCTTTCCTGCTTTGTAATAATCCCCGGAGTTTTAGCTCCGACCGGTATTAAGTTGCAATTTACAGTGTTATCCTCCTTTTTCATTAATTATTTTGTTTATTTAATTTCCGGTATGAGTAGCTAAATCCCCCCTTGTTAGTAAAGGTCATTCAAGGTTGCGTAGGTTAGTTGTGAGGTCGAATTGAGTTTAATAAATTCCTATGTTTGTATTCGCTTGTTTATCAATTGCTTGTCAATTTATCTAGGAACGGTTAGAGGTCTGGCTAACTAACAATTGAACCTAGGCAATTACCGCCATCTTTGTAGTAATAACTAACGTGAGGATACATAGTAGAGTAGGCAAACAGATCAGAGTCATCAGGTCGTTGGTCCAATCTGACTAGGGTAAATAACCAATTAGGGTATCACCTCGAACGTACTGAGTGTCTCTCCCTAGGTGTGTCTTTCCTCTTCTTCATGGGCATCTGAGTATTAACTCTAGAAACGTACCTTGGAGGATGATGGATTTTCAAAGTTATTCCATAAACGTACCTTAGAGTTGCTTCTCTTACGAAGGAAAGTAGGGGGCCTAAACATACGAGGACCCTATAGCACACCTATAAACTAGGAACATAATACCCTTGCACCAATGACCAACTAACCGCAATGCAACCGGAGATAGATCTTTACTAGGAATCTTTCCCTCATCGATTTCATACTTTTATTTAGACTGTTTATTCTGCTTATTTAGTAGTTAATCAAACACTCTCTCAAAACCACCCCTTTGGTTTGCTATTTGGTTTGATATTCCCTTTCATACGCTGAAGTAAGTCTCTTGCCCTAGTCCCTGAGTTCGACCCTATCACCACTATACGCAACTTATATTGTGCATTAGGCGATAGGTTTTATTATTATTTTTTACGGCTTCGACAACCGATCAGGCGCCTCCACTATTTATACACAATTGCCTCCCTATGGACGTGTTAGAATCCTACTCGGTTATAAAGTCCTAGTCCTATTTGACTACAAACTTCTAATACAAGTATAACAGCCTAGAAGACTCCTACCCGGATTCCAACTTCTAGAGCATGAAATACAACTCCTAGGAGGATTAGAACTCTTGTGCCCGACCGTCCAGCCAGGAGCGTGACAAGCTCCCCCACCTATGAAGGCGACGCCCTCGTCGTCGTGGCTTGCTTCAAAAGTCCCTCGACAGACACTTCATGTCCCTCGGAAGACACTTGTCTTGCCCTTCCTTGCTGCGTTGCCCAAGCCTCATGCCCTCGCAGTAGTGTCGCCCTTTGACACTTCGTTGCGTAGTGTCTCTCGACACTGGCTCGCTCTTGTCTCGTCGCATAAGACAAGTTATGTGCTTCTTTAGTGACTCCCACATTAAGTCCCTCGCTTAGGTGATTCCCACACCCGTTGGATTCTTTAGCTTCTCTACTATTGGAGTCGCTAAATGATAAAGTGCCCCATCTCGGACTTGAGCTTCACATGTCCCGTCAGCGTTTGCTTCTTTGAGTGCCCCACTATCCTCTTGTCCGCTAGTCCGTTTAGCATGCCTTGGTCCTCAGTCGCCTTGGCTTGCTCGGTTATGGACATCCCCATGTTTATCTTCGATTTGGCTTCCTTTGGCTTAGGCCACCACTAGAGCCGCAAGGAAGATATGGCCTTGATCTCTCAGTTTTCCTGCAAGACTGGTGCGGAAAACTCTTTGCCCCTATGCCACATAATCAAGATGTCCTTTGAGGGATCGGGATAAGCCCCAACATGATTTAAAAATTCCATTCCTAACACGATTGGATAGTCGTCCATGGTCACTACCGATATGGTCACTTTTCCCTCCTACTCCCCAATGTGCACCTTTTGGTCATAGGCCTCGCCTTTGATCCTGTTCGGCTCTGAGCGTCTTGACTCATCCCTCTTTGCATGCGAACTTAACGCATAACCGCCTTGCCTCGTTCGTCTCGATGCAAATATCGGACGCCCCTGTGTCAAGAAGTGCCCTCACTTCTCGTCCATTAAGTCGAGTCATCACATACATTTGACCTTTCTTTAGGCCTTTCCCACGACTTTTCTTAGAGTTGTTGTCCGCCAACTCTTCGCGTTGGTTAGAGTTGTTGTTCTCCAACTCTTCGCGCTTCATTGAGCCAACCATCAGTACATCTCTAATTTTCGCCTCTCTTTGATAATGTGGCTCGGCCTCATCCTCGCCCAAGTTGAGTGCGGAAAGCTTGGTGCGCATCGGGCACTCCCTCGCCAAATATGGCCCATCGCACAAGTAACACCTCAGTTTCCTTTCTTCGAAACTCTTCGGTCCACCATGGCCCTTCCTATTGGCAGTATCATGTTGTTCTTGCCTTAAAGGCTTTTCCCTCCGTTCATCACTGTCGTTGTCTGACCCTTTCCCACCTTTATCCTCGTCAACCCTTGACGACCTGGATCGAGGGGAATCGTCCAGTTTGTACTCGACGAGGGACTCCGCGGCAGCTATGGCAGAAGCTAGATCTTCCACGTTCCGCCTTTGCAATTCAATCCTCACCTAGGATTCGAGCCCATCTAAGAATGCAAAGAGCACTTCATTTTGGACATGTCCCCAATTTTCATGTGCAGCTCGGTGAAGTCCCTTACGTACTCGAGCACCTTGCCCTTGTGCACCAGGCGCCGAAGTTTAGCCCTAGCTTCGTGCTCCATATTTTGTGGGTGGAACATGAACTTCAACTCCCTTATAAAGTTGGAATACGTGTCGATAATCCTTGTCACACGCTCGATGACCTAGTACCTATGCCTCTACCATAGCATTGCGGTATCGGCTAGGTAATTCACCGCGGTCCTGATCTTTTCCGCATCTTCTATGATGTGGCATTGATCAAAGTAGTGTTCAAGGCCCCATAAGAAGTTCGCAACTTCCTTGGCCCTCCTTAGCCCACCGAAGGTCTTTGGTCTTGGTACGTTGACCCTCAACCGTGAAGGCACTCCTCCTTGGATGATGGCCTGCTGACAAACGATCAATTGGTTTTTTTGGTCTTGTACTTGCTTCATCAAGGAGGTTACTTGCGCCTAGAGAGCTTGGATCAACGCGATCTGGTCCTCGTTCCGCTTCTCGCCCAATTAGACCATGGTGTTGAGGAAGCCTTGCATCTCTGCTTGGAACTCCTCCTTCCTCGTGAAGAGTTCCTCGTAATTGCTCCAGCTCCTCAAATTTGTCCTTATCGTCGGCCACGACTAACTCCAACCATGCCACCTTAGCCTTCATTATGCACAGAACGTCTTCGGACTTCTCGCACCTATTTCCCCTAACCTCTTCAATGTTGGTCGACATCGAATCGTCAGTCATGCGTTCCTCTTGAACCATTTCTCCATTACAACTTATCACAGTATAAAAATATGCGCAGTGATTAATCGGTGCGACACTTAGCTAGATTGCCTTATTGCTCGCTAAGTCAGCCTCTAAACGCGTTAGCACAAGTAACGCTAAATATAAAAGAACTCAGAAAGGAATAAGAGAAGGTGTGGGAATAATTCGTATATTAACACAGTAAATTGCTCGATGAATATACAAGTGTGGTGCCTCCCCTATTTATACACAATCGCCTCCCTATGGGCGTGTTAGAATCCTACTCGGTTATAAAGTCCTAGTCCTACTCGACTACAAACTTCTAATATAAGTATGGAAGCCTAGAAGACTCTTACCCGAATTCCAACTTATAGCACAAGAAATACAACTCTTAGGAGGATTAGAACTCTTGTGCATGACCGTGGGCCTTTGTGGTTACGTCTGTCCGGTGGTAGCCCGATCATCAGACCCGGAGCGTGACACATAGATGAGGGATTTTGCTATTGCTTTGTTTGATGGTTGCTCAACAAGAGATAGAGGAGAGATGATGTTATTAATAGAAAAGGGAGGAATTTTTAATTTTTTTTTATTGAAATGATTTAATAGGGAATTACCGGAACAACAGGTATTTTAAAAAAAATAGCTAAAGCAGTAGGTAATATAATGGAATTTTAAACGGAAATGGTAACTTGCGCGTTTTGAAGGACAAGGGAGATTTCTCTTTTTCGCGAATAGTATAAGGAGTTTTTAACCTATTTGTCCTACATTTAATTCTTTTCTTTTCTTTTTCTTTTTTTCATTTCCATTTTCTTTTCTTCTTCCCTTTTTTGTCTTTTTCCTTTTTTCTTTTTCTTCCTCCACTCATGCACAACAAGTCAACAACCCACCCTTCTCTTCCCTTTCCCTTTCCTCTTTGCAAGTCATTGCTTGGTGGGCAGATAAGGGTGCTCAATAGAGAGAGATGGGTGGCCTTTAATTGAGGAAATATCAAGGCGGTAATAGAAGTGGATGATTCAGATCTGTCGACAGAGAAGGCGATGATTGAACAACGGTCAAATCTGGCGGTGATGGAAGGGATAGATGGTGGATATGACAATAGGGATGGAGGTGGTGGTGGTGAATCCAACGATGGTTGGATCTGGCCATGTTAGATTCGGCGATGGAGGACGAGAAACAGTGATGGAGGGAGGTGGTGGTAGTGGGTGAAGGAGAGAGGTGGTGCTAGGGGGAAGAGAAAGGTAGTGGTGGTGGTAGGTGAAGGAGGGAGGTGCTAGTGGTAGGTGGAGGAGAGATGTGATTGTGGGTGAAAGAGAGAGATGGTGGTGGAGGTGAAGGATGGAGAAGGGAAGTGGCAGGGGTGAAGAGAGGGATGAAAGAAGGGTTGTGTAATAAACATGAGGGTAGTGAATGATGATGGATTGGTTGGTGGTCGCGAAGGTTGACTGGTGGTGGTGGTGGTGGCAGTGGCGATAAAGAACCATGAAGATAAAGATGAAATTATTCTCTTTGGTGTGAGGGAGGGAGACGAGGAGATGAAATTAACAGCCCCATATCGACGGAGGGTTCAAAATAACAATTTCATCGAGTATAGGGTCGATTATAGTTTTTTTTTAACGGAGGGTCCATTGTAACAGTTTTGGACGAGTAAAGGGTCAAAAATATTATTACCCTAATTATTTACTCGGTCAATCCAAGGTGGCATCACTCACTCTGATGTGGCAAAATTGTGCTAACATGCCGAATTGTTTTAACGGAAAACGTGACAGATCAATATTCCGTAACGACAGGGGGTAATTAAACAAAAAAGACTATGTACAGGGGGTTATTAAATAAACAATTAGTACAGGGGGTAATTAAACAAAACATTAAAGTACAGGGGGTTTAAATCCTAATTAATAAATAATTTTTGATTTTTTCTGGATGTAGAGTCCTAGTAGGAAAGTCTACTACTGATGTAATAGAGTTCCAAGTCATTTCAATCACTCCCATCGCATGCGCGCCAATCTTCAGGTTTTGCTGCCAAGATCCAGCCCATTAAATCGTCTTGGACTCAAGGTGGTCAAGAAGCTCTTTAGGTAAAGACTGGTGGTTTTGGAATGGATTAGCTCTTAGCCAAGAAACTAGTCCAGATGATTCTCTGTTGCTTTTGTTCCTCCTTCTGATGCTTTCCATTAGAAGTTGCCCTCTTACTCTTCACTGTAAAAGTGAGAAAAATTGGATTTAATCAATAGATATTGTCTAAATTACAAGTAAATAGACAATAAAAATATAGATTTTCAGCACTCAATCAATTATAGTCATTTGTACTCTAATTATATTCATACTCATATTGATTTTACCACATGACTTTAGTAAATTTTTTAATTTATGTTTATTTTTTCCTTATTTTGTACACGTAGTTCAGTTACATTAACAAAAATTCAATCATTTTATTTTAATTAAAATAGTTATCGAGCTCTTTTGAATATTATTTGAGGATTTATTTAACAATCTTTGTACGAATTTTTACTGCATCAAAACTTTAGTTGCAATATATATATATATATATATATATATATATATATATATATATATATATATTACTTATTAAAGAAAATTGTTTGCGAGCTCCTTCCCTCTATCTATATTTATCTTTATTTATTTTCTCATTTTCTCATCTTTTTTTTTTTTTGTTTTATCGCTTTACTCATTTACTTTTTTTCCCTTTACCTATTATTTATACATATAAATAACTTAAATGAAAATTATTCAATTTTAAAAAAAATTATTTAACTCTTTCAATATTACTATCCATTTATATAATAATTATTTTCACAAATTTTCTTGCAGCATGACTTTAGTAGTAAATATATATTTTTTCTATTTAAATAATTTATTTCGAGAGTAGCACAGGTCACTTCCCTCCATTTATTTTCCTCACCTTCATTGTTCATTTATTATTATATTTTCCTATCATTTTCTCATTTCTTAATTTTTTTCTAGTTCTTTAATTCGATTCAGATCGGTTGGATCTTTACAAATTTGCTCACTCGTAAATTAATGACTAAGATACTCGAACTCAAAATTTTACTCTCCCTATTTTGTAGGAAGTACCACTGAGCTATAAATGATTATTATTATCTAAAGAATTAGATATTTAAGTTTTCAAGGTTATTGATTTTTTTTAATATAACTTAGCTATGTGTATAAATAATTGGTAGAAAAGAAAGAGAGAGAGTGAGCATTAAAAGAATTAAGAAAAAAAAAGAAAATTAAGAAAAGAAAAGAAAAGTATAAGAGATAAAGAAGAAACTCTCTCAATTCATTTAATTGATTTAAGAAATAATTTATTTTCCCTAATTATAAAAAATGAAAATTCAATAATTATAGCTATAAAAGTAAAATTTGACTTTATTTATAAACTCACCCAACCCATTTATAAACCAGAGAATAATAAAACGAAAAAAGAAATTTGTATTTATCCGAAGCGTGAGCCAATACCTAATGGGATACGATTTGCACATTAGATACACACATATGGTTGTATTTCTAATTTTTTATAATTTATTCTTTTGAATACACATTGCATTTTTTACTAGAACTTCAATATAAAATCAATGATAGTTTGGTAGGAGGCCAAACCAACCAAATACAAGAATCAAAGGAGACATAATAATAAGAAAACAATACTTCCTATAATTACCCTGTAGAAGAATCACTTCTAGTTCTAGACCTAATTAATGTCCCTTATTACACATACCTAACGTTATCTCATGCAAGAAGCAACATGAAATTGCTGGCTATGTCCTTTGACTAAATCCAGGCATTGTTGCTGAACCCTCGTGCCTTTTCCTCCTCAGCACCACATACCATGTGTAAGCTTCCAACCACACAGCGTTGACGGCCAAGGCAACAATAACCCCAATGTAGGCATTCTTCCATTTCTTGTCAGGATTCAACATCTTGAATCCTTTGAATATGTTGATGATGCTGAGGATGATAACTATGTACCCAACTCCATGGTGGTACATGTTCCAGTAGAATCTGTACTTGTGGTCAGGTTTCGGCCTTAGAAGCAAAGCAAACACCTAACAAACAGATTGTGTTGTTTAGTAGTTAACAAACTAGGTACGTAGCTCGCGCGTTGCTGCGAATTTGATGATTAGAGGTTGAAACAAGTTTGTTTGTGAAAATACCTGAAGGGTTCCTAGGCAGAATAGGATTATGCCAATGGTTCTATGAGCATCAAATTGTAACCCAGGAGATTCACTGCCCAATTTGAGACCAGTACCCCATCCAGCAACACCAATAATATATGCTGTGGATTGGCAACTCACATGAAGGTAAAACCATGCCGGGTCTGCAGATTTGAATACTTTCAAGTATCTTGCAATCAAAGCACCAAGAGGCATCATAATCCCCCAACTCACAGCGTTTAGCACCCCATGAATCTGAAACAAAAAACCATTCAGTTGTCAGGATCAAATTCAGGTGGGACTCGAACCAGAGAACCTACCAGTACTTTGCCACCAATAGACAGCCAATGAGTTATATGCCCATTGACTAACAATTAGTACATACCCTCCACAAGCCTGTTTCCATTATACTAAGCAAACACAACCCCTAAACATGTAACTAAAGGATAATTAGGTTCACTTAAATTGAATCAACAAAAGATAAGACAGAAAGAAAGCAATGATGAAATTAAGCACAAAAGACATGCGGGTTTGTATTCTGATTGAAGTGCTTACATTCCTCTTCCTAATTTTGTCACCCCCTCCAGTCGGCGAGGCAGTTTTCCCTGTAAGAAGATCAAGAGTTCCTTTGGACAGAACATTGGCGCCAGAGGTGTCATGGGGCTTAGGAGTACTACCATCAGAAGAGAGTGGTCCATCCTGCCAAACCTGGTTCACACTCACCGCGGAACCATTTAAGGTTGAAACACCTAAAGTAGCGAAAATGATCATCTCATTGTTTGCGTAGGTTGCTGACAGATCAGTGACATCAAAGCTGAGCTTCCCTTCTTGGAGCGTGGTCTCGAAACTGTCGACAGGGGAAGGGTAAACTGCCATGGTTCCATCAGGTTTTTGGTAGGCAACAAGCGCTTGTGTTCCAACCATGGCAGGTTGAGGACCGGGATTGATCCCCCAAACAACCCATTTAGAAGGACTCAGCCCTTCATGCCTGTATGCAATCTGGAGCTGGCTTGTCGACGAATCATAGTTCCAATGCAGAAAAGAGTTCAAGTATAAAAGATCATTGCACGCACTAAACACCTGGTTGTTAGAGAATACATAGCTTTTGCATGATTGAGCAGATGATGAAGTAGCAAATAGGGACATGATCATAAGTACTGTTGAGAAACATACATAGCTTTTGCAGCTGACAAGGTTATTAATTGACCTAACAGCCATTCTTATAATTCAATCTAATAACTAACTGAAGACAACCTTAACTAGAAAGACTCTTTTCAATCAATGAAGAGAAAGAAAACTTATAGATGATTAGTATCCTGCTGCTGCTGCTGCTCCTGCTCACACATATAGAATACAACCAAATAACAATAATAATAAAAAGTTTAGATGGGATTAGGTGGAGAGGAAAATGGAACTAATGTGCAAAGAGGGTGTGGGTCAGGTTGTTGGACTGTCTGTTGGGCAAGGCTCAAATATACAAGAGAGTGGTTAAATTTAAATTTAAATTTATGTTTATATTTATTTAGGAAGAAAACATTGGTAAATTGGTAGGAAAATAAGGGAATTTTTAATTCTTTATTTTTAATATTGTTATTTATTGTATTTTGTTTCTACCCACCATCCCTTTTGATGGAACTTGGTCCTCCTGCCTGCCAATTCCAACTGCAATTCTGTATATATGCTTAATCAAGAGATGGACATAAGTTTAATTAAAATATTCCACTCTAGTTACATTCCTGATACATTGAGTCATTTTATTCTTACTCTGATAATACTTGAAGTTCTTCATACTAATTTATCATTATCTGATTAGTGAGAAAATCTCTTCATTTTTTCGCTCTTCTACTAATCAAATGATGATACATCAGGAAGAAAAGACCTAAAGTGTCACCATATTAAAAATAAAGAGATTCAATGTGTTGAGAACGTAAATAGAAAGACTCCGTATATCATTTCTGACTAAATATTAAAATTTATGGTATAATTTTACCGCTGAATGCCACACTCACTTTGTAGCTTTCCGAGATGAACATATGCTTAATTAAAATATTCAGTCAAGGAGTCTACAGATGAGTGCCATTTGTCCAATCTTCCTGCTTTGCTTTGGTTTTTAAGTTGAGTTGTAGGTTGATGCGAGGTGGTTAAGATCCATACGAACTTTTCCTTAATTTATTATACATTGACCATATCGTTGTTGTAGTAGATGTAACAATCTATTCTAATTAATTAGTGTAGGAATTTGATTATTTATTTAGAAAATGGATGTAGAGCTTAGACGTTACGATAAAAACAATGCAATTACCTATATGTTTTCATTAAATCCATACTTGCAGGCTACAAAATTATGCTTGTGGTGACAATTGTTTCCTACCTCAATTTTCTTTTTAAAATATTAATATTTCATTAATTAAAAGTATTAAATAATTATTAAAAAACTCCATTGCCATTCTCTTTAGTGAATAAAGTTTATTTAATTAATAAAAAAAATGAATAAATGATAAACATGTAAATTTGATGAAAAAAATTTGATAAGTTAATGAGTTCTAGTGGATCTTTGGAATTCTGTGTAAAAATAGCTCTTTTTATTGTTGACGAGTTATTTTAATAGTTTTTTTTAAAAGTATTTTGGTTATTTTTCTTTGGGTTAAATCAAAAAAAGTCTCTGCAGTCTAATTGATTGACTTTTTTCATCCCTCTGTTTTTTTTGAACTATTCTTAGTACTCCGAGTCAATAAAATGACTTTTTTCATCCCTCGCCCTAACGCCGTCCGAAGTTTCCGTCCGAAATCTGACGTGGCCCGACACGTCGCCTGACACGTGACCCCATTGCTGATGTGGCAAACCACGTCAGCAAAAAAAGGGTTAAAGGAAATTTGGGTCCCTGTAGTCTAATTGATTGACTTTTTTCATCCCTCTGTTTTTTTTTAACTATTTTTAGTACTCCGAGTCAATAAGATGACTTTTTTCATCCGTCAACCCTAACGCGTCCGAAGTTTCCGTTCGAAATCTGACGTGGCACGCCACGTCAGAAAAAAAACCAGAGCTCAAAACAGTCTACCAGATTTTGCATGAAGTTGGGCTCGAACCCACGACCTCGTGGTTAAGAGCCCTGCACTCTACCAACTGAGCTAGACAACTTCTATGTTAACATTTAATAAAATCGGACTATTACCTCTCATGTTTTTCAACAATAACACCAGCACAAACATTTTTCAACTTTTGTATCTCTCGACCTGAGGTTGTTTTAAATTATTAATTATTATGTTGTTAAATATTTTAATTTTATTATAAAATTATTAATATTTCAGTTTTCAAATAAATAAGATATATATAAAATTATATGAACAAAACATAACTAAATTTATATATAATAAATATATGAACAAAACATATATATCTTATTTGAAAACTGAAATATTAATAATTTTATAATAAAATTAAAATATTTAACAACATAATAATTAATAATTTAAAACAGCCTCGGGTCGAGAGATACAAAAGTTGAAAAATATTTGTGCTGGTGTAGTTTCTCGTATCAAAGGAAGCAGGGGACGGCGTGAAATTGACTCGGAGTACGTTAGGGTGAGGGATGAAAAAAGTCATTTTATTGACTCGGAGTACTAAAAATAGTTTTAAAAAAACAGAGGGATGAAAAAAGTCAATCAATTAGACTGCAGGGCCTTTTTTTTTTATTTAACCCTTTTTCTTTTAAAGAAAGATATTTTTATTATATATTAAATATTTTTAATTTTTTTTCAAGATACACGAAGTTAAACCAATCCGATAAATCGGAGTAGATATTAGTCAGATAAAATAAAATTATTGGATTGTGATTTCAATTATAACTCTTAATATAACTTATAAATTTTAAAAATAGATTTTTTATTAAAATAGAAAATAAAATAATCTTATCAATTAAAGTTAATTAGGTAACAATCAGATTTAAAATTATCCAAATATCTTTTCTTAACCTAAAAAGTCTATATATATATATATATATATAAAATCCAGTGGGGTTAAACTCACTATCGTATTTGTTTCTTTCTTTTTATTTCTTGCGATGACAGTAATAAGCTGATGTTTCGTTGTTTGTTTCTTTACTTTTTCATTTTTCTTAGAAATATATATATATTATTATTGTTATTTTAATTCTTGCAACAAGAAGAATATGATTTTTTGTTAGCTATACAACGTATATTTAGAGCATTGTTCCCTGGCAACATAAAATACCAGTGTTCACTTATACTCCCTCCAGTAAAAAAAAGATGTCGTTCTGGCAGGAGACACACATATTAAGGAGGGCCTAACAACGTACTGTTAGAGACGATTCTGCTGTCTTTTCTTTTCTAAATTTACGAGTGTGTCATTCTCTCTACTACCAACAACCATCGCTGCCATCTCCCTTTCCTCCCACCACCACCAGCCACCTCTGCATCTTCGGCCAAAAATCGGCCACTTGTAATCAACCATGACTATAAAACTCCAGATATGGTCAACACCCACTATAAACAGGCTGCCAAATAGACTCCGACAAAAAATAATCCAGCCCATATCAAAACAAAATCAAATCCGAACACACACCATAAAAACTCTCACCAAATCGACCCAGATTCGACCAAACTCCCTCTTCCTTACCCAAAACCTGAACTAAGCTACCCAAATCCAGCCTCCAATATGACCAACAACAATTATTCTTTTGTTGCAAAACTCTTTTGTTGTTGCTGCAAATCGTCTCCTTGTACCCTATTGACAATGGTTTCATGATTTATTGTTATGAATTTATAATTTAATTGGTTGATTAATTTAAAGGAAAATAGAAGATCAAAGGTGGAGCAAGCGGAGGAAGAGGGTGATGGTGCAAACGAAGCTTATCTCTCGAGAGAAGGAAAAGAGAGTGGCGTGCATGATTGTAGAAAGGGCAAGGTGGTGATCTCACCACTGAAAATGTCAGAAAAGTAGGGTAACAATATTTAATTTCATTGATTCTCTCCGGAGCCAGAACGGCATTCTTTTATGATCAGAGAGAATATTTATTAGGATTGCATAATAAATAATATACTCACCTCGATAGCTATTGTCGTACCAAAACACTAATACTCGCCTAAGTCCTAAACACGAACACACTCGATCCTAAATCAAGTTATTCACACAAATGCACCAAGTAACTACTAATAACAAAAAAAAACATTTGATCAACATAAGTAGTGTTTATTTTGATATAAATCTCTATCTAATTGTATGCTTTTTAAATAGAGATACTAATTAGATAGAGATACTACTGATTAAAGTCTATTTTCTTCATTTTTTTTGGTAGAATCAAGGATCCAAAGTTGATGGAGAAGAAATGAGTCAAAAGACCTAAAAATTGTTGAAAAATTCCTAACTCTAGCCCTAGAAAGATTTAGAAGCGGATTTCCTATATGTCTAGGCCTAGAAGGGAGCTGAGCAGTAGAGATTCTAGAAGGTTGGACCAAAAAGTGGAGTGTTGATGAGAGATGAAGAAACATGTGTTTCCTAAGTTCCTGGACGGAAATCAACTTCAAATTCAAATATATATTTATCCATAAGATCATATACATTTTGAAATGGGAATTTAGGAGATAACAGTACAAAAATATTATCAAATAGCGACGGAAAAGAGTCGGTCGCAAATTTTGACAATTTATGATGGAAATTTTGTCGAAAAATATTCATTTTTCAATTTGTTATTTGAAAAATTTATTATCGACAGAAATTACTAATATAGCAATGAAAAAATCCATCAAATTTTTTTTGACAGAAATTTCATCAAAAAATTATGGCACCAGTGTAGTAATTAACACATTCCCACTGCATGTTTCCTAGGGGTGAGCAAAAACCGGTCCGACTCGGAAACCAAACCGGAACCCGAAAAAATTGAACCGAACCGAACTGAACCATAACTTTTCGGTTCTGTCTGCTTCTCCGAATCTAAAACCCGTAAACCAAACCGTAGAACCGGTAGAACCGATTCTTTTTTATATATATATATATATAAATATGTATATATGCATTCATATATCAAAGTTTAGCTTTGCTTCAGTGCCTAAATCTTTGTCTTCCTTCCTAAAGGGAAGGGGTTCGAATCCCCCTAGTCTCAAAATTCTTTTTTTTCCAGTTTTTTTCCTTCAAAATGATGTCGTTTTGGTGCTTTAGTCTAAACGACGTCGTTTTAAAAAAAGATAAAAAAAATGAAACTGAACCGAACTTTTCGGTTCGGTTCTAGCCCGGACATAACCGAAATTTTTCGGTTCGGTTCAGTTTTAGCCCAAAAACTGAAACGAATTGGCCCGTGCTCACCCTGATGTTTCCGACTGAAATATCCGTCAAAATATTTCGACAGAATATTCTATTGAAAACTTATTACATTTTTTACGGAATTACCGTTGAAAAATAAAAATGAAAATTAATTAGAAAGTGTGATGGAAACTTCCATCACAAATGTATGATTGTTTGTGATGGAAGTTCCGTCGTAAATTCACCTCTAAAAAAAAAGACTGGCGATCGAATCTCTATTGTAAATAGACATGCTAATTGGATAGGTCGGGCCGGGCTCGAGCCTAATTTTGCTAGGCCCTTCAAAATTTAAACCGAACTAGGCTTTAAGAGGGCCAATTTTTACATGGCCTAAGCCCGACCCTCTTATAAAACGGACTGCTCGTGGACCTCACGGGTCGGCTCATTTTTTGATTTTTTGTAATTCACACTAGCAACGACTAGTAAGATGTTTGAGATTAAACTTGTTGGAACTCATTGAAACAATATATCTTTTTTAATAATCCCATCCAATTTATACTTGAAAATCAATGATATTTGCAAAGAAAAACACTAATGCAAAGACACCAACAAGGACCTTGGCAGCTGCGTTGTCAATTAGAAGCCCTGCCCTACCCCAGTGGATTGTAAAATTTTATCCTACATTCGTTACGACAACAACAAAAATAATATAATTCAATACACTAGAAACAGTAAAACTAGTAGCAATTCCTTCTATTTTAGCCGTTATGGCTCACTAAAGAGCTGAACTAACCATACAGTTGTACCAGAAACACTAAAGTAAATAACAATCTCTTCCAAATTAGCCAAAAACTTGAAGTAAGTGAACTACCATTCCCTTTGGCCCTAACGTTGTCTTAACCAAATGCGCAATTGACATTGCCAGAATTTCCCTTTACACACCCCTAAAAAGTCAAATTAGCCTTTTCTAATAAAGGCTGACTCCCGGCTGAGTTCTAGGCTTGATCTTTTATCTCAAGTCTTAATATTCGCTACCTAGGATTAAAAGTAGGACATAGGCGAATATATCTTCCCTTCTTCATTCTTCTGGCATCACGGCCTATTCTTATTCTATTCTCTACCAGCAGAAGCATTTGTGCTTTCAGCAAGTAGGTGACGCGAATCTATGGTTTCTATGTTTTAAATGAGCGTGTGCTATAAAAAAAAAATGAGTGACGATATTCAAACCAACCAAAATAAATGCATCTTCCAAGTCCACCACAAGGCTCACCAGTCTAGCACGCTCTCCTTTTTCTTCACTGCCATCGTCTTTAAAAATCGTGTCGCCCTACAATAGTACCGCGGGAACCAACTGTCACTAAAGCACACAGGAAATTTTAAGAAAAAAAGAACACTGATAATGAAAAGGCAACGAGCAGCTAGCATACCCCCATTGGCAAATCTACTTGAGAAGCTCAAATTAAAACCTATAATAACAAAAGACATCAAACAAGCAACAAATGAGATCTTGCGCTAGAGGAAGAAGAAAGAAACGATGGCTAATGTTGGATGGAGTTTAGGGTTATAAAGTGATAATCCTCGAACCCGGGGTGAGGATAATTCTGTAATCTTGACCTTCAAGGGGACAGGTGACCACACTGCTACTGTACCTGCAAGGTGCCGGAGGGGGTCTCCGGCGTAGACACTCCGACGATCAAGTTAGCATACATAGTGATCAGTAAGCAAGGTTGAGAGTAAATTTTAGCAGAGTATGAGCTAGTTTCTCTTGTCCTCTCTTATTTGCCGTAGGGGGGTATTTATAGGTGGATGAACCCTGGTAGCTAAGGAAAGCTAGGATTCCGGGTTGTGAGTTGTGGACCATGCTGGACCGGATGACGAGGACCTCCTCGTTGACGTTGACCGTTTTGAAAGCACTGCGTGTGAGATACCGGGCAAGTAGAATCCGGCCTGAGATCCTGAGCTAAGGACTTCGGGCGTATAACTCTAGGCCCTTAAAAGACTAAAATGCCCTGGGGGTCTATTTTGGATTATCACAAGCCCAAACGAAAACAAGCCCGAGTATTTACCAAGGGCTTCCTTTCGCCAGAAACATCTCCACCTTGATCCTTGCATTTAATTTTACATCTCCCATTTCTGCCCACTTGACACATCCTTCTCTGCCCTCTTGACACATTTTTAACCATTTGACCTATCAATCTTTGTGAACTTGACACATGGGGAACTCTGAGATAAATTCATATATTACTTTTACTACTTTCACCACCGCTTCAAGGCATTAAAGTAATCTTTCCCTAGGTGATAAGTTATGCCCCTATAAATCAGCTATTTCTCTCTTTTAACTCTCCTTACCAGTCAGCATCTTTCTTCACACTCCTTTTTTCAATTTACCACCTCTTCTTTTACCATGGAAACTCCAATTATTACATATCTTTTGTCTACTACTTCATTTGCAGATTTTAGTGCTTCTTCAAACATTTTCATCCTGGAACGCATGATAGGTGGCATTGATTTAAACATTGCCCAGCTGCGAAGTATGCTCAGCCCTTTAGTGGCCCGACGAGATTCGACATATGATGGGGACGATAACGCTCTAGAGATAATCTGCAGGACCGCCACTTGTATTTCCCACATTCGCGTGGCTCTTAGTATACTGAAGGGCAGGAGGAATTTGCTGGAATCGCTTCTTCCATTGAGATAACTTCTATCCTTGCTTCCTTAAAGGAAATCCTTCGCTCCTCCTCTGTCAATGATAAAGATGATGATGAAGATGATAATGATGGCCTTCCTTCCCCCTAAGTAGCATTTTCTACTTCTTCCTGTCATTCCTTCCTTTGTACATGCCGTTTTGAATGAATTCCGGTTGTAAAATATTATCTACTAGATCCGGTTTAATCTTTACCGGCCTTTATCTTGTAAATATACTTTGTATGACAGTACTCTGTATCCTCCTGTTGCTAGGAAACTTATATTTTTTGGAAAATTCTCTCCCGCTCTTCCTTCTAGTATTCCTGAATCTTAATTGCCTTTCCTCCAGTGTTAGCGGTAAGTAATAATGACTCCAAAATGCCTCACTTCCCAAAAAATTAATCATGACTCTCGATTTTCCAGACGAATGACTCTTAATTTCTCCTAGCCTGGAAAACACCGCATTTTCCTCCAATCAGCAACTCTGATTAATGGAAACAGTTATTGCTTGTCCTTACAAATTAATAGACAAATTAATGCCTATAAATACTCAGTTCTCTCTTAATCAACTCAGTTCTTTCTTAATCAAAACCCTTTCATTTATTCGCACCTTCTTCTTTCTCAACACCATTTTCTTGATACTTCTTCAATTACCTTTCCTTCCTCATGAAGCCATACAAATGCCAACCCAAGAAGAAATATCCCAAAAGGAAGATATTTAAACGTCATCCTAAAATGTCGGCTTTCACAAAGCTTAAGTCACTCGAAGAATTCGAGGAGCAACACCGGATAGGGACATGACAAATATTTGGCACAGAGCAGCATCACAATCCGTTTGAAAATGAATAAAATCTTTTACTTTATTTAAGTGGGACACCAGATCTGTAGTACCATCATAAGACTCCCGTTGGAATCTTAGCATGCCGGTTAACCTTATGCTGTTTGACTCGGAAACTCAATGGATGTTGCACATCCACATCTTCTTTCCACCGTGAAACATGTCGCTTTTCTCGTTGCGACGATTTGCTTCTATGACGACTTTCCCGTTGCGGTGATTTGCTTCTATGACGAATACGCCTTTCAGGAGAAACGTGTCGAGGCGACCAACTTCTATGTCGAACACGCCTCGTAGGAGAACCATACTGAGGTGATTGACTCCTAGGCCGTCTACTCTGTCGCGATGAATGGTCCCTCCACAAACCTAGGTGGACTACATCAGGATTAACTTCTTGCATATTATTAAGATATCCCTCTGTGACTCCCGGATTACCATGACCTTCTAGTACATGAGGACCAGGAGAATCCGGTAGCCCCTGAGCAGTATGATGATTTACTGCACAGGTGTGTATTGGCAAGTCTACAGGCACAGTAGTGGTTAAAGGATGAGTTGCAACAATTGTCGTTGTAAACATAGGAGGCGATACAGGCGTAACCCCATATTGAGAAACAGATCCAACCACTCAAGAGGTCAAATAAGCCACTTGGGCACGAAGAACAACAATCATATCAGCCGGTGAGGTGGCCGAAATTGTTGACATGATTCCTCCATTCTGAGGAGGCAAAGAACCGACCACCAAAGGTGACGAAATAGGAAAATTCACAGGAGTGTCCAAAAGAGAACTAATTGGGACAGTATGATTTTCAGACATGGCCCCAGCAGATGAAGATGGCCAAAATTCCCTTGGAAGAGAATAAGCACTCGTGAAAGATTGAAAAGTAGCAGAATCTTGATTGGACGCCATGGCTTAGCAAAATGATTTGACTATGAGAGGAAAGCTTTGGTGTTAAGGAAAACCTCACTTAATCATCCAAAAGCTCTCAATGAAAGCACCAAAATGATAATCTTCAAACTCGGGTGAGGATAATTCTATAATCTTGACCTTCAAGGGGATAGGTAGCCACACTGCTACTGTACCTGCAAGGCGCCGGAGGGGGTCCCCGGCGTAGACACTTCGACGATCAAGTTAGCATACATAGTGATCAGTAAGCAAGGTTGAGAGTAAATTTTAGCAGAGTATGAGCTAGTTTCTCTTATCATCTCTTATTTGCCGTAGGGGGGAGGGTATTTATATGTGGGTGAACCCTGGTAGCTAAGGAAAGCTAGGATTCCGGGTTGTGAGTTATGGACCATTGATACGATCCCAGCAGCCCACGCGTGGCCCGTCCACTAGGAGCCAAACCATGATCGCTTTGCTCATGAAGAGCCTAAGGACCGAGAAACACCACTCGAAGACCGTGGAACGTTGGGTCCTATGCGTCCAGGCCAATTACTCGACTCACAGCCTCACGCCCGAGTCCGAGTCGTATCGCAAGCCCAAGGCCGCACCCAGCGCCTTGGCCTCGGCTCGCAGCCTCACGCCCGAGCCCCATCGCAAGCCCAAGGTCGCACCTAGCGTCTTGGCTTCGGCTCGCAACCTGAAGGCCGCGCCCAAGCCCAGTGAGAAGGTTGCTCCTTCGGCCAACCTCAAGGCCTCACCACGGCCTTTGGCCAGCGCCTAGGCCCATCAAAGCTGAGCCCATATCCGAGAACGTGCCCTTTAAGTTAGACCCCTTTGTCCAAGGGTAGTATGGGTTTTTCCCCTTGTAAATATCTACTCTATAAATAGAAGGGCTTAGCCTTCTATTTTCCTTACTTATGATTTTGAGGGTTCTCTCTTGAGCCTTAAGCCACCTAGCTCAACCATAGGGATCTTAGATCCAAGTTTCCTTTTGAGCGTTTTCATCTTGAGTATTGTAATGGCTTGAACGTTCCCTAAGCCTTGTTCATATATAAAACATCTCATTTCATTTTCCTCCAAATATTGTCCGCTGCAACTCCCTAACATCCAACGCAAACTTCAATCCATTCATCCATCCATCCGATTGCCGTGTCAACCAAGTCCGAGACTAGATCCGGCCTCCATCAAGGTGTGTCCGAGCCTCTCGCGGAGCTTGGGCCATATCAAGTGGTAGCGGAGCCCAGCCGTCTCAAGGTTGCATTTTTATTCATCTAGAGGTAATTTCCGCGGTTCAAACTTCATCCCGAGTCATTACTAGCATTTTCGTTCATTTGGGTCTTTTGGAATTCTTCCTTAAAATTTCGCATTTTGATCTTCAAAGAACGTGTTACTCAAGTGTTTTTGTGTTTGTCTTGAATTAAATGGTGTTTTCTTCATCTCTTCAAGGCCAAAAATATTTGAGGAGTTGTGTTCTTGTGGACTTTCTTACAAGTGCAAGGATGCCAAGTGTCTTAGTGGCCATGAGAGCCATGTGTTATTCATTTGTTTGCTAGTGTGTAAAGCTAGGTCTATATTTTGCCACCTCATCTCTCTCATTCACCAAGTATTTGATGATAGAATATGCATAGAATATTCTCAAAGATATTTTAAGAACATTCTTACTTGCCAAGTCACGTGACACATCACCTTTTGAAGCGCCACCTCACCTTGCTTGCCACATCATCACTGTTTGGCATCTAGTGCTTTGTCTAAACTACTTGTCTTGCATTCCTTTAAGTGCCGAATGATTGTCATACACACCTAAGCTCTCTTGCACTCATCTTTCAAAAAAAAAAAAAAAAAAAAAAGAGAAGGGATAAAAAAAAAAAAAAAAACAAAACAAAAGAAAATCAAATCCCGACGTCAACAAAAAAAAAAAAATGTTTAAGAGAGTCAAAGCAAGAGGCTAGCGTGTGGCCTTGCATGAGAGTAGTTGCATTAGAGGAGAGGCTTTTAAGCACATTAGTCCTCAATCCTTAGTTTGCCGTAGCTTTTTATTTTCCTTTTTATTCTCGAGTCTTAGTGTTTTCTTCCTCGCTTCTTCATTACTTCTACTCTCGGCCTAAAAGTTGCGCACCGCTACACTCTCGCACAAATTTTTAGTCCCTCCTAACCTTTATTTCGTGCTCTTGTTTTCTTTGCAATTCCCGCACCCCTCCTTGTTTCTTAGGGTCATAGTTGGTCTAGGTGCGATTTGGGGCTTACGAGAGAAAATAGAGAGGCGTGAGAAGGAGAGAACAATAGAGAGAAGAGGGAAACGCGCGAGGGAGTGAACTAACGTTTATATTGTTATACACAATTGTGTTTGTTCAATTTTGCAGGTGCATTCTATTCATGACGGATAATCGAGTGCCTTCGGTGGGCTCCAACGAGTCGGTTCACGGGGAAGACTCGAGGGGAGACCGAGAGGAGGCCGTGCCCATGTCGGGTCTCGCGAGCCTTCTAGCGTGAATGGACGAGAGGGACGCGTGGAGGGACGCGCAGATGGCTACACTTATGGGGACATGCAGGCGCATGAGGACGCCAAATTTGAACTGTTCATAGCAGCCTTTGCTGCGAGACCGCAACCACCTGTCCAACCGTTTCCCGTAGCCGAGCCTCCACCCCTAGCCGATCCACCACCACCCACTAAACAACCACCATACCAACCACCACATCACCCCGACCGCCTAAAGCAACCAGCCGCCCACTTCCACCAAACAACACAACCCAAAAACCCAAGGGACGTTGACTACTATGCCTTCAACCCCCACCACGCCGGGTATGAGGAGGAAAAGGTTGAGAGCAATGCAAGCGGGGACCATGAGTCCGACCTTGGGCCTCTCTTGGGACGCCTACCTCGAACCGGCCCCTTTGCCGAGCTACCACCCATCCACCACCAATCCAAACCCCTACCTAGGATGTCACACTTCCTAGACACGACCGTGCAGGCCACCCGAAACACCGATCCTAACCTACCACTACACCGAGTCAATGACTATATCCCTCCTAGACAACCACCTAGACCCGAGGCAGTGTTGCCTCCAAGACCGATTGAGCCACCCATCGAGCCACCGGGGCACCCAGAGTATGAAGACCCGCATGGGGGAAAGGGGAATCGGTACCAGGCTGAGAGGGGGGGCCACAACCCAAAGATTTATTTGCCGAGCTTCGATGGTCAGGAAGGACCCGAGGCCTATTTTGATTGGGAAAACAAGATGGAGCGTGTGTTTGCTTGCTATGATTACTCGGAGGAAAAGAAGCTTAAGTTAGCCATGGTCGAGCTGTCCGGAATGGCTATTAAATGGTGGGATCGCATCGTGATCACAAGGAGACTTGAGGGAGTAAGGGCCGTCACCACTTGAGGAGAACTTCTAACAGAAATGCGCAAGCGGTTTATCCCGACCTACTACATACGAGACCTTCACATCCGCCTCCAAAGCTACCGCCAAGGGTCCAAGAGTGTGGACGACTACTACAACGAGCTCATGACCTTGGTAATGAGGGTCGAACTTCGGGAGACAGCTGAAGCCACCATGGCTCGCTTTGTGTCCGGCCTTCACAGGGAGATTGCCGAAACTTTGGATTTCCACACCTATACCGATATCAATGAGTTGCTACATCTTGCGACTAAGATTGAGAGACAAGTGAACCGCGTAAGTCCAAACGGTCTCCCTATCACTCGTCTTCTACTCCCTCTAATACCTACAAGAAACCGTGGTAAAATTTGAACCAAACCCCACACACCACGCCCCACACTTACCGAACCCCACAAGCCAAACCAAACACACTACCAAACCCACCGCCCCAAAAGTCACCCACAAACAACAATCAGCCCACCAGAACCCACAACCAAGACATGATGATCCAAAAGGATGGGGGGGAATGGATTAGTGAGGGCGAGGAGGAGGAGGAAGAGAGCCCAAGGAACAATGAGGAGGGTGAGAGTTACCCTAGTGATACGGATGAGAAATATGACCATGTTGAAGTACCGCAATGCCTTTTAGTGAGAAGAGCCTTGAGTATTAAGGGAAGGGAAGAAGACGCCTCCATAGCTCAACGGGAGAATCTCTTTCATACAAGGGGGATTACCCACGGCATGGTGCTATCCATCATTATTGACAATGGAAGTTGCGCCGATGTGGCCAGCGCCCTTCTAGTGCACTCCTTGGGTTTGCCAACCACCAAACATCCCTACCCTTATGTTTTGAACTGGTTTAATGATGGAAGCACCGTCAAGGTACAACGACAAGTGCTAGTGGCCTTCAATATCGGCAGATATGTGGACCAACGCCTTTGCGATGTGGCACCAATGCAAGCAAGCCACCTACTCCTCGGTCGACCATGGCAATACGACCGCAAGGCTATTCACGACGGGTTCAAGAATAATTACAAACTTGAGCACGAGGGCCGCAAGTTCTTGATTCCCCTGTTGGCTCCGCGCCAAGTCTTCGAAGACCAACTCAAGCTTGAGAAAGCATGCGCTACTTTTGAAATATCATCTTCACTTCAAGGAAAGAAAGAAAGTGAGTGGAGTGGAGAGAAGAAAGTAAGCGGGTATGAAAAGAGTGAGCATGCGCCGAGAGAAGAAAGTAAGGAGAGCGGAGTGAAAAAGGGAGATTCGAGTGGCAAAACCAAGCTTGAAAAAAATAAGCAAGTGTGCGAGGTCTCTAGCGAGACAAGTGGGGAGCGAAAAGTGAATTTGTTGGCTAAGGGGAGAGATTTAAGGCTTGCGCTAGTCATGCGAAAGTCGTGCATCCTCATTCATTTTAAGCCATTGGCTTTGACTAACGCTAACACCTCTTTGCCCAAAATGATTGCTCCTCTTTTGCTAGATTTCCAAGACGTGGTGCCTAAGGATCTGCCCGAAGGCCTTCCGCCCACAAGGGGTATCGAGCACAAGATTGACTTTGTGCCCGGTTCCACATTGCCAAACAGACCCACCTACCGGTGCAACCCGAAGGAAACCCAAGAATTGCAACGCCAAATCGATGAGTTGCTGGCTAAGGGCTTCATCCGTGAGAGCCTTTCTCCCTGTGTAGTTCCAGTCATTCTAGTACCCAAGAAAGATGGTAGCTGGAGGATGTGCATGGACTGCCGTGCCATTAACAAAATTACTGTAAAGTACTCGCATCCCATTCCTCGATTAGATGATATGCTTGATGAGTTGTGCGGTGCAAACATGTTTTCTAAGATCGATCTTGTTAGTGGGTATCATCAGATTAAGATGAATGAGGGCGATCAGTGGAAAACTGCTTTTAAGACTAAGTTTGGGCTTTACGAGTGGTTAGTCATGCCGTTTGGTCTAACTAACGCACCTAGTACATTCATGCGCCTGATGAATCATGTCTTGAGGCCATTCATTGGTCATTTGTGGTAGTCTACTTTGATGATATACTTGTTTACAACACTTCTCCACACGAGCACTTAGAACACTTACAGCAGGTTTTTCTGACTTTGCGTGTGCAAAAGCTTTACGTTAAACTTGCCAAATGTGAGTTCTGTTTGGAGGAAGTACACTTCCTTGGTTTTGTTGTAGGTGCCGCAGGGTTGAAGGTGCATGAAGAGAAAGTCAAGGCCATCGCCGAATGGCCCGCGCCTACTAACGTTGGGGAGGTCCGCTCCTTTCATGGACTAGCCGAGTTTTACCGCCGCTTCGTAAAGGACTTCTCCACCATAGCCGCGCCACTCAACGAGCTAACTAAGAAGGAGGTCCCTTTCGTGTGGGGGAGCGAGCAAGAGAATGCCTTCAAAACTCTCAAGGCGAGACTCACAGCTAGTCCGATCCTAGTGCTCCCTAATTTTGAGAAAACCTTCGAGGTGGAGTGCGACGCGAGTGGTATTGGGATTGGAGCAGTGTTAGTCCAGGAGAAGAGGCCAGTCGCTTTCTTCAGTGAAAAACTGAAAGCCGCTCAACTCAACTACTGCACCTACGACAAAGAGCTGTATACCCTGGTACGAGCCTTGACAGTGTGGGAGCATTACCTAGTCCCGAAGGAGTTCGTAGTCCACACCGATCATTTGAGTCTCAAGTACCTAAAAGGGCAAGGGAAGCTGAACAAGAGGCATGCAACATGGATGGAGTACATTGAGCATTTCTCCTACCATATCAAATACCTCAAGGGAAAGGAAAATATGGTAGCAGATGCGCTATCACGAAGGTACGCACTTCTCACTTCCCTACACTTACGCCTTCTAGGCTTTTCACATATCACCACACTGTATGCTGAAGATGTGGATTTTCGTGACATGTTTCGGGCGTGTGCCAATGGTGTTTGTGAGCGTTTCGCATTACATGATGAGTTTCTATTTCGTTAGGGCAAGCTTTGCATTCCCATATGTAGCACACGAGAGTTGCTTGTGAGGGAGGCACATGGGGGGGACTAATGGGTCATTTTGGAGTAGAAAAGACACTTTCTACACTTAAAGAACACTTCTACTGGCCTAAAATGAAAAAATTAGTGTCTCGTATGGTTAGTTCTTGTATTGCATGTAAGCGGGCTAAGACTAAAAGCATGAACCATGGGCGCTACATGCCCTTACCCGTGGCTACACACCCATGGTGTGATCTTTCGATGGACTTTGTCCTTGGTTTACCACGTACTAGGCACGGCAAGGATGCCATCTTCGTTGTGGTAGACCGTTTTTCTAAAATGGCACACTTTGTCCCTTGTCATTCTACTTGCGATGCTTCACATGTTGCTCACTTGTTCTTTCGTGAAGTAGTTAGACTGCATGGTATGCCCCGAACCATAGTGACTGATCGAGATAGCAAGTTCCTGGCGCACTTTTGGAGAGTCTTGTGGGCCAAGTTGGGCACCAGGCTCCTTTTCTCCACTTCGTACCACCCGCAGACGGATGGTCAGACAGAAGTGGTCAACCGCACTCTTAGTAACATGTTGCGTGCCTTGATTAAGCAAAACCCCAAGTCTTGGGAAGACTGCATCCCTTTTATTGAATTTGCTTACAATCGCACCATGCACTCTACCACGCGTTTTTCTCCGTTTGACCTTGTCTATGGGTTCCAACCCCTAACCCCCATAGACTTGCTCCCATTACCCTTGACTGCTTGTGCTAGTTTAGATGGAGAGGCACGCACCGAGTTGGTGAGCAAGATGCATGTCGAAGCAAAGGAGCGCATTGAGGCCATCAATGCTAAGCTCGTCAAGAAGAGAGACGCCAGCCGTCACATACGCACCTTCGAAGTGGGCGAATGGGTGTGGGTCCATTGGGCCAAAGAGCGTCGCCCAAGCAAGCTTAGCCCACGGGGAGACGGGCAATTTCTCATCTTGGAGAAAATAAGCTACAACGCTTACATCCTTGACCTTCCTTCTTCTTATGGCAATACTCATCATACCTTCAATATTAATGACCTCTCACCTTTCTTCGCAGGTGGAGATGTCGAGGAACTAGAAGAGAATGATGGTGCGGATTCGAGGACGAATCCATTGGAAGGGGGAGGGGATGATACGATCCCAGCAACCCAAGCAAAGCAGCCCATGCGTGGCCCGTCCACTAGGATCCAAAACATGATCGCTTTGCTCATGAAGAGCCTAAGGACCGAGGAACACCACTCGAAGACCGTGGAACGTTGGGTCCTATGCGTCCAGGCCAATGACTCGACTCGCAGCCTCACGCCCGAGTCCGAGTCGTATCACAAGCCCAAGGCCGCACCCAGCACCTTGGCCTCGGCTCGTAGCCTCACGCCCGAGCCCCATCGCAAGCCCAAGGCCGCACCTAGCGTCTTGGCTTCGACTCGCAACCTGAAGGCCACACCCAAGTCCAGCGAGAAGGCCGCGCCTTCGGCCAACCTCAAGGCCTCGCCTCGGCCTTTGGCTAGCGCCTAGGCCCATCAAAGCTGAGCCCATATCCGAGAACGTGCCCTTCAAGTTAGACCCCTTTGTCCAAGGGTAGTATGGGTTTTTCCCCTTGTAAATATCTACTCTATAAATAGAAGGGCTTAGCCTTTTATTTTCCTTGCTTATGATTTTGAGGGTTCTCTCTTGAGCCTTAAGCCACCTAGCTCAACCATAGGGATCTTAGATCCAAGTTTCCTTTTGAGCGTTTTCATCTTGAGTATTGTAATGACTTGAACGTTCCCTAAGCCTTGTTCATATATAAAACATCTCATTTCGTTTTCCTCCAAATATTGTCCGCTGCAACTCCCTAACATCCAACGCAAACTTCAATCCGTTCATCCATCCATCCGATTGCCGCATCAACCAAGTCCGAGACTAGATCCGGCCTCCATCAAGGTGTGTTCGAGCCTCTCGCGGAGCTTGGGCCATATCACCATGCTGGACCGGATGGTGAGGACCTCCTCGTTGACGTTGACCGCCTTGATAGCGCTACGTGTGAGATACCAGGCAAGCAGAATCCGGCCTGAGATCCTGAGCTAAGGACTCCGGGCGTGTAACTCTAGGCCCTTAAAAGACTAAAATGCCCTGGGTCTATTTTGGATTATCATAAAGGTTTAGTGCATATACGTGTCATAATTGTAAATAAAATTATAATGAATAATATATTGGTAAGGGCCTGGTCACGAGCCTAAAATCTAAGAACCCAAGCCTGACCTTTTTACATTGACGGGTCATCCCGGGCTGAGCCTTAAATTTAGTAGCCCTATCCCATTAATTTTTCATAAGCTCGAGTCAGCTCTACGAGCGGTCTATCCAATTAGTAGGTCTAGTCGCAAATAAGTTTCGACGGACGTTCCATCGAAACGTTCGTACTTATTGCAACGGAGCTTTCCGCGCAATAGGTAAAACATTTCTTTTCATGTTTAAGTTCTATTTAATTTCTATGTGTTATAAAGGTTTAGTGCATATACGTGTCATAATTGTAAATAAAATTAAAATTTAATTAATTTAGAAATGAGATATATTTATAATATATATAATATAATGAATAATTATTGGTAAGGGCCTGGCCACGAGCCTAAAATCTAAGAATCAAAGCTCGACCTTTTTACATTGACGAGTCATCCCGGGCTAGGCCTGAAATTTAGCAGCCCTATCCCATCAATTTCTCATAGGCCTGGGTCGGCCCTACGAGCGGCCTATCCAATTAGTAAGTCTAGTTGCAAATAAGTTTCGATTGAAACGTTCGTACTTATTGCAACGAAGCTTTCCGCGCAATAGGTGAAACATTTCTTTACATGTTTAAGTTCTATTTAATTTCTATGTGTTGTACTGTATATTTTAATTGATTTTATACTATATTTTAATTATATGTTTTTAATTAGTTGTATTATATATATATATAATAAGTGTGTAATTAATTCAGACAAATTAATTTAAAATTATGTGTTACTATATATATTATTCAGAGAATAGAAGTTCTGAAAGAGCTTATCAGGTTAATCAGGTAAGGAATGTGGCAATTGAAAATAAATTAACTTAAATGAGTTCTATTTTGCTTGCTATGGCTGCAGGAAATGTTTAATAGGTTAAGGCATGTGGAGTATATTGTCAGATAAATGACAGATGTTTGTCTATCATTGTAAAAAAGGAGCACAAGTTAATGTCATGATGGGATTCAACCAAGGTCAACGAAAATACAACAATTCTTATTCCAACAACTATAATCCAGATTGGAGAAATCATCCCAATTTTGGTTGGACACAATAATCTCAACCTTCATTCAACCTCTAAACCTCTAAAATATCCCGCTTAGATCTGCACAAAATCAGCAACAAGCTCCCTTACTTACAAACTCAACTTATCCATCATCAAACAACTCGTTTGAAGAGACTATGAAACAATTTGCACTAATCACATAAGCACACCGAGCAAATACCTATGCTAGTATAGTAAATCTTGAAAAACAAATGTAGCATATGGCCTTAGCTATAAGGAGAATGCAGGAAACTGCTAGCATATGGCCTTAGCTATAAGGAGAGTGCAGGAAACTGCCATCCAATCTTAGGGAAGAGGTAGATTGATTATGGTGTCCTAACTTAGTAAGCTTCTACGCTGTTTTGTGGAGAATGGCTAATCCCACCAATATGTAGTGGGAACAACAAATCTTGATAATCTTGACATATCACGAATTCATGATGCAAAGACACCCCACAACAGTCATAGATCCGGTAATAAAGACATCAATGGTGAAGTAAACTATTGGAATATGAGGGCTACAAAGGGGGGTTTCATTTGTTTCTTCCCAATTTATTTATTTATTTTTCAATTTAATTATGGTAAGTCATCGTGATTTTATATTATTTTTCTAAATCCAAATGAGACATTACTATTTTAAAATAGTAGCGGCTAATATTGTTCGAGTGGATAAATATAACCTATTTAACTTTATCACAAATATAATAAAATATTACTATTTTAAAATAGTAGCGGCTAATGTTGTTCGAGTGGATAAATATAACATATTTGACTTGATCACAAATATAATGATTTATTCTGAAATACAATACAAAGGCAAAGATGAATTTATCATTTTTCTCAAAATTATTGTTGCATTTTTTATATAATCCTTAGCTAATTTTTGTTTGAAACCACAATATACATGGCTTACAAAATCATAATTTATTGGCAATTTAATCTAGAAATTTATTTTTCATACTTTAATCTAATTATGCTGCTTTAACATTTCAATTGGACTACATATTTCTTTATGACACACATAAGTTCTACACCAAATTCCTTGATTTTCTATTCATTAATGTTTTCACCATTTCTATCATGAATACTACTACTAATTATTATTAATTAGGCAATCCATTTCTAAAATTCTTCATGCATGCATCATATAGCTCGTTTATTTAAAATTTTAATTCAATCTAATCACATGCATGCTAATCATTTAAGATTAATTATACAATTCTCTCATAAAACTACTTGCATGTACCATTGAACCCATTTATATACTTAAGTTCTAGCTTAATCCAATTAATTACATGCATGTTAGATTAATTGCTCAGAGTTTTTGTTTCAAGTTTTGGGATAAGAAAATGTCCCGCACATTGCAGTTATAATATGATCTTTTTAAAGTATGGATAGGGTTGATTTTATATATAAAAAAAAATTCCAGAAAAAAGTGAGAAGAAGGATCTGTTAAAATAATTGGGAAAACCCTTTTTTTTTATAGAGATTTGACCAGAATAGATTATCGGTGTTGGTTGGTGTCGACTGTCTTGTCTGTAATTGAAACCAGAGTCGGTGAAGCTTGTTGTTGAATTGGATTAGATGGAGCTGTGACGATAATTGTACACAAGCCCTGTCATTTAATATTTGCCCCCCCACCCCCACCACCACCCCCCCCCCCCCCCAACACGTCACCAAAGCCACTTGACAAAGCAAAGCAAAGGCCGTGCCGTGGCCTTTATTAAAGCTGCTCCTCTCTCCCTCTCTCTCCTCTCTCCTCTCTCTCACTATGTAACCAAATCCATTAAAATCACACAAAAAAATTGAAAAAATAACAGTCACTTGGAATTCCTGGAGAAATGGTTTCCCTTGAAGATTCCTACTCCCACTCCCACTCCCACTCCCACCACCCCACTCCCTCCCGCTTCCCTCTTGGCACTCCTTCTTTTCCTTCCGCTTCTAGAATCCACCGACACGTCGGCCGCTCCATGCGCACCATCCGCTCCTCCATATTCCAGAACGACGACAGCTGCTGCTCTTTCGCTTCCGCCCCCGACACCTCCTTCGTCTCCGAAAACTTAACCGAATCCGTCATCGACATGCGTCTTGGCGAACTCACCACCGCCGCCACCCACAACGACAGGTCGTCCAAAGCTTCCTCCATCTGCAACGATTTCCTCAACATCTCCCAGGTGTTCAGCGATTTCTCCGCTTGCAGCAGCGATATCTCCGGGGAGCTACAGCGCCTCGCGTGTTTACCGTCTCCGGATAGCAACCCCCGAGACGACGCCCTCTCCGAGCCGGAACCGGAACCCTGCCTGGGGTTTCTGCAGAGGGAGAATTTCTCTACTGAAATAATCGAGAGCATTTCGCCGGAAGATCTCCAACCGACGGTCAAGATCTGCGTGGATGGGCTTCAATCCACGTCGCTGGCGGTTAAAAGATCAGCAGCGGCGAAGCTAAGACTCCTGGCGAAGAACAGATCGGATAATCGAGCATTAATTGGGGAATCAGGAGCCATTCCGGCTCTGATACCGCTTCTTAGATGCAGCGATCCATGGACTCAAGAGCACGCCGTGACTGCGCTGCTGAATCTATCGCTGCACGAACAGAACAAGGGTTTGATTAGTGAGGCAGGAACGATTAAGTCGTTCGTCTATGTGCTCAAGACAGGGACGGAGACTTCGAAGCAAAACGCTGCTTGCGCGTTGCTCAGTCTGGCTATGGTGGAGGAGAACAAGACCTCCATCGGTGCTTGCGGAGCCATACCGCCTCTGGTGTCGTTGCTTATAAATGGGTCTACCAGAGGGAAGAAGGATGCTTTGACAACGCTGTATAAGCTGTGTTCAGTGAGGCAGAATAAGGAGAGGGCGGTGACGGCCGGGGCGGTGAAGCCCCTGGTGGGGATGGTTGGGGAACAGAGGACAGGGATGGCGGAGAAGGCGATGGTGGTGTTGAGTAGTTTGGCTGGGATTGAGGAAGGGAAGGAGGCGATCGTGGAGGAAGGCGGGATTGCTGCGCTGGTTGAAGCCATAGAAGATGGGTCCTGCAAAGGGAAGGAGTTTGCTGTGCTTACTTTGTTGCAGATGTGTAGTGGGAGTGTGAGGAATCGCGGGTTGCTTGTGAGGGAAGGTGGGATTCCTCCTCTGGTTGCTCTTTCGCAAACAGGGAGCGTGCGGGCGAAGCATAAGGTAAAGTAATCTTTAATCTTTGATGGTTTTAGTTCTTTTTATGGTGAAAATTGAAAGTAGCCTCATTTATCATTGCATTTGTTATTTATTGTAGTTTTCTAAATAATGGAATGATCTGATCATGGCTTGTTGTTGTTGTTGTTGCAGGCTGAGACTCTTCTTGCATACTTAAGAGAACCCAGACAAGAGGCTTCATGTTCTAGTCCTTGAAGAAGTTTTATTTCTTCTATTTATTTTCTCTGTTTTTCAAAAGAGAATTACTAATTAGAGTTGAGGGGTTGGTTGCTCCTGATGCTTTTGTTGTGGTTGTTGGTGTGTATATAGAGATTTAGGGAGAGTGTGTATTGATTGATCCGTGTTAGCTTGTAAAGTATGGTTGATGATAAGTTTGGTTGGAGTAGTAGGAGAACTAAGGTAAGTAGAGAGACTGACTTGGTAGTTGTATGATTTTTCATTCCATTTTTAGAGTGGATGTATGATTATAACTTGAGTTAGTAGATATATGGTTTTGGGGATTTATTGGATGAATTAATTGTTTCTGGGTTTTAGTTCAGTAGTTGGATGATGGCATCTGGCTTCTTTGTTGCTTTACAAGTTTGGAAATGAATGCAATGGCCTGGATTTTTCAAACCTTATTAATTAGGTATTGAATCTAAGGTGGAGTGTGGAGATGATGAATTTATGATATTAATGAATTGGTAGGACCCTTGATCTGCGTGGCTTTGGTATAAAGTCCTTTCATTTCATATGCAGTGTGCTTGCTTTCCATCAGTCATTGTGTCTCTTGATCAAAATGTGGTGAAACTGAAAAGCCCACCATACCAACCGCTGAAACCCCACCATAGCCATAGCCATAGCCATAACCATAACCATAACCATGGATTTGTGCAGTGTACATTATCATGTCACTGCGTGTGATGATATTTCTTTTTCCCTTTGGTCGCTCATTATGAATTAGCTGGCACGGCAGGTGTATGTCTTGTCCTACCTCCACATTAGCTTATGTTTCAATCTTTCTCGTATAGGAACTGACTTTAACAATTCCAATCCATAGCACCAAAGCATAGATTTTTCACCGTGAAAGGTATAGAGATATATTTACCGTGACTCCCCGACCTATTGAAAATGTATTTAATCTCATTTTCACTTTTCAGTATTGTTTTCACGTGTGTATACATATAGGAAGCCACTATTTTCGCGGTATTTGGTTAATGAAATGTCATTTTCCTTTTTAAAATTACTATCACGGGGAAGTGATATCCGGAGAGTGATTGAAGAGTGTTATTTTTTTTCTCATTTAGTTAGCATTAAGATTTATAAGAAAATCTCGTAAAAAAAAAAAATTACAGGAAAGTATTACTTTTGTGTTTGTTTTATACTCGAAAATCCTAAAAGAAGGTAAAAAAATTACTACTTGATTTTTAAACAATAATAATTATTTAATTATTTTAAATACAATACAAAATGAATATTTTTAACTTATCTAAAATAAAACTGTTAAAAATTAAATTAAAAAAATTAAATAAAAAATAAAAATGAGAAAAGGTTGAGTGTAAACTCATTTAAAAAAAAATATAGATTACTGTATATAATAAAATAAAATGGACGAATATGTCATTTAAAAAAAAACATAACTTTCTCTAGACTTAAGAATCACTTTCCTCACCTCCTAGTTAGGGGATTGCTTTCCTCCATTTTAAGGGAAAGTGGAGGGGTCAAAAAAAGTTGGATTCTAGTGTCAATCAAACGCAATAACGCTCGGAATCTTAAATTTTCGAGTCACTTTCCCCCCTTAATTCCGCCAACCAAACGTTATCTAATTGTTTATTTTCACACCACAAAGTTTATTATCTCTATGTTTTCTTAAAATTAATATTTTTGTTGTAGTATTTTGTCGTTTAAAAACGTGGGATATAAAAACAAAATTAATAAAAAAAATTCTTTACCCATTCAAATTTATGAGTGAAAAAATATAATAGAAAATGATAAAAAATTAATAAATTATATTTATGGTGTGAAAATAAACTATTATGGTGTTGGAAATAATGTATTCCACGTGTGTATATATATATATATATATAAATTCATTAGATTAGTTTTATTAGTTTGAAAATTAAAAAGAAACTTTGAATAGTGCTTTGACATATAATTAGGTTATTATTTTGACTTATGGATGGGTAGATTACTATGTCAATTTTTGTAAAAAAATAGAATGTATATATAGAGTTTTTTTGAATATGAATGAATAGTATTTCCATAAATTACAATGTTACGAAGAAAGATAACTTTCAATGGTAATAAAGTATCTCAAATTACTAATAGGATGAATAATGTTAAGAATAGTATTTTCTATAAAAGATAAACTAGTAATGTTTTACTATTATGAGTTATTAAACTTTTTTTTAAAGTATTAATGTGATTCGAACCGAGTCTTTGTTATTGGTTTAAAATTTAAATAGACTACTATAGGATTCTGATGCGCTCCGGCTCGTTGTGAAATAAACCGTAGTGTATGGAGGCTCTTGATTAGGATCTAGCCCAAAGATCACACAAACATTGAGACAAAACAGGCACAAGGACACAAAAAGGGAGACTCGAAAACGGAGCAGACGGGAGGAAAATAAGACACAAAGGATAGAAGGAGGTTACTGTTGGAGTGAAGACAGACGGAATGGATGAAGTTGAACATGACGAATAGTATAAAACATACACAAAACTTGAAGAACACAATGTTGGAAAATGATAAGCGATGCGTATATATATTTCTTACACAAAAGAATAATCAATGATTACAAGGTTTGATTTCCAAAAGAGAGATAGGGAGGAGTGCTCTCAACTCAAGCTATCTCTCTCAAGGAAGGGACAAGTGAGTTTAGGGGTGAAGGCAAAGAGTATTCTCACTCTACAATTCACTCACAAGATAAACTAACTATAAAGTGAGAGAGGTGACCTATTTATACATGGTTGACCTTACAAAATAAAGTACGGAATCTTTTTAATCAAATTGGGGAGGTTAACGGTACCATTAGGGTACTTTTCGGTAGGCTGTTAGCTCGAGTTTCCAAAATGTCCAAAATGTCGCGTGCGTGAAATCGTAAGGGATACAGGTGGTTATCATGATTCGGAATCTTCTGGGTGCAGGTGGTTATCGGGATTCGATAGCTTCCCAGTTGTTTCCTAATAGGTGCATGTTGGCCCGTTGTCGCCTAGTTCTTCGGGAGCTTCTAGTAAGTGTCCTCTCCCGGTAATGTACTTGCTCTCGGTAACTTCCTTTGAAGTTTTCGGTAGATGTCCACTCCTGGAAGTGATACGATCCCAGCTGGAGCCAACCCTAGTGATGCGCCCACAAGTGCAACCACCCGCGCCAAGGCCCGAGCCTTGGAGGATGCAGGCGCGAGCCTCCCATTGCCGCCCCCGGGCCCGATCACTCGTGCCAGGGCCCGAGCCCTACAAGTGAGGCTCAGTAGCCTCATCCTCATGGAACTGAAGGCCGAGACAGCCTCGGAGGAAGCCAACCTGCGCTCGCCCCAGCCGCGCCTTGTAACCCTAATCCGCACCCCATCCGCGCCTACGGATGGGCTACACATGGCCACCTCCGACCTTTAGGTCCACTAGCGCCCTTCTCCCATTTTTGACCAGGCCATGATAATTTATAATACAAAGAGAGGATTCCAGGCCAAAAATCAGGAGAAACGCCCAAAGGATTTGGTACAGGCCCAAATCACAAGCCCGCATTGGACAGCGAAAGCCACTGCCGAGCCTTTTGAAGATTGGGGCATATTTCCTCGCACAATATTCATCCCAGAACTTCATCTATGTGTTAGGAAGTTTGCCTCCAAATTTCAGTGGGAACGCTCGAGGTAAGAAGGAAAACGCCTTGTTTTCTTAAAACGTGATTCGACGGACCCGCAAGAAAAGCCACTTAGGCGTTTTGACCTAAACGGCGGTGCCTGCACCTCTATCCTTATTATTAGACTTTATTTATATTATTTTAGGGTTTCGGAACTTATTTGGAAGGGTGGCGTGTTGCCATTTTCGTTTAAGTCATTATTTAGAAACTAAACTAGTTTCCATTTTTGTAATTAGGGTTTAACGCTTCTTTAAAAAGGAGCCACCCATGTTATTTTTTAGTGAGACTATTTTGATTATTGAAAGCAGATTGCTTTGGATCTTTATCCACTTGTTCTTGATGAACCTTGCAACTAATTGAGTTTCGTGCATTCAATTAGCTTGTCAAGTAAAACTTGAAAGCACCATTCATTGAGTCATCCGTTCTTTGGATTGCCAAGCATTACGATTTGGAGATTCAAAGGTTTGATGTAAGATCCTCAAGGGATTCTGCGTGGAGTGCCAAGCATTGCGACTTGGAGATTCACGTGTCTTCTTCGAGTTATTTTCCGCATTGAAAACCACGTCGTCGGACAACAATCTAAGGAGAGCATTCTAGCCTAGAAGGAACGCATCAGTTGGTAGCGGAGCTCAGCTGTCCCGACTTGGTAAATCTATCCCTTTAAATTATTGCGTTTTCTTTGTTAGAATTGGTATTCCGTCATTCTCTTCCACACCAATTCTCTTGCGTGCTGTGTGTTAGTGTTTCTTGTGTGTACAATTAGTGTGCAAATAATCTCAACGATTTGTAGGTCTTTACTTGTGTCAAAAAAATAAAAAAATATATAAATAAAAAGTCAGTCCCCAAAGTGTCTTAGTTAATTTGTGTTTTGTGTTGTGTTGAAAACTCAAAAAAAAAAAAAAGTGTGAAGAAATTTCAAAATCAAAATACTAGAGTGAATTTGTGACTCATAGCAAAAAGAATCATTGGATTTGGAATTCGGAATCAAAAGTTGTGGCAAAAATAAGTTTCAAAACAGAATGAAAACAGCCCCCGTGAAAAAAGTGAGCACGGATTAGAAAAAAAGTGAGCACAGGTTTGAAAGAAAAGAAAAGAATGAAAACAGCCCCCGTGAAAAAAGTGAGCACAGGTTAAAAACAGAAAAGAAAGATCCTGAAAAAGAAAAGAAAAGGCAAGAAAAGGAAAAGAAAGTGAACTTGTATGCGAAAGCAAAAGATTTACGCCGAGCGCTTGTTTTAGAAAAATAGTTTTGTCGCGAGAATCGCCCTTTGATTTTACTTCGCTTTAAATATTTTTGTTTGAGCACTACTAACCTTGATCCTTTAGCTTCTGTGACTTCTTCTATCTTGGCTGTTTTTTAGGAGTTCAAAGATGTAACACCCGAAGAGATGCCGCCTGGTTTCCTCCAATCCGCGGCATAGAGCACCAAATTGATTTTGTGCCGGGTTCGACTATCCCAAATAGACCAGCCTATAGGAGCAACCCCGAGGAGACTAAGGAACTTCAGAGGCAGGTTGATGAGCTCCTTAGCAAGGGATATGTCCGAGAGAGCTTGTCTCCATGCGCCGTTCCAGTGCTTCTAGTGCCAAAGAAAGATGGAACTTGGCAAATGTGTGTTGACTGCCGAGCTGTCAACAAAATTACGGTAAAGTATCGTCACCCCATACCTCACTTAGATGATATGTTAGATGAGCTTAGTGGTAGTGTAATCTTTTCTAAAATTGATCTCATGAGCGGCTATCATAAAATTTGAATGAAAGAGGGTGATGAATGGAAAACGGCATTTAAAACAAAGTATGGATTGTATGAATGGTTAGTGATGCCGTTTGGATTGACTAATGCCCCAAGTACTTTCATGAGACTTATGAACCATGTTCTTAGGCGATTCATAGGAAAATTTGTTGTTGTATACTTTGATGACATCTTAGTTTACAGCAAATCTTTGCATGATCATGTTTTACACCTTAAAGAGATTTTTCTAACTTTGCGTGAAGAGAAGCTCTATGATAAACTCTCCAAGTGCTCTTTTGCTTTAGAACAGGTTGAGTTTTTAGGATTTCTTGTGGGCAAGGACGGTGTGAAGGTGGATGAAGCGAAGGTGCAAGTGATCAAGGAGTGGCCTACGCCAAAAATAGCAAGCGACATCCGCTCCTTTGACAGCTTAGCTTCCTTTTATCATCATTTTTTATCATCGTTTCATTCTTGATTTTAGTACTCTTGCTGCCCCACTTAATGACCTAACTAAGAAACATGCTGATTTCAGGTGGGAGGAACCTCAAGAGGCCGCATTCCAAGTGTTGAAGGACAAGCTATCCAACGCACCCGTGTTAGCCCTACCCAACTTTGACAAGCCGTTTGAGTTGGAGTGCGACGCAAGTGGAATTGGTATAGGTGATGTTTTGATGCAAGAGAAGAAGCCAATAGCCTTCTTTAGTGAGAATCTCAAGGATGCCCAACTGCGTTATCCGACATATGACAAAGTGCTTTATGCGCTAGTTAGGGCTTTCGAGGTTTGGCAACACTACTTGATGCCGAGGGAATTTGTGGTGCACACCGACCACTTGAGCCTCAAATACCTAAAGGGACAAGGGAAGTTGAATAGGAGACATGCCGTGTGGCTGGAGTTCTTGGAAGCTTTCCCTTATCACATCAAGTACAAGGAAGGAACAAACAATGTTGTAGCCGAAGCATTGTCTAGGAGGTATGCCTTGATCTCTTCGTTAAGTGTCAAATTTTTAGGGTTTTCTCAAATAATTCCACTCTACCCTACTGATTTGGATTTTGGTGAGATCTATAAGACTTGTGATTCCATGGCTGATGTGAAATTTTATACGCATGATAACTATCTATTTCGGCGCAAGGGCCTTTGCATTCCTAAGTGTTCTTTGCGTGAATTACTTGTGCATGAATCACATAGTGGTGGATTGATGGGCCACTTTGGCATTAATAAAACCTATGACATGCTGAAATCACACTTTTATTGGCCTAAGATGCGACGTGATGTTGTGCGTGTGATTGCTAGATGTGTAGTGATATTGGGCAAAGGGTAAAATCTTGGTTAGCTAGTCATGGTGAGTTTATGCCGCTACCCGTACCTTCCCAACCTTGGACCGATCTGTCCATGGACTTCATTGTAGGCTTACCTAAATCTTGGGATGGTAAGGATGGTATATTTGTTGTTGTGGATCGGTTTTCCAAAATGGCGCACTTTTTGCCTTGTAAAAATACTAATGATGCGTCTCAGGTTGCTAATATATTCTTTCGAGAGGTAGTCCGCCTCCATGGTATGCCTATTAGTATTGTTAGTGACCGTGTTGGAAGATTTTTGAGCCACTTTTTGCGAGTGTTGTGGAGTCACCTTGGAACTAAATTGATGTATTCGACTTCTTGTCACCCTCAAACCGACGGCCAAACTGAGGTAGTTAAGTAGGGTCCCTTTTACGGTCTTTAGTTACTAAACATGTGTCTAAATGGACTGATCATTTGCCTTTCATGGAGTTTGCTTATAATTGTTCAATCCATTCTACTACAAATTGTTCACATTTTGAAGTAGTTTATGGCTTTAATCCGATTACTCCCATGGATTTGACCCCTTTGCGTTTGAGTGATGTTTCTAACTTAGATGGATAGCAGAGGGCAGAACGCATCAAGAAGATACATGAGAAGGCTAAGGCGAACATTGAGCGCACAAATGAGTGCCTAGTGCGCAAGCGCAATGAAGGCCGCAAGACCGCGTCCTTTCAAGTTGGTGATTGGGTGTGGCTGCACCTACGACGTGAGAGATTTCCAGAGAAGAGGAAAGAAAAATTAGCCCCACGAGGAGATGGCCCATTTCAGATTGTTGAGAAGATCAACAACAACGCTTACTGCCTCGACCTTCCAAGTGAGTATGGTTCGATTCACGGAACCGTTAATATTTCTGACTTACGGTTGTTTGATGCAGGTGATGAGGATGTTGCTGATCTGGATTCGAGGGTGAATCCTTCTCAAGATGGAGGGGATGATACGATCCCATCCGGAGCCAACCCTAGTGACGCGCCCACAGGCGCAACCACCCGCGCCAAGGCCCGAGCCTTGGAGGATGTAGCCGCGAGCCTCCCATTGCCGCCCACGGGCCCGATCACTCGTGCCAGGGCCCGAGCCCTACAAGTGAGGCTCAGTAGTCTCATCCACATGGAACTAAAGGCAGAGACAACCTCGGAGGAAGCCAACCTGCGCGCGCCCCAGCCGCGCCTTGTAACCCTAATCCGCACCGCGTCCGCGCCTACGGATGGGCTACACATGGCCACCTCCGACCTTTAGGTCCACCAGCGCCCTTCTCCCATTTTTTACCAGGCCATGATAATTTATAATACAAGAGAGGATTCCAGGCCAAAAATCAGGAGAAACGCCCCGAAGGATTTGGGACAGACCCAAATCACAAGCCCGCATTGGACAGCGAAAGCCACTGCTGAGCCTTTTGAAGATTGGAGCATCTTTCCTCGCACAATATTCATCCCAGAACTTCATCTATGTGTTAGTAAGTTTACCTCCAAATTTAAGTGGGAACGCTCTATGTATTACTTTGGATCTTTATCCACTTGTTCTTGATGAACCTTGCAACTAATTGAGTTTCGTGCATTCGATTAGCTTGTCAAGTAAAACTTGAAAGCACCATTCATTGAGTCATTCGTTCTTTGGATTGCCAAGCATTGCAACTTGGAGATTCACGTGTCTTCTTCGAGTTATATTCCGCATTGAAAACCACGTCGTCGGACAATGATCTAAGGAGAGCATTCTAGCCTACACGGAACGCATCAGTTGGTAGCGGAGCTCAGCTGTCCCGACTTGGTAAATCTATCCCTTTAAATTATTGTGTTTTCTTTGTTAGAATTGGTATTCCGTCATTCTCTTCTATACCAATTCTCTTGCATGTTGTGTGTTAGTGTGTCTTGTGTGCGTGCGATTAGTGTGCAAATCATCTCAATGATTTGTAGGTCTTTACTTGTGTCAAAAAAATAAAAAAATAAAAAAATAAAAAAAATAAAAAATCAGTCCCCAAAGTGTCTTAGTTAATTTGTGTTTTGTGTTGTGTTGAAAACTCAAAAAAAAAAAAAAGGTGTGAAGAAATTTCGCCAAAAATAGAACCAGAAACGAAATCAGTACCATTAAAAAAAAAAAGAACTTCAAAATCAAATACTAGAATGAATTTGTGACTCATAGCAAAAAGAATCATTGGATTTGGAATTCGGAATCAAAAGTTGTGGCAAAAACAAGTTTCAAAACCCTAATTGTATGCCTCAATGGCATTCATGCAATGGAGAAGGAGTTAGAAGGACTCCTAAAGAGAACTATTGATGATGATGAAGGTGTGCAAGGGTCACAAAGCAAGAAGTATTATGGAATGCCAACTTCCTCTAATGATCATTGTGAGTGTGTTCCTTCTACTTCTCTTGGTGACATTGAGTTACGACTTCATGAGATGGAAGGAGGACAACAAGTTCTTGGCATTTAATTAGACTCTCATTGCACAACCGTTAATAGCTTTATTGAGCTGAATCTAATACGTTAATCTAAAGGTTGCACGTTGATCGTCTCTTAAATGTAATAAAAGAGATGGTCGAGATTATCTAGATCGGAAGGATTTCTGTCGAGGGCAGGATTAAGGATTCCTCTAAGATTAATAGCTGGTCTCCTGGCTTGCCTTCGAAGTCCTCTTTCCATTCTAGTAAGTTCAAGATCGAGTGGTAATAGGTCTAGAGCAGATCTCCTAGTCATACAAATAAAAGAGAGAAATTAGTTCCGTTCAATCCCCAACAACGGCGCTAAAATTTGATCGTCACTCAAATGTAATAATATTTCCCGATGCCTAATTACACAGTTAAAATATGTAAAGGGCAAGACAGGGTCGAACCACAGAGATTGAGGGATAAAAACTCACTTTATATGTATGACAAAAGCAAATGCAACCAAATAAAATGGTAACTCAAGGGGGGGGGGGGGGGGGGGGGGGGGTTGTCGATTGCTCTAGTCAATCTATCACAGAATCGGTTGCTAACAAAACAATTAATTAAAAGCATATATCGAGGGAATGAAAGTAAAGAATAATCAAGGGCACGATAACCAAGGAAGATAAGATTGTAGATAAAGGTATTAAATAAGGTGAGACGGGATCTTAGCAAGTGGTGTTCTCAGGTTGCATGCAGGGCTAGTTAATCATCGGCTCAAAGATATTCCGTCTTCATGCCATAGACATGCTATAGGGGCCACCTTTCCACGTAAACCCCCTACTTACCTTCTTAAGAGGAGCTACCCCTCGTTTCTAAATATGAGGTAGCCTTGACGTTTCACTATCCCCCCAGGCACGAGTGCGGGGAGGCAATACTCAAAATGCCGACGAAGTAGAGGTAAGACACATCTAGGGCGTGATACCTCTCAGCTTGTCAGACTCGCGGTAACGCCCTAGCCGTTTGCTTGCCCTAGATAGACGAGACCACTACATTGCTATAGCTCTACCTAGGTGTCTACTTCTCCTAATGACCTCACGTCAGTTAATACCATTAGGATGACAACAATCACAAAGAAATACTAAAAGTTGATCAGGCCCTTAACATCTTTAGATGAAAATAACAAGAAAGTGGCAAACATACGAATATGGAAATAAAGATGTATTAAACACATTTAGGCCTCTTAACTAATCCTTGCAACCCTTGAAACACCCTTTACTAAGAAGATGAAGGCTTAGCTACTCATGATCAAACACAAACCGCAGGTATAAACAACAAATAACATAAATAAACTAAAGAGACAAAGAAAATGGAGTGTATTAGATAAAACCGGTGGGGAAATCAATATTTTCTCCTTGCTCTTACAAGCTGGTGGCGCTGCTGCTGCTAATAAATGGGAGAGAACAAAATCCCTAAAATTAAGGTAGAGGTGAGAGTAATGTAATGTCAGCCTCCCACGAAAAACCCTAAAACCTAGCTTAAATACTCTAACAACCCACTAGGGGACAAAAATAGCTAAGGGGATAGAGTGACAACACATGACAACACATGTCCTTCAGGAGGAATATTCTGGAATCTTCTGGAAGCGCCGGGGGCTCTCTGATCGCAAGGAATCCCGTGGGAATCTTTGGGAATCTGTTTCTCTAGCTTTCAATTAAGAACTGATGCAAAAGTGTCGTAGGCATGAGGATTGCTCTTTGGTCTGGTTAGCGTCGAGGGCACGATGACACTTCGATCTTCTGCGCTTTGATACTTCGAGCTCCCAAGAAATCCTTCCAAATCCGCATGTTTTTGTTCATTTCCTCCTTTTAGCACTCATCTGCAATGAAGATGGAAATAGACGCAATTCAGTAGTATCGTGCCCACGAAAAGGCCAAAAAGAAGGAGAAAAACATGCTCTAGACATACACTATCAAACATCCCCACACTGCCCAATGCTCGCCCTTGAGCATTCACAAAATTAAAAACCACCTCATGCTATGACATACAACCTCAACCCCTTAATACAAGGAATAGACAACTCATTCTGCATACCGTACCCAACCAAAACACACCCTTCCCTAGACAAGCACCTGCACTAGATTAATAGGATGATGACCCTATCAATCAAATTTTCCCAAACCATGCTTATTCACCAGCAGTCCTCACACGGATATGTGTTTACGCTCACGCTCGCAAACAAAATATGTGTGTAGACTAATCACTCAAAAATGCAAATAACACAACACAAAGTAGAGTTTACATGTCAATCCGAGTACGTAGTACACATGCGAGGGAAATCTAGCAATAAGAGAAGGCTTTGTATAAAATTAAAAGAAAAACAATAAGAAGATGTAGGAGTGGGCACGAATGGAAGAGAGAAAAGAGGAAAATAAAATAAAAGCAAAAGATGAGGAAAGAAGTAAAGGATAGAAGAAAAAAGGGGAAAAGAAAAGAAACGAAAAGGAGAGAAGACAAATCTGGAGGTGGAGGATTCCTTGGTTGGAAGGAGAACGAGTTGGTAAGTAACACCCACTGGAGAGGGCATGACAGCGAGGGCTAGAAGGTGACTTTTGCATTCTTCTACGGGGGAGATCTTCATCTGCGTCTAGGGCGTAACGGAGGCCTTTTGTTTCTTTGCTACTCGCTGCGCCTGCTTTGCTTTTATTCGATTTTTTTTTAATTTTTCTTTTAATTCTAGGAGCTGCAGCTGGCAATCTTTGCATATTTCTTCTTTGAGTGATTAGCATCGAGGGCTTGATACTTTGACTTTACTTCCCCACACTTAGGCTTTGTTGTGGTGAGGAAGTAATCTGGCGTTACTATCTTGCCCAAGACTTCTGATTCCAGCAGCTGCTCTGTCTTGCCCTTGATCTTTATCTTCCTCCCCACACTTATCTTCTTCTGGTCTAGCCCTTGTCGTTCTTACTGAAGAGTGTTACTCACCTGCTAAGGAAGGATCAAAGAAAAGGCTCAAGTGGTTGGAAGAGAAAACAAGGAGGGAATGGGTGTCGAGGGCATGAAAAAGGAAAAGAAGATAAAATGGAGAAAGAGGGGAAAACAGATAAAAATGAAAAAGAAAGGAAAGAAAAACTGCAAAGTTTCTTCGTCGTTTCGTTGCTTTCCCCCGTCTAATAGTGCTTATACCTAGGGTTCTTATGCAAACCTAGCTAGTGCCTAGTCAAGCATTAAATCACACATGAATAAGATGGTATGAAGCTCAATGCGCTCACAGGGTACTAATTGTGACTACTGGTGTCTAGGGCATGACTGGTCATAAGGGCGGGAAGGTCAAGATGTGCAAAGTCAGGCAAAGATGCAATGAATGACAAGTTTCTTCTATGCATCAGAAGTCAAAATTGCATGTCAATTATGAGGGTTTTAAAACAGGGCAGTGGCAAAATTCCTAGCAAAATCTAAAAATAAAATCCGATTTTTTTTTTGAAATTCCACAAAACATGCAGTCATGCAACAAGCAGAAAATTAAACATGCAATCAAACGATAATAAGCATAGATAAATCCCTCCCCACACTTAGGCAGCGCATTGTCCTCAATGCGAGAAGGGCACAAAAATAGTTCAACAAAAATTAAAGCAGTACAGTATAAGGAAATTAATAAAAGGTGGCGCAAATGTTTAAGGGATCTTAGCAAGAGGTGTTCTCAGGTTGTATGCAGGGCTAGTTAATCATCGGCTCAAAGATATTCCGTCTTCATGCCATAGACGTGCTATAGGGGCCACGTTTCCACGTAAACCCCCTACTTACCTTCTTAAGAGGAGCTACCCCCCGTTTCCACATATGAGGTAGCCTTGATGTTTCGCCGTCCCCCCAGGCACGAGTGCGGGGAGGCAATACTCAAAACTGATAAGATTCAGGCTCCTGTTGGAGGGCAGAAGGGTAAAATGACTTCCTGGGGTCGCTGACCCTCGCCGTCCGGTGTACCTGTAAAGCGCCGGAGGGGGTCTCCGGTGTAGATTCTCCGATGCTTAAGTTAGTACGGGTAGTGAAAATAGCAGAGCTTTGTCCAGCAATCGTAGGCTTACCTTTCTCTTTGATCTTAGGGGTACTTATAGGCAGAAACTGAGTGTTATCTGGGAAAACCCCGTTATATAAGGGTGATAACGGGTTTGACAGATGGTTGGAGTTCCCCATCAATGAAGCGTGTTATCGTTGTGCATTATCTACGGATGGGATAACGTCGTGTCGATGGAGACCCCCCGCTAATGTCGACCATCCCTAGATCCTCGTATGAGGCGACAACCACAGTGATCATGCCGACAACTACAGTACTCCTGTCCCCATCATGGGGTTTATGGACGATAACGCCCTTGAAGTCTCATTTATAGTTATCATAAGCCCAACCGAAAACGAGCCCGAGTGTTTACAAGGGCTGCCGCTTCATTTTCGGCCTTGTCTGCCTAACGATCTTCAAGATAATGGGGTGACTTGATAACGCGTTCTCTCGTACCATTATTCCTTGGGGCCTATAAATTGAATCTTCCTTTACTTTGGCTTTTCACCTCTTTTTGCATTTATCTCGGTATTTTCTGCATCTCTCTCGGCCTTTTCTCCATGGATGATTTAACCAAAAATTTCCTAATCTCCAAGGCTCACACTCTGAAGAACTTTATCTAGGCTAACGTCGGCTTTCTAGAGTCCATAGTGACCAAGACTTCTGAGGACATTCTGGAGCTTCAAGGGATGATGACCCCTCTGTTATCCAAACAAGGTACAACCTCCATGGAGGATTTCAGTCCTCTAGAGAATGTGTCAAAGTTAGCCGCTGCGGTCTCTCGCATCGAGGTGGCCATTGCTATGCTACAACACAAGAAGGACCTGCTAGGGTGTTGCTTGAAGGGCATGAGGGTTTCCTCTACCGAACTGACTTCTATTGCGGATTCTCTGAGGGAGATTCCTTCTATGCCAGAGAATGACGACGCCAGGTCCAATGCTTGACTGCTCGTGGCCAGCTTTATGTTTCCTGGTCTTTTTCTTTTGTATCGTACATGTGTGTGTTTAGGCCATTTAGGCCATAAATGAAATAACTTTCCTTTTCTTCTTGTTTGTGCGATATTTTGCCTTGGTGATGTGTGAATCTTGCTTCAGTCGAGGCTAGCTTTAGCCAATCTGAAAATGAGCATGCCAAATGACGATAAATATTCCATTTATCCGCTTCTTGCATTAATCTCGCGCCACTTTCTTAATGTCAACTAATTTAGCAGTTTTTTCGATGCCTCTTGATTGATGCGAATATTCAACGGGTGCGATCTCTGCAATTATGATCATTCGTCTTTCGTTATATTAATTATCCTCTGAAAGTATGCGAAAAGGCAGGATTGCCTTTTTGCGCGACTATTTAATGGGATTTTTTCCTCTTTTCTGTTCATCTTCTTCTATGCTCATTTCTGCAACTGTTTTCGTTTTACACCATGGCTGGCTCAAATTGTTCCATAAGTCTACATTCATTTAATAATTCTTCTTCTGGTGATCGCAATGAACCTCTTCCACCAATCCCCTCTACAGTTCCAGTTAGGAAACCAAGGCTGTTCACGAGGACATACCGATCCACAGAGCAGAAGGGTTTTCGAAAATAGGTGGATGAAGCCTCTAGGACTTCTGATGTTCCATGCAATCCTTCACTTTCTGACTCACCCATTGTTGCTGAAAAGGAATTCGTGACCAGTGACGGTATACTGTTTCTTCATGCTACGCGCCTTTTGTCCGGAGAGGTTCCCCCAATCGGTTATGACGGTCCCAAGGTTCCAGCCTCTTCCAATTGGAGAGATTCTAATGTTTCAGGTAAGAGGGCTTTGGAGGACCCTAATCCTGAGTAGGATAATGAGAGGACATCTAAAAAACCTTTTTCTCTTCTTGACATTGAATTGCCGCCACCGGATTGGAAAGATTTCTTTGTACCTTCCAGCTTTCTTGAAGAAGGCCTGTTATATAATCTGTAGATGCCGTATGGCTTTATGAATTATTTGCAACTATCCTTTGTTACCATTTTTTCGCGTTTTCCCCCCAATTTCTTTAATAGTTAACGCGAACGCGTCAGTCATTTTGAAGTAACTGTTCCGTAACCGTCTAACTTGGTCAAAATTAACCGCTCCTCAAAAAGACGTGACTAGTAATTGCTTGGTCTTAAATTCTTCTTTAATATGATTCCACGTGGCCTCTTCCTTTCTGCGCGCGTCTTCATACGATAGATTGCTCAATTAATGTGGTGGCACTCAGTCCTTTAATAGAAGATTACTTTCTCTTCCTTACTCTTTTGGCCCTCGTTTCATTTTTCTTTTTTTCTTTTCCCTCTGCTTTATCACAAAGAATTCCTTGCTCGTCCGCCGTCCACCGCTGGCTCGCCTGTAATTCTTTTCTTTCAAGGTATTTCACTCCATCTTCTTCAGATTTTCTTTTCGCTGGTTCATTATGCGTATGACTAGAGTTCCCAGGGGTTTTCAGAGACCTTTAGATCCAGAAGTCGATAAAACACCTAGTATTTTTTCTTGTGAAACAGTTATGAAGGCTGAATTAGAGAGTCAGGGTATCTCTTTCCCCCCTGGTTATTCCGTTATCCTTCCTGAGATTGGTCTGTGGTTTCATGATACATTATGGGGAAACTATAGAATGGTTTACTTTAAGATGTTCCTTTATGGTTTTCGTTTCCCAGTTCATAATTCTGTAGAGAGATTGTTGCGTCGATATGATATTAATCTAGCTCAGATAACTCCTTCATCCTGGTGTGGGATTTATGCTTTTCTTCTTGCTTGCGAGATGAAGGGCATTTTGATTCCGTCTGTCGATTTATTCTGTAAATTCTTTAGCTTAAAGTGTCGTAACTGTTTGGTCAATATTACCCCGAGGTGGAATGACGCGTGCGTGCAGTCGTTCTGGAAGAAGTTTCAGGGCTTTGAGGAGACTGTGGCTGATTGGAAGAGTAGTTTCTTCATTATCAAACTGCCTTTTCTCTTGTGGCGCGGGGGTTTTAATCGGGAGATTACTAGTGCCGTCTGGGTAAAATCGGTAGTGTTGTCTAGAGACGAGTTGGCTCAGGATAACGCCCTGCTAAAGATAGATACGTCCTTCCGTATTCGGGAGTTCGCTTTGTACAGGCACTTGGAAGAGTGCTCTATAGGTGAGTTTTCCTCTTTTCGTATTATCGCTTTGATTTGCTTGTTGTTCTAACATAGTTCATTGGCAGAAAATACTGAGGGTGAATCATCCGGAGGGAATAACGCTCCCTTAAATGTGGTGCCGCTCCAAACGCTGCCAGCTTCTCCACCACTTGGGGGCTCCAACCGTCGAAGTGTTCCGCTAAAGAAGAGGAGAACTAAGACAGTCGCAGGAAGAGGACGAGGTATTTCTGCCCAAGCCTCACGCTTTCTCGAAAATTAGTTACTAGTTCGGGGTAGAGGAGTAAATTTGGGCCCACCCAAAACTAGGATAGTTTACAGCGATAACGAGGATATAGATACTAAAACAGATCTTCGTCATGCTTCCACAACTCAATGAAAGAAACTCAGAGTAGAGAAAGGTGGGCAGGCTACTGGGATTTCCTCTGAAAATGCTGACGAGTTCCCTACCGTGAGGGTTGACATTTCTATTGCGGCAAGTACTTCTCAAACGACCAAGGTTGCTGAGGAGACAATTGTAATTCCTCCAACTGCCACTGAAGTTCCATTGGCAGCAGATTCGCTTCCGCCGGTTAACGCCCCCGACTCTCCTATTTCTTGTTATATTCCTGATGTGGAAACCACGACTTCCCATGTGAGTCCACTTCCTAAGTCGTTGCCCAAGGCCCCTCAAGGTCACTTTTGTTACTGGAGCAGGTGATAAAGGTTCTTCTCCGGCCTTAACGGTCAATCTCTCTTCTCAAGGTCCTAAGGGAGTCCCGTCCTATCTAGGGCTGCCCAAAACTCCCGAATTCTAAATTTCCGATTTTTACGACCCGAAATTTTTAATTTCGGAATCGGAAATTCAGAATTCGGAATTAGATACCTGAAATTTTAATTCGAGTCGGAACGGGATGGATTTTGAAAAATTCGGGTACCCGAAATACCCAAATTTTTCATACATAAAACGACTTCATTTTATGTATAACACTTATTTTCCCTACCTCATTCTCCTCCTCTCTTTCATCGCGATCTCATTCTCTTCTCTCTTTTTTCCATCTCTGTCATCTTCTTCAATCATCTTCTCTCGATCTCTCCTCCACCACCACCCACCTAATTAATTCTCTTGCTTCTCCTTTTTTGTAGCCTCGCTACTCTCTCCCTCTCGCAGCCAGCCTCGCTCTCTCCCTCTAGCTTCCGATCTGCCACTGCAATCATTCGATAAATTATGCATAAACCACACCAACCACAACCAGATCTGCCACTGCCAGGCACGCCACCGCCACAACCAGATCTGCCACTGCCAGGCATGCCACCGCCATAAATCAAGTAGAGAAAGAAGAAGACCAAAGTGTCATTACTGTCAACTGTCCTGATAAAACTGGCCTTGGCTGTGACTTATGTCGTATCTTGCTCTTCTTTGGTCTAAACATTGTCAGAGGAGGTACGCTAATGAATACTATCAACAAAGTTTCCTTTTTTTTTGTTTTTCTGAAATTTTATTGCTTTATTTGGTGGGTGCTAAGAAAATTGAAAAAAATATTAAGGCTTTTGTGGGGGGTTTTTTTAAGCAACCGAATGTTAAAATATCAATCTTCTCTAAAATAGAGAGATTGGTGTTTCTCTTTTGTTAATTTTCATTTGTGGACTTGAAATTTATAGTTCTAATTTTTGGATGTTTTGGTTTATTGTGTTTCGATACGGTAAAGATGTGTCTACGGATGGGAAATGGTGTTACATAGTGTTGTGGGTGTTGAGGGATTCAACCACTAGGTGTTGGTGTCTATGCAATTTATATGGATACAGGTTTGAATTCAATTGGTGTTGGTTTGTATTGAATTTTATTTCTAGTTTTCTTCTCCTTCCCTGTTCGTCTACGGAAAGTTGCTGGAAATTGTCAAAATTCACTAAAGAGGGAGATCACTTGTTAAACTTGTCAATTCATAATTTCAAAAATTTTGGTAATTTCGAGTATTCTGAAATTTCTGAAATTATGAATTCGGAAATTCAGGTTCGGAAGCATTTTAATTCGGTTCGGAACGGGATTAAAAATCCAAATTTTGGAATTCCAAATTTCTCAAATTCGGAATTCGAAAATTCGGAATAATTGAATGGGCAGCCCTAGTCCTATCGACTAGATTTGACAGGGCTTGGAATCGATTGTCTTCGCGCCGTAGGGGTGTTAGACCCTTTCTCGGGAGATGAATTAAGGCCATCTTTGATAGGCAAGATGATGAGTCTTTCTGAAGAAAGAGAGAAGTTTCTACAACTTTCTCAAAAGGCTCGATATGCGCGCGTTATGAATGATTCTTTAGACGCCTTCCGTTATCTGGACTATGCTGTCGAGGCTTATGACAGCCAATTGCAGGATTTTTCCAACGCGATGTGTGCTCAAAAGGTGCAGCTTGACCGAGCGTTAAGCCAAGTGAAGTTGATAACGCAACTCCAAAATGAAACACAAAAGGAGTTGAGTAGAGAGAAATCCAAAGGGAAAGCAAAAGTCGAGGTTTTGGAGGCAGAGTTAGTAACAGAAAGGAAGAAGAACTTTCTCCTTCATGAAGAAATACTAGCTCGAGACGAGGAGCTTGCCAGGGTTCCGTTAAAGATAGAGTGGTGGAAGAAGAAGGTCATACAGGTTTTTAATTCTGGTTTTGTAGATTACCATGGAAGTAGTTCTTTCGATCTAGCTAAGATTGCCGATTACACCTCTACAATGATGGATAAAATTGATGGAAGTAAAGAAGGCCAGCTTTCTCCAGGGGAGGAGGATATAGGTGATGGTGATGGCGCTTGGCGGTTCCCATTATCGGACGATTCAAATGCCACCAGGGACTTATAGATCTTGATAAGAATTTATCTTCGGCCGAAGGGTAGAAAGGGAAGATGCTTCTCCGGTTCAGTATCTACGGTGGTCCGTTGTACCTGCAAGACGCCGGAGGGGGTCTCCGGCGGAAACGCTCCGATGCTTAAGTTAGTATGAGTGGTAAAATTGGCAGAGTTTTAGCTAGTGAATTCCGCTTACCTTCCTCCTTTGTGGGGGAGGTATTTATAGACGAAATAAGCCTGTCTGTGCAAGTAGGATGGCTAGGGAGCAACCGGTCCCGTCAGGGGCTATGGTTTGCCCGTGTTATGATGTACTGTCATGGCGGTAGGTATGGGGTAGTTGTTACTCCGGTAAGGTAACGGTAGTGCGTTTCCCTTGGGGTGGGATAGCACCTCCGGTCGTCTACAAGCTCGATGCGGGCCCCCCCAACGAAACGTCAGCCCTCCTGGCGTTAGTCCCGTAGAGGGGAATGGCAACCTTGCCCCTACCGTGGCGGTAGGAATAGTGATTCTTTTCTTTCCATATGGGGCAAACAGACGAAAATGCCCTTGTCGTTAGGTGGATTGTTATCATAAGCCCAACTGAAAATGAGCCCGAGTGTTTACCAAGGGCTAACGCCCCCTCTTTGCGCATAAATCTTGTATGTACCGGAGCGGCTCTTTGTTAGGAAGGGGGGCTGACCCTGACCGCACTTGTCCAGAAGTTATAAATTGAAGCTTTCTTTGCGCCAATTTCTTCACGCCTTTTCGTCCTTTCTTTTCGTATTTCACCATGGATGAGCTGACCAGAAATTTCCTGATCTCCAAAACTCAGACCCTGAAGAACCTTACTGAGGGCGATATCGGTTTACTGGAGAGGATGATCCTCAAGACCTCCGAGGATGTTCTGGAACTGCAGGGGATACTGACCCCTATTTTGTCTAAGCAGCTGGGGATATCTTTGGAGGACTTTAGCCCTCTGGAGAGTTTGGCGAAGCTGGCCACCACCACCTCTCATCTTGATGTGGTCGCTTCGATGCTGCAGCAGAGGAAGGACTTGCTGGCCTGCTGCTTAAAGGGTATGAGGGCTTGTTCTGCCGAGTTGACCTCTGTAGCTGATGCCTTGAGGGAGGTTCCTGTCGTGCCCGGAGAAGATGATGCTGGGTCTAATGCCTGACCTCTGTCTTCGCTTCCTCTTGTTGCTTTCTTTTATGCTTTCTTGTACATATCTGAACGCTAGGCCGCTCGGGCCATAAATAAATGGTTGTTTCTGCTTTTATCAAGTCTTCTTTTTCTTGTTTGATTTCTTGATGCTTTGGTTGGGAGTATTCGTTGCAAGCCCAACTGAAAATGAGCCTTCCTCGGGAACCAGCCCTTGCAGTGGTTGTGTTCCGGGAATTTAGCAATGAATGCTCTGTCTGAACTGTTTCCAGGGCCGTTTTTTTCAGGGGTGGGTGGTTGGGCGGTTATTTGGTATCTTTTGATTGGCGCATTCATCGAGCGGGCATGCCTGTGCCGGATCGGATTCTGCAATTACGGTTACTTTTCCCAGGCGCCTTAATTGTTGCGCGAGGATCGGAGCGCTTCCTTGGCTATTTAAGGGAGTCACCCTTCCCCTTTTTCTGTTCATCTTCATCCTCTTTCTCCTCTTGTGCTTTTTGCAGGTCAAAATGGCAGATTTCTACTTTTTGAGTTCCACAGATCGCGACTCCTTGCCAACCCCTCCGACTTCGCCGGACTCAGACCACCCTCCTCCGTCGCCGCCGTGGAGGCCTCTGGTACGCCGAAAGGGTCGAAAGAGGTGAAAGGAAAGAACTTCCACGGTGTCCGTCATGACTTTAGATTCTTCTGGTTCCAATACCCAAGAGGGCGACAGACGCTTTCCTTTCTCTGACTGTTCGTTGGAGAAAATTTCCTCTACCGCTGCCAGTGTTGGATTGGCGGGGTCAGGTGTCAAGGGAAAGTCAGGACCGTCAGGGTCCTGCTTAGGGAGGGAAGTGGACGAACCCGTCCCAACTGAAGATGTCATTCCTAGATGACGACGGGGTTTATCACCACGGTATTTACTGGCCTGATGAGGAGTAGCGTCTCTACGTTAGGAACATTGTACATGCCCCTGGGCATTTTATGAATAAAATGATGCTTTGTATCTTTCCTCTTTGTCGTTGTCTTTCCGTTAACGGTTGGTTGCGTTGATAGCTAACGCGAGGGATTAGCCTTGCTGAGGCAACCGTTTCGCGGTTATTTTGGCCTGGTCAACTTTGTCGCCCTTCTGGGGAATCACGACGAATAACTTCTCTTTTCGTATTCTTTTAATGCTTTCCACGTGGCCAACTTCTTTTTTATACGCGTCCTAGCCTGATTGGCGGTTAAATTAATGCGGTGGCATTTTAATTCTTTAAAAAGGGCCATTTTCTCTTTCCAAAACTTTTGCCTTCGCTTCGAATTTTTCCCTTCATCTTCCTTCGTCTTCTTCTCCGAATAACTTTCTGGCTGCCTGCCGTTGTCCGCCGATTCTCCTGTAAATCTTCCCTTCTAAGGTACCCCTTTAATCCTTGTCAGATTTCCTTTTTGCTGGTTTATTATGGTTAGGAATAGGCCTCGCCAGGTTATCTGGAGACCCATGGATCCGGAAGTCGCGCAATCACCCAGTACTTTTACATGCGAAGTGGTTCTAAAAGCCGAGCCGGAGGAACATGGTATCACCTTTCCTCCCGAGCATGAACCCTTTATTCCTGAAGGTCATATGCGGCTTCACAATCCGGCGTGGGGTTTCTGTAGGCTACTTTATTTTAAGATGTTCCTTTATGGTTTCCGCTTTCCCGTTCATGAATCAATACTAATACTGCTGCGGGAGCACAACCTTAATCCTGCCCAGATAACTCCCTCTTCTTGGTGTGCGGTTTATGCTTTTCTTCGTGCTTGCGAGTTGAAGAGCATTTTCACCCCATCTCTCAATTTATTTCAAAAATTCTTTAGTATGAACTGTCATAATTGTTTAATCGAAATCACTCCTCAGTGGGATGACGCGTTCGTGCAGTCGTTCTGGCAGTGGTTTCGCGGCTTTGAAAAGGGTGTGGCTGACTGGAAAAGTAGTTTCTTTGTTCTCGAGCTACCGTCCCGTTTGTGGCGCATTAATTTCAACTAGGAGCTCATAGGCCCCGTTTGGACGAATCCCGTGATATTGACTAGAGCTGAACGGAATCAGGCTAACACTTTGTTAGACGAGGGCACCTGCTATCGCATCCGTGATTTCGCATTGTTCAAGCCTGTGGAGGAGTGCGTTATGGGTGGGTCTGTCTCTTTTCATACTTTCTTTCTTTCTTTTTCATTCATCCTTGTACGTTTCTTTTATAGAGGATGCTAACGGTCGATTTCCAGGCGATACTGGGGCTCCTTTGAATGTAGCGCCGCTCCAAATTTTACCAGCCTCGCCTCCTGCCGAGGGCTCTAATCAGGAAAGTGTTCGACCCCCTAGGAGGAGAACCAAGACAGTTGCCCGGGGGGGCGAGGGCTCGGCGGCTCTGTCCGAGCTTCTCGTTTTGTGGAAAATTGGATACCAGATTGTCGCAAGGGATATGACTCTAGTCGAACCGCAACAAGGGTGATTGATAGCGACGACGAGGATATGGATGCTAAGCCAGACCTTTGTCATTCGCGTCGAAAAAAACTTCGAGTAGATGCGAGCGAACAGGCTACCGGGGCATCTTCTGCTGATGAGGTAACTGTTTCTACACCTGTCGCTTCGCCCGAGGCAAGGACCTCTCAGCCAGTAAAGATTACTGAGGTGCCGGGTGCTACCTGCTCTACTGAGGCGGAGGCTCCCCCGACAACATGTCCTCCTCCTCCTACAGCTAACGCTCCTGATTCCCAGATTTCTCGCTGCATCCCTGACATAGTGACCACATCTTCCGCTGCGGGCTTAGCTGCTGGGCTGCCGCCTAAAGCCCTTCCACAGCTGTTTTTCACTCTTATCACGAATGTGTTTACTGAGGATTCTTCTACCATTTCGTCAATTAATCTTTCTTATGGTGACCCTAACGGGACCCCGGGTTATCGTATGAACTCGGCAGGATTCTGCTTTGACGCTCTTCGCGCTGTCGGGGTTCCCCAACCATGAGTTTACCGCGCCCTTGATAAGGGAGATGATGGGCTCCCGGGCAGAGAAAGAGAAATTTCTTCAGCTTCCTCCCACGGTCCGTCTTCGGCATGTTATGAATGATTCTCTGGATACCTTCCGCTATCTGAACTATCTGTTCGAAATTCATGATCGCGAGTCACGAGATTTCTCTAGCGCGATGTGTGCTCAGAAGGCGCAGCTTCAAAAATCGGCGGACCATGTGAGACTGCTAACGCGTCTTCATGACGAGTCACAAAAGGAACTGAACAGAGAGAGGTCTGCCGGGAAAGCGAAAATAGAGGTTTTGGAGGCGGAGTTAGCGTTGGAAAAGAAGAGAAATCTCCTTCTCCACCAAGAGATGTTGGCTCGAGATGGGGAGTCTGCCAGGGCACCACTAAAGAAGGAGCTGTGGAAAAAGAAGGTCTTGGAGGCCTTCACTTCTGGATTTGTAGCCCGTTTCAAGGGTGATTCTTCTAATTCAGCCCAGGTTGCTGACTATATTTCTACCGTGATGGATGAGGTTAGCAAAGGTGGGAGCGGTTCTTCTGCCTCCGAGGGGAAAAAGGCTGACGGTAACAGTGGTGTGTGACTTTTCCTTTGACGGGCGCCTCAGATTCCGTCACGGATTCCTGGGTCTTCCTTTTGCTGCTATTTTCATTGCTACCTTTTTTCTTTTATTCTTTCTTGAAGATCATTTGTCATTATTCCTTCTAATAATGTTGACGTTATGTAAACCTTATTGCACCGTTTGATTCATTGTGATGCTACCATTGCTTCTTCATTATCTTCCTTGTGTCGTCGTGTCGTACCGTTTGGTGAGGCTAGCACTGCTTTTTAGGTCATTAAATGCCACAGTCCCCCCATTTGATGTGATTTGAAAAGTAATGATGAAGTGGGACACGTGTCCTTTCTCGAAGAGGCGTTTAAAGCAAGCGTCTTCTAGGGAGACGTGAATGCTGAAGCGTTTCAATTTCAACCTTGTTTTAAAACTTAGACCTTCTCGCGCGTGCCTTTCTTTTTGATGCGCTGTTTCGCCATGTGTCAGCTGCTGATTGGTCGTCCCCTTTCAGGGTTATATATAATGTTTTCCCTACCTTCTCTTTCTTTTTTAATCTCCTTTCTTGCCCGCTGTTGTCCTCTAGACAAGTAACCCGCGCCGCTTCTTCTTTCCTGGTCTGAGACTCCTGGTGTTCTCTTTTGCCAAGGTACACACCCTTTTCTTTCTTTTTTCTTTCTCCTTTGTTAGTTATTGCTACAACTCATTTTGAGGAAACTGCCGAGGAAGGGGATCCTCACAGGTCTGCTGGGGAAGAAAAAATTGATAGTACACCCACTTCCCTTTACACTTTGCCCTTAGTTCATCGTAAGCTTGCTGGGTCTAAGGCACGATTTCCCAAAGATTATCCCGTACATGCTGCTTCTGAATCGCTCCGTCTGAACAGCATTTTGCCTGATAATAGTAGGATGCTGTATGCTAAATTGTTTGATTACGGGTTTTGTCTTCCCCTTGACCCACTTGTAAAATTGTTGTTGGCCGATTCTGACCTTGCTCCGGCTCAGTTGAGTGCCAACGCGATTTGCGTTGTTAGTGCATTTGTCGCTTTGTGCCATTTCAAGGGGATTGCTTCTCCCACTTTGGCATTGCTTCATAATATTTTCCAACTGTATTCCCGCAAGGTGGTTATATCAATATCCCCCCGTTATGAAGATGACTCATTGAAGCCCTTTACTTGGAAACTCATGGGCATCGAGTCTTCTGTTCCTCACTGGAAAGAAGAATTTTTTATTGTTGATCTACCCGAGCCTTTATAGAGGGTTGGCTTTAATGAGAAGATCAAAGATGGGGCTTGGGGTAATCGGAAACCCCTTTCTGACCCGGAGGACGGTTGGTTAAAGACGCTGCTTCAACTAGATTTCAGTGTTGACGCCCGTAAAGTAGCTAACGGGTTGGACATGGAGTAGTGTAAAAAAGGTGAGCGTTTGACCTTTCCTTTTGTGTTGCCAAGAAGTGCTAACGCTAACGTTTTGTACTTGTGCAGTGCCTCCGCCTGCTTGCGAGCCTGAATATTTCCGAAGGAAAAGGAAACGGGAGCAAAAGAAGAGGGCTGAAGCGGAGGCCAGAGCCGCCGCGACCGCTGCAGCTGCTACTGCTGAAGGAGAGACCAGTGCTATCGCTCCGGACATTGCCCGACCGCCTCCTCGTACTCGTGCTGCGAAGAAGAGAAGAGCTAGGCAAACGCATGCTGCGCATCCCGTTTCCCCCCAGACTGCAGTCTCTTCGGACACAGCTAACCCGATTCCCACTGGAATTCCTCTAGCTTCTTTAGGCACCCGGGTGTGTATTTTTCTCCTTTTACGGTTTTCTTTCTTTTCGCGCAACTTTCTTATTCTGTTTTTGTATTATCTAGGAGGCCACCACTGTCTCTGCTCATTCGTCCTCTCAAGATGACATGTCTATGGTGGAGACCCTTCGAGAGCGTCAGAAGAAAGCCCGCTATGAGCTTCAACATAGCCCCTTATCGTCTGCCGCTAATCCTTCTTCTGTGGCCCCCGGGGGTGGGAGTATGCCTACTGAGCAGTTGCAAAGTGTTGATTTCGGCGGTGCTCCTCATATTTTGAGCGATTCTCCGATCTATTCTCACCCAACTGTCCATAATCTTGAAGTACTTGGAGGAGACGGGTCCTCTGTCCCTAACGCGGAAGGTACCAGCAGTCGACCCGGTTCTCCTGCTACTTTGTTTTTTATTCCTACGTCTCCTCCTCCTGCCGTTAGAGGTGGCCCTGCTCCCAGCTTGCTGGCCCACGCCTCCTCATATACTCCTCCCCTCTTGCCTACTCACCGGCTTAGCTTGCGCGGCTTTCGGAATAACTATTTGCAATTTTCAGCGGATGCTGATCCTGATGCTGTCCTCGCGTCTACCTCTCTTTTGGTAGCCGAGATTATGTCTCTTCAGAGGGAAAGGGATGCCTTCGTGGCTAAGAGCCCGCAGGAACGCATAAACTTTCTCCGCTCCCAAGCGTTTTCTTCATTTTGCCATATTCATTATATGGATGAGGAGAACGCCAGGATGGAGGCCAACGGGCAGGGGGAGCTGAATAGGCTACGGTCTGAGCGTCAGGGTTATGCGGATGCCCTTGCTGCTGCCAATCGGGAATTGGAGACTGCCAGGCGAGAGGCAACAACTGTTAAGCAGGAGATGGAGGCCGTCAGGCTTGATTTGGAGGGAGAAAAATGGAAAAGCGCTGTCCTGAGAGAACGCCTTTCTCAAGAGGAGAGCGGGCTTCATCAAGAAAGGAAAAGAAACGCTAAGCTTTCTACCGAGCTTGCTCTTTCTACTGAGAAGAGTCGTTGGTATTTGAAGGAAGGCGGGGCTATCATGTCGGACGGTTTTATGCTTAAGCATGGGCTAGATAACCTTGATGTTGATTTCCTTTCTAGGTATTTTGATGAGAAGGCCTCCGACGCCACTGATGAGGGCTTCTTCCATTGGAGATCTGCTCAGCAAGGAGGAGGCAACGGACCACCCGCTCCTTAGACGTCATTCTTTATATGTTTTTTGATTTTTGTGGCCGGTGTGCTCCGCCTTACTTTGTAATATTGACAATATTACTTCTTTTCTCGATCAAGCCGCTACTTTTGCATGGAATTTCGCTATCTGCTTTTCTTCATAATACTGCTTGTGCCATTGTTCACCCATGACGTTTGTTGCGTTACCTCTGCCCGTGTTGCGCTCAATTTCATGCCACCCTTTGTTGCTGGGGGAAACCTCTAGCCTTGTTGGGCCTGCCGCGACAGTGTTGTTGCGGTATGGATATCTCTCCGCCTTTACTTCACCGGGTATCAACCGCTTGGTTACTAGCTGGAGTATTCTTTCTTTCCATAAATCAAAGATTAGCTTGGGGCGTGCCTCGTCTTAGTGAGCCGTCTGATCAAGACCGGCCATCACAAGGATAGGATTTTCACTCCCAAGCGTTGAAACCTCGCGTCTCTGGGTCGTGCCTCGTCTTAATAGGCCGTCTATGTGAGCACGGTTACCACAAGGATAGGATTTTCACTTCCAGGACGAAGTTGGTCTCTCCTTGGGGCGTGCCTCATCTTACTGGCCGTCTATGTGAGCACGGTTACCATAAGGATAGGATTTTCACTCCCAAGGATACCGGGGGCGTGCCTCATCTTAATGGGCCGTCTATGTGAGCACGGTTGCCACAAGGATAGGATTTTCACTCCCGGGGGCGTTGGGGTCGTGCCTCATCTTAATGGGTCGTCTATGTGAGCACGGTTTCCATAAGGATAGGATTTTCACTCCCAACGCTTCGTTATGCCAGGGCGTGCCTCGTCTTAGTGAGCTGTCTGATCAGGACCAGCCATCACAAGGATAGGATTTTCACTCCTGGCATTCTTCGCTACCTGCATTTTTTCAAAAGCAAACGCATGGAGAACATATCTAATTCATATGTTAGCATAACGTTGATATTACCAGATAGGATAGGCTAGCTTCGAGCGTGATATAGCTTCAGCCAAGCTATGTTCCAAGAATTCTGTAGGGCCATTCCTTCGAGTGTTTCCAAATGGTAGGCTCCTCTCCCCACAACACGGGTGACGCGATATGGTCTATCCCAGTTTGGGCTAAGTTTTCCCATACGTTGCCCTGCCGCTCGCTTATCTCTGAGCACTAAATCTCCGGCTTTAAGCAGTCGTTCTCTCACCTGCCTGTTGTGGTATTGTGCCATTTTCCTTTTGTAGTGCAGGGTTTTTAGGAGAGTTTCCTCGTGTTTTCTGGTAGTGCGTCGAGGTTAGCGCGTAACCTTTCTTCATTAGTTTCTTCTTTGAAATGAGCCACCCGAAGGCTAACGGTGCCGATTTCTACTGGTGTGACAGCTTCTGTTCCGAAGGCCAATGCGAAAGGAGTCTCTCCCGTGCTGACTTTGACAGTCATACGGTAGGCCCATAATACATATGGTAATTCATCTGGCCATTTCTTTTTGGAACCTTCCAGGTTTCTTTTGATGCCACTAAGAATGCTACGGTTGGTCACTTTAACCTGGCCGTTAGTTTAGGGGTGTGCCACAGAAGAGAACCTTTATTCAATCTGAAATTCCGCGCACTGATCCCTGAAGAATTGGCTTGTAAATTGTGTCCCCTTATCGCTAACCAGTATGCGTGGTACCCCGAATCGCATAATGACCTGGTGTTTGAAGAAATGCCAGATTTTTTCGGTGGTGATGGTGGCTAACGCCTCGGCTTCAGCCCATTTCGTGAAATAATCTACCGCCACAACCACGAATTTTAACTGGGATCTGGCCTTCGGAAACGGGCCCAAAATATCGATGCCCTATTTAGCGAACGGGCAGGGAGCGACTATCTCTGAGATCTGCACAGCCGGTTTTCGCGGGATCTTAGCATATTCTTAACATTTCTGACAGGTTTTCACGAAGTTATGGCAATCTCTCCGAATGGTGGGCCAGTAGAACCCTGACCGAAAGACTTGAGATGCCAAAGTGTCGCTAGCGATGTGCATGCCATATATTCCTTCATGAATTTCTCGTAGTACATGCAGGCCTTCTTGCTCCGTTATGCACTTAGCGGCAGGATGGGAGAAACATCTCCGTATTAATTCTCCATTGTAATATGTGCATCGCGCCGCCCGTTTCAGGATTTTCCTCCTTTCCGCGTTCTCCTCCGGTAGCTTATCATGTTTCAGATATTCTATGACTGGGGTTCTCCAGTCGCCTTCTATTTCTTCCATGCAAAGCGACGCTTGTTCCTCCATGAAAGAAGGTGTGGATAATTCTTCGTAGCACACGTCGTTGGGTATGGGAGCTTCTAAATTGGCTGCCATCTTGGCGAGGCTGTCAGCCTCTTCGTTGCTTTCCCTGGGGATATGTTCAAAGGTGACCTGAGTGCCTTTTTCTTGCATCTTCGATAGCTCACGCTTTACTTTGGCCAGGTATTGAATCATGATGGGTTCTCTGGCTTGAGAGTTCCCTAGAACCTGATCCATTACTAGTTTAGAGTCCCCCCGTATCTTTAAGCGCAGACCGCGTTCTGCTTTCGAGGCGGGTGTAGCTTCAACGGAGAAGTTGTTTCCTATTCTGAGTCCTGCTAACAACGCTTCGTATTCCGCTGCATTGTTGGACAAGGGTTGCAGGATTCTGATGGCGTATCGTATCTCCATGCCGTTTGGTCCTACTAGGAAAACACCTGCGCCTGCTAATTCTTGATTTTTCGCTCCATCCATGTGGATAACCCATGAATCTATGTATGTTTCCGGGGACGGGAGACATGAATCCTCTGATTCTTCTTCTGACGCTTCTATCAACTCGTCTTTTGTGAATGTGCATTCTGCTATGAAGTCTGCTAACGCTTGGGCTTTGATAGCCGGTCTAGCTCTGTACTGCAACCCATATTGTTCGAGCTTGATTGCCCAAATCAACATTCTCCCCGAGGACTCTGGCTTTCTAAAGATTTTTCTCAACGGTTGATCAGTGAGTACGGTGACAGGGTGGGCTTGAAAGTATCGGTCCATCTTTCGCGTTGCCTGTATTAGGGCAAGCGCTATCTTCTCGATATGGGCGTATCGCAGCTCAGCGTCTTTCAATACGTGGTCAGATGAAAAATACAGAACGATGTATGTGCCCTTCACTCCGTACAAGGACGACACTGACTACCTCGTCAGCGACGCCCAGGTAAAGGTATAGCTCATCGCCAAACTCAGGCCTTGTTAACACTAGATCGGATGACAGGTAAGCTTTTAGCCCTGCAAACGCTTTCTCACATTCCTCTGTCCATCCGAAGGGGGCTTTGTTTCGAATGACTTTGAAAAAAGGTAAGCATCTCTCACCCCGTTAAGATATGAACCGTCCTAACGCGATGATGCGTCGGGTGAGCTTCTGTATTTCTTTGACGGTTCGAGGGGGTATCATATCCTGGATGGCCTTTATCTTTGATGGGTTGGGCTGGATACCTTTCCGGCTGACCACGTATCCCAAGAATTTACCCGTTTGGAACGCGAGCATGCATTTCCTCGGATTCAGCTTCATTTTGTATTCTTTCATCACCCTGAAGACTTCTTCTAGGTCGGTTAGGTGGCCCTTAAAGCTTCGACTTTTGACTAGGATGTCGTCCATGTAAGCTTCTACATTTCTCCCGATTTGCTTTTGGAAAACCTTATTCGCCATGCGTTGGAACGTTGCCCCGGCATTTTTCAGCCCAAACGGCATTGCCGTGTAGCAGTAAGTAGCACTCGGGGTGATGAAGGCGGTTTTTTCTTCATCTTCTATGGCCATGGGAATTTGATGATACCCGGAGTTAGCATCTAGGGAGCTTAGGTAGGCGTATCCGGCGGTTTGGTCGACCAACTGATCGATTCGTGGAAGAGGATAACAATCTTTGGGGCAGGCGTTATTCAGGTCAGTGAAATCGATGCATATGCGCCAATCCCCGTTAGGCTTTGGAACCAACACAGGGTTAGCTAGCCAGGTTGGGTATTGGACTTCTCGGACGAACCCCGCATCTGTGAGCTTTAGTAGCTCCTTCTCGATGGCCGCTATCTTTTCCAGTGAGAAAGCGCGCCGCTTTTGTTGAATAGGCTTAGCGTCAGGGCTAACATTTAGCCGGTGTTCCGTGACTTCTCGTGAAATTCCAGGCATGTCTGCCGGTTTCCACGCGAATTCTCCTTTGCATTTTCTTAGCAGTCGGGTTAATTGCGCGTTCTCTTCGGGACTTAGCTTCTCGCTGACCAAGAGGTTCGCGTCACTGTCTGCACTGATGGGTATTGACATCATCTGATCCAGCGGCTGAGTGCGCTTTTCTTCTTTATCATCTAAGGGGTCATCTGCTACGCATACGTACCGGTCACAACTCCTTTGAGTCATGAGTAGGTAGCATTCAGCGGCTAGCTTCTGGTCTCCTTTGATTGAGACCACGCCGTCCCACGAGGGATATTTCATCCGCAGGTATTTTTGGGATATTGCGGCTCCAAAGCGATTGAGGAACGGTCGCCCCAGTATGGCATTGTAAGGCAGCGTTAGGTCTACGACCAGAAATAATAGCTCTTCCGAGCGTTTGGATGTGTCTTCTCAAAAATATACTGACAATGATGTGATTCCTGCTACCGGGATCGGTACCCCATCAATCCCCACAATTGGTCTTTTGCAAGGCGCCAGCTTGCTGTCAGGTCGTTTCATCAGATTATATGCTTATAGTGAAAATAGATTTACCGCGCTCCCGTTATCGACGAGGGTTCTTCTTACTCCGTGGCTGCCGATGACGGGTGTTACCACCAACGCGTCATTGTGCGGGAAAACAATGCCTTTTTCATCTTCCTCTGAGAAGGACAATGCCATCCGGTCTAAAGTTCTTATTGCCTCAATTTTCACCTGCGCGCTTTCTCGTTTGCGTTTTTCCCCAGGACTAGGCGTTCGTTGCATAGTTTCCTCGAAGTAAGGCGTTCCTCCTGCTATGATATTAATCATAGGCATCTGATCGCTGTGAACAGTGAGAGTTTCTCTATTTTGCCCGAGGGGGATGGCGTTAGCACCCGTTGCACGGGAAGGCGTTTGCCTATGATCAGTTATTGCTTCAGTTGGGTTATTCCTAGCTCCTTCTCTCATCTTGGTGGCAAATTCTCCGAGGTAGCCTTCCTCAACTAACCGTTCTATGGCCAGCTTTAGTTCCCTACACACATCGGTCGAATGTCCTTTGACCTTGTGGAACTTGCAATATGCATTCTCTCTTCCTCTCATGACTACTCCAGGTTTCACAGGAGCTGGGTAACGGATGGGCAGGTTTCGCTGCTGAACTATCGCTAGGATTTCCGCCCTTGGGAGTATGAGGGAAGGGAGGTCTGGATCATATATCCGGCCCTTTGGCGGATCTGCCTGTTTCCGAGTGGGGGATCCTCTAAGTTTCCCTTTCGAAAAATTGCCTCTCTGCCGGTTAAAGGTCTTGGCGGTGTGCTCTTTCCGTTGGCTATAATCATCATTGGGCCGCGCGTCGGGGGCGCTACTGTACGAAGCGTTAGGGGCCAGGTATGGGTCTGTCGGTAGGTCCCGCATCCGTTCTCTATTTTCCTCCTCTTCCATCCTTGCATAATTATGCGCTTTTAGTCTTAGCGTATCCAAGGTCGATGGTGGGTCCACCATTAATGCGTCTCTCAATTTCCCGTAACGGCAGTTACGCTTAAGGGCTTCTACCGCGAAATCAATGGTTACCCCTGGTGTCAAGGACATTTCGAGATCAAATCGACCTAAGAATCCATTTAATGATTCTTGCGGTCCTCAATGGATATCAAATAGCGTTGCGGCTGACTTTCTAATAGGAATAGTGGTGCTAAACCGGCTCCTGAACTTTTCTTCTAGCTGGGAAAAGTTATCAATGGATCCAGCTGGGAGTCCCTCGAACCAGAGACGTGTCACCCCTGATAGTGTCATGACGAAGATCTGGCATAGCGCTGCATCACTACGAGTTTGGAATTGCACAAAATCTTTCACCTTATTAAGGTGAGAAATAGGGTCTCTCGTGCCATCATACGATTCGGCAGGGAGTTTTACATGTCGATGGACCCTGTGATGCCGCACACGGTAACTGAACGGGTGGCCAGCATTTCCATCGGGAACTCTACGAGGGTGATGCGGGTGTGGAATTTCGACATCATATCTGGGGTTCTGGGGGTCATATTCATGATGCCGTCTAGGAGATCGGCTGCGGCTTCTCGGAGTTCGAGTTCGTCATCCTCTGCTACTGGATCTCTCACTGTATCTAGGGGATGGCTCTCTGAACATTTCACCGCGTCTATCATCCCAATGCTCTCTATATTCGTCGCGTCGGCGGCTTCTTCAGGGATGGGGACTTCTCCCCTGTATTGCCTAGGGAGGTCCACAGGTCTGTGTACAAGCCGTGAGACGTTCATGGGGGCCGATGACAAGGGTAGGGAAAACGGAAGCTCTCCCGATGGCCGGGGCGACAACGGTCACTCATGGACAATAGATGGAGTGAAAACTATCTGGGAGGACACGCCAGGTCCTGAGGCATGAGGCGTAAACCCAGCAGCCAACTCTGTCAACTGATCCAGTTGGGCTTGAAGGGCCGCTATAGAGTTCGCGAAAGGGTTGTTTGCATCAGCGACCACAGATCCTCTTGCTTGGGGAGTAGAATAGCTGGTTCCCGCTATGTGGGAAAAAGAGGAACAAATCTAGAATACTGTCGCTTCTGTCCTTGGCCCAGAGGAAGGATCTGATCCTCCCGCAGTGACTTCTTGCACTGAGGTAGAGATGTCGGAGGTAGCAAAAGTGAAAAGTCATCGGCGAGTGTTGTACGGAATGCTGGAGGCTTGGGACAGCGCGGGATCTGACTCTGAAGCCATAATCCTCTTAGCTTCGGGAAGAATGGAGCTTGGTTATTAAGGATGCTCACTTAATAGAACCAAAGCTCTCAATGAAAGCACCAATTTGATAAGAATTTGTCTTCGGCCGAAGGGTAGAAAGGGAAGATGCTTCTCCGGTTCAGTATCCACGGTGGTCCATTGTACCCTCCGGCGGAAACGCTCCGATGCTTAAGTTAGTATGAGTGGTAAAATTGGCAGAGTTTTGGCCAGTGAATTCCGCTTACCTTCCTCCTTTGTGGGGGAGGTATTTATAGACGAAATAAACCTATCTGTGCGAGTAGGATCACTAGGGAGCAACCGGTCCCGTCAGGGGCTATGGTTTGCCCGTGTTATGATGTACCTTCATGGCGGTAGGTATGGGGTAGTTGTTACTCCGGTAAGGTAACGGTAGTGCGTTTCCCTTGGGGTGGGATAGCACCTCCGGTCGTCTACAAGCTCGATGCGGGGACCCCTAATGAGACGTCAGCCCTCCTGGCGTTAGTCCCGTAGAGGAGAATGGCATCCTTGCCCTTACCGTGGTGGTAGGAATAGTGATTCTTTTCTTTCCATATGGGGCAAACAGACGAAAATGCCCTTGTCGTTAGGTGGATTGTTATCAGATCTTTATCTCGAGCTTAATTTCATCCTCGTTTATTTTTCCTTTATTTTTCAAGAGGTTGTACCGTAAAACTACTTAACACTATTTGTTTTTAATAACGCGTATGCTGCGAAACCATTATTTTCCTCTCGTAGATCTTGATTCTTGATGTATTTCATTGTTAACGCTGATCATGTCTTTTAACGCCTATTTGTTCCCATAGCGTTATATTTGGCGTTACCTCGAGCTTTCTCTGAGATCGCGTGTTAAAGTTAGCGCTGCTTTTCAGAGCATTAAATGCTAGAGATCCCCTCATTAATGCGATTGAAGAAGTCATGATGAGAAAGGACATGTCTTTCTTTTTGTGAGGCGTTTGAAGCAGGCGCCTCCTAGGGAGTAGCGAGAACTGAAGCGTCTTCCCATTTTCAAAGGTTACATCCCTCGTGTGTGTCGTTTCTTTCTAACACGCCACTTTGCCATGTGTCGATTGCCCACTGGTCACTTCTCTTAACCCCCTATTAGGGTTATATATAATGTTCTCCGTGCCTCATTTTTTTCTTTTTTATCTCTTCTCCTCCACAATACCATTCCTAAAAGCAACTTGCATTGTTCTTTCTCCTTTGTCTGGGATTCCTGGCATTTCTTGACGAGGGTACACTTATTTCTTGTCGGGTTGCTTCTGATTTTTTAACCTTAACAACGAATTATCCAATAACAGTAGGATATTGTATGCCAAAATGTTCAATTATGGGTTTTGGCTTCCTCTCGACCCACTAGTAGAACAATTGTTAACCCAATTTGACTTGAACCCTGTCCAACTGAGTCCCAACGCGTTCTGCGTTGTCTATGCTTTCATAGCATTATGTAGATTTAAAGGAATTGAGTCTCCTTCTATTTTGTTGCTTCAAAATCTTTTTCAACTGTATTCCCATAGAGGGGTGATAGCGATAGCACCCCGTTACGACGATGAGTCATTAAAACCGTTCACCTGGAAACTCATGCACCTCGAGTCTTTCATTGCCGGTTGGAAAGAGGGATTTTTTGTTGTTGATCTACCCGGTCCCTGGTGGAGGACGGGTTTTAATCATGAGATTAGGGACGGAGCCTGGGGTAGTAGAAAACCACTTTCTTCTCCAGCGGACAGCTGGCTACAGAAACTACTCCAACTAGACTTTAGTGTCGATACCCGTGATCTGGCCAACAGGGTGGATATTCGCGCGTGTGTAGTCGGTGAGTATTTAACCCATTTTCTTTATATTTCAGAGAAATACTAACACTGACGTTATTTTGTGGATATGCAGTGCCTCCACCCGGTTGGGAACCAGAATATATAAGAAGAAAAAAGAGAAGGGCCCAAAAGCAAAGAGAAAAAGCCGTCGTTGTTGCCGCCACTATTGCTGCCGCTGCTACTACCGCTACTGCTGTTGTTGCTGCACCTTCTAAAGGAGGGGCTATCACTATTAATTTGGTCCCACCATCTTCTCAAGAGGCTGTTGCTACCCTTGACACTGCTCAAGCGTCTTCCTCACGAGTACGCGTTGTGAGAAAAAAGAGAAGTAGAAACATAGACGGCGTACGTTCTGCTCTTTCTCAGCGTGCTACTTCTTCAGAAGTGATAGTTGCTGATACAGCTCCCACAGGAATTCCTGTAGTTTCTTCATCTGCTCAGGTACTTTCACTCTTTGTCCATATCATTTTCTTCTATTCCCTCATCATCTTCTCAGTGCGTTTTTGTTCCTTTAGGAAACCAGTACTGCTTTCACTCGCCCCCCCTCTAACGAGAGTATGAACTTCACAAATTTTCTCGAGAACCGTAAAAAGAAGGCCCGACATGACCTTCAAAGTAGCCCGGCCGGTCAGACGTCGTCCGGTGCTAACTCTTCCCCAAGAGCTTCTATGGAAGGCGGTCCGTTTCCTGAATCATCTAGGGGTACTAACGTTGATTGTGATTTTCATCCTTTTGTTGAGTCCTCTCCTCCTCACTCTTCCTCTATCCCTATGAGTTTTCATTCAGATGTGATGGGCCCTAATTTTGAAGTGTTCGCTGTACCTGGGTCTTTTGTACCTGAAATGAGAGGTTCCTCTAGTCGCCCTCCTTCTCCAGCTACTTTGTTTCTTGTTCCTGTGTCTCCGCCTCCTAAGGAAAGAGACAATGCCGCTTCTGGTTTGATGGTCAGTTTAAGTATGTTCGCTCCTTCTGGGCCTGTTACCCACCAAGTTAATTTGGGTTCCCTACGGGAGGAAACCTTCCAGATTTCAGGGGCTGAAGGTGATGACAATTCCCTCACCTCTTCATCTCTTTTGGCGGCTCGTGTAATGTCGCATCTGGGAGAAAGAGGTGTGTTTTTGGCTAAAGATCGTCAAGAGGGTATAAATCTCATCCGTTCTCACCTATTTTCTTCGTTTTGCAATCTTCATTATTGGGATGAGGATAACGCGAAGACAACAGCGGAAAAACAAGGAGAGAGACAAATTGACGAATGAGCATCAAGGACTATTAGACACTTTGGCAGCTGCCCAGAAGGAAACAGAGGATGCCAGACTCGCCCTAGACAATGAGAAATAGAAAAGGGTCACTCTAGATACGCGTCTTTTTGAAGAAGAGACTAGAAATATTGCTCTTAATGCCGAGTTAGAGGCGGAAAGACGTAGAAATGCAGAGTTATCCGTAGAGCTCAATCTGTCTGCAGAGATATGCCGTTGGTATATGCAGGAGGGAGTGGGACTTATGACGGATGCTTTCATGAAATGTTACGGGACAAAAGCCCTTCGAATTGACGACCTTTCTCAGTTTTACTTGGAGAAGGCCAAGAATGTAACCGACGAGGATTTCCATAAAGATAGGGTACCGGCGCAAGAGAAAGGTGATGTGACGGCTCCTCCGTAAGCGTTATGTTTTGACTCTTGTTTTTTATTGTTAGCACACCTTTTGCCCATCCCTTGAGGATTTTTGCAATCTTTGAAATGTCGCGATCGCCCTTGACAGTTACTGCTTTCGCGATACTTTTGTCACGATATAATTAGTAATACTATTGGAATCGAAATATTATAATTTCCATACCTTATTCGAAGATTTGATTGTTGTGGCCTTAGTGATAGAGTTTTGAGATAACACATTGCATGCGGAGATGTTAAAATATCTCTGTCTTTGAAGATATACAGATATGACAAGATAATCCTTCTGAAGACATGTCGTTAAGAAGAGAGGATATTCCAGTGGATAAATCTTTATGCTGACGATAAATTTACCATAGCGAATAATCGCTACAATAGATGGATCTCCTTCATAAATCATATATAATAATGAGTCTTGATATCATCTCCTTTTGAGGAAGACATAACAATCTGATTCATACGATGCATTTATGCATATATCTCAAAGAAGAGTATCTCTCTTTTGACTATCAATGCCTGGTTGGAAACAAATATTTTTCACCAAATCATATAGCGTTTGCTGAGGTAGGATTCTTTGCAACATTTTTCCTTGCATTTCTTTTTAGTGAGAGGTAGGAATTAATTCTTACATATCGTATAGCTGATGCCCCTTTAACGGTACAGAAAAAATTCCCGAAAATAGCCTTATCGTCACCCCTTTGATGTTGCCAAGGAGGATAGATTAACGTCATCCCTTTGATGTTGCTAGGGAGGATAGATTAACGCCATCCCTTTGATGTTGCTAGGGAGGATAGATTAACGCCATCCCTTTAATGTTGCTAGGGAGGATAGATTAACGCCATCCCTTTGATGTTGGGGGGATCATTCAGCCTCGCTGGGACATTATTTTATCATTCAGCAAAGTCGGGGCATTACTTCGAGACATTACTTTATCGTTCGACTTTGCTGAATCTGGCCTCGCCAGGGCATTACTTTATTATTCAGCAAAGTCGGGGCATTACTTCAAGGCGTTACTTTATCATTTGACTTTGCTGAATCCGGCCTCACCGGGGCATTACTTTATTATTCAGCGAAGTCGGGGCATTACTTTGAGGCATTACTTTATCGTTCAACTTCGTTGAATCCGGCCTCACCGGGGCATTACTTTATTATTCCAGTCTACACTTCACCAGGCATTCTCCTCTGGTTACTACTGGGATTTTCCTTTTACCTTTTATTTCAACGATCGGCCTAGGGCGTGCACAGTCTTAGCGAGTCGTCTGTGTTAGCACGGTTTTCACAGGGATAGGATTTTCACTCCTAGCACCGTTCATTATCTGCGCGTTATTGGATACAAAATGCACAAAGATATTTTGTTTTTTCTTATTAAAGCGTGGTTTAATCTAATCATTAACTCATGGCTTTCAAAACATTTTTAAATTCTAGCATGATATAATTTTAAGCGAGCTATATTCCAGGAATTCAACAAGGGTGTACCGTCAAGCGTTTCGAGATGATATGCTCCTTTTTCGATGACACGAGTCACGCGATAGGTTCCTTCCCAGTTGGGGTTGTGCTTCCTCATGCGTTGTCCAGCTGCTCGCTTGTCTCTGAGAACTAAATCTCCTGCCTTGAGCAAATGCTCCTTGACGCGTCTGTTGTGGTATTGTGTCATCTTCCTTTTGTAATGTAGCGTCTTTAGGGCAGTTGTTTCTTGTAGCTCCTGCAAAGCATCGACGTTGGCTCGTAGTCCTTCTTCATTCAATTCTTCTTTATAATACGCGACCTGTAAACTTAGGGTCCCTATTTCCACTAGCGTGACGGCTTCTGTGCCAAATGCTAACGCGAAGGGAGTTTCTCCTGTACTAGTCTTAATGGTCATTCGGTATGCCCACATCACATATGGTAATTCATCAGCCCACTTCATCTTGGCGCCTTCTAAATTTTTCTTGATGCCGCTAAGGATACTTCTGTTAGTTACTTCTGTGAGGCCGTTAGTTTGTGGGTGACCTACCGAAGAAAATCTTTGCTCGATTTGAAACTCTAAGCATTCATTCCTGAAGAACTGACTGGTAAACTGTGATCCATTATCGCTAATTAACACTCGCGGTACACCGAATCGCATAATAATTTGATGTTTGAAAAAATGCCATATTCTCTCCGTTGTGACAACGGCTACCGTTTCTGCCTTTACCCACTTTGTAAAATAGTCCACTGCTACGACCACAAACTTCAATTGAGATTTAGCTTTCGGGAAAGGTCCTTGTCGCACCCCGTTTTTTAATTTTATCCTAATGCGACGCGGGTTTGGGACGAGATGTGAGACAAAATCGGACTCATCTCACATGATGCTAATGAAGTCGCCACCCTAATTTGTTTCTAGGTTTAGGGAACCTAAAGTCATGCATAAAAAATGAAAAGCTAAGGCGAAGTGGGTCTGAACCTGAGAACAGTGATTCGGGGTCAATTTATGGACTCGGGAAGGTGTTAGGCACCCGAGTCACATCCTAAAAAGGTTACCGGAGAGAGAGGTGTTTAAAACATGCTTTGAAAAATAAAAGTCCTAATTTACGTGATCATGCCCAATGGATAAATTAAATTTTAAATATCATACCTACGAGCATAAATGCGAAAAAAGCGTGAATAAATAAAAGGGAAGAAACGTTTACTTGGTGAAAGGTACGGGTGATTTAACCCTGAGATTGAAGAGGATGATTGACGAACGATTAAATATTTGGCAATTGCTGCATGTGAGCGAAAATGATTAATTTGGATAAAATAATTATCTAAGCATGCATAGTGGGCGAAAATAAATGAGCATACACGCATACAAGCATTCAAACGTACGAGAAATAAATAAACAATACACGTGCGGAAAAATAAATAGTGCAAGTGCGGGAAAATAAATAAACAGTACAAGTGTGCGAAAAAATAAATAATGCACGCATTCAGAAAATTGGTACGAAAAATAAATGTCTGAAAAATAAATGTCTGAAAAATAGGACTAGGCCCACTGGGGCCCATGGCAGCCCATCTTCTCTTCTCTCCTTTCCGCTTGGGCTTGGCACAAGCCAAGCCCACCCTTCTTTTTATTCCATTTGGGCTTGGCACAAGCCAAGCCCATGATCAATTAAATGAACAACCCTGTTCATCGTCTCCCTCCCCTCGTCTGCGTCTTCTCCAGCAACCAGGACAGGACGCGACTCGGCGGCATGGCGGACAGCAGCGAGGCAGCAACGAGGCAGCAGCGAGGGGCGCAGCCGTGGCATCTCCGGCGACAGCAACAGGCGAAGATAGTAGCGAGGCAGCGGTGAGGTAGCAGTGAGCGGCGCAGCCGTGGCAGAGCAGCAGCTCGTCTTCCTCATCTAGCGCCGGCGAGGCAAAGCAGTGGCGACAGCGGTGGAGGATGGAGGGCAGTGGCGAACGGCAAGGAGGCGACGACAAGACAGCGGGGAGGCACAGCAGTGGCTAGCGATTTGGCAGCTCGGTGGGGGCGAAGCACAGCAGCGATGATTTCTTCTTTTTCTCGACGTCAAACGGCAAGCTTGCTTTCACCGAGAGAGACCCCCCCCCATTGAAAAAATTTCCTTAGCTATTTATGGAGATTGAGCGCCGAATGAGGGAGTAGAGATGATGATGAACATGGTTAGATAGTAGGGTAGGCTTGGAAAATGGAGAGGGTGAGGCTCGAGGAGGAGAACAGTAAGGCGGTTTGAGGATTAGGCTCGTGCATGAACCAAATGAAAAATGATGCATTCCTACGTGTTAATTACCTCAACCATTTGATCTTGGTTGACTTTCAAAAGTCAACTAGATCAATGGTTGAGATGAAGTCTTGATTTATTATTTAATTATTCAGTTTAAGTAGATGATACGAGCAATTTTGCGAGAAAATGAATATAAACTCAAGCCGAAAATGTTAAAACCTATAATAAAATAAAATAAACTAATTAGCACACAGTAAGTGACGAAAAATTTGCTATATAGTTCGATAAAAAATATTTACTTATAAGCAATAAAAGTTCGAGCGTAATAAAATACTAAAATAAAAATTGAGCGAAATGAAAAAAGATAGCGTGAGTTAGAAAAATAATAAAAAGTAAGTAGCTAATGACCAAAGTTGTTCGACCATCGGCTTCGAGAACTTGACTCAGGAACCGATACGGGTCCGAACGGAAAAAGTGATAAAAATGCGAAAAAAGTATGAAATAAATTTTAAATGACATTAAGTGTAAAAATAAACATGAGATTGATGAAAATAAATGGAAGTGCGATTTTTAAAAATTGATGATAGAAATGCGAAAAAATGAAAAATTTAAAATCCAAAATCGAGTAGCAACAGTCCTAAAATGTCAATCCCCCATTTGGCAAAAGGACAAGGAGCTATGATTTCAGAGATATCTGTAGCAGGTCTTCGAGGGATTTTAGAAAACTCTTGGCATTTCTTGCAAGTTTTAACAAAGTTCTTGAAATCTCTGCGGATAGTGGGCCAATAGAAACCTGTCCGAAAGACTTGTGCGGCTAACGTGCCGCCCGATACATGCATGTCACAGATTCCTTCGTGAATCTCTCGCAACAGTCCTAAAATGTCAATCCCCCATTTGTAAATGACTTGTCCCTGATAATGCGGTAAAAAGTAAATGATTTCCCTGATAGTGGGGTAAAAAGTAAATTGCAGAAACGTAAATGACGACTTGGGATGAAAAGTAGATTGCGGAAATATAAATGATGACTTGAGATGAAGAGTAAATTGCGGAAACATAAATGATGACTTGTTTGACAATGAGGAAAAAGGCAAATGGTGACTTCCCTGATAATTGGGTTAAATGTAAATTGCAGAAATATAAATGATGACTTCCCTGATAGTGGGGTGAAATGTAAATTGCAGAAATATAAATGATTACTTCCCTGATAGTGGGGTGAAATGTAAATTGCAGAAATATAAATGAAGACTTCCCTGATAGTGGGGTGAAATGTAAATTGTAGAAATATAAATGAAGACTTCCCTGATAGTGGGGTGAAATGTAAATTGCAGAAATATAAATGAAGACTTCCCTGATAGTGGGGTGAAATGTAAATTGTAGAAATATAAATGAAGACTTCCCTGATAGTGGGGTGAAATGTAAATTGCTGAAAAGTAAATTTCAGGAAAGGTAAATTGCAGAAACGTAAATCATAGGAAAGTAAAATTTGCAGAAAAGTAAGTTTGCAGAAAAAGTAAATCGCAGAAAAGTAAATGATGATTTCCCTGATAGTGGGGTAAAAAGGTAAATGGTTTCCCTGATAGTGGGGTAGATGTCACTCTGATAGTGAGGATAGATGACGATCTCGGATAGTGAGACCAGATCTTTCCTCGGATAATGAGGAAGATGTCACTCTGATAGTGAGCAATATTCAACAGACGCATGTTGTGGGGTCGAACCGCTTACAACATTCCAAAGACGCATTCATGCAGGAAAATAAAGTGCAGGAAATTAAATTGCAGGGAAGTAAGTTGCGGGAAAGTGAATATCAGGAAAGTAAATGCAGAAAAGTAAATTGCGGGAAAGTGAATACAGAAAAGTAAATGGTGATTTCCCTGATAGTGGGGTCTTCTCTAATAGCGAGGCATCTCTGATAGCGAGGCATCTCTGATAGTGAGGCATCTTTGATAATGAGGCGTCTCTGATAGTGAGGCATCTCTGATAGTGAGGCATCTCTGATAATGAAGCATCTCTGATAATGAGGCATCTCTGATAGCGAGGCATCTCTGATAATGAGGAGAATGTCACTCTGATAGTGAGGACGGACGGTCTTCTCTGATAATGAGGAGAACAAAAACAAAACACATGTTGTGGGGACGTGACCGCTTACAATATGTTAAAAGACATCGCGTGGGGACGAACCGCTTACGCGACTTAAAGAAGACGCATGTTGTGGGATTGAGCCGCATCAACATTCAACAGACACATGTTGTGGGACTGAGCCGCATCAACATTCAACAGACGCATGTTGTGGGACTGAGCCGCGTCAACATTCAATGCAGGAAAGTAAATTGCGGGAAAGTAAATTGCAAGAAAGTAAACTTCACTTGGGCGTTGTTGCCCCCCTGAAATCCTTCTTCGGACGCTGCTGCCCATCGGAGGTTGATGCTGAAAATGAAAACTCCACTCGGACGCTGCTGCCCACTGGGAGATTGATGCGAGATCCTTCCGGACGCTGCTGCCCGTAGGATGTCGACTTAAATCCTTCTGGACGCTGCTGCCCATAGGATGTTGATGCAGAAAATTGACGACTCCACTCGGACGCTGCTGCCCACTAGGAGGTTGATACGAGATCCTTCCGGACGCTGCTGCCCGTCGGATGTCGGCTTAAATCCTTCTGGACGTTGCTGCCCATAGGATGTTGATGCAGAAAATTGAAGACTCCACTCGGACGCTGCTGCCCACTGGGAGGTTTATGCGAGATCCTTCCGGACGCTGCTGCCCGTCGGATGTCAGCTTAAATCCTTCTGCTTGAATATTGGGAATATTGATTGAAATGTGGGGATTTGAACCGCCACACTAAAGTTTGAAAGGTGGGGTTTTGAACCACCACACGAAGGTTCGAAAGGTGGGGTTTTGAACCGCCACATAAAGTTTATTGACATGTGGGGTTTTGAACCGCCACACAAAGTTTGAAGAGTGGGGTTTGAACCGCCACACAAAAGTTTGAGAGGTGGGGTTTTGAACCTCCACACTAAATTTTGAAAGGTGGGGTTTTGAACCGCCACACGAAATTCTAAAAGGTGGGGTTTTGAACCACCACACGAAGGTTCGAAAGGTGGGGTTTTGAACCGCCACACAAAGTTTATTGACATGTGGGGTTTTGAACCACCACACAAAGTTTGAAAAGGCGGGGTTTTGAACCTTCACACAAAGTTTTGACAGGTGGGGTTTTGAACCGCCACACAAAGTTTGGAAAGGTGGGGTTTTGAACCGCCACACGAAATTTTGAAAAGGTGGAGTAGTAATGTACCTTTATTTGGATATTGATTTGGGTGGTGTGTGAGCGTGACCCGCTGTACGAAGTTGATGGTGGAGTGGTAAAGTGCTCCATTCAGATGCTTGTTAGATGGTGGAGGAAATTGATCCGCCGCACGAAGTTGATTGTGGAGTGGTAACGTGCTCCATTCATATGCTTGCTGGATGGTGGGGGAAATTGATCCACTGCACGAAGTTGATTGTGGAGTGGTAACGTACTCCATTCAGTTTCTGATTTTTTGGCGGAGATTCGCGGCAACGTGAGATTTCACTGATGCATATCTGTATCCTGCAAATAGGGAGGAAACAAACACGAAGCAGCAATGGGTGGAAAAAGAGAAAGCAATTGATAAATGGAAACAATGAGATTAAATCATGTATGTTGTATATGCAAGTATTCCCACACTACCCTAAGGTTTGCCCCCAGTATTTGATAAAACAACTTTCCTATCAGGAGAAGGTTCAACAAGTTCATGCATTTCTGGAGAACATGTCATCCAGTTTTCATCGTACAAGCATGCTTGATACAAGCCTAGAAAAGCATCTGCATCTTGCCCAGGAGATAACGACCTCAAGGACAAGACTTTCCCACATCATGTAAATGTAAGCAATCCTCACCGGATACTAGTGTTTGCACTCATACTCAGAAATAGGGCTATGTGTTTACACTCATAAAAATGCAACAAACATAGCACAAAGTCAGATTTGCAATGTCAATCCGAGTGAATAAACTTCAAATGAAGATGCACATGCATGGGCCTTCATATAATCGAAAGGACTTTGCTGGGGGAGGAGAAGTGAATATTTTTTCTCAATGAACAGGGCCTGTTGATTGGCCGCAGTGAGGGTAAAGTGCACGAGTCTTTCAGTCTTTGCTGGGGATGCTTCTTCCCATGATCACTTTGAGGGTGTTGCGCATGGATTCATGGATCCTTGCTGGAGATACTTTCTTTCTTGATCTTTCCGAGGACAAAGCGCTCCAGTTCTTTGTTCTTCATTGAGGACGCCCCTTCTTGATTGCTTTGAGGGCACTGTGCCTAAGTTTTTGAATCTTCACAAGGGTGATTTTTCGATGGAGTTTTTTTTTGTTTTTTTTTATGAGCTGACCCTGGGGCCCTTTTGCACTTGCTTCTGCTTTTGTTTTGGTGTGTCGTTTGAACACTTTTGATTTTTCTTTTTTTTTTCTTTTTCTTTTTCTTCTTTTTTTTTCCGAACACAAAACACATCAGCAAGCAAAGCAAGTACAGGTTTTGTGCTGAGTTTCTTCAATTCTGGTTTAAGGCTGAGGCCTTCATCTCTTGTTTTTATTCGGCCTTCTTCCAGCACTGGCCATCAACAATCCTTAGAGCTTTCGCATCTCTTCTTGCGCAAACTGAGTTCGTTGTGCACTCTTCCTCTGGTTAGCCATCTCAGTCAGGCATTGCTCATTGTCTTAAAAAAATGAAAATGGAAGAAAGAGCAAAGTCCAATGTCATTTTACTGTTATCCCATGGCTAATGGTGCATGTACCCTGGATATTATGCAAATCCAACTAGCACTTAGTTTGGCATTTGCGCTCATGAAAGAAGTATGGCGTGAAGGCTCAAGATGCTTACAGGGATGTGTTTGTGACTGCTTACATCTAAACATGTTGCAGATATAAGAGCTAGCAGGCGAGATCATGCATGTCATATAATTTCAAATGGATGCACAAGTTATCCATGATGCAGTAACGTGTTGAACATGCTCAATCTTGGGAAGGTTTGAAAAAATTCGAGGGTAGTGTGGATTTTATTTAAAGAATTTTATGCACAGTTTATAACAAATATTAATGGCTTTAGCAATTTTATAGACAAAAATGTGAGGGTATGACCACTCACGAAAATTTATGAACAATTTAAAAGAATTGCCCCCAATGCGGGAATGAATGATTGTACAAAAATTTAGAGAGGTAGAAAGGTAAGTGGACTTCTCTGGATGTGCGTAGGGGTCGTGAAGGTACATAAGATGGTCATTCAAGAGTTGATAAGAGGAGGATTCCGCAGTCTCGCTGATCATTATGCAAGTAACCATGGTATGATTCGAGTTCCTGCAAAAAATAAGGGAGAAACAATGGGTAGGACTGAAGGAAAATTTAGGAAAATGGACAACGTAATCAATAGGTTTTAGACTCTCCCTTTTCTAGTGAGGCTTTATGCAGGGACTCCCAGTATGATTCGGATTCTTGGACGTCAAGGCTCCCTAACGCTTCGTTGATGCCCTCTTCTGGTTGTCATTCCGACTGCTTGCCCCCCAATTTCATTGCACTTGAAATAAAGGAGGAATTAAATAGTAAGTCTGGTGGGAAGGATATCCCAAAATTCTGAATTAAAAATTAAAGCTGACAAAAATTAAAATATTTGAAAAGAACACGTGGGTTGCCTCCCACGGAGCGCCCTTGTTTATAGTCGTAGGCTCGACTAGGACGAAGCTCCCCTTCATGCCTTTGTTCTGGGCGAGAAAGAAAGGAAACTAATCAGTAGCATCTAGATCCATAATGGACTGAAAATCAGAATGATGATAAATCAGAGGAGTAAAATATGGATAGTAATGGCAATAGAAACACAAACATGGAAAAATTACGGAGAAAGTTGCAAATAAGAAAAGTTGCGGAAAAAATTATATACAGGAAACATTGCGGAAAAATTTGATACACGTGGAAAGCTGTGGAGAAATTTGACTGATGTGGAAAAATTGTGAAAATATTTGATATACGTAGAAAAATTGCGGAAAATTTTGACACAGGTGGGAAAATTGTAGAGAAATTTTGGAAGAGTGAAAAATTGCGAAAAATTGTACATGTGAAGGATTGCGGAAAAATTTTTAAATATTGAGAAATTGTGAAAAAATTGGCAAACATGGAGACATTGCAAAAAATTACAAATCTGACAAATTTACGGAAAAATTTGCCAATATGGAAATTTAGCAGAAAAAATTGCCAACGTGGAAAATTTGCGAAAATTTTATAAAGGTGGAAAAATTGCAAAATCAGTTGTAAGATGTGAAAAAATTGAGAAATCATTTGTAAAACGTGGAGAAAATTTGAGAAATTATTTATGAAATTTTTTGAGAAACCAGTTGTAATAGGAAATTTTTGAGAAATCAGTGGAAAAAAGTGAAACAAAGTCACAATATACGCATTTCAATATGATGCATATGCTGGGGTGACAACAACTATTTCTATTCTGGCTGGAAGGCTCCCAGACGATACCATAGAAGTGGTCCCTCAGTAAATGGATAAGTGATTGCCTGTGAAACCATCAAAAGTTCTAGGCGTTCACCCATTTAGGGGTTCGAGTCCGAGTGTGGGTTCGTGAAAGCTTACCAGAGCGTGGGCCCCAGGACTTCACTACTACCGACCTAATCCTATTTGGTGATGCCCGGTGATAGGGATTATGCGTGGATATGCATATGCAATGACAGTTTATCAAAGCAAGTAACACATGACAACAAACCGAGTATAAACAATTTATCAAAGCACATAAATACATGAAAAGTAATTAATCATGCAAAAAATCATGTGATAATACAACAATGAATACATGAAAAATAATTAATCATGTACAAAAATCATATGAAAAAAATAAACACCTCAAAAAATTCCGGCTTCGACCCTATTAGTCCCTAGTGAAGTCGCCAAACTGTCGCACCCCGTTTTTGAATTTTATCCTAATGCGACGCGGGTTTGGGACGAGATGTGAGATGAAATCGGACTCATCTCACATGATGCTAATGAAGTCGCCACCCTAATTTGTTTCTAGGTTTAGGGAACCTAAAGTCATGCATAAAAAATGAAAAGCTAAGGCGAAGTGGGTCTGAACCTGAGAACAGTGGTTCGGGGTCAATTTATGGACTCGGGAAGGTGTTAGGTACCCGAGTCACATCCTAAAAAGGTTACCGGAGAGAGAGGTGTTTAAAACATGCTTTGAAAAATAAAAGTCCTAATTTACGTGATCATGCCCAATGGATAAATTAAATTTTAAATATCATACCTACGAGCATAAATGCGAACAAAGTGTGAATAAATAAAAGGGAAGAAATGTTTACTTGGTGAAAGGTATAGGTGATTTAACCCTGAGATTGAAGAGGATGATTGACGAACGATTAAATATTTGGCAATTGCTGCATGTGAGCGAAAATGATTAATTTGGATAAAATAATTATCTAAGCATGCATAGTGGGCGAAAATAAACGAGCATACACGCATACAAGCATTCAAACGTACGAGAAATAAATAAACAATACACGTGCGGAAAAATAAATAGTGCAAGTGCGGGAAAATAAATAAACAGTACAAGTGTGCGAAAAAATAAATAATGCACGCATTCAGAAAATTGGTACGAAAAATAAATGGGATAAGCTGAAAAATAGGACTAGGCCCACTGGGCCTAGAAATGGGGCCCACGGCAGCCCATCTTCTCTTCTCTCCTTTCCGCTTGGGCTTGGCACAAGCCAAGCCCACCCTTCTTTTTATTCCATTTGGGCTTGGCACAAGCCAAGCCCATGATCAATTAAATGAACAACCCTGTTCATCGTCTCCCTCCCCTCGTCTGCGTCTTCTCCAGCAACCAGGACAGCAAGCGACTCGGCGGCATGGCGGACAGCAGCGAGGCAGCGACGAGGCAGCAGCGAGCGGCGCAGCCGTGGCATCTCCGGCGACAGCAGCAGGCGAAGATAGCAACGAGGCAGCGGTGAGGCAGCAGTGAGTGGCGCAGCCGTGGCAGAGCAGCAGCTCGTCTTCCTCATCTAGCGCCGGCGAGGCAAAGCAGTGGCGACAGCGGTGGAGGATGGAGGGCAGTGGCGAACGGCAATGAGGCGACGACAAGACAACAGCGAGGCACAGCAGTGGCGAGCGATTTGGCAGCTCGGTGGGGGCGAAGCACAGCAGCGATGATTTCTTCTTTTTCTCGACGTCAAACGACAAGCTTGCTTTCACCGAGAGAGACCCCCCCCATTGAAAAAATTTCCTTAGCTATTTATGGAGATTGAGCGCCGAATGAGGGAGTAGAGATGATGATGATCATGGTTAGATAGTAGGGTAGGCTTGGAAAATGGAGAGGGTGAGGCTCGAGGAGGAGAACAGTAAGGCGGTTTGAGGATTAGGCTCGTGCATGAACCAAATGAAAAATGATGCATGCCTACGTGTTAATTACCTCAACCATTTGATCTTGGTTGACTTTCAAAAGTCAACTAGATCAATGGTTGAGATGAAGTCTTGATTTATTATTTAATTATTCAGTTTAAGTAGATGATACGAGCAATTTTGCGAGAAAATGAATATAAACTCAAGCTGAAAATGTTAAAACGTATAATAAAATAAAATAAACTAATTAGCACACAGTAAGTGACGAAAAGTTTGCTACATAGTTCGATAAAAAATATTTACTTATAAGCAATAAAAGTTCGAGCGTAATAAAATACTAAAATAAAAATTGAGCGAAATGAAAAAAGATAGCGCGAGTTAGAAAAATAATAAAAAGTAAGTAGCTAATGACCAAAGTTGTTCGACCATCGGCTTCGAGAACTTGACTCAGGAACCGATACGGGTTCGAACGAAAAAAGTGATAAAAATGCAAAAAAAGTATGAAATAAATTTTAAATGACATTAAGTGTAAAAATAAACATCAGATTGATGAAAATAAATGGAAGTGCGATTTTTAAAAATTGATGATAGAAATGCGAAAAAATGAAAAATTTAAAATCCAAAATCGAGTAGCAACAGTCCTAAAATGTCAATCCCCCATTTGGCAAAAGGACAAGGAGCTATGATTTCAGAGATATCTGTAGCAGGTCTTCGAGGGATTTTAGCAAACTCTTGGCATTTCTTGCAAGTTTTAACAAAGTTCTCGAAATCTCTGCGGATAGTGGGCCAATAGAAACCTGTCCGAAAGACTTGTGCGGCTAACGTGCCGCCCGATACATGCATGTCACAGATTCCTTCGTGAATCTCTCACAGGGCATGGAGGCCTTCTTGTTCCGTTATACATTTTGCGGTAGGGTGTGAAAAACATTTTCGGATCAATTTGCAGTCATAATACGTGCATCGTGCCGCACGTTTCAATACTTTCTTCTTTTCCTTGTTATCTGCAGGCAATTCTTCATGCTTGAGGAACCTGATTACGTGAATCCGCCAATCTTGCTCAGTCTCCTCCACACACAATGATGCCTGTTCTTCCATAAAGGAAGGCACGAATATTTCTTCATAATACACTCCAGTTGGGATGTATGCTTCTGGGTCTGCCGCTATCTTGGCGAGGTTATCCGCTTCGGAATTTTCTTCTCTAGGGACATGCTCATTGCTCACTTGTATGCCATATTTCCTCATTTCTATCAATTCGCGTTTTACTTTGGCAAGATATTGCATCATGATTGGCTCATTTGCTTGGGAGTTGCCCAAGACTTGACCCGCCACTAGTTTGGAGTCTCCGTACACTAGCAGTCGTATATCCCCAATTCTATAGCGTAATGTATGACTTTCGTGGATAGACTCCTCCCTATCCGGAGTCCTGCCAATAACGCCTCGTATTCTGCAGCGTTGTTAGACAACGGCTGTAAGATTCTGATGGCATATCGCATTCGTATACCGCTTGGCCCGTTTATTACTATTCCTACTCCAGCTGAGTCTTGGTTCTTTGCTCTGTCTACTCGAATAATCTATAAATCGGTGTAGGTCTCAGGGAACGGAAGATCCACGTCTGCTCTTTCTTCCTCGGTTAAACCCATCAAGGTATCCTGCGTAAAAGTACACTCCGCGATGAAATCTGCGAGAACTTGGGCCTTCACGGTTGGGTTTTTTTTATACTGTAGTCCAAATTGTTCTAATTCAATAGCCCAAATCAACATCCTCCCTGAAGCTTCTGCCCTTCTGAAGATTCACTTCAAAGGTTGGTCGGTGAGTACGATGACGAGATGGGCTTGAAAATACCGTGACATCTTCCGCGTGGCTTGTATTAACGCAAACGCTACTTTCTCAATTCGAGCATATCGTAATTCGACATCTTTCAGGATATGGATAACAAAGAATACCGGGCGATGAACACTGTTGTCATGTTTTACGAGGACAACACTGACTGCTTCATCAGCAACACCTAAATACAAGTATAATGTATCACCTAGCTTTGGTCTTGTCTACACCAAATCAGATGCGAGATAAGTTTTTAAGGTGACAAACGCCTCTTCACACTCCTCTGTCCATCCGAAATGAGCCTTTTTCCGTATGACTTTGAAGAAGGGTAGACACCTTTCCCCTTGTTTAGAGATAAATTGTCCCAATTCAATAACGCGCCCGGTGAGCTTTTGAACTTCCTGAACGGTTCGGGGAGATATCATGTCGTGTATGGCTTTGATCTTTGATGGGTTGGGTTGAATACCTCTCTGAGTGACGACATACCCCAAGAATTTACCCGTTTGGAACGCGAACATGCATTTGCAGGGGTTTAACTTCATTTGGTATTTCTTCATTATGTTAAATACTTCTTGCAAGTCCGTCAAGTGATCTTCAAAGCTTTCACTTTTGACCAACAGGTCATCTACGTAGACCTCCAAGTTCCTTCCTATCTACTTTTTGAAGACTTTGTTCACCATACACTGAAAAGTTACCCCAACATTTTTCAACCCAAATGGCATCGCCTTATAACAATATGTCTCTTTTGGAGTGATAAAAGTTGTCTTTTCTTCGTCCTCAACAGCCATAGGAATCTGATGATATCCCGAATTGGCATCCAATGAGCTTAAGTAAGCATACCCAGCAGCCTGATCAACTAGTTGGTCAATGCGAGGGAGCGGATAGCAATCTTTAGGACAAGCGTCATTCAAATTGGTGAAATCGATGCACATACGCCACTCTCCGTTAGGCTTTGGGACGAGAACAAGATTGTCTAGCCACATCGAATACTGAACTTCTCGGATAAAACCAGCTCCAAGGAGTTTCGATATCTCCTTCTCTATAGCTTCTACTTTCTCGGGCGAGAAGACGCGTCTCGATATCTCCTTTAGCTTCTACTTTCTCGGGCGAAAAGGTCGACATTAAGTCGATGCTCTGCAACTTCTTCTTTACATTTATTTAATAATTGATCCAGTTGTACCCTTTCCTCTGGATTTAATTTCTCCCTGACCAAAAAACTTGCTCCTTGTACCCCATTTACATCCATTGATACCATCTTGTCTACTGGCTGAGTGTGTTTTTCGTCCTTCTATTCAAAAGGATCTGCAGTTACACAGACATATCTATCGCAACTTCCTCGCGTCATGAGCAAATAACATTCAGCTACTAACTTTTGATCGCCTCTTATCGACACCACCCCGTCCCAAGAAGGGTATTTCAACCTCAAATGTTTTTGAGAAATTGCTGCGCCAAAGCGGTTAAGGAATGACCGCTCAAGTATAGCGTTATAGGGCAAAGTGAGGTCTACCACTAGAAACAACAATTTCTCTTGTCTCTTGGAGGTGTCCTCCCTGAAGTACACAGGCAGAAGAGTGATTCCAATTACAGGAATGGGGACCCTATCTACTCCAATGATCGGTTTTTTGCAGGGTGTTAACTGGGAGTCAGGCCGTTTCATGAGATTGTAGGCTTCTAGAGAGAATAAATTCACTGCACTACCGTTATCAACAAGAGTTCTCCTAACTCCATGATTGCTAATAATGAGAGTGACTACCAACCGTTATGCAGGAACACGACACCTTTTTCATCTTCTTCTGAGAAGGATAATACCATTCGATCTAACGCGGAAATCTCATTACCCTCTCTCTGTACGTCTTCACATTTTCTTTTGTCTCTAGTTGCAGATATCGTTGGTGTAAGCTCATCAAGGTATGACGTTCCCCCAGCTATAATGTTAATAATAGGAATATCTTCGTCATAGACCGCTAACATTTCTTTAGCTCCTCCAGCAGGACAGCTATCGTTCCCAGTTGGGTGTTGAGGCGTTTGTCTGTCATCTTGTACTTTGTTTATTGGATTTCTCATAGCTTCCTCCCTAGCTTTGGTGGTGAATTCTCCGAGATAACCTTCTTCTACTAAACTCTCTATCGCAAATTTTAATTCCCTACACAACTCGGTAGGGTGTCCCTTCACTTTATGGAACTTGCAAAAAGTATTTTCCCTTCCTCTTATAGTTACCCCTGGTTTCATAGGGGGTGGATAACAGATAGGAAACTTTCGTTGTTGAACAATCGCTAGGATTTCTGCTCTCGGGAGTATGAGAGAAGGAAGATCAGGATCGTAAACTCAGCCTTTGGGTGGTTCTGCCTGTTGCAGGGTAGAGGAATTGCCAGGCCTTCCTCTGGGAAAATTACCTCTCTGCCGGTTTGTCACTTTGGGGATATAATCCTTCCGCTGGGCGTAATCATCGGTGTAGCGAGCGTTAGATGCCGCATGTGAATCATGAGCTACATGTACGCTCTGCGTTGAAACCTAACTTCGGTCCCTATTTTCTTCTCCTTCTATCTTCGCATAGTTATGAGCTTTCAACCTTAACGCATCCAAAGTCATAGGAGGGTCCACTATTAACATGTCGCGCAATTTTCCATAGCAACAATTTCGCTTTAACGCTTCCACAGCGAAATCAACGGTAACGTCTAGCGTTAGCGACATCTCGAGATCAAAGCGACTAAGGAAATCCTTCAAAGATTCTTGAGGTTTCCTATGTATATCAAATAAAGCCGCAACCAATTTTTTGATGGGAATGGTTGTACTAAATCTGCTTCTGAACTTGGCTTCTAACTGTGAGAAATAATCAATCGACTCAGCAGGAAGTCCCTCAAACCAAAGATGTGCAACCCCTGACAGGGTCATAACAAAAATCTTGCACAAGGCTGAATTACTATGGGTCTGGAATTGGACAAAATCTTTCACCTTGTTAAGATGCGAAATGGGGTCTTTCGTGCCATCATAAGACTCTGTGGGGAGTTTCACATGTCAGTTGACTCTGTGATGCCGTATGTGATAACTAAACGGGTTCCCAGCGTTATCTTAGGGGACTCCTCGAGGATGACGAGGAGGGGAAGCTTCTAAATAACGCCTTGATCTAAACCGATCAGGTGTATGATATCGTCTAGGAGACCAGCTGTGACTCCTAGGTGAACGGGTTCTGTTCCTCCTGCTAATAGATCTGCCACCGCGTTGGGGGGGGTATATCCCTATCTAACTCATCTCGCCTATCATCCCAGTAATCACTATCCCCCTCGCGTTATTGTTCGCTCGTGACTGCAAGAGCTTCACGCATAACCTGCACAGAAGATTTTAGTTGCCTAGGTGTGATGTGTGCAAGACTGATAGGGGCCACCGTTACAGACAGAGTCTAGGGCCTACTTCCATGGTGCAGTGGAGACAAACGTCGATCAGTAATGATGGACGGAGTAAATAAGATATGATAAGGGACAATAGATCCAGAAACATTAGGAGTAGACCCAGTAGCTAATGTTGTCAGGTGCTCTACCTGAGCGCGCAACGTCATCAAAGAGTCTAGATAAGGGTTACCCGATTCATTCGCCAAGAACCCCAATGGAAGAGGAGTAGAGAAACTAGATCCTGCCGCTTGAGATGACAACAATCACAAAGAAATACTAAAAGTTGATTAAGCCCTTAACATCTCTAGATGAAAATAACAAGAAAGTGGCAAACATACGAATATGGCAATAAAGATGTATTAAACACGTTTAGGCCTCTTAACTAATCCTTGCAACCCTTGAAACACCCTTTACTAAGAAGATGAAGGCTTAGCTACTCATGATCAAACACAAACAGCAGGTATAAACAACAAATAACATAAATAAACTAAAGAGGTAATGAAAAGGGAGTGTATTAGATAAAACCGGTGGGGAAATCAATATTTTCTCCTTGCTCTTACAAGCTGGCGGCGCTACTGCTGCTAATAAATGGGAGAGAACAAAATCCCTAAAATTAAGGTAGAGGTGAGAGTAATGTAATGTCAGCCTCCCTACAAAAAACCCTAAAACCTAGCTTAAATACTCTAACAACCCACTAGGGGACAAAAACAACTAAGGGGAGAGAGTGACAACACATGATAGAACATGTCCTTCAAGAGGAATATTCTGGAATCTTCTGGAAGCACCTGAGGTTCTCTAATCGCAAGGAATCCCGTGAGAATCTTTGGGAATCTATTTCTCTGGCTTTCAATTAAGAACTGATGCAGAAGCGTCGTAGGCACGAGGACTGCTCTCTTGTCTGGTTAGCATCGAGGGCACGACGACACTTCGATCTTTTGGGCCTTGATACTTTGAGCTCCCAAGAAATCCATCCAAATCCGCATATTTTCGTTCATTTCCTCCTTTTAGCACTAATCTACAATAAAGATGGAAATAGACGCAATTCAGTAGTATCGTGCCCACGAAAAGGCCAAAAAGAAGGAGAAAAATATGCTCTAGACATACACTATCACACGTCAACTTGAAATGCAGTTTCCAATTTCCACCTCCATCGGAAGAGTGCTCACTACCACCAGCTTCTTTACATTCCACATTGCATGCATCATGAACAATTTAATTATTTGTATGGCATATTTATCTTTCTTGCACTTGAAACTATTTAGTTTTTTAGACTTTTTATGTGGTTTGTAATAATTTTAAAGTCCTAGAACTTATTTATCTATATGTGTGAACTTAATTTTATGCTATATATGATATGTAGTACTTGTATGGGATTTGTTGAGTTATCTCCTCTATTGAGGGGGAGATACAATTTCTCTCGTCGTTTGTGCTTCTTATGTCTTTTTGTTGGTGACAAAGGGAAGAAGATTATTGATGCTTGTGCTCTACTTAGAATTGTGTGTGTGATATGAATTGCCTGTATATAGGGGGAGCATTGAATCTTTCGATATGCATATTCTTGTTTTAGGTAGGGGGAACATCAAGTGCAATTGATACGGGGAGCTAAAGGGAGTGTTCTAAACTTTTTACCCTATCACAATTGCTTTTCATATAAATTGCTACAGTCTTTATTGAAAATTTAAAGTGTGGTTGTCATCATAAAAAAAAAGGGAGATTGTTGAACTATAGGGTTCACTAATCCTAGATTTGATGATTACAATTAATAAATTAAGTTATTATTAGCACAATTTGTATGAGCTTATTTTTAGGTCTTAAAGACTATTTTATGGAGCTTAAAGAAGGATTACTTCAAGATCATTTAAGTGGTTTATTTCTAGAAATTATTTGTGTAAGTATATCTCAATCTAAAGTCTAATTTTAGTTGCATTTTAGCCTAAAAAAGATAACACAAAAATGGTATTTTTGAGAGTGTATTTTCATATATTCAAAAATAGGAGAAACACTTTTCCATGGACCGAGCGGTTCAAAGGGCGGTGCACTAACTTGGTAAACCACTACCCCTGATGTCGAGCGGTGCACTAGTCATGGACTTAATAGTCGTTGTGGTTGATTATGGGTCTGGAGCGGTAGGCTAACCGAGTGAGAGAAGTAGACCGACTAGATGTTCCTTTTGTTGTCTTTTACCTCATTTTAAATTCCTTTTGAGCTATAACATATCTCAAATAGTAATAAACCTCTCTAGACTATAAATACCAAGTTTCTAGCACTTTGGAGACTTAAGAATGCTAAACCTAAGTTTATATTCATCTTTTCAAAACTCTCTCAAGCAAAGATAAAGTTTTCAAAGGTCTTTCTATTGTTCAAGAGTCTTCGGTTTACTTGATTGAGTAAGTGTTTTCTTCTTAAGGCTTGATAATGCATTAGTTGGATTATAGACTGTTATATATCTTGTTAAGATTCCTTATAATCCACTTGTCTTAGATTTAAGTTTCAATATTTGTGAAGGTTTAAGGAAAGCCATAATTCTTCTTGGGTTAAGGGTAGTATCCTCCTTGTAAGTGGATATCGATTGAATCTAGCCTTGAATTAGATTTGTAATAGGTTATGCTTTTGCCTGGTGTAAAAACTTGTGAAATTTGAGCTTGAGCCTTGGTAGAAACTTTGGTTAGGTTTTTTATGAGCCTTGGTAAAACTAGTTGTAAAGGTTGTTAGATTGAGCCTTTGAAAAAAGCTAAGTTTTTTGGTGAACCATAAACCCACATAGTGAAGGTTAGAAATCCTAGAAATAATTGATCTCTAGGTAGTGGAAGTACCTTACCGGTTGTAAGGGAACCACTATAAATTTCTTGTCAAACTTTTCTTACTCTTATCTTTAGTTTACTTCCTTAATTACCTATTGCACATCAAGTGTTTGTGTAATTCTTTGTGAAAAGAAATTAGTTTACTTGGTGGTCTATCCACCCTCCTTCAAGTCTAATCTTCAGGTGCGGTTTGCCTCCAAATGCATCACCCCTCTTGGGCCGCTCAGTACTAAAATATAAAAAAATGTACTCTAAAAAATATCATTTTGTGCTATCTTTTTAGGCTAAATTGCAATTTTAATTGGATTACAAATTGAAATATACTTACAAATAATAATTTCATGAAATTAACCACTTAAATGATCTTTAAGTAACCCTTTTTTAAGCTGCATGCAAAGACTTTAAGAGCTAAACATACACTCATAATTTTTTTATTAATAATAACTTAATTTGTTAATTGTAATTTTAAAATTATGATTAAAGAACTCTATAGTTCAACAAATAAATCAATAACACAAATATAGGCCAAAATCCAACTATGTGGAAAACAATCTAATGGACTGAAGTAAAGAAAAGATATTATTTTACTTAAACAATCAAATGCTCTCATTATTGTAATATTCAAGAATCTAACTTAGAACCAAATTGAATACCACTCTAATTAATATAAATGATTATAGTTTATAAAACAATGTCACATTAAAAAAATAAGGAAAATACCTCTCTAATTAATACCAAAAGGAGAATACCTTTCTAAACACTTATATTAGGGTTAAAACAATTTTTGGCACCTGAACTCTTATTGTTTGACTCATTTGGCGCCTCTATTATTTTTTTACTTTAAAAGGCACCTGAACTCTTTAGAAATGACACATTTGGTACTCATCACCAACGTCGTCCATCGCAACCATTATCTCGCTGACGTGGTATGCCACGTGTCATGCCACGTCATAATGTTGCTGACATAGGCTACGAACGACGCGGTTGACAAGCAACCACTGCAGACGACGCGTCGTTTGGCTTCCTCTCCGGACGACGCGTCGTCTGCCCGTATGACAATCCACTCCTAATCTATTCTTTCTCTCCTTTATTTTTCAACGACAATCTCATTCCCTTTTCTCTTTTATCTTTTCTCTTTTTTTCTTTTCTTTCTTTTTTCTTTTCTTTATTCTTTTCTTCTTTCCCTTTTTTTTATCAGCTGCACCACTCTCCTTCTTTTTCTTTCTTCTCTTTTATTCCTTTCTTTTTCCTTTCAAGGCTGCATCAACGCAGCCCTCTCATCCCTTGTTCCTTTCTTTATTTTCTTCTCATTTTTTTGATCTTTCCGACCAAGGAGCAAGCAGTGTTCGGTGGTGAGCAGAGGTAGCAACGGCGGCGAGCAGCGGTGACGACGACGGCGGACGGGTTTGTGGTTGTGTTGGATTGTGATGGTGTTTGATTGGGTTTAATGGTGGTGATTTTGGGCAGTATTGTTGGTGGTGATTTGGTTGGGTTTGGGTTTAATTGGATTTGGCAGGGGTTGTGTTTTTGATTAATTTGGCAGAGGATGCTTTGATTGGCAGAGATTGAATTTTGGGATTTAATTTGGGATTGGGAATGATCGGGACGGGAATGAATCTTCAGATTTGGGAATGTCACTCAACCTAGACGACGCGTCTCTCAACCACTGCAGACGACGCGTCACTCGTAACTAGGCGAATGGCTAGTCATACGGGCAGACGACGCGTCGTCTGGAGAGGAAGCCAAACAACGCGTCGTCTGCAGTGGTTGCTTGTCAACCACTCCTTGGCTACGAACGACGCGTCGTTCGTATCCTACATCAGCAGCATTATGACGTGGCATGCCACGTCAGTGAGATAACGGTTGCGATGGACGGCGTCAGTGATGATGCCACGTCAGTGAGATAACGGTTGCGATGGACGGCGTCAGTGATGAGTACCAAATGTGTCATTTCTAAAGAGTTCAGGTGCCTTTTAAAACAAAAAAAAAATAGAGGTGTCAAATGAGTCAAACAATAAGAGTTCAGGTGCCAAAATTTGTTTTAACCCCTTATATTAGGCCATGTCTCGCTCCTGGTAGTTGTGCTAAACCACAATTTTTTTATCAAAAAATATAGTACGTGAAGTGTTTGGTAAACTATAATCATGTTTAACTCTCTTATTGCTGCCTTATTATGCGGATGGCAAAATTAATTTTTTTATATATAAATAAATCGAATATTATTAGCCAGCAACATAAGACCTGCGCTGAAAAGAAACTTAGAATCTACCTTAAAGAAAGCAAAATCATGAAAATTACAAGACAATCCCATATCTAGCTAATTCCAACCTTAACAAGCAAAGCGTAAGGAGAACAACCAAGAAGGGGACAAACATAAAACCTAAAAAAGCCAATGAAACTCTCAAATCAATACAAATTAAGAAGAAAAAATTGAGTTGCTGGAAAGTGTTCTTTGTAAAATTGTAAAATATTTATGACTAACGATAATGATAATGCTATTAAATTATAGAATTAATAAGAATGGTATAACATTATTGTTATTTTATGACTAATTTTGGTATATATTCTTTTATGATAGTAAGATTTTTCATATAAAATATTAATTCAAACTACAAATATAAAGTGAATTAACTAAATATATTTTTAAAAAGTTAATAAATATCTATTAAAATATTAATGTTTACATAAAAATATACTTCTAATTTTTTTAATTAATTTGAAAATAAAAAAAACTAAATTTTTATTTTATTTTAATGGTTTTGGTAATGGTTTAAATGTCTCACAAAAATAAAATAAAAAATAGTGGTGTTATCGTATAAAAAACCTCAGTAGAACCTAAGTAGAGAATAATATCCAACACAATAAATTATTGACCATTGTATGTGGTTGTGTGATTGAGTGGAACTAGTTGTGAGGGGCTTGTTGGGAGTATAATTGGGATAGTTACGGTTTAGTGATTAAACACTACTAAGAGCTCCAACTGAACTATCATTCTCAGTTTTTTCATCCAAAATTGATCATATTCTTTTATTCCTTTTAATAATAATAAAATATGAATTGGGATTTATTCCTCTTAATTAAGTTGTATTATTATTGAGATTTATTCCTCTTAATTAAGTTATATTTTTATTTTTATTTAAATAAATAATTAACAATATAAAGATAAGTACTTTTAGTATTAAAATTAGTAAAAATATTAATTCAAACCGTCAAAGGAAGATGCTTGAAAGGAGTCCAAAAAGAAGGCTAAGTGCTCATGAAGTACTATGTAAGTCTGGAAAAAATTTGGGTATATCATAATATACCTACATCATGATCTAGGATGATGATACGTGACTCAAATAGTGCTAAAATACTATTATTCTTGACACTTTTAAACACGTGTCATTATGGTACATCATGATGTACCCAAGTGATACTGATGTAAATCTATTTTATTTGTGCTAAGCAAAGGAAGCAACTTAAGGAGACTGCCTGTTTAGTCTAGGATGGTGATACTGCTGTATCTAAACCATTTGTGATGCTTATATGACTTTTTGTGCAGGCCATCCATGGATTGTGGATGACAGAATGGCTCCAGATAAACCTCTTGATTCTGCTATTTTATCACGGTTTGAAGCGACTAGGATCGATTAACTATGGCGAGTTTCTTGCTGCTACTGTGCGCTTGAACAAGTTGGAAAGGGAGGAAAATTTAGTGTCCGCTTTCTCATTCTTCGACAAAGATAGTAGTGGATACGTAACCATTGATGAACTTCAACAGGCCTGTAAAGAGTTTGGCTTAAGGGAGCTCCACCTGGATGAAATGATTAATGAAATTGATCAGGACAATGTAAGTTCTTCTGACTTGTCAATCTATTTGCTTCTTCTAGTAGACAAATACGGACGAGTTTTACGCTCAATGCTTAATATAAGAAGTCAGAAGCACTTGGAAACTCAATGTGCCCAAAGTAGTCAAAAAGGATTGACTGAGGAGAATGATTGAACAAGCATATTTTCTATGCCATTGGTTAAAGCTAGAATTCCCTAAAGTAGGTATGTACTATAGAGTTTTGGATGTTTTCTTGTAATTACCCAGATCTCGTTGCCAAGTGCTCTTACTCTTAAGATGGCTTTTATCATCACATGAAGCAATGGTCATGCCTAATTTTTTTGGGTCTCCCCTCGTGTGTCCTCCTCTCTGCCCCTTCCGGGCAAGAGACTAAATCCCGCTTGAGAATTTCTGCGCCCCAGACAGGGATGACTCTCCCTCCCCCAGCATGGTTTTCTTCATGCCGTATTTTTATTAACAATGGTATGGTAATGAAACCTTTTTGTGATGCAGGATGGACAAATAGACTATGGAGAATTTGCTGCAATGATGACAAAGGGCAGTGGAGGAATTAGGAGGAGAACAATGAGAAACACCATTAATTTGGGAGATGCATTTGGAGTGGCAGCCAATGGAGTACATTGATGCTCACCAAACTAAAACTCTTAATTTACATTTCTACCAATTAGACCTATCAACTGATCTTTTTGATAAGAACCAATCAACTAATCTTTTATCCTCATCATGAATTCAATTTCTCCCAAAAAGTTTTGCCTTTTTATTTCCTGGTTTCTTTTTCTCAGTACTTTACAGTTATAAACTTGTTGAAGAAATCTTTTTGGTCAATTAAAACGCAGAATTTGAAGTCTACAACTACAACCAAGGACGGATCCAGGAATGATTTTCAGGGGGGGGCGGGGGTTCGGGGGCAGCGGCCCCGAAATTTTTTTTGGGGGTATTTTAAAGGGAAACCAAACGAGCTGAACGAAAAATTAAACAAATGCTTAAGAGTATTTGTATCCGTCACTAAATAACAAATATTTAGATAACTTGATAAAATTGAGTCAATTGAAGCAATTTCTCCTTATTGAAAACAACAAAGGAGTCTCTTGGATTTAAGCATGCCACACAAAGGAGTAATTCGCTATTCCTCTCATCAAATCGATTATTAAGCTCATGAAGTTGCATATCAATGACTTGATAAAATAAATCAACTTGATAATGATGTAGATTGGAAATTTGCTCACCTTTCCGCCTTGGTCTACCAACATTTGGACCAACATTTGATGGTGCTTGAGTAGATGGTTTAATCAAATATTTGTCCATATCTACAAAAACAAATATTAAGGCTAAAATATTTGATCCCGACCAACAACCACAAAATGAAAAACGGAGTCGACTAAAATATTTTAAAATCAATCGCCGATTCACCCATTCGTACGAAATATTCGATTGATGGACGACCAAAATTTAATTTTAAAAATACGAAACTTTGGCTAATTAATTTAAAATACAAGATTGGAGCAAACCGTTAATCGATTTGTGAAATTGAGGATATGTAATTAATCTAGAGATGTAGCACTAATTATTTAACAACAGATTGGGTATCAATTTACTCAATAAGGCAATTAATTTGGGGTGGGTTAGATTACGGATTTGGGCTGGGCTGTATACTAAAAAAAAATTTCCCATTAGCCCAGGGTGGGCATCAGCCCACGGTGGCCCCCCCTGGATCCGTCCTTGACTACAACTAGAGTGACAATCGCACAAAACACTTCAAAAGGATAAAAATCGGATCAAATCGGACCGAGCGTTTTGGTTTGTATTTCTTTTTTGTTAAATTGAGAGACACAATTTAGTTCCTTAACCACAACTAGTATCAGGATTGCTGTGTTAATCTTTAATTGGAAGAACCTTGACAAACACACATGAAGTTCCAATACATTAAAAAAGTTAAACAAGAAATTAGTGCGAAACAAACAAAAGATAGACTGACCTCCTTCACAGCCACCACCAAACAAGACCAAGCAATCAGAAACAAAGTTGAAAGTGGGAGAGGCCCTGGAGCTAGGGACCCTCATTTGAGCATCTCAGTCTGGCAATTTGAACAAAAAACAACAACAACAACAACCAAGCATCATCTAAATGAAACATGATTTAAGCTACAACAATCGAGAGGAAATGACAAAATCAAACACTAGGGAGAAAATTTCCTAAAAAGTTCCAACATAGCACATTCCTAAAGGAGAATATCCAGAAGCATTGACACTGCACTTTGCCTATGAGCAGAAACGAGATACTGCATATGACGAGCAGAAAGTACCGAACCGAGAACTATAACAATAAACAAAGATACTATCATTCTGATAATGAACTTGTCAAAATTAATGATCCAATCCAACCCAGCAACAGGGAATAGCTAATAAACAAGACTAGATATTGATATCTTCTTCCTCCAACGCAGCTCAGCACTAATTAAAAATAAAATGTACCAAAACCCTAGGTCTAAAGAACGAAAAAGAAAATAGAACACCGGTGGTAATGATTAATTATCATCTTCCAACTTCAGAAAACAAAATTCAAAATACAAGTTACTGGTAAAATCAAAAACCCATGAGACATTTGAGAACACATACACTGAGAAATTTGAAGATTTGATAAAAGATTATGAATGAGTCAACAAATTTTAGAGTCAATCTGCAGACCCGACCAAATGCAGACCCGGCTAATTACCACCACACAACAGACGAGACAGACCTCTCATCTCATTCTCATCAACACAAACAACAACCTTGTCTTCTCCATTCTCCTTAGTCGGCTCCCACACAACAACACAATCTGCTACTCCGCCTTTTCATTTGTTCTCACTTCTCATCTGCTCTTGTCCTCTGTTCTCCTCCGTTCTCACTTCTCAAGTTCTCATTTGCTGCTCCTTCTCCGTTCTCATCCGACACAACAACAACAAACAATCCCTTCTAATCTTCATCTAATTTTTCTCTTTCTCTCACACAATAACAAATAATCATGTCGGACGCCACACCCTCACAACCAAGCCGATTGAGGTGAGTTTCTTTTAGCTATTTCATTAAATTAGGTTCTGTAATTTGAGATTTTTAGTTTTTGCTGAACTAGGTGTCTATATTTATGTGTTTTTTTTGTTTCTCTTGTTTGATTTGTGTTTGTTTTGTTGTTAAAAATGCTTTCTTTCTTGTTCCCTTATCAATTATCATTATGGTTTCTCCCCATTTGATTTTTTGTTAAAAATATTTGCTATCAGTTGATTCTTCAATCATCTAGGGTACTACTTGTGTGAATATTACTGTTGTTAATGTGGGTATGTGTAATTATAATGGTTTTTATTTTTCCCATCTTCAATCCAATTTTTCTTAAATGTCTCTATCTAGGTGTTTTCACAATTTGACTTCGTGTTATACTTGTCTCCTATGAAATAAAAAAGAAGAAGAACAATAAACAACTTTCTATGCTATAAGTTCTAGTTTTGTTCTAATCTACAAACTTTATTGCAAATATAGATGAAACATTACAGTGATTACTCCTTGGAAGCTAATTGGAATACAACAACAGATGAGGAAATGGATGACATTGATATCCCTCAAGAAGATGTTCCACCTACAAGAACTCCAAGTAATAAAAGGAAGAAAACTCTCACTTCAAAATGGTGGGAATTTTTTGATTCATTGCTAGCTACTAGAGGGGACAATCGTAGATGGGCCAAATGCAAGAAGTGTGGAACAAGGTACGAGTACAAGTCTAATAATGGAACTAACAATATAAAAAAGCATACTCGAACTTGTCAAAAATTTGCGCAATCTCAACCTGATTCAGTTCGGTCTCAAATAGTATGACCATATGCTTCATTGAGCAACACAATAAAACCTGCTTTTGATAGTGTTGTTTTTAGATATTGTTATTTTTAGACATAGAGGTCTCAATTCGGGTCTACGGGTCTTGGTCCGAGTCTAGACCTATTCGCTATGCCTATTGGTATATCGTTCAACCCATTCGAAATGGACTTGGTCACTAATAATCTTTGCTGAAAGATCTTTGATGGAATCTTGAGTCCTTTGGAAGAAGCTTTGGTCCAGACTTGTGATCTTTAAGGAGAAGAGGAGTCATGGCAGACTTGGGAAAGGCTTGGAGGTGGAAGAGAACAAGAGGATCTTCACTTGTTCAAAGTTGAAGATGAAGAGTATGAATGGTGCAAGAATCAATCGCTCGGTTGGGACCAGTGGAGGATATTGGCATGAAGAATATGCTAAACCTCTAAAAGATTTGGAATTTAAGGGAAAGATTGTGAATTTTCAGAAGAAAAGGTTCACTTATGAGAATCCAGGATCAACCTAGCATTGTTGCTGGATCATGTTTGAGTACAAGTGCTCTTTGTCTAAAGAAATTGTGGTTGATGTCCTTAATAAGAACAAAAAATGTCCTCCTTCTAATAATAAGAGAGGCTACAGGAAGATATGCGAAAGCTTTGCAGAACTTGATGGGACGAAGCATATTTCTACTGTTCCCGAGACAACACATTAATAGGTGCACATTGTAGTGGTCCAAGAGGCTGAGAGATCATGGGAGAATCGAGTGGATGACATTATCGGTGATGCATTCGGGGACCAGAATCTTACAAGTATTCTGAATAATTTCTTCGACGAAGATTGGTTGCTATAGGCTGAGTGATTGAATATTTGAATTGTTGAACTTGAAGCAAAAGAACAATTTTTGTAATCCACTAAAAATTCTGATGTATATGCAGAACCTTTGGGTTCCAATCCAAACAAAAGATTATATAGTTGCATTCGAAACACGGATTAGATTGTAGCCTTTTATAGAGTTACATGATAGTTTCAGTTTGTTGGAACAATTATTGTTAATCCTAAATTTTAATTTCAAAACCTATTTGTTTTTGCCTATGAATTATAATAGTTCTATTACACATTCTTATATGTTAAATTCCCAGCAGCAGTTCTTGAGTTCTTGAGTTCTTGAGTTCTAGTCAATTGAACTTCCAAACAGAAAGAGAAATGAATTACAGTACCAGATTCTCCCGGTATACGACTGGCAGACATTGTTAACAGTTGTGACTTTTTGAAGCTGTTTAGGACCTAGTCTTTAGGAATCGGTTCATGTCTTTCTTATTCTTAAGCAAAGAAGTAGTCAAATAACAGTTTAGATTATTTTGTTATATAGCAGATTTTTCTGCAATTAAAACTCAAAATCCTGCTATATAAGCAGGTGCCTTTCCTATTCAATAAAAACACGATTCCTGCAAGTATCTATTTTATATCCAATAGATTGGTAGCGGAGCTATATCTTAAAGGGATATGTGAAATCAAATAACCAAAAAAAAACAAACAAACACAAAACCTATAAACACTTTCCATTCAACCACAAAAATACAAAAAACCATAACCAGAAACATGAATACAAAAACTCCATTTACTGTAGCTGCTCCTCCCATATTTGATGGAACAAATTATCAAGGATGGGTTGTTAGAATGGAAGCCTACCTTGACGCTATTGATGTGTGGGAAGCTGTAGAGGAGGAATACGGAATTCCAGACTTACCAAACAACCCAACAATGGCACAAATCAAAAATCAGAAGGAAAGGAAGCAGTAAAAATCTAAAGCCAGAGTTAGTTTGTTTGCAACAATCTCAACCTCTATTTTTAATAGAGTAATGACAATGAAAACAACCAAAGAGATCTGGGAGTTCTTGAAGCAAGAGTATGAAGGAGACTAGAGGGTTAGAGGCATGAAGGCGTTGAATTTGTGCAGAGAATTTGAGTTGGAAAAGATGAAAGAATCAGAGACGATCAAGGAGTACTCTGATAGATTGCTCGGCATTGTCAACAATGTAAGACTCCTTGGCACAAACTTCTCTGATTCTAGAATTATGCATAAAATTCTTGTCACGCTTCATGAAAAAATTGAGACTAATATTGCATCTTTGGAAAACACCCAGGACCCATCGAGCATCACGCTAGCAGAATTGTTGAATGCTCTACAGGCACAAGAACAAAGGAGACATATGAGACAAGCAGGAACAACAGAGGGTGCTCTTCAAGCTAAATCGTAGGGTTACAATGGTGGCAAACCCAAGAAAAATGTGCAGTATAAGAACAAACAGCCTAGGGGTTCGACAAATGAAAATAAAAAGGGTAATGCTCAAGTTTTTCCACCTTGTCTTTACCGTAAAAAAACCAATCACCCACAAAAAAAGGTATTGGTGGAGGTCGGATGTAAAATGCAACAAGTGTGGATAGTTGGGACATATGGAAAAAATATGTAAGTCTCCACAGCAACAAGGAGAAGCTAATGCTGCTCAAAATCCATAAGATGGCAAGCAAATGTTTGTGGCATCATGCTTCACCACTAGCAGCTCAACCGAAAGCTAGCTCATAGACAGCGGTTACATAAACCACATGACCTACGTGATACGATCCTCCCTACCCTTGATATGATCTTAGATAGCTAGGACGCATTGAATTGACGATCATTGTTGGAAGGTTTGAAGTTGCGCGAAATTTAACTCAATCTACTCTTCTCTTCGATATAAGAAACACTAGGAATCCACCTAACTCCGCCAATCTCCAAGTCAAGGTTGAACAACGCCTGCTGAAGTAAGGTACACTAGGAGTCCACCTAACACCATCGATCAACAAGTGAGGTTTGTAGGATAAGGTACGCCAAGAGTCCACTTGACACCGCCACCTAAGGTTTTTGTCTGAGTCTACGAACACAAGAGCAAAGCTCCCACAAGACAAACATCTCACAATCACAAAGGATCAAATTTGGTTGAAAAAATATCTTATTTGATTAATGAAGCCAATTGGCTATATATAGGCAAAGCCTAGTACAAGTTTAAGTAAAACTAGTAATTCTACTAAGACTATAAGTTCTAATTACAATAGGAATAGATGTTCTAACTAAGAAATAACTCTAATAATTAATTAATAATTATATCCTAACTATTATAGAACTCTTAGACATCCTCCGACTTTAGCTCCCTCAATGGCTCGGTCGTGGCCTGGCCATGGCCTAGTCGCTTGACCCTTAGCTCAGTCAATGCGCACCAAAATCCTCTCTCGAGCCATCTTGACTTTTACTCATGTGTTTGGGATGAAACTTGGCCCAAACCTTCCTAACATGTCACAAGGTCGGCTCCTCAAAATAACCTCACCCGAACCCACTTGGCTCCAACGAGCGCGCCTATTGCGCTTGTATGCACCCTTGGTGCATGCAACTAAGTTCCTCCGAGTGATCTCTCTATCCAGTGGTGCGTTTATCCTCAAACTTGGCCATGACACTCATAAGACACCCCTCTGTCTTATATTTATCACGGATCGCTAATCGGAGCCCTTCTTCCTTTGTTTGGCTCGGTAGGACTCTCCTAGGATTTGCCTGTGTGCGCTAAGGTGCGGCGCATGTCTTCCTTGGCCTAAGGTCTGCTTCCTTCGTGCGATGACCCTCCTCTTAACAGCTTGAGGTTTCTTTGACCTCCCTCGACTCACTACGGCCCTCTTGGCTCGACACCATGGCCCAATTGGCCCAAGGACGCTCATACGATGATGCTAGAATCGTATCACTACGATCGTGAACTCTTTAAAGAGATTCACCAAACTGATGTCTCTAGAGTCAGAATTGGAAATGGGGTATATATCGCTGTGGAAGGCAAAGGAATAGTGGTAATTGATGGTCATACAGGTTTGAAATTCATTTCTAATGTCTTATATGTGCCTAAGATTAATCAAAACCTTTTGAGTGTTCCTCAGTTGTGGGAAAAAGGTTATAAGGTGTTGTTTGAAGACAAAAGTTGCATAATCAAAGATGCAGAAGGCCAAGACTTGTTCAAAGTTCAAATGAAAAATAAGTGCTTTGCCTTAGATTTAATGCAAGAAGAGCAGGTTGTTGTACACAAAGAAGATGACAATACAATGCTTTGGCATAAAAGGTTAGGGCATTTTCACCATGCCGCTGTATTTTTTATGAAGAAAAACAACCTTGCAAAGGGACTGCCTCAACTGGAGAAGGAGTCACCTTCTTGTAGAAGTTGTCAATATGGAAAACAAACAAGACTTCCTTTCCCACAAAATAAGGCTTGTAGTGTTGTTCAAAAATTACAATTAGTACACACTGACGTTGGCGGGCCCATCAAAACACCATCATTGAATGACAGTAAGTACTACATTGCTTTCATTGATGATCACACAAGACTCTGCTGGGTTTATTTCATGAAGCTCAAATCTGAAGTTGCTGACACTTTTTGGAAGTTTAAAGCTTTTGTGGAACTCAAAAAGGCTGCAAGATGCAGGTGATCAGATCTGATAACGGAGCTGAATATACTTCTAAAAAATTTAACAAATTCTTTCAAGATGTAAACATTAAACATCAGCTCACCGCACCTTACACTCCCCAACAAAACAGTGTGGTGGAGAGAAAAAATAGTACAATTATGGAGATGGCAAGGTGCTTACTTCATGGTAAAGGGCTACCGAAGAAATTTTGGGCTGAGGCAGTAAACACAACAGTTTATCTACTAAACTGACTCCCAACAAAAGCTTTGCATAAAAGAACTCCATTTAAAGCTTGGTATGGCTACAAACTAGAATTTGTCAATTTGAAGGACAAGAAAGCAAAGCCTGGAGTTTTTGTAGGCTATAGCTTAGCCTCAAAGGCCTAAAGAATCTATTTGCCAGAAAGCAACAAAGTCATAATCAGCAGAGATGTTCAATTCTATGAGTCAGATAGCTGGAGCTGGAATGCTGACAAAACGATTGAGTTTCATGAGGAAAATGATGACGTAGAGGATGAAACCGTTAGAGGAACTCGATCGCTTTCTGACATCTATCAAAGGTGTAATGTTACTGTAATGGAGCCTGCTGGTTATGAAGAAGCTATTAATGATAAAAAATGGATAGTTGCAATGAAGGAGGAGCTGAACATGATTGAAAAGAATCAAACATGGGAATTGGTGGACAGACCAAATCACAAGAATGTTATAGGAGTGAAATGGGTTTATAGAACCAAACTCAATCCTGATGGTTCTGTAAACAAGTATAAGGCGAGGTTGTTTGACGTACTTGACCTGAACTAGGCCAGACATCATGTATGTTGTAAGTTTGCTATCACGGTACTTATATTGTGCTAGTGAAATACATTTTCAAGCAGCAAAAAGAATTCTCAGATATGTGAAAGGCATGATTGATTATGGGATAAAATTCTGTCAAGTGGAAAATTTATGTCTCCATGGTTATTTGGTTAGTGATTGGACTGGATGTGCTGATGATATGCGTAGCACCTCAGGTTACTATTTTACTCTTGGTTCTAGAATCTTTTCTTGGGGTTCAAAGAAACAAGAAATCGTTGCTCAATTTACAGCAGAAGCAAAATATGTAGCAACTACTACTGCTGTAAACCAAGCACTCTGGATCATAAAACTTCTTGCAGATTTGCATCTAGAGTAGGAAGGAAGTACACAGATATTTGTAGACAACCAAGCTGCAATATCAATAGCTAACAACTCAGTATTCCATGGCAAAACAAAGCACTTCAAGATAAAGTTCTACTTTCTTCGAGATGTACAAAAGGAAGGAGAAGTGTAGCTGGTCCATTGCAGAACAGAAGTCCAGTATGCTGATATTTTAACAAAGGCCTTGTCCAAAGCAAGATTTGAGTTCTTAAGATAAAAGCTTGGTGTGTGCAGCTCCAAAGTCAAGGAGGAGTGTTAACAGTTGTGACTTTTTGAAGCTGTTCAGGACCTAGTCTTTAGGAATCGGTTCATGTCTTTCCTATTCTTAAGCAAAGAAGTAGTCAAATAACAGTTTAGATTATTTTATTATGTAGCATAATCTTGCTATATAAGCAGGTGCCTTTCCCATTCAATAAAAACACGATTCCTGCAAGTATCTATTTTTTTATCCAACAGACATGCTCAACTTTTTCACATTCCAGTATCAATTATAGTAAATCTCCTTCGCCTCAGCCACATTGTCGCACGATTCCTTAGGATTCTAACAAAGAGTGCAATCTGTACAGAATGGAACACTCCTAGGTAAAACAGGATGGTTTACAGCATTTCCTTGCAGAGTTTCATTGACTGTTCCTTTTACCACCGATTCGATACTCCAATTTCTCTGATCATGACAATCTCCTCCAAGCACACATCAACTCATCACGACATTAAGCTGTATGGACTAAAGATTCAAGGTCCCATTACTCTCCCAGCGCATGAGGTAGAAGAATCCCTAGTAAAGAGCATTTCATCTGCCATCTCAAATTGGACATTTAGCAAGGTTGATGAAATCAAGTAATTAAGCCTGCAATTTGCAAGCTAACATGATCATGTTTCTTCTCGATTCAAGTGCATTAGAACAACAACAACAACCTAACATTATCTCAGTAAAATTATCATTTAAACTGCAATAAATGATCGAAAATGACAGAATGAATTCTGGAAACTCAAAAAAACTTGTAACAAAATTTACTGATTTTTTTTCCAAAAAAACACATTCCTGGAAAGTCCAAAGTTTAATTTTCTAAATTGGAAGAAAAACCAAGAAAAAAAATATAGATGTAGCTGATTTACAAGAAGACTTGTGCTATAAATTATAACAACATATTATTTGAACATTACAACACCATATACATATGTTCAGCAGCAAAAGAAGAACTAGAACAAATATTATGTTAGGACTTGAATCAATTTGTAACTATAACAACATACTTTAGTATCTTTCCTACCGGTATTGGTTGTGGTCAAGTGATAAGGGACTTGTCCACTCTTAATCAAGGTCTCGAGTTCGAATCTTAAAAATAGAGAAAACCATGCTCGGAGAATCACCACCACCTTTTAGAGGAGCCAACAGAACTCGAACTAAATTAGTCTAAATTGAAAAGACACGGGAGGAAACCATTGCATCTATTTCTGGAGAAACTTCTTGAACCAGTTAACTGACTGTTTTGGATATCTTTTCAAGTCTTGTTTAAAATCCACATAATACATGCCAAACCGCACACCAAATCCAATAAGAACCTCACAAAGTATCCTTTTACGTTAGCACCATTCCTACCATCACAAAAAATAAAAAATAAAAACTTATATAAATAACTTGCGGTAACAAAGTATTAGCAAAATACAAGTTCGATTCTCACCTCTATTTAATAATTATTAAAAAAATTATAAACAATGTAGAGGAGAATTAGATGAAGTAACTTACTCAATTGCATCTTATCTTCACGTAATTATTTAATTTGTATTCATTATTCTTCTATTTTTTTGACTATACTGTACACTAAAGCAAATTAAAGCAAACATGAGAGGTTTAAGTTGTCCACTTAGATAAAATGGAACATTAGACTTTATCCATGTCATATTAATTTTAAAAGGATATTAAAATGGAGTAGTTAGCTATTTACAAGTCACAACTCAATTCAAATTTCAATTCAAAATTGAGTTGTGACTTGAGTCGTATTAAAATTTTAATACGACTCAAGTCACAACTCAATTTAAAAGGAGAAATTCAGCGACAATGCTTATCGTCTCGATATCCCTATTTCTTTTGGTTCCGTAAGCTCAACTTTCAATATTAATGACTTGTCACCTTATTTTGTAGGTGATAGCGAAGGAGTTGAGGAGGAGGAGCCAATGGATTCGAGGTCGAATCCACTCAAAGGGGGAGGGGATGATACGAGCACGAGCACGGGATACTTCACTAGGAGCAAAGGAATGGTAGCCGTGCTATTGAAGAGCCTTAGGGTCGAGGAGAGCAGCTTGGAACCAAGGCACAAATGGGTGACTTGCATGCATGCCAACTCCTTCGCCATAAGCACCGCTCGCGACTCATAGGCAACCCGCGCATCCTATGAAGAACCCCACACCGATCCCGCGCCTAACCCTAGGAAGCCATGAGGCCGTGCGGATCAGCCCTTGCGCCTACCCAAGCCTTGCGTCCTTTAGCTGGTTGGCCGAAGCCCATCTTCCAAGCCCATCATCAATTGCTGCCAAGGCCAAGGCCAAGCCCCTTTGTCCAAGGGTGTAAGGGTATTTACCCCTTCTATTTTTAAGCTTAGGTATTTAAAGTGCATTGAATTCATTTCAGCACTTTGTCTTTGTTTTTGTGATAAACTTCAGCCTAGACCAACTCTTAACTAGCTAATTAGGGTTCTTCAAACCAGAACACTGTCTTCTCTAATTCGGGTTGCTCATCATTGTGGTGAGAGGGTCGGATTAGCTTAGAGATCCTTCGTTCTTTTCAGCAAGGTTACTCAAGTCCATCTTGAGGGGGTTTGCTAAGAACAAAGTTCTGATTTGTTCATCATAAATACACCTTTCCCTTTCCTCCATGTTCATCCGCTGCATGCTACTCATTTACTCCTTCATATTATCCGTTCATCCATCCATCTATCAAAAACCAACCTCCGAAAGAGACTAGATCCGGCTTCTTCCAAGAAATTAGCAGCTAAACTCCTCCAAAAGGAGCTAGGGCCTTATCAAGTGGTAGCGGAGCTCCAATCCGTGCTCTAGGTTGGTAAACTTCATCGTTTTCACCGTTGAATCGGCTGAAATTTTTTCTATTTTCGGGTAAATTTCACCACCGTTCCTCTAAACTGAAATTGATTGTTCTTTCCATTTCCTACGGTTCAAACACTTATTCCTTCCATATCCACGGTGGAAACATTGTTTCTAACCGTGGGAATCAATCATTTGTCATTCCGAGCATTTCTGATTTTAGGTCAAAAAATTTCGTTTCTAGTGATTTGATCTTGCACAAACACATTGGCTGGATTGATTTGTGTTTATTGTGTCTTTTGTGACTGAAATCTTCATCTTCTTGACAATATTTGCTGCTGAATATATTGGAGCTTCCTATGGTGGCCATGAGAGCCATGTGGACTGATTTTATTTGAGCCAAGTATTTCACATTTAATCCTCTCTTCCTATTCGGCCACATCTCCCTATTTTCAGCCTAGTATTCTCATTTACTTGTGCACACAGCGGCCCTAAAACCAGCAAGCTTCCCTCACCCTTTGTTTGTCATACACTTGGCATAAACTCTTTGTCATACAATCTGATTTGCCTAAGCTCATTGTCACACATCTTGGTGCATATTAGCGAAAATTGTGGTGCATTTTAGTGACAACTTTGGGTGCATGTTAGCCAAAACTTGGGTGCATTTTAGCAAAAAAATTGGTGCATTTTAACTTCAAAATACTGGTTTATTTTAGTGGAAAATTTCGGTGCACGTTAGCAAACAATTTCGTCAATTCGTGAAATTTTGTTTAACTTGCAAAATTATTTGCCTTCCACTTCAATTATCAAAAACTCATTTGATACATTTATTGAAGCTCTCTTGCACTTAAAAAAAAAACAAAGAAAATAAAGGGATCAAAAGAGTAAAAGAAATCCCTAAGTCAAAAAAAAAAAGTAAAGAAAGAAAGGGATCAAAAGAGTGAAATCAGTCCCTCAATCAAAAAAAAAAGGAATACATGTGAGTCAAAGCAAGAGGCAAAATGTATGTGTGAATTTGAAGTATTTTCATTCAAGTTAAGGTGTGCATTTACCAAGTGTTTCATTTTGCCGCAAATTTTGAATTGTGAAGCTTAGTCTCGTTTCCCTCCATTTCTTCTAGTGTTGGTCCTTTGAGCTTGCCTTTATTTTGTGTCTTTGAGTTTTCCTCACTTGATTCCTACGCCAATATCCACTCTAACCTAATTAGTGTTCAAACTCAAGCAATTTTCCTTGAACACTAATTCGGTTTCCTTCCCTTTCATTTCTGCCCTAGTTTTCTTTGATTCTCCTTGTGCGCTTTGAGTCTTAGAGTCATTACTAGCTAATTTATTTGGTTTGGAACTGAAGTTTGAGTGGGTGAGATTGTGATAACATTAGAGTGTAGTGCGAAACACGAGCGATACATGTGAGGGAGGGACTAACCCTTTATCATTTGCAATTGCGTTTACGTCTTTTTGCAGGTACATTTTCTATGTCTAACCACGACACAAATTTAAGTGAGGGGTTGGATGAGTCCTCTCCTCTAAACCCAGCCATGGCATCTCTTACGGTCCAAATGGGAGAAACTCGCCAACATGTGGCTGCTTTGCAACAACACGCCACAAGTTTGTGGACAATGGGAGTTGTGCGGATGTGGCCAGCACTCTCCTTGTGCACTCCTTGGGTCTCCCCACCTTGAAACACCCTAAGCCATACTCCTTGAATTGGTTCAACAATGGGAGTTCAGTTAAGGTCAAGCGGCAAGTCCTCATTCCACTTCAGATTGGAAAATACATCGATGAGCGCTTATGTGATGTGGCACCGATGCACTCTAGCCATCTCCTCCTTGGCAGACCATGGCAATTCGATCGGAAGGCCATTCATGATGGTTTTCGCAACACTTACAAGCTAGAACACCTTGGCAGCAAGTTCATTATCCCACCTCTTCCTCCTAGCCAAGTGTACGAAGACCAGCTGAAGTTAGAAAAGGCCTCGGTCACTTTTGAGATAACATCTTCTCTTGGATCACAAAAGGTGTGGAGTGGAGAGAAGAATGTAAGTTGTGAGAGTGTTAAAAATAGCGGGCATGAAAAAAGTGAGCATACGCCGAGTGGAGAGAAAAATGTGAGCTTTGCGAGTAAGTTGAGTGGTAACACACGACTTGACAAAAGTAAGCAAGTTAGTGAGCCTTTGAGTGGAGTGAAAATAGGCAGCAAAGTGAGTTTAATTGCTAAAGGTAGAGATGTAAGGCATGCTCTTATCATGCGCAAGCCTTGCATCCTAATCAGATTTAAGGAACACTCGCTTATTGCTTCTAACACTAATCCTTCATTTCCTCCTCTTATGTCTCCTCTTTTGCTAGATTTCAAGGATGTGTTTCCGGAAGAAATCCCCAATGGCCTCCCACCCGTGCGTGGAATTGAGCACCGGATTGATTTCCTCCCCGGATCAACTCTTCCAAACCGCCCGGCATACCGCTGCAATCCGAAAGAAACACATGAACTTCAGCAGCAAATTGACGCTCTTCTAGACAAGGGTTTCATTCGGGAGAGCCTCTCCCCTTGTGTTGTCCCCGTGATCCTCGTGCCTAAGAATGATGGAAGTTGGCGCATGTGTATGGACTGCCGTTCAGTCAATAAAATCACGGTAAAGTACTCTCACCCCATACCTCGCTTGGATGACATGTTGGATGAGTTAAGTGGTGCTAAAATCTTCTCTAAAATTGACTTAGTGAGTGGCTATCACCAAATTAGAATGCATGAGGAAGATCAGTGGAAAACAGCCTTTAAAACCAAGTTCGGTCTTTATGAATGGCTTGTTATGCCCTTTGGTCTTACAAATGCTCCTAGCACTTTTATGCGTCTAATGAACCATGTATTTAGGCCTTTTATCGGCAAATTTGTGGTTGTTTATTTTGATGACATATTGGTTTATAGCACCTATTTAGAAGTCCATTTAGACCATTTGCACCAGATTTTTCTTACCCTTCGCAAGAATCAACTCTTCGGAAAGTTATCCAAGTGTGAATTTTGTTTGGAGGAAGTGCACTTCCTTGGCTTCATTGTAGGTACCTTCGGCCTCAAGGTAGACAATGAGAAGATTAGGGCCATTGCTGATTGGCCTACACCAGCCAACTTGGGAGACGTGCATTCCTTCCACGGGCTGGCCGGATTCTACCGCCGTTTCGTCAAAGACTTCTCAACCATCGCCGCCCCCCTCAATGCTCTCACCAAAAAGAATGTGCCCTTCCTTTGGGGCAAAGAGCAAGAGGTGGCCTTCAACACACTCAAGGACAAGCTGACTTCCAGCCTGGTCCTCATCCTCCCCAACTTCGATAAGACTTTCGAGGTGGAGTGTGACGCAAGTGGGATGGGAATCGGTGCTGTTTTGGTCCAAGAAAAGAAACCGGTGGCTTATTTCAGCGAGAAGTTGAAAGAAGCTCAACTAAACTACTGCACGTATGACCGAGAGTTATACGCACTTGTGAGAGCTCTCAACGTGTGGGAGCATTACTTGCTGCCCAAGGAGTTTGTGGTTCACACGGACCACCTTAGCCTCAAATACCTCAAGGGACAAGGGAAGCTCAACAAGCGCCATGCAGCATGGATGGAATTTATCGAGCGTTTCCCTTATCACATCAAGTATTTGAAAGGGAAGGACAATGTAGTGGCGGATGCTCTATACCGTAGGTATGCCCTTCTCACTTCCCTCCATTCAAGCCTCTTAGGCTTCTCACACATCACTTCTTTGTATGTTGCTGATTTAGACTTTAAGGATACTTATCTTGAATGCTCTAATGGTGCACATGGAATATTTATGATACATGCTGATTTTCTGTTTCGTAAAGGTAGATTGTGCATACCTCGTTGTAGTACACGTGAGTTACTTATGCGAGAATCGCATGGGGGAGGTCTAATGGGGCACTTTGGGGTAGATAAGACACTTAGCACACTTAGAGAGCATTTCTTTTGGCCTCACATGAAGAAACATGTTGCTAATATTGTGGCTGCTTGTATTACTTGTAAACGTGCTAAGTCTAAATGCATTAATCATGGTCTTTACATGCCTTTGTCGGTTGCATCTCATCCATGGTGTGATCTCTCCATGGATTTTATGGTTGGACTACCCCGAACCAAAAGGGGAAAGGATTCCTTATTTGTAGTTGTTGATCGCTTCTCTAAGATGGCACACTTTATTCCTTGTCACACTACAAATGATGCATCTCACATTGCCTCTCTTTTCTTTCATGAAATTGTTCGTTTACATGGCATGCCACGCACGATTGTTAGTGATAGGGATAGCAAATTCCTTAGGAACTAAGTTGCTGTTTTCCACTTCGTGTCATCCTCAAACGGATGGCCAAACTGAAGTAGTTAATAGGACTTTAGGCACTATGTTGCATGTTATGATTCAGCAATATTCCAAGTCTTGGGCCGATTGCATCCCTTTCATTGAATTTGCATACAATCGCGCAATGCATTCTTCAACTCGTTTTTCTCCTTTTGAGCTAGTCTACGGGTTTAACCCTCTCACCCCCATAGACTTGCTGCCCCTTTCTCTCACTGATTGTGCAAGCTTAGATGGCGAGGAGAAAGCAGCCATGGTGCGAAAATTGCATGAGAAAGCCAAGGAGCGAATGGAAGCCTTGAACAGCAAGCTAATGGAAAAACGCAACTCGGGATGCCAAATCAAGTCCTTTGAAGTGGGCGAATGGGTCTGGTTGCATTTGAGGAAGGATCGTTTCCCCACTCAACGCAAGGGAAAGCTTAGCCAACGGGGAGATGGCCCTTTTCTCATTGTGGAGAAATTCAGCGACAATGCTTATCGTCTCGATATCCCTATTTCTTTTGGTTCCGTAAGCTCAACTTTCAATATTAATGACTTGTCACCTTATTTTGTAGGTGATAGCGAAGGAGTTGAGGAGGAGGAGCCAATGGATTCGAGGTCGAATCCACTCAAAGGGGGAGGGGATGATACGAGCACGAGCACGGGATACTTCACTAGGAGCAAAGGAATGGTAGCCGTGCTATTGAAGAGCCTTAGGGTCGAGGAGAGCAGCTTGGAACCAAGGCACAAATGGGTGACTTGCATGCATGCCAACTCCTTCGCCATAAGCACCGCTCGCGACTCATAGGCAACCCGCGCATCCTATGAAGAACCCCACACCGATCCCGCGCCTAACCCTAGGAAGCCATGAGGCCGTGCGGATCAGCCCTTGCGCCTACCCAAGCCTTGCGTCCTTTAGCTGGTTGGCCGAAGCCCATCTTCCAAGCCCATCATCAATTGCTGCCAAGGCCAAGGCCAAGCCCCTTTGTCCAAGGGTGTAAGGGTATTTACCCCTTCTATTTTTAAGCTTAGGTATTTAAAGTGCATTGAATTCATTTCAGCACTTTGTCTTTGTTTTTGTGATAAACTTCAGCCTAGACCAACTCTTAACTAGCTAATTAGGGTTCTTCAAACCAGAACACTGTCTTCTCTAATTCGGGTTGCTCATCATTGTGGTGAGAGGGTCGGATTAGCTTAGAGATCCTTCGTTCTTTTCAGCAAGGTTACTCAAGTCCATCTTGAGGGGGTTTGCTAAGAACAAAGTTCTGATTTGTTCATCATAAATACACCTTTCCCTTTCCTCCATGTTCATCCGCTGCATGCTACTCATTTACTCCTTCATATTATCCGTTCATCCATCCATCTATCAAAAACCAACCTCCGAAAGAGACTAGATCCGGCTTCTTCCAAGAAATTAGCAGCTAAACTCCTCCAAAAGGAGCTAGGGCCTTATCAAGTGGTAGCGGAGCTCCAATCCGTGCTCTAGGTTGGTAAACTTCATCGTTTTCACCGTTGAATCGGCTGAAATTTTTTCTATTTTCGGGTAAATTTCACCACCGTTCCTCTAAACTGAAATTGATTGTTCTTTCCATTTCCTACGGTTCAAACACTTATTCCTTCCATATCCACGGTGGAAACATTGTTTCTAACCGTGGGAATCAATCATTTGTCATTCCGAGCATTTCTGATTTTAGGTCAAAAAATTTCGTTTCTAGTGATTTGATCTTGCACAAACACATTGGCTGGATTGATTTGTGTTTATTGTGTCTTTTGTGACTGAAATCTTCATCTTCTTGACAATATTTGCTGCTGAATATATTGGAGCTTCCTATGGTGGCCATGAGAGCCATGTGGACTGATTTTATTTGAGCCAAGTATTTCACATTTAATCCTCTCTTCCTATTCGGCCACATCTCCCTATTTTCAGCCTAGTATTCTCATTTACTTGTGCACACAGCGGCCCTAAAACCAGCAAGCTTCCCTCACCCTTTGTTTGTCATACACTTGGCATAAACTCTTTGTCATACAATCTGATTTGCCTAAGCTCATTGTCACACATCTTGGTGCATATTAGCGAAAATTGTGGTGCATTTTAGTGACAACTTTGGGTGCATGTTAGCCAAAACTTGGGTGCATTTTAGCAAAAAAATTGGTGCATTTTAACTTCAAAATACTGGTTTATTTTAGTGGAAAATTTCGGTGCACGTTAGCAAACAATTTCGTCAATTCGTGAAATTTTGTTTAACTTGCAAAATTATTTGCCTTCCACTTCAATTATCAAAAACTCATTTGATACATTTATTGAAGCTCTCTTGCACTTAAAAAAAAAACAAAGAAAATAAAGGGATCAAAAGAGTAAAAGAAATCCCTAAGTCAAAAAAAAAAAGTAAAGAAAGAAAGGGATCAAAAGAGTGAAATCAGTCCCTCAATCAAAAAAAAAAGGAATACATGTGAGTCAAAGCAAGAGGCAAAATGTATGTGTGAATTTGAAGTATTTTCATTCAAGTTAAGGTGTGCATTTACCAAGTGTTTCATTTTGCCGCAAATTTTGAATTGTGAAGCTTAGTCTCGTTTCCCTCCATTTCTTCTAGTGTTGGTCCTTTGAGCTTGCCTTTATTTTGTGTCTTTGAGTTTTCCTCACTTGATTCCTACGCCAATATCCACTCTAACCTAATTAGTGTTCAAACTCAAGCAATTTTCCTTGAACACTAATTCGGTTTCCTTCCCTTTCATTTCTGCCCTAGTTTTCTTTGATTCTCCTTGTGCGCTTTGAGTCTTAGAGTCATTACTAGCTAATTTATTTGGTTTGGAACTGAAGTTTGAGTGGGTGAGATTGTGATAACATTAGAGTGTAGTGCGAAACACGAGCGATACATGTGAGGGAGGGACTAACCCTTTATCATTTGCAATTGCGTTTACGTCTTTTTGCAGGTACATTTTCTATGTCTAACCACGACACAAATTTAAGTGAGGGGTTGGATGAGTCCTCTCCTCTAAACCCAGCCATGGCATCTCTTACGGTCCAAATGGGAGAAACTCGCCAACATGTGGCTATTTTGCAACAACACGCCACAAGTTTGTGGACAATGGGAGTTGTGCGGATGTGGCCAGCACTCTCCTTGTGCACTCCTTGGGTCTCCCCACCTTGAAACACCCTAAGCCATACTCCTTGAATTGGTTCAACAATGGGAGTTCAGTTAAGGTCAAGCGGCAAGTCCTCATTCCACTTCAGATTGGAAAATACATCGATGAGCGCTTATGTGATGTGGCACCGATGCACTCTAGCCATCTCCTCCTTGGCAGACCATGGCAATTCGATCGGAAGGCCATTCATGATGGTTTTCGCAACACTTACAAGCTAGAACACCTTGGCAGCAAGTTCATTATCCCACCTCTTCCTCCTAGCCAAGTGTACGAAGACCAGCTGAAGTTAGAAAAGGCCTCGGTCACTTTTGAGATAACATCTTCTCTTGGATCACAAAAGGTGTGGAGTGGAGAGAAGAATGTAAGTTGTGAGAGTGTTAAAAATAGCGGGCATGAAAAAAGTGAGCATACGCCGAGTGGAGAGAAAAATGTGAGCTTTGCGAGTAAGTTGAGTGGTAACACACGACTTGACAAAAGTAAGCAAGTTAGTGAGCCTTTGAGTGGAGTGAAAATAGGCAGCAAAGTGAGTTTAATTGCTAAAGGTAGAGATGTAAGGCATGCTCTTATCATGCGCAAGCCTTGCATCCTAATCAGATTTAAGGAACACTCGCTTATTGCTTCTAACACTAATCCTTCATTTCCTCCTCTTATGTCTCCTCTTTTGCTAGATTTCAAGGATGTGTTTCCGGAAGAAATCCCCAATGGCCTCCCACCCGTGCGTGGAATTGAGCACCGGATTGATTTCCTCCCCGGATCAACTCTTCCAAACCGCCCGGCATACCGCTGCAATCCGAAAGAAACACATGAACTTCAGCAGCAAATTGACGCTCTTCTAGACAAGGGTTTCATTCAGGAGAGCCTCTCCCCTTGTGTTGTCCCCGTGATCCTCGTGCCTAAGAATGATGGAAGTTGGCGCATGTGTATGGACTGCCGTTCAGTCAATAAAATCACGGTAAAGTACTCTCACCCCATACCTCGCTTGGATGACATGTTGGATGAGTTAAATGGTGCTAAAATCTTCTCTAAAATTGACTTAGTGAGTGGCTATCACCAAATTAGAATGCATGAGGAAGATCAGTGGAAAACAGCCTTTAAAACCAAGTTCGGTCTTTATGAATGGCTTGTTATGCCCTTTGGTCTTACAAATGCTCCTAGCACTTTTATGCGTCTAATGAACCATGTATTTAGGCCTTTTATCGGCAAATTTGTGGTTGTTTATTTTGATGACATATTGGTTTATAGCACCTATTTAGAAGTCCATTTAGACCATTTGCACCAGATTTTTCTTACCCTTCGCAAGAATCAACTCTTCAAAAAGTTATCCAAGTGTGAATTTTGTTTGGAGGAAGTGCACTTCCTTGGCTTCATTGTAGGTACCTTCGGCCTCAAGGTAGACAATGAGAAGATTAGGGCCATTGCTGATTGGCCTACACCAGCCAACTTGGGAGACGTGCATTCCTTCTACGGGCTGGCCGGATTCTACCGCCGTTTCGTCAAAGACTTCTCAACCATCGCCGCCCCCCTCAATGCTCTCACCAAAAAGAATGTGCCCTTCCTTTGGGGCAAAGAGCAAGAGGTGGCCTTCAACACACTCAAGGACAAGCTGACTTCCAGCCTGGTCCTCATCCTCCCCAACTTCGATAAGACTTTCGAGGTGGAGTGTGACGCAAGTGGGATGGGAATCGGTGCTGTTTTGGTCCAAGAAAAGAAACCGGTGGCTTATTTCAGCGAGAAGTTGAAAGAAGCTCAACTAAACTACTGCACGTATGACCGAGAGTTATACGCACTTGTGAGAGCTCTCAACGTGTGGGAGCATTACTTGCTGCCCAAGGAGTTTGTGGTTCACACGGACCACCTTAGCCTCAAATACCTCAAGGGACAAGGGAAGCTCAACAAGCGCCATGCAGCATGGATGGAATTTATCGAGCGTTTCCCTTATCACATCAAGTATTTGAAAGGGAAGGACAATGTAGTGGCGGATGCTCTATCCCGTAGGTATGCCCTTCTCACTTCCCTCCATTCACGCCTCTTAGGCTTCTCACACATCACTTCTTTGTATGTTGCTGATTTAGACTTTAAGGATACTTATCTTGAATGCTCTAATGGTGCACATGGAATATTTATGATACATGCTGATTTTTTGTTTCGTAAAGGTAGATTGTGCATACCTCGTTGTAGTACACGTGAGTTACTTATGCGAGAATCCCATGGGGGAGGTCTAATGGGGCACTTTGGGGTAGATAAGACACTTAGCACACTTAGAGAGCATTTCTTTTGGCCTCACATGAAGAAACATGTTGCTAATATTGTGGCTGCTTGTATTACTTGTAAACGTGCTAAGTCTAAATGCATTAATCATGGTCTTTACATGCCTTTGTCGGTTGCATCTCATCCATGGTGTGATCTCTCCATGGATTTTATGGTTGGACTGCCCCGAACCAAAAGGGGAAAGGATTCCTTATTTGTAGTTGTTGATCGCTTCTCTAAGATGGCACACTTTATTCCTTGTCACACTACAAATGATGCATCTCACATTGCCTCTCTTTTCTTTCATGAAATTGTTCGTTTACATGGCATGCCACGCACGATTGTTAGTGATAGGGATAGCAAATTCCTTAGGAACTAAGTTGCTGTTTTCCACTTCGTGTCATCCTCAAACGGATGGCCAAACTGAAGTAGTTAATAGGACTTTAGGCACTATGTTGCATTTTATGATTCAGCAATATTCCAAGTCTTGGGCCGATTGCATCCCTTTCATTGAATTTGCATACAATCGCGCAATGCATTCTTCAACTCGTTTTTCTCCTTTTGAGCTAGTCTACGGGTTTAACCCTCTCACCCCCATAGACTTGCTGCCCCTTTCTCTCACTGATTGTGCAAGCTTAGATGGCGAGGAGAAAGCAACCATGGTGCGAAAATTGCATGAGAAAGCCAAGGAGCGAATGGAAGCCTTGAACAGCAAGCTAATGGAAAAACGCAACTCGGGATGCCAAATCAAGTCCTTTGAAGTGGGCGAATGGGTCTGGTTGCATTTGAGGAAGGATCATTTCCCCACTCAATGCAAGGGAAAGCTTAGCCAACGGGGAGATGACCCTTTTCTCATTGTGGAGAAATTCAGCGACAATGCTTATCGTCTCGATATCCCTATTTCTTTTGGTTCCGTAAGCTCAACTTTCAATATTAATGACTTGTCACCTTATTTTGTAGGTGATAGCGAAGGAGTTGAGGAGGAGGAGCCAATGGATTCGAGGTCGAATCCACTCAAAGGGGGAGGGGATGATACGAGCACGAGCACGGGATACTTCACTAGGAGCAAAGGAATGGTAGCCGTGCTATTGAAGAGCCTTAGGGTCGAGGAGAGCAGCTTGGAACCAAGGCACAAATGGGTGACTTGCATGCACGCCAACTCCTTCGCCATAAGCACCGCTCGCGACTCATATGCAACCCGCGCATCCTATGAAGAACCCCACACCGATCCCGCGCCTAACCCTAGGAAGCCATGAGGCCGTGCGGATCAGCCCTTGCGCCTACCCAAGCCTTGCGTCCTTTAGCTGGTTGGCCGAAGCCCATCTTCCAAGCCCATCATCAATTGCTGCCAAGGCCAAGGCCAAGCCCCTTTGTCCAAGGGTGTAAGGGTATTTACCCCTTCTATTTTTAAGCTTAGGTATTTAAAGTGCATTGAATTCATTTCAGCACTTTGTCTTTGTTTTTGTGATAAACTTCAGCCTAGACCAACTCTTAGCTAGCTAATTAGGGTTCTTCAAACCAGAACACTGTCTTCTCTAATTCGGGTTGCTCATCATTGTGGTGAGAGGGTCGGATTAGCTTAGAGATCCTTCGTTCTTTTCAGCAAGGTTACTCAAGTCCATCTTGAGGGGGTTTGCTAAGAACAAAGTTCTGATTTGTTAATCATAAATACACCTTTCCCTTTCCTCCATGTTCATCCGCTGCATGCTACTCATTTACTCCTTCATATTATCCGTTCATCCATCCATCTATCAAAAACCAACCTCCGAAAGAGACTAGATCCGGCTTCTTCCAAGAAATCAGCGGCTAAACTCCTCCAAAAGGAGCTAGGGCCTTATCACTAACTACCCACAAAAAGGATAAAGTCCAGCTAAGAGGAAGGATAGAAAAACGGAGGGAGTGTGTCCTTGAGGGGGAATATTCCCTTGATGGTGACAGGGAATCTTCATGGAATCCCGTGCGGATCTTCTCAAGCGCGTCAGTGGAGAGGGTGCACGAGTGGTAGCTAGGTGTAGGCATTGGACAGCTCCTTGGGTTGGATGAATCCGCAGCAAGGGCTTGATGGCATGGCAACAGCTAGGCCTCGACGCTGGTCATCACGCTCTGAGATCCATAAGGTATAATTCTACCAAAAAGGGGTTGTTTCAGCATCTTTTCCTCTTTGAGCATAGATCTGCAAAATAAAGTGAATTCAAAGGGAAATTAGCAGCATCATGCTCAAAATAAGATTATGATTAAAGAGGAAAATATGCACAAAACACACACTCTCAAATTATCCCCACACTGCCCAATGCTCGCCCTCGAGCATTCACAAAAATTGAAAACCACCCTAAGTCATAACGCACTGCATCAACCTCCAACACAAGAATAGACAAGTAATTCCATATACCGCACCCAACCAAAACACAAACTTCCCTAGACAAGCACCTGTACCTGATTAACAGGATAACGACCCTAAAAATCAGACTTTCCCAAACTAGGCCTATTCACCAGCAGTCCTCACATGGATAAGTGTTTATGCTCACACTCACAAACAAAGTAAGTGTTTAGTCTAGTCACTCAAAATGTGAATAACACAACACAAAATAGAGTTTGCATATCAATCCTAGTACGCAGTGCACATGCGAGGGCAATCTAGCGATCAGAGAAGACTTTGCATAAAAAAGAAAGAAATGAGAGGTATGGGTTGGGTTGAAAGAGAAGAAGGAAAGGAAAATGAAAAATGAAAAAGGATGAAGAAAGAGAGTACAAGAAAAGAAAAAGACAAGAAGATGAAAGGGAAAGAAGACAAATCTAGAAGTAAGGGTTTCCTTGGCTAGAAAAAAGAGAAGTTGGTGAGTAACACTTGCTAGGGGGGCACGATAGTGAGGGCTAGACGGCGGCTTCTATACTCTTCTGTGGGGGAGATCTTCTTCTGTGTCTAGGGCTGAACTGGCGGTACTTGTTTTTTTCTATGCGTTCTTGCTTTTTTATTACTTTTTTCTTTTTTCTTTTCTTTTTTTATAATAAAATAAAGTAGCAAGCACAGGTATTTCTTTCCTCACTCGCCTTTTAGCATTGGTTGGGAGTTGCAGCTATTGATCCTCGTGTTATGTCTCTGCTTTGAGCATTGAGGCTTCCTGTCTTTACTTCCCCACACTTATCATGTGTCCTCTGTCTTGCCCTAGATCTGCTTTCAGCATTGAGACTTTGCTTCTTTATCTTCCCCACACTTATCTTCTTCTGCGTCCAGCTCTTGCTATTTTCTGAAGAGTGTTACTCACTTGCCAAAGAAAGATCAAGGAAAAGGCTCAATGGTTAGAAGAGAAAACAAGGAAAAGGGAGGGGTGAGTGTCGAGGGCAAGATAGAGAAAAAGAGAAGAAACAAAAAGAAAAAGAAAATAAAAAAGAGAAGTAAAACTGCAAAGTATTTTCGTCGTTTCGTTACTTTCCCCCGTCTAATGGTGCCTATACCTAGGGAGGGATATCATGCAAATCTAGCTAGTGCCTAGTTAAGTATTTAATCACACATGGAGAATATGGCATGAGGCTCAATGTTCTCAAGGGGTGCTAATTGTGACTACTGGTGTCTATGCCTAGACTGCTCATAAGGGCAAGCAGGTCAAGTTGTGCAAGGTCAGGCATAGATACAATGAATGACAGTTTCTTCTATGTACCAAAATTCAAAAATGTATGTCAAACACAGGGGGGGGGGGTTAAAACAGGGCAGTGTAAAAGTTAAAAAGAAAATCCTAAAAATCCAAAAAAGAAAATACAAAATTTTTTAAAACACACGAAACATACAGTCATGCAACAAGCAAGTAAATAAACATGCAGTCAAATGAAGTACAAAATAAACACATAAATCTCTCGGAAGCAGCGCATTGTCCTTAATGCAGGAAGGGCACATAGTCAAACAAAATAAAACCGTAAAAAGTAAAGAGTTCACCCGAGAGTGAAGATTGTACAAAATGGTGCTCGAAGGCAATAAAGTTTAAGGGGGGGAAGGGTGGGATCAAGAGCTAGGCTCTGGGCCTAGCTAGTTGTTGCGTTGTGCGATCTAATCTGGAAGGAACTTGAGTTGTTGGAGGATGGCGCTGAGGAGAGCATTTGATTCTTCAATGGTTGTTGTGAGTCTGGAGCTATCTTGGGCAAGAGGTGGTTGATCATTTAGGGCAGGACTTTCTGCGGTGGGCTTTGCTGGAGGTGAAGAATTGGCTTGGGCAGGATGTCTGGCACTGGACTTGGCACCTTTGGCAAGATCTGGATAAGAGAATTTCCCACCATGCTTAGCTCCAAAAGCTTGTTCCTTCGCCGGCGTGCAACCTGTGATGAAACTTAAAACACCTCGTGAGATACAAAGGTGCCTCATCCCATCAAGGGTTTTAGGGTCAAGATCCTTGAAGGAAACAGGTGAGAAAAGGTTGCAAGACTGCACATCCAAGCTATGAATTTTGACAGCAAAGGGAGTCACAAGAGATCCTAAAACTGGGTTGTGTGAATTGTTTTGAACACTAGTGATAACAGTCGCAACCCAGTACCCTAAATTGACTCGACACTTATGAACCATACACCACAAGAAAAAGAGTTCTTGCATCGATAGCTGGCTCGATGAATTGTACTTACCAGCAAAGGTAAGGGCCAGGAACCTATGCAAGATCCTCAATGCAGGGTCTATAATCTCTTGCCCCTTAGCAGTTTTAGGCTTAAACTCGGCGTTGGAATTGCTGGTAAGCTCTTGAAACGCATTATGGGCATTAAAATCAGCAGGATAAACAGTTAAAGCATTTTTATAGGCAGCAAACTCTAGCTCATCATTTCCTAGAAAATCCAACAAATAATTAAAATCATTAAGAGACAATTTGGACCATTTGTTTATCAAGCAAAAATTAACAACTTTAAGTGCAGAAAAATTAGGTCTAGGTTTGCCTTTCGGCTTAAAGTGGTCTTGGGCAAGCCAGAAGGTGGTAAAGAACTCAAGGGCGAGCTCAAGAAAGGTTGGGTGTTCTAAATAGAAGAGATCTTCCTACCCAATGTTCTTGATGAGCTCTCAGACTCGAGTCTCAATGCCCATCGCACAGGGGCTAACGCCTTTGGCTTGAAACATACTCAACCTATCTATGGAGAACTTATCATCAAAACTCAACCATCCATGTAACAAAGAAGGGTTAGAAGGCACCTGGGATGTAGACGACGAAGTCGGCTTCTTGCCCTCGACAGCGGTCAGCTCGGCTATCTTCTATAGCTTCCTCGTTGCTGAAGTCAGGGCCTTCCCCTTTTCCACAGAGCTCATCCTTCTCTTCTTCTTGGTGAGGGTTGGTGTTTTTATTTCTTTCTCTCCTTCAGCAGTCTTAGCCACGGCTACTTCTTCTTCCTCCTGCTCTAGATCTGCATGCTCTGGTGACTGCTCCTCATTCTCAGCTCCTTCTTCTTCTTTTTTAGGCTCTCCACTCATTTCCTGGCTCGACCCTGATACCAAAACTTCTTTCAACACCTCCAGTGCAACCACCGGTGGTGCTTTGTTCTTCTTCGCTTTAGCGCTCCCAGCCGCGGAGCTGGGCTGGAGCTTCACAACACGACTAGATATGGTCATTGTAGAGGTCGGAGGGACGGAGCAGATGATCTTTATGTCATCATTGGAGAGAGACTTCATCGGGGTGACGTTCTTCTGGGTGTCATCGGTGGGAGGTTGTCGATCACGCTCTTCCCACTCCGATTCGGTGTAGAGAGTGTGGGATGGGGAGAAGTTTTAGGTAGAAGTTAGGCTGTGTGGGGGGGAGTCTGGGTCTGGAATATAACCCCTAGTGGATTTGTGGGCAACTCTTTTAGTTCTTGGCATGGGGAAGAGTGTGAGTTTTGACTAGGTGAGAAAGAAAAGGAATAAAAAAATGGAGGAAAGTGTGTGTATGGAGGGAGAAAGGCGATGATAGTGACAAGAGAGAAGGTGGGGACGGTGATGGAGAGAGAAACGATTGTGGTAAAGTAAAAAGGGAGAAGGGAAAGTGAATCGCTATCAAGGACGATTTGGTTTCTGTCCGTTAGTGACGTGGCACAAGGGGAGCGTCTGACAGCAGCTGAATCCCAACAGACCTGCGCCAAATGTCAAAAAGATGTTTTTCAAATTCAAAAAGGTGGTTAGGAGAGATAAAACAAAAAGAGAGAATAAAGTAAGGAATAAAATAAAATAATAAAGAAGGAGGGGACAAGATCAATTAAGAAAGAGGATGTTAGTGATGATTAAATAAAGAAAAACGTGAAACAATAAAGTGGAAATAAAGTAAATAAACTCCTAATTAATATAAACAGATGCAATTAAAAGAAAGAAAATAAAAATAAAAGCCAATAAAAATAACAAAGATAATAAAAACCAAAAAGATGAAAATAATTAAAAGTTCTTGCAACGAATAAAAGACAATAGGAGGGTGAAACAAAACGTGAGGCAACGCCTCTAATGGCCGTCATTTAGCGTCCAGGCCTAAACGTTTGCTTGCTATCTAGGGTTGGACGGGTGGGTTTACCACCTCCTCAGTCGTGAAAGGCTTGAATCCTTCATAGAAGGGTTTCAGGCGATGGTCATTGACTTTAAAAATGGTTCCCAAGTCAAGACTTTGGATCTCGACAACTCCATGATCGAACACAGCTTGGTGAGCATTGGGCATCATGCCCTTGCTGCTCACGGCAGTGGCGGCAGTAGTGAGGGCAGGAACCATTGTGTCATCGGGATTGGTCGTAGTGACGGCCGGAGTCACTTCCATGGTGTTGGGGGCAACAGGAGTGGGTGCGAAGGCTACTAAAGCTAGTTGAGGAGTGCAAAGGGTTGGGGCAAGCTCCTTGACGTCGACGGTCGTCCATCCAAGGGTCTCGCGGTATCCTTTGAGTGTGGACACTAGTTCGTGTTCTACAACAGGATCGAGCTTGCTAGAGATGATGACAGGGAGCGTGTCATGCTCACCAAGGTAGGGGTACTTAAGGTGCGAGGGCAAGTTTTTCAAATCCAACTTAGATGCCTGCATAATAGAAGGTGGAGGCTTATCATGATTAGTTGGATGAGAAGAAATAATAGGAGTAGAAGGGATAAGACAGTTCTCTTCCAAAGCAACAACAACTTCTTACAACTCGGGTGGAGTTACAAGCGTCAAGGCAAAGGTGTCTAGTGTTGCAGGTGGAATACTCCTGTCTAGGGAAAGCTGTAGAGAATCATCAGTAGCAAGTTCAGAAACATTAGTAACAACAGGGGCAACAATATCAACAAAGTGTACACTAGAAAACTCGATGGGGTGTCTCATATCGTCAAGCATATTGAACTTGATGGTCTCGCCGTCGAATTCAAGAGTAATGGAGGCGTCATGGACATCATCTTGGCTCTTGCGGTCCGAAGAAAGGGTCGTCTGAGCAGCATATCAGACGCCTTGTCAGAATTCCCATCCTCCATGTCAATCACGTAGAAGTCGGCCGGGTAGATGAAATCTCCAACTTGGACTAAGATATCTTCAGTAATCCCATCGGTCTAGATGACGGATCTGTCAGCTAGTTGTATAGTAACCCGAGTGTTCTTAAGGGGTCCAAGGCCTAGACTGTTGTATATCGTCAAGGGCAAGACGTTGATACTTGCACCAAAATCACACATAGCTCTACCAATGTCAGTAGTACCGATTTTACATGGGAGGGAGAACATACCTTTGTCCTTGCACTTGGGTGGTAGCTTCCGTTATATCGCGGCCGAGATGTTCGCACCTACGCTAATCTTTTTCACACCTATCATGTTACATTTGTTACCGCACCAATTTTTCAAAAATTTAGCATAACGAGGAACATTTTTAATAGCCTACAGTAAAGGAATATTGACTTGAACTTTACTAAAAATGTCATAAATCTCACAGTCCTCCTTATCCTTGTTGGTTTTGACTAATCGTTAAGGAAAATGAGGTTCAAGCACTTTCATGATGAAATCTTCACTGAATTCTGGGTTTTCCTCAACCTTTTGTGGGGAGTCGATCGTCTAGCATGGTGGAAACGCTTCTCCTTTTCTACGTCTGCTTTTGCTTCCTTTGGGTCGGGTACAAGTTCAGGTAGTTCAGCGTCTAGGCCTGGCTGCTCGCAGAATGGTATTTCTGTGCCGCTGCGAAGTGTCATGGCACATGCTCCGTGCTTTCGATTAGCTTCTGGTTGAGGCGGCAGTTGGCCTCTATTCTTCAATTCCTTCATCTCTGCAGTCATAATATTCATTTATTTTTGCATATCAAGTATGAAATTTCTTATCTCATCGGATAATGGTGCTAGAGGCACTGGTTCTAGAGGAGCTTGGTATTGATATTGTTGGTTGTTAGGGTAGCTTGGTCGTGGCTTAAAATTCTGCAAATTGAATGACGGCTGCTGCTGATTCTGAAAAGGGTGTTACGGCTGTGATTGGCTAGGCCCAGACGCTTGAGAGATGTATGACCAACTAAGGTTAGGATGTTGCCATCCATTGTTATAGGTACCCACTGCATTGACTTTGATTTCATTAGGTATGTAAGGATTGGCATCACTGGGATGGTCAGTGAAGTTGCAAATTCCACATGCTTTGGTCTGCACGGGTTGGCCTGCGGTCAAGTTCTGAATCATCCTTTTGAGAGTAGTTAATTGGTTTTCCATGGCAGCTGAGCGTACATCCTGGACGGTGTTTCTCTCTATAGTGACAACATTTTTAGCCATAAGTTCCAAGATGTTCTTTGCATTGGCCGAGGTAAGAGCAACTAAGGACCCATTACTGGCGGCGTCAACTAGAGCTCTGTCTTGCCCTTGTAGTCCCTCGTAGAAGTATTGCAGGAGTGCGTGGTCTTGCAAATTATGAAAGGGGCAGAGGGCTTGCATTTTCTTGAAACGATCGTAGTATTGCCCTATATTCTCATAATCTTTCTGCATAATAGACACCAATTGTTTCCTGGTCACATTAGCCATAGAGCTGGGGTAGTACTTATCTATGAAGGCCTTGAACATATCGGCCCAGCTGGTAATGGATCAAGGGGGAAGGTCATAAAACCAACTTCGGGCATCATCCTCGAGTGACCACATAAATGCTTTCAACTTGGCGTAGTTGATATCGACGTTGGCCGACTTCATGACCTCGCAGATGGAGTGAAGCTGCTAGAGGTGTTGGATTGCACTCTCCTTGGGGATGCCACGGAACTTGGGCAAGTGGTGTAAAATAGGGGATTTGATCACCTAGTCATTCGCCACCTCAGGCCATGCAATACAACTGGAATTTTTCTCAGTTGTCGCATTCAGATCTTCTATGGTCTGGTTGTTTACGATCTCTGGTCCTTCGCCCATGTTGGGGTTGTCAGCGTCTAGGTCTAGACGATCGAGACAATCGGGATTATCTAACTCGGGGAGGTTAGATGGGTGGAGCGTGTTCCTCTGTGTTGGCAGAAGACTGCTTAGCTAACCTTCTAGCTAATCTTTCTGTCCTTCGGATTTCAGGGTCTAAAGGTAAAAGATTCGGATTGGATGACCTGGTCATACAAAATAAATAAAGAATCAGTACGATAGTCCCCGGCAATGGCGTCAAAATTTGACATGCTGTCGAGACACCTCAAAAATAATATTAAAAACCTACTAACAAATACACAATAAATTGTATACAGTGGCAACAGGATCGATCCACAGGGACTAGGGTAGACACTAACTTGCGTGTGCGACTAGGGCAAACAAACCAAAACAGTAACAAATTGGGGATTTTAAAGTTGTTGATTAATCTAATGTAAAATAGGAAAGTAAAGAGAGATAGTAATAAAACAAATAAGAAATCGATAGAGAGAGGAGTTCCCAGTAGGAATCTATCTCCGGTTGCATTTGCGGTCAGCCGGTCATTGGTGCAGTGATCTTCTACCCTTAGCTGATAGACGTGCTATGGGGACCAGGTACGTTTAGGTCCCCTGCTTTCTTTCGTATGAGAAACTAACCCAAGGTACGTTTATGGAGTAGTCTTGACGCTTTGTCGTCCCCCAAGGTACATTTATGAGGGCAATACTCAAAGGCCTATGAAGTTGAAGAAAGACACGTCTAGAGCAAGACGCTCAGTATGTTCGAGGCTCTACCCTAATTACTTACTTAACCCAGTCGGATTGGACCAGCGTCCTGATGACTCCGATCTGGTTGTCTACTTTACCCTGCAGCCTCACGTTAGTTATTACCACAGAGATGACTTTAATCATCTAGGTCTAGCTACTAGTTGATCAGGCTTGTAACAACCCTAGCAGATTTGACAAGAGTATGTTAAGTAAATAAATATAAACCAGCAGTATATTGAACTTCAATTAGACCTCATGGCTTTCCTAAGTAACCTTCGATGATCCTACTAAGAACAAAGAGCTTTAGCTACTCATATTAAAATTTAAATAAATTAATTAATTAAATTGCATGAAACAAGAAGAAGAAAATTGGAAAACCCTTATTTATTACCGGCCAGAGCAAAGCTCCAGTTTATTTAATGAAAGACAAGAGCGCCAAAGGTGGAGATGGAGTCTGAAAATCCGAAAGTGGAAGAACAAAAAGAGAACCCCGAAACCCTAAAGCTAAAAGGGTTTTAAAAGAGAAAAGTACAAAAAAAGGGAAATTCCAATAATATAAATTAATAAAGGGGAAATCCTAGATTAAATGGAGTCGGTCTTGAATTATCTTCTTGCCAAAACGGGAGAGATCTGGAGTAATAAAATGAATCATCTGATTTCCTTCTTTGAGGAATTTCCTTGTTTGTGCTGGACCATATTGTCGCTGTCTGCACTCAGCTGCAAGGCCTAGCTGCTCAAATCTGTCAGAATTCCAGCGAATAATGCATCTTTTCGTAATTTCCTTTCCAAAAGCCAAGATCTGCAAATAGTAAGGAAACAAGACCAAATTAGTAGCATCATGATCTAAAATAGGCTAGGAAAGGAAGGGAAAATACATACAAAATGCATCGTGTCAAGCACACCTTTCATCTACACTTCGTACCATAATTCCTTATCTTTACCTCTCTCAAAGGGTTGTAATTGTTTATTTCATTTGTTTGCAGCGTCCACCACAATGAATCCTAGTGAGAAGCAAGATATGCTCCAGTTTGTTGGTGAGGATGGTGGGCATCTCCTTAATGATCGGGCCCTGCTTGAGTACAAGGTGTTACAGAAACAGACTAACATCCAATGACTTGAGGCTAGGGCTGGAGGTTTACAGGTGAAGAAGGCTGGGGTCTTTATTGAAGATGAGGGTGATGAGGTTGTTGAAGCAATTGATGCCATTGGTGTCTACCTAACCCACCTATCTGCAGCTATTGCTTACATGGAGCATAAGAGAGATGCACTCCATATGGCACTTAGGACTGTTAGGTCTGCTACTAAGGAGCTTAATGGGTTTGAGAATGTTTTGCCTACCATTCCCAATTTGGATTAGATTGTGTTTTTTTTTAATGATCCTTTGTTGTCTTTGTTTCTTTAATTTTTATTTTTGTGTCTGCCTTCATTAATGAATATCATTTGTTACTTTTATGTATCTGTTTATGCTTCAACAACTAAACCAGCATCAACCAGATCCATATGTTTAATGTTCCTTTATTTCTTTAATTTCTTTTTTTGTGTCTATCTTTGAATTAGGTTGTGCTTTTTGTCTTAATGATCCTTTGTTAGCAAAATGAATGTTAAATTTGTTAATAATGCACAATCCAATAATTCTATTATCCAGTTTACTGGCAAAAGAATCAACCTGGTAACTTTTGCACATTTCACTCTATTTATGTTGTTGGTAAAATATTGTAAAACTGTTAAACCTGGAACCAGGCATTTTGCCACTGGAAAATAATGTAAAAGAATCAACCTGGTAAACCACCACATTTCAATTCCATATAGGTTTACAAAATTCATAATTTGGCACCTGGAATAGGGAATTTTGCTACTGGAAAATACTAGAATTTCTAAGTTTCCAGTTCCTGTAAATATTTAGTAATCAAACCCAGAAACAAATGATAAATCTAAGCATATCATTCAACATCAACCAATCCCACAAAGTTAAAATGCTAATGACATTCGCATTTCCCCAACAACAACTCGTACATTTTAATTTATGAATTCCACCAAAACTGTATATTCTGAGTTGCAAGCTGAACTAAATGGATTGCAAATCCAAGTCCTAAACTACAACAAGATCATTTCATAGCTAAAAGTAAATCGACTGCAAATCCTTGCCACACGAAATCCAAAAGTATTCTACCTAATTACATACACAGAGAGGAAACAACATATTTGACAACTAAACCAAACCCAGAAATTTTCAGTAAAATCTAGGGAGAAGGAGACGCAACATCTCAATGAAGCTCTCTTCTCTAGATGGGTCATCCATGCAATAGATACCTGCAATTGGTAACTTATTGAGATCAAAATCTTTGTCCCCCTTTAATATTGTTGCAAGCAAAATATCTTCGGTTGAGGGATGATTTAAATCAGGAAGAAGAGGAAGTTTTGGAGTAGTCTCACCTTGTTCACTTGATTTATGTAGCCCATGATGCAAACCCAGAATCTCATCTTCTTTACTGGCCACACTGCACAAAACTTCATCCTCTTTATGAACAATCAAGGCCAACACATCCTCATACTTGGACGTAGTCGAGCCTTCTTCAAACATAATGTCATCTTCCCTATCGTATGTATCTTCCACAATCAAATCCATATCACAACCTAGATAAGCCGCAGAAGCCACCGCACCCACATCATCTTCAACCTCAGCAACTCCAATTAAATCCGCTACAAATATTTGCATCGAATCATCAAATTTCACCAAACTCTTGTTCAGTGAATCATCCCAGTGATCGATGCTCTCCATTGGCCGAGTAGAAAATTAAAACCCTAATTGTGCTGAGCCGGAGAAGTGTACTAAGAAAAATTGAAAGTGGCGGAATTGGAAGAAGAATTTGTGGTGGTATTAACAGGCGAAACATTTCGTTGCCCCTCAAATTTAATTTTCAAACGCGTTGAGATGGCAATTGTTTCTCTGTATCGTAGCTGCGATGGTTGAGCCAAGTTGAAGCCGCCATCGTCGACAGCAAACGCATGCAAGGGTAGCACCATCATCTCCAGCGTTGATAATCAAGAACGTCATTTATTTCCGGCAAAAAAATCTTCTCCAGAACGTCATTTATTTCCAACCGGAGGGAGTACTTATTAGCCAATTAGTATAATTACCGAAGAAACCAAAATTTTGAATTTTAAACAAGTATTAACATAAACACTTAAAAAGCCAACATTGGATTTGACATTATCATAATAACATTGGATTTCAATTTTTATTAATTTTTAAACTTAAGAAAATTATTTATTGAACTATTTTGAATAACTATTGATTTGTCTTAAATATTGTCTTAAATGTGGATAAGTATATATACATCAAATAAAATAAAATATAAAAAAGATGTTTATGTAAAATACCATTCTATCCCACACATAACATATACCTCAGCCATCTAAGCTACATGCCTCACATCAACCAACCATTGATTATGGCTTTAATCTACCACATCGATAAAGTCCCACTACTTTCGATTACAATCAATTTATGGCTCAACCTTATAGAGCATTTACTGATGTATAGAATTCTTTTAGTGGTAAATTATGCCTATTAATGGTAGTGATGGTTTCATTCCCTCAAAACAAGAATGTCTACCATTTCTAGGATCATTAATATTTGGCCCTATTGTTAACCACTTCAAACAAAAGATTAGAGCATACAACTCAGTTTATGTTTTCACTTTTATGGGGATTGATGTTGATCATTCAAATAAGATAACTCTCAAAGTATAATCAACGCCCCAATTGTTGGCAACTATAGTTGAACTTGATCTAAGATCATTTTACTTCTTGATGGACCGACTAAATAGAATGAATTATGGGGAACGGACTCGACAAACCCTTAACAAACAAAAAGATAATCACACTTTATTCCACAACAGAGCGTGGTGATCATGATTACTAATTCACTTGCTTTTGAGAGAAAAATCATCACATAAAACAACGTAGAACCAATGCTATAACGAAAGAGAGAAAACGTAGAACCAAGTCGTTACTCGAATGATATTAAAAAGTTTCAAGAACAAACCAGTACAGCAATGCAATCCAGCTTCACCACATAAAACAGGGGCGCCAGCAACAACATTTTGCTTCTTAAACTAAATAATATATACCTACTAGCTCTGGCTAAGCATAATCTGGGCCTTTCGCTTGTTTCTTGAATAGTTTAGGCTTATAGCCAGTCTTGAGCATCTTCTCCACCTCCTCAAATTGCAGGCCTTTGGTTTCTGGTACTAAGAAGTAAATGGCAATGAGTCCAATTACAGAAAATCCAGCATATAGCAGAAACGCGCCTCCTACTGTTAGGAGTTCTGTGAAAGTTAAGAATGTGATGGTCATAAACAGATTTGAAGTCCAGTTAGCCACTGCAGCCATTCCTCCACCAATGCCTCTGTATCTTAGCGGGTATATCTCTGAGTTTACAATCCATGGCACCGTCCCCATTCCTGGGGCATACAAGATGATATACAATGCAAGGAATATGACCGCAACAAACCCTATCTTGCTTGGGCACCCTTCCACAAACCAATTGTGACTTTCAGCGCGGCATTCGCCTCTTAAGTCCTTGTTTGAAACCAAGCATGCCCCGGGATGGAACTAATCGCACAAGAATAAATATACGCAAATATGGTTAGAGTGTAATTAATTAAAATGCAACTCAAGGGACATGATCAAAGCTTCAGAAACTCTTACATTGTTTGATCCACCAGTGCAGAAGGCGCATTTTGCTTTCAGACAATCCATGCAATTCCATCTCCCCTTATTTGTGCTTGACAAATATGCTGGACATGTCGAGTTACTTCCAAAGTGAGCAGATTCTAGTTGGCCAATAACTGGAGCATGAGTAGAGGCTTGTTGAAACACAGCAGCTAATGCCACGAGGCATAAAATGATGCCAATTATTGAGATAATCATTAACCTCCTCCTCCCATATCTATCCACGAAAAGCATACTCACGATAGTGCCAATAGCATTGAGACCGGAAGTAATGAGAGAAAGGGCTAGTGCGACCGAGTTTGAAGCATATCCAGCAAACTGAACTATAGTTGGGGCATAGTACATGACTGTATTGATCCCAACAAATTGTTGGGCAACTTGGACAGTAATTCCTGCATAGAGTCCGCGGCGCACGACAGGATCACCCAAAGCACCCTTTACTTTAGATACTATGTCTTTCCCAGTTGATTCTTCCATTTCATTTTCACTTTCAACAGATTCTTTGAGGGCTTTCAACTCGTGTTCCAGCTCATCAGCAGGGTATATCCTTGCTAGAATAACCTTGGCCTCTTCAACCCTATTCTGAATTACACAAATGAAATGAAAAAGAAAATCTTAGACTCAGTTATGTCTAATAAGCACAAAAGACATTATAATTTACAAAAATGAATGCAAGTATGACAGTTCCCTAGAGAGGTAGGATTCAGAACCTCTCTGTATAGCCATCTTGGGGACTCGGGAAGTGAGCACATCAACACAATCTGAATGATAGGTGGTACTGCACACACCCCAAGCATCCAACGCCAAGTTCCAGGTACCTAAAACATCAGTGATTCTCCATTAACCTAGGAATCGATTTCACACTTTTAGGAATTCAGTGGTTTAACAACGAGATAAGATAAAAATTACCTTAGTGAAGGCTACATTAATGAGATAAGACAAGAACTGTCCACCCGTGAGTAGCAGACCATTTGTGCTGACAATCGCACCTCTAATTCTAGCAGGAGAAGCTTCTGATATGTAGAGAGGGGCAGTCATGGATGCCATTCCAACCCCCAAACCAACAAAAATTCTCCCCAAGATAATAACCCAAGGAGCTGGAGCTGCTGCCATGACTATTGCACCAATCAGGAACATAATATCTGCACAGATAATTGTTTTTTTCCTACCAAACCTGTCATTAAAGTATCCACCAAATGCTGCACCAATTATAGCCCCAGCCACACAAGCGCTCACAATCACTTCCTGCGCAATGAACCAACAAAAATAAACAAACTCTCAATGCCAACAAAATTTACAACTACATATACAACAACCTTTCCCACCCTTTTGGGTCCTGGCTGGCTCGAGTCCAGCGCAGTGAGCACCCAATGTGGTGATCGGATGGTGTTGACCAAAAATATACCACAAATATATTTATATACCCATTGAATATTATCAAACATCTTACAACCCAACAAACCATGGAATTAATAGTCATACTAACCTGGAGAAACCTGCTATTGTCAACTGCCTCAAAATCCTCTTTAATGTAAAGTAAAGCACCAGAAATGACACCTAAATTACCAAGAAATTAATAAAAATAAAAATAAAAAGATGATTACTTTCTACAAATTAAGTTGTGATTATATTATTACCAAAATCACTGCAAGAACTCAACAGTGAATAAACAGATCCTGTTACCTGTGTCATAGCCGAAGAGGAACCCACCAATGCCAGCTGATAAAGCAAGCTGCATGATAAAAGGATTCTTCCATATCACCCTCCAACACTCTGTAAACTCAGTCTTGCTTGACTTTACAACCCCTCCTTCCACCATTTCTGCACCACCAACCTTAGTTCGGACGAAATAATACTCTGTAAATTTGAACGTGCAGGAGAACCAAGAAAAAGATTAGAAGGGTATTAAAGATTTTACAGCAAAAAAAACATATATTAGAGGCCAACAGTATTCAAATGGGATTCACCTTCAGAGCAACTGTGAAAACTGACTTAACTGCTCTTAGAAATTCTCAAAGATGATGGAGGAGAACTATTGGAGTGTTGGGTTCAGTTCTTTATTTCTTCTTTTTTGCTCGGGAAGTGTTGGATTCACTGCATATATATATATATATATATATGTATGAAGATGATAAGAATTAAGAAATTGATGCATCGAATTTCCTAATTAACGTTTATCCTTTCTAATCGAAATCTTATACATTAAATTCATACGATTAGCTCCCCATCTATATCCGGAAGGTGTTTTATCAAATTCCCATACAATACTCTATCTATTAAAAAATTATCTTGTTTTTTTGATAAGCTAATTATCTTGTTGTTAAAAAAAGAAAGTATATAAAATCAAAATTTTGGTGTTTTAAATAAATTCATAAAATCAAGAAACGGACAAAATCAAATGATTCATAATTGAAAGATATGGGCTCTACGGATCATGGATCCATAGTTCTTAATTTCTAAGTTTAATTTTAAATTAACCTTGTGGATTTTGACATATAACCTTTTTATTATTTTCTTTATTTATGAAATATATTCTTTTTACGATTCTATATTTATTCTCATTATCATTTGAATAAAAGATTAATTTTATAAAAAATGAATGAGTTTTGAAGAGAGTGATATTCTTAACCTAATACTCTTAATCTCGTAAAAACACACTTATTTTTAATGAGTGAAATTAGATTTTCTTTCTTTCTTTCACTTCTTTTGCGGGATAAGAATGTTTTATCTTTTTATCCAAAGGAAGCAATACACCTTAACCAAAGATGCAAAGTTTACAAACCAAATGGATATAGACCACAACGCTTCTCAATTTCTTGGAATCTGGTTTTGGGATAAACAGTGGCGGAGGGGGGCTGGGGAGGGACCCCTAAAGTTTTTTTAAAATACAGTTTTAATCCCTAAACTATATGTTTTTTTAAACTTCTACTAAAAGAATCTATATTTGCCTCCCAAAAAAAATACAATTTAAAAATTCCTAATATAGGACTTAAATCAATAAATTTTGTGAGTAATCATACTTATATTTAAGTAAAATTTTTATATTTAGTCCCAATTTAGTTGGGACTTTAGAAATGATTTAAAATTCAGCTTTCTAATATTATGACAAATAAATCAAAACTTCTTTAATAAATTTTATTAACTTTTATAATTTTTTAAGATAATTTTTAAATATTTTATTAATTTTTATATTATAAAATAAAAAGGTAAAAAAAATATTTGTAGTACAATTTTTTTAAACAGTATAAAAATAAGTCTAATTTTGGCCCCAAATAATTTTTTCTCGATCAGCCTCAGAAATAAAGAAAGGAAATCATATTTTACTTCTATTAAAAGAAGACACCTTAAGAATAAATACTTAGAGTTAATGGGTATGTAGTCTATTAGTTATTTTGTTGATGGAAAATGTATTAGGAGAAACTTAGCTTAGGTTCGATAAAGATACGAAATATGGATACGACATGACATATATATTAAATTTTAAAAATTTAAAATACAATACACTGATACGTCATTTTATATAATATCAATTTATTGTAGAATATGCATAATTGTATTTTTCAATACGCAACATTTGTAATATAAATTTTTTAAAAAATTAACATTATATCGTTAAGCTCTAAAAATAATATCATTTTTAAGGTACTAATATGTTTATATAGTTCATACTTTGTAACGAGTCACGTTTCCCCTACATGGATTACAAAAGGGGAGTTTTAAAATAAAGAATAATTTTGAGATCTACAAAATTGGAAAGTAGATAAAAAAAGCATGATCGTTTAATGATTTTAAACTTGGCAAAAGAGTAATGGACACTATCAGTATCCAGCACTTCATGAGAAAATTTTAAGTACATTGGAGATATCTATCAGTTGATATATCTCTAGTTAAAAATTGACACATGATAATATTTGAGAAAAAAAATATATAACATTTTATGGAAAGAATAAACCTCATTTCTTTCTTGTCATATCAATACAAAATTTGTTAATTTTTTATGTAGAAAATTATTGAATGATAGGAACTTCGGACGTACTTAATTTTTCCGATACTCCCCTAATGTTGAATGAGAGTAATAGATAAGAGAAGAAAAAATTAATTTTTTCTATACTCCCCTAATGTTGAATGAGAGTAATAGATAAGAGAAGGAAAAAAAAAGAATAAGGTGAACTATTCCTTATACAATCGTTGAAAAGTATCCATATATATTAGCCGGAGGCTACCACTATCCAATACCTACGATTCTTTAAACTTATCCCATGTAAGGTTTAAGAAGTTTTTAAAGAAAACTAAAATAATGAAGAAAAAAAACTTTAAAAAAAATTAAAATTCACATGGGTAAAATGAAAAACACAAAACAATTAATTGATTAAATTGAAAGCTAATTTTTTTTCCTTTATATATCCACCTACCTAAATGAATCCTAAGTAATTTGTATCAAAAATAAATTTACGGAAATTAAAATAAATAATTAAGGAGAATAAAATAAACCTTCATCTTTATTAAATATTTTAAATTCAACACAATATTTAAAATTTAAAATTTTTAAAATTTTATTTGCAGAGTAGTTTTTTTTAGAGAGATCAAAGCAAGAAAAGATCATTAGTTTTGGTGTGACGGTCACCTTCGTAGATCTTTAATTTACTATTTTAAGTTTTTAAAATTATGTTTAAGACCCCAAATTTAAGAAAATAAATTATACATTTAACCTTAAAATATCCCATAAATATGCTAGACGTATTTATTAATATTTACAAAGTATTCCGAAACGTATCCGATTTGAATTTATTATTTTATTAATTCTTTTAAATATTCAACCGTATTTAATACGTATCAGACTGTATAGAGTAAGTATCAGACGATACGGATACGTGGCTATATTTTGAGTATCCGTGCTCCATAGCATGTAAGCTAAAATGTTTCTTTCCTTTCCTTTCTTCCATTCGTGGAGGAAAGTCCAAAACAGAAAAGACCTTGCCCGACCAGCAAACTTGAAACCAAACCTAGCCAAGCCCTTAATTCAATCACAGATTCGTTCGAAACGCCATGGCCAAGATTCAATCCTTTGGAACCATAACACAGAACAGATGATCTAGAGAGAGAAGCAGACAATCCTTGCGAAATCATTTTGATGGGAGGATGAACAACGACAAAATAGCACGCAATTAGTTGAAACACTCAAAGGATGGCCAAACAAAACAGGCAGAAACCACCACATGTATATAGGTAAGAGCTGACGAGACAAACAAAGCTTCTGAGATCAAAGAAATAATAACAAGAAACCAAACCAACATGCAGTGTCTCACAAGGAAAAGCTAGTGTGTCATCTTTTGGATTCAAGTTGGCTTTCAAAGTAAGGCCGTCACTTTAAAATGAGCCAGAAGAACACGAGTCCAAAACAAAAAGGACCTCGGAAATCATATCACTTTGTCACCCAGTAAGTCAATCCTCCCAAAACTTTAACAGGTACACTAAACTCTCTATTAAACAAGAGCTAAACAAATTGCTGGGTAGTTGGCATTATGAAAACTATACACATAAAATAGGAATGCAGAAGACCGTTTGAACTATCAAATATTCAGAGCAGAAATAAACAACAGCAGCTTGAGTGCTTCACCATTACACAAACAAGTTATGAAATTCAATTCTCAGTACTATTTAACGCACCTAACTTTTTGGGTAAATATTTTATGCATACTTCCTCCTTTTGGGTCTAAACCAGCATACTCAACCCAAACTGGCACCAGACAATCCATCTAGTGAAACAGGAAAAACCTGATGACCCAGGTCTTGAGCCAGCGACCCAGGCACAGGTTTCAAGGGTTGTGTGGCCTTTGTTAGGTCTGTTCATTGCTCTAAACCACATCATTTTCAGCATCTTTTAAACCAAAAAAGTGATGCTACTCTAATACGTGACTTTGTGCAGCTCGACCCCCTTTAACCCTCGTTGAACCTTAATGCCCCTTACACCTCCCCAGGCTATTCACCCGGTCACAGCCTATAAACATTTAGTCTTAACGATACTCGTTCTTGTAAGATGAAATATATGCACAAGCCAGAACTCTGCAAGTAGGAATAGACATTATTATAATGATATTTTAGTATGATAAAATTTTACTAAAACATATAAAAATTAAAAGTGACTAAGTATTAATAAATAATAACTATTACTATATTGAAATGTAATGAATATGTTTAACAAATATCTAGTACACGTCAAGAAGTGTCGAGTAAGTATAAATATTAAAGGATCGAATATGACTTACGAGGCTAACATATACACATGAAGAATTTGTAAGTATAATCGTGCTTCATAGGATGATAAGATTAGATCACTTACATTACAACTTTAAAATTATCATTGAACAATACAATAGTTAATTAGTTATACTCATGTAATGCGTAATACATTAATACAATATAAATTAAAATCCTAAACCACTTTTTGTTCATCTTGTGTCTGTTATTAACGCCTTTCATATTTTAGCCGAGTGGAAATTCCAAGAAAATCCCGTCTATGCTGGCCAAAACAAAAGAGCGTGCAGCCGAAACCGAGAAGAAACAACGATCCTTGTATTCTGAATTAATTTTTTTTTGTGAGAGATACGTTGCCCAGAAAATTCTGAAATTTGGTATGGGTAGACTTCACCTATTATCAACATCTTTCGTGTTTTAACCGAGTGGAAATTCTGAGCAAATCATATCCATTTTGGCCAAAATAAAAGAGCGCGCAACTGAGACCGAGAAGAAACAGCTATCCTTGCATTCTGAATTTTTTTGTGAGAGGTGCACTGCACAGAAAATTTTGAAATTTGTTGTTGTTAGACTTCAACCCATTATCAACGTCTTTCATGTTTTAACCAAGTGGAAACTCCGAGAAAATCGTATCCATATTGGCCAAAACAAAAGAGCGCGCAGCTGAGACCGAGAAGAAATAGTTATCCTTGTATTCTAAATTTTTTTGTGTGAGAGATACGGCACCCAGAAAATTCTAAAATTCTGTATGGGGAGACTTGAACTCGTTATCAACGTCTTTCGTGTTTTAACTGAGGGGAAAATCTGAGCAAATCATATCCATATTGGCCAAAACAAAAGAGTGCGCAGTTGAGACCGAGAAGAAACAACTATCCTTGTATTCTGAATTTTTTTTTGTGAGAGATACGGCACCCAGAAAATTCTAAAATTCGGTGTGGGCAGACTTCAACCCGTTATCAATGTCTTTCATGTTTTAACCGAGTGAAAAACTCTGAGAAAATCGTATCCATATTGGCCAAAATAAAAGAGCGCGCAGCCGAAAGTGAGAAGAAACAGTTATCCTCGCGTCTTTATCATTTGGTCTCATCTCCCAACCGGACCCGAGATCGTATTGATGAAGGAAGCTTTTATTCATTCCCAAGTCAAGGCATGATGTGATTACGGACACATCCAATGGAACCCTTGGGACAATGCAACCCTAGACCGCCTGTGAGAACCAACTTGGAAGAAACCCAAAAAAAAAAACGCAAATTTTGGCAGTGGCTAGCGTTATCACGCTAAGCCCTTAGTGTGATCTTGCAAGGGGAAATTATCTTTTGGAGAAGTCCCGCTCGATCGTAGGTGATAACCGTTTGATGTCTTTTGGATGTACCAACAAAATTTCTCTAAAAGGTAAAGGCACTTTATTCAATAGGTAACCGAATAAGTACGGATTTCGTTAATTAAGCCCCCCCCCCCCTTTTTTTTTCTTTTTTCAAAAGGGGCTACAACCATTTTCAAGCTTGATCGACTATCCCGATCTATCTATAAAATGGCTAGTAGACAAAAGTCTAGGAACATTATTACATGGGGTGAAAAGATAAAAAAATCCGTAGGTAGCTGATGCATGATCTTTCCTTTGAAGTCGTCAACCTTGGAAGTCGGGATCCGTTTGCTCATCCTGAGTCCATTCATTCCTTAAATTCCTAATTCTGGTTACGTCAAAATCTGTAGCCTCCACTTTGATCTTGGTTATGATGTCAGGGATGAAACTGGGTTTTAACATATCCCTCGTGTAGCTTGGTTCTCAAAACTCTTTCTTCCAAAAGTATCGAGCGAAAGTAATGTAGGCACTATCATTTTGAATAAGCAGAATGGGTTCTGAGAAAAAAAATAAAATAGGGTTCAAGTGTCAGTAAAATGAATAAATTATTTTACTACATTTTTTATTCACATGCATATCGCAAAAATTTCATACAACGTAAAAAATAGGATAAATAAAGTTTATGACAAAGAAAGTACGATGTATATGATGGGGGCTTTGACGTCGACTAATTTCTAATGGCCGCAAAGTTCCCGGACGATACCATAAAATGGTCCCTAAAGTTCGTAGAGCGTCAACCGATTCCTTACGGAACCAGGCCACTTTTCGATGATTTTAGGGGTTCGTCCGAGTGGGGTTGGTGAACACTCATTGACGTCGACCACACCCCGGTAACAGGGGGAGCAGGATGCCAGGGTAGGTGCTATAGTGGCTGAGGATGACGGTACCCCATGTAAAGACTAAAATGCCCTGGGGGGTATACTATATTTATCAGGAGAGTCAGTTGACCGCTTTGAGTAGTACTGTTGCTAGTGTACAGAGTACTACGGTAGCAATTGTGGAGCACATCAGTCAACCAAGGGCACAAGATAGGCTACTTGTTGCCAATATTTGTGTGAAGGCGATTCACCCCAGATTGTCGCAAAAGTTGAGGGTGCCAAGAGTGTTAAGTATCACAAGTGAAACGACGCTCTCCCGGTCAAGATATGAATATGGATGGGGCCATGGGTAAGATGACCTTAAAGGCGCATGGAGTCGACCTCCTAAAACCCATGAGACTGATCGATACTTTGATCAAGTTCATGGATGGTTTAACGACAGATGTGCCAAGGTTGGTCATGGTGTGACGGTTGTTCTAGTTGAGTGCATGGATCAGTCAACATGCCATGGTATGTTTCTTATTGCAGAAGCATATACTATTTGTATGAGTGTTGACTATGGTATTTATCGCACCCATTTTTTCGTTGAAAATGAGTATAGGTTCGGGATGGATGCGGAGCATAGATGGATGCCTCGCATAATGCAAATGAAGTCGCCACCCTATTTTCTAAGGTTTAGGGAACCTAATCGTCATGGCATAAAATAAAAAAACTAAGGCACATATGGTCTAAACCAAATAACGAAGGCTTGAGGTCGTATTATGGACTCGGGAAGGTGTTAGGCACCCGAGTCATATCCTTAAAAAGGTTACTGGTAAAAAGGTATTTGAAAAACAAAAAGAAAACGTAATTTGGCCCTCAAAGGTGATGTTACATCTTAGCATTTTTTTCATCGTTTGTTATTTCCGTCGGGACCGATGGACGGGGTTACCATTTTTCTTTATGCTAGAGTGGACGTTCCCCCCTTTTTATCATCGGGCCATGCATGATTAATTAATTACTACGTGATCTATCATGGATAGAACTAGCAAAATACCAATTTAATGAATGCAAATAAACCGCGTGGTATCGAAGCCACCATACACATGTATCAACGCATAATAATTAATTTCATGGCATAAAAAACGAGTCTTTTAAATAGGTTATGCATGTGGGTATTTTCAATGATTTTTAAAAGTCATGCATACGAATGTACGAGTTCTAGTTTAATATTTCTAAATAAACAAGCATATGAATAATATTTACGGAAAACATTGAATAAAATAAAAGAGGGGTAGAAAGCGTACTTGCGTTGCGTGAAATAAAATTTTACCCTACAAAGCGAGAGTGTTAGTGATAGGTTGAAAAATAATAAATAATAAAAAAATATATGAACATTTAATTAATTTCTAACAAGCAAGCATTTAATTAAATACACATGGCAAACAAGTAAACAAATTGTTTCATTCATTCATACGAATAATTGAGGATAATTAGTCATGACATAAATTACGAAAATAGCATACGAACATTTCATACAATTTAAACATGGCATAATTGTAAAAAAAAAGGCATAGGAATATTTCATACAATTTTACATGGCATAATTAAGAAAAAGAGTGTACGAGTTATGAATTAAATATAGCATACAAAGCATTTTATTAAATAAACACGAAAATAAAATGACTCGAACAAATGACAAAACTTCAACGGGCTGGGCCTATGAATGTTGAAATTTAATTAAAATGGGGACATGATGGGCCTTGGCCATCATTTAAAGAGGGGGAAGTAAACGGGCTTGGCCATGCGAAGGCCCGTCACCTTTCCTTCTGATAGGGCCCAAGTTCCTTAGAAGGCCTTGGCGTCGCTTGAAGGGAGCCGGATCTAGTCTCGCACACGGTTGACTTAGGTGTGGATGGATGGATCGGACGTTCGGATGGATGGGCTTGTAAAGGAGTGCAACAGAATGTTTAGATGGTTGAAAATGGATGAAATGGAATATTTGAAAGGGAAAAAGGAAGGGGTTTTATATATATAACAAGGTTTCGGACATAGAAGTTTGGAGGAAACCCTCTTGGCAACGAAGGCCAAGCAACCTTCCTATTACAAACAACTAAACGATTTCTAGCTCAAGGCTTACTTGATCATCAATGGATGATGAGCAAGTGGCTACCTTGAAGGAGAAAAGCTACGGCTCTAAGAACCCTAGAGATAGACTAATGGCTTAAGGCTTTTGGAGGAAAACTCACAAAATAAAAAGCAACTATAAAAGAAGGCTATGTCCTTCTATTTATAGGCAAGATATTTACAATGGGAAAAGACCCAATTCACCCTTAGACAAAGGGGTGTCACTCATGGGACAAACGGGCTCGCTTGAGCGTGTGACGGGTCGCGGGCTCGCTTGAGTGACAAGCTGCGGCTGCAGATGTGGCCTTGGTGCTAGGCTTTGGCGAGGCCGAGATGCTAGGCTTTGGCGACGCCATGGTGTTGAGCTTGGGCGAGGCTGAGGCCCTGAGCTTTGGCGAGGCCGCGGAGCTGAGTGTGTGTGTTGCCGATGCGCTAGGCGCGCGCGAGGTCGAGGCGCCGGGTGAGTGCGATGCCGATGTGCCGGGTGCGTGTGATGCCGATGCGCTGGGTGCGTGTATGGTCAAGGTGCTGGATGCGTGCGCTGCGCTGGGCGCACGCGAGGCCGAGGCGCTAGGTGCGGGTGCGGCCTTAGCTTTCGGTGTGGACTCGAACTCGGGCGTGAGGCTGCTAGTCGAGTCGTTGGCGTGGACACATAGGCTCCATTGGGTCGTAGCCTTCATGTTGCCTTCTTCGGTCCTAAACGCCTTGATGAGAAGGCCGATCACGACGTCCTTGCTACTTGTGGCGTGCCTATGCGCGGCTTTGGTCGAGTCATGGGCTTGGGTTGTATAATCCCCTTCCCCTTCGCAAGGATTCGTCCTCGAATCCACAGCGTCGCTCCTCCTAGCTCTTTATCTTCATCACCTTCAAAGAAAGGGGAAAGATCATTAATATTAAAGGAGTGGCTGTTGTTTCCATACGAAGAAGGAATGTCCACAACATAGGCGTTGTCGCTGATTTTCTCCAAGATGAGGAAAGGTCCATCGTCGCGTTGGCTTAGCTTGCCCGCCCGACGTTCCTTGGTCATGTGGATCATCAATGGATGATGAGCAAGCGGCTACCTTGAAGAAGAAAAGCTACGACTCTAAGAACCTTAGAGATAGACTAATGGCTTAAGGCTTTTGGAGGAAAACTCACAAAATAAAAAGCAACAATAAAAGAAGGCTAAGTCCTTCTATTTATAGGCAAGATATTTACAATGGGAAAAGACCCAATTCACCCTTAGACAAAGGGGTTTCACTCATGGGACATGCGGGCTCGCTTGAGCGTGTGACGGGTCGCGGGTTCGGTTGAGTGACAAGTCGCGGCTGTAGATGTGGCCTTGGCGCTGGGCTTTGGCGAGGCCGAGATGCTGGGCTTTGGTGAGGCCATGGTGCTGAGCTTGGACGAGGCCGAGGCGCTGAGCTTTGGCGAGGCCGCAGAGCTGAGTGTGTGTGGTGCCGATGCGCTGGGAGCGCACGAGGTCGAGGCACCGGGTGAGTGCGATGGCGATGCGCCGGGTGCTTGTGATGTCGATGCGCTGGGCGCGCGCATGGTCGAGGTGCTGGATGCTTGCGCTGCGCTGGGCGCTGGCGCGGCCGAGGCGCTAGGTGCGGGTACGGCCTTAGCTTTTGGTGCAGACTCGAACTCGGGCGTAAGGCTGAGAGTCGAGTCGTTGGCGTGGACACATAGGCTCCATTGGGTCGTGGCCTTCACGTTGCCTTCTTTGGTCCTAAGCGCCTTGATGAGAAGGCCGATCGTGACATCCTTGCTCCTTGTGGTGTGCCTATGCGCGGCTTTGGTCGAGTCATGGGCTTGGGCTGTATCACTTCCTTCCTTCATGCACCAAAACAAACCCAACCCTTACTTCATCTTCTTACTTGCGTCGCCGGCGCTATACCCTGCGACCAAGGAAGAACCAGGTGACACAAAATAGTAAATTGAACTACGAAACGAACCAGAATTAAACAATGCTCAGGGGCGACACAAACCCAACAAAAAGTAAGCAATTTTATCCACAAATCGCAAGCAATTTTAACGATTGAAAATCATGCGTATTGAAGCCAAAAAATTGCAATTAATTAACCAAAGCAGCATGCGTTCAAATTGAAGCAAGAACATCTATGACTTGAAAATAAAGCATTTAAAGCAAGTTTAAGCAATTGATTGAGTTGATAAGTGCACAAACGAATATTGATTGAAAACTAGAGAAAAATACTTATAGTGCTTGCTTACTTCGTTTTGAATGGCGGTTAAGGGTTGAGAGTGCGTCAACTCGTGAGTTTTAAGGGTGGAAGGGCATGGTATTTATAGACAAGAGCTCGAGGACGCTTGTGGTGAAACGGGCACGCATGGGCGGAGGAGCGGGCTTCAACAGTGAGTGAAAGGTGAGCAGTGCCGGAGTGGTTAGTAGGTTTGGGTATGTGGCTGGGAAGAAATGGAACCTTCTGTTGATGGGAAAGGAAGGGATGGGCATGTGCAAATCTTTGAGCTTTGGCATTGAAAGCTCGCGGTTAAGGGGAAAAATGATGAAAAAGGTGATGGTAAGGGTTGAAAAAGGGTGAGCCGTTGATTTGGCTTAAAAATGAGTCAAAAGGTTTGATCAAGCGGCTGAGATGAGGGCTGCCATTTCATGCATTAATTCATATTAATTGTTTAACGCATTTATTTTCTCGTTCAAAAATGTCAAAAGTTTGGACGCAAAATAAATATCTTTACGACAAAAATTGAACGAAACCAAACTAGATGACGTGAAAGAGAAAAATAGTTCGTAATTGAACAGATAACGCGCTCGATCTGCGGTCGGAGGAAACTTACTCGGGACCGATGCTAGTTAGAGCGAAAAGACAGTTAAAAATACGAAAAATTAAAAAGGGCACGAAATGGCACAGAATATTAAACAAAATAGCTCACGATAAAAAATCGGCTGAAATTTGACGTAAACAAACTATTAACGTGATAAACGTAAAAATTACGTAAAAGTTGTGACGTAAAGTCAAAAATCGGGTAGCAACAGTATTCCTTTGATGAGAGTCGAGATTGCATATGTGCCATATAGTATTGCTCGTATCGATGTATTTTCCATGGAGGTTGTGTTTCTTTTCTCTTGCATTGTGCACGATTCGAGGACAAATCATTTTAAAAAGGGGAGGAGGGGAAATAGAGCAATAAGGGGCTCATTAGCACACAAGTATCAAGCTTTTACTGTGAACAACGACAAGGTTCAAAATAGCAAGGCGCATCTACAATCCGTTCGTGATTAATGCTTTTCAATCATCAGGGTAGGAAAATCATCTACCAGCGCCTTTGATCCGTTGTCTGCTTTATAGATTTCTCTAGGTGATGGATTGGCCAAGCGAGTCTGTCTTGGTCAAGAATGTAGCAAAGAGTCTACCTACTCCAAGAGAACAGGTCGTAAAAAACACTACAATTAAAGCCCAATCACATGGCTTTTAGTGTTATATTATTTATACATACTTGATTTATCATAAAATAAGTATCAATTTATTTCATTGATGTTGCTAGACTTACTTTGAGGTTAGCCCTGAGAGTCCCCCAAAGTATAAAAAGTTGGAGGAAAGTAACAAGGTTAAACCAAGAAACACAAGTGACGTTGAAAACTGTCATTTTTTATATTGAAGGAATCAATATATAAAATTGAACTATCTATAACTCAAGAGGATTTGGACGTTAGGGGACGTGATGAGACTTTGACTCAAGTCTTGGATAGTAGGGCTGGCATATTCGAGGGATTGGAGGTGGTTATAAGTCATTGAAAACACCTATTGCATCTACTTCTAAAATGGCATTGCAATAAGAACTTGCTCAGGTCAAGATTAGAATGGCAGCCAATGAAGTGAAAATGATGTAGATGAGAAAAGTGGTGGCAACATTGCTTATTGATAGAGGCATGTCTATTCTTGGGATTAATACACCCATATATGATTTTGAATCTCAACCACCTTTAGAAAATGAAGAGGTATGTTGCAATGATGTTTGTATTGTACATGATATAACATTCAATATTATTATGAATAACCTAATTGTATAAAGGATGTGTTGTAGGTTCTTTTTCCAGCAAATGCGAGTCCAATAATTTCTGGTTTGTGTCAAAAAATAGTTCATTTTAATGTCAATATATAATTGGTTTCTTAATCATCATTGAAGTTTATTGTTCGAGTTATTTTTTAATGTTGTTTTCAGAGCTTCATGACCAAACTCCAAGCATACCACCCGAAATCAACTTTTCTGAAAATATATGAATGGGTGTGTGATTTCTTAGATTAATTTTATACATGCATTAGACAATTCCAAATGAAGTGCTAGTATTCTGGTTAAATTTTGATATGGAACTTTAGGTTGCTAGAATATATGTTTTTTTAGCTATCATATGCATGTGAGATGTTATTGCAGATTTGAGGTGATCACCAACTAGACTTGGGCATTTTTTGTGGAGAAGAAAAGGTCACCAACATATATGTTTAGACTTGAAGATGGACTGTTGCTTGCAAATTTCCCAAAAGACATGGGCAATGTTATGTTATATTTTACGACCGCTATTTTATGTATTTTAGATCGGCAAAAAGGGGTTAGAGGACCCTGGACTTTAATATTTTATTTAATGGGAACCCTCAACTATGTTTGTCTTTTTACACCTTGAACTATAATATTTTATTTAATGACAACCCTACCGTCACGGTGAGCTGACATGGCATTGTTATGTGCCATGTCATCTACCCAACCGTTGCCATGTGACTCGCCGTCGAAACTGGTCAAAAATAATAATAAAACCTGATGCCTAGATACACAAACTAATTTGCGTATAATGGTAACAGGGTAGATCCACAAAGACTGAAGGACGAATCTTGCCCTAGATGCATGACAAAATGAAATGTACAAACAGTAACACAACAGGGGGGTTTGTTGGTTAAGCTAGTTAACCGAGAAGGATCAAGGGCAGGACAGCTAACAAGGACAAAAATAATAAAATTAACAAAAATAACAATCATAAACAAAATAAGCAGGGAAATAAATGAGATAAAATCAGATAAGGAGGAATCTTAGCAAGGGGTTTTCCTGGGTTGCGTCGAGGGCTAGTCAGTCATCGACGCAAAGATATTCAGTTCTCAAGTCATAGACGTGCTATAGGGGCCAGGTATGATAAGGCCCATGTTCCTCAAGAGAAGATGAAGGCGTCGATGAAGAGCAATTGATCTAGTCCTCGCGCACGGATGGTTACCTTGAAGGTTTGAATGTATGAACGGATAATTTGTGGGGAAATGGAGTTTAAGTGCAGCGGAATATAATGGATGTTTGGTAGAAACGGATTGATGGAAGACAATAAATGGAACTTAGAATCCGAGAAAATCCTCTTGATAACAAGATCAAGCAACCTTTCTATGCTAAAACTAAGGATCTCTTTCCAATAAATTAACTCACTTAAATGGAATAAAGCCTAGCTAAGGGCGCGACTTAAGGCTTAAGAGAAGAGTATTCATCAAAATCAAAAGCAACCTAAAAATGAAGACAAGTCCTTCAATTTATAAGGAAAATAAATACAAGGGTAAAATGACCCATAACACCCTTGGACAAAGGGTCTTGAGAAGCTTGGCCACGGGTCAAGCCAAGGGCTCGATCGCTGGCTCAGACTCTGGCTCGGACGTTGGCTCAGACACGGGCTCGGCCAATGGCTCGGACACGACGTGCGACATGGCTCGGGCACAGTCGTGTGACATGACTCGGGCATGGCCGTGCGACATGGCTCGGGCACGGTCGTGTGATAGGGCTCGGGCACGGTCGTATGACATGGCTCGGGCACGGTCGTGTGACAGGGCTCGGGCACGGTCGTGAGACATGGCTCGGGCATGGTCGTGTGATAGGGCTCGGGCATGGCCGTGCGACATGGCTCAGGCACGGTCGTGTGACAGGGCTCGGGCGCACGCTGGCAAGGCAAGGCACGGACGTGTGAAGGCAAGGCTAGACTTGGACGCTCGGGCTCAAGGCTGGGCTCAGGCGCACGCTGCCAAGGCAAGGCACGAACGTGCGAAAGCAAGGCCGAAGGCCGAGGTGCAGGTGATGGCAAGGCCGAAGGCCAAGGTGCTGCCGAAGGCCGAGGTGCTGTCGATCGCAAGGCCGAAGGCCGAGGTGCTGTCGATCGCAAGGCCGAAGGCCGAGGTGCAGGCGATGGCAAGGCCGATGGCCGAGGTGCAAGCGATGGCAAGGCCGAAGGCCGAGGTGCAGGAGATGGCAAGGTAAGGGTCGGGCTTGCGCAAGGCTGGGCTCGTACGCTGCCAAAGCAAGGCACGGTCATATGAAGGCAAGGCAAGGGTCAAGCACGCGGGCGTAAGGCTGGGCTCGCACGCTGCCAAGGCAAGGCACGGACGTGTGAAGGCAAGGCTAGGCTCGGGTGCGCGGGCACGTGAGGGAGTACGATGTCAAGGCTGTGCTCAGACACGTAAGGGCGTGCGATGACCATGTGGTCATGGCTGGGCGCAGACACGTAAGGGCGTGCGATGTCAACGCGAGGCACTGGCGTGCCATGGCTGTGCTTGGGCACGCGAGGGCGTACGATGGCCATGTGGTCATGGCTGGGCGCGGGCACGCGAGGGTGTGCGATGTCAAGGCGAGGCACTGGCGTGCCATGGCTGTGCTCGGACACGCGAGGGCGTGCGATGGCCATGTGGTCATGGTTGGCCGCAGGCACGCGAGTGCGTGCGATGGCCATGTGCGAGAGCATGACGAGAGCGCGAGTGCGCGAGGACAAGGCGTGGGTGCGGGCAAGGGCTCGATGAGCGAGGGTAAGGCACAAGGATACTCATGCGTCGTCACCTCATGAATATCCTCTTCGGCCTTAGGCGCCGCTAGGGGTTTAGCGACTAAGGTCGGGCTTCTCGTGGGCCTATGAGGGTTGGTGAGCTGGCCCATATCATCCCCTCCAACTATGAGGTGATTCGTCCTCGAATCTAGGGGCTCTATCCCTTGCTCGACCATACGGGTCAAGGCAAGCTCTCGTCTAGTGCCAACACATGGAGTCCTCAAAATACCACTCTCGGAAGAAAATATTGGCCACGGTGGAGGCCTTTCTTGGTCAAGGCTTGTAGGCGCAGACGGGAAAAACTCAATAACACCCAAGGCTACGCCAAGATGGAGAATGGTGGTGATGCGGGCCAAGTGAGGACCACTAGACATGAAAGCGGGTGTGTGGGCACTATGACTCACCAAAGGAGTAACAGGAGAAGTCCGGGTGAAGTGAGGGACCATGAAACCACTAGGAGGTGCCAAAAAAGAGAAGGAAGGGGCGCGACCAAGAGGCTCAAATCCAAGTAGAAACGGATCCTCAAAGCTATATGTAGGCAGACTCATCACGATAGAGAAAGCACTTCCCATGGACTGAAAATTGCGTTACAACGTACGGCAATGGAAGGCTTTCTCGTGGCTGTCCAAAGAGAAAAGGTGCGGGCCCAAAGTAGTAGATGCGTAGTGGGCACTACGGATGGCCAAAGGAGCGGTGGAAGGGACACGAGATCCATGCGAGACTGAGAGACCAAGTGAATGTGCCAAGATCTGGATGAAGGGCGCGCGGTCCATATACCCAAAACTAAGGAGGAAAGGATCCACCAAGTCATGTGTGGGCACACTCGGCATGATAGAAAACTCACTACCAAATGACCGCAAGGTGGGCTGCCGTGCTAGGCCAAGGAGGGCTTTCGCGTGGCTGCCCGAAGGGACCTCAAGGGACTCATCCCAAATGGGTGGCAACCCAAAGTCCACCACATCATCCTCAAGAAGCGGTTGTGGCTCGGCTGAATCAACACTAGAAGGTACGCTCCTATCACTCTATAACTCTAAACTATCCAAAGGAGCACTCGAAACCACCAAATCCGAAGTCCCAATAAGGTCTAAATCCGAGGTCACCAACACCATATCAACACCATCCGAGAGGAGCTCAAGTAAGTCCTCACCCAATGGAGTTAACTCTCCCTCAAAAAGTGGTGTAGCACTGGCCGAATCAACACTACCAAGTAGCCCTCTCTCTTGCTTTATCCGAGACACTTCCCTTAGACGCGCGGTCTCTTCTATGAAGGCCTTAAGTGATCCTAGAGCCGAGTCCAAGGGAGGAGGACTAGGAGTATACGGTGACTCACTCACATGGGAAATGACACAGTTATGCGAGCCCGAAGGAGTCCTACGGATATGGTGTGAAGGAGGGGTGCGGCGAGGAGGTGCACTAGGACCTGGCGGCACATATGGGCGACGATGGCTCCTACGTTCCGAGACATAGAAAGAGGTGCCACGGTGTGGGGAAGGTGCCACCTCGGTGTAGTGAGATAGACTACGGAGGCCATATGTAGGTGGCACTAAATGAGAAGGAAAGGGGCATTGTGGGAGCTCACGTCTAAGGTGCAGGGGCACATGCGCTTGCATAGAGGAGGCAGAATCAACCCGGCGTTGATGGTCATAGACATAGGCATATGATGAGGGGCCATGACCAAGGCTTAGATAGGGAGCGGAACCAAGGTCATAGCTAGACGAGGAATGACACCCACTACAAGACTCATGAAGGTCATACTCCCACCGAGAAGAAGAAGATGTGGCACAAGAATGGTTATCTCGGCCATCCAACACATAAGCCCAAGAATCACGCGACGCCTCATGCACATCAAAACAAGCATCCTTATAGCAAGGACTAGCCCCAAATGGTGACTCTAGCTCACCCAAGTAGCTCACGTCATAGCAAGAAGAGACGCGGTTACTAGCCATGGAAAAGGCCGCACTAGAACAAGAGGCATTCTCCCAATTGGACCCAACATTCGAATAAGAATAATGCGAAGACATAGAAAATAACCTACAAAAAGAAACAAACACAATTGATAGCTAAAAAAGGTTAGTCCCTCCCTTACGTGTTTCGCTCGTATTTATCACTCTAATACGCTCACAATTTTCTCTCCAAGCCCAAACCAAAACCAAGACCAACAATGACTCAAAGAATCACTAAGGCACAAAGAAAAGCAAGGGCAACAATGGATAGAAGGAAAGGTGAAGGAAACTGAGATGATGCTCAAGAAGGAATGCTTGATTTGAGCACCAAATTAGCTTAGAGTAGATAGATGTATGTACGGAAACAAAGAAAGGAAAACACTAAGACAAGCTACTCAAGAAAAGACTCAAGGAAAAGAGAAAAGAAAATACAAAGAAAAGTCAAAACTGAAAGTATGAACAACTAAACTTGAAAATCGAAACTCAAACAAAAACACACATAATTGTAAACTACTACACTTCTAATGTAATCACACACTAGTAGTCTTTTGCTTTTGACTCAATTGCAATCTTTTTTCTTTTTTTGAATTTGGAACTTGATAACTTTTTTTATTTTTTATTTATCTATGTTTTAGTTCCCCTTTTTTTTTTTTGCAATGAGTGAAGAGAGCTCACTTGTATGACATGTATTTATGAAATGAGAAGTGAAAGACAAGTATTTTTTCTCTTTCAAAATTTTTCACTAGATTCTAAATATTTGATGAGGTGGCACTAGTGATGAGGTGGCTAAATGTGTGAGGTGGCAAGTGATGTGGTGATGTGGTGATGTGGTGTGTATGTGGCAAGTAAGGTGGCAAGTGTAAGGATGCAAACCTAGGGCCGGTTATGTGAGGAGAAGTATGGTGAGCAAGCTAAAATTCTTGGCTTATAGTGCATGTAAATACTAGGCTCACAATAGGGGTGATGTGGCCGGCGAGGAGTGGAGCTTAAAAATTTGGCACTTAGCTAAGCAACAAGCAAGTCCACATGGCTCTCATGACCACCATAGGAAGCTCCAATAATCAGCCAACAATTACCACAGATAAGATGAAGATTAAACCACACAAACACCAAACTTTTAGAATTTTTGGTTCCCACAAAATCAAACACAAAAAGCAAAACGTATACAATGATGAACACAAAGAACACCAAGCAGACTTTCGCCTTCTGGCCACAAGGTATAGTAAAAGTGGACCAAAAATTACAAACATTAATAGAAAGACTCAAAAGACAAAGATCTAAAACTTTGTCGAAGAAAGAAAAATGCAATTCCAAGTGGAAGGTACAGAAACAAGACGCACAACACAAGACTATTTTTCTCGAGCAATTTCTGCACACTTTTCTTCAGAGGTCAAAAATTGTAGAAAAATCACAGAGTCAGCAGCCGAATCAAAAACAACATTTTCTCTACCCAGAAAGAAATTTCAGCACACAAAGTTTCAGATTTTTCTGGTCGAGAAAACGGACACAAAAAAGAAAAGAAAACAGACTAAAAAATGACTCCTGGACAGAAAAATTCTGACTAGCACAAAGGAATAAAAGAGATGAAGGGGAAGAGATTTTAATGGAGGGAATGGTGAGATAACCAACCTAGAGGATGACTGGAGCTCCGCTACCACATGATAAGGCCCAAGTTCCTCAAGAGAAGATGAAGGCGCCGATGAAGAGCAATAGATCTGGTCCTCGCGCACGGATGGTTACCTTGAAGTCTCGGATGGATGAACGGATAATTTATGGGGAAATGGAGTTTAAGTGTAGCGGAATATAATAGATGTTTGGTAGAAATGGATTGATGGAAGACAATAAATGGAACTTAGAATCCGAGAAAACCCTCTTGATAACAAGATCAAGCAACCTTTCTATGCAAAAACTAAGGATCTCTTTCCAATAAATTAACCCACTTAAATGGAAGTTTAAGGGATTTGATTACAAGGAAAAGATGATGGATAAATAATGGCTTTAGACACTAGTAGCCATGGTGCCAAGAACCCTAACAAGGCCTAGCTAAAGGCGCGACTTAAGGTTTAAGAGAAGAGTATTCATCAAAATCAAAAGGAACCTAAAAATGAAGACAAGTCGTTAAATTTATAGGGAAAATAAATACAAGGGTAAAATAACCCATAACACCCTTGGACAAAGGGTCTTGAGAAGCATGGTGATACGATCCTTGCTAGGCTTGGATCGATGCTCCTCTTGCGATCGTTGTTCAAGGATGGACTTCGTGCGGAAATACTTTGAATGAACCCAAACGTGCACTGACCCTGCTAAGTCATGATGCCTAGCCAACCCAGCTACGTGAATGAGGATCTTGATCAAACTCCTAACCCTCTAACCAGCAATTGGTTAGCAACCTAGGCAATCAAACAATGGGGGTAAACTTTCGATTTACTTGAGTGGTTCTTCGAGTGTTCGGAATCATAGGATTCAAGGTTCTGCGAGACTTAAATTTAACTCAGGAATTTGGCAAACAAAAGTCTGATTTTATTAAGCCAAGCGGCTGCCTTAAATAGGCGCAAGAAATACAAATCCTACGAGAAATAGAACTACTATCTAAATAAGAATTCGACTTGTGTAAAAGCTGAAATAATTAACTAAATTAATTATAATACTAGTACTAAGTGTATTAGTAGACCCAAGCAATCCTACGCATGGTAGAATTGCGCAATGCACGTCCTTCCTCAAGTCGAAGTCCTTGGTGCGCTAGAACTTACGCATGCGTTGACCCACTCGGCCATTCTCCCAAACGCGTTGGGCGTTTGAATTGAAACTCCTCCAGCCTCTTCTAGACCCTTGAAGCTATCTTGTAGCTCGGCTGTTATTTCCCAAGTCTGACTTGGCTCGGGCGTCCGTTCTGTAGGCGTTAGTGTGCGCGCTGGGCGCGACCACCAACGTCACTAAGCGCGGCGTGTGCACGAGTAGTGCTGACTCATCTAGTGTAGCCTCGCTCTGAATCTTGTCATGTAGGAACAAAGAAAGCTGGCTGGACAAGCGCTTGCTGTGTTGGCGCATCATCGGGCCAAGGGGCGGCAAGGGCACGCGTGAAGGTGCGGCGTGCGTGCGATGCGTACTAGGGTTCACATCAGTCCCTCCCTCTTCAAGAGGATTCATCCTCGAATCCGTGTCTTCCTCATCATCTTCCACCCAATCACATAAACTTAAATTGAAGATGTTGAAGGTAGTACTTGCGGATCCATAGTCGCTCGGAAGGTCGAGGATATAAGCATTATTATTGATTTTGTCCATGATAAAAAATAGGCCATCTCCTCTTGCGGAAATTTTGTGACACCTCAAGGCTAGAAATCTTTCCTTCCTTAAATGTAACCCAACCCAGTCGCTTACTTTGAAGGATGCGGTCGTTCTTCCTTGATTCTTCTTGCGGACCAAGCGTTCATTCATTTTTCTCTATATTTTTCTTGGTCTGCTCATGAATCTTCTTCACTACTGCTGGCTTTGCGTCTCCATCTAAACTCACGACATCTTGCAAAGGTAAAGGTGCTAAGTCCAGCGGCGTCAAAGGATTGAAGCCGTAGACTATCTCGAATGGTGAGAAACCGGTGCTAGAATGTGTGGCTCGGTTGTAGGAAAATTCCATAAAGGGTAGTTGATCATCCCACTTGGTCACATGTTTGCCTACCAACGCTCTCAATAAAGACCCGACTGTGCGGTTTACTACTTCTATTTGTCCGTCGGTTTGAGGATGGCAAGAAGTCAAAAAGAGTAGCTTAGTCCCACAAAAGCCATAACACTCGCCAAAAATGGCCAAGAAATTTCCTGTCTCGGTCACTTACAATGCTTGCGGGCATCCCATGGAAGCGTACGATTTCCTTGAAGAATAAGTTGGGTAGCTTGCGTCGTTGCTAGTGGTGCACGGAATGAAGTGTGCCATTTTTGAAAATCTATCCACGACAACGAAGATGCAATCTTTCCCTTTCCATGATTTTGGCAACCCAACCATAAAGTCCATAGAGATATCCGTCCAAGGGTGCGAAGGAACGGGTAGAGGCATGTACTCACCGTGGCTTGCAACCTTCGATTTGGCCTTGCGACATGTAATACACCGAGATACAATGCGTATCACGTCCCTTTTCATATGTGGCCAATAAAAATACCCATTTAATATCTCAAGGGTCTTCGTAACTCCTAAGTGTCCCATAAGTCCACCACTGTGCGACTCTAAGGCGAATAATTCTCGCATAGAACAATGCGGAATGCATAACCTCTTGTGCTTAAACAGATACCCTTCATGTTGAAAATACTTAGACCCATGTGTCGTCATGCATGTAGAGTAGATCTCTCCAAAATCATAATCAAGGGGGTAGAGAGAAATTATGTGCGCAAACCCTAAAAGTTTCGCACTAAGAGAAGAGATGAGGGCATACCGCCTAGACAAAGCATCGACTATGATATTCTCCTTTCCTTGCTTATATTGGATGTGGTACGGGAATGCTTCTATGAATTCCATCCATGTGGCATGCCTCTTGTTCAATTTCCCTTGTCCCTTCAGATATTTCAAGCTATGGTGATTGGTGTGCACTAAGAACTCTCGCGGCATAAGATAGTGTTGCCAAACCTCTAAGGTGTATACGAGTGCATAAAGTTCCTTGTCATAAGTGGGGTACCGAAGTTGTGCATCCTTTAATTTCTCGCTAAAGAACGCAATCGGTCTCTTCTCTTGCATCAGAAGCGCTCCAATGCCGATGCCACTTGCATCCCATTCCACTTCGAAAGACTTCTCAAAATTAGGCAATGCTAAAACAGGAGCGGTGCATAGTCTCTCTTTAAGTGTTTGAAACGCTTATTCCTGTGGTTGCTCCCATGTGAAGGGCACTCTCTTCTTGGTCAATTCATTCAAAGGTGCCGCTATAGTGCTGAAATCCTTGACAAAGCGTCTATAAAAACCCGCTAAGCCATGGAATGAACGTTCTTTGGCGTAGGCCACTCCTTGATGGCTTTGATCTTTTCTTCGTCGACCTTGACGCCTTCCACACTTACAATGAACCCTAGAAAACTGACTTGCTTAAGCGCGAATGAACACTTACTCGCCTTAGCATATAACTGTTGCTCGCATAGGGTTAAGAACACTTGGCGTAGATGGACGCCATGTTCTTCAAGCGACTTGCTATAGATGACGATGTCGTCAAAGTACACTACTACAAACTTGCCAATGAATTGCCGTAGCACATGGTTCATAAACCTCATGAATGTGCTTGGTGTGTTTGTCAAGCCGAAAGCATGACCTTCCACTCGTAAAGACCGTGCTTGGTCTTAAATGCTGTCTTCCATTCGTCCCCTTCCTTCATTCGAATTTGATGGTAGCCGCTCGTAAGATCTATCTTTGAGAAGATTTGGCTGCCATTCAATTCGTCTAACATGTCATCTAGCCTCGGAATGGGATGTCGATACTTGATTGTGATCTTGTTCACGACCCTACAGTCCACACACATCCGCCATGTACCATCCTTTTTAGGCACAAGGATCACGGATACGGCGCAAGGGGAAAGACTTTCTTGCACATACCCACGACTCAATAAGCCATCCACTTGCCGTTGTAACTCTTTTGTCTCTTCGGGATTACTTCTATAAGCTGGCCGATTCGGAATTGTGGAACCCGACACAAAATCTATTTGGTGCTCGATCCTTCGAATTGGAGGCAAACCCGGGGGCATCTCGTCGGGTAATACATCCGCAAATTCTTCCAATAACTCGGAAATAATAGGTGGGGAAGAATTTTTAGATGAAGAAGAAGAGAGACAGTAGGGCTTGAAGCGAAGTAGAATCAAAGGCTTACTTGGTTCGCAATTAGAACTGCGCATGGTAAGTGCTCGCCGAAGATCCTTCCCTTTGGCATAGAGACTTATTTTCTTCCCGCCAATCTTCACTTCGCTTGGGCTAATCTTGTCTTCTTCTTCGCTTTCCTTGAGCTTCTTAGCAATTTCCCACTCGGCATGGGCTTTCTCAAGCCATTGTTCATCTTCGAACACTTGTGTTGGAGTCAAAGGCGTAAGTGAGTATTTCTTGCCGTCTTTGACTAGCTTGTACTTATTGGTTTGGCCATCATGGACGACTAATCTATCAAATTGCCACGGTCATCCCAATAGAATATGACTCGCATGCATAGGCACTACGTTGCAAAGGATCTCATCCTTGTACCTCCCAATTGCGAATGAGACGAGTGCTTGCTGGCTCACTTTAATGGCGCTGCCATTATTCATCCACTGTAGCGAATATGGCCTTGGGTGGCGTATGGTAGTCAGTCCTAACTTTTGGACTAACATTGTGCTCACACAATTAGTGTAACTCCCGTTGTCTATGATCATGGAGCAACCGGTTTTGTTGACAACGCAACGGGTGTGAAACAAGTTTTCTCGCTGCTCGTCTCCATGTGCCTCTTCTTTGACTTGCGTGCTAAGACTGCGCCTCATCACTAAGGACAACGAGTTGATCACAACCTTGTCTGAGTCACTGTCCTCATTAGTGCCTTCATCGTCCCTTTCAATCTCTTCCTCATCGTCGGAGGCCAATTCACCATTCTCGCATATTAAGAGAAAACGCTTGTTAGGGCAATCGAATGGCTTGTGTCCCCTTCCTGAGCACTTGAAGCATAATATATCTTTAGTAGAGGGCTTGTTAGATGCTGTGTTGGTGCTGTTGTTATGTGGCTTAGAAGGATTGGTGCTGCTGCCCGGACCCTTGTAATCATAAGGCAAGACTTTAGGCGGTGCGCGGACCCCTTTGTCTTCCTTGCTCCATTGCGACTTCTTCCAACTCTATGCCTTAGTCGCGGCTGAACCCGAATTAGAGTAGGTGACTCTAGCCTTCGTCTACCTCTCTATCTTGATTTCCATGTGAAGCATCTCTTCTAAAGACCCATAGTACACCAGCTCCAACTTGTTGGCAATGTCACAGCTTAGGCCATTAAAGAAGCGCGCCAATGTAGCCTCTTCCTCTTCTTCAATCTGTACTCTTGCTAGTGCAATCTCTAGCTCATTGTAGTACTCGTTTACTGACCGAGTTCCTTGGGACATAGCTTGCAATCGCTGATAAAGGTCCCGCTGAAAATACGTTGGGATGAAGCGACTCATCATCTCTCACTTCATCTCTTCCCATGTCCGAACGGGTGGAGGGTTCACTCGATGCTTGAGCTTGTGAAGCTGTTCCCACCAATGTATGGTATAGCCATTGAATTCAACGGCTGCTAAGCGGATCTTCTTCTCTTCAGAATAATTGTGGAGTAAAAAAGATCGATTCAATCTTCTGCTCCCAAATAAAGCATGCATCGGGGTCGTCTTTGCCATCAAACGGTGGAATTTTGACCTTGATGCTATTCAGATTAGCATCAACTCGATCTTCTCCTCTAGGCCGCCACCGCTCAGTAGCTCAGTCGCGCCTAAAGAACTCAGGTTCATCTTCGTCATATGCATCATTCCAATGCATACGGGGCGCTTGGTGCCACTGCTCATCATACTCGGGCTCGCGCTCTATTTGCCTATGCGCTCGATACGCTAAGAGCTCCGCATTGATACACTAGGCTTGCGTGGGCGTGCGTCGCTGCTCCTCATTATTCCCAAGCAACACAAAATGACGGTCTTCATTCCCCTCGGCAGCAAAACCTTCGGGTAAATCAGTAAATAGACCTGACTTTTCTTCCTTCGGTCTGATGTCATAGAGGTGAGCTGCACGTTGTGGGTTTAGGACTTGGGTTATGTAGGGCATGGCTGCCGCCTTCTTCTTCTCATCCGATGGCTCCTCCGACTTAGGGTTGTTACATGCTTCCATCTTGTCCATTCGGGCTAAGACTTGGAGAAGGAGATCTCGAGTAGTCATGTCGCTCTCTTCGGCCTTGCCTTCAGTTTCCTTGATACTTTTGTTTCTTCACTCTTGAGACATTCTTTCGTTGCTTTTCTTTTTTTTTTCTTTTTTTTTGAATTATTAATTTTTTTTGACTCTATGTAACACGAAAATACAACTAGATGGATGAAGGGTGATTTAGCTCTGGACTAGAGTAAATCGACTAAAGAATGTATCAAAATAAAAAGAAAGCAATTAAAATTACCAAGCTTTTACAGCCTTCGCTCCGCTACTAATTGATATGATCCTTGCTATGTTTGTATCGATGCTACTCTTGCGATCGTTGTTCAAGGATGGACTTCATGCGGAAATAATTTGAATGAACCCAAACGTGCGCTGACCCTGCTAAGTCGTGATGCCTAGCCATCCCAGCTACGCGAATGAGGATCTTGATCGAACTCCTAACCCTCTAACCAGTAATTGGTTAGCAACCTAGGTAATCGAACAATGGGGGTGAACTTTCGATTTACTTGAGTGGTTCTTCGAGTGCTCAGACTCAAAGGATTCAAGGTTCTGCGAGACTTAAATTTAACTCAGGAATTTGGCAAAAAAAAGTCTGATTTTATTAAGCCAAGCGGCTGCCTTAAATAGGCGTAAGAAATACAAATCCTACGAGAAATAGAACTACTATCTAAATAGGAATTCGACTTGTGCAAAAGCTGAAATAATTAATTAAATTAATTATAATACTAATACTAAGTGTATTAGTACAACCAAGCAATCCTACGCACGATAGAATGGCGCAATGAGCGGCCTTCCTCAAGTCGAAGTCCTTGGTGCACTAGGACTTGTGTATGCGTTGACCCGCTCGACCATTCTCCCAAACGCATCGGGTGTTTGACTTGAAACTCCTCCAGCCTCTTTTAGACCCTTGAAGCTATCTTGTAGCTCGGCTGGAGCTCAGCAATTATTTCCCAAGTCTGACTTGGCTCGGGCGTCCGTTCCATAGGCCCTAGCGTCCGCGCTGGGCGCGAGCAGAAGAGGCACTAAGCGCGGCGTGTGCACGTGTGCTGCTGACTCATCCAGTGTAGCCTCACAATGAATCTCATCATGTAGGAACAAAGAAAGCTAGCTGGACAGGAGCTCGCTGTGTTGGCGCGTCATCGGGCCAAGGGGCGGCAATGGAACGCGTGAAGGTGCGGAGTGCGTGCAATGTGTACTAGGGTTCGCATCACTTGGCCATGGCTCAGGCCAAGGTCTCGGATGCTGGCTCAGATGCTGGCTCGGACACGAGCTCGGCCTCTAGCACGGGTACGGGCTCGGTTAATGGCTCGAGCGCGGGGTCGGACACGACGTTCGACATGGCTTGGGCACGGTTGTGTGACAGGGCTCGGGCATGGCCGTGCAACATGGCTCGGGCACGGTCGTCTGACAGGGCTTGGGCACACGCTGGCAAGGCAAGGCACGGACGTGCGAAGGCAAGGCCGAAGGCCGAGGTGCGGCTGATGGCAATGCCGAAGGCCGAGGTGCGGTCGATGGTAAGGCCGAAGGCTGAGGTGTGGCCGATGGCAAGGCCGAAGGTCGACGTGCCTGCGATGGCAAGGCCGAAGGCCGAGGTGCGGTCGATGGCAAGGCCGAAGGCAGAGGTGCAAGCGATGGCAAGGCCGAAGGCCGAGGTGCAGGCAATGGAAAGGTAAGGGTCGGGCGCACGGGCGCAAGGCTGGGCTCAGGTGCACACTGCCAAGGCAAGGCATGGTCGTACGAATGCAACGCTGGGCTCAGGCGCACGCTGCTAAGGCAAGGCACAGTCGTACGAAGGCAAGGCAAGGGTCGGGGGCGGGGACGCAAGGCTGGGATCAGGCGCACGCTGCCAAGGCAAGGCACGGATGTGCGAAGGCAAGGCAAGGCTCGGGTGCGCGGGCACAAGGCTGGGCTCAGGTGCATGCTGCCAAGGCAAGGCACGAACGTGCGAAGGCAAGGCTAGGCTCGGGTGCTCGGCCACGCGAGGGAGTGCGATGTCAAGGCGGGACACGGGCATGCCATGGCTGTGCTCGGACACGCGAGGGCGTGCGATGGCCATGCGGTCATGGCTGGGTAAAGTGTTTATGTTGAAAATCTGATCTAATTTCATTATGAACAATCGTTGCCTTTAAATAGGCGAATTACAAATTCTATTTCGACTAAGACTAGGATTTCTAATTCTATCTTAACTCTAACTAATTTAATTTAAATAAACTAAATAAAATATTTATCCTATCTAACTTGTACAAGACCACACTTCATTATCCGACTCCTCTTCTCGCTCAACTTGAACTTCTAATCCTAGTCGGACTTGAAGTGCGCCTCCCTTGCCGCGTTCACACTCCTCTCGAGCCATCTCATGATTTCTCCGTGTCTTTTCCCTCAAACTTGGTCTAGAATTCCTACTTGAATTATTACTGATGTGACACTTGGAATTTTGGAAAAAGCTCGAGCCAATTTTATTTTGGCTCATAGTGAACCCTCATTGCGCATGCGTCTTGCGCATAGACTCCTAACTCGGCCCTGTGGGCTCTCGCTAGCCTCACTTGACTCTTCAAGGCCTTCTTAACTCGCTTCCTTGTGTTCTCCAAACCCTTGGCTACTTGCGACGCTTCAATTAACCTCACTAGGGTTTGCGATGATACTAGGATCGTATCATTCCCTCCTTCTTTAAAAAGATTCGTCCTCGAAGCTTCATCGAGATCACCATCTAAGGAAAAATTATAACGGAATGCTACATCCTCAACCTAAAATCCATACCTTGTACATAATCGGCCCAACATGGTCTCATATTCACTTCTTAAGGCCATGACATATACAAAGTCTCCAATCGCCCTTCCATCTTATTTGTTCAAAAACTGCCAAAACATAAGCGATTGTCTCTTCTTACTTGGCACATCAATTGCATAACTATCCACTGGATTATACTCATCCAAATATCTCTTGTACGCAACCAAGTCCATTTTGATCAAAACAAGCCGCAACCACCCTCTTTGGCATGCGATAAGCAATTCTCGCAGAATTTATTCTCTCTTGCGCTTCCAAAGTGAATTTGAACTCATCTCCTTGGAACTAGATTCCTCACAGACCTGAAAATCTGAAGAAATACTAATAATAGGGTTAGTCTCCTTGTGTCGATGTGTGACTTCTATTTCAACACCGCTAGTCATCCAATGAACCTTGTATGGATTTACCTTCTCGATGGTTTGCAACCCTAGCTTCGACACAAGTAACTCACTCGCAAAATTGCTAAAGCTACCATTATCAACCACCACCGAACACACCTTTTCTTGAATCAAACACTGAGTGTAGAAAAGATTATTTCGTTGACCCTCTTCACTCGATACCTCCTCATGCCGTGTGCACAAATCTGGCCTAATCATTAGGCTTAGACCTCCTTCGATCTCTCTCTCGACGTGCTCTTCTTCTTTCTCATCCTCGCTACTCATGACGCCATCCTCTCCAATAACTAATGCTCTTTGATTTGGACAAGCGGCTGCTGTATGTCCTCGACTGGTACACTTAAAACATACTACTTCCCTCGTAGCTAATTTATTTTGATTAGTGGCCGAAGGATTTTCCTTTCCAACTTGTGAAGATGAATTGCTCACAACCTGTGGGCTTTGTACTAGAGTCGTCTCACTCTTACTCCAAGTCGACTTCTTCCAATGTGGCGATTTAGTCGACGATGAACTCGCTGCCATCCGAGATTTCCTTTGCTTCTCTATTTTCTCCGCTAAGTGCAACATATCCTCTAAAGAGTTGTATGTTGTTAGCTCCAATTGATCGACTATCTCCCGATTCAATCCACTAAGGAATCTCGCCATTATTGCTTCAGTTTCTTCATGGATTTGTGTTCTAGCTAATGCGATTTCCATCTCATTGAAATATTCTCCAACGCTCTTGTTGCCTTGCGTTAGGGTTTGTAATCGTTGATGAAGATCTCGCTGAAAGTGTGATGCAACAAACCTTCTCCTCATCAAGCGCTTCATGTCTTCCCAATTATCAACAAAACCAACATCTACTCTCTCTCAAGTTGAATTTAATTCTTCCCACCAATGGGATGCATATTCCTCAAACTCAACAACGGCTAGCTTTACTTTCTTCTCATCAGAATAATTATGACATAGAAAAATCGATTTGATTTTTCTCTCCCAATTTAAGTACACATCCGGATCTCCTTTTCCATTAAAAGAAGGAACTTTTAATTTAATACTCCCAAGGTTCTCAACAATTTGATTCCTCCTTGGTCCTCTATGTTCAAACCTTCTTCGGTTCTCGAAGTCATCTTCTTCATGTTTCGGTCCTTCTTCATCAAGCCACAATCGTTTGGATAATTCCTTGAATTGTTCCTCGATCATTTGCTACTTGACTTCTATATCGTCAAACCTCTTGATCAGCTTCTCCATGATCTCGATCACCTCTTGCCTCTCAGCTTCAAGTGCTGCTTCAGCCATCGTAATCACTTCAAGCAAATTTAACACAAGAGAGTGCAAATTTGTTTTCGGTGAACATAGTTTAGTATTTCGGGTGTAGATATTTACTCCGATATCAAAATCCCCTGATTCTTCTTGATCTCGAATCCTGACAGACAGACCTTTCCAACGAACTAAGACTCACTAAAATCAGACTCTGATAGATATATATTGAAATACGATTTCGACACTGACACTTTGGTGGACTGTTTTGGTGACTCTTTTGTATGACTCTTTTTGTGGACTATTTTTGTGACTTATATATGACTCTTCTCCCAATCTAAATAAATAAATTGAAAGATAAAACAGACTTAAACTACTAAACCATCTTAGTTTAGAAGTAGGACTTTAAGACTCACATAAACAACAATGCTTGAGAATTCCTAAACCGACTAGACTTAGAACTTGTCTTTGATTTAGAACTTCTAAATCAACAAGACCCGAATTGCAAAAGCAAAACAGAAAATTCAAAGACACTTTTGGGGACTTAATTTTTTTTGTGGTTTTCGACTCAACAAAAATTAAAGACAAGACACAAACAATTCACTTGAATCGTTTAGACAATTGACTCAAAATTAAATAACAAAAATGAAAAGATAGTTTGGGATTTCTTACCAAACCTAGAACTCCCTTGACCTCCGCTACAAACTGATACGATCCTTGGGTGCTAGGTTAGAACCCGAGGGGCATAAGTGAATGATCTTGTTCTGTTGTAGGTTTGGGGCGCGGAATTGACGAAAATCCCTCATTGAACGCTTCCTTGGATCAATTAGTATCCCATACTACTAATTGAGGTTAATGACTTGCAAATCCCTGTTTGAGCAAAGTCAACGTTGTCACGAACACCTAGCCCTGTAGTACGCATGCCGATGTACGCCTAGCCCTATAGTACGCACACACGCTAACGCTCAGCCCTGTGAACGAGAGCAACACCAACAATCAGCCTTGTGATTGCGAGCAATCAATATTCAACCCTGTGAATATTAGCAACGACGATCAACCCTGTGAATGCCAACACGAATCCTCACGCTCCTTCCACACTTATCTCTATAAGTGCTACGCTTTGGTCCTCACACACTAGCTCACACTCCTTCCATGCTTGAATCTACAAACGCCACGCTTCACTAGCCCTAACCGTACCTTCCACGCTATCCCTGTAACGCCACAGCTAAGTTAAACAAACACAAGAACGGCTTGTTCCGGAGATCGAGACAATAAGATGATAGAATAATAAAGATGGAAATTTGGTAATGTGTTTGTGTGGAAAATCTGATCTAATTTCATTATGAACAATCGTTGCCTTTAAATAGGCGAATTACAATTTCTATTTCGACTAAGACTAGGATTTCTAATTCTATCTTAACTCTAACTAATTTAATTTAAATAAAATAAATAAAATATTTATCCTATCTAACATGTACAAGACCACGCTTCATTATCCGACTCCTCTTCTCGCTCAACTTGAACTTCTAATCCTAGTCGGACTTGAAGTGCGCCTCCCTTGCCGCGTTCACACTCCTCTCGACCCATCTCTTGATTTCTCCGTGCGTTTTCCCTCAAACTTGGTCCAAAATTCCAACTTGAATTATTACTGATGTGACACTTGGAGTTTTGGAAAAAGTTAGAGCCAATTTTATTTTGGCTTGGAGTGAACCCTCCTTGCGCATGCGTCTTGCGCATAGACTGCCCTAGCGCGTGCCTTCTTCACGTGCTGACTCCTAACTCGGCCCTGTGGGCTCTCGCTAGCCTCACTTGACTCTTCAAGGCCTTCTTAGCTCACTTTCTTGCGTTCTCCAAAACCTTGGCTGCTTGCGATGCTTCAATTAACCTCACTAGGGTTTGCGATGATATTAGGATCGTATCATTCCCTCCACCTTTAAAAAGATTCGTCCTCGAATCTTCATCAAGATCACCATCTAAGGAAAAATTATAACGGAATGCTACATCCTCAACCTCCAATCCATACCTTGTACATAATCGGCCCAACATGGTCTCATATTCACTTCTTAAGGCCGTGACATATACAAAGTCTCCAATCGCCCTTCCTTCTTGTTTGTTCAAAAACTCCCAAAACGTAAGCGATTGTCTCTTCTTACTTGGAACATCAATTGCGTAATTATCCACTAGATTATACTCATCCAAATATCTCTCATACGTAACCAAGTCCATTTTGATAAAAACAAGCTGCAACCACCCTCTTTGGCATGCGATAAGCAATTCCCGCGGAATTTCTTCTCTCTTGCGCTTCCCAAGCGAATTTGAATTCGTCTCCTTGGAACTAGATTCCTCACAGACCTAAAAATTAGAAGAAATACTAATAATAGGGTTAGTCTCTTATTTTTCTCGAACAATCGAAGTGTTTTCTTTTTCTTCTTCAAACTTGCGCTTGTCTCTTGTAAATTGTGCCCAAGACTTCGCAAGCTTCTCTCGATCTCTCAGCACTTCTAGTGGTGTTATAGGTGCTAAAATATATCTTCGCCCATCCTTGTACACCTCATACCATTTGGTTCTTCCGTGATATACCCCGTTCATGTCAAATTGCCAAGGTCTTCCTAGAAGAACATGACATTTGGTCATAGGTACCACATCGCAATACACACTACAATTAAATCTTCCAATGGCTAGCGATACTAAAACTCGATGTGTGACTTCTATTTCAACACCGCTAGTCATCCAATGAACCTTGTATGGATTTACCTTCTCGATGGTTTGCAACCCTAGCTTCGACACAAGTAACTCACTCGCAAAATTGCTAAAGCTACCATTATCAACCACCACCGAACACACTTTTTCTTGAATCAAACACTGAGTGTAGAAAATATTATTTCGTTGACCCTCTTCACTCGATACCTCCTCATGCCGTGTTCACAAATCTGGCCTAATCATTAGGCTTAGACCTCCTTCGATCTCTCTCTCGACGTGCTCTTCTTCTTTCTCATCCTCGCTACTCATGACGCCATTCTCTCGAATAACTAATGCTCTTCGATTTGGACAAGCGGCTGCTGTATGTCCTCGACTGGTACACTTAAAACATACTACTTCCCTCGTAGCTAATTTATTTTGATTAGTGGCCGAAGGATTTTCCTTTCCAACTTGTGAAGATGAATTGCTCACAACTTGTGGGCTTGGTACTAGAGTCGTCTCACTCTTACTCCAAGTCGACTTCTTCCAATGTGGCGATTTAGTCTACGATGAACTCGCTGCCATCTGAGACTTCCTTTGCTTCTCTATTTTCTCCGCTAAGTGCAACATATCCTTTAAAGAGTTGTATGTTGTTAGCTCCAATTAATCGGTTATCTCCCGATTTAATCCACTAAGGAATCTTGCCATTGTTGCTTCGGTTTCTTCATGGATTTGCGTTCTAGCTAACGCGATTTCCATCTCATTGAAATATTCTCCAACGCTCTTGTTGCCTTGCGTTAGGGTTTGTAATCGTTAATGAAGATCTCGCTGAAAGTGTGATGGAATAAACCTTCTCCTCATCAAACGCTTCATGTCTTCCCAATTATCAACAAAACCAACACCTACTCTCTCTCGAGTTGAATTTAATTCTTCCCACCAATAGGATGCATATTCTTCGAACTCAACAACGGCTAGCTTTACTTTCTTCTCCTCAGAATAATTATGACATAGATAAATCGAATTGATTTTTCTCTCCCAATTTAAGTACACATCCGGATCTCCTTTTCCATTAAAAGAAGGAACTTTTAATTTAATACTCCCAAGGTTGTCATCTATTTGATTCCTCCTTGGTCCTCTATGTTCAAACCTTCTTCGATTCTCGAAGTCATCTTCTTCATGTTTCGGTCCTTCTTCATCAAGGCGCAATCGTTTGGATAATTCCTTGAATTGTTCCTCGATCGTTTGCTGCTTGACTTCTATATCATCAAACCTCTTGATCAGCTTCTCCATGAGCTCGATCACTTCTTTCCTCTCAGCTTTAAGCACTGCTTCAGCCATCGTAATCACTTCAAGCAAATTTAACACAAGAGAGTGCAAATCTATTTTTGGTGAACACAGTTTAGTATTTCTGGTGTAGCTTTTTACTCCGATATCCAAATCACCTGATTCTTCTTGATCTATAATCCTGATAGATAGACCTTTCCAACGAACTAAGACTCACTGAAATCGGACTCAGATAGGTATATATTGAAATATGATTTCGATACTGACACTTTGGTGGACTGTTTTGGTGACTCTTTTGTATGACTCTTTGTGGACTGTTTTTGTGACTTATATATGACTCTTCTCTCAATCTAAATAAATAAATTGAAAGATAAAACAGACTTAAACTACTAAACCATCTTAGTTTAGAAGTAGGACTTTAAGACTCACACAAACAACTATCGTTTAGAATTCCTAAACCGACTAGACTTAGAACTTGACTTTTCTAAATCAACAAGACCCGAATTGCAAAAGCAAAATAGAATATTCAAAGACACTTTTGGGGACTTAATTTTTTTTGTGGTTTTCGACTCAACAAAAATTAAAGACAAGACACAAACAATTCACTTGAATCGTTTAGACAATTGACTCAAAATTAAATAACAAAAATGAAAAGATAGTTTGGGATTTCTTACCAAACCTAGAACTCCCTTGAGCTCCGCTACCAACTAATACGATCCTTGGGTGCTGGGTTAGAACCCGAGGCGCATAAGTGAATGATCTTGTTCTTTTGTAGGTTTGGGGCGTGGAATTGACAAAAATCCCTCTTTGAACGCTTCCTTGGATCAATTAGTATCCCACACTACTAATTGAGGTTAATGACTTGCAAATCCTTGTTTGAGCAAAGTCAAGGTTGTCACGAACGCCTAGCCCTGTAGTACGCACGCCGATGTACGCCTAGCCATGTAGTACGCACACACGCTAACGCTCAGCCCTGTGAACGAGAGCAACACCAACAATCAGCCCTGTGATTGCAAGCAATCAATATTCAACCCCTGTGAATATTAGCAACGACGATCAACCCTATGAAAGCCAACACGAATCCTCACGCTCCTTCCACACTTATCTCTGTAAATGCCACGCTTTGGTCCGCACACACTAGCTCACGCTCCTTCCATGCTTGAATCTATAAACACCACGCTTCACTAGCCCTAACCATACCTTCCACGCTATCCCTGTAACGCGACAACTAAGTGAAACAAACACAAGAACGGCTTGCTCCAGAGATCGAGACAATACGATGATAGAATAATGAAGATGGAAATTTGGTAAAGTGTTTGTGTGGAAAATCTGATCTAATTTCATTATGAACAATCGTTGCCTTTAAATTGGCGAATTACAAATTCTATTTCGACTAAGACTAGGATTTCTAATTCTATATTAACTCTAACTAATTTAATTTAAATAAAATAAATAAAATATTTATCCTATCTAACTTGTACAAGACCACACTTCATTATCTGACTCCTCTTCTCGCTCAACTTGAACTTCTAATCCTAGTCGGACTTGAAGTGCCCCTCCCTTGCTGCGTTCACACTCCTCTCGAGCCATCTCTTGATTTCTCCATGCGTTTTCCCTCAAACTTGGTCCAGAATTCCTACTTGAATTATTACTGATGTGACACTTGGAATTTTGGAAAAAGCTCGAGCCAATTTTATTTTGGCTCGGAGTGAACCCTCCTTGCGCATGCGTCTTGCGTATAGACTGCCCTAGCGCGCGCTTTCTTCGCGCGCTGACTTCTAACTCAGCCCTTTAGGCTCTCGCTAGCCTCACTTGACTCTTCAAGGCCTTCTTAGCTCGCTTCCTTGCATTCTCCAAACCCTTGGCTGCTTGCGACGCTTCAATGTAGGATCGTATCAGCAAGGGTGTGCGATGTCAAGGCGAGGCACTGACGTGCCATAGCTGTGCTCGAACACGTAAGGGCACGCAATGGGAATGTGGTCATGGCTGGGCGCGGGCACGCAAGTGCATGCGATGGCCATGTGAGGCACGGGTGTGCGAGAGCATGACGAGAGCGCGGGTGCGCGAGGACAAGGCGTGGGTGCGGGCGAGGGCTCGATGTGCGAGGGTAAGGCATAGCGGTACTCATGCGTCGTCGCCTCATGAATATCCTCCTCGGCCTTAGGCGCCGCTAGGAGTCTAGCGACTAAGGTCGGGCTTCTCGTGGGCCTATGAGGGTTGGTGAGCTAGCCCATATCACCAGGTACGTTTAGGCCCCCTACTTTCCTCGTAAGAGAAGGTACCCCCCGTTTTCACATATGAGGCAGCCTTGACGCTTCGCCGTCCTCCCAGGCACGGGCGGGGAGGCAATACTCAAAGCGCCCATGAAGAATTGGAAAGACACGTCTAGGGCTAGATGTCTCTCAGTTTGTCTAGCTCGCGACACCGCCCGAACAGACCAAGCTAATGACAATGCATCTAGTGTCTACTCTATTCTACGGCTTCGCGTTAGTTATAACCAAAGAAATGACAAAGATCCAAGAGGGTAAACTAGCAGGTGATCAAGTTCCTAATAAAACCATCTAGATCTAGCAATAAAAATAGCAAGGAAACAAATACAACAATGAGAAAATGCGAAGAACGATTTGGCCTCGTGACTATCTCTATGCAACCCTCAATTAACCCTTGCTAAGCTGATAAGTTTAGCCACTCATAATAATAAACAACAAGACAGATTTAATGTAAAACATAAAAGGAAAGAATACGAAATAAAGGGAAGTGTGATATCAATAAATACCGGTCGGAGCTAAAGCTCCAGTTTGAAGAGTCATGCCGGCGACGGCTATAAGAAGATGGGAGTGACAAATCCCGAGAAAACTAAAGAGGAAGGTGAACGGCTGCTCCAAAAATGATTCTATGATGTAATAATGGATGATGTCCTAAAAAACCCTAAAAGTAATGTTTAAATACCCTCCAAGGCTCACTAGAAGACAAAGGACAACTAAGAGAGGGTACAAGGGATGCGTCAGCCCTAAAGGAATTTTCCTAGGAAAGCCAAAATGAAATCTGGAAGGAATCCCGCGTCCTTCTAGAAATATCTGCACTTGCGGTAGTGAGTCTAGGGCAATAGGTGGCTCCAGATGGCTTCAATATGGGTCCAAGGCTAGACAACATGGCTCGTGTCTAGGGCTCGATAATGGGAAAGCAGCTAGGCCTCGACACTGGTCTTGATGCTTTGCGATCCATAGCAAAATTCCATTAAAAAGGGCTTTTTTAGCATATTTTCATCTTTGGGCCTAGATCTATAAAAAAGGTGGATTCAAAGCAGATATAGCAGTATCATGCCCAAGATAAGTCTATAAATCAAGAGAAAAATACGCATAAAATACACACTGGCACGTTTCTGATGTGGCGAGTTGACGTGGCAACAGTTGAGTTGATGACGTGGCACATAACGATGGCATGTCAGCTTTCAGTCATGGCAGGGTTGTAATTAAATAAATAAAAAAGAATTGAAGGGGGTAAAAAGACAAAAAATAGTTGAGGGTTGCCATTAAATAAAACATTAAAGTCCAGGGTCCTCTAACCCCTTTTTACCATTTTAGATCCTATTATGATTATGATATTTGGATGTGGTGTGTTGCTTCTAGAACATGATTTATTTCTTAATATATTATCAAGACTATGTATTGGACTATTTTGTTTCTTAAAGTTTTGATGAGCTTTGATTTATTATGTGAACTAGAACAACAATATATAATGGCACTATAGGTGAGGAATTTTTAACCATAAATTGAGCAAGGGCGAGGAACACATCTGCTGTGGTGGAGCTAAGGTGAGGAAATGGCCAGTCATTAAGTCGCCCAGGGCTAGGGAATTATCGCCCTTGGCTCCCCTAGGGCAAGGGAACAACCGGCCTTAAGTCCCATAGGGTGAGGGAATGTTCGTCATTGGGTGACCTAGGGGGAGGGACTAGCCGCCCTTAGGTAGCCAAAGGCGAAGGAATGGCCACCCTTGGGTCGCCTAGGGTGAGGGAATAGTCACTCTTGCGTTCAAGTTCAAATGTTTCCTCGCCCTAGGCTTTTATGATGGAATATTTGGCGAAATATTTTTCCTCGCCCTAAAATGATACCAAGGGCGAAGGACATGTCTACTATGGTGGAAGTAGGGTGAGGAAATGACCGTCATTAAGTCGCCTAGGGCGAGGGAATGGCTGCCTTTGGCTCCCTTAGGACGAGGGAACAACTGACCTTAAGTCCCCTAGGGCGAGGGAATGGTCGCCCTTGCGTTCACACACTTAGAGTTGGTCATAAACAACAAGTTCAAATGTTTCCTCGCCTTAAGCTTTAATGACGATGGAATATCTGGCGAAATAATACCAAGGGCGACGAAATGTGACTAATTTTTGCAGTGAACACAATTACTATTAATTTTAGATTTTTATTTCTTAAATCGTGTATAAGAAGGAATAGTACCATTCTCTTGTAAATTATTATAATCTCAAATATCTTAAAGAGTATAATTAAAAATTAGTTAACAAACATTACACGTCACTAAACATAATCAAAAAATTAAAAGTTTGATGTTATGTTACCAAGAAAATTTTGTTAGAAATCATATAAAGTCGAAAGGAAGAAAAACCGTAAAAAGAAAAAAAAATTGGAAATATAATACACAAAGTCACCATGAATACCAAGAAAATTTATGTTACAGCAATCTAACATTTAGGTTTAGCACTAGCGGCAACTATCTTAACTGTCCTTCCACCAAAGTAACTACTTGAGCTACACATGAGAACCAAACCGAACCTTTTGAGATTCCAGGACAATTCTTGTGGCTTCAACAACCACTTGTCCACTCACGTAGTGCTGTCGACAGACAGGCATGTAGACATCAGCTCCACCTATCAGTTCTGTCTCCATCTCACCTGTCTTCCTCAAGGTAAAGAAAGCACGTTTCCCGCAAATTTCACATCTCGCAGTTAACTTAGTTACAGAATCAGCAAGGGGAATTATATCAAGGACAGAACCAAAACTCCTCCTGCTAACATCGTCAGATGAAAGTTCAATAGAATGAGAACATAGCAGAGTCAATCGGTAATGAACAAGGAGAAGTAACAGCAACAAAAACAGAAGAGAATCACCATTTTTAATTGGAGAGGCCAGAAAAGAAAATGAAATTATTATTGGTAGGTTTTAATTATACCTCAGATAGTCACCATCCAGACCAGCAACTATAACAGTTTTTCCACCATGATCAGCAGCCTCACGACAGAAATCATACAAGTCTTCGAAAAACTGTGCTTCGTCAATACCAATCACATCAAGCTGTCACAAAGCACCTCTCATTATTGATGTGAATAGTTTTGTGCAAGAAACAGAGAACACTAGCAAAACACATTAATAATACGTACAACCAATTTTCCATTATCTTTCCTCTAAATGTACTTCTTAAGGAATGAATTAATGAATGGGAAATAGTGATCTGTGAGGAGAACTAGGACTCTCATCACAGACTTTTAAACCTATTACCTAAAGATGCACTTGTTATCAGTGTTTAGAAACTAAAGGTTGCTTTTCAGTAAAGTGATACCTTATCATAAGCTTCGGGACCAAATTTTTGTCTGAATGATGACAAATTGGGAAGTGCCCAACATGGTAATTTAACTCCATCATGTGTCACTATGGAATCCAATCCATATCTTGTATCTTTGTTTGACTTTACAATAGCTACATTTCTGCATCAGGCATAGAGGAAAATTGAATAACAAAATAAAAATTCAAGTGATGAGTCAAAATGTCTAGATTATCCATGAGGCACCACTTTTAGAAACCAGCATAGTACATGGAGGGGAAAAAAACAATTATTAAATTCCACACATAAACTGTATGTAAATCAATTTTAACACATTTGTCCATACAAAACTGCCGTTCAAAAATCCAATTGGAATCTCAGTATGTGCAGAAATAGTAGTGACGCAGACAACAGAAGAGCCCAAGGTCTGCCAAGAAGAATGTGACTAATTAATGATGCAGACAGCAAAAGAGTAAAAGTTCTATTAGGAAGCGGGTGCTAACTTCCACAGGAAGGACATCACATAATCTGAAATCCAGTGTAAGGATGGCAGGTAAAAGAAATCAAATATCTTTGTGCTACAGCAACAGCAATCTCATCCACATAAAATCAGAACCCTGTCTATCTTAACAGAATGATTCTAGAATAGTCTTAAAGTATAAATAAAAATATATTATCAACATATTAGCACTACTCTGAATTATGAGAAAAATCTATCCCAAAACATGCTAAATAGACATTGCTAAATCTTGATCATGCGAATAATGGTTAATACTCGTTGAGTGAAGAACTTCATCAGCCCATAAAACAACATCCAAAAGAAACTAAAGTTCAAGATACAAAGAAGGATCAAAAACTTCAAAGTGCAAACCAACCTCAACATACCAATCTAAAGAAACCCCGGGTGCTCAGATTTTCAACCCAAATAACAGATTGTGTACATTGGGATGAATGCTTGGCAGTCCTTCACATCTGCCACCTTATATTGAACTAACTTGAAAAGCAGGTTTACTCCAATACATTCAGCTAAACTTTGCTAATTTCAACCCAAACCAGTCAGCTTTGATGACATGAATTTTCTTTTTGTTTTAGTGCAAGAATGCAAGACATTCACAGCCTTTTGTATCTCCTGTTACTGACTAACCCCTCTTAGGGCACATATACCAGTGGCATATGAAGCATGTCAGATGTTCGCGAATCTGCACAATTTCCAGTGCCCCAATCAGTTACTATTCAGGCTGCTGCTATAGACTTATATCCATCCCTGTTCAGTCAACATAGACGCACACTTGAACAGGGACTGTGCTCTCTATGGCAAAGAAAAGGGTTATGACAACCTCATTAGGAAGCTTTCACTGAATAGCGTGTCTAATTTCCCAATCTAATGGCTGCTCCAAACAAAATGCATTTCCCTGGGGGCCCAAGGTAGAACCAAGCAGAGTTGTGTGATCCTTGAAGCTCTGCTTCTAAACAAGACACAAAAAGAACTACGAAACTCTGACTTATTCACGAATTAATGATCACTTAATCAGGCACGAAACCTGTATCATTTAAAATATATGTCAATTTGAAAAGCATCTTATATATCTCCTCAGAATTTTGATGGGATTTATCACCCATTAAGAAGAAGTGAACTTCCCTCTGAATCTCAATGCTGCTATAAGCAGGCTCCTTTACCATCCCTATGTCTCTCATCGTCTTCCTAACCTCTTCAACATTGTCCCAACAACCAAAAGTGGCATATGCATTAGAAAGAACCACATACTTTCCAGCATTTTTTGGATCCAATTCGAAGTACTTCTTAGTTATAATCTTTAAAAGGTCCATATCCCCATGGATCCTACAAGCATTAAGCAACGCACCCCATATAACTGAGTGCTCATCATACGGTGAGTTCACAACAAGCTCATAGGCCTCTTTTAACCTTCCAGCACGACCTAGAAGATCAACCATGACTGCATAATGCTGCCCTCTAGGCTGGATTCCATGATCATTCTTCATTGATAAGAAATAATTCCAACCATCATCAATCAAACCTCCATGGCTACATGCAGAAAGGACTGCTAGAAAAGTAACATAATTTGGTTGGCAACCTTCATCTTTCATCCTATGAAATGATTTCAACACCTCTGTGACACTTCCATGATGACCATACCCAGATATTAAAGAAGTCCAGGTAACAACATTCCTATTCAATGATTTATCAAATACCTTATGACCATCACAGAGATGACTGCATTTGAAATACATATCTACAAGAGCACTAGTGATCACAACATTCTCTCTAAGAGAGCACTTTATCATGACAGCATGGGCTTGCTTTCCATGCTCAAGACTCGCCAAAGTGGCACAGGCTCTAAAAACTGATGCAAAGGTATACTGGTCTGGTGTCAAACCAGTTTCTCTCATTCTGTAATAAAGACTTAATCCCATTTTCTCAAATCCATTTTGCACATATCCAGAAATCATGGCATTCCAAGAAATTATTGTTTTCTCTATTTCACGAAATAATACATGGGCAGTCTTTAAATCCCCAGATTTAGCATACAATATCAACAACTTAGTCTTCAAATACTCATTAGGAACATAACCCACAACAACCATTTGTGCATGGATTCTTCTACCCCTATTAAATTGCTTCCAGAATATGCAGTCTTGCAATAGAAGAGCATAGGTTCCATGGTTTACTGCCACACCTTTACGCCACAATAGCCTCACTGCTTCACTCACTCTCCCAGTAAGGCAGAGATTCTTTAATGTTCTATCCAATTGGAGTAAATTTTTAACCTGAAAGCTGGAAACACTTAACCAGTGATAATCACATCCAATCAATCATATTGGTCAAACTTGACAGATTTTCACCAATTGAATTAAAGCAAACAACAAGCTCAACCATTAAAACATTCTACTGCAAAACACAACAAAGACAAATCCATAATCCTCAACGATATGAGCTCCCACTTAGTTTCAGAAGTTCCAAACAAACAACAAATAGCAACAGTTAACAATAAATTTAAATACAAACTAACACAAGGAACACTGAACTTGAAGGCAAACCCAAGGCAGGCATGGTATTCAGTTTAAGTCAAGAAAAAAATTATCAGTTATATATACAGTAAAAGAATAGAAAACTAAACCTGCCATCACTAGTTTCAGCTTGGACACGGCGAAGAAGCGTCGTGGTCCTTCCGGCGAACATGGGTCCCACGATGACGTGTATCTGTCCTGGGGATGGCGATGGCGGAGAGTAAGAGGAGGCTCGAGATTGGAGGCATCTAAAGAATGACGGTTTAGGTGAAAGAGTGAGGGGTTTAAGGGGCAGAGGTACAGGATTTAGGAGAGTAGTAGGGTTGGCAGAGAAACAAATGGACTTGGTGGGTAGAGAGAAAAGGAGAGGAGCAAAAGGCGTGGCCTTTGAGAGTGTTGAAGGGTTTATCAGAGACTTCATTCTTGAAAAATGTAACATTAGAGAGAAATATAGTAGTGATTTTGATGGGCTTGGTTGTCAGACGAGAAACCAGAGACTTCTTGACATGGCTGCAAAATGTAGGGTTTTAAGAAGACGACGACGAAGAAGAAGAAGAAGGGTTTAGAGGGTTTTCCTGTAACAAGGATGGGAAAAGGCGAAAGGGGTTCTGCAAGTTGCAAGTTTCAGGCTTTACAGCAAATTTATCCCCCCCCATTTTGTCCAAAATCCATGGGTCACTACCGTTTAATTCATTGTCTTATTCTCATTGTTTTATTTCAGCCCTCTGTGTTATTTTTGATTTAAAACCTCCCTCCACTTAAGTCGAATGGTTTATTCATCCCTCCGCCTAAACCCATCAACTTTTTCTGTATGTTTGCTTACGTGTCGTGCCACATCAATAGACACGTCACCAATTGCTGACGTGTAACACCACGTATGCAGAAACGGGTTGCAAAATCGGGCTGAATTTTAAATGGTGAAACAACGCCGTTTTATAAAATGGGAGCGTACGCTCCGTCGTTTAAGGCGTGTGACATGTCAAGGATGGGTAAAGAACCCCTATTTCATAGTTTTCACTCCATTTTCCTCTCCTCTAAAAAAACCCTAAATCGCTTTCTCCCTCGCGATTGACGATTCACCCTCCATCTCCATCTCCATCCCTTGCTCGCATTCGCTTTCTCGAAGGATCTTTGGCTGTTTACTGCCACCCGTTGCTTGCGATTGACAATTCACCCTCCATCTGCCAAACACTCACTTCCCACTCGATTTTCCTAAACCCTAAAAAACTCACTTCCCTCTCGATTCACCCTGCATCTCCATCTCCATCCCAATACCCTAACCCTAAACCTAACCGCTGCCGCAAACGCGATGGTGAAGACCGGAGAAGATGAGAAATTTAGTTTTGTTTTGAAGCAGCGACCAAATTATGAATACAAGCTTCCGATTTACTATCGTTGCGGGGAGAAGACGCCGAGATGGATTTCATGGACGCACAAGAATCCTGGGCTTTGATTCAACAAATGCAAGCGCAGCCTCGCAGAAGGTGGATGCGGTTTTTTCCTATTTATTGATGCTCCTTTTTCGGACAGAGCCAGCGCCATTATTAGAGGCCTCTGTGTTAGTGAGAAGGAAAAAGGCGATAAGATTGAGAAGTTAGAGGCAGAAATGAGGGAGTTCAGGTTGCGTCAAATGGTTTTCAACGGCGTGGTGGATGAGATGTTGTGTTTGAAGGATGAAAAACAGAGCATGATTAAACTGATTTGGAAATTGAGGTTTTGTTTAGGCTTATTTATATTGGTTGTTTTTGTATTTGGTTTGATTAATTGGAATGATGTGTTGGAATGATTAATTGGAAATTGAGGTCCTGTTTGTGTTGAAATTGTGTTGGTTTTTGTGTTGAAATTGTGTTCATTTTTGTGCTCTCAAGAAATGTGTTCAGTTTTGTGATGAAATTGTGTGTATTTGATTTTGGTGTGAAGAAACAGAGCATGACTAATCTAATTTGGAAATTGAGGTTTTGTTTAGGCTTGTTTATATTGGTTGTTTTTGTATTTGGTTTGATTAATTGGAATGATGTGTTGGAATGATTAATTGGAAATTGAGGTCCTGTTTGTGTTGAAATTGTGTTGGTTTTTGTGTTGAAATTGTGTTCATTTTTGTGCTCTCAAGAAATGCGTTTAGTTTTGTGATGAAATTGTGTGGAAAGATTGAGCATGGTGGTTTGGCAATGATTGTAGCCTATGAGAATTGGTTGGAGGGTTGACTAGTGGCTGCCAGTGGCTAGCTGGTGACAACTGGCATGTGTGGTGAAATGTCAATGATTAGGCATGTGGCTGGCCGGTTCAAGTTTAGTGTTGAGTCCATAGTCTTAAAACAACTGTTTCTAGACTAATTCAAGAGGACATTTTCTCCAATTTGCATCAGACCTTGTAGTTTTTTTTTATCATGTATTGGCTTTTCACCTTTTTTTCCTGTGGCATCATAATAACATGCCTATTTTATATTTCATTCATTTCATGTTGGTAGAAATTCTTTGTGATACTTTTTTCCATCAATAACTATGAATTTGAGTGCAATTCCATAACTGCACTAGGAATGTGATGTAAAACATGCTTTAAAACAAGCTTATGTTGACACCAGTGTCATAATTGGTCAAGTTGGAGATTTTGAAGATGAAGCTGGGAAGTATACGAACATCGAGTACATGAGATGTATTCCTTAGAAATTATATCAAACTACCAAACCCATAAACACAAAAATTGGTCAAACTTTCAAAGAAAACTTTCATGAATTGGTAACCATGTGTTCATTATTATGTTCCAATTGTAGTACCGGACAAAGAAATTATATCAAACTACCAAACCCATAAACACAAAAATTGAAAAGATGACACAAGTGTGAAACTAATAAGAGAAACATTTGTGAAACTAATAAGAGAAACATTTTTCCGCAAACTCCAACCATCTTACCATCTTGTTCAAGAAGTAAACAATGATGAGAACACTCACATATGATAACCTCATCAAAATTACCCAGGACATAAAACTTCACCAACTAACAACAATCCATTTAATACATCAATCCATTTAATACATAATTAATCCATCCATTGTACTACTGCAAAGGAGGTCGTGCTTCAGATATTGGAATCCAAAAGCTGCCTAGTGAATTGCTGTCTGCTCTGAATGTGGGTTGTTGTTCTTCTATAGGTCTCATAGCGGCATCCAGTGATCGTTTCCTTTTGGCAGGAACATTAATAATCCTTTGTTGTGGAGTGTTAGGCTGCAATATAAAATAAACAAACAATATTTATACGAAAAACCATTGAGAATATACACATCAGAATGAGGATCAATCTGACACTCACATTGTAAGATGTCCAGCCTGATTCTGCAACAAAGCAGCCAAGACCTTGGGGGAGTTTAATTTTTTTTTTCAATTTTTTTTCCTCCCTACAAAAGCTTGGGCAGTGCCACACTCCTGCCTAAGTTCTTGTAGGAGATGTTGGGTTCTATCAGAAACTTGAGAAGCTTGCACCTGTGAAATCGAGACCTGAGAAGCAGACATTGTTGTAGGTTGCATTTGTCCAGGAGGTAGGAGTACATCTTCAGAGCTCGATGCATTAGTAAAACGCTGCAAAATTACAATAACATTTCTTACAATATAAACAACTTTTTAATTACCATATTTTGAACTTTATTTATAAAAAAAGTTACCTTGCTTGCAGGATTGGAAGTATAGGTAGATTTATTGTGGCCTTCCTTTTTACATAATGAGCATTTCTTTTTCCTTTGAGTTGGGATGCCGGGAATTGATGGCTCATCCACAGGTTCAGCTTGAGGTGGAATTGATGGTTGTCCTGCATCCTGCATTTGAATATTTATCAGCAAATGCTAAATATTTCGATAAAATTGCAATAACACATTAACCATTGAATTTCTTTTACTTGGTTAGATGGATTGTTCTTACAAGTAGTTGACTTGTGCCCTACAATCTTGCATATAGAACAAGACATTTTCCTTCCTTTTTGGCTCATCTTTGTTCCACACCGTGCAGGTTCCCAACCTTCTCTTCTCCTCAATTTCTTGGGTCTACCAGGAAATTTTGTGAATGATGGTGGTTTAATTGTGGTAACGGCAACTCTTGGCCAAAATTTCATTCCTTGGACAGGCAAGATGGGGCACTTGTAAGCAAGTTCAAACATCTGCTTACTATACCAGTTTGACACAAAGCATGTGATATCTGCATTGTTTAACTCATTTTCTAGGACACAGAATGCATGTTCACAAGGTAAACTGGTCAATTCCCATTTCCTACACGTGCAAGATAATTTTTCCAAACTGACTACCCAGCTAGTTTCCTCGTCTAGATGCACTTCATAACCATCATCCCCATTGTTGTCAACATAAAAATTTACACTTTCTTCCCTATTATGGTTCAGCTTCTTCCAAATCTTTGGACCCAGGCCATCTTTGAACTTATTCAAAAACATCTTCCTTTCTTTAAATCTCTTGAAAACACTCTTACGAATGGTTTCAAAAAGTTTTACAATATTTTTATCACGAGACTCCCAAATCATGCTATTGAAAGTCTCACTCATATTATTATCTACCACATCACAACAACATGATTTGTTTTGAAAGGCTCTACACCAATAAGTAGGTGAAATTTCCAAGAAATCAGACATTGCATCCGGTGACATACCTTTCAAAACCTCCAGTTCATTTAGAAATTCAGTTTGGGTTAAACTTTTGCAAGTTTTCCAAAATTGTTGATGCAACTCATCACTGCTGTGCTCCTTCCTCCATTTAGCAAATATATGTCTGGTACATCTTCTATGCACAACAACCGACATCAGTTCAGAAATTGCTAAAATTAATCCCTGCACATACATATAGGCAAATATGAAAATGTGAACAAATGAATTTCAGCATGAATTTCAAATAGTCAAGATGTGATTACATACCTTTTGTTGGTCAGATATAATGGTGAATCCTTCCCCACGAGCAATCACAGGAGCACCATCTGCAGCATAGACAGAGTCCCCACCAGCTACATCCAAATCCAGCATGAGAAGTTCCAAAAACCATTTCCAAGTTTCCTTACACTCATAACCAACGACAGCCCATGCAATTGGGTATATTTGATCATTGGGATCCCTTCCTACAGCTGACAGAATTTCCCCCTTAAATGGTCCTCTAAAAAAACAACCATCTAATCTAACAATCTTCCTACAAGCAACATTAAACCCATTTCTAAACCCAGCAAAGCACACATACATCCTTTTAAACACTCCACCTTCCTCCTCCATGACTATTGTACTGCCAGGATTACTCCTCTTCAACTCCTCAACATAATCCTCAAGCCTTGCGAATTCCTTTAAAGGATCACCAATGTAATGTGTAACAACCCTTTACCTGGCATGTATACACTGCCCTCTAGAGACTTTTATCTTGGTTTGGCTAGTGAAGTGGTCTTTCAATTCTGCCACAGTCATCTTCAAAGTCACCTTCTTCAAGTGAGTAATAAACCACTGACCTAAAGTTTTGTAGCTCAGACAAGAGGTGTGAAATAATTTTGGACAAGTATGCTTATCAACTAAAGTTTTCACCATCCATTGACCAGATCTCCCATCAATGGAGCATAAAACTTTCCAGTTGCAGTCACTGTTTGTGCACATAGCCCTACACCTTATGCCATCATTCTGCTTTAACCTAACATCTCTCCTTAAGGGAATAACATGCCTCTCAACAGCTTTCTTAAATTCAGACTTATTAGGGAAAACCATACAAAGTGAAAACAGTGGAATCTCCTCAATTTTTTTGAATCGAGGTCTTCTAAATGGAACTCTTCTGGCTTCTTCTTCCTCACTGCCGCTGCTAGAACTCAAGAAGCTTCCCTCCGAATCAGAGTCAAAACATACCTCATTATTTTCTACAGCAGCAGGACTAGTATTTTGGTGGCATCTATCTCTTTTGTTCATTTCCCTTGTGATTTCTTCTACAAAGTCATCAGAATTACCATTTGCACCATTTGGGCCACACACCCCACTTGGGCCACCCACCCCACTTGGACCACCCACCCCACTTGCTGGTATTTGGACATCTGCTTCTTCCTTTACACATGTGTTGAACTTTTTCTTTTTTTCCCTCCTACAACTGAATCCTTTCTTCTTCTCACGGAGGTTAGTTAACTCCTCGTCCTCTTCAGCAGACAGGTATGGATAGTCAATCCAGTACTCATCACACTCGTCTTCACTCTCCCTGTGCTTCGTATCATATCCATCAAACTCGTATTCACTCTCCCCATGCTCCGTATCATTTCCATCAAACACCCCCTCCTCAATAACACATTTACCCTTACTGGACCCACCTTCCCTATGTCTATGTTCTGATATACCCAACCTATCACACATGGTCTTCGGATTTTGAGCATCAAAATAAGGATGCAGTAAGGAACCATGCTCTACATATATATTCACATCAGCATTCTCAAGTACATACTTAATGAAACCCCCGAAAGTATTGCCACCATCTAAAACTTTAAGGGTTTCTCTTAACCCCATACCAGCACAGTGTTCAACATACCATAACTTCTTAATGTTAGTAAAACCAATTTCGAGACACTTGTCCAGTATTGTAAAAAATAGAACAACATCAGCATCAACTACATCCTCAAATTCAGTCCCATCAACATACATCCATTCACTCAAACTCCTAATGAATTTCCCACCTATATGATATCTAAAAGCAGTCATTTTACTCCCCTACACTGTTTCCCTGCCAAACCAACCAACGCAATAAGACAAGTCAATACAATTGCCATTTATAGTAAGTATATACAGATAACATGTTTTAAAACAAATGCATGTACCAAATTAGAAAAAAAAAATAGTTGTTCAGGGGCCATTTAAAGCACGTATTTCGTTTCTAGGAGAAAAGGGTAAAGACGATAGTAATACACAACAATACATTCAACATTATTCCCTTACCCAGCCGCGACGTGTCACCGTCAATGGAGGGTGAAACGTCAATCCAGAAAGTGATTGTGAGCAAGAATGGGTGGTAGAAAACAACCAAAGATCCTTCGAGAAAGCGAATGCGAGCAAGGGATGGAGATGGAGATGGAGATGGAGATGGAGATGGAGGGTGAATCGTCAATTGCGAGGGAGAAAGCAATTTACGGTTTTTGAGAGGAGAGGAAAATCGAGTGAAAATTGTGAAATAGGGGTGAATTTCTTTACCCAGCCGCGACATGTCACACCCCTTAAATGACGAAGCATACGCTCCCATTTTACAAAACGGCGTCGTTTCACCATTTAAAATTCTGCCCGATTTTGCGACCCGTTTCAAGCTCTACCCGGTTGGTTTCTGCATACATGGCGTGACACGTTAGCAATTGGTGACGTTTCCATTGACGTGGCACGACATGTAAGCAAACAGACGGAAAAAGTGGATGGCGTTAGGCGGAGGGATGAAATAAATCATTCGACTTAAGTGGATGGAGGTTTTAAATCAAAAATAACACAAAAGGCTGAAATAAGACAATCAATTAGACTGTTGGGACCCATATTTGATTTAAGCCTAAATCCATCCTTAATTTGCACCATATGTTTTGTAAATTTATCAACGCACTGTAAGTTGAATTCTAAATTATTAAATTTTAGTATCTCTTCTAAATCTCTAGAATTAGAATTATAATTAGAAAAAACACTAATACACATCTTTGAATTCTAATTTGTGTAAAAAATGAAATGATATCATCTCCACGAAATAATTACGAAAAATCTTCATACTTCGGAAACTATTATTCTAAAAAGAAATTCATCAAACTATTTTATTAAAATGAAGAGAGGGAATGCGCTGAGAACTGAGAAGGATTGATGAAAAATGATTAAGTGTCAAAATGTTGAATTATTCATCATCCTTTCTTGCTATTTTGGATGATGATTTTGCTGATTATGTGTGTTTTCTATTCCTTTTTGCAGATAGTAGGTTGCAGAACCAAATCATTGAAGAGGAACTGAAAAACCCCATCTAGAGCATGAAGTTGGTGGAAGGCTGAAAGATCTGCTAGACTCTTTCCCAGGCCTGGGAGAGAGTCAGCTAGATTTGGTTCTGAGAGCCAGAAAGTCAACAAGACCAACACCAGACACTTGGGCCTGGACCTGGGCTGCATACTAGAAGACGCGCATCTGTGCACCATGTTTCGAGAAGTCTTATTTTGTAGATTTCAACTCCTATTAGACTTCTTAAAGTCTATTTTGAATTGTTTTAGGAGACTAAGATTATTTTGAACTAGATTTTATCTAGTTTCCTAGGAGTTGAGATCTGATTAGGATTCTATTAAAACTAAGCGTGGGAATAGAGGTTTCTCTCTTCTTCCTTGTTCTGGTTCTGCTATTGTTTTTTATCTAAGCATATTTTTATTTTATTCTTCTTTTCAAATTTAATTAATTTATGCATATTTCTTTTGGGATAAGTCAAAAAAAGGCACCTGCATTCCTATTTAATGACTCATTTGGCACCTCTATTTTTTTGGTGGTTTAAAAGGCATCTGCACTCGAAAGAAATGTCACATTTGGTACCTCCCCCTCATGTCGTTAGTCACCCACCATTAACCGACCTATGTGGCACGACACGTCGGATGCCAGGCCATAGGCTGCTAACGTGTCATGCCACGTCACCAAGCCCGACCCATATTGTTTTTTAAAAAATGGGTCTTATCAAACAATGCGTCGTTTGATAAAAGTGATGCGTCGTCCACTTCACTACATTAGAGTGAACAACGCATCATTCACTCGTTTATTTTTTTTTCTTCATTTTTTTCCTTCTTTCTTTCTTCGTTCTTCTTTTTCAGTTCAGCGCAGCCACACACACCACCACTAACCTCCTCCTCCAGTAGCGTCGTGTCATACCTGACCTCTTCCTCGTCACTGTCCCAACTCATCGTCACCGTCGTCGTCACTCGTCGTGCCACACCTGACCTCCTCCTCCAGCAGCATCAAAGTCAATAGGGTACGCAGTTAAAGCATTCAAATACTAATCAGTTTTTATCTCATCAGAAGTCACAAAGTCGAGCAAGCAGTTAAAATGATCAATAGACAAAATGGACCATTCATTCATCAGCCTAATGTTAATAGCATCAAGGGCAGACAAGTTTGGTGCAGATTTACCTTTTGGCTTAAAACATTCAGGCACAATCCAAAAAGAGGTGAAAAATTCGAGGCAGAGGTCGAGGTATGTCGGGTGTTCAAGGAAGAACAAAGCTTCCCACCTTCTATTACTCACAAACTCTCACACTTGGGACCCTGCATGCATACGATCAAGAAAATCAATATCTATGCGCGCACATGGGCTAACGCCTTTGGAATGAAAGAGCTTCAATTTGTCTAAGGAGGCCTTATCATGAAACATTAGTCAAAGTCTCATCACGTCCCCTACTATCCAAGACTTGAGTCAAAGTCTCATCACGTCCCCTAACGTCCAAATCCTCTTGAGTTATAGATATTTCAATTTCATATATTGATTCCTTCAATATAAAAAATGACAGTTTTCAACGTCACTTGTGTTTCTTGGTTTAACCTTGTTACTTTCCTCCAACTTTTTATACTTTGGGGGACTCTCAAGGCTAACCTCAAAGTAAGTCTAGCAACATCAATGAAATAAATTGATACTTGTTTTATGATAAATCAAGTATGTATAAATAATATAACACTAAAAGCCATGTGATTGGGCTTTAATTGTTGTGTTTTTTACCACTTGTTCTCTTGAAATTTTGGATGATATGTTATTAATTTTGGTGTGAATCATTCGATTATTGTAGGAGACAACTTTGGAGAGGGAAGGAGCAGAAGCGGGAGAATTTAGCATGATTCTGGGTAAATTTGGAGCAGGTAGACTCTTCGCTACGTTCTTGACCAAGACAGACTCGCTTGGCCAATCCATCACCTAGAGAAATCTATAAAGCAGACAACGGATCAAAGGCGCTGGTAGATGATTTTCCTACCCTGATGATTGAAAAGCGTTAATCAAGGACGGATTGTAGATGCGCCTTGCTATTTTGATCTGATAAGATTCTTTTGTGAGGAAGATAGTAATTCAAATACAATTTAGAGTTGATTAGGATTTTATTTTCCTTGATTTTTGCCTTTAGATAATTTTTGGGAACTATTTATACTCTTCCTTGGTTTTCGAGAAAGGGGGTCTGCTGCCCTTGGGTGGGAACCTTATTTTTTATTTTCTACCGTCATTTTTGATATACATTCAGCTCCTTCGGCAGCAAAGGATTATTATTTTCAATACATTGTTTATTTTACCTTCGATTATGAGTATGAGTATCTAAGTTCATCATTCTTAGTAGAGACACTTAAATCATGAGCATGAGTATATATGAGACCTAACCGATCTTATTAATCTTTGCTTCTACATTTAATCAATCTCACAATCATTTCTAACATGTTTCTGTTTGATGTTAGATCTAGCCAATTTAGCATGAAACGGATAATACAGCAGTCATTTCTCTTGGCCATGGATTATTGACTAAGAGGATCGAAGTAGACACCTACGCACTAGCGGAACATCTGCGAAATGGTAGGGGGAAAGGTTAATCAGATCTAGTCCCAACTGACGCCCGAGGATACTAGTCTGGAGTTGTCTTCCCCTAATCGTTCATCAGCCAACTCAATAAACCCTTTAACCAGCAAGGTGCTGGTTGGTTAGGCATCATCTCTAAGCATACCTAAGAGGTGTTGACATAGGAGGGAAGTAGGGGTCATAAGCGTACCTTGATCATATAGCAACTATATAGATTGAAGATGAATACACCTGCGTTGATGATTGTAACTCATGTCTCATAGCTGCCAGCCTCTACTAGTAATCCCTCCCCTATTTAATTTCTGTTTCTTTGATCTGCTGTCTTGACCAAGAACATCATTCTTGGCCAAGACAGTTGCCTGTTTTATTTACTTTCCAGTTTTAGTTAGAATAAAAAAAACCCCCAATTTTCACTTAAGTGTTATCACTGGTCTTTACAAGCACACACAAAAGTCATACCATAGCTCCCTGTGGATCAAACTTATTGCATGCTATCTACAATTAACTTGTGTTTAGTAGCGAGTTCTAACTTATATTTATTTTTGACGGATTTGACAACCATCAAATTTTGGCGTTGTTGCCGGGGAGTTTGATTGATCGTTAATTTCTTATGATATATTGTCTAAAATCTAGCTAATTTGGACAGTAAAGCTATTTAATTTCTATCAGTTCCCTTGCATTTGCAGATCATGATTGGAGGCAGCAAAGATGGAGATTAAAACCAGCCTTGGAGCGTGTATCAGACAAATGAGCAATCTTGGCCTACGGCTTGGACAAACCGCAGGCTTAGCCAAGATTGCCAAGCTAGAAACGTGTTATGCAAGGAGTCACGGGATTTTGAATTTGACAGCTGGAGACTGTTAGAGAAGATGAGCCGTGATCCAAGATCAAATCCTTTAAGGGATTATCCTCTTTTGAACAAACTCCTCTTTAAGGGAGACTGTTAGAGAAGATGAGACTGTAGAAAGTCAAGTCCCTTGTGGATGATTTTTAGTTGTAATTTATAACCTCTCTATTTGTAATTGTTCCAAACTCTATTTTAACAAACCGGCCTCCATTAAAGTCAAGACTTGATCACCCTTAGGTTTTAGTGAGAGATTTGTAGTCAGCCAAGAAGGGGACGAGTTGAAACTAGATTGGCCTAAGTAGACAGCTAACCTCTGGCAGGTTAGTGAGTTTTGGGAGATATAGGCCTAACCAGACTAACAATCTAGGGCTCCGACTAGGGAGTAGCTTGGCCTAGATATTGTCTTCCCCCGTGCCATTGAGGAGACGCAGTCCTTCAAGCCAACAATCAATTGGGTAAACCCTTTAACCAGCAAGGTGTCCAGTAATTAGGATTATCAAGAGAGGGAGTACTCGTCAGGTGATTATTTGAGGAGGGAAGTAGGATTGGAAAGGAGTTCCTCTAAATCTATAGCAATGTTATGAAGAATGGAGTAAAAATCCTTGAATCAGTGATCGAAGCATAAGAACATAGCGTGCTCATGCTCTTACCGGGAATTTTCTTTTAACTGATTTTAATCTTGACCACCTGTCTTGGCCAAGCCTCCGACCAAGTCATGTTTTCCAGTTTTATTTTCTTTTCGCAGTATCATTTCCAACAACCACCAGATTCAGTGACGAGGAAGTCAACCTAACCGGTCATCAAAGGAATCCACATCTCACCAACAGAGTCTCTGCGGATGATCCTCTTACCACTTTCTACAAGTCCCTTATGGATGATTTTAAGTTGTAATTTATAACCTTTTTTATGCTCCCGATACACAATCAGAGTTAACAGATACTGATCTTTGTGTTTTCTTATTTTATGACCAGTTCATCTCGTGAGGAATTGATACCTATCAATCCAGAGCTGACCAAAGTAGAGAGAGAAATAGAAGGACAACCAAAAGAAGACTAGTGATACCTAGTTCACCTAGAGAAGGAACTCTTGATCAAGATCACTTTCTTGACCAAGACGTAGACCAAGAAGAATAAGAACCAAATCCAATAATCAACATGGAACAACCAGTAGAACGAACTCTTAGGGAGCTGAACCAAGGATTAGAGCAAGAAACTTACTCTTGTCTTAATCTACCACCAGTGGATAATGATTGGGCTATCAAGACCAATGTCATCCATAACTTGAAAAAGTTCCATGAACATTCTAATGGAAATCCTTATATCCACCTAAGGAATTTTCACTTGGAATGTGACGCACTTAAACCTCGAGATGTTCCCATTGAAAAGGCGAAACTTAAAGCTTTTCAGTGGTCATTGGAGGATTCGGCACGAAACTGGTTCTACAGTCTACCTCACAATACCATCAGTACTTGGGCGCAAATGTCAACAACCTTCTTAAATAAGTACTGGAATGCAAGCAAGACTGGAACAGCCAGGAAGAATCTCATTTCCCTCTAACAGAAAGGAACCGAAATCTTCGGAGAGTACCACCAGATACTTAAAGACCTCCAGGACATATGCCCTACACATGGAGTAACCGATCAAGCTCTAATTCAGTACTTCTATGATGGAATGAATCAGAGCTATAAAGAGAGAGTTGATGCTACTGCCGGAGGGGCTTTGCAAGACCTTACACCAACTCGAGCCAAACTATTGCTTCAAATGATGACTGACAACTGCAACAATTATGGCTCCTCAGAGCGTTCTAACCCTACTATGTCTTTTGTTAATTCAATTTCTATGGAACAACAAATAGCTAGCATTGTTAATTTCATTCAAAATCTTTCTATAGGTGTTCCTGGCCAAGACAACAACCAAGGCGCAACTGTGAGTGTATGCGGAGTGTGCTGCCAAACTGACTGACTCGCCGTCGAAACGGGTCAAAAATAATATTAAAACCTGATACCTAGATGCACAAATTAATTTGCGTATAATGGTAACAGGGTCGAACCACAGAGACTGAAGGGTGAATCTTGCCCTAGATGTATGTCAGAATGAAATGCACAAAACAGTAACACAAAGGGGGGTTTGGTTGATCAAACAAGCGACCAAAAGATGTCGAGGCCTAGACAGCTAACAATGACAGAATTAATAAAAACAACAAAAATAATACTTATAAGAAAATAAATACGGAAGTAAGTGAGATTAAATCAAATATGGAGAAACCTTAGCAAGGGGTTTTCTATTATCACGCTATAGATGTGCTATAACGGCCAGGTACGCTTAGGCCCCCTGCTTTCCTCGTAAGAGAAGCTACCCCCCATTTTCACATATGAGGTAGCCTTGACGCTACGTCGTCCCCCAGGTACGAAGTGGGGAGGCAATACTCACAACGCCCATGAAGATAAGGAAAGACACATCTAGGGCTAAATGCCTCTCAGCATGTCAGGCTCGTGATACCGCCCTAATCGCTAACTTACCCTAGAAAAAATGGACCAAGCTAATGATAATCCATCTAGTGTTTACGCTATTCTAAGGCTTCACGTTAGTTATAACCAAAGGAATGACAAAGATCTAAGATAGTGATAACAATTCACCTAAAAGAAAGGGTACTTTTGTCTATCACCCAGTGGGAAAGGACATAACCACCGTTTCGCACCGCCGCGGTAGGGACAAGGTTAATACCTCCCCCGAAGGCTAACGCTATGAGGGCTAACGATGCCCTACCGGCTCCTCTCACGGACCTTTAGGATGGCTCAAGGGGTTATCTCCCCCCCCCTAGAGGAAACCATGCGTCAGGAAGAACGCTCTGGCCATTATCCTATCGTGGCAATATCTACCTATACTCCTACCGCCAAGGTAGCGTGTCACGATAAGGGCGAACCACAGACCCTAACGTGAGCGATAGCTCCATACTCATTTACACTGGCGGGAACGCCCGTGTTCTCCTATAAATACCTCCCCCACAAAGGAGGCAGGTAAGCATACACTACTGGCCTAAACTCTGCCAAATTCAGTACTCATACTGACTTAAGCATCGGAGTGTTTCCGCCGGAGACCCCTCCGGCGCATTGCAGGTACAACGGACCGTCGTGAGCACTGATCTGAGAGGAGCCGTTCCACCATACATCCTTCGGCAGAAGACAAATTATTATCAAATTGGTGCTTTCGTTGAGAGTTTTGGTTCTATTAAGTGAGCATCCTTAATAACCAAGCTCCTCCTCCCCGAAGCTAGAAGGATTATGGCCTCAGAGTCAGATCCGGCGCTGTCCCGAACTTCCAACATCCCATACAACACCCGCAGATGCCTGTTTCCCTTCGCTACCTCTGACACCTTCACCCCAGAGCAGGACGTCACTGCAGGAGAGTTAGATCTTCCTCCTGGGTCAAGTTCGGAAGAAATTACATTCCAGATTTGCTCTCCCTTCTCCCATATAGCGGGAACCAGCCATCCCACCCCCCAAGCGGGGAGATCTATGATAGGAGAGGCGGACAACCCTTTCGTGAACTCAATAGTAGCTCTCCAAGCTCAACTGGATCAGCTGACAGAGATGGCTACTGGATTTACTCCTCATGCCTCGAGACCTGGTGTGTCCTCCCAAGTAATTTTCACTCTGTCCATTGTCAACGAACGACCCTTATCGCCCCAACAATCTAGGGCACCCCCATCCTCCTTGCCTTTCTCTTTGCCCCCCATAAACGTCCCACCATTCACGCGTGGACCTGCCGACTATTCTGGATAATGCAGGGGACGAATCTCTATCCCCGAAGCAGCCCGCCAGCGTGACGAGTATAGAGAGCACTGGGATGATCGACGAGGGAATATAGTGAGAGAGCCATCTCCTAGATACAGTGAGAGATCTAGCAGCAGAGGACGACGAGCTCGAACTCCAAGGAGCCGCAGCCGATCTCCTAGGAGACATCAGGAATATGACCCTCAGAACCCCAGATACGACGCTGAAATTCCACACCCGCATCAGCCTCGTAGGGTCCCTGACGCTAACGTTGGCCATCCGTTCAGTTACCGTGTCAGGCACCACAGAGTCCATCGACATGTGAAACTCCCCGCAGAATCATATGATGGCACGAAAGATCCTATTTCTTACCTCAATAAGGTGAAGGATTTCGTGCAATTCCAAACGCGCAGTGATGCAGCATTATGTCAGATCTTCGTAATGACGCTGTCAGGAGTGGCACGTCTATGGTTTGAGGGACTCCCCGCCGGGTCTATCGACTATTTTTCTCAATTGGAAGAAAAATTCAAAAGTCGGTTTAGCACGGCTATTCCTATCAGAAAGTCAGCAGCTGCACTGTTCGATATCCATTGAAAACCACAGGAATCGTTGAACGACTTCTTAGGTCGATTTGATCTTGAAATGTCCCTAACGCCGGGGGTCACTATTGATTTTGCGATTGAGGCCCTGAAACGCAACTGCCGATACAGTAAATTGAAAGACACGCTAACGGTGGACCCCCCAATGACCCTGGACGCGTTGAGGCTGAAAGCGCATAACTATGCGAGAATGGAAGAGGAGGAAAATAGAGATTGGATTCGAGGCATGCCGACAGACCCATATGTGGCCCCTAACGTCCTGCATAGCAATGCCCCTGACGCTAAACCCATCGAGGATCACGGGCAGCGGAAAGAACATAATACCAAAACCCCTAACCGGAAGAGAGGCAACTTCTCGAAAGGAAGACCCGGAGGGTCCCCCACTCGGAAGCAAACGGAGCCGCCAAAAGGCCGGATATACGACCCTGACCTCCCATCTCTCATACTCCCAAGAGCGGAGATCTTAGCGATAGTCCAACAGAGGAATCTGCCCATCCGTTACCCAGCTCCTGTGAAACTAGGAGTAATCATAGGAGGAAGAGAAAATGCATACGGCAAATTCCATAAGGTCAAGGGGCATTCGACAGATGTATGCAGAGAACTAAAACTGGCTATAGAACGATTGGTCGAAGAGGGCTACCTTGGGGAATTTGCCACAAAGGCAAGGGAAGAAGCCAGAAACAACCCAACTGGAATGACAACTGAGCAGAGGCAAGCGCCTTCGCACGCCACAGGGGCTAACGCAGTTCCCCTCGGGCCAAATAGAGAAGCTCTCGCTATCGATAGTGATCAGATGCCCATGATAAATATCATTGCTGGGGGAACACCCTATTGCGAGGAAATCATGTCGCAAACGCCCAACCCTGGGGAAAAGCGCAAACGGGAGAGCGCGCAAACGAAAATCGAGGCGATAAGTGCCTTAGACAGAATGATATTGTCTTTCTCAGAGGAAGACAAAAAAGGCATTGTTTTCCCGCATAATGACGCGATGGTCGTAACGCCCGTCATTGGAAGTCACGGGGTAAGAAGGACCCTTGTCGATAACGGGAGCACTGTGAACCTATTTTCATTGGAAGCGTACAACTTGATGAAACGACCTGACAGTGATCTATTGCCCTGCACGAGGCCAATTATTGGGATTGACGGAGTACCGATTCCGGTCGCCGGAGTAACATCCCTGCCGGTATACTTCCGGGAAGACACATCCAAACGCTCCGAAGAGTTATTATTTCTAGTCGTAGACCTGACGTTACCGTATAATGCCATTTTGGGGCGACCATTCCTTAATCGTTTTGGAGTGGCCATATCTCAAAAACACCTGCGGATGAAATATCCCTCGTGGGACGGCGTGGTCTCAATCAAAGGGGACCAGAAGCTGGCAGCCGAATGCTACTTGCTTATGACTCAAAGGAGTTGCGACCGCTACGTTTGCGTGGCAGACGACCCGTTCGATGATAAAGAAGAAAAGCGCACTCAGCCACTAGATCAGATGGCATCAATCCCTATCGGTAAGGATAGTGAAATGAATCTCTTAGCTAGTGAGAAACTGAGCCTTGAAGAAAACGCGCAATTAATCCGGCTGTTGAGGAAATGCAAGGGAGAATTTGCGTGGAAGCTAGCAGACATGCCCGGAATCTCTCGGGAAGTTGCGGAACACCGGCTGAACGTTAGTCCTGACGCCAAGCCCGTTCAACAAAAGCGACGTGCTTTTTCATCGGAAAAGATAGCGGCCATCGAAAAGGAGTTGATAAAACTCACAGATGCGGGGTTCATCCGAGAAGTTAAATACCCGACCAGGCTAGCTAATCCTGTGTTGGTTCCAAAGCCTAGCGGGGACTGGCACATGTGCATCGACTTCACTGACCTAAATAATGCCTGTCCCAAGGACTGCTATCCCCTTCCGCGAATAGATCAATTAGTCGATCAAACCGCTGGATATGCTTATCTAAGCTCCCTAGATGCAAATTCCGGATATCACCAAATCCCTATGGCCATAGAGGACGAAGAAAAAACTGCCTTCATCACTCCTAGGGCTACATACTGCTATACCGCAATGCCGTTTGGGCTAAAGAATGCCGGAGCAACATTTCAACGTATGGCAAACAAAGTTTTTGAAAATCAAATCGGGAGAAATGTAGAGGCTTACGTGGATGACATCTTGATCAAAAGTCGGAGTTTCAGAGAACACCTCGCTGACTTGGAAGAAGTTCTCAATGTGATGAGAAAGCACAAGATGAAGCTAAACCCGCGGAAGTGCATGTTTGCATTCCAAACGGGAAAATTCTTGGGCTATGTGGTCAGCCGGAAGGGCATCCAACCCAACCCTTCAAAGATAAAAGCCATACAGGATATGATACCCCCGCGGACTGTCAAAGAGATGCAGAAGTTAACCGGGCGCATCATCGCGTTGGGACGATTCATATCTAAGCAAGGCGAGAGATGTTTGCCTTTCTTCAAAGTCATCCGAAACAAGGCTCCTTTCGGGTGGACAGAGGAATGTGAGAAAGCGTTTGCAGGGCTAAAAGCTTACCTGTTATCAGATTTAGTGCTGACGAGGCCCGAGCCCGGCGATGAACTATATTTATATTTGGGAATAGTCAGCGCCGTCCTTGTGCGAAGTGAAGGGCACGTGCATCATCCTGTATTCTTCGTGAGTCACATATTGAAAGATGCTGAACTGCGATACGCTCCTATCGAGAAGATAGCACTCGCTCTAGTGCAAGCCACGCGAAAGATGGATCGATATTTCCAAGCCCACCCCGTCACTGTACTCACGGATCAGCCGTTGAGAAGAATCTTCAGGAAGAATGCTAATTTGGGCTATCGAGCTCGAACAATACGGGTTGCAATACAAAGCTAGACCGGCCGTTAAAGCCCAAGCGTTAGCTGACTTCATAGCTGAGTGCACGTTCACAAAGGACACAAAAATAGATCTGTTAGAGGAAGAAGCAGAAAGTTCATGCCTACCGCCTCCGGAGACATATGCAGATACGTGGGTCATCCACGTAGATGGAGCAAAAAATCAAGAGTTAGCAGGCGCCAGAGTCCTCTTAGTTGGACCAAACGGCCTGGAGATGCGATACGCCATCAGAATCCTGCAGCCATTGTCCAACAATGCGGCTGAATACGAAGCGCTGCTGGCAGGACTCAGAATCGGAAACAGTTTCTCCATCGAAGCCACTCCCGGTGTGGAGAAGGAAGGCAGAACACGTTTAAAGATCCGAGGAGATTCCAAGCAAATAATGGATCAGGTTCTGGGGAACTCCCAAGCCAGAGAACCCATTATGGCCCAATACTTGGCCAAAGTGAAGCGTGAGCTGTCAGACATATAGGAAAAAGGTACTCTAGTCACCTTTGAACACATTCCTAGAGAAAATAATGAAGAGGCTGATAGCCTCGCCAAGATGGCGGCCAATCCGGAAGCCTCAATACCCAGTGACGTGCGCTATGGAGAACTGCCTACACCTTCTTTCATGGAAGAGCAGGCATCGCTCTGTGTGGAAGAAATGGAAAACGATTGGAGGATCCCAGTGATAGAATACCTAAAACATGATAAACTACCGGGAGACCACACAGAGAGAAAGAAAGTCCTAAAATGGGCAGCACGATGCACATATTATAACAGAGAGTTAATACGGAGATGTTTCTCCCATCCGGCCGCTAAATGCATAACGAAACAAGAAGGCTTACACGTGTTACGTGAAATTCACGAAGGGATATGTGGCATGCACATCGCTAGCACTACTCTGGCAGCCCAAGTCTTCCGGTCAGGATTTTACTGGCCCACCATTCGACGAGATTGTCATAACTTCGTGAAAACCTGTCAGAAATGCCAGGAATATGCTAAGATTCCTCGAAAGCCGGCCGTGCCAATTTCAGAAATAGTTGCTCCGTGTCCGTTTGCAAAATGGAGGATTGACATCCTGGGCCCGTTTCCAAAGGCCAGATCTCAGTTAAAATTTGTGGTCGTAGCGGTAGACTACTTCACAAAGTGGGCCGAAGCTGAGGCGTTAGCTACCATCACCACCGAAAAAATCTGGCGTTTCTTCAAACACCAAGTCATCATGCGATTTGGAGTACCACGCGTGCTAGTTAGCGACAATGGGACACAATTCACAAGCCAGTTCTTCAGGGATCGATGTGCAGAGTTCCAGATCGAGCAAAGATTCTCCTCTGTGGCACATCCCCAAACCAATGGCCAGGCGAAAGTAACCAACCGCAGCATCCTCAGTGGCATCAAAAGAAACCTGGAAGGTTCCAAGAAGAAATGGCCAGACGAATTGCCATATGTACTATGGGCCTACCGCATGACTGTCAAGGCTAGCACGGGAGAGACCCCGTTCGCGTTAGCATTCGGAACCGAGGCTGTCACACCAGTCGAGATTGGCATGATGAGCCTTCGGGTGGCTCATTTCAAAGAAGAAAACAACGAAGAAAGGTTACGAGCTAACCTCGATACTCTACCAGAAACACACGAGGAAACCCTCCTGAAAACCCTGCACTACAAAAGGAAAATGGCACAATATCATAACCGGCAAGTGAGGGAGCGATTGCTCAAAACCGGAGATTTAGTGCTCAGAGACAGGCGGGCGGCAGGACAACGTATGGGAAAACTCAGTCCAAACTGGGACGGATCGTATCGTGTCACCCGCATTGTGGGAAAAGGAGCATACCATCTGGAAACGCTCGAGGGAACGCCCTTGCAGAACTCTTGGAACATCGCTCGGCTGAGGCTATACCACGCCAGGAGCTAATCGGGTAACATCAAAGTTATTCTAATAAATGAATATTGAGATATTCACTGTGCGTTTGCTACTGGTAATATGCAGGTAGCGAAGAATGCCAGGAGTGAAAATCCTATCCTTGTGATGGCTGGTCCTGATCAGACAGCTCACTAAGACGAGGCACACCCTGGCATAACAAGGCATTTGGGAGTGAAAATCCTATCCTTGTGGCAACCGTGCTCACATAGACGGCCCATTAAGACGAGACACGACCCCAAACGGCTTCCCGGAGTGAAAATCCTATCCTTGCGGCAACCGTGCTCACATAGACGGCCCGTTAAGATGAGGCACGCCCCGGAATCCTTGGGAGTGAAATCCTATTCTTGTGGTAACCCCATAAGGAGAGGCACGCCCCAAGGAGAGACCAACTCCGTCCTGGAAGTGAAAATCCTATTCTCGTGGTAACCTTGCTCACATAGACGGCCCATTGAGACGAGGCACGATTCCACGGACGTGAGGCACAACGCTTGGGGGTGAAAAGTCCTATCCTTGTGATGGCTGGTCCTGATCAGACAGCTCACTAAGACGAGGCACTCCCCAAAGCCAATCTATGGCGAAAAGAAACAAAGGGCATCCCAACTAGTAGCCGCGTGGTTGATACCCGGTGAAGCGATGTTGGAGCCAATCTATGGCGAAAAGAAACAAAGGGCATCCCAACTAGTAGCCGCGCGGTTGATACCCGGTGAAGCGATGTTGGAGCCAATCTATGGCGAAAAGAAACAAAGGGCATCCCAACTAGTAGCCGCGCGGTTGATACCCGGTGAAGCGATGTTGGAACCAATCTATGGCGAAAAGAAACAAAGGGCATCCCAATTAGTAGCCGCGCGGTTGATACCCGGTGAAGCAATGTTGGAGCCAATCTTTGGCGAAAGGAAACAAAAGAGATCCTAACTAGTAGCCGCGCGGTTGATACCCGGTGAAGCGAGGATAAAGAGGTGTCCATACTGCAACAACAACGTTGAGACAGACATAAAGCCCCCTTTGACAACAAGGGACGACATAAATATGAGTGCAGCAGATGTGGAAGCAACGCTGACTTACTCTCAGAAATGTTATCGGAGGATACAATGGTAAAGCTACTTGAATACGGTTGATGAAAAGCAAACGGGGGAATATTATATATCTATGGAAACCGGACGACAAACATCCTATGCGGACAAGCGATCAAACGGTATTATGAAGAAAAGCAGATTATCCAAAAAGGAGGGGATTAACCAAGTCTAGGCCGACATTGTTTAAAGTACAAAATATGGACGGGCACGTCAGCCACAAAAAATTTAAAGCATCTAAACAATAAGAAGTCTAAGGATTAGGCGGCGCATTGACCCCTCCTTGCTGAGCAGCCTTCCACTAGTAGAAACCACTATCAGTAACGGATGAGGCTCTCTTGTCAAAATACGCAGAGAGATCGTCAATGCGGAGCCCCTCAACCCCATAGTGATGCATCACAGCTTCCGACATGATTCCCCCGCCCTACTCCAAGTACCAACGATTCTTCTCAGCGTTAAGGGAGAAATCGGCAGATAGCTCAGCGTTTCTCTGCCTCTCCAGACGCAGATTATTTTCCTCCTGAGAAAGGCGTACGGCCAGATCGGCACTTTTTTGCTTCTCCTCTTCCAGAGCCAACTTAGCGGTCTCCAGCTCTTGCTTAACAGCGGTAGCCTCTCCCCGGGCAGCTTCCATACCGTCGTTGGCAGCATTAAGGGCATTTTCGAGACGCTGTCGCTCGTCCAGCAGCCTATTTATCTCTCCCTGCCCGTTAGCTACAATTCTGGCATTCTCCTCATCCATATAGTGAAGATGGCAAAGCATAGAAAGCGGTAGAGGAAATTTATGCACCCCTGCTCGCCCCGAGCCACAAAGGCATCCCTCTCTCTCAGAAGGGACAAAATCTCTGCCACCAGATAAACGGTATAGGAAAGCACGGTATCATTATCAGCATCGGCAGGAAATTGCAGAATATTGTCCCTAAAGGAGCGCAAGATGATGTGGTGAGTTGGCAAGAGAGGAGGCTCGTACTGAGAGATACCAGCCATTAAGGCAGGGACGGGGCCACCCCTCGCGATGGTTGGATGAGGCATCGGAACAAAGAACAACGCAGCAGGAGAAGTTGGCCGACTGGTGGAACCTTCCGCGTTAGGCATTAAGACCTCATTTCCTCCAGGCACCTCAAGATTAAGGGCATCGGAATCATAGCCCGTTGGGGTGTGAGTAGAATGAATTGGAAAACCAGGAGGCACATGGGGCTGACCGCCAAAATCAACATGTTCAGATTGATCAGCAGACGCACCCTCGCCCCCAAGAACACTCGAAGTACGGTTGGCGGCAGAGGAAGAAGGGATATTCTGAAGCTCATGGCGAGCCTTCTTCTGACGCTCACGAAGGACATCTGTGATAGCCATATCTCCCTGGGAGGTGGAGGGAGCAGAAGCGGCAACGACTTCCTAAAATAACGCAGAACGTGGTAAGGAAATCGTGCAAAAAGAAAAACAAAGTTTTAAAAAGAAGAAAAATACACACCTGAGTGGTTGAGGATACAAGAGGAATTCCAACAGGAATCGGATCAACCGTAGCCTCTGAAGAAACAACAGTTTGGGACGAAACAGGTTGGGCAGCGCGTGCTTTCGTAGGCCTTTTCGTTCTTACAACCCGAGTGCCCGTAACGTTAGCGGTAGCAGTGGCCTCCCCTTCCTCGGCATTAGCAGCAGCCCTAGCTTCCGCGGCAGCCTTCTTTTTCGCCTCATGTTTCCTTCTCCTCCGGAAATACTCGGGCTCCCAACCAGGCGGAGGCACTGCACAGTTACAAAATGTTAGCGTTAGTACTTCTTGACAACGTAAAGGAAAAAGGTCAAACGCTCACCCTTCTTGCACCGTTCCACGGGCAACCCGTTGGCCACTTTTCGGGCATCAACACTAAAATCAAATTGAAGCAACGTCTTCAACCAGCCATCCTCTGGGTCGGAAAGGGGTTTCCGATGACCCCAAGCCCCATCTTTAATTGTTTCATTGAAGCCAACCCTCCACAACGTCTCAGGCAGATCAACAATAAAAAATTCCTCTTTCCAGTGAGGAATAGAAGACTCAATGCCCATAAGCTTCCAGGTAAAGGGCTTCAAAGAGCCGTCTTCGTAGCGAGGCGATATCAATATCACCCCTTTACGGGAATACAACTGGAAAATGTCATGAAGCAACGCTAAAGTGGGAGATTCTATTCCCTTGAAACGGCACAGTGCGGCAAAAGCACTAACAACGCAAATCGCGTTAGGACTCAACTGAGCCGGAGCCAAATCAGAATCAGCCAACAACAATTTTACGAGCGGGTCAAGAGGGAGACGAAACCCATGATCGAAGAGCTTAGCATACAACATTCTACTATTTCTGGGCAGAATGCTGTTCAGTCGAAGCGACTCAGAAGCAGGATACACGGGATATTCCTTGGGAAGTCGTGCAGTAAACCCAGCAAGTCTACGGTTAATTAAGGGCAGAGTGTACAGAGAAGGGGGAGTAGTATCAATTACTTCTTCCCCGGAGGACCTTTGAGGGTCTCCCTCTTCAGAGGATTTCTTAGTTCTAGCCATGGCTAACAAGGAAAAAGTAAAGAGAAAAGAAAAAGGACGTGTACCTGGTACCTTCGTGAAGAGAACACGAGGAGTCTCGAGCCAGAAAGAGAGAGCGGCGCAAAGTATTTATCCAAAGACGTAATGGCGTATAAGGGAAAAGATGGAAAAAGAAAAAGGGGTAGAAGAAACAATAGATATAACCCTGAAAGGACACGACCAGTCAGCAGCAGACACGTGGCGAAGTAGCGCGTCATAAAGTAAGGCACGCGCCAGAAGGTGAAAATTTGAAATAAGGACGAAACGCTTCTGCATTCGCACCTCCCTAGGAGACGCCTGCTCCAAACGCCTCTCTGTGGGAGGACACGTGTCTTCTTTCATCATTACCCTTCAAGTCGCATTAAATGAGGGACTGGGGGATTGATTAAAAAACATAAAAAACATAAAAAACAGCGCTGGCCTTGCCAAACGGTGCGATGGTACAAAGAAGATAAGAAAGGAATAACGGTAATATCACGATGAATCATACAATATGACAAAGGTTACAAAGCGTCAGCATTATTACAAGAAAAATAATGTTCGAATGGTTTTCAAGAAAAAACAAAAGAAAAGAGGCGACAGCAAGAAAAACAAGGAAAGGCCCAGGCACCATCGCTAGCGTTAGGTTCCCTCCCCCGAGGGACCAGAAGAACCGTTGTCACCTTTGCTAATCTCACCCATCACGATAGATATGTAATCAGCTACCTGGGCCGGATCTGAAGGGTTACCTTTGAAACGGGCTGCAAATCCAGAAACGAAGGCCTCCAGAACCTTTTTCCTCCATAACTCTTCCTTTAATGGCGCCCTAGCAGACTCCTCATCTCGAGCAAGTATCTCTTCACGGAGAAAGAGATTTTTCTTCTTTTCTAGCGCCAGTTCTGCCTCCAGAACCTCTATCTTAGCTTTCCCGATAGACTTTTCTCTATTCAATTCTGTTTGGGACGATTCACAGAGACGCGTCAGCAACCTAGAGTGCTCCACCGCCTTTTCAAGCTGCACCTTCGCAACACATAATACGCTGGAAAAATTATGTGACTCGCGATCGTGAATTTCGAATTGATAATTCAAATGGCGGAAGAAGTCCAGAGAATCATTCAGAACACGGCGAAAGCGTGCCGAGGGAGGGAGTTGAAGAAATTCCTCTTTCTCCTTTTTGGAGCTCAGCATCTCTCCTATCAAGGGTGCAGTAAACTCATCTCGAGAAAAAGGTTGGGGAACCCCGACAGCGTGAAGGGCATCAAAGCAAAACCCTGCAAGATTCATACGGTAGGGCGGGACCCCGTCAGGACCGCCATAGGCAAGATTGATCGATGGAGGTGGAGAAGAGCCCTGGGAAAAAGTACTCTTGATAGGAGTAAAAAACAGCTGTGGAGTAACCCTAGGCGGTAGCTCAGTAGTCGAATTCGCAACAGGATGCGTGACCACTACGTCAGGAATACAATGAGAAATCGGAGAATCGGGAGCGTCAGATATGGGAGGAGGACATTCCATCGGTAGGGCCTCTCCCTCAGAAGAACAAGTTTTTTCCAACGCCTCAGCGGTTTCCGTTGGCCGAGAGGCGCCTGCCTCAGACGAAACAGCAGGCGTAGAAACAGTTGCCACATCTGCAGGAGATGTCCCGGTAGCTTGTCCGCTAGTGGCCACTCCAAGTTTTTTCCGACGCTGGGAAGCAGCAAGGGAAGAAGCGTGGCAAAGGTCTGACTTAGCATCCGTATCCTCATCATCGCTAGTAATTACCGTCGTTGCGACTGGCTGGAGTCCGTCCTCTTGCGACGCTCCGGTAGCCAATTTTCCACAAAGCGAGAAGCTCGCGCAGAGCTAACGGGCCTTCGCCCTCCCCGGGCAACCGTCTTAGTTCTCTTCCTCGGAGGAGGAACGCTACCCCGACTAGAGCCCTCGGCCGGAGGCGAGGCCGGTAAAGTTTGAAGCGGCGTTACGATCAGAGGAGTACCAGTGTCACCTGGGGATCAACCGTTAGCTTCTTATAGCAAACAAAGCATGCGATGACCAAAGCAAAGAAAGTGTGGAAAGAAATAGGCTCACCCATAACGCACTCTTCCAGAGGTTTGAACAGAGCAAAGGCGCGAATGCGGTAATGAGTATTCTCGTCTAACAAAGCGTTAGCCTGGTCCAACTCAATTCTGGACAATATCGCGGGATTCGTCCAAACGGGGCCTATCAGTTCCTGATTGAAATTAACATGCCATAAATGGGACGGTAGCTCCAGAATAAAGAAACTGCTTTTCCAATCAGCTACACCCTTCTTGAAGCCGTGGAAACGTTGCCAAAACGACTGCACGAGCGCATCATCCCACCGGGGAGTAATCTCGATTAAACAATTGTGGCAAATCATGCTAAAGAATTTGCGAAACAAATTGATAGATGGGGTAAAAATGTTCTTCAACTCGCAAGCGCGAAGAAAAGCATAAACCGCACACCAGGAGGAAGGAGTTATCTGGGCAGGATTAAGGCTATACTCTCGCAGCAGAGTTAGTATTGACTCATGAACGGGAAAGCGGAAACCATAAAGGAACATCTTAAAGTAAAGAAGCCTACTGTGGCCCCACCCTAGATTATGAAGTCGCATATCACTTCCAGGGATAGAAGGCCCATGCCCAAGAGGAAAGGTAATACCATGTTCCTCCAATTCGGCTTTCAGAACCACGTCGCATGTAAAAATGCTCGGTGATTGGGCGATCTCTGGATCCATGGGCCTAGAGATAATCTGGCGAGGTCTATTCCTAGCCATAGCAAACCAACAAAAAAGGAAATCGGAGAAGGGTCGAATTGGTACCTTAAAAGAGAAGAATCGCAGAGAAATAGGCGGACAGTGGCGAGTGGCCGGAAAGGTATTCGGAAAAGAAAACAGAGAATGGCCCTTCTTAAAGGATAAAAATGCCACCGCATTAATTGAGGCACCAATCGGGCGAAGACGCGTGTAAAAGAAGTTGACCACGTGGAAGCGCATTAAAGAAATTTGAAAAAAGAAATTTATTCGGCGTAACTCCCCAAAAGGGCGACAGTGTTGACTCAGTCAGAGTAACCGCGAAGCGATTGCCTCAGTCAGGCCAACCGCTAACGTTAGCTATCACCAAGGACCAGCAGGCTAGCGAAAATAACGACAAAAATGAAAAGACAGAAAGCGTCATTTTATTCATAAAACGCCAACAGGCGGGTACAACGCAAAGAGGCTAATCCTCATCAGGCCAGTAAATGCCATGGTGATAAACCCCGTCATCATCAAGAAAGGGCATCTTCCCGTCAGCATTCGGGACAGGTTTGTCTGCCTCCCTTCCTGGGCAGGATCCTGACGGGCCTGACTTTCCTTTGATACTCGAATCTACCAACCCCGCACCAGCATTGGTGGGAAAAGAATTATTCAACGAACAATCAAGGGAAGGAAAGCGTTTGCCGCCCTCTTGAATAGCAGAACCAGAAGAAGCCAAAGTCGCGAGGGGCGCCTTGGGAGTTCGTTTCCCCTGCCTCTTACGACCTTTTCGGCGGACCGGAGGCCTCCATGGTGGCGAAGGAGGGGGGTGATCTGAGTCCGGCGAAGTCGGGGGAGTCGGCAAGGAGTCGCGATCCATGGAACTCAAGAAATAAAAATCTGCCATATGACCTATAAAAGCAAAAATGCAAAAGAGAAGGGAAAGGATGAAGATGAACAGGAAAGGGAAAGCAACCCCCTTTATATAGCCGAGTAAGCACTTCGACCCTCGCGCAGATCCCTGAAAAATCAATTAAGACTCTTAGGAAAAATAACTGCAATTGCAGAATCCGATCCGCCATAGGCACATCTGCTCGTCGAACGCGCCAATCAAAGGGCACCAAATAACTGCCCAATCACCTGCCACTGAAAAGACGGCCCTGTAACAGTCAAGACAGATCATTCATTGCTAATTCCCGGAACACGACCACTGCAGTACAATGTCCCGAGGAAGACCCATTTTCAGTTGGGCTCATGACAAATAATTCCAACCAATGTAGCAAGCAACCAAGCAAGAAGAAAAAGGAGGAGACTTGGAAAAAGCAGAGACAACTATTTATTTATGGCCAGGTGGCCTTAGCGTTCAAATATGTACAAGAAACATAAGGAAAAACAACGAGAAGAAGCAAAGCCAGTGGTCAGATATTGGACCCAGCATCATCTTCCCCTGGCACAACGGGAACCTCCCTTAAAGCGTCAGCAACGGAGGTCAGTTCGGTAGAGCAGGCTCTCATGCCCTTCAGGCAGCAGGCCAGCAGATCTTTCCTCTGCTGCAGTATCGAGGCCACCACATCAAGGTGAGCAGTGATAGTGGCCAGTTTTGCCAGACTCTCTAGGGGACTAAAATCCTCCAAAGTTATTCCCAGCTGTCTAGACAGAATAGGGGTTAGCACCCCCTGCAACTCCAAGACATCCTCGGAGGTCTTGGTGATCATCCTCTCTAGGAAGCCGATGTCACCCTCAGTAAGATTCTTTAGGGTCAGAGTTTTGGAGATCAGGAAATTGCGAGTCAGTTCATCCATGGCGAAATATGAAAAGAAAGGACGTGAAAATGCGAAGAAACTAGTGCAGCGAAACCTCTGATTTATAGATCCTGACAAAAAACCGTCAGGACCGACTTCTGATGCAGAACCACCCCGGTACTCAGAGGGACTCTCCATAAGAGAAGGAACGTCAGCCCTTGGTAAACACTCGGGCTCATTTTCAGTTGGGCTTATGATAACAATTCGCCTAAAAGAAAGGGTACTTTCGTCTATCACCCAGTGGGAAAGGACATAACCACCGTTTCGCACCGCCGCGGTAGGGACAAGGTTAATACCTCCCCCGAAGGCTAACGCTATGAGGGCTAACGATGCCCTACCGGCTCCTCTCACGGACCTTTAGGATGGCTCAAGGGGTTATCTCCCTCCCCCCAGAGGAAACCATGCTTCAGGAAGAACGCTCCGGCCATTATCCTATCGTGGCAATATCTACCTATACTCCTACCGCCAAGGTAGCGTGTCACGATAAGGGCGAACCACAGACCCTAACGTGAGCGATAGCTCCATACTCATTTACACTGGCGGGAACGCCCGTGTTCTCCTATAAATACCTCCCCCACAAAGGAGGCAGGTAAGCATACACTACTGGCCTAAACTCTGCCAAATTCAGTACTCATACTGACTTAAGCATCGGAGTGTTTCCGCAGGAGACCCCTCCGGCGCATCGCAGGTACAACGGACCGTCGTGAGCACTGATCTGACAGGAGCCGTTCCACCATACATCCTTCGGCAGAAGACAAATTATTATCAGATAGTAAACTAGCAGCTGATCAAGCTCCTAATAAAACCATCTAGATCTAACAATAAAAATGGCAAGCAAACAAATACAACATCAAGAATATATTAAGCGCAATTCGGCCTCATGACTACCCTTTTGCAACCCTTAAAACACCCTTGCTAAGTGGAAGAACTTAGCCACTCATACTAATAAATAAAAACACAGATTTCATATAAAGCATAAAAGGAAAGGAAGAAATAAAAGAAGATAAAACTCAATTAATATTGGTCGGAGCTATTGCTCCGGTTTGAAGAGTAATGCTGGTGGCAGCTACAAAAGGGAGTGACAAATCCCGATGAGAATGGAGAAAGGTGGGTGAGCGGCTGCCCCTAAAAGGATTTATGATGTAATATAAGATGTTATCCTAAAAACCCTAAAACTAATGTTTATATACCCCTCAAAGCTCACAAAAGGACAAAAGATAGCTAAGAGAGGGTACAAGGGGAGCGTGCGCCCTAAGGGAATGTTCCTAGGGTAGCCAAAAAGAGATCTGGAAGGAATCCTGCGCGGATCTTGCTGCGCGCATCCTTGAGGAAATATCTGTACGTGCGGCAGTGAGTCTCGGCCAAAATTCAGCTCCAGATGGCTCAAGCGCGAGTCCAGGGCAAGATGACACTACTCGTATCTAGGGCTCGATGATGGGGAATAGCTACGCCTCGACGCTGGACTGTTCGCTTCGCGATCCACGACAGAATTCCACTAAATAGGGCATATTTTAGCATATTTTCCACTACGGGCCTAGATCTGCAAAAAAGGTGAATGCAAAGAGAAATTAGCAGCATCTTGCCCTAGATAAGGCCATAAATAAGGGAAAAAATATACATAAAATAAGCACTAACAAATATCCCCACACTGCCTGATGCTCGTCCTCGAGCATTTATAAAACTGAAACCACCCCAAGACATGAACAAACGCAACCAACCCAGACACAGGAACAAACCAGACTTTAGGCTAGACTTCGTCAAGACACACCTCGCCTAGATAACACCTGCATCAAATAAGAATGATAACGACCCTAAAGATGAGACTAGGTGTTTACGCTCACGCTCGCAAACAAGGCTAGGTGTTTAATCACTCAAAATCTAACTAGCGCAGCACAAAACCAGACTTGCACATCAATCCGAGTACGTAGAACACATGTATGGGCAATCAAACAATCGGAAAGAGCTTTCGCATCAGCAAAAAGAAAGAAAAGAGGACGACTAGGCTTAGAAAAAGAAAAAGAAGAAACAAAGGGAAAAAGGAAGAGAAAATAATGGAATAGAAAAGAGAAGGAACGAAGAGAGAATAGAAAGAGAAAGAAGAGAAACAACCAGCTCAAACCTGGATGGATTCCTTGGCTAGGAAAAAGCTGAGGTTGGTAAGACAACACTCGTTGAGGGCAGGATGATGCAGCTAAGGGCTAGACGAAGGATCTTCTCTTCTTCAGCAGGAAGCTCTTCTCTGATGTAGTACTGGCAGTGAATTCTTTTGTTCGTGTTTTAACCCCTTCTTTTATTTTGATTTTTATTCTTTTTTTTAATAATTTTATTTTTATTTTTGTTTTTTAAAGAAGGGGCACGAACCTTTCTAGCTTTTGATTTAGCTAGGGCAGGAGACTTTTTGAATTCTCTTTTATAGCTTGCCTTAGCTCTGCTTCCAGCACCAATGTTTACTTCTCGGCTTCCCCACACTTAGGCTTTTGAAGGGGGGCTCTTTCCTTTATGATACTACTAGGGCAAACTGATGTTTATGTTGATTTTCCCTAGCTTCGCTTTCTGCGTCTAAGCCTTAGCTTGGTCTGCTTCCCCATACTTATGCTTTTTTGGTGCGTCCTTCTGAATGTCTAGCCCTCGACGCTACCCTCAACAATTGCTGCTTACCTACCAAGGAAAAAGATCAAGAAAATTAAGCTCAAGTGGTTAGGAAGAAGAAGGAAAAGAGAGGGGTAGGTGAGTGTCTAGGGAAAGATAGAAGAAAATGAGAAAAAAGGGAGAAAAGAAAGAAAAGAAAGAAATTAGACAATGATACGAAGACTTTCATCTTTTGGTTGCTTTCTCATGTCTAATGGTGCCTATACCTAGGGATATCATGCAAGTCCAGCCAATGCCTAGCTAAGCATTCAAATCACACATGAAGAATTACGACATTGAGGCTCAAAGTGCTCACAAGGTGCTAATTGTGATTGCTAATGTCTAGGCCTAGATGCAGATATAAGGTCTAACAGGCAAAGTGTGAATGACTAGGTCTAGATATGATACCAGGCCGTTCATTCTATGTGCAACAGATCAAAAGTGTGTCCATACATGGGGGTTTTAAAATTGGGCAGTGTGAATTTTTGGCAAAAATCTAACAAAATCCAAAAAATATAATTCGAAATTTTTTGAAATTTTTCACAAAACATGCAGTCATGCAACAAGCAGAAAAATAAACATGCAGTCAAACAATTAACAATAACACACAAATAGATAAATCCCTCCCCACACTTAGGCAGCACATTGTCCTCAATGCGAGAAGGGCACACAAATAGTTCAACAAAAATTAAAAGGAGTACAACAGAAAAATAATAATAAAAAATGGTGGAAATGTTTTAAACCCTCATCGAGGGCAAGAGAGATTGTTTGTAGGTGGATCAGGATGGCGGCAAGTTACGTCGGGCAACCTCTGCGGTGAGGCCTTGGAGTTCAGTGAGAATGGTCTGGAGGAGACGTTCGAGAGATGACGCGTTGATGGTGATTGGTCCCGATGGTGGTGGAATAACTTAGGCAGGAGAGGTAGCTGGTCGAGAAGTGCTAGCTTAGGCAGGACGAGGCTGTGTTGGCAGCTATGCTGCTATTGGATGGTCAAACTCGCCATCGTGCTTGGCTCCAAAGACTTGCTCCTTTGGCTGCGTACATCCTGCACTAAAACTAAACACACCCTGTGAGATGCAAAGATTCCCCATCCCGTCAAGGGTTTTAGGGTCTAATAGTTTAAAGGGAATAGGTGTGAGAGGTGTGTGCGCTTGAAGGTCGAGGCCTAGATGATTAACAACAAGCAAAGTGACAAGAGATCCTAGTTCTGGGTAGCGAGAATTGTTTTGAATACTAGTGATGGCATTCGCAACCCATTACCCTAAGTTGACCCGACGCTTATGCAACATGCACCATAAGAAAAATAATTCTTGCAACGATAGCTGGCCCGAAGAATTATATTTACCTACGAAGGTAAGGGCCAGGTATCGGTGCAAGATGCACAATTACCAATTTCATGTGCCTTTGACGATCGAGGGTTGAACTCGGCATTGGAATTACCGGTAAGCTCTCGAAAGGCGACGTTAGCATCAAAGTCAATAGGGTACGCAGTTAAAGCATTCAAATACTAATCAGTTTTTATCTCATCAGAAGTCACAAAGCTGAGCAAGCAGTTAAAATGATCAATAGACAAAATGGACCATTCATTCATCAGCCTAATGTTAATAGCATCAAGGGCAGACAAGTTTGGTGCAGATTTACCTTTTGGCTTAAAACATTCAGGCACAATCCAAAAAGAGGTGAAAAATTCGAGGCAGAGCTCGAGGTATGCCGGGTGTTCAAGGAAGAACAGAGCTTCCCACCCTGTATTACTCACAAACTCTCGCACTTAGGACCCTACATGCATACGGTCAAGAAAATCCATATCTATGCGCACACATGGGCTAACGCCTTTGGAATGAAAGAGGTTCAATTTATCTAAGGAGGCCTTATCATGAAACTTTAACCAACCCCTAGAAGAAGAAAGGTCAGAAGGAACCTAGGAAGAGGATCGAGGGGTAGACACGGAGACTGATGGTTGTGCCTCTGAACCTCTGGGTTTCTTTGTCGTCGAAGCCTTGGTCTTGCCCTGGCTCATAGCGGACCCTTTTCTCTTTTTATCCACCAACGTCTTTGGTTCAGCCGGTTGCTCCGCTCTAGCTAGAGCCTTGGCTTTTCCCTTCTTCGTCGTTGCTCTAGCAGCGACTTCCTTCTCAACAGTCGCCTCCTCCACGGCTCACTTTTCCTCTTCGTCTTTTCTCATCTCAGCTTCATCATCTCCTCCTTCGGAGCTTTCATCCATCTCTTCTTCACCAACTTCATCTACCTTGGCCTCCTCTTCCATTTCTTTTTTGGGCACGGGTAACTCACCCTCCTCTTCACTCGAACCCGACACAAGGACGTCCTTAAGGACTTCCTCCACCGTGAGCTTCCTAGCGACTTCCGGCGATGCCTTGGTTTGCTTCTTTTTGGAGCAGGTGGTAGTGGAGTTAGGAGGGAGCCTCACCACACGGCTAGATCCGATCATGGTTGAGGTTGGGGGAACGGAGCCAATGATATCGACCTCGTCCTCGGCTGGCCCTGTCATTGGTGAAGCGGTGGCCGTAGCAGGTACTGGAGAAATGACTGGGGGCTGGGGATTGGTTATTTCGGGGCTCAGGTTGGTGGCAGTGGGAGGCGTGGCGGTGGCAGAAGACGCGACAGGGCTGTGTGGGGGAGTGATGTGGGTTTGGTGCCCGAGGTGTTCTTGTGGGCAACCCGTTTGTTCCTTGTCATCAGGAACAGTGATGGTGATGACGAGGGTTTAATTGAGGAAGATGGAGATGGAGTGTGTTTGGAAGAGAGAGATGGGGTTTGACAAGGATAGGGAAAGAAGTGAGAAAATAGAAAAAGTGTAGGAAGAGGGAAAGGATGGGGAGAGAAGATCTCGCTATCAGAGGTGATTTGATTTGTACTTGCTGCTGACGTGTCGCGTGGGGAGAGGAGGTATGCTATCGTCCCCAAATCCCAACTGCCAAAAGTAATCCTTTTCAAAATTGAAAAGGGGGTTAGGAGAGAGAGAAAGACAAAAAGAAGGAATAAAGTATGGAATAAATAAATAATAAAGAGAGACAGGACAAGATCAATTAAAAGGAGGGGATATTAGTGGTAAATAGAAATAGAAAAATGGGAAATAATAAATTGGAGAATAAAGCAAATAAACATCCTAATTAATATAAACAACTCTAGAATAAAAGCAACAAAATAAAACAAATAAATAAAAACAACGAAATCTAAAAAGATGAAAATAATTAAAAGTTTTTGCAAGAAATAAAAAGGTATCGGATGGGTGAAACAAAATGAGAGGCATCGCCTCTGGGTGGCCTTCTTTAACGTCCAGGCCTAGACGTTCACAAGCTGTCTAGGGCTAGACGGGTAGGTCGACCACCTCCTATTCATCTACTATGAAGGGTTGAAGCCTTCATAGAACAGCTTCAGGCGATGGCCATTGACTTTGAAAATGGTTCCTGAGTCTAGACTTTGGATCTCGACGGCTCCTTGGTCAAATACAATCGTGACCCTAAATAGGCCTGTCCATTTGGATTTGAGCTTTCCTGCAAAAAGTCTTAAGCGAGAGTTGTATAATAAAACTTTCTGACCAACAACAAAAGACTTAGAAGATATCAACTTATCATGGTAGGCCTTATCTTGCCCTTGTAGATAAGGGCATTTTCGTAGGCATAATCACGAAGTTCCTTAAGCTCTTGGATCTGCAAACGGCGATGCTTGCCTGCCTCTCCTAGATCCATGTTGACCTTCTTAATAACCCAAAAGGCTTTGTGTTCGATTTCTACTAGGAGGTGGCATGGCTTGCCATAGACCAACCGATACGGTGTCATCCCAATTGGGGTCTTGAAAGCAGTCTTGTAGGCTTATAAAGCATCATCCAACTTCAAACTCCAATCCTTGCGGGATTGATTGACCATTTTTTTCAAGGATGGATTTGATTTCTCTATTGGAGATTGAAGTTTTCCCATTCGTCTAGGGTGATAAGTCGTCGAGACTCGATAGGTTACTTCATATTTGTTGAGAAGAGAATAAACAACCCGGTTACAGAAATGTATGCTACGATCACTGATGAGGGCTCGAGGGGTCCCAAAGCAGTTGAAGATATGGGTGCGCAAAAAGTTCACCACTACCTTGGAATCATCAGTTTTCGTTGGCTTGGCCTCGATCCATTTGGAGACATAATCGATAGCAAGGATGATGTAGATATTCCCATAAGAGTTTGGAAATATGTCCATGAAATCAATTCCCCAAATGTCGAAAATCTCACAAGAGATGATATTGGTAAGAGGCATCTGGTTGTGAGCTTCTATGTTCCCCGTCGATTGACATCGAGGGCAAGACACACAATACATATAGCTGTCCTTGAAAATTGACGGCCAATACAGGCCGACCTCGAGGAATTTTAAAGATGTTTTCTTTGCAGCAAAATGACCACCCTCTGTTGATGAATGGCATAATTTCAAGATCGATGACACTTCATCCATAGTCACGCACCTCCTGATGAGTTGGTCTGAACAATGCTTCCATAGATAGGGGTTTTCCCAAACGTAATACTTTGATTGTTTCTTAATGCGTTGACGTTCGGACGTCGAGGAATCGACAGGGAAAGAGCCGGTCGCAAGATAGTTTGCTATATCAAAAAACCAGGGGAAGTGGACAGTTTGGGCAAGACACAGATACTCTTCAGGGAAGGTATCACGGATAGGCACCTGTGAATCGTCCTCTTGGGCTGGTAATCTGCTTCAATGGTCTGCGACTAGATTCTCTCTACCTTTCTTATCCTTGATTAAGATGTCAAACTCTTGCAGTAATAAAATCCAACGGATGATGCGGGGCTTGGCGCCGGCCTTCGTCAATAGGCATCTAAGGGCCGAATGATCCGAATAAACGATAATGTGTGTGCCCAAGAGGTATTTCCTAAACTTGTCTAGGGCATAGACAATTGCCAAGAGTTCTTTTTCAGTGGTTGTGTAGTTTTGTTGAGCTGGATCGAGTAACTTTGAGGCATAGTAGATGGCATACGTCTCCTTATCCTTCTTTTGCCCCAAGACGGTGCCAAGGGTATGATTACTAGCATCGCATATGATTTTGAAGGGGAGTGACCAGTCGGGGGCTCAAATGATGGGAGCGGTGATGAGTTTGGTCTTGAGCAAATCAAATGAAGCCCTGTAACTGTCGTCAAACACAAATTCCACATCTTTCTGAAGTAATCTACACATGGGTTGCGTGATTTTGGAGAAGTCCATAATGAAGCGCCTGTAGAAACCAGCATGTCCTAGAAAGGAACGCACATCTCTAACACACGATGGATAGGGTAAGGATTCAATTACTTCAATTTTCACTTTATCCACTTCGATACCCTTGCCAGAGACGATATGACCCAAGATGAGGCCTTGATCGACCATAAAGTGGCACTTCTCAAAGTTTAATACCAAATTGGTCTCGATGCAGCACTGTAGTATTTTCTTCAAGTTGGCAAGACATTCAGAGAAAGAGTTACCTTAGACGGTGAAGTCGTCCATAAAGACCTCGATACCTTTCTCGATAAATTCTAAAAAAAATACTCAGCATGCATCGCTGGAACGTAGCAGGGGTATTGCACAAGCCAAAGGGCATTCTTTGATATACGAATGTACTGAATGGACAGGTGAAAGTAGTATTCTCTTTATCTTCGAGGGCAACTAGAATTTGATGGAAGTCAGAATACCCGTCTAAAACACAATAATGGGTCTTGCCCGCGAGGCGCTCTAACATCTAGTCAATGAACGGTAGCGAGAAATGATCTTTGCGAGTGGCTGCATTCAGACGACGATAGTCAATACATACTCACCAGCCATTCTAGATTCTGGTTGGGATCAAAGCACCGTCATGCCCTATAGTGATGGTGATGCCAGTTTTCTTGGGCACGACCTGGACGGGGCTCACCCATGGACTATCAGAGATGGGGTAGATAACACCGGCATCTAATAACTTCAGCACCTCTTTCTTTACTACCTCCATCATAGGAGGGTTCAATCTACGCTGAGGTTGATGGACTATCCTACTGGCATCCTCAAGATGGATTCTATGAGTGCACAGGGCTGGTGACAAGCCCTTGATATCGGCAATTATGCATCCGATGGCTTGCTTAAATTCTTTCAACAGAGAAATCAAGTCCTTCTCTTCTGGCTTGTCAAGCTTGTTAGAGATAATAACTGGAAGTGATTCGTCTGCACCTAGATATGCATATTTGAGGTGCAATGGCAAGGTCTTTAATTCTAAAATCGGTGCTTTAACGAGGGATGAAGGAAGATTGACATGATTATCTTGGTGAGTGTAGCTCAGGTGGTGTGACAACTGTCGAGGCCAAGTCATCTAATATTTTTAGAGTGAGACTCCTATCGAGGGCAAGCTGTAATGGATCAATAGAATTTAAATCAGCCACTTCATCAATAAATGGATCAATTAAATCAACATAATTGAGGCTAGAAAATTCAGAAGGATATCGCATTTCTTCAAGCATGTTGAATTTAATGATCTGGCCATCAAATTCAAGAGAAATGGTGGCATCATGGACGTCTATCTTGGCCCTAGCAGTAGCAAGAAATGGTCTTCCTAGCAGGATATTTGTGGCCTTAGTCAAACCTTCACCCTCCATAGCAATAACATAGAAGTCTGCTGGAAATATGAAGTCACCCACTTGGACAAAGACATCCTCAATAACACCCTCGGGGTAGATAACAGAGCGGTCAGTGATCGCATATTTTTAGTGTAGGTTTTTCCCCTTTATTTTGGCCTTTTTCCAGGGCATAATACTTCTGATTTGCCCCTTTTCCCATCTTTATTGTAGATCAGTGCCTAACGGAAGAAAAGAGCGAAAGCATGCGATTTTGGAAGGATTTCTTGGACTTCTAAGCATCAAGGCCTAGAAGAGCGGAGTGTCGTCATGCCCTCGATGCTAACCAGACCAGTGAGCAGTCTCGTGCCCCTAGCACATCCGCATCAGATCAAGATCGAAAGCCAAAGAGAGGAATCTCCGAAGATTCACATGGGATTCCTTGCATTTCTAGAAGATGTCAGGCACTTCTAGAAGATTCGAGAATATTCCCTCTAAGGGTTGTCCTTCTCATACGTTGTCACCCTCTCCATGTGCTGACACTCTGTTTCCTTAGCTGTATTTTGTCCCCTAGCTAGTTTTTAGGCTATTTAAGCTTAGTATTAGGGTTTTTGTAAGGACGGCTGATCCTAGACACACTCTCCCATTTTACCTAAATTTTAGGGATTCTCTCTCTCTCTTTCAGCTACGCCGTCAGCTTGTAAAGGAAGAAAGCATTGAATTCCCCACCGGTTTATTCTAATACATTTCCCCTTCTATTTTCCTTAAGCTTGTTTATGTTATTTTCCATTTCTACTTGTTATTTGTATTTAATTATGAGTAGCTAAGTTTCCACCTTCTTAGTAAAGGGTGTTTCAAGGGTTGCAAGGATTGGTTAAGAGGCCTAAACGTACTTAATACACTCTTATTACCATATTCGGTTGTCTATCATTTTCTTGCCATGCTCATTTAGAAATGTTAAGAGCCTGATCAACTGTTAGTGTTTCTGTGTGGGTATTGTCATCCTAACAGCGATAACGTCAATGTGAGGTTGTTAGGAGTAGTAGACACCTAGTGGGGACATCGCGAGAGGTCCTTCTTCTAGGGGTAAATAGTCGGTTAGGGTTGTGTCGCGAGCTTGACACACTAAGACGTCACGCCCTAGATCTGTATTGCCTCCACTTCATAGGCGTTTTGAGTATTGCCTCCCCGCATTCGTGCCTGAGGGGACGGCGAAACGTCAAGGTCACCTCATATGTGAAAACAAGGGGTGGCTTTTCTTAAGAAGGTAAGCAGCGGGTTTTTATTGAAAACTTGGTCCCTATAGCAGGTATGTGACATGAGTTTGGAATATCTCTATGCCAATGACTAACCGAACCGAAATGCAACCTAAGAACATCTTTTGCTAAGATCTCCTCTCATTTGGATTAATCTCTTTTACAGCTTTTCTTGTTATCTTGCCCTTGAACTGCTTTTAGTTATCTTGCCCTTGATTATTCTTTCCTTTCATACCCTTGACTGCTTATTACTTTCATGCTTTGAATTATCTTTAACTGGTCGCGTTGTTAGCTATCAATCTGAGGTTGATCTTTTAGATCAATAGGCCAACCCCCCATTTAAGTTACTATTTCATTTGGCTGCATTTACTCATTGCCATACATCTTCTAGTGAAATCTTTATCCTTCAATCTCTATGGTTCTACCCTGTTTTGCCCTTTATGCCTTTTAAACCGTGCAAATAGACATCAAGAAAAATAGTATATTTGAGTGACGATTAGTCGGCTAATTGGATTGCGAGTCTGGTACTCTTGAGGGGGGCGAGGCCTAGACTGTTATAGATCGTCAAGGGCATGACATTAATACCAACACCCAAATCGCACATGGCCTTGCCAACATCGACCGTCCCTATTTTACAAGGAATAATGAACATGCCTTGATCCTTGCATTTAGGAGGGATCTTTCGCTAGATATGGGTGGAGACGTTGGCTCCCACGCTTATCTTTTTCACCCCGGTCATCTTATGTTTGTTGATACACAAAGTTTTCAAGAACTTGGCATATCTAAGGACATTCTTGATTGCTTGCAATAGAGGAATGTTGATGACAACTTTACTGAAAATATCAAAGATCTCTCGCTCTTCCTTATCCTTCTTGGATTGAACGAGACGTTGAGGGAAAGGCGGTTCGAGAATCTTGTGGATGTACTCTTGAGTGAACTCGGGCGGGTTCTTGTCATTCCTAGGGGAACCTCTTGGAGAATGGATACGATCCTCCATTACTTCTGGAATTTTTGGTTCTTTCTTCTTCTTGGGCTTGAGCTCAGATTTTGGTGATTGTTCGACGTCGAGGGCAGGACGTACTGGAGGTAATTCAAGACCACTTCGGAGGGTCATGACACACGCTTCGTGCTTAGGATTGGCCTCTGTTTGCCCAGGAAGCCTTCCTCTATTTTTCAATTCCTTCATTTCAGCATTCATGACATTCATTTATTTTTAGAGTTCAGAAATGATGTTCTTGTAATTGATGATCTCATCAGTATGCGGAGGGGCAGAAGTCTATTCCTTAGCAGGTGGGCACATATATTGTTGATTGTGCTGATATGGAGGTCTAGGCTTGTAATTCTGCATGTTGAAAGGCGGCTGAGACTGATTTCCATACTGATACTGCTATTGTGGTGGCTAACTAGGGCCAGATGATTGAGGGTTGTGAGACCAACTGAGGTTGGGGTGTTTCCAGCCCTGGTTGTAGTTCTGACCATAAGGGACATTGTATCCGCCAACAACGTTGACTAAGATTTCTTCAGGAATATAAGGACAGGCGTTTGTGGCATGATCTACAAAATTGCAAATCTGGCAGGCCTTGATCTGGACAGGTTGTCTTAAAGACATATTCTGTAACATGCCCGTGATGGTCGTCAACTGATTTTCCATGGCAGCGACATGGACATTTTGAGTATGATTTACGACTATGCTAGATGCAATGATAGTCTTGGCCATGAGTTCGATGATAGCTTTGGCAGTAGCTGGGGTGCGAGCACAAAGAGAGCCACTAGTTGCGACGTAGAACAAGGCCTTGTCATTCGGCTTCAAGCCCTCGTAAAAATATTGAATAAGAGCATGGTCAGTGAGGTTGTGGAAAGGACACAAGGCTTGCAATTTTCTTGTAACGCTCATGATATTGCCCTAGACTCTTTCCATCCTTCTGAACAATAGAGACTAGTTACTTGCGGGTCACGCTTGCCGTAGATGCTGGATAATACTTATCAGTGAAGGCTTTAGACATCTCGACCCAAGAAGTAATAGATCTTGGAGGAAGGTCGTAGAACCAATCCTTGGCAGCGTCCTTGAGGGACCATATAAAAGCTCGCAGCTTGGCCTGGTCAATATTGACATTGGTGGGTTTCATAGCCTCACAAACAGAATGAAGATGTTGCAGGTGGTGATGGGGATTCTCTTTAGGTAAACCGTGGAAGGAGGGAAGTTGATGCATTATAGCGGACTTGAGTGTCCAATCATGCTCGACAACTGGCCAAACGATATAGCTACTAGGAGCTTCTAGAGCGGCATTGAGATCATCTATGGTCTGATCATTCGGTGGGTCTGCCATATTGGGTATCTCGGGGTTGACAAACTCTGCGTTGTCGAGGCCTGGATGAAAGAAAGGAAAATCTTCAAGAAAGAAACCATCAAGATTATCCAGATCGGAGAGATTTCTGTCGAGGGTAGGATGAGGGATTCCTTTACAGTTAATAGTTGGTCCCCTTGCTTGCTTTCGAAGTCCTCTTTCTGTTCTAGTAAGCTCGAGATCGAGTGGTAGTAGATCTGGAGCAGATCTCCTGGTCATACAAATAAAAAACAAGATATCAGTATCGTTCAGTCCTCGGCAACGGCGCCAAAATTTGACTCGCCATCGAAACAGGTCAAAAATAATATTAAAATCTGATTCCTAGATGCACAAATTAATTTGCGTATAATGGTAACAAGGTCAAACCACAAAGACTGAAGGGTGAATCTTGCCCTAGATGTATGACAGAATGACATGCACAAAACAATAACACAAAGGGGGGTTTGGTTGATCAAACAAGTCGACCAAAAGATGTCGAGGCCTAGACAGCTAACAATGACAGAATTAATAAAAACAACAGAAATAATAATTATAAGAAAATAAATATGGAAGTAAGTGAGATTAAATCAAATATAGAGAAACCTTAGCAAGGGGCTTTTCTTGGGTTGTGTCGAGGTCTAGTCAGTCATTGACGCACAAATATTTTATTCTCACGTTATAGACGTGCTATAGGGGCCAGGTACGTTTAGGCCCCCTACTTTCCTCGTAAGAGAAGCTACCCCTGTTTTCACATATGAGGTAGCCTTGACGTTGCGCCGTCCCCCCAGGCACGAAGCAGGGAGGAAATACTCACAACGCCCATGAAGATAAGGAAAGACACGTCTAGGGCTAAATGCCTCTCAGTTTGTCAGGCTTGCGACACCGCCTTAATTGCTAACTTACCCTAGACAAAACGGACCAAGCTAATGAAAATCCATCTAGTGTCTACTCTATTCTAAGGCTTCGTGTTAGTTATAACCAAAGAAATGACAAAGATCTATGATAGTAAATTAGCAGGTGATCAAGGTCCTAATAAAACCATCTATATCTAACAATAAAAATGGCAAGCAAACAAATACAACATCAAGAATATATTAAGCACAATTCAGCCTCATGACTACCCTTTTGCAACCCTTAAAACACCCTTGCTAAGTGGAAGAACTTAGCCACTCATACTAATAAATAAAAACCCAGATTTCATATAAAGCATAAAAGGAAAGGAAGAAATAAAAGAAGATAAAACTCAATTAATACCGGCAGGAGCTAATGCTCCAGTTTGAATAGTAGTGTCGCCGGCTGCTACAAAAGGGAGTGACAAATCCCGATGAGAATGGAGAAAGGTGGGTGAGCGGCTGCCCCCAAAAGGATTTTATGATGTAATATGAGATGTTGTCCTAAAAACCTTAAAACTAATGTTTATATACCCCTCAAAACTCACAAAAGGACAAAAGACAGCTAAGAGAGGGTACAAGGGGAGCGTGCGCCCTAAGGGAATATTCCTAGGGTAGCCAAAAGGGGATCTGGAAGGAATCCCGCGTGGATCTTGCTGCGCGCATCCTTGAGGAAATATTTGTATGTGCGGTAGCGAGTCTCGGGCAAAATTCAGCTCCAGATGGCTCGAGCGCGAGTCCAGGGCAAGACGACGCGACTCCCATCTAGGACTCGACGACGGGGAACAACTACGCCTCGACACTAGACTGGACGCCTCTCGATCCACGGTAGAATTCCTCTAAAAAGGGCCTATTTCAGCATATTTTCCTCTTCGGGCCTAGATCTACAAAAAATGTGAATTCAAAGGGAAATTAGCAGCATCTTGCCCTAGATAAGGCCATAAATAAGGGGGGAAACATGCATAAAATACGCACTAACATTTACCATCACACCAATCACTGTCCCATGCTGCAACCTCCAAGAGAAGGAGAGATTACTGCCCAACTGAGTGTTGCCTATGGTTATAATCTAACAAATACCCTCCGAACAACAATCCTTACTGAAATACCTATAACCCTAGATGGAGGAATCACCCTAATTTTAGTTGGAGTCAAAATCAACCCCAAAACCCCCATTACCAACCTTTTCAACTACCTGCACCCCCTCAGGAATTGTAAATTACTGGTCCTACATGCGATGATGAGATAGATAAAAACTTCGCTCAATAAAATGCTATATTGGCAGACATATAAAAGTAGCTGAAGTTACTAATGGAGGACAAGTAGAAACATAATGTTAATGCGATTAGCTTGAGAAGTGGTGTAGATCTTCCCAAAAGAGAAGAGACTGTGGCGTATGAAAAAGAGAAGGAGAGGCCAAGGCACAAGAATTAGCAGGAAGTGATGGAGTTTGAAAGGAAGTACAAGTACAAGTCACCAGAACAAATTGAGGAGGAAGAAGCTGAGGAAATGGAAGAAGCAGAAAAGATCATAGCAATACAGGATGAACCTTTCTTGACCAAGCAAGACATAAACGAGAAGAAATGGCCAAGAAAGTTGAGAGGAAGGCAAACAAAGCGGAAGAAAGCGCAAAGCAGAATGAAAAAATGGATGAGGCACGTCCACCTTTCCCACCTGCACCTGCATAAACAAAAAGGGAGAAGGAGGAGAAGGAATTTATGGATATATTTTAAAAAGTGGCAATTAACATGCCTATGCTTGAATTGATTGCTAAAATTCCTAGTTATGCTAGATTCCTTAAAAGTCTATGCTCTAACAAAAAGAAACTTGCAGGGATTGAACAGATTAGCTTGACCCAGAATGTCTCTTCCGTATTCTAGTCAAAACTTCTAGAGAAGTGCACAGATCAAGGCACATTTGACATTCCTTGCAAGATAGGGAACAAGACGATTAAGAAAGCCTTATGCGATCTAGGAGCTGGGATCAATGTTCTATCATTTGCAGAGCATGAAAGGCTGAACATTGGGATCATGAAGGATACCAGAGTAGTCATCCAACTTGCAGATCGATCAATTATACACCCCAAGGGAGTTGTCGAGGACGTCCTTGTCCAAGTCAATGATTTCATATATCCTGTTGATTTCTACATTGTCGACATGAATATGGACTTTTCTACAAACTCCACTGATGTCATTTTGGGCAGACCTTTCTTTATAACTGCAAAAACTTTAATTGATGTTTATCATGGTTGTCTTTTGCTTGAATATTGTGGACAAACTATTAAGTTTAACATGTGTGATTCTATGAAACATCCAAGCGAGATGCACAACTTGAATTTTATGGATGTGTATGAGCCCCCAGCTGATATAGTATATGAACTTAATGAGACTGACCTTCTTAATTATGTTCTTACTAGGGGAATGGAAGGAGAAAAGCTGAAGCTTATCAAGGAAGAGCTAGTCATTAGTAATGACTTATTAGAAACTGTGGAAGAGCTTAATGTTTGAGGGCCTTTATTTAAAGAAGAAATCAATTCTGAGCTTCCCTAAGTCTATAATAAACTCCTACCTTCTATTGTGCAAGCACTAGAGATCGAGCTCAAGAAGTTGCCAGATCATCTCAAGCACGCCTTCCTTGGCCAAGACGCCACACTACCAGTTATAATTTCCAGTAAGTTGACCAAAGAAGAGGAAGAATGATTGGTGGATTTTCTCAAATAGCACAAGGAAGCAATTGGGTGGATGATAGCAGACATCAAGGGGATATCACCAACCTTCTGCACCCACAAAATCCACATAGAAGGGGATAAAAAGACAATCAGAAAACTACAAAGGAGGCTCAATCCGCCTATGATGGAAGTGTTTAAGAAATAAGTCCTCAATCTACTAGATGCAGAAGTAATCTATCCAATCTCTAACAGTGATTGGGTTTCCCCTGTGCAGGTAGTTCCAAAGAAGACTGGAATTACTGTGATAGAAAATGAGGATGGCAAGCAAGTGCCAACGAGAGTTCAGAATGGATGGAGGGTTTGTATTGATTACAGATGCCTCAACAATGTGACCAGGAAAGATCACTTTCCCTTGCCCTTTATTGATCAAATGCTTGAGAGGATAGTAGGTAAATCTCATTATTATTTTCTCGATGGTTACTCAGGATTTCACCAAATTCCTATGGCACTTGAGGACCAAGAGAAAACAACTTTCACTTATCCTTTTGGAACATTTGCATACAAAAGAATGCCCTTTGGTTTGTGTAATGCTCCTGCCACTTTTTAGAGATGCATGGTTAGCATATTTTCTGACTTTGTAGAAAAGAGTATAGAATTTTCTATGGACGATTTCACCATACATGGAGATTCCTTTGATCACTGTCTTAAACGCCTTGAAGCGATTTTAAAGCGATGTATTGAAACTAATTTAGTTTTGAACTTTGAAAAGAGTCACTTCATGTTTGACCATGGCATCGTTCTTGGCCATGTAATTTCCAAGGATGGAATTAAGGTAGACCAAGCAAAGATAGATATTATCAAAGATTTACCTTACCCCTCTTCAGTTAGAGAGGTTCGTTCTTTTCTTAGCCATGTAGGGTTTTACAGGCGCTATATCAAGGACTTCTCCAAGGTGGTAAAACCCATGTGCAAACTACTTCAAAAGGATGTGGAGTTCAATTTTAATGGTGCTTGTAAGGAAGCCTTTGACAAGCTAAAAGAGAAGCTTACTACAACCCCTGTGATTTAGCCACCAAACTAGAGTCTACCTTTTGAAATCATGTGCGGCGTAAGAAACTCAGCATTTGGATCAGTACTTGGCCAAATGAAGGGAAAGGAATCGCATGTAATCTATTATGCACCCAAGATGTTCGATGAAGTTCAGAAAAACTACACAACCACAGAGAATGAGCTATTTGCTATCATATTTGCAGTTGAAAATTTAGATCCTATTTATTAGGAACTAAAGTTATCATTTTCTCTAATCATGCAGCTTTAAGGAATCTCTTGACCAAGAAAGAAGCTAAACCGAGGCTGATTCGATGGATACTCTTACTCCAAGAATCCGACCTCAAAATCAAAGACAAAAAGAGACGAGAAGACCTGGTAGCGGACAATCTAAGCAGGTTGATAAGCAAAGAGACAGAACCTGTAGTTGATGAGTTCCCTGATGAACATCTATACCTTGTAAAAGGGGTACTGCCATGGTACCACCACATTGGAAATTACTTGGCCAAGGGTAAGTACTACGGTGACTTGACTTCTTTTCAGAAAGCCAAAATGGAAAGAGACTCAAGGAATTATGTGTAGGATGAGCCTTACATATAAAGAATAGGGCCAGATCAATTGCTAAGAAGATGTGTACAATTAAACGAAGTTCCTTCTATCTTATATCATTGTTACACTTCTCCTAGCGGCGAACATTTGAGTGGGAAGAAAACTACCTATAAGGTTTTAGAAGTAGGTTTGTATTGGCCCACTTTATTTAAAGATAGCAAAAGATTCTGCCAAGAATGTGAAGAATGCCAGAGAAAAGGTAATATTAGTGCTAGGAATCAAATGCCTATGAACCCCATTATGTCGTGTGAAATATTTGATCTCTGGGCATCAATTTTATGGGACCTTTTTCCAATTCTGGAGGTAATTCTTACATTTTGTTAGTTGTTGATTACATCTCTAAATGGGTAGAGGGTAAGGCTACTCGAATAGATGATGCTCAAATTGTTATATCTTTTGTCAAATCTAACGTCTTGAACAAGTTTGGAGTCCCTCGTAGGGTCATTAGTGATCGAGGAACCCATTTTTGTAACAAGATAGTTGGAGATTTGTTCAAGAGATATGGAATTATGCATCGAGTATCCACTACTTACCACCCACAGACAAATGGCCAAGCAGAAGTTTTGCCAATTCTTTATCGGACATAAAGTTTTGCTTTACGATTCTAGATTTGGAATATTTTCTAGAAAATTAAAGACTAAATGGAATGGACCTTTTGTAATAACTAATATTTTTTCTCATGGTGTAGTGAACATTAAGAACCGTAAGATAGGAATTGAGTTTAAGGTTAACGGGCAGAGACTAAAGCCCTACTTGGAAGAACTACGATACCACATTGCGGAAGAAGGAATGGTGGAAGAGACTCCACCAAACAAGGATTGACAATAACTCAGCATGATCAAACTCATCTTATCAGCCCCTCTAGGCTACCCGTCCTGCTCCTGATTGCCAGCCCTATCGCGACCACTGGGCGTCAGTCGAGGAGGTCCCTCCGTAACCAAGTGAAAGCTTATGAAGAGCTTAGCGCCATGGCTTTCGGCATCTTTGGTACTCCCAACTATTCAGAGCCCCAAGCTCTGCCGCCAGTTATCAAAACGAAGATGCTGAAAAATACTTGGGCCGCAGATCGAGCTAGACGCTTCACAGCAACGATGGCAGGGACAGGGCCAGGGCTCCGTGCCAGACCCATAGAGTCATGGATGCTAGTGGACATAGGTGCCGCCGAGACCGTTGTTTCCCTATTTCAAAGACTTTGGAAATAAAGTTTGGAGACCTCGACGTCGGGGGAAGCCAATGAAAGACAATGGAAAAACAGAGAGGATATGCCTCAACCTTCCTTGGCCAGGAGGACTCCTATCTTGGCCTAGCCTCCAGTTTAAACACCTGTCACTCTAGTCCCTACCACTACCACAACAATAACAACAACCATTGCCGGACCTTCATCTTCCTCTGCCGCCAAACAAAGGAAAGGAAAGGAACCTATGGTGGACGTCATCCCAAAGCTAGAATTATAGTCCCACGGTCAGTTGGAGCCGCTCTCCAAATCCAGCTCAGGTAACAGACCCACTCTCCCGCTGTCTTTATATGGGGGGTGGTTATATTTTATTTTAGATCATGACAGGTATATGTTTTCCTTCTACCGGAATTATGGTGAGATCACGCCCTGCGTTGTCCCTTATGATGACCTAATGTATAGCCTAGATTGCATGCTAGACTTAAGCAGATGGTCAGTAACATAGGTTGGGGGTCTATTTTCTTCCCCACTGAACCTGTTTACCATGAGTTGTGCTTGGAGTTTCACTCCACTTTCCAGTTTGACTCTTTCACCCTGGATGTGAAAGCAGGGGAACGTCCCTATATCCATTTAGGGGACGTAATTAACTATAGGTTGTATGGAAAGTGGCACCACTTAAGTTTGCATAAGTTTCATGTTATGCTTAGATTTGTACATGACTACAAGGATTCTCCATAGAATCCTCTCCATCTGCCTTTTTGGAAAAACCAAGAAGTCAGGGGTCTTGGAAAGAACAAAGTTGTTCTTCCTTTGGTGTCTGCATAATGGGTGTAGGGTGAGCTTGGATTATTATGTGGCCAAGAAGTTTAGTTCTTGTGGGACTAATATGATCCTAGGATCCCTGATTACTAAGCTTGCTAACCTCTCAAGGAACTTAGATGTTGCCACCATATTAAATGAATTTCCTGCATGTAAACTGCTTGACATTAGAGCCCTTGATCGAATGGGATTTTTCCATTTAGAAAAAAAGCATCGTCTGTTATAACACAGGTACCACACCTAGGGAGGAGACAATCTTTGGAGAAAACTCTGCAGAAGCATACCAGCTGGCCCCACTGAGCCTCTACCCCAGCACCTTCACAGGATTTGCTGGCAGCTCCTCTAGCTGAACAAAAGAAGACCAACTCTCTTCTCCAAGCCATGCAGGAAACTCAAGACAAATCCTTTGCTATAGACAAGAACATCCTAGACTGCTTGCCTCTCCTGCACAACAAGTTTGATGAATTTCATGCTCCAATCCCTCCCATGCCCTCCGGACCTCCCTCCTAATTCCCCATAGACACAGACTCAGAGTCTGAGTGACTTCCCCTATGTCATATCTTTCCTTTTCCTTTTGTACATATCTCTATTTTTATTTTTGCTTTATGTTTTCTGTACTGCCTCTCTCACATTGAGGACAATGTTTCCAATAAGTGTGGGGGAGGGGTTTTATATTGTTTCATGTGATTTTATTATTTTGAGTGTTTTACTTATTTTTGCATGAGTTAGATTTAATTTTTGTAAATTTTAGGTTTGTTTTTAATTTTTCCTGCATGATTCTCTTTTGATTTTTGTGTGTTTTTTAAGAATAGACACTTGCATGATCTTTGTTTTGCTATGACTACATGGAAACCAAACCCTTTATTCTCCTTGAAATTTCATCTCCACGCTCAAAATACTTTGACATTCAACAACTTTGATCCATATTTTAGTAACAAGGCAACCATTGTGTAACATACTCAATGCCAGAAACACTCACTTCCCACCATAAATCCATTATTAGTTAGCTTAGAACTTGAGGCAATCAATGAAGGAACACCAAGAATAAAATTTGTTGTCTTGACCAAGTTAAAAATTGATTTGTCCAAAAGATACAAAGAGTTGCTAGTCTTTTAATCCTACACTGTTTGTAAAGTCTTTATTCCCTTGCATGTTTGTGTGGACACTACCTGGAACCAACGGGGTTGCACGGTGTTGGTGATTCGGCTAATCTCTTAAATAAGTGAAACTTCTCGAAGTGCATCTAGCTAATCTCTTACAATTGGGTCGAACAAACTAGGCTGGTGGTAGGGGTGGGCATTCGAGTATTTCAGAAATACCCAAAAAATTTATTTCGGGTATTGGGATTCCGAAATACCCAAAAAGAATCCCGAACCCGAAATGGGTTTTCAGTACCCGAACCCGAATTTCCCAAAATTCAAACCCATTCGACCCTAATTAATCAAATCCCAAATCAAATCGCAACCACCAAAATCAACCATCACACACCCAATCACCAAAACTGCCCAGCACCAACAATCAACCCAATCGCCAATCATCAATCCCAGCACCACTTCACAGCCGAACCACCACACAACCATCAACGCCTCCGCCACAGCCGCTGCCAATCGCCCATCGCCGCTGCTTCACTCATCGTCGTTGTCAATCATCATCGTCGGCCTCCCCCACCCATCACCAAATCCATCAATCCGATCTCTTCTCAAACCACCACAACCCACAAATCTGCCACCACCCATTCAACCAACCATCACAACCTAGAGATCTGCCACCACCCATTCAATCAACCATCACAACCCACAGATTTGCTACCATCTCAACAGATCTGCCACCGCAACCCACCACAATATATCTCTAATACAACCAAAAGAAAAATAAAAAAGAAAGAAGAGAGGAAATAGAAAAGAGAATAGAGTGGAGAGAAACAGAAAAGAAAGGAGAGGAAAGAAAGAAAAAAGAAAAAGAAGGAAAGAGAGAGGCTTCACCCCCAAAGAAAGAAAGGAAAGAAATAAAAGAGGGGAGAGGAAAGAAAAGAGAGGTGTTGGGCTTCGGCCCAACCTAAGGAAAGAAATAAGAGAGAGTGAGAGAGTAAAATTTTCAGAAAATTCTCCGAATTTCCCAAACCCATTCCGAACCCGAATCCTAAATTAATTTTGGGTATCACATACCGAACTTGAAATTCCGATACTCAAAATACCTGACCAGAAATTTGAAAAATTCAGGTCAGAAAATTCAGCATTTCGGGTTCTCGAAAATATGCCCACCCCTAGCTGGGGGTGTCCATTACTTGAGCTTTATGTGTTTATTTTTATACAAGAAAGGGAATAAAATAAAAGAAAAGAAAGCACTGAAAAAGACTGCAAAGTGAGCAAAAGAAAAGAAAAGAGAAACAGAAGAAAAAGAAATAGTGTTGCAAAAGACTCCAAAGTGGGCAATCAAAAAGATCTCAATGCAGAGTTGACATGACAACAATCTATGCTTACATATTTTAATTTTTGTTTAATGTGTATGCACTGTCTTGTGTCAGCAACTCCTGTACCCTTTGGACTTTGACAGAAAAATGAAACCAAATGAATTGTTCCTCCAGTGGTTTCTTGGATCTTGAGTTAACTGTTTTTAGCTTTGTCGTGATAAGTGAGATGTTTCTGAACATTGATCATATCTTGTTAATCTAGGATGGATTGAATGAGTTGAGTGTCTATGTATCTACTCTGTTGAGATGATTCTTTAAGTTGAGCATGGGTTGCTGGTTTTAATTTTTGTTTCTGCATGTTTTGTGTGTTTTATGCTTGGGGACAAGCATTCGATTAAGTGTGGGGGGTTTTATTGGGCTTTAATTGTAGTATTTTTTACCACATTTTCTCTTACAATTTTGGATGGTATGCTATTGATTTTGGTGTGAATCATTCGATTATTGTAGGAGATAGCTTTGGAGAGGAAAGGAGCAGAAGAGGGAGAATTTAGCATGATTCTGGGCAAATTTGGAGCAAGCAGACTCTTCGCTATGTTCTTGACCAAGACAGACTTGCTTGGTCAATCCATCACTTGGAGAAATCTATGGAGCAGACAGTGGATCAAAGGCGCTAGCAGATGATTTTCCTACCCTGGCGATTGAAATGTGTTAATCACGGACGGATTGTAGATGCGCCTTGTTGTTTTGATCCGATAAGATTCTTTTGTGAGGAAGAGAGTAATTCAAATACAATTTAGAGTTTATTAGGATTTGATTTTCCTTGATTTCTGTCTTTAACTAATTTTTAGGAACTATTTATACTCTTCCTAGGTTTTTGAGAAAGGGGGTCTGCCGTCGTTGGGTGGGAACCTTCTTTTTTATATTCTACCGTCATTTTTTATATACATTCTGCTCCTTCGGCAACGAAGGATTATTGTTTTAAATACATTGTTTATTTTACCTTCAATTATGAGTATGAGTAGCTATGTTCATCTTTCTTAATAGAGGAACTTAAAGCATGAGCATGAGTATACATGTGACCTAACCGATCTTATTAATCTTTGCTTCTGCGTTTAATGAATCTCGCAATCATTTCTAACGTGTTTCTGTTTGATGTTAGATCTGGCCAATTTAGTGTCAAAAAAATAATACAACAGTCACCTCTACACATGGAGACAAGGCTACAGATGTTGCTAGATCGAGCCATTAGGCGAAGGATGACTTGGAAGGTGGCTTGGAGGCGCTTAGCACAAGGCTTCACATCCAACCAAGCCAAGGCATGGAAGAAAGACTTCAATCGGGTAAACAAAGTAAATACAAGACCTATTTGTGTCTTAGGAAGATCCTGGCCAAGTTTGAGCCAATTTGCACGAGTAAATTGCAAGATGGTTCATGGTGACATTCTAGCTGTCAAGAAGAAGACGCACGGGCGCAACCAGCGACTGTGTCTGTGCCTATTTGGACCAATACAAGTCAGAATCGTGCGATCGACCATGTTTATGAAACATAAAGATGTTGGATCCATTATGACCAAGTTTCAGCTCAAACTCACGAGCTGTTTTCTTGTTATTCGAGGAGACATTTTCCCTGACAGTAATCCTACACAGACAAGGACTTTAAAACGCGTCAGTCAACGCCGTTCGATTTATTTCGTACCTGTTCATCCTGGACCAGGACGATTGGACCCTATCTACTATTTTTAGATATTAGCTTTACAATGGAACAGGTTTCAGACCAATCGGATGAGCGGATCAAAAGTTAGCATGGGTCAACATTTTGGTGCGCAATGTGAACGCATGGCAGCCCACAACTTGAGGATTGCGGACCAACTTGAAGCCCAATAGAGCGAATCACTTAAGGAGCTTCTGGAATGTTTATATTGTATTAATTATTTAGTTTGTAGATTTATTTCGTAGATAGAACTCCTACTTCTACTTAGTTTAGAACTTCTACTTAGAATAGGTTTCCTAGTTTTACTTAAACTATACTAGGCTTTGCCTATATATATATAGCCGATTGGCTTTGTGATTAATACAGAATATATAGATATACTTTTAACCAAATTGAGACTTTTTCATGTGCTTTCCCTTAGGTTTGGCAAGCCAAGAGTTAGGTAAGTAAAATCAAAATTGCGGCGAATCGTGGATTTGATTCAACCTATCACAAGGTGTCAAGTGATCGACTATCAAATCCGTCCAAGAGGCTGACTATCACGTCCGTCCAAGTGGCAGATTACCAAGTCCGTCCAAGATCTCTTTCTGAGAACCTCATTAGGCGACAACTAAGCCGACTAGTCGTCCGTCAAAGGTCCCCAAGTGAGTTATCCATCAAATTTTGCGTCAATCTCAAACCTTCGAACTAGATCGTCATTCAAGCGCATCCTTGGCAACTAGGATCATATCACCTTGATCCTATAGCAACTCTGTAGATTGAAGATGAATACCCCTGCGTCGATGATTGTAACTCATGTCTCATAGCTGCCAGCCTCTACTAGGAATCCCTCCCCTATTTTATTTTTGTTTCATTGATCTTCCATCTTGACAAAGAACATCATTCTTGGACATGACAGTTACCTATTTTATTTACTTTCCGGTTTTAGTTAGAATATAAAAACCCCGAATTTTCACCTAAGTGTTATCACTGGTCTTTACAAGCACACACAAAAGTCATACTATAGGTCTTAGTGGATTGAACCTCTTGCATGCTATCTACAATTAACTTGTGTTTAGTGGCGAGTTGTAACTTATATTTATTTTTACCGGATTCGACAACCATTAAATTTTGGCGTCGTTGTTGGGGAGTTTGATTGATCGTTAATTTCTTATGATTTATTGTCTAAAATCTAGTTAATCTGGACAATAAAGTTATTTAATTTCTATCAGTTCCCTTGCATTTGCAGATCATGATTGAAGGCAGCAAAAATGGAGATTAAAACCATGATTGGAGACGAGCACTTAAAATTAATTGAATGGTTTGTGTTAGGAGTTTTATAGGAGTAGGAGGTTTACTTAATAAAGAGATGCACTTCATTACTATTTGTGCCTTTATGTGAATCTTGTTGTGCCTATATGATTATATGCCTATGCGATGTTGTGCCTATGAATGCTTAGGAATTGTCTTGTGTTGGTTATTAACCTATTTGTTTCTTTGTGGATGCAGAATTAAGGTGGGATTGAAAGGTTGATTCGTGTAACAAGATCTCACTAACGTTGCACGAATGCAATCCTTTTAGGTTCAAGGATTGGTCTATGACAAAGAGAATAGATGGAACTGGAAGTGGCCCTAACATAAAGAAACTGGTGGTGTTGTACCCAATTTACATAAATTCCAAGAAGAGCATAGTTGAAGGGCGATGGATAAGCTTGGTAGAGCAAGAGCTCGCTCGCGACTTTGTTTGGTACCAAGGGCAAAATGATCAAAAATTCAGTAAAAAGGTTTTGGGACACGAGAACGACATGCTTTTTTTATATCCGACAAAATATCTAACACGACATTTATACGGGACTGGATGGAATATTAGGTAGTCAGCTACCTAGTGATCACTACTTAAACATACAAGAAAGATAGTACCTTTAATTTATTAAAATATGCTCAGCCAACTAATGCATAATACTAATGTAAGACATCAATGCCCATACCAGGGGTACGAGGACTTGGATTGAGCAAAGACATCAACAGTTAAGGTTGTTTCATCCACAACCAGGGTGGCAATTTATATGGTGTCACTAACACTAGTGATAACAATTGATGGAACACCAAGGGTATATTCGTCTTCTCAACCCAAGTCAAAGCCGAATCCCTATAGACCTTGACTGGCGACAGCACCCGACTACCGCCCCCGTTAGCCCAGAAATCCTGGGATGGTCGACATCAGCAGGGGACCCACGCGGCAGGAGATTCCGCACGTGGCATCTTCCCATCCCAGACAGCCTCGACAACACCTCACTGGCGATACCTAATCGGCGATATCCTATCTAGCTGACGCCTGCTGACATCATCTTGGGCGTTATCTTACCTCGATAACGCCCAACCCCTTCGGTAACATCCTTTCTTTTGCCTATAAATACTTCTCATTTCTAGATTAAAGGTAAGACCAAAATCACTACCCAAATCTCTGCCAAATTTCACAGCCATACTAACTTAAGCATCGGAGTGTCTACGCCGGAGTTCCCCCTCCGGCGCTTTGCAGGTACGACTGACTGCCCCCACCGTGACTCCAGACGGCCATAATCTCTACCTCACTTCCCCAGAAGTCCTAATCTTATCAAATTGGTGCTTTCATTGAGAGTTTTGGCTTTAATTAAGTGAGCGTCCTTAATAGCCAAGCTCTGTTCTTCTGAAAATCGGAAGATTATGGCTTATGATTCAGATCCGTCATTGTCTCAGTCCTCTAGCCTTCCATTTTCTACTCGCATGCGACTTTTCCCTTTCGCCACTTCTGATGCTTCTACCACGATGCAAGAAATTCCCCTAGGAATGTCGGATCTCTCCTTTGAACAGACGGCGGGAACATTTGTGTCTCAGGTGTATACTCCTTTATCCCTGATAGCGGGACCTAGTCATTCTACTCCCCATTCAAGGGGATTCATGATAGACAGTGCAAACAACCCTTTCGCCGACTCAATTTCAGCCCTTCGTACTCAACTGGACCACTTAACGGAATTGGCTACCAAATTCACGCCTAGTGCTTCTGGATCAGGCGTTCCGTCTCAGTTTTTTTTCACTCCATCTATCATCACAGAACGACCGTTGTCGTCCCCATTGCATGCGAATGTCTCTCTGATGCTGCCTGCGTTGAACGCACCAATCAGCCTTGTACAATTTGCTCATAGGACAGTGGAACCGTACGTGCCACAAGTGCCTTTACTTCCTATTTCCCAAGAGGAACGGCAATGGCGTGATGAGGACAGAGGTCGTTGGGACAGTAGGAGGGATGAAAATGATAGAGACATATCTCTTGGAGGGAGTGAAAGATCCAGCAGTATGAGACATCGAACTCGCTCGCCAAGGAGTCGCAGCCCGTCTCCAAGGCGACATCATGTTAGAGATCCGCGGAATCGCAGGCATCATTTGGAGGTATCCCCACCTCGATATGCGCGTGAAATTCTTGATACTTCTGGTCACCCCTTCAGCCCACGCATAAGGCGTCATAGAGTCAGCCGACATGTAAAACTCCCCTCGGAATCTTATGACGGTACCAGAGATCCTATTTCCCACCTTAACAAGGTGAAGGACTTTGTGCAATTCCAGACCCACAATGATGCTGCGTTGTGTCAGATATTTATAATGACCCTGTCAGGGGTTGCGCGCTTATGGTTCGAAGGTCTTCCGGGTGGGTCTATTGACAGCTTTACACAGCTGGAATCTAAATTCAGGAGTCGATTCAGCACCGCAGTCCCCATTAGGAAGTCTGCTGCCGCCTTGTTCGACCTACACAGAAAGCCTCAGGAATCCTTGAGGAGTTTCCTCCATTATTTTGACACCGAGATATCGCTAACGCCAGGTGTAACAGTTGATTTCGCCATAGAAGCCTTAAAGCAAAACTGTTGCTATGGAAAGCTCAGAGATGCTTTAATGGTGGACCCTCCTGCAACCTTAGATGCGTTAAGGCTGAAAGCCCACAACTACGCGAGGATGGAAGAGGAAGAGAATAGGGACATGATTCGAAACATGCCGCCAGCCATGCTTCCAGTCCATAACGCTCCCATTCCAACTACTTCCGAAGATCGGTTCATCGATGATTACGCTCAGTGAAAGGATCACATTCCCAAGACCTCTAATCGGAGAAGAGGCAACTCCTCAAAGGGAAAGTCTGGTGACTCCTCAGCACAGCGACAGGGAGATCCCCCTAAGGGACGAGTTTATGACTCAGACCTTCCTTCCCTCATCTTACCCAGAGCAGAAATACTAGCGATAGCAGAACAGCGGAACCTGCTCATCCGCTATCCAGCCCCTGTGAGACCGGGGGTAACCTTGGGAAGAAGAGAAAACGCTTACTGCAAATTTCACAAAGCTAAGGGACACCCTACGGAAGTATGTAGAGAGCTCAAATTGGCGATAGAGCGCCTGGTTGAAGAAGGCTATCTGGGAGAATTCACCATCAAAACACGAGAAGAGGCTAAGAGTAACCCGACAAACAGAGTAGCCGATGACAGACCAGCACTTTCTCGCGCCCTAGGCAACGACGCTGGTCTTGCAGGAAGGGATAGGGAAATGCTCACGGTTGATGACGAAGACGTACCCATCATTAACATCATCACTGGAGGCACACCTTATCTAGATGAGTCCGCACAGTTGACACCCGCGACAGGGGATAAGCAGAAGTGAACGGATGTGTCAATTAAAATTGAGGTGATAAGCGCCTTGGATCGCATGGTATTATCCTTTTCTGAAGAGGACGAGAAGGGCGTGGTGTATCCACACAATGATGCGTTAGTAGTCACGCCCATTATCGCGAGCTATAGAGTTAGAAGGACTCCTGTGGACAATGGAAGCGTCGTGAACCTATTCTCACTGGAAGCTTACAATCTCATGAAGCGTCCTGATAACGAGCTTATGCCCTGCAAAAAACCCATTATCGGAGTAGACGGAGTCGCATCCCAGTGATTGGAGTAACCACCTTGCCGGTATATTTTAAGAAAGATACCTCCAAGCGGTCAGAGGAGCTTCTATTTCTGGTGGTGGACCTAAATCTGCCTTATAACGCCATATTGGGGCGGCCATTCCTCAACCGTTTTGGAGCGGCGATATCGCAAAAGCATCTGAGGTTGAAGTATCCTTCCTGGGACGGTGTGGTCTCAATCCGGGGTAATCAGAAGTGATAACAATACGCCTAACGACAAGGGTATTTTTGTCTCGTACCCCGCGGGGAGAGAACATGGTTGTTGTTCCTACCGTCACGGCAGCATCGAGGCTACCGTCTCTCCCTAGGAGATTGACGCCGGGATGGTCGACGTCAATGGGGGGTCCCGCACGGCACTTTGTGATGACCAAAGGCGCTATCCCATCCCAGTGTAAACTGAGCGTCTTGAGAAGAGCGTAGCCGTTACCTTGCCTAGGTAACGGCTACCCCCACACCTAACGCCACGATGACATATCGCACCATGGGAGAACTATAACCCCTGACGGGACCGATAGCCCATAGTAATCCAAACTACGCAAAAATGCTCTTTTTCACCTATAAATACTTCCACCACGAAGGAGGAAGGTAAGCAGAATTTGCTGGCCCAAGCTCTGCCATTCTTACCACTTATACTAACTTAAGCATCGGAGTGTTTACGCCGGAGACCCCCTCCGGCGTCTTGCAGGTACATCGGACCACCGTGGAACTGAATCCGAGGACCCCTTTCACCTTCTACCCTTCGGCAGTAGACAAATTCTTATCAAATTGGTGCTTTCATTGAGAGCTTTGGTTCTATTAAGTGAGCATCCTTAATAACCAAGCTTCATTCTTCCCGTAGCTCGAAGGATTATGGCTTCAGATTCAGATCCCGTGCCGTCCCAATCCTCCAGCATCCCGTTCACCACTCGCTGATGAATTTTTCCTTTCGCTACTTCTGATACTTCTACTGCAATGCAAGAGATCACCATAGGGGGATCAGATCCTCCCTTTAGACAAGTGACAGAAACATCCGCATTCCAGATTTGTTCCTCTTTTTCCCAGATAGCGGGACCCAGCTATTCTACCCCCCAAGCGAGGGGATCCGTGGTAGGTGATGCAGACAACCCTCTCGTGAACTCAATAGCGGCCCTCCAAGCCCAATTGGATCAGCTAACAGAAGTGCCTGCTGGGTTTACACCTCATGTCTCAGGACCCGGTGTGTCCTCCCAGATAGTTTTCACTCCGCCTATTGTCAATGAGCGACCGTTGTCGCCGCGGCAATCCAGAGGGTTTCCGTTTTCCTTACCCTTGTCATCGGCCCCCATGAATGTCTCGCAACTTGCACATGGACATGTCGAACCTTCTGGGCAATATAGGAGAGAAATCCTTATCCTTGAGGAAGGCCGCCGGCATGATGAATATAGAGAACATTGGGATGACAGGCGAGATGAGATATTCAGAGAACCATCTCCTAGATACAGTGAAAGATCAAGCAGCAGAAGGCGTCATACTCGAACGTGAAGAAGCCACAACCGATCTCCCAGGCGGCATCGCGAAAATGACCCTCAGAACCCAAGATACAATGCCAAAAATCCTCCTCCGCATCGACCTCATGGAGTCCCTGACGGTAACGCTGGTCACCCGTTCAGTTACCGCGTGAGGCATCACAAGGTCCATCGGCATGTAAAACTCCCTACAAAATCATATGATGGCACGAAAGACCCTATTTCTCACCTTAATAAGGTGAAAGACTTTGTGCAATTCCAAACCCATAGTGATGTCGCGCTATGCCAAATTTTCATCATGACACTGTCAGGAGTGGCACGTCTCTGGTTCGAGGGACTCCCAGCCAGATCCATTGATAACTTCTCCCAGCTGGAAGATAAGTTTAGGAGTCGGTTTATCACTGCAATCCCTATCAGGAAGTCAGCAGCTGCATTATTTGATATTCATCGAAAACCGCAAGAATCGTTGAATGATTTTTTAGGTCGATTTGATCTCGAAATGTCCTTGACGCTAGGGGTCATTATCAATTTTGCAGTGGAAGCCCTAAAACATAACTGCCGTTATGAAAAATTGAGAGATACATTAATGGTGGACCCACCATTGACCCTGGATGCACTAAGACTAAAAGCGCATAATTATGCGAGGATGGAAGAAGAGGAAAATAGAGAGCGGATGCAGGACATACCGTCAGACCCGTACCCGGCCTCTAACGCCCCACCTAGCAACGCTCCTGATACGCGACCAAGCGATGACTATAGCCAGCGGAAGGAGCACGCCGCCAAGGCCTCTAATCGGCAGAGAGGTAATTTTTTGAAAGGGAGACCTAGAGGTTCCCCTACCTGAAAACAAGCGGATCCGCCAAAAGGCCAGATATACGACCCTGACCTTCCTTCCCTCATACTCCCAAGAGCCAAAATCCTAGCGATAGTCCAGCAACGAAATTTTCCCATCCGTTACCCAGCTCCTGTGAAACCAGGAGTAATTATGGGAGGAAGAGAGAACGCATTATGTAAGTTCCACAAAGTCAAAGAACATTCGACGAATGTGTGTAGAGAACTAAAACTAGCCATAGAATTCCTAGTTGAAGAAGGCTATCTCGGAGAGTTTGCCACCAAGGCAAGAGAAGGGGCCAGGAACAATCCGGCTGAAGGGATAACTGACCATAGGCGAACGCCTTCTCACGCCACGGGAGCTAACGCGATCCCTCTCGGGCAAAATAGGGAAACACTCATTGCTCACAGCGACTTGGTGTCTATGATTAATATCATCGCGGGTGGGACACCCTACTTTGATGAAGCTATACAACAAACGCCCGGTCCCGGGGAGAAGCGCAAACGAGAAACCGCACAGGTGAAAATCGAGGCAATAAGCGCTTTAGATAGGGTGGTATTGTCCTTCTCAGAAGAAGATGAGAAAGGCATTGTTTTCCCGCATAACGATGCGTTGGTAGTAACACCCGTTATCGGCAGTCACGGAGTAAGAAGAACTCTTGTCGATAATGGGAGCGCGGTAAATCTATTTTCACTAAAAGCATACAACCTGATGAAGCGCCCTGACGGTGAGCTAACACCTTGTAAAAGGCCAATTATTGGGGTTGATGGGGTCCCGATCCCGGTAACAGGGATCACGTCACTACTAGTGTATTTCTGAGAGGACACATCCAAACGCTCAGAAGAGTTATTATTCCTGGTCATAGATTTGACTCTGCCTTATAATGCCATACTAGGGCGGTCGTTCCTCAATCGCTTCGGGGCAGCGATATCACAAAAACACCTGCGGATGAAATACCCCTCGTGGGACGGCGTGGTTTCGATCAAAGGAGACCAGAAGCTAGCTGCTGAATGCTACTTGCTCATGACTCAAAGGAGTTGTGATCGTTACGTATGCGTAGCGGATGATCCCTTCGACGATAAGGAGGAAAAGCGCACTCAGCCACTGGATAAGATGATGTCAATACCTATCGGTGAGGACAGTGAAGCGAATCTCTTGATCAGCGAGAAGCTAAGCCCTGAATGTGTAGTTAGCTCGACTGCCAAGAAAATACAAAGGAGAATTCACGTGGAAATCAGCGGATATGCCTGGAATTTCGCGAGAGGTTACGGAACATCGGCTGAACGTTAACCTTAACGCCAAGCCTATTCAGCAAAGGCGGCATGCTTTCTCACCGAAAAAGATAGCAGCTATCGAGAAGGAACTATTAAAGCTCACGGACGCGGGGTTCATCCGAGAAGTCCAATACCCAACCTGACTGGCTGACCCTGTGTTAGTCCCTAAGCCTAATAGAGATTGGCGCATGTGCATCGACTTCACCGACTTAAACGATGCCTGCCCCAAGGATTGCTATCCCCTTCCCCGAATCGATTAGTTGGTCAACCAAACTGTTGGGTATGCCTACCTAAGCTATCTAGATGCTAACACGAAGAGAAAACCACCTTCATCACCCCGAAGGCCACTTACTGCTACACCGCAATGCCGTTTGGGCTGAAAAATGCCGGGGCAACATTCCAGCGCATGGCAAATAAAGTCTTTGAAAAGGAAATTGGGAAAAATGTAGAAGCCTACGTGGACGACATCCTGGTCAAAAGTTGAAGCTTTAAAGACCACCTAGCTGACTTGGAAGAAGTCTTCAATGTGATGAAAGAGTACAAAATGAAATTGAATCCGCGAAAATGCATGTTCGGGTTCCAAACGGGTAAATTCTTAGGTTATGTGGTTAGCTGGAAGGGTATCCAGCCTAACCCTTCGAAGATAAAAGCCATCCAAGACATGATACCCCCTCGGACTGTCAAAGAAATACAGAAGCTCACCGGGCGCGTCATCGCGTTAGGACGGTTCATCTCCAAATAGGGTGAGAGATGCTTACCCTTTTTCAAGGTCATTCGAAACAAGGCCCCCTTCGGGTGGACAGAGGAATGTGAGAAAGCATTCGCGGGGATAAAAGCTTATCTCTCATCTGATCTGGTGCTAACGAGGCCTGAATCCGGCGATGAGCTATATTTATACCTGGGCGTAGCTGACGAGGTAGTTAGTGTTGTCCTCGTACGAAGTGAAGGGCATATACACCGCCCCATATTTTTTGTCAGCCACATATTGAAAGATGTTGAGCTACGATACGCTTGCATTGAGAAGATAGCGCTTGCCCTAATACAGGCAACGCGGAAGATGGATCGGTACTTCCAAACCCACCCCGTCACAGTACTCACCGACCAGCCTTTGAGAAAAATCTTTAGAAAACTAGAGTCCTAAGGAAGGATGTTAATTTGGGCAATCAAACTCGAACAATACGGGCTACAGTTCAAAGCTAGACCAGCTATTAAAGCCCAAGCATTAGCGGACTTCATAGCGGAATACACATTCACAAAGGATGCACTAACAGACCTGTCAGAAGAGGAGCCAGAGGATTCATACCTCTCGTCCTCGGAAACATATACAGACTTATGGGTTATCCACGTAGACGGAGCAAAAAATCAAGAGTTAGCAGGCGCGGGTATTTTCCTAGTCGGATCAAACGGTATAGAGATACGATATGCCATCAGAATTTTGTAACCGTTGTCCAACAATGCGGCTGAATGCGAAGCGTTGCTAGCAGGACTCAGAATAGGAAACCGCTTCTCTGTCGAAGCTGCGCACGCCACAGGAGCGGAACGCGGTCTACGCTTAAAGATACGCGAAGATTCTAAACTGATAATAGACCAAGTCCTAGGGAACTCCCAAGCCAGAGAGCCTATCATGATTCAATACCTGGCCAAAGTAAAGCATGAGCTGTCAGAAATACAGGAAAAAGGCACCCAAGTCACCTTTGAGCATATTCCCAGGGAGGATAATGCGGAGGCTGACAATCTCGCCAAAATGGCAGCCAACTTAGAAGCCCATTTCCGCTTCCTTCAAAAATACTCAGGCTCCTAACCAGGTGGAGGCACTGCACAGTTACAAAATGTTAGCGTTAGTACTTCCCTACAGCGTAAAGGAAAAAGGCCAAATGCTCACCCTTTTTGCATTTCTCCATATCCAACCCGTTAGCCACTTTACGGGCGTCAACGCTAAAGTCCAGTTGAAGCAATGTCTTCAACCAACCATCTTCCGGGTCAGAGAGGGGTTTCCTGCTACCCCAAGCCCCATCTTTAATTTCTTCATTAAAGTCGGCCCTCCATAAAGGCTCAGGCAGGTCAACAATGAAAAATCCCTCCTTCTAGCCAAGAACAGAGGATTCAATACCCATGAGTTTCCAAGTAAAGGGATTCAGCGAGCTATCTTCATAACGGGGGGATATCGATATCACCCCCTTACGAGAGTACAGCTGGAAAATATTATGAAGTAACGCTAAAGAGGGGGATTCAATCCCTTTGAATCGGCACAATGCTGCAAAGGCACTAACAACGCAAATCGCGTTAGGGCTCAACTGAGCTGGAGCCAAGTCGGAATCGGCCAGCAACAGTTTCACGAGTGGATCAAGGGGAAGCCGAAACCATAATCAAACAATTTAGCATACAGCATTCTACTATTACCAGGTAACGGACTATTCAGGCGGAGCAATTCAGAAGCAACATGCACGGGATAATCCTTAGGGAACCGAACACTAAACTCGGCCAATTTGTGATGAATTAAAGGCAAAGTATAGAGAGAAGTGGGCGTATTATCAATTTTTTCTTCCCCAACAGACCTTTGAGGATCTCCTTCCTCAGCAGATTTCTTAGAACGAGTCTTAGCTATGACCAACAAAAAGAAGAAAGAAAGAGAAAGAAAGGGCATGTGTACCTTCGCAAAAGAGAACACCAGGAGTCCCAGACCAGAAAAGAAGGAGCGGCGCGGGTTATTTTCCAGAAGGTAACAACGGACGAGAAAGGAGATTAAAAGAGAAAGAGGAGATAGGGAAAACATTATATATAACCCTGAGATGGTAAAAAGGCACGACTAGTTAACAATTGACACATGGCGAAGCGGCGTGACAAAGAGTGTGGCACGCGCGAGAAGGCGTAAGTTTTAAAACGATGATGAAACGCTTCAGCACTCGCATCTCCCTAGAAGGCGCTTGCTTCAAACGCCCCTCCGTGAGAAGGACATGTGTCTTTCCTCATCATTACTCTTCAAATCGCATTAATTAGGGATTTGCAGCATTTAATGACCTAAAAAGCAGTGCTAGCCTCACCGCGCGACCTCACGAAACGGCGCGACAGTATAGAGAGGCTAATGAAGAGTGAGTAACAGCAACAATACAATGAACCAAACGGTGCGATAAAGGCTGCATGGCGTCAGCATTATTACAGAAAGAACGATGTCAAATGATTTTCCAGGGAAGAATAAAAGAAATACAGATAGCGAATGGAATAACAATCAAGGGGGAGATTCAGGAATTTGCTGCGGCACTCGAGCCACCCCTCGGGGGAAAATGTTGTGCACCCCTACCACCATTGTCGTCAGTCCTTTCTCCCTCCGGGGCAGACGAGTCATTCCTACTTTCGCTAACCTCGTCCATCGCGGCAAAAATATAGTCAGCAACCTGGGCCGGATCAGAAGAGTCACCCTTAAAGCGGGCTGCGAATCCAGAGGTGAAGGCTTCCAAGACCTTCCTTTTCCACCACTCCATTTTCAGCAGTGTCCTGGCAGACTCCTCGTCTCGAGCCAGCATCTCTTCGCGAAGAAGGAGGTTTTTCTTCTTTTCCAACGCTGACTCTGCCTCCAGAACCTCAACCTTCGCTTTCCCTGCGGATCTCTCTCTGCTTAGCTCCTTCTGTGACTCATCATGGAGACGTGTTAGCAACCTCACTTGGTCCGTCGTTCGGTCAAGCTGCACCTTTTGAGCACATATCGCGCTAGAAAAGTTTCACAATTCATGGTCATGAACTTCGAACAGATAGTTCAGATGGCGGATGATAAGATTCAATGTCAATCTTGTGAGATTCTGCGTCGTGTGCGATCGGAACGGTGGTGAATGGCGGCGAGTGTACCTGCAAGGCGCCGGAGGGGGAGCTTCGGCGTAGACACTCCGATGCTTAAGTTAGTTCGGGTTTTAAGAGTAGTAGAGGTTTCTCTAGGTGAGCTTGACCTTACCCTGATTGTGAAAAATGGTGGGGTATTTATAGATCTGGACAGCGATACCTGGCGATATCAAAGAGGGCGCCGTTTGATGATGACGTCACAGGCGATATCAGTGGATGACGTCACGGGCGATGTCTGATGGGGCTGCCGGGAGCGATAACCTTGTGGGTCCCTAGGATGGGATGACGCCGTGCGTATAGAATTGCGTGAGTCCCCCCCGCTGAAGTCGACCATCCTAGGAATCCTTCCCTGATCCTTAGGCGATACAGGGATATCCTTATGGAGCTCAGGGGGATCCGTTCTGATAAGAACCGCTTGTGCAGTAGGACCGTTAGGACTATCTCAATTGTTATCAGAAGCCCAACTGAAAATGAGCCCGAGTGTTTACCAAGGGTTGTCCATGTCTGTCATCTTGAATGAAGGTTTTTGTCGCGCGGTGATAAGTTCGTAGAGTCTCCGAGCTTCTTGGATTATTCAACGTCGATAAGACTCAAGTGATGAGCTGGAGATTGAGCCTGAGGCTACTGGGCAAGCTGACTCCGACCTTCGTTCTTATCTAAAGATTCGTCCTGGAGGGATGCCCCTATCACCCTTGCAGTTGCGAGGTCATTACTCTCCGCCTGGCGGTATTACTCTGATTGGCCCCTCGGGGGGGGGGGGCTTAAGAAGCCTCAGCTTATTCGAGTTGTGAAAGAGCTGCTATCGAGTCACCGATAATATTGTCCAGGATCTTCGACCAAGTCATACCGGGGACTGGCACATATTCCAGGTCCATTGTCCTTCTAAGTGTTCTGCAAACATAGGAAGGAGATAGATTCGTATATAAAGGTTAGTAAACTTTTGTACTTACAGAGGTTTGAGGTCAATACGAGGCCAATCTTTCTTTTACGCTCAAGGAAACAGCGGTATCAACGCGGCTTTACGCCATCAGCTGCCTATGATTAGCGCGGCTTTATACCACCAGATGCCTGCGATGCCAGAGCGGTTTTACGCATCTAGGGCTACCTGCGACATCAACGCGGCCTTACACTATGGATACCGGTAACCATATGGTCTTTACATGATGGCCACCCGTGATATCGTGTCTTTCGGCATTTTTCCAGACCTTGTCTCGCATTCCTGCCGATATCTGTATTGCGGACAGTATACGAACATTGCCCTTTCCTTCCACTTTAGGCTCATCAGCCCTTGCGGTTATCGGGTCGGCTCGTCTTTTGAGGACCCCATTGTTCTTTCCTCCGAAACCTCCCTCTTGGAGCCTATAAATCAGGGAGTTTTTTCCACCCACGTTCTCCTCATCTTTTCCAACACGCATCATGGATCATCTGACCAAGAATTTCCTCCTTTCCAAGGGCCATTCTCTCAAGAACCTTAATGATGGTGACGTCGGATTCCTAGAGAACATGCTGGTCAAGACTTCTGAGGACATCCTGGAGTTACAAGGGATGCTGACCCCGCTTCACTCTAGGCTAGGGGCCACCTCTCTGGAGGATTTCAGTCCTTTGGAGAGCGTATCGAAACTGTCTGCCTCCATCGCTCGGATCCAAGTGGTGATCGCCATGTTGCAGCAGCACAAAGATATGCTGGGGTGCTGCCTGAAGGGAATGAGAGCCACTTCCCATGATCTGCTCCTGGTCATGGATTCCTTGAGGGACCTTCCCGAAGTGCCTGAGGACGCTGGCTCTGATGCCTGATAGCGGTGGCTCCCTTTGTACCCTTTTCTTTTCCCTCTTGTTCATGTACCTTCCGGCCATTAGGCCATAATGAATAAACAGTTCTTATCATGTCGTCTTGCGACTGTTCTTCTTCTTCTTCTTTATTGCTCTCTTTGTCATTTTCCAATAAAGATATTCTCAGCCCAACTGAAAACGGTTCAGCCACTGGGTTCTTATTATTTGGCTACTCTGCATTAAATCCAAGCCGCTATTGCCCTGGCAACTGATTGGGCAGATTTGCAGTTTTCCTCGATCAGGGGAAAATCTCAACATGCGTGACTGCAAATTCACCTTTGTACTTCAGGATGTACACGTGTCTTTTATCAAGAGTCGGGTTGGAATATTAAAAGATCCTTTTTTCCCCCATTTCCTGGCTATTTAAAAGGGGATCTTCCTTCCTTCATTATTATTTATCTTCTCGTCGTTTTTCTTTCCCACCAGTGTTAATCTCATGGCCGATTCTCATTTCTTAGATACGTTTGCACGGGATTCTCCACCAACTCCCCCGACCTCTCCTGATTCGGATGCTCCTCCTCCATCGCCCCCCTGGAGGCCGCCCGCCGACGGTGCCGCAAGAAGCGGAGGAAGGAAGCTGCGAAAGCTTCTAAATCATTCTATGACGCTCTGGCCACTTTTTCTTCGAAGGGGAAGGAAACATCCTGTCCTCCTCGCGAGTCACCGCAAGAGGCTCCTTCTGCCTGCTCGGCTGTGGGGACGATGCCGCCGCCTGTTGAGGAGAAGTCAGATCAGTCATCTGCTCTCGTGGGGGAGAAGGTTGAAGAACCTTTTCCTTTCGCTGGTGAGGATGAGGATGATGTGGTCTACTGCTACGGCATCTCCTGGTCTGATGGGGAATAGATGGGCGTAGCACGCCTTTTTTGTAGATGCCGCATGGCTTCTTAAAATAATAAAGCTTTTATTTTCTTTCGTTCGTCCGCCGCTTTCCTTTTTTGTGTTTCCAGGATTATCGCGGGAGTAAGCCTTTCACTGGGGCGCAACCGCTTTTCGGTTTTCGGTCAGCAACTGTCTTCTTCCAAAAGGCATTGATGACTGTCCACGCGTCCTTTTTCACTTTGCACGTGTTTTGCTTTCACAGGCTGTTCCTTTTTTAGGTTTTTCCTTTAAAAGGGATTCGCTCTTCTATTTTAACACTTTTCTGCTGATATTTTGAAATTCTTCGTATTTCCTTTCTTTTGTGCTTCTTTCTTCCCGAGAGATTTTTCTGCAATTGCTCGCCAGTGCCGACGGCCGATTCACTGGTTCTCTGCTCCAGGTACTTTGTTCTTCTATCGCCATAATTTTACTTTTCCAGTCCATTATGTCTTATACTACATCCTCTGCAACCACCGAGAATCCCTTAGATCCCGAGGTTAGGAAAGCTCGTAGTATCTTTGATTGTAATGAAGTTTTGAGGGCTGAGTTAGAGGAACATGGTATCACTTTTCCTACGGGATATCGCCCCTTTATCTCTCTGAAGGATACCCGGCTTACGGATGCCATGCGGGGGACGTTCCGGCTGGTTTATTTCAAGATGTTTACCTACGGGTTTCGTCTTCCACTTCATACTTCTCTGATGAAGCTGCTCAATCATCATGATCTTAATCCCGTTCAAATAACTCCCCCCTCCTGGTGCGGGCTTTACGCCTTTCTTCGTTCGTGTGAGATGAAGCGTATTTTCACTCCATCGCTCGATCTGTTTCATACATTTTTTGTCTTAAGGTGCCGCGGCTGCTTGATAGATATTACCCCTAGATGGGATGAGGATGTCATTCGGTTCTTCTGGCGGAACTTTCAAAGCTTCGAAGAAAACGTGGCCAACTGGAAAAACGGCTTCTTCACCCTTCGCTTACCCTCTCGGTACTGGCGCGGTGGGTTCAACCGAGTGATCACTGGTGCCGCTTGGCAAAAACCAAATGTGTTGTCCAGTATGGATGTATCTAATGTTAACGCTCTAATAGAGATAGAAGGGCCTTTCCGTATTCGAGAATTTGCTCGGTTCAGGCCTTTGTCAGAGTGTGTCGTTGGTGAGTTTTTTCTTTTATCGCCTTATCGCCCTGACTTTCTTGTTATATTTAAAACATTTTATCGGCAGGTAACGCTGAGGGACGCTCCTTTGGAGAAAACGACGCACCTTTGAACGTAGTGCCGCTTCAGACGTTACCTCCTTCTCCTCCCCCGGAGAAACAAGACTGTCGTGACACGCAGCGCCTCCACCCGATCTTCTCGTTTTTTGGAGAATTGGCTGCCGCCTCGCGGTAAGGGAGTGGCCCCGAATAACCCTGTGGTTGAAGAGGTCGACAGCGATAGCGGAAGCATGGATACCGGTCCCGAGCTGCGTCATGCTACTCTTGCCCAGCGGAGGAGGCTTATGTCAAGAAAAAATGGTCCTGCGGCGGAGTCAGCCGAGGATGATAGCGACGAGATCGCTGCCGAAACCGAGCGTCTCGTGAAGAGAGTTCGCAAAGAGAAGTCTGACCCGCCGATTCCTTCCGCGGAGGAAGTCAACGGGGTTCCCACCGAGGAGGTTAACGCTCCGAGCGTTACGGGTCCTTTGCCAAGGACGGAAGTTACCGAGGTGTCCTCTGCCATTCCTCCCAAAGTTCATGAGGCTTCAGCAGCGATGGGGCCATTTTTGGCGTCTGGCGGTTCTACTTCTCCAATTCGCTCCTTTATTCCGAATGTGAGTTTACCAGTTCCAAATCCGATTGCTCCTCCTACCCATCCCCCGCAGAAGCCTGAGTTTCTGTATCTTTCTTCGATTTCGGGCGTTGGTAATTCCGTGAAAAATTGTTGTCCCCCTTATATCGCCAATCTGTCCCCTCAAGGCTTTCAAGGCCCTGCCGCATATCAGTTGAACTTGTCTTCCCTTGGCACCGACGGTCTTCGTGCTTTAGGGATATCGGATCCATCCTCAAGAGAAGAGCCGGTGGGCCCGATAGTGGGACAAATGTTCGCTTCTTCAAAAGACAAGGAAGAGTTCTTGCGGCATTCTCCTGACGTACGGCATTCACGTCTTCTGACTGACATGTTGGCCTGCTTTCGTGAGCTGAATTACTTTTTTGATGATCAGCGGGATAAGGTTCCCCCTTCTTTTGATTTAAAAGGGGAACTGGATGCCGCCTTAATGAAGGTGACGGAGCTATCGCAGCTTCAAGAGCGAACCCGGGCGGAATTGGACGACTGTCGTGCTGAGCTTGCTCGAGAAAAATCAATGGGGAAGGCTAAGATAAACCTTCTAGAGGCGGAATTGGTGGTGGCTGATAGGAAGAATGTCTTCCTCCGCGAAGAGATAGCGTCTCGCGATGCAGATTTGGCCAAAGTACCCTCGAAGATAAACAAGACCATGGATATCTGCCTCTCCGAGTTTATGAATCTCTATCGCCAGGGAACCGTTAACCCGTCAGTGTTGGCTGATAACGCTTCCAAGAGATTGAAGGATTTGAGGGAAGGTGAGGGAAATCTTTCTTCTTCTATGGGAGGACGAAGGGATGATGACCGCGATGCTTGCAAGGACCCATGATTGATCGGGATTGTTTCATTTAGAAGACTTTCTGTTTATTCGTTTCTTTTGTCTTGTAATAACGCCCTGTTATGTGGCGATACACTTGCATTTTATTACTTTTTGAACTTCATTCCGCCCTTCCGCGTTGATTCAATGCTGCCCTTTTAATTAATGTCTTCTTGCGCTATCTCCTTTCTCGCGATATCATGCTTGTTTTTTCCAAGAGACGGTGCCCGCTTTTCAGAGCATTTAATGCTTGCCCTCCTTTCATAAGAAAATTCGCGATTGTACAGACACACGTGTCCATTTCTTCTGGCGCTACGAGCTAGCATGCTTGAAAACTTTGCCTAAATCGAGGCGTTGTAGCGCTTTTCTAGGATTGTACTCATTACCTGAGTCTATTCCTTGTGCCGCTTCCACGCAATGACTGTGGCATCCGTCGTTTCGTTTAATTATTAGGGTTATAAAACCCAATATTTATTCTTTTCGTTTTCTTTTACCATCCTTTTTTCCCATATTTTCTTTCAACCGTCTCATTTTCTCCCCACTATCCAGGGCTCTTCGAAGTGCTTTTCTCTGAAGGTATTTTCTTTCTCCTCCATCATCTTCTTCGTCTTTTAGCTTTTTAATTCTGCCATGGCTAAGACTCGTCGTTCTGAGTCGAAATCTGCCGATGAAAAAAGGATGGATATTACGGCTAGTGTTATCACCTCTGAGGCCGCTCTTCGTGAGCATTTGGCCACCCATAATGCTATCATCCCTGATGATTATAAGGCCAGTGTTGCCCCCGAGTCTCTACGTTTGAACAACGTTTTGACGGGCACTCGTAGGGTCATGTATGCGCAGATGTTCCTTTATGGTTTTCGCCTTCCCATTGACCCTTTTGTCCAGGAATTGCTTGTTGCCGGCGATCTGTCTCCGGCCCAGTTGTCCCCAAATGCATATTGTTGTGTTTATGCTTTTTTGGAGTTCTGTAAATACAAAAAGATTACTTCCCCTTCCCTTCTGCTGCTTAAATCTGTTTTTAAGCTGATGAAATGTCGGGGAGTGATAACGATATCGCCCCGCTTCGACGATGAGTCTCTTAAGTCCTTTACTTGGAAACTCCTCCATATCGAGTCTTCCATTGATGGCTGGAAAAAGGAGTTTTTTGTGGTAGATATTCCTGAAGATCTTTGTTCCTGGTGGCGATCTGGGTTTAACCAAAACGTGGATGACACCGCTTGGAGCCAGCCAGAGACCCTTCCGCAGCGTGAACAAGGCTGGTTAAACAAATTACTCGAACTGGAAATCAGCGTTCACATTCACCAAGTGGCTTGTCGAATGGACATTCGTGGTTGTGTTAAATGTGAGTGTTGCGTTACTCCTTTCTTTGTTGTTACTGTTACTAACGCTGACGTTATTTTGTGCTTTCGCAGCGACGGATTCCAACTATAAACCCGAGAGCGTAAGGAGACGTTTGATGAGGGCTCAAGGGGGAGAGGAAAAAGAGAGAGACGCTTCCACGGAAGCAACTGATAATCCCACCGAACTTCCGGCCGCTTCCGCGAGCGTTGTCCAAGTGTCCTCTTCGGCCGACATTCCTTCTGGCGTTCCCCTCGTGACCGTCGCTGCTCCTCCTGCTCAGACTTCTTCTTCTTCCCAGGCCTCTAAGGCCATTGCCAAAGGAAAAAGGAAGAGAAAAACAAGAAGCGTTGCCGCTCTCACACCTTCTCCGGACGCGGCAGGCTCTTCAGAAGCGCCTCCTTCCAACACTGCTGCGGTAAGGGTACTTTCTAGCCGTCATAGGCTACATTTCCATTTCTGTTGTTGTTTAATTTCTTTCTTCTTTTCTTTCTATATTTTGAATTATATTCTTGGTAGGACACTATCGCTGTTGCTACCTTCGCTCCTCCGTCAGACAACATGGAGTTGAGTTATGCGCTGACCGGTTCCAGGAAGAGACAGCGATTGGGAGACAAGGGCGGAAACCCCTCTTCCTTTACTACCGGGGCAGAGAATAGGTCCGTGGATGGGTTTGACTCGACGGCTGCTCCTCAGGGAGAGAATCCTTCAGGATTTTTGGGGAATCTGGGTACTAGCGATACCTTGGAGGCTTCTCCCCATTCTTTCGGCGGTTCCGCTCATGCGTATCCGCCCAATATGGGATACCAGGATGTCTCACAGGATTTCTCCGGCTATCAGCCTCATGGTGTTTATATCGCTTCAGGAGGTTCATCGTCACAGGTCCGCGCTCCCTTTTCCTTGGGTTTTCTTCCTTCGCGTATCCCCCTCCGGGACCGTTTTGGTGAAGGAGGAGCCACTTTTAACTATGTAGTAGATCTCGGTCCGCTGAGTGGGCCCGCTGCGGTGACCCATCAAATTGGATTATTCGATCTCCGGAATACTGCTTTGACCGCGTTAGGGGGTGACGGCTCCGATGAGGTTACGACTTTTCTAGCTTCTCAAGTATTGGCGTCTGCGCCAGAACGGGTAGCTTTTCTTTCGAGGTCTGTGCTGGACAGGGAAAACTCTGTACGCTCTTCTCTTTTTACCAACATGATGTCTTTCCATTATTGGGCGGAGGAAGTGCGAAGTCAAGCCGCTTCCCTCTCCTCCGCTTTGAAGGAATTGGAGCGGGAGCGGGATGAGAAGAAAAAGTGGCTGGAGGAGCACACAAATTTATTGTTGGCTCATCAGGAGCAAGAAAAAGAGCAATCTGCCGCCTTAGCAGCGGAAAAGGCCAAAGTCATCGCTTTGGAAAATGAGAAATTATCCTGGGAGAATGAGAGATCGTCTCTGATCAAGGAGAAAGCTGCCCTAGAGGAAGAGTCAGCCGATAAGAGCATGTGGCATGTCGAACAGACTGCCATCACTTTGGTTGATTGTTTTGAGGAAGTCCACGGGGTCGACGCGTACAAACCCGATGAGGTCTCTGCCACCTTTAAACGAAGATCAGGGCACATTAATGAGTAAGGCTTTCGCCAGGCTAAAGCGGCAGGCTGGAAAAGGAGGAACCCCGAAGGTTGATGCGCTTTGAGGCTTTATCGCTTTTCCCTTAGTGACCAATCGTCATTAAGTTTTTGCTATTATTTTGACCATCACCGTTTGTACCCCCCTTAAATATTTTGATATGTTCGGACAACTTTATCGCTGACTTTCTTTTTGTCTAGTTGTCTGTTTGCGAACTCTTTTGGCGTTATCTTCGCCATATTTATTCCATGCGCTTTCTTTCCCGAACAGACCCTTAGCGTTCCTGTCAAAATTACGGAACTCGGCCTTGGGCTAGCTTTCCTAGTGAGCCTGATGGTATCTCTTCTCATGATATCCTCGCTCTTTCCGCTGCCCGAAAAGTATTCTGCGCATTCTTAATTGTAAATCATCAGTAACAAAAACATGTTACGAGAGACAGTAATTACCCGTAGGAGCTTTTTCGCTGCCATCATAGGGCGTTACTCTGGAACCCGTGGAGAATCGCTTTCGCTATCAGCTCTATACTTCACCAGGGATTACACATCTGGTTACTAGCCAGGATTTCACGATTCTCCACGTTTCCCTGTTTTCACGATCGGCCCTTAAGTGCCTCGTCTTAGTGAGCTGTCGGATCGGGACGACTATCACAAGGCTAGGGAATTTTCACTTTTGGGCGTTGCCCTCGCGTCTAGAACCGTGTCCTTCCTTAATGGCCTGGCTGCATCAGCCCAGCTGTTAAGATAGGAGTCTTATTTCTAGACGGAGTTTCTATTTTTTTAGGGCGTGCCTCTTCTTGATAGGCCGTCTCCACGAGAACGGTCCGTACAAGGAAAAGATTTTTCACTCCCAAAGATACCGGGTGGTGCCCTCACTTAATGAGCTGTCTGATCAAGATCGGTCATCACAAGGGTAGGCCTTTTCACCCCCGGGGGCGTCTAGGATCTTTCAATCCGATGCTATTCAAGGTATGTTGGGTAGTGCCCTCACTTAGTGGGCCATCTGATCAAGACCGGCCATCACAAGGATAGGACTTTTCACTTCCCCAAGATACCCCCTTTTTATCTGCACAAGAGCAACCACAAAAACCCAACAAAGCTCTCTTATCGAGCGTTAGTCATGGTTAGGGTCGGCATAAATCAAAGGTGCAGATAAAATTAAATTCTAGCATAATATAGCTTTAAGCGAGCGATATTCCAAGAGTTGGATAGGGGTGTACCATCGAGTGTCTCCAGGCGATAGGCTCCTTTCCCGACAACGTGGGTGACACGATATGGTCCTTCCCAGTTCGGACTGAGTTTCCCCATTCGTTGTCCTGCCGCTCGCTTGTCTCTGAGCACCAGGTCACCAGCTTTCAGCAACCGCTCTTTAATGCGCCTGTTATGATATCGGGTCATCTTTCGTTTATAATGTTGCGTTTTCAGAAGGATTTCTTCTCGGACTTCTGGTAACGCATCCAGGTTAGCTCGTAACCTTTCCTCATTTAGTTCCTCGCGAAAGTGGGCCACCCGTAGGCTCATGGTTCCAATTTCTACTGGTGTGACGGCTTCGGTCCCGAAGGCCAACGCGAAGGGAGTCTCTCCGGTACTAGTCTTAACGGTCATACGGTATGCCCACATCATGTATGGTAGCTCATCAGCCCATTTCTTTTTAGACCCTTCTAGATTTTTCTTAATACCGCTGAGGATGCTCCGATTGGTCACTTCCGCTTGCCCATTAGTTTGCGGGTGAGCTACGGAGGAAAAGCGTTGCTCGATTCCGAATTCTGAGCATTGGTCTTGAAAGAATTGGCTGGTGAACTGCGTCCCATTGTCGCTGACGAGGACACGGGGTACGCCAAATCTCATGATAACTTGATGTTTAAAGAAACGCCAAGTTTTTTCTGCCGTGATTGTGGCGACCGCTTCAGCCTCTGCCCACTTAGTGAAATAGTCCACCGCCACTATCACAAATTTCAGTTGGGACCTTGCCTTTGGGAATGGACCTAGGATATCGATCCCCCATTTGGCGAAAGGACAAGGGGCGATAATTTCAGATATTTTGGTGGTAGGTCGCCGAGGAATTTTAGCAAACTCCTGGCACTTAGGGCAAGCTCGCACATAATTGTGGCTATCTCTTCGAATGGTGGCCCAATAGAATCCGGACCGGAAGACTTGTGCCGCCAGGGTATCGCCTGACACGTGCATACCACACACTCCTTCATGGATTTCGCGCAAGGTGTGAAGACCCTCTTGCCCAGTTATACATTTGGCGGCAGGGTGAGAGAAACATCTTCGAACCAAATCCCCGTCATAGTACGTACAGCGGGCTGCCTATTTCAGTACCTTCTTCTTTTCAACGGTATCCTCAGGCAGTTCCTTGTGTTTCAAGTATTTGATTACGGGAATTCGCCAGTCGCTATCACGTTCCTCCACACATGAAGACGCTTGCTCCTCCATGAAGGATGGTACCGATAGCTCACGATAATATATGTCCTTGGGTATGAACGCTTCCGGGTTTGCGGCCAATTTTGCTAGGTTGTCTACTTCAGCATTTTCCTCCCGGGGAATATGCTCAAAGCTGACTTGCATGCCCTCTTTCTTTATTTCCAACAGTTCTCGCTTCACTTTGGCGAGATATTGAATCATGATGGGTTCTCGATCCTGAGAGTGCCCCAAGACCTGGTCCATTATTAACTTGGAATCACCACAGATTTTTAGACGCAGGTCTCCTGTTCTTCCAGTATCATGCCTTCCTTTAGAAGAAAGCTCCTTTCCAATTCTGAGCCCGGCTAGCAACGCCTCATACTCTGCCGCGTTATTAGATAACAGCTGTAGGAGTCGGATGGCGTATCGTATTTGCATATCATGCGGCCCATTTATAAAGATTCCAGCTCCAGCCAGCTCTTGGTTTTTAGCCCCATCTACATGGACGATCCAGAAATCCGTATAGGTTTCCGAGAATGGGAGATCCATATCGCCCCATTCCGCTTCAGGTACGCCTTCTAAAGGATCCTCTGTAAAGGTGCATTCCGCTATGAAATCAGCCAGGATCTGAGCCTTTACAGATGGTCTAGACTGATACCTCAATCCATACTGTTCCAATTCGAGTGCCCAGATCAACATCCTTCCGAAAAATTCAGGCTTTCGAAAGATCCTTTTTAAAGGCTGGTCTGTAAGTACGATGACGGAATAAGACTAAAAGTATCGGTCCATTTTGCGGGTGGCTTGTATAAGAGCGAACGCTATCTTTTCGATTCGGGCGTATCGCAATTCCGTATCTTTAAGAACGTGGCTCACAAAATAGACTGGGCGATGAGAGTGGTTGTCGTCGCGAACAAGGACGGCACTGACCACTTCGTCTGCAGCGCCAAGATACAAATATAAGGTATCGCCTGCCTCGGGCCTTGTCAATAATAAATCAGACGACAGATAATCTTTCAAGCCGATAAATGCTTCCTCGCAGTCAGGGGTCCACCCGAACGAAGCTTTTTTCCGTATAACTTTGAAAAAAGGGAGACACTTCTCTCCTTGCTTAGAAATGAATCGTCCAAGGGCGATGACTTGCCCTGTGAGTCTTTGTACTTCTTTGACGGTTCTGGGCAATATCATGTCTTGTATCGCTTTGATCTTCAAAGGGTTAGGCAGAATACCCTTTTGACTAACGACGTAGCCCAAGAATTTTCCCGTTTGGAATGCAAACATGCATTTTCGGGGATTCAACTTCATGCGATACCTTTTCATTACATCGAAGACTTCCTTTAAGTCTCGTAGGTGATCTTGAAAACTCGTGCTTTTTACCAATATATCATCGACGTACGCCTCTACGTTCCTCCCAATTTGTTCTTCAAATATTTTGTTGGCCATTCGTTGGAACGTTGCCCCGGCGTTTTTCAATCCGAACGGCATCGCCGTGTAACAGTATGTGGCCTTTGGAGTGAGAAACACAGTCTTTTCTTCATCTTCCCTGGCCATAGGAATTCGATGGTATCCGGAGTTGGCATCTAGTGAGCTTAAATAAGCGTATCCAGCAGTCTGATCAACCAACTGATCTATCCGAGGAAGCGGGTAACAATCTTTAGGGCAGGCATCATTTAAATCAGTAAAGTCGATGCACATGCGCCAATCCCCATTGGGTTTAGGAACAAGAACGGGGTTCGCTAGCCAGGTGGGATATTGAACTTCACGAATGAATCCTGCATCGAGGAGCTTCACTACCTCTTTATCCACGGCCAACACCTTTTCATTAGAGAACGCGCGCCGCTTTTATTGTACGGGCCTGGCCTCTGGGTCCACATTGAGCCGATGTTCGGCTATTTCACGCGATATTCCTGGCATATCCGCGGGTTTCCACGCGAAGTCTCCTTGGCATTTATTCAGTAGCCGGGCCAGTTGGAGGTTTTCCGCTGGGCTAAGTTTTTCACTAATCAGGAAACTTGCCTCCTCTATTCCGATTGCTGGAACGGGCACCATCTTGTCCAGAGGTTGGGCACGCTTCTCATCGCTTTGTTCATAGGGGTCTGCCGCTATACACACGTACCTATCGCAGCTTCTCTAGGTTATGAGCGAATAGCATTCAGCTGCTAGTTTTTGATCACCCTTTATGGTTACCACCCCATCCCAGGAGGGGTACTTCATCTTTAGATGCTTCTGAGATATCACTGCGCCAAAGCGGTTAAGGAAAGGTCGTCCGAGTACGACATTGTAGGGCAAATTCAGATCCACGACAAGGAATAACAAGTTCTCTAATCGCTTGTAGGTGTCTTCTCGGAAATATATAGGCAGGGTAATCACCCCCGTAACAGGGATTGGAACTCCATCAACGCCGACTATAGGCCGTTTACTAGGTGTTAGCTCATTAGTAGGGCGTTTCATGAGGTTGTAGGCTTCCAGCGAAAAGAGATTCACCGCACTCCCATTATCAATGAGAGTTCTTCTTATTCCATGGCTAGCGATGACGGGCGTAACTACCAAAGCATCATTGTGCGGGTAGACGACGCCTTTCTCATCTTCTTCAGAAAAGGACAGTACCATTCGATCTAAAATGCCTATCGCATCTCCTTTTTTCATCGTGCCATCTCGTGCGCGTTTGTCTCCTTTCGGGAACGTCAGCTGCTCTGACTCGTTCATATAGGGAGTTCCTCCCGCAATGATATTAATCATGGGGATATACTCGTCATCAACCGTAAGAGCTTCCCTATCTTTCCCTCCGGGAATATTACCCTTTTGCTGGTCGTGAGGAGGAACGGGTCGTTCATCCGCCGTCCTTTTCATGAGATTATTGCGGGCATCTTCTCTTATTTGGGTGGCGAATTCTCCCAAATATCCTTCTTCAACCAATCGTTCTATCGCCGCTTTTAAGTCTCTACACGCCTCTGTGGAATGGCCTCTGGCTTTGTGGAATTTACAATAAGCATTTTCTCTTCTCCCTAAAAACACTCCTGGTTTTGCAAGCGCGGGGTAGCGGATGGGAAGGTTTCGTTGTTCCGCTATCGCTAAAATTTCGGCCCTTGGCACATTGAGGGAAGGAAAATCTGGGTCGTACGTTCGATTTTTATAAGAATCCCCGCGCCGCCGAGTGGGGGAGCCACTGGTTTTTCCCTTCAGAAAATTGCCCCTTTGTCTGTCAGAGGTCTTGGGGATATGATCCTTCCGCCTAGCGTAATCATCGATAAAATGGTCATCGGGTAGAGGCTTCGCAGGAGCAGCAGTGATTTGAGATGCCCCCTGCGGCACACTGTACGTTCGATCTCTATTTTCTTCTTCTTCCATTTTCGCGTAATTGTGGGCTTTAAGTCTCAACGCGTCTAAAGTCAATGGGGGTCCACCATAAGTGTGTCTTTCAGCTTCCCATAACGGCAATTTCTTTTCAGAGCTTCTATAGCAAAATCGATAATAACGCCCGGCGTTAAGGACATTTCCAGATCGAAGCGGCTGAGAAAATCCCTTCAAGGATTCTTGAGGCATTCGCTGTATGTCAAATAACGCGGCGGCAGATTTTCTGATTGGAATTGCGGTGCTAAATCTGCTCCAAAATTTAGATTCTAACTGTGAGAAATTACTAATGGATCCACCAGGGAGACCTTCAAACCAGAGACGCGCAACGCCCGATAGCGTCATAACAAATATTTGGCATAACGCCGCATCGTTGTGGGTCTGAAACTGAACAAAATCTTTCACTTTATTGATATGTGTGATGGGATCTTTCGTACCATCATAAGTGTCAGTGGGAAGCTTTACACGTCGACTGACTCGGTGACGCCTTATGCGACGGCTAAATGGATGGCCCGATGTATCATCAAGAATTTCACGCGCTTGACGCGGGGGAGACATGTCAGCTTGACACCCTCTATCTCGCGGTTCTGGAGTAAGATATCGCCTAGGAGATCAACTGCGACTCCTGCGCGAACGACTTCGATACCTTCGGCTACTGGACCTGTCACTGTATTCAGGAGACAGACTTCTGTGGACTCCTTCCCTCCGTCCTTCCCACCGGTTCCTAACACCCTCAAGTTGTCTGTCTCCTTGTAGGAGGAGACCTTGCGGCATTTGCGGTACATAAGCCTCTACTCTTCCTTGAGCAAGCTGCCCAGCGCTACTCAGAGGATTTCCAGCAAGTAAAGGCATCTGGAGGTTTTCTGAAAACAACGGTGACAAAGGTCGATCAGCGATAATAGATGGAGTAAACATGATGCGAGGAGGGAGACCAGATCCAGAAGCACCGGGAGTGCCTCTTGTGGCCATTTCAGTCAAATATTCCAGTCGAGAACGAAGGGTCGCTATTTCCATTGCGAAAGGATGTTCACGGTTGAGTGTATATTCTCTCGAAAGAGGAGTGGAGAAGTCGGATCCCGCCATCTGAGATGACAAAATGTCTGTTTGCGAGGAGACCACTCCTCCAGCAATTCCAGCCGAATGGTCCAGGGGTCCTGAAATAATTGGTTGTGTCGTCATAGAGAGATCGGCAGTAGCAAAGGGAAAAAGCCGCCTGCGGATTTGGAAAGGGATATTAGAGGATGATGATCGGATCGACTCCGATCCTGTGATCATGACCGTTCCAATCTTCCGACTAAACGGAGCTTGGCTATTAAGGACGCTCACTTAATATACCAAAGCTCTCAATGAAAGCACCATTTGATAAGATTCAATGTCAATCTTGTGAGATTCTGCGTTGTGTGCGATCGAAACGGTGGTGAATGGCGGCGAGTGTACCTGCAAGGCGCCGGAGAGGGAGCTCCGGCGTAGACACTCCGATGCTTAAGTTAGTTCAGGTTTTAAGAGTAGTAGAGGTTTCTCTAGGTGAGCTTGACCTTACCCTGATTGTGAAAAATGGTGGGGTATTTATAGATCTGGACAGCGATACCTGGCGATATCAAAGAGGGCGCCGTTTGATGATGACGTCACAGGCGATATCAGTGGATGACGTCACGGGCGATGTCTGATGGGGCTGCCGGGAGCGATAACCTTGTGGGTCCCTAGGATGGGATGACGCCGTGCGTATAGAATTGCGTGAGTCCCCCCCGTTGAAGTCTACCATCCTAGGAATCCTTCGCTGATCCTTAGGCGATACAGGGATATCCTTATGGAGCTCAGGGGGATCCGTTCCGATAAGAACCGCTTGTGCAGTAGGACCATTAGGACTATCTCAATTGTTATCAGTGGAAGATATCCAGAGAGTCATTCATAATATGTCGGTGGTGGGCCTTCGGAGAAAGATGAAGAAATTTCTCTTTCTCTTCGTGGGAACTCATCATTTCCCCTATCAAGGGTGCGGTAACCTCATCTCTAGAAAAAGAATTGGACACCCCGACAGTGCGAAGACCGTCAAAATAGAACCCTGTCAAGTTCATACGATAGTTCGGGGTCCCGCTAGGGCCGCCATAGGAAAGATTGACTGTTGGAGTTGAAGAAGAACCCTCAATAATCACATTCGAGACAGGAGTAAAGAACAATTGCGGAAGGGCTTTAGGCTGCAACTCAGCAACTGAATCCGCAGCGGAAGACGTGACCACTACATCGGGAATACAGTGAGAAATTGGAGAATCAGGAGCGTTAGCTGTAGGAGGAGAGCCTGCCATCGGTGGGGTTCCCGCCTCGGTAGAACTGGTGGCAGTCGGCACCTCAGTAATCTTCACTGTCTGAGAATTACTTGTCTTGGACAAAACAACGGTATGGAAGCAGCCGCCGCACTAACAGAAGAAACTCCGGTTGCCCGTCCACTCGTGTTTGCTCGAAGCTTTTTTCGGTAAGAAGATGAAGCATGGCGGAGGTCTGGTTTAACATCCATATCCTCGTCGTTAGTATCAAATACCCTTGTTGTGGGTCGGCTTGAGTTTGTTCTCCCGCGATGATCTGGTAGCCAATTCTCGATAAAACGAGAAGCTCGGACAGAGCCGCCGAGCCTTCGCCCTCCCTGAGCGACTGTCTTGGTCCTTCCCCTCTGGGGCCGAGCGCTTTGGCGATTAGAGCCTTCGGCAGGGGGAAAGGCTGGTAAAGTTTAGAGCGGCGTTACATTCAAAGGAGCGTCAGCATTACCAGGTGATCGACCGTCAGTGTCTCCTGTAAAAGAAACGTGTTAGGACAAGGAACAAATGCAAAGAAAATGCGAGAAAAGACAGACTCACCCATAACGCACTCCTCCAGAGGCTTGGACAAAGCAAATTCGCGGATACGATAGCAGGTATCCACGTCGAACAAGGCGTTAGCCTGCTCTAGCTCAGTTCTGGTCAGTACCGCGGGATTTGTCCAAATGGGGCCTATGAGCTCCTAGTTAAAGTTAATGCGCCACAAATGGGACGGTAGCTCGAGAATAAAGAAACTACTTTTCCAGTCAGCCACACCCCTCTCAAAGCCGCGAAACCGCTGCCAGAACGACTGCATGAATGCGTCATCCCATCGAGGAGTGATGTCGATTAAACAATTGTGACAATTCATACTAAAGAATTTGCGAAATAAATTGAGGGATGGGGTGAGAATGTTCTTCAACTCGCAAGCGCGAAGAAAGGCATAAACCCCACACCAGGAAGAAGGAGTTATCTGGGCAGGATTAAGGTTGTGCTCCCGCAACAGCGTTAGTATTGAATCATGGACGGGAAAGCGAAAACCATAGAGGAACATCTTAAACTAAAGTAGCCTACAGAAACCCCACGCCGGATTATGAAGTCGCATGTAACTTTCAGGAACAAAGGGTTCATATCCGGGGGGAAAGGTAATATCGTGTTCCTCCAGTTCGGCCCTTAGAACCACATCGCACGTAAAAATACTGGTGATTGTGCGACCTCTGGATCCACGGGTCTCCGGATAACCTAGTGGGGCCTATTCCTAACCATAATAAACCAGCAAATAGGAAATCTGAGAGGATTGAAGTGGTACCTTAAAAGGGAAGATTTACGAGTGACTCGGCGAATGACGGCGGGTGACCAGGAAGTTCTTCTGAGAAAAAGACGAAGGAAGACGAAAGAGAAAATTTAAAGCAAGGGCAAAAAGTGTTGGAAAGAGAAAATGGTCCCTTCTTAAAGGGTTAAATGCCACCGCATTAATTGAACTACCAACCACGCTGAGACGTGTGTAAAAATAAGTTGGCCACGTGGAAACATATTCAAGGAATCTAAAAAGAGAAGTTATTCATCGCGATTCCCCAAATGGCGACAAAGTTGACCCACTCAAATAATCACGAAACGGTTACCTCAGCAAGGCTAACCCCTCGCGTTAGCTACCAACAAGACCAACACGCTGACAGAAAGATAATGACAAAGAGAAAAAGATAGAAAGCATCACTTTATTCATAAGATGCCAAAAGGCATATATACTATGCCTAACATAAGGGCACTAATCCTCATCGGGCCAGTAGATGTGATAGAGTATTTTATGTCCTTAATTCTTTCCTCTTTTGTATGCCTTTTTAGACCATGATGCTACTTATGTTGCTGTGTTTATTCACTTTTTACAGATCTGGGCTAATTAAGAGGAAACTACAAAGAGAAGCACTTTCTATCATTTTCTAGAAGTATTTGAGCAGCTAGGCCGAGCAGCTGGACGTTCGCGGAAGGCAGCAGTGTCCTAGCAAGAAAAGGAAACAAGCACATTAAAGGAAAATATCGGATCTGCTCAATTAATGCTCCAGAGGTCCCAATCGCAGTAGAAGTCCTATGGGGAGTTGAATTCCAATCGGATTAGGAGTTTTATTTGTAATAATTCTATAAATACTTTTAGTAATTAGGGTTTGAGAGGAGGCTCTCTCTTCCGCCTCTTCTTCTCTTCCCCCTCTCCTCTTCTTCTTCATCTTCTCTTCTATTTTATTTATGCAATTTATTTATTTATTTGTTTTTACTTTTAATATGAGCGGCTAGTTTTCTTGTTCTTGGTTGGAATCATCAAAGGTTGCTTAGGAAAGCCATGAGGTCGAATTGATATTAATATACCACTGGTTTGTATTTATTTGTTTAACGAATTCTTGTCAAATCTACTAGGGTTGTTTCTAGTCTGGCCAACTAGCTACTAGACCTAGCCGATTAAAGTCATCTATGTTGTTATAACTAACGCGAAGCTGCAGGGTAAAGTAGACAACCATACTGGTCCTGACTGGAAACCTGGTATCCCCCAGTTGGGTTAAACGAGTAATTAGGGTAGTGCCTCAAGTGTGCTGAGTGTCTCGCCCTAGACGTGTCTTACCTCCTCTTCATGGACATCCGAGTATTGTCTCCATAAGCGTACCTTGAAGGACGGCGGACTGTCAAGGTTATCCCATAAGCGTACCTTGGGGTAGCTTTTATTACGAAGGTAAGCAGGGGACCTTAGCGTACCTGGTCCCTATCGCGCGTATACCAGCCAGGGGTAGAAGATCCTTGCACCGATGATCGGCCAACCATAAATGCAACTGAAGATAGATTCCTACCGAGGACCCTTTCTCTATTGATTTCTTACTTATTTTATTACTGTCTGTTATTAATTCCTTAGTTTATAATTAGATTAATCAACACTCTCAAAACCCCCCATTTTGTTACTGTCTCGGTCTGTTTGCCCTAGCCACACACGAAAGTCAGCGTCTACCCTTAGTCCCTGTGTTCGACCCTGCTGCCACTATATACAATTTATTGTGCATTTGATAGCAGGTTTTTATTATTATATTTATATGTGCTTCGACAACACATCAAGATGTCATAGTGATAAACCTCGTCGTCATCCAGGAACGGCATCTTCTCGTTAGCGGGTGGAAAGGGCTCATCCACTCCCCTCTCCAGGCCGAGCCCTGACGAGCCTGATTTTCCTTGGTAAATGACACTACCGTTCCAGCACCAGCATCGATGGAGGAAGTTTTCTCCAGCGAACAATCAGGCAAAGGAAAGCGTTCGCTACCCTCCCGAGTAACAGAGCCAGAAGAATCAAAAGGCGCAATGGACACCTTGGAGGTTCTCTCCCTTCGCCTCTTGCGGTCCTTTCGAAGGGGCTGGCGGCCTCCATGGTGGCAACGGAGGAGGATGATCTGAGTCCGGCGAAGTCGGAGGGGTTGGCAGGGGGTCGCGATCCGCGGTACCCAAAAAGTAAAAGTCTGCCATTCGATTCACAAATGAGTAAAGAGAAAGAAGAAGATGAAGATGAACAGAAAAAGGGAAAGTAACTCCCTTAAATAGCCAAGGAGGCGCTCCGATCCTCTCGCGTGCCCCTGAAAAACAATTAAGGCACCTGGAAAAAAGTAACCATAATTGCAGAATCCGATCCGGCACAGGCATATCCGCTCGTTAATTGCGCCAATCAGAGGGCACCAAAAAACCGCCCAACCACCTACCCCTGGGAAGGCGGCCCAGAAAACAGTTGAAGCAGAACATTCATTGCCGATTCCCGGGACATAACCACTACACTACTGTATCCCGAGGAAGACTCATTTTCGATTGGGCTTACAACGAATGCCTCCAACTAACACAACAAGAAATCAAACAAGGAAAAAGAAGACTTGATGGTGATAGAAACAACCATTTATTTATTTATGGCCTGAACGGCCTTAGCGTCTAGACGCATGTACAAGAAAGCATAAGAAAAAGAAACAAGAGGAGGTGAAGATAGCGGTCAAGCGTTGGACCCAGCATCGTCCTCCCCTGGCACGACAAGAACCTCCCTCAAGGCGTCAGCAACGGAGGTCAGTTCGGCAAAACATCCCTCATACCCTTCAAACAGCAGCCCAGTAAGTCCTTCCTCTGCTGCAGCATAGAAGCAACCACCTCGATGCGGGAAGTGGTGGCGGCCAAGTTCGCCAAGCTCTCCAAAGGACTGAAATCCCCAGAGATATTCCCAGCTACCTCCAAGCGGTCAGAGGAGCTTCTATTTCTGGTGGTGGACCTAAATCTACCTTATAACGCCATATTGGGGTGGTCATTCCTCAACCATTTCGGAGCGGTGATATCACAAAAGCATCTGAGGTTGAAGTATCCTTCCTGGGACGGTGTGGTCTCAATCCGAGGTAATCAGAAGTGATAACAATACGCCTAACGACAAGGGTATTTTCATCTCGTACCCCGCGGGGAGAGAAAATGGTTGATGTTCCTACCGTCACGGCAGCATCGAGGCTACCATCTCTCCCTAGGAGATTGACGCCGGGATGGTCGACGTCAATGGGGGGGTCCTGCACGGCACTTTGTGATGACCAAAGGCGCTATCCCATCCCAGTGTAAACCGAGCGTCTTGAGAAAAGCGTAGCCGTTACCTTGCCTAGGTAACGGCTACCCCCACACCTAACGCCACGATGGCATATCGCACCATGGGAGAACTATAACCCTTGACGGGAGCGATAGCCCATAGTAATCCAAACTACGCGGAAATGCTCTTTTTCGCCTATAAATACTTCCACCACGAAGGAGGAAGGTAAGCAGAATTCGCTGGCCCAAGCTCTGCTATTCTTACCACTTATACTAACTTAAGCATCGGAGTGTTTACGCCGGAGACCCCCTCCGGCGTCTTGCAGGTACATCGGACCACCGTGGAACTGAATCCGAGGAGCCCTTTCACCTTCTACCCTTCGGCAGTAGACAAATTCTTATCAAGACGTTAGCAGTTGAATGCTACCTGCTCATGACTCAGAAGAGTTGCAATAGGTACGTGTGCGTGATAGTGGATCCATATGAACAAAATGATGAGAAACGCACTCAGCCCATAGACAAGATGACTCATGTCCCAGTTAACGGGGTGGAGGGGGCCATATTCCTTGTTAGCGATAACCTCAGCCCGGAGGAAAACTTTCAGTTAGCCTAGTTATTGAACAAGTGCAAGGGAGAATTTGCATGGAAACCATCTGACATGCCCGGTATCTCGCGGGAGGTAGCGGAACATCGACTTAATGTCAACCCTGACACAAAACCAGTTCAGTAGAAATGACGCGCCTTCTCTACAGAAAAAGTGACTACTGTCGACAAAGAAGTAGCAAAGCTTCTTAATGCGGGCTTCATTCGGGAAGTGCAATATCCTACATGGTTGGCTAACCCCGTCCTAGTTCCCAAGCCCAACGGAGAATGGCGTATGCGCATCGGCTTCACAGATTTGAATGATGCCAGTCCTAAAGATTGTTATCCACTTCCTCGGATTGATCAGCTAGTTGACTAGGCTGCCGGGTATGCTTACTTGAGCTCGCTAAATGCCAACTCTGGGTACCACCAAATCCCCATGGCCAATGAGGATGAAGAGAAAACTGCTTTCATCACTCCCAAGGCCACTTATTGCTACACGGCGATGCCTTTTGGGTTAAAAAATACTTGAGCCACCTTCCAGCGAATGGCGAATAAAGTCTTTGAAAAACTGATTGGGTGAAACGTAGAAGCGTATATTGATGACATACTGGTCAAAAGCCGAAGCTTCAAAGACCACTTGTCTGATCTGGCGGAAGTATTCGAAGTAATGAAGCGATATCAAATGAAGTTGAACCCTCGAAAGTGCATGTTTGCCTTTCGAACGGGTAAATTTTTGGGTTACGTGGTCAGTCAAAAGGGTATCCAACCCAACCCTTCAAAAATCAAAGCCATCCAAGACATGATATCCCCTCGAACTGTAAAGGAGATACAAAAGCTAATAAGGCATGTTATCGCTCTAGGACGGTTTATTTCTAAGCAAGGCGAAAGGTGCCTCCCCTTTTTCAAAGTTATACGCAAGAAAGCCGTCTTCGGATGGACAACAGAATGTGAAGAAGCATTTGCGGGCCTGAAGGCCTATCTATCGTTTGACTTGGTGTTGACAAGACCAGAGCATGGCGATATCTTGTATTTATACCTCGGAGTTGCTGACGAAGTGGTCAGTGCGGTCCTTGTGCGAGATGACAATCACACACACCGCCCTGTATACTTCGTAAGTCACATCTTGAAAGACGCCGAGTTGTGGTACGCCCGTATTGAGAAAGTAGCATTCGCATTGATACAAGCCACGCGGAAAATGAGTGGATATTTTCATGCTCATACCGTCAACGGGCTGACGGACCAACCTTTAAAAAGGATATTTCGGAAGCCCGAATCCTCGGGGAGAATGCTGATTTGGGCTATCGAGCTGGAACAATATGGGTTGCACTACAGATCCCGACCGTCTGTGAAGGCTCAAATTCTAGCAGACTTTATCGCGGAATGCACCTTCACACCAGATCCATTGACGGAGTTGACTGAAAAAGAAAAAGAGGATTTGGACCTCCCCTTCCCTGAAAGCTACACCAACCTGTGGGTCATCCACGTGGACGGCGCCAAAAACCAAAAGCTTGTCGGGGCCGAAATCTTTATGAGTGGGGCTCACAGCATCCATGTGCGATATGCCATCCGAATCCTGCAGTCGTTGTCCAATAACGCCGCAGAATACGAAGCACTATTAGCCGGGCTCAGGATAGGGAAAAACTTCTCCATAAAAGGAATACATGACTCAGGAAGGTTGGGAGACCTGCAGTTGAAAATCTGTGGAGACTCCAAGCTAATAATACACCAAGGTCTGGGACACTCTCAAGCTAGGGAGCCCATCATGGTGCAATACCTTGCCAAGGTGAAACGCGAGTTGATAGAAATAAAGAAAAGTGGCATACAAGTCAGCTTCGAGCACATTCCTCGAGAGGATAACGCTGAGGTGGATAACCTCGCTAAACTCGCAGTAAACCCGGAAGCGTCCATACCTAAAGGGGTGTACTACCGAGAAATACCTGTACCTTCCTTTATGGAAGAACAGGCGATGCTCTGCGTAGAAGAAAGTGAAAATGACTGGAGAATCCTCGTCATAAAGTACTTGAAACATGATGAGCTACCAGCGGATAATGCTGAGAAGAAGAAAGTGATAAAGCAAGCGGCACGATGCACGTACTTTAACGGGGAACTGATGCGGAGATGTTTCTCTCATCCAGCTGCCAGGTGCATAACAGAACAAGAAGGCCTTAATACCCTCCGCGAAATCCACGAAGGAATTTGCGGTATGCACGTGTCCGACGGCAGCCTGGCTGCGCAGGTCTTTAGATCGGGGTTCTACTGGCCTACTATTCGGAAAGACTGCCATAATTACGTGCGAACTTGCCAAAAGTGTCAGAAATTCTCCAAGATTCCTCGACAACCCACCACACAAATTTATGACATCATCGCTCCTTGTCCTTTTGCGAAATGGGGAATTGATATCCTAGGACCGTTTCTGAAGGCGAGGTCTCAGTTAAAGTTTGTGGTAATGGCGGTAGACTACTTTACCAAATGGGTGGAAGCTGAGGCGGTTGCCAATATCACAACAGAGAAAATCTAGCGTTTCTTCAAACATCAAGTCATCATGCGATTCGGCGTACCCTGTGTGCTAGTCAGCGATAACGGAACGCAATTCACCAGCCAATTCTTCAGAGACCAATTTGTGGAGTTCGGAATCGAGCAAAGGTTCTCTTCCGTGGCTCATCCGCAGACCAATGGTCAGGTCAAGGTGACAAACCGAGCCATCCTTAATGGTGTTAAGAAGAACCTAGAAGGATCCAAAAAGAAGTGGGCAGATGAGCTACCGTATGTGATGTGGGCATACCGCATGACCACAAAAACCAGCACAGGAGAGACACCATTCGCACTGGCTTTCGGTACTGAGGTCGTCACGCCCGTGGAGATTGGTACTATGAGCCTACGAGTGACCTATTTCAGAGAAGAGCTGAATGAGGAAAGGTTGCGTGCAAATCTTAACGCGCTGCCGGAATTGCAAGAGGAAGCTCTTCTGAAAATATTGCACTATAAGCAAAAGATGGCGCGTTATCACAATAGGCGCGTCAAAGAACGGCTGCTGAAAGAAGGTGACCTGGTACTCAGGGACCAGCGAGCAACCGGTCAACGTCGGGGGAAGCTCAGCTCGAACTGGGAAGGGTCGTACCGCGTTACCCGTATTGTCGGGAGAGGAGCGTATCATCTGGAGACACTCGACGGTACCCCCTTACCTAACTCCTAGAATAGTGCTCGTTTGAAATTATATCATGCTAGACTTTGATTTATCTCTGCACCTTTTACTGACGCTAGCCCTAACCCATGCTAACGCTCGAATAGTGAGCTTTCTTGTGTTTTGCGGATGTGTGCGTATGTGCAAACGAGGAAGGAAAAACAAAAAAGAGGTTGCCAGGAGTGGAAAGTCCTATCCTTGTGATGGTCGGTCCTGATCAGACCGCTCACTAAGTAAGGGCACGCCCTGGCACACCTGATATTTAGCGATGGGAGTGAAAAGTACTATCCTTGTGGTAGCCACGTGTGGGCCATAAGACGAGGCACGTCCCGACGCCCCCGGGGGTGAAAAGTCCTTTCCTTTTGGTAAACCGCGCTAATATAGGCGACCCACTAAGATGAGGCACGCCCCGGTATCCCTGGAAGTGAAAGCCCAATCCTTATGCCAACCGTTCTCGTAGAGATGGCTCATTAAGGAGAGGCACACCCTAGGGAGATAGTAACTCCATCTTGGAAGTGAAAATCCTATCCTTGTGATCGGGCTAGTATAGACGACTCACTAAGTGAGGGCACGATTTCGGGATGCGAGGATAACGCCCGAAAGTGAAAAATCCTAACCTTGTGATGGCCTGTCCTGATCAGACGGCTCACTAAGAAGAGGCACTTTCTGGCCGATCGTGGTACTGTGGAAACGTGAAGAATCGTGAAATCCCAGTGAGTAGTTATATGCGGAATCCCTGGTGAAGTGAGCTGGTTGAGAAAGCGATAACGAGCGACACCTGTACCCTAGAATGGCGGCGGATTGGCTCCTACGGGAAACTCGTGTCTGTTATCACATATCTCTTACTAACAAATATTAATCGAGAGTGTGCAGGATATCTCTGACTGACGGAGATCGCGACGCTCGAGGTGATAGAAGGATTGTGCAACCTGTCAACAAAATAGACGTGAGACCAATCGCGCTGAATTTTACATGATTCGAAGAATAGGGCCTAAAGACCCTATTCGTTATCTCTTTTAATCAAGGGAAGGAAGGATGCTTCTTTTTGGAGGAGTGTCATCTCTGATGAGGCCGGGCAGTGGTTAAGTTAAACCTGACAAAGCCCGTCAACATAACTAGGATGATAACGGCGCGACGGCCGTGCTACGAGAAATTCGAAGAAAAAAGAAAATCAACAACAAAAGGGAATCAATACCATAGATGTGCTATTGTTTAAACACCCACGAAGGGTCGCAAAAGATGAAAAAAAAAAAAAAGAGGATAATGCCCAATCCTCACAAAAAGAAGGGACGACAATACCCTGCCTACAACTAGTTCCCTGAACTCTCCCTCCCTTGGTAGCCCTTCGATCTGGCTAAGCGAAAGCCCTCATCATTAAGATCTGTAGAATTTCGCAAAAAGGCGTCAGAAACGGTGTCACCTTTGTAAAACTCATCTCCATAAATCTCCACAAAGCAGTCAGCCATGATGGCAGCAGTCTTTTCAATATACCACTGACACTTGACTGATGTCTCTTTCTCAAGTGCCGCCTTCTCTCCTGCCAAGGCTACTCTCTCTTCCACCAGGGCTGCCTTCTCTCCCTCGAGAGCGATACTTTTCGACTGTTCAGCTGACAAAGCGGTGTTAGAAGCGGCCAACTGTTCCTTCGCCTCGCTTGCCTCCTCTTTGGCCGCTTCCATGGCCCTTATACATCTGTCTCGCTCTTCTAGCAATCTCTGCTTCTACTCTTGCTCCTTTGAAAGTTTATCCGCGGAATGAAGCAGCCAAGAATGAAGCAGTGACAGCAGAGTTGTCGCCTCCGAGGGCAGCGATTCCTGAACTACACAGCGTAGTCAGGTCCACTTGATGAGTAATGGGCCCAGCGGTGTTAAATGAGCTTACATCGGCCAAGAGGTTGGACACTACTGTTCCCTCCCCAAAGCGTTTAAGCATTGAAGCATCGGAAGGAACAAAGACCACGGCGGTAGGAGAGGGAGGCTGGTTAGTAGAAGAACCCCCCTAGGGCCCGAAAGTGTCATGGGGTTGATTGGAGGAGAAGCCTGACAGGTCGTCATTGTAGACCATGTTAGAAGAGAAGCGAGGAACCTCCGAATCAAACGAAAGCGGAGAAGTCTCAAAAGGCCCAGGAGCGACCATGTTCCCAAAAATGGTAGTGGTCTGGTCCGGAGGAGGTGCGGAAGAGTCAAGGACGATTTGAGGCCTCTCCCCGACATCAACTTGACTCGAGGACAGGTTTGTGCCAGCTCCATCGGGCCTCTGCCTCTTCCTTGATTGATTCAGAATATGCCTCAAATCCATATTTCCCCATGACAGCGAAGAGGTAGAGGTACCAGAAATATCCTATGAAGAAAAACAATTGCTAGAAATGAAAAACAAGAGAAAATACAGAAAGGCATTGAAAAGCAGCGCAAGAGGTATCACGGAGCGTTTGTAGTTACCGTCTCAGCGATAGGTGCTTCTGAAGAGGTGGCCGCGTCCAAAGAAGGCGGGAGGGTGGCAACGCTCCTTGTCTTCCTTTTCTTTTTTCCTTTAGCGGAAACCCTAGGAGTGACTGACCGAACAGGAAGAGCAGCAACTGATATGACAGGAATACCAACAGGAATGGTGTCGATTTCCTCGTCAACCGAAGCAGAAGACATTTGGGGAGGAATCAAAATAGTAACAGGTGGAACAACTAAAGTGGTGATGATATCGACAGCCACGGCCGTTTGCTCAACCTCCTCTCTTTGTCGAAGCCTTCTTAAGCGCCTCCTAACACTCTCAGGAATGTACTTGGGATCAGTCGCTGCAGAAGCACAAGATAGCATTAGCGTTAGTACCAATGCTGAAAATTAAAAAATGACGCGATACTCACATTTAACGTAGGCCCGGATATCGGCCCCGCAGGCCAGAAGGCGAGTGTGAACGCTGATTTCCAGTTTAAGTAACTTATCAAACCAGCCTTACTCTGTCTCGTTAAGAGCCTCCCAGCGCCAAGCACTGTCCTTGACGCCTTGGTTGAAACCAGACCGCCACCATGGATCCGGAAGCTCGGGAGTCTCAACAATAAAAAATTGTTCTTTCCATTTGTCGATGGAAGACTCTAAATGAAGGAGTTTCCAGGTAAATTTCTTGAGCGAATCGTCATCATAACGGGGTGATATCACTATCACACCCCGATGGTTATACATCTGAAACAAAGACTTGAGTAATGCAAGGAAAGGAGAGGTAATTCCCTTGTACTTACAGAGTTCTAGAAATGCATAAACGCCGCAGTAGGCATTTGGAGCTAATTGAACAGGACTCAGATCAAGAGAAGTGAGCAACTCTTGGATAAAAGGGTCAACCGGAAACCGGAAACCGTAGCGAAACATCTGGGCATACAAGATTCTGCGTTTGCCGGTCAGAATGTTATTCAGGCGTAAAGACTCAGGGGCGACAGAAACCTCGAAGCCCTCAAGGATGTTAGCACCGTGATCGGTCAGATGTTTATGAAGGATGGTCGGAGAAGTAATAGTACTGGCTATATTATCTATTTTTTCCTCATCAATCGATTTAGACCTAGAAGCATGAGTTTTTCTTTTACCCATAGTGGAAAAAGAAAGCAAAAAGATGAAGAAGACAGCAAAGGGAATAAAGAAGTACCTTTTTGAGAAGAAAATCGAAGTACCCAGGAGATGAAAACTAGAAATGCAAGACGATTCGATAAGATACAAAGAAAACAAATTATCGAAAGTGGAAAAAAGAAATAAAGTGTTGGGTTTTATAACCCTAAGAGGCCAAGAGAAACGACTACTGGAACAGTCGCCACACGCGTGACAGGCGTGAGCAATGAGTACAACCCTAGAAAAGCGAGAAGACGCTTTGATCCTATCAAATCACGCTAGCCCTAGCGTCCTGATAAGTAGACACGTGTCTCTAAACCATCCTGATCCCTCGCTCACATTAATGAGGGGATCCTAAGCATTAAATGCTCCGAAAAGCATAATCACTTTATCAAACAGAGGACAAGTGTGATGACGTAACCATCAAGATAACGCCAAGAAGCAAATTAATTTGGAGCGGAATGACAGTCGTTATTATGCAAGCGTTATCAATTATTACAAGCCAAATGAAACCAATGTTTGAAGAAAAATAAAACACTCTCAAGCGTTGCCTTACGCTAGTCACGGAAGAACTCCTTTATTGCCCCCGACATCTATATCCTTCAATTTCTCAAAGGTGTAATCAGCTATCTTGGCAGGATCGAAAGCCTCACTATGGCAATAGTCTGGGAACCCGGCGGCAAAGGCTCGTATTGCCTTGTCTTTCCACCGTGATATCTCAGCGGGTACTTTCGCCAACTTCGCGTCGCGGGTCGATATCTCTTCACGAATGAGAGAATTTCTTCTGTCGGTAGCCACTAATTCCGCCTCCAAAAACTCTATCTTTGCCTTCCCTATCGACTTTTCTCTAGCCAATTCAGTACGACAGTCGTTAAGCTCTGCCTGGGTATCATTCTGGAGTTGCGTCAACTCCGCCACCTTAGTAGGGGAACCTTGAATCTTGTCGCCATGAATATAGAGGAAGTAATTCAGCATGCGGAAGCTAGCCAGCACGTCATTCAGAGCGCGTTCGCGATAAACCTCCAGAGGAAGCTCTGACATCTCTTCCCTATCTTTAGGAGAGCCAAATGTCGCACTTACTATAGAGCCTACCGGCTCACTTCGCGATAGCGGGTCCGATATTCCTAGTGTGCGAAGTCCGCTGGTGCCAAAGGTGGACAGATCCAGGCGATAGGAAGTGGCTCCTTGAGGACCTTGAGAGAAGAGATTGGCGATAAAAGGAGGAGAGCAATTTTTGGCGGAACCACCAACCCCTGAGATAGAAGTACAGAATAATGGCGGAAGGCCATTTGGCAGAGGATCAGGGGTAGCGGCAATCTCAAGATTTGGTGCAGTGACATCAGGAATGAAAAAAGAGATAGGAGAGTCGGGAGCAGCGGTTGAAGGAGGAAGGTTGACCTCTAGCGGAACCTTGGAAGTTTTAGGAGGAACGTTGGCTGATGCCTCAACCACTGTCGCCATTTTGGAGGTACTCACACCACTAAGGGTGTCAGTTCCAACAGCAGGGGTTTCGTTAACCTTCTTTAAAGCAGCCTCAACGACTGGGTTGCTATTTCCCATTCTTAGTTTCTTCCACTGAGTCGCGGAAGCATGGCAAAGCCCAGAGTCGGTATCCATATCCTTGCTACCACTGTCAGTTACTTCAGCCTTGGGACGATTCAGAGTCGCTCCTCTGTTCCGAATAGGTAACCACCTCTCGGGGAAGCGAGAGGTCCGGTCGGAGATATCGCGCCTAGCAACTGTCCTGAATCTTTTTCTCTTTGGTGGAGCTGCAGGGCGACTGGAACTCTCAGGCGGAGGAGAGGGTGGCAGTGATTGAAGTGGCTTCACGTTCAAAGGAACGTCCTTACCGCCCGACGGTTGATTTCCAGCGTCACCTGTCAACAAGACATATCAGAACAGTGCATAAGCCGAAGTGATAACGGGGGAAAAGAAACTTACTTATAGTACACTCCTCTATAAGCTTGTACAAGGCAAACTCTCGAATGCGAAAGGACGAGCTCAGCTCCAGCAGCATGTTCGTTTGCCGATGTTCTTCCTTGGATATTACAGACGGGTTTGTCCAAATAGAATCATCAAGACACCGATTGAAACCCCTAGGCCAAGGGCGGAAAGGTAATTTCACGATGAAGAAACCGCTCTTCCAATCAGCCACAGTCTCTTCAAAGCCCTGAAATTTCTGCCAGAATGACTGCACTAACGACTCATTCCACCTCGGGGTGATATCCATCACACAGTTGCGACACTTGAAACTAAAGAACTTGCGAAATAAATTGACAAACGGGATAAAGATACCCCGCAACTCACAAGTACGGATGAAGTCATGAATCCCGTACCAGGAGGAAGGCGTAATCTGAGCTGGGTTAATGTCATAACGAACCAATAATCCTTTCACCGCTTCGTGGATAGGAAAGCGAAAACCGTAAAGGAACATATTAAAATATACCATCCTATCGCTCCCCGATAGAGGGTCATGAAGCCGATAGCCAACATCAGGAATTTTGACGGAGTAACCAGGAGGGAAAAAGATACCATTTTCCTCCAACTCTGCCTCCAATACCGTTTCATCAACAAAAATATTAGGTGTTCTCTCAATTTCTAAATCTATGGGCTGCTGGAGACCCTTCGAAGACCTAGTAGTGGCCAGAGGCCACTGACTACCCTTGGGTATCCTAGACGTGCTCATAATGAATCAGCAAGAAGAAAGTCTGAAGAAGAAGAAGTAAAGTACCTTGAACAGAAGGCGGTGGACAAAACTGTCGGCACCGGTGAACGGTGGTCGTAACTTCCTTTGAAGCAAAAATTTAGAGAGAGAAAGAGAAAATTTTGAAGTGCAAGCAAAGAGTATTAAAATAAAGCAGTTGCTCCCTTTTAAAGGCTGAGTTCGAAAATTGAACAGCCTGTAAAAACGGGACACACCCCAAAGCAAAAGTGACACGTGTGAAAAACTTCAGAAGGATATTTATGTCTAAGCATTTATATCTTCTGGAGGGGGTAGTTACTAACAATCAGTTGCAAGCGGTTACATCGAAGCAACAGTTAGTCTCTCAAAGATAGCCATCTGTCAAAAGAGGGGCTAACGCCTGAGCATGCAAGGCCAAAAAAGGAAAAGCATCATTTCATTTAATAATAGCCATACGACATCTACAAAGGATTGCCAGGGGCGGAATCAATCATTGTCAGACCAGTAAGAAGACCAGTAGCAGTATTCGTCATCTGAGGACGGAAGCTCCTCATCCGCCAAAGGAGGAGATTTGTCAGCCCTTCGCTCCGCACTCGGCATTAACGGTTTGGACTCCTCCTTCACAGTGAAAGATGCCACCTTTACGACAGTATCGCCTGGAGGAACCTCCTCTTCAAACCAGTCAGCAGGAGGAAACAATCCTTTACCCTTACAAGTCGGAGGGGCTGAAAAAGAAGAAAACCAACCAGTGGTCTTAGAGTTCGCTCTCTTCTTCGACCTTTTTTGACCTTCACGGCAAGTCAATCGCCTCTTCAGGCACTGGTTGGTTGGTTGAGAAAGATGAGGGCTTGAGGATTTGGTGCGGCAGAGCAGAAGTGGTGAAAACATCTATACAAAACTCCATTACATAACACATTTGCTCACAAAATTTATTTTTTTGGAATTATTTCTTTCTTATTTCTTGAATTTTTTATAATTCATAAAAGATTTATATCATTTTAAAAGTCTTTTTTTGAATTTATTATTTTAAATTACTTTTTTTGTAATTATGATGTGGCATTGACAGTGTGACCATGTCAGCAAGAAAATATTTTAAAAAACCACGCATGCACACTTAATGAACACTTAAATAGGGGGTTATATTTGTGTAAAAATAACATGATGGGTCAAATTAATATCTTAAAGTGTCATTTTTTTATTAAGAAACAACCCGTCACAATTATTTATAACTACGGATCGGGTCACTCGGGTGGTTTCTTTTCTTTTTTCAGAAAGAAAAAAATAGAAAAAGAAGCGTTGATTTGATTGTACTTGATACTGGAAACGAGTAGCTTGAGCTTTGCCGCATCATCTGCTCCTTTTTCGGCCTCAGACATGAAACTGTGTTTTTCTATTTCCTCTTAACCGTCAAGGTACGCGAATTACAGTCACAATTGATGCACTGATGCACTGATTTCTCAAAGCTCGCTTCTTGCTTTCGTATTGTTATATTGTTCCTGAATCCATGTTAATTTTTTTGCTTCACTCATGCTAAAAGCAACAAAGCTCGCTTCTCATGTGAGCAAAACCTTGCATTTTCTCCCCATAATCCATTTACCCTCTCCCCAATTGGGTTTTTCAGAAGCTACAGAAATTCTAACATTAAAGATAGTGATGAGCCAGAACATGAAACAGAATGGGAAAGGCTGCTTAAGCCCTTTGACCTCAAAGAGCTCAGAAGATCATTTCATAAGATCACCCATTTCCAGCTTTGCAAACTTCTTGAATTACCACTTGATGTGCCCACATCGTTGGAGATATTCCAATGGGTTGGTGCCCAGAAGGGTTATTGTCACTCATTCAATGTGTACCATGCGTTGTTCGATAAGCTTGGTGCTGCTAAGGAATTTAAGGTTATTGATAGGTTATTGTTGCAAATGAAAGAGGAAGATATCATTTTCAGATAGTCTATTTTCATTTTGATTACGACTTATTATGGGAAAGCAAGTTTGCTTGGGCAAGCTACTAGGTTGCTCTTGGACATAAAGGTTGTGTTCTCTTGCGAACCAACTTTTAATTCCTATAACACTGTCTTGCGTATTCTTGTGGATTCTAACTATCCTAGTGTTACATCCAATGTTTTCTATGACATGTTGGGTAAGGGTGTTTTACCTAATGTTTACACATTTAGGGTTGTTATGAAAGCTATATGGTTAATGAAGTGGACAATGCATGCTCATTGCTTAGGGACATGACGAAACATGGGTGTGTGCCAAGCTTAGTGATATACCAGACTCTGATAGATGCACTTTCTAAGAGAGATTGGATGAGGCAATGAAACTTTTGGATGAAATGTTCTTAATGGGGTGCACACCTGATGTTGACACCTTTAATGTTGTTATTCATGGCTTGTGTAGGCTCAAACGTATTCATGAAGGGGCAAAATTGGTTGACTGGATGCTTCATCAAGGTTTTACTTAGGATATGACATATGGAGTTCTGATGCATGGGCTATGTAAAATCGGACGACTTGATGAAGCACATAAACTGTTGAGCAAAATACCTGCTAGAAATGTTGTGCACTACAACACTGTGCTTAATGGGTATGTCATGGCTGGTCAGCTGGATGAAGCCAAGGCTTTGTTGTAATGTTAGGATGTTACACAATGGTTATGAACCAGATGTATTCACATTTAACATGCTGATTCATGGACTTTGCACCAAGGGATTTATGGGTTCTGCTCTTGAACTGGTCCATGACATGGAAATGAAAGGTTGCAAGCCAAATGTAATGACGTACACCAGTTTAATTGATGGATTCTGCAAGAGAGGCCAACTAGAGGAAGCTCGTCATGTTTTACATGAGATGATAACCAAGGGACTCCGGCTAAATACAGTTGGATACAGTGTCCTTATATCTGCTTTATGCAAGGGTGAAAAGATTCATGACGCCCTGGACACGTTTCGTGAAATGTCAAATAAAGGATGTAAACCTGATTTTTTTACATTTAATACTCTAATATTTGTTCTTTGCAAGGTTGATAGGATGGATGATGCTCTAGGATTGTACCATGATATGTTGTTAGAGGGTGTTATCGCCAATATAGTAACTTATAACATATTGATTCATGATTTTTTTAGGAGAGGTTCAATGCAAGAAGGACTTAAGCTTGTGAATGATATGTTGTTTAGAGGGTACCAGCTTGATGAAATTACTTACAACGTCCTTATAAACGCACTCTGCAAAGAAGGTGTTGTTGAGAAAGGACTGGGTTTATTTGAAGAAATGATCAGGAAGGGACTAACCCCTAGTAATATCTCATGTAATACATTGATCAATGGCTTCTGTAGAGTTGAAAAAATATGCAAGGCACTAGAGTTCCTGAGGGATATGCTTCATCAAGGTTTTGTGTCTAACATAGTCACTTATAACAGCCTGATAAATGGTTTTTGCAAGATGAGACGCATTCGGGAAGCTTTGGAACTCTTTGAAAAATTACAACTTGAAGGAATACAACCTGATGATATTACTAACAATACTTTAATCTGTTGGTTCTGCCATCAGAAGATGTTTGATGATGCGTATTAACTTCTCCATCGAGGGGTTGAGAATGATTTTGTGCCTACTGAGGTGACCTGGTTTATCTTGGTTTGCAATTTTGTTAAGGAAAGTGATGAAGAAAATCAGTCCTCCTTTTGTTATGTTAAATGACTGGAAGGATGCTTTGCTCTTGATGGAATGGGATCTCTTTCGCCTTCTTACAATATTTGCTACCTTATTCGATTGCAGTTTATCATTTGTTTTTAGCAAATCTGCTTTATTCATCCTCAACTACTACAACTTCTGTGTTTCCTTAGGGCAAAGGGCAAGAAGAACCTATTGGAACTCCTGGTCGCCCTAGAGCTACCTCAATTCCTACTGAGAAAAGGTACAGTGGCCAATTAGGAGGGAGATTGTGCCAAAGGTGTATAGAGCTATGACTGATAAGGTTGATGTGAATAAGCAGTCATGAGTGCTTCAGTCGAGTCGTATCCTGTCTGGTTTGTGCTTCTCTTCTAAATAGATGGAAGACTTACTAGATTCCCCGTTCTTTCCTTTTGCCCCTATGCTGCTTGCAGGAACTGGAGCCTTAGGAAGGTGTTGGAGAGACCATCAGTTTGCACATTATTTTCGGATTTATTTTTGCAACTGGGAAAGGCTTTGGCTTAAGTATGGTCTCTGAAAGTTTTTTAGGTATGCATCTTCCCTCTGTTAGCATATGCTGAGGCACTGGATTTGTTTGTTTGGTTATGATTGAAAGTTTATGTATTTATGAGCTTCATGCATGAAGCCTACCTGTGGATTTTGCTTTTTTCAGTTGGGATACACCGAGACAAGAGAGTTGTGCAGTTTGATCATGTTGTTGTTAAGGTGCAAGACTTCCCCTTAACAGTATTCATGAGTAGAATTTGTTTGTGGATGCAATACTCAACAAAGACCAAGATGATAACCGTGGTTCATTCCTTATCTTCCCTTCTCTGTGTTCTCTAACTGATTTTTTTTTCTGTCCCTTACCATGCCTTTGGTTTAAGCTGATAGTTCTTGTCTATTTAGTTTTATTCGTGGAGTTTGAATGAAATATGTCGAAGCATAGAGAAGTTGCGTGATTGAGTGCTTATTTTGTGATTATTCATCATCCATTTTGACTGTTTTAGATGATGATATTACTGATAGTAGGCGTTTTCCCTTCCTTTTTGCAAAAACCAGATAAAAGAACCAGAAAGAAGAAAAGGAACAGAAAAGCCACTAAATAAAGCAAAAATATGGTGAAGGATGAAAAGAGCCCAGTATCCGCGAACCAACCTCTTCCCCAGACCTGGGAAAGAGTAAATCAGGAGCTGCTTCACCAGGCCCAGGACAGTTCAGCGAGACCGATGATAAAGAGATAGGCTTGGGCCGCTTTATTGAGGACGCGCTTTTACAGCTGTCTCCAGCATTTGTGCAGTTGTTTCCAAAAGAATTAGACTTCCATTAGGCTTTCTAGATAGGGTTAGACTCCTATTATATTTTTAGGAGATAAATACAATTTTATTTATATTTTATCTAGATTTTTAAGGGATAAGAACAATTAGTTTTTATTTTATCTAGGACTCTAGGAAATTAATCTTAGGGAGACTATAAATAGGTGAAGACAGCAGAGATCGAGGATCTCTAGTCTTTTCTTCCTCATCACGTTCTGCTATTGTCTTGCTTCATATTTTGTTTTTACTCTTTTTTTGGAGATTTAATCAATTTATGCATCTTTCAATCTTTTTCATTATATATTTCTCTAGCTAAATCATTCATTCTTGGTAAAGACTCTAGGATCATGATTCTTCTGTTGTGAGATCGAATTAAGCTTTATAAACTCCGAATTTCATATTTTTACTCTTTTTGGTTTATTGTCAAATTATTCTTATTTGATTTAAGAGTAGCTAACTTAGATTTTAATCTGAATTATTAAAGCTTTTCCTAGAAACTTTGGATGCTACATTGTGAATAGGGATTCGTAGGCAACTAATTGGCTTGCGAGTCAATTAGAAAAAGAGTAAAATCTTGTTTATAGAAGTAGAGGTGACTCTCTCCCAGGCCTGGGGAAAGGTCTCTCCCTGCATTTCATCAACCACTTAGTTAAATCCTATAGGTGAACCTTAGGGTTATTAAGGAGGTTAGGGATTCTTAATAGAGTGTCTCTTTAGGAGTCTTGAGTAGGAGGAGAGTAGGAAGTCTAAGTGTACCAGACTTCTATGGCCTCCATATTTTTTTTAAATAAGCTGATGGATATATTAAAGAGTCATGAGGAGCATGACAAGAAGCAAAAGGATCAGCTGCCACAGCAGCTAATCAAGAGTACAATACTGGAATAAAAAGAAAAGCAACGAAATCACAACAAAGCTGAGAAACGCTATCCCTCTTGAACTCCTGTCCGACTCCATGTCTCCAACCACGTCGAGGAAATTATCATGTGCGTAGGACTATAGGGGAAGCTCGGATCTCCAATCTTGATCCACTGATGCCAGCTTCCAAATACAGCCCGCATAAGCTTGAACGAACATGCATTAACGTGATTAAAAGCCTTGTCGTTTCTTTGTTTCCAAAGATGCCACATGATCACATAAATTAGCATCTATCATACCTTGTTTCCCTGTCTGCTCCTCCAATCAACCAGGCCTATCCAGCTTCTCCATAAATCTGCTAGATTCCGCGGGCGACACCAAGCGAAGCCAGCCCAAGATGCTATGCTACCCCAGATTTGATCCGATGTTGGACAATGAAGAAATAGATGATCAACACTCTCACATGGTTCAAGGCATTGAGGGCAGTCGCTCTCTTCCTCTGAAATAATAGGACGCTGATGAAGAAAATCTCTGGTAGCGATCCTACCTTGAAGAGCTAGCCACATGAACGCTTCCACATGGTGAGGGACAAGCCGTTTCCAACAGGAGTTCAGGAGATCGTTGGTCTGCTCACTGGACTGAGCAGTCGTCATGGACTTCGTAAGAGATCACACCGTGAAAACCGTAGATGGTTCCAGCTTCCATGTTACAGAGTCAGCCACCTCACCTTTCCGAGGAGTTGGAAGCAAGACAACCATCGCATTCACTTCATCAACTTCCCAGTCAAATAAACCTCTACGCCAAGGCCACTTCCAAACCCAAATATCTTCCTACCATTCCCCGAACTCACTGATCCGACCCTCTTTGTAACCCATGAGGTTGTAAAGACGAGGAAATCTAAGTGCAAGAGGGGTCTGCAAGGCCCAGGGATCCCACCAAAATAGAAAAGTTTTCCCACTTCCCACAGACAGCCGCGTATGATTTGTCCAACTGTGGAATCGATCTCCTTCTCTCCCCCAGATAGCTAAAATGTCTTTCCAAATGGACGATGGGACTCCATGTTCCTGCTTCCACAGACACCCCACATTTGAGCAGCTGTATTGATTACGGACAATCTTAACCCATAGTTTGTCTCCACCCTTCAAAGCTCGCCAAATCCACTTAAATAACAACGCCTCATTTTTCAGACGGAGGTTTCCAACATCTAAACCGCCCATCTCTTTTGGTCTAGTGACCAACTCCCATTTCACCTTGGCAAGGCCCTGTTTAGAATCCCCTCCACTCCACAAGAATCTTCTCATGATTTTTTCACATTCCTTGATAACCTCCCTAGGCATTCTGTAAATTGACATATGGTAGATCGGGAGACTGGCCAGAACCGATTTAATGAGCGTTGTCTGACCACCCAAGGATAAAAGAGAACCCTTCCATGTGGTAAGTTGTCTTCTCATCTTCCCGACTAAGCCCGACTAGTTTGAGATTCTTCGCGGATTCATACCCACCGAGGATCCCAAGTAGGTAAAAGGCAACATTTCATATTTGCAGCCTGCTCGACGAGCTAAACTCTCCCCCAAGGGTCTATAGACGTTAATCCCTACCAAAGTACTCTTATGGTAGTTGACCTTCAGGCCAGCAAAAGCATCGAACCAACGGAGGATTCCTTTGACATTTTGCACTTCCTCCTCATCATACCTAGTGAAAATCAGAGTGTCGTCTGCGAATTGAAGATGAGTAACGTTCCATCCCCCCAATTCATCACCAATCCCGCGCAGGATTCCCCGGTCGTATGCCCAACTAATCAGACAGTGGAGGCCCTCCATCGAGATGTTAAACAGAAATGGAGACAGGGGGCATCCCTACCAAAGCCCCCTACTCACTCCAAACTCCGCAGAAGGGGATCCATTAATCAAAACAGACACCCTGGCCGAGCTGAGGCATTGTTGAATCCAACCAATCCATTTCCTGCTAAACCCCATGTACTGGAGGATGTCGAATAGGTATGACCATTCTACTGAATCGTATGCCTTCTCGAAATCTAACTTGAACAGGAACCCTGCTTGTCTCCTCCTGTTCATGGTATGCACCACTTCGTTGGTTGCCATCACACAATCCAGGGTACATCTGCCCTTAATAAAACCATATTGGTTAGTACTCACGACAGTAGTAATAACTTGAGATAGCCGATTCGCCAGCACTTTGGAAATCACTTTGTAATAACAACCAACTAAACTGATAGGTCGGAACTCAGTGAAATATTTTGCAGCCTTAACTTTCGGGATCAAAGTAATGAAAGAAGTGCTCATACCTCTAGGAAAACTACCAGATTTAAAGAATTGAATCACTAATTCGCTAAAATCCTTCCCTATCACCTCCCATGCTTTCTTGACAAAACTGATACTCCAGCCATCCGGACCAGGAGTTTTGTCACTCCCACAACTCTGAACCGCCTCCCAGATTTCCTCCTTAGTCACCTGTCTGTCTAGCCCCGTTATCTCCATCTCGCTCAGGTGATTAAATCCCAAGTTAGGCATTTTCGGTCTGTCCCAATTAACTACTTTGAAGAAATTCGCGTAATAACTAGCCGCCGCTTCCTTAATGTCCACTGGAGCTGTTAACCGATGTCCGCCCTGTATAATCTCAGTCACATTACATCTTAACATCTCCAGCTTGGCCGCCAAGTTGAAGAATTTCGTATTTCTATCACCAAAAGAATCCCATTTTTGCCGCGATTTTTGTTGTCATGTCCTGCAAGCATAACCTTTTGTCTCCCATAACCCTATTTGGACCTCCTAATATCGAAGACTTTCTTCCGCTGTTAGACTCCTCGCATCTGCTATTTTGTCCAACTGCTCCAATTCACTAGAGAAAGCTTGAAGTTTGGTGTCGATAAGGCCGAACACTTCTTTGTTCCAACTGCGAAGATTTGTTTTTAGAAAATTCAGCTTCTTAATAATCGAATAAGGTCCTAGATGAAGTCTGCCTGCCTCCTCCCAAACTGATTTCAGCAGCTCCATAAACCCGGGATACCCCCACCAAGCCACCAAGTCTCTAAAAGGCTTCGGTCCCCAATCTTGATTAACAAGGTTGACCAGTAACGGCACATGATCCGAACCATTTCTACCTAACGCCGTTACTCTTAAATTCGGCCATCTTTCATCCCAAGTAGATTAAACAAAGATCCTATCTATCCGGCTTCTACTTGATGAATTTTCCCACGTGTACCTTCTTCCTAACAGAGGAATATCCCTAAGACAATTTCTTTTCACCCAATTATTGAATTCCCGCATTCCGCTCGTTTCCACTGTTCTATTTAATCTGTCTTGAAGGCATAAAGTCTCGTTGAAGTCCCCAGCAACTAGGACTGGGTCCCTGCTGCTACCAATCAACGCACTCAGTTGATCCCAAAGATCTCTTCTGCCCAAGGCATTGTTCGGCGCATAAATATTAATCAGCACACAATTGAAATCAAGCAATCTAATACGTCCCTCCAGCAAAATAAACCTTTCCCCCGTATGTATCCTGTTTACCTCAAAATTCTCCTGATTCCAGAGAGCGAGGAGGCCCCCGGATCTCCCACTAGCCGGGGCAGCCGCCCATCTGACCCCCGCACCATTCCACAATGCATTTATGAAATAATCAGAATTATACTCTCTTTTAGTCTCTTGTAGAAAGACCACCTCGAGTTGTTCACGCCTAATATATTTTTTTAAGAAACATCTCTTAATCATCCCATTTAAACCCCTATAGTTCCATGACAGTAATCTAATCATTTCAGAAATTGATTCGCTAAACCCCAATCCTTTAGTTCTTAAACTTACTAACCTCATCGGCGAATCTTTCTCTATCAAAGTTTTGGAAGGTTGCTTCTTGTACATTCTCCGTGAGGGACATCGCCACTCCTAGCTCCCATGTTGTACCTTCCAGGATAGTATTCGTAATTGCCCGATTCATATTCCTTATGAAATTTAGTTTTGAATATCTTTGCTATAGGAGTTAATCAATGACACATATGTTGATTATTCTATCTGTTAGAAGTTATACCTATTTTATCGTTTAGAAGTTATTTCCAGTTATAAGTAACTTCTTTTGTAACTACTGTATCTCTTCCTATATAAAGAGATCAATATGCGATAAAATAATCAAGTTGTGTGCTTTTGCTTTGTTCTTAACATCTCTGTAAAACTTCTTTATTAAATCTGTAAGTTACAACATTTGGTAGCGGAGCAAAGGTTGTGTTTTTTATGAGATGTCAGAACACGAATCAAAATCCCCTTCACCATAAAAGAACCACAACAAAAAAGGCGAAAGCAGCAACCATGGAGAAGTGTAACGAGTAGTAAAGGAGATGGGTATGGTTTACCCCATGCTAACTCGCACCAACTACGGTGATTGGACTCTCCTGATGAGAGTCAACTTGCAAGCACAAGGAATATGGGAGGCAATTGATCCCGGGAATGTAGAGTACCAGGACGATAGGATGGCATTGGCTGCCATTCTCCGATCTGTGCCACCTGAGATGTTGGGGACTCTTGCTGTGAAGGACACAGCCAAGCAAGCATGGGATGCTGTGATGACCAAGCGTATAGGTGCCAAGCGTGTGCGTGAGGCAAAGGCACAGACACTGTGTATGGACTTTGAGTCCATCAAATTCAGGGATGGTGAGACAATAGATGATTTTGCTATGCGTTTGACCAGCCTGGTGAACAGTTTGAACCTTTTGGGTGACCAGATTGATGATGAGAAGGTGGTTAAAAATTTTCTTTGGGTAGTTCCCCCAAGATATACTCAGGTTGCCATTTCCATCGAGACGTTAGTTGATCTCAAGATGCTTACTCTAGAGGAGCTAACAGGTCGACTCAAAGTCGTTGAAGAGCGCTATGACCTTGGATGTGATACTGCCGAGGTGGGTAGTTGCCTTCTCTTCACCAAGGAGGAATGGCTCGCGTGAAAGGAAAGGAGAGAAAATGGCAAGAACTCTTCTGATGACGAGAAAAACTCTGATAGTGGCAGTGACAATCGGCGTCATGACAAGCAACATGGTAGTTGGCGCAGCAATGTCGGCCGTTATAGGAAGGACTCTGTAGTTTCAATAGGCAGCCGCGACATGACTAAGATTAAGTGCTTCAACTGCTTCAAATACGGACATTACGCCAAGGAATGCCGAAAACCACGTCGCGAGGAAACGGTGAATCTGACACAGGTGCAAGACGTAGACTACAAGCCAGCACTTCTATTGGCTAAGCATTGTGAGCACATTCAGGAGGATGTAGACACACCACAGATGGTGTTCCTCAATGAGGAAAGTGTGTTAATAGAAGACCATGGAAAAAGTGCAATAAATGGGGTGGAGAACGGACTTGGCGCCTCTGTTGGTAGTAATAGGATTGTCACAGGGACTGGGCTTGGCACGGAGACAGCTGAAGGAACAATGGAAATAAAGAGTTGGGTGTCGATCTCTTCTGAATCTGACCCAGAGGAAGACATAGATTTTGAATCTGACCCGGAGAAAGATGTTGTTCCAGTTGTATGCAATACGCAACTGACTAAGCCCAAGCTTGCTAGTAAGAGAAATTTGGACCTATTTGAAGAAGCTCGAGAGGTGGATCGAATCATCTCTTTGCACAAAAAGTAAAAATAGTGCGTCATATTTAAGGGGGTGATTTATAGGAGTTAATCAATGACACATATGTTGATTATTCTATCTGTTAGAAGTTATACCTATTTTATCGTTTAGAAGTTATTTCCAGTTATAAGTAACTGCTTTTGTAACTATTGTATCTCTTCCTATATAAAGAGATCAATATGCGATAAAATAATCAAGTTGTGTGCTTTTGCTTTGTTCTTAACATCTCTGTAAAACTTCTTTATTAAATCTGTAAGTTACAACATTTGGTAGCGGAGCAAAGGTTGTGTTTTTTATGAGATGTCAGAACACGAATCAAAATCCCCTTCACCACAAAAGAACCACAACAAAAAAGGCGAAAGCAGCAACCATGGAGAAGTGCAACGAGTAGTAAAGGAGATGGGTATGGTTTACCCCATGCTAACTCACACCAACTACGGTGATTGGGCTCTCCTGATGAGAGTCAACTTGCAAGCACAAGGAATATAGGAGGCAATTGATCCCGGGAATGTAGAGTACCGGGACGATAGGATGGCATTGGCTGCCATTCTCCGATCCGTGCCACCTGAGATGTTGGGGACTCTTGTTGTGAAGGACACAGCCAAGCAAGCATGGGATGCTGTGATGACCATGCGTATGGGTGCCGAGCGTGTGCGTGAGGCAAAGGAACAGACACTGTGTATGGACTTTGAGTCCATCAAATTCAGGGATGGTGAGACAATAGATGATTTTGCTATGCGTTTGACCAGCCTGGTGAACAGTTTGAACCTTTTGGGTGACTAGATTGATGATGAGAAGGTGGTTAAAAAGTTTCTTCAGGTAGTTCCCCCAAGATATACTCAGGTTGCCATTTCCATCGAGATGTTAGTTGATCTCAAGACACTTACTCTGGAGGAGCTAACAGGACAACTCAAAGTCGTTGAAGAGCGCTATGACCTTGGATGTGATACTGCCGAGGTGGGTAGTCGCCTTCTCTTCACCAAGGAGGAATGGCTCGCGTGAAAGTAAATGAGAGAAAATGGCAAGAACTCTTCTGATGACGAGAAAAACTCTGATAGTGGCAGTGACAATCGGCGTCATGACAAGCAACATGGTAGTTGGCGCAGCAATGGCAGCTGCTATAGGAAGGACTCTGTAGTTTCAAGAGGCAGTCGCGACATGACTAAGGTTAAGTGCTTCAACTGCTTCAAATACGGACATTACGCCAAGGAATGCCGAAAACCACATCGCGAGGAAACGGTGAATCTGACACAGGTGTAAGACGTAGACTACACGCCAGCACTTCTATTGGGTGAGCATTGTGAGCACATTCAGGAGGCTGTAGACACACCACAGACGGTGTTCTTCAATGAGGAAAGTGTGTTAACAGAAGACCATGGAAAAAGTGCAATAAATGGGGTGGAGAACGGACTTGGCGCCTCTGTTGGTAGTAATAGGACTGTCACAGGGACTGGGCTTGGCACTGAGACAGCTGAAGGAACAATGGAAATAAAGAGTTGGGTGTCGATCTCTTCTGAATCTGACCCAGAGGAAGACATAGATTTTGAATCTGACCCGGAGGAAGATGTTGTTCCAGTTGTATGCAATACGCAACTGACTAGGCCCAAGCTTGCTAGTAAGAGAAATTTGGACCTATTTGAAGAAGCTCGAGAGGTGGATCGAATCATCTCTTTGCGCAAAAAGTAAAAATAGTGCGTCATGTTTAAGGGGGTGATTTGTAGGAGTTAATCAATGACACATATGTTGATTATTCTATCTGTTAGAAGTTATACCTATTTTATCGTTTAGAAGTTATTTCCAGTTATAAGTAACTGCTTTTGTAACTACTGTATCTCTTCCTATATAAAGAGATCAATATGCGATAAAATAATCAAGTTGTGTGCTTTTGCTTTGTTCTTAACATCTCTGTAAAACTTCTTTATTAAATCTGTAAGTTACAACATTTGCATCTGGTAAGATTCGAGTTTCTTCGAGGGCAGAATGAGGATTACGGCTGTCCGGAATCACCGTGGCTGCTGTCCGCGATACCTGCAAAGCGTCGGAGGGGGGCTCCGGTGTAGACACTCCGATGCTTAAGTTAGTAAGGTTATGAAATTCTGCAGAGATTCTAGTAGAGAATTTGCTCTTACCCTCGATCTATAAATGTGGGGTATTTATAGTTGGAGATAAGAAGGTCGTTACCCCCAGGGGTGGGCGTTATCAAGGGGAGATAACGCCTCGGATGACGTTAGCTGGACCGTACAGGATGACGTCGGCAGGGGGATATCGCTAGTGGGATATCGCCAATATGTCGTTGTAGTGGTTCCTGGGATGGGATGACGCCGTGTAGGTCCCCCCCCCCGGCTGATGTCGACCATCCCAGGATCCTTGCCTAACGGGGGTGGCAACCGGGTGCCGTCTTTTAGTCTAGGTCTACAGGAATCCAGCGTTGACTGGAGGTAGGAAGAAGATTATACCCTTGGTGTTTCCTTAATTGTTATCATAAGCCCAACTGAAAACGAGCCCGAGTGTTCACCAAGGGCTGCCTCTCTTGTCCTCAGAAGGAATCATCGCTCCCTTTACGCCGTGTCAGCTTCGGGAAAAATAACCGAGTTTTCCTGATTCCTTTGTTAGTTCCATTGCACCGGACACACTATAGCAAAGCTAGTAAGTGGGACTGTTTGATAGCACAGGTCCTCTCTGAAGCTTCTGCTATCGTTCTATGAGAGATATGTCCGAGTCTTTCCTGCACATTCTGAAATATAGCTCTGTTATGTTAGCGAAATAACATGGGGCGACAAGTACTGGTTACCCTTAGGGGTTTTCACCCACTCATGTCGGGGTGTTTTTGATGTCGTCGTTCTCTCCAAACTCGTGGGGTCTGGCCATGCGGTAAGCTGCCCGTAACATTGTCGTGGTCTTACTCCAGGAGCCGCTTACAGTTTGTGCGGTCTTACGCCATAGCTACCGGTGATATTGACGCGGTTTTATGCTGCTAGGAGCTACCTGTAATATCAATGCGGTTTCACACTGTAGGCAGCCTACAAGTTGTAAGGTCTTACGCTCTCCAATATATACTCTACTCGAGCATCTCGGGTGTCCGTCAGGAGTTCCGCGGTAGCCTTTCTCTCCAATTGTTTTGGGATAATGGTACGGCTCGATTTTCAAGGAGCGCGCCCTAGCGCGCAGCTATTGCCCTGGATCTATAAATACGATCCTTTTCTGCATATTCTTCGCATTCTTTCTGCCGCTCATTTGCCATTTTCTCATGGAAGATCTTACTAGAAACTTTCTGATCTCCAAGGCCCTGACCCTCAAAAATCTTACTAAGGGTGACATCAATTTTCTAGAGAATATGATGACGAAGTCTGGCGAGGATACCCTGGAGCTTCGGGGAATGATGGCTCCAATTCAGGCCAGGATTGGGTCTGCTGCCATGGAGGACTTTAACCCCATCGGGAATGTCTCCAAGCTGGTCGTCGCCACCTGCCGCATCGAAGTAACTATCGCCACGCTGCAGCAGAGGAAGGATCTGCTGAACTGCTGCCTGAAGAGCATGAGGAACACTATTTTTGAGTTAACTTCGGTGGAGGAAGCCCTGAGGGATGTCCCTACCCTGCTGGTGGACGACGACAATGACGCCGGGTCTCGGGCTTGAATGCTGGCCGTTCCGCCTTCTCTTTTGTTTTCCCCTTGTATATTTATGTATGCGAACGTATCTTTAGGCCGTTAGGCCGTAATGAAACTCCTTTTTGTTATTGGTCTTGTGATCTTTTTTCTTCTCTTCAGGGCGTTAGCCCTTGCTTTAATTGTGGGTTGTGTCAGCCCAACTGAAAATGAGTCTGACATCGATCAGACTTTCGCAGCATTTATTCTTCTTTATCTGCCAGGTGGCGACGGTTGCTTGAGCAACCATTCTGCTAATCATGCGCCATCTTTTCAGCATTAACTGATTGGGCGGTTTTTATGCATTTCTTGATTGTGGGAAAATTCCAAACAGGCGTGTTCAAAGGACCTGATTCTGCCATTATGATTGATCTTCTCAAGGAGCATTAAATCATGCTCTTTTCACGCGTGGAGAAAATCGAAGAGTCTTACTATTCTGACTATTTATGGGAAGCTTTCCTTCTTCTTTCTGTTCATCTTCTTCTTTAGCATTTTTCTGCTGCTACTAATTCTCATTCTTCATGGCTGATTCATATGATCAGATTTTCGGCAAATGCGAGACTCGCCCAACCCCTCCAACCACGCCGGATTCGAACGATCCTCCTTCGCCATCGAGCCTGAGAAAGCGATTACGCCGCCGCAGTGGTCAGAAAAGGCCGAAGAAAAGAGCAAAAATCAGTAGCACCGGCTGGTTTTCGTCATTTTCAGCCCCTCCAATTTGTGAGGATAAAAAAGCATCTCCTCCTTCTGACTGGTTCGAAGAGAAGGTTCCTCCGAACGATACCATCGTCAAGGCGGCATCTTCTGATATAAAAGAGGAATCCAAACTATCACTATTGAACATTGAGCGAAAGGCTGACAAGTTCCCTCCTTTCGCTGATGAGGAACTTCCGCCCTCTGACGAAGAGTACTGGTACTGGCCTTCTTACTGGCCTGACGATGATTGATTCCGCCCCTGTCACTCCATTGTAGATGTCGTGTGGCTTATTATTAAATTCCATAATGCTTTGCTTTTTTAGTCTTGCATGTTTAGGCGTTAGCCCCTCTGTTGGTTGGCTATCGCTGTGAAACTAACCGTTGCTTTACTTCAACCACCAGAGACTGGTTGTCAGTAACTACCCCCTTCTAGAAGATATAAATGTGAGGACATAAATATCCTTCTGAGGCTTTCACACGTGTCACTTTTACTTTGGGACGTGCCCCATTTTCACAGGTTGTTCAACTTCTTCATACTCAGCCTTTAAAAGGGAACAACTGCTTTCTTTTAATACTCTTTGCTCTCGTTTTGAAATTTTCTCCCTTCTCTTTCTAGATTTTGCTCCAAAGGAAGTTACGACCACCGTTCGCCGGTGCAGACGGTTTGTCCACCGCCTTCTGATTCAAGGTTCTTCACCTCCCTCCCTCAGATTTTCTTCTTGCCGATTTATTATGAGCACATCTAGAATACCCAAAGATTCTCAGTGGCCTCTGGTCACAAATAGGTCTTTGAGGAGTCTCCAGATTTTCCAGCAACCCATAGATTTAGAAATAGAGAGAACTCCCAGTATTTTCGTTGATCAAGCGGTATTAGATGTAGAGTTGGAGGAAAACAATATCGTTTTCCCTCCAGGCTTCTCCGTTAGGATTCCTGATGCTGGTTACCGGCTTCATGATCCTCTATCGGGGGCCGATAGGATGCTATACTTTGACATGTTTCTTTACGGTTTCCGCTTTCCCATCCATGAAGCGGTGAAAAGATTATTAGTTCGATATGACATTAACCCAGCTCAGCTTACACCCCCTTCTTGGTGCGGGATTTCGGCCTTCATTCATATCTGCGAGTTGCGGGGCATCCTTGTCCCGTCCATCAATTTATTCCGCAAGTTTTTTAGTTTTAGGTGTCGCAACTGTGTGGTAGATATCGCCCCAAGATGGAGTGACATGCTGGTGCAGTCATTCTGGTAGAGATTCCGGGGTTTCGAAGAAACCGTGGCGGGTTGGAAGAGCGGTTTCTTTATTGTGAATTTACCTTTCCGCCCCTGGCCCAGAGGTTTCAATCAGTGTCTCAACAACTCCCTTTGGACAAATCCGTCAACCATATCCAGGGAAGAGCTCCGACAGACGAACATGCTGCTGGGGTTGAAATCCTCCTTCCGCATTCGAGAGCTTGCCTTGCACAGGCTTATAGAGAAGTGTACTATAAGTAAGTTTCTTTTCTCTCGTTATCGCTTCAGCTAATTCAATGTTCTGATATGTCTTACTGGCAGGTGACACTGAAAACCAACCGTCGAGCGATAAAGAGGTTCCTCTGAACATGAGGCCACTCCAGACACGGCCACCATTTCCTCCGCCTGAAAGTTCCAGTCATCCTGCCGCTCTACCAAAAAGAAAAAGATTTAAGACTGTCGCCAAGCGAGGCATCTCAAACCGCGCTTCTCAATTTCTCGAGAACTGGTTACCCGTTCGGCAAGGAGCGACTTTGAATCATCCTAAGGCTGAAACACCCGAGAGCGACAGCGAGGACATGGATAATGATTCTGGGCTTCATCATGCTTCCGTAGCTCAGTAGAAGAAACTACGCATGGGAAGTAGCAACCCCATCTCTGCAGCTGCTTCGAACAAATTTAGCGAAACCCCTATTACCGGGACTGGCTCTTTCGAGGGCGCAAGCACATCTAAAGTAGTTGTGGCAGCCGAGGTGTCAACCGACATTCCTCCTGAAATCCCCAAGGTTCCGTCAGAGGTCAACGTTCCTCCTTCAACTGCCGCTCCTGATTCTCCTATCTCGTCTTTTATTCCTGACGTTGCCATCCCAGATCCTGCTCCTGCCGTTTCTCCTGACCCTCTGCCTAATGGCCTTCCGCCATTATTCTGTACCTCTATCTCAGGGGCTAGGGGTTCTGCTGAAAGCTTCTCTCCTCCTTTTACCGCCAGTCTTTCTTCTCAAGGCCTTCAAGGACCCACTTCCTATCACTTGGATTTGTCTACCTTTGGCACCAGCGGACTTCGCGCACTAGGGATATCGGATCCGCTATCGCGAAATGAGCCGGTAGGCTCCACGGTAGGTGCGATATTTAGCTCTCCTAAAGATAGGGAGGAGATGTCAGAGCTTCCTCTGGAGGTTCATCGCGAACGCACTTTGAATGAAGTACTGGCTAGCTTTCGCATGCTAAATTACTTCCTTGATATTCAGGGTAACAAGGCTCAGGGCTCCCCTTCTAAGGTGGCAGAGTTAACGCGACTTCAAAGCGATACCCAAGCTGAGCTTAATGACTGTCGCGTTGAGTTGGCCAGAGAAAAGTCGATAGGGAAAGTAAAAATAGAACTTCTGGAGGTAGAACTGATGACGGCTGATAAGAAGAACATTCTCCTTCGTGAAGAGATATCGGCCCGCGATGCAAGGTTGGCGAAGATATCCCATGAGATGTCGAGATGGAAGGACAAGGCGATACAGGCTTTTGCGACTGGATTCCCTGATTATTACCGCAGCAGGGCTTTCGATCCTGCCAAGATAGTCGATTATGCTTTTGAGAGGTTAAAGGATGTGGATGTCGGGAGCGTCAAGGGAGTTGTTCCGCCATGAGCATAAGGCGGCACTTGAGAGCGTTTTGATTTTATTTTTCTCCTCCAACCTTGATTTCAAATGGCTTGTAATAACTGATAACGCTTGCACAATAATGACCATCATTCCGCTCTGGATAATAGTTGATCTGTTTTTTTTTTTGGTGATATCTCGCTGATTACGTCATCACGCTTGACTTCTTTTTGATAAAGTGATTTTACTTTTTCGGAGCATTTAATGCTTAGAATCCCCTCATTAATGCAATCGAAGGATCATGATGATTTGAGGACACGTGTCTGCTCATCGGGACGCTAGGGCTAACATGATTTGATAGGATCAAAACGTCTTCTCATTTTTCTAGGGTTGTACTCATTACTCACGCCTGTCACGCGCGTAGCAACTGTTCCAGCAGTCATGCCTTTAGCCTCCTAGGGTTATAAAACCCAACACTCTATTTCTTTTTTCCACTTTCGATACTCTGTTTCTCTGCATCTTCTTGAATCGTTTGTGTTTCTGGCATTCCTCCCCTGGGTACTTTAATTTTCTTCCCCAAAAGGTACTTTTTCATTTCCTTTTACTGTCTTCTTCATCTCTTTGTTTTCTTTTTCCACCATGACAAAAAGAAAAACTCGGGCTTCTGGGTCTAAATCATGGGATGAAGAAAAAATAGAGACTATAGTCAGTACTATTACTTCTTCTGCCATTCTTGATAAACACCTGTCTGATCATGGTGTTGCCCTCCCTGAGGGTTTCAAGGCTATTGTCGCCCCTGCGTCTTTACGCTTGAATAGCGTTCTAACCGGTAATCGTAGAATCCTGTATGCCCAGATGTTCCGCTATGGTTTCCGATTTCCGGTTGACCTGTTTATCCAAGAGTTGCTTACCTCTTTGGATCTGAGCCTTGTTCAACTGGCTCCGAATGCCTACTGTGGCATTTATGCTTTTTTAGAAATGTGCAAGTACAAAGGAATTACGTCTTCTTCCCTTGCATTACTCAAATCTCTGTTTAAGATGTATAACCGTCGGGGTGTGATAGCGATATCGCCCCATTATAATGACGATTCGCTCAAAAATTTCACCTGGAAACTCCTTAGCTTGGAATCTTCCATTGATAAATGGAAAGAGCAATTTTTTGTTGTTGAGACTCCTGAGCTTCCGGATTCATGGTGGCGATCTGGTTTTAACCAGAGCGTTAAGGACAGAGCTTGGTGCCGTGTGGCCCTTGACGAGACAGAACAGGGCTGGTTTGATAAGTTGCTCAGTCTGGAAATCAGCATTCACACACGCCTTCTGGTTTGCGGGACCGATATTAGGGCCTGCGTTAGACGTGAGTATCGCGCCAATCTTTGATTTCTAGTATTGGTACTAATGCTGACGCTGTCTTGTGCTTTTGCAGCAACTGATCCGGATTACATTCCGGAGAGTGTCAGAAGGCGCCGGAAGAGACTTCAAGATAGGGAAAAGGTCGCGGTTATCAATATCGCCACCACTTCAGCCGCAGCTTCGGCTCCTCCCTAAACATCTTCTGCCTCTGTTGACAAGGAAACCGATACCATTCCTGTTGGTATTCCTGTTATATCAATCGCTGCTCTTCCGCCTCGACCCTCCGCTCGCAGGGCTTCCGCCAAAGGAAAAAAGAAAAAGAAGACTCGGAGCATTGCCTCCCTCCGATCACCTATTCTGCCTTCTTTTGACACAGCCGGCTCTTCGGAAGCGCCTACCACTGGGACGGTGACTCCAACTTCCCCAGTATCTTTCGCATCATTTTTCAATGCTTGCTTGTACTCTTCTTGTTGTTAATTAATTTTTTTATTTTTTTATTTTTTTTTCATAGGATACTTCTGGTACTTCCACGCTTTTGTCATCACGAGGAAACATGGACGTGAGACGTATTCTGAATCATCCAAAGAAGAAACAAAAGTCCACGGGAGTAGATGCAAGCTCGTCCTCGACTCAGGCTGACGTCGGGGTAAGGCCCCAAACTGGTCTTGACCGTTCCATTCCTCTGCCAGGTCAGACTGGTACCATTTTTTAGAACGCGGCCATGCCTCCACCTTTCGAGACTTCTTCGCCCCCATTTGGTTCAGAGATGCCCCACTTTTCCTCTAACACCACAGTTTACCATGACGAGCTGTCAGAATTTCCTTCTTATGAGGCTCATGCAACGTTCCAAGGGGGTGTCGCCTCTACTTGTCCTAATGAAACGTTCACGCCTCCGGGAGGCTCTACTTCCAACCAGCCTCCTTCTCCAGCCACCGTGGTCTTCGTTCCTTCCGCTGCTTCCACACTTAGGCGTTTCGGGGAGGGGACAGTAGTGTCCAATCTTATGGCCGATGTGAGTTCTCATAACGTCGTCAAACCTATCACTCACCAGGTGGACATGACTACGTTTTGTAGCTCAGGAATTGCAGCCATGGGGGGCGATAACTCGACCATTACTGCATCGTTCTTGGCTGCACACATGTTAACTTCTCCTAAAGAACGAAGCATTTTCGCTGCTACTGGAGACAAAGAGCAAGCCGATATGCTACGCTCCACGCTTTTCTCCGGGTTCCTCCAATCTCATCTCTATGCTGAGCGCGCGTCTCAAAAGGCTGCTGACCTTGCCGCTTCTGTAGCTAAGCTTTCTCAAGAGCAAGAGGAGAAACAACGACTGTTGGAAGAGCGAGATAAATATATGGTGGACCTTGAGGAGGCAGCTAAAGAGGAGGCAAGGGAGGTAAAGGAACAGTTAGCCACTGCAAAGGAACAATTGGCCGCTTCTAGCACTGCTCTGACAGTTGAACAGTCAAAGTGTGTCACTCTTGAGGAGGAGAAAACGGCCTTGACGGGAGAGAGAGCAGCTTTGATAGAAGAAAAAATGGCGCTTGAGGTGGAATCAGCTATCAAGAGGCGCTGGTATATTGAAGAGAGTGTTTCCATCATGGCCGATTGCTTTGTGGAGGTTCATGGGGAGGAATTTTATGATGGCGACGCTGTCTCTAACGCCTTTTTTGAGAGATCTTTTGGTCTTAACGATGAGGGCTTCCGCTTGGCCAGGTCAAAGACGAGGAGTAAGTAGGGTGTTATCCCTTTTTTCTTTTTGTGAGGATCGAATGTTACCCTCTTTGTATATTTTTGCATACTTTTGTGTCCCATCAAGGGTATATGCTTCTGAACAATGATACTTTAGCGGCATCGGTTTTTGTTAAGGCCATTTTCCTCTCTTTAAATTTTACCGTCCTGATCCCGCTTTGTCGCGCTTATCTCAACCACCACCTAGCTGATCGAAAAGATACCAAATAGGGCCTTTAGGTCCTACTCCTTAGTCTGCGTCAATATCGGCGTGGTTGGCCTCATGTTTTATTTTGCCAAAGAGTTATACAACTCCTTTTTGTTAATTCGAGTGTCGCAATCTCTTTAAGGTCGGAGACATCCTGCACACTCAATTAATATCTATTAGTAAGAAATAAGCGATAACAGACACGAATTTCCCGTAGGAGCCGATCTGCCATCCTTCTAGGGTATCGGTGTCGCTTGCTATCGCTTTCTAAACTAGCTCACTTCGCTAGGGATTCCGCATCTGGTTACTTGCTGGGAGTTCGCGACTTTTCATATTTCCACGATCAGCCGGAAAGTGCCTCTTCCTAGTGAGTCGTCTGATCAGGACAGTCCCTCACAAGGCTAGGATTTTTCACTTTCGGCGTTATCCTCTCATCTTAGAATTGTACCTTCCTTTGGCGAGCCGTCTTCATCAAACCGGCCGCAAAGATAGGGTTTTTACTTCCAATATGGAGTTATTATCTCCTTAGGGTGTGCCTCTTCCTAACGAGCCACCTCTACGAGAATGGCTATCATAGGGATGAGGCCTTTTCACCTTTAGGAATCCTGGGGCGTGCCCTCACTCAGTGAGTCGGCGGATCCATACCGACCATCACGAGGATAAGACTTTTCACTCCCAGGGGTACCGGGGCGTGCCTCTTCTCATGCTCCCCACCTGGTTACCACAAGGATAGGACTTTTCACTCCCAATATTTCATATCAGGTGCACCAGGGCGTGTCCTCACTTAGTGAGCCATCGGATCAGGACAGACCATCACAAGGATAGGACTTTTCACTCCTGACGCTAAGTATTAGGTATGCCAGGGCGTGCCCTCACTTAGTGAGCCGTCGGATCAGGACATGCCATCACAAGGATAGGACGTTTCACTCCTGGCAACCTCTTTCCCCTTTTTCTTATCGCCTGCACACACACGTAGCCACAAAGCACAAGAGAGCTCATTACTCGAGCGTTGGTAGGGGTTAGGGCTATCGTTAGTGAAAAGATGCAAGGATAAGTCAAGATCTAGCATGATATAATTCAAATGAGCAATATTCCAGGAGTTAGGTAAGGGGGTACCGTCGAGTGTCTCTAGATGGTACGCTCCTCTCCCGATGATATGGGTAACGCGGTGCGGCCCTTCCTAGTTTGGACTGAGCTTTCCCCGGCGTTGACCAGTTGCTCGTTGATCCCGGAGTACTAGATCACCTTCTTTTAGGATTCGTTCTTTGACGCGCCTATTATGATAACGCGCCATCTTTTGCTTATAGTGCATCATCTTCAGAAGAGCTTCCTCTTGTAGTTCAGGCAGTGCGTCAAGATTCGCACGCAACCTTTCCTCATTCAACTCTTCTCTGAAGTAAGCCACTCGTAAGCTCAAGGCACCAATTTCCACAGGCGTAACGGCCTCCGTGCCGAAAGCCAGTGCGAATGGTGTTTCTCCCGTACTGGTTTTCGTGGTCATGTGGTATGCCCACATCACATACGGCAGTTCGTCTGCCCACTTCTTCTTGGATCCCTCCAGGTTCTTCTTAACACCATTCAGGATGGCTCGGTTTGTTACTTCAGCCTGACCATTAGTCTGCGGATGAGCCACGGAAGAGTATCTCTGCTCGATTCCGAACTCCACACATTAGTTTCTAAAGAACTGGCTAGTGAACTGCGTTCCATTGTCGCTAACGAGTACGCGAGGAACTCCGAAGCGCATGATAACTTGGTGCTTGAAGAAACGCCAGATTTTTTCTGTCGTGATGTTGGCAACCGCCTCAGCTTCTACCCATTTGGTGAAGTAGTCTACTGTTACGACCACAAACTTTAGTTGCGATCTTGCCTTTGGAAATGGTCCAAGGATATCAATTCCCCATTTCGCGAAAGGACAAGGAGCGATAATATTATGAATTTGTGCAGCGGGTTGCCGGGGAATCTTGGAGAATTCCTGACACTTTTGACAAGTTCGCACATAGTCATGGCAGTCTCTTCGAATAGTGGACCAGTAGAACCCTGATAGAAAGACTTGCGCAGCCATGGTTCCGCCGGATGCGTGCATGCCACAAATTCCCTCGTGGATTTCACGGAGGGTATGAAAACCCTCTTGTTCTGTTATGCATTTCGCAACCGGATGAGAGAAACACATCCGTAGCAGTTCCCCATTAAAGTATGTACACTGTGCCGCTTGCTTCAGCACTTTCTTCTTCTCAGCGTTATCTGCTGGAAGTTCATCATGTTTCAAGTATTTTATGACGGGAATTCTCCAGTCGTTGTCACTTTCTTCCACACAGAGCGTCGCTTGTTCTTCCATGAAGGAAGGTACGGGTATCTCCAGGTAGTACACCCCTTTTGGTATGGACGCCTCTGGATTTGCTGCGAGTTTAGCGAGATTGTCAGCCTCAACGTTATCCTCTCGAGGAATGTGCTCGAAGCTGACCTGTATGCCATATTTCTTTATTTCTATCAACTCGCACTTCACTTTAGCAAGGTATTGTACCATGATAGGCTCTCTAGCTTGAGAGTATCCCAGTACTTGGTCTATTATCAACTTGGAGTCCCCGCAGACTTTCAGCCGCAAGTCTCCCAATCTCTCAGAGTCATGTATTCCATTTCCCTGAGCCCGGCTAATAGCGCTTCATATTCTGCGGCGTTATTGGACAACGGCTGCAAGATTCGAATGGCGTATCGCACTTGGATGCCATGAGGCCCACTCATGAAAATTCTAGATCGGCAAGCTCTTGATTTTTGGCGCCATCTACGTGGATAACCCATAGGTCGGTGTAGGTCTCTGGGAAGGGAAGATCCAATTCTTCTTTTTCCTTTTCAGTCAATTCTGTTAGAGGATCCGGCGTGAAAGTGCATTCCGCGATAAAGACTTCACAGACGGTCGGGACCGGTAATGCAACCCATATTGTTCAAGTTCAAGAGCCCAGATTAGCATCCTCCCTGAGGATTCGGGTTTTTGGAAGATCCGTTTCAGAGGTTGGTCTGTCAGCACAATGACAGTATGAGCTTGAAAGTATCAGCTCATTTTCCGTGTGGCTTGGATCAATGCTAATGTTATTTTCTCGATACGGGCGTATCTGAGCTCGGCATCTTTCAGGATGTGACTCACGAAGTATACAGGGCGGTGCGTGTGGTTGTCTTCTCGCACAAAGACCGCGCTAACCTTTCTCCTTGTTTAGGAATAAACCGCCCTAGAGCAATAACGCGCCCGGTTAGCTTTTGTACCTCTTTTATGGTCTGAGGAGATATCATGTCTTGGATAGCCCGGATCTTTGACGGGTTGGGCTGAATGCCTTTTTGGCTGACCACATAACCCAAAAATTTGCCTGTTTGGAAGGCGAACATGCACTTTCGAGGGTTTAGCTTCATCTGATATTGCTTCATTACTTTGAAGACTTCAGCCAGATGGGATAGGTGATCTTCAAAGTTTTGACTTTTAACCAGTATGTCATCGACATACGCTTCGACGTTTCGCCCAATCTGTTTTTCGAAGACCTGATTTGCCATTCGCTGGAAGGTGGCTCCAGCGTTCTTCAACCTGAAAGGCACCGCCGTATAGCAATAGGTTGCCCTCGGAGTGATAAAGGCAGTTTTCTCTTCATCCTCCTTGGCCATGGAGATTTGATGGTACCCGGAATTGGCGTCCAACGAGCTTAAGTAAGCGTATCCGGCAGCCTGATCAACTAACCGATCAATCCGAGGGAGTGGATAACAGTCTTTGGGGCAAGCGTCATTCAAATCAGTGAAATCGATGCACATGCGCCATTCTCCGCTGGGCTTGGGGACCATAACGGGGTTAGCCAACCAGGTGGGATATCTTACTTCTCGAATAAAGCCAGCGTCGAGAAGCTTAGTAACTTTTTTTTCGACCGCCCTTGCCTTTTCAGTAGAGAAAGCACGTCATTTCTGTTGGACTGGTCTGGCATCAGGGTTGACATTGAGTCAATGTTCTGCCACCTCCCGCGAGATACCGGACATGTCAGATGGTTTCCATGCAAATTCTCCTTTGCATTTATTCAACAGTTGGGCCAACTGCAGATTTTCCTTTGCGTTGAGGTTATCACTAACCAAAAATACGGCTCTACCTACTCCGCTGACTGGGACATGAGTCATTTTATCTATAGGCTGAGTACGTTTTTCATCATTTTGCTCATATGGGTCCACCGTCACGCACACATACCTGTCGCAACTCTTCTGAGTCATAAGCAAATAGCATTCAGCTGCTAACTTTTGATTTCCTCAGATCGAGACCACACCATCCCAGGACGGGTATTTCAGCTTCAGATGCTTTTGCGATATCGTCGCTCCAAAATGGTTGAGGAATGGTCGTCCCAATATGGCATTATAAGGTAGATTTAGATCCACCACCAAGAATAAAAGCTCCTCAGACCGTTTGGAGGTATCTTCCTTGAAATATACGGGCAAGGTAGTCACTCCAGTCACTGGGATGGGGACTCCGTCTACCCCAATGATAGGTTTTTTACAGGGCATAAGCTCGCTATCTGAACGCTTCAGGAGATTGTAGGTTTCCAATGAGAACACGTTTACGGCACTTCCATTGTCAACCAGAGTTCTTCTAACTCCATGGTTAGCGATAATGGGAGTAACTACTAACGCGTCGTTGTGCGGATACACCACACCCTTCTCATCCTCTTCAGAAAAGGATAATACCATACGATCCAAGGCACTTATCGCTTCACTCTTTATTGTCATGTCAGTCCATTTCCGCTTATCCCCTGGAGCGGGCATCAGCTGTGCGATTTCATCCAGATAAGGCGTGCCTCCAGCAATGATGTTGATAATAGGGACGTCCTCATCATCAATTGTAAGCATTTCCCGGCCTCCTCCCTCAGGACCGGTGTCGCGGCCTGGGGGTCGGGATGGTGTTGCCCTGTTATCAGCTACTCTATTTGTTGGGTTTCTTTTAGCTTCTTCTCTTGTTTTTGTAGCAAATTCCCCCAGATAGCCTTCCTCCACTAGACGTTCTATCACCACTTTGAGTTCTCGACACGCTTCGGTTGAGTGTCCTTTGGCTTTGTGAAATTTGCAATAGGCATTTTCCCTTCGCCCCAGGATTACTCCTGGTCTTCAGGGGCGGGATAACGGATGGGCAGGTTTCGCTGCTCTACTATTGCCAATATTTCTGCTCGGGGTAGGACGAAGGAAGGAGGGTCTGAACCATAAACTCGTCCCTTAGGAGGATCACTCTGCCGTTGAGCAGAGGAGTCACCAGATTTTCCCTTTGAGGGGTTGCCTCTTCTCAGATTAAATGTCTTGGGAATATGATCCTTTCACTGAGCGTAATCGTCAACGAACCGATCTTCAGAGGTAGCTGGAATCAGAGCGGTAGGGGCTGGAGGCATGACGGGCAGCATGTTCCGAAATATATCCATGTTTTCTTCTTCTTCCATCCTCGCATAGTTATGGGCTTTCAACCTTAACGCATCCAAAGTCGCTGGTGGGTCAACCATTAAAGCTTCTTGGAGTTTTCCATAACAACAGTTTCACTTTAAGGCTTCAATGGCGAAATCAACTGTTACACCCGGTGTTAGCGACATCTCAGTGTCGAAATAATGGAGGAAGCTCCTCAAAGATTCCTGAGGTTTCCTGTGTAAGTCGAACAAGGCAGCAGCTGACTTCCTGATAGGGACTGCAGTGCTAAATTGACTCCTGAATTTAGATTCCAGCTGCGCGAAATGTCAATAGACCCACCCGGAAGACCTTCGAACCACAAACGTGCGACCCCTGACAGGGTCATTACAAATATTTGACACAAAGCAGCATCATTGTGGGTTTGGAATTGCACAAAATCCTTCACCTTGTTAAGGTGGGAGATGGGATCTCTGGTGCCATCATAAGATTCTGAGGGAAGCTTTACGTGTCTACTGACCCTGTGACGCCTTATGCGCAGGCTAAAGGGGTGGCCCGAAGTATCGTCAAGGATTTCCCGCGCCTGTTGAGGCGGGGATGCTTCCAAATGACGCCTACGATCTCTCGGATCTCTGATAGGATGTCGCCTGGGGGTCGGACTACGACTCCTGGGTGACCTAGTTCGATGTCTCCTACTGCTGGATCTTTCACTCCCTCTGGGAGACATATCTCTATTATTTTCGTTTCTCCTTCCATCCTAATGACCTCTATCCTCTTCACGCCATTGCCGCTCCTCTTGAGAAATAGGAAATAAAGGTACTTGTGGTATGTACGGCTCCACCGTTCTATGAGCAATCTGTACAAGACTGACTGGCGCACTTAATGCGGGCAGTGTCAATGAGACATTCGCATGTAGCGGGGACGACAGTGGTCTTTCTGTAATGATTGATAGAGTGAAAATGAATTGAGATGTTACGCCTGACCTAGAAGCAGCAGCAGGTGTATATCTGCTAGCTAATTCTGTTAAGTGGTCCAGTTGAGCACGAAGGGCTAAAATGGAGCTCGCGAATGGGTTATTTGCGCTATCCACCCCGGACCCCCCGACTGAGGAGGAAAATGACTTGACCCCGCTATTTGGGACAAAGGAGTGCTTGGCTGTAACACAAACGTTCTCGTTGTTTGCGCGAGAGATAGATCTGACATTCCTGAAGGAATTTCTTGCATCGAAGGGGGAGCATCTGAAGTGGCGAAGGCAAAGAGTCGTCTGCGGGTATCAAATGGAAGACTAGAGGATTGAGTCAACAGCGGATCTGAATCAGAAGCCATAATCTTCAAATTCCCAGAAGAACAGAGCTTGGCTATTAAGGACGCTCACTTAATTAAAACAAAGACTCTCAACGAGAGCACCAATTTGATCAGATTCGAGTTTCTTCGGGGGCAGAATGAGGATTACGGCTGTCCGGAATCACCGTGGCTGATGTCCTCGATACTTGCAAAGCGCCGGAGGGGGGGCTCCGGCGTAGACACTCCGATGCTTAAGTTAGTAAGGTTATGAAATTCTGCAGAGATTCTAGTAGAGAATTTGCTCTTACCCTCGATCTATAAATGTGGGGTATTTATAGCTGGAGAGAAGAAGGTCGTTACCCCCAGGGGTGGGCGTTATCAAGGGGAGATAACGCCCCGGATGACGTCAGCTGGACCGTACAGGATGACGTCGGCAGGGGGATATCGCCAATATGTCGTTGTTGGGGTTCCTGGGATGGGATGACGCCGTGTAGGTCCCCCCCCCCACCCCCCCCACTGATGTCGACCATCCCAGGATCCTTGGCCTAACGGGGGCGGCAGCCGGGTGCCGTCTTTTAGTCAAGGTCTACAGGAATCCGACTTTGACTGGAGGTAGGAAGACGATTATACCCTTGGTGTTTCCTTAATTGTTATCAGCATCAATGATCAATATGTATGAATCATGATCTAGATTGAGTCTTTACTGGAAATTCCTCATCAATTGAGTTCATTCATCAATCTCTTATTTACTGTTTTTGTTTCTTTTTGTTCTAGTAGTTGATTGCAACAAAACCCCCCTGTTGCTACCCGATTTTTGACCATTTTTTTTGTCACATTTACATAATTTTACGCTTATCACGTTTAATAGCTCGTCTAGATCAAATTGTTGTCGATTCTTGGTCCTAGGCTAGTTTGTTTAATATTTCGTGTCATTTCGTGCCTTTTTAATTTTTTCGTACTTTTAACTGTCTTTTTGCGAACTTCTTTCGATCCCGAGTAAGTTTCCCGGGACCGAGGGTCGAACGCGTTATTCCTTTGTTTGATAATTACGGGCTAATTTTCTCTTTCACACCACCGCATTCAATTTCGTTCAATTTACGTCGTAAGGGCATTTATTTTGCGCACGAACATGTTGACGCTTCCGAAAGAGATAATAAACACGTCACCTCAACATTGGTGTTTATTCACTGTATATTAGTTTTCTCGGCTTATTTTTCTACACATAGTTGGATCTCGCTTCGGGTTTATTTTCGTTTTCGAGCAATTTCGCTCGTACAAAAATATCTCGTTCGTACCCCAAAAATAGGATAAATGTTACATAAATGCCATTTAATTCCTTCTCATCCTCCAGCACAGCTCCAGCTTGCCTTGCTCATCACCTAGCCACACAATCAAACTTGCTCACCACCTAGCCATACAATCAAACTTGCTCACCACTCTGGCCACTGTTCATCATCATCATTTTCCTTCTTTTGTTCCCGTCCATTTGCAGCCACAAGCCGGAACCGACTCAAATTTTTCCCTCCCCTATAAATAGCAACCTTCATCCAACAAATCAAGGGCACCAAATCCTCCTATTAATCTCCACTTCTTGCTCATCCTTCTTGGCCAATTGCTCTCCCGGAAAGGTAAGCTAGCTCTCTCTCTCTAGCTTCTTTAAATTTCGTTTTTTCCTTTAATGCATGAATAAACTTCTAAAACTTATCCAATATGCTTAGTTTTCATGTTATTTATGCTTCCCTTGCTTCAATTTAATTACATGATGCATTAGCTAATTAATAGCCACTTATGCATATTAATTAGCTTGCTTTTCCATGCAAAATTGCTACTGTTTTGGCCTTGCTTTCTTTGCTGTTTTTGTGGCTTTGATGTGCTGTTTTACTACCTTAATTATTGCAACCATTTTGGGTGAGAATGGTGATGGTTTGGAGTTTGGGTATGTGGCTATGGTGGCCGGCTGCAGTAGAGAAAGAAAGAAAGGAAGAAGAAGAAAGGAGAAGAGGGGTTTGCGGGAAAGGAATTGGCAAAGGTGATGGGCTTGAGTTTGTCACAAGCCCATCTTGGTTTTAAATGAGGGGCTGGGCTTGATTTCATCCCAAGCCCAGCCGCTGTTTTGGACAAGTGATGGGCCCGGCCCCATTTAAAATTTCGTATGTGTACGACTCAATTTCTCGTATGGTTTTCGTATGCTTATAAATTGTTTATTTATTTTAAATGTTAATATCGCATGAATTGTTCACATGTTCGTATGCAATATGTTTATTTTATTTTTCATGTTTTAAATATCGCATGAATTGTTCACATGTTCGTATGCTTTTAATGCCATATTTTATTAAGTATGTACTTGTTTAAATTAAAATTTTGGGCTTGGCTTGTGCCAAGCCCATTTTTTAATGTTCAAAAATCCCTTGTGGGGCCCACTTATTTTCGTATATGCCATGTACAATGTATTTCGTATATGCCATGTATAATTTACTTCGTATATGCCATGTACAATGTATTTCGTATATGCCATGTATAATTTACTTCGTATATGCCATGTACAATGTATTTCGTATATGCCATGTATAATTTGCTTCGTATATGCCATGAACAATTTTCATACTAATATTTCATGAATAATTCGTATGCTTGTATGCCATGATTTAAATAAATGTGTTTATACCATGTTTTGATTAATTAAATGTTTGCATGTTTTAAATGATTTGTTCATTTGCTATGCCATGTTTATTTAATTAATTGTCTATTCGTCATAAATTAAATAAATGTTTGCATGCGCTTTTCTTATTTATTTGTTTTCGAAAACGTTGCTAACACTCTCAATTTGCAAGGAAGATCAAGAGCACGCAACGCAAGTACGTCTTTCTTCTAAGTCTCTCTTATTTATTTAATGTCTTTTGCAAATATTATTTTCATGTATGTTATTTTAAAAATGCTAAAGAGCTTATAATCGTATGCATGATAAAATAAACTCACATGCTTATATGTTTAGATCACTCGCTTTATACCATGAAATTAATTGCTATATTGATATGTGAACATGGTGGCTTAAAATCCCACGCAATTATTGACATTTATGAAAACGTACGATGTTAGTATTGCCCATGTTAGGATCACGTAGTAATCAATTAATTAATCATGCATGGCCCGATGATATAAAGGGGGGAAACGTCCGCTCTAGCATAACGAACAAACGGTAACCCCGTCCTTCGTGTCCCGATCGGAAATAACATGTCCCTACGAAAATGCTAAGATGTAACGTCACCTTTGAGGGCCAAATCGTGTCAAAAATGTTTAGATAATCGGAAAGTGACCCAATTCTAGTACGCGGATTCAGCCGACATGATTCAATCATTTGCCTATGTAAATGGTTGGAAAGTGGCCTGGATTCGTAGGAAGGAGGAGGTCGACATGCTTCGATCGTTTAAACAAATCTTTGTATATCAAAACTGTCTTTAAACACCTTTATAACCGGTAACCTATTTTAGGGTGTAACTTGGGTGCCTAACACCTTCCCAAGTCCACAATACGACCTCGAACCTTTGTTCAATGGTTTAGACCAATTGTGCCTTAGTTTTTATTTTTTATGCCATGACGCTTAGGTTCCCTAAACCTTAGAAAATTAGGGTGGCGACTTCATTGTATTATGCGAAGCATCCATTTATGCTTAGCATCCTCCGCGAACCTTTAAACTCGTTTTCAACGAACGAAAAAAAGGGGGTGCGACAGTTTGGCGACTCCACTGGGGACTAGTAGGGTCGAAGCCGGTTTTTTTTAAGGTGTTTGTTTTTTTATTTATTTACTTGCTTTAATAAACTGTTTTCGTGACTATTTGTTATTGCTTTGCTCAACTGTCATACGCATTGCATGCATAGGCCCTACACCCAAGGGTCGCCTTACCAAATAAGTTTAGGACGGGGAGTAAGGACACCCTAGGACACGAGTCCTGGGTAATGTTCTCGAAACCCAACCCGCTCGAACCCTTAAAGCTAGCCGGATGGTTGGCCTCCATTCTAGTACGCGGATTCAGCCGACATGATTCAATCATTTGCCTATGTAAATGGTTGGAAAGTGGCCTGAATTCGTAGGAATGAATAGGTGGTCGCCTTACGACACTTTTTGGACCATTCTATGGTATCGTCGGGAACCTTCAGGCCGTTAGAACTTTAGTCAACGTCAAAAGCCCCCATCACGTGCATCATACTTGTTTTGTCGTGGCTTGGTTTACCACGTTTTCTACATTTTTCTTCTCTTTCGCACTAATCTAGTAATGCAAAAAACCTAGTAACATATAAGTAGCTAACGCAAAAACTCTGTTTTATGTTCTTCCCAGGATCCATCCTACTTTGATCGAATGACTATGCCCACCTTGCTCTCGCTTGATACTTTCGGGGGTAGAAGTTTTGATACCCAAGCTGCACAAGGAGACATGCTCGAACCTAATTTCATCCCTGACATCTCCACTAAGATTAAGGTAGAAATTGTGGACTTTGACGTAACCAAGATTAGGAGGTTAAGGAAGGAATTAACTCGGGAAGAAGAGGCTCAATTCGCATGCAAATATGGGAACCTGTTGGCCATGACCGAGGTTAAGACTGATTGGGGATGCATCCTAGCAGCCCTAAAGTTTTGGGATCCATACTACCGGTGCTTCTCTTTCGATGGGGGAGTAGATTTGACTCCCACGCTAGAGGAGTACTCCACCTTGATGGGCTTCGCACCTCCCATTTCAGCCATTTACCGGAACGTCCGCCTCGACTCTCCAAGCGTCAAGGCTAAGCTTGATCGTAAGATAGAGATCCCCGCTCGAGCCTTGGAGGGGAACTATGTGTGGTGTTGGCCCAACATTGAAAAGCAGTTTTTGCAATCCAAAGGGCAAGACCGCCTAAGGATCCTAGCCTTTGCGGTGGTAGGGCTCTTCTTGTTCCCCAAAATGAAGGACATAGTTGATTTTGAAGCGGCCAATGTCTTCTTGGAGATGGAAGCCAACGCCATCAATCCTACCACGGCTATCCTAGCCGAGACCTTTCGTGCCTTGGACCTTTGCCGAAGGAAAGGCAAAGGAAAATTCACATGTTGCACCCAGTTGTTAACCGCTTGGCTATTGAGCCATTTCAAGCAAGCACCGAGCCGGTCTATCTTCTCGGTAATTCATTCGAGCAAGGGCCCCCTAGTTGAAGTCATAACCGCAATAACTGATAACCATTGGGAGATGCAAGACAAAGGCATTTGGATTAAGAGGTTCCTAAATCTCTCAGAAGAAGACTTTGATTGGCATGCCAAGTGGCTACGAGCCGCCAATCCTATAGTTTGCTGCGGACCTTTGCCATGGGTTCCTTTGATCGGGGCTCGAGGATGCGTCCATTATTGCCCCGCCTTAGCCTTGCGACAATTTTGCATCATGCAAATAATCCCCGCAACATTTGGCATGGCGGAATCAAGTCTACCTCATACCCCGGAGAATTTGAGTTACCTCCAATATGCTCGTGATTGGGCCCACCCTTTTTACATCGAAGGACACACTGTCCCCGCCTTGCCCATGCTGGGATACCTGCAATGGAGGAAGGATCGCGCCAATGGAAACATTCCACCTCGCCCCGAAAATCGTGAACCAATGGAAGAAGAAGGCGAGTCGCACACCGGTGAAGGACTTGAGGCCATCACCCACGCCCTATTAATGAATCAGCTGCACACAATAACGGGGGATAGGAATCAGCTCGCAAAAGAAAAAGAAGTTTGGTTGGCGCAGAAAATGGACCTAGAGCTCAAGGTACGCGAGTGGGAAAGACGCCACCAAGACAACATCCGGATAGGCTTGGCAAACCAAAAGTCAGCTACTGATGACTTTGAGAAACGCATGCGTGGGGAAATGCGCAAGGGAAGAGTATCCAGCGCCCTAGTCAAAGACAAAAATGCAGTGATTAAGGTTTTGACGAGCCATGCCAATGAGAAAAGCGGAGAGAACCAAGCCTTACGAGCGCGAATAGCCACACTAGAGGCCGAGTTAATGATGCAAGTGGGAGAATTGGCGTCATTAGAATACTACTGGAGTGAACAAGCCAGCGCCACCTTCCAAGGATGAACGCCTTCGAGAAGAAGAGCATGTACTCGGCATTCCAAATTTTGCTTCTTGTCCATATGTAACTACTGGACTTTTGTCTACTAGCTTTTGATGAATGTAAATACTTGATCCAACATATATTGGTTGTATCCTTTTGAAAAAATCATCATCAATGATAAAGCTCGTAAATTATTCGGATAAATCATATGAGTTCTCCTTTCATACACAAAATATGTATACATGTACCAAAGGGTAGCTAACCACGAATATGCAACTCTCCTAAAAAAAAAAAAAAAAAAAAAAAAAAAAAAAAATCTAAAATCAAAGATCAAAACAAAACCTAAAGAAAAAGATCGCACGAAAATTTGACCTTAAAAATAAAAGGCATAACACAAAAAAAATATATAAATATATAGTTGTCCTAGGCCCGAACACACGATCTTGTAGCTCGGCCAATGTAAATACATTTGGCTCGAAATTGTCGCTCAACCAAAACACGAGACACGTTCGCGTAAGACCCCACCCTTTCCAAATTTCATAATTTTCAGAACAACACATCTCTCAAAAGAAAAAAATTCGATGCACAAAGACAGTCGCTTCTCGGATTCAGCCGCGCGATCTTTTGTCTTGACCAGAATGGAGATGATTGGCTTGGATTTTCAACTCGGTCAAAAGATAAAATATGTCCCTAACGCCTTAAAGTATATCCCTACAAAATTTCAGAACTTTACGAGTAGTATAAACCGAGAAAACTCACGATAAACTCCCAAAACCATCTCTGGCGGTATACCGCCTGGACCCTAGCGGTATACCGCTAGCTTCGGCCCCAAAGTCCCTTTTCCCCTCAACTTCCAAATATCGTTCAGCCGCGCAACCTTTTATTTCGGCTGATATCAACGTGATTTACTCAGAATCTCCGCTCGGCCGAAACATGAAAGATGTTGGCGACAAGCTAAAGGGTGTCCCTACCAAATTTTAGATCCATTCGAGCGACACATCTCCCACAAATAATTTAGGCACGAAGATAGCTGCTCCTTCGCGGACTCGGCTGCACAAAATTTTTCTTTGGCCAAAATCAACGTGATTTACTCAGAATTTCCACTCGGCCGAAATATGAAAGATGTTGGCAACAAGCTAAAATACGTCCTTACCAAATTTCGGGTTTTTTCGGGCAATAAATCTCTCAAGAACGCTACGGATGCCCCTTCTCGGTTTTAGCCGCGCGATCTTTTGTATTAACCAAAACGGAGATGATTGGCTTGAATTTTCAACTCGGTCGAAGCATGAAAAATGTCCACAACGCCTTGAAATACATCCCTACAAAATTTCAGAACTTTCCGAGTAGCATAAACCGGAAAAGTCACGATGACTCCCAAAACCATCTCTGGCGGTATACCGCCTGGACCCTAGCGGTATACCGCTAGCTTCGGTCCAAAGCCCCTAAATTTTTTTTTTTTTCAACCTCCAAATATCTACTCAGCTGCACGATCTTTTGTTTCGGCCGATATCAACATAATTTACTCGAAATTTCCACTCGGCCAAAACATGAAAGATGTTCCCAACATATTGAAGTTCTCCCACGCCAAGTTTCAGGAAGTTCTGGGCAGCCCATCTCTCGAAAAAATTCTAGACGCAAGGACAGTGGCTCTACTCGGTCACAGCTGCGCATTCTTTTGTTCTAGCCAATATCAACGTGATTTACGCTGAATTTACGCCTGGCCAAAACACGAAAGATGTCCACCACACCTTAAATAATGTCCATACCAAAAATAAGATTTGTCCAAGCAGCGCGTCGCTCACAAATAATTCGGGAATAAGGAGGGCAGTTTTTTCAGTCTCAGCTGCGCAATCTTTCGCCTCGGCCAATATGAACGCATTAGACTCATAATTTCCGCTCAAGCAAAACACGAAAGATGTTCGTAACACGTTGAAGTGTGTCCCTACCAAATTTCGGATTTTTTGGAGCTGCACACCTCAGCCAAAAGCCAGGACCACGAAAGATCATCTCTGGCGGTATACCGCCTGGACCCTGGCGGTATACCGCTAGCCTCGGCTCCGAAATCAATTTTTCGCCCCATAAGTCATTCGCTCAACCGCGCGCTCATTTGTTTTGACCAATATCAACACGATCGGCTAGGAATTTCCGTTCGGCCGAAACACGAAAAATATTTGCAAGACATTGACGTATGTTCCCACCAAATTACAGAGCGTTCGGGGCTACACATCTCCTGGAAATAATTTATACGTAAGGACAGCTGCTCTGCTCGGGCACCGCTACACGCTCTTTTGCCTTAGCCGATATCAACGCAATCGGCTAGGAATCTCCGTTCGGCCAAAACACGAAAGATGTCCACCACACCTTAAATAATGTCCATACCAAAAATAAGATTTGTCCAAGCAGCGCGTCGCTCACAAATAATTCGGGAATAAGGAGGGCAGTTTTTTCAGTCTCAGCTGCGCAATCTTTCGCCTCGGCCAATATGAACGCATTAGACTCATAATTTCCGCTCAAGCAAAACACGAAAGATGTTCGTAACACGTTGAAGTGTGTCCCTACCAAATTTCGGATTTTTTTGGAGCAGCACACCTCAGCCAAAAGCCAGGACCACGAAAGATCATCTCTGGCGGTATACCGCCTGGACCCTGGCGGTATACCGCTAGCCTCGGCTCCGAAATCAATTTTTCGCCCCATAAGTCATTCGCTCAACCGCGCGCTCATTTGTTTTGACCAATATCAACACGATCGGCTAGGAATTTCCGTTCGGCCGAAACACGAAAAATATTTGCAAGACATTGAAGTATGCTCCCACCAAATTACAGAGCGTTCGGGGCTACACATCTCCTGGAAATAATTTATACGTAAGGACAGCTGCTCTGCTCGGGCACCGCTACACGCTCTTTTGCCTTAGCCGATATCAACGCAATCGGCTAGGAATCTCCGTTCGGCCAAAACACGAAAGATGTCCGCAACACCTTAAAAAGTTTCCGTACCAAAGATAGGATTTTTCCAAGCAACGTATCACTCGCCAGAAATTCGGACATCAGAGGGACAGTTTTTTCGGACTCAGCCATGCGATCCTAGGTCTTATCCAATATAAAGGCGTTTGGCTCAGAAATTTCGCATAAATCGGAACACGAAGGATGTTGGCTTCAGGCTAAAGTATGCCCGCACCAAGGATAAAAGCCCTCTGAACAACAGACCCCTCGAAAAACCTTTAGAGATGACCTTAGCTACTCATTCCAGGCCACTTCAGGAGTTTCGTCAGTAACATCCAAGATCACCTCGCGTTACTAAAGCGAATGAAGATTTCTCTCACATCTCCACCTAGAGCACGGACCCAAGATACCCCCGTTCCTCGCTTCCCCTAAAAGTATCAAGCAAGAGAGTGGCCGGGAGATTGATCAAAACAGCATGGGACCTTGCATCTGCACATCATACGCATATAAATGCTTATACTTACGCCACTATGTTTTCTCACTCTCTTACTTTTTTCAGAATTTTACGATAGCTCCTCGCAAGCAAGTCGCGTCGCCCAGCCTTCCGCTAACAAGATTCCAAGCAAGAAAGATGGCCGAACAAGCTAAAATCGATGAAAGGGCAGCCGCTAGGATAGCCGAGCTAGAAGAACAGGTCAGGATCGCCACAGAGAGGGCCGCTCGGGCCGAAAAAGAACGAGATGAGGCCATTGAAGTACCACCCGGTTTCGATTCAAGCCAAATGATGGGACCTTCCTCGTCCGTTGTTTTCGGGCCTTCAGGACCCCAAGCAATTACCCATCCCCTCTCCGGACCTTCAGGACCCCAAGCATTTGCTAATCCTGGGGATCAGTGGAAATGGAACGATCCCTTCGGAGCATCTGCCGACCCCAACACCAACCCTAACACTAGGGGAGAAAATATTCCAAACTTACAACATACCTTGGGTAACCTCGCCTTAAACCCCGGGCAAAATCTGATCCGTCAAGAGGGCCCCGGATTCCACCCTCCCCAAACCCACTACACTCAGGTCATAAACCCCAATCCTATGGGGACCCAACCCCCATTTACAAACCCAACACAACCACTAGGCATGCAAGAACCCTTCGGTACCAACCCGATCTTCACCGAAAGACCAAACATCGATAGATTGAGCCTGCTAGAAGAAAGGCTCAGAACCATCGAAGGAACGGATCCCTTTGACCCCATGAGTCCCGCCGATATGTGCATGGTCCCAGGGATCATAATGCCTCCTAAATACAAAGTGCCAGACTTCGAGAAGTATACCGGGGTCGAGTGCCCAAGGACTCACCTCAGGGCCTATTGTAATAAAATGGCCGAAATGATACATAACGAGCCTCTCTTGATCCATTTGTTTAGGGAAAGCTTAGCCAAGCACGCTTTGACTTGGTACATGGGCCTAGACAGAACCAGGATTAGAACTTGGAAAGATTTATCTGACGCATTCTTCAGACAATACAAGTTCAATATGGAGGTAGCACCGGACCGCTCCGACCTCCAAAACCTAGAGAAGAAAATAGACGAGTCAGTGAAAACCTACGCCCAAAGGTGGAGAGAGTTAGCAGCTAGGATCTCACCGCCCCTAAGTGACAAAGAACTCATAGCCATCTTCGTGAACACCTTCAAAGCCCCTTATTATACATATCTCATCTCTAACCCATCAAATAACTTCTCCGATATGGTCTTGATCGCAGAACGAGTCGAACAAGGGGTAAAAACAGGCAAGATCACCGCCCCTATCCCCGAAACAACACCAAAAAGGACACCTCCTGTAAAGAAAGAAGTTGGTTTTGTATCCCAGCAACCCAACTTCAGACCACCATTTCCACCACCACCATATCATACGCCATCACCATACCCCTTGCCGTTCTTTCCTCCGCCAATGCCGGTTGCCAACATAACCCCACAATACCCCGCACCCTTCCCACCTTATCCATATTCTCCACCACAAACTCCGCAGTTCGCGCAACCAAGACCCTATAACCCACCAAAGAACCCTAGCAACCAAGCAACTCAAATAATCCGTTGGAATAAAGAACCACCACCACCCCTCCCTCTTCCCGCAGGGGAAATTTACAAGCACCTTTTAGCGGCAGGACAGATCGTGCCAATTCCTCCCCAACCTATGTTACCCCCTTACCCCAAGTGGTATGACCCCAACGCCAAATGTGAATACCATGCGGGAGCACCAGGGCACACGATGGATAATTGTTACGCCTTCAAAATGAAGGTGCAACAATTGATCAAAAGCGGATGGGTCTCCTTTGAAGGGGCGGCCAAAGGTCCCAATACTACCACCAACCCTCTCCCAAATCACACTCAAGGAAGCGGAGGGGTAAGTGCCCTTTCAACGGGAGCAATTGAAGACCCTCTCCCCCTCATTCTAAGCTTACCTAAAGAAAGAGTTTTTGCCGCATTAATAGAAAGTGGTCACCTACCACGCCCACAGGAGGGATTGGTTACATGCTCATTTTGTCAAAAGAGCGACCATAAAATCCAAGACTGTGGACCGTTCTTGAAAAAAGTAAGCCAACTCATGACTCTTGGAGTTATCCAAGCCGGGAAGAGAGTCCAAAAGGATGCTGAAATTTGTGCTATTGAGGAGGGACCTCCCACCCCACATACCTTTGAATGCGTAGCTCAAGCGGAGACCCCCACCGCGACCCCGTTTAAGGTAGTCTTCAAGTACGCTCCTAACCCTCCTAGTCAAGACTTGCACGCAGTTCCGTTTAACTATGGATACACGGTCATCACGACTCCACCTTTCGCTGCGCCAACGGCCGAGACCTTCAACATTGGGGGCATGACCCGCACAGGGAGATGCTATATTTCGGAGGAAGTCGAGAAACAGAGGGTAGCCAAGGGAAAAGGCCCCTCAACTCCTGAAAGGATAGTGGAAGAAACGCAAAAGGTGAATGAACCCATTACCGAAGACGACGCGGCTGAATTCCTAAGGATCATGAAAAGGAGCGAATTTAATATCATTGAACAATTGAAGAAGACCCCGGCTCGCATCTCTATCATGGAATTGATCCTCACATCTGAACCTCATCGGTTGTCTCTCCTAAAAGTCTTGAATGAGTCTTTCGTGACCAAAGACATCACCACAGAAGGGGTGGAAAGCCTCGTTGGAAGGATACAAGCATTAAGCACCATCACCTTCTCCGAAGGAGAAATCGACCCCGTAGGGACAAGTCACAACAAGGCCCTTTACATAACGGTGGAATGTAAAGGCCATGTCATAGCAAAAGCCCTAATTGACAACGGCTCCGCATTGAATGTCATGCCCAAGCATGTCCTCGAACAGCTACCAATTGACATGGCTCTTCTCAAACCAAATGGAATGATGGCCCGAGCCTTTGACGGAACCATCCGAGAAATCATAGGGAGCTTCGAACTGGACATGGTAATTGGGCCCCACACCTTTACCCTGGTATTCCAAATCATGGAAATCCAACCCGCCTACAGCATGCTCCTAGGGCGACCTTGGATCCACACGGCCGGAGCCGTGCCTTCATCTCTACATCAATGCGTCAAGTATGTAAAAGATGGCGTCCTCATCACCATAAAATCAGAGGAGGCATTAATCCTAGCCAAGCACTCGTCCGTTCCCTATATCGAGGCCGCCGAAACTTTGGAAAGCTCTTTCCAAGCCTTTGAAATAGTAAACGCCGAGTGGATAGAGGAGGGTGCACCCGTCATCGAAGCACAAGCCACCAATGAGGCCATACTAGCTACCCAAGCGGCACCAAGAGATGATTTTCAGTTGGGGAAAAGGCTAGGAGCCTTGCTGCGAGGGGAAAAAGGCATGACATTTCCCAAAAATTTCGGGGACCGTTTCGGGTTAGGATATCGACCAACTAAGGCCGATTTCGTTAGGGTCTCCGAGGAAAGGAAGGAGAGGCAACTAGCCAAGTTGTTTGGACGCCCTACGCCTTCGTATGGTATGAGCATCCCACACATCAGAACTACTTTCCCTTTCGCGGCCGAAATCGCCCATCCTAACGCCGCCGCAACCGCCGCGGCTCCAAATCTCCATATTTGCGCACTCGAAGGAGGAGCGTCGTTTCAAGACACGGCTGCCTTCGTAAAGAAGTCTAGGGAACCCATACGCAACTGGACCGCCGTCACACTTCTTAACGTCCACCCGTAAATATATGCGTATTCTGTTGTTTTTTTTTCTCTAGGAACGTGTGTTCCCCTTAGGTTAAAAACAATACCGCGTGTAGGTGTTCTGTTGTCTTTATTAGGAACATGTGTTCCCCTTCGGTTAAAGGAAATAAAAAAAGACCTATGTAAATAAATGCTTTATTAGGAACGTGTGTTCCCCTTCGGTTAAAAAAAACAACATGAAAATAAATGCTTTATTAGGAACGTGCGTTCCCCTTCGGTTAAAATAAATAGATAAAAAAAAAAAAAAAAAAAAAAAAACCTATGTAAATAAATGCTTTATTAGGAACGTGTGTTCCCCTTCGGTTAAAAAAAAAATAAAATAAACACAAAAAAAATATATATACACAACACCATGAAAATAAAAGTCTTATTAGGAACATGTGTTCCCCTTCGGTTAAAAGAAATAAATAAAAAAAAATCTATGTAAATAAATGCTTTACTAGGAGCATGTGTTCCCCTTCGACTAAAAACTTTGGAAAAAAAAGAGGAAAAAGAAAAAAAAAAACACAACAATATATGGATGCATGTTTTATTAAAGGAACTCGAACTCCCTTTCAATCCTAAAAATAAATCGGCGTATTCAACCCTTTCCAACCATCGTTTATTGTTCTCATTTCTACTTTCAGGCCAAAAGCCAAGACGCCTAATCTTGGTAAAACTCATGTCCTTGTCAATAAGGAAGTGGTTGCCGCATCAGAACACGAAGAAGAAATCCCACGTGAATTGGCCCGCTTAATCGAAAGCTCAGAAAAAGAAATAGCCCCCCATCGAGAGGAATTGGAAGAAATAAACTTGGGGGCAAGTGAGGGAGGTCAAAAGATCGTCAAAATCGGGACCACTTTGAGCTCTAACCAGAGAGACAGAATAATTTCTCTTCTTGGAGAATACTCAGACATATTCGCTTGGTCGTACGATGACATGCCGGGTCTCGACCCCAATATAGTCGAGCATCGTATCCCATTAAAGCCCGAATTCAAACCCGTAAAACAAAAGCTTCGAAGAATGCACCCCGACGTCCTTCTAAAACTAAAAGAAGAGGTTACAAAGCAACTGGCCGTAGGTTTCTTAAAAGTTTCCAAATACCCCGAATGGATCGCCAACATCGTGCCCGTGCCTAAGAAAGATGGAAAAGTCCGCATGTGCGTGGACTTTAGGGACCTTAACCGAGCTAGCCCTAAAGATGACTTCCCACTCCCTCACATTGACATATTAGTAGACAGCGCAGCATGCCATGACATGTTCTCCTTCATGGATGGGTTTTCAGGGTACAATCAGATCAAAATGGCTCCAGAAGACAGTGAAAAAACCACTTTTATCACACCTTGGGGCACCTTTTGCTACAAGGTGATGCCCTTCGGGTTAAAGAATGTCGGCGCTACCTACCAACGTGCCGCAGTCACCCTTTTCCACGACATGATGCATAAAGAAGTCGAGGTCTACATCGATGACATGATCGCTAAGTCTCGGGGAGAAAAGGATCATATAAACGTCCTAAGGAAAATCTTCGAAAGATTGCGACAGTTCCAACTACGCTTAAATCCCGCCAAGTGCACCTTCGGAGTGACATCCGGGAAATTACTAGGGTTCATCGTTAGCAACAAAGGCATAGAGGTGGACCCCGGCAAGGTGAAGGCCATCCAAGAGTTATCTCCCCCTAAGACCGAGAAAGGAGTACGGAGCTTTCTCGGGCGCATCAACTATATCGCCCGTTTTATCAGTCAATTGACCCTCACCTGTGAGCCCATGTTCAAGATGTTAAGGAAAAATGGAGACGCCAAATGGGATGAAGATTGCCAGAAGGCCTTTGAAAGGATCAAGACATATCTCCAAAACCCACCAATCTTGGTCCCTCCTACCCCGGGGCGCCCTTTGCTAATCTACTTGACCGTCACAGCCAGCGCCATGGGTTGCGTCTTAGGTCAACACGATAAAACCGGAAAGCGCGAGCAAGCCATTTACTACTTAAGTAAAAAGTTTAACGAGTGCGAGATGCACTACTCAGCGTTAGAACGAACTTGCTGCGCTTTAGCATGGAGTGCCCGAAGACTTAGACAATACATGTTGTACTACACGACGTGGCTGATTTCTCGCATGGATCCCTTGAAATACATCTTCGAGAAACCATACCTATCAAGCCGGATTTGCAGATGGCAAGTGCTATTGGCCGAATACGAAATCGTATATGTGACTCAAAAAGCGGTCAAAGCAAGCGCCCTCGCTGACCACTTGGCCGATCATGCCATGGGAGAATACGAGTCCATGAATTTTGACTTCCCTGACGAAGACATCATGGCAATTAACGACGAAACCGCCGAAGGGCTAAAAGAAGACGATTGGTGGACTATGTTCTTCGATGGTGCGGTAAACCTCTCAGGAAAAGGAGTAGGCGCCGTGGTCATAGCCCCGGATGGTCGTCAATACCCCATAGCATGCAAGCTCAACTTTCCATGCACCAACAACATCGCCGAATACGAAGCATGCGTTAGTGGCCTAACGGCGGCAATTGACCTGAAAGCGAGGAAATTGAAAATCTTCGGAGACTCAGCCCTTGTCATCTATCAAGCCCAAGACCTATGGCAAACCCGAGATTCTAAGCTCATACCCTATCAAAAGTTGCTCACTCAACTCACAGGAGAGTTTGAAGAGACCAAATTCGATCGAATTGATAGAGATAAGAATCGCTTCGCGGACGCATTGGCCACATTGGCCTCAATGTTCAAACTAGAATGTGGGGTGATGCTCCAACCACTAAGGGTAGAAGTAAAAGAAGAACCAGCATGCTGCGCCACACTAGAAGGCGAACCCGATGGGCGGCCATGGTTCTATGACTTGGTACGATTTATCAAGAAGCGAGAATATCCGCCGGGGGCAAGCCAAGGTACCAAGAAAACCCTTCAACGTTTAGCCTTGGATTTCTACCTTGATGGCGAGGTACTATACAAAAGAAGGGCAGACGGAACCCTACTTCGTTGTGTCGCCGTCTCCGAAGCTAAGAAAATCATAACCGAAATTCATGAAGGAGTTTGCTCCACGCATGCTAGTGGACACATGATGGCAAGACAGATAATGAGGCAAGGGTATTTTTGGCTCACCATTGAAAGGGATTGCATCGACTATTTCCGAAAATGCCACAAATGCCAAATATACACGGACCACCTCCATGTCCCTCCGGCCCCCCTTTTTAATATGACGTCACCTTGGCCCTTTGCAATGTGGGGGATCGACATCATAGGCCAGATTTACCCTAAAGCCTCTAATGGCCACCGCTTCATCCTCGTAGCCATCGATTATTTTACCAAGTGGGTAGAAGCCGCTTCTTACTCAAACATCACTCAAAAGACGACTGCGCGGTTCATTGAGAAGAACATCATTTGCCGTTATGGAGTCCCCGAAACAATCATTACGGATAACGGCACTAATTTAAACGGAAAGATGATCATGGATCTTTGCCGACAATGGAAAGTGAAACACCGCAACTCCTCGCCCTACCGCCCGAAGATGAATGGCGCGGTTGAAGCCGCCAATAAAAACTTGAAGAAAATCATTCAGAAGATGGTGGTCACCCACAAAGATTGGCACGACATGCTTCCCTTCGCCCTACACGCTTATCGAATTACAATCCGCACTTCTACGGGAGCAACCCCTTATTCCTTGGTCTATGGCATGGAGGCAGTAATACCACTGGAGGTAGAAATTCCCTCCCTCAGAGTCTTAGCCGAATCAGGAGTAGAAGAATCAGATTGGGCAAGGGTGAGGTATGAGCAGTTGAACCTTATTTCGGAAAAACGCTTAGCCGCTATATGCCACGCACAATTATACCAACGAAGGATGGCTAATGCCTACAACAAGAAGGTGAGGCCACGTAAGTTCAAAATCGGAGACTTGGTGTTGAAAAAAATCCTCCCGCACCAAGAGGAAAATCAAGGGAAGTGGGCCCCAAGATATGAAGGCCCGTACATGGTCAAAAGCGCCTTCTCGGGTGGGGCTCTAAGGCTCGCCAACATGGATGGCGATGATCTACCGAGACCAGTCAACGCAGACGCTGTCAAGATTTATTTTGCATAAAAAAATAATAATAATAATAATAATAAATAATAATATATATATATATAAATAATAAAAAATAATAATAATAATAATTAAAAAAATATATATATGATAATAAAATATATATATAAAAAAAAAATGATCTCTGTAACCCACATCTCATTGATCGAGAGATATGGAGCTCTTCTCAACCAAACTCTTTAATGTTCGGTTCAAATCAATCAAATAAGGAATTCTTTTTCATGGAATCAATATGACCAAACATTTGTTATCTAAATTTTATGACCAAGAAAGGTATTTTGGAAGAATGTTGAAGGCATTCAGTTGCAAACAATAAGGCTATTTGGTCTAGACAGGATAAAGAAAAAAATCGCAATTCTAAGGAGTTTACGGAAGCCAAATCAGAAAAATACAATCGAAGAAATCAAAGCATTTAGCTCTGGCGGCATACCGCCAGGAACGGACCTCTCCAGGCGGTGTACCGCCAGAGGCGTTTTTATCATTTCTTCCCCCTTCTTTAAAAACGCGTTCTTCTCTCTCTCATCCTCAAGAAAACCAGCAAACTCCCCTCTCCTCCAAATTCGATTTCCTCCACAAACAACACCCAAGTCTTGTCCAAATCACACCAAATTTGGACCCAACACTCCCTACGTCATCTTAAACCAAACCCATCCATCAATTTCAAAGATTAAAACCTAAAATCCACTCCAACCTCACTCACAAAATTCCGAAAAACCTAACCCCCAAATTTCGGTTTTCTCCCAAAAACACCGATTCCTTCCATCCAATGTCGGGAGAAATCTCTTCCAAGCGCACTAGGACGGGTAAGACCAAGAAACCCGCAGGAAGAACTCGCCAACAGGCTGCCGGAGCGTCCTCATCCGCTCCTCTTCCCGAAACGCCGGATTTTCACTCCGTGGCTCGCTCGAATCCCAACTTCTACGTTCCTCCCAACTCCTTCAACGACTACTTCTTTGTAAGCCAACGTAACTTCAAGCTTTATGAGCGTCATTTTGAAAAAGCTATTATTATGCGACCCGTGTGGTTTGATATGAATAATATGGTAGATTGTGACTTGCGTGCTGTCTTGGAATCGCAAGGGTGGCTTAGGGCTATTAAGATCTCTAGGAAGTATAGTCCCACACTGATTAAAATGTTTTATGCTAATATGAATGTGGGGAAAGAAGTTAGCAGGGGTTTACTGTCTAAGGATACGGGTACTCTCACCACAATGGTATTAGGAGTGCGTATTTCGGTTAATGTGGCCATGATAAATAGGTTGTTGGGTACTCCGAATGCGGGGGGTTGTGCATACTCTACTCGGGGACCCATTAGGGGGATGATTAGCCCCATGGATCAATGGGCTAGTATTTCTCGCCATGCTACTGTAGGTGACCCCATCACTCTTCCGTACCTAGACCCTTTTAAGTTAATCCTATTCCATGTTATTACTAGATTTGTGCACCCTAGAGATGGATGTTTGAGTGAGATGACTGGCATGGATACATGGATTATGCATAATTTGTTGAGAAGGAATGCACTGAACCTAGGTTACCTAGTACTTAACCACATGGGGAAGGATAGGGTTCCCAAGAGCAAGGGCGCCACTGCTCATCTCCCTTATGCTTATTTAATAATACTAATTTTGGAAGAGCATGGAATTATATTTCCTCCGTCTCAAGAATTTTCGTCGCACTGTAGAAAATATGATGCAAATCATATTTTTGCTTTCCTCAAACTTATGATTATGGATGGAAGGTTAGCCTATGCCCGACAAAGAGGAAAATTTCACCCGAGTGTGGTTGGTGAAGGGGCGGCAGAAAATGAGAACGTCTTGGCTGGAGAAGAAATGTTGGGGGATGAAGAGCTCGATGATAGTCAAGATGAGGATGAGGATGCTAATTTTGCAGATCCCGGCGACTTGAGTGCTCAAATGGCTGAGCTTCGAGTTTCCATGCACTCAAGGATGGACCAGTTGCAAGCTTACATACAGACTCGTTTCAACGGCCTCGAAGAATATAACCGTGACATGTTTCAAGCCATATTGGGTCGTCTTCCTCCTCCTCCTCCCCAGTAATCACATTACCTAATCCAGCTACATTTGTAGATCACCCTTCTTAGCTTTATTAGATGTTTATTTAACGTTTATGTTGGATAACTGTTGCACAAATACTCTATGAGGTGACTTGTAATTGACATACTAGCTCCTTTATTTATTACCCATGGTTTCGCTAAAATTTTAGCTTAAATACGTTCTTTTGGAAATCAATTGTCTTGAATGCGATCCTTTCTACCCCTTTTATTGTTGACGAAAGGAGAGAATTACTTGAGAAAAAATTATTTCTAGAAAAAAATCGTTTTATGGGTAGTAAGTTTTGAACTTTCGCTATGCTCCCCTGTGCACTAATAATTTTTAGGGAGAGCATTGAGGCTCCGAGATCAAAATTGACCGCATAAACAACAAGGGGAGCATGTCGGCAAAAAGGGAAATAGGGGGGACAAAATTGTCTCTTTAAAAACCTAAAAAAAAAAAAAAAAAAAAATCCATAACAAAGTGGAGTGTTTGTGTAAATCGCAATCGAAGATACCGAAGAGAGTAACAACTTCACTATCACAAGCATAAAGATTCAAGCATGAGCTAGAGGGGCTCATTTTTCAGGAAAGTTCTTCTACAGTTCTCGTTTTCATAATTTTTGCAAACTTACGTTTCTACGAACTTAAAATTCCCGCAATTTACATTATCGCAAGAATGTGCGCGTCATGACTGTTGGAACTCTTAGTTTTCACGAAAGAAATATATTGCTTGGCCCAAAAAACCCACGTTTTCGAACATTTTTATCAAGCACACTTAACGTTTTTAGCTTGCACCTTCATTAAAAATTATGTAAACCTACATGATCTTGTCTGTTAACTCTTATGTCCATGACATGTTTAGACGTAAGCAATCACAAACATATCCCTGTGAGTATTTTGGGCCTTCATGCCTTATTTCCTTCATAAGTGTAAATGCTAAACTAGGTGCTAGTTAGATTTGCATAATATCCAGGGTACATGAACAATCAGACATGGGATAACAATAAGATGACATTGGACTTTGCGTTCTCCTCCCCTCTTAATTTATTTTTCCAACTAAAACTACACCACCCTACATTCCTTTTGCCACCTAAAAAAAAAAAAAAAAATTTTAAATAAACCCTTCAAGAAAAAAAGAGAAGTTCTTCGCAAACAAATAAACGCTCAACTAGAATGATCGACCAAGGCACCATGCGCGTGTTAAGCTCATCACAAACAAATCAGCAAAACAAAAAGGAAACCCCCACCCAAAGGTGACAATCCTCACTAATACAAAAGCGAAAAGAACCAATCAAAGGTCGTTACCCAAAGAGGGAAGTCTGAACAAAGGGAAATTGCACTTGCTTCTTTCATTTTCTTCTACCTATAAAAGAGGGAAAGAAAAAGAAAAAAAAAAAAAAAAAAAAAAAAAAAAAACCAACAAAAAACAAAAAAACAAAAAAAAAAAAAAAAAAAAAAAAAAACAAAGGAGAAACAAAAGAAAAAGAGAGGGAAGAAAAAGAAAAAAAAGGAAGAGAAGAAAAAGAAAAAAAGACAAGGAAAGGAGTGCGAAAAAAAGGAAAAAAAAAACAAAGAACCATCATTAAACAAAGTCCATCGAAAATAAACATGAAGAAGAACATCCATTTCTCCCCAAATGAAAGAAGAAACTCACAAACTTGGCTCCTCGCCACAGTCAAATCGCCAAAACATCTTTCACCATAATTTGCCCTCATCACAATCAATCAATGAGCGCAAGCTCAAACAAAAAACCAACAACACCGCAAACTTTCCCTTTCCATAAAATCTCTCACTTCTTATCTCTTGCAAAGTCCTCTGGATTCTTAAAAGGCCCATGCATGTGCATCTTCATTTGAAGTCTATTTACTCGGATTGACATTGCAAATTTAATTTTTGTACTAGGTTTATTGCATTTTTAGGAGTGTAAACACATAACCTAGTTTTCTGAGCGTGAGCGCAAACACTAATTATCTAGTGAGGATTTGCTTATGTTTACATGTCATGGGAAAGTCTTGTTCTTGAGGTCGTTATTTCCTGAACAAGACGTAGACGTTATCTAGACCTGTATCAATCATGTTTGTATAATGAAAAATTGAACGCATCTTTTCAAAAATGTATACTTGAATTTATTTTCTTAAACAAAGAAATCATTTGCAAACAAAAAACTTGGGGGCAAGCCATGGGTTAAATGTAGGAACATATGATATTTCTCACGTTATCAATTGCTCTTTCCTTTTTCTATCTGTTGCTACTTTGTGTTTTCTTCCTTCCTATTTACAGGATACAGATACGCCTTGATGGAACCTCAACCATGGGTCTTCGATCACAACATCGTTGTAATACCCTCATCTTGGATTTTCATCAAAAATCCAATCAACAATCGAATGGAGTACATTACCACTCCCAAGTCAAATTCATGGGGCGGATCACGCTCCCTCACGTTCAAATCAACCTCAGTTCACATGTAAGTTCGCGGAGGTGCAATACCCCCACTTACCATTTCACACGGTTTATCGTCACACAAAGAGTTCACGGTGGTGCAAGATCACCCACTTCCCAGGTCATATGGAGGCCAAGGTCCCCTAAACATGTTAGTTCACATGCCACCCCCACTATCAAAATCAACATCAAAACAAAGGTATGTTACCCTCAATCAATATCCGAGCGAAGGTACGCTACAACTCTCATTTACATAATTCTACATTTTTGCATAATTATTACTCCTCCTTGAGCGACTACTTTTCCGCATACTATATCTAAATACTCCTCCTTGAGCGACTACTTTCCTGTCTTACATTCCTGTCTATCTAAATACTCCTCCTTGAGCGACTACTTTTCCGCATACTATATCTAAATACTCCTCCTTGAGCGACTACTTTCCTGTCTTACATTCCTGTCTATCTAAATACTCCTCCTTGAGCGACTACTTTTCCGCATACTATATCTAAATACTCCTCCTTGAGCGACTACTTTCCCGTCTTACATTCCTGTCTATCTAAATACTCCTCCTTGAGCGACTACTTTTCCGCATACTATATCTAAATACTCCTCCTTGAGCGACTACTTTCCTGTCTTACATTCCTGTCTATCTAAATACTCCTCCTTGAGTGACTACTTTTTCGCATACTATATCTAAATACTCCTCCTTGAGCGACTACTTTCCTGTCTTACATTCCTGTCTATCTAAAATACTCCTCCTTGAGCGACTACTTTCCTGTCTTACCTTCATGCCAACCAAAATCTCCTCCTTGAGTAACTACTTTTCCGCATACTCCTTCTAAACCTCCTCCTTGAGCGACTACCTTTATGCCAACCAAAATCTCCTCCTTGAGCGACTACCTTTATGCCAACCAAAATCTCCTCCTTGAGCGACCTCGTTTACATTTTTGCAATGCATTTCACAAAACCGTGGTAGCACTTAGGGGCAACTGTCTTTACTGCTAATCAAAAATTTCAGTTACACTGTGTTTTTGATCAGACAGTAAAGAGGGGGCAACTGTTGCTACCCGATTTTTGACCATTTTTTTTTGTCACATTTACATAATTTTACGCTTATCACGTTTAATAGCTCGTCTAGATCAAATTGTTGTCGATTCTTGGTCCTAGGCTAGTTTGTTTAATATTTCGTGTCATTTCGTGCCTTTTTAATTTTTTCGTACTTTTAACTGTCTTTTTGCGAACTTCTTTCGATCCCGAGTAAGTTTCCCGGGACCGAGGGTCGAACGCGTTATTCCTTTGTTTGATAATTACGGGCTAATTTTCTCTTTCACACCACCGCATTCAATTTCGTTCAATTTACGTCGTAAGGGCATTTATTTTGCGCACGAACATGTTGACGCTTCCGAAAGAGATAATAAACACGTCACCTCAACATTGGTGTTTATTCACTGTATATTAGTTTTCTCGGCTTATTTTTCTACACATAGTTGGATCTCGCTTCGGGTTTATTTTCGTTTTCGAGCAATTTCGCTCGTACAAAAATATCTCGTTCGTACCCCAAAAATAGGATAAATGTTACATAAATGCCATTTAATTCCTTCTCATCCTCCAGCACAGCTCCAGCTTGCCTTGCTCATCACCTAGCCACACAATCAAACTTGCTCACCACCTAGCCATACAATCAAACTTGCTCACCACTCTGGCCACTGTTCATCATCATCATTTTCCTTCTTTTGTTCCCGTCCATTTGCAGCCACAAGCCGGAACCGACTCAAATTTTTCCCTCCCCTATAAATAGCAACCTTCATCCAACAAATCAAGGGCACCAAATCCTCCTATTAATCTCCACTTCTTGCTCATCCTTCTTGGCCAATTGCTCTCCCGGAAAGGTAAGCTAGCTCTCTCTCTCTAGCTTCTTTAAATTTCATTTTTTCCTTTAATGCATGAATAAACTTCTAAAACTTATCCAATATGCTTAGTTTTCATGTTATTTATGCTTCCCTTGCTTCAATTTAATTACATGATGCATTAGCTAATTAATAGCCACTTATGCATATTAATTAGCTTGCTTTTCCATGCAAAATTGCTACTGTTTTGGCCTTGCTTTCTTTGCTGTTTTTGTGGCTTTGATGTGCTGTTTTACTACCTTAATTATTGCAACCATTTTGGGTGAGAATGGTGATGGTTTGGAGTTTGGGTATGTGGCTATGGTGGCCGGCTGCAGTAGAGAAAGAAAGAAAGGAAGAAGAAGAAAGGAGAAGAGGGGTTTGCGGGAAAGGAATTGGCAAAGGTGATGGGCTTGAGTTTGTCACAAGCCCATCTTGGTTTTAAATGAGGGGCTGGGCTTGATTTCATCCCAAGCCCAGCCGCTGTTTTGGACAAGTGATGGGCCCGGCCCCATTTAAAATTTCGTATGTGTACGACTCAATTTCTCGTATGGTTTTCGTATGCTTATAAATTGTTTATTTATTTTAAATGTTAATATCGCATGAATTGTTCACATGTTCGTATGCAATATGTTTATTTTATTTTTCATGTTTTAAATATCGCATGAATTGTTCACATGTTCGTATGCTTTTAATGCCATATTTTATTAAGTATGTACTTGTTTAAATTAAAATTTTGGGCTTGGCTTGTGCCAAGCCCATTTTTTAATGTTCAAAAATCCCTTGTGGGGCCCACTTATTTTCGTATATGCCATGTACAATGTATTTCGTATATGCCATGTATAATTTACTTCGTATATGCCATGTACAATGTATTTCGTATATGCCATGTATAATTTACTTCGTATATGCCATGTACAATGTATTTCGTATATGCCATGTATAATTTGCTTCGTATATGCCATGAACAATTTTCATACTAATATTTCATGAATAATTCATATGCTTGTATGCCATGATTTAAATAAATGTGTTTATACCATGTTTTGATTAATTAAATGTTTGCATGTTTTAAATGATTTGTTCATTTGCTATGCCATGTTTATTTAATTAATTGTCTATTCGTCATAAATTAAATAAATGTTTGCATGCGCTTTTCTTATTTATTTGTTTTCGAAAACGTTGCTAACACTCTCAATTTGCAAGGAAGATCAAGAGCACGCAACGCAAGTACGTCTTTCTTCTAAGTCTCTCTTATTTATTTAATGTCTTTTGCAAATATTATTTTCATGTATGTTATTTTAAAAATGCTAAAGAGCTTATAATCATATGCATGATAAAATAAACTCACATGCTTATATGTTTAGATCACTCGCTTTATACCATGAAATTAATTGCTATATTGATATGTGAACATGGTGGCTTCAAATCCCACGCAATTATTGACATTTATGAAAACGTACGATGTTAGTATTGCCCATGTTAGGATCACGTAGTAATCAATTAATTAATCATGCATGGCCCGATGATATAAAGGGGGGAAACGTCCGCTCTAGCATAACGAACAAACGGTAACCCCGTCCTTCGTGTCCCGATCGGAAATAACATGTCCCTACGAAAATGCTAAGATGTAACGTCACCTTTGAGGGCCAAATCGTGTCAAAAATGTTTAGATAATCGGAAAGTGACCCAATTCTAGTACGCGGATTCAGCCGACATGATTCAATCATTTGCCTATGTAAATGGTTGGAAAGTGGCCTGGATTCGTAGGAAGGAGGAGGTCGACATGCTTCGATCGTTTAAACAAATCTTTGTATATCAAAACTGTCTTTAAACACCTTTATAACCGGTAACCTATTTTAGGGTGTGACTTGGGTGCCTAACACCTTCCCAAGTCCACAATACGACCTCGAACCTTTGTTCAATGGTTTAGACCAATTGTGCCTTAGTTTTTATTTTTTATGCCATGACGCTTAGGTTCCCTAAACCTTAGAAAATTAGGGTGGCGACTTCATTGTATTATGCGAAGCATCCATTTATGCTTAGCATCCTCCGCGAACCTTTAAACTCGTTTTCAACGAACGAAAAAAAGGGAGTGCGACACCCCCCTTAATTGGTTTTTACCGTTTTATCTGGTTTTCTTCTTGTTTTAAGCTTATCATTCTCTGTGGATTGAACCTCTTACCATTATCTGCAAATCTTTGTAGTTAGTGATAAGTTGAATTTAATTTTGACAGATTCGACTACCATCACTAAGGAAAGTGTAAACATATAGAAACTAAGAGGAAGACTAGAGACTAAAATCTTGCAAAATCAGCATCTCATTTTCCTAAAAATTCACTTGCTTATTGCATCATGACTCGTTTTGTTAAAATTTTGATAAATGGCCTTTCAGCTGTCTGTTTTCTCTTTTTGTTTTGCTTGCTAATGTATTTCTTTTCAATGATGGTAATGAGACAAGAGCAAGTAACAGATGGTTTTGAGTATAATATGAGTTCAATGAGACAAAATTGTTGGAATTAAGTTAGGTTTTTTAAGCCATTATGTATGCTAATGTCATGGGTTTTAAGTTAGTTTCCAAAATGCACTGGGTTTTTCTTTGCAAGGTAGATTATTTGGACAGTTTAGGTAAGAGTGTTGTTTCAATACTAATAGATGTGGTGGTGATGGCTACATAAAGCATTTTCTTACAATTTTGTGTTAGAGATGGTGTTTTATTTGGTATCAAAGTGATGGAGCTTTGTTTGTTTAGAGTTTGTTTTTGTTTTGGTGTTTTATCCTGGTTGATGATGGAAGAGCAGTCTAGGGGATAATATTTATTCATTGGACTATGGAACTTCTCCACGGCCGAGCTTTATTTGTAAGGAACAAATCACCAGAGGCTTTTCAGATTTCTTGTTTTTCACTGGTATGGTTTTGAAGTGGCAAAAGTGAGTTTCTGATTGGATGAATGGTATACCCTAGGACGTTTCTGGAGGTGTTTTCTTCAATCTGCTTGTTTTGTGGCTGTATTCTTGCATTTATCATTATGTGTGCATGATAAGATATAGCTACCATTCATTAGGTTAACTCTTAGGTACACTTCAACCTCAGTACTTCTTTTGATGAATAACCAAAGTAACCATGTTTGATATCTACTTGGTCAGATATGAACATCAATTTGCTGCTGTTTTGGAGCTTGGGGTAAAACTTCCATCTCATTTTCTCCGGTTATTTTGGGTCAACCTTTGCTGTTTTCATGCTGAGGTAATGACCTTCTCCTCAGGATTTTCTTTTTCAAGATTCCTTGATTATGATTTGCTGCATCACAATCTTCACCTGAGAGGAGCACAAGCACCAAAAATCCAATATCGCCAACGTCCAGCATTGAAATTGCAACACACTACGAATTGGTTGTTGCCTGCCTTGTATTCAATATTCGTTATAACAATAACTTACCTTGGATAAAACAAATAAATAAATATACGAAATAATAGTCTAAGGTTTCTATGGTATAGTATTTCCATTCCTTAGTTCATGATATGTTGGCCCTCAAACTTTAGGCCCTAATATATCGGGATGCATCAAATTTTAATCCGTTAAAATTTCATTCTGAAACTCTATCGGTGCATTAAAAAATAATTTTTTATATTAAAAATTATAGAAAGATAAAACAATCGAGATTGATATTTTTTCCTCATAATATTATTTTCATAATTAAAAAAATTAAGAAAAATAGGAGAAAGTACAATTATAAAAATATTGATGTTTTTTTGTGGATATTTTATATTTTTTAAATTTTATTCATAAAAATGGAGTTTCGATAATTTTATTTAATACTCCCTCCGTCCATAAATAATTGTCGCTTTGATTTTGGGCACGCATTTTAAGGAGACTAGATGACTCACTATTTGAGACAATTTTGCCCCGAATTTTTTCTCGGACTTACGTTAAAGATTAACGTACGTTCGGAAAAAAAGTACGGAATTTTTTGGGGTCAAATAGTGAGTTATCCGACCTTCTTAAAATGCGTGCCCAAAGTCAAAGCGTCCATTAAAAATGGAGTAATTAATAAATATTCTCAATAAAATTCATCTAAGTTTTTTTAATCCTTTATATATTTTTATTTTTTTTAATTGTTTGAATTTTTATAATTTTTACTCCTATTTGTTATAATTTTTAGTCCTATTTTTCTTAATTTAATTATTATCAAAAAAGAAATTAATCTCCTTTTTTTTTCTTGTTTGATTTTTAATAATATTTGAATATAAATATTTATTTTTTAATGCACCGTTAGGGTTTTGGACAAAAATTCTAACAATAATAGAGACTAAAATTTGATGTGTCCCGATATGTTAAAAAACTAAAATTTGGACATGTGACACAAATTAGAAAGGAAAAGATTGGCATATTGCGCCATAATTCGGTGGAAGATGTTTCCCATTTATTTTTGAGATGCCATGAAGCTATTCATGTATGGTCGCTTGTTTGGTGTTGGAGTGGCATTATGGTGACTTCTACTGGTTCCCTGGATGTTCAGTTGCTTAGCTGCCCGCAGATGATTGGAAGCAATAATAAGGATCAAATATTTATCTACCAATGTCTAAGCTATTATTTGGTCGATTTGGTTGGAGAGAAACTTGGTTGTTTTCCAACTTCAAACCTTTGATGTGACTTGGATTCATCATGGCACTCTAGTTTCGCTACTGATTCACGCTAATCTTGTATTTTCCTTAAGGGTGGGGTGACAGCGCTCTAAGGTTTATTTTCCGAAGTCGACCTTAGTCAGTTAGGAAGCGGCTTGTGAGTTTCATAAAAACAATTCCATAAAAGCCTCCTAAAATAAATTTTCCCAAAACTGGTGAATTCTTTGGAAGATAAAGCAATTCCATAAAAACTTGCTAAAATACATTTTCCAAAAACTTGCTGGCATAAAACCCTAAAGTGGATCAGATAAAACGAAAACAAAAACGCCCAGATTGGATAGATGCAAAAGGAAAAGAGTCTGGTGTGAAAGAAATTGATGCCTCAGAATTGCAGAATATCAGCAAGGCTAAAAACGCCATTCAGTCCCGAAAGATGGTTATATTGGTGACTGATATCATCATGGGCACCGCATAATTTAACAAAATAGAAATTAAATCAAATATTGAAAACTAGTCAATTCTTGTAGAATCGAATCAAAGATTAGCAGCTGCAAATGCTGCTGCTGCTGCGCCAAGAAGAAGAAGGTATGGTATTGGTAGCAGCTGAGTGACGATAGGGAAACCCTGGCAAACAAGATGTATTTATAGTGCTCAGAGATGAGCGTTTGGGCTTCTTCTAAAAGAGTAACCACCTAAAACGACACGCAAATCTTAAAATAAATAAATAAATAAAAAACTAAAACAAATAAGTCTAAAAATGCTTTCATTGAGAGTCGAACTCAAGACCTCCCGCTTACTAAACGGGTGCTCTAACCAATTGAGCTATGAAAGCCGATTGATTTTGCTGACAGATATTATCATTTTATCCTTTAATAATAAACAAATTCTACCTTTCCTACCATTTATCATAGTCAATTTTGAAATGTTAGAGGAAAAAATAGCAAAATTATATGTACCAATATTATTTAAATACTCATTTTAGTAGTTAGACAATCCTAATTTTATTTTCTCACCCCTTAATTTAACTATAAGGTCGTTGATTCGATTTTTGAACGAGCAGTAATTACTTACCATGAACACCTATGTTTTTATTAGCATTCCAATTAATTTATAAGTTAAGACTTCTATTTATATGTTTTTTATTTATTTACATGTTTCATATATATTTTAGTAAGAATAGAGTAAAAAGATGTATTAATCTTTATATATTATATTATCTAAATAAATTTATTAAATACAACTACAAATAATTGACATTTAATTATTTATGAAAAGATATATACTTTTGTCTATTTTTTCAATAAGATGAATATATTATCTAAATAAATTTATTAAATACAACAAGCACTTTTTCATTCTAAAAAGTTCGTCTCTTTTTATTTTTTAAGTCGAATCCAGCCAAAATTAAAAGAAAAAAAATAGAAACCTCATCAATTTTAAATTTAAGGGATAATTTTATTTGCATGGTTGAAGTAATTTTATTTCAATGTTGAACTTATGGTCGAACTTTAAAACTTCACGGGTTGTGCAATTTCTCCTTTTTCTGTAATGGTGTCATTAAGTGTTAGTAGACGCATGCAAATAGGGTTGGAAAAAAATCCAAATTCGAAAAATTGACCCGAACTAACCGTAAATCGAATTGAATAAAACTTAATTTGGTCTGCTTTTGAACTAAAATTCTCTTTGAATATTAGATCTGAACCAAGAAATAATGAAATAAACGATTAATTCTAACCAAGCCTATTCGAAGTTAAATCTGCATCAATTTATTTAAAATAAACCAATAAAAATGAACAATAACACCTAAATAAGTCAAAATGACCTAAAAAAATTATGGAGAAATAATGACACATTTATCAAGATAATAATTAATATTAAAATTATTTACTAAGTATTTATCTTTTCACGAAAAAATTGTTCATAATAAGCAATTAGATATGCATTCCATTTAATTATAATTGTTATTGATCTGAAATATTTCTTCATTTTTAAATAATTGATTTATTTGAAATAAAATATTTTTATTTTATTAATGTAATTAATCACAATGATATAGTATAAGCATAAACAGTACTATAATTGTAGTTTATTTACCAACGCATATGTACGTATAGTAATTAACACTTTATGGGAAAACTTATTTACTATATATAACTAAACTAGTTTTATAAGTTTATTAAAAATGGACTACCTATTTAATCATATTTAATTAAAAGAAAGCTTAATCGGGTTCACGTTGAATTAGCTCGTCACGGTTGAATATCTTAATCATTTAGTTCTATCAATTTTTTAAAAAGAAAAAAAAAAAATCTCACAATTAAAGGATAGATTATCAACAAGTAGAAGAGACGAATGGTAATGCCACGCCATGTCATCATAGCCATGAGAACATGAAAATTAGAAAAAGGTTTAAAAAAGAAACAAGCAGACGACACCTAAAGCAATAATTGGTTTACCAACTAAAAATGTACAGTGGAATTTGACAGTGCAGCCTTATCAACTGAAGTCATTTCTCTACTGTTCATGTTTTGAAGGCCATTGCAAGACACTGATGATGAAATTTACAGTTATATGGAACAAACATTACCTGGTTGCATTCACCTCCAAGCAGAAGAGGTTGCCATTGCTCTGTTCTTCCACCAAAGGTAAAGAGCCCCATCCCTCTCCTCAAGATTATAGTTCCTATCATACTCCTTCAACATATGTAGAACAGCAGTCGTCGTCGAGGTACTCAACCGACACTGTGTAAATCCAGCCATTGTAAACCGTGACCTCCACTTTCCAAGAAGTTCATGTCGTTCAACCCTCTCAGCCTGCTCGCAAGCAACCATGTTCACAATGTCTCGAGCCACACAGTGCTGCTCTGCATTAATTCGCTGCTTGTCATTCCTAGGACGAGCTACATCAATTGATTCAAACATTGCTGTATAATACTCTAATGTCTCGATGAATCTAGGAAAGAATGGTTTAGTGTTGGTATTTGATTCTTGCTCACCAAGGGTAACGATCTTTGGTGACAAACTCTTGACTAACCTCAACAATCGGTCTCTGTGATTCCAAGTGCTCACACTCTCATCAGGCATGTGGTGCAAGACATACGGAAAATTCACAACAACAGCATCCCCAACTTGGAACCGGAGATTTTCTAGCTGAACCTCAGAACCTGACATGGCAGCATCATGGAATTCAAATAGCACTTTACATGACTCAGCAACTTGTGATAACCTTTGACCTACAATGTGAAGACGTCCACCACGAGCATGAGCTGATTGAGGATCATCAACACCAGTTATGCGAATTACGGGGAGGCCACCTGGTCGATCGGCAAGCATCTGGATTAATTGAACCCACTGGCTGCCCTGTGCTATCTGGAAATCAATGATGTGAATTCTAGATTCATGTTCCACAGCTTCCCGAATGGCCAAATTAGCTGATGTGTATGCAAACCTCCAGTATGGGCAGATCTGATAGAGAATACCCATGTAAGTCATCAGATCCGAGCTTATTGGTGCTTCACATTTCAGAGCTTTGTATATTTTGCTTCCTGAGAGTTCCAGCCTTGCTCTTAACCCTTCCAACATGTACGCACCCAATCGCTGCATTGGATCTCCAGAGACTGATACCATTTGGTCCAATACATGCATTAAACCTGCAGCTCTCGGGATTTCAGCATCTGACACTGCTTGAGCACAGGCAATGAGAACCTGTTTCAGATCCAACCGGGGGATCATTTTCACCATTTGTTTCCAGTCCCACCTGGTTGATGGATCAGCATGGTTGATTCCACTTGCAAAGCAGAAATTGCCACTGTCACTAATGTCAGATTCAGGCCCCAATAATGTAATTTCCAATTCCCTCAATTTTTGCTTGAGTGCATCACCTTCATCAGCAGAAGAAGATCCACTAATTGGAGATCCATATGTGTTGTCAGGTGAATGGTGAGGATCAGACAGGTATGAATGTGAACCCTGTGGTGAGAAAGGACTTCTGCTAGATGAGACACTGGCTGCAGGAGAGTCGTAGATTACAAAACCAGTAGTTGCCGTGGATGATTCAAGGGTAAAGTATTCTTCTTTGTAGTTCTGAAAGGAGATGCTAGTTCCCTGGCTGCCAGTGTCTGAGTACCCACTGTTCTCTAAAATTTGGTAATGAGACAGTTCATATCTGTCTACCTCTTTCACAGGCTGATGGTAAAAGCCACGGATATCAGCTGAACTTTGGAGTTTCTGAGATTGCATCTAAAAAACAAATCAATAATCAACTGAGCCCAGATATAGTGTGGAAATAAGAATAAGAGTGTCTCTGCTATTCCTTTAGCTGGCAAAGAAACTATTACAAAAAGGCTACACACAATTATCAGCAGCAGATCTTCACAAAAGAATCCCACCAACTCTTATGCAATCCAATCATAACTATAAATTTTGGCGGACAACCAACTACTGTTGACTTTTTGCAGAAATGTATTTGAAGATAACCACAACCTGACAATAGAAGTGAAAACAATGAGACTATGAAAAATAATGAGAATATAATGATGGATGCAATTTTAAAAGGAAGCACAAGCAAGCAGTGACAGGAAAACTAGCCATGCAACTAATCATAAAAAAAGGGGCAAATTAACCAATTCTAGTGGTACAAAGTCACTGTTCAAAACAAATAATAGAGTGATGAAATAGCAAAACTATTGTTGCCTGACCATCCTCTAGAATCAGGTAGGCAGATGAGATAACAAAAATGTCAGCACTCAGTTGAGGATGGTGTACTAATGGCCAAAAAGGATCGTGAACATTGATTATGAAACACAGTCCTTCACCAAACCGAACAGGGCTTTCCTTTCTGATGAAACCTACCCACGGACCCTAAGCTGGAGAGGGAAAAGTGGCCATAAGGCAATTGTGCAAAGTTAAGACCGAAGATGCAACTATTTTCAACTAACCGAACAACTTCATTCATAGAATCATTGCCTTCCTAGACTTAAAGGCTCAGGGCAGGAGATTTCCTTCCTTGCCTTCCTTGATCAGTTGGGCCGTTATTTCTATTGAATGTATACCCAAAAGGCCTATGGATTTACATCGCCAACAAATATAAGGAAATGCGAAATCAAGGCCTTTCAGCTCACTTATTCCGCTCAGATTTCGTCATTGGTTATAGTCACTAAAGAAACGTCTGAAACCACCCAAAATAGTTGACCAAAGTAGGTCAACCCAAAATAGTACAAGCTAAGCACTTAATGAAGACTAGGTCACTGACTAAAGTAGAAAATGTGAAGCTGGTTGAAAGAATTTATGGATAAAAGAAAAAAAAACAATAAACTTGCATATGAAAGAAACATTAGATTTTAAAATTATCTCCATAGTACAAAAATAATAAATTTGCACCTGAAAGGAAACATTAGATCTCAAACATAATCAACAGAGTTCAAAGGTTGGAATTAAAAACGCATCCAGCAGTAAAAGAAGAGCTTTCAAAAAATGATCAATAAATCATTTCCTGTGGACAAACGCAAAAAATTACAAGACTGGTTGGAACTTAGGAGTCCTTGATCCAGTTTCCACTAGCAATCACAGTATTGCTTCCTCTAATGCATTGCAGTTTTCTATAAGGCTCCATGGATCCAGCTGGAAAAAGCAAAGTGATTGCTTATTAATTACATAGCCAAGTTGGATCCGATGTTGTGCCAGGTAAACCAAAGGCGAACTAAAGCCCAAGTGAAAATGTAGGGTTGCTAGTTTATAAGTAGTAGCCTATGATACAGATCCAAACTAATTCCAGGAAAGGGATTCAAGAAGACACCCCAGTTAGGTTGAGGTTGCTAGATTAGTGGCAGGAGTATTTCTGTTGAAACAATAAAAGAGCACACGAGCGGGGAAAATATCACATAATCAAAATTGGTTGTACGAACCATCTGAGATAAGCCTTGATAAAATCAGAAGCTATACCATCCTATTGTCATAGAAAATTTAAAATATCACTTTTGCTGTTAATACAACTATTCCATCAAAATGCAAAAACGAAACTGCCAAGCATAAGAGGAAAAAAGAGCTTTAATAAAAGCTAAAAAGTGGTTGTAGTGGGCAAAGTTATACAGGAACCACAATAGAAAATTTGAAAGAAAAAAAAAAAGTTTCCCAGATGCTGCAAGATAAAAATCTCACCTTACAAAGACCAAAAAGTAACAATTAAAGATAAATAAAAAAGAAAATTCCAGACACAAAAGTTCATAAATCATAAAAATTCAAGAGATGTACGGGCTTGAATCCCTTCTGGAACTCTAAGTAGAATAAAATTCCAAATAAACTGATCCATTTCTTTTCTTGTATTTTTGCAGTCAGTCAAAAAAATTCATAACAACTGAGATACATCCAAGAATCAAAGCAAAGTATTCATCAGTTAAAGAACCAAACTTCTAACGTGTGACGACTTAAATTCAAACAAGGTGTTAAAGAATTCACTTCCATGGATTCCATCACAAATGGATTCCACCACAAACCCCTGTTCTCAAATTCATCAATTTTCTAGGGAAATGAAAGAAAACAAAATCCAAACAACGCAAAACACAAACAAATCCAGAAAAGATTCAACTAATTAGACAAAACCCACTTCAATTAACAAACACAGCAACAATTCGTGAGCCTTTAGATATATGTGCATACCTTAAAATTCTCAGGTGTCAGTGTCGGTTCTCGCTCGTTTGATTCGTTCATTTTAGGTGTACAGCAGCCTTTGATGTCTCAGTCCTCTGCTGGTCTTCTATAATAGTACTTATTTGTGGTTTTACAATGTTAATGAAAGCCCCTGAGTACTAAAGTATTCACAACATTACCGTAGAAACGTGTGAGATTTGGCTGAATGACCAATTTTTTTAGTAGTTAAATAACCACTTTTGTTTAAGTAGAAGGCACTCGAATATAGATAGGTTGATTATGTATGAATTTAGTCTTTAGGTGTCGTTTATATTTTATTTAAATATGTAATTTTATTCCAAACTTTTCCTTAGGTGTTTTCCAATACATATATATGGTAATGTATTTTATATAATCATCCAAAACAAAAGGGTTCATATCTTTCTTGCAAACTATGAACTCACTCGTAATAATCAAATTTAATATAGTCTAACTAAAATAAAAATCCAAAAAAGTTTTTTTTTTTTTTTTAAGATCTAGACTAGAAAACCAAAGGTAATTTTTTTACAAAATCTATGTTGTTTTGGATTCTTTTAATTTGTCACCATAATGTATGCAAGTTAATTCTTACATGTTTGGTTTTAATCCAACTCTTTTTTTCATTGTGGTTGTGAAGTAAAAATTTGGTGTTTGTTTTTTTTTTTTAATTTCAAATGCTATCATAAATTTTATGGGAAATAGCATAAAATACCCCTGTACTATACACTAAAAGCAAAAACCTCCCCTGACCTTCAAAACGTCAATTACACCTCCCCTGAACTACGTTGACTGGGCAAAGTATAGTCTCCGTCCAGTTTGACTAACAGAACCGTCAGAGCCACTGCTAACAACTAGTTTCCTTTTTTCCCTTTTTTCCTTCCCGGTTGCTCATTCTTTTCCATTTTTTTTTCCTTCTCTTCTCTTTAGATAAATTCTTTACTTATAAAATTAAAACCATTTCTAGAAAACCCTATAATTTAAATCAATTTCATCTTTTATCATTTAATTTTTTATTTTAAATTCATCTTTTTACTATTAAAAAGAAGAAAAAAACCACATCACTTATTTAACCTCAACAAACCGTCCATGATCATCACCTCTCTGTCCCATTTTCTTCTCAAGAGCATTGGATTTGCCGTAATAAACAACAAGACCATCAGAATTTTGCACCATGAAAATTGAAAGAAGGAAATAGGAAAAACGATCCAACCTCGGTCCTCCACAACCTCATCTCCTCTCATCGTCGCTGACGGCCGTGACCACAACCATGGTCTACACCTTGTCCAAGCTCACTAAAGTTGCCGACACTTCACCTTTTCCCTTCCGATCTGGATATGATGATGACAATATTAGGTTGTTGGTTGATGAGTGTGATTGGATGGTGATGATGAGGAATGAGGAGAATGCGGGGACGGCGAAGGTGGAAGCCCATTTCTTTCCTGAACTCCCTTCTCTCTCTCTTTTCATAAAAACCCACTTCAGTTCATCAAATGTCATTGACACCCATTTCCTAATTTCAAAGATCCAACTCCATAGCTCCAAACTTTACTCATTTAAATAATCCAAACAGCGACGGTGGATCAGGAAAGAAACCACATCGCTCACCTTCTTGTTAATTTTAGATCTAGATCATCTAACTGGATTCAGATTTGGATCCATCCAGATCTAGATCTGGTGTGGAAGAAATGGAGCCAGATCTAACTTCGCTCTTAATAGGCTCCACAATGACCCCAAAAATACTATTAGCAATGCCGCGAATGCACGAAAGATCCATATTCGCCATCTCTTTGTTTTTTTTTCATTTTTGAAAGAGAAATCAGAATTTGGGTGTGAATTCAAGCAATAAAACTATGGAAAGGAAGAACGAGAGAAAATTAAGTTAAGGAACAAGGGAACGCTTCTGCTCTTTGCAGAGCACAAACGCAGAACGAAGGAAAAAAAGAAAAAGAAATAGAGGAGAAGAGAAGAAAAGAAAAAAAATGGAAAAGAAGGAGCAACTGGGAAGGAAAAAAATAAAAAAAAGGAAACTGGTTGTTAGTAGTGGCTCTGACGGTTCTGTTAGTCAAACTGGACGGAAACTATACTTTACTCGGTCAACGTAGTTCAGGGGAGGTGTAATTGACAGTTTGAAGGTTAGGAGAGGTTTTTGCTTTTCGCGTATAGTATAGGGGTGTTTTATGTTATTTCCCCTTATTAAATCTTGTACTACTTCTATAACATTGATACATGAAAATGAATAAAAGAGTAAGATGAGAAAAGTTCAGACTTATACCTTATAAATATTCTAATAATCATTTGCTTATTGCTTATGGAAATGGGGGTAAGAGGACAACTCAAAATAAGTGTCATTTCTGCATTGGAGAAGGGGATATGGAGGATACAAAAAAGTAAGAGGGAAACACATCCGCACGTATGTGTCACCACAAATATTGTGACATTTATGTAAATACGAAAAGAAAAGAAAAAACTGTGCACCTTGTGTGACTTTAGGGGGGGATTACTGTGGCAAATGAGCTACAAGCTCACTTTCCCCCCTCTTGGTAGTATTTAAATTTAAATGTAACATCACAGATAGAGTAGTTTAATGCCTTCTCTTGAGTACTATTATCTTAATGAGCCACTCTATTGTTCACCTTCTCAATGTTTAGCTTTTCCTATTAATGGGAGTTGCTTCACAAAATCAGTATTTGTAACCCCATATACACTTGAAATCTTATGCTAAGTCAAAGGCAATAAATCTAATGGAGTAGTGGGGTTAAATCCATGAATAATCTCAAATTGTGAAGAATGAGTAGAGGAATGCAAATGACCTATGCTAAATAAACTTAATGAATGGTACTCAATTTTTCCTTGATTTAACATTCTTTTCTCCACGTAGTATGCAACAAAGAACCTAAAGTTATATTAACTATTTTGGTTTGACTATCATTTTGTGGATGACAAGTAGTAGAAAATAATAATTTATTTCTAAATTTACTCCACAACATCTTTCAAAACTAACTAAGAAATTTTACATCTCTACCCCTAACGATGCTCTTTTTGACGTGAACGCACAACATCACGAAAGAACAAGTTAGCTATTTTAGATGCGCAACAATTTTACGATAAGGTATAAAATGTGTCATCCTAAAAACATATCTACAATGATAAAGATACCCCTCTTCGACTAAGGCAAACCAAGCATAAAACTCATAAGAAAAGGATGAGAAGAAACGAATAATGGCATATACTCACCGTGATACATCACTTTTGATTTGACGTTTTTGCAATATCAATAATATTTTATATGAGGTTAAAAGAAGTGATCCTTCAACACATTTACAGTCTCTTATAAATTCACCATTATGTGATTCATGAACAAGTATATCATGCAATGATGAATACAGAGTACATGATCTACCTTCCCTACACATGTAACCATCATGCTTATAGAACTTGTGAATAACGCCTTTTAAACACGCATTAATGATCTCACCAAAATCAACATTATCAATATAAATTTGTGTTAAAAAATAAGCAATTTAACATCAACAATATATATAAGTGCATACCTTTAAGACAATAAATCAGTTATAAGTTTTCCTTATCTCATTTATACTTGACGACATTAGAAAAGTCTCAATGAATGTCATTCAAATAGCATATCGTAGAAGATGGAGACTGAAAATTATCACCCTCATAATTCTTGATTTAAATGGAAATTTATTTTCATGAAAAGTAGTGCGAACACCCATTTTTACCCCGTTCCAAATAATAAATTTCTATTTTGGATCGAATCTTAGTTTCAACCACGTATCAAGCACCAATCCCAAAAGCCCTTTTTATAGTGACCAATACCTCAATGACTAAACTGAAATTGATCATATGAACCTTTAGATCCTTTCAGCCTGTGCCCACGTGTTCGGCTCAGCTCAGCACGTGGCAACCTATCGGTTGCGATTTGGTAGCCAAGCCAACTGAGCTGAGCCGTTTCCCTTGCCAGATTCATTTTCTTAACCTTTAAGCCACCAAAAATCTATCAAAAATCTTCTATTTTTCTTATTTATTAATTGGAAAAGAAACCATCATAATAACTATGAATAGAAACACTATCAAACCTCTCTCTCTTTCAAGAACAAACTTCTTGCTTTGTTAAGATCTTTTGGTCAAGATCTTTCACAACCTCTTCCTCTTTTTCCATCATTGGTCAAACAAGAAGTAGTCGAAACTACGGTCCTAACCAAAGAACAACTACATCATAAATAACATTATTTCAACAAAACTTCTCTCTCCCTCTTTCATCTACTGCATCTCTGTCTATCACAAACCTGACGAGTTTTGCTTTATGAGGAACCAAGAGAGCATTCTCTCATCCTACTTCTCCCCTTTCTTTCACTTTGCGAGGAATTAAAAGAGCATATTCTTTCCTCCACTTCTCCCCTTTCTTCTAAGGGCTACGTGTTACGTGTTGTTATGATGAAGTTATGGTTGTGTTTACGTGATCTTAATTGTCATTTTGGCACACTTGCATCAGAAAAAATTATAAGACTAGCTTGATGTCTAACTTTGCGAAGGTGAAAAAGAGGGTATGGTTGAATCTTAAGATGAGTTATGTGAAAAAAGGATATGTGTAAGTACTTAACTCGAAAGTCAACTAACAGTTTAAGAAAGCCAGTATTTAAGTGGAACCTTTGTGATCCCACCAACAATCAGAGAACTTATTTCAACAACATTGCTCGATTGTCAATTTGGGTCTAGTAGGAACAAATCGAGTAGTTTGAGTCAGCTTATTCATGGAAATTATTCAATTTAAGTAGGATTTTCGGTACAAAAGCTGAAGAAGATAACGAACTAAGTTCAAAACTTCTTAAATAGTTAATCTCAATCGAGTTGGGTTTGATCAATTGTTAGTCCACCCTTTAAGCCTTGCACGTCACATGTCATACAACATGAGTCTAACTCAACATGACATTCATATTGCATTCTTGCTCTGCATCATTGAAGCAAATTCGATAATTGAGTCGTTTTAGATTGTATATTCATAGAAACTTGAATATGTTGAGCTTCATTCACTAAAGCCTCGCAACTTTACCAAGTTTTATTGAGAGCACTATATGGACTTCCCACCTAATCATCTAATTTTTTTCTTATACCAATACGTAAAATCATTACCAACAAATGAATCACCAACTGCCTATCTATGTCTATAGCTTAAAAAGATAACAACATAAACAAGATACAATATTTTTTATATGCTATCCAATTGCCATATAACTTATACTATGATGGGTTAAAACGACGTAAAAGGGTTCCAATTTTTCATTGTGGAAATGATCTACGCACTTGATCTCTATTACTAGGATTAAGAATGTAAGACAAAAATCATACTTATAATTCTATAACAAAATTAAATCATTTTAATTGAATAAAATTAATAACTAAAATGTAAAGCCTAAGTAAACAGCTCAATCTACTATTTATATAGTCAATATAAAATTTTAAAAGAAAATGAAAAATATAAAAGTTAATCCAATCTAATTACCTAAGAAGAAAAGAATAAGATTAACTGGATATAAAATACATTTTAAAAGAACAAAAACAAAATGAGAATTGAGGATTATAATTAAGACTTGATAGTAATGGAAGAAATTGAAGATGAAGAATTATTAAATTTCGAAGAAGAGGTCAAAGGACAAGGAATTTCTTCTTGCTTTCCTTCCTCATATATATCACTAAATACAATTAAGAAACACGGCCACGGCACCACAAAAATTCCAAAAATATAAATCAACAAGAACACTTAAAACAACTAGAGTTCAAAATCATCATGAGGAAGAGTTGAAGAAATTCATATTTCTATAGCATCAAATCTTCAGTTCAGTAGAAGTAAAAGCAAACAAGAAGTTTGAGAGCCTTCCAAAAACAAAAAGAATTGATTGCGAATGCCAATCTTTGCCACTCTAAAAGGGGGAAGAAATGGCAAAAAGGTAACTCTGGTCAAAGACTACAAAAATGAAGTAAACCAGACCGCATAGTTCGCATTATCCTTTCATATTGCTCTTTCTTATCCATGAATGTTTCTTCAGTTAGTTAGGTACAACCCCTTCGCCTGTTAAGCTGCCTAACAACAATTACTACAACTTTGAAAGCACCAAAAAGATAAGGCTAAATTATAAATTAGACACATGAAGTTGAACCACTTTTATTTTGGCTCTCGAGTAATAATTTTAGTCAAAGGCTAAATTAGACACTTGATCCTTTCTCAAGATATAGCACAGACAACATAGTCAAAGGATGTTATTTCACATGCAAATCACCTATAATCCAGCCTAAAAAGGTGTAGTTGGATGTTATTTTACACAGGAATCCCCTAAATTATGTTCTAAAAGTCTACCGGATGTTTTGGAAAGAACTCACAAAGGTAGCATTCTATAGTTTTCATGATTTTCTTTTTTAAGAAATAAAATGTGATGACCTTTCAACAACTTGACAAAGATTTGTAGCACATAAGAGAAAACTCAGAAGAGATTGGTTCATTATAGTATTAGCAAACTATGGTTTGATGCCTAGTTAGCAGTGTTCATGAAGTAAGCAAAATATTACCCCTTCCACAATAGAGATCACATCCAGGGGGAAAAGCTATTACCAGAAATGTAAAATTACTAAGGAAGAGTAAAATTAAGTAGTGACCCTAATGCACTTTAAATTAAGGGACCAGGAAGGCATAATTCACATCAAATGGTGCAGGTGCAGGTTCCATGCTAATGCCAGCGTCAAAGGATAGAGAAACACAGGGGACTCAAGTGTCAGGGAATGATTGAATATTGAGTGTCATGATCATATGCAATGAAACAAGGTTGCAAGAATTAAGACCAGTAACTCCCTCTCTTCAGCAGATACAAACCATTCAATTACCAGTCAGCTTGTTTCTAAATCTCAGGTTAATTGTTTGAATGAAATTCATAGCACCCAAGTTATGCTCAAACATAATCTCATTCTCATTTGTATCAAGATCAAAAAGTGCTGTATTTATCAGCCAATACAATAAACCAATCAAATTGGTTAGTCTTCAAATAAACTGCAACTTGAAATTTATCATCTCCACTGAAGCAATTGAACAATATAACCAACAATGAAAGTTGAGGTCCATATGCCAAACTACAAGCTTGTGCATCCCATTAAGGAAATGCGTACGGCACAAAGAGTTATAAACCACAGAAGTAAGCCAAACACCATATAAATCCAGAGCATAGCAAGAAACAGACACCATGGAGAACAACAGTTGACTAGTAAATTAAGCACAACTGTCATAGCAATTCAACAAGAAGAAAGCTAAGGCTGAGCATACAAATGTTGGCATTCCCAAAAACAATCCAATTATTATCATCATTACCTCCATCAAAATAACAGAAACCAAAAAGGCAGGTGGTTCGATGAGTACAGATAGGAAGACCTAGCGCTGTTTCTGGTAACGAGCAACTTCACCTTCATTGGGGAAAAACCCCATGAGTCGGCCGGCAGAGTTCTGGTATGCGTACATGAACCCACCCATTAGCCCTATCAATCCACCAGTCACCATGGAAGGCCCCCTAATCCCTGGCTTTATCCCTACAGCATCACATTTTTCCATTTTAGGAAGAGAAAAGATGTACTACCATATTTTTCAAAATTAGGAAAACCCCATTAATTATTTCGAAAAGGGAGAAAGGGATCAAAAGAGTGGCAGGGTGATACCTGAGAGGTAGCCGACGGTGACGGAGACGCCAGTGATGGTGATGAAGCGGCAGTAATCGAGAGTGTTGAAGTTACCGACGACATTGGTGAAAGGAGGGTTGCGATCTATGACTGGGTACTCTGGTTTTGCCGATGCAGTGATGTCTGTGTCCATCTTCGTCTTCGTCTTCGTCTTCTCAGTTGGGGTAGAGGGCTACTGCCGTACTGAGTCTACTGACCAATGACGAATTGAATTGAATTGAAGATGGGGATCGAATGGTAAATGATCGTAAATGGGCCAACTGTTTGATCAAATTGGGCCTTCCATTCTTTCTGACTTTCAATTTTTTTTTTTTGGTTTCTATTAAACAAAATAAAATAAAATAATTAATCCCATCTTTATTAGTTTGATTACAAATCTCTAATTGAGTTAGAATTAAATTATCCCTAATTTTTTGAAGATAAGGAAGGATATATAAAAACTCTTAATCACGTTACTAGAGAATTTCTCAAAAATTTATTTATTATTTGCGACAATAAAATTTTTTTTTGGAGTAATTGTCTTACAATAATAAAATTATAGATCCCCCATCTTTATTATATAAAGCTAATTCCAGTCTTATGTTACCAATGAGTTTATAGTCGAGTCATAAATCCTAAGAGAATAGTTCGAGTCTCCTTTGTCTCCATTCCTATCTGTCAAAAACAAATAAATAAATAAAAAGTCCAATCACATGTTGAAACATGAAAGAATATTCCATGCCTCAGAAGCCTGGTTATCAGAACCGGACCGGACCGGCCGGTTCGGTCCGGTTCAACCGGATTTTTCACGTTTCCGGCCCGATTCACCTTTCGGACCGGATTGCTCACTGACCCGGGTTGGACCGGCCGGTTCGTTCGGTTTTTTACCAACCGGAGAACCGGCCGGTTTTGTGCCCAAGAGTCCGGTTTGCTACTTTGCCAAAACGGCGTCGTTTTGGCAAAGCCCAAAACGACGCCGTTTTGCAAAGGGAATTAAAATCCCTCTTTCTCTTCCGCGATTCTTTCCCAGTTTCCCTAATTCCTTTCTTTTGTTCAAAACAGCAACAGGCAGCAGCAGCAGCAACCAACCACGAACCAAGTGGCCAAACCCTAGAGCAGTGACGGCAGGCGGCGACAGGCGGTGACCGGTGAGAGGCGGCGACGGCGACTGGTTGCAGGCGACGGCGACGGCGAGCGTCAGGTCCGTATTTCTTTTTCCTTGTTTTTTTATTGTTTTCGTAATATATATATATATATATGCAATGAATTAAATTTAATTATATGCTCTAGTAGGTTTTGATTCTGATGTTTACTTGCTAAATAGGTTTTGATTCAGATGTGTTCTATATGATTTGGGATTTTGCTAATTAATTAGGTTTAGCTAATTAAATTAAATTTCGGTTTTTTTGCCGAATATTGCTGGAATTTAGCTAATTAGGTTTTGCTAATTAAATTAATTAGGTCTTTTTGCGGAATATTGCTGGAATTATATGGTTTTTTTGAATATTTATTGCTGGAATATTGATTCTTTATTTTTATGTTTTATTTGATAATACTAGAGTTGAACCTACAAAATATGCTTGATGACGACAATGATGAAGATGAAGGAAATGAAAGCGGATTTTTTGTTCAAGACATTTTCGACAACACTAGTGGCTCGACCTCTCAACCTGAAACCAATCCATGGAATTAATTTTGTTGTAATTTGAATATTTAGGTGTTTAAACTTTGAGAATGATTTCATTTGAATGTTGGATTGTTTCTTTATTTTATAATTGGAATATTTAAGTTTCATTTGAATGTTAAATAGTTTTTTTTATTTTCAACATATACTTTATTTTGATATATTAGAACTTTATTTTTATATATTATAAAATGCTACAGTGCAAAAAACCAGCCGGTTCAATCCGGTTTAATCCGGTTTTTTAGTCTAAGATTTTCCGGTTTAATGTGTGAACGGTTCCGGACGGACCAGCAACTACGATCCGGTCGAACCCGGTTCAACTCGGTTGAACCACCAAATTTCCATTTCCGGTTCTCTGTCCGGTCCGGTTCTGATAACACTGCTCAGAAGCTCTGCGCAAAAGGTAACAAAACGAGAATGGAAGTAACTCGTGCATTCAAAAGATGCTAAAGTATTCCCTCCAAAATGTCATCATGGCAGTTGCCCCTGATTGTTTAAGAAGAGCCAATCCCTAATCACCATCAAGACAGATTATGGAATCTCTTCAGCAAGCTTGATTTGAATTTCTCAATTTCTGCTTCCTCGGAAGAATCAGGAGTAGATTTGATCACTGCAATCGCCCCCGCGCGGTGTAAAGCACCAACAGCTTCATCTGCAGTTTCACAATTTACAATGAGCAGCCAAAATACTAAAAAAATGTCAGATTCTTGGAATCATTTGCTGTTGCAGTTTGTCATGCCACAATGTTGTAGGAGAATCATTTATCCAATCAAAAAATCTAGAACTTCTATTTGCCATTGAACCAAAGCTAGTTAAATAAGCAATTTTAACAAGACATGGTTGAGGGACCATAAATTTTTGATTTCAAAATTGAACTATAAATTTAAATTCACTCCAAGAAATATAGTCACCCCTTCCCCCTCACGTCAATCCTCCTTATTTGGGACCCTATTCTATTCACAATGCCCTTAGTATATATTCGAAAATGATGAAAATAGAGAACATTCAAAACTAATTTCTGAAAATATACACAACCTGAGTCTGAGAGCGCAGCAAGAGCCTTGAGGGCTGCTTTACGGGTACGATCATCTTTAGCATTCTCCAGCATCTTTAGCAGGTGATGAGCACCACCCTTCTCCACTATCTTCATCCTCCTATCATCTAGGAATATAAAGGAGGTATAAGCATATGAGAGTTTGCTGAGAGAACCCTTGAACGACACTTCATGCATCATGCTCCACCTACTTTTACACCCATAATTCAACAACTTATCTAACTCACATCGTTCAATTCCGAAAACCAGAACTCCTTCAGTTGCAAAAATATCAAATTCAGAACAATCTAAATTTCTTCTAATGCTCAATGATATAGCACAACAACCAGATAAAGGGGGGAAAGAGCTCCAAATTTGATTAGAAAATGAAATACATCATCAGTCAACAACATGCACAAGGAAAACTACGGCATTGTCTATTTCTTAGTTTCCCTTACAGAAACGATGGTCAACAGTCCCTAGAAAAATCCCATGCATAAAGATATGGCTGGTGTGGCAACAACTATTAGCCAACACACATTCTTGACCATTAACCTCAAAAAATGTATATCCTTACCATCTGTTGCAAAACGGGCTAATCTGGACGCACCAGTCCTTTTAAAGAAAGGATCATTGACTTGTAAAAGTGAAACTGACTGATGCATTACATTATCACCTGTGGAAAGTAGACATGAGATTTGATGTTCATCTTTCTGTTAGCCCCCTCCTACCAAGCCAAACCATTAAAAGAGTATGAAATAGCCAATTCACATACCCAAATAAGGGAAGAACTGATAGCCAACAGCTGCTGCAGTTCCCACAAAGAAAATTTTCAGCAACCATCCTATTTTTCTCTCAGCCTCCTCTTCCATTTGTAGTTCATCTAAAAATTAAGCAAGAAAAATCAATAACGTCATCTTATTTTCTTAGAGATACTTGAAAAGCTTAACAAAGCCAATAAGGGAAATGTCTAACCGGAATGGAGGAATTAATGCAAACCTCTTTTACTAAATGATGAGAACGGACGAGGATGCTGAATATCTCGTGGCTTGGCATTCCACGAATACTGCACACATAAGTGAAAAAAAAAATTACATTGCAGAGAATTTCTCACAATGCTGCATATAAATATCTGTTTCGTATAACTCACCCCAAAATTTAAAAATTTAAATCTTATTTGTCACTATTGAACAACCAAAGGAAACCATTATCTTGAGGTAAAGTAGACAAAAATTGTCATCAAAACTAAAAGTAAAGAGTTATCCCAACATGTTCTTGGACTAAAGAATAAAAACTATGCAAAGGCAAAAATATCATGAGACAACATAAAGTTAAGAGTACCGAAATATTGACACCATGTAGAGTTAAAATTTAAGAAAAGCATTTTCAATTAATAAGTTTCTTTGATTCTAAAAGAAAATTACAACTGGTCCTAGATAAAGGTATGGAAACTACCACATTGCTAAAAACAATTTCGAGCAGTGGCTTTCAAGAAAAAAAAATTAGCACATGCCATTTTAAGGTTGTCTTCTTACCCTTTCTTAGATTATTCACAAATCAAAGTAATAACATAAATAATCATACAATAAAGAAAATAGGGTATGTATGATTCTTACACAATGGTTTAGTGCAAGCATCAACAAGCTAATACTATTAGATAACTACATTACTTCGCTGTGTTCAAAAGACTGTTTCTAACCTACCCGTTATAATATGAATTTTTTTTCTTTCTGAAACTACAGTTTATGACTCTATCCATGCCCTAAACTGATTACAATGAAAACAGCAAAGACCAACACTTTCCCTCTTTTGTTCCAACTTATAGCTATCAAAAGCCACTAACTTACTCTCAGCTACTTCTGAAATTTCGAAGACCATACACACTCCCTGAGTGAGAAGACGTGTTCATTGCTTCACTTCTGTGATCAAAGATCATTGACATTGAGAACATGTTTGATTTCTCTCTATTTGTTTTTATCATACGATTGATTAGAAGCACTTACAAGGAATGCGGAAAAGATATATAGCTCAATGTAGCCCAAAAAAATCTCAGATAAGAAAAAAATCAAAGGAAAGAGCAGATTGAAGGTTTTCCCCCCTCTATATGTGAGAAAAAGAGATCAGTGCCTGTGTGGGTGTTAGACATTCCTTTACCTGTTATACTCTATGTTAAGGAGGGAGAAAGAAGCCGTGTCTTTGAGCATAGAGTAAGAGCTCCTGTGCTTGAAAAGCAAGAAAAGTAGGAATTCCATTTGTTTTCTTAATTAACAGAATGTGTGAATAGCATAAACGGGATACTGTTAAAATACCGAAAAAGAAAATTTGAGGATACAAAAGGTATATCTGTTGCAAAGCTACTTTTGTTTTGAGCCTCGTATAAGTAATTAAAGCATTAAGGCAACCTTTGATATTTTAGTGTAATGATTAACTTTTCATCCCCACTCTTGGTTATCTAGTAAGGATAGGAGTAATATGAAATAAACATAAGAAAAAACAAGAATGCATGCATAAAGACATACAGTGCGGAGCTGTGCTGCTAACTTCCACATTATGCCAAGGCAAACCTAATAGAGCACTTCCTCTACAGTTGACGCGAGTTCTCGTTGTTGCACAAGGCCAGTGCAGTCTCAAAGCAAAGGAGTTTCCATCCTAATTTAAATGAGAAAATTAGAGAAATCTTAAACAAAAAAAAGGGAGAAGGGCAAAAGTCTTGCATAAACAATGCATTGTTTGGGGGTCACTTTGTGCCAAGGCAAATTTTATTCCAACCAATAAAATTTAACAAATAAACAGTAATAGAACACATGTCCCTCTTGAAAAATGGGGAGAACAAATCCAAGCTAATATGTAATTATAAAGGTTGAAAGTTCACAAAACTTGGGAAAAAATAACTTTTTTGTAATAAATAAAAACTATCCCAGTCAAGAAATTGGAGATTACATTACTAATATCCATTTGAATCAGTGGGTGGAAAGACAAGTTCCATAATTGCAAGGTGGACTAGTCGCTACAGTTGCCAACACAGTCATGAAATTTAAACAAAGATAAAAAATAAATTATTTTTGATTTGTACATGGGGAAATTTTTTGGTAAAACAGTTTTCATTATTCAGCAAAGAGTAAGTGAATAATAACAGAAAGTAATATTGAAAGCATGCACCTAACTGCAAGAAAACACTAGTGAAAAGTTTATAGGGCAGAATTTATAACCAAAAGAGAAAATAAAGAAAATCTTGAATCATTTTGTTTCACACAACCATTAGGATAAACCATTACAACAACAAGACAAAAGAGGACTAAAGAAAGTCAAAAAATCATAAAGAACAAGAATGCAGTAAAAAACAGTACAGAAACAAAATTATTCATCAACAAAATAAAGCATAAACACATTCAATCTACAGGAACCCCTCCACAGTCAGCTCATTATCAAGAGGAATGTCAATACAGACATTATGAAAGCCCTATGCCCAAAAGCACGGCTAATGGCCACTGTGAAAAGAAGTAATAGGAGTAATTCGATAAGAAAATCCCAGTCCGAAGCAGAAGAACCAAAGGCTATGCCAAGCAAACTACTAATAAGATGGCACGTATAGACCATAAGTACATAAGCCATGGCATGGAAAACGGCTGGCAGTAGCTACTTCAAGAAGCTGATAGACTGATACCAGGAGTTACACTCTTTACATTGTTGCAATTCCATAATGCCTGTGCGATTACATTCATTGGCAATTTTTATGAAGGAAAAGAAGACCATAACTTTAACTCTTATGTGATGAAATGGAACGAAGGCTTGGTTCCTCTATTCATTGTCCAGTTCAACATCAGAATTTCATCACAAATCAGTCAAATTCCCTTTAGAAGTATGATTCAGAAATGAGCAACTTCAAAAACGAAATTGCCAAGATGGTACCCAACAAAGAACAAGATTTTAGCAAAAGAAACAGAAGTAAACTAACTACCCACCACCAGCTCCACGGCAGATTAGCATATAACGAAATAAATCGGACTCAAGCCGAAGAAAACGAATGACCCAATTCCATAAACTCAGGAAATTTCAAGTAAACATTGTGTGTGACATGAAATCATAGAGCGACATACCTACTTCGGGTCTGCACTTGTTTCTCCGCTCCTTTTCTTCTGGGTTTTGGGTTTCTGGTGATCAAAAAAGAATAAAGGAAAAGCCTCTCAAACATAAAACGCTATAAGACTACCAAACAGCAAACAGCAAACAGCAAGAAATCCGTGGAAGAGCGAAGCTCAGCTGATGTGTTGTGACGGTGATGTCGACTGACAAAAGGATATAGGGTCATTGACTGTCAAATTGGCAGAGGACGGTATTAAATATGAGTTAAATTTATTTCATTAATAAACTTCAATTACAATTCAATTGAACTCTATTAATGAATGAACTCTATTATTGATATAACAATATAAAATTTAAAAAATTCAATTGAATTAAAATGAACACATTGTTTGTTATGGTTAAAAAATAATTTCATTTTACTTATTTGGTCATTATACCCCTAAATTAAAATTTACCTATAAAATAGAAGAAAAAAATTTAACCGTTCAATTTTAGATAATTGAACCGGTAAATTTTCATAGCAACGGATATGACATTTTATAATATATCAAAATAAAATATCAACTATATCAAAAGTTAAAAATAAAGAAACAATCTAAAATTCAAATTAGTAATTACTATTTGTTGATACCCAAATATTGACGCGATTAATTTAAATCATTGTTTAAGCTCGTTTTTCACCATTTTGGCTTGCTTTTTACCGATTTGGCTCGTTTTTCACCATCTTTGCTTGTTTTTACCTTTTTGCTCATTTTTTTACCGATTTGGCTCATTTTTAAAAGTTTTGCTCATTTTTCACCGATTTGGCTCATTTTTCTCCTTTTTGATATTGTTTTTTACCATCTTGGCTCATTTTTTGTTGTTTTTTCTCATTTTATACCGTTTTATCTCATTTTTTACCATTTTGGCTTATTTTGTACTGATTTGGCTTATTTTTCACCATTTTGTCTCATTTTTTACCGTTTTGTCTCGTTTTTTACCATTGTTGCTCGTTTTTTACCGTTTTGGCTCGGTTCGGTCCGGTTCTCTAAAACGATTCCAATAAAAAAAATGACACTTTCCGATTCGGTTCGGTTCTCCAAAACGATTCCAAAAAAAATTGAAACTTTCCGGTTCGGTCCGGTTCTCCAAAACGGTTCTAGTACAAAAAAAAAACGGAACTTTCCAGTTCGATTCGGTCTAGTTCTCCAAAACGGTTCCAATATAAAATTGACTTAATTTGTATTTTGGTCAAACTAGATTATCTCTACTTTGACGTTAAACCTAATTACAAAGCAATGTAATTATTTCCTTTTTAGATGATTTTCAAGTCATACTAGAAGACTACGCTTTGGGTGAAATCACCGAATGAAAAATAATCGGTAATTCCTTTTTAAAAAATGGTAGTTAGATGAGGGAAAGAAAAAAGGAAAAGGATTGGGAAATTGGGAATAAAAAGAAAAATTAAAAGGGAGAAATTAGGGTTTGTTTAGGAGAGGAAAACTATTTCCTTTTTCTATTTCTAATTTTTTAAAATATATCTTTTTCTTTTTCAATAAAAAATTGTAAATCGTGTTTATTTCGTTTTAAATATTAAAAAAAATCAAATTTTAAAAACTGGACAACATTTTCCTTTTTTTCCTTTTCCAATAAATACGCGGAGCAACAAGTGGTTTTGGATTTTGGGTTAGGTGAAGGAGAGGGAGAAGAAGCAGTGATGGACATGAGTGAGTGGAGTCAGATGGGGTTGGTGCAGTGGTGGATGGTGATGTGGTTAGTGCAGCGGCGGATCGTGGTGGTTGATGATGGTGGTGAGGGTTGATGATGGTGGTTGTGTGGGTGAGGAGGAAAGAAAGGGAGAAGAAGCAATGATGGAGATGACTCAAATAGAGTCGGATGGGGTTGGTGCAGCGACGGATGGTGGTGTGGTTGGTGCTGGGAGATCGTGGTGGTTGATGATAGTGGTGATGGCGGTGATGGTTGATGATGGTGGTGATGGCGGTGGTGATGGTTTATGATAGTTGATGGCGGTGCTGGTTGATGATGGTGGTTGTGTGGGTGAGGGGGCTTGTTACGGTTGAGGTCGAGTGTGTGAGAGTAAGATTGACCGGTTAGAAAAAATTCCAAAGAACAAATATTTAGGGTTTGTTTAGCAGGAAGATTTTACTAGAAAATTGGAGAAGAAAAAGGATTTTGTGTTTAGAGTGAGTAGTTTTCTCATTTAGAGAATGAAAAGAAAATTTTTTGTTTCTAATTTAACATATAAAATTGGAGATGCTCGAAACCTTATTCTTCAAATTTTGGAACTTTCTCATCTCCAAATTGAAAACGCGTGTTTCTGGTTTTAATGAAATTTTTTTAACCCAAATTTACCCTCATCTCTAAATTATATTTTCATACCAGCCCCTTTATATACTCTTCTTCTCTACGCTCCACCATCACAGCTACAACCTCCTCAGCTTCGTCAATCAAATCTACCTCACCTTCTTCTCCGACTTTCTCTCTCTCTCTCTTGCTGTCTCGCCTCACCTTCTCACTCCGACGACAACGTACTCTCTCTCTCTCGCCGTCTCGCCTCACTTTCTCACTCCGAAGCATAACACTGTCTGCGGCCTTCTCCGCTGCTCATCTGCGCCTTCTCCGATTCTCATAAGCGACGCTTGCCTTTCCAATTCTAATGCCTCTCCGCTTTTCCCCAAATTAAATCCTTTGTCAGATCTTGAACCTTCAACCGATTCTATTGCAGGCTCGAGATTTTTTCTTACTTTCTAGGGTTTCACATTTTGTTGTGCTCAATAATGAAGTTACCAATTTAGCTTCTTTTAATGTCCAATTAATTTCATTAGGTTTTGATTTCTCGATTATGATCAATTCAATGATTATGACATAAAATAAGTTGATTAATGGGTGTAGCTGTATATGAATAGGTTTATAATTGAGCATGGATGTTGTTGTTAATTCGATGTTAAATTGCATTAGAGAATAATTACTTGACAGTAGATAAAATTGTTAGAAGTTGAAGTTTAATGTCATTCAAAAAGTATTTACTTTCCATGTAAGAGTTGGACCTGTAGTTGGATTTGCAAATTTGTTGAGAGGATTAGTAGGTTAGATTACTTAGATGATTCAAGAGGGATTTAGGATTTGGGTATAGGAATTTGTACTTGAAATTGCAATGAGAGATATGAGTTGAGGAGTTCTTGCTGTTGGGATTTTGATTCATTTTAGGCAAGAAGATGAAACCCAATAGTAAATTCTGAGTTTTACTACTAAGTTTCTATTTTGAGTGTTTGCTTGGTTATTGGTAATTTTGGCTCTGCTTTGTATGTAGTGGAGCAGTGAGCCCATGCTGGTAATTGCATCTTGCAAGATCAATTTGATTGATCAAAAACCGTTGAACTATTTTTTATATTAACAAAAGTCAGTTTGGACAATAGTTATCTTTAGATTATAAGTTGCTCATTTTAAAGTGATCCAAGAGGTTTTTACCATCAAGGTTGCTGCTAAAAACAGACCTTATATATTCTTCAAAAGAAAGTATTACAAACACTGAATTTGCTGAGATTTTAGTTTAAATGAACTAAACTCTTCCATAATTTTCATTCCAAACAGGCTCTAAAGAAAGAATAATCGGTATTTAGGGTTGAATTGATTGTTAACGTTAGCTTCAGTGATTAGAAGTGAAGCTGACATGTTTGATTGCTTGGTAATTATTACTTGTGGAGGGATTAATGTGAAGTTGTAATAATCTTTATCTTTGCAGGGTTGAGAATATAGATGTTGATTTAGATCATTATGAAGTTTTAGGGCTTCCTTTTGGTGAGGAAGGGGCAAAGCTTTCTGCAAAAGATATATCGAAAGCTTACAAATTGAAGGCTTTGGAGTTGAATCCAGATAAAAGGTTGAAGATGTTGTGAGGACTACTCAGCAGAATGATTGACTGAGTTGTTTTCAAAGTTTGGTAAGGTTGAAGATGTTGTGATCAAGAGTTCCAAGAAAAGGGGTTCTGCACTTGTTGTGATGGCTACCGAAGAAGCAGTTGTTGCTGCTACAGGAAGTGTTGCAGCTGGTTTCTTCAGTCAATGTAGCTTGATTTGCATAAGACGAGTCAATGTAGCTTGATTTGCATAAGACGTGTCGGTCAAGCTCCACACTCCACAAGATGATTTATACATCCTATTTTGGATCTTTTGTTGTTTAATTTTATCTTGATGCAAGTTTGGGGAACATCCTGTAAGTCATTTAGAATAAATGTTAGCATGGAAAATAATTTGTTGGTGCTGAAAGAATTCTTAGATTGATGATATATTTAAGTTTTTTCAATTATAGTTATTAATTTTTTTTAAGAAATATATTTATTGGTTTATTAATCTTTGCAAATAGTAGTAAATGATAACAAGATTTTTTTTCATTAAAAAATAAGTTATTGGAACAAAATTGTAGTTTTCATTTTTCAAAAAAAGAGAAAATAGTTGTCACGCGAACACGTTTTTCAGTTTATAAAATTTAGAAATTTTTACATTTAGTATTTGAGATTTTTAGACAAACGCATGGTCAAAAATGTTATTAAGCATATAATTTATTTATTTTTAAAAATTAAGCATATAATTTATGCATATACATAATATACAAATGTTTTTAAAAATTAAAAATTAATTATTTTAAAAAGTATATTACTAAAAAAATATTTTAAACAGAAAGGTAGCAATAACTTATTATAGATGATGTCGTTGCTAATAGATTTTTTTTTAAAAAAAAATTTATCTTTATATTATTTCATGATCTATTATTTTATATTATCATGACTTTTCAATATATTTTTAATTAATTAATTAAATAAATATATACATACTTTTATAACTTTTTTAATAATGTGATCAAACAGTTGTAGAAAGATGAAATTATTTCCACTAATTATATGAAGTCAGAAGTGAATTTGGTTGATCCTCTGACTAAGCCTCTTAGTTGAAAATTAATTGAAAAAACATCAAGAGGAATGAGACTTAAATTCATGTTTAAAAATTAACGGTGATGGTAACTCAACCTTTGTGATTGGAGATCCCATGAATAAGGTTCATACAAGTAATAACAAATCACGTGTTAGGTTTGCTAACACGAAATTAATTGTCTCTCCTATAGTGTGAGAAGAGTTGAAGTGCATTGATTGAGAGGATGAGTTTTGAACTCTTGATGATTTCATCTCTTATGGGTGGTGTGTTGATTACGGATACACTTGATGAAATCACGTATATGATTGTGGAGTGAGGTCGTTCATATGAGATTGTGACATAATCTCTAGAGCATTCATTAACATCTAGGCACGCGTACAATGATGCTAACAACAAGAAATTGTGGGGCTACAATATGATAAATAGATTCCCTATCTTGCAAAAGAGTCAATGGTTCATAAAAGTTTTAAACTTCACCATTATTTCGATGAGGATAAAATTTATTTATCTAGGTCTAGTTCATAGTCTAAAAAATACTAAATTCGAGAAGTTGTACTCTATATATTAACTCAGAAATTCTTATGTTAAACCTTTGTAATATGTGGGGTAGGGGTGCCTATCGGACGGTATTTCGATATACCGTCCGAAATATTCGTACCGAATGCCCAAAATTAAATATTGTACCGTACCGAACTAAATTTTGGTACCGTACTGAAATACCAAAATTAGTTTGGTACGGTATTTCGGTAGCATATCGAAATACCGTTCTTTATTAAGGAATTCAAAATTTCAGTTTACTGTAAATAACAAATAACAAACAGTCCATTAAATCCATTAAAATTCCAGTTTACAAATAGCAAATAGAAAATAGTCCATTAAATCCATTAAAATTCCAGTTTGCTGTAAATAACAAGTTACATTTACAAACCTTTGAAACACTACCAATTAGTTTCATTGCAGCACATAAGGTCCCGTCGGTCGCATTCGTAAGAGGTTGGACAACAACTCCAACTTCAGTAGCTTGTGGTTGGGTAGCATTCGTAAGAGGTTGGACATCAGCTCCAACTTCAATACCTTGGCCATCACTGTTTGGTATGACATCCAATTTCATTATTAGAAGAATCTGTATGAAATAAAACAATACTTTTGTCAATGAATAATTTCAAATAAAATCAACAAATTTTAATTTTTTAACGTTTTGATGGATGATCAACTATTATTAATCCCTTGTATTGAGTAATTTTGTAAATTGGAATAACCTCCTACATGATACAAAATTTTGAGAATGGACATCAAACAAAAGATGAAAGATACCATTCTCAAAGTCATCAAAGAAAGGGTATCTCAATTGAAAAGAGCAAGAGTATGGGGCATCTTAATTGAAAACAACAAGAGTATAAGGGGTAAGTACACTGACTGTATGCAAACAGAAAGGGCAATACTTCATATTACAAACACAGACTATACGTCTAACCCTATCCTACCAAACACTCCAAGTAGGAACTCACAAGAGATGAATATTAATTAACAAAAGACTTGATACCCAGTTGATAACAAGGATAGAAATACAAAAATATGATACCCAGTTGATTATCCCAAACTCACCTCAAGGATAGAACTAAGGTAATTGACAACCTAACCTAATCAACAAACTCTAACCTAATTGACAAATCCTAACCTAATTGACATTAAGAATAAATTAATTTCAAATTCCATTCAAACCCTAATCTAATCAACAAACCTTATTCTAATTCATACCTTAACAAAATCCGTTTGCCTTGTAACCTTGTTTGCTTGTGGTGACTGCTTCTGCTTGGTTTGCTTGGAGATGCCGAGATAGGATTAAGCTAGTGGGTGGTGACTGCTTCTGACTGGTTTGCTTGTTTCAGTGTTTGTGTGGAGATGCCAAGATGGGATTAAGCTGGTGGTGACTGGTGGAGAGGATTTGTGTGTGTGCCAGACCTTAGAGAAGAAGAAGAAGAGAGGATTAAGCTGGTGGTGAGTTAGTGAATTCGTGTGTATGGACTTAGAGAATAAGAGAACAGAGATAGAAGAAGAAAAAGAGAGGAGATGCGAATGCGATGAATGAGTAGAGTGGAGTCGGTAATATAATATGTAAGTAATAGGAAAACTTCGGTACGGTAGGTTCGGTAATGTCGAACCTGGAAAAACTAATATCGTATCATACCGAACCGTACTGAAATACCGAATAGTGAATTCATGTAAAAAAATACTGACCGAACTTATGTAACTATGGTATGGTAATTAGGTAATTCGGTAATTCGATAATTTCGGTACGGTATTTCGGTGGACACCCTAATGTGGGAGATTGTTGTAAAAAGAAGAAGACGTGAGATGTTACAAAGGTTATATGCACTACATCGCTAAGAAACCTATCCTTACCTCTCATTTATATACTACATATGATAGTGGACATAGTATAAGAGCGTAAGATATTAAATGAGCTTGTGCATATGAGATAAGACCTAAAAACCCAACTTTTGTGGAGGATTTTAAGCCATATTGATGTGTCTTTTAAACAATTATGGTGGTTGAATGGGCTTTTGTTGTTGTTTGTGTTTCCCTTGAAGAGGGGTTCAAAGGGTGACTTCTTCCTAAAGTTTATCTTTCGAGGTTATACTTAATTGGTTAGAAACGACATGTACTTTCTCTTTCTTTTGTCTTTCAAAAGTTAGAAAAAATTTGTTCTTTGCTCACTTTTTATGGGTGTTTAATATATTTTCGTTCATAAAAAAAAAAGAAGCACCATTAACCTCAAAATAGACTTTAAATTGAAAACAAAAGCTGTATAGAAAGTCGTTTCATTGCCTTATAATCACCTAGGAAATATTACAAATATCAAAAGGTACAACCCTACAATATTTTTGATAGCTTAATCGAACTAATAACCCATTAACTCGAAATAGTCTAATGGTTTGATGAGGTTAAACTTAATTGAATTAATAATCCATTGCCTCGAAATTTTACCCGGTTTAGTATCTTAAGATTTAATGGTTTGATCGTTTGATACGGTTAAATCTAATTGAACCAATAACCCATTTAGTCGAAATCTTAGCTGATTAAGTATTTAGTTTGGTTTTGATAACTATCCACCAACAACTAATTATTAAGATCCAAGTCACACACAAAGTATAAGAGGACCCGAGTATGCAGGCTGTGGTCAATGTATCCAAATCAAGTGTGTACTTTCTTTCAATTTTTACCCTTTAAATAAAAGTTCAGCTTCAAAATTTCTAATGACTAGTGGGCTTCATATTTGACATTTTTTTCCATTTGAGTAAATTCATTTTATACGTGCAACTGAGAGATTCCAACAGAAAGAGATAATCTCTTTCCTTTTTTATTTATTTTTAAATATGCTTTATTTAAATGTTAAAAAACATTTATTTAGTGATACATATATAAGTTTTTCTAATCATCACAAATTTTATAGAATATTTAAAAGATTTATTTAGTCCTAACTAATATAGCATAATTATTGTTCTTAAAATATTATTAAATTGTTAATGTTATATTTTCTAAAATTAAAATTGCTTATAAATATACACATTACTGTTGATTTATTTAATGACTCATTGTCTGACTAAATTAGCTTAATGACATAATGTTTCAGAACAGAATGGTACTTCAATCTAGTTAAACTCAATTAAACCAATGACCCATTGACTCAAATGTTTAGGTGATCTCGTATCTGATTTAGTTTAAATAACTATCCGAACAACAACAAATTATTTTTTTATTAAATAATTAGTTATATTATTAATTTTCATTACAATAATAGAAATCGATCTCATAATTTTACGTTGACAATATACACTAATCAGTTGAACTACCACCAACGAATTGTTTACTAAAAGTAATTTCAAAGACAATAAATTAATAATTACACAAATGATAAACATGACCCGCACAGGCATAACTCATAAAAAGAGTCGGGTGTGCGGGGCTGTAAATTAGGGGTGTCAAAACGGGTCGACCCGACCCGACCCGTTTATCACTGACCCGTCGGGTAACGGGTCAAAAATGACCCGACCCATTTCTGACCCGCCGGGTAGCGGGTCAACCCGACCCGACCCATTTGACCCGTTAAGCAAAACGACGCCGTTTTATCTTAACGAAAATGACGCCAATTTGATCTAATTGACCAAAACGACGCCGTTTTGGTCTTATCACTATAGGGTCTAAGCGGGTCATAAACGGGTCAGCTCGACCCGCTACGACCCGTCTGGCTGTCAAACCTGCCAACCCATACATATTCGGGTCGGGTTGACCCGTGCAAATTCGGGCCGGGCTGACCCGAATTTTCGAAATTTTATATATATTTTTTTATATGGGTTTTTGCTTTTTTAAGTAATGGTCCAATTATAATGCCAAATTTCTTTACGAAAAATTTTAAAATAAATATTTTATAAAAACAAGTTGTTATTGATTTGATTTTTTAGTTAACAAGTTTTATACTATATATTTTACACATTTAAATTTTTACACAAATACTACATTGAAATAAACGAATTTAAAAATAAAATCCTTGCATAAACATTAAATAAATTACATATGTACTCAATTTAAAATTGTATGTATTTCTGTTGTCAACGAAAACCAGCAATCAGAAGTCAAACTAATTATATCAGGTGTTTTATCTTGCATGATTTATATCTTATCCTTTTTCCTATTGTAGACCTTAAAACAATTAGACTTGAACTACGTAGAAATCTTAACGCAAAAAAAGCAACAATTCTCTAATTCTCACCCATTCAACGAACCGATGCATGCAAAACCCAAGTTGGCTAATCAAACGTAAGAAACATACATTAAAATAGAAGTGAATGAGAATAGACTTGAAAGGTAGACAAGTGATTCTTGCACCACAAATTAGCCGTAATTTTGGACATCATTCTACAACTTTTGTCCTGGTCCTTATCAAGGAGATGAATGACGAGGAAGTTAATCCTGGGATGATGCAGACTATCAAATATCAATAGACAAACTAAAAGGAATGAAATAGGTTTCTTTTCTACATGAAAAAGTATATTATTAAACATCAATAATGAGAAGCCACTGGGTTCGGACAGTGGTGTGGGAGGATCCCTTTAAAGGTCAGGGGTTCAATCCTTGTAAACTGAAAAAACAAAATATCAATAACGAGATAGAATGAACTATACCATCTTCGATTGCGCCTTCGTATATCCGATTCCATTGAACAGACCCAGATACCAAAGTCCTGGAGAAATCTGACAATAACGCTGACAACTGTTATCGGCCAAACAAAATATATAAAAAAGAAAAAGGAACAGAAACATTCTGTAGAGGAAATGCACCAAAATACCAAAACCCTTCATCCAAGCTTGAAACAATGAGAAATCTAACTCTCTGAGTGGACAGGCTTGGATGGTATTAAGAGAGAAAAAACATGGAAGTGAGGAATGAGTATCGTACCCGATACACCGGATTCTTTCAATGATTTTCTAGCATCCTTCACCATTTTCAGTCTACACATGAACTCTTGAAAAGAACAGAAAATGATGAAAAACCTGCTCATTTGTCAACTTCACTGTCAAATTTTTCTGAACTAGATAACACCATATTTTGTGGACCCTGAATTCCTTCAAATGATCTATCAGAGAGGGGACCTAATGCAGTAACAACAAGAGTTCTTTTCTAGTTAGTGCTTATTTGATTTACATAAAGTAAAGCACAACTCTCTAATTCATAAATGCAGTGATATAGATCATATTCTAGACTCTGAAAATTCTAAAACTACTATTGCATGAAAGCAGTAGAACACAAGTGAAAACAGACAACCAAAACTAAGCCTGAACCTAATGCGCCAATTCTAGGATGATGCACTACTACAACATGGGATTCATGAGTTCTGTTAAATCAATAAAAACATACATTAAATTCGAGATCATTGTTTCAAGTATTAGAATCTTCAATAGCCATCAATTATTATTACTAGTACTCATTCTAAATTTTGGATTTTGCGATTAAAGGGTTTGTTGTAAAATTTACTCATTCCTATTCAGGAGGTAGAAATGGCCTTCGTGAAAGCGACGGGAAAAAATGGAAATTTTAGACATACGCGCACAGTATAGGATTAAAAACCGAATCAAATCAAAAAGAAATTGAAACACGGTCAACCAATTGATGATGCGATAAGATAAGAAAGCAAACAATAAAACCCTAAAAATGAAAGATTGGGAAGAAAGTGATGGGTAAAGGTTACCTTAAGCGGGGAAGGGAGAGGGAATGAATTATTAATTAGAGAAGGACGAGGAGGAGAATTTGTATCGTTCCGTGGAAGAGGGTGGCGGGGAAATAGCACCCGATCTTCAGCGTTAGGGTGGTGGTGGTGGTGGAGAGTGGTGGCTGTGGTAGTGGATGAGGGAGATGGAGGAAAGCAGCGCCGCGAGGAAAGCAGAGAAGAGGAAGGGTTTTTGAGCGTTAAGAATCTTAAGATTTAAACGGGTCAGATGGGTCGACCCGTACATGACCCGTTATTTAACGGGTCGAAAATTACTGACCCGACGGGTCAATTTGAGGGTCGGGTACAGGTCGACCCATCGGGTCAGACCCATTTTGACTGGTCTAGCTGTAATCAATGGATCCGAACCGGGTTGCTACTTAGCTCTGGACCTCTGATAAAGTGGCGAGCCGTTTAGACAGAAGAAGAGATTGTTTGTTAGGGAGAGAGAATGGAAACCGAAGAGAGTGCAGTGAAAGAGCCCTTGGATCTCATCAGGCTCAGCCTCGACGAACGTATCTACGTCAAGCTCCGCTCCGACCGTGAACTCCGCGGCAAACTTCACGTACGTCAATTTCTGTCCATCAATTATTTATCGATATTATGTAGAAACTACTGTCTTTCTATTTGAATCCTTGGATTTTCTGGATTTACCATTGTCGCTTAATTGGGTTCTTGTATTCTCTGTCGATTACTCCCTAAGAGGAAGTTAATTATCTTTCTTGGCAGCAATTAGGGTTTAAGGGTTTAAGACTAGGGTTGAAGGGTTTGAGGTTTAACGGTGCTAATACAGCAGATACTTTTTTTTTTTATTGGTTTCAGTGGATTCTCATTGCTTGCAATCAATATAATGTCTGTGGCTGAATAGAATCAACAACTAATTATCATCTGTCATAAGCAACCGCACACCATTATTACAACTTACCTGTTTCTGAATGACGCTAACAGAAACAACTGTCACTAAACAAAATGTTCGTTAAAAACTTGAACCTTTTAAGTGTCATTAGTAATAATCGTCCTAGTACAACTCAAGTTGAATCTGAGTGACAAACCCCTCCCATCAGGAATCCTGTTGGTGAAGGCTGGATATTTGTCCTGAAGGGCTTGGAAATAATCCTATCCATCACTTCAGAAATATTTTGCCAAATGAGTGTGCTCTTGTGTGGCTGGTGGGGGTTTAGGACCAAATATATACTTCCTTGACAGAGTTTGCATCAGTTTTTTTTCCTTTCAAGTTCTTAAATTCCAACAGACTCAAAACATGAGACCTGAATGACTTTCTATGATCACAGTACTGCTTTCCAGTTTATTGATTGAAACTTCCTAAGCTCTCACTGTCAAGTTATTCTACTTCTTGAACTCGATGCCTTTACGTGTTACTAGTCTCATATTTGAACAAGTATCACCCTCAACTTGTGAAATTATATAGTTAACCATTGTATTTGAAGAAACCATGTCATGGATATCCAAGTTAAGAATTCATACATCAGCTCCGAAAGTTTTTTTAATTGATTGATCCTTGGATTTGACTGCCTTTTTCCTAGAAATCTCATCAATGGCTGAACAGAATCAATACTTACTAAGTTGCTTGCAATAACTGATTGTAAGGAAGGGTTGAATCTGTTAAGCCTTTGATAAATTTGTTACTGTTGACTCAAAAGAAACCAACAGTGGTTTATAGGTACATTGATCGTAAAGTTATATTGGCTGAATCTCCTATGCAATAGGGACCCAGGATCCTAAATATGAAACCATGGTTATTCATGTACTACTAAAAAAGCCCAATAACCTACCAAAAAGACTGATTATTTAAACGCTGTATGGACTTTAAAATGTAACATAGAAACCTAGATCTAGCAATATCCAAATAGTTTGGGAATCACATAATGCCCCTGACTTTTTTTAAACAAAATGCACAAACTTTGACCTCTCCTTTGTTCACATCATCTCAACAGTACAATGTTCTTAATTCTAATGCCTAATTTCCATTTGTGGGTGATAATCTGGATTTGCAGGCATACGATCAACATTTGAATATGATCCTTGGGGATGTTGAAGAAATTGTTACTACAGTTGAAATTGATGATGAAACTTATGAAGAGATAGTCCGGGTATGTTAGTATTTCAGTTCTTACTTTTAGGTTGGCAATTGCATCTTTCTCCCTTGGTTTTGTTGTAACTTGATAACCGTCGCTCTATTCTTGTTTTGACATTACAGTCCTGTCCCAAATCTTGCTTCATTCACCAAAGTAGTTAATATAATTTACCTATTAAATTGTTTTACTGTCTGCCTTGCAATTCAATGCACAGAAAGTCTAACGGTTCCCTTGTTTCGCTCTTTTTGGTAACTCAACTTGTTCATAACTTTTGTTATGTTTGTGGTAGCAGTTCTTGTTACCTAGAGAAGGTGGTTCTTTCCTGGATATTTGATAGTACCTTGCCACAAGAGCCATACATCCATTTATTTTTTATTTTTAAGAACTCCTCATGTCTTTTGTAATTATTTGTCATATGACTTCTGCTAAAACCTGGAGTAATTGAGTTCTTCTGTTATAATTAGGCTGAGATTTTATTAGGGATTTCTACAAACCATAGTTTATGTTTTGTGGTTTGATACCATACCTCTGTTTTTATTTTTTTCAAACTCTCTCCGGGTATCACTAAAAGGGGTGGCTCTCCCAGCATGGTTTTACTATTCTTTCTTCCTACACTAAATGGGCACTACTCTGCTTCTTAGTAGTTGGGAGTCTAAAATGTTCTAAATTGTTTGATTTTTGTTTGGAAGTGTGATACTGCATCTACATCACCTACTCACCTGTAGTCAACGAGGGCTTTGGGATTGTTCCCGAAACTTTTATATATGAAAGGCGATATAAGATGAATAAATTCCTAGCTAATGAAGGAGATGGTAGCCACTTCTGTCTGGAAGATCTATAAAAATCATCAGTAAGAGTTGTGTATTAAGCTTCCCTGCATTGTGCAATGCAAACCTTTCTTATCTTGTTTTTTATGAACAGTTATGGCGTATTTGTATTTTTAACAGCCATTTTCAGAAATCATCCATGCCATAACTGGAAAAACAGTAATGTTGACAGAGTATTGACTCCTGGGAAGCAGGAACCATAAATATACTTGTTCAGAAAAAAAGAAGGAAACATAAATATGCAGTGAAAGGCAACCACCACCTTCTCCATTGCAAAGATCAGAGCAGACTACCGTGTGGTTCATGCGTGTTCTGCATGCTTGTGTTAGGTGCATATGGCTTATGAGCAGTAGTGTAGATTCTTAGGATTTCATCTGTGACCTTGCATTCCTTTACAAAAGGAATAGGGTGAACCATAGAAGAGAACAGCAATGTTAATGAAACTGGTGATGCTGCAACCTTTTCCATTATTATCTGGTTTATAAAATGGGTTAACTTATGATGGCAAACTGGTGCGGCTGGTAGTTAATAGGTCCCAAATATTGCTATATAAAGTTGGTAAAAAGAGGGGTTTCCTTCTTTTTGCAGAATTCTCTTTTCTTACTCGTGTTTCTCCTCCTATTTCAGACTTCAAAGCGTATGGTGCCTTTTCTGTTTGTTAGAGGAGATGGTGTCATACTGGTGTCTCCTCCATTGAGGACTGCTTGATGTAGAGGACAGTAGAAAGTGCAGTATTTTGGCATGTCAGATTTTTTTTGGATTCAAGCATGCTGCTATCACTGTATTTCTTAACATTCAAAAAATGCTTAGTTTGGCAAATGATCAGATACGATATGACTGATGATGAATGGGGGACTAACCTGGTATGGATTAGCATATTGTTTCTTATTATGGAAATGCTGCATGTTATCTATATACTGCTTTAGCTTCTTCTGGTCTGGGATAAATTCACATTTATTATTTTGTTTAATGAAGAGATAAATTGAGTCATTACAAATTTATGTATTGAGAAAGAAAAAAAAGAAGAGAAATTGAGAATGGAGTGTATGATGTTAGCAAGGTTGTCAAACCCTTAAACCCTTGACCCTCTAGCTAGACCGGGTTGTTGTCCGGTCTGGGTTTTACAACATTGGATGTTAGACAAAGGGTTGTAACCATTGGTCGTCATCAATGAAGGATAGATTTAGGAAAGGAGAGGCCTATGCATCGGTAAGTTTCTGGACATAAGATGCTCTCAAGCTTGTATTGGCTCCAACACCTACGCAATTGTATTCCCCATAGAAAATTGTCCTGAGATTTTTTAGATTTTTTTTTTAAAATTAATATAAGATAAATAAATAATAATGGTGGCTAAAATAACTATTAATTTTGAAATATACATACTGGCCTCTTGCGGGATCATTAAAATCATTCCAGCCCTGAGGGGCGATGATGTCAGTCATGGTTGTGTAGGCAAAAACGACCCGAGAGAGGCCTCCAAGCTCGACCTAACCATATTCTTCCAGTCCCTCCCAAGCTGCAATTCACAAATGCGAAACCTGAGTTCTCATCGTTCGAAGCTCTTCCTTGCGCTGTAACCGCTCCATTTATCACGCTCTTCCCCCCACCGGGTTCGCCATCGATATCAGCTCGCAGTTCTGTCATCAAGGATCATAGTTATTGGCCACCTACATCATACCAAACTTAGTTTTGGCGTGTTTCTGTTAAATTACATTGTATATCTCTATTTAGTTGGAAATGATACATTAAATCCTGTTTTTTGCGTTTCCGATATATTGAATCCCTTTACTCTTACTCGGATGATACTTTAAGGTTTCTCTTACTGATGTGTCATCATCTGATTGGTGAGACAATCCTTTTTTTTTTCCCTCTTCCACCAATTAGATGATGACACATCAACAAGGGACCTAAAATGTTATCGGATTGAGAGTAGAAAGACCCAATGTATCATTTTCAGTTAAAGAGGAACTTACGGTGTAATTTAATTATTCCGTGCTCCAATTCATTCTCGTAAAATACTACTATTCATGTAACTTCTTACTTGTAACCAGACCGTATCCAAATGGTTTATAATTAAACATCATAATGAATACACGATCATGATTTGAGCACGCTAGAAGTGGCTGACTACTCTAGCCGGTCATTACCTTATATAGCGATCTTGCATTGCCAAATATGAAATCAATAGATCCTTGAATGTAACAATCCTTAAATAATGTCGGCCCCTATCGTCATGAAGAGTGTCTTGAGCTCCAAAGAATCCACAACCCCAGAAAGCTGCCTGGTCTCACGATATTCTTATTGCGACTGCTTGCGCTCCAATGTCCCCGGGTCCTGGAATTGGTACCACATTCTACACACACGTATATGAATAATTAACAAGAACTCCATTAATTAATTAATTAACCCAAAGAGAATGCTAATGAAGATTTTAAAATGAAAGAAAAACAAGGATTATATTCTAAAAAAAAATTACACGTTTGAGAAAAAATCTAAGCAAAATCTGATTAAAAAACATTTTATTCCTGTTTTATTTAATCACCCATTATTTTAATTATTTGTTTAATTATCCTCCTGTATTTATGCTTTTTTAATCAACCCCTACCGTAATTGAATGATGACATCACTCGATTTTTTATTCAAAAAAGTGTCATATCAGTATTAAAATACCACTTGACAAGTGCCACATCAACATGTCATGGCTCATATGGCATGGTGTGATGATGTGGCATGTGCCACGTCACCATTTAAAGGTAAAATTGATGGCGTGACATGTGCCACATCATTACGTACGCTGATGTGACATGTTGTTACGTGTCAATAACCAATGATGTGGTATGCTATGTAAGCTTCTGTCAGAGTAAAAGATAATCTATACTATATAAAAAGCACGAAGGGGCTTATTTCCTTAAATTACTATGATAGCCTTTAATTATTAAAAAATTTAAGGGTGTAATAGTCTTTTAATTTTTAAAATTACCTACCTATTAAAATTGAATAAATCTATTATTCAACTACTTATTTAATTAATTAACATACCTATTAAAGTATTAAAGTTCGTATAAGCTTCTTCCACCTTCCAATCGTACAAGCTTCTGCATCCATCGATATTGATGACTCTTGGTGAGCAAGAGTAATCGGCTGAAGCAGTTTCCTAGCCAGAAACCAAAGGGGCTAAAAGGTAAAAAGTAAAAACGTCTTCCCAAAACATTTAACTGTAACTGATGGATATTAGAAGGAAAGGTTTCATCAAGTGTTGATAGGATTGGGCAGTTCCAGGTCTACAATTTTGAAGGTAAAGTGTAACAGACATGGCAAGGGCCTTAGATTATGGAGCTTTCATGGACAAGTTTGTTTGTTAGCTATTAGTTCTGTGCAGAATATGTTAGTGATTTATTTATATGATTTGGAGCTGGGAAGCAAACTAGGAATTTATCCCTTCCATCGAAAGGAAAGGACTGATATTTTTGCGTTTTGGGCTTAATTTAGTGATTTATTTATATGATTTGGAGCTGGGAAGCAAACTAGGAATTTATCCCTTCCATCGAAAGGAAAGGACTGATATTTTTACTTTCATCGTTCTTCTTATATAATTGATGACATCACTAGCTTACTTTGAATGACACGACATTTGATGAAATTCTATAATAACTTCTACCAGCTTGGATGGAAATCAAGAAATATGCCGAAAGGGGGTGTGTGATCAAAAGAAGCGAAGCATCGATTTTACAAGTTCTTAAGGTACGAACTTTAATACTACCGGGTCCCTTATCATAAACTGATGTCATCTTCCCAAATAAAGACATGATTTGTCACTATGTTAAGTGAAAAAGACTTGATGCAAGGACATGAGTCACATGACGCAAGCGGGCAAGTATGTGCTACGAGCCTCGGGTGACCCAGGATCGTACCAATATTCCCCAGCATTATGCTTTTGACTTCTGAAACTTGAGCCTTCACCTTTATTAGCTTCTCTATCTCCTCCGTATGGTCAATAATATACTTCATGTGCTCTTTCATAATTGGCCTGCAATTAGATTCATGCTACCTTAGTTCCAATTTCAAAGAACAAAAATTGTGGTTAAACTCAAGACACAAGTTTTTGTTCTGGCACCATATATACACTCTGCCTGCTTTACCACCCCCATATTTTTTCTTGAAGTCTGCTTTCATGCGTTCCAAAAATGCGATGGAGATCTGCTTGCTAACATATTCTTTTGGGACAACACAATAAGTTGCAAGTAGGAGAAATCACTGTGTCAAAAAGGTAAACCATTAGTTGACACCAGATTCCATTACACACCACAAGATTCTAGATTAAAAAATGCTGCCGCACTTTGACATTCACCAAAAGCGAAAAGCATATGTAACCATGGTTACAGCCACAATTGATGAATGTATTAGAATATTGATTTCCCTCACATTACCATTTATCACACACAACATATAATTTATAGTTGATGCCTTAGACCATCCAAAAACCAATTTTCAAGAGAGCTGCAAATACGAACCAAAATAGAATTTTGAGGGCAATGCCATTGTAAGATACTAAATCCTGAGCCTGAATGCTGTTTAACATGGCATCACTGAACAAAAAAGAGTTGTTTTTTTTATTATTATTATTGAAATAGATTTATATGTCACGAATAGCTTTTTAGTAGTATATTTAACATGCAAATTGTGTTTTCGTCTTCACAGATCCGTCGTATTTTTGGTAGCAACTTGCTTGGCAATTCCTCCAATTACCAATCGAGTTGTGGTATGAATTATATATTTATTATATAAATCTTATATTTAATTAATTTGAGTACTTATTAAAGTCACAAAGAATGAGCTTGATACATTCTCATCTTTGTCAATGGTCGACAACTATGCAGCTATGTAAAGGTTGAGTCATCTATTCAGCCCAAGGTTTTGTTCGATTTCAAGGTTAGTAACTTATTTTGCTGTCAACACTTAACCTTCTTCTTTTTTATGTTTCAAATGCGCATGTTATGGGTAATGATTGCATCGTTTGGATTCATTTTTATTGTCAAAATTTAGGGATTGCTTTCAACTTTTTTCCTTTAAGCACAATAGATCCTATGGTATGAATTATATATTTATTATATAAATCTTATATTTAATTAATTTGAGTCTTATATGTATGTATTTATTTAGCTCGGTCCATATGTGTATGTATTTATGATTGCCGAAATTGTTTAAACCATCATCATTATTTTTTTCTGATTTATCTTATAATAAAGGTGGAACCTGCCATCTAACTTAAATTAGTTATTTGCAATTTTCATGCTTTGAACATCTTTCATTAAATGATAACATCATTCCACCAGATTTTATATTTTCGTTCTATTTCAACTTTTTCCTTTAAACATAATAGATCCATATTGTATTTATTTAATTCGATCCATATATGTATATTTATACAATTTCATACACTATTTAATAAATTACTTAAATTACCATTTACTTGCAAATTCATGTTTTAAATTTATTTCAATTGTAGGAAAATGTCTACAAACAAAAGAAAAGCGACCAATGGTTTGATGGTACCACATGCCAAAAGAAGAGAACGAAGTTGGTTGCTTAAAGCTCAATCATTTCTTTATGAATATCAAGGTATGTGATTATTTAATATTTTAAAATTAATAATTTGATTCAATGTTTGATTTGATGGTGTCAAATATTTTATGTGATTAATTAATAATTTGATTCAATGTTTAAAATTATTCTCAGTGACTAATACTAGACTATATAATAAATCTTTTATTTGTTTTAATTTGGAGTGACTAATACTAAACTATATAATAAATCTTTTATTTGTTTTAATATGTAGGACATATAGAAGTTGAACCATCTATTTCACCTCTACATACTTTAAAGGATGTTCCCAGTTGTAACTATTGTGGTGCAAAAAGATTTCAATTCGAGCCACCAACATTTTGTTGTCAAAATGGACAAGTTAAATTGGCGCATACACATTATGATGATGATTTGCTGGAACTTTATACGTCACAATCGGAAGAAGCGAAAGAGTTTCGTAGAAAGATTAGAAAATATAATAGTATATTTGGGTTTACATCATTTGGTGTAAAGTATGACAAAGAACTTGCTTCATCGAGGAAATGAGTTTATACCTTTAAAGCTCAAGGTCAGGCATACCACAACCTTCCCGGATTGGTGCCTGCAGAGAATAATCCAGTCTATTTTCAACTTTATTTTTATGATACTGATAATGAGCTACACAATAGGATGAGAATTATGGAGAATGCTAACTTGGATGAAAGCATTATGAAGAAATTGATGAAGATTTTGGAAAACAACCCATATGCTAAATTTTTGAAAGGCTTCAAAGATATTTCCTCACTTGACGATTTACAAATCCATATCAACACAAGTGTTAATATTGATCAAAGAGTTTATAACTCACCTTCTGTTAATCAAGTTGCTGCTATATGGATTGAAGGAAATAATTCTAATGTTCCATTTGAAAGAGATATAGTTGTTCATGCACATTCGGGACAGAGCCACAAAATTAAACATTACTTTAGTTGTTATAATCCTCTCCAATACCCACTTTTATGCCCTAAAGGAGAAGTTGGTTGGCATCAGAATATTTACAAACAATGCAGAAGGTCTTCCATTACTAACACAACAACTATAGAAGACTTTTCAACTATTCTGACATTTACCTCTGCAGAAAATATTTTTGATCAAGAAACAGAAGGTAAGCTTTTAATTAATACGATATTATTTCAATTTTTAGCTCTATTATTTTCCATATGTCTTTTAGAATTTTCACATGATTTTTTTAACATATAGGTGTGCATAGACCTACAATATCAAAAGTATCGTGTAGAGAGTACTATTGTTACAAGCTTCAAATTAGAGCTTTCATACAATCGATACTTTTACTATCTGGTAGACTATTCCAACAATATGTTGTAGACATGTACATTAAATTGGAGACAACCAGACTTGATTTCTTCCGTCATCAGCAAGCAAAAATCCGATCTGAATTGTACCAAGGTATTGCTGATAGTGTCATGTCAGGAGAAACTAGAGGAAGTGAAGTGGGAAAAAGGTTAATCCTTCCTGCCTCTTTTGTTGGAGGGCCACGAGATATGCGACGACGATATCTTGATTCGATATCATTGGTCCAGCATTTTGGGAAGCCTGATTTGTTTATTACTATGACATGTAATCCAGATTGGAAAGAAATTCAAGATCAGCTTGCAAAAGGGGAACTTGCACAATACCGTCCTGATTTAGTTGCAAGGGTCTTTCGAGCAAAAGTTCAAGATCTCAAATATCAAGTTATCAAGAAACAAGTATTTGGAAAAGTAACTGCGCATGTTCATGTTATTGAATTTCAAAAAAGGAGAATGCCACACGTTCATATGTTAGTCATACTCGAAGAAGGTTTCAAAATTGTTTATTCTGATCAGTTTGACAAATTTGTTTATGCTGAAATACCAGATGAGGATGAAGAACCTTTACTTTTTCAATTAGTGACCAAACATATGATGCATGGTCCATGTGGAGAAAGGAATAAAAAATGTGGTTGTATGGAAAATGGAAAATGCAGATTTCACTATCCACGAGGTTTTTCTTCTACAACTGTGGCTGGAAAAGATGGTTATCCAATATATCAAAGAAGAGACAATGGGCGAAAAACAATTAAGAAGAACAAAGAGCTTGATAACCGATGGGTAGTGCCGTATAACTCTTACTTGCTTACAAGATATGGTTGCCACATAAATGTTGAGATCTGCTCCAGCATTAAATCAGTGAAATATCTTTATAAGTATGTATACAAAGGGCATGACAAAATATCTGTATACATTGCATCAAATGATGAGAATAATTTGGTTGATGAGATAGAACAATTTCAAGATGGGAGATTTGTCTCTCTACAAGAAGTTGCATGGAGGATATATGAATTCAATTTAAATGAGATGAATCCTCCGGTGATAAATTTGCAATTACATTTGCCTAATAAACAGGCTGTCTATTATTGGGAGAATCAAAATTTGCAAGAAGTGGTGCTTTGGGAGCATGTATCGAAGACAATGCTTACAGAATTCTTTACAACATGTTCTGAGAATCCAAATGCAAGACAATATTTATACAGACAAGAAAAAAACTTTATTCTTAAATTTTATTTCTTTGCTTATTTGTTTTCCAATGTCACTATTAGTGTGTATATATATATATTATATTATTTATTTATATGTGTAGATATAATACATTAATTAATGTTTCAATATGATATCTTTCACATAATTATTTCTTATATTTTTACTACAGGGAATTTCCTGTGCATTTTGTTTGGCAATCTAAAGAAAAAACATGGAAAAAAAAGAGAATCAACGAGGGGTGTGATTGGCCGTGTAAATACTGCAAATTCAAAAGAAGGAGAAAGGTATTTTCTAAGGTTATTATTGAATCATGTTAGAGGGTCAAAATCTTTTGAAGATTTATTGACAGTAAATGAAGTTATATGCAAAACATTCAAACAATCAGCACAAAAGAGAGGACTTCTTGAATCTGACGAGAGTATATCAGCGTGTCTAAGTGAAGCAGTTATGTTTAAAATGCCATTGGAGTTACGCAGACTATTCGCTACTATTTTGGTGTATTGTCAGGTAATTTTCAAATTAAGTCACTAAAAAACTAAATTTAGTAGAATTTACTATCCTCACTTTTACATCTTTTAAATCCATTTTTTCCGTATAGCTTATATTTTGTCAAATGCCTTTTTAATTTATAAATATTAAGATTAAGATTCAGCAAGAGTTCTAAACCAACTGTGTTGTTCCCCGAATATTTTTATTTATGTTTATATTAATTTAAGCCATTTTTTATTAACGTTTATATTTTTTTATTTAATTTATTATCAGTCTGAAGATGTAAGGAAGTTATGGGATCTCTATTGTGATGCATTATGCGAAGACTATAAAAGAACCCATCGAAATTCAAGCGTAGATGAGGTATTAGCATTAACACTCAAGAGTATTAATTTTATTTAGAAAGTATGGGGAAAAGTGTTAAGGACTATGATTTACCTACATTAAAGGAGATAAGTTTGGAACATGATTCAACATTGCCAAAGGAGATTGCAGATGAATTGTCCATTAAAGTCACATTGGAAGATATAGAGACACAATCAAAGTTAAATCCAGAACAAGAAGAGGCTTATAAGGCAATTATAGAAAAAGTTGATTCAAATTCCAGTGGGGTATTTTTTGTCGATGGACCAAGAGGAACAGGAAAAACATATTTATACAAAGCATTGCTTGCTAATGTTCGATCACGTGGGATGATTGGACTTGCAACTGCGACATGTGGGGTTGCTGCTGCAATCATGTCAGGAGGTTGTACTGCTCATTCACCATTTGGTATCCCTATAGATGTTCATGAATCAAGTGAAAGCAACTATTCAAAACAAGAACCCAAGGCTCAATTAATAAAAAGGGCAAGACTTATTCTGTGGGATGAAGCTATGGTTGATCAATTCTTAAGGGATATAATGAACAACAATGAACTATTTGGTGGTAAAGTTGTAGTTTTTGGAGGTGATTTCAGACAAGTACTACCCGTAGTACCACGAGGGACAAGATCAGAAACTATGGGAGCAAGTTTGGTAAGATCATACTTATGGCACCATATGAGAAGACTGAAATTATCTAGAAATATGAGGGCTAGCTCAGATTTAGAATTCAGCAAACTTTTACTTAGAATAGGAAATGGAGAAGAGCCAACAATAGATGATGACATGATATCTTTACCAGAAGAGATGATAATTAAGTATGACAACTGTGAATCTTCCATTAACCGTTTGATTGACAATGTCTACCCCTCACTTCGAGAAAATACAACATTACCTGAGTACATAACAAATCGTGCTATACTGGCTACCAAGAATGAATATGTTGATGAGTTGAATAATAGAATGATATCATTGTTCCCCGGAAATGGCACAATATTTAAGAGTTTTGATATCGCATCTGATGATGAAAACAATTGTTACCAAGAAGAATTTCTAAATACATTGATGCCAAATGGATTGCCTCCACATATACTAGAACTCAAGAAGAATTGCCCTATAATGTTGCTGCGGAATCTAGATCCACCAAATGGATTATGCAATGGGACTAGAATGGTTTGTCGAGGATTTGAACGCAATGTCATACATGCAGAAATAACAGTTGGCCAACATGCAGGTAAACGTGTTTTTTTGCCAAGAATACCTTTGTCACCGGCAGAAGCTGGAACATATCCATTTAAATTTGTTCGAAAGCAATTTCCTGTGCGACTTTGTTTCTCCATGACGATAAATAAAGCTCAAGTGCAGACAATACCAAATGTAGGAGTTTACTTGCTTGAAGATGTCTTCTCGCATGGACAGTTATGTGGCGCTATCAAGAGGAGTTTCAATGTCAATTTTAGTCAAGACAGACAACCTTAAAAAAAAAAAGACGAGCTTATGTTAAAAATGTGGTGTATAAAGAAGTACTAACAAGCTAAGTTGTTTCTAAAGTTGTTTCTAGTCCTTTCTAATAATTAAACTTCCTGTCTATTTATCCTTTTGATTAATGTTCTTAATTCTCCAAACAACATCAGCTCCTGGAACAATGCCACATCAGCTTGCCACGTCTGATTTCTTTAATACAATCAAAACGACATCCTGGATTCTAATCTTATGGATTGTGTTGAATCACATATTTAATCACATATATTTAATTAGTTTGATCCACGTATGGATGTTTAACGATAGGAAAAAAATATAATATGAATGATTTTGTTAGAATAGGAGACTAAAATTCTAAGAAAAAAATGAGATCATATTTATGCGAAAAATTGGAGGAAGAATAAAATCGGCAATCCCTATCCCCCTTGATGTTATTAACTATGAATTCATGGACTTTCAGGATCTTCCTCATTGTGACCAAAGCAAACGAATCGGTAAGCAACTAAATTTATAAAACATTGTAATCATTATTTTAAATTGATGCTTTTTTTAATACTCATATTCTAATTTCAATTATTTTAATGATAGATATTATTGGTTTCGTCATTAGCGCAAAACCATTCAATGGAAAATTTCGAGAAATTCTATTAATGAACGAAAGGTAATATATTTATTTTTTAATGTTCAATTACAATTTTTTCTATATATAACATCAAATAATTGCAATTTTGTTTAACAATATTTAAACTTTTAAAATTAGAGGTGAAGAGTTGAAATTGATCTTGTGGGGAGACTTAGCTGAAAAGGAAGGAGAAACCCTTTATGAAATAAAAGATGAAAAACCTATCATTGCCTTATCAAACGGAATGATATCAAAATATCAAGGTAAGTCTATAAAATATAGTTCTGAGTCAATTTTTATCTAATATCTAATAATAATAAAAATGCACATAACATGACCTATATACAATTACTCAAATCAGGAATTTTACAAGTATCAAGTACAAGAACGACAATAGTGATGATCAATCCCATAACATATGAGACAGATGAAATCCAGCAATGGTAAGTATATATGTATATATGTGAAATATAATATAAGATTATTTTATCATTATCTATTGTTTAAGTTATTATTTTTTTCATGTAACCTTACAAATATTTATACATTACAGCTTGACCTATACTCAACAAGAAGACACCCAAAAGATAATCAAATCACCTTCAAAGAGAATGGACAATGCGACCAAAGCAACTGTAGAACAAATTGCGAACGAAATTGCATCATCAAAACAACAGGTACCAACCACAAAGCAAAAAAATTAGTTATGAGTATAAATCAAAAAACTAAGATTAACTTCTATTATTACTTTGCAGTCTTTCTATGTCCTAACAACAACTATTACCATTACAAGAACGACAAAAAAATTAGTTATGAGTATAAATCAAAAAACTAACATTAACTTATATTATTACTTTGCAGTCTTTCTATGTCCTAACAACAACTATTACCGAAGTGATTAATAAAAGACAACCTTGGTATGAATCATGTAAAAAATGCTGGAAGAAAGTATTTTACATGGGTGAGGGTCAAGCAACATGCGACAGGTGTAACAATTACGTTGAGACAATTCCAAGGTAATTCCAAACAAATTACAAATTGTATTATGTTAAACATAAAATAAGATGACTAAGATTCAACTAACAATTTCAGGTACATGCTGAGATTACAAGTTAATGATGGTGAGAATGAAGCAAAAATTGTTCTTTTTGATGAGACAGAAACACTCATAGGTTGTGACATCAAGGAATACAAAGAATCAGTTGACGATAAGGTAATTTTTTTAGAATAGTGATAGTAAATTAATTTTATTACATAAAAAATACTAATATTATTCTCAATGTAACAGGAAAAAGAGAAGTCGCCACACTATAGAAAAATGATATCTTGCAAAAACAAGGAATTTGATTTCTTAGTCAAGGTTAACGAAAAAAATGAGAGCGAACGACAGAAAAATATATTTATCGCTGAAGAGGTTCGTGCAACTAAAAAGACGACAACAACTGAAGGACAAAATAATGAAGATGAGGAGTCATTGGCGGTAGTTTGGAAAAGGAGCCAGAAAAATAAACTTCAGTTGAATACTGCAACAGAAAAAAAAGATGAACAATACGAAAAGGATGAAAGCAAGAATAACAAGATGAAAAAAAAGGGAGGCTAATCAAGAAGATCAAAGAAGAAGATGATCAACAACAAGCTAAAAAATCAGCCAAGCCGAAAAAGAAAAGAGACAAAAAACAAGATGAGGAAGTAATTATTTTGCCCACACCGATACTCATTGACGAAGAAGCTGAAGGCAAAAAAGAGATAAGGAAGGGAACAAGACTCAAGAACAAGAACAAGAAATTTGATGAATTATATGAGTATGAGCCCATAATCAAAAAAATAAAGCAAGAAAAATTGTAAAATTGCTTTATAATTAATAATTATTATTAGTTTGCTTAACAATTTATATGGTTGGTTATAATACTTTAGAACAATATTTAAATACTATTAGGCTATATCTTCTATTAATACTTATTATTAGTATGTTTAATAATTTATATGTTCGATTATATGACCTTAGAACAATATTTAAATACTATTAAGCTATATCTTCTATTAATACTTATTATTAATATGCTTACTTTAGAACAATATTTAAATAGTGGTTTTATATATTTCAAATGACCAAAATTAATTTATAAATAATATACATATTAAATAATTTAATTTCATATAAAAAATTGCCGCTTTAAACCGCAAAATCTGTGTATATATTTCTTAAAAAAATAAACAAAATTGTGCAGATATAGATTAAATTGACTTTTATATATATATATATATATATATATATATATATTTATTGTATAACGTAAAGTAATATAGGTATTTTGCAAGACAACATGTATTTATCTTACCATAAAACTGATATTCTTGGCAATGAAATTGTTAGAGGACACTTGAACTGAAGTGCTATAAAATGTCCCGTGTAAGAATTAGCCGTGTCATTCCACACAATAGCCTTGCCCTTGAAATGTAATATTCTGTTTGGTTCTTGGAACAACCACTTTCTCACTAAAATAAATAAATAAAGAAGACTTAATTAATTAAGAATCTTTTTGGCCTTAATATACTGTGTTGTGATTTGTGGTGCTGTTCTGAAAATGGAGCTAGTAAACTGTTTGGATCGTAGTTATTAGGTTTTGTTGTGTAATTTGCTAAAACGAAACGACCTTATAATAGATCGTAACATAAGTTTAATTTATTTGTTTTAAAAATGTGAAGCAACATAAACTAGTATTATTTATTTATAAATTATTATAAAAGAAGTTTTAATAAAACCTATATTAAAACCCACATTTTTTTAGCATTTAAAAAATTAATTTACGATAAATATTTTATAAACAATTCATGTTAATGTTTTTGTTTTTGTTTATTTAAATGGCAACTAGTTAATTTAAATACCAAAAATAAATAAATAGAAACTAGTTAAAAAATTAAATTAAAAAACTAATCAATTAATTCCAACACTGCATGTATTATAATTCATAAGGGATTCAGGTACATGTTTCACCTTTGTCCATAATAAAAAATAAAAGAAAAAGAATAAACTATAAAATTCTAACTTACTAGTAAATGCCAGAGTTGATCCACACTGTGGTCCTCTTCATGCTACAATTAATTCCAACACTGTGATGATTTCAACGGCTGATTGCACGGTTGTGAAATTGCAACATCCGTTCCGGTCGACGCAAAGGATTGAAGTTGTGTTAGTGTCTGGTGGTGGGAAGTACGGTGGAAATCATCACAAATGCTTACAACTCCTTTGCTGCTGTCGTGCTTATTGTGGTGTTTTTGATGATGATGATGATGCCCTTCAAAATTGTTGTTGAAGCTGGGAAATATAAATGGATTCATGATCATAACACCCAAAATGGCAACAAATAAAGTAAAGGAGATGCCTGTAACACTCATTTTTCTTCGTTTCTTTTAATTTAATGGAATGTGTGATTTTGTTGGCTGATCTATATACACTTGAAGTAAAAGGGTTAATGGCATGTCTTGCAAATCACCCTGGCTAGGTCTTTTGTGTAACCTTGAGAGAATTTCTAAGCTACCAAACATGGTGTATTTATTACTATGCTTTATTGAGAATGCAACTATTGTGTGTTATGTCTTCAATGCTGGAATGCAAAGAGACAATACTATAAAGAAGAAGAAGAAGAAGAAGAGAACTACATGGAAATCGAGTCAATGACATGGCAATAGAAGGTGCAAATATTATAAAATAACTAAAAAGTAAAATAAAAATGACAAGATACTTCAAAAATATATTTTCTTTACTTTTATATGAAAAAATAAAAAGTACATTTATTTTGGTGTAATTCCTATATTGCAACTCAAGAAGGCGCACTTGAGTTGACAAAGAATTCTTAAAGATTAATTAAGATTTTAAGTTTTAGCCTTGAGAATCAGCTATACTTTAAAATCATCTACACCCGAAAGTATTTTACTAATCCGAATTCAGATTAATCAATCAATGTGGTGGATTATCGAATATAAAAAACATCCTATATTGCAATACCTAAGTAAGGAGGTATTATATTTCAAATTCAAGTTATTATACCATTCCTAACTTGGAATTCCTAAGTAAGGAGGGATTATGTCTTAAATTCAAGTCACCAAATATCCAATTCCTATTTACGTAATGTGACGCAATCAGATTAAAAGTTATTGTTGTTTTAAATTAGAGCATTCATTAACATCTAGGCACGCACATGACCAAAACGCGTATAACCGTGTTAACAATAAAAATTGTGGGAGTACAACATGATAAGTAAATTCCCTACCTTGCAAAAGAGCTAATGGTTCATAGAAGTTTTAAACTTCACCATTATCTCTGTAAGGATAAAATTTATTTATCTAGATCTGGTTCATTGTCCAAAAAACATCAGATTCGAAAAGTTGTACTCTATATGTTAACTACCTTGAACCTTTGTAATATGTGGGGGATTGTTGTAAAAATGAGATATTACAAAAGTTTTACATTTTGGTCCCAAAAGTTTTGTCTTAAATACAAACAACTATATTTTGAATCAGTCAACACTGTTTGTAACCACCACAATCAAAACCGAAAATCCTCTCCATGATGGCAAAAACCGAAATCATATTCCACTTAAAGTGGAAGATTTAGCTCTAACGAAAATATCTTTTAAACCACCTTATATCTCCGAGTCTATAAATATGTGCTCTCATTCTTCTTTTGAGACACACCTTAATACACCAAATGTGATCATTCTACTTCTGGGTTACTATCAATTTTTTTCTTCTTGTTCTAGTACCTAACTACGAGTTAGAAGAGATCGTTATATCCTGGGGGAAATAAATTTCTTTAGCACAACGTTTCATCGCGTCTCAATCTTTCACTTTCTTTTTGTGTAGATTTTTTCAACATTCTAAAGGAATTTATCAAGATGGATACACATTTGTGAAGAGCGTTGTTGAATTATCTCTGGGCGTGCTTTAATTAAATCAGACTATTTCTTATCCCTATATTTGTTTTTTTTGAGTTTCAATTATTTAATTTTCTCACGTTATTAATTAAATACTTTGTATTCCGAGAAGAAATTTATTTCTTATATTTTCTAAGCAACGATACGTGAGAAAAGGAAATAGAAGAAAAAGAAGAATATGTTTCCGTTTACTTGAGAAGAAAATTTGTACTGAAGATTGACATACAATTGGATATAGCTAACTTCTATGAAAGTGTTGTGACGACCTAACCATAATAGGCACACTCGATTGAGCAAGAGAATTAAGGTGGATTATGGATTAAATTATGCAATAATTATGCAAACTCAAGGTATGTATTCTATATAATTTTATCATTTCAGTCATGTCAAAATAATTAATAAATATATTAATTATTTAAATTTGAATTTCCTGATGAGTTTTTTTATGGCCTTTGAAAATAAAAATTAAGATTTTACCATAAAAAGAGTCATGGCGGCTAAACGAAAAGCTTATAATTATTAAGAAATGGTTTATGGATGTAAGCGATATGATCAGTTGTGATATATGGTATATGGTCAATTACAATTTTATGAGAGTATTTGTTTAACAAGTTAATTTCGCAGAAAGTTTAATTACACGATGATGAAATTTAGCTAATGTGTTAAGAGTTTGAGCTGTTGGTATTGTCTTGATATTGCTCAATATTTTATTAATTAACAATTTTTGTCTCCTAATGATACCAATATTGTGGAGGGTATTTTTTAATAATAGAGCGGGTACAAAGTTTTTAAGAGCTTATTTATGGAGGCAAATATATAAAGTACATATTTCAACTGTTAGAAAATTTGCAATCAAATTAAATGGGTAATTTGATTATATTCAATACTACAAGAGGTACGAATATATTAAATTTTTATCTCATTATGAGTAATGTTATTGTTATTGTTTATGAAAAAAAATTACGAATTATTTTTTATATAATTTAAAGGAGAGAATAACTCCTTGAGGAGATACATTACCATTATATATGTGAACACACAAAGAGGTACATTACCATTATTCTACTTGTTTATTATGTGTAATTAAAAAAGTGTCAAACATATTTGTTTGTAGAGTTGATCATTGTAAATAAACAAGTAGTGTAATTATGTGTAATTAAAAAAGTGTCAAACATATTTGTTTGTAGAGTTGATCATTGTAAATAAACAAGTAGAATAACATTCACAAATGTGGGAATCCGAATATTATAATTATTATTTTATTTATTTATTTTTTAAAAATGTCATGAAGTATACTAATACTTTTATGAGTTTGTGATAGCAATGATATCACAAGTGTGATAATGAAAAAAAAAATAAAAAAAATGATAAGAGATGTGATAGCAAAATGCTATCATAAGAACTTTGAGTTGAGATTTTTCTCAAAAATTAGGAATTTTGATGTCAAATTTTTTCAATACTCTTTAATGACGTACTTGAGGGGTAACATGAATTGTGGTATCATATATAATTTGAGTTTTCGCTGTATTAGAGAATACAGTGATGATAATTGAATTTTATATTCAAATGAGATAAAATCCACTAGTGATGTAATTTGATGATCCACTAGTGGTGTTAATAATTTTTTGGATGAAATTCTACAGCATGTAAGAATTCTATTGGGTATAACACCTATGTATCGATAAATTGTGATTGTCAAGCTAAGGCTTGCATATGTGGTTAAGCTATTGTTACATGATAAGATTATTTTCGTTGACTATGAGATGTCAGAAGTGTATTTGGTTGATCCTCTGACTAAACATCGAGGGGAATGAGACTTAAAGCTATATTAAGAAATTAACAGTGATGGAAACCCAACCTTTGTGATTGGAGATCTCATGAAGAAGGTTTATATGGGTAATAACAAGTCACTTGTTAATTCTGCTAACACGAAATTGATTGTCCCTCCTATAGTGTGAGAAGTGTTAGACTACATTGATTGAGAGGATGAGTTTTTGAACTCTTGTTTCATATCCCTTATGGGTGGTGTATTGATTACGGGTACACTTGATGACATCACCTATATGAATGTGGAGTGGGGCCGCTCCTATGAGATTGTGACATAATATCTAGAGCATTCATTAACATCCAGGCACGCGCAGGGCCAAAACGCGCACAACCACGTTAACAACAAGAATTGTGAGGCTACAACATGATAAATAAATTCCCTACCTTGCAAAAGAGTTAATGGTTCATAGAAGTATTAAACTTCACCATTATCTCTATTAGGATAAAATTTATTTATCTAGGTCTGGTTCATTGTCCAAAAGACACCAGATTCAAAAAGTTGTACTCTATATATTAACCCAGAAGTTCCTACCTTGAACTTTTGTAATATGTGGGGGATTGTTGTAAAAATGAGATATTACAAAGGTTTTACATTTTGGTCCCAAAAATTATTTTAAATACAAACAACTATATTTTGAATCAGTCAACACTGTTTGTAACCATCACAATCAAAACCGAAAATCATATCACACTTAAAATGGAAGATTTGACTCTAACAAAAATATCTTTTAAACCACCTTATGTCTCCGAGTCTATAAATATGTGCAATCATTATTCTTTTGAGAGACACATTAATACACCAAATGTGATCATTCTTGATCGCATGTTTTTAGTGTAGGTTTTTCCCCTTTATTTTGGCCTTTTCCAAAGCATAATACTTATGATTTTCCCATTTTTCCATCTTTATTGCAGATCAGTGCCTAAAGGAAGAAAAGAGAGAAAGCATGCAATTTTGGAAGGATTTCTCGGACTTCGAAGCATCCAAGCCTAGAAGAGCGGAGTGTCGTCGTGCCCTCGACACTAACCAGACCAGTGAGCAGTCTCGTGCCCCTAACACATCCACATCAGATCAAGATCGAAAGCCAAAGAGAGGAATCTCCGAAGATTCGCACGGGATTTCTTGTGTTTCTAGAAGATGTCAGGCGCTTTCAGAAGATTCGAGAATATTCCCTCTAAGGGCATGTCCTTCCCATACGCTGTCACCCTCTCTATGTGCTGACACTCTCTTTCCTTAGCTGTATTTTGTCCCCTAGCTAGTTTTTAGGCTATTTAAGCTTAGTTTTAGGGTTTTTGTAAGGATGACTGATCCTAGACACACTCTCTCCTTTTACCTAAATTTTAGGGATTCTCAGCAACGCCGTCAGCTTGTAAAGGAAGAAAGCATTGAATTCCCCACCGGTTTATTCTAATACATTTTTCCTTTTATTTTCTTTAAGCTTGTTTATGTTATTTTCCATTTCCACTTGTTGTTTGTATTTAATTATGAGTAGCTAAGTTCCCATCTTCTTAGTAAAGGATGTTTCAAGGGTTGCAAGGATTGGTTAAGAGGCCTAAATGTACTTAATACACTCTCATTGCCATATTCGGTTGTTTATCATTTTCTTTCCATGCTCATTTAGAAATGTTAAGAGCCTGATCAACTGTTAGTGTTTCTGTGTGGGTACTGTCATCCTAACAACGATAATGTCAATGCGAGGTTGTTAGGAGTAGTAGACACCTAGTAGGGACATCGCGAGAGGTCTTTCATCTAGGGGTAAGTAGTCGGTTAGGGTTGTGCCGCGAGCTTGACACACTGAGACATCACGCCTTAGATCTGTCTTACCTCCACTTCATAGGCATTTTGAGTATTGCCTACCCGCATTCGTGCCTAGGGGGACGGCGAAACGTCAAGGTCACCTCATATGTGAAAACAGGGGGTGGCTTTTCTTAAGAAGGTAAGCAAGGGTTTTTTAGTGAAAACTTGGTCCCTATAGCAGGTCTGTGGCATGAGTTTGGAATATCTCCGTGCCAATGATTAACCGAACGAAATGCAACCTAAGAACACCTTTTGCTAAGATCTCCTCTCATTTGGATTAATATCTCTTTCATAGTTTTTCTTGTTATCTTGCCCTTGAACTGCTTTTAGTTATCTTGCCCTTGATTGTTCTTTCCTTTCATGCCCTTGAATGCTTATTACTTTCATGCTTTGAATTGTGTTTAACTGGTCGTGTTGTTAGGTATCACTCTGAGGTTGATCTTTTAGATCAATCGACCAAAGCCCCCCCATTTAAGTTGCTGTTTCATTTGGCTGCATTTACCTATTGTCATACATCTTCTAGTGAAACCTTTATCCTTCAATCTCTGTGGTTTGACCCTGTCTTGCCCTTTGTGCAAATAGGCATCAGGAAAATAATATATTTGAGTGACGATCAAATTTTGGCGTCGTTGCCGGGGATTGAACGGAACTAATTTTTCTCTTTTACTTGTATGACCAGGAGATCTGCACCAGATTTACTCCTCTAGATCTTGAATTGACCAGAACAGAAAGAAGACTTTGAAGACAAGCCAGAGGATCACCTACTCTTCGCAGAGGAATACCTCATCCTGCCCTCGACCAACCTCCTTCCGATTTGGAGCTCCCTCATCATTTCTTCTATCACGACCTAGCTTTTCTCCATCAAGGCCTAGACGACGCTAAGTTTGCCCAACCAGAAATACCAATTATGGCAGACCCTCCACCTCCAGGGCACGACGTCCCTAATAATCAGACTATAGAAGACCTCAATGCTGCCCCCGAAACATCGAGCAGTTGCATTGAGTGGCCCGTAGTAGATCACGACTGGATGCTCAAGTCTGCAGTCATGCATCATCTCCCTTTTTTTCGTGGTATCGCCAAGGAAAAATCACATCGACATCTCCAACAGTTGCATTCAATATGCGAAGCTATGAAGCCTACCAATGTTAGCATAGAGCAAGCTAAGCTCCGTGCGTTCATGTGGTCCCTCAAGGACGATGCCCTTGACTGGTTCTATGATCTCCCTCCTAGATCCATTCATTCTTGGGCCCAGATGTCAAAAGCTTTCACGGACAAGTATTATCCGGCTTACATGGCTATAGTTACCCGCAAACAACTGGTGTCTATTCTTCAAAAAGATACGAAAAATCTTGACTAGTATTACGAACACTTCAAAAAGATGCAAGCGTTATGCCCTTCCCACAACCTCACTGAGCATGCCCTCATCCAATATTTTTGTGAAGGTTTGCGGGCACATGACAAAGCATTACTAAACACAGCTAGTGGCGGTTCTGTATGTGCTCTCACTCTAGTTGCTGCTAAAGCTACCATCGAGCTCATGGCGAACAATGCCACCCCTGTTACTAACATCACCAATGATCAAGGAGCCCAAGTGGCTGCAATGCAAAACCAGTTAACAACTATCTCGGGGATGCTTCAGAATATGGCGGCATCCCAGCCCATTCAGGTTAAGGCATGCCAGATATGCAATTTCTCAGATCATCCCACGGATGCGTGTCCTTTCATGCCAGATGAAATCGCCGTAAATGCGGTGGGAATCCAAGTAAATGCTATGGGGAATTATAATCAAGCCCAGTACGGCCAGAACTATAACCAACCATGGAGACAACCGAATCTAGGTTGGGTTAACAACCCTCAACAATCCGGCCTTAGCGGACAACCACAACAGAATCAGTATGGTAACCACTCTCCACCTCCCAACATGCAACATTTCAAGCCCAGACCTACTTACAATCAATAGCAACATCAATCCCCTCAAGATCAGACCGTCATAGCACCGCCAAATCCTGCCCCGATCAGCAAAAGATGATCGAAGAACTTGTGAAGAATATAAGTCAAATGATGGCAGAGATGAAGGAGTTGAAAAATCGGGGAAGGTTTCCTGGGCAAACAGAAAACAATCCAAATCACAATGTCTGTGCTGTCACTCTTCGAAGTGGCACGACCTTGACTCCTCCGACCCATCCTACCCTTGACATTGAAAACTCTCTAGAATTAGAACTTAAGCCCAGGACAAAAAGTCCGAAAAAGCCAAGACTTCAAGAGTTTATGGAAGATCGAATTCGCTCTCCAAGAGGATCTCCACGGAATGATCCAAACCCACCTGAGTTTACACAGGAGTACATTTGTCGCACCCTTTTTTTTCCGATGTTGCGAAAATAGGTTCGGGACGAGAATGCGAGACAAGCGTTGGACTTGTCTCACATCATGTGAAAAATGAAGTCACCACCCTATTTATTCCTAGGTTTAGGGAACCTAATCGTCATGGCATAAAAAATAAAAAAACTAAGGCACAATAGGTCTAAACCAAAGAACAACGGTTCGAGGTCGGATTTATGGACTCGGGAAGGTGTTAGGCACCCGAGTCACATCTTTAAAAAGGTTACCGGTAAGCGAGGTGTTTTGAGAAAACATTTTGACACATAATTTGGGACTTCAAAGGTGACGTTGCATTTAGTATTTTTTCGTCGGGACATTGTTATTTCCGTTCGGGACCGATGGACGGGGTTACCATTTTTCTATTTTCTGGACGAGGTTATCATTTTTCTCTTTGCTAATGCGGGCGTTCCCCCCTTATCATCTGGCCATGCATGATTAGCTTAAACTAGGTGATTTTATCATGGCAAAACTAACATTGTACGTTTTCATGGATGCACGTATATTCCGTGTGGGATCGAAGCCACCATACATAGCATTTAACAAAGAAACAATTAATTTCATGGCATAAAAGACAAGTGATTTAAACATGGTATGCATGTAAGTTGATTTTAATTTTTTAGCAATTCTATATGTCATGCATACGAATGGGGAGGTTCTAACGCATTCTAAATGGTCATGCATACAAAAATGATTCAGATTTGGCATTTCTAATAAACATTCAAGGAAACGTTTAAGATAAGCGTACCTTTTTTGATGAGCCCCGATCGACTAGCAAACGAGCAATAATAGCGTAGGTATAACAAACATACACGATTTTTACTAATTGCCTCACTAATTATTACAAATTGGAGATCGAAATAATTAATCTAGCTAATTATTACAACAAGTGAAATGAACAATTAAAGCATTAATTAATTATTACAACAAGTGAAATAAACAATTAAATCATTAATTAATTATTACAACAAGTGAGATAATTTAAAAGCATTAATTAATTACAACAAGTCAAAATAATTAATTAAGCATTCATACAAAATATTTAAAACAAGCATACGATTTAAGCATACGAACATTTAAATAAAACAAGAAAATGATGCACGAAAATAATGCGCATTTGCTAATTTTTTGGACAACAAAAAATGGGCTTGGAATCAATCCAAGCCCAAAATTTAAGTTAAAACAAATGGGCTTGGCAAAAGCCAAGCCTATCACCTTTCTTTCCCACTTTCCCGCCGAAACCATCTCCTTCTTCCTCTTCATGTCGCCGACGCCATGGCTGGCGACCAAGGTGACTAACAAACCTTAAAACTCAACCTAATCAAACCCAAATAAACCCCAAGCATGGCAGCACTTCGTATTCACAAAAACAGCAAGCAAATTGAATGGGAAACAATGGCATTTTTTTACATGGAATATCAAGTTAATTAACATACATATTATGCTATTAATTACTCAAGACATCATACAATCAAATTGAAGCAAGGGAAATGAAATTGGCATGAAAACTAAGCATGTGAGGTAAGTTTTAGCAATTTATTCATGCATTAAAGACAAACGAAAATTAAAGGAAAACTAGAGTGAGAAAGCTTACTTGTCTAGGAGAGTTTTTTAGCCAAAAAGGTAGTGCAAGAAATTGAGAGTGAGAGTGAATTTTGGTGACCTCTTCTTGTTGCCTTGAGGTCTCAATTTATAGGAAAAATTGGAGTCAGTTTGGAGGTTGTCGACGAGGCGCGATGACGAGGCTAGGTGGTGATGGATTGAAGTCGGCAATGGCGTGAGTCAGAGATATTTTGATGGCTGCATTAAATGGATGGGAAGGGTTGAAGTTTTGGGGTAGCTAACGGGGCTAGGTGCCGATGGATTGAAGTCGGCAAGGCCGACTGTGGAAAGGTGATGCGATTCCGGATGATGGCATTAATGCATTAATTTTGGAACGAACGAGATATTTTCGATTAGAGCTATGACACGAGTGAACTCGCTTGAAATGAAAAGATGCTCAAACCGAGAGGAACACAATGTGTAGAAAAATAAGACAAAATAACTGGTAGATAGTAAATAAAGAAAAAGTTTGGTTTAACATCCGAATTTTCTCGTTCGGAAATGTCAAACGTTCGGACAAAAATAAATGATATAACGATAAAAATTGAACGAAACCAAACTAGATGATGCGAAAGAGAAAAATAGTAGGTAATTGTCGATTAAAGGAACAATGCGCTCGATCTACGGTCCGAGGAAACTTACTTGGGACCGATAGAAGTTCGCGCGAAAAGACAGTTAAAAATACGAAAAAACAAAAAAGGCATGAAATGACGCGAAATATTAAAAAAAATAGCCAACGATAAAAAATCAACTAAAATTTGACATAGACGAGCTATTAGTGTGACAAGCAATAAAATATGAAAAGTTGTGCGTCAATAAAATATGTGTAGGGATTAATGTTTCAGCCCACATCCAGCGACAAATTCCTCCCAAATGCAAAGATCAAGGGATGTTTATTATCCCATGCAAGATTGGCACGGTTGACATTGGAAAGGCCATGTGTGACTTAGGAGCAGGAATCAATGTCATTCCCTTGACAATCTACAATTGTCTTGGCCTCGAACCTCTGAAACCCACCAATCTAGCAATCCAACTTACTGACCGCTCAATTATCTACCCCGAAGGTGTTATTGAGGACGTTCTGGTCTAAGTGGGTGAATTCCTATTTCCAGCGGACTTCTACGTCATCGCCATAGAAAATACACATTCTACAAAGTCATCAGATGTACTTCTAGGACGACCTTTCCTAGCCACAGCCAGAGCCATGATTGACGTTCATGATGCAACCATCTCCCTTGAATTTGATGGCGAGATCATCAAATTCAGCATGATAGAATCCATGCGCTACCCATCTGAATTTTCTAGTGTCAATTACGTTGATTTAATTAACCCTTTTGTTGATGAAATTGCTGAATTAAACTCTACTAGGAGTATCACACCTCCTGAATTGGAAGTCGTGGCCTCGACGCTTGTCGCTCCCCCAGAATTGCACTTAGTTGTAGCAGCCCTAGAGGAATGCGTCGTTGTTCCATATGACCTCCCAGCCATATCTCCCGAATGTCCAGACCATATTAAGCTGTCACCTTCAATCGAACAGGCTCCTGCCTTTGACGTGAAGCCTTTGCCCTCTTATCTCAAGTATACTTACTTAGGCGGCAATAATTCTCTCCATGTTATCATCTCCAACAAGCTTAATGATTCTGAGGAGATCAAGCTGACCTCCTTATTGAAAGAATTCAAACAAGCCATTGGGTGGATTATCGCCTATATCAAGGGCTTGTCACCATCATTGTGCACACATCGAATCCATTTAGAGGATACCAGTAAAACGGTCTGACAACCTCAATGCAGACTAAATCCGCCTATGATGGAGGTGGTCAAGAAGGAGATATTGAAGTTGTTAGATGCGGGAGTCATCTATCCCATTTCAGATAGCCCCTGGGTAAGCCCCGTTCAAGTTGTGCCCAAGAAAATCGGTATCACCATTACCTTTGGGCAAGACGGTGAATCTATTCCTACGAGAATTCAGAACGGTTGGCGAGTTTGTATTGATTATCGTCGTCTGAATGCAGCTAAAAGAAAAGATCATTTTTTATAAGATTCGGACTTCTGGGGAAGCTGGGTAGAGATTATGGCCGTCTGAAGTTACTGAAGTTGCAGTCCGTCGTACCTGCAAAGCGCCGGAGGGGGGACCCGGCGTAGACACTCCGATGCTTAAGTTAGTATGGCTGTGAAATTTGGTAGAGATTTGAGTAGTAATTCTGGTCTTACCTTTGATTTAGAAAGGAAAAAGGGTAAAATACACCTCTACATTTGTATCATAGGTTAAGATAAGCCACTACATTTGTAATTGAGTCAAATAAGCCACTGCATTTGTATCACATGTCAGGATAAGCCACTACATTTGTAATTGAATCAAATAAGCCACTGCATTTGTCAATTTGATCTACATTAGCCACTCATCCCTAAAAATAGTTATACCTTGTTTGGATATATCATAAGAATATGCTTACATGGTATTCTTTTTTAAATGACATGGCATAAAAACCATGACCAACACTCATTTTTACAATTGAAAAATAAAAAGTTGGATCTCAAAAATAAATAAAATTGAGTGCACAAAAATAGTGGTTTATTATTTTGATCTTACTCAATGTTTTATCGCTAAAAAAATGAATATTATTTTGATCTCGCTCGATTTTTTATTTTTGAATATTTTGATTCAACGTTTTATTTTTCTATTGCAAAAATGAATGTTGAGCATGATTTTTATGCCATGTCATTTAAAAAAAAATACTATGTAATCATAGTCTTATGATGTATCCAAACAAGGTATAAGGGATGAGTGGTTAATATAGATCAAATGGATAAATGTAGTGGCTTATTTGGCTCAATTACAAATGTAGTGGCTTATCTTGACGTATGATACAAATGTAGTGGCTTATCCTGACATGTGATACAAATGCAGTGACTTATTTGATTCAATTACAAATGTAGTGGCTTATCTTGACCTATGATACAAATACAGGGGTGTATCTTACCCTTTTTCCATTTAGAAAAGAGTAGTATTTATAGGCAAAAGAAAGGATGTTACCCCCGGGGGGTGGGCATTATCGAGGGAAGATAACGCCCAAGATGACGTCAGCATGTGTCAGCCGGATAGGATATCGCCAGTGAGATACCGCCAGTGAAATGTTGTCGGGGCCGCCTGGGATAGGAAGACGCCGTGTGGGTCCCCCCGCTGATGTTGACCATCCCAGGATTCCTCAGCCTAACGCGGGCGGTGGTCGGGAGCTGTCGCCAGTCAAGGTCTACAGGGATCCGGCTTTGACTTGGGGTGAGAAGACGAATGTACCCTTAGTGTTTTATCAATAGTTATCATAAGCCCAATTGAAAATGAGCCCGAGTGTTCACCAAGGGCTTCCTTTCTTGGCTTCAGGAGGAACGTAACTCTCTTGGCACCGTGGCAGATTCGTGAGAATCTTTGAGTTTCTCTGACTCCTTTGTTAGTATCTTTGTACCGGATACATGATAGCGAAGTGGGTAACGGGAACCGAACGCTTGTGATAACTCTTCTAATACCGTTCTGAAGGCGATATTTCTTTGTTTTTCCTGCACATTCTCCAACGTTGTCTTGCCATGTTAGTAGAAATATCATGTAATGACAAGTATTAGTTACCCTTAGAGGTTTTCACTCGCATGTATCGGGGAGTCGTTGATGTCGCTTTTCCCATCCAAGCTCGTTGGATCCAGCCTTGCTGTAAGCCGCCCGCAATGTTAACGCGATTTTACGCCATAAGCTACCTACAATTTGTGTGGTTTTACGCCATAGCTACCGGTAATATTGACGCGGTTTTACGCTGTAGGCCACCTACAAATTGCGCTGTCTTACGCTTTTCTGGACTTCAATCCGTACTTTAGGAGTTCTGGGCTTTCGCTAGGAGTTCTGCGTTAGCCTTTCCTTCTGGCCGCGTCGGGATAATAGGACGACCCAATTTTCGAGGGGTGCGCCTTAGTGAGCAGCTATTACTTCAGATCTATAAATGCAATCCTCTTTTCGGTGCAGATTCTTCACACTCTCTCTGCTTCTCATTTATCTTTTCTTCATGGACGATCTCACTAGAAACTTTCTGATTTCCAAAGCCTTAACCCTAAAAAATCTCACTGAGGGTGGCGTCAGCTTCCTGGTTGGTCCGTCTATGTGAGCACGGCTACCACAAGGATAGGATTTTCACTCCCAAGGATGCCGGGGCGTGCCTCGTCTTAGTGGGCCGTCTGTGTTAGCACGGTTGCCACAAGGATAGGATTTTCACTCCCAACGCTATATTTATGACAAGGCGTGCCTCGTCTTAGTGAGCTGTCTGATCAGGACCAACCATCACAAGGATAGGATTTTCACTCCTGGCATTCTTCGTTATCTGCATGTTATTAGTCACAACGTGTACAAGGAATGCTTTTGATTCATTCATTAGAGCAATGCTAACATTATCAAACGGGAGAGATCAGTTTCTAGCATGATATAGTTTCAAATGAGCTATGTTCCAAGAGTTTTATAAGGGAGTACAGTCAAGGGTTTCCAAATGATATGCTCCCTTTCCAACGACGCGAGTGATGCGATACGGCCTGTCCCAGTTTGGATTGAGCTTTCCCATGTGTTGCTCTGCCACTCGCTTGTCTCTGAGTACTAAATCTCCCATTTTGAGCAGTCGTTCTCTGACTTGTCTGTTATGATATTGCGCCATTTTTTTTTTAATGCAGGGTTTTCAAAAGAGCCTCCTCTTGTACCTCTGGTAGCGCGTCAAGGTTAGCACGTAACCTTTCTTCATTTATTTCTTCTTTAAAATATGCCACTCGGAGGCTTAAAGTGCCAATTTCTACTGGCACGACAACTTCTGTGCCGAAGGCTAACGCGAAAGGGGTTTCTCCTGTGTTGGTTTTGACGGTCATGCGATAGGCCCACATCATGTATGGCAGTTCGTTTGCCTATTTCTTTTTAGAACCTTCCAGGTTTCTTTTGATGCCGCCGAGAATGCTGCGATTGGTCACTTCTGCCTGACTGTTGGTTTGTGGGTGCGCTACGGAAGAGAATCTTTGTTCGATCTGAAATTCTGCGCACTGATTTCTAAAAAATTGGCTCGTAAATTGCGTTCCATTGTCGCTGACCAATATGTGAGGTATCCCGAATCGCATTATGACTTGATGTTTGAAGAAACGCTAGATTTTTTCAGTGGTGATGTTGGCTACTACTTCTGCTTCTGCCCACTTCGTGAAATAGTCTACCGCCACGACTACAAATTTCAATTGAGACTTGGTTTTTGGAAACGGGCCCAAAATATCTATTCCCCATTTGGCAAACGGGCAAGGAGCGACTATCTCTGAAATTTGCACGACAGGTTTTCGGGGGATCTTAGCGTATTCCTAACATTTCTAACAGGTTTTTACAAAGTTGTGGCAATCTCTGCGAATAGTGGGCTAGTAGAATCCCGACCGAAAAACCTGTGTTGCCAGGGTGTCACCAGCCACGTGCATGCCATATATTCCTTCATGGATTTCTTGCAAGGTGTGGAGGCCTTCCTGCTCCGTTATGCACTTTGCAGCTGGATGGGAGAAACATCTCCGAATTAGCTCCCCATTGTAGTATGCGCATCGTGCCACTTGTTTCAATACTTTCCTTTTTTCGGCGCTATCTACTGGCAACTCATCATGCTTTAAATATTTTACAACAGGGATTCTCCAATCGTTCTCCACTTCTTCCACGCAAAGCGACACTTGTTCTTCCATGAAAGAAGGTATAAGTATCTCCCCATAGTATACATCTTTAGGTATGAAGGCTTTCGGGTTGGCTGCCATTTTAGCAAGATTATCAGCCTCAGCGTTATCCTCTCGGGGAATATGCTCAAAGCTGACTTGAGTGCCTTTTTTCTGTATTTCTGTAGGTCACGCTTCACTTTTGCTAGATATTGGATCATGATAGGTTCGCTGGCTTGGGAGTTTCCCAAGACTTGGTCTATTATCAGCTTAGAGTCTCCGCGTATCTTTATTTGTTGATCGCGCGCCATTCCTGTGTCGTGTGTGGTTTCGACAGAGAGACTCTTACCTATCCTGAGTCCTGCCAGTAACGCTTCATATTCAGCCGCGTTATTGGACAGTGGTTGCAGAATTCTGATGGCGTACCGTATCTGCATGTCATTTGGTCCAGTCATGAAAATTCCTGTGCCAGCTAACTCTTGGTTTTTGGCTCTGTCCACGTGGATGATCCACGAGTCTGTGTATGTGTCTGGGGATGGGAGGTCTGAGTCCTCTACCTCCCCTTCCGGTAGATCCGTTGGTGGATCTTGTGTAAATGTGCATTCTGCTATGAAGTCTGCTAACGCTTGGGCTTTAATGGACGGTTTGGCCTTGTATTGCAACCCATATTGTTCGAGATCGATTGCCCAAATTAACATTCTTCCTGAAGACTTGGGTTTCCTAAAAAATTTCCTCAGTGGCTGAACAGTGAGTACTACAACAGGATGAGCTTGGAAGTACCGATCCATCTTCCGAGTTGCCTGTACTAGGGCGAACGCTATTTTCTCAATGCGAGCGTACCGTAACTCGGCATCTTTCAATACGTGACTGACAAAGAATACGGGACGATGCATATGTCTATCGCTTCGTACGAGGACAACACTGACCACCTCGTCGGCGACGCCCAGATACAAATATAAGGCATCACCTGGTTCAGGTCTCGTTAGCACCAGGTCAGATGAAAGGTAGACTTTTATGCCGGTAAACGCTTCCTCGCATTCTTCTGTCCATCCGAAGGGGGCTTTCTTGCGGATAACCTTGAAGAAAGGTAGGCACCTTTCACCTTGTTTAGAAATAAACCGTCCTAACGCGATGACGCGCCCTGTGAGCTTTTGTACCTCCTTAACGGTTCGAGGAGATATCATATCCTGGATAGCCTTTACCTTCGAAGGGTTAGGCTGTATGCCTTTCTGACTGACCACGTAGCCTAAGAATTTGCCCGTTTGGAATGCAAACATGCATTTACGGGGGTTCAACTTCATCTTGTATTCTTTCATCACGCTGAAGACTTCTTCCAAGTCAGCTAAGTGGTCCTTGAAGCTTTGGCTTTTGACTAATATATCGTCCACGTAGGCCTCTACATTTTTTCCAATCTGCTTCTCAAAAGCGTTGTTTGCCATCCGTTGGAAGGTTGCCCCAGCATTTTTCAGTCCAAACGGCATCGCTGTATAGCAATAAGTGGCCTTTGGAGTGATGAAGGTAGTCTTTTCTTCATCTTCCACAGCCATGGGGATTTGGTGATATCCCGAATTGGCTTCTAACGAGCTTAGATAGGCGTACCCAGCTGTTTGGTCGACCAACTGATCGATTCGAGGAAGAGGGTAGCAATCTTTAGGACATGCATCATTCAAATCAGTAAAATCAATGCATATACACCAATCTCCGTTAGATTTTAGGACTAAGACAGGATTAGCCAACCATGTTGGGTATTGGACTTCTCAGATGAAACCAGCGTCCATAAGTTTCGATATTTCTTACTCGTCATTTTTGCTGAACAGGCTTAGCGTTAGGGTCAACGTTCAGTCGGTGTTCCGCTACTTCTCGCGAAATTCCAGGCATATCTGCTGGCCTCCACGCGAATTCTCCTTTGCACTTGTTCAATAATCGAGCTAACTGTGCGTTTTCCTCTGAGCTCAATTTTTTGCTAACCAAAAAGTTTGCTTCCTTGACTCCGCTAATGGGGACTGACATCATCTTGTCTACTAGCTAAGTGCGCTTTTCCTCTTTATCTTCGAAGGGATCATCTGCTACGCACACGTAACGGTCGCAACTCTTCTGGGTCATGAGTAAGTAGCACTCGGCAGCTAACTTCTGGTCTCCTTTAATAGAGACTACTCCATCCCATGAAGGATATTTCATCCTTAGGTGTTTTTGCGATATTGCAGCTCCAAAGCAGTTGAGGTATGGCCGCCCGAGTATAGCGTTATAGGGCAGTGATAGGTCTACAACCAAGAATAATAATTCCTCTGACCGTTTGGACGTGTCCTCTCTAAAATATACTGGTAGCGATGTAATTCCTATTACCGGGATTGGGACCCCGTCTACTCCAATTATTGGCTTTTTACAAGGCGTTAGCTCACCGTAACGACGCTTCATTAGGTTGTATGCCTCAAGCGAGAACAGATTTACCGCACTCCCATTATCAATAAGGGTTCTCCTAACTCCGTGATTACCGATAACGGGGGTGACGACCAACGCGTCATTGTGTGGGAAAATAACACCTCTCTCATCTTCTTCTGAGAAGGACAATACCATCCTATCTAAAGCACTTATCACCTCACTTTTTGCCAGCGTGCTCTCTCGTTTGAGTTTCTCCCCTGAACTGGGCGTTAGCTGTGTAGCTTCATCAAGGTAGGGCGCTCCACCCGCGATGATATTAATCATAGGAACATCGTCGTTATAGACTGCGAATGTTTCCCTACCTCTTCCGATAGGGGTGGCGTTAACTCCTGTGGTGCGAGAAGGTGTTTGCCTGTTGTCAGTTGTTCTATCCACTGGATCATTCCTGGCTTCTTCTCTTGCCTTGGTGGCGAACTCTCTGAGGTAACCTTCCTCTACAAGGCGATCTATCGCTAGTTTTAGCTCTCTACACACGTCTGTCGAATGTCCCTTAACTTTGTGGAACTTACAAAATGCGTTTTCCCTTCCTCCCATGATTACCCTTGGTTTCACAGGAGATGGATAACGGATGGGTAGGTTCCGTTGCTGGATGATTGCTAAAATTTTCGCTCTTGGAAGTATGAGAGAAGGAAGGTCAGGGTCGTATATTCGGCCCTTTGGTGGATCCGCTTGTCTTCTGGTAGGGGAATTCCTGGATCTTCCTTTTGAGAAGTTACCCCTCTACCGGTTTGAGGTCTTTGGGATGTGGTCTTTTCGCTGGCCATAGTCATCGCTTGGGCGCGTATCAGGAGTCGCGTTAGCGTGGGCGTTAGGAGCCGGTTGCGTGTCTTGGGGCATGTTTCGAATTCTCTCTCTATTCTCCTCCTCCTCCATCCTCGAATAATTGTGAGCTTTCAGTCTCAGCACATCTAAAGTCAGTGGTGGGTCCACCATTAGCGTGTCTCATAACTTCCCATAATAATAGTTGCGCTTTAAGGCCTCTACAGCAAAAGCGATGGTAACTCCTAGCGTTAGCGACATTTCAAGATCGAATCGACTCAAGAAATCCTTTAATGACTCCTGTGATTTTCGGTGGATATCGAATAATGCTGCCGTGGATTTCCTGATAGAGGCAACCGTGCTAAATCGGCTCCTGAACCTGGTTTCCAACTGAGAAAAACTATCAATAGACCCTACTGGGAGCCCCTAAAACCAGAGACGCGCTACGCCTGATAATGTCATGATAAAAATCTGGCATAACGCCGCGTCACTATGGGTTTGAAACTGTACGAAATCTTTCACTTTGTTGAGGTGGGAGATGGGATCTTTTGTGCCATCATACGATTCTGTGGGGAGTTTTACGTGTCGGCTGACTCGGTGATGTCTTATGCGGTAGCTGAATGGGTGTCCAGCGTTATTGTTGGGAATCCCATGAGGTCGATGGGGAGGAGGATTTTTGTCAGGGTATCTCTGATCTCGAAAGTCGTATTCATGATGCCGCTTGGGAGATCGGCTGTGACTCCTTGGCGTTCGGGTTCAATGCCTCCTACTACTCGACCTCTCAATGTGCCTAGGAGATGGGTCCCTGAGCATTTAGTCTCGCCTGTCGTTCCAATGACCTCTATACTCGTCATTCCAGCGCTCTCCCTCAGAAATAGGAATTTCCCTCCTATACTGCTCGAAAGGTTCGGCGTGTCTATGCGCGAGTTGCATGAAACTGATGGGGCCCGATGTTGCAGGTAAGGTCAGCTGAATGCCCCTAGACTGTCGGGGTGACAAAGGCCGATCAGTGACGATAGATGGAGTAAAAACTATCTGAGAAGGGACGCTAGGTCCTGAAACAAGAGGGTTGAATCCTGCGGCTAACTCTGTCAGCTGGTCCAGCTGAGCTTGAAGAGCTGATATTTGATAACAATCAAGACAATCCCAAGGACATTGCTGTAATTATGACCCCTACCGAGGGCGGAATCCTATAAGCCTATCGGACATTTAAGCTATCGCTACTAGACCGTGAGGTGTTTTCTGGGATGGTTGACATCAGCGGGGGGGAGGACTCACGCGTCTCTGGACGCACGACATCATCCCATCCCAGGGGACCCATAGAGTTATCGCCCCCGACATCATCATGGGTATCGCCCCCGGCACCCTCCTTAGAGGCATCGCCCATGACGTTACCTCAGGTATCACCCATGACGTCACCTTAGGTATCACCCATGACGTCACCTCAGGTATCACCCATGACGTCATCCCCAGGTATCGCCCGTAACGTCATCCAGAGCGGTATCTCCCCTGGATATCGCCTTTTCCCCAGATATCGCCCCCAGTGGCCTATAAATACTCTCTCATTTTAAAACATCAAGTAAGCCAAAAAAACTGCCTACCAAACCCTTTGTTATTTTTGAACAGCTTACTGACTTAAGCATTGGAGTGTCTACGCCGGAGTCCCCCCTCTGGTGCTTTGCAGGTGGATCCGACGTCATCTACAGTGCCTCCGACTAACAGTAGACATCGTCCCGATCGTCTCGAAGATCAAATCTTATCAAATTGGTGCTTTCATTGAGAGCCTTGGTACATTAAGTGAGCGTCCTTAATAGCCAAGCTCTGTTTTACCCAGAGATCGGAACGATCATGACTTCTGAATCGGAGCCGACGCGACCCTCATCCTCTAGTCTCCTTTTTTCGATTCGTAGACAGTTATTCCCTTTTGCTACTGCTGATCTTTCTGTGATAGCGCAACAAATCAGTTCAGAATCTCTGGATCTGTCGACCAGGTCGGCAGGGGAAGCCCTCTCCTCGTAAATTACCGTTTCGTTATCCCAGATGGCGGGATCTAGCTTTTCTACTCCTCCTCCAAGGGGATTTGTGTTAAACAGTACAGAACACCCTTTTGCGAGTGAAATAGCGGTCATTCGTTTTCGTTTATTACATGTCGTATTAATAGCCCATTTACGTCAAATTTCAGTCGATTTTTGGTCAAGGACTATTTGTTTTAATATTTCACGTCATTTCATGTCTTTTAAATTTTTCGTATTTTTCTCGTATTTTCGACTAAAATCGTATTTTTCGGTTTTCGTCAACACGTTTACGTATTTTTATGTTTACCGCATTTAAAAGCTCATCTAGGTCAGATTCCCGTCGATTTTTGGTCCTAGGTTAGTTTGTTTAAAGTTCCGTGTCATTTCGTGTCTTTTTAGTTTCTCGTATTTTTAACTGTCTTTACGCGAACTTTTTTCGTTCCCGAGTAAGTTTCCCGGGACCGAGGGTCGAACGCACTATTTCTTTATTTGATAATTATGTGCTAATTTTCTCTTTCACGCCACCGCGTTCAGTTTCGTTCAATTTTTGTCGTAAGGACATTTATTATGCGCACGAACGTTTTGACACTTCCGAAAGAGAAAGTAAATACGTTAAATCAACTTTCGTATTTCTTCACTGTATATTAGTTTTCTCGCCTCATTTTTCTACACATAGTTGTACCCTCAACTCAAAATTATTTTCATTTTCGTACGATTTTGCTCGTACCAAAATATCCCGTTCGTGTCCAAAAGTATGCATTAATGGCAATTAATGCATGAAATATCCAAATTGCCTCTCTTTTCTTCCTAGCTAGGGCTTCCGACTCCCTTGTGATGATCACAAACTTCCCATCAGAAATCCTTGGCCACACAAAGCACTAGCAAGCTCACTATTCCGGTCATCCTTATCCCTCCACCTCCTCCGATGATTTTTGGCCAAGCATTTGCCTCCCAACCGACTCCACTTCCCTCTAGAGAGCTTCAACCAACAAATCAAGGGCACCAAAATCTTCATCTTAATCCCCCTTTCTTGCACTACCTTCTAGGATCAAATCTCTCCTAGACAAGTGAGCTTCTCTCTCTAGCTCCTCTCTTTAATTTTCATTTTTGTATGTAGTGTGATAATAAATTGCTATAACTTGCCTCATATGCTTAGTTTACTTGCTAATTACACTCCCCTTACCTCAATTTGATTGTATAAACTCTAGGCTAATTAATAGCCATATATGCATGTTTAAGCTCTCTCTCTCTAAAACTCTCTTTAATTATCGTTTTTGCATGTAGTGTGGAAATAAATTGCTATAACTTGCCTCATATGCTTAGTTTACTTGCTAATTACACCTCCCTTACTTTAATTTGATTGTATAACATCTAGGCTAATTAATACCCACATATGCATGTTTAATTAGTTTGTTTTTCCTTTGTCAAAACGCCACTGTTTTCAACTGTTTCCTTTGCTGTTTTTGCATGATTGAGTCCTTGGCATGCTGCTTGATTTATTTGAGTCGAACTTGGGGAAAGAAAGCAAGTTTGGGTAGTTGGTGTCGCCGGCCATGGTGGCCGGCGACGTGAAGAAGAAAGGAAGAAGAAATGGGTTAGGCGGGAAAATAGAAAAGGAAAATGTGGTGGGTTTCGGCCCACCTTTGTTTTTAAAAGCCAAGCCCATTTTTTAATGCCCAAAATTCCAACGTGGGGCCCGGTCCATTTAATTTTCGTACAAAAAATGTCGTATGCATATTGTTTAACTTTCGTAAGCTTTCGTATTTAATTTTCGTATAGTTGTTGCATGTTTATAAATTGTTTAATTATTTTATGTGCTTATTTTATATATGCAATTGTTCGTATGATAATTTGTTTACTTGTATTTTCGCATGAAATATTCGTATGTTCACATAATAACGACTTGTTCATGCCATGTTTAAATTATCGTAAAAATCCTAGTATGCTTACATGATTTAAATAATTTATTTATGCCATGTTTTATTTAATTAAATGCTTACATGATTTAAATAATTTGTTTAGGCCATGTTTATTTAATTAAATGCATGTCGTAATTAATTAATTTATGCCATGTTTTTTTTAATTAAATGCTTACATGATTTAAATAATGTGTTTAGGCCATGTTTATTTAATTAAATGCATGTCGTAATTAATTTGTCTATGCCATGTTTTATTTAATTAAATGCTTGCATGCTTTAATTAATTTGTCTATGCCATGTTTTATTTAATTAAATGCTTGCATGCTTTAATTAATTTGTTTATGCCATGTTTATTTAATTAAGTGCCCATTTGTCATAAATTAAATAAATGTTTTGCATGCGCTCTTTATTTATTTATTTTCAAACCATCGCTAATGCTTTCAATTTGCAAGGAAGATCAAGAGCACGCAACGCGAGTACGCTTTCTAGTCCTTTTCATTTATTCGATGTCTTTTTTTTGCAAATATTATTTGTGTACATGTTGTTTAAAAATGCTAAAAAACCCTATAATTGTATGCATGATTAAATTCAATCCATATGTTTATGTGTTTAAATCACTTGCTTTCGTATGCCATGAAATTAATTGCAATATTTGATAATTGAGCATGGTGGCTTCGAATCCCACTCGGTTATGTGCATTCACGAAAATGGTACTATGCTAGTTTTTTTACCATGTTAGGATCACGTAGTAATTAATTAATTAATCATGCATGGCTCAATGAAAAGGGGGAACGTCCGCTCTAGCATAACGAACAAACGGTAACCCCGTCCTTCGTGTCCCGATCAGAAATAACATGTCCCTACGAAAATGCTAAGATGTAACGTCACCTTTGAGGGCCAAATCACGTCAAAATGTTTAAATAATCGGAAAGTGTCCCAATTCAGTAAGCGAACTCTGTTGGCACGATTCGATCATTGGCCTATGTAAATGATCGGAAAGTGACTTGAGTTCGTGGGAAGAGGAGGTTGACATGCTTCGGTCGTTTAAACAAATCTTTGTATATCAAAACTGTATTCAAACACCTTATAACCGGTAACCTTTTTAGGGTGTGACTTGGGTGCCTAAAACCTTCCCAAGTCCACAATACGACCTCGAACCTTTGTTCAATGGTTTAGACCAATTGTGCCTTAGTTTTTTATTTTTATGCCATGACGCTTAGGTTCCCTAAACCTTAGAAAATAGGGTGGCGACTTCATTGTATTATGCGAAGCATCTATTTATGCTTAGCATCCGTCCTGAACCTTAAACTCGTTTTCAACGAAAAAGGGGGTGCGACAGTTTGGCGACTTCACTGGGGACTAGTAGGGTCGAAGTCGGTTTTTTTTTTAGGTGTTTGTTTTTTATTTATTTATTTACTTGCTTTGATAAACTATTTTAGTGACTATCTGTAATTGCTTTGATCAACTGTCACACGCATTGCATGCATAGGCCCTCCACCCAGGGGTCGCCATACCAAATAAGTTTAGGACGGTTAGTAGTGACGCCCCGGGACTCATGTCCTAGGTAGTGTTTACAAAAACCAACTCGCTCGAACCCTTAAAGCTAGCCGGAAGGTGGCCCAATTCTGGTAAGCAGATTCAGTTGACATGATCCAATCATTGGCCTATGTAAATGATTTGAGAGTGACCTGGATTCGTGGGAAGGAATTGGTAGGCACCCTACGACACTTTTTGGACCATTCTATGGTATCGTCGGGAACTTTAGGCCGTTAGAACTTTAGTCAACGTCAGAAGCCCTCATCATTTGCATCACATTTATCTTACCATGGCTTGGTTTACCATGTTTTCTACGTTTTTCTCCTTTCCGCAATATTCCTAGTAATGCATGTAAAAAGAAAAAAAAACTAGTTAGTAGCACGTTTAGTTCAAGATGTTAACGCTAGAACTCTATTTTTATGTGTTCCCAGGAACCCATCATGCTTATCAAAATGCCAGTACCAGCATTGCTTTCGCTTGATACTTTTGGGGCAAGGAGCTTCGAAAATCAGGCCACCAAGGGAGATCTGTTAGTAGCCGGTTTTGTTCCTGATGTCACCGCCAGAATTAAGTTGGAGATTTCAAATTTTGACGTGGTCAAAGTTAGGAAATTAAGGAATGAGTTGACTCCGAGTGAAGGGAAACAGTTTGAAAGTAGTTATGGAAAACTACTAACAATGATGGACATAAGGGTTGACTGGGCTGCATCCGGGCAACTTTGAAGTTTTGGGACCCCTACTACCGCTGTTTTTCTTTTAACGGAGGGATAGACTTGACTCCCACGTTAGAAGAATATGCCACCCTACTGTGCTTCACTTCGCCCATCTCAACTATATACCAGAACGTCCGCCTTGACTCCTCCAGCGTCAAGTTGAGACTGGACAAGTGGTTAGGGATAGCCACTCGTGTAAGAGAGGGAGACTACGTGTGATGTTGGTCAGACATCGAGAGCCAGTTTCGGAGGTCACAAGGGAAGAAGCGCTTGCGGATTCTAGCATTTGCAGTGGTAGGACTTGTGCTATTTCCGAAGGTGAAAGACGTGATTGACTTTGAGGCCGCCAACGTCTTCTATGAGATGGAAGCCAATGCTATCAACCCAACGGCAGCCATCCTAGCCGAAACCTTCCGTTCCTTAGACAGTTGCCGAAGAAAAGGGAAGGGAAAGCTTGCATGTTGCACGCAATTACTGACTGTGTGGATGATCAGTCACTTTAAGCAAGCACCCGATCAATCCCTCTTCTCCACGAATTATTTAGGTCTGACCCCTCTCGCCAAGGTCATTGACGTGATGGCCGCAGACATTTGGAAAACAGAAGACAAAGATGTTTGGGTCAAAAGATTTATCAACCTCTCGGAAGAAGATTTCGTATGGCATGCTAAGTGGCTAAGGACCATTATCCCCATCATTTGCTGTGGGTCCTTGCCTTGGGTTCCATTAATCGGAGCGCGAGGATGTGTCCATTATTGCCCCGCCCTCGCCTTGAGGTAGTTCTGCATCATGCAAATAATCCCCGCGACCTTTGGCATGGCTACATCTAGTCTACCCCATGCTACAGAGCACTTGAACCGCGTCCAATATGCTTTAGATTGGGCTTACCCCTTTTGCCTTGAAGGCCATGTCCTCCATACTTCACCGATGTTAGAATACTCACAGTGGAGGATGAATCGAGCTAATGGCAATGTTCTACCTCTTCCCGAAAATCACAAGCCTATGGAAGAAGAAGGCGAGTCCCACGTCGGAGGAGGACTTGAGGTTATGGCCTACGCCCAACTAGCAAATCAGCTGGCTACGGCAGCAGAAGAGAGAGATCTCTTGACCATGGAAAAAGGAAGCTGGATGGCGGAAAAGATGGACCTAGAATTCAAGGTGCGCGAGTGGGAGAAGCGCCACAAAGACAATGTTCAGTTAGGCTTGGCAAATCAAAAGTCAGTCTGCGATGATTTCAAGAAGCGCATGGATGGAGAGGCCCGCAAGAAAGAAGCCTCTAGTGAAATAATCAAAGACAAAGATGCGTTGATAAAGATTTTGACAACACATGTCCACGAGAAACACGGGGAAGGCCAAGTCTTGCAAGCGCGAGTGGTGGTCTTAGAGGCCGAAGTGATGATGCTACGGGGAGAAATGGCATCGTTAGAATACTTTTTGGAGGAGTGAACAAACCCCGACTTCCGAGGTTGATGTTTTCAAGATCATGCTCCCGCCACCTTGGATTTTGCTTTTTGCTCAATGTAATTTCTAGGCTTTGTTCACTAGTCTTTAGATAAGTCTAGGTAGTTGGTCTCACGTATATGGGTTGTAGCTTTTTGGACGAAATCATCAATGACAAAGTTTGTGAATTATCCTGATAATTACAAATTGCGTGTTGTTTCCATTTCGCATACACAAAAAATGTCGCATGGCTATCCCTTACTACCAAAATAAAACCACCACATAAAGTAAAAAAAAGTGACACAGGAAGGCCAATCCATAAAAGGAAAAAAGATACTTAGAAAGGAAAGAAGGTAATACTAGTCAATTGGAAATGACGTAAGGATAACAGTGTTTGTTAGTCTTGGTTGCACAATCTTTTGTTTTGGCCAGTATCCACATAATTGGCTAGGAGTTTCCATTAGACTAAAACACAAAAGATGTTCATCACACATCAAAGTTCTCCCATGAAAAATTTCAGGAAGTTCTGGGCGCCCAATCTCCCATAAAAAAAATTTCTCTAACGCAAGAGCAGCTGCTCCCTCTCGGCTTCAGCTGCGCAATCTTTTGTCATGACCAAAATAGAGATGATTTACTCAGAATTTCCTCTCAAATAAAACACAAAAGATGTTCATCATACATCAAAGTTCTCCCATGACAAATTTCAGGAAGTTCTGGGCGCCCAATCTCCCATACAATGTTTTTCTCTAAACGCAAGAGCAGCTGCTCCCTCTCGGCTTCAGCTGCGCAATCTTTTGTCATGACCAAAGTGGGGATGATTTACTCAGAATTTCCTCTCAAATAAAACACAAAAGATTTTCATCACACATCAAAGTTCCCCCATGACAAATTGCAGGAAGTTCTGGGAGCCCATCACCCATAAAAAAATTCTAAACTCAAGGACAGCTGCTCTACTCGGCCCCAGCTGCGCGTTTTTTTGTTTCTGCTAATATCAATACCATGGACTCGGAACCTCCGCTTGGCTAAAACACGAAAGATGTTCATAACACATTTAAGATTTCCCATGCCAAAAATGGGGTTTTTTTCGAGTAGCACATCTCTCGCAAATAATTTGGACATAAGAAGGACATTCATCTCGGCTTCAGCTACGCGATCTTTTGCCATGACCAAAATGAAGATGTTTTGCTCAGAATTTCCATTCGGCCAAAACACGAAAGATGTTCGTAACACATTAAAGGTCTTCCCCACCGACTTTCAGATGTTTTAGAGTAGTGCACCTCAGCTAAAAGCAAGGTCCCCGAAAGGCCATCTCTGGCGGCATGCCGCCTAGCCCCTAGCGGCATGATGCTGGCCTCGGCACCAAAATCATTTTTTGGCCTCCGTTCAGCCGCGCGCTCATTTGTTTTGGCTGATATCAATGCGATGGACTCAGAATCTCCTTTCAGCAAAAATACGAAAGATGTTCATAACAGATTGAAGTATGCCCACACCAAATATCAGAACTTTCCAAGCAGCACATCACTCACAAATAAATTTGACGCAACGAGGACAGTTCTTCGGTCACAACCACATAGTCCCTTTGCCTCAACCCGTATAAATGCGTTTGACTCCACATTTCCATTCAGCCGAAATACATAGAGCCTCCCAGCATGATCAACTTTCCCTTTCAAAATAAAAAATAAATAAATGGGCCCATTAACCCATCGCTAAAAAAAAATCCAAGCAAAATGAAACCTAGCCTCTCGCACACATTTGTTCTAAAAAGTTCCACCCGAGGTCGTATTGCGTCGTCACAATGGCTCCCTTTACGTCCTCACCAAGAAAGCCAGCCCAAGATGAACCCAGTTCTCGCTTCCCCTAAAAGTATCAAGTGAAAGAGTGGTCGGAGGATTGATCAAAGCAGCGTGGAGGCCTCGAGGTTGCACATAATACACACATTATCACTTATACTTATTTCTCTTCACTTTTTTTTTCTCTTTTCAGGACAACGATAACTCCTCGACGGAAAACTACTCCACCAAGGCTCCCCGTGACTAGACTGCAATCACGAAAAATGACCGAGCAAGCTAAGACAGAAGAAGGGTTAGCTGCTAGGATTAAAGAATTGGAAGAGCAGGTTAGGGTCACCGCAGAAAGGGCCTCTCGAGCCGAAAAAGAGCGAGATGAGGCCACTGAAGTACCACCCGGTTTCGATTCAAGCCAAATGATGGGACCTTTCTCGTCCGTCGTTTTCGGGCCTTCAGGACCCCAAGCATTTACCCATCCCCTCTTCGGACCTTCAGGACCCCAAGCATTTACTAATCCTGGGGGTCAGTGGAAGTGGAATGATCCCTTCAGGGCATATGCCGACACCAACACCAACCCTAACACTGGGGTAGAAAATATTTCAACCTTGCAACATACCTTGGGTAACCTCGCTTTGAACCCCGGGCAAAATTTGATCCGTCAAGAGGTCCCAGGATTCCACCCTCCCCAAACCCACTACACTCAGGTCATAAACCCCAATCCTATAGGACCCAACCCCCATTTACAAACCCAACACAACCACTAGGCATACAAGAACCCTTTGGTACCAACCCGATCTTTACTGAAAAACCAAACATCGATAGATTGAGCCTGCTAGAAGAAAGGCTCAGAACCATCGAAGGAACCGATCCCTTCGACCTCCTGGGTCCCGCCGACATGTGCATGGTCCCAGGGATCATAATGCCTCCTAAATACAAAGTGCCAGATTTCGAGAAGTACACAGGGGTCGAGTGCCCAAGGACTCACCTCAGGGCCTATTGTAATAAGATGGCCGAGATGATACATAACGAGCCTCACTTGATCCATCTGTTTAGAGAAAGCTTAGCCAAGCACGCTTTGACTTGGTACATGGGCCTAGACAGGACCAAGATTAGAACTTGGAAAGATTTATCTGATGCCTTCTTCAGACAATACAAGTTCAATATGGAGGTAGCACCGGACCGCTCCGACCTCCAAAACCTAGAGAAGAAAATGGACGAGTCAGTAAAAACCTATGCCCAAAGATGGAGAGAGCTAGCAGCTAGGATCTCACCGCCTCTGAGTGACAAAGAACTCATAGCCATCTTCGTGAACACCTTCAAAGCCCCTTATTATACGTATCTCATCTCCAACCCATCAAATAACTTCTCCGACATGGTCTTGATCGCAGAACGGGTCGAGCAAGGGATAAAAACGGGCAAGATCACCGCCCCTATCCCCTAAACAGCACCAAAAAAGGCACCTCCTGTAAAGAAAGAGGTTGGTTTTGTGTCCCAACAACCCAACTTCAGACCATCTTTTCCACCACCACCATATCACACGCCATCACCATACCCATCACCATTCTTTCCTCCTCCGATGCCGGTTGCCAACATAACTCCGCAATACCCCACACCCTTCCCATATCCACCACCACAAATGCCACAACCCGCACAACCTAGACCATATAACCCACCAAAGAACCCTAGCAACTGTCGCACCCCCTTTTTCGTTGAAAACGAGTTTAAGGATCGGGACGGGCCATAATGATAGACGAGCGTTGGACTTGTCTTAACATTACGCAAATGAAGTCGCCACCCTAATTTTGTAAGGTTTAGGGAACCTAATCGATGGCATAAAAATAAACAAACTAAGGCACAATGGTCTAAACCAAAGAACGATGGTTCGAGGTCGTATTTATGGACTTGGGAAGGTGTTAGGCACCCAAGTCACATCCTTAAAAAAGGTTACCGGTATGAAAGGTGTTTTTAGAAGACATTTGAACATGAAATTTGGCCCTCTAAGGTGACGTTACATCTTAGCATAGGGTCATGTTATTTCCGTTTGGGGGTTCGAGGGATGGGGTTACCATTTTGTCTCGATGCTAGAGCGGACGCTCACCTTTTTCATTGGGCCATGCATGACTTAATTACTACGTGATCTATCATGGCTAAAACTAGCAAGGTACATTTTTATGAATGCACGTAGGTTGGCATGGCCTTTGGAGCCATCATGCATATCACTTAACAAGAAAAACAGTTTATTTCATGTCATATAAACGCGAGTGATATAAACACGTAAGCATGTGAGATTGATTTTATTTGAGAGCAATTCTATATGTCATGCATACGCGTAGGGCGGTTCTATGGTTACCTAAGTGGTCATGCATACGATAAGATCTAAGGCTTTGGACCTTGGTGTGAACATACAAGGAAATATTTTTAAGGTAATCTTACCTTTTGGACGATCCCCGATCGATCCATCTCTTCAAAACCGATGTTAAATGACAATTGACATAAATATGTAAATATAACAAACATACACGATTTTTTAACTACTTAATCTAATTATTACAAATTGACAAATCATAATAAAACTGCTTAAGTAATTATTACAAACCAACTACTTACCTAATTATTACAAATTGGAGGTCGGAATACTTATCTAAATAATTATTACAACGATTGAAATATCTAATTAATTACAACAAGTTGATAATGAGTAATTACTTATTACAACAAGTGAAAATAAGCAATTAATTGTTACAACAAGTTTAGCAATTAATTATTGTTCCAAACATGTGATTTAAATAGTTGACGATTAATTATCATATGCGAATGCGTGAAAATGATACTTTTAGTTTTAATGGGCCGGGTTAGGCCCATACTTGGTTTTCTAGTTCTTATTGGACATTATGCATGCAAAATCCTTACAGAAAACATCTAAATTAAATAACAGAAATTTAAATACGTACTTTTGTCGAAAGATTTGAAATTTATACCTTCAACGCTTTCCTTTGCTCTGGTTTGAAGTTGATGATGAGTAGGTGCGACAACCCGTGCCCGCGCGATGGTGAAGAGCTTCCTCTTTATAGGCAAGAGTCAAGATTGAATTTACAGTGAGTCGGTTGTGGTCTCCGACCGTGAGTGGAGAACAAAAAACCAGTCCGGCGTGGTCGTCCAAGTCCTTGTTTGTAGTCAATCCGTTCGCTATAATATCAAGGGAGCAACAAATATTCTTGTCCGCCAGGCCTTCGGAGGACCAATCAAAAACAAAACATGCATTAAATGCATTAATTCTCATACGAGCGGGATATTTTGGTACGAGCGAAGACGCTCGAGCACGAAAATAAATCCGAACCGAGGGAACCAAAGCGTGCAGAAAAATAAGGCGATAAAAGTAATATACAGTGAAAATATGCGAAAGTTGATTTAACGTATTTATTTTCTCCTTCGGAAACAACAAAACGTTCGCGCGCAAAATAAATGTCATTACGACAAAAATTGTACGAAAACGAACGTGCCGGCGTGAAAGAGAAAATTAACACATAATTATCAAATACAGGAAAAGGGCGTTCTACACTCGGTCCTGGGAGCCTTACTCGAGACCGATGGAAGTTCGCGAAAAGACAGTTAAAAGTACGAAAAAATTAAAATGGCACGAAATGACTAGAAAAATTAAACAAACTAGCCTAGAACCAAGAATCAACAGAAATTTGATCTAGACGAGCTAAAAGTGGCAAAAATGTAAAGGTTGTAATGAAAAGTCAAAAATCGGGTAGCAACAGTTGCCCCCTCTTTACTGTCTGATCAAAAATACAGTGTAACTGAAATTTTTGATAAGCAGTAAACATGGTTGCTCCTAGTCTTTACCATATTTTTGGGAAATAACGAAGACTTACCTGAGAGTGGGGTGAGGAAGGTGGTCACCTCGGACATTTATCTGATTTCGAGGAAGGTAGTCACCTCGGACACTTATCTGATTTTGAGGAAGGTAGTCACCTCGGACGCTTATCTAAATTTTGAGGAAGGTTGTCACCTCGGACACTTATCTAAATTTGAGGAAGGTTGTCACCTCAGACACTTATCTAAATTTGAGGAAGGTTGTCACCTCGGACACTTATCTAAATTTGAGGAAGCTGGTCACCTCGGACATTTACCTAAATTTTGAGGAAGCTGGTCACCTCGGACATTTACCTAAATTTTGAGGAAGGTTGTCACCTCGGACATTTACCTAAATTTTGAGGAAGTTGGTCACGTCGGACATTTACCTAAATTTTGAGGAAGGTTGTCACCTCGGACATTTACCTAAATTTTGAGGAAGTTGGTCACCTCAGACAGTTATCTAAATTTTGAGGAAGGTTGTCACCTCGGACATTTACCTAAATTTTGAGGAAGTTGGTCACCTCGGACACTTATCTAAATTTGAGGAAGCTGGTCACCTCGGACATTTACCTAAATTTTGAGGAAGCTGGTCACCTCGGACATTTACCTAAATTTTGAGGAAGGTTGTCACCTCGGACATTTACCTAAATTTTGAGGAAGGTGGTCACCTCGAACATTTACCTAAATTTTTGAGGAAGTTGGTCACCTCGGACATTTACCTAAATTTTGAGGAAGGTGGTCACCTCGGACATTTACCTAAATTTTGAGGAAGGTTGTCACCTCGGACATTTACCTAAATTTTGAGGAAGGTGGTCACCTCGGACATTTACCTAAATTTTTGAGGAAGTTGGTCACCTCGGACATTTACCTAAATTTTGAGGAAGCTGGTCACCTCGGACATTTACCTAAATTTTTGAGGAAGTTGGTCACCTCGGACATTTACCTAAATTTTGAGGAAGGTGGTCACCTCGGACATTTATCTAAATTTTGAGGAAGCTGGTCACCTCGGACATTTACCTAAATTTTGAGGAAGATGGTCACCTCGGACATTTATCTAAATTTTTGAGGAAGTTGGTCACCTCGGACATTTACCTAAATTTTGAGGAAGTTGGTCACCTCGGACATTTCTCTAATTAGATTTTAATGAAAATCCAAAAAGGTGTTCTAGCTGAGTGACAGAAAAAATGTAAGAGGGGAAGCAAAACTTACCTTGAACTTACCTGAGTACTGAAGTTGATTTGACTGTGAGGGTGCCTGACCCGCCACATGAATTTGATTTGGGAGTGGTAACGTACTCCATTCGATTTGTTGATGGGATTTTAATGAAAATCTAAGGTGAGGGCTTTACAATGACTTATTTATCGAAGACCCATGGTTGAATGCTGATTCCCATATCTGTATTCTGCAAATGAGAAGGAAACAAACACGAAGCAGCAACAGATGGAAAGAAAGAGCAAATTACTTATGTGAGAAATATCAAATATTTCTACATTTAACCCATGGCTTGCCCCCAAGTTTTTCGTGTGGAATGAAAATGACCTCTTTGTTTAAGAAAATCAATTCAAGTACACCTTTTTGAAAGAATGTTCGTTCAAATTTTCGTTATATAAACAGGATTGATACAAGTCTAGATAACGTCTGCGTCTCGTTCAAGAAATAACGACCTCAAGAACAAGACTTCCCATGACATGCAGCTGTAAGCAACCCTCACCAGATATTAGTGTTTGTGCTCACACTCAGAAACAAGGTTATGTGTCTACACTCCTAAAAAATGCAGTAAACATAGCACAAAAATTAAATTTGCAATGTCAATCCGAGGATATAGACTTCAAATGAAGATGAACATGCATGGGCCTGCTAATAATCAAAAGGACTTTGCGAGGGAGGAAAAAAGAGGAATTTGTAGAATAAAGTGTGGTGTTTTTCTTTTGGCGAAAGGTTTTAATGAGTTTGTGCTCGACGACTGATTGTGGCGAGGAGCAAAGTGCACCAATCCTTGAATCTTTGTTGGAGAGGTTTCTTCTTGATGTTTTGAGGGCACCAAGCCCAAGCTCTGTGAATAATCTCCTTCCATTTTGAGATTATTTTGCTGTTGATGTTTGACAATTTTTTTGGTACGTGCTTGCTTTTTCTGTTGTTTTGTGTTCTTCGAACACTCTCTTCTTGATTTTGATTCTTTTGATCTCTCTCTTTTTTTCTTTCTTTTCTTTTCTCTATTTTTTCTTCTCTCTTTTTTCCTTTCTTTTCTTTTCTCTTTTTTTTTTTTTTTTCTCTTTCCTTTTTTTTTTTTTATCATTATTTTTTTTTATTTTGCAAGCAAAGCAAGTTCATACCCTTGTTTAGTCTATCATCCTTACTGTCTTTGGCAAAAAACTCCAAGTCTTGATTTATTTGGGCCTTCTCCTGATGTTGTTTCATCAGCGATCCTCTAAGGGCTTCCTTGTCATTCCCTTGCTTGATGTGTAACTCCAACTTAGCGGTCCCAGTCGAGCACTTACTCACTTGGTTAGGAGAAAATGAGAGGCTTAGTCTTTAGTGTTTTATAGAGTTGTACATGGTGTACAAAATATGTGTTTGAGAGTAAAAAGTAAAATGTGAAAAATATGGAAGAAGAGCAAAAGCAAAGTCCAATGTCATCTTACCATTATCCCATGTCTGACAGTCCATGTACCCAGGATATTATGCAAATCTAACTAGCACCTAGTTTAGCATTTACACTCATGAACGAAATAAAGCGTGAAGGCCCGAAATACTCACAGGGATATGTTTTGTGACTGCTTACATCTAAACATGTCATGGATGTAAGAGTTAGCAGACAAAATCATGTATGTTTACATCATTTCTAATGAACGCACAAGCTAAAAAAGATGGACGTGTTTGATTTTAATGTTCAAAAGCGTGAGATGTGTCTGTTTTCATTCTTTTTAGCCCAAGTTGCAAAATGTGTAAAGAGAAACTTTTGTGAGAACTAAGGGTTCTCAGCCAACATTATGCACGTACTCTTGCAACAATGTAAATAGTGGGACTTTTAGAATTGCAAAAAACAAAAATTACAGAAACATAAATTGCGGAAACGGAAATTGCAAAAAGGTAAAATGACGACTTCCCTGAAAAATGAGCTTGGACATTTTTCCAACGCCTTCTTCCGGTCGCCACTTCACCTGCTTGCCCTCAAGTTGGCAAGTCTTCTTGCACCTGAAATGTAAAATTGCAGAAATGTAAACAACGGAGACTAGATTGCAAAAGTGTGAAAGGACGACTTTCCTGAAAAATGAGCTTTGACATTTTTCAACGCCTTCTTTTAGTCGTCACTTCCTCTGCTTGCCCCCAAGTTTGCAAGTCTTCTTGCACCTGAAAATGTAAAATTGCAGAAATGTAAACAACGGAGACTAGATTGCAAAAGTGTGAAAGGACGACTTCCCTGAAAAATGAGCTTTGACATTTTTCAACGCCTTCTTTTGGTCGTCACTTCCTCTGCTTGCCCCCAAGTTTGCAAGTCTTCTTGCACCTGAAAAACTTAACACTTGATTAGTGTGGTTAGTCTAACTGTCAGTTCTGAGACTCTAACTACTCCCGGGTGCTACCGACACCACACTTCCTTTATTTAACTTAAAGATTTGACACGCAAGTTTTTTTCAAGAAGAGAAAGCTCTCATTTTTATTGATTCAGAATAAACATTAAACAGATTGGTCAAGAAGAACCCTATGTCCTTTCAACCGACGAGAGGCAGCCTACTGATTCCTACGCGAAATACATCCTGATGGCATCCGCGTTCACAGGCCTTGGTAGATCATCCCCATCCATTCTGGCGAGCATTAGAGCTCCACCCGAGAAGGCACTCTTGACAACGTATGGTCCTTCATACTTAGGGGCCCACTTTCCTTGACTCTCCTCCTGGTGAGGAAGAATCTTCTTTAACACTAAGTCCCCGATCTTGAACTCGCGCGGCCGCACTTTCTTGTTATAAGCGTTAGCCACTCTCTTTTGATATAATTGGGCATGGCACATAGCAGCCAAGCGTTTCTCCGAGATGATATTCAACTGCTCATATCTCACTTTCGCCCAATCTGATTCTTCTACTCCAGATTCAGCCAAGACTCTGAGGGAGGGAATCTCCACCTCAAGTGGTATCACTGCCTCCATGCCGTAGACCAAAGAGTAAGGGGTTGCTCCCGTAGAGGTGCGAATTGCGATCCGATAGGCATGTAAGGCGAAAGGAAGCATGTCATGCCAATCTTTGTGGGTGACTACCATTTTCTGGATGATTTTCTTTAAATTCTTGTTGGCGGCCTCGACCGCACCATTCATCCTTGGGCGGTAAGGCGAGGAATTGCGATGTTTCATCTTCTATTGTTGGCATAGATCATTGATCATCTTTCCATTCAGATTGATACCATTATCGGTGATGATCGTCTTGGGGACCCCATAGCGGCAAATGATGTTCTTCTCAATAAACCGCATGGTCGTCTTTTGAGTAATGCTGGAATAAGAAGCGGCTTCTACCCATTTGGTGAAGTAATCAATCGCCACCAGGATGAAGCGATGACCATTGGAGGCTTTCGGGTGAATCTGACCGATGATATCAATTCCCCACATTGCGAAAGGCCAGGGCGATGTCATGCTAAAAAGCGGTGCCGGAGGGACGTGAAGGTGGTCCACGTAGACTTGGCACTTGTGACATTTCCGGAAATAGTCAATGCAATCTCTTTCGATGGTGAGCCAAAAATAACCTTGCCTCATGATTTGTCTTGCCATCATATGTCCACTAGCATGCGTGGAACAAACCCCTTCATGAATTTCGGTCATGATTTTCTTAGCTTCAAGAACAGTGACGCAACGAAGTAAAGCCCCATCTGACTTTCTCTTGTACAACACCTCACCATCGAGATAGAAGTCCAAAGCCAAACGTTAAAGGGTCTTCTTACTACTTTGACTTGCTCCCGGTGGATACTCTCGATAATTGATGAACCGGACTAAATCGTGGAACCACGGATTCCCGTCGGGCTTATCCTCCAATGTGGCGCAACATGCCGGCGTTTCTTTCACTTCTACCCTCAATGGTTGAAGCATTACCCCACATTCTAATTTGAACATTGAAGCTAAAGTGGCCAATGCGTCCGCAAAGCGGTTCTTGTCTCGATCAATTCGGTCGAACTTGGTTTCGTCGAATTCCCCCATGAGTTGGGTGAGCAACCTTTGATAAGGTATTAGCTTGGAATCTCGGGTTTGCCACAAATCTTGAGCTTGGTAGATGACGAGGGCCGAGTCTCCAAAAAATTTCAACTTTTCACCTTTAGGTCAATGGCCGCCATCAAACCGCTAACACATGCCTCATATTCGGCGACGTTGTTGGTGCACGGAAAATTCAATTTGCATGCCACGGGGAATTGGCGACCATCCGGAGCTTGACCACCGCACCTACCCCTTTTCCTGAGAGGTTTACTGCGCCATCAAAGAACAGGGTCCACCAATCATCCTCTTCCAAATCCTCCGTGATCTCATCGTTGATTACCATGATGTCCTCATCAGGGAAGTCAAACCTCATAGGCTCGTACTCATCCATGGCATTATCAGCTAAGTGATCAGCAAGAGCACTGGCCTTGACCGCTTTTCGTGTCACGTATACGATCTCGTATTCGGCCAACAACACTTGCCACCTACAAATCCGACTTGATAAGTATGGCTTCTCAAAGATGTATTTCAAAGGGTCCATGCGAGAAATCAGCCACGTCGTGTGATACAACATGTATTGTCTGAGTCTTCGGGCACTCCATGCTAAAGCACAACAGGTTTGTTCCAAAGCAGAATAACGCATTTCACATTCGTTAAACTTCTTACTCAGGTAGTAAATGGCTTGTTCGCGTCTTCCGGAGTCATCGTGTTGTCCTAAGATGCACCCCATAGCGCTGGTTGTGACTGTCAAATAGATGAGCAATTGGCGTCCTAGAGTAGGAGGGACCAATACTGGTGGATTTTGTAGATACGTCTTGATTTTCTCGAAAGCCCTCTGACAATCTTCATCCCATTCAGCCTCTCCATTCTTTCTCAACATTTTGAACATTGGCTCGCAAGTGAGGGTCAATTGGCTGATAAAACGGGCGATGTAATTGATGCGCCCTAAGAAGCTCCGTACCTCCTTTTCTGTCCTGGGAGAAGGTAACTCTTGAATGGCTTTCACTTTATCCGGGTCTACCTCAATGCCTCTGCTGCTAACAATGAAACCTAGCAATTTCCCGGATGTTACTCCGAAGGTACACTTGGCGGGGTTCAAACGTAAACGAAATTGCCGCAATCTTTCGAACACCTTCTTTAGGATGTCTACATGATCTTGTTCTCCGCGAGACTTGGCAATCATATCATCGACATAAATTTCGACCTCTTTATGCATCATGTCATGGAAAAGAGTGACTGCGGCGCGTTGGTAAGTGGCACCCGCATTCTTTAATCCAAAAGGCATCACTTTGTAGCAAAAGGTTCCCCAAGGCGTGATGAAGGTTGTTTTCTCACTATCCTCCGGAGCCATCTTGATTTGATTGTATCCTGAAAACCCATCCATGAAGGAGAACATGTCACTGCGAGCGGCACTGTCCACTAGGATATCGATATGAGGGAGTGGGAAGTCATCTTTCGGGCTTGCTCGATTGAGGTCTCTAAAGTCCACGCACATGCGGACCTTCCCATCTTTCTTTGGCACTGGCACGATATTGGCGACCCATTCTGGATATTCGGTGACTTTTAAGAAACCCGCCTCTAGCTGCTTGGTAACTTCCTCTTTTATTTTTAAAAGAAGCTCTGGATGCATTCTTCGGAGTTTTTGCTTTATGGGTTTGAACTCGGGTTTCAGAGGTATGTGGTGTTCGACTATGCTAGGGTCGAGGCCGGGCATATCATCATAAGACCAAGCGAATACGTCCGAGTATTCTCTGAGGAGGGAGATCATCCTTTCTTTCTGAGTAAAGTCTAAAGTCGTTCCGATCTTGACAATTTTTCGATTTTCCTCGCTTGTCCCCAAATTTATTTCTTCCAACTCCTCCTGATGAGGAATTATTTCTCTTTCCCAACTCTCTACTAAACGGGCCAATTCGCGCGGAACCTCACTTTCATCCTCGGTTGCGGCGAAAACTTCTTCATCAGTAAAGACATAGGGTATATCAAGACCAATCGGTTTAGCATTTATCCTGAAAAACAAAATGCGAACAGTAAAAGACATTTGGAAAAAGGTTAAATATGTTTATTTATTTATAAACCGAAGGGGAACGCAAGTTCCTAATAAAGACAACAAAAGCATGCATACATAATTATTTTTTTGTGTGTGTTTTTTTTTTTTTTTTTAACCGAAGGGGAACGCAAGTTCCTATAAAAGACGACAAAAAACATGCGTATAATTACACATGGACATCAGGAAGTGTGATGGCGGTCCAATTGCGCACGGGCCCCCCAGACTTCTTCACGAAAATGGCTAAACCTGAAGACGACACTTCTTCTCCGAGGGTGCAAACATGGAAATCCGAAACCACACTGACTGTGGTGGAGTTCGAGTTGACAATTTCAGCTGCGAAAGGGAAAGTGGTTCTAATGTGTGGGATACTCATGCTATAGGAAGGCGTAGGATGCCCAAAGAGCTTGGCTAGTTGCTTCTCTTTCTTCTCCTCAGAGATCCTCATGAAATCAGCCTTGGTCGGTTGATACCCCAACCCGAAGCGGTCTCCAAACTTCTTAGTCGGCGCTAAGCCTTTTGCCCCCTGTAGCATGGCTCCTAGCCTTTTCCCTAACTGAGAGCTGTCCTTAGACATCACATGGGTAACTATCATGGCCCCCTCGGGAACTTGAGCTTTGACGATGGGCGATCCCTCCTCTATCCATTCCGCGTTAACTATTTCGAAAGCTTGGAATGAGCTCTCCAAGGTTTCGGTAGCCTCGATATAAGGCACGGATGAATGCTTTGCTAGAATCAAAGCCTCTTCTGCTTTTATAGTAATAAGGACGCCATTCTTCACATACTTAAGGCATTGATGTAAAGACGAGGGAACGACCCCCGCCGCGTGGATCCAAGGTCGCCCTAAAAGCATGCTGTATGCGGGTTCGATTTCCATGATTTGGAACGTCAAGGTAAATGTGTGAGGCCCTATTACCATATCCAATTCAAGGCTTCCGATGATCTCTCGGATGGTTCCAACGAATGCTCGTGCCATCAATCCACTCGGTTTCAGAAGAGCCATGTCTATCAGCAATTGTGCGAGGACATGCTTAGGCATAACATTCAGCGCGGATCCATTATCAATTAAAGCCTTGGCTATGACATGGCCCTTACATTCCACTGTTATGTAGAGGGCCTTGTTATGATTCGTCCCCTCGGGGTCAATTTCCTCTTCAGAGAAGGTGATAGTGCTAAGAGCTTGGATCCTCCCTACGAGGTTTCCCACTCCTTCCACTGTGATGTCTTTAGTCACAAAAGCTTCATTCAAGACTTTTAGAAGGGATCGACGATGAGGCTCAGAGGTGAGGATCAATTCCATTATGGAGATGCGAGCTGGAGTCTTCTTTAATTGTTCAATGACAATGAACTCGCTTCTTTTCATGATTTTTAAGAATTCAGTTGCATCTTCTTCGGTCACGGGTTCATTCCCCCCTTGCTCTTTTTCCACTATTCCCTCGGGAATCAAAGGGTTCTTCCCTTTGTCCAACCTTTGCTTCTCAACTACTTCAGAAATGTAGCATCTCCCGGTGCGAGTCATGCCCCCAATGTTAAAGGTTTCGACCGTTGATGTAGCGAAGGGAGGAGTGGCGACAACCGTGTAGCCGCAGTCAAAGGGGACGACGTGCAAATCTTGGTTAGGAGTGTTCTGAGCAAACTTGAAGATTAGCTTGAAGGGCGTTGCGACGGGCGTCTCAGCTTGAGCTATACATTTGAAGGTATATGGGGTGGGAGGTCCATCTCCCACAACACTGATTTCCTCTACCTCTGGGATTTTCCTTCCTATTTGGATAACCCCAAAACTCACAAGCTGTTTCACCTTTTCCGCAAAAAGACCGCAATCCTGGATTCCATGGTTTCTTGCTTGATGACAAAACAGACAAACACTCAAACCCTCCTGTGAGTGTGGGATGTAACCACATTCGACTAGTGCGGCGAAAAGCCTTTCCCGAGGTAACTCCAAAATGAGAGGGAAGGGATCCTTAACCTTTTCCAAGGAGACCGCGCTCACCCCTCCACTTCCTTGAGTGTGATTTGGGAGAGGGTTAGTGGTGATGTTAGGTCCTTTGGCCACTCCTTCAAAGGAGATCCATCCACTTTTGATTAGTTGTTGTACCTTTACCTTGAAGGCATAGCAATTATCCATTGTATGACCTGGAGCCCCTGCATGGTATTCGCACCTTGCGCTAGGGTCATACCACTTTGGGTAAGGAGGTAGTACAGGTTGTGCGGGAGTTGGCACAATTTGTCCAGCGGCTAGGAGGTGCTTGTAAATCTCCCCTGCAGGAAGAGGAAGGGGTGGTGGCGGTCCCTGTTGGAAACGGTTAGCTTGAGTTGTTTGGTTACCAGGGTTCTTTGGTGGGTTATATGGTCTAGGTTGTGCGGGTTGTGGCATTTGTGGTGGGGGATATTGATGAGGTGAAAATTGCGCAGGGTATGGCGGAGCCACATTAGCAATGGGCATAGATGGAGGGATAAATGGTAATTGATATGGTGAAGGCGCATGGTATGGTGGTGGTGTAAATGGTTGCCGATAGTTGGGTTGGTGAGATACAAAGCCGACCTCCTTTTTCACAGGAGGCGCTTTCTTAGGTGTTGCTTCGGAGACGACAATTCTCCCTGTCTTGATTCCCTGTTCAACCCTTTCTGCTATCAAAACCATGTCGGAAAAACTGTTCGATGGATTAGAGATGAGGTACGTGTAGTAAGGGGCTTTAAAGGTGTTCACGAAGATGGCTATGAGCTCTTTGTCGCTTAGTGGTGGCGAAATCCTAGCCGCTAGCTCTCTCCATCTTTGAGCGTAGGTTTTCACTGTTTCCCCAACTTTCTTTTCTAAATCCTGAAGATCGGAGCGGTCTGGTGCCACCTCCATGTTGAACTTATATTGCTTGAAGAAAGCATCAGATAGATCCCTCCAAGTCTTAATCTTAACTCGGTCCAAACCCATGTACCAAGTCAAGGCATGCTTGGCCAAACTTTCTCTGAACAAATGGATCAGAAGAGGTTCATTGTGTATCATTTCGGCCATCTTATTGCAATAAGCCTTGATATGAGTCCTTGGGCACTCGACCCCAGTGTACTTCTCGAAATCCGGAACCTTGTATTTGGGAGGCATCACAATCCCTGGGACCATGCACATGTCCGCTGGGCCCGTAGGGTCAAAGGGGTCTGTTCCCTCAACGGCTCTAAGCCTTTCCTCTAGCAGGTTCATTCTATCCATACTCGGCCTCTCCATGACAACCGTGCTAGGACCAAGGGCCAGTAGGGGTTCTGATGTGAACGGTGGTTGCGTCAGATTGTCGAAAGGAGGACGAATTCCCTTAGGGTCGGGGATCATGCCCTGAGTGTAGTGGCCCTGAGGAGGGTGGGAGTCCTGAGATTCCTGATGAATCTGATTCTTGCTAGGGTCCACAGTGAGGTTGACTAAGGAATGTTGCAGAGCTGCAGTAGCTTCTCCATCTGTGTTGGCTACAGGATTCACGATACTAGGTCCGGCGGACGGACCAGTCCACTTCCATTGACCCGTGGACATCATAACAAATGATTGGGGTCCTGTGGGTCCAGTGATAGTGGATGAAGAAGGTCCCATCATCTGAGTAGGATCAAAACCGGGTGGGAACTCTGAGGTGGCTTCATCTCGCTCTTTTTCGGCCTGAGCGGCCCTCTCTGTAGTAACCCTGACTTGTTCTTCCAACTCTGTTATTCTAGAAGCCCATATCTCTTCTGCTCTCGCTTGTTCAGCCATTTCTCGTGCTTGAAGTCTAGTCACGAGGGGCCTAGAGGGAGTAGTTTTTCTTTGAGGAGCTATCGTTAACCTGAAAAAAATGAAAAAGGCAATAAACAGGTTAGTATCGGTGATGCGAGCCCGAGGCCTCCACACTGCTTATTCACTCTTCTGGCCACACTTTCACTTGATACTTTGAGGATGAACGAGAAGATGATACTCTGGTGAAGATATAAAGGAAGCTTTTATTCATTCCAAACGACGCGTCGTGAACTTGGATACCCCGAAGGAAACCCTTGAAGCTAAAGTGGCGCGAATAGCTAACGTCATCGTGCTCGAAAACTCTCTAAATTCCAATCGCCCCCAAAAGGGTTAATCTTTGGCATGAGAATACTTCAATTTGTTATTGATAACTTCCGTGCTTTGGCCGAGCTGAAACTCTGAACTCATCGTGTCCATATTGGCCAAGGTAAAAGATTGCGCGGCTGAGACCGAAAAAATTGTCATCCTTACGTTTAAATTATCCTCGAGAGATGCGTTGCTCGAAAAAATCCCATCACGAACATCTTTCATGTTTTGATCGAACGGAAATTCTGAACACATCACGTCTATATCAGTCAAAACAAAAGAACGCGCGACTGAGACCGAAAAAAGTAGCTGTCTTCATGTCTAAATTATTTCCGAGAGATGTGTCACCCCAAATGCTCTGAAAGTTTGTGTGGGTACACTTCTAAGTATTTTGAACATCTTTCATGTTTTGGTCGAACGGAAATTCTGAGCCCAATGTATCGATATCAGCCAAAACAAAAGAACACGCGAAGCAGGATCCAACAACCAGCCGTCGCCCTAACAGGGTCAAAACGCCATAGCGTTTTGTAGGTAACGCTATAGCGTTTTTCCACTGGAAACAAACCCTTTTTGAGAGTTTGGCTACCCAAAACTTCCTGAAATTTGTCACAAGTGACCTTCAACATGTTGGGAACATTTTTCATGTTTTGGCCAAGTGGAAACTCCGAGTAAATCATCTCCGTTTTGACCCAAACAAAAGATCGCGCAACTGGGACCAAGGAGACTGTCATCCTTACACTTCGAATTTTTTTGCGAAGTATTGGCTGCCCAGAACTTCCTGAAATTTCTCAGGGTTAAACTTCAACATGTTGGGAACATCTTTCCTGATTTGGCTGAGTGGAAATTTGGGGCCAAACATAGTCATCCTGACCAAAACAAAAGAGTATGCAGCTGAAGCCGAGAACAAACTATCTCTTGCGTCCCGAAACCTTTTTTTGTGAGTGTGTGTCTTTAGCCTTTCCTGTTGTCTCTAGGTTTTAGGGTTCCCATCCTGATGAGGGTCATACCTTAGGGAGTAGTGGTAATTTGACCACCTTTGTGGCGAATAAAATAAATAAATAACAAAAAACGCCCCTAATTTATCCGAACAATGTACAAGCCTTGTCATTGCTGATTTTACAAAATGGGACACAACCAATATATGTTGGATCAACTATCTAGATTCATCTAAAAACCAGTAGACAAAGTCTAGAAATTACATTGGTCAAAAAGTAAAATTTTGGAGTGTCCAGTGCACACTTTCTCTTCCAGAGGTATCAACCTTGAAAGTCTAGATCCTCATGCTCATTACAAAAAAAGTTCCATGAGGCAAGTTCTCCCTTTTGCATCATAACTTCAGCTTCCAAAACTGCCACTCGTGCTGGTAATGCTCGAATTTCCTTATCTTTCTCATTGGCATGGGTGACCAAAACCTTCATCACCTCTTCCTTTTCTTTGATTATGGCACTTGATGCCTCCCTTTTGCGGACTTCGCTACTCCAACGCTCTTTGAAGTTATCAACGGCCAACTCATGATTTGCCATGTGTATGCGGATGTTATCCCTGTTGCGCCTCTGTAGCCCGTGTACCTCGAGCTCTAGGTCCATTTGTTTGGCTGCCAAATCCTCTCTTTCCCACGCCACTTGATCCCTTTCTTCCCTCATCATCTTGAATTGCTCAAACAATTGGGCGTGCGCTACATAGCTGGCCTCTCCCCTGACGTGAGATTCACCTTCCTTCTCAATGGGCCTTTTATTTACGAGATGTGGGAAGATATTGCCGTTAATCCGGTTTGCCCTCCATTGTAGGTATTCTCGGGTTGGCTGGGCGAGGACCACATGTCCCTCAAGGCAATATGGATCTTCCCACTCACTTGCATATTGGCGAAGGGTAAGAGTTTCTGTTGAGTGCAAGAGGCTTGATTCCATCATTCCGAAGGTGGCGGGGACTATTTGTATGATGCAAAATTGTCTCAAGACAAGAGTGGGGCAATAGGGTACGCACCCCCTTGCGCCAATCAAAGGAACCCAAAGCAACCGCCCACAACTCACTATAGGATTAACGCCACGCAACCATTTGGCGTGCTGATTAAACGTTTCATCGGAAAGGTCTAAGAATCTATCAACCCAAATGTGCTTGTCCTCTAATTTCCACTTGTCTTTGGCGACCTCCTGACCCATTCCCTTAATGACTCTTCCCAAAGGATCTGAACCCATGTGACTTGGTGAAAACAGAGACTGGTCGGGTACTTGCTTGAAATGACTGATCAGCCAAACCGTCAAGAGTTGGAGACAACAGGAAAGCTTCCCTTTTCCGGTTCGTCTGCAAAAGTCTAAAGCGCGGAACGTTTCGGCTAAGATAGCTGTCGTAGGGTTGACCTCATTCCTTACTATTGCACAAAACACGTTAGCTGCCTCAATGTCAATACAGTCTTTCATTTTGGGAAACAAAATCAAACCGGTGATGGCGAAAGCCAAGATCCTCGACCGTATCATACCTCGGGTTGAGTGGAAGTTGCTCACGATATCGGACAAAAATCAAACAGGCCTCTTGTCTTTCCAGCGAGACGGGATTGGCACTATGGCATTCATCCTTATTTGAACGTTAGCGGGCTCCATGAGAACGTCACAATAAATATTCGATATTGGGGGAGCAAAACCAAGTAGGGCGGCATACTCTTCCAAAGTGGGGGTAAGGTCCAACCCTTGATCAAAGGAGAAACAGCAGTAATAAGGGTCCCAAAACCTTAGGGCAGCCCGGATGCAACTTAGATCGACCTTCACATCCATAAGTAATGCAAGTTTCCCATAATCACGTCTGAACTGTGCTTCTTCTTCCGTGCTCAGTTCATTCCTTAGTTTTCTGAGTTCTGAAACATCACACTCTACCATTTCTGCTCTAATCTTGGTCGTAACATCGGGAATAAAGCCCGGTTTCAACATATCACCCCGACCCAACTGATCCTCGAAACAAAGTTTCCCAAAAGCATCAAGTGAAATCATCGCAAGTGGTGCCATTTGAGTGAATAGCAGTGCGGAGTTTTTTCGAAAAAAATCTGTAAAAAACGAAATGTAAGGACAATAAAATAAAATCATGGCATAAAAATAAAGGGCATTAAAAAAAAAATGCACGAACATGATGCATTTGCTGATGTGACTCCACTAAACTAGCATGGCTGAAAGGTTCTCGAATGGTGCCCTCCTAAAGGGTCCCCCTAAGCGGATACGAGAGCGTTGACCGAATCATAAAAGGATTCTGGTCGCTCAATCCATTTAAGGGTCCAACATCCGAGTTAGGGTTCGTGTAAGCATACTGGGACACAGGTCCTCAGGGCTTCACTAGTACCTTCCTAAATCCTAAAGGGTGTCAATGCCGGCGATAAGCATTATGCATGATGCATATGAGCAATTTAATAAAGCCACAACAATAACAGTCACGAAAACAATTTATTTAAAGCAAATAAAAGCAAACACCATAAAACCGGCTTCGACCCTACTAGTCCCCAGTGAAGTCGCCAAACTGTCGCACCCCCTTTTTCGTTGAAAACGAGTTTAAGGATCGGGACGGGCCATAATGATAGACGAGCGTTGGACTTGTCTTAACATTACGCAAATGAAGTCGCCACCCTAATTTTGTAAGGTTTAGGGAACCTAATCGATGGCATAAAAATAAACAAACTAAGGCACAATGGTCTAAACCAAAGAACGATGGTTCGAGGTTGTATTTATGGACTTGGGAAGGTGTTAGGCACCCAAGTCACATCCTTAAAAAAGGTTACCGGTATGAGAGGTGTTTTTAGAAGACATTTGAACATGAATTTTGGCCCTCTAAGGTGACGTTACATCTTAGCATAGGGTCATGTTATTTCCGTTTGGGGGTTCGAGGGATGGGGTTACCATTTTGTCTCGATGCTAGAGCGGACGCTCACCTTTTTCATTGGGCCATGCATGACTTAATTACTACGTGATCTATCATGGCTAAAACTAGCAAGGTACATTTTTATGAATGCACGTAGGTTGGCATGGCCTTTGGAGCCATCATGCATATCACTTAACAAGAAAAACAGTTTATTTCATGTCATATAAACGCGAGTGATATAAACACGTAAGCATGTGAGATTGATTTTATTTGAGAGCAATTATATATGTCATGCATACGCGTAGGGCGGTTCTATGGTTACCTAAGTGGTCATGCATAGGATAAGATCTAAGGCTTTGGACCTTGGTGTGAACATACAAGGAAACGTTTTTAAGGTAATCTTACCTTTTGGACGATCCCCGATCGATCCATCTCTTCAAAACCGATGTTAAATGACAATTGACATAAATATGTAAATATAACAAACATACACGATTTTTTAACTACTTAATCTAATTATTACAAATTGACAAATCATAATAAAACTGCTTAAGTAATTATTACAAACCAACTACTTACCTAATTATTACAAATTGGAGGTCGGAATACTTATCTAAATAATTATTACAACGATTGAAATATCTAATTAATTACAACAAGTTGATAATGAGTAATTACTTATTACAACAAGTGAAAATAAGCAATTAATTGTTACAACAAGTTTAGCAATTAATTATTGTTCCAAACATGTGATTTAAATAGTTGACGATTAATTATCATATGCGAATGCGTGAAAATGATACTTTTAGTTTTAATGGGCCGGGTTAGGCCCATACTTGGTTTTCTAGTTCTTATTGGACATTATGCATGCAAAATCCTTACAGAAAACATCTAAATTAAATAACAGAAATTTAAATACGTACTTTTGTCGAAAGATTTGAAATTTATACCTTCAACGCTTTCCTTTGCTCTGGTTTGAAGTTGATGATGAGTAGGTGCGACAACCCGTGCCCGCGCGATGGTGAAGAGCTTCCTCTTTATAGGCAAGAGTCAAGATTGAATTTACAGTGAGTCGGTTGTGGTCTCCGACCGTGAGTGGAGAACAAAAAACCAGTCCGGCATGGTCCTCCAAGTCCTTGTTTGTAGTCAATCCGTTCGCTATAATATCAAGGGAGCAACAAATATTCTTGTCCGCCAGGCCTTCGGAGGACCAATCAAAAACAAAACATGCATTAAATGCATTAATTCTCATACGAGCGGGATATTTTGGTACGAGCGAAGACGCTCGAGCACGAAAATAAATCCGAACCGAGGGAACCAAAGCGTGCAGAAAAATAAGGCGATAAAAGTAATATACAGTGAAAATATGCGAAAGTTGATTTAACGTATTTATTTTCTCCTTCGGAAACAACAAAACGTTCGCGCGCAAAATAAATGTCATTACGACAAAAATTGTACGAAAACGAACGTGCCGGCGTGAAAGAGAAAATTAACACATAATTATCAAATACAGGAAAAGGGCGTTCTACACTCGGTCCTGGGAGCCTTACTCGAGACCGATGGAAGTTCGCGAAAAGACAGTTAAAAGTACGAAAAAATTAAAATGGCACGAAATGACTAGAAAAATTAAACAAACTAGCCTAGAACCAAGAATCAACAGAAATTTGATCTAGACGAGCTAAAAGTGGCAAAAACGTAAAGGTTGTACTGAAAAGTCAAAAATCGGGTAGCAACAGCAACCAAGGGACTCAAAGCAATCGTTGGAATAGGGAACCACCGCCGACTCTCCCTCTGCCCGCTGGGGAAATTTACAAGCACCTTTTGGCAGCTGGGCAGATCGTGCCAATTCCTCCCCAACCTATGCTACCTCCTTACCCCAAGTGGTATGACCCCAATGCCAAATGTGAATACCACGCTGGAGCCCCGGGACACACAATGGATAATTGTTACGCCTTCAAAATGAAAGTACAACAATTGATCAAGAGCGGTTGGGTCTCCTTTGAAGGGACGACTAAAGGACCCAACACCACCACCAACCCTCTCCCAAATCACACCCAAGGAAGCGGGGGGGTGAGAGCCCTCTCGACGGGAGTAATCGAGGATCCTCTCCCCCCTTCGTTCTAAGCTTGCCTAAAGAAGGGCTTTTCGCCACATTGGTAGAAAGTGGTCACCTACCACGCCCACAAGAGGGATTGGCTACCTGCTCATTTTGTCAACAAGTAAGTAACCATAAGATCCAAGACTGTGGATTGTTCTCAGAAAAAGTGAGCCAACTCGTGACTCTTGGAATTATTCAAGTCGAAAAGAGGGTCCAAAAGGAAAATGAGGTTTGTGCTAGTGAGGAAGGACTATCCATCCCTCATACCTTCGAATATGTAGCCCAAACGGAGACCCCTACCACAACACCACTCAAAGTAGTCTTCAAATTCACTCCTAACCCTCCTAGCCAAGACTTGCACGCCGTCCCATTTAACTACGGATACACGGTCGTCACGACTTCCCCTTCCGCTACACCAACGGCCGAGACCTTCAATATTGGGGGCATGACCCGCACGGGGAGATGTTATATTTCGGAGGAAGTTGAGAAACAAAGGTTAGCAAAAGGGAAAGGCCCTTTTATTCCCGAAAAAATAATGGAAGAAACGCAGGGGGTGAATCAGCCCGTGACCGAAGACAACGCAGCCGAATTTCTGAAAATCATGAAGAGGAGCGAGTTTAATATCATTGAACAATTGAAGAAGACCCCGACTCGCATCTCCATCATGGAATTCATCCTCACGTCTGAACCTCATCGCCTCTCTCTCTTAAAAGTTTTAAACGAGTCTTTCGTGACCAAAGACATCACCACAGAAGGGGTGGAAAACCTCGTTGGAAGGATACAAGCATTGAGCACCATCACCTTCTCTGAGGGAGAAATAGACCCTGTAGGGACAAGTCACAACAAAGCCCTTTACATAACGGTGAAATGTAAGGGCCATGTCATAGCAAAGGCCCTAATTGATAACGGCTCCGCATTGAATGTCATGCCCAAGCATGTCCTCGAACAACTACCAATTGACATGGCTTTTCTAAAGCCAAGCGGAATGATAGCCCGAGCCTTCGACGGAACTATCCGAGAAATCATAGGGAGCTTCGAACTAGACATGGTAATAGGGCCACACACCTTCACCCTAGTGTTCCAAATCATGGAAATCCAACCCGCCTACAGCATGCTCCTAGGGCGACCTTGGATCCATACGGCCGGAGTAGTGCCTTCATCTTTACATCAATGCGTCAAGTATGTGAAAGATGGCATCCTCATCACAATAAAAGCGGAGGAAGCATTGATCCTAGCCAAGCACTCGTCCGTTCCATACATCGAGGCCGCCGAAACTTTGGAAAGCTCTTTCCAAGCCTTTGAAATAGTGAATGCCAAATGGATAGATGAGGGTGCACCCATCCTCAAAGCGCAAGCTCCCGATGAGACCGTGCTAGTTACCCATGTAGCGCCAAGAGATGGTTTTCAGTTGGGGAAGAGGCTAGGAGCCTTGCTACAAGGGGAAAAGGGCCTCACATTTCCCAAAAATTTCAGGGACCGTTTTGGGCTAGGATATCAACCAACCAAGGCCGACTTTGTTAGGGTCTCCAAGGAAAAGAAAGAGAGACAGCTAACCAAGCTGTTCGGGCACTCTACGCCCTCCTATGGCATGGACATCCCACACATTAGGACCACTTTTCCTTTCGCGGCCGAAGTTGTCAATATGGGTTCACCTACGATCGGAATAGCCTCCGATTTCCATGTTTACACTCTCGGAGAAGAAGCATCGCCTCAAGGCCTAACCTCTTTCGTGAAAAAGTACGAGGGGCCTGTGTGCAACTGGACCACCACCACACTTCCGGATGTCTCTTTGTAAATATATGCTTGTTTTGTTGTCTTTCATAGGAACTCGAGTTCCCCTTCGGTTTAAAAACGAAAAAAACAAATAGAAGAAAACCCAAAAAAAAAAGCACAAAAAAATATATGTATGCTTGTTTTGTTGTCTTTTACAGGAACTCACGTTCCCCTTCGGTTAAAAAAAAAAAAAATTAAAAAAAAGGCAAAAAAAAAAGCAAAAAAAAGAGAGCGAAAAAAATCAACACGAGAAAATGTATATGTACGCTTATTTTGTTGTCTTTTATAGGAACTCGCGTTCCCCTTCGGTTTAAATATGAATAAAATAAAAAAATTTCACCCTCTCTCCAAGCGTCTTTTACTTGTTTATTTTACTTTGCTTTCAGGATAAACGTCGACTTGCTTGGTCGTGATGAACCCTATGTCTTTATCAACAAAGAAATTATCGCTACATCAGAAAATGAAGAAGGGGTCCCACGTGAGTTAGCCCGTTTAGTTGAGAGCTCCGAGAAAGAAATAGTCCCTCATCAGGAGGAATTGGAAGAAATAAATTTGGGGGCAAGCACCGAGGATCAGAAGATCGTCAAAATTGGAACCACCTTAGGCCCTGATAGGAGAGAAAGAATAGTTGCCCTCCTCAAAGAATACTCAGACGTGTTTGCTTGGTCCTATGAAGACATGCCCGGTATCGACCCCAACATAGTCGAACACCGTATCCCCTTAAACTCCGAATTCAAACCTGTAAAGCAAAAACTTCGAAGAATGCACCCCGACGTCCTTATAAAACTAAAAGAAGAGGTTACAAAGCAACTAGCTGTGGGCTTCCTAAGAGTCACTGAGTACCCCGAATGGATTGCCAACATTGTGCCCGTACCAAAGAAAGATGGGAAAGTCCGCATGTGTGTGGATTTTCGAGACCTTAACCGGGCAAGTCCCAAAGACGACTTCCCGCTCCCGCACATTGACATCTTAGTAGATAGCGCCGCATGCAACGACATGTTCTCTTTCATGGATGGGTTTTCAGGATACAATCAAATCAAAATGGCTCCAGAAGATAGTGAGAAGACTACTTTCATTACACTTTAGGGTACCTTTTGTACAAGGTGATGCCCTTTGGGTTAAAAAATGCAGGAGCCACATACCAACGTGCTGCGGTCACCCTTTTCCATGACATGATGCATAAGGAGGTTGAGATCTAAGTCGATGACATGATCGCCAAGTCTCGGGGAGAAAAGGATCATGTAGACGTCCTAAGGAAGATCTTCAAAAGACTACGGCAATTTCAACTACGCTTGAATTCCGCCAAGTGCACCTTTGGAGTGACATCTGGGAAATTGCTAGGGTTCATCGTGAGCAACAAAGGCATAGAGGTGGATCCCGACAAGTTGAGAGCCATCAGAGAATTACCTCCCCCTAGAACTGAAAAGGAAGTGCGGAGCTTCCTTGGGCGCATCAACTACATAGCCCATTTTATCAGTCAATTGACCCTCACCTGTGAGCCGATGTTCAAAATGTTAAGAAAAAATGGAGATGCCAAATGGGATGACGATTGCCAAAAGGCCTTCGAAAGAATCAAGACGTATCTACAAAACCCACCAGTATTGGTCCCTCCTACCCCGGGGCGCTCTTTGCTGATTTACTCGACCGTCACGCCTAGTGCCATGGGATGTATCTTAGGTCAACACGACGAATCCGGAAGGCGTGAGCAAGCTATCTACTACTTGAGCAAAAAGTTTAACGAATGTGAGATGCGCTACTCAGCATTGGAGCAAACTTGTTGCGCTTTGGCATGGAGCGCCCGAAGGCTCAGACAATATATGTTGTACTACACAACATGGTTGATTTCCCGTATGGATCCCTTAAAATACATTTTCGAAAAGCCATACCTATCAAGCCGAATTTGTAGATGGAAAGTGCTATTAGCCAAATATGAGATCATTTATGTAACGCGGAAGACGGTCAAAGCATAGAAGAGTACGAGTCTATAAAATTTGACTTCCCCGACGAAGGCATTATGGCCATTGATGAAGAAACCGTCGAAGACCTACAAAAAGATGATTGGTGGACTATGTTCTTCGATGGTGCGGTAAATCTCTCGGGAAAAGGGTAGGCGCCGTGGTCATAGCCCCTGATGGTCGTCAGTACCCCATAGCGTGCAAGCTGAATTTTCCGTGCACCAACAACATCGCCGAATACGAAGCATGTGTTAGTGGCTTGATGACGGCAATCAACCTCAAGGTGAAGAAGTTAAAAATCTTCGGGGACTCAGCCCTCGTCATCTATCAAGCTCAAGATTTGTGGCAAACCCGAGATCCCAAGCTTATACCTTATCAAAAGTTGCTCACCCAACTCAGGGGAGAGTTCGAAGAAACCAAGTTTGAACGAATTGATAGGGACAAGAATCGCTTCGCAGATGCATTGGCCACATTGGCCTCAATGTTCAAACTAGAGTGCGGAGTGATGCTCCAACTATTAAGGGTAGAAATAAAAGAAACGCCAGCATGCTGCGCTACACTGGAAGGTGAACCCGATGGACAACCATGGTTCTATGATATAATGCGATTTATCAAAAATCGGGAGTACCCACTGGGGGTAAGCCACGGTACTAAGAAGACCCTTCAGCGTTTGGCCTTAGATTTTTACCTTGACTACGAGGTTTTATATAGAAGAAGGACAGATGGAGCCTTACTTCATTGTGTCACCGTCCCCGAAGCCAAAATGATCATGACCGAAGTTCATGAAGGGGTTTGCTCCACACATGCTAGTGGACATATGATGGCAAGGCAAATAATGAGACAAGGTTATTTTTGGCTCACCGTCGAACGAGATTGCATCGACTATTTTCGAAAGTGCCACAAATGCCAAGTCTACGCGGATCACCTCCATGTCCCTCCGACCCCTCTTTTTAGCATGACGTCGCCTTGGCCCTTCGCAATATGGGGAATCGACATCATAGGCCAAATTCATCCAAAAGCCTCTAACGGCCACCGCTTCAACCTCGTGGCAATTGATTATTTTACCAAGTGGGTGGACGCCACCTCTTACTCAAACATCACTCAAAAGACGACCGCACGGTTCATTGAGAAAAACATCATTTGCCGTTATGGAGTCCCCGAGACGATCATTACAGACAACGACACTAATTTAAATGGAAAGATGATCAATGATCTTTGCCAACAATGGAAGATAAAACACCGTAACTCCTCGCCTTACCGCCCAAAGATGAACGGTGCGGTTGAAGCCGCAAACAAAAACTTGAAGAAAATCATCCAGAAAATGGTAGTCACCCACAAAGATTGGCATGACATGCTTCCCTTCACCCTACACGCTTATCGGATTGCAATTCGCACTTCTACGGGAGCAACCCCTTATTCATTAGTCTATGGCATGGAGGCAGTAATACCACTTGAGGTAGAAATTCCTTCCCTCAGAGTCTTGGCCAAGTCAGGAGTGGAAGAATTAGATTGGGCAAGAGTAAGATATGAACAATTGAACCTCATTTCGGAGAAACGCTTAGCCGCAATATGCCACGCACAATTGTACCAACGAAGGATGGCTAATGCCTACAACAAAAAAGTGAGGCCGCGTGAGTTCAAAACTGGGGACTTAGTGTTGAAAAAGGTCCTCCCGCATCAAGAGGAGAGTCAAGGGAAGTGGGCCCCAAGATATGAAGGACCATACGTGGTCAGGAGCGCATTCTCAGGAGGCGCTCTAAGGCTCGCCAACATGGATGGGGATGATCTACCAAGACCAGTGAACTCAGATGCTATCAAGATGTATTTTGCGTAGGAAATCTGTAACCCACACCCAGTAGGTCAAAAGACAGGGAGCTCTTCTCGACCAAACCCTTTAAAATTTATCTTAAATCAATAAGACGAGAACTTTTTCATGAAACTTGAATTTTTCAAATTTTTTTTTCAGCGGCACCCAAGAATAGCTCACAGGAACCTCGTTCGAACTAATCCCACTAATCAAATGCCAAGTTTTATAGAACACTATTCAAGAACTTAATGATTATCCTTCTGGACGCTATGATGGAATCGTTAGAAATGTTCGCGGCAATACTATTATTCAGTTGAGTAAGGACTGAATACTAGTTCAAAATGCGGGACTTACTCCAAGCGAACCAATTAGATTGTTGGCTCTCCACACGCCTCGATATCAGGGAAGTAATCCTTCACCTTTTCGTGATTTCCTTTAAAATTATACTTTTGCAACTTGCATTGCCGCAATTTTAGAAATTCCTGTGATCTACAAATGCACGCGGGTAATGCTTGCCAAAAATCCCTAGTCTTTGTAGAACTTTTACATATCTTACTTAGGTTAAGAGGAAAAAGGAAGAGAAAGAAAAGGAGCCCCGTTTTCGAAAAAATAAAATATAACGATAATCAAGCGCATCCCTCATTTTAAACTTGCGCGTTCATTAGAAATTGTATGAATACACAAGATTTTTGTCTGTCAACTCTCATGTCTATGACATGTTTAGATGTAAGCAATCACAAATATATTCCTGTGAGTATTTTGGGCCTTCGCCCCTTATTTCTTTCATGAGTGTAAATGCTAACTAGGTGCCAGTTAGATTTGCATAATATCCAAGGTACATGAACAATCAGACATGGGATAGCGGTAAGATGACATTGGACTTTGCTTTGCTCTTCTTCCACATTTTCTATTTTCAACCTTTTACCCTCAAACACATATTTTGTACACCGTGTACGATTCTATTAAACACTCAAAACCAAGCCTCTTGTTCTCCTAACCAAGTGAGTAGTGCTCGGCTGGGACCACTAAACTGGAGTACACATCAAGCAAGGGAATCACAAAGGAGCCCTTAGAGGATCGCTGACAAATCAACATCAAGAGAAGGCCAAATAAATCAAGACTTGGAAGCTTTTGCCAAAGATAGAGAGGATGACAAACCAAATAAAAATTGTACTTGCTTTGCTTGCTCAATAAAAAAAAAAAATCAAAAAATCATCAATAAAAAAAAAATCATCAAAAATCAATAAAAACAAAAAAAAACAAAAAAAATCAATCAAAAAGCATTCAAAAAAATATGTTCAAAGAACACCATCAACAAAGACAACAACAAAAACAAGTACAAAATAAAAAAATGGCCAATGGCAAAATGATCTCAAAAAGACGAGATCGTTCCCCGTGAATGTTGAAGAATTTGGGCATGATGCCCTCAAAACAAACCAGAGGGAATATCTACAGAAACGATTCAAGGAATTGTGCACTTTGCTTTCACCACGATCAAATCATCAAGCATCGTTCACCACAATTTGACTTCATCACAATCAGTTGTCGAGCACGAGCCTTTTGCAAAAAGAAAACACAAACACAACACTTTCTTCCACAAATTCCTCCTTTCTTCCTCCCTTGCAAAGTCCTCTTGATTATTAGAATGCCCATGCATGTGCATCTTCATTCGAAGTCTATTCACTCGGATTGACATTGCGAATTTAATTTTTGTGCTATGTTTATTGCATTTTTAGGAGTGTAAACACATAGCCTTATTTTCTGAGCGTGAGCGCAAACACTAATATCTGGTGAGGATTGCTTACAGCTAAGTGTCATGGGAAAGTCTTGTTCTTGAGGTCGTTATTTCCTGAACAAGACGTAGACGTTATCTAGTCTTAAATCAATAATGTTTATACAATAAAATTTGAACAAACATTTTTCCAAAAAGAAAACGCTTGAGTTATTTTCTTAAATAAAGAAATCATTTTCAAACAAGAAAACTTGGGGGCAAGCCATGGTTTAAATGTAGGAATACATGATATTTCCCTCATTATCAATTGCTCTCTCCTTTTTCTATCTGTTGCTGCTTTGTGTTTGCTTCCCTCATATTTGTAGGATACAGATACACTTTGGGTCTTCGATCACAACATCGTTGTAATACCCTCGTCTTGAATTTTCATCAAAATCCAATCAATAGCCGAATGGAGAACGTTACCACTCCTCACAAATTGGGTCTTCAATAAAGATGTCGTTGTAATGCCCTCACCGCGGATTTTGTAAAACGAATCCAATCAAATTAAGAAGAGCGGAATGGCCGTCCAAGACAATCATTCAGAAATTCACATTGAGCCGTCAGAAGGCTCAAGCAAAGGTAAGTTGCCTTAAACCAAAAGGTATGTTCCAACTCTCATTTACTTTTCTGTCAAAACATATGAAGTGCGAGTGCTACCCTCACTTTATATAATTCTACTTTTCCGCATATTATATCTAAATACTCCTCCTTGAGCGACTATATCTTTCAATTCATGTCATTTAATTCATGTCTAATTACTACTCCTCCTTGAGCGACTATATCTTTAAAATTCATGTCTATCTAAATACTCCTCCTTGAGCGACTACTTTCCTGTCTATCTAAATACTCCTCCTTGAGCGACTACTTTTTCGCATATTCTAATACTCCTCCTTGAGCGACTACATTTCTTACATAATTCTACATTTCTGCATAATTAAATACTCCTCCTTGAGCGACTACTTTCCTGTCTATCTAAATACTCCTCCTTGAGCGACTATATCTTTCAATTCATGTCATTTAATTCATGTCTAATTACTACTCCTCCTTGAGCAACTATATCTTTAAAATTCATGTCTAATTATTACTCCTCCTTGAGCTACCATGTCTTTACGTAATTCTACATTTCTGCATAATTATTACTTGAAACGATTATCTATCAATTCATGCATAATCTCACACTTCAACCAGTTATGATGTAATTCAAAACATGATAAAAAACCGGGGGCAACCATCTTTACTGCTAATCAAAAATTTCAGTTACACTGTATTTTTTATCAGATAGTAAAGAGGGGGCAACTGTTGCTACCCGAATTTTGACATACGTCACAACTTTTTCCGTTTATTACATGTCGTATTAATAGCCCATTTACGTCAAATTTCAGTCGATTTTTGGTCAAGGACTATTTGTTTTAATATTTCACGTCATTTCATGTCTTTTAAATTTTTCGTATTTTTTTCGTATTTTCGACTAAAATCGTATTTTTCGGTTTTCGTCAACACGTTTACGTATTTTTATGATTACCGCATTTAAAAGCTCGTCTAGGTCAGATTCCCGTCAATTTTTGGTCCTAGGTTAGTTTGTTTAAAGTTCCGTGTCATTTCGTGTCTTTTTAGTTTCTCGTATTTTTAACTGTCTTTACGCGAACTTCTTTCGATCCCGAGTAAGTTTCCCGGGACCGAGGGTCGAATGCACTATTTCTTTATTTGATAATTACGTGCTAATTTTCTCTTTCACGCCACCGCGTTCAGTTTCGTTCAATTTTTGTCGTAAGGACATTTATTTTGCGCACGAATATTTTGACACTTCCGAAAGAGAAAGTAAATACGTTAAATCAACTTTTGCATTTCTTCACTGTATATTAGTTTTCTCGCCTCATTTTTCTACACATAGTTGTACCCTCGACTCGGATTTATTTTCATTTTCGTACGATTTTGCTCGTACCAAAATATCCCGTTCGTGTCCAAAAGTATGCATTAATGGCAATTAATGCATGAAATATCCAAATTGCCTCTCTTTTCTTCCTAGCTAGGGCTGCCGACTCCCTTGTGATGATCACAAACTTCCCATCAGAAATCCTTGGCCACACAAAGCACTAGCTAGCTCACTATTCCGGTCATCCTTATCCCTCCACCTCCTCCGATGATTTTTGGCCAAGCATTTGCCTCCCAACCGACTCAACTTCGCTCTATAAATAGAGAGCTTCAACCAACAAATCAATGGCACCAAAATATTCATCTTAATCCCCCTTTCTTGCACTACCTTCTAGGATCAAATCTCTCATGGACAAGTGAACTTCTCTCTCTAGCTCCTCTCTTTAATTTTCATTTTTGTATGTAGTGTGATAATAAATTGCTATAACTTGCCTCATATGCTTAGTTTACTTGCTAATTACACTCCCCTTACCTCAATTTGATTGTATAAACTCTAGGCTAATTAATAGCCATATATGCATGTTTAAGCTCTCTCTCTCTAAAACTCTCTTTAATTATCGTTTTTGCATGTAGTGTGGAAATAAATTGCTATAACTTGCCTCATATGCTTAGTTTACTTGCTAATTACACCTCCCTTACTTCAATTTGATTGTATAACATCTAGGCTAATTAATAGCCATATATGCATGTTTAATTAGTTTGTTTCTTCTTTGTCAAAATGCCACTGTTTTCAACTGTTTCCTTTGCTGTTTTTGCATGATTGAGTCCTTGGCATGTTGCTTGATTTATTTGAGTCGAACTTGGGGAAAGAAAGCAAGTTTGGGTAGTTGGTGTCGCCGGCCATGGTGGCCGGTGACGTGAAGAAGAAAGGAAGAAGAAATGGGTTAGGCGGGAAAATAGAAAAGGAAAATGTGGTGGGCTTCGGCCCACCTTTGTTTTTAAAATTAAAATTTGGGCTTGGCATTTTTTAATGCCCAAAATTCCAACGTGGGGCCCGGCCTATTTAATTTTCGTACAAAAATGTCGTATGCATATTGTTTAACTTTCGTAAGCTTTCGTATTTAATTTTCGTATAGTTGTTGCATGCTTATAAATTGTTTAATTATTTTATGTGCTTATTTTATATATGCAATTGTTCGTATGATAATTTGTTTACTTGTATTTTCGCATGAAATATTCGTATGTTCACATAATAACGACTTGTTCATGCCATGTTTAAATTATCGTAAAAATCCTAGTATGCTTACATGATTTAAATAATTTATTTATGCCATGTTTTATTTAATTAAATGCTTACATGATTTAAATAATTTGTTTAGGCCATGTTTATTTAATTAAATGCATGTCGTAATTAATTTGTTTATGCCATGTTTTATTTAATTAAATGCTTACATGATTTAAATAATTTGTTTAGGCCATGTTTATTTAATTAAATGCATGTCGTAATTAATTTGTCTATGCCATGTTTTATTTAATTAAATGCTTGCATGCTTTAATTAAATGCTTGCATGCTTTAATTAATTTGTTTATGTCATGTTTATTTAATTAAGTGCCCATTTGTCATAAATTAAATAAATATTTTGCATGCGCTCTTTATTATTTATTTATTTTCAAACCATTGCTAATGCTTTCAATTTGCAAGGAAGATCAAGAGCACGCAACGCGAGTACGCTTTCTAGTCCTTTTCATTTATTCGATGTCTTTTTTTTGCAAATATTATTTGTGTACATGTTGTTTAAAAATGCTAAAAACCCCTATAATTGTATGCATGATTAAAATCAATCCATATGTTTATGTGTTTAAATCACTTGCTTTCGTATGCCATGAAATTAATTGCAATATTTGATAATTGAGCATGGTGGCTTCGAATCCCACTCGGTTATGTGCATTCACGAAAATGGTACTATGCTAGTTTTTTTACCATGTTAGGATCACGTAGTAATTAATTAATTAATCATGCATGGCTCAATGAAAAGGGGGAACATCCGCTCTAGCATAACGAACAAACGGTAACCCCGTCCTTCGTGTCCCGATCAGAAATAACATGTCCCTACAAAAATGCTAAGATGTAACATCACCTTTGAGGGCCAAATCACGTCAAAAATGTTTAAATAATCGGAAAGTGTCCCAATTCGATAAGCGAACTCTGTTGGCACGATTCGATCATTGGCCTATGTAAATGATCGAAAAGTGACTTGAGTTCGTGGGAAGAGGAGGTTGACATGCTTCGGTCGTTTAAACAAATCTTTGTATATCAAAACTGTATTCAAGCACCTTATAACTGGTAACCTTTTTAGGGTGTGACTTGGGTGCCTAACACCTTCCCAAGTCCACAATACGACCTTGAACCTTTGTTCAATGGTTTAGACCAATTGTGCCTTAGTTTTTTATTTTTATGCCATGACGCTTAGGTTCCCTAAACCTTAGAAAATAAGGTGGCGACTTCATTGTATTATGCGAAGCATCCATTTATGCTTAGCATCCGTCCCGAACCTTAAACTCATTTTCAACGAAAAAGAGGGTGCGACAGGTACGCATATTTAAGCTCACTTGATGCTAACTCCGGATACCACCAAATTCCCATGGCCGTTGAAGATGAAGAAAAGACTGCCTTCATCACTCCTAAGGTCACTTACTGTTATACGGCGATGCCATTCGGGTTAAAAAATGCAGGGGCGACGTTCCAACGTATGGCAAACAGAATATTCGAAGAGCAGATAGGAAGGAATGTGGAAGCATACGTTGACGATATATTGGTAAAGAGCGCGAACTTTCAGGATCACTTGCAAGATCTGAAGGATGTCTTTGATGTGATGAAAAGGCACCGCATGAAACTGAACCCCCAAAAATGCATGCTTGCGTTTCAAACGGGGAAATTCCTGGGCTACGTAGTCAGCCGAAAAGGAATCCAGCCTAAACCCTCAAAGATTAAAGCCATACAAGACATGATATCTCCCAGAACCGTTAAGGAGGTACAAAGGCTAACAGGGCGCGTTATCGCCTTAGGGCGATTTATTTCCAAACAATGCGAGAAGTGCCTCCCTTTCTTCAAAGTCATACGCAAGAAAGAACCGTTCGGGTGGACCCCAGAATGTGAAGAGGCATTCATTAGCTTAAAAAATTACCTATCGTCTGACCTATTGCTGACCAGGCCGAAACCGGGTGATAATTTATATCTATACCTTGGCGTTGCCGATGAAGTGGTTAGTGCCATCCTCGTTCGCGATGATAGCCACGCGCACCGCCCTGTATATTTTGTAAGTCACATTCTGAAAGATGCGGAGCTGCGATACGCCCGAATTGAGAAAATAGCGTTTGCACTGATACAAGCCACTCGAAAAATGGGCAGATACTTCCAGTCCTACCCCGTTATTGTGCTTACAGACCAACCTCTGAAGAGAATATTTTGAAAGCCTGAGTCTTTAGGAAGAATGTTAATCTGGGCCCTCGAACTCGAGCAATACGGGCTGAGGTATCAGTCCCAGCCATCTGTGAAGGCTCAAATCCTGGCGGATTTTATAGCGGAATGCACCTTTATAGAAGATCCGTTAACAGATGTACTCGAAGAGGAATGGGGTGACGTGGATCTCCCATTCCCGGAAACTTATACGGACCTCTGGATCGTTCATGTAGATGGAGATAAAAACCAAGAATTGGCTAGAGCAGGAATCTTCATAAATTGGCCGCACGATATGCGAATACAATACGCCATCCGAATCCTGCAGCCATTATCCAATAATGTGGCGGAATACGAGGTGTTACTAGCCGGACTCAGGATAGGGAGAAGCCTTTCATCCAAAGGTAGGCACGATACCGGAAGAACAGGAGACCTGCGTCTAAAAATTTGTGGTGACTCCAAACTAGTAATCTACCAGGTCTTGGGGCGCTCTCAGGCTCGGGAGCCCATCATGGTCCAGTACCTCACCAAGGTAATGTGAGAGTTGTTGGAGATAAAGAAAGAAGGCATGCAAGTCAGCTTTGAACACATTCCCCGAGAGGACAACGTTGAAGCTGACAGTCTCGCCAAGCAGGCAGCAAACTCGGAAGCGTCCATACCCGAAGGGGTGTATTGCCGTGAGTTATTTGTACCTTCTTTCATGGAATAGCAAGCGTCTCTGTGTGTGGAAGAACTCGAGGATGACTGGCGGGTTCCCGTAATCAAATACTTGAAATACGAAGAACTACCTGTGGATATCGCTGAAAAGAAAAGGGTGCTGAAACAGGCAGCTCGCTGTACGTACTATGATGGGGACTTGGTTCGGAGATGTTTTTCTCACCCAGCCGCCAAATGTATAACGGAGCAAGAAGGTCTTCACACCCTACGCAAAATTCACGAAGGGGTGTGCGGTATGCACGTGTCGGGTGGCACCCTGGCTGCACAAGTTTTCAGATCTGGATTCTACTGGCCCACCATCCGGAGAGATTGCCACAACTATGTGCAGACTTGCCCGAAATGTCAGGAGTTCTCTAAAATTCCTCGACGTCCCGCCACCAAAATATCTGAGATTATCGCTCCTTGCCCTTTTGCTAAATGGGGGATCGATATCCTGGGCCCGTTTCCAAAGGCAAGGTCTCAACTGAAATTTGTAATAGTGGCAGTGGACTACTTTACGAAGTGGGCGGAAGCTGAAGCGGTCACCAATATCACGGCGGAAAAAACTTGGCGTTTCTTCAAACACCAAGTCATCATGAGGTTTGGCGTACCCCGTATCCTAGTAAGCGATAACGGAACACAGTTCACCAGCCAATTCTTCAAAGAGTAGTGCTCGGAATTCAGGATTGAACAACAATTCTCTTCCGTGGCTCACCCGTAAACCAATGGACAGGCGGAAGTGACCAATCGGAGCATCCTCAGCGGCATTAAGAAAAACCTGGAGGGGTCTAAAAAGAAGTGGGCTGACGAGCTGCCATACGTGATGTGGGCGTACCGCATGACCGTTAAAACCAGTATTGGAGAAACACCTTTCGCATTGGCCTTCGGGACCGAGGCTGTTACGCCGGTAGAAATCGGTACCATGAGCCTACGAGTGGCTCACTTTCGGGAGGAGCTGAATAAGGAAAGGTTACGAGCTAACCTTGACGCGTTACCGGAGATCCGAGAAGAAACCATCTTGAAAATGCAACATTACAAGCGAAAGATGGCCCGTTATCATAACAGGCGCGTCAAAGAACGGTTGCTAAAGGCAGGCGACCTGGTGCTTAGAGACAAGCGAGCGACTGGTCAACGTGTAGGGAAGCTCAGTCCAAACTGGGATGAGCCGTATCGCATTACCCGCGTTATCGGAAAAGGAGCCTATCAGCTGGAGACACTCGATGGTACTCCCTTATCTAACTCTTGGAACATCGCTCGTTTGAAATTATATTATCCTAGAACTTGATTTTATCTGCACCTTTGACTGATGCCAAGCCTAACCTTAGCTAACGCTCACTGAGAGAGCTTTCTTGGGTGTTTGTGGTTGCTTTTGTGCAGATAAAAAGGGGGGATCCTGGGAGTGAAAAGTCCTATCCTTGTGATGGGCGGTCCTGATCAGACGGCTCACTAAGTGAGGGCACGACCCAGCATGCCTTGAACTAGAGTTGGGATTGAAAGATCCCTAGCGCCCCCGGGAGTGAAAAGTCCTATCCTTGTGATGGCCGGTCCTGATCAGATGGCTCACTAAGTGAGGGCACTACCCGGAATCCTTGGGAGTGAAAAGTCCTTTTCTTGTACTGACTGTTCTCGTGGAGACGGCCCATTAAGACAAGGCACGCCCCAAGGAAATAGTAACTCCGTGCTAGAAATGAAAAGTCCTACCTTAGCGACCGGAGTAGTGTAGTCGGTTCATCAAGTGAGGGCATGATTCTAGACGCGAGGACAACGCCTGAAGGTGAAAAGTCCTATCCTTGTGACGACCTGTCCTGATCTGACGACTCACTAAGATGAGGCACTTTCTAGGCCGATCGTGGAAAGATGGAAACGCAAAGAATCACGGAATCCCAGCTAGTAGCTAGATGCGTAATCCCTAGCGAAGTACAGAGCTGATAGAAAAAAGCGATTTGCGCGGTTTCCGTACTAACGCCCTATGACGGCAGCGGAAAGGCTCCTACGGGTAATTACTGTCTCTTGTAACCCGTTATGCTACTAATGGTTTACAATTAGAAATGTGCAGAATACTTTTCAAGCGGCGGAAAGATTGACGATTGCATAAGTGGCGATATTATGAGGCTCGCCGGGAAAACCAACCCGATACTGACCTCAGTGATTTCTGTTGATGAAACACTAGGAGCCTGCTCGAAGAAGTAAACACATTACATTATCAAGGCGACAATGACGCCAAGGGAGTTTCAAAAGGTGAAAACTAAAGGAAAGGAAAGACAGTGATAAGGATATAAACTGTTTGAACATCTGAAAATGCCTTTGAAAGGTCACAAGTTTTAAGGCCAAAACAATAACACCGCGGAGGCAAAAAACAAAAAGCCTGACAATTCCCGATAGCTACGAAAGAGGCGGTGAAGTGTTAGGATGCGTCAGCCCTCGGGGTTCCTCCATTTCCAGCCTTCTACCTTAGCTTGGCGAAAACCCGCTTCATTGAGGTCGGCAGACTTCTGTTTGAAGCCCTCGTGACCTCCTCACCTTTATACGCATCCACTCCATGGACCTCCTCGAAGCAATTAACCAAGATAGTGGCAGTCCGCCCGACATGCCACAGACACTTATCGGCTGACTCCTCTTCCAGAGCGGTTTTCCTTTCCTCCAGGGCAGCTTTCTCCCTTGCCAAGGATGACTTCTCTTTCTCCAGGACCGTACTCTTAGCTCTTTCCGCTCTTGCTGGGTCAGCAATAATTGAGTGCGTTCCTCCAGCAACTTCTTCTTCTCATTTCGCTCTCACGAAAGTTCAGACAGGGAGGCGGTAAGAGAGGCAGCCTGACGCTGTGCGTGCTCTGTCCAGTAATGGAACTTCACAAAATTGGTGAAGAGGCTAGAGCGCAGCGAATTCGCCTTGTCATCATCAACTTTAGAGAGGAAAGCTTCCCAATCGGTCGCGGACGATAATATCTAGGCCGCCAATAAAGCGTAAACCTTGTCCGAGCCATCACCCCCAATAGCCGCTAAGCCTGTATTACAAAAATCATACAAGCCAACTTGGTGAGTCACAGTGCCGGACTCGCCCATTGGACTTAGATCCGCAGCAAAATTAAAGGCGGTGGCCCCTTCGCCAGAACGCTGCGACAAGAGAATGCTCGAAGGGACAAACGCCAGGGGAATGGGGGGGTGAACCTGTGTAGAAGGGCCCCCTTGGACGATATAGGAACCGTGGGGATGGTAGCTCGAAAAGTCCTGTAAATCCTCTTGATAGTCCAAGTTAGGACCATATGAGTGAACAAGCCCACCGAAAGAATTGGGCGAAGCCCCGAAAGACTCAGTCGTACCCATGTTTACCATAAACTCAGAAGGGTGATTCTGGTGAACATCCGTAGAAATGAAGGCACTGTTAGGTCGCACTTCCGTCGCAGCGATAGTAGAGGATAAGCTTCCACCCTCACCCTCCGGCCGAGGTCTCTTCTTGGAACCACCCAGCACATAACCCATGTCCATATCGCCTATGGGAGATACGGAAGTAGAAACAACAACAGTATCCTGCAAAGAACCCAGTATAAGACGCAGATAAGAGAAATAGATGAAATAACGACAAACATCAATATACAACATATCGCGGCCAAAAAGCACACTCACAACAGCAGTGTTAAGAGGAGGCGCTTCCGAAGAAGCTGCCGCGTCCGGAGAAGGAGTGAGAGCGGCAACACTTCTCGTTCTTTTCTTCTTTTTTCCTTTGGCAAGGGCCTTAGGGACTTTGGAAGAAGATGGTTGAAAGGAGGGGCAGCGACGGTCACGATGGGGATACCTGAAGGGATGTCATTATTTCCCTCACCAGCTGAGGAAGAGGATACTTGAGCAAGGCTCACGAAAGCAGCAGGTAGTACAGTTGGGTTATCAGTAGCTCTCGTGGAGGCGGCCCTCTCTTTTTCTTCTCTCTCCTGGGCCCTTTTCAGTCATCTCCTAACACTTTCAGGCTTGTAATTGGGATCCGTCGCTGCATGATCACAAAATAACGTTAGCATTAGTATCAGCGGTAATAAGGAAGGAAGCGATATGACACTCACGTGTAACGCAGTCCTTGATATCAGCCCCGCATGCTAGATAACGGATGTGAACGCTGATTTCCAGTTGAAGCAATTTGTCTAGCCAGCCTTGTTCCCGCTGAGGAAGGCTCTCCGGCCGGCCCGAGACGTTATCCTTGACATCTTGGTTAAACCCAGATCGCCACCAGGAACCAGGAGCTTCAGGAAGATTTATCACAAAGAACTCATTTTTCCAAGCCTCGACGGAAGACTCGATGCGGAGGAGTTTCCAAGTAAAAGACTTGAGGGAATCATCGTCGTATCGGGGCGATATCGTTATCACACCCCGACACTTCATCAGCTTAAAAACCGACTTAAGCAACAAAAGAGAAGGGGAAGTAATCCCCTTATATTTACAAAGTTCTAGAAAGGCACAAACACAACAATATGCATTTGGGGCTAATTGGACGGGATTCAAATCGCAGGCAACAAGCAATTGTTTTATGAAAGGGTCGATGGGAAGCCAGAAACCATAATAGAACATTTGTGCGTACAGAACCCTACGCTTGCCCGTCAAAATGTTGTTCAAGCGTATCGACTCAGGGGCAACGGTGGCCTTATAACCGTCAGGGATAACAACATTATGTGCGGCTAAATGCTCATTGAGAGTGATTTCAGAGGTGATACTGCTAACTGTAATATCCATCTTTTTCTCATCGGCAGACTTCGACTCAGGGCGGCCAGTCTTGGTCATGGCAGAAAATAAAAAGTAAAGACGAAGAAGACGATGGAAGAAAATAGGAAATACCTTTAGAGAAAAAGCACTTCGAGAGCCTTGAATGGTGGAAAGAAAACAAGACGGCTAGAGAGAGTATGAAGAAAGCAGGATGATAAAAGTAAGAAAAAGAAATAAGTATTGGTTTTTATAGCCCTAGTGGTCAAAGGAAACGACGGACGCTGCAGTCATTGCGTGAGAGCGTCACAAGGAACAGACTCAAGCAATGAGTACAATCCTAGAGAAGCGCGACAGCGCTTCGATTTTGCTAAAATTCTAGAGCACGGTAGCCCGTGGCATCATAAAAAATGGACACGTGTGTCTACGTCCTCACGACTTTTCTCTCACATTAATAAGGGGATCGTGAGCATTAAATGCACTGAAAAGCAGAAATAATTTTTTGGAATAAGACAAGAGCGATATTGCAACAATGGAGATAATGCAGAATGACGTTAATCAAGTCGGCGGCTTTCGAGATAACGCAGGAAAGCAAAATAAAGATCAGTTATTATATCAAATAAAGTACAGATATCGTTGCGCGATAAGGCGTTATTACAAGACAGAAAAAGCAAATAAAGAGGAAAATCCTCTAAAGGGTCAGCCTTGACCATTCATTGGTCGGCACGGATATCGCGGCCACCTTTCCCCTACTCCTCTCTGAAAGAAAGAAGATCTCCCTCGCTTTCGCTTAAATCCTTCAACTTCTTGGAGGCGTAATCAGCCAACTTAGATGGATCAACAGTTCCCTGGCGATGGAAATCTGTAAATCCGACGATACAGACTTCCAGGATCTTGTTTTTCCACCCGGCTATCTTCGAGGGTACCTTGGCCAAATCCGCGTCGCAGGACAATATCTCTTCGCGGAGGAAAGAGTTTCTTTTGTCGGCCGCCACCAATTCCACCTCCAGCAGTTCTATCTTAGCCTTTCCTTTTGACTTTTCTCGTGCGAGCTCGGCGCGACACTCAGTCAACTCTGCCCGGGTTCAATCTTGAAGCTTTGACAGCTCTGTTACCTTCGCCAAAGCGGTGTCTAGTTATTCTTTCGAACCGGGAGAGCGCCGAACTTTGTCGCTCTGATCCTCGAGAAAATAGTGCAGCTCGCGGAAACTGGCCAACATGTCGTTCAGAAGGCGTGAGTGCTGAACTTCAGGGGGATGTCACAAGAACTCTTCCTTGTCCTTCGAAGAACTGAACATTTGGCCCACTATAGAACCTACTGGCTCGTCTCGCGATAGCGGATCCGATATCCCTAAAGCGCGAAGCCCATTAGTCCCAAAAGATGATAGATCCAGCTAGTATGCGACATTTCCTTGAGGACTTTGAGGGGAAAGATTGGCGATATAGGGAGGAGAATAACTTTTTGCGGAATTACCAATGCCCGAAATTGAAGAAAGGAATAAGGGCTGAGGTTTCCTCGGGGAAGGGTCAGGAGGAACACTTGGATTCGAAACTGGCACGGTCACATCCGAAATACAGGAAGAGATCAGAGAACCAGGGCCGCCAGGCGGCAAGGGTGAGTCCACCGTCGCTGAAAACTCATTAGCTTTGGAAGGAATGGCAGGAGACACCTTGACAACCTCCGCTACTTGCGAGGTACTCGCGACATGAGAAGTGTCAACCTCCGTAGTAGGAACTGCGTTAACTTCCCTCAAGGGAGGAATCGGTGGTCCAGTCTTCTTTTTCTAGATTTTCTTTCGAAGACGCTCCTTCTCGACAGCCATCTCTTCACTATCGTCCTCGGTTGACTCCGCCGCGGGATCATTTTTTCTCGCCCTAAGCTTCACTCGTTAGGCAAGGGTAGCGTGACGTAGTTCGGAACCGACATCCATACTCTCGCTATCGCTGTCAACTATTCCAGTCGCAGAATGACTCGGAGTCACTCCCTTACCCCGAGGCGGCAACCAATTCTCAAGAAAGCGAGAAGATCGAGCGGAAGCACTGCGTGTTGCGACGGTCTTAGCTCTCCTTCCCCTCGGCGGAATAGTCGGACGACTGGAACTTTCAGGCGGTGGAGAAGGAGGTAACGTCTGAAGCGGCATCACATTTAGAGGAGTGTTATTCCCCCCGGAGGAACGACCCCCAGTGCTACCTGCCAGCGAAGCATGTTAATGCAGCAAGCAAATCAAAGCGATAACATGGCAAAAGAAAAACTCACCAACGACACACTCTTTCAAGGGTCTAAACCGAGCAAATTCCCGAATGCGAAAAGACCCTTCTATTTCTAATAGGGCGGTAACATGGGACACATCAATGCTAGACATCACTTCTGGTTTTTCCCAAGCGGCGCTAGTAATCTCTCGGTTAAAACCCCCGCGCCACCAGCGGGACGACAGGCGAAGGGTGAAGAAGCCATTTTTCCAATTGACCACGTTGTCCTCAAAACCTTGAAAGTTCTGCCAGAAAAATTGCACGATGGCGTCATTCCATCTCGGGGTGATATCTACCAAGCAGTCGCGACAACTCAAGCTGAAAAATGTGCGGAACAGATCGAGGGATGGAGTGAAAATATGCTTCACTAGCATGCCCGAAGAAAGGCATAAATCCCACACTAGGAAGGCGGAGTTATTTATACGGGATTGAGATCGTAATGATTTAGCAGCTTCATCAGAGAAGTATGGATTGGGAGATGAAATCCGTAGAGGAACATCTTGAAATAAACCAGCCGGAACGTTCCCCACATGGCATCATGAAGTCGAATATCCTTCGTAGGGATATAAGGGTGGCAACCCAAGGGGAAGGTGATACCGTTCTCCTCTAATTCTGCCCTCAAAACTTCAGTACAATAAAAAATGCTACGAGCTCTCATAGCCTCGAGATCTATGGGATTTTTGGCACTCGCAGAGGATTTAATATGAGACATAAGGGACCGGAAAAATAAAACTACGACGAGAGAGGAACAGAATACCTGGAACGAAAAAGCCAGTAAACAGGCCGTCAGCGCCGGCGAGCAATTACAGAAACTTCTCTTGAGCAGAAAGAAGCATAGGAGAAACAGAAAGTGTGAAAATTTTCAAAATATTGGCAAAAGTAATAAAAGAGAATAGCGGTTCCCTTATAAAGGTCAAACTTGAATAAGAAACAGCCTGTAAAAGAGAAACACGTGCGGAGCAGAAAGCGACGCGTGGACAGTCATTTATGTCTTTGGGAGAAGACGGTTACTGACAAAAAACCGAAGGACGGTTGCACCCAGCAACAGATATCCCTCCGCGGCAACCCTTGATGTTTAAAGAAATGACGCGTGAAGGCGATAGGAGGACAAAAGGAAAATGAAGCGTTATCTTATTCATTTTTGAAAAGCCATACGACATCTACAAAGAGGCAAGACCCGCTAAACTAATCACCCTTAGACCAAGAGATACCATAACAATAAACTACATCATCATCTGAGAACGATAGCTCCCTACTGACGGGAGGAAAAGGCTCATCAACCCTCTTTCCTATGCGTATCGTTGATCGGCTGGACTCCTCCTCGATGGATGACGTCACCGCTTCCACGCCCACGCTGGCAGGGAGAGCCATTTTTGGCGAATCGTGAGGAAGAAGAGATGGTTCATCCCCCTTTCGAACAGAAGGGGCGAAAGAATTGGAAAGCGTTTCAGACACCTTTAAGGCATTTTTTCTCAGCCTCTTGCGACCCCATCGGCGGACGAACGGCCTCCATGGAGGCGACGAAGGAGGATTGTCTGAATCTGGCGAAGTCGGAGGAGTTGGCGGAGAATCCCGCGCAGCAGTATCCAAAAAATAAGAATCAGCCATGAGCTCATAGGCAACCTGTCAAGAGGAAAAATAAGCAAGAAGATGAATGGAAAAATGGAGTGGGATCCCTTTAAATAGCCAAAAAAGGGGAGAAGTTTTTGATCATTCGGCGCGACTCTTGAGAACTGACACGCGTACAACCTGGAGTGCAAATCTAGATTTGCAGTCACTCTTGTCGAAATCTCCACAGATCGAGGAAACTGAAACTTTACCCAATCAGTTGACATTAAAACAGCGGCGCAAAATTAATGCAGAACGGTTAGCGAGGAAACCGTCGTGAAAAGGCCGTCCAATGACTGACTCATTTTCAGTTGGGCTGAGGATGCCTCCAATCGGAAAAGGACAAAGGGCACATTGAAGAAGAAGAATAGTTACAAAGGGTATAATAAAAACAGTTTATTTATTATGGCCTAACGGCCGGAAAGTACAGCTGCGTAAATATAAAAAAAAAGAGGAAAGAGAAAAAAAGGCTCAAAGGGAGCCACCGCCTTCAGGCGTCAGAACCAGCATCCTCGGGTATGTCGGGAATGTCTCTCAGGGAGTCCATGACTAGAGTGAGGTCAGCAGAGGTGACCCTCATCCCCTTCAAGCAGCACCCCAGCATGTCCTTGCGATGCTGCAGCATGGCGATCACCACTTGAATCCGAGCGATGGAGGTGGCCAGCTTCGACACGCTCTCTAAAGGACTGAAATCCTCTAGAGATGTAGCTCCCAGCCTGGAATGGAGTGGGGTCAGCATCCCTTGCAACTCCAAGATGTCCCCGGAGGTCTTGATCAGCATGTTCTCCAGGAACCCGACGTCACCATCATTGAGGTTCCTGAGAGTATGGCCCTTGGAAAGGAGGAAAATTTTGGTCAAATGATCCATGATGTTGATTGCGAAAGAAAAAAGATAAGATGAGCTTGAGTGAAGAAAGCTCTCAGATTTATAGGCTCCGAGAAATGGGCCTTTGGAAAGAGGAGGTCCTCAAAAGACGAGCCGCCCTGTTACCATCAAAGACCGATGTACCTAAGGCGGGAACGAGGATCGATGTCTGTATGCTGCTAATGATACAGGTACTCGAGAGGAGTACGAGCTGGAATCCTGGAAAATGCGAAGGAGCGCGATATTATGGGTAGCCATGACGTAAAAGCCGTACGATTGTAGGTATCCATAGTGCAAGGCCGCGTCGATATCGCAGGTAGCTCCTGGCAGTGTAAAGCCTCGCTGGTATCGCGGGTATCTGGTGGTATAAAGCCTCACAAATCATAGGCAGCTGATGGCATAAAACCGCGTCAATATCGCTGACTCCATGAGCGGAAAGGAAAGAAAGAACCCGCATGTCCTCAAAATCCCTGTAAGTACAAAGTTTACTAATATCTCCGTAGAATGCCTATCTCCTCTACGTGTTTGCAGTTCGCCCGACATGCCGATGGACCCGGAATGTATGCGAACCTAACCCAACAGTATGAACCTGGTCGCAGTCCGCGGCAACGTCAACAATAGTCCGTCAGCGTCAATAACTCTCCTACGGCACGGACGAGTTTGCAACCTTCTAAGCACTACTGATGGCCCAGACCTGTTAATACCGCTAGGCGAAAATGACATCCTAATGGTTCTGGACGAGTTAGCGGCGTCTCTCGCTGATTCCTTGGCACCCCATGAGGACGAGTCTTTGGACAAGCACAAAGACCGGAACCCACTTGCTCGGAGGAAAGCATCTGACCTAGGCGCTGCCTAACATTCAATTGTTCTTTGTCATAACAAAAGCGACAAAGAAGCTCGGAGATTCCGCAAATATATCGCCATAAGGAGGAAAGGACCCTCACCTAAGATACCAGACATGGATAGGGAATGATAGCTCTTGGTAAACACCCAGGCTCGTTTTCAGTTGGGCTTATGATAACAATCAAGACAATCCCAAGGACATTGCTGTAATTATGACCCCTGCCGAGGGCGGAATCCTATAAGCCTATCAGACATTTAAGCTATCGCTACTAGACCGTGAGGTGTTTTCTGGGATGGTAGACCAGGACTCACGCGTCTCTGGACGCACAGCATCATCCCATCCTAGGGGACCCATGGAGTTATCGCCCCCCGGCACCCTCCTCAGAGGCATCGCCCATGATGTCACCTCAGGTATCGCCCATGACGTCATCCCCAGGTATCGCCAGTAACATCATCTAGAGCGGTATCTCCCCTGGATATCGCCTTTTCCCCAGATATCGCCCCCAGCGGCCTATAAATACTCTCTCATTTTAAAACATCAAGTAAGCCGAAAAAACTGCCTACCAGACCCTCTGCTATTTTTGAACCGCTTACTGACTTAAGCATCGGAGTGTCTACGCCGGAGTTCCCCCTCCGACGCTTTGCAGGTGGATCCGACGTCATCTACAGTGCCTCCGACTAACAGTAGACATCGTCCCGATCGTCTCGAAGATCGAATCTTATCAATATTGAATTCACAAAAGGATTGCCCACGCTGTCTACCGCGGGTCCCCTCGGATGGGGAGTAGAATAACTGGGTCCCGCTATCTGGGAGAAAGGAGTATGCGTCTGGGAAATAAACATTTCCGCTGTTTTCCCAAAGGAAAGATCTGACATTCCCGGGGGGATTTCCTATACTGTGGTAGAAGCGTCAGAAGTGGCGAAGGGAAAAAGTCATCTGCGAGTAGCAAACGGAAGGCTAGAGGACTGGGATAACGCAGGATCTGAATCAGAAGCCATAATCCTTCAGTCTTCAAGAAAAATAGAGCTTGGCTATTAAGGACGCTCACTTAATAAAACCAAAGCTCTTAACGAAAGCACCAATTTGATAAGATTCGACTTCTTTGCCGAAGGGTAGATGGGAAAATGGCTTCCTGGACTCACCGTCGGTTGCCGTCCGAGGTACCTGCAAAGCGCCGGAGGGGGTCCCCGGTGTAAACACTCCGATGCCTAAGTCAGTACTGGTAGTTAAAATAGCAGAGATTTGGCCAGCAATTTTAGGCTTACCTTCTTCCTTGATTGTGGGGGTATTTATAGGCGAAAAGTAGAGTGTTTTCTGGGGGGGCTCGGCCATAAAGGGCGCTAAGGGGCATGTCAGGTGGTTGACATTCCCCGTCAATGGTGTGCTATCGTTGCGTTAGATATATATGGGGGTATGCGTTACCTAGGCAAGGTAACACCTATGCTCCTCATGGGACGCCATGTTTGGCCTGGGATGGGATAACGCCGCGTGTCATGACAAAGTGATGTGTGGGACCCCCTCGCTGATTTCGACCATCCCAGTGTTGATCGCATGGAGAGAGGCGATGGCCTCGAGGTTGTATGTCCGGTAGGGACAAGAGCTTTCTACCCCTAACGCGGGGTATAAGATGAAAATGCCCTTGGTGTTAAGTATATTGTTATCAAAGGGCAAGACAGTAAAACCAGATTGCTTCCTCATCACAACAAAACATAAGTGTGGGGAAGTAAAGTTAAAAATTTCAAGCCCTCAAAGTCAAACGACCAAAGAATAAATATGGAAAGATTGCCAGCTCCAGTTCTTGGAATTTAAAGAATGAGCCAAGGAAGAAAGGTTCATGCCTGCCTGCTATATTATATTTATTTTTTAAATATATATATATATATCAATCAAGAAAAATCAAATAAAAGCAGAGCAGGCACAGCAAAGCGAAAAGGAAACCAGCTCGTTCCCCCGACACAAGTAAAGATCTCCTCCCCAAAAGAACGCCAAGGCTATCATCTAGCCCTCGCTTTCATGCCCTCATGAGCGGGTGTTACTAACCGATTTGCTTTCCTTCTGGCCAAGGAACCCTCCACCTCCAGATTTGTCTTCTCTTCCCTTTTCTTTTCTTTTCTCCCTTTTCCTTCATCTTTTTCCTCTATTTTATTTTCTCCCTTTCTCTTCTCTTTTCTCCTCCGCACCCATTCCTACGTTTTCTTGTTCCTTTTATTATTATTTTTATTATTATTTTTAATTTTCTTTTTCTGCAAGGTCTTCTTTGATCGCTAGATTGCCCTCGCATGTGTACTACAATACTCAGATTGATGTGCAAACTCTGCCTTGTGTTGTGTTATTTGCATTTTGGAGCGATTAGCCTAAACACATATTCTGTTGCGAGTGTGAGTGCAAACACATATCCAAGTGAGGACTACTGGTGAACAGGCTTGGTTTGGGAAAGTTCGATTGATAGGGTCGTTATCCTATCAGCCCGATGCAGGTGCTTGTCTAGGGCAGGATGTGTTTTGGTTAGGTGCAGCGTGCCGAATGAGATGCCTAATCTGTGTGTTAAGGGGTAGAGGTTGTGTGTTATGCATGAGGTGATTTTCAGTTTTATTAATGCTCAAGGGCCAACATTGGGCAGTGTAGGGATGTTTGATCGCATGTTTTTAGTGTAGGTTTTCCCCTTTATTTTGGCCTTTTCTAGAGCATAATACTTCTGATTTGCCCCTTTTCCCATCTTTATTGCAGATCAGTGCCTAAAGCAAGAAAAGAGAGAAAGCATGCGATTTTGGAAGGATTTCTCGGACTTCGAAGCATCAAGGCCTAAAAGAGCGGAGTGTGGTCGTGCCCTCGACGCTAACCAGACCTCTCGTGCCCCTGACATATCCACATCAGATCAAGATCGAAAGCCAAAGAGAGGAATCTCTGAAGATTCGCACGGGATTCCTTGCATTTCCAGAAGATGTCAGGCGCTTCCAGAAGATTCGAGAATATTCCCTCTAAGGGCGTTTCCTTCCCATGCGCTGTCACCCTCTCCATATGTTGACACTCTCTTTCCTTAGCTGTATTTTATCCCTTAACTAGTTTTTAGGCTATTTAAGCTTAGTTTTAGGATTTTTGTAAGGACGGTTGATCCTAGACACACTCTCTCATTTTACCTAAATTTTAGGGATTCTCTCTCTCTCTCTCTCTCTCTCTCTCTCTTTTAGCAACGCCGTCAGATTGTAAAGGAAGAAAGCATTGAATTCCCCACCGGTTTATTCTAATACACTTTTCCTTTTATTTTCTTTAAGCTTGTTTATGTTATTTTCCATTTCCACTTGTTGTTTGTATTTAATTATGAGTAGCTAAGTTCCCATCTTCTTAGTAAAGGGTGTTTCAAGGCTTGCAAGGATTGGTTAAGAGGCCTAAACGTACTTAATACACTCTTATTGCCATATTCGGTTGTTTATCATTTTCTTGCCATGCTCATTTAGAAATGTTAAGAGCCTGATCAACTGTTAGTGTTTTTGTGTGGGTACTGTCATCCTAACAGTGATAACGTCAACGTGAGGTTGTTAGGAGTAGTAGACACCTAGTGGGGACATCGCGAGAGGTCTTTCGTCTAGGGGTAAGTAGTCGGGTAGGGTTGTGTCGCGAGCTTTACACACTGAGACGCCATGCCTTAGATCTGTCTTGCCTCCACTTCATAGGCATTTTGAGTATTGCCTCCCTACATTCGTGCCTGGGGGGACAACGAAACGTCAAGGTCACCTCATATGTGAAAATGGGGGGGTGGCTTTTCTTATGAAGGTAAGCAGGGGGTTTTTAGTGAAAACTTGGTCCCTATAGTAGGTCTATGGCATGAGTTTGGAATATCTCTGTGCCAATAATTAACCGAACATTTGGATTAATATCTCTTTTACAGTTTTTCTTGTTATCTTGCCATTGAACTGCTTTTAGTTATCTTGCCCTTGATTGTTCTTTCCTTTCATGCCCTTTCATGCTTATTACTTTCATGCTTTGAATTGTGTTTAACTGGCCGTGTTGTTAGCTATCACTCTGAGGTTGATCTTTTAGATCAATCGACCAAAGCCCTCCATTTAAGTTACTGTTTCATTTGGCTGCATTTACCCACTGTCATACTACTTCTAGTGAAACCTTTATCCTTCAATCTCTGTGGTTCAAAATATCTAATCGGGTGTCGAGATCGTCAAAATTAAATACAACTTAATATTAACTATAAAAGATTGTAAATAATGGTTAGAGGTTTGATCCATAGAAAATAAATAGACTTAAAATAAGATAAAGTCCAGATATATATTAATAAGAAATAAAAATAATCAATATGGGGGGGGGGGGGGGGGGGGGGGTTGTTTAAAAACTACGAATTGAAAAGACAATTAAAGCAAGTGCAAGTTCCAAGCCAAGAAGTCAAGAACAAGTGTAGATTCTAGACCAATAACAAAAATCAGATTGATGTTTGAAATTTGTGTAAAAGGTTCCCAATAAAGGCTAAAGCAAGTTATGATTCATAAGTATTCGATTATTGATGCAATAATATTCGTTCCTAGTTTACAGAATTGCTATAGAGACGAGGTATACTTCTTAGAACTCCTACTTCCCTCCTACAACAAACTACCTAAAAAGGCACTCTATTAGGCAATTGATCGTCACTCAAATATACTAATTTTTTCCTGATGCCTAGATGCACAAATAAATGCGTAAAGGGCAAGACAAGGTCGAACCACAGAGATTGAAGGAATAATATTTCAGTTTCAATGCATGACAGGGAAGAACTATAACTAGATACAAACATAACACTAGGGGGGTTATGTTGATTAACGAATCAATCAATGCAGAAGTGGGAGCTAACAAGACAAATAATTAAAACTGCAAATCACAACACAACAGTAACAATCATTCGAGGGCATGAAAGTGAAGAACAATCAAGGGCAAGATAATCAAAAGCAGTTCGAGGGCACGAAAACAAGAAGAGCGGTAAAAGAGATATTAATATGATGGGAAGAGATCTTAGCAAAAGGTGTTCTCAGGTTGCATTTTAGGTCAGTTAATCATTGGCACAAAAAATATTCCAAACTCATGCATAGACCTGCTATAGGGGCCTAATTTCCACTCAACACCCTCTACTTAACTTCGTAGGTAGAAGCTACCCCCCGTTTCCACATATGAGGTAGCCTTGACGTTTCGCCGTCCCCCGAGGCACGAATGCGGGGAGGCACTACTCAAAACACCCATGAAGTGGAGGCAAGACAGATCTAGGGCTTGACATCTCAGTGTGTCAAGCTCGCATCACATACCCTAAACGACCATTTACCCCTAGACAAAAGACCTCTCGCGATGTCCCCACTAGGTGTCTACTTTAACCCAAGGCTTCGCGTTAGTTATAACCAAGAGAATGACAGTACTCACACAGAAATATTAACAGTTGATCAAGCCCTTAACATTTCTAAATGAGCATGGAAATAAAATGATAAACAACCGAATATGACAAGAGAATGTATTAAGCATGCTTTAGGCCTCTTAACCGAACCTTACAACCCTTGAAACACCCTTTACTAAGATAAGGAAATTTAGCTACTCATAAATATATATAAACAGTAGATAACAAAAGTCATACAATGAAAGATGATAAAAGGAAAGGTTTTAAGAAGGAACTAAAGGATGATTCAATTAATTAAAGGGGAAAAGATTGCTCCTTTACAAACCGGCGGCTGCTCCAAAAAACAAAAGAACAATCCCCAAAAACTAGGATAAAAGATGGAGTGATGTATTAATGTTTTCCTCCTCACAAAAAACCCTAAACTAAGCTTAAATAGTCCTACAACTTGCTAGGGGACAAAATAGCTAAGGGGAGAGAGGGAGCCAATAGGAGCATGACAGCACACGTCCTTCAGGGGAATATTCTGGGATCTCTGGCGCGCTTGACACCTAAAAACGCATGGAATCCGTGCGGATCTTCAAAGATTCTTCTCTTTGGCTTTTGATTGAGAATTGATGCAGAGGTATCGCGGGCGAGAGACCGCTCACTGGTCTAGTTAGCGTCGAGGGCTCGACGACACTCTGATCTTCTCAGGGCCTTGAAGCTCAAAATCCCTAGAATTCTTCCAAAAATGCTTCTTTTTGCTCTTTTTCTCCTTTTGGTGCTGATATGCAATAAAGATGTAAATAAGGGTCAAATAGCAGAATCAAGCCCCCGAAAGGGCTAGAAAAGAGGATAAAATCATGCCCAAGAAACGTGCTATCAACAATCCTATTCAAATAGCATTTTGCTGGTTAAAGGGTTTACTAAATTAGTTGATTAAAATCTAGGTTGATTAGACATAAACTTAATATGAATAGCAATTTAAATTATGTAGAAAACTTATGAATGCAAACATAGGAATTATAAAAAAATAATTAAATCTCATAAATAATTAGCATCACAACATTAATTGCCTCTACCTGTTAGACAAATGGCATTTTCCAACCACTTTACATAAGACTCTATCAATTTCTGTTTCCTATTTTTCTACCTTTAGTAGGTTTATTTTCAGTTCAGTTTAATCCACTCCATGAGTGGCATCAAAGTAGGATTTCCTATTAAGTTTTTCTTGTATAAATTCAGAGTTGTTATCAATAAAAATTATGCTGGAATTTGAACCTATTTTCAAGTCCCATTTGTTTCAATAGTACTATTTGTTTCAACAATGGTAGCGGAGCTCTAGTTGAACTTATAGGACCAAACACACATAAACCAAATGGCATCCAATAGCCAAATGTTAAACCCACCAATGATACTCACTGGCAAAAACTATTGTGTTTGGTCAGTGAAGATGCAATCATACCTGGAGGCCAATGATCTTTGGGACACAGTGGTGGAAGATAGACCGACTCCTACTTTGCTGGAAAATCCCACCATGGCTCATATTAGGTCTAACAATGAAGACAAGGTGAAGAAGTTCAAAGCCAAGTCTCTACTTTAAAATGTTGTCGCAGATAACCTATTTTATAGGATCATGACCTGTAAAATGGAAAAGGAAGCTTGGGACAGTCTGAAAGTAGAATATCAAGGCAGTGAAAAAACATGCCAGATGCCAATTCTAAACCTGAAAAGAGAATTCGAAGGCTTGAATATGCAGGAGGATGAAACTATTCGTAAGTATGCTGATCGAATTGCTGTAATTGTCAATAATATAAGACTACTTGGTGATGATTTTTCAGACAAAAGAGTTATGGAAAAGGTTCTTGTGAGTCTTCCTAAGAGATTTGAATCCAAAATATCCTCTTTGGAAGAGTCCAAGGATCTCAACAACATCTCTTTAGGTGAAATGATGACTGCTCTTCAAGCACAAGAGCAACGAAGGACTATGAGACAAGACAGGAGTACCGAAGGAGCTTTCTATGTGCAAAAGAAAAATACCAATAAAGGAAAGCAGCAATCCAACTAGAAGAATAAAGGCAAGCATGATGGAAGTGAAGGTTCAAAGCTGAAGCCATTCCCTCCTTGTAAATATTGGAAGAAGACAACGCACTTGGAGAAGTACTATTGGTGGAGGATTGATGTTGTCTGTGGTACTTGTAAACAGACAGGCCATATAACCAAAGTCTACAAATTCAAAAATAAAGCCTTTAAACCTCCACAAGCACAAGTTGCGGAGCTTGTTGGTGCTCAGGGGAGTAACTTTTTGTAGTTTCATATTTTTTAACGAATGACAGTACTGATTCTTAGCTCGATGATAGTGGTTGTACGCATCATTTGTGCAATGATGCTAGGATGTTTAGGATTCTTGATGATACTTACAAGTCAAGAGTGAAAGTGGGGAATGGAGATTTTTTGGAAGTTGTAGGAAGAGGTTATGTGGCTGTTTCAACAAATTCAGGTATCAAAATCATTTCAGATGTTTTGTTCATACCTGATATAAGCCAAAATTTGCTGAATGTTGGACAGATGCTTGAGAAGAATTACTCCTTGCACTTTAAGGATCGCAAATGCACCATCTTTGATCCCTCTAGTGTAAAACTATTTTGTGTCAAGATGAACCACCGAATCTTTGCAGCAAATTGGGAGAAAGTAACCGAGCAAGCTTATGTTAGTGCTTCACATTCAATGTCAACCTTATGGCACAAAAGGCTTGCTCATTTCAATCATTGAAGTCTTAAAGAGATGAATAAGAAGGACATGGTAGAACACATGCCGGGACTCTCTTGTGATGCTCAAGTTTGTGGAACCTGTCAGAAGGATAAGCAAACAAGGTTTCCATTCTAGAAAAATCAAGCATGGAGAGCCAACCAAAAACTTCAGCTCATCCACACTGATGTTTGTGGTCCAATGAAGACAAAATCTCTGAGTGGTAACAAATACTTCCTCCTCTTTACTGATGACTGCACCCGGATGTGTTGGGTTTATTTCATTAAACTTAAGAGTGAAGTTTTTGATGTTTTTAAATAATTAAAGCTTTAGTTCAGAATCAATGTGATCTCAAAATTAAAGTTTTACTATACTTTTGGTCAGTTTGTTGAGTTTTGTAAAGTGCAAGCATTGAAAATCAACTGACTATTCCTTACACACCACAGTAAAATGGGGTTGCTGAAAGAAACTAACAAGACTATAATGGAGATGTCCAGGTGTCTATTGATTGAAAAATAGATGCCAAATCAATTTTGGGCAGAAGTTGTCAATACCTCTGTCTATTTGCTGAACAGACTCCCTACAAAGGCGTTGCAAAACAAAACTCCATATGAGGCCTGGTATGATTACAAACCATCAGTGCACCATCTCAAAATCTTTAGATGTATTTGTTTTTATCAAGTGCTAGATTGCAGGAGAAGTAAGCTTGACAACAAAGCTCATAAGGGGATTTTCATGGCTAATGGTTCTTCTTCCAGAGGTTACATGATTTTCTGCTTAAAATTAAAAAAATAATTCTAAGTAGAGAGGTGAAGTTTGATGAAGAAACAATCTAGGATTGGAAAAATAAGAAAAATGTTCAATCTGATTTCTTTCCAAAGGAACAAGCTCAACTTGTAGAAGATGAACTTGTGGATGACATTCCCGTAAGAGGTACTAGATCCTTGCAAAGTATTTACCAAAGGTGTAGTTAGCTATCTTTGAACCTATAGGCTATGCTGAAGCACAAGACTCTCAAGAGTGGAGGAGAGCTATGCAAGCTGAACTAGACATGATCAACAAGAATGAAACATGAGAGCTTATTGACAGACCTACAAATCGCAAGGTAACTAGTGTATAATGGGTTTTCAAAACAAAACTCAATCTAGATGGCTCAATTTGCAAGCATAAAGCCAGAGTTGTGAAAGGCTATGCTCAATAATATGGCATGGACTTCCAGGAAACTTTTGTTCCAGTAGCAAGGTATGACACAATCAAGTTTCTTCTTGCTTTTGCTACTTACAATTCCTGGTAAATTCATCAGCTTGATGTGAAGTAAGCATTCCTAAATGGCTTACTTGCTGAAGAGATTTATGTAGAGCCGCTTGATGGTTACTCAATTTCAGGGAAAGAGGATAAAGTCTATCTGCTAAAGAAGGCCTTGTATGGTTTAAAACAAGCCCCAAGGGCTTGGTATGAAAGGATGGATAATTATCTCATCCAACTTGGTTTCAGTAGAAGCTAAAGTGAAGCTAAAGTGAAGCTACTCTCAATGTGAAAGTTATTGATGGTGAGTCTTTAGTTGTCTCCATTTATGTTGATGATATGCTTATGACAGGAAGCAAAGCTGAGCTAACTCAAAAGTTCAAAGTTGAAATGGAGAAGGTTTTTAAGATGACTGATCTTGGAGTGATGAAATACTTCCTTGGCATGGAAGTGACGCAGTCAAGTGATGGAATTTTTATTTGCCAACAAAAGTATATTTTTGACATCTTAAACAAGTTCAAAATGCAAGATTGCAAACCTATTAGTACTCCAATTTCTACTGGTGTGAAGCTTGGCAAAGATGAGAATTCTAAAAAAGTTGATGACAACATATATAGAAGTCTAATTGGCAGTCTTTTGTACCTCATAGTAAGCAGACCTGACATTCTCTTTGCTGTAAGTTTGCTTTCTAGGTTCAAGCATTCACTTAGAGAAACACACCTCATAGCTGCCAAGAGGGTGTTAAGGTATGTTAAAGGATCTCGCACTTTTGAAATTTTCTTTCCTACATATGTAGAGAAGACCATGGAGCTGGTTGGTTACTCTGATAGTGATTGGGAAGGTTGCATTGATGATTCTAGAAGCACCTATAGATATTTGTTTTCCTTGGGAACTATTTTTTCAGCTGGAGTTCGAGGAAGCAAGAAACTACTACCCAATCAACAGCAGAAGCTGAGTACATTGTTGCTGCCTCTACTGTAAATCAATCCATCTGGCTAAGAAAGATGTTGAAGGACTTGGGGTGTGAACAAACAGAAGCTACCAAGATCCTATATGATAACAGTTCAACAATTTCAATCTCAAAGAATTCGGTATTTCATGGTCGCACTAAGCACATAAAAATGAAGTTTCATTTTATTAGAGAAGTTCAACAATCTAATAAGGTAATGTTAGAACCAGAGGAGATTACTGTTGTTCTAAACCTTATGAACAACAATCCAAGACCGTAAGCAATTCAGATTATTGTATGAATTAAATAACTGAATGCGGAAGCGTACCTGATGATGCCATGAAATTGAAGAAATCACGGAATCTTGATCTTCTGGTGGATGATTGCTATGTGGGGTTGGATGGAGAACCAAGAGACATCTGTATTTTATTCTTCTGTTATTTTTAATGTAAGTTTCCTCTTAGTTTTATAGTTGGTTTAACGTCAGTTTTCCAAACTTCTCTTAAAACTGAAAAGGCAACTTATCCTTTAATTAAAACATACAGAGAAATATTTAATTCCTTTTAGCAATTCCACCAGGGTTCAATTCCGTCCTTAATGTTTTTATTAATTCTGAATTGGTCCATAAATAATTCAGAATAAAGTTATAGACCTGTTAATTACGAGTCTTTTGGAAGTGATTTCATAATTTTCAGACAAAGTTTGATACATTTTCGGATCATATTTCAAAGATCTATTAAGAAAAACTATTGGGGGAAATTGTTTGTGTTCGACACCATTTTTATGTGTCTTCCGTTTGGATTCAGTTTTTCCTCTCTTCTTCAAAGTTGTAGATCTGTTAATTACGAGTCTTTTGGAAGTGATTTCGTAATTTTCAGACAATGTGTGATACAGTTTCGGATCATATTTTGAAGATCTATCAGGAAAACTATTGGGGGAATTGTTTATGTGTTCGACACCGTTTTTGTGTGTCTTCCGTGTGGATTCAGTTTTTTCCCTCTTCTTCAAAGTTGTATATCTGTGAATTACGAGTCTTTTAGAAGTGATTTCGTAATTTTTGGACAACGTTTGATACAGTTTTGGATCATATTTTGAAGATCTATCAAGAAAGCTGTTGGGGAAAAACTTTTGTATGTGGTGGTACAAAAGTGTTTGGCGGCCCAGCCGCCAACCATTGTTTGGTGGACAATCGGTCCTGGAATAACACTAAGGAAGCTTTTAAGCTTAGCTTGTTTGTCCAACTCAATTAATAAAAGTAGTAAAGTCACCAAAGTGACCTCTGCTACGGATATTACCGAGTTAGACATTTCAAGAGTGGTGTTCATAATTTCATGCGGATAGTTGTCGGCCCAAAGGAAGATGACTGTTTGGCAGAAATTATAAACACGATAGTGATGAATTCAAGCTTTATAGCTATTTAAGAGATTTATTGCAAGTGTTTGATCGGCCCAAAGGAAGATTAAACATTTAGCAAAATCAAGCTATAAAATTCACACTATGACAGGTTAATTAATTGTGAGTTGTGTTTCTAGTCCAAAGACTAAACACAATGTCATATAATTAATCTTTTGATTCAGTCAATGTGTTATTCATTAAGTTTGTTGCTAAAGTGAGCTAATTAAATGTTGTGATCATCAGATATGAACTCAGCAAGCTCATTTATTTCCGTAGAGGAGGAAAAAGTTCTTTGATTTCACTCTGGAAGGAGATAAGTCGTAGATGTCACTCTGGGAGGAGATATAATTTGATGATGTCATTCGTTGATGTCACTCTATGAGGAGATATATTCGGGGATGTCAATATGATGGGATAATTTTGATGTTGTCGCTCTAGGAGGAGATAATCGTTGATGTTACTTTGGGATGAGGTATGCTGTTGATGTCACTCGGGGAGGAGATAGGTTTGGAAGCCCTTGCGTGAATCGAGTTTTGACCGGACGTCCTGCAAAGATGTAAATTTAGATCTATACGGATATTAAGGGGAACATAAATTGTAGAATTGTTAATGACGACTTCCTTGACAGGAACAAAAAGTGAATTACGGAAAGGTAAATGACGACTCCACTGGGGGTGTAAATGCAAAAAGGTGTTATTCTAGGAGGAAGATGTAACAATGTTTTGAAATGTAATGATATCACTCTGGGAGGAAAATGTAACTGATGTCACCCTAGGAGGGGGAAATATAATGTTGTTACTCTAGGAGGAGGTAAATGCAAATGATGTCACTCTGGGAGGAGGAAAATACAGATGTTGTCACTCTGGGAGGAGGAAATGCAGTATGGAAACGTAAATGAAGTCAATCTCGTAGGAGAAGACATGAAAATGTGGAAATTAAACTAAGGTCACTCTAGGAGGAGGAAATGCAAATGCTGTCACTCTAGGAGGAGGAAAATGCTGATGCTGTCACTCTAGGAGGAGGAAATACAGTACGGAAACCTAAACGACATCAATCCCGTAGGAGAAGACGTGAAATGTGAAAATTAAACTAAGGTCACTCTAAGAGGAGGAAATGCGAATGATGTCACTCTAGGAGGAGAAAAATGTTGATGCTGTCACTCTGGGAGGAGGAAATAAATAATATCCTTACCCGTAGGGTAAGACGCGAGGTGCGGAAATAAACTAATCGTCACTTTAGGAGGACGAAACGTAGATGCTATCACTCTAGGAGGAGGGAATGTATGATGTCACTCTAGGAGGAGAAAAATACAAATGATCACTCTGGGAGGAGGAACTATAAAGATGAGGATGTTCAATCACTCTAGGGAAGGAACTCGTTCACTTTTGTTACCAGCAGCCTTGATACGAACCTAGAGTGCATCTGCATCCTCTTCAGGAGGTAACGACCCCAAGGATAAGACTTTCCCACAATTTGCAGTCGTAAGCAATCCTCACATAATATTAGTGTTTGCAACTAACATGGTACATAATTTCCAATTCGCAATCCGAGTGAATAGACTTCAAATGAAGATGCACATGCATGGGCATTCTAATAACCGATGGGACTTTCACGGAAAAAAAGGGATATGAAATGTTTGGAAAGAAGCTTGTTTTAGTAAAGATGTGTTTTTCTAAAGGGTTTGAAGGTTTTTGAAGAGTAACGCTTGTCGATTGGCCCTAATGAGGGCAAGGTGCGCAAGTTCTTTCATTTTTTGCTGGGGGTGCTTTCTCGACAAAGTGCATGAGTTCTTGGATCCTTGCTGAGAATGTTGTTTTCCCGTTGGCCATGGGCCCTTTTCTCGAGGCTTTTCTGGGGAACGTTGTCGTTGCTCTTTTCGAGATTTACTACTTGAGTTTGCCTTGGGCCCTTTTTCTCGAGTCTTCACTGGGGAATGTTTTCCTCGAGATTTCTTGAGTTTAGTTGTCCCTGGGTTGTGCTTGCTTCTGTTTTTCGATTGTTGTGTTCTTCGAACGTCTCTGAGCATTTCTCTCCTTTTCTTTTTCTTTTTTTTACTTTTTTCCTTTTCCCTTTTTTTTCTCTTTTCTTTCTTTTCTTTTTTCCTCTTTTTTTCTTTTTTTTCTTCTTTTTTAATTTATTTGAAATGCATCAGAGCAGAGCAAGTACAACCTTTGTCTCGATCTCTTCCAGTTCTGACTTAAGGTCTCGGCCTTCATCTTTGGGTTTTTGGCCTCTCTCCAGCGAGGGTTCTTAGCGATCCTTTGGTGACTTTCTCCAACTTTTTTGTCGTGAACTTGAACTTTGCGTGCTTTTTACCTCCGGCTAGCAATCTTAGCTGACACTGCTCCTTGGCTCTCGGGGTATGAGTGATAGTGAAGGTTTTTTAGGAGTGATGAGACAAGTGGTGGGAAGAGGGAAAAAATGAAAAAAAATGGAGAAAATTGTAAAAGTCCCACATCATTTTACTGCTATCCCATGTCTAATAGCATATGTACCCTGGATATTATGCGAATTCAACTAGTACTTAGTCAGGCACTTACACTCATGAAAAGATAAGGCACGATGGCTCGAAAATGCTTACCGGGGTTTATCTGTGACTGCTTACGTCTGAGCAAATCGTGGATATAAGAGCAAACAAGATCATGTATGATACTTAATTTTGATGGATGCCTTACTTAACAGAGGGATTGAACATCCTTGACCTATGAAATGCATGAATATGCTATGAGAGTAGCATGAATTTTTGCCTTAGCCGGGTTAAAATGATTTTTTGATTGATTGATAGTTTAAAGCTAGGACGCGGGGGACGACCTATTTGCAAGAGTCCAACAAAAATCTAAAGGGTTGCCCAGTGGGCCAGATGACTGTATGCAAATTAAAGCTAACAAAGTGAGCAGGAACGAAAATGAATTTTAATAAGGGGGGAAGAAAGATGGACTCCCTTGAAATGTGCAGCGGGGCTGCGAGGGCGTCTTCCACGAGCTTTATGCGAATAACAGTGGGATGATTCAAGTCCCTGCGAAATGAAGAGGGGACAACAGAGTAGAAAAGGAAAGCTGATTTGAAAACAAAAATGAGTTTTGGATTCTCCATTTCCTTAGCCCGACCTTTCGAGGGTGCCTATGGCATGATCCCAACTCAGGAATGCTTTGCTTAGATGCTGATTGATTGGTTTATTTTTCAGATGCTTTGCAGGAACCGCAGATCTAGGTCGGAGTGAGGATGAGATCCGCATTTTTTGTTCATTTACTTACTGGCCATTGCTGGACTTTCACTGATTTGCTCCGTGATTGCTCTAGGATAAGGGGAAAATCTTTTGTCCCCGAAATGTGTAGCAGGGCTGTGAGGACGTCATCTACCAGTCTCATGCAGGCAACAATGGGGTGATCCAGTTCCTGAAAAATGAGGAGAGAAGAATGAGGAGTAAATGAAAGGCGATTTTTAGAAAGAGTAATGCGATTGATAAGTTTTAAGCTCTCCCTTTTGGACAGGCCATCCGCGGGTCACCGCGGCTTGACTTGCATCAGATGTTGGTTGATGATAGCTTTGCTTTAGATGCTTTCCCGCGATTCCCGTCTTGGCGCGGGTGATACTTGCAGTCCGGTTGTCCCTCTTCAGAGAGGAGTTCTGACACTTTTTGCAGCAAGAGATTGTGGATAAAACAAGTGACTGCGATCACCGTCAGTCAGCAGTTAGTGGTCCACAAATTAAAGGATTGATCTTTATCGTGTTGATCATGGTACGGACATTGAGAAACTTCTTGAATGAGACCGCATTAAGTATGTTGATTGTGATCCTGGGAGGAGAGCTTTTTGTCGTGCTTCTTCTCCAGGAGTTCTGCCTGCAAAGGGCGCTTGGCGACCACGACGTCTTGATGGTGAACTCCTCCGAATAGGCGAATAGAGATGGGAACTCATGCCACTAGTATTCCGATAGCTCGGTCGACATAGGATGGACTTTGTGACTTTGGTCCAGCATTCAGTCCTTGCTCAAACTGGATGATAGTATTGCTGCGAAATTCTGACGGTGAATAGTCTTTAAGTTTTTGAATAGTGTTGCAGGCTCGGACAACCCTCTAAATGGTTAGATGATAGCTTTGCCGGGTGATCTCCATTAGTCCTTTGAGACTGGTTGTTTGCGATGTAGGATGTGCTAGTAGTACTGCGAGGAAAAAGAATTTTTCAATTTAGATAGTGAATGGTTTTTTTTTTTTAAAAAAAAAAATCTTTCCTGATTTGCTTTTTAAGGAGGCCTGCTACAGTAATTCAGGAGCTGCTACGAGGGGGATTCCCTGGTCCTATCGCGATGATGAGGTGAGGTGTGAGACATTATGTTCCTGCAAAACTTAAGATTGATTAGTGGCGTTAGTCTAAGCGTCGTGTCTTGTGTGTCGCACTACTCCTTGGGAGCTACCAACGTCATGCCTCCTTTTGTCATCTCACAAATTTAAGAAAGAGTTTTGAAATAACAAGAATCTCCTGAAAAACTCATTTTATTAATTTCAGGATAAACATTTGAGCGGTATTGTCATGATAAAACCCTACGTCTTTGATTCGACAAGATGCACGGTCTGCGAAACCTTAGGTAAAATATATCTTGACGGCATCGGCATTTACCGGTCTTGGTAGGTCATCTCCATCCATATTGGTTAGCATTAGGACACCCCCCGAGAATGCACTTTTAACTAAATACGGACCCTCGTACTTTGGGGCCCACTTTCCTTGACTAGCCTCCTGATGAGGGAGAATCTTTTTCAACACTAAATCCCTGGTCTTGAACTTGAGAGGTCGCACTTTCTTGTTATAAGCGTTGGCTATCCTTTGCTGATACAATTGCGCATGGCAGATAGCGGCCAAGTGTTTCTCAAGAATGAGGTTTAACTGCTCGTACCTCACCCTTGCCCAATCCGATTCTTCTACTTATAATTCTGCCAGGATTCTGAGAGAAGGGATTTCTACCTCAAGAGGAATTACGACTTCCATGCCGTAGACTAAAGAGTAGGGAGTTGCCCCTTTGAACGTACTAGTTGCTATCCGGTAAGCATGCAGTGCAAAAGGAAGCATGTCATGCCAATCTCTGTGAGTGACCACCATTTTTTGGATGATTTTCTTCAAGTTTTTGTTTGCCGCTTCGACTGCGCCATTCATTTTTAGACGATATGGTGATGAGTTTTGGTGCTTCACCTTTCAACGTTGGCAAAGACCGTCGATCATTTTTTCATTTAGGTTAGTGCCATTGTCTGTGATGATCGCTTCCGGGACCCCATGGCGGCAAATGATGTTCTTCTCAATGAATCGCATGGTTATTTTCTGAGTGATATTAGAGTAAGAGGCGGCTTCCACCCACTTGGTGAACTAATCGATTGCCACGAGGATGAAGCGATGGCCATTAGAGGCTTTCAGATGAATTTGGTCGATGATGTCGATTCCCCACATCGCAAAAGGCCAAGGCGATGTCAGGCTGAAGAGAGGGGCTGGCGGGACATGGAGATGGTCTGCGTAAATCTGACATTTGTGGCATTTTCGGAAGTAGTCGATGCAATCTCGTTCGACGGTAAGCCAAAAATAACCTTGTCTCATTATTTCTCTTGCCATCATATGCATATTTGCGTGTGTGGAACAAACCCCTTCGTGGATCTCCATTATGAGCTATGGTGACGCAATGAAGTAAAGCTCCATCAGCTCTCCTTTTATACAACAACTCACCGTCGAGGTAGAAGTCTAAAGCCAAGCGTTGGAGGGTCTTTTTGCTAACCCGGCTTACCCCTGGTGGATACTCCCGGTTTCTGATAAATCGTACTAAGTCCTAGAACCATGACTTCCCATCAGGTTCTTCTTCCAAGGTGACACAACATGCCGGAGTTTCCTTTACTTCCACTCTCAATGGTTGAAGCATTACTCCGCATTCTAACTTGAACATCGAGGCCAACGTGGCTAATGCGTCTGCGAAGCGGTTCTTTTCTCTGTCGACTCGGTCGAATTTGGTTTCTTTGAATTCCCGCCTGAGTTGGGTGGGCAACCTCTGATAAGGGATGAGCTTGGAATCTAGTGTCTGCCATAAATCCTGGGCTTGGTAGATGACAAGGGCCGAATCGCCGAAGATTTTGAGCTTTTTTACTTTTAAGTCGATTGTTGCCATCACACCTGATAACAATTGGAATGCTCCTGACGGCAATATTGTAGCTACGGCATCTATCCTTGATGAGTTTCTATACGCTTCCCTGAAAAACCAACCTATCGCCCGGGCCGACGGAAGTTTCCTAGGATGGTCGACTTCAGCAGGGGGGGATCTCATGCATCTTTACGCGCACGGCGTCATCCCATCCTAGGGGAACGGAGAGGATGTCGCTCCTGATAGGCCTTACGTGATTATCGCCCGCGATGGCTTACCTATTATCGCTGGAAGCGATAACTTCGGACGATGCTTATCGCTGCACCCCTATCGCTGTCAGGTATCGCCAACTTCGGCCTATAAATACCCCCATCTTTCCAAACAGAAGGTAAGATCGAGATCATCTTGGAGAATCTCTACCATTCTGAAAACTCGAACTGACTTAAGCATCGGAGTGTCTACGCCGGAGTCCCCCTCCGGCGCTTTGCAGGTACCTCCGACACCGATCGCTTCCCATCCGACTAGCTGCAGCAGCCGTTTCCGACCAGAAGAGATCTCGGATCTTATCAAATGGTGCTTTCATTGAGAGTTTTGGTGTATTAAGTGAGCGTCCTTAATAGCCAAGCTCCGTTTAGTTGGGAGATCGGAACGGTTATGACAGCCAGATCGGAGCCAGACCGGTCTACATTTTCCAATATTCCTTTCTCAACTCGCAGGCGGTTATTTCCTTTTGCTACTGCTGACCTCTCTATGACGACGCAATCGACTATCTCGGGACCTCTGGACCTCTCGGTTGGGATCGCCGGAGGATCTATCTCCTCACAGACAGTCATTTCTTCATCGCAGACGATGGGATCTGATCTTTATACTACTCTTTTGGAAGGATCTGTGCTTAACAATGAAAATCCCTTTGCTATGGAAATAGCGGCCCTTCGTTCCCGCTTGGAATATTTGACTGAAATGGCCACTAGAGTCACGCCTGGTGCTTCTGGATCTAGCGTTCCTCCTCGCGTCATATTTACACCATCTATTGTTGCTGATCGACCTTTGCCCCCGTTGTTTCCAGAGAACCCCCAAGTGCCTTTATCCGCAGGAAATCCCCCGGTGGGTCATGTACAGCTCACTCAAGGAGTAGTAGAGGCTTATGTACCACAAATGCCGCAAAGACTTCCTCTGCAGGAAGACAGGCAGCTTGAGGTGTTAAGGAACCGTTGGGCCGGACGGAGGGAAGGAACAAACAGGAGTTTATCTCCCGTATACAGTGAAAGATCCAGTAGCAGAAGATATCGAAGTCGTTCTCCCAGGAGTCGCAGTCGGTCTCCCAGGCGACATCATATACCTGAACCAAGGGAAGGAGGGCGACAAGGAGACATATCTCCCCCACGTCATGCGCGTGAGATTCTTGATGATACCTCAGGTCACCCTTTCAGTCGTCGTGTAAGACGTCACAGGGTCAGCAGGCGAGTGAAGCTTCCCGCTGATACTTATGATGGTACTAAAGATCCTATTTCGCACATCAACAAAGTGAAGGATTTTGTCCAGTTTCAAACCCACAGTGATGCGGCTTTATGTTAGATATTTGTTATGACCTTATCGGGAGTTGCTCGTCTTTGGTTTGAAGGTCTTCCTGGCGGATCCATTAGTAACTTCGCACAGTTGGAATCCAAATTTCGGAGCAGATTTAGTACAGCAATTCCAATTCGGAAATATGCCGCAGCGTTATTTGACATACAGCGGAAGCCCCAAGAGACATTGAAAGAATTTCTCAGCCGATTCGATCTGGAAATGTCATTAACGCCGGGCGTTACCGTTGATTTCGCCATAGAAGCTTTGAAAAGAAACTGCCATTATGGAAAACTGAAAGATGCATTGATGGTGGATCCTCCAATATCCTTGGACGCACTAAGACTTAAAGCCCATAATTATGCGAAAATGGAAGAAGAAGAAAATAGAAATAGAACATTTAATATGCCGCCTGGGGCACCTCACATCCCTGCCGCTCCCGCAAATCCTCTGGTTGACGATCATTACACTGATGATTACGCTCGACGGAAAGATTACATCCCAAAGACCTACGATAAGCAAAAAGGAAATGCCTCGAAAGGAAGACAAGGTAGTTCCCCTCATCAGCGTCAAGGGAACGCTAACAAAAATCGGGCGTATGATCCGGATTTTCCCTCCTTGAATGTACCAAGAGCGGAGATCTTGGCAATAGCGGAACAGCGAGATCTTCCTATCCGTTATCCTGCACCCACGAAACCTGGAGTGCTTTTAGGCAGAAGAGAAAACGCTTACTGTAAATTCCATAAAGCCAGAGGACATTCCACAGAGGCTTGCAGAGAATTAAAGTGGGCGATAGAACGCTTGGTGGAGGAAGGATATCTGGGAGAATTTGCGACTCAAGTAAGGGAAGATGCCCGAAACAATCCGATAAGAAGAGCGGCAGACGAACGACCAAGGCCCCCTCCAGTCCCACAGCCGGATAACGCTCCCAAAGGAAAGGGTGTGGAAACCTTCGCGATAGATGGCGATGACATCCCCATAATCAATATCATAGCGGGAGGGATCCCCTACGCAGATGAATCAGAACAGTCGATGGTGGCGAAAGGGGAAAAGCGTACGCGAGACGGCATGACAAAGAAAGGTGGAGCAATAGACATACTTGATCGCATGATCTTATCCTTTTCAGAAGAGGATGAAAAAGGCGTTATCTATCCCCATAATGACGCCTTGGTAGTCACACCTGTCATCGCCAGTAATGGTATAAGAAGGACTCTTGTGGACAACGGGAGTGCCGTGAACCTTTTTTCGCTGGAAGCTTATAACCTCATGAAACGCCCCCACGATGAGTTAACGCCTAGTAAGAGACCCATAGTCGGAGTGGATGGGACCCCTATCCCTGTTATGGGAGTAATCACCTTACCCGTATACTTCCGAGAAGACACTTACAAACGGTCAGAGAATTTGTTGTTCCTTGTTGTGGATCTGAATCTGCCCTATAACGTCATACTCGGACGGCCTTTCCTCAATCGCTTTGGAGCGGCGATATCACAAAAACATCTAAAGATGAAATACCCCTCCTGGGACGGGGTGGTATCGATAAAAGGTGATCAGAAATTGGCGGCAGAATGCTATTCGCTCATGACTCAGACAAGCTGCGATAGATACGTGTGTATAGCGGCAGACCCCTACGAGCAGGGTGATGAAAAGCGCGCTCAACCCCTTGACAAGATGGTACCCGTATCAGTGATAGGCAAAGAGGGAGCCAGCTTCCTGGTCAGCGATAAGCTCAGCCCAGCGGAAAATCTTCAACTGGCACGGCTGCTGAACAAATGCCAAGGAAATTTCGCATGGAAGCCCGCCGATATGACAGGTATATCACGAGAAATAGCCGAGCACAGGCTTAACGTTGACCCTGACGCCAAGTCAGTTCAGCAAAAACGACGGGCGTTCTCCACCGAAAGAGCGTTGGCTGTGGAAAAGGAGGTTGTGAAGCTCCTTGACGCGGGTTTCATTCGCGAAGTACAGTATCCCACTTGGTTAGCCAACCCGGTTCTTATTCCTAAACCCAATGGAGACTGGCGTATGTGCATTGACTTCACCGATTTGAACGATGCTTGTCCTAAGGATTGCTACCCGCTTCCTCGCATAGATCAGTTGGTTGATCAAACCGCTGGGTACGCATATCTAAGCTCATTGGACGCCAATTCCGGATATCATCAAATCCCTATGGCCCTAGAGGATGAGAAGAAGACCGCCTTCCTTACTCCTAAAGCCACGTATTGTTACACAGCGATGCCATTTGGACTAAAGAACGCGGGGGCCACGTTTCAGCGAATGGCAAATAAGATTTTTGAGGAACAAATAGGGAGAAATGTGGAAGCATATGTTGACGACATACTGGTGAAGAGTGCGAATTTTCATGATCACCTGCAGGATCTAAAGGAAGTTTTTGATGTGATGAAAAGGTATCGCATGAAGCTAAACCCCCGGAAGTGCATGTTTGCATTCCAGACGGGTAAGTTCTTGGGCTACGTAGTTAGCCAGAAAGGTATCCAGCCTAATCCTTCCAAGGTTAAAGCTATACATGATATGATATCGCCGAGAACCGTTAAGGAAGTGCAAAGGCTAACGGGGCGCGTTATCGCTCTGGGACGATTCGTCTCCAAGCAGGGAGAAAAGTGCCTCCCTTTTTTCAAAGTCATACGACAAAAAGCCACGTTCGGGTGGACCCCAGAATGTGAGCAAGCATTTGTGGACTTAAAGGACTATTTATCATCCGATTTATTACTGACAAGGCCCGAGTCCGGCGACACCCTGTACTTGTACTTGGGCGCGGCAGACGAAGTGGTCAGCGCCGTCCTTATTCGTGACGATAACCACACTCATCGCCCAGTTTACTTCGTGAGTCATGTCTTAAAGGACGCGGAACTGCGATATGCTCGTATTGAGAAAATAGCGTTCGCCCTTATACAAGTCGCCCGCAAGATGGACCGATACTTCCAGTCTTATCCTATCGTTGTACTTACAGACCAACCCTTGAAGAGGATATTTCGAAAGCCTGAATCTTCAGGAAGAATGCTGATCTGGGCCCTAGAACTCGAACAATATGGTTTGAGGTACCAGTCCCGGCCGTCCGTAAAGGCTCAGGTCCTTGCTGATTTTATAGCGGAGTGTACTTTCACAGAGGACCCTTTGAGCGGCGTACCTGAAGCGGAATGGAACGATATGGATCTCCCTTTCCCAGAAACATATACGGATCTTTGGATCGTTCATGTGGACGGAGCCAAAAACCAAGAACTGGTGGGGGCCGGAGTCTTCATAAACGGGCCACACAATATGCATATACGGTATGCTATTCGAATCTTGCAGCCTTTGTCCAATAACGCAGCCGAATATGAGGCGTTGCTAGCTGGACTCAGAATAGGAAGAGAGTTTTCTTCAAAGGGAAGGCGCGATACCGGCCAAACAGGAGATCTGCGTCTAAAAATTTGTGGAGACTCCAAACTGATAATTGACCAGGTCTCAGGACACTCTCAGGCTCGAGAACCTATTATGGTGCAGTACCTCTCTAAGGTAACGCGAGAACTAGTGGAAATAAAGAAAGAGGGCATGCGAGTCAGCTTCGAGCACGTTCCCCGAGAGGAAAATGCTGAAGCCGATTACCTTGCCAAGCTGGCCGCGAATCCTGAAGCATCTATACCTAAAGATGTGTATTATTGTGAGCTATCGGTGCCGTCCTTCATGGAGGAACAAGCCTCTTTGTGTGTGAATGAGCTCGAAGATGATTGGCGGATTCCGGTAATAAAATACCTGATGCACGAAGAGCTGCCTGACGGTAACGCTGAAAAGATGAAAGTGCTAAGACAGGCTGCTCGTTGCACGTACTATAACGGGGATCTAATTCGAAGATGTTTTTCTCACCCCGCCGCCAAATGTATAACCGAACAAGAGGGCCTTCACACCTTACGCGAAATCCACGAAGGGATATGCGGAATGCACGCTTCAGGCGGCACCATGGCGGCACAAGTTTTCAGATCAGGATTCTACTGACCCACCATACGAAGGGATTGCCACGATTATGTACAAGCTTGCCCCAAATGTCAGGAATTTGCTAGAATTCCTCGACGTCCAGCCACGGAAATATCGGAAATCATCGCCCCTTGTCCTTTTGCCAAATGGGGGATTGACATCCTGGGTCCATTTCCAAAGGCAAGGTCCCAACTAAAATTTGTGATAGTGGCTGTGGACTATTTTACGAAGTGGGCGGAAGCTGAAGCGGTTGCCACAATCACGGCAGAAAAAACATGGCGTTTTTTCAAACATCAAGTTATCATGAGATTCGGGGTGCCTCGTATCCTTGTCAGCGATAACGGGACCCAGTTCACCAGCCAATTCTTCAAAGACCAATGCTCAGAATTCGGGATTGAGCAGAGATTCTCTTCCGTGGCTCACCCACAAACCAACGGACAGGCAGAGGTAACTAATAGGAGCATCCTCAGCGGTATTAAGAAAAACCTAGAGGGGTCTAAGAAGAAGTGGGCTGATGAATTTCCATATGTGATGTGGGCATACCGCATGACCGTAAAAGTTAGCACTGGAGAAACGCCTTTCGCTTTGGCTTTTGGAACTGAAGCCGTTACGCCAGTGGAAATTGGGGCCATGAGCCTACGGGTGGCTCACTTTCGTGACGAACTGAACGAGGAACGGTTACGTGCTAACCTGGACGCGTTACCAGAGGTTCGAGAAGAAGTCCTACTGAAAACGCAACACTACAAAAGAAAAATGGCCCGTTATCATAACAGGCAGGTCAAAGAGCGATTGTTGAAAAACGGTGACCTGGTGCTCCGAGACAGGCGAGCAACCGGACAACGTATGGGAAAGCTTAGTCCTAACTGGGAAGGACCGTATCGTGTAACCCACGTTGTCAGAAGAGGGGCCTATCGCCTGGAGACACTTGACGGTACGCCCTTATCCAACTCCTGGAATATCGCTCGTTTGAAGTTATATTATCCTAGAGTTTAATTTTATCTGCACTATTTGGATTATAACGACCCTAACCGTGGCTAACGCTCAATAGGAGAGTTTTCGTGGGTTTGTGGTTGCTTTTGTGCAGATAAAAAGGGGGGTACCCTGGGAGTGAAAAGTCCTATCCTTGTGATGGTCGGTCTTGATCAGATGGCCCACTAAGTGAGGGCACGACCCCAGTGTATCCTTGATTAGCGTCGGATTGAAAGATCCTTGACGCCCCCGGGGGTGAAAAGTCCTATCCTTGTGATGACCGATCTTGATCAGATGGCTCACTAAGTGAGGGCACTGCCCGGTATCTTTGGGAGTGAAAAGTTCTTTAATGATAACCGATCTCGTGGAGACGGTACATCAAGACAAGACACGCCCCAAAGAGTTAGAAACTCTATTTAGAAACAAGAATCCTATCTTAACGGTTGGGCTGGTGCAGCTAAACCATTAAGTAAGGACACGGTTCTAAATGAGAGGACAACGCCTATAAAAGTGAAAATTCCCTAGCCTTGTGATAGCCGTCCCGATCCGACAGCTCACGAGATGAGGCACTTAGAAAGGCCGAACGAGAGATAAGGGAAACGTGAAGGATCGCGTAATTCTAGCTAGTAACCGGATGAGTAATCCCTGGCGAAGTATAGAGCCGAGGGAAAACGCGATTCGAAACGGGTTCCGTGATAAAGCCTAATGATGGCAGCGAACAGGCTCCTACGGGTAATCACTATCTCTCAAATCTCGTTTTGTTACTGATGATCTACAATTAGAAATGTGCAGAATACTTCTGAGCAGCGGAAGGAGCGGTGGTCATGATACCGATAGGCTTATCGAAAGGCCAACCCGACATAGATCTTGGTCATCTCGGTATAAATACCAAGGATCTGCTCAAGAAAGTAAACGCACCGTGAGGATAAGGCAACCTCAGTGACGAGAGAAGTCTCGCGATGAGAAAAATAAAAGAGGAATATCGATAAAGGGATTGTCTAGAAATATTAAAGGCATCTCAAGGATTTACAAAGATTCAATGTTCAAAATATTTATGCTGCAAAGACAAAAGACAAAAGCCAAGCGATATTTGATCGCTGGAGGGAACGGCAAAATATCGCGACACATCAGCTCTCGGGGTCTTTTCGTTTCCAGCCCGCTGCCTTGGCTTGGCGATAGCCTGCCTCGTTGATATGGGCAGAACTCTGTAGAAAGGCTTTCGCGACATCTTCGCCCTTGTACGCATCCACCCCATGAATTTCTTCGAAACACTTAACTAGAACACGGGCGGTCTGTTCAGCATGCCACCAGCCCATATCGACTGACTCTTCCGCCAAAGCTGCCTTCTCCTTTTCTAAAGAGGACTTCTCATTCTCCAAAACAGTCACTTTGGCCTGTTCCTCAGACAAAGTCGTTTCCAGAGCGGAATGCTGTTTCTGTAACTCGTGGTGAGCCAGCAGTATCTTGGCACGATCTGCCAACACCTTTTTCCTTTCATCTTGCTCCTTGGACAGCTCCGCCGAAACAGAACGGAGGGAAACAGTCCGATGCTTCATCTCCTCCGCCCAGTAGTGAAATTTCATCATATTGGAGAAAAGGCTAGCACGGAAGGAGTTCACTTGGTCATCTTCCGACTGGGAAAGGAAAGTTTCCCGTTCTACAGATGAGGCCAGAATTTGAGAAGCCAGCAGGGCAGAAACCTCATCTGAACCATCGCCCCCGATGGCTGCCAAACCACGGGTACGGAAGTCGAACAACTCAACCTGATGGGTTGCTTCGCCGAGCCCATTTAATGGACAAAGATCCGCCACAAAATTGAAAGAGGTTCCGTCTTCATTATAGCGTTGCCGCCAAGGAACGCTAGAGGGAACAAAAGCCAGAGGACCAGGGGCGCGAACCTGTGAAGAAGAACTGCCCGGGGGCAGGAAGGTACCATGAGGCTGATAGCCCGAAAGGTCCTGCAAGACGTCTTGATAGCCTAAAGAAGAGGAATAATGATGCACAGGCCCACCAAAGGAACTGGGCGAAGCACCAAAGGGGTCCGCACCGCCTAGGTTCCCCAAAACTTTCGCGGAATGTCCACCTGGAGGAACCACTGCGGAATTAGGAACGTTAACGGAACCACCTTCCCCCGCGATGTTAGAGGAGGGTATGTTCTCATCCTCGCCTTCTATCCGGGCCCTCTTCGCGGAACCCCTCAGCACATAAGTGAGATTCATATCGCCTGAAGGAGCGGAAGCAGTAACTACAACGGCCTCCTGCAAGGAGTACAAATTGAGAAAAAAGAAAAATAGATCAAATGACGAAAGATATTGAGGCACAACACGCTTACGGTAGCGGTGTTGAGGGAAGGTAGTGCCTCAGAAGAACCCGCAGCGTCGGGAGAAGGAGTAAGAGTGGCGATACTCCGTGTTCTTTTCTTCTTTTTTCCTCTGGCAATGGCCTTAGGGGCCTGAGAAGACGAGGGAGCAGCAACGGTCATGATGGGAACACCTTCAGGGATGTCAGTATCCCCTTCGCCAACTGAGGAGGAGGATACTTGAGCGAGATTCGCGGAAGTAGCCGGAAGCTCAGAAGGATTATCAGTGGCCTCTGAATCGAGCTTTTCCCTTTCTTCTCTATTATGAGCTCTCCTTAAGCGTCTTCTTATGCTTTCGGGTTTATAATCAGGATCCGTCGCTGCAAAATCACAAAATAACGTCAGCGTTAGTATCAGTGATGAAAGGGAAAGGTAGCGCGATACTCACGTCTAACGCACTCCTGAATGGCCATTCTGCAGGTCGTGAGTCGAATATGAACGCTGATCTCCAGTTGGAGTAAGGTGTTTAACCATCCTTGTTCACGAGCGGGAAGTGTCCCTGGTCGACTCCAAACGCCATCTTGGACGTCCTGGTTGAACCCAGAACGCCACTCGGGACCAGGAGTGTCAGGAAAATTTATCAGAAAGAACTCCTTTTTCCAAGCCTCAACAGAAGACTCAATATGGAGCAACTTCCAAGTAAAAGACTTGAGAGAATCATCGTCAAAGCGAGGCGATATGGTTATCACACCCCGACACTTCATCAATTTAAAAAGGGATCTAAGCAGCAAAAGAGAAGGGGAAGTGATCCCCTTATATCTACAGAGTTCCAAAAAAGCATAAACACAGCAATATGCATTTGGGGCTAACTGGGCAGGATTGAAATTGCCAGCAATAAGCAAACCCTTGACGAAAGAATCGATAGGGAGCCGGAAACCGTAGCGAAACATCTGGGCATATAACACCCTTTGATTGCCGGTCAGAACGCTGTTTAAACGAACTGACCCAGGGGCAACAACAGCTTGGTAACCGTCAGGAATAACGACACCGTGAGTAGCCAAATGCTCCTGGAGAATGGCCTCCGTGGTAATAACACTGACCGTGGTATCCATTTTCTTCTCATCGATGGATTTTGACTCATAACGGCGAGTTTTTGCCATGACAGGGCTAAGGAAATAGAAATGAAGAAGACGAGGGAAAGGAAGGGAAATACCTTTGAAAGGAAAGAACTTCGAAAGCCTTGAATGGAGGTGAGAAGGACAAGACGGCCGAGAGATAATATGAAAAAGTGGAGTGAAAAAGAAAAGGGAAGAAATAAAGAGGGTTTATAACCCTAGTAATTAAAAGGAAACGACGGATGCTGCAGTCGTTGTGTCAAAGCGGCATGAGGGATAAGACTCAAGCAATGAGTATGACTCTAGAAGAAGCGCGACAAACGCTTCGATCTTGTTAAAATTTCTAAACACGCTAAGGTGAAGCGGCAGAAGAAACGAACACGTGTGTCTGCACCATCATGACTTTTCCCGCGCACCGACGGAAGGGTCGCGAGCATTAAATGCTCTAAAAAGTAGATGTGACTTTTTGATAAAAAGAAAAAGCGATATCACAAGAAAGGAAATAATGCAAATCGGCGTTGAATAAAAGAACAGTTCTCAAGACAGTACAAGAGAGCGAAATAAAATAAGATATCGCCCGAAGAGCAAGGTACCGATATCGCCGCGCGATAGGACGTTATTACAAGACATGGAAAACAAATAGCAATGTTCTTCAATGGATCAATTAAGAGTCATCGCATGCCTCGCCGTCATCATTCCCTTGCTTTTCCCCAGAAGGGGGAAAACCCCTTTCGCCTTCACTAAGATCTTTAATTTTTTGGGAAGCGTAATCGGCCAGCATGGATGAATCGACGACGCCTCGGATATGGAGATCCATAAATCCTGCGATACAAACCTCGATGGTCTTATTCTTCCACCAGGCTATCCTCGAAGGAACTTTGGCCAAATCGGCATCGCGAGATGACAACTCTTCACGGAGGAAGACGTTCTTTTTATCAGCCACCACCAGTTCCGCCTCCATTAGCTCTGCTCTCGCTTTCCCCTTCGACTTCTCCCGAGAAAGTTCAGCGGGACAATCCTCCAACTCCGCCCGAGTTCGTTCTTGCAACTGCGATAGCTCCTTCGCCTTCGCCAAGGCCGCGTCTAATTGTTCCTGCAAATTCGAAGAGGGTCGAGTTTTGTTACGCTGGTCTTCAAGAAAATAATGAAATTTCCGAAAGCTAGCCAGCATGTCGTTCATGAGGTGTGACTGTCGTGTCTCGGGAGCATGCTGTAAAAACTCTTCCCTGTCCTTGGAAGAAGTAAACATCTGTCCCACTATGGGACCCACGGGCTCTTCTCGCGATAACGGATCCGATATTCCTAAGGCACGAAGCCCGTCAGTGCTGAAAGAGGACAAATCCAGCTGATATCCAGTGGGGCCCTGGGACCTCTGAGGAGAAAGGTTGGCGATATAAGGAGGGGAACAACTTTTTGCGCAATCACCAACGCCCGAAATTGAAGACAGAAATAAAAGAGGAGGCTTCCGTGGGAGAAATTCAGGAGGAACGCTTAAATTCGAAACCGGTAGGGTTGCCTCTGGGATAAAAGAACCTATCGGGGAAGCAGGATGGCCCGACGACAAAGGAGAGGTCGCGGCTGCCGAGGTCTCATTGTTTTCGATAGAAACGGCGGAAGGCACCCTGATAGCTTTGATATTTTTCACCACTTGCGAAGTACTCGCGGCATGAGAAGCGTTAATATTCTCAGGGGGGACCGCGTTAACTCCCTTCAAAGGGGGAACTGGGGGGTTAGTTTTCTCTGTGCGAACCTTCTTTACGAGACGCTCCGTCTCTTCTGCAATTTCTTCGCTATCGTCCTCAGCCGATTCTGCCGTGTCATCATTCCTCCTCGACCTAAGTTTCATCCTTTGGGTAATAGTAGCATGACGTAATTCAGGACCAGTGTCCATGCTCTCGCTATCGCTGTCGATTTTCTCAAAGATAGGATCGCCTTGAGCTACCCTCTTGCCACGGGACGGAAGCCAATTTTCAAGGAAACAAGAAGGTCGAGTGGAGGCTCTGCGAGTTGTGACGATTTTAGTCCTTTCCCTTCCAGGCGGAATGGGTGGGCGGCGGGAATTTTCAGGCGGAGGAGAAGGAGGCAGCGACTGGAGAGGTGTTACGTTCAAAGGGGCGTCACTTTCCCCAGAAGAACTACTCTCAGCGTTACCTGCCAACAAAACATATTAGCAAATTAAGAAGATTGAAGCGATAAAGAAGAAAAAGGAAACTCACCCACAACGCACTCTGACAAGGGCCTGAACCGAGCAAACTCCCGGATACGGAAAGACCCTTCTATTTCTAACAAGGCGCTAACGTTGGAAACATCCTGGCTTGACAGCGCTTCCGGTCTTTTCCAAATGCCACTATTGATTTTTCGATTGAAACCCCCGCGCCAGAGTCGTGACGGCAAACGAAGGGTGAAAAAGCCAGACTTCCAGTCATCTACGCGTTCCTCAAAACCTTGAAAGTTCCGCCAGAACAGTTGCACAATGACATCATCCCATATGGGGGTAATATCTACCAGGCAGTCGCGACAACTCAAGACAAAGAACGTGCGGAATAGATCAAGCGATGGAGCAAATATACGCTTCATCTCGCACGAACGAAGGAAAGCGTAAATACCACACCAAGAGGGTGGAGTGATCTGGACGGGATTAAGGTCATAATGATCTAGCAGTTTCAACAGAGAAGCATGGAGTGGGAAACGGAATCCGTAAGTAAACATCTTGAAATAAACTAACCGGAATGTTCCCCACATGGCGTCAGGCAGCCGAGTGTCCTTCAAAGAGACAAAAGGGCGATAGCCCGTGGGAAAAGTAATACCACTCTCCTCTAATTCAACCCTCAAAACCTCATTACAATTGAATATGCTGCGAGTTCTCCTAGCTTCGGGATCTATGGGGTTTTCAACAGTTGAAGACATAAGGGACAGGGAAAGTAAATCTACGGCGGTAGAAGGAGTAAATACCTGGAGCAAAAAGCCAGTGAGCCGGTCGTCGGCACCAGTGAGCGGTCGCGGTAAAACCTCTCGAAGAAAAGAAGTGCAGAAGAGAGAGGAAATGTGCAAAAACTCAAAATAGTAGCAAAAGCAGTAAAAGAGAGAGATGATTTCCTTATAAAGGAAAAGCCTAAAGAAGAGACAGCCTGTAAAAATGAAACACGTACAGAACAGAAAAAGACACGTGGATAGTCATTTGTGCCTTCTGAAAGAAGACAGTTACTGATTAGAAGTTGAAGGCAGTTACCCGTAGCGAAAGGGACGCTTCCGCGATAACCCGGAACGCTCAGAAAGAAACAATAAGTAAGCGATGAGAAGCGAAAAGGAAGTAAAACCATCATTCATTATTATGAGGAAGGCCATACGGCATCTACAAAAAGAAGGATTAGGCCCTACTCTTCACCGTCGGACCAAGTAATGCCGTAGCAATAGACTACATCCTCTTCGTCATCGCCACCCCAGAAGGGTGAATCCACAACAGCAGGGGGAGAAGACTCACCGACCCTCTTTCTAGCGGCAGTAGTCGACCCGGTTGTTTTCTCCTTAACGCTTGGCGATACTGCATCAACGGCTGAACCAGCAGAAGGAACCTACGGAGGCGAATCATTCAAAGGAGGAAACGATTTTTTCTCCTCCCTAGCCAGAGAAGCCAGAGAGTCGAAAAATGACTTAGAGGCCTTGGCAGCCTCCTTCCTTCGTTGTTCAACTTCCTTCCTCCGCCTCTTGCGACCTCGCCGGCGGACAACCGGCCTCCAAGGAGGCGATGGGGGAGGATTATCTGTGTCAGGGGTAGTCGGAGGAGTTGGCGGTGAATTCCTCGAAGCCGTACCTAGCAAATAAGAATCAACCATGAGACTCGCAGAGGATCTATAACGAAGAAAAATGAAGGAGAAAGAAATGGATAAGAATGAAGAAGGAAAAGCCTCATTAAATAGCCGGGAAAAGAAGAAAAGAGACTCTTCGATCCTCCAACCCGACTCTTGAAGATTGGCACGTGTACAGTCTGAAGTGCAAATGTAGATTTGCAGTCATGCCTGTTGAAATCTCGCGCAAATCAAGAATAATGCTAATATCTGCTGATCAGTTGTTATAATGAGGACGGCGCGGAGTTAAGGCAGAACGATCAACAGAAAAACCGCCCAATGGCAAGACTGTTTTCAGTTGGGCTAAGAATATTCCTTGGAACATGACAAAGAGCGCAGTAAAGAAGAAGAACAGTCACAAGGCGGAATGATTGAAACGATTTATTTATTATGGCCTACCGGCCGAAAGGTACATTTACAAGGCAAGAGGAAAAGAAAAAGGCCCAAAGGGAGCCACCGTTATCAGGTGTCAGAACCAGTATCCTCGGGCACCTCAAGAAGGTCCCTCAAGGAATCCATGACCAGGACAAGATCATGGGAAGTGGCCCTCATCCCCTTCAGGCAGCACCCCAACATGTCCTTACGCTGCTGCAGCATGGCGATTACTACCTGAATCCGAGCGATGGAGGCGGACAGCTTTGATACGCTCTCCAAAGGACTGAAGTCCTCCAGGGAAATGGCCCCCAGCCGGGAATAAAGCGGAGTCAGCATTCCTTGCAGCTCCAGAATATCCTCAGAAGTCTTGACCAGCATGTTCTCAAGGAAACCGACGTCGCCGTCATTGAGGTTCCTGAGTGAATGACCCTTGGAGAGAAGAAAATTCTTAGTCAAATGATCCATGATGCTAGCTGGTAAAGATGAGGAGAACGTGGGTGGAGAAAGCTCTCCGATTTATAGGCTCCAGTGAAGGGAGGACTTGGGAAAAGAAATTGAGGTCCTCAAAAGACGAGCCACCCCGATAACCTCGAGGATTGATAAGCGTAGAACGAAAGGGACGGGTGACGTTCACGATACAGATACTGGAAGGAGTACGAGGCAGAGTCTGAAAAATGTTGAGAGGCACGGTGTCACTGGTAGCCCTAACGCTAAAACCATAAGGTTACCGGTATCCACAGTGTAAGGCCGCGTTGATGTCGCAGGTGGCCCTGGATGCGTAAAACCGCGATGACATCACAGGCGTCTGGTGGTATAAAGCCGCGCTAATCATAAGGTAGCTGATGGTATAAAGCCACGCTGATACCGCTGTTTTCTCGAGCGTAAAAGAGAAATTGGGCTCGTGTGACCTCGAACCTCTGTAAGTATAAAGTTTGCTAACTTCTATATAAGTTTCTATCTCCTCTGTGTCTTTGCAGAACACTTGGAGGGACGATAGACCCGAAATATATGCCAGCCCATGGTGCGGCCTGGTTGAATATACGCGACGATGTCGCAAGCGACCTATCGACGGTCCTTCTATGACTCGAACAAAGCTGAGACTTTATAAGTCCTATTGAAAGGCCAAATGGGCCAGTATCGCTGAATAAAAGTAATGCCTTCAGAATCACTAGCGCCCCAGCGGCCTCCTAGTAGAATTCTTACTGTCTCGAGGAGACAGGACTTTTTGACAAGAAACAAGGACGAACTTGACCGGGTTAGTGGAAAGTTGTGGATCTAAGCCCTCGTTCCGCATTGGGATTGATCAGCCTTTGAACGATAAAGAAAGCTTAAGCCCTCTGTGGAAATATCACCTCATGACAGAGCAAACCCCTATCTAAAGATATCAGACATGGATAGCCCTTGGTGAACACTCGGGCTAGTTTTCAGTTGGGCTTATGATAACAATTGGAATGCTCCTGACGACAATATTGTAGCTACGGCATCTATCCTTGATGAGTTTCTATACGCTTCCCTGAAAAACCAACCTATCGCCCGGGCCGGCGGAAGTTTCCTAGGATGGTCGACTTCAGCGGGGGGGGATCTCATGCATCTTTACGCGCACGGCGTCATCCCATCCTAGGGGAACGGAGAGGATGTCGCTCCTGATAGGCCTTACGTGATTATCGCCGCGATGGCTTACCTATTATCGCTGGAAGCGAAAACTTCGGACGATGCTTATCGCTGCACCCCTATCGCTGTCAGGTATCGCCAACTTCGGCCTATAAATACCCCCATCTTTCCAAACAGAAGGTAAGATCGAGATCATCTTGGAGAATCTCTACCATTCTGAAAACTCGAACTGACTTAAGCATCGGAGTGTCTATGCCGGAGTCCCCCTCCGGCGCTTTGCAGGTACCTCCGACACCGATCGCTTCCCATCCGACTAGCTGCAGCAGCCGTTTCCGACCAGAAGAGATCTCGGATCTTATCAACACCACTGATGCATGCCTCGTACTCGGTGATGTTGTTGGTGCATGGGAAGTTCAACTTGCACGCTATGGGGAATTGACGGCCATCTGGGGCTATAACCACGACTCCTACTCCCTTGCTTGAGAGGTTCACCGCACCGTCGAAGAACATGGTCCACTAATCATCTTCTCTAAGATCTTCTGCGATCTTGTCATTAATCAATACAATGTCCTCATCCAGGAAGTCAAAACTCAACAACTCATATTCGTCCAAGGCGTGATCAGCCAAGTGATCGGTGAGAGCGCTTGCCTTAACCGCCTTCCGCATTACATATATGATCTCGTGCTCGGCTAATAAGACTTGCCATCTATAAATGTGACTTGACAGATACGGCTTCTCGAAGATGTACTTCAGGGGATCCATGCGGGAGATTAACCATGTCGTGTAATACAACATGTACTGCCGGAGCCTTCGGGCGCACCATGCTAGGGCGCAACAAGTTCGTTCCAACATGGAGTAGCGCATTTCACATTCGTTGAATTTTTTGCTAAGATAGTAGATGGCTTGTTCACGCCTTCCTAACTCATCGCGCTATCCCAAAATGCAGCCCATGACGCTAGCCGTGACTGTCATATACATGAGCAAGGGACGTCCTATCGTCGGGGGAACTAGTACAGGTGGGCTTTGCAGATATGTCTTGATTTTCTCAAAGGCTTTCTGGCAATCTTCATCCCATTCTGCATCTCCGTGCATCCTTAACATTTTGAACATCGGTTCGCAGGTAAGTGTTAACTGGCAGATAAAGCGAGCGATGTAGTTGATGCGTCCTAAGAAGCTTCGTATTTCTTTTTCGGTGCTGGGAGCGGGTAGCTCTTGAATTGCCTTTATCTTATCAGGATCCACTTCTATGCCTTTGTTGTTGATGATGAATCCTAACAACTTTCCGGAGGTCACTCCAAAGGTATACTTAGTTGGGTTTAGTCGTAGCTGAAATTGTCTCAACCTTTCAAATACCTTCTTTAGGATGTCTACATGATCTTGCGTCCCGCGAGATTTGTCTATCATGTCGTCGACATATATTTCCAATTCTTTATGCATCATGTCATGGAAAAGGGTGACGGCAGCACGTTGGTAAGTGGCTCCTGCGTTCTTTAACCCGAAGGGCATTACTTTGTAGCAGAAGGTTCCCTAGGGTGTGATGAAGGTCGTCTTTTCACTGTCTTCGGGTGCCATCTTAATCTGATTGTATCCCGAAAATCCATCCATAAAGGAGAACATGTCGTTACTGGCGGCACTATCCACCGAGATGTCGATATGGGGAAGCGGGAAGTCATCCTTAGGGCTGGCTCGATTAAGATCCCGAAAGTCCACGCACATGCGAACCTTCCCATCTTTCTTAGGCACTGGCACTATATTGACGATCCATTCTGGGTACTCGGCAACTCTTAAGAAACCCGCATCTAGTTGCTTGGTAACTTCTTCTTTGATTTTCAAAAGGATGTTTGGATGCATCCTTCAGAGTTTTTGTTTGATAGGTTTAAACTCAGGCTTCAACGGGATGCGATGCTCAACTATCTCAGGATCAAGACATGGCATATCGGCGTATGACCATGCGAACACATCCGAGTAGTCTTTGAGGAGGGAAATCAACCTCTCTCTGAGTCGTGTCCAGGGTAGTTCCGATCTTAACCAACTTCTGATTCTCATTGCTTGCCCCCAAATTTACTTCTTCCAATTCCTCCCGATGAGGGGTTATTTGCTTTTCTGAACTTTCCAGTAAACGGGTCAATTCGCAGGGGATTTTCACCTTGTCTTCTGTTGTGACGACAATTTCTTCGCCAGTAAAGACATAGGCTTTATCAAGACAATCCGAACTAATATTCATCCTGAAAGTAAAAATGCAAAAAGAAGAGATTCGTAAAATAAAAATTGCATATATATTGATTTTTAACAAAGGGGAACGTGAGTTCCTACAAAAATGTTTTCATAAGAAAACATGCACACATCATATTATTATATTTTTTTCAAAAAGGAGTAATTACGGAGAGACATCTGGAAGCATGGTGGTGCTCCAGTTGCACACAGACTCCCCTGACTTCTTTACCAAAATGACTGAACTAGGCTACTATTCTTCTTCTTCCCGAGTGCAAATACGGAGGTCTGAAACCCTGATCGGGCTTTCATTGATGGTTTCAGCTGTGAAGGGGAACGTGGTTCTGATGTGGGGGATCTGCATTTTACCCATTGGCGCAAAACGTCCAAATAGCTTAGCCAGCTATTTTTCTTTCTTTTCTTGGGAAATTTTAGCAAAATTGGTCTCGCTGGGTTGGTACCCTAAACCAAAGTGGTCTCCTTTTGGGTGATTTGGAGTGGGGGTGGGGTTCCTTTGGAGTTATGCAAATGTGGGAGAGGAAATTCATCTCCGATGGCATTAATGGATCCTTCCCCGTGGGTCACTTTCTAGGTTTGTATTACTCTGAAACCCGAGAGTTGTCTCACCTTTCCTGCAAATAACTCGCAGCCTTAGATCTCATGACCATTATTTCCCTTGCAGTACACACAATGACTTGGATTGCTTTTTGAATATGGTATATACCCTTCTCGAGCTAAGGCCAGGAAAAGTTATTCTTATGGCCAACTCGATACCAAAGAAAGAGGGTCGTCGCTTTCTCCTACTGAGATGGTGTTTACTCCTCCATTTCCTTGAGAATGATTAGGGAGAGGGTTGGTGGATGTGTTGGATCCTTTAGCTAACCCTTCGAAAGAGACCCATCCACTTTTGATCAAGTGATGAACTTTTGCTTTGAAGGCGAAGCAGTTTTCCAAAGTGTGACCCGGGGCTCCACCGTGGTATTCGCATCTTACATTGAGATCATACCATTTCGGGTAAGGAGGCAATTGGGGCTGAGCTGGAACTGGTACGATCTGTCCGGCTGCCAAGAGATGTTTGTAGATTTCTCCCGCGAGAAGAGGAAGAGGAGGAAATGGCTCTCATTTCCACCGTGTATCCGTAGCTAAATGAGACTACGTGTAAGTCTTGGCTAGGAGTATTTACAGCGAATGTGAACACCACTTTGCGTGGGGGCGTGGCTGTATTCCCTATTTGGGCCACATATTCGAAGGAATAGGGTGCTGGAGAATTATTCTCGAGGGCGTTGATTACTCCTCTGGTTTTCCCTTCGGTCCGAATGATCCCGAATGCTGTAAGTTGCTTGACTTTCTGCCAAAAAGTCTGCAATCTTGGATTTTGTGCTTGCTTTCCCCTTGGCAGAATAGGCAAAGGGCTTGATTATTCTCTGGGTATGGCAGGTGTCCACTTTTAGCCAACACAAAGAAAAGTTCTTCTTTGGGCGCTTCCCTCACTGAAGGGAGAGAATTGACAATTTCTTTAGTAAAAATGTCGTTCACCCCCGGATTATGGTGCGGCAGAGGACTAGTTGCCACGTCAGGATCCTTTGCTAGACCATTGGAAGAGATTCATCTGCGTTTGGTCAAATGATCAACCTTTTCTCTAAAGACGAAACAATCTTTTAGAGAGTGTCCTCGGGCTCCGACGTGATATTCGCAGCTAACCTTTGGATCATACCAACTAGGGTAAGGAGTTGGTTGAGGCGAGAGCGGGGATGGCATCATCTGCCCGCCTGCCAAGAGACTTGCGTAGATTTCCTTCAAAAGAAACGGGGGAGGTGGCCACGTCGGTGAAGGGTACAATTCGGAATTTGGGGTTTCCTAAGAGGATGGTAATGACGCTGCACTAGAGTGGGAGGGTGGTGCAGAATACCTGACAAGATAGTCGAATTTTCCGGAAGGCTGACCTAGGGTGTCAATCTCACGGTCGCCCTCATCGCGGCGCACGGAGAACCGTTTGTATGACGAAGTTGACCTTTTCTTTTGGGTGATTTGGAGTGGGGGTGGGGTTCCTTTGGAGTTATGCAAATGTGGGAGAGGAAATTCATCTCCGATGGCATTAATGGATCCTTCCCCGTGGGTCACTTTCTAGGTTTGTATTACTCTGAAACCCGAGAGTTGTCTCACCTTTCCTGCAAATAACTCGCAGCCTTAGATCTCATGACCGTTATTTCCCTTGCAGTACACACAATGACTTGGATTGCTTTTTGAATATGGTATATACCCTTCTCGAGCTAAGGTCAGGAAAAGTTATTCTTATGGCCAACTCGATACCAAAGAAAGAGGGTCGTCGCTTTCTCCTACTGAGATGGTGTTTACTCCTCCATTTCCTTGAGAATGATTAGGGAGAGGGTTGGTGGATGTGTTGGATCCTTTAGCTAACCCTTCGAAAGAGACCCATCCACTTTTGATCAAGTGATGAACTTTTGCTTTGAAGGCGAAGCAGTTTTCCAAAGTGTGACCTGGGGCTCCACCGTGGTATTCGCATCTTACATTGAGATCATACCATTTCGGGTAAGGAGGCAATTGGGGCTGAGCTGGAACTGGTACGATCTGTCCGGCTGCCAAGAGATGTTTGTAGATTTCTCCCGCGAGAAGAGGAAGAAGAGGAAATGGCTCTCATTTCCACCGTGTATCCGTAGCTAAATGAGACTACGTGTAAGTCTTGGCTAGGAGTATTTACAGCGAATGTGAACACCACTTTGCGTGGGGGCGTGGCTGTATTCCCTGTTTGGGCCACATATTCGAAGGAATAGGGTGCTGGAGAATTATTCTCGAGGGCGTTGATTACTCCTCTGGTTTTCCCTTCGGTCCGAATGATCCCGAATGCTGTAAGTTGCTTGACTTTCTGCCAAAAAGTCTGCAATCTTGGATTTTGTGCTTGCTTTCCCCTTGGCAGAATAGGCAAAGGGCTTGATTATTCTCTGGGTATGGCAGGTGTCCACTTTTAGCCAACACAAAGAAAAGTTCTTCTTTGGGCGCTTCCCTCACTGAAGGGAGAGAATTGACAATTTCTTTAGTAAAAATGTCGTTCACCCCCGGATTATGGTGCGGCAGAGGACTAGTTGCCACGTCAGGATCCTTTGCTAGACCTTTGGAAGAGATTCATCTGCGTTTGGTCAAATGATCAACCTTTTCTCTAAAGACGAAACAATCTTTTAGAGAGTGTCCTCGGGCTCCGACGTGATATTCGCAGCTAACCTTTGGATCATACCAACTAGGGTAAGGAGTTGGTTGAGGCGAGAGCGGGGATGGCATAATCTGCCCGCCTGCCAAGAGACTTGCGTAGATTTCCTTCAAAAGAAACGGGGGAGGTGGCCACGTCGGTGAAGGGTACAATTCGGAATTTGGGGTTTCCTAAGAGGATGGTAATGACGCTGCACTAGAGTGGGAGGGTGGTGCAGAATACCTGACAAGATAGTCGAATTTTCCGGAAGGCTGACCTAGGGTGTCAATCTCACGGTCGCCCTCATCGCGGCGCACGGAGAACCGTTTGTATGACGAAGTTAACCTTTTCTTTTGGGTGATTTGGAGTGGGGGTGGGGTTCCTTTGGAGTTATGCAAATGTGGGAGAGGAAATTCATCTCCGATGGCATTAATGGATCCTTCCCCGTGGGTCACTTTCTAGGTTTGTATTACTCTGAAACCCGAGAGTTGTCTCACCTTTCCTGCAAATAACTCGCAGCCTTAGATCTCATGACCGTTATTTCCCTTGCAGTACACACAATGACTTGGATTGCTTTTTGAATATGGTATATACCCTTCTCGAGCTAAGGTCAGGAAAAGTTATTCTTATGGCCAACTCGATACCAAAGAAAGAGGGTCGTCGCTTTCTCCTACTGAGATGGTGTTTACTCCTCCATTTCCTTGAGAATGATTAGGGAGAGGGTTGGTGGATGTGTTGGATCCTTTAGCTAACCCTTCGAAAGAGACCCATCCACTTTTGATCAAGTGATGAACTTTTGCTTTGAAGGCGAAGCAGTTTTCCAAAGTGTGACCTGGGGCTCCACCGTGGTATTCGCATCTTACATTGAGATCATACCATTTCGGGTAAGGAGGCAATTGGGGCTGAGCTGGAACTGGTACGATCTGTCCGGCTGCCAAGAGATGTTTGTAGATTTCTCCCGCGAGAAGAGGAAGAAGAGGAAATGGCTCTCATTTCCACCGTGTATCCGTAGCTAAATGAGACTACGTGTAAGTCTTGGCTAGGAGTATTTACAGCGAATGTGAACACCACTTTGCGTGGGGGCGTGGCTGTATTCCCTGTTTGGGCCACATATTCGAAGGAATAGGGTGCTGGAGAATTATTCTCGAGGGCGTTGATTACTCCTCTGGTTTTCCCTTCGGTCCGAATGATCCCGAATGCTGTAAGTTGCTTGACTTTCTGCCAAAAAGTCTGCAATCTTGGATTTTGTGCTTGCTTTCCCCTTGGCAGAATAGGCAAAGGGCTTGATTATTCTCTGGGTATGGCAGGTGTCCACTTTTAGCCAACACAAAGAAAAGTTCTTCTTTGGGCGCTTCCCTCACTGAAGGGAGAGAATTGACAATTTCTTTAGTAAAAATGTCGTTCACCCCCGGATTATGGTGCGGCAGAGGACTAGTTGCCACGTCAGGATCCTTTGCTAGACCTTTGGAAGAGATTCATCTGCGTTTGGTCAAATGATCAACCTTTTCTCTAAAGACGAAACAATCTTTTAGAGAGTGTCCTCGGGCTCCGACGTGATATTCGCAGCTAACCTTTGGATCATACCAACTAGGGTAAGGAGTTGGTTGAGGCGAGAGCGGGGATGGCATAATCTGCCCGCCTGCCAAGAGACTTGCGTAGATTTCCTTCAAAAGAAACGGGGGAGGTGGCCACGTCGGTGAAGGGTACAATTCGGAATTTGGGGTTTCCTAAGAGGATGGTAATGACGCTGCACTAGAGTGGGAGGGTGGTGCAGAATACCTGACAAGATAGTCGAATTTTCCGGAAGGCTGACCTAGGGTGTCAATCTCACGGTCGCCCTCATCGCGGCGCACGGAGAACCGTTTGTATGACGAAGTTAACCTTTTCTTTTGGGTGATTTGGAGTGGGGGTGGGGTTCCTTTGGAGTTATGCAAATGTGGGAGAGGAAATTCATCTCCGATGGCATTAATGGATCCTTCCCCGTGGGTCACTTTCTAGGTTTGTATTACTCTGAAACCCGAGAGTTGTCTCACCTTTCCTGCAAATAACTCGCAGCCTTAGATCTCATGACCGTTATTTCCCTTGCAGTACACACAATGACTTGGATTGCTTTTTGAATATGGTATATACCCTTCTCGAGCTAAGGTCAGGAAAAGTTATTCTTATGGCCAACTCGATACCAAAGAAAGAGGGTCGTCGCTTTCTCCTACTGAGATGGTGTTTACTCCTCCATTTCCTTGAGAATGATTAGGGAGAGGGTTGGTGGATGTGTTGGATCCTTTAGCTAACCCTTCGAAAGAGACCCATCCACTTTTGATCAAGTGATGAACTTTTGCTTTGAAGGCGAAGCAGTTTTCCAAAGTGTGACCTGGGGCTCCACCGTGGTATTCGCATCTTACATTGAGATCATACCATTTCGGGTAAGGAGGCAATTGGGGCTGAGCTGGAACTGGTACGATCTGTCCGGCTGCCAAGAGATGTTTGTAGATTTCTCCCGCGAGAAGAGGAAGAAGAGGAAATGGCTCTCATTTCCACCGTGTATCCGTAGCTAAATGAGACTACGTGTAAGTCTTGGCTAGGAGTATTTACAGCGAATGTGAACACCACTTTGCGTGGGGGCGTGGCTGTATTCCCTGTTTGGGCCACATATTCGAAGGAATAGGGTGCTGGAGAATTATTCTCGAGGGCGTTGATTACTCCTCTGGTTTTCCCTTCGGTCCGAATGATCCCGAATGCTGTAAGTTGCTTGACTTTCTGCCAAAAAGTCTGCAATCTTGGATTTTGTGCTTGCTTTCCCCTTGGCAGAATAGGCAAAGGGCTTGATTATTCTCTGGGTATGGCAGGTGTCCACTTTTAGCCAACACAAAGAAAAGTTCTTCTTTGGGCGCTTCCCTCACTGAAGGGAGAGAATTGACAATTTCTTTAGTAAAAATGTCGTTCACCCCCGGATTATGGTGCGGCAGAGGACTAGTTGCCACGTCAGGATCCTTTGCTAGACCTTTGGAAGAGATTCATCTGCGTTTGGTCAAATGATCAACCTTTTCTCTAAAGACGAAACAATCTTTTAGAGAGTGTCCTCGGGCTCCGACGTGATATTCGCAGCTAACCTTTGGATCATACCAACTAGGGTAAGGAGTTGGTTGAGGCGAGAGCGGGGATGGCATAATCTGCCCGCCTGCCAAGAGACTTGCGTAGATTTCCTTCAAAAGAAACGGGGGAGGTGGCCACGTCGGTGAAGGGTACAATTCGGAATTTGGGGTTTCCTAAGAGGATGGTAATGACGCTGCACTAGAGTGGGAGGGTGGTGCAGAATACCTGACAAGATAGTCGAATTTTCCGGAAGGCTGACCTAGGGTGTCAATCTCACGGTCGCCCTCATCGCGGCGCACGGAGAACCGTTTGTATGACGAAGTTAACCTTTTCTTTTGGGTGATTTGGAGTGGGGGTGGGGTTCCTTTGGAGTTATGAAAATGTGGGAGAGGAAATTCATCTCCGATGGCATTAATGGATCCTTCCCCGTGGGTCACTTTCTAGGTTTGTATTACTCTGAAACCCGAGAGTTGTCTCACCTTTCCTGCAAATAACTCGCAGCCTTAGATCTCATGACCGTTATTTCCCTTGCAGTACACACAATGACTTGGATTGCTTTTTGAATATGGTATATACCCTTCTCGAGCTAAGGTCAGGAAAAGTTATTCTTATGGCCAACTCGATACCAAAGAAAGAGGGTCGTCGCTTTCTCCTACTGAGATGGTGTTTACTCCTCCATTTCCTTGAGAATGATTAGGGAGAGGGTTGGTGGATGTGTTGGATCCTTTAGCTAACCCTTCGAAAGAGACCCATCCACTTTTGATCAAGTGATGAACTTTTGCTTTGAAGGCGAAGCAGTTTTCCAAAGTGTGACCTGGGGCTCCACCGTGGTATTCGCATCTTACATTGAGATCATACCATTTCGGGTAAGGAGGCAATTGGGGCTGAGCTGGAACTGGTACGATCTGTCCGGCTGCCAAGAGATGTTTGTAGATTTCTCCCGCGAGAAGAGGAAGAAGAGGAAATGGCTCTCATTTCCACCGTGTATCCGTAGCTAAATGAGACTACGTGTAAGTCTTGGCTAGGAGTATTTACAGCGAATGTGAACACCACTTTGCGTGGGGGCGTGGCTGTATTCCCTGTTTGGGCCACATATTCGAAGGAATAGGGTGCTGGAGAATTATTCTCGAGGGCGTTGATTACTCCTCTGGTTTTCCCTTCGGTCCGAATGATCCCGAATGCTGTAAGTTGCTTGACTTTCTGCCAAAAAGTCTGCAATCTTGGATTTTGTGCTTGCTTTCCCCTTGGCAGAATAGGCAAAGGGCTTGATTATTCTCTGGGTATGGCAGGTGTCCACTTTTAGCCAACACAAAGAAAAGTTCTTCTTTGGGCGCTTCCCTCACTGAAGGGAGAGAATTGACAATTTCTTTAGTAAAAATGTCGTTCACCCCCGGATTATGGTGCGGCAGAGGACTAGTTGCCACGTCAGGATCCTTTGCTAGACCTTTGGAAGAGATTCATCTGCGTTTGGTCAAATGATCAACCTTTTCTCTAAAGACGAAACAATCTTTTAGAGAGTGTCCTCGGGCTCCGACGTGATATTCGCAGCTAACCTTTGGATCATACCAACTAGGGTAAGGAGTTGGTTGAGGCGAGAGCGGGGATGGCATAATCTGCCCGCCTGCCAAGAGACTTGCGTAGATTTCCTTCAAAAGAAACGGGGGAGGTGGCCACGTCGGTGAAGGGTACAATTCGGAATTTGGGGTTTCCTAAGAGGATGGTAATGACGCTGCACTAGAGTGGGAGGGTGGTGCAGAATACCTGACAAGATAGTCGAATTTTCCGGAAGGCTGACCTAGGGTGTCAATCTCACGGTCGCCCTCATCGCGGCGCACGGAGAACCGTTTGTATGACGAAGTTAACCTTTTCTTTTGGGTGATTTGGAGTGGGGGTGGGGTTCCTTTGGAGTTATGCAAATGTGGGAGAGGAAATTCATCTCCGATGGCATTAATGGATCCTTCCCCGTGGGTCACTTTCTAGGTTTGTATTACTCTGAAACCCGAGAGTTGTCTCACCTTTCCTGCAAATAACTCGCAGCCTTAGATCTCATGACCGTTATTTCCCTTGCAGTACACACAATGACTTGGATTGCTTTTTGAATATGGTATATACCCTTCTCGAGCTAAGGTCAGGAAAAGTTATTCTTATGGCCAACTCGATACCAAAGAAAGAGGGTCGTCGCTTTCTCCTACTGAGATGGTGTTTACTCCTCCATTTCCTTGAGAATGATTAGGGAGAGGGTTGGTGGATGTGTTGGATCCTTTAGCTAACCCTTCGAAAGAGACCCATCCACTTTTGATCAAGTGATGAACTTTTGCTTTGAAGGCGAAGCAGTTTTCCAAAGTGTGACCTGGGGCTCCACCGTGGTATTCGCATCTTACATTGAGATCATACCATTTCGGGTAAGGAGGCAATTGGGGCTGAGCTGGAACTGGTACGATCTGTCCGGCTGCCAAGAGATGTTTGTAGATTTCTCCCGCGAGAAGAGGAAGAAGAGGAAATGGCTCTCATTTCCACCGTGTATCCGTAGCTAAATGAGACTACGTGTAAGTCTTGGCTAGGAGTATTTACAGCGAATGTGAACACCACTTTGCGAGGGGGCGTGGCTGTATTCCCTATTTGGGCCACATATTCGAAGGAATAGGGTGCTGGAGAATTATTCTCGAGGACGTTGATTACTCCTCTGGTTTTCCCTTCGGTCCGAATGATCCCGAATGCTGTAAGTTGCTTGACTTTCTGCCAAAAAGTCTGCAATCTTGGATTTTGTGCTTGCTTTCCCCTTGGCAGAATAGGCAAAGGGCTTGATTATTCTCTGGGTATGGCAGGTGTCCACTTTTAGCCAACACAAAGAAAAGTTCTTCTTTGGGCGCTTCCCTCACTGAAGGGAGAGAATTGACAATTTCTTTAGTAAAAATGTCGTTCACCCCCGGATTATGGTGCGGCAGAGGACTAGTTGCCACGTCAGGATCCTTTGCTAGACCTTTGGAAGAGATTCATCTGCGTTTGGTCAAATGATCAACCTTTTCTCTAAAGACGAAACAATCTTTTAGAGAGTGTCCTCGGGCTCCGACGTGATATTCGCAGCTAACCTTTGGATCATACCAACTAGGGTAAGGAGTTGGTTGAGGCGAGAGCGGGGATGGCATAATCTGCCCGCCTGCCAAGAGACTTGCGTAGATTTCCTTCAAAAGAAACGGGGGAGGTGGCCACGTCGGTGAAGGGTACAATTCGGAATTTGGGGTTTCCTAAGAGGATGGTAATGACGCTGCACTAGAGTGGGAGGGTGGTGCAGAATACCTGACAAGATAGTCGAATTTTCCGGAAGGCTGACCTAGGGTGTCAATCTCACGGTCGCCCTCATCGCGGCGCACGGAGAACCGTTTGTATGACGAAGTTGACCTTTTCTTTTGGGTGATTTGGAGTGGGGGTGGGGTTCCTTTGGAGTTATGCAAATGTGGGAGAGGAAATTCATCTCCGATGGCATTAATGGATCCTTCCCCGTGGGTCACTTTCTAGGTTTGTATTACTCTGAAACCCGAGAGTTGTCTCACCTTTCCTGCAAATAACTCGCAGCCTTAGATCTCATGACCGTTATTTCCCTTGCAGTACACACAATGACTTGGATTGCTTTTTGAATATGGTATATACCCTTCTCGAGCTAAGGTCAGGAAAAGTTATTCTTATGGCCAACTCGATACCAAAGAAAGAGGGTCGTCGCTTTCTCCTACTGAGATGGTGTTTACTCCTCCATTTCCTTGAGAATGATTAGGGAGAGGGTTGGTGGATGTGTTGGATCCTTTAGCTAACCCTTCGAAAGAGACCCATCCACTTTTGATCAAGTGATGAACTTTTGCTTTGAAGGCGAAGCAGTTTTCCAAAGTGTGACCTGGGGCTCCACCGTGGTATTCGCATCTTACATTGAGATCATACCATTTCGGGTAAGGAGGCAATTGGGGCTGAGCTGGAACTGGTACGATCTGTCCGGCTGCCAAGAGATGTTTGTAGATTTCTCCCGCGAGAAGAGGAAGAAGAGGAAATGGCTCTCATTTCCACCGTGTATCCGTAGCTAAATGAGACTACGTGTAAGTCTTGGCTAGGAGTATTTACAGCGAATGTGAACACCACTTTGCGAGGGGGCGTGGCTGTATTCCCTATTTGGGCCACATATTCGAAGGAATAGGGTGCTGGAGAATTATTCTCGAGGACGTTGATTACTCCTCTGGTTTTCCCTTCGGTCCGAATGATCCCGAATGCTGTAAGTTGCTTGACTTTCTGCCAAAAAGTCTGCAATCTTGGATTTTGTGCTTGCTTTCCCCTTGGCAGAATAGGCAAAGGGCTTGATTATTCTCTGGGTATGGCAGGTGTCCACTTTTAGCCAACACAAAGAAAAGTTCTTCTTTGGGCGCTTCCCTCACTGAAGGGAGAGAATTGACAATTTCTTTAGTAAAAATGTCGTTCACCCCCGGATTATGGTGCGGCAGAGGACTAGTTGCCACGTCAGGATCCTTTGCTAGACCTTTGGAAGAGATTCATCTGCGTTTGGTCAAATGATCAACCTTTTCTCTAAAGACGAAACAATCTTTTAGAGAGTGTCCTCGGGCTCCGACGTGATATTCGCAGCTAACCTTTGGATCATACCAACTAGGGTAAGGAGTTGGTTGAGGCGAGAGCGGGGATGGCATAATCTGCCCGCCTGCCAAGAGACTTGCGTAGATTTCCTTCAAAAGAAACGGGGGAGGTGGCCACGTCGGTGAAGGGTACAATTCGGAATTTGGGGTTTCCTAAGAGGATGGTAATGACGCTGCACTAGAGTGGGAGGGTGGTGCAGAATACCTGACAAGATAGTCGAATTTTCCGGAAGGCTGACCTAGGGTGTCAATCTCACGGTCGCCCTCATCGCGGCGCACGGAGAACCGTTTGTATGACGAAGTTGACCTTTTCTTTTGGGTGATTTGGAGTGGGGGTGGGGTTCCTTTGGAGTTATGCAAATGTGGGAGAGGAAATTCATCTCCGATGGCATTAATGGATCCTTCCCCGTGGGTCACTTTCTAGGTTTGTATTACTCTGAAACCCGAGAGTTGTCTCACCTTTCCTGCAAATAACTCGCAGCCTTAGATCTCATGACCGTTATTTCCCTTGCAGTACACACAATGACTTGGATTGCTTTTTGAATATGGTATATACCCTTCTCGAGCTAAGGTCAGGAAAAGTTATTCTTATGGCCAACTCGATACCAAAGAAAGAGGGTCGTCGCTTTCTCCTACTGAGATGGTGTTTACTCCTCCATTTCCTTGAGAATGATTAGGGAGAGGGTTGGTGGATGTGTTGGATCCTTTAGCTAACCCTTCGAAAGAGACCCATCCACTTTTGATCAAGTGATGAACTTTTGCTTTGAAGGCGAAGCAGTTTTCCAAAGTGTGACCCGGGGCTCCACCGTGGTATTCGCATCTTACATTGAGATCATACCATTTCGGGTAAGGAGGCAATTGGGGCTGAGCTGGAACTGGTACGATCTGTCCGGCTGCCAAGAGATGTTTGTAGATTTCTCCCGCGAGAAGAGGAAGAGGAGGAAATGGCTCTCATTTCCACCGTGTATCCGTAGCTAAATGAGACTACGTGTAAGTCTTGGCTAGGAGTATTTACAGCGAATGTGAACACCACTTTGCGTGGGGGCGTGGCTGTATTCCCTGTTTGGGCCACATATTCGAAGGAATAGGGTGCTGGAGAATTATTCTCGAGGGCGTTGATTACTCCTCTGGTTTTCCCTTCGGTCCGAATGATCCCGAATGCTGTAAGTTGCTTGACTTTCTGCCAAAAAGTCTGCAATCTTGGATTTTGTGCTTGCTTTCCCCTTGGCAGAATAGGCAAAGGGCTTGATTATTCTCTGGGTATGGCAGGTGTCCACTTTTAGCCAACACAAAGAAAAGTTCTTCTTTGGGCGCTTCCCTCACTGAAGGGAGAGAATTGACAATTTCTTTAGTAAAAATGTCGTTCACCCCCGGATTATGGTGCGGCAGAGGACTAGTTGCCACGTCAGGATCCTTTGCTAGACCTTTGGAAGAGATTCATCTGCGTTTGGTCAAATGATCAACCTTTTCTCTAAAGATGAAACAATCTTTTAGAGAGTGTCCTCGGGCTCCGACGTGATATTCGCAGCTAACCTTTGGATCATACCAACTAGGGTAAGGAGTTGGTTGAGGCGAGAGCGGGGATGGCATAATCTGCCCGCCTGCCAAGAGACTTGCGTAGATTTCCTTCAAAAGAAACGGGGGAGGTGGCCACGTCGGTGAAGGGTACAATTCGGAATTTGGGGTTTCCTAAGAGGATGGTAATGACGCTGCACTAGAGTGGGAGGGTGGTGCAGAATACCTGACAAGATAGTCGAATTTTCCGGAAGGCTGACCTAGGGTGTCAATCTCACGGTCGCCCTCATCGCGGCGCACGGAGAACCGTTTGTATGACGAAGTTGACCTTTTCTTTTGGGTGATTTGGAGTGGGGGTGGGGTTCCTTTGGAGTTATGCAAATGTGGGAGAGGAAATTCATCTCCGATGGCATTAATGGATCCTTCCCCGTGGGTCACTTTCTAGGTTTGTATTACTCTGAAACCCGAGAGTTGTCTCACCTTTCCTGCAAATAACTCGCAGCCTTAGATCTCATGACCGTTATTTCCCTTGCAGTACACACAATGACTTGGATTGCTTTTTGAATATGGTATATACCCTTCTCGAGCTAAGGTCAGGAAAAGTTATTCTTATGGCCAACTCGATACCAAAGAAAGAGGGTCGTCGCTTTCTCCTACTGAGATGGTGTTTACTCCTCCATTTCCTTGAGAATGATTAGGGAGAGGGTTGGTGGATGTGTTGGATCCTTTAGCTAACCCTTCGAAAGAGACCCATCCACTTTTGATCAAGTGATGAACTTTTGCTTTGAAGGCGAAGCAGTTTTCCAAAGTGTGACCCGGGGCTCCACCGTGGTATTCGCATCTTACATTGAGATCATACCATTTCGGGTAAGGAGGCAATTGGGGCTGAGCTGGAACTGGTACGATCTGTCCGGCTGCCAAGAGATGTTTGTAGATTTCTCCCGCGAGAAGAGGAAGAAGAGGAAATGGCTCTCATTTCCACCGTGTATCCGTAGCTAAATGAGACTACGTGTAAGTCTTGGCTAGGAGTATTTACAGCGAATGTGAACACCACTTTGCGTGGGGGCGTGGCTGTATTCCCTGTTTGGGCCACATATTCGAAGGAATAGGGTGCTGGAGAATTATTCTCGAGGGCGTTGATTACTCCTCTGGTTTTCCCTTCGGTCCGAATGATCCCGAATGCTGTAAGTTGCTTGACTTTCTGCCAAAAAGTCTGCAATCTTGGATTTTGTGCTTGCTTTCCCCTTGGCAGAATAGGCAAAGGGCTTGATTATTCTCTGGGTATGGCAGGTGTCCACTTTTAGCCAACACAAAGAAAAGTTCTTCTTTGGGCGCTTCCCTCACTGAAGGGAGAGAATTGACAATTTCTTTAGTAAAAATGTCGTTCACCCCCGGATTATGGTGCGGCAGAGGACTAGTTGCCACGTCAGGATCCTTTGCTAGACCTTTGGAAGAGATTCATCTGCGTTTGGTCAAATGATCAACCTTTTCTCTAAAGATGAAACAATCTTTTAGAGAGTGTCCTCGGGCTCCGACGTGATATTCGCAGCTAACCTTTGGATCATACCAACTAGGGTAAGGAGTTGGTTGAGGCGAGAGCGGGGATGGCATAATCTGCCCGCCTGCCAAGAGACTTGCGTAGATTTCCTTCAAAAGAAACGGGGGAGGTGGCCACGTCGGTGAAGGGTACAATTCGGAATTTGGGGTTTCCTAAGAGGATGGTAATGACGCTGCACTAGAGTGGGAGGGTGGTGCAGAATACCTGACAAGATAGTCGAATTTTCCGGAAGGCTGACCTAGGGTGTCAATCTCACGGTCGCCCTCATCGCGGCGCACGGAGAACCGTTTGTATGACGAAGTTAACCTTTTCTTTTGGGTGATTTGGAGTGGGGGTGGGGTTCCTTTGGAGTTATGCAAATGTGGGAGAGGAAATTCATCTCCGATGGCATTAATGGATCCTTCCCCGTGGGTCACTTTCTAGGTTTGTATTACTCTGAAACCCGAGAGTTGTCTCACCTTTCCTGCAAATAACTCGCAGCCTTAGATCTCATGACCGTTATTTCCCTTGCAGTACACACAATGACTTGGATTGCTTTTTGAATATGGTATATACCCTTCTCGAGCTAAGGTCAGGAAAAGTTATTCTTATGGCCAACTCGATACCAAAGAAAGAGGGTCGTCGCTTTCTCCTACTGAGATGGTGTTTACTCCTCCATTTCCTTGAGAATGATTAGGGAGAGGGTTGGTGGATGTGTTGGATCCTTTAGCTAACCCTTCGAAAGAGACCCATCCACTTTTGATCAAGTGATGAACTTTTGCTTTGAAGGCGAAGCAGTTTTCCAAAGTGTGACCCGGGGCTCCACCGTGGTATTCGCATCTTACATTGAGATCATACCATTTCGGGTAAGGAGGCAATTGGGGCTGAGCTGGAACTGGTACGATCTGTCCGGCTGCCAAGAGATGTTTGTAGATTTCTCCCGCGAGAAGAGGAAGAGGAGCAAATGACTCTCATTTCCACCGTGTATCCGTAGCTAAATGAGACTACGTGTAAGTCTTGGCTAGGAGTATTTACAGCGAATGTGAACACCACTTTGCGTGGGGGCGTGGCTGTATTCCCTGTTTGGGCCACATATTCGAAGGAATAGGGTGCTGGAGAATTATTCTTGAGGGCGTTGATTACTCCTCTGGTTTTCCCTTCGGTCCGAATGATCCCGAATGCTGTAAGTTGCTTGACTTTCTGCCAAAAAGTCTGCAATCTTGGATTTTGTGCTTGCTTTCCCCTTGGCAGAATAGGCAAAGGGCTTGATTATTCTCTGGGTATGGCAGGTGTCCACTTTTAGCCAACACAAAGAAAAGTTCTTCTTTGGGCGCTTCCCTCACTGAAGGGAGAGAATTGACAATTTCTTTAGTATAAATGTCGTTCACCCCCGGATTATGGTGCGGCAGAGGACTAGTTGCCACGTCAGGATCCTTTGCTAGACCTTTGGAAGAGATTCATCTGCGTTTGGTCAAATGATCAACCTTTTCTCTAAAGATGAAACAATCTTTTAGAGAGTGTCCTCGGGCTCCGACGTGATATTCGCAGCTAACCTTTGGATCATACCAACTAGGGTAAGGAGTTGGTTGAGGCGATAGCGGGGATGGCATAATCTGCCCGCCTGCCAAGAGACTTGCGTAGATTTCCTTCAAAAGAAACGGGGGAGGTGGCCACGTCGGTGAAGGGTACAATTCGGAATTTGGGGTTTCCTAAGAGGATGGTAATGACGCTGCACTAGAGTGGGAGGGTGGTGCAGAATACCTGACAAGATAGTCGAATTTTCCGGAAGGCTGACCTAGGGTGTCAATCTCACGGTCGCCCTCATCGCGGCGCACGGAGAACCGTTTGTATGACGAAGTTGACCTTTTCTTTTGGGTGATTTGGAGTGGGGGTGGGGTTCCTTTGGAGTTATGCAAATGTGGGAGAGGAAATTCATCTCCGATGGCATTAATGGATCCTTCCCCGTGGGTCACTTTCTAGGTTTGTATTACTCTGAAACCCGAGAGTTGTCTCACCTTTCCTGCAAATAACTCGCAGCCTTAGATCTCATGACCGTTATTTCCCTTGCAGTACACACAATGACTTGGATTGCTTTTTGAATATGGTATATACCCTTCTCGAGCTAAGGTCAGGAAAAGTTATTCTTATGGCCAACTCGATACCAAAGAAAGAGGGTCGTCGCTTTCTCCTACTGAGATGGTGTTTACTCCTCCATTTCCTTGAGAATGATTAGGGAGAGGGTTGGTGGATGTGTTGGATCCTTTAGCTAACCCTTCGAAAGAGACCCATCCACTTTTGATCAAGTGATGAACTTTTGCTTTGAAGGCGAAGCAGTTTTCCAAAGTGTGACCCGGGGCTCCACCGTGGTATTCGCATCTTACATTGAGATCATACCATTTCGGGTAAGGAGGCAATTGGGGCTGAGCTGGAACTGGTACGATCTGTCCGGCTGCCAAGAGATGTTTGTAGATTTCTCCCGCGAGAAGAGGAAGAAGAGGAAATGGCTCTCATTTCCACCGTGTATCCGTAGCTAAATGAGACTACGTGTAAGTCTTGGCTAGGAGTATTTACAGCGAATGTGAACACCACTTTGCGTGGGGGCGTGGCTGTATTCCCTATTTGGGCCACATATTCGAAGGAATAGGGTGCTGGAGAATTATTCTCGAGGGCGTTGATTACTCCTCTGGTTTTCCCTTCGGTCCGAATGATCCCGAATGCTGTAAGTTGCTTGACTTTCTGCCAAAAAGTCTGCAATCTTGGATTTTGTGCTTGCTTTCCCCTTGGCAGAATAGGCAAAGGGCTTGATTATTCTCTGGGTATGGCAGGTGTCCACTTTTAGCCAACACAAAGAAAAGTTCTTCTTTGGGCGCTTCCCTCACTGAAGGGAGAGAATTGACAATTTCTTTAGTAAAAATGTCGTTCACCCCCGGATTATGGTGCGGCAGAGGACTAGTTGCCACGTCAGGATCCTTTGCTAGACCTTTGGAAGAGATTCATCTGCGTTTGGTCAAATGATCAACCTTTTCTCTAAAGACGAAACAATCTTTTAGAGAGTGTCCTCGGGCTCCGACGTGATATTCGCAGCTAACCTTTGGATCATACCAACTAGGGTAAGGAGTTGGTTGAGGCGAGAGCGGGGATGGCATAATCTGCCCGCCTGCCAAGAGACTTGCGTAGATTTCCTTCAAAAGAAACGGGGGAGGTGGCCACGTCGGTGAAGGGTACAATTCGGAATTTGGGGTTTCCTAAGAGGATGGTAATGACGCTGCACTAGAGTGGGAGGGTGGTGCAGAATACCTGACAAGATAGTCGAATTTTCCGGAAGGCTGACCTAGGGTGTCAATCTCACGGTCGCCCTCATCGCGGCGCACGGAGAACCGTTTGTATGACGAAGTTAACCTTTTCTTTTGGGTGATTTGGAGTGGGGGTGGGGTTCCTTTGGAGTTATGCAAATGTGGGAGAGGAAATTCATCTCCGATGGCATTAATGGATCCTTCCCCGTGGGTCACTTTCTAGGTTTGTATTACTCTGAAACCCGAGAGTTGTCTCACCTTTCCTGCAAATAACTCGCAGCCTTAGATCTCATGACCGTTATTTCCCTTGCAGTACACACAATGACTTGGATTGCTTTTTGAATATGGTATATACCCTTCTCGAGCTAAGGTCAGGAAAAGTTATTCTTATGGCCAACTCGATACCAAAGAAAGAGGGTCGTCGCTTTCTCCTACTGAGATGGTGTTTACTCCTCCATTTCCTTGAGAATGATTAGGGAGAGGGTTGGTGGATGTGTTGGATCCTTTAGCTAACCCTTCGAAAGAGACCCATCCACTTTTGATCAAGTGATGAACTTTTGCTTTGAAGGCGAAGCAGTTTTCCAAAGTGTGACCCGGGGCTCCACCGTGGTATTCGCATCTTACATTGAGATCATACCATTTCGGGTAAGGAGGCAATTGGGGCTGAGCTGGAACTGGTACGATCTGTCCGGCTGCCAAGAGATGTTTGTAGATTTCTCCCGCGAGAAGAGGAAGAGGAGGAAATGGCTCTCATTTCCACCGTGTATCCGTAGCTAAATGAGACTACGTGTAAGTCTTGGCTAGGAGTATTTACAGCGAATGTGAACACCACTTTGCGTGGGGGCGTGGCTGTATTCCCTGTTTGGGCCACATATTCGAAGGAATAGGGTGCTGGAGAATTATTCTCGAGGGCGTTGATTACTCCTCTGGTTTTCCCTTCGGTCCGAATGATCCCGAATGCTGTAAGTTGCTTGACTTTCTGCCAAAAAGTCTGCAATCTTGGATTTTGTGCTTGCTTTCCCCTTGGCAGAATAGGCAAAGGGCTTGATTATTCTCTGGGTATGGCAGGTGTCCACTTTTAGCCAACACAAAGAAAAGTTCTTCTTTGGGCGCTTCCCTCACTGAAGGGAGAGAATTGACAATTTCTTTAGTAAAAATGTCGTTCACCCCCGGATTATGGTGCGGCAGAGGACTAGTTGCCACGTCAGGATCCTTTGCTAGACCTTTGGAAGAGATTCATCTGCGTTTGGTCAAATGATCAACCTTTTCTCTAAAGACGAAACAATCTTTTAGAGAGTGTCCTCGGGCTCCGACGTGATATTCGCAGCTAACTTTTGGATCATACCAACTAGGGTAAGGAGTTGGTTGAGGCGAGAGCGGGGATGGCATAATCTGCCCGCCTGCCAAGAGACTTGCGTAGATTTCCTTCAAAAGAAACGGGGGAGGTGGCCACGTCGGTGAAGGGTACAATTCGGAATTTGGGGTTTCCTAAGAGGATGGTAATGACGCTGCACTAGAGTGGGAGGGTGGTGCAGAATACCTGACAAGATAGTCGAATTTTCCGGAAGGCTGACCTAGGGTGTCAATCTCACGGTCGCCCTCATCGCGGCGCACGGAGAACCGTTTGTATGACGAAGTTGACCTTTTCTTTTGGGTGATTTGGAGTGGGGGTGGGGTTCCTTTGGAGTTATGCAAATGTGGGAGAGGAAATTCATCTCCGATGGCATTAATGGATCCTTCCCCGTGGGTCACTTTCTAGGTTTGTATTACTCTGAAACCCGAGAGTTGTCTCACCTTTCCTGCAAATAACTCGCAGCCTTAGATCTCATGACCGTTATTTCCCTTGCAGTACACACAATGACTTGGATTGCTTTTTGAATATGGTATATACCCTTCTCGAGCTAAGGTCAGGAAAAGTTATTCTTATGGCCAACTCGATACCAAAGAAAGAGGGTCGTCGCTTTCTCCTACTGAGATGGTGTTTACTCCTCCATTTCCTTGAGAATGATTAGGGAGAGGGTTGGTGGATGTGTTGGATCCTTTAGCTAACCCTTCGAAAGAGACCCATCCACTTTTGATCAAGTGATGAACTTTTGCTTTGAAGGCGAAGCAGTTTTCCAAAGTGTGACCCGGGGCTCCACCGTGGTATTCGCATCTTACATTGAGATCATACCATTTCGGGTAAGGAGGCAATTGGGGCTGAGCTGGAACTGGTACGATCTGTCCGGCTGCCAAGAGATGTTTGTAGATTTCTCCCGCGAGAAGAGGAAGAAGAGGAAATGGCTCTCATTTCCACCGTGTATCCGTAGCTAAATGAGACTACGTGTAAGTCTTGGCTAGGAGTATTTACAGCGAATGTGAACACCACTTTGCGTGGGGGCGTGGCTGTATTCCCTGTTTGGGCCACATATTCGAAGGAATAGGGTGCTGGAGAATTATTCTCGAGGGCGTTGATTACTCCTCTGGTTTTCCCTTCGGTCCGAATGATCCCGAATGCTGTAAGTTGCTTGACTTTCTGCCAAAAAGTCTGCAATCTTGGATTTTGTGCTTGCTTTCCCCTTGGCAGAATAGGCAAAGGGCTTGATTATTCTCTGGGTATGGCAGGTGTCCACTTTTAGCCAACACAAAGAAAAGTTCTTCTTTGGGCGCTTCCCTCACTGAAGGGAGAGAATTGACAATTTCTTTAGTAAAAATGTCGTTCACCCCCGGATTATGGTGCGGCAGAGGACTAGTTGCCACGTCAGGATCCTTTGCTAGACCTTTGGAAGAGATTCATCTGCGTTTGGTCAAATGATCAACCTTTTCTCTAAAGACGAAACAATCTTTTAGAGAGTGTCCTCGGGCTCCGACGTGATATTCGCAGCTAACTTTTGGATCATACCAACTAGGGTAAGGAGTTGGTTGAGGCGAGAGCGGGGATGGCATAATCTGCCCGCCTGCCAAGAGACTTGCGTAGATTTCCTTCAAAAGAAACGGGGGAGGTGGCCACGTCGGTGAAGGGTACAATTCGGAATTTGGGGTTTCCTAAGAGGATGGTAATGACGCTGCACTAGAGTGGGAGGGTGGTGCAGAATACCTGACAAGATAGTCGAATTTTCCGGAAGGCTGACCTAGGGTGTCAATCTCACGGTCGCCCTCATCGCGGCGCACGGAGAACCGTTTGTATGACGAAGTTGACCTTTTCTTTTGGGTGATTTGGAGTGGGGGTGGGGTTCCTTTGGAGTTATGCAAATGTGGGAGAGGAAATTCATCTCCGATGGCATTAATGGATCCTTCCCCGTGGGTCACTTTCTAGGTTTGTATTACTCTGAAACCCGAGAGTTGTCTCACCTTTCCTGCAAATAACTCGCAGCCTTAGATCTCATGACCGTTATTTCCCTTGCAGTACACACAATGACTTGGATTGCTTTTTGAATATGGTATATACCCTTCTCGAGCTAAGGTCAGGAAAAGTTATTCTTATGGCCAACTCGATACCAAAGAAAGAGGGTCGTCGCTTTCTCCTACTGAGATGGTGTTTACTCCTCCATTTCCTTGAGAATGATTAGGGAGAGGGTTGGTGGATGTGTTGGATCCTTTAGCTAACCCTTCGAAAGAGACCCATCCACTTTTGATCAAGTGATGAACTTTTGCTTTGAAGGCGAAGCAGTTTTCCAAAGTGTGACCCGGGGCTCCACCGTGGTATTCGCATCTTACATTGAGATCATACCATTTCGGGTAAGGAGGCAATTGGGGCTGAGCTGGAACTGGTACGATCTGTCCGGCTGCCAAGAGATGTTTGTAGATTTCTCCCGCGAGAAGAGGAAGAGGAGGAAATGGCTCTCATTTCCACCGTGTATCCGTAGCTAAATGAGACTACGTGTAAGTCTTGGCTAGGAGTATTTACAGCGAATGTGAACACCACTTTGCGTGGGGGCGTGGTTGTATTCCCTGTTTGGGCCACATATTCGAAGGAATAGGGTGCTGGAGAATTATTCTCGAGGGCGTTGATTACTCCTCTGGTTTTCCCTTCGGTCCGAATGATCCCGAATGCTGTAAGTTGCTTGACTTTCTGCCAAAAAGTCTGCAATCTTGGATTTTGTGCTTGCTTTCCCCTTGGCAGAATAGGCAAAGGGCTTGATTATTCTCTGGGTATGGCAGGTGTCCACTTTTAGCCAACACAAAGAAAAGTTCTTCTTTGGGCGCTTCCCTCACTGAAGGGAGAGAATTGACAATTTCTTTAGTAAAAATGTCGTTCACCCCCGGATTATGGTGCGGCAGAGGACTAGTTGCCACGTCAGGATCCTTTGCTAGACCTTTGGAAGAGATTCATCTGCGTTTGGTCAAATGATCAACCTTTTCTCTAAAGATGAAACAATCTTTTAGAGAGTGTCCTCGGGCTCCGACGTGATATTCGCAGCTAACCTTTGGATCATACCAACTAGGGTAAGGAGTTGGTTGAGGCGAGAGCGGGGATGGCATAATCTGCCCGCCTGCCAAGAGACTTGCGTAGATTTCCTTCAAAAGAAACGGGGGAGGTGGCCACGTCGGTGAAGGGTACAATTCGGAATTTGGGGTTTCCTAAGAGGATGGTAATGACGCTGCACTAGAGTGGGAGGGTGGTGCAGAATACCTGACAAGATAGTCGAATTTTCCGGAAGGCTGACCTAGGGTGTCAATCTCACGGTCGCCCTCATCGCGGCGCACGGAGAACCGTTTGTATGACGAAGTTGACCTTTTCTTTTGGGTGATTTGGAGTGGGGGTGGGGTTCCTTTGGAGTTATGCAAATGTGGGAGAGGAAATTCATCTCCGATGGCATTAATGGATCCTTCCCCGTGGGTCACTTTCTAGGTTTGTATTACTCTGAAACCCGAGAGTTGTCTCACCTTTCCTGCAAATAACTCGCAGCCTTAGATCTCATGACCGTTATTTCCCTTGCAGTACACACAATGACTTGGATTGCTTTTTGAATATGGTATATACCCTTCTCGAGCTAAGGTCAGGAAAAGTTATTCTTATGGCCAACTCGATACCAAAGAAAGAGGGTCGTCGCTTTCTCCTACTGAGATGGTGTTTACTCCTCCATTTCCTTGAGAATGATTAGGGAGAGGGTTGGTGGATGTGTTGGATCCTTTAGCTAACCCTTCGAAAGAGACCCATCCACTTTTGATCAAGTGATGAACTTTTGCTTTGAAGGCGAAGCAGTTTTCCAAAGTGTGACCCGGGGCTCCAGCGTGGTATTCGCATCTTACATTGAGATCATACCCTTTCGGGTAAGGAGGCAATTGGGGCTGAGCTGGAACTGGTACGATCTGTCCGGCTGCCAAGAGATGTTTGTAGATTTCTCCCGCGAGAAGAGGAAGAGGAGGAAATGGCTCTCATTTCCACCGATTGTTTGACGTGTTTTGGTTATTTGGGTCTTTTGGTGGGTTATATGGCTTAGGTTGCATGGGTTGTAATATTTTTGCTGGAGGTGGTGGGAAATGTAGAGATGGTGTAGGATTTTGAGGCGCGATATTAGCAACGGGTGGTGAGGCAAAAGGAAAGAAGGTGGGTTGATATAGCGATGGTAGAGGATAGGGCGGTGGCGATAGATAAGGCGGAGGTGGTGGAAATGATTACCTGTGATTAGCTTGGGGAGCGACAAATCCAACATCACTTTTCACGACTGGCGCTTTCTTTGGTGCAGACTCTGGTGCCGAAGTTATGATTTGTCTGGACTTAATCCCTTGCTCGACTCTTTCGGCAATTAGGACCATGTCGGAGAATTTTTTTGACGGATTCGAGATCAGGTAGGTGTAGTATGGTGCTTTGAAGGTGTGAATAAAAATTGACAAGAGTTCCTTGTCACTTAAAGGAGGAGAGATTCTGGAAGCCAATTCTCTCCATCTCTGACCATAGGTTTTCACGGACTCGCCGATTTTCTTTTCCAAATCTTGCAGGTCGGCGCGGTCAGGAGCTACCTCCATGTTGAATTTGTATTGTTTGAAGAAGGCATCGGACAGGTCTCTCCACGTCCATAATGGGGTTAGAACCGAAACAGATGAATCAATAATGGCTCGTTGTGGATCATCTCTGCCATCATATTGCATTATGCTCTGAGGTGGGTCTTTGGGCACTCGACCCCAGTATACTTTTCAAAGTCTGGGATCTTGTACTTCGGTGGTATAACGATCCCGGGGACCATGCACATATCGGTGGGACTAGTAGGGTCAAACGGATCAGCCCCTTCGATCGCTCTGAGTCTTTCTTCTAGTAGATTCAGTCTGTCACTTTTTGGTTTCTCGACCATTATGAGGGCTCAAGGTGTTCCGAATCTATTGAAGATATTGGTGCGTAGAAAGTTCACTACCACTTTGGAGTCGTTAGTCCGAGTTGCCTTGGCCTCGACCCACTTTGAAACATAATCGACTGCGAGAAGGATGTAGATATTGACGAAGGAGTTGGGGAACGGGCCCATGAAGTCTATACCCTAGATATCAAAGATTTCACACGTGATAATGCTTGTCAAGGGCATCTAATTCCTGGCCCCGATATTTCCAGTGGCTTGGCATCGAGGGCACGACGCGCAATACATGTAGTTGTCCTTGAAAATGGTGGGCCAGTACAGACCAGCTTCTAGAACTTTGAGTGTAGTTTTCTTGGCCACAAAATGTCCTCCTTTAGAATGGCAGAATTTGAGGATCGAGGGCACCTCATCCATGGTTACACAACGACGAATCATCTGGTCCGAGCAGTGCTTCCATAGATAAGGGCTATCCCAAATATAGTATTTAGCTTGCCTTCTGATTCTGTTGCATTCGGATGGGGAGGCATCAGCTGGGTAGGTGCCAGTGGCACAAAAATTTGCAATATCCAAAAACCATGGGGAATAAACAGCCTGGGCTAGACACAATTGTTCATCTGGGAAGGTATCGCGGATAGGCTCTAGCGAATTGTCTTCCTGGGCTGGAAGTCTACTTAGGTGATTTGCCATCAGATTTTCTCTTCCTGCCTTATCCTTGATTAAGGCGTTAAACTCCTGAAGCAATAAGATCCATCGAATAAGTCATGGTTTAGCATCGGCTTTTGTCAACAAGCATCTAAAGGTTGAGTGATCCGAGTAAACTAGAACATGAGTGCCCAAGAGGTACTGTCTGAACTTGTCGAGGGTATAAACTACGGCCAGGAGTTCTTTTTCTGTGGTTGTGTAGTTCTGATGGGTTGGATCTAATAACTTGGAAGCATAGTAGATGACATAGGTCTCCTTATCCTTCTTCTGACCCAAAACGGCGCCTAGGGCTTGATTGCTAGTGTCACACATGACCTCGAAAGGCAATGTCCAATCGGGGGCTCGAATGATCGGGGCTGAAATAAGCTTTGTTTTGAGGAGTTCAAAGGCAGCTTTGCAATTCTCATCAAAATCAAAGGTGACTTCCTTCTGGAGCAATTTTGGAGAAGTCTTTAATAAACCTTCTGTAGAAACCAGCGTGCCCTAGAAAAGATCGCACATCGCGGATGCAGGCTGGATAGGGTAAAGATTCAATCACCTTTATCTTGGCCTTGTCGACTTCAATTCCCTTGGCCGAGACGATGTGACCGAGGACGAGGGCTCGATCTACCATGAAGTGGCATTTCTCGAAATTCAGGACACGATTGGTCTCTATGCAGCGCTCTAGGCACTTCTTCAATTTATCCATGCATTCTGGGAAAGAATTCCCATAGACCGTGAAGTCATCCATGAAGACCTCGATTCCATTTTCAACGAGCTCAGAGAAAATGCTCAACATGCAATGTTGAAAAGTGGTGGGGGAATTACACAGGCCAAATGGCATGTGCCTATAGGCAAAGGTGTCGAAAGGGCATGTGAAGGTAGTCTTTTCCTGGTCTTCGGGGGCAACTAGAATCTGATGAAAACTAGAGTAACCGTCTAGACAGCAATAGTGAGTCTTTCCCGCGAGACGTTCCAACATCTGGTCAATGAAGGGTAGAGGAAAATGATCTTTCCTGGTGGCAGTATTCAAGCGGCGGTAGTCAATACACACTCGCCACCCGTTCTGGATCCTGGTAGGGATAGATTCACCGTTTTGCCCAATGGTAATGGTGATACTAGTTTTCTTGGGCATGACCTGGATAGGACTGACCCATGGGCTATCAGAGATGGGGTAGATAACTCCTGCATCTAGTAACTTCAGAACTTCTTTTCTCACCACTTCCATCATGGGCGGATTCAATCGGCACGGAGGCTGACGAATGGTCTTACTAACATCTTCTAAGTGGATACGATGTGTGCATAGAGATGGGGACAAGCCCTTGATATCCACAATGGTCCAGCCTATGGCGTGTCTGAACTCATCCAATAAGGAAATCAGCTCAGACTCTTCCGGATTGTTGAGCTTATTGGAAATAATGACGGGTAGAGAACCATCAGGACCAAGATAAGCATACTTCAGGTGGTCAGGAAGTGGTTTCAGATCGAGGGCTGGAGCTTGATCAATAGAGGATGATAACTTGACATGGTCTGGGCAAGCAGAAGATATCATTGGTGGCTCATGCTGAACAATTGCACACTCTTCTAGGGCAAGGATGACAGAATAGAGTTCAGGTGGTGTGGAAAGTATCGAGGCCACGACATCCAGAAGAGCTGGGGTGAGACTCCTATCAAGGGCAAACTGTAAAGGGTCAGTAGAATGAATTTCAACAATTTCTTCGATAGAAGGATCAACAATATCAATATAGTTAACACTAGAGAATTAAGAGGGGTATCGCATGGCTTCTAGCATATTGAATTTGATGATCTCCCTATCAAACTCGAGAGAGATGGTTGTATCATGAACATCAATCTTTGCTCGGGCTGTGGCCAGAAATGGACGGCCTAGAAGAACATCAGTAGACTTGGTGGAATCCTCATTCTCCATTGCAATAATGTAGAAATCTGCTGGGAACAAGAATTCTCCCACTTGGACTAAGACATCATTTATGATCCCTTCGGGGTAGATGATAGAATGATCAGCAAGTTGAATGGCGAGGTCTATAGGCATGAGAGGCTCAAGGCCTAGACTGTTGTAAATGATCAAGGGCATGACATTGATTCTTGCCCTTAAATCGCACATGGCCTTGCCGATGTCAACTGTGCCAATTCGGCATGGGATGATGAACATTCCTTGGCCCTTGCACTTTGGAGGGATCCTGCACTGGATATGGGCAGAAGCGTTAGCCCCTACCCTGATCTTGTTGACTTCAACAAACTTGCTCTTGTTGGTGCATAATTGTTTTAGGAATTTGGCGTAGCGAGGGACATTCTTCACTGCCTGGAGAAGAGGGATGTTAACAACCACTTTGCTGAACATTTCAAACATATCGCAGTCCTCCTTCTCTTTCTTGGTCTTGACAAATCTGTAAGGGAACGGGGGCTCTAGAATCTTATGGATGTATTCCTGGGTAAATTCACGTGGATTGGGGTCATTTCTTGGTGAACATCTGGGAGAGCGGATTCTTTCTTCCATGACCTCGACGAGTCTGGGTACTTTCGGGTTCTTCACCCTAGGTTTCGGCTTGAGTTCAGACTCGGGAGAGTTTCTGATGTCGAGGGCTGAATGTTCAGGTGGTTTCAAGGTCGTTCCACTCCGCAAAGTTACTACACAGACATTATGCTTCAGATTGTTTTCGGTTTGGGGTGGAAATCTCCCTTGATTCTTTACTTCTTTCATCTCTGCCATCAGAGTACTCACGTACTTTTTAAGATCTTCAATCTCTTTCTATTGTTCGGGGTTCCGAGGCAGTTCTGCATTCAGGGGCATGACAAAAGTCTGATCTTGAGGAGGCTAGAGTTGATACTGATTTTGTTGGTATATAGGTCGAGGTCTGAAATTCTGCATATTGAGAGGGGGTGGAGGATTTCCATACGGATTCTGTTGGTGTTGTTGATGGCTAGGTCTCGAAGGCTGAGGGTTTGGAACCCATCTTAGATTTTGCTATTTCCAGCCCTGATTGTAGTTCTAACCGTAAGGGACATATTGACCAGGAGCATTCACTTGGATTTTGTCTCGAATATGGGGGCATGCATTAGTGGGGTGCTCTACAAAGTTACAGATTTGGCAGGCCTTGACAGGTATAGATTGCCCTGTCATAAAATTCTGAAAGATCCCCGTGAGGGAAGAAAGTTGATTCTGCATGGCAGCCACTTGAGCGTCTTGGCCTTGATTGTTGGCAGGGTCAGACGAAGCATTCTTGGCCATGAGCTCTATTGTTGCCTTAGCAGTTGTTGGGGTGAGAGCAATTAGAGATCCACCGGCAGCAGCGTTGACCAAGGCCTTATCGTGGGCTTTGAGGCCTTCACAAAAATACTGAACAAGGGCATGCTCTGTAAGGTTGTGGGAGGGACAACTAGATTGCATCTTCTGGAACCTCTCATAATACTGGGCTAGATTCTCCTCCTTATTCTGGACTATGGAGACAAGTTGTTTGCGCGTGGTGTTGGAAATAGAAGACGGATAATACTTCTCGGTGAAGATCTTAGACATGTTCGCCCAAGAATAAATGGATCTTGGTGGGAGGTCGTAATACCAGTCGAGGGCATCATCTTTGAGGGACCACTGGAAGGCGCACAACTTGGCTTGCTCAATACTAACGTTGGCAGGTTTCATGGCCTCGCAGATAGAGTGGAGCTGTTGCAGATGGCGGAGTGCATTTTCCTTGGCAACCCCTCGAAAGGTTGGAAGGTGATGCAGCACAACTGACTTCATGGTCCAGTCATGAGGGATGTTAGGCCAGTCAATGCAACTTACTGACATGTCAGTTGTTGCATTGAAGTGGTTGATGGTTTGTTGATCCGGAGGAGGTGGTGGTGGTGGATCCTCATGACGCACGTGGTTGTCATGGTCTTCTATTTCTAGAAAATCGAAATGGGCGGCTATTGGGTTTTCGAGACCTCGATTGAGGTAGGCTAGATCTCGGAAAAACTGACGGTCTTGGTCGGCCAGATTGGAAGGGGATCCGTCGAGGGCAGGATGGGGGATTACTCTATGATGTGTAGATAAACCTTTAGCTTGCCTTCGAAGTTCTCTTTCCGTTCTGGTCAACTCGAGGTCTAGAGGGAGTAGATCTGGAGCAGATCTCCTGGTCATACAAAAATAAAAACAGAATTAGTACCGTTCATCCCCGACAACGGCGTGAAAATTTGATCGTCACTCAAATATACTAATATTTTCCTGATGCCTAAATACACAAATAAATGTGTACAGGGCAAGACAGGGTCGAACAAGTAACGCAATGGGAGGGGTTTATATTGATTAATAAATTAATCAACGCACAATATGGAGCTAACAAGGCAAGTAATCTAAACATTTGTCTAGGGCACAAAAATAAAACACAATCTAGGGCAAGATATCTAAAAGCAATTCGAGGGCATGAAAAACAGTGAAAGAGATAATAATAATCAGATAGGAAGAGATCTTAGCAAAAGGTATTCTCGGGTTGCTTTCCAGGTCAGTTAGTCATTGGCACAAAAATCGTCTAAACTCATGTACAAACCTGCTATAGGGACCGCGTTTCCACACCGCATCCCCTACTTACCTTCTTAGATTAAAGTCATCCCCCGTTTCCACATATGAGGTGACCTTGACGTTCCGCCATCCTCCCAGGCACGAATGCGGGGAGGCAATACTCAAAACGCCCATGAAGGGGAGGTAAGACAGATCTATGGCGTGACAATTTGTCAGGCTCGCATCACATACCTTAAATAGCCGTTTACCCCTAGATAGAGGCCTCCCGCGCTGCCTCCACTAGCTGTCTACTAATATCTCAAGGCTTCACGTCAGTTATAACCTAGAGAATGATGTTACTCATGAAGAAATGCTAACAGTTGATTAGGCCCTTGACATCTCTAAATGAGCATGGGATTAAAGCGATAAACAATCATATGCACAAGAGAATATATTAAGCATGCATTAGGCCTCTTAACTGAACCCTACAACCCTTGAAACACCCTTTACTAAGAAAATGATATTTAGCTACTCATAACAAGATATGAACAGTAGATAATAATAAGCATGCAACAAAGAGAATAAAAGGAAAAAAGAGGAATAGAAGAAACTTAAGGATTAATTAATAATGAAGGAGAAAGCTTGCTCCTTTACAAACCAGCGGTTAGTTCAAATACCAAGAGAAAAGATCCCCAAAATCAGGGAGAAAGATGAAATGATGTGTGTAAGTCCTAGCATAGCCGTCCTTACAACAACCCTAAAGCTAAGCTTATATAGGCTAAAACTAGCTAGGGGACAAAATAGCTAAGGGGGGAGAGAAGCAATGGGAGCTTGACAGCACATGTCCTTTCAGGAGGATATTCTGAAATCTCTGGCGCGCCTGGTGTCTTCTAGAAGCGCATGGAATCCCGTGTGGATATTTAAAGATGCTTCTCTTTGGTTTTCGATGAGAGAGGATCCAGATACGTCGCGGGCGAGAGACAACTCGCTGGTTTGCTTAGCGTCAGGGGCTCGATGACAATCTGGTCTTCTAGGCCTTAAAGCTGGAAATCCTCAGAATTACTCCAAAAATGCTTCTTTTCGATCTTTTCCTTCTATTGGCACTGATCTGTAATAAAGATAGGAATAAGGGTCAAATAGCAGAATCATGCCCCCGAAAGGTGTAGAAAAGAAGGTAAAATCATGACCATGAAACGTGCTAACAGCGAGCAATTTAAATGATGATTTGATGCATACAAAAATTTAAATCATGATAATTGTGAAAAATTAAAGATTTGATGATTTGTAGAAAATTTAAGCAATTGATGATTTGCCAAAAAATTAAACAGTTGATGATTTGCAGAAATTTTAAGTAGTTGATGATTTGCAGAAATTTTAAGCAGTTGATGATTTGCAGAAAAATTTAAGCAGTTGATATATGCGAGAATTTAAAGTAGTTGATATGCCCGAGTATTTTTACAAAAAACACGATCCGAGATCTCGGAAAGATGAAAATGGGTTGGGCCCATCTTGAAAAATAAAAGACTATTCCTGGCCCAAGAAAATCAGATTTTTATGTTGATGGGCTTTCTTTCCTTCCCGCGTGAACAACCCAAGCGCTGTTCACTTTCTTAAACCTTGGGTCGCCCGACAATGGCCAATTCCCAAAACCTTTATACCGAAACGCTCGTCTCCTCGACGGCTTCCCGACCGTATTAACCTTGAATCCCAATTTAAATCGTAGCGAATTTAATTTTGAAAAAATGGTAAAAATGGTAATTAACAAAAAAATGACGTGTTTATTTTCTCATTCGGAAACATGAATATGTTCGAACGAAAAATAAATGACGTTACGATGAAAATTGCACGAGACGAAGTTAACTGGCGTGAATGAAAAAAAGAGTAGGTAATTGTCAACTGAAGAAATAGCGCGTTCGATCAATGGTCCGAGCGAACTTACTCGGGTCCCATAAAAGCTCGTATAAAAATAATAATAATAAAAAATTAAAAAATGCTAAAAAATATGATAAAATACTAAAAATCCTAAATTTTATGTGATTACCTAAAACGGAAAAATAAATAGCAAAAGACTAACGGATAATTAAAAATATGATTTTTAAGGCTGAAAATGTTAATAATAATAATAATGAAAATACGTGACGAAAAATTAAAAATGCGATTTACGACACTGATGATAATAATAACGATGATAAAATGTGACGAGAATTAAAAATGAACTAACGATAGTAAATTAATTAAAACGACAGTAAGTTAAGTAAAATAACCGAAATGATAAATTCAATTAAAATGGCGTCAAAATTCGGGTATCAATAGAGTGCATAAAGGGCAAAACAACTAACAAAAGACGATTTGAGGCCGAGAGAAGTTCAGAAACTCTAAAACTGGTACATACAGACATTTGTGGTCCATTCCCTAAGACATCCTGGAATGGTGAACGATACTTTATCAGTTTTATAGATGATTTCTCTCGATACGGATATCTATACCTTTTAAAGGAAAAGTCCGAGGCATTGGACGTTTTCAAGTCTTTTAAGGTTGAAGTTGAAAATCAACTCGGAAAGGCTATTAAGGCTGTCAGATCGGATTGTGGTGGTGAGTACTACGGTCGATATGATGGATCAGGTGAACAACGTCCTGGGCCATTTGCCCAATTTCTCGATAAGTGTGGGATAGTTCCACAGTACACCATGCCGGGATCTGCGACCATGAATGGTGTATCTGAAAGGAGGAACCATACCATTAAGGATATGGCAAGGAGTATGATTGCCAATACCACCTTACCTACATCACTCTGAGGAGATGCCTTAAGAACTGCAGTCTATATTCTCAATAGGATACCAACAAAAACGACTAACAAAACCCTATATGAGTTATAGGCTGGCCGAAAGCCTGTCTTAAAGCATTTAAAAGTTTGGGGATGTCCAGCAGAGGCAAGGCCTTATAGGCATGAAAGGAAACTGGACTTAAGGACTGTTAGTTATTATTTTGTTAGATATTCGGAGAGGTCACGGGGGTATAAGTTTTACAACCCTACTACCCGAACATTTTTTGAGACGGGAAATGTCAGGTTTCTTTAGGATGTTGAGTTTGGGGGGGAAGATAGACAGTCGGATGTTATTTTTTGAAGAGGATTCAGTTATACTTCCTCATGCAGTTGCTGAGGGTCAGGATGAACTCATTGTTCACATTCCTGTCTCTATCCCTCAGCAGGCAAGAAACAACATTATTAATCTTCCTACAGGACCAAATCCACAGGTTATACCTGAGGATCATCAGGAAGTCCATGAAGATCCACAACCGGATCAAACTCAACAACCTCAAATAACTGAGGACCAGGTAGATATGCCACTAAGGAGGTCCACTAGAGTGAGAAGAAATGCGATTTCGGATGATTATATCGTATTTCTGCAAGAACATGAGGAGACTATTGACTCTTTGGAGGATTACCCGCTTACCTTCAAAGAGGCTACTAGTTGTTCTGACACTCAAGAGTGGATAAAGGCCATAGGGGATGAACTCCAATCTATGAAGGACAATGACGTTTGGGAGATTGTACCATTGCCTGAGAAGAAGAAACCGATAGGTTGCAAATGGGTTTTCAAAACCAAAAGGGATTCTCAAGGCAATATTAAAAGGTACAAGGCACATCTTGTTGCGAAAGGATTTACCCAAAAGGAAGGAATAGACTATAAAGATACCTTCTCTCCAGTTTCATCGAAGGACTCTTTTAGGACTATTATGGCCTTGGTGGCATATTTTGATCTTGAGCTTCATCAGATGGATGTAAAGACTGCTTTCCTCAATGGGGATCTTGAGGAAGAAATCTACATGAGGCGACCAGAAGGACTATCCTCCAACGAGGATAGTGAATTGGTTTGTAGATTAAAGAAGTCTATCTATGGGCTCAAGCAAGCTTCCCGTCAATGGTGCTTGAAGTTCCATAGCGTTATTACTTCATACGGTTTCGAAGTAAACGCCGTTGAGGACTGTCTGTATCATAAGTTCAGTGGGAGTAGATTTTTTTTTCTACTGTTATATGTGGATGACATTTTGCTTGCTACTAACGATGTAAAGCGTCTTCAGGATACTAATAATTTTCTCTCAGATAACTTTGAGATGAAAGACCTTGGGAAAGCATCTTTTGTGTTGGGGATTCAGATACACCGTGATCGTTCACGGAGTACCCTTGGATTATCACAAAAGGGTTACATCGATAAAGTACTAAAGAGATTTAACATGCAAAATCGTAAGCCACATGATACTCCTATATCCAAAGGTGAGAAGTTTAGCCTTGATTAGTGTCCTAAGACGGACTTAGACCTGAAGTTCATGGAGGGTGTACCATATGCTTCGGCTGTGGGAAGCATCATGTATGCACAAGTTTGCACCCGTCTAGATCTTGCATTCATTGTCGGTATGTTGGGCAGATACCAGAGCAAATTGTCGGTATGTTGGCCAGATACCAGAGCAAATTGTCGGTATGTTGGGCAGATACCAGAGCAATCTCGAAAGGGATCATTGGGTTGCAGCCAAAAGGGTCTTTCGATACCTGTAGAAAATGAAAGACTATATACTCACATACAGGAGATTAGATCAGCTTGAGATCATTGGATATACTGATTCTGATTTTGCTGGATGCCAGGATAGCCGGAGATTGACTTCAGGTTATGTCTTTCTTTTGGCTGAAGGAGCCATTTCATGGAAGAGTGCGAAAGAGTCACTCGTCGCTTCTTCCACTATGGAGGCAGAATTCGTAGCTTGCTACGAGGTATCCAGTCATGCTATATGGCTGCAGAATATGGTTAAGGGACTGCGAGTTGTCATTGGTATTGAGAGACCTTTGAGGATCTTTTGTGACAACCGGGCTGTAGTGTTGTACTCCAACAGTAATTGGAGTTCGTCAAGGTCTAAGCACATTGACATCAAGTTCCTTGCCGTAAAGGAAAGGGTTTAGAGCAATCAAGTTAACATAGAGTTATTGGGTACAAACGATATGGTTGTGGATCCGCTCACTAAGGCATTGACACCTGTAGCATTTCATGGCCATGTATCTAGCATGGATGTCATTAAGTTAGATGCCTGAGATTAGTGGGAGTTCGGTTTGTACTATTGTAACTTGTATATGTTTTAACTGTGCATTATGTTATTTCACAGTTTATATATAATGATTTTGTTTCATTATATGCTCTGAATATTTGATCTCATAAAGTAAAGTGGATCAGTTGGAAATTTGACAAGTATAGATCACGCATGCTGCACATGCACACTGGATCCATGTCGTTAGTTAGTTAGTACTCGTAATCATTATGAGTTTAATTGCTTGGACTGCGATGACTACTCTTTTGATTCTTATATCAATGAAGCTAATGGACCGGATTGAATTAGATGGATATATGCTAGCATTCGGGGGTTAACATATGATTGTATGACAAAAGGTGGTACTATAAGGAACGCATATTGTGCAGTTGTCCAAGTGGGAGATTGTTGGGATTTGGACAACGGGACTAATGCGTTAGTACCGTTCGTGCACATTGGAACATATGGACGCATATGTTATGTGTGTACCGTCATATAATATATTGTTAACATAAGGTTAATTGGACTAAATTGATGATCTATTAAAGTTAAGTGGTCCAATCGTCTAATTAAAACAGTGTGTGTGTGTGGGGGGGGGGGGGGGTAAATATGGTGATTGTGCAGATTCCGGATTAATTCCGAATTATTGATGGACTGATTCGGAATTAATAAAAACATTAAGGATGAAATTGATCCCTGGTGGAATTGCTAAAAGGAATTAAATATTTCTCTGTATGTTTTAATTAAAGGATAAGTTGCCTTTTCAGTTTTAAGAGAAGTTTGGAAAACTGACGTTAAACCAACTATAAAACTAAGAGGCAACTTACATTAAAAACAACAGAAGAATATTTAATTCCTTTTAGCAATTCCACCAGGGATCAATTCCGTCCTTAATGTTTTTATTAATTCCGAATCGGTCCATCAACAGTTCAGAATTAATCCAGAATCTGCACAATCACCAGATTTACCCCCCCGCCCCCCACTGTTTTAATTAGACGATTGGACCACTTAACTTTAATAGATCATCAATTTGGTCCAATTAACCTTATGTCAATAATATATTATATGACGGTACACACATAACATATGCGTCCATATGTTCCAACATGTACGAACGGTACTAACGCAATAGTCCCGTTGTCCAAATCCCAACAGGTAATACTTGTCCACTACTTATCTGAAGACCAACTTGCTGACATCTTCACCTAAGCTCTAACAAAGGAAATGTTTGAGAATCTGAGAGAAAGAATTAGGGTTTGTCTAAAAAATGCCAAGGAAGAGTGTTAGACAAGTGGCATTTTCCAACCACTTTGCATAAGACTCTGTCAGTTTCTATTTCCTATTTTTCTGCCTTTAGTAGATTTATTTTCAGTTCAGTTTAATCCACTCTATGAGTGGCATCAAAGTAGGATTTCCTGTTAAGTTTTTCTTGTATAAATTCAGAGTTGTTATCAATAAAAATTATGCTGGAATTTTAACCCATTTTCAAGTCCCATTTGTTTCAACACTACCAAGATCGAGAAAGCTTTGTTAGAAATAAAGAAGAAAATTAAAGAAAATAATAAAATTAATTGCATAGAAATAAAATCATGCGTCTTCAACGACAAGAGCAGAAAAAATATGTTTAGAACTGGAGAAGAAAGACTACAGAAGGAGAGACCCCCTTTCTAAAAAATCTAGGAAGATTAAATACAGTTTGCCTCCTTAATTATCTCTAGAAAAAAAATATATCCTAAGTGTTTTACTTCAAACTGGTACATCATGATCTTCTCTTGATCGAAATTGCAGTAAAATAGAGGTTGAGAACTCTATCCATGAGTTGTTTGAACCAATCCAATCATCGATTTCATCTGTTAGAGAAATCATATATTTTAACTGACCAACAACATCCAATCTGTCTTGGTTGTTTTGTAGCATGTCATCATAAAATATATAAAAAGGGATGTTTTTGCTATTCCATGAGGTGGGCATAACAGTTGCAATCTTTGAAATCTCTCATAGTATTGAATTATTGATCGAGGCTCTCATCATCTTTCTACCAAATTGCGATTAACTCATTTTGTAAAGAGCTTGCCTTGCTACCTGGAAAGTACTTGGCCAGGAATGCCCTAGACATATCATCCCAACTCCGATTGGATCCGATGGAAAGGTTAAATAACCATCTCTTAGCGTTCCATTGCAAAGACCATGGAAATGCTCTAAGTTTAATTCGAAGGATGTCCACCTCTTAAGGTTTCATTGAATCGCAAACGCAAGAGAATTCTCGAAGGTGGTCATAAGGGTTTACACTAGTGATACTATGATACTTGAGCATGTGATGTATGGTACTCGACTTGATCACCCAATCATGCACAACTTATAGGTATTCAATGCACAATGATGTTTTTTGTTCATAGGCAACAGTTAAATCTCTAATACTCTTATGGTTGTCAATTGTTGTTATTTCCTTCGGACGGTCAGTCACTTGGTCATCTGCATCAAGCAGGACAAGGTATGACTAATTACGAGAGAGTTTTTCTTTTAGTTCCTAAGGATCTAGTTCTTCCTTTTTAGACCTGGTTATAAAAAAAATCTAAATAAGTACAATAAAAATTGTACAATAATAAAGAAAAATCTGGACTTCATCTTGGTCATGACATATGATTGGTTGTCAAAGCCATAAAAATAATTATAATTTATCACTATCTACAAAAAAGATTAAACTGGGTATGTAATTAATGCTTCCTTAATAAGTTAGTCATATGAGAAGAGATCGCAACTCTTTCCATAATCGGACATTCTCATCAAACTCCAGCTAATAGCGTGCAATTCCACAAAACTCCCTTTCATACCCTTATTCTGCAAGTAGGAAGAAAATGAACACTAATCAGTAGCATCTGAATAGAGAATAGGCAGAAAAGCGAGTAATAATAAATAAAAAGAGGATTTAATAAAAGTAATAATAAGGACGATATTCAATAAATCAAAAGAATATAAAATAAAATCGCAAATACGTTGGAACATATACATGCAATCATGATGCACATGCTGGGGTGACTTCGACTATTTCTATCTAGTTGAAAGGTTACCGGACGATACCAAGAAGTGGTCCCTCAATAAATGGATACGTGATTGTTTACCGAATCATAAAAGGAATCAGGGAGCTCACCCATTTAGGGGTTCAAGTCTGAGTTTAGGATTCGTGAAAGCTTACTAGGACGTTGGCCCCAGGACATCACTACTACCAACTTAATCCTATTGGGGAATGGGCCGGCTGTAGGGCATTTATGCATGAAATGCGTATGAGAAGACAACAATTTATATCAAAGCGAATAAACAAATAAATAACAAAAGCACCTCAAACAAAATAATTTCGGCTTTAACCCTCAATCCCCAGCGGAGTCGCCAAATTGTCGCATCCTCGCGAGCGGTTCAGATGAAGAAAAGTCTCACACAATCAATGGAGTCACCACCCTATTATTTCTAAGGTTTAGGGAAAGTTAAAGTCAAAAAAAATAAGAAAATAAAATAAAGACTAAGGCATAAAAAGAAAGGGTCACGCATAAAAAAAAAGGGTCTTAACCCGAGAACTACGGTCCAGGGTCAATTTATGGACTCGGAAAGGTGTTAGGCACCCAAGTCTCATCCTAAAAAGTTTACCGGTTCTAAAAGAGGTGTTTAAAAATCACATTGAAAAATAAATAATTGGGCCCTCAAGGGGAATCGTCTCTTTAGTTCTTAAGTTGGTTTGATTGATTTTATCCTAGTTATTTGCCGAATTGTTAAAAGAAAATAAACCTTTTATTCTTATAAAAAGACAAAAAGGTTGATTACATATATATTCTGATTAAATTTAGTCAAGTTCAAAATTACTCCGATTACATGCAAGATCAATTTAGTAAAATTACTACTATTTTATTAATCTTTACTACAACGACGACCCACTATCATCGGGCAATGCATGATTAATCCTATTAACTAGGTGATCCTAAACATGCATAAATTAACAAAGTATCATTTTAAATGAATGTCGAAAAATACGTTGAAAAGAGAAAAAATGGGGAGTTGGGTCGAAGCCGCGCACGAAACATATATCAAGATAAGCATTAAAATACATTTATCAACAACCATAAAAAATAAAACTCTCAATAAGTAATGCAAATGATAACATTAAGAATTAAATGGTTTTAAAAGGCTAAATCTAAAGTTGTAAACGAAAAATTAGTTATGGAAGTATTTTCTATGAGACTGACATAAAGCCTAGTTACTATCTTTCCACTTTCGAATGATTGTTTTCTTTGGTAATTTACTATCCTATAAATTTAGAGGGGACCTAAGTTATTGGAAAAGATTAAATCCTATGTCTATTCACTACTTCGTTTGGTTTTCTTGGATCAATTTTATGTTGATTTGTTTGGATTTGTTTTAAGGATCGAAGATTCTAGCAATTAATTAATTGATTATGCGATTAAAATTAAAGAGCGATGTTTAATTACTATCTTATTCTAATTCATGCGTTTAATAAGAAAGTGGATTAATTATTATCCTAATTCATTCAAGCAAGGGTTGATTAAAGTAATTAATTACTATGTTGGGTGAATTTATTAAAGGGAGTTATTTATTTAATTAAAGTTCAAACTAAATTAATTAAAGTGAGTTATTAAACTAAATTAATTCTCATGAAAATAAATTTATTTTAATTTTAACAATTCTAAATAATCATGCATACGATAAATAAAAGGACTAAGGGAAGCTCTCCGGGTTGGGTACCTGCGTCACAGATTGATTAGTAGTAAGTAATAAGTAAATAAACAACAAATAGCAGACATAAGCAACAAGAAACAACTTCTAATGGGCCGACCCACTGACCCAAACCAGCCAACCCATCTGCCTTCCTTCTTTCCTCCAACTAGGTTGGCCCACTACCCAAACCCAAACCAAATCAAATGCATTAACCCAACCCTAAAACCAGTACAAACTATCATTTTCTTCCTCCAACTCAACCGTCGCTAGCCACTACTGCACAAGCCCGGCCACTGTCGCTGGCTACTACAAACCGACCGCATCAGCCCGCAAACCCCAACCCGACTTAAATCACTCCAAGTCGAACCGTACCTTTACCCATACAAATCAAACTCGTATTAAATACAAATAAACCGGTACCCAATATAAACAAACCCGACCCTATCGTATACAAATAAATACAAATCCGTACCCGATTAAATACAAATAAATATAAATCCGTACCCGATTAAATATAAACAGATTTGACCAAATCTACCCCATACAAAACAGACCCGTGTTAATACCCATACAAATTAGGCCATATCTACCCCTCAAACCTCCTCAAGCCAACCTGAAAATTAATCACAAATACAGCAGCAAACCCACGACAAACCAAGAAAATTAGAGAACAAGAACAAGAAAAGGGATGAATAATAATAGATGACGATGAATAAGAGTATGCAGGAATGAGGGAGAAATTACTCCTCCTATGCTTGTGTGGTTGCCGAATTTGGAGGAGGGAGAGCGTGGTGCTGGGGTGGTGATTGGGCCGAGAGGGGGAGATGGTGTTGTGGCGAGAATGTGGTGGAGCGTGATGGAGCGTGAGGCGGCCGAGAGTGAATGGGTGTTGGTGTGGCAAGAGTGTGGTGGAGCGTGAGTGATTGAGAGGGTGAGGGTCGGTTAGATGTGTGATGGGCGGTAATGGAGTTGTGGCGGCGAGGGTCGATGATTGAGTTTGTGTTGGAAGGAAATGGGTTTTTTTTGGGGATTGGGATTGAGAGTGAGGGAGTGGGGGTCTGTGTTGGTGACGGTGAAGATGAAGCCGAGAGTGAAGGATAGGAGGTCTGTGTCGGTGGCGGTAAGGGTGGTGACGATTGAGAGAAAAGTGATGGTGTGAGAGATGGAGATGGTTCAGTGAGGATGAGGAGAGAGAGTGAGAGTGTCCTGTGAGAGTAAGAGTGTGTATGGTGAGAAAATGAGAGAGTGCGAGCGTGTGGGTGAGCCAATGAGAGTCTCCCTCCAGATATGGGTATAGGAGGGGGTATTTATAGCAGGGTGTTAACGTGTGAGCGGAGACGATGGTGGAGATGATGGTGGGCTTGAGAGAGTGGGTGTTCATGACGGTATTTTTCAGTGGATGATAATAAAATGGTGTTTTTTTTAATGATTTAAAATGGGTGTTTTTTTTTTTTTTAATCATGGAGATGTTGGTGAGCGTTGAAGGAATGGAGAGAGAGCGGCTAAGAAAAAAGAAAAGAAAAAGAGAAAAAGCCAAAATTTGCGGGAGAGGAGTGAAAAAGAAAGTAAAGTGGGGGAAAGGAAAGTAAAATGGAAGAACGGGAAATAGTATTTATTATTATTATTTTTAATTTAATGATTTAAAAAATCTCATTTGAAATAGAAGCTCGAATAAAAATAAAGTATATGAAATAAAATAAAATAATAAATAATAAAAATAGGATTGAGATTAAGTGAAAAACTACAAGCTGATAATTGAACGAATAATGGATGGAAATGAAATGAAGGACTTAAAAATAAAAATGTGGATGCTATAATAAATATAATAATGATGATTAATTTAATCGTATCAAAATTTAGGTACAAACAACTATCTCTAGAGTTATTTTCTGCAAAAGTGATGGAAATTGATTCTAATCAATAGTATCACTGTCTAAATTGTATGAAAATAGACGGTAAAAATAAACAAAATATCCATTAAATCAATATCCTTATTTGTTTTGGTCCTATGGTAAAATAAACTCATTTGATGTGATTATTTTATTTAATATATTTTTTTGGTACTAAAACTAAGACGTACGTTAACCGAAACCCTCGTTAATTAATTATATCATATCACATGAATCATAAGTGACATATTACTTTGAAAGAACAAAAGGACCCCAATTCTTGTCTTGAGATGGAAGGAACGGATTTATAATTGCATCTCAACTTTAAGAAAAGAAAGATGCATATTCCTAATATGCTGTCTTGAAGAAGTTTCTAATTCACAAATATATACAGAGACAGAGTTCATTATAATGTGTTTAAGGTGGTAATGCAATGTCAGCTACTTTGCTAAGAGTAATTCTGGTAGCCCTGCTTTTTTCTGCTTTGATTCCACAAAAATCAGGTAATTAATTAAAATATATAATGTAATTATTATGATTATGATTATGATTATTATTTTATACATTTTATTTTATTTTATGTTAGAGGGTCAATTTGAGGAATGGTGCATAGCTGATGAGCAGACCCCAGATGAGGAATTGCAGAGGGCACTTGACTGGGCTTGTGGGAAGGGCGGTGCAGACTGCAGCAAGATACAAGCAAAGCAGCCATGTTTCTTTCCTAATACCGTCAAAGCGCATGCCTCTTTTGCCTTCAACAGCTATTATCAAAAGTTTAAGAATAAAGGAGCAACCTGTTACTTTAATGCTGCTGCAATCATCACTGATCTTGATCCAAGTAAGTTTTAGTATATTAAATTTTGTTCAAAATCAATTTTGTTCAACCTCGTACCCTTATTTGGATTCTTTCGACTTACAGTAATGTTTTTATGACAGGTCATCACTCTTGCAAATTTGAATTTCTTGCCTAATGGAAGGGAAGGGATAGAAGATTTTTGTGTGTGTAATTATACATATAAAGCTCTTTGAGAAGTGTGAAATGTTAAACAACGTTGTCTAGGTATGTCGAGTGGTCTGTCGCATCTGCCTCCTTTTACTATTTGGTAAGATATAAAGAAGGTTTGAAAGCCGTGTGTTGCAATCACTACCTACAAAGAACTATATATTGTACTAGTAATTTGCCCCGCACATTAAGATAACCTTTGATTCATAAAAGTTAGTTTTTTTTTTTTTAAATCATTCTTTTGGGTAGGGATGGCAATTCCACCTGCGGATATGGATATCCGCCTAATACCCGCACTCGCAAAGTGCAAATATGGATGTGGGTATGGATAGTACTTACCCGCTCCAATACCCATAATATATATATATATACTTAATTAATTCAATATATTAAGGGTGGGCAAAATTTTCGTTACCTGAAATTTTGATTTTTCGTCCCGAGTTTTTTTAAATTTCGGATCAGAAAGGTATTATCCAAAAATAATTTCGGAACGGAACGGAATCCAGTAAGAAAATTTTGGGTATCCGAAAATTTCGAAAATTTCTCCCATAATTAAAATTCTCACCTAACCTTATCCTTTCAAGTCCTTCCCTCAATACCTCACCCTCACCGCATCACCACCTCAATCACCATCTCCCGCCGCCTCAATCTACATAGGGGTGTTTATTCTTCCACCGCCCTCGCCCTCACCGCATCACCACCTCTCAGCCACCATCCACCGCCACCAACCATCATCGCTCTCTCTTCACCACCGCACCATCCCTTTCCCTCACACCCGAATCACCATCACCGTAGCACCATCCATGTCTCCTTACTGTTGAATCACCATCTCTCGCTCTCAATTTCACCATCACTGATTCCCTCCCTCTCTCTCGGCAGCCACTCAAGCATAGGAGAAGAGTGATTTCCCCCTCGTTCCTCCATACTCTTATTCATCATCATCGTCATCTACTCCTTTCTGTTTGTAATAAGGCATAAATTACTCTACTCTCATTTGTTGTGATTTTGTGCATTATATGTTCATACAACTTGTTGGGTGATTATTTTGGATACCCGATTTCTGAACCCAATTTATTTTTAGAAATTCGGGATCGGGTAGTTGATATGTGCAGTACGTGGTTGGGAAAGTTTTTGGTCAATTCGGAATAGCCGTACCCGAAATAAAAATTTCATAAATACCCGAAATTCCCGTTTGCCCACCCCCACAATATATAATATTTTTTTTTATGGATTATCATTAGGGATGAAAATTCTGCCCGCGGATATGGATATCCGCCCAATACTCGCAATTGTGGGTGGCTATTACCCGCACATTGTGAGTATTTTGTGGGTATGGATATACCCGCACCCGCAAAGTGCTGGTATGAATGTGGGTATGAATAGTGCTTACCCGCTCCAATACTCGCACTAAATACCCGCAATATATATATATATAATATTTTAATATATAATTAATTTAATATATAATATATTTTGATACAATCAATTTTTGGTTCCCGACCACTATTGTATGCAAATTTATTGATACAATCAATTTTTCAATTTTATTTCATTTTTTGGTTCATCCTTTTCTTTTTAAAAAATAAAAAATAAATAAGAATTATTGTAATATATAAGCCTTTTAGTCCATTCTTCTCTCCCAAAACCCAACCCATTTGTTTTGCAGGTTGTAGCTTAAAAGCCCATTTTTATTGGCTAAAAAAGAAAATGCAACAGAGATGGAACGTTGTCATTTCATTTAGTTTCTTGCTTCAAAATCTACCAATCTACCTCCCTACAATAATTCCCGAACGAGCAAAACCTAGGTTTTCTTTTGTTTATCCAAATTCAATTTTCATCTATTGATGAAATGAGACAAAGAGGGCAATAAATTAGGAGAGCAGGAGCGCCAGCGGCACAACACTGTCTTGTTTCGGTAAATGCAAGTTGATTCGTTTCCTCTAGTTAATACTCTTGTTGTTCCTTCTTTTGGGTTTTGCTTCCTTTCATTTTAACTTTTATCTTCCATGACTGCTAAGGAAAATTGTGCTTTGCGGTGTATTTCTCCTACCTGTTATGAGCTTATCTACAGAGTGATCCGGTGAGTGAGATTTTTAATATGGGTTCTCTTTGTTGGTGTGGGGACATAGTAGGTTAGTTTTATTGTGCAATTGGTGCAAGATGATTCAGTGGAGGTGAATTGTTACATAATGACTGAAAGAGCAATATCAAAGATGGAAAACTTGGAACTCGGTGATCGGCCCCACCCTCCATGGTTAAGATTTTGCCGTCATGGCTAAAACTAAGTAGTCAATCTGAATTCTATTTATTACCCTCTTTTTACTATTAACGTTTCCCAGAAATAACCAATCTACCTTCAATATTAACATTTCCTACAAGCTTCTCTGATGTAAGCTTCAAGAGGATTTTTGGTTGTTTCATGTGCAAGAATTGTTCTTCATTAAATAATTTTTAATTTACAACTCCTTTTATGATTCTTTTTTAGAAATCAAATATAATACCATGAATTTTCCTTTAACAGGTTAGTTTAAAACCAACAGTGCCAACAAAAGTTGTTTGTGCAGAGCTTCTTGAATTAAGAAAAGAAATATTGACACTACTAAATCTCAAAAAACAGGTAAGATTCACATTTGGTGTATGAAATTATTTCATTGACAAACTTCAATAACTGTTGTATGTTGTTTGACTTTGTCAATTTATTTTATTAGAGCAGAAATTTACTTATCTTTGCAATTTCTTGTTTGTAGATGTTGATACCCGAATTTTGACGCCATTTAAATTAAATTTAGCATTTCTGTCATTTTACTTAATTAATTTCCATTTTAAGTCAATTTGCTGTCATTAGGATAATTTTAAATTCTCATCACATTTTATCATCATCGTTGTCATCGTCAACATTCGAAATCGCAATTTTAATTTTTCGTCACGTCATTTTCATTATTATTATTATTAATATTTTTAGCCTTAAAAATCACATTTTTAATTATCCGTTAGTCATTTGCTAGTTACTTTTTCGTTTTATGTCATCGCATAAAATTTAGGATTTTTAGTATTTTATCACATTTTTAGCATTTTTTTTATTATTATTTTTGTTCGAGCTTTTATTGGACCCGAGTAAGTTCACTCGAACAATAGCTCGAACGTGTTATGCCTTTAATCAACAATTACCTACTCTTTTTTCCATTCACGCCGACCAATTTCGTTTCGCGTAGTTTTCGTCATAACGTCATTTATTTTTCGTCCGAACATTTCATGTTTCCGAACGAGAAAATAAACACGTTAAACGAAGATTTTCCTTCATTCGCTGTTGACAAGTAAGTCTATCTTATTTTCCTCTACAACGTGGTCACTTCGAATTTTTAAGTTTTCTCATGTCACACGAGTCCGCTCGTACCACTACCCGAGTCAAAATACCTCATGCGAACTCAACTTGCTCCCGAGTGAAATTTCTCAAAAAAATGATTAGACATCTTTTTTTATTGGCCATATATTTTTAATTATTTTTCTAGATCACGCCTGTCGCTCCCTCGAAAATAAAAATTCGCGAGTGTGCAACGAACTTGAGACCTTCAGATGCTCGGCGTAAACAGACGCCTCGCAACATGCAATGAAGTCGCCACCCTAATTTTGTCGCTAGGGAACCTTAATCGTCATGGCATGGAAATAAAATAAATAAAAAAAAACTAAAGGCACAAAAAGGGGTCTGGACCCAAGACAAAAGGTTCGGGGTCGTATTATGGTCTCGGGAAGATGTTAGGCACCCGAGTCACATCCGAAAACGGTTAGCGGTTGATGAGAGAGGTGTTTGATAAAAATGTGTTTGAAAAGGGGGGCCCAGAGGAATTGTCACTTTAGTCTTTTCACAATCGGGACCGTTTAGGAATAATTGATCATTCAATCGATCGATTATTCCTGACCGTAGTGATGGGACGGAATTTTTCGTAAGACTGAATGAGCGCCCTCTATTTCATCATCGGGCTATGCATGATTAAATTAATTACTACGTGATTCTATCATGGATAGCTTAACAGAGTACAAATTAAATGAGAGGTTTTGAAATGATAAACTGATGTGGGATCGAAGCCACCACGTACATGCAGTCAATACAAACGAAAATTTAAAATCAAATGAACATGGCCTTTTTAAGCAAGCCTTTAAACACGTTGTTCATGTAGGTTGAAAAGTTAAATGATGATTTGATAAGTGTAGGAAATTTAAATGCTGATTTGATGTATGAGAGAGATAATGATTTGACGCATATGAAAATTTAGATGATGATTTGATAAGTGCAGAAAATTTAAATACTGATTTGATGTATGCGAGAAATGATGATTTGACGCATACGAAAATTTAGATGATGCTTTGATAAGTGCAGAAAATTTAAATGCTAATTTGATAAGGTGCGAAAATTAAATGATGACAGTTGATACGTGCGAGAATTTAAATGATGATTTGACGAAGAATTAAGTGATGATTTGACGAAAAATTAAAGATTTGATATTTGCAGAAATTAAGTAGTTGACGATTTGCAGAAAATTAAATGATGATTTGCAGAAAGTAAAACAGTTGATATTGCAGAAAATTAAAGAAGTGATATGCAGAAAATAAAACAGGTGATATTGTAGAAAATAAACAGTTGACGATTGAAGAAAATAAAACAGTTGATATTGCTGAAAATAAACAGTTGACGATTGCAGAAAATAAACAGTTGACGATTGCAGAAAATAAAACAATTGATTGCAGAAAATAAATAGTTGAAATACAGTTGATGATTGCAGAAAATAAACAGTTGACGATTGTAGAAAATAAATGCAGTTGATATTTGCGACCGACCATGTAGGCGGTAAATTTAAATTGCCGAAAGTAAATTACGGAAAATTAAAGTGTGAAGAATTTAAACAGTTGATAGGTATAGAAAATTAAAATGACAGTACGAAAAATAATCATACGAAGCATACAAATATTTTACGAAAAAATACGATCCGAGATCTCGGAAAAATGACAATGGGCTGGGCCCAAATAAAAAAAAGACAAGGAAATGGGCCAGGAATAGTTCCTGGCCCAAGAAAATGAAAAGGATGGTGATGGGCCAAGCCCATCACCTTTGATGCGTGAATAGGCCATTATGGCACTATTCATCGTCTTCTCCCTTGGTCGTCGGCGGCCAAGCTCCGGCCACAGGTGGCCGTTTTAACAAATCTTCGTACTGAGATGCTCGTCTCCTCGACGGCTTCTCGACCGTACGAACCTTAATTTTCAGTTTACATTGTACCGAGTTTAATTTCGAAAAAATGATGAAACCATTAATTACCGAAAACTAATTAATTCACACGATTTATCTAACGATTAATCAAATTAAAAGCATGTATTTAATCTACAGCATGCATATGAGTTAATGGCATAAAAACAAGCAATTTATTTAATCAAAACAATGCTAAACGAATTAAAGAAAAAAAATGCATAAAAATGATGAAAAGAAAACCTTGAAGAAGCTTACTGCCAAACTTTGAACTTTGACGATTAATGCTCTACATGAGCTATCAATCAATGAGGGAGAAGAAGCAAGATGCTTAGGTGAAATTGGTGCCCGTTTAACGTTGGGAATGGCTTGGTATTTATAGGCTGAAGTCGCGTGGCGTTGAAGTCGCGTCGCGCTGGTGGGGCTAGGGGAGGCGAGGTGGCAGCTACGGCGGCTGAGGGGATGGTTGGAAGTGACAGGAAGCGAGGGGAGCAGGCTACTCCGCGTCCATGGTGCATGCGCACCATGCACCTTAAATAGCCAACCGTTGATCTGGTTGACTTTTCTTGGTTGACCAGATCAACGGTTATGATCAAATGGCCCTTTAAGTCTATTTAAATGGCCTCGAGCCAATTTCGTGAAAGAACATTCTGAATTTTCGAGCCGAAAGTGCCAACGCATAGAGAAAAATAAGGCGAGTTTAACCGTCTACAGCGAATGATGAGAATTTTTCATTTAACGTGTTTATTTTCTCGTTCAGAAACATGAAATGTTCGGATGAAAAATAAATGACGTTATGACGAAAATTACGCGAAACGCTGTTGGTCGGCATGAACGAGAAAAAGAGTAGGAACTAGTTGATGGAAAACATTCCGAGTTCAAGCTATTGTCCGAGCGAACTTACTCGGGTCCAATAAAAGGTCGAACAAAAATAATAAAAAAAAATAAAAATGCTAAAAAATGTGATAAAATACTAAAAATCCAGAAATTCATGTGATGACCTAAAATGAAGAAATAACTAGTAAATGACTAACGGATAATTAAAAATGTGATTTTTAAGGCTAAAAATATTAATGATAATAATGACGAAAATACGTGATGGAAAATTAAAAACGTGATTTTGAACGCTGACGATGCTAACGACGATGATAAAAATGCGATGAGAATTGAAAAATGCTAATGACAGAAGTTAAACAAAATGACGGAAATGCTAAATTTAATTAAAAATGGCGTCAAAATTCGGGTATCAACAGTTGCCCCTCTTTACTGTCTTATCGAAGTATTTGATAAGCAGTAAAGACGGTTGCCCCCACATATCTGAATTTTGGCGACACAGCAGGTCTTACCTTGATCTCACCGTGATGATGACATTTTGGGAGGAGGTTATCGTTGATGTCACTCTGGGAGGAGGTAGATTCGTTGCTGGAGGAGGTATGCTCTTGATGTCACTCTGGGAGGAGATAGTTGGTTGCTGTCACTCTGGGAGGAGATAGTTTTGTTGATGTTATTCGTTGATGAGGAAATTGATGGTGTCACTCTAGGAGGAGGTAATCTATTGATGTCACTCTAGGAGGAGATAGATTCGTTGCTGCCACTCTGGGAGGAGGTATGCTTTTGACGTCACTCTGGGAGGAGGTAAGCTTGTTGGTGTCACTCTGGTAGGAAAAAGGTTTTGATCGGATGTCCTGCAAAGATATAAACTTAGATCTATTCGGATATCGAGAGAAACATAAGTTGCAGAAAATGTAAATGACGACTACTTTGACAAGAATTGGAGGTAATTTTAGGAAAATGTAAATGACGGCTCCACTGGGGGATAAGCGTTTGACATGTGACTGACGTTGCTTCAGAAGGATAATGCGTGATTCCTAGAAGTACGAATGATTTGTCCTAATGATGTCACTCTAGGAGGAGAAAACGCATGATGCTATCACTCTAGGAGGAGGAAAATGCAGATGATGTCACTCTGGGAGGAGAAAAATGCATGATGCTATCACTCTAGGAGGAGGAAATGCAGTACAGAAATGTAAACAACGTCAATCCCGTAGGAGAAGACGTGAAATGCGGAAATTAAACTAAGGTCACTCTGGGAAGAGAAAAATGCTGATGTTGTCACTCTAGGAGGAGAAGAATGCATGTGATGTCACTTTGGGAGGAGGAAGTATAAATGATGTCACTCTGGGAGGAGAAAATAATTATGCATAAATGTAGAATTATATAAATGATGTCACTCTGGGAGGAGAAGAATGCTTTTGTTACCAGCGGCCTTGATACGAACCTAGAATGCATCTGCATCCTGTTCAGGAGGTAACGACCCCAAGGACAAGACTTTCCTACAATTTGCAGTCGTAAGCAATCCTCACCTGATATTAGTGTTTGGGCTCACGCTCTGAAACAAGGTTAAGTGTTTTACACTCATAAAGATGCAACTAACATGATACATAATTTTCAATTCGCAATGCAATCCGAGTGAATAGACTTCAAATGAAGATGCACATGCATAGGTATACTAATAATCGAAAGGACTTTGCGAGGGAGAAAAAAAGGGGGGCATTTGTAGAAGAAAGGAAAAGTGTTGTGTGTTTTTATTTTGCGAAAGGGTTTTAATGAGTTTGTGCTCGACGACTGATTGCGATGAGGACAAATTGCGGTGAACGATGCTCGACAATTTGATCGTGGTGAGAGCAAAGTGCACAAATCCTGGACTCTTTGCTGGAGATTTTTTTTCTTGATTAGTTTGAGGGCACCGTGCCTAAGTTTGCGATGATCTTTTTGAGATTATTTTGCTGTTGATGTTTGGCCATTTTTGCTGTGTACTCGCTTTTGCTGTTGTTTTGGTGTTCCTTGAACGCTCTCTTTTGATTTCGAGATCATTTTGACGAATCGCACCAACTTTTGAATCTCCGTTGGAAATAATCTCTCCCCCTCCATTTTTAGATCATTGTTATCCTTCGACCCTCTTTGTTCTTGCTTCTGCTATTGTTTTTGTTGATTGTGTTCTTTGAACATTTATTTAAATTTTTTTTTAGCAAGCAAAGCAAGTATAATTTTTTACTTGGTCTGTCATCCTGTCTGTCTTTGGCAGAAGCTTTCAAGTCTTGATTCATTTGGCTTTCTTTCGACGTTGATTAGTCAGCAATCCTCTAAGGGCTCCCTTGTCATTCCCTTGCTTGAGGTGTACTCTAGTTTAGTGGTCCTAGTCGAGCACTACTCACTTGGTTAGGAGAATAAGAGGCTTGGTTTTGAGTGTTTAATAGAATCGTACATGGTGTACAAAGTATGTGTTTAAGGGCAAAACGGATGAAAAATGAAAATGTGGAAGAAAAGCAAAGCAAAGTCCAATGTCATCTTACTGCTATCCCGTGTCTGACGGTTCATGTACCCTGGATATTATGCGAATTCAACTAGTACCTAGTCAGACACTTACACTCATGAAGGATAAGGCGCGATGGCTCGATAATGCTTACTGGGATTTGCCTGTGACTGCTTACGTCTGAGCAAATCGTGGATATAAGAGCAAGCAAGTAAGATCATGCATGATATGTAATTTTGATGGATGCTTTATTTAACAGAGGGATTGAACATTCCCAACCTATGCAATGCATGAATATGCTATGAGAGTAGTATGGATTTTGTTTTAGCCGGGCTAAAAGGGGATTTTTGATTGATTTTTTGATTTTTGATTGATTGATAGTTTAAAGCTAGGACGCGGGGGATGACCTATTTGCAAGAATCCAACGAGAACCTAAAGGGTTGCCCCCCAGTGGGCCAGACGACCGTACGTAAATTAAAGCTAACAAAGTGAGCAGGAATGAAAATAAATTTAAATAAATGGGGGGAAAAGGTGAACTCCCCTGAAATGTGCAGCGGGGCCGCAAGGGCGTCTTCCACGAGCTTTATGCGGATGACAATGGGATGGTTCAAGTCCCCGCAAAATGAAGAGGGAACAATAGAGTAGAAAAGAGAGATTGATTTGAAAACAAAAATGACATAAGTTTAGGGATTCTCCCTTTCCTTAGCCCGACTTTCCGAGGGCGCCGGCGTTGCGATCCCAGTTCAGGAACGCTTGGCTTAGATGCTTTGATTGGTTTCTCTTTCAGCTGCTTTGCGGGAACCGCCGATCCAAGTCAGAGTGAGGATGAGATCCGTATTTTTGTTCGTTTGCTTACTGGCCTTTGCTGGACTTTCGCTGATTTGCTCCGTGATTGCTCTTGGATAAAAGGAAAAAACCTTCTATCCCCGAAGTGTGTAGCGGGGCTGCAAGGGCGTCTGGTTACCGTTCTTATGTAGGCAACAAATAGGGGTGACCCAGTTCCTGAAAAAGATAAGGCGAGAACAAATGAGGAGTAAATGAAAGACGATGCTTAGAAAAAGTAATGCGATTGATAAGTTTTAAGCTCTCCCTTTTGGACGGGCCATCCATGGGTCACTGCGGTGTGACTTGCATCGGATGTTGGTTGATGATGGCTTTCTTATTAGATGCTTTGCCACAATTCCTGCCTCGGCACGGGTGATACTTGCAGTCCGACTGTCCCTCTTCAGAGAGGAGTTCTGATGCTTTTTGCAGCAAGGGATTGTGGATAAAACCAGTGACGTGATCACTGTCAGTCAGTAGTTAGTGGCCTACAAATTAAAGGATTGATCTTCATCGTGTTGATCATGGTGCGGATGTTGAGAAGTTTCTTGAACGAGACCGCATTAAATATGTTGATTTGTGGTCCTGGAAGGACAACTTTTCGTCGTGCTTTTTCTCCAGGAGTTCTGCCTGCAAAGGTGTGCTGGGCGACCATGGCGTTTTGATGATGAGCTCCTCCGAATAGGTGAACAGAGGTGGGAGCCTATGCCACTCGCATTCTGGCGGCTTGGCCGGCATGGGATAGGCTTTGTGACTTTGGTCCAGCATTCAGTCCTCGCTCAAACTGGATAATAGTGTTGCTGCGAATTCTGACAGTGGATAGTCTTTAAGTTCTCTGAGTAGTTTTACAGGCTCAGACAATCTTCTAGATGATCGGGTGATAGCTTTACGGGGTGATCTCCCTTTATGCGTTCGGTCCTTTAAGACTGGTCGCAAGATGTGCTAGTAATACTGCGAGGAAAAAGAATTTTGATTTAGATGGTGACGGGTTTTTTAAATCTTTCCTGATTCACTTTTTAAGGCGGCCTGCTGTGGCAATTCAGGAGCAGATGCGAGGGGGACTCCCTGGTCCTATCGTGATGATGAGATGTGGTGTGAGACATTACGTCCCTGCAAAACCTTAAGATTGATTAGTGGCGTTAGTCTAAGTGTCGTACCCTATGTCTCGAATTAGTCCTTGGGAGCCACCGATGCCATGCCTCCTTTTGTCATCTCACAAGTTTAAGAAAAAGGAACAAAAAGTTTTAAAACAAAAAGCATCTCCTGAAAAAACTCATTTTATTAATTTCAGGAGAAACATTCGAGCGATATTGTCATGATAAAACCCTATGTCTTTGGCTTGGCTAGATGCACGGTCCGCGATACTTTAGGCAAAGTATATCTTGATGGCATCGGCGTTTACCGGTCTTGGTAGATCATCTCCATCCATGTCGGTTAGCATTAGGGCACCCCCGAGAATGCACTTTTAACTAGATATGGACCCACGTACTTTGGGGCCCACTTCCCTTGAGTAGCTTCCTGATGCGGGAGAATCTTCTTCAACACTAAATCCCCTGTCTTGAACTTGCGAGGTTGTACTTTCTTGTTATAAGCGTTGGCCATCCTTTGTGCATGGCAGATAGCGGCCAAGCGCTTCTCAGGAAGGAGGTTTAACTACTCATACCTCACTCTTGCCCAATCTGATTCTTCTACTTCTGATTCTGCTAGGATTCTGAGAGAAGGGATTTCTACCTCAAGAGGAATTACGACTTCCATGCCGTAGACTAATGAGTAGGGAGTTGCCCCTGTGGACGTACGGGTTGCTATCTGGTAAGCATGCAGTGCGAAAGGAAGCATGTCATGCCAATCCTTGTGAGTGACCCCCATTTTTTGGATGATTTTCTTCAAGTTTTTGTTTGCTGCTTCGACTGCACCATTCATTTTTGGACGATATGGTGATGAATTTCGGTGCTTCACCTTCCAGCGTTGGCAAAGACCATCGATCATTTTTCCATTTAGATTAGTGCCGCTGTCCGTGATGATTATTTCTGGGACCCCACGACGGCAAATGATGTTCTTCTCAATGAATCGCATAGTTGTTCTCTGAGTGATGTTGGAGTAAGAGGTGGCTTCTACCCACTTGGTGAAGTAGTCGATTGCTACGAGGATGAAGCGATGGCCGCTAGAGGCTGCTGGATGAATTTGACCGATGATGTCGATTCCCCATATAGCAAAAGGCCAAGACGATGTCATGCTGAAGAGAGGGGCTGGAGGGACATGGAGATGGTCTGCGTAAATCTGACATTTGTGGCACTTCCGGAAGTAGTCGATGCAATCTCGTTCGATGGTGAGCCAAAAATAACCTTGTCTCATTATTTGTCTCGCCATCATATGTCCACTCGCGTGTGTGGAACAAACCCTTTCGTGGATATCCGTTATGATTCTCTTTGCTTCAGCTATGGTGACGCAACGAAGCAAAGCTCCATCAGCTCTCCTTTTATACAAAACTTCGCGGTCGAGGTAGAAGTCTAAAGCTAAGCGTTGGAGGGTTTTTTTGCTAACCCGACTTACCCCCGGTGGATACTCTCAGGTTCTGATGAACTGTACTAAGTCATAGAACCATGCCTTCCCATCAGGTTCTTCTTCTAAGGTGACACAGCATGCCGGAGTTTCCTTTACTTCCACCCTCAATGGTTGAAGCATTACTCCGCATTCTAATTTGAACACTGATCCAACGTGGCTAACGCGTCTGCGAAGCGGTTCTTTTCTATATTGACTCGGCCAAATTTGGTTTCCTCGAATTTCTGTGTGAGTTGGGTGAGTAACCTCTGATAAGGGATGAGCTTGGAATCCCGTGTCTTCCATAGATCTTGGGCTTGGTAGATGACAAGGGTTGAATCGCCGAAGATTTTGAGCTTTTTTACTTTTAAGTCGATTGCGGCTGTCAGACCACTGATGCAGGCCTCATACTCGGCGATGTTGTTGGTGCATGGGAAATTCAACTTGCATGCTATGGGGAACTGACGGCCATCTGGGGCTATGACTACGACTCCTACTCCCTTGGCCGAGAGGTTCACCGCACCATCGAAGAACATGGTCCACCAATCATCTTCTCGGAGATCTTCTGCGATCTCATCGTCAACCAATATGATGCCCTTATCAGGGAAGTCGAAGATCAACGACTCATATTCATCCAAGGCGTGATCAGCCAAGTGGTCGGCGATGGCGCTTACCTTAACCGCCTTCCTCGTTACATATATGATCTCGTGCTCGGCTAATAAGACTTGCCATCTATAAATGCGACTTGAGAGATACGACTTCTCGAAGATGTACTTCAGGGGATCCATACGGGAGATGAGCCATGTCGTGTAAGATAACATGTATTGCTGGAGCCTTCGGGCGCACTATGCTAGGGCGCAACAGGTTCGTTCCAACATGGAGTAGCGCATTTCGCATTCGTTGAATTTTTTGCTGAGGTAGTAGATGGCTTGTTCACGCCTTCCTGACTCATTGTGTTGTCCCAAAATGCAGCCCAAGGCGCTAGCCGTGACTGTCATATACATGAGCAAGGGACGTCCTGGCGTCGGGGGAACTAGTACTGGTGGGCTTTGCAGATATGTCTTGATTTTCTCGAAGGCTTTCTGGCAGTCTTCATCCCATTCAGCATCTCCGTGCTTCCTTAGCATTTTGAACATCGGCTCGCAGGCAAATGTTAACTGGCTGATAAAGCGAGCGATGTAGTTGATGCGTCCTTAGAAGCTTCATACTTCTGTTTGGGTGCGGGGAGCGGGTAGCTCTTGAATTGCTTTTATCTTATCAGGATCCACTTCTATGCCTCTGTTACTGACGATGAATCCTAACAACTTTCCGGAGGTCACTCCAAAGGTGCACTTAACTGGGTTTAGCCGTAGCTGAAATTGCCTCAACCTTTCGAATACCTTCTTCAGGATGTCTACATGATCTTGCGTGCCGTGAGATTTGGCTATCATGTCATCGACATATATTTCCAATTCCTTATGCATCATGTCATGGAAAAGGGTGACGGCAGTACGTTGGTAAGTGGCTCCTGTGTTCTTTAATCCGAAGGGCATTACTTTGTAGCAGAAGGTTCCCTAGGGCATGATGAAGGTCATTTTCTCACTATCTTCGGGTGCCATCTTGATCTAATTGTACCCCGAGAACCCATCCATGAAGGAGAACATGTCGTTGCTGGCGACACTATCTACCAAGATGTCGATATGGGGAAGCGGGAAGTCATCTTTAGGGCTGGCTCGATTAAGATCCCAGAAATCCACGCACATGCGGACTTTCCCATCTTTTTTAGGCACCGACACTATGTTGGCGATCCATTCTGGGTACTCGACAACCCTTAAGAAACCCGCATCTAGTTGCTTGGTAACTTCTTCTTTGATTTTCAAAAGGATGTCTGGATGCATCCTCAGAAGTTTTTGTTTGACAGGCTTAAACTCAGGCTTTAATGGGATACGATGCTCAACTATCCCTGGATCAAGACCTGGCATATCGGCGTATGACCATGCAAATACGTCCGAGTAGTTTTTGAGGAGAGAAATCAACCTTTCTCTCTGAGTTGTGTCCAGGGTAGTTCCGATCTTAACCAGCTTCTGATTCTCATTGCTTGCCCCCACATTTACTTCGTCCAAATCCTCCCAATGAGGGGTTATTTCCTTTTCCGAACTTTCTAGTAAACGGGCCAATTCGTCAGAGATTTCGGCCTTGTCTTCGGTTGTAACGACAATTTCTTCGCCAGTAAAGACATAGGTTTTATCATGACAATCCGAACTAACATTCATCCTGAAATTAAAAATGTGAAAAGAAGAGATGCGTAAAATGAAAATTGCATATATATTGATTTTTAACAAAAGGGGAACGTGAGTTCCTACAAAAATATTTTCGTAAGAAAACGTGCAAACATATATTTTTCTAAAAGGAGTAATTACAGAGAGATATCCGGAAGCATGGTGATGGTCTAGTTGCACACAGACTCCCTTGACTTTATGAAAATGACTGAACCAGGCGACGATTCTTCTTCTCCCAGAGTGCAAATACGGAGGTCCGATACCCTGATCGGACTTCCATTGATGGTTTCGGTTGTGAAGGGGAACGTGGTTCTGATATGGGGGATTTGCATTTTACCACCTGGCGCAGAACGTCCAAATAACTTAGCCAGCTGCTTTTCTTTCTTTTCTTGGGCAATTCTGGCAAAATTGGCCTCGCTGGGTTGGTACCCTAAACCAAAGGAGTCTCCGAAGCTCTTTGGAGATGCCCAACCTTTTGACCCTTGTAACTCGGCCCCGAGCCATTTTACCAGTTGGAAATTTCCCTCTGGTATAAACTTAGTGGTTGTTTCGGCCATTTCTGGATTTGAGTCTTTGGAAATGGTGGATCCTTCCATGATCCAATCCGTGTTGACAATTTCGAAGGCTTGAAAAGTGCTCTCTAAGGTTTTAGTAGTCTCGATGTAAGGCACGGATGAATGCTTGGCCAAGATCAAGGCTTCTTCTGCCTTTATTGTGACGAGGGCATTGTCTTTGATGTACTTAAGGCACTGATGCAGGGAAGAGGGGACGACTTCTGCTGAATGGATCCATGGCCATCCTAGAAGCATGCTGTAGGCGGGTTGGATTTCCATGATCTGAAATGTCAAGGCGAAAGTGTGGGGCCCGATGACCATATCTAACTCAAAGTTCCCGATGATCTCTCGAGTGGTGTTGTCGAAAGCCCTAGCCATCATTCCGCTAGGTTTCATGCGAGAGAAATCGACCAGTAGTTGTTCGAGGACATGCCTGGGCATGACATTCAGTATGGACCCATTGTCGATCAGGGTCTTCGCTATGACATGTCCCTTGTATTCTACCGTGATGTATAGGGCCTTGTTGCGATCTCTCCCTGCGAGGTCGATCTCTCCTTCGGAGAAGGAAATGCTACTTAGGGCTTGAATTCTTCCGACAAGGTTTTCCACCCCTTCCGTGGTGATATCCTTAGTCACGAAGGCTTGCTTCCAGACTTTTAAGAGAGCCTGGCGATGAGGCTCTGAAGTAAGGATTAGCTCCATAATGGAAATGCCAGCGGGGGTTTTCTTTAGCTATTCGATGATGCTGAACTCACTCTGTTTCATGATCTTGAGGAACTCAGTTGTCTCGTCCTCGGTTACAAGTTTGCTCAAACCTTGTGTCTCTTCTACCGTCTCTTCACGGATCACAGGATTTTTCCCTTTGGCTTGTCGTTGTTTTTCTACTTCCTCCGATATGTAGCATCTCCCGATGCGGGTCATGCCCCCGATATGAGAGGTTTCGCCGATAGAGAGCCCTGTTGGCGTAATGACAGGAGGGGTGGTGACCACCGTGTATCCGTAGTTGAATGGGACCACGCGTAAGTCTCAGCTAGGAGTATTCACAGCTAATGTGAACACTACTTTGCGTGGGGTCGTGGCCGTATCCCCTGTTTGGGCCACATATTCGAAGGAATACGGTGTTGGAGAATTGTCCTCGATGGCGTTGATTACTCCTCGGGTTTTCCCTTCGGTCTGAATGATCCCGAATTAGGGCATGCTTGGTCAAGCTTTCTCGAAACAGATGAATCAACAACGGCTCGTTGTGGATCATCTCTCCCATCTTATTGCAGTATGCCCTGAGGTGGGTCTTTGGGCACTCGACCCCAGTATACTTTTCAAAGTCGGGGATCTTGTATTTCTGTGGTATGACGATCCCGGGGACCATGCACATCTCGGCGGGACCAGTAGGGTCAAATGGATCAGCTCCTTCGATCGCTCGGAGTCTTTCTTCGAGCAGATTCAGTTTGTCACTTTTTGGTTTCTCGGCCATAGCGGGGTTAGAACCGAAGGGTAGTAAAGGTTCTGACGAGAACTGAGGTTGTGCTGGGTTGACAACAGGAGGCTGAATTCCCACATGTCCGGGAACTGCGCTTGGAAGAAGGAGAGGGAGATATGAGGTCTCTAGGTGGACCTGATTCTTGCCGGAGTCTACAGCAGGGTTGGTTGAAAGGTGCTGAAGTGGCATGGCAATTTCTTTACCCGTATTAACCAAAGGGTTTGTTGCGGTGGGTACAGTGAAGGGACTAATCCATCTCCACTGGCCCTCGGGGCCAGAAAGTGGCGGAGGTACTGAAGGTCCTGCGACGGTGAGCGAAGAGGGAGGTCCTATTGTTTGAGTGGGATAAAAACCCAGTGGTAATTCGGTGGTAGCTTCATCTCTCTCCTTTTCAGTCCTGGTGGCCCTTTCTATAGTAGTCCTAACTTGTTCCTCTAACTTTGTGATTCTGGCTGTTAGTACTTCATCATCCTTAGCCTGTTCAGTCATTTTTCATTTTTGAAGTCTAGTTACGGGGAGCCTGTGCGAAGTAGCTTGCTTTCGAGGAGCTATCGTGAACCTGAAAAAAGAAAATACAAAAAGGAGTAAGTACAAGTGAGGATATGCAGGTGATGTACAATCCTGAGGCCTCCACGTTGCTCATTCACTTTTTCGGCTACACTTTCACTTGATATTTTCAGGGCGGTCGGAGAGGCGAGATATCCCTATTTTTGACAAGATACAAAGGAAGCCTCTATTCATTCCAATGATGTGAAGCAATCGGAGATGCTATCTGTGAAACCCAAATCAGCAGGGGCAACCAATGCCGTCATGCTAGGAAGATCTCTTTTACACTATGCTTTCAAATGATGCAGGGCCTGATGCCTAGTGAACCCAACCGAGGGGAGGGACGATGATCTATACCATGAATTTTGAAGTTTTTGTGATAAGCTAAGAGGACATGGCCATGAGTGAGCAATGCTCGGATGTTTCGGGTATTCGGTAGGATTTTTTTGGAATTTTGGTGAGACGATTGTGTTTATCCGGAGGGATTTTCTCTTTTCTTTTTGCGATGGTTTTTTGAGTTGTATTGGATGGACAATTGATATAGAAGTTTGAGGCACTTTTAATAAATATCCGAAAGAGTACGACTTTATTAAAAAGTGTTTACAAAATATGGTAAACTTGCCGACTACCTAAATTCATCAAAAATGGCTAAGATAGATGAAATCAGGGATCCTAGTTACATAAAAAGAGAGGGGTTGCCGATATTCGAGTCTTCCCATGAAGGTGTCAACCCTGGAAGTCGGAATTCTCTTGCTCCTGCCAAAGGTATTCCATTGGGGCCATCTCTCCTTTCTGCATTTCTATCTCGGCCTCTAAAGTTCTAATCTGGCTTTGCAGTGCCTGGCTCTTCCTATCCCCCAAGTCTGCGCGAGTAGTCAAAACCCTTATCGCTGAATTTTTGTCTTCAATTATGTTACTGGATGCTTCTTTCTTGCGGATTTCACTATTCAGACGTTCCTTAAAGTCCCTGATATGATCCGGCCCCCGGGTGTGAGGGTCGAATGATATGCAACCAAAGGGAGGATCTAGCTCTAGATTTGTACAAACACAAGAGCCCAGAAGCTCCGCTACCACTTGATATGATCCGGCCCCCGGGTGTGAGGGTCGAATGATATGCAACCAAAGGGAGGATCTAGCTCTAGATTTGTACACACAAACGACCACAAAACAGTAGGAAAACACATGGAGACGCAGCGGAAATTGAAAGATAAATACCCGGATTAAGAAGGCGGTGGGAGACGGGAGGGATGATTGAACAACGAACGATTGAACTTGAGTTCGGATTGTTGAACGGCTTGATCATGGGCAGATTGTTCAAGAACATAAACACACTCAAATTCGGGTTCATTGCTCACACAAATGGAAGTAATAACAGATTACACATTTAAAGGATTCTTGTTCTTTTTACTTGACTCAAGCCATGGCGATCCAAGACCAAGGCAAGCCCCAAGATGGAGCCCCGGATGAATGAATGAGGAAGGAGTACTCTCACTTAACATTCATTCATCATCCAAAGCTTCTTACAAAATAGAAGAAAAGAACTATTTATACTAAGTTACAATAAGCCTACACTATTACAAAAATGACCCTGAAAATGTCCTTGGAAGACAACATTCGGTCACCAAACCCGAAGGTAGCGTGATTCACGGTTAGGGCTAACCGTGATCACGTTTGCCTACTTTTCCTTACCGTGATCACGGTTAGTCCTTACCGTGATCACGCCAAGAACCGTACGCTAAAATGTCAACGAGCATCACTTTTGATCCACCCGTCAGATTGATCTGAAACTTGTCCCAAATGAAAGCTAAGATCTTGAAGTTTCCATCAAGCCTCTGATCACTCAAATCGGATTCCATTTGCTTGTCCAGATGCTCATGATGATTGGTAATCACGCTAATGGTTCTTCTTTGGCCGGAAAAGCCTCTTTTTGTGCAGCATGGGCTAGGCTAACACTCGGGTCTTCTTCCCTTGCCATGGAATGACTTGGGAAGTCTTCAAAGGGGGTCAGGATCATATCAGTCCCTGAGGGCCACTTTCTGTTTTACTACTTGTATGCGGATAATATCCTTGCTACGCCTTTCCAACTCATTCATCTGGACCTCCAGGCCACATTGATGGGCTTCGACAATATCTCTTTCCTCTGTCATCAGATCTCGTTCTTCTTGTGCTGCTCGCATCTGTTCTACCACTTGAGCGTAAGCCATGACATCCATTCCTTCGCTCACTTGAGATTCCCCTTCTTCTTCCATTGGTTTCTGATTTTCTGGGCGAGGTAAGACATTGTCGTTGACTCGTCTTAACCTCCATTGTGGATATTCCGGTATCGTTGCTGCAGGGGCGACGCGTCCTTTGAGACAAAAAGGGTGGGCCTAGTCTTGGGCGTACAGCTGAATGTTCTGATTTTCTCCGGTGTGTGGCAGGTTTGACCTTGTCATGCCGAATGTCACGGGAATTATTTGCGTGATGCAAAACTGTCTGAGGACGATGGTGGGGCAATAGTGAGCGCATCCCCATGCTCCGATCAAAGGAACCCAAGGTAAGGGTCCGCAGCAGAAGATGGGATCGGAGATCTGCAGCCACTTGGCATGCCAACTGAAGTCTTCTTCTGAGAGGTTTATGAATCGGTTGATCCAGACATCCTTATTCTCCATCTCCCATTTATCTGTGGTCGTTGCGTTGATAACCCCTGAGTAAAGGGCCCGATCTTATGTAGCTTTCGAAGAAAATGGACTGATTAGGAGTCTGTTTGAAGTGGCTAACCAACCATACTGTCAACAACTGGGTGCAACAGGTAAGTCTCCCTTTCTCTTTTCTTCAACAAGAGTCCAAGGAGCGAAAGGTCTCGGCCAAAATGGCTGTTGTAGGGTTGATGGCATTTGCTTCCATCTCGTAAAAGATATTGGCTGCTGCAAAGTCGATGACGTTCCTCATTTTCGAAAAAAGGACAAATCCTACGATGGCGAAAGCCAGAATACTTAAGCATGTTTTTTGTTAGACAACTGAAAGCGTGTCTCAATATCTGACCAACACCAGAAGTAGTCACCTTCTCTGACAAGAGTAGTGATTCCTAACAACTTATCTAGCCTTATTTTGACACTCGAGGAGTCGAGTCGAACATTCTGGTATATGGCCGATATAGGAGATGTGAGGCACATCAGAGTTGAGTACTCCTCTAGTGTGGGAGTCAAGTCTACTCCTTTGTCGAAAGAGAAACACCGATAATAGGGATCCCAGAATTTTAGGGTTGCCCGGATGCAACCCCAATCAGTCTTTACGTCAACCAGGGTTAGTAGCTTTCCATAACTACCCTCAAACTGTGTCTCCTCGTCTTCAGTCAGCTCATCCCTCAACTTCCGAATCCTAGTTAAGTTGAAGTCTACGACTTCTACTTTGACCTTAGTGGTGATGTCAGGGGTGAACCCACATTCCAACAGATCTCCTCGCACAGCTTGATCGTCGAAACTTCGTCCCCTGAAAATATCAAGTGAAAGTAGTATAGGTGTCGACATATCGAATGAGCAAAACGGGTCCTGTGGGACAAAAATAAAATTTTAAATGCAAAGTAACCTGCACGTTTAAGAAATTTACAGTTCGTATAAAAGAAAAGATTATCATGGCAACAGAATAAATAGAGCCACGACAAAGCAGGTATAATGATGATGCACGTGTTGGGGCTCTGATTCTGACTTTTCTAACTAGCTTGAACGGTTCCCGGATGATACAATGAAAAGGTCCCTAAAGTGTCGTCCAGTGTCCCGATTCCTTGCGAAATCGTGTAACCTTTTGACTAGCTTTAGGGGTTCATCTGAGTTGGGATTCGTGAACACTACCCAGAATATGTGTCCTAGGTCGTCACTACTACCCTCCTAATTTGGTAATTGTCCCCGGGGTGTGGGGCACTATAAAATGCATATGACAATTGATAAAGCGAATAAATGAACAGATCAGCAATTTATCAAAGCATGTAAATAGACAAATAAAAACACCTCTAAAAAAATAAAACCAGCTCCGACCCTAAAGTCTCCCTAGTGAAGTCGCCAAACTGTCGCACCTCTGAAAATAAAAATTCTCGAGTGTGCAACGAACTTGAGACCTTCAGATGCTCGGCGTAAACAGGTTCGGGGAACCTTAATCGTCATGGCATGGAAATAAAATAAATAACAAAAAAAAACTAAAGGCACAAAAAAGGGGTTTGGACCCCAGACAAAAGGTTCGGGGTCGTATTATGGTCTCGGGAAGGTGTTAGGCATCCAAGTCACATCCGAAAATGGTTACCGGTTGATGAGAGAGGTGTTTAAAAGTTGTTTGATAAAAATGCATTTGAAAAGGGGGCCCTCAGAGGAATCGTCACTTTAGTCTTTTCCACAATCGGGACCGTTCAGGAATAATTGATCGTTGAATCGATCGATTATTCCTGACCGTAGTGATGGGACTGAATTTTCTGTAAGACTGAATGAGCGCTCTCTATTTCATCATCGGGCTATTCATGATTAAATTAATTACTACATGATTCTATCATGGATAGCTTAACAGAGTACAAATTAAATGAGAGGTTTTGAAATGATAAACTGATGTGGGATCGAAGCCACCACGTACATGCAGTCAATACAAGCGAAAAGTTAAAATCAAATAAACATGGCCTTTTTAAGCAAGCCTTTAAACACGTTGTTCATGTGGGTTGATTTTAAATCCTAGCAATTCTTATATGTACGATTGATATTTACGGAAAGTATTGAATAAATAAAAAGGAACGAAAGGCATACTTTCGAGCGAAGCTTGAATTAAAACCTACAAAATGAGAGTGTTAGTGATAGCTCGAAAAATAAATAAGCAATTTATGAATGCGAGAATTAAATAATGACTTGATGCGTACGAAAATTTAAATGCTGATTTGATGTATGCGAGAAATGATGATTTGACGCATACGAAAATTTAAATGATGATTTGATAAGTGTAGAAAATTTAAATGCTGATTTGATGTATGCGAGAGATGATGATTTGACGCATATGAAAATTTAGATGATGATTTGATAAGTGCAGAAAATTTAAATACTGATTTGATGTATGCGAGAAATGATGATTTGATGCATACGAAAATTTAGATGATGCTTTGATGAGTGTAGAAAATTTAAATGCTGATTTGATAAGGTGCGAAAATTAAATGATGACAGTTGATACGTGCGAGAATTTAAATGATGATTTGACGAAGAGTTAAGTGATGATTTGACGAAAAATTAAAGATTTGATATTTGCAGAAATTAAGCAGTTGACGATTTGCAGAAAATTAAATGATGATTTGTAGAAAGTAAAACAGTTGATATTGCAGAAAATTAAACAAGTGATATTGCAGAAAATAAAACAGGTGATATTGCAGAAAATAAACAGTGGACGATGGCCGAAAATAAAACAGTTGATGATTGCAAAAAATAAACAGTTGATGATTGCAAAAATAAACAGTTGACGATTGCAGAAAATAAACAGTTGACGATTGCAGAAAATAAAACAGTTGATGATTGCTGACAATAAAACAGTTGACGATTGCAGAAAATAAAACAGTTGACGCCACTGTCGGCAGCCAAGCTCCGGCCACAGGTGGTCATTTCAATAAATCTTCATACCGAGATGCTCGTCTCCTCGACGGCTTCTCGACCATATGAACCTCAATTTTCAGTTTACATCGTACCGAGTTTAATTTCGAAAAAATGACGAAACCGTTAATTACCGAAAACTAATTAATTCACACGATTTATCTAACGATTAATCAATTTAAAAGCATGTATTTAATCTACAGCATGCATATGAATTAATGGCATAAAAACAAGCAATTTATTTAATCAAAATAATGCTAAACGAATTAAAGGAATAAAATGCATAAAAAATGAAGAATAGAAAAGCTTGAAGACGCTTACTGCCAAACTTTGAACTTTGACGATTGATGCTCTACATGAGCTATCAATCAATGAGGGAGAAGAAGCAAGATGCTTAGGTGAAATTGGTGCCCGTATAACGTTGGGAATGGCTTGGTATTTATAGGCTGAAGTCGCGTGGCGTTGAAGCGCGAGTGCTGCGCGTGGTGGCCGGATCGTCGCGCTGGCGGGGCTAGGGGAGGCGAGGTGGCAGCTACGGCGGTTGAGGGGACGGTTGGAAGTGACAGGAGGTGGCCTGCTCCGCTGCTGCTCCGCGTCCATGGTGCATGCGCACCATGCATCTTAAATAGCCAATCGTTGATTTGGTTGACTTTTCTTGGTTGACCAGATCAACGGTTATGATCAAATGGCCCTTTAAGTCTATTTAAATGGCCTGGAGCCAATTTCGCGAACGAACGTTCTGAATTTTCAAGCCAAAAGTGCCAGCGCGTAGAGAAAAATAAGGCGAGTTTAACCGTCTACAGTGAATGACGAGAATTTTTCATTTAACGTGTTTATTTTCTCGTTCAGAAGCATGAAATGTTCGGATGAAAAATAAATGACGTTATGACGAAAATTACGCGAAACGCTGTTGGTCGGCGTGAATGAAAAGAAGAGTAGGAACTTGTTGATGGAAAACATTCCGAGTTCGAGCTATTGTCCGAGCGAACTTACTCGGGTCTAATAAAAGCTTGAACAAAAATAATAATAAAAAAATAAAAATGCTAAAAAATGTGATAAAATACTAAAAATCTTAAAATTCATGTGATGACCTAAAACTAAGAAATAACTAGTAAACGACTTACGGATAATTAAAAATGTGATTTTTAAGGCTAAAAATATTAATGATAATAATAACGAAAATACGTGTTGGAAAATTAAAAACGCAATTTCGAACGCTGGCAATGCTAACGACGATGATAAAAATGTGATGAGAATTGAAAAATGCTAATGACAGTAAATTAATTAAAAATGACAGTAAGTTAAACAAAATGACGAAAATGCTAAATTTAATTAAAAATGGCGTCAAAATTCGGGTATCAATAATGCCATCTCTTTTTATTTCTCGAAATTAATTCTCTAGCATTTTTCCCGTTCAAACTTTCTTTTTTCGCAAATAATTTTTTTTCTCGAGTCTCGAGACGTGCTTTTTTCGCATACTGTATATCAACTCTCTCGTCGTATTTTTCTCTACGCGCTGACGCGTTTTTATCAAGTTTTCGAACCGGGTGTTCGCAAAAATGGCTCGAGGCCATTTAAATAACATTAAAGGGCCAAGTTGATCACCACGAAATTCAACCAGATCAACGACTCACTATTTACTTGCAGGATGCACGTAAATAGTGGCAGCGAAGAAGCAGCAGAGCAAGCCACCGAGTTGCTTGCTCCCGTCCGCCATCATCACCAATGGGCGTAGCTACTAGCATGACAACCCTAGCCCCACCAGCGCGACGCCCTGCTCCTCCATGCGCAGTGCTGTATCTCAACCTCACGCGTTCTCGACCTATAAATACGAGGCCATTCCCTTCACAAATCCACAAAAATTCACCCAGAGCTCTTTGCTCCTTCTCCCTCTAGACCAACTGCTCATGTAGAGCGTCAGTTGCCTCAGTCTTCAAGCTTTTTTTGGTGAGTTAGTCGTCGGCGTTTTATGCCATTTTTGGCTTTAATTATTAAGTTGTTGTTTTGATTAAACCAATTACTGGTTTGTGTTGTATTAATTCATATCCATGCTGTAGATAATTACCATGCTTCTTATTTTTTGATTCGTTGAATGAAACGATCGAATTTTAAGTTTTTTGTTAATTATCATTTTTACGTTTTTACGAAATTAAATGTTGTTCTTGCGTGTTTTAAGTTTTAATTTTTGCGGGATCATGTTGTGGAGGAGGAGAGCGTTCCTCAGAGCTCAAAACCAGGCGATTTGGTGGCCTGGTCGGAGCTCCCCGTCGCCGGCAGTGGAGCTGGCGACATGAGGAAGACGATGAATAGTGGCCATGCTGGGCTTATTCAACGCGGGAAGGAGAGAAAGGTGATGGGCCTAAAAAATGTGATGCTCAACCCATTTTCTTTATTTTTCAAATTGGGCCCAGCCCATTTTCATTCTTTCCGAGATCTCGGGTCGTGTTTTTTTGTAAAATGCTCGCATGCTTCGTATGATATTTTTGGGTGGGTTGCGATTTATTTTTTTGTATATTATATGCATGAAATGTTTAGCTTTTACTCGTAAAAATGCACGTATATTTCGTTATGATTATTTTTCGCACTATCTCTTTAAAATTTTGCACCTATCAATTGTTTAAATTTCCGCAATTTATTCTCTGCATCCTATTAACTGTTTAAATTCTTCGCACTTTAATTTTCCGCAATTTACTTTCCGCAATTCAAATTCAGTCATTTAAATCACCGCCTATATGGTCGGTCGCATTTTTAATTTCTGCAAATATCAACTGCTTAAATTTTCTGCAAATCATCAACTGCTTAAATTTTCTACAAATCATCAACTGCTTAAATTTTCTACAAATCATCAACTGCTTAAATTTTCTGCAAATCATCAATGGCTTAAATTTTCTGCAAATCATCAATGGCTTAAATTTTCTGCAACTCGTCAAATCTTGAATTTTTCGCAATTATCATCATTTAAATTTCTCGCACTTATCAACTGTCATCATTTAAATTTCTCACACTCGTCAAATCATCATTTTAAATTTTCGTATGCATCAAATCATCATTAAAATTTCTCGCACTTATCAACTGTCATCATTTAAATTTCTCGCACTCGTCAAATCATCATTTAAATTTCGTATGCATCAAATCATCATTAAAATTTCTCGCACTCGTCAAATCAGCATTTAAATTTTCGTATGCATCAAATCATCATTAAAGTGACGATTCCTCTTAGCACCCCCTTTTAAAACACATTTTTATCAAACAACTTTTAAGCACCTCTCTTATCAACCGGTAACCGTTTTCGGATGTGACTCGGGTGCCTAACACCTTCCAAAGTCCATAATACGACCCTGAACCTTCGTCTTGGGTTTAGACCCCCTTTTTTGTGCCTTTAGTTTTTTTATTTATTTATTTTTATGCCATGACCATTAGGTTCCCTAAGCATAGAGATAAAAATTAGGGTGGCGACTTCATTGCATGTTGCGAGGTGTCCTTTTATGCCGAGCATCGTAAGGTCTCAGATTCATCGTATACTCTAGAATTTTTTATTTTCGGGGCGCGACAGTTTGGCGACTTCACTGGGGACTTTAGGGTTGGAGTCGGTTTTTTTTCTTTCTTTTGAGGTGTTTATTTGTTTATTTACCCTCTTTGATAAATTGCTGATTTGTTTATTTACTCGCTTTGATATCAATTGTCATATGCATTTCATAGTGCCCTACCCCCCGGGGACAATTACTAAATTAGGAGGGTAGTAGTGACGCCCTAGGACACATGTCCTGGGTAGTGTTCACTAATCCTAACTTGGATGAACCCCTAAAGATAGTCGAAATGTTACATAATTCCGCAAGAAATCGGTGGACACTGGATGACACTTGAGGGACCTTTTCATGGTATCATCTGGGAACCGTTAAAGCTAGTTAGAAAAGTCAGAATCAGATCCCCAACATATGCATCATGATCATATCTGCTTTGTCGTGGCTCTATTTATCTTGTTGCCATGATTTCCATTTTTTCGCAATTTTTCTTTTATACGAACTGTAAATTTCTTGCTCGTACAGATTACTTCGCACTTAAAATTTTATTTTTTTGTCCCACAGGACCCATTTTGCTCATTTGAAATGACAAGACCTACACTACTTTCGCTTGATATTTTCAGGGGATGAAGTTTCGACGAGCAGGCCATGCGAGGAGACCTGTTGGAACCTGGGTTCACCCCTGACATCACCACTAAGGTCAAAGTAGAAGTCACAGATTTTAACTTAACTAGGATTCAAAAGTTGAGAAATGAGTTAACTCAAGATGAGGAGCCACAGTTTGAATGTAGTTACAGAAAGCTACTAACCTTGGTTGATGTAAAGACTGATTAGGGTTGCATCCGAGCAGCCCTAAAATTCTGGGATCCCTATTATCGGTGCTTCTCTTTTGACGGATGGATATACTTGACTCCCACACTAGAGGAATATTCCACTCTGGTATGCTTTGAATCTCCTATATCGTCCATATACTAGAACGTTCGACTCGACTCCTCTAGTGTCAAAATAAGGCTTGATAAGTTGTTAGGAATCACTACTCGTGTCAGAGAAGGTGACTACTTCTGGTGTTGGTCAGATATTGAAGCACGATTTTAGTTGTCCAACGGGGAAAAATGCTTAAGGATTCTGGCTTTCGCAATCGTAGGATTTGTCTTTTTTCCTAAGATGAAGAACGCCATCGATTTTGCAGCGGCCAATGTCTTTTACGAGATGGAGGCAAACACCATCAATCCTACAACAACCATCTTGGCCGAGACTTTTCGCTCTCTGGACTCTTGTCGAAGGAAAGGAAAGGGAAGACTTACCTATTGTACCCACTTGTTAATAGTATGGTTAGTCAGCCATTTCAAACAGACACCAAATCAGTCCATATTCTTTACAAGCTGCATAAAATCATGCCCTTTAATCAGAGTTATCAACGCAACAACTACAGATAAATGGAAGATGGAAAATAAAGATGTCTGGGTTGACAGATTAATAAATCTCTCGGGAGAAGACTTTAGTTGGCACGCCAAATGGTTGCAGGCATCCGATACCATCGTCTGCTGCGGACCCTTACCTTGGGTTCCTTTGATCGGAGCATGGGGGTGCGTTCACTATTGCTCCGCCCTCGTCCTCAGAGAGTTTTGCATCACGCAAGTAATCCCCGTGACCTTCGGCATGACAAGGTCAAACCTGCCACACATCGGAGAAAATCAGAACATTCAGCAGTACGCCCAAGACTAGACTCACCCCTTTTGTCTCAAGGGACGAGTCAGCCCCGCAGCAACGATACCAGAATATCCACAGTGGAGGTTATGATGAGTTAACGGCAATGTCTTACCCCGCCTGGAAAATCAAAAACCAATGGAAAAAGAAGGGGAATCTCAGGTGAGCGAAGGAATGAATGTGATGCCTTACGCTCAAGTAGTGGAACAGATGCGAGCAGCGCAAGAAGAACGGGATCAGATGGTAGAGGAAAGGGATGATGCCGTGGCCCATCAATGTGGCCTAGAAGTCTAGATGAATGAGTTAGAAAGGCGTAGTAAGGACATTATCCACATGCAAGCGACAAAATAAAAAGTGTCCCTCAAGGACTTTAAGGAACGTTTGAACAATGAAATCCGCAAGAAAGAAGCATCAAATGCCATAATTGAAGACAAAAATTCAGTGATAAAGATCTTGACTACTCGCGCAGACTTGGGAGACAGGAAGGGCCAAGCACTGCAAAGCCGGATTACTGCTTTAGAGGCCGAGATAGACATGCAAAAAGGGGAGATGGCCTCGATGGAATACCTTTGGCAGAAGCAAGAGGATCCCGACTTCTAGGGTTGACGCCTTCATAGGAAGACTCGAATGTCGGCAACCCTTTCCTTTTTCATATGAACTATGTTCCCTGATTTCATCTATTTTAGCCATTTTTTTATGAATTTAGGTAGTTGGCAAGTTTACCATATTTTGTAAACCCCTTTTTAATAAATTCATACTCTTTCGGATATTTATTAAAGCACCTCTACTTTCTATATCAATTGTCCATCCAATACAACTCAAAAGACCATCGCAAAAAGAAAAGAGAAAATCCCTCCGGAATAAACACAATTGTCTCACCAAAATTTCAAAAAAAAAAGAAAAAATTCCTGTCGAATACTCGAAACATCCGAGTATTGCTCACTCATGGCCATGTCCTCCTTGCTCATCACAAACTCCAAATCCATGGTATAGATTATCATCCCGCTCCTCGGATGGGTTCACCGGGCATCAGGCCCTACATCGTTTGAAAGCATAGTGTAAGAAGAGATCTGCCTAGCATGGCGACATTGGTTGCCCCTGCTGATTTGGGTCTCACTGATAGCATCTCAGATTGCTTCACGTCATTGGAATGAATAGAGGCTTCCTTCGTATCTTGTCAGTAACCGGGATGTCTCGCCTCTCCAACCGCCCTGAAAGTATCAAGTGAAAGTATAGCCGGGAAAGCGAATGAGCAACGTGGAGGCCTCGGGATTGCATATCACCTGCATATCATCACCTACTTGCTCCTTTTTCTGTATTTCTTTTTTCAGGTTCACGATAGCTCCTCGAAAGCAAGCTACTCTACACAGGCTCCCCGTAACTAGACTTCAAAAATGAAAAATGACTGAACAGGCTAAGGCCAATGAAGTACTAACAGCCAGAATCGCAGAGTTAGAGGAACAAGTTAAGATTACTACAGAAAGGGCCGCTAGGGCCAAAATGGAGAAAGATGAAGCTACCACCGAATTCCCACCGGGTTTTTATCCCACTCAAACAACAGGACCTCCCTCTTCGCTCGCCTTCACTGGTCCTTCAGCACCTCAACCACTTTCTGGCCCCGAGGGCCAATGGAAATGGATTAGTCCCTTCACTGTACCCACCGTTGCAAATCCTATGGTTAATACGGGTGAAGAAATTGCTACGTCACTTCAGCGCCTTTCAATCAACCCTGCAGTGGACTCCGACAAAAGTCAGGCCCACCTAGAAGCCCTGTATCTCCCTCCTAGAAGCCTCATATCTCCCTCCCCTTCCTCCAAGCACAATTCCCGGACCTGTGGGAATTCGGCCTCCTGCTTCCTACCCGGTACAACCTCAGTTCTCGCCGGAACCTCTACTACCCTTTAGTTCTAACCCCACTATGGGTGAGAAACTGAAAAGTGACAGACTGAATCTGCTCGAAGAAAGACTCAGAGCGATCGAGGGGGCTAATCTGTTTGACCCTACTGGTCCTGCCGATATGTGCATGGTCCTCGGGATCGTTATATCACCGAAGTACAAGATCCCTAACTTTGAAAAGTATACTGGGGTCGAGTGCCCAAAGACCCACCTCAGAGCATATTGCAATAAGTTGGCAGAGATGATCCATAACAAGTCATTGTTGATTCATCTGTTTCGAGAAAGCTTAACCAAACACGCCCTAACTTGGTATATGGGTCTAGACAGAGCTAAGATCAGGACGTGGAGAGACCTGTCTGATGCCTTCTTCAAACAATATAAATTCAATATGGAGGTAGCTCCCGACCGCGCTGACCTGCAAGATTTGGAAAAGAAAATCGGCGAGTCCGTGAAAACCTATGCTTAGAGATGGAGAGAGTTGGCTTCCAGAATCTCTCCTCCTTTAATTGATAAGGAACTCTTGTCAATTTTCTTGCACACCTTCAAAGCTCCCTACTACACCTACCTGATCTCGAATCCGTCAAACAGTTTCTCCGACATGGTCCTAGTTGCCGAAAGAGTCGAGCAAGGGATTAAGTCCGGACGAATCATAACTGCGGTACCAAAGTTTGCACCAAAGAAAGCGCCCATCGTGAAAAGAGATGTTGGATTTGTCGCTCCCTAAGCTAACCACAGGCAATCATTTCCACCACCTCCGCCTTATCTATCGCCACCGCCCTATCATCCGCCACCGCTATATCAACCCACCTTTTTCCCATTTGCCTCACCACCCGTTGCTAATATTGCGCCTCAAAATCCTACACCATCTCTACATTTCCCACCACCTCCAACACAAATATTACAACCCATGTAACCTAAGCCATATAACCCACCAAAGGACCCAAATAACCAAAACACGTCAAACAATCGGTGGAACTGAGAGCCATTGCCTCCTCTTCCTCTTCCCGCGGGTGAAATCTACAAACATCTCTTGGCAGCCGGACAGATCGTACTAGTTCTAGCTCAACCTCAATTGCCTCCTTACCCGAAATGGTATGATCTCAACGTAAGATGTGAGTACCACGCTAGAGCCCCGGGTCACACTCTGGAAAACTGCTTCACCTTCAAAGTAAAAGTTCATCACTTGATCAAAAGTGGATAGGTCTCTTTCGAAGGGTTAGCTAAAGGACCCAACACATCCACCAATCCTCTCCCTAATCATTCTCAAGGAAATGGAGGGGTAAACACCATCTCAGTAGGAGAAAGCGACGACCCTCTTTCTTCGGTATCAAGTTGGCCACAAGAACAACTTTTCCTGGCCTTAGCTTGTGGAGGGTATATACCATATTCGAAAAGCAATCCAAGTCATTGTGTGTACTGCAAGGGAAACAATGGTCATGTGATCCAAGGCTGCGAGTTGTTTGCAGGAAAAGTGAGATAACTCTCGGGTTTCGGAGTAATACAAACCCAGAAAGCGACCCACGGGGAAGGATCCATTAATTCCATCGGAGATGAATTTCCTATCCCGCATTTACATAACTCTAAAGGAACCCCACCCCCACTCCAAATCATCCAAATGAACAGATCGACTTCATCATACAAACGGTTCTCCATGCGCTGCGATGAGGGCAACCGTGAGATTGACACCCTAGGCCAGCCTTCAGGGAAATTCGACTATCTTGTCAGGTATTTTGCACCACCCTCCCACTCTAGTGCAAGGTCATTACCATCCTCTTGGGAATCCCCAGATTCTGAATTGTACACTTCACCGATGTGGTCACCTCCCCCGTCTGCTTTGAAGGAAATCTACGCAAGCCTTCTGGCAAACGGGCAAATTACGCCATCCCCGCTCTCACCTCAACCAACTCCTTACCCTAGTTGGTATGATCCAAGGGTTAGTTGCGAATATCACGCCGGAACCTGAGGACACTCCTTGGAAGACTGTTTCGTCTTTAGGGAAAAGGTTGATCATTTGACCAAATGCGGACGAATCTCTTCCAAAAATCTAGCAAAAGGTCCTAACGTGGCAACCAGTCCTCTACCGTACCATAATCCTAGGGTGAACGACATTTTTTCTGAAGAAATCAACGATTCTCTCCCTTCAGCAAGAGAAACGCCCAAAGGAGAACTTTTCTTTGCATTGGCTAGAAGTGGACACCTGCCATACCCAGTGATAACAATAGAAGTAATTCCAGGGGTATTTCCGTCCTTACCCCAGCGTCAAGGCCGGAACATTGTAGCCCCTGTCGGGCATCCGCCGTCCCTTACCCAACGAGGAACCCTAGGATGGCCGACATCAGTGGGGGGACGGGGGGGGGGGAGGGGGGGGGGGGGGAAAGGGGGGGTCTCATGCGTCATCAGCCCACACGCATGGCGTTATCCCATCCTAGGTCAGCCATGACATCACTCGAGGCGTTTTCTTCCGTAGATAACGCCTACCCCTAGAGGTAACGCCCTCCTCGGCGCTTATAAATACCCCACCATTCGAGATGAGAGGTAAGCCTATGATTTCTAGTCGAACCCCTGCCATTTGGAACTGCCATACTGACTTAAGCATCGGAGTGTCTACGCCGGAGCCCCCCCTTACGCGCTTTGCAGGTACATCAGACGGCGACTATACTAACTCGGTGTGGCCATAATCCACACCCCTGACTCCCTAGAAGTCCGAATCTTATCAAATTGGTGCTTTCATTGAGACCTTTGGTTCTATTAAGTGAGCATCCTTAATAGCCAAGCTCTGTTTTCTCAGAGATCGAAGGTTCATGGCTTCTGATTCAGAGTCTACACCACCTCAGCCTTCTAGCCTTCCTTTTGCGGTCCGCAGAGAACTTTTCCCTTTCGCTACTACTGATGTTTCTACCACAATGCAGGAAATTTCTCTAGGATCTTCAGATTTCTCTTTTGGACAAACAATGGAAACACCTTTCTTCCAGATGCATATTCCCTTCTCCCAAATGGCAGGATCTAGCTATTCAACTCCTCTTCCAATGGGATCTATGATGGATAACGCTAATAATCCTTTTGTGAATTCAATATCTGCTCTTCGTGCTCAGTTGCACCATTTAACCGAGTTGGCCGCAAGATTCACGCCCAATGTTTCTGGACAGAGTGTTCCTTCTTAGACTATTTTCACTTCAATCATTGTCACCGAACGACCATTATTTCATTCGTAACGTAGAGACATTTCGCTGACCTTGCCCACGACGGTGATACCAACCAACCTTATGCAGGAAATAGAGCCTTACGTGCCTCACGCATGACAAATTCTTTTCTCCCAAGGGCAGCGACGACAGGACGAGCATAGAGATCGTTGGGACGGTCGACAAGAGCAAATGGATAGAGATGTATCCCCTGAGCATAGTGAGAGATCGAGTAGCAGAAGATACCAAACTCGTACGCCAAGGAGTCGCAGTCTGTCCCCAAGGTGACACCATTCACCTGATCCGCAAAATCGAAGACCTTATTTGGAAGCCTCCCCATCTCGCCATACCCGTAAAATCCTCGACGACACCTCGGGTCACCCATTCAGCCATCGCATAAGGCATCACAGGGTTAGCTGACATGTGAAACTCCCTACAGAGTCCTATGACGGTACCAAGGATCCCATTTCCCACCTTAACAAGGTGAAAGACTTCGTGCAATTCCAAACTCATAGTGACGCAGCGTTGTGCCAAATATTCGTGATGAAGTTATCAGGAGTTGCGCATTTATGGTTTGAAGGTCTCCCAGCCAGGTCCATCGATGGTTTTTCACAGCTGGAGTCTAAGTTTTGAAGTCGGTTTAGCACCACTGTCCCTATCAAGAAGTCTGCTGCAGCTTTATTTGACATACGCAGGAAACCTCAGGAATCTTTGAATGATTTCCTTATTCGTTTCGATACGGAGATGTCGTTGACACTGGGCGTTACCGTTGACTTCGCTATAGAGGCCTTGAAGCGGAATTATCACTATGGAAAACTGCGAGACACGTTAATGGTGGACCCCCCCGCGACTTCGGACGCGTTAAGACTGAAAGCCCATGATTATACAAGAATGGAAGAGGAAGAAAACAGGGACAGAATCCAAAACATGCCACAAAATGCACCTCAGGCTCCCAACGTTCCTACCAACACGACCCCTGACTATCATTTTATCGACGATTACGCCCATCGAAAAGACCATATCCCCAAGACCTCCAACAGACAGAGAGGCAACTCTTCAAGGGGAAGACCCAGTAACTCCCCTACTCGGCGGCAGACAGATCCTCCCAAGGGCCTAACTTATGACCTAGACCTTCCTTCCCTCATATTGCCAAGAGCAGAAATCTTGGCGATTGTGGAGCAACAGAACCTACCTATCCATTATCCAGCCCCTGTAAAGCCCGGAGTGGTCATGAGAGGAAGAGAAAACGCTTTCTGCAAGTTTCATAAAGTCAAGGGACACTCCACAGACGTGTGTAGAGAATTAAAATCGGCGATAGAACGTTTAGTTGAATAAGGTTACCTTGGGGAATTTACCACCAAGGCAAGAGAAGAAGTCAGGAACAACCCGATAAAAAGGAGGACAGATAACAGACAGACACCTCCTCGTGCTCTAAGAAATGACGCTACACCTGCTGGCAGAGGTAGGGAAACGCTTATGATTGACGAAGATGACGTCCCCATCATCAACATTATCGCGGGAGGCACACCCTACCTTGACGAGCCTGTGCAGTTAACGGCCACAGCTGGAGACAAGCGGAAACGAGAAGGCACGTTAATGAAAAATAAAGCGATAAGTGCTCTAGATCGTATGGTGTTATCCTTCTCCGAGGAAGACGAGAAAGGCGTCATTTTTCCACATAACGATGCATTAGTAGTCACGCCCGTCATTGGAAACCATGGAGTTAGAAGAACCCTTGTTGGCAATGGAAGCGTGGTGAATCTATTTTCGTTAGAGGCTTACAACCTCATGAAGCGCCCTGACGGTGAACTGACGCCTTGCAAGAAGCCAATAATTGGAGTAGATGGAGCCCCAATCCCAGTGACTGGAGTGATGATCCTGCCTGTGTACTTTAGAGAAAACACGTCCAAGCGGTCAGAGGAGCTGTTATTCTTGGTCGTAGACCTAACCCTGCCCTATAACGCCATACTTGGGCGACCGTTCCTCAACCGTTTTAGGGCAGCGATATCTCAAAAACACTTAAGGATGAAGTATCCCTCTTGGGATGGAGTAGTTTCGATCCAAGGCGACCAAAAGTTAGCGTCTGAATGTTACCTACTCATGACGCAGAAGAGTTGCGATAGATACGTGTGTCATAGTGGATCCCTATGAGCAGAATGATGAGAAACGCACTCAGCCTATGGACAAGATGGTACCCATACCAGTTAACGGGGTCAATGAAGCATATTTCCTGGTCAGTGAAAAGCTCAGCCAGGAAGGAAACCTTCAGTTAGCTCGATTATTGAGCAAATATAAAGGAGAGTTCGCGTGGCAACCCGCGGATATGCCTGGTATCTCGCGAGAAATAGCAGAACATCGACTTAATGTCGATCCCTATGTCAAGCCAGTTCAACAGAAATGACGAGCATTTTCTGTAGAGAAGACATTAGCCATCGATAAGGAGGTGGCAAAGCTCCTAGACGCGATTTTCATCCGCGAAGTCCAATATCCAACCTGGCTAGCTAACCCAGTTCTCGTTCCGAAGCCCAACGGGGATTGACGCATGTGCATCGACTTCACTGACCTGAATGATGCTTGTCCCAAAGATTGCTACCCGCTCCCTCGAATTGACCAGCTAGTCGATCAAACTGCCGGGTATGCTTATCTAAGCTCATTAGACGTCAACTCTGGGTATCACCAAATCCCTATTGTCGTCGAAGATGAAGAAAAGACACTCTTCATCACTCCGAAAGCTACTTACTGTTACACGGCGATGCCGTTTGGGCTGAAGAATGCTGGAGCGACCTTCCAGCTTATGGCAAATAAAGTATTTGAAAAACAAATTGGAAAGAACGTGGAAGTCTACGTTGACGACATACTAGTCAAAAGCCGAAGCTTCAAAGACCACTTGGCAGACTTGGAAGAAGTCTTTGACGTGATGAGAAGATACAAAATGAAGCTAAACCCCCGTAAATGTATGTTCGCATTCCAGACAGGTAAATTTTTGGGCTACGTGGTCAGCCAGAAGGGTATCCAGCCCAACCCCTCGAAAATCAAAGCTATCTAGGATATGATATCTCCTCGAACCGTCAAGGAAGTGCAGAAGCTTACAGGGCGCGTTATTGCCCTAAGACGGTTTATTTCTAAGCAAGGTGAGAGATGTCTGCCTTTCTTCAAGGTTATACGCAAGAAAGCTCCTTTTGGGTGGACAACAGAATGTGAAGAGGTATTTATGGGCCTCAAAGCCTATTTGTCATCTGATTTGGTGTTAATGAGGCCAGAACCGGGTGACACCCTGTACTTATACCTTAGTGTGGCTGATGAAGTGGTTAGTGTTGTACTTGTGCGAGACGACAACCACACACATCGCCCGGTATACTTCATGAGTCATGTTTTGAAAGACGCAGAGATGCGATACGCCCGCATTGAGAAGATAGTGTTTGCGTTAATACAGGCCACGCGGAAAATGGATAGATATTTCCAGGCTCATCCCGTCATCGTACTTACGGACTAATCTTTGAAAAGGATATTTCAGAAACCTGAGTCTTCAGGAAGAATGCTAATTTGGGCCATTGAACTCGAGCAATACTGGTTGCAGTATAAAGCCCGACCATCTATAAAAGCTCAAGTCCTAGCAGACTTCATAGCCGAGTGTACTTTTACGCAAGACCCGATGACAGAGTTACCCGATGAAGAAAAAGATGACTTGGATCTCCCGTTCCCTAAAACCTACAATGACTTGTGGGTCATCCACGTGGATGGAGCCAAGAATCAAGAACTAGCCAGAGCTGGAATATTTGTAATCGGTCCACACGATATACAGATATGGTACGCCATTAGAATTCTACAGCCGTTATCCAATAACGCGGCGGAATATGAGGCGTTACTGGCTGGACTCAGAATAGGAAGAAGCTTCTCCACCAAAGCCATACATGATACGGGAATGATGGGAGACTTGCGATTGAAGATCTGTGGAGATTCCAAGTTGATAATAGACCAAGTCTTGGGGCACGCTCAGGCCAGAGAGCCCATCATGGTCCAATACCTTTCCAAAGTGAAACGGGAATTGTTGGAAATAAAGAAACGAGGCATGCAGGTAAGCTTTGAGCATATCCATAGAGAAGACAATGCTGAGGCAGATAACCTCGCCAAACTTGCAGCAAACCTGAAAGCGTCCATACCTAAGGGCGTGTACTATCGAGAAATATCTGTGCCTTCTTTCATGGAAGAACAAGCGTCGCTTTATGTTGAAGAAATTGAGAACGATTGGCGAATCCCCGTAATAAAATACTTAAAGCATGAGGAGTTACCCGCTGATAACACTGGGAAGAAAAAGGTACTGAAACAAATGGTGCGGTGTACATATTATGACGAGGAACTGGTTCAGAGATGTTTCTCCCACCCTGCTGCCAAGTATAACAGAACAAGAGGGTCTTCACACCTTACAAGAAATCCATGAGGGAAAATGCGGCATGCATGCATCTGGCAGTACACTGCCGCGCAAGTGTTCAGGTCATGATTTTATTGGCCTACTATTCATAGAGATTGCCATAATTACGTACGAACGTGTCAGAAATGTCAGGAATTCTCAAAGATCCCTCGACAACCTGCCATGGAAATCTCTAAAATCATAGCGCCTTGTCCTTTGGCGAAATGGGGGATCGATATCTTAGGCCCGTTTTCAAAGGCCAGGTCTCAGCTAAAATTCGTGGTCGTGGTAGTGGACTACTTCACGAAATGGGTGGAAGCAGAAGCGGTGGCCAATATCACTACAAAAAGAGTTTGGCGTTTCTTTAAAGACTAAGTTATCATGCGGTTTGGCATCCCCCATGTGCTAGTCAGCGATAACGGGATACAATTTACTAGCCAATTCTTTAAAGAACAGTGTACGGAATTCCAAATCTAGCAAAGATTCTCTTCCGTGGCTCACTCGCAAACCAACGGCCAAGCGTAAGTGACTAACCGAAGCATCTTCAGTGGAATTAAGAAAAACCTGGAAGGGTCCAAGAGGAAATGGGCAGACGAGCTGCCGTATGTGATGTGGGCATACCGCATGACTGTTAAAACCAGCACTGGAGAAATGCCTTTCGTATTGGCTTTCGACACTGAGGCTGTCACACCAGTGGAAATCGATACTTTGAGCCTGCAAGTGGCATACTTCAGAGAAGAACTAAATGAAGAGAGGCTGTGAGCAAACCTCGACACGTTACCAGAACTATATGAGGAAACTCTTCTGAAAATGCTACATTATAAAAAAAAATGACGCGTTATCACAACAGGCGCGTCAAGGAGCGATTGCTGAAAACTGGTGACTTGGTACTCAGAGACAAACGAGCGGCTGGACAGCGCATGGGGAAACTCAGTCCGAGCTGGGATGGCCCATACCACGTTACCCGCGTTATTGGAAAGGGAGCGTATCACCTGGAAACACTTGACGGTACTCCCTTGCCCAACTCTTGGAACATAGCTCGTTTGAAGTTATACCTGTGTTAACGCTGGAATGGAAAGCATTCTTGTGTATCTTGTGGTTGGCTATGTGCAGATAATGAAGGGGGTGCCAGGAGTGAAAAGTCCTATCCTTGTGACGGCCGGTCTTGATCAGACGGCTAACTTAAGATGAGGCATGCCCTGGCATACCTAAAAACTTAGTGTCGGGAGTGAAAAGTCTTATCCTTATGGTAACCGTGCTAACACATGTAATCCGCTAAGGTGAGGCACGCCCCGACACCCTCGGGAGTGAAAAGTCTTATCCTTGTGGCAACCTCGCTAACACAGGCGGCCCACTAAGATGAGGCACGTCCCGACGTCTCTGAGAGTGAAAACCTTATCCTTGTGATAGCCGGGCTGGTATAGATGGATCACTAAGATAAGGCACGTCTCAGAGAGTTAGTAACTCCATCCTGGAAGTCAAAAGTCCTATCCTTGTGATAACCAGGCTAATACAGACGGCTCACTAGGCACGATTCTGGGGATGTGAGGTCAATGCCTAGAAGTGAAAATCCTACCCTTTGTGATGAGGCACGTTCCAAGCCGATCGTGGAAATTTAGAAACACGAAGAGAAATCGCAGTCTCCCAGCGAGTTACCAGATGGGAAATTCCTGGCGAAGATGGTTGGTTGAGTACGTGATACGAGTGATGCTGACGGCATCCAGATATAGAGGCGCGATGACTCCTACTGGTAATTAATGTTTGTTATGGCACGTTATTTTACTAATGCTCTAAAAGCAACGATTGAGAATGTGCAGGGACATTGTGAAAACAATGAGGAGACTAACGCCCGTACAGATGATAGTATTAGGCGATCTTATCTCTATGATGAGTGTTCCATTAACGACCCGTGATCTTATCGTCTTGGTTCAAGAAATAACGCCAGGGGAGTATATGTACTATATCTCCTTGATGGCTATTCCTGCAGAAAGAACTATGTCTGCGTCTATCTATATGGGATTCTTCGCCACTGATCGAGAATATCTACATCAGCACGATATTGCTATGAAAACTCTCATCCTGGATTACATCTTATCAACCGAGTTATCTCTTTAGCTGAAATGATAGCGGTGCTCGAGGCTGTAATACCTCTAGGAGAATACCGCTGATTTAAAGACATATATGACTATAACGCTGCAGCATCTTCTATGAGTTTTATTTCTGAAGCTATCTGCTATACGACATCGTTCTACCTCGACATTGAAATGCGCATGATTAAGTCATGTCGTGACGTCCCGCACAATGTTCGTTATCGGTATTTATAGTTCTACGGATTATATGGCGATGCCGCGGTTATTTTGTTATCTGTTGAATCTAGTTATCTTGCCGCGTTATGATGGCAGCCTTGCGAGGAGTATGAAGACTTATTGTCAACGTCATTATGGTATTATTGATGCCGCTATCTTATCATGCGAGATCGAAGGAAAAGAGATGGCGTAAAAGAGATCAACCACAAAGGGAAACCGCAACCAGTATGTATATATGATTGTTCAAAAAGCCCTCAAAGGGTTACAAAAGACAAAGTGCCCCAAAAGTAAAAGCAAAAATGTGCGGCACCAGATATTCAAAAAAGTATAACAAAGACTCTTACTGTGCGGCAGCCTCGCTATCCCCTTGCCCTTCATGACCCCCCGTCTTTGCCCGATGAAAGTAGTCATCTGTCAGGGTCCCTGACCTCTCCCAAAAAGCGTTAATAAGTTCCTCAGCGCGGTACATGTCCTCGGCCATGAATATCCACAAAGCAATCAGACATGATGCCGACCGTTCTCTAGATGTACCATGTACGCTTCGCTACTGACTCCCTCTCTAGGGCGGCCTTTTCCTCTCTCAACGCCGCCTTCTCTTCCTCTAGTGCGGTATTCTTGGCCTTCTCTACTGCCAGAGCAGCTTCCAGATCAGACACTTTAGTGACTTCTCGCTCTTTAGCGTCCTTTGAGTCCTTCTGGGCCATTGCCAAGGCTAACACCAATCCTCTCGACTGTCTCTTCTTTTATTCCCACTCCTTAGCAAGCTCTTCACAAAGTTGGCAATGGGCAGTGTAAAGCATATCCGCGGTGGAAGTAAGGGATCTAACCTTGTGTGACATGTGCGAGTAAGACAATAGCGTAAATTGGGAGAAGGAAGAAAATAAGGTGGAGCGTAACAAACCCATCTGCTCGTCAGCAGTCCGAGTAAGAAATGCCTCCCGCTCCTCAGGGGACGTTAAGGCATAAGCAAATAAGAAAGAGGAAATCCTGACGGAGCTATCGCCCCCAACAACCGTAAATCTAGAACTGCGCAAGTTACTCAAGTCAAGTCAACGAGTAACGAGCCCAGACTCCATTGAGCTCAAATCGGCCATGAGATGAGGGGTAGCAACCCCATCCCCGGAAGGTCGGTACATCGAGGCATTAGAAGGAACGAAGAATAGAGTAGTTGGGGATGAAGGCCGATTAGAAGAAGTATCTCCAGGAAGCCCAAAGGAACAGTGCGGTTGAAAAGCTGACAAGCCAGCCCCCGTTAAGTCCTCGTGAAAACCCATGACCTGGGAGAGAGTAGGAGGAAACGACGATTCGAAGGAGTTGGGCGAAGTGTCAAAGGGCCCAGAAATGCCCATAGTGCCCAAAAGGTCAGAAGACTGACCGCCAGAAGGCATCATTGAGGCAAAAATGGCAGTAGTCTCCCCTTTATGGATAATAGGACTCGTAGACAAGCTCACGTTTTCCCCGCCAAGCCGTTGTCTCTTGTAAGGGCGGCAAAGTACGTAGGACAAGTCCATATCGCCTGATTGTGACAAGTGAGCAGAGGCGGTAATGGTGTCCTGTAGAAAGTGTAGTGAGAAGGATAAGAAAGCAAAAGAAAATGTTAATGAGAGTCAAGAGGCAATACACTGGATAACACAGTCATGAAAGAAATGCGTATAGTGGCGATATCGCTAACCGACACCTCAAAAGAAGTTTCCGCGTTCGAAGGAGGAGTAAGGGCTGCAACACGCCTTGTTCTCTTCTTTTTCCTTTTTGGGGTACTCGGGAAGAAGACGCCTGAACAGGAGCAACGACAACGGATACGACGGGAATAGAAACAGGAACGGTGGCAGTTCCCTCACCAACCGCAGAAGGAGACACTTGCACTGGATTTGTATTTACAGTAGATGACATAACTGGATTAACATCTGCAGTGGCGACAACAATTTCCTTTTTCTCCTTCCTTCTTAGAGCCCTCTTCTCTCGTCTCCTAACGCTTTCCGGCTTCCAACTGGGATTGGGAACTGCACAATCACGACATAACGTTAGCGTTAGTATCGCCTGAAATAACAAAGAAAATGACACAACACTCACTCTTAACACAGGCTCGAATATCAGCCCCGCATGCCAAATTGCGAGTGTGAACGCTAATTTCCAACTCGAGCAGTGTGTTGAACCAGCCTTGCTCAGGTGGAAGAAGAGTCAGTCGTCAACCCCAGGCACTATCTCTGATGTTATGGTTAAAACTAGTCCGCCACCGGGGGCTAAGCAGTTCGATGACAAAGAATTCATTTTTCCAATCCTCAATGGAAGACTCAAGGTACAAGAGTTTCCAGGTGAAGGGTTTAAGAGAGTCATCATCACAATGAGGCGATATCGCTATCACACCCCTACGACTATACAATTGGAAAAATGATTTAAGTAATAAAAGGGAAGGAGAATCAATCCCTCTGTATTTACAGAGTTCCAGAAACGGGTAAACGCAACAGTACGCGTTGGGAGTTAATTGAACGGGATTCACATCCAGAGCAACAAGCAGATTTTTGACGAAAGAATAAAGAGGAAATTTGAAACCATAGCCAAACATCTTGGCATACAAAAGCCTACTGTTGCCAGGCATCACACTATTGAGGCGTAGTGAATCAGAGGCAACAGAAACCTTACAATCCTCAAGAATATGGGCATTGTATTTGGTTAAATGGTCTTGAAGTATGGACTGAGAAGTGATGGTGGTGATAGTGTTTTCAATTTTTTCTTCATCAACAGATTTGGAACGAGTTCTAGCCATGGTAAAAAATAAAGAAAAGACGAAGAAGATGACAGAGGAGGGTAGAAATACCTTTCTGGGAGAGAAACTCAGAACGCCCAAACAAGGGAAGGAAGAAACGCAAGTCGGCTCGAGAGGATGAAGCGAAAATAGAATGACAAAAGAGGGAAAAAGAAACATGTGTTGGGTTTTATAACCCTAGCAGTTAGACAAAACAACTGTCGTAACAGTCGTAGCGCGTATGACACGTCGCAAAGAAAATACGCAAGCAATGAGTATGATTCTAGAGAAGCGAGAAGACTCTTCGATCTCGCCAATTCCTAGGGCGCGCCAACCCCTAGTGCCTCCCCGAACAGACGTGTATCCTGGCCATCATGATTTCTCTCTCGTATTAATAAGGGAATCCTAAGGCACTAAGTCCGCTACTGCCAAAGGTTGACAAATCCAACCGGTAAGAAGGAACCCCTTGAGGACCCTAAGGGGAAAGATTGGCGATAACAGAGGGAGCGGAACCCTTGACAGAACCATCGACACCCGAAATAGAAGTAAAGTATAACAGTTGTGGACCCCCAGTCGGTGGGTCAGGAAGTGTACTTGATCCAGGAGGTGCACTTGAGCCAGGAACTAGCGTTACCATGTTAGGAATACAAGAAGAAATAAGAGAGTCTGGGACGTTAGGCGGTGGAAGCGAATCTACCGCTAGTGGAGCTTCAGTAACTTTAGGAGGAATGACAGTTGACGCCTCAGTAGCTATTGTTTCTTGAGAAGTGCTCACCACAATAGACACCTCAACACCCATGATAGGGACTTCTTCAGCCTTTTTTGAAGAAATCCCAGTGGCCAGATTGTCTTTCTCCACTCTGAGTTTCTTCCGTTGAGTCGAGCAAGCATGACGAAGCTCCGTCTCGATATTCATATCCTCGCTATCACTATCAGTTATCCTAGTGACGGGTCGACTCAAGTTTATTCCTCAGCCCCTAACCGAAAGCCAATTGCCAAGGAAACGAGAGGCTCGAACAGTAATTCCACGCCCTCTCCCTGCGACTGTCTTAAGTCTCCTCTTCTTCAGTGGAGTACTTTGACGGCTGGGACCCTCGGGTGGTGGAGAGGCTGGTAGCGTTTGGAGTGGCACCACGTTCAAAGGAGTATTATTCATTTCGGGTGATCGACCCATTTTCTGCCAATGAAGTGTATTAGAACAGCAAGCAAGTCAAAGCGATAACGTGAGAAGAGAAAAGCTCACCTATAACGCACTCTTCCAGGCGCCTGTACAAAGAAAATTCCCGAATATGGAAAGATGTATCTATCTCTAGTAAGGCGTTAGCATGAGCTAACTCATCCCTAGACAACACCGTTGGGTTTACCCAAGCAGCACTAGTAATCTCTCGATTGAAGCCCCCGCGCCACAAATGGGAAGGCAGTTCAAGAATGAAGAAGTCGCTCTTCCAATCAGCCACAGTCTCCTCAAAGCCCTGAAACTTCTGCCAGAAAGATTGCACAAAGGCGTCATTCCACCTCGGAGCGATATCGACCAAGTAGTTGCGACAACTTAGACTGAAGAATTTATAGAATAAATTGACAGAGGGAGTAAGGATATTCTTTGTCTCGCAAGTATGAATAAAGGTATAAATCCCACACCAAGAAGAAGGGGTTATCTGAGCGGGATTAAGATCATATCGGCGCAAAAAAATTTCTACAAAGGCATGAATTGGGAAACGAAAACCATAAAGGAACATCTTAAAGTAAACCAGTCTATACTTTTCCCACAATGGATCGTGAAGCCGAAAACAGTCCTCAGGAACGAGTGGAAAATAGCCAGGGGGAAAAGAGATACCGTGACCCTCTAGTTCGGCCTTTATAACCATCGGGCACGAAAAAATACTGTGTGTTCTTTCGATTTCTAGATCTAAGGGTCTCTGAAGACCCCTGGTAGCTCTAGTATGGCGCATAGCGAACCAGTAAAATAAAAATCAGAATGAAAGAGGAGCAAAATACCTTGAAGAAGAAAGCGATGAATAAACTATGGGAACGAGACGCGTAAAACATGAAAGAGAATAGACTATGGGAACGAGACGCACAAAGTGACGAATGGTTGAAGAAATTTCCCTTAAAGAAGAAGTAGAGAAAGAGAATGGCGGAGAAAATTTTGAAGCGCGAGTAAAAGTGTAAAAAGAGAGTAGTGACTTCCTTTTAAAGGTCAAACTCAATGGTTGAGCAACCTATGGGAACGAGACGCGCAAAATGGAAAGTGACACATGGAAAGACATCAGAAGAATATTTATGGCTAAGCATTTATATCCTTGGAGGAAGGCGATTGACAACAGGAAGTTAAAAAAGCGGTTGTAGCGAACGGTAACCAACCGCTTAGTGTTAACCGTCCAATGCTTGTGGAATTAACGCGAGAACATAACAATAAGAGAAAAAAAAGTGAAGGACATTATTTTATGGGGAAATAGTTTTTACCACCCCTGAACTATCGTTGAAAATCAAAAACCTCCCCTGAACTTTAGTTTTTGAAATTCACCCCCTGGACTATTATTTTCGGGCAAAAAGCCCCTTCTGTCCATAATTAAATCAATTTTTTTGTGAATTCTTGGAATTTTTTACAATGTTTCTTGATTTTTAGGTTAATTATATTTTTTCGTGAATTTTTACATTTTTTTAGATTTTTTACAATTTTTTTTAAATTGTAAAAATGTGCATTGAAGGGGTTTTTTGCCCGATAACAATAGTCCAGGGGGGTGAATTTGAAAAAATAAAATTCAGGGGAGGTTTTTAATTTTCGACGATAGTTTAGGGGTGGTAAAAACTATTTCCCCTTATTTTATTCATAAAGAGCCATGTGGCATCTACAATAGGCATGACGTACAAAGTCAGCCGTCATTAGGCCAATAAGAGGGCCAATAGGAATTATCTCCATCCGAAGACGACAACCCCTCGTCAACAAAAGGGAAAGGTTCCTCCACCTTTTTCTCTTGACCCAGCTTTGACGAACTTGAATCTCCCTTAGCAGCAGGAGTCGTTATCTCAGCACCAATATCGCTGACAGAACTTCTTTCCAGGAAACGGTCAATATGAGGAAACAGTTCGTCACCCCTTCGCACAGTAGGGACATAGGAGTTAGAAGATAGGTCAGCTGCCCTTGAGGTTCTCCTCTTCGATCTGTTACGACCCTTACGACAAGGTAACCGCCTCTTCAGGCACGACGGTGAAGGAAAATCGTCAGAATTAGGAGAAGTGGGAGGAGTCGGTGGAGAATCACGATCAACGACGTCCAAGGAATATGAATCAATCATGAGATCTTAAATAATCTCAATAGAGAAATGAAAAGAAAAATATGAACAAGAAAAAGAAAGGGAAATCTCGTTAAATAAGCAAGGCGAAGAAGCCTCCCAGCCTTCCCACACGACCTTTGAGAGTAATTAATGCGCTTCGAGAAGGATGATCATAAACACAGAATCTGATCCTATGATCACGTATGTTAGAATTCGTGTTAATCAAGAAACACCGAAAAAACTGCCCAATCAGTCTGCACTGAAGAAACGGCGCAGAATCAATGCAGAACGATTAGCGAGAACATTTTGCCACCTGGCGAACAAGGAAAAACAAGTGCTGTGAAAGTCTCACCAATAACGGACTCATTTTTAGTTAATCTGAATTGACACTCAACTGAAACGCTGCTTAGCACGCTGAGAGAGGAAAAGAAGTTGCAAATCAGATGGCGAAAAGGCATTTTATTTATTTATGGCCTAATGGCCCGAGCATACAACCATACAAAGAAAAGAAAAAGACAAGATGGCGACGACCGATGGTCAAGCCTGGGACCCAGCATCGTCATCCTCTGGCAGAGTGGGGATCTCCCTCAAGGCGTCCGCCACGGAGGTCAGCTCGGAGGAGGAAATCCTCATGCCCTTCAAACAGCAGTTCAGCAGATCCTTCCTCTGCTGCAGCATGGTGATCACCCCCTCGATGCGGGAGATAGTAGCGGCCAATTTTGACACATTCTCCAGAGGACTGAAATCCTCCAGAAAAGCCGCACCAAGCCTGGACCGAAGAGGGGTCATCATCCCTTGAAGCTCCAGGATGTCCTCAGAGGTCTTGATTAGCATATTTTCCAGAAAGCCAACGTCACCATCATTAAGGTTTTTCAGAGAGTGGGATTTGGAAATCAAGAAGTTCTTAGTGAGACTGTCCATGATGAAAATGCCAAGAAGAAGTGCTAGAAAGATGTGAAATTTGCGCGGTGGAAGTTCAAATTTATAGGCCTGAAGAAAAGGCAATTGAAAAGACGTGCCCCTCGATAACTGAGCGACCCATTATCTCGAGGACTAGTAAGCCCGATATGGAGGCAAGCTGAAGTAGTAGCCCTTGGTAAACACTCGGGCTCATTTTCAGTTGGGCTTGTGATAACAATAGAAGCAATTCTAGGGCGATTCCAGGGGTATTTCCGTCCTCACCCCAGCGTCACGGCCGGAACACTGTAGCCCTTGTCGGATGTCCGCAGCCAAGGTTGTCGCCCCTTACCCAACGAGGAACCCTGGGATGGTCGACATCAGTGGGGGGTCTCACGTGTCATCAGCCCACACGCACGGCGTTATCCCATCCCAAGTCAGCTATGACGTCACTCGAGGTGTTATCTTCCCTAGATAACGCCTACCCCTAGAGGTAACGCCTCCTCGGAGCTTATAAATACCCCACCATTCGAGATGAGAGGTAAGCATATGATTGCTAGTCGAACCCCTGCCATTTGGAACTGCCATACTGACTGAAGCATCGGAGTGTCTACGCCGGAGCCCCTCGATTGCTAGTCGAACGCCGGAGTGTTCACATTTGCTGTGAATACTCCTAGCCAAGACTTACACGCGGTCCCATTTAACTACAGATACACGGTGGCCACCACCCCTCCTACTGTCACACCAACAGGGCTTGCTATCGGTTAAACCTCTCATATCGGGGGCATGACCCGCACCGGAAGATGCTATATATCAGAGGAAGTAGAAAAACAATGACAAGCCAAAGGAAAAAATCCTTTGGTCCATGAAGAGGCAGTAGAAGAGACGCAAAGGTTTAACAAACCTGTAGCCGAGGACTAGACAGCTGAGTTCCTCAAAATCATGAAACAGAGCGAGTTCAACATCATCAAACAGCTAAAGAAAACCCCGGCTCGCATTTCCATCATGGAGTTAATCCTTACTTTAGAACCTCATCGCCAAGCTCTCTTAAAAGTCTTAAAACAAGCCTTCGTAACTAAGGATATCACCACGGAAGGGGTGGAAAACCTTGTCGAAAAGATTCAAGCCCTACGTAGCATTTCCTTCTCCGAAGGAGAAATCGACCCGCAGGAAGAGGTCACAACAAGGCCCTATACATCACGGTAGAATGCAAGGGGCATGTCATAGCAAAGGCCCTGATTGATAACGGGTTCGCACTAAATGTCATACCCAGGCATGTCCCCGAGTAACTACCGGTTGATTTTTCTCACATGAAACCTAGCGGAATGATGGCTAGGGCTTTCGATGGCACCACTCGAGAGATAATCAGGAATTTTGAATTGGATATAGTCATCGGGCCCCACACTTTCGCCTTGACATTTCAGATCATGGAAATCCAACCTGCTTACAACATGCTTCTAGGATGGCCATGGATCCATTCGGCAGGAGCCGTCCCCTCTTCTCTACATCCGTGCCTCAAGTACGTCAAAGACAATGCCCTCGTCACAATAAAGGCAGAGGAAGCCTTAATCCTGGCCAAACATTCGTCCGTGCCTTACATCGAGACTGCCGAAACCTCGGAGAGTTCTTTTCAAGCCTTCAAAATCGTCAACGCGGATTGGATCGAGGAAAGTTCCCCGTTTTCGAAGCCTAGAATTCTGAAATGGCCGAAACAACCACTAAGTTGATACTAGAGGGAAATTTCCGACTGGGAAAAAGGCTAGGGGCCAAGTTACAAGGGTTAAAGGGTTCGGCATCTCCAAAGAGCTTCGGAGACCGCTTTGGTTTAGGGTACCAAATGATAGGGCCCAAGTTCCTTAGAAGGCCTTGGCGTCGCTTGAAGGGAGCCGGATTTAGTCCCGCAGACGGTTGGCTTAGGCACGGATGGATGGGCTTGTAAAGGAGTGCATCAGAATGTTTAGATGCTTGAAAATGGATGAAATGGAATATTTGAAAGGGAAAAAGGAAGGGGTTTTATATATATAACAAGGTTTCGGACATAGAAGTTTGGAGGAAACCCTCTTGGCAACGAAGGCCAAGCAACCTTTCTATTACAAATAACTAAACGATTTCTAGCTCAAGGCTTACTTGATCATCAATGGATGATGAGCAAGCGGCTTTCTTGAAGGAGAAAAGCTACGGCTCAAAGAACCCTAGAGATAGACTAATTGCTTAAGGCTTTTGGAGGAAAACTCACAAAATAAAAGGCAACTATAAAAGAAGGCTAAGTCCTTCTATTTATAGGCAAGATATTTACAATAGGAAAAGACCCAATTCACCCTTGGACAAAGGGGTTTCTGATGCGAATCCACGCATCCAGGTGCCTTTACCGCCAGCTGGTCCAATGACTCGAGCCAGGTCTCAAAAGCTTCAAGACCGATTGTCATCTCTCATTCACAAAGAGCTGGAATCTGAGATGACAAGTGAGAAAGCTACACTGAGAGAGAAGACAATAAGAGTGGTGAATCTTCTCACTTTGGGCTTGACCGATGATCCATCTGATAGAAACGGCATGGAGCCGATTCACATAAACGGCATGGAGCCGATTCACATAAACGGCATGGAGCCGATTCACGCAAACGGCACTTGACCATTTTCATCCAAACGGTATCTGTCCGATTCACACAATCGGCACTTACCGTTTGGGTCAAAACGGCACTTGCCCGTTTCACTTAGCCGTTGCCGTTTCCATCATCTGTCGCGCATGCCGATTGCTGTTCCCTTTTCGCGTCACACCTATCTGCCTTTTTGTTGATAACGGCTCCTGCCCGTTTCGCCTGTCCTAGAGTTGACGCGCGTTGACTAGTCTGTCTTTAGCAAGGCTGCGACCTTCCATTTATTCTAGCTTAATTAATTAGACACTTTAATTAATTAGTTAAGTCTTTTACTTTATTTATTATTCCTATTATGGAATTAGGGTTTGCTTGTAACCATTATATAAGGAGCCGCTTGGCCTCCTTAGAAACTTGGCTGTTATTTGATAAATTGAGATATTCTCTTCAATCTCCGCCCCTTGTTCAAGTTGGTTGAACCTTGTTCTTCTTGAGTCCGCAATACTTGAGTCGTATACAAGTAAATCTTGGAATTGCATCCTACTTGTTGTTTATCTTCTTGTTCGGACTTTGGTTGGCTGTTGCTTAGCGTTCAGCAGGTCTTAGTTGTGCAAGTTTATCATTCACAAGGACCCTCTCTTGTTCGGATTTTGGTTGGCTGTTGCTTAGCGTTCAACAGGTCTTAATTGTGCAAGTGAGTTCTATCTATTCTATCTATTCCGCAGGAAATCCATCTTTGAACAAAGATCAAAATTGGTGCTACGCATCCTAAGGAGCCAGGATCGTATCAGTTGGTAGCGGAGCATAAGGCGTTCAAAGATTGGTAGGTATCTTTATATTGTTTTCAAGTTTTCATTGTTGAAATCGGTAATTCATTCTACTCCATTCAGAACCGATTTCTTTGCTGTGCTTGGTTCGTTTATGTGCAAATTCTGGTCAGTTATCAAAATCGAATTTTAATATATACCTATTGAAGTCCAATTTGGGTGGTTGTGGGTTCGTTGGAAAGCTGCACTTGTGAGGATTCCGAATCAAAAGGAATCGAGTGATTTGGACAATTGGAACAAAAGTTACACCCGTTTTACTAAATTGTGATTCGGGATTTTTCAGTAAAAAAAAAAAAAAAATTATACAAGAAAGAAAGAAGCAGAAAATTTGCTTTGATCCATTTCAGTTGCAAAAAGAAAAACAATTTGTGTTGCTAGATCCAACATCCGTTCAACTTTGAAATCACCTGTGCAAATATTTTGTTTAGTGGTTGTTCTTTATTCTAAAAGTAGAAGGCAACCCATCCTTCCACTTTGTTTTGTCCCGCACCCACTACCTTTTAGTTGGGAATATTCTCTATTTTTTGTCTCCCACTTACTAAAGGCAAAATCTTAGCTTATTCTTTCACCCATGCAACATATACTATACAATATTATATTGGAGATTAATTTTATTTGAGTCTGTTCGAGTCAGATAGAGCTTTTCTTTGATTCTTTAATATTGTTTTCCCCTCCACTTGTTATTTGTTTAATTGATTGATCTTGCAATTAATCAAGTACCAAGTATCCCGCTTTGTTTGAAGCTTGTTGTCTTTGAGAGTCTTCTTGGAAGCTTTTTCTTGGATTCTTGAGTCTCACTAACGCTTGAACATTGCAGGAGATTTTGAGAGAACTTGTGAGATTATTAGAGTGTTTAAACACGAGAGTAAACACGTGAGGGAGTGCTAGGAATAGTGCAATTTTACGTTTTTCTTTTTGTGTTGTGATTTCAGGAGTTGCCGATGTTTCAAGAAGGAGTACCACAGCCCGATATGGTGGCTATGTTAACTGCCATAACGGAACAGCTCCGAACTTTGAATGAACGGCAAGTAGCTACCAATGAGCGACAGCTGGCTGCTGATGTAAGAATGGCTAGGGTGGAAGCGTTAGCTACCATAAACCCGAACCCTAGAGCAGTGGAAGATCAGCGTGATGGTCATATATCCGATTGATCCGAAGCAGATGATAACGCCCGTCGACCACGTGATGTGAATCGGCGGCGTGAGCTGGCAAACGTTCCTCCCAGGCGCCTTGCTAGGCGTGGTCCACAACCTGATCTGGTAGAAGAACCTGACGGGGGAGAAGGGTGGATATATGCTCGGGACGGACCGAGAGGAGGAAGAAGGGATGATCGGGATGGTAGAAGAGATCGGGATGAAGACCGATTAGATGCTAATCTCAGTAGCATCAAAATGAAATACCTCCATTTGAAGGTACTGACGACCCTGATGCTTTCCTGACTTGGGAACGAAAGGTAGATGCTATCTTCCTGTGTCACAATTATTCAGAGATTAAAAAGGTTCAGCTAGCCGCAGTTGAATTCAGTGGCTATGCTAGTCATTGGTGGGAGCAGTTCAATCTGAAGAGGACAACTGTTCTTGCTGGTCCGATTGCTACTTGGGGTGAGATGACACAGGCAATGAGACAACGGTTCGTGCCGTTACACTTTCACCGTGAGCTGCACCAACGACTTCAAACTTTGAAGCAAGGCAGTAAGGGGGTTGGAGCCTATTTTAATGAGATGGAGATTGCTCTAGCTCAAGCAAGGATTACTAAGGAACCTGAGGTCACAATGGCTCGGTTCATGGCCGGTTTGAATACAGATATTGCCGATGCATTGGAGCTGACTCAATACAACACTCTTGAGGAGATGCTTCATATGGCTCAAAAGATTGAGAAACATAGGAAAGCTAGGAGTTCCTATAAGTCTACTGGATCGACACCTTGGAAGAAGACATCTTGGACTAAGGACGACAAAACGGTTGCGGGCGTTTCGAAAGGATCGGCTAGTGCCGTTATGCCTTCCAAAACGGCTACCTCAAAGCCTTATACTCCACCAGTGGATCAGACCGCCACTAAAGACATCGTATGTTTCAAATGCAACGGCTGAGGGCATAAGAAATCAGAATGCCCAAATAAAAGAGTCTTTATCATCAGGCCGAATGGAGAGGAAGAATCGGATGATGATAAGGGGGAATCGGAACCAGAGGGAGATGGTAGTGCTGATTCGGATGGTGACTGTCAGAACGGTGAGCAGGTTCATCTGCTTGTTGTCCGACGGAATCTCAGTGTGCAAGCCACAGAGGAAGTGTGTGACGAGGAACAACGGACAAATCTGTTCCATTCCCGTGGGATAATCGACAAGAAGGGTTGTTACATCATCATTGACAACGGCAGCTGCACCAATTGTGCGAGTTGGATGATGGTTGATAAACTGGGCTTACCGACGATAAAACATCCAAAGCCATATCAACTTCACTGGATGACCGATGCAGCCGGTATCAAGGTAAATCGGCAGGTACTTGTCAATTTCCGTATCGGCAAATACCAGGACGAAGTCCTTTGTGATGTGGTCCCAATGCAAGCGAGTCATATCATTCTCGGCAGACCATGGCAGTTTGATAGAGACGCGACCCATGAGGGCAAACGGAATCTCTATAAGCTGGTGAAGGATGGCCGCAAATTCACCTTAGCCCCGTTGTCACCAGCAGAAGTATGTGAAGATCAGCAATGGCTTGCTAAGTCTTATGCTGAATATGAAATTACAAAACAGATTGAGAGAGAGAAAGAAGGTTTGCGTATGCCCAATACAGAGAGAAACAATGAGTGTGTGAGCCTTCAACATTCGCATGAAAACAGTAAGCATGCAGATGGAGCGTGTAAACATTCGCACGAAAAGAGTAAGCGTGCTGAGAGTGGTATTGAGAGAAAAGGGGAGGCAAATAAAAAGAAATTGAGTGTATATGCCAAAGGGAGCGAAGTGAGGAGAGCCATGATTTTTCAACAAAATTGTTTTGACGCAAGCCGTCCTATTCTTCTAATCCGTTTTCGCTCTTATTGTTTGACATCGGATGGAACGGAACGGCTACATCCCCTTCCGATTCGTATTTCTTCTCTCTTGCAGGAATTTGGAGACGTACTGCCCGAAGAGATGCCGCCTGGCTTACCTCCAATCCGCGGCATAGAACATCAGATCGACTTTGTTCCTGGATCGGCAATCCCACATCGGCCAGCTTACCGATCCAATCCAGAGGAAACCAAAGAACTGCAACGGCAAGTGGACGATTTGCTTGCGCGTGGGTATGTTCGGGAGAGCCTGTCTCCATGTGCCGTTCCAGTTATTCTAGTTCCAAAGAAGGATGGATCTTGGCGCATGTGTGTTGATTGTCGAGCAGTCAACAAAATCACTGTAAAGTATCGTCGTCCTATTCCTCGATTAGATGATATGCTTGATGAATTAAGTGGTAGTAAGTTATTTTCAAAAATTGATTTAATGAGTGGCTACCACCAAATTCGAATGAAAGAAGGAGATGAATGGAAAACTACTTTTAAAACTAAGTATGGTTTATATGAATGGATGGTTATGCCGTTTGGTTTAACTAATGCTCCTAGCACCTTTATGAGGTTAATGAACCATGTACTTCGACACTTAATTGGCAAATTTGTTGTAGTTTATTTTGATGATATTTTAATCTATAGCAAATCTTTTGATGAGCATGTTTTACATCTTAAGGAAGTTTTTCTAACACTTCGTGCACAGAAACTATATGCTAAACCGAGTAAATGTTCATTCGCAATGGAACAAGTTGGTTTTCTAGGTTTTATTGTGAGTGCAGATGGTGTTAGCGTGGATGAAGAGAAGATCCGCGCGATTCGGGAATGGCCGACGCCGAAGGCCGTTACCGATGTGAGATCGTTCCATGGATTGGCGAGCTTCTATCGGCGTTTTGTCAAGGATTTTAGCACCATTGTTGTCCCATTGAATGAATTAACAAAGAAGCACATTGCTTTCAGGTGGGATCAGCCTCAGGCGGAAGCGTTTGCTACCCTCAAGGATCGGCTCTGCTCTGCTCCGGTACTCGCATTGCCCGATTTCAGCAAGGCGTTTGAGATAGAGTGTGACGCCAGCGGGTTGGGAATCAGTGCCGTTCTGATGCAAGAGAAACGACCGATTGCCTTTTTTAGTGAAAAGCTCAAGGATGCTCAACTCAGGTACCCGACCTATGATAAGGAGTTCTATGCTCTTGTCCGAGCATTGGAGACTTGGCAACATTACCTGATGCCGAGGGAGTTCATCATCCACACTGACCATTTGAGCTTGAAATACCTCAAGGGACAAGGGAAGCTGAATCGGAGACATGCCGTCTGGATGGAATTTATTGAGGCTTTCCCTTATCACATTCAATACAAGCAAGGTAAAGAGAATGTTGTGGCTGATGCGTTATCACGCAGGTACGCGTTAATTACTTCTCTTAATGCCAAGTTGCTTGGCTTTTCACACATTATAGAACTCTATGCTGCCGATTCTGATTTTGGTGAAATTTATTTGCATGGTGTTTCTATTTCTGGTTCTAAATTCTATAAGCATGAGGGATATTTGTTTAAAGGTAAACATTTATGTATTCCTCACTGTTCTCTTCGTGAATTACTTGTGCATGAAGCCCATAGTGGTGGTTTGATGGGTCACTTTGGCGTAACTAAAACTATGGATGTGTTACATGATCACTTTTATTGGCCTCACATGAAGCGCGATGTAGTGCGCATTATTGCTCGATGCTTGACTTGTCGTCGGGCCAAATCTCAATCTGCTGGTCATGGAGAATATATGCCGTTACCTGTCCCTTCCCATCCTTGGACCGATTTGTCCATGGACTTTGTCGTTGGCCTGCCTCGGTCTCAAAACGGCAAGGATAGTGTCTTTGTTGTGGTGGACAGATTTTCAAAAATGTCCCATTTTATTGCATGTTCGACTACTTGTGATGCTACTCAGATTGCTGATTTATTCTTTCGTGAAGTAGTCCGTTTGCATGGTGTTCCTTTGACTATTGTGAGTGATAGAGATACTAAGTTCCTTAGTCATTTTTGGCGTGTTTTATGGAAAAAGCTTGGTACCCGATTGTTATATTCCACTTCTTATCACCCACAAACGGATGGTCAAACTGAGGTTGTGAATCGCACGCTTGGTTCACTTTTACGCACGTTAGTTCGTAAGCATGTTTCTACTTGGGTTGATCATTTACCGTTTATTGAATTTGCTTACAACCGTGCTGTTCATTCTACTACTCATTACTCACTGTTTGAACTTGTGTATGGATTTAATCCTAGAACTGTTTTGGATTTAACTCCTTTACCGTTGAGTGATGTTGTAAGCTTAGATGGTGCACAAAAGGCTGATTTTGTCAAGCAATTACATACTAAGGCAAAACAGAACATTGAGCGAATGAATGAGAAGCTGAAGCAGAAACGGAACGATGGCCGACGGCTAGTGACGTTCCAGGTGGGCGATTGGGTATGGTTGCATATGCGCAAGGAGCGTTTTCCTGACCACCGCCGCGGCAAGCTCTCTCCTAGAGGAGACGGACCGTTCCAGATTGTTGAGAAGATCAACAACAATGCATACAAACTGGCATTGCCGAGTGAGTATGGTGCCGTTAGCTCTACTTTTAATATTTCTGACTTAGTCCTGTTTGATACAGATGACGAGTATGGACTTTCTAATGATGCCAATTCGGATTCGAGGGCGAATCCTTCCGAAGGGGGAGGGAATGATGCGAATCCACGCATCCAGGTGCCTTTACCGCCAGCTGGTCCAATGACTCGAGCCAGGGCTCAAAAGCTTCAAGACCGATTGTCATCTCTCATTCACAAAGAGCTGGAATCTGAGATGACAAGTGAGAAAGCTACACTGAGAGAGAAGACAATAAGAGTGGTGAATCTTCTCACTTTGGGCTTGACCGATGATCCGTCTGATAGAAACGACATGGAGCCGATTCACATAAACGACATGGAGCCGATTCACGCAAACGACACTTGACCATTTTCATCCAAACGGTATCTGTCCGATTCACACAATCGGCACTTACCGTTTGGGTCAAAACGGCACTTGCCCATTTCACTTAGCCGTTGCCGTTTCCATCATCTGTCGCGCATGCCGATTGCTGTTCCCTTTCCGCATCACACCTATCTGCCTTTTTGTTGATAACGGCTCCTGCCCGTTTCGCCTGTCCTAGAGTTGACGCGCGTTGACTAGTCTGTCTTTAGCAAGGCTGCGACCTTCCATTTATTCTAGCTTAATTAATTAGACACTTTAATTAATTAGTTAAGTCTTTTACTTTATTTATTATTCCTATTATGGAATTAGGGTTTGCTTGTAACCATTATATAAGGAGCCGCTTGGTCTCCTTAGAAACTTGGCTGTTATTTGATAAATTGAGATATTCTCTTCAATCTCCGCCCCTTGTTCAAGTTGGTTGAACCTTGTTCTTCTTGAGTCCGCAATACTTGAGTCGTATACAAGTAAATCTTGGAATTGCATCCTACTTGTTGTTTATCTTCTTGTTCGGACTTTGGTTGGCTGTTGCTTAGCGTTCAGCAGGTCTTAGTTGTACAAGTTTATCATTCACAAGGACCCTCTCTTGTTCGGATTTTGGTTGGCTGTTGCTTAGCGTTCAGCAGGTCTTAATTGTGCAAGTGAGTTCTATCTATTCTATCTATTCCGCAGGAAATCCATCTTTGAACAAAGATCAAAATTGGTGCTACGCATCCTAAGGAGCCAGGATCGTATCAGTTTCACTCATGGGACACGCGGGCTCACTTGAGCGTGTGACGTGTCGCGAGCTCGGTTGAGTGACAAGTCACGGCTGCAGATGTGGCCTTTGCGCTGGGCTTTGGCGATGCCGAGATGCTGGGCTTTGGCGAGGCCATGGTGCTGAGCTTGGGCGAGGCCGAGGCGCTGAGCTTTGGCGAGGCCACTGAGCTGAGTGTGTGTGCTGCCGATGCGCTGGGCGCGCGCAAGGTCGAGGTGCTGGATGCGTGCGCTGCGCTGGGCGGGGGAGCGGCCGAGGCACTGGGCGCGCGCAAGGTCGAGGAGTTGGGTGCTTGTGATGTTGATGCACTGGGCGCGCGCAAGGTCGAGGTGCTGGATGCGTGCGCTGCGCTGGGCGCGGGCGCGCGCGAGGCTGAGGCTCTAGGTGCGGGCTCGACCTTAGCTTTCGATGCGGACTCGAACTCGGGCGTGAGGCTGCGAGTCGAGTAGTTGGCGTGGACACATAGTGTTAAGGTCTAAGCCTTGGTGTTCAAGCTTAGCCTTAACATGGATCCTGAGTCGTGCCGAAGGTGCATGGATTTGACGGATAGTCCCTTTATAGGGTACATGAAGGGAAGTCTAATTGGGTGTGATAGCTCTCCACAAACCCCTGGGCAAGATATGAGAGTATGCTTGTCTAAGTGAGCTTCTCCTATGCGGGTCTGGCATAGGTGTGCGAGCGAGCCTTCCGTGTTAGGGAATGGGTGTTGCCATCATAGCTGTGCTATGATGGCCACTTCTAGTTAAGTATGTGAGAACTAGTAGTGCACATGCAAGAAAGGGCAGAGGCTCGGGAAAGGATTGAGGGTTGCTACGGAAGAACTACCTAAAGGTTCGAGTATTAGACAAAGGCCTTGCCTTAGGCGAAGGGCAAGCATAGGCCAAGATGAGAGAGCTCGACCTATGACATGGTCATGCATGGCCGAGAGGCGCGAGCGAACATGGGCGAGAGGCACGAGAGGGCGTGGCCTCGAGAGGTGTGGAATATGGCCAAGAGTTATACGCGAGCTTGCGCGAGCGGCCAAGCGAGCGTGGCTCGGAGGACTGGGGAAGTCTTGCTTGTCCGGCTTGCGAGTGATGGCCGAGGACAAGAGAAGCCTTACTCCGAGATGCATACGAGCGACTTAGACGATGTCCCTGAGTATCAAGGACTCGCCTTAGTCGGGCGTGTGCTCGAGAAGAGAGAATGGCTTGGGCGTTAGTCTTGGGTTCGACTAAGCCTTAAGGGTTTGGATTCGAGTCGGTGCTAAGTCTTGTCAAGAGTTCTGCATGAGACGAAGCTATATGAGGGTTGTCATAGACTACTGTCAAGGACAGGGGAAAGGCTGGCCTAGATTGTGGAATCTAGGCGCCGCACGGGCCAAAGAAAAAGTAGGTCCGTGACAGTTGGTAGCGGAGCTAAAAGTTCATTCGTTGATACGAGTGAGACTTATGCACGTGAAGTACATAAGTATAATGTGGCGGAGCTAAGGTTTGAGAAGTGAAAGGTTTGCGAACCTAAAGCTCGAGGAGTTAAAGTTCGTAGAGCTAGGTTTGAAAATATCTTGGGATACGGAGATGCGAGAATGTGAGTTGACGGGAATGATGAACCTGCAGATGCTCGTGAAATGTTAGCCAACATTATGTGTGAGGTATGGACCTAACATTACGAGTTAGATGTCGGTATGGCGGCAGTGAGCTAGAACCTAGAGGCCAAGTGCTCTAGATGAGAATGCGGTGGCTGGTGTTTGGAAGAAACACATATGAGAGTAAGAAATGCAGAGAAAACTAGTTGTTGGCTTCTGTATTGTGCACAACACCCAGTGATAAGGCAATAAGATCCAACACGAGTTCTATCGAGATAAAGAGGCGAGTTTGGATACGAAAGTATCGGCGATTATGTAGATTGTGGAGTGAGACTATTAATGCATATGGTGGGTAGCTAGAGTTACTAGTCCATACTTTGGGTGGCTAAAGTCTCTAGTCCATAGTTATGGGTAGCTAGAGTTCTAGTCCATACTTTGGGTAGCTAGAGTCTTTAGAGCATTTTATGGGTAGCTAGTGTTTCTAGTCCATGGAATGGTTAATAGAATGCACAAAGCAAGTCGGACATAATGCGAGTACAAGTCTGGATATAACAACCATGTGATATGGAAGGTTGGTTCAGGCAGTGGGAATTGAGCGAGAAATCTAAAAAGGCAAAATGTCCTTCAGAGATTGTCTTGAGCCTTACACTGCGTACTTCATGAATGTAAGGATGTGCAAGTCAACCCATGGAGATAGATCAATGAGGACATCGATGATTGAAGTGGAGGAGGAAGTGAGACATGAGATCTTAAGCACAAGTAAGATATGGCTTACGGAATAAGCACGTATGCGCGGGAAGCGCATGAACGTAGCTTGAGATGGATAAGATGAGTAAGACTTATGCACGTGAAGTGCATAAGCATAAAGAGACGAATAAGCATGTATGTGCGAGTAGCGCATGAATATAGCTTGAGACCGATGAGATGAGTAAGACTTATGCACGTGAAGTGCATAAGCACTAAGAGGCAAAGAGATGAGTAAGACTTATGCACGTGAAGTGCATAAGCACAAAGAGGCATGGCTATATGTAAGTGGCAAACTAGCTATACATATGAGACTCACTGGCTTAGGCGAACTGAGCCAGGTGAGAGAATGAGAATGCGCCGAGGCGCGTGGCTTAGAGGGATATGATATAACACGCAGAGGCGCCTGACCCTAAGGGATATAATATAATGCGCAAAGGCGCTGGCCTGGAAGGGCAAAGTGATACCCTGTAAAAGGAGTGTCGGTTCGAGGGAACGACACGCTTCGGTGCTAAGGATGCCGGTTCGTTGGAACAGCATGCCTATGCGCCGAGGGGATCGGTTCAAAGGAACGACACGTCTATGTACTAGAGACGCTTGTGCCACGTGGAAGCTAGATAAGCGGATCTAGTACTGGATGCTGGAATGAGAACAAAGGTTACGCAACATTGGCCCCATGGAGTAGGCTTTGGTGGGCGTAGTGAGTTTGGAGAAAATAAAGAGTGATAAAGATGAGTAAAGAGAAAACAGCCCACATGAAAAGAGTGAGCATGCGATAGAGAGATAAAAAGATAAGAGAGATTGGCTAGAAGAGGTGACATTGTGGTATGATCGATATATTCTACGAGTATCGACCAGAGGGGTCGGGTACTGAGGAAATATCGATCATCCCTAGAATGCACTCTTCGGAGGAGAGATGAGACCACAATATGAGGAGTTGTGGAAGAGCGAAAATAATGGTAGTGGAGAGAAAAAGAATGAGTGAAAAGAATAACGAGTATGGAAGTGTGGGAGAGCCTAGAGATTAGAGATCTAGTCGATGAGGGCATCGACATTATGAAGTGGGGGAGAGTGTTAAGGTCTAAGCCTTGGTGTTCAAGCTTAGCCTTAACATGGATCCTGAGTCGCGCCGAAGGTGCATGGATTTGACGGATAGTCCCTTTATAGGGTACGTGAAGGGAAGTCTAATTGGGTGTGATAGCTCTCCACCAACCCCTGGGCAAGATATGAGAGTATGCTTGTCTAAGTGAGGTTCTCCTATGCGGGTCCGGCATAGGTGTGCGAGCGAGCCTTCCGTGTTCGGGAATGGGCGCTGCCATCATGGTTGTGCTATGATGGCCACTTCTAGTTAAGTATGTGAGAACTAGTAGTGCGCTTGCAAGAAAGGGCGGAGGCTCAGGAAAGGATCGAGGATTGCTACGGAAGAACTACCTAAAGGTTCGAGTATCAGATAAAAGCCTTGCTTTAGGCGAAGGGCAAGCATAGGCCGAGAAAAGAGAGCTCGGCTTATGACATGGTCGTGCATGGCCGAGAGGCGCGAGCGAACATGGGCGAGAGGCACGAGAGGGCGTGGCCTCGAGAGGTGTGGAATGTGGCCGAGAGTTACACGCGAGCTTGGGCGAGAGGCCAAGCTAGCGTGGCTTGGAAGACTGCGGAAGTGTTGCTTGTCCGGCGTGCGAGTGATGGCCGAGGACAAGAGAAGCCTTACTCCGAGATGCATACGAGCGACTTAGACGATGTCCCTGAGTATCAAGGACTCGCCTTAGTTGGGCGTGTGCTCGAGAAGAGAGAATGGCTTGGGCGTTAGTCTTGGGTTCGACTAAGTCTTAAGGGTTTGGATTCGAGTCGGTGCTAAGTCTTGTCAAGAGTTCTGCATGAGACGAAGCTGTATAAGGGTTGTCGTAGACTACTGTCAAGGATAGGGGAAAGGCTGGCCAAGATTGTGGAATCTAGGCGCCGCACGGGCCAAAGAAAAAGTAGGTCCGTGACACATAGGCTCCATTGGGTTGTGGCCTTCACGTTGCCTTCTTCGGTCCTAAGCGCCTTGATGAGAAGGCCGATCACGACGTCCTTGCTCCTTGTGGCGTGCCTATGTGTGGCTTTGGTCGAGTCATGGGCTTGGGTTGTATCATCCCCTCCCCCTTTGCAAGGATTCGTCCTCGAATCCATACCCTCGCTCCCTCCTAGCTCTTCATCTTCATCACCTTTAAATAAAGGGGAAAGATCATTAATATTAAAGGAGTGGCTAGTGTTTCCATACGAAGAAGGAATGTCCAAAACATAAGCATTGTCACTGATTTTCTCCAAGATGAGGAAAGGTCCATCACTGTGTTGGCTTAGCTTGCCCACCCGGCGTTCCTTGGTCATGTGGACCCAAACCAACTCACCCACCTCGAAGGATTAGATACTGCGCCTGAAGTCTCACTTCTTGATGAGCTTGGCGTTGAGGGCTTCAATGCGATCTTTGGCTACCATGTACATCTCGCTCACCATGTCCGCTTTCGCTTCTCCATCTAAGCTAGCACATGCGGTTAGTGGAATAGGTAGCAAATCTATAGGGGTAAGATGATTGAACCCATAGACAAGCTCAAATGGCGAGAAATGTGTAGAAGAATGCATGGTGCGGTTATAAGCAAATTCGATAAATGGCATGCACTCTTCCCACATTTTGGGGCTTTGTTTAATCATGATGCACAACAAAGTACCGAGCGTCCTATTGACTACCTCGGTTTGCCCATCCATTTGGGGATGGTAAGAGGTAGAGAAAAGGAGCTTAATTCCCAACGTAGCCCAAAAAACACGCTAGAAATGTGCAAGAAACTTGCTATCCCTATCGCTTACTATGGTCCGTGGCATGCCATGAAGTCTCACAATTTCACGAAAAATATAGTAGCAACATGTGACGCATCACTAGTGGAATGACATGGGATAAAGTGAGTCATTTTAGAAAACCTATCAACCACCACGAATAGGGCATCCTTACCATGTTTAGTGCACGGGAGTCCTAACACAAAATCCATCGAAACATCACACCAAAGATGGGAAGCTACGGGAAGAGGTATTTAACGCCCATGGTCAATGCTCCTAGCCTTAGCCCGCTTACATGGAATGCCAGTGCTAACAATGCGAGATGCTAACTTTTTCATTTTGGGCCAATAAAAATGCTCTTTTAGTGTAGCTAAAGTCTTGTCCCTACCAAAGTGCCCCATCAATCCCTCCCCCCCCGTGTGCCTCTCTCACAAGCAACTCTCGAGTACTACACATGGGAATGCATAATTTGCCCTTGCGGAAAAGGAATTCATCATGCAATACGAAATGCTCACATACACCATTACCGCAAGCAATGAAGATGTCACGAAAAGGTGATATGAGTGAACCCTAAGAGCCGTGAGTGCAAGGAGGTAAGAAGTGCGTACCTTCGTGATAGCGCATCCGCCACCACATTTTCCTTTCCCTTGAGGTACTTGATGTGATAGGAAAACCTCTCAATAAACTCCATCCATGCGGCATGCCTCTTATTGAGCTTGCCTTGCCCCTTCAAGTATTTTAGACTAAGGTGGTCTATATGCACCACAAACTCCTTTGGCACCAAGTATTGCTCCCATACGGTCAAGGCCCTTACCAACGCATACAACTCCTTATCATACTACAGTAATTGAGTTGAGCCGCTTTCAACTTCTCGCTAAAGAAAGCCACGGGTCACTTGTCTTGAATCAACACAGCGCCAATCCCCAAGCCACTCGCATCGCATTCTACTTCAAAGGTCTTCTCGAAATTGGGAAGAATGAGCACGGGACTAGAAGAGAGTCTAGCCTTAAGAGTGTTAAAGGCTAGCTCTTGCTCCTTCCCCCACACGAAGGGCACCTCCTTCTTGGTGAGCTCATTAAGCGGGGCCGCAATCGTTGAGAAGTCCTTGAAGAATCGGCAATAGAACCCAGTGAGTCAATGGAAGGAGCGGATCTTGCCTACGGTGGTGAGTGTGGGCCATTTGGCTATGGCTCTCACCTTCTCGCTATCTAGCTTGAGCCCCTCGGATCCTACAATAAAACCAAGGAAATGGACCTCTTCCAAGCAAAACTCACACTTGGAGAGCTTGGCAAATAGCTTGTGCTCACGATGGGTTAGAAACACTTGATGTAAATGCTCTAAATGTGCTTGTGGTGACGTTCTATAGACTAGGATGTCATCAAAGTAGACCACAATAAAATGACCTATGAAAGGCCTTAAAATATGGTTTATCAATCGCATGAATGTACTAGGTGCATTAGTTAGGCCGAAAGGCATCACAAGCCACTCATATAATCCGAACTTAGTCTTAAAAGTCATTTTCCATTGGTCACCATCATTCATCTTGATTTGATGGTAACCACTTACTAGATCAATTTTGGAAAATATTTTAGCATCACACAACTCATCTAACATGTCATCTAAGCGAGTTGGATGAGATTATTTTACCGTTATTTTGTTGGTGGCGCGACAATCCATACACATCCTTCAACTTCCATCCTTCTTGGGCACAAGGATGACCGGGACGGCGCAAGGGGAGAGACTCTCAAGCCATCGATTTGGTCTTGCAATTCTTGAGTCTCCTTCGGATTGCAATGATAGGCCGGCTGATTGGGCAAGGTGGAGCCGGGCATAAAGTCAATCTTGTGTTGAATGCCTCGTGTATGAGGAAGTCCTTTGGGAATCTCATCCTGGAAGACGTCCTGAAAATCAAGCAAAAGAGGAGACAACATCTCAGGCAAGGCAAGGTTAGCATTAGTGGCATTCAAAGCGAAAGGTTTAAAATGAATTAAAATGCATGGTTTGCGCATGATTAACGCATGCATAATGTCTTTCCCCTTAGCCATCAAGTTCACTTTTCTCTCTACCTTTGCCTCTCTAAAGGCCTCACTCGCTTGCTTACTCTTTTCAAGCTTGGTTTTCCCACTCATTTCTCCCATTTTCACTGCACTCTCCTTAATTTCTTCTCTCGGCGCATGCTCATTGCTTTCATGCCCGTTGTTTTCCCTTTGATCCCCACTCACATTCTTCTCTCCACTCCAATCACTCATTTTCTTCCTTTGAAGTGTGGCCGAGATCTCGAAAGTGGCGCAAGCCTTTTCGAGCTTGAGTTGGTCCTCATAAACTTGGCTCGGTGGTAGTGGCAGAATCAAGAACTTACAGCCATCATGCTCTAGCTTGTACGTGTTTCTATAGCCATCATGCATGGCCCTTCGGTCATATTGCCACGGACGCCCTAGGAGCAAGTGGCTCGCGTGCATGGGAGCCACATCACATAGGCGCTTATCCTTATAGCCGCCAATATTGAAGGTGATATGGACTTGCCATCATTGAACCAATTCAAGACATACGGATGAGGGTGTCTTGTGGTGGTAAGACCGAGTGAATACACTAGGAGAGCACTTTCTACATCCGCACAACTCCCGTTGTCAATAATAATGGACATCACCATCCCATTGGCCATGCCTCTTGTGTGGAATAAGTTCTCCCTTTGGGCAATGGACGCATCATCTTCCCTCCCTTTTAGGCTCAAGCTTCGCCTCACCATTAGGCATTGTGGTACCTCAACTTGGTCAACTCCTCACTTTCCTCACTTGTGGCCTCTTCATCTCCCTATCGTTCCTTAGGCTGAGTCTCTTCTGCCCCCTCCTCTTCGCTTACCACTTCCCCATTGTCTCACACCACCATAATGGTCCTATTAGGGCATTCGGCCCTCATGTGGCCCTTTCCTCCACACTTGAAACAAGTGATGTCTCTAGTAGGAGTCCTCGCGGGTAGGTTAGGTGGGTTGGTGTTTGGTTGGGGTCTCGGTGTTAAGGTGTTTGGTTGGGTGTTTGGTCTAGGTATATAGACACGGTTGGTGTTTGGGGTAGTCACGGCTGTTTTGCTAGGGTTTTGCCATGGTCGCTTGAAGGTAGTAGAAGGAGTAGAAGGTGTAGTAGACAAGTGATGGGTTTTTGGTTTATGGTTTACTTGTCTTTCGATTTTGAGGGCTAGATGGAACATCTCATCCAACGTTGAATAGGAGTAGAACTCAAGAGGATCCGCAATTTCCTTGTAAAGTCCAGCCAAGAATCGGGCCATGGTGGCCTCCACTTCCTCCCGAATGTCCGCCATTATTAGGCAAGTCAACAACTCATGGTAGAACTCATTCACGCTCTTGGGCCCTTGGCTTAGGCGTTGAAGGCGCCGGTACAAGTCCCTCACGTAATACAGCGGCACAAAGCGGCGTCTCATCTCAAGCAGTAGCTCGCCCCTAGTGGCCACGGGTGCCCTCCCCTCAAATCTCCTACTTAGCTCTATGCGATCCCACCAATGGATGGCCATTCCCGTGAACTCAACCACAGCCAACCTTACTTTCTTCTCCTCGGAGTAGTTGTAACAAGCGAAAACCCTCTCCATCTTGTTTTCCCACTCAAAATAGGCCTCGGGGTCGTCCTTTCCTTAGAATTGAGGCAAGGACATCTTGATGTTGTTCTTGTCATCTACCCTTTCCTCATACGGTCTATAGTGTCTCTCTTCATATGGGTCCTCATACTCATCATGCCCCAGTAACTCATGTGGGGGCCCGTTAGGTGCGGGCTGCCTTGGCTCTCTTCTAGCCCTCCGTGGATCAAAGGGAGGTGGCTAGTTTAGTGGAGGTCTCTCTTGACTTCCCCTTGGTGCTCTCCCACGGGGGTTGTAGTTGTCATATCGGTGATAGGTGTTGCGGGTAAGGTTTTGGGTAGTGTCTAGGTAGTGTTTAGGCTCGCGGTGATGTGTGGGGGCGAGGTGGTGTCTAGGCTCTCTGTGGAGTGCGGCATAGGGTGCGGTGTATGGGTTGTATTGGGGTAGTGCCGAGTGGTGTAGTTGGGGCTTAGGTGCTAGAGGTCCCCTTGGAACGCTCTCCTCCTCACTTGGCCAACTCCCTTCGGCCTCTTCCTCCTCATGGTAGTCGAACCCATAATAGTCTATGTCTTTGGGGTTATTAGGCCAGGTCCTTTGGTGATAGTGTGCGAAAGGTTGTTTGGGGTGTATTTTGCGGGTTGGTTGTGGTGGAGGTTCTTGGTGGGGGTTTGGCGGGGTGTTGGGCTTTGGCGTGAGGTTGGCAATAGCCCTCAAGATGGCTTGGTTGGTCTCCTCTTGGTTAGCCCACTTCTCCGGCATAAGAGCTGCGAGGTCCACCTTGGTCAGGCTGGCCGTGGTGCCTCCTCCGTGCGCTCTTCCCTCAAGTCTCCTTATGTTAGTGGACTCGGTTGAGTCTCCCTCGGAATGATGGCTTGCCATTGCTAACAAGTGTACCTACAAAATGAACAAACGCAAGTAGATGTATATAAAAAGATTAGTTCCCTCCCTCTCATGTTTTTCTCTCGTGTTTCACTCTTCTCTCTAATGTTCTCCTCACCTCACGTCACTCTATTTTCCTCTTCAAAACCCTAGCCCTTAGTCCTACTCGACTCAAGGAAGGTGATACAAGCTTGGTTCCGGTTTAGAGCCTTTACACGGATCTAGTCCTCTTTGGGAGGTTGGATCGTCGCTTGGATGGATTTGATGGAGAAGATAACGTCGCAAGGAGATTGCGGAATAGGTGCAGCGGATAAATAGATGAAGATGAAGGTGTTTTGATGTATAAACAATAAACGAACTTGCATACACGGTAAACCCTTCTAGGGATGATTCCTAGACAACCTTACCACAAGCATACAAGGATCTCTAATCCAAGAGGAGAAGAAGGGGAGGTTTTAAGAACCCCATTTAACTAAGCTAAAGTTTGGTCTTGGTTAAGAGATAACTCAACAAAAACAAAGACAAGTCTAAAATGAACCTATTGTTCACTATTTATACTACTAGGTTATTACATGGGGAAAACCCCTAAATATCCTTAACAAAGGGTCTTGAGCATCGGTCTTGGCCTAGACTGGTGGGCTTGGCCTAGATGGCGAGGGCGATTTGGGGCACGGTCCCACAGGGGCAAGATGAGGCTCGGGCCTGCGAGGACAAGTCGGGCGCGGGTGCGCAAGGGCAATACGGGGCACGGGCAAGACCTCGACGTGGTCGTGTAGGGCTCGAAGGGAGGCTTCCATGCTCGTATCACTCCATCCACCTTTAGGGAGATTCGGCCTCGAATCTATAGGGTCCATCCCGTGAAAGGCTAAGCGGGCCAAGGCAAGCTCCCCGCTAGTGGCTACCCATAGAAACATCAAAATACCACTCGCGGAGAATATAGGCCAAGGTGGAGGCCGTTCTCGGGCAAGACAAGTAGGCGCGGTCGGGAAAAATCCAAGAACAACCAAGGATCGGTCAAGACGGAGAAGGGATGAAATGCGGATCAAGTGAGGGCTCAAAGTAGTAGACGAGTAGGAGTGGGCACTACGGATGGCCAAACAGTCAACATACTCAGAACCAAGAAGGAAAGTATCCACCAAGTCATGTGTAGGCACCTTCGGGATGATGGAAAAATCACTCCCAAGGGACCAAAAATAGCGCTGGAACGCAAGACAATGGACAGCTTTCTCATGACTGCCCGAAGCGAACTCACAAGGTGTACTAGCACTCATTTCGCTCCCAAACTCCACAACATCACTATCCAAAGGGGTATCAAGCAGTTCCTCCTTAATGGAGGCCAAATGTTCCTCAATAGGATGCGATTCGGATGGGAACACCTCATCCTCTAGAAGCGGTCGTGGCCCGAAAGAATCAACACTAGAAGGCACAATGCTCTGTCGTGTGAGAGGGGCGGGAGAGCAACTAGGAGGAGGGGGTGGTGGCTCAACTCGTCAGAAAGAGGAGTCGATTATCTCCAATCTGCGATGGAACTCGGCCAAGATATCTGAATGGTTATCCAAGTGATCATATGAGCCCATGGATGCATGATGTGGTACTCAGGCTTGAGGGGTAGAAGTCTCATGCACATAGGAGCCCGGAGGGGGCTGGTGGACACGGTGGGAAGATGGCGCCGTGTGGTAAGGTGGGGCACGGCGAGGAGGTGCACTAGGAGGCCTAAGGTCACGACGTGATGATGGTGGCGCATATGGAACATAGTCACGTCCGTGAGGGTAAAGGATGTGATCAACCGGCGCCTCTATCACGTGTGATGAGCTACGGGCACCATATGGAGGTGGCGCCACATAAGGCAGAGAGAGGCGGTGTGGGTGCTCATCAATGTAGCGCGGCTGCTCATACCCATAAGATCGCCGTGAGGGCTCACGAAGATCATACTGTGGCTCATACCCTTCGGAATAGGCGCTCCCATCATAATAATCACACAGGTAGGCCACACTATCAACCATATACGGGCTAGTGCCATACGGTGTCTCATGCCCAATGAAAGAATACTGCCCATCATAACAAGGAGTGAAGTGGTCACTAGTAACCATGGGCGCGATACTAGAATAACAAGAATCCTCTTCCTAAGAAGACCCTTCAACCTCTGAATAACAAGAAGACAGAAAATTACCTACAAAAGAAAACAAAACGCAAGTGCTATAATAAACATTAGTCTCTCCCTCACGTGTTTGCACTCGTGTTTCACACTCTAATAAGCTCCCAATTTCGCTCACTCTAATTTTCCTAACACAAACCAAACACTTAGGCTAGCAATGACTCTAACAAAAGCACAATGAAAGCAAGGAAAACAAGGATAGGCAAGGAAAGCAAGGGAGGCCGAAATAGTGATCAAAGAAGAGAACTTGATTTTCATCACTAAATTGACTTAGAGTAGAGTATGTATGTGCGGAACAAACAAAAGGAGACACAAGCTACACAAGAGAGACTCACGGAAACGAGAAAAGAAAAATAAGACACAAGGAAGCCGAATGCTTGAACAATCACAAGGAAAACCGAAACTCAAACAAATGCACACCCAAAATGAACTACTACACTTCAACAATGCATACATACACAAGGAGACTCTTGCTTTTGACTCACTCTTCTTTCTCTCTTTTGTTTGAATAAGGGATTTGATCTTTTCTTTTGATCCCTCTTGTTTCTTTTTTCTTTTTTTGTTGAAGTGAGTGAAGAGTGCTCAATGAAGCTTGTGTACCAATGCGAAAGGAGTCTCTCCCGTGCTGACTTTGACAGTCATACGGTAGGCCCATAATACATATGGTAGTTCGTCTGCCCATTTCTTTTTGGAACCTTCCAGGTTTCTTTTGATGCCACTAAGAATGCTACGGTTGGTCACTTCGGCCTGGCCGTTAGTTTGGGGGTGTGCCACAGAAGAGAAACTTTGTTCAATTTGAAATTCTGCGCACTGATCCCTGAAGAATTGGCTTGTAAATTGTGTCCCATTATCGCTAACCAGTATGCGTGGTACCCCGAATCGCATAATGACCTGGTGTTTGAAGAAATGCCAGATTTTCTCGGTGGTGATGGTGGCTAATGCCTCGGCTTCAGCCCATCTTGTGAAATAATCTACCGCCACGACCACAAATTTTAACTAGGATCTGGCCTTCGAAAACGGGCCTAAAATGTCGATGCCCCATTTAGCAAATGGGCATGGAGCGACTATCTCTGAAATCTGCACGGCCGGTTTTCGAGGGATCTTAGCATATTCTTGACATTTTTGACAGGTTTTCACGAAGTTATGGCAATCTCTCCGAATGGTGGGCCAGTAGAACCCTGACCGAAAGACTTGAGATGCCAAAGTGTCGCTAGCGATGTGCATGCCACATATTCCTTCATGAATTTCTCGTAGTACATGCAGGCCTTCTTGCTCCGTTATGCATTTAGCGGCAGGATGGGAGAAACACCTCCGTATTAACTCTCCATTGTAATATGTGCATCGCGTCGCCCGTTTTAGGATTTTCCTCCTTTCCGCGCTCTCCTCTGGTAGCTTATCATGTTTCAGATATTCTATCACTGGGGTTCTCCAGTCGCCTTCTATTTCTTCCACACAAAGCGATGCTTGTTCTTCCATGAAAGAAGGTATGGGTAATTCTCCGTAGCACACGTCATTAGGTATGGGGGCTTCTAAATTGGCTGCCATCTTGGCGAGACTGTCGGCCTCTTTGTTGCTTTCCCTGGGATGTGTTCAAAGGTGACCTGAGTGCCTTTTTCCTGCATCTTCGACATCTCACGCTTTACTTTGGCCAAGTATTGAATCATGATGGGTTCTCTGGCTTGAGAGTTCCCCAAAACCTGATCCATTACTAGTTTAGAGTCCCCCCGTATCTTTAAGCGCAGGCCGCATTCCGCTTCCGAGACGGGTGCAGCTTCAACAGAGAAGTTGTTTCCTATTCTGAGTCCTGCTAACAATGCTTCGTATTCCGCTGCATTGTTGGACAAGGGTTGCAGGATTATGATGGCGTATCGTATCTCCATGCCGTTTGGTCCGACTAGGAAAACACCTGCGCCTGCTAATTCTTAATTTTTCGCTCCATCCACGTGGATAACCCATGAATCTGCGTACGTTTCCGGGGACGGGAGACATAAATCCTCTGATTCTTCTTCTGACGATTCTGTCAACGCATCTTTTGTGAATGTGCATTCTGCTATGAAGTCTGCTAACGCTTGGGCTTTAATAGCTGGTCTAGCTTTGTACTGCAGCCCATATTGTTCAAGCTCGATTTCCCAAATCAACATTCTCCCCGAGGACTCTGGTTTTCTAAAGATTTTTCTCAACGGCTGATCAGTGAGTACGGTGATGGGGTGGGCTTGGAAGTATCGGTCCATCTTTCGCGTTGCCTGTATTAGGGCAAGCGCTATCTTCTCGATGCGAGCGTATCGCAGCTCAGCGTCTTTCAATATGTGGCTGACGAAAAATACCGGACGATGTATGTGTCCTTCACTTTGTACAAGGACGACACTGACTACCTCGTCAGCGATGCCCAGGTATAGGTATAGCTCATCGCCAAATTCAGGCCTCGTTAACACTAGATCGGATGACAGGTAAGCTTTTAGTCCCGCAAATGCTTTCTCACATTCCTCTATCCATTCGAAGGGGGCTTTGTTTCGAATGACTTTGAAGAAAGGTAAGCATCTCTCACCCTGTTTAGATATGAACCGTCCTGATGCGATGATGCGCCCAGTGAGCTTCTGTATTTCTTTGACAGTTCGAGGGGGTATCATATCCTGGATGGCCTTTATCTTTGATGGGTTGGGCTGGATACCTTTTCGGCTGACCACGTATCCCAAGAATTTGCCCGTTTGGAATGCGAACATGCATTTCCTCGGATTCAGCTTCATTTTGTATTCTTTCATCACCCTGAAGACTTCTTCCAGGTCGGATAGGTGGTCCTTAAAGCTTCGACTTTTGACTAGGATGTCGTCCACGTAAGCTTCTACATTTCTCCCGATTTGCTTGTGGAAAACCTTATTCGCCATGCGTTGGAACGTTGCCCCGGCATTTTTCAGCCCGAACGGCATTGCAGTGTAGCAGTAAGTAGCCCTCGGGGTGATGAAGGCGGTTTTTTCTTCATCTTCTGTGGCCATGGGAATTTGATGATACCCGGAGTTAGCATCTAGGGAGCTTAGGTAGGCGTATCCAGCGGTTTGATCGACCAACTGATCGATTCGAGGAAGAGGATAGCAATCTTTGGGGCAGGCGTTGTTCAGGTCAGTGAAATCGATGCACATGCGCCAATCCCCGTTAGGCTTTGGAACCAACACAGGGTTAGCTAGCCAGGTTGGGTATTGGACTTCTCGGACGAAGCCAATGTCTGTGACCTTTAGTAGCTCTTTCTCGATGGCTGCTATCTTTTCCGGTGAGAAAGCGCGCCGTTTTTGTTGAATAGGCTTAGCGTCAGGGCTAACGTTTAATCGGTTTTTTGCGACTTCTCGTGAAATTCCAGGCATGCCTGCCGGTTTCCACGCGAATTCTCCTTTGCATTTTCTTAGCAATCGGGTTAATTGCGCGTTCTCTTCGGGACTTAGCTTCTCACTGACCAAGAGGTTCGCGTCACTGTCTTCACTGATAGGTATTGACCTCATCTGATCCAACGGCTGAGTGCGCTTTTCTTCTTTATCATCGAAGGGGTCATCTGCTACGCATACGTACCGGTCGCAACTCCTTTGAGTCATGAGCAGGTAGCATTCAGCGGCTAGCTTCTGGTCTCCTTTGATTGAGACCACGCCGTCCCACGAGGGATATTTCATCCGCAGGTGTTTTTGGGATATTGCGGCTCCAAAGCGATTGAGGAACGGTCGCCCCAGTATGGCATTGTAAGGTAGCGTTAGGTCTACGACCAGAAATAATAGCTCTTCAGAGCGTTTGGATGTGTCTTCTCGAAAATATACTGACAATGATGTGATCCCCGCTACCGGGATCGGTACCCCATCAATCCCAACAATTGGTCTTGTGCAAGGCGCCAGCTCACCGTCAGGTCATTTCATCAGATTATATGCTTCTAGTGAAAATAAATTTACCGCGCTCCCATTATCGACGAGGGTTCTTCTTACTCCGTGGCTGCCGATGACGGGTGTTACCACCAACGCGTCATTGTGCGGGAAAACAATGCCTTTTTCATCTTCCTCTGAGAAGGACAATACCATCCGGTTTAAAGTGCTTATTGCCTCAATTTTCACCTGCGCGATTTCTCGTTTGCGTTTTTCCCAGGGACTGGGCGTTTGTTGCATAGTTTCCTCGAAGTAAGGTGTTCCTCCTGCTATGATATTAATCATAGGGATCTGATTGCTGTGAACAGTGAGAGCTTCTCTATTTTGCCCGAGGGGGATGGCGTTAGCACCCGTTGCGCGGGAAGGCGTTTGCCTATGATCAGTTACCACTTCAGTTGGGTTATTCCTAGCTCATTCTCTTGTCTTGGTGGCAAATTCTCCGAGGTAGCCTTCCTCAACAAACCGTTCTATGGCCAGCTTTAGTTCTCTACACACATCGGTCGAGTGTCCTTTGACCTTGTGGAACTTGCAATATGCATTCTCTCTTCCTCCCATGACTACTCCGGGTTTCACAGGAGCTGGGTAACGGATGGGCAGGTTTCCCTGCTGAACTATCGCTAGGATTTCCGCCCTTGGGAGTATGAGGGAAGGAAGGTCAGGGTCATATATACTGCCCTTTGGCGGATCTGCCTATTTCCGGGTGGGGGACCCTCCGAGTTTCCCTTTCGAAAAATTACCTCTCTGCCGATTAGAGGTCTTGGCGGTGTGCTCTTTCCGTTGGCTATAATCATCATTGGGCCGCGCGTCGGGGGTGCTACTGTACGAAGCGTTAGGGGCCAGGTATGGGTCTGCCGGTAGGTCCCACATCCGTTCTCTATTTTCCTCCTCTTCCATCCTCGCATAATTATGCGCTTTTAGTCTTAGCGCATCCAAGGTCGATGGTGGGTCCACCATTAATGCGTCTCTCAATTTCCCGTAACGGCAGTTACGCTTAAGGGCTTCTACTATGAAATCGATGGTTACCCCCGGTGTCAAAGACATTTCGAGATCAAATCGACCTAAGAATCCATTCAATGATTCCTGCGGTCCCCGATGGATATCAAATAGCGCAGCCGCTGACTTTCTGATAGGGATTGCGGTGCTGAACCGACTTCTGAACTTCTCTTCTAGCTGGGAGAAGTTATCAATGCATCCAGCTGGGAGTCCCTCGAACCAGAGACGTGCCACCCCTGATAGTGTCATGACGAAGATCTGGCATAGCGCTACATCGCTACGAGTTTGGAATTGCACAAAATCTTTCACCTTATTAAGGTGAGAAATAGGGTCTCTCGTGCCATCATACGATTCGGCAGGGAGTTTTACATGTCGATGGACCCTGTGATGCCACACATGATAACCGAACAGGTGGTCAGCATTGCCATCGGGAACTCTACGAGGGTGATGCGGGTGTGGAATTTCGACATCATATCTGGGGTTCTGGGGGTCATATTCATGATGCCGCCTGGGATATCTGTTGCGGCTTCTCGGAGTTCGAGTTCGTCGTCCTCTGCTACTGGATCTCTCACTGTATCTAGGGGATGGTTCTCTGAACATTTTGTCGCGCCTATCATCCCAATGCTCTCTATATTTGTCGCGTCGGCAGCCTTCTTCAGGGATGGGGACTTCTCCCCTGTATTTCCCAGGGAGGTCCACAGGTCCGTGTGCAAGCTGTGAGACGTTCATGGGGGCCGATGACAAGGGTAGGGAAAACGGGAGCCCTCTTGATTGTCAGGGCGACAACGGTCGCTCATGGACAATAGATGGAGTGAAAACTATCTGGGAGGACACGCCAGGTCCTGAGGCATGAGGCGTAAACCCAGCAGCCAACTCTGTCAACTGATCCAGTTGGGCTTGAAGGGCCGCTATAGAGTTCGCGAAAGGGTTGTCTGCATCAGCGACCACAAATCCCCTTGCTTGGGGAGTAGAATAGCTGGTTCCCGCTATGTGGGAAAAAGGGGAACAAATCTGGAATACTGTTGCTTCTGTCCTTGGCCCAGAGGGAGGATCTGATCCTCTCGCAGTGACTTCTTGCACTGAGGTGGAGATGTCGGAGGTAGCAAAAGTGAAAATTCATCGGTGAGTGTTGTACGGAATGCTGGAGGCTTGGGACAGCGCGGGATCTGACTCTGAAGCCATAATCCTCCTAGCTTCGGGAAGAATGGAGCTTGGTTATTAAGGATGCTCACTTAATAGAACCAAAGCTCTCAACGAGAGCACCAATTTGATAAGAATTTGTCTTCGGCCGAAGGGTAGAAAGGGAAAATGCTTCTCCAGTTCAGTATCCTCGGTGGTCCGTTGTACCTGCAAGGCGCCGGAGGGGGTCTCCGGCGGAAACACTCCAATGCTTAAGTTAGTATGAGTGGTGAAATTGGCAGAGCTTGGGCCAGTAAATTCTGCTTACCTTCCTCCTTCGTGGGGGAGGTATTTATAGACGAAATAAGCCTGTCTGTGTGAGTGAGATCGCTAGGGAGCAACCGGTCCCGTCAGGGGCTGTGGTTTGTCCGTGTTATGATGTACCGTCATGGCGGTATGTATGGGGTAGTTGTTACCCTGGTAAGGTAACGGTTAGTGCGTTTCCCTTGAGGTGGGATAGCACCTCTGGTCGTCTAGAAGCTCCATGCGGGGACCCCTAACGAGACGTCAGCCCTCCTGGCGTTAGTCCCGTAGAGGGGAATGACAGCCTTGACCCTACCGGGGCGGTAGGAACAGTGATTCTTTCCTTTCCATATGGGGTGAGTAACCTCTGATAAGGGATGAGCTTGGAATCTCGTGTCTGCCACAAGTCCTGGGCTTGGTAGATGACGAGGGCCGAATCTCTGAAGATTTTGAGCTTTTTTACTTTTAGGTCGATTGCTGCCGTCAGACCGCCGATGTATGCCTCGTACTCGACGATTTTTTTGGTGCATGAGAAGTTCAACTTGCATGCTATGGGGAATTAACAGCCATCTAGGGCTATGACCACTGCTCCTACTCCCTTGCCAGAGAGGTTCACCGCACCATCGAAGAACATGGTCCACCAATCATCTTCTCTAAGATCTTCTACGATCTCATCATCAATCAATATGATGTCCTCATCAGGGAAGTCGAAGCTCAAAGACTCATATTCGTCCAAGGCGTGATCAGCCAAGTGATCGGCGAGGGCACTTGCCTTAACCGCCTTCCTCGTTACATATATGATCTCGTGCTCGTCCAATAAGACTTTCCATCTACAAATGCGACTTGACAGATACGGCTACTCGAAGATGTACTTCAGGGGATCCATGCGAGAGATTAGCCATGTCGTGTAATACAACATGTACTACCGGAGCCTTCGGGCGCACGATGCTAAGGCATAACAAGTTCGTTCCAACATGGCGTAGCGCATTTCACATTCGTTGAATTTTTTACTGAGGTAGTAGATGGCTTGTTCACGTCTTCTTGACTCATCGTGCTACCCCAAAATGCAGCCCATGGTGCTAGCCGTGACTGTCATATACATGAGCAAGGGACGTCCTCGCGTCGGGGGAACTAATACCAGTGGGTTTTGCAGATATGTCTTGATTTTCTCAAACGCTTTCTAGCAGTCTTCATCCCATTCTGCATCTCCGTGCCTCCTTAACATTTTGAACATCGGTTCGCAGGTAAGTGTTAACTGGCTGATAAAGCGAGCGATGTAGTTGATGCGACCTAAGAAGCTTCGTACTTCTCTTTCGGTGCTGGGAGAGGGTAGCTCTTGAATTGCTTTTATCTTATCAGGATCCACTTCTATGCCTTTGTTGCTGACGATGAATCCTAACAACTTCCCGGAGGTCACTCCAAAGGTACACTTAGCTAGGTTTAGCCGTAGCTGAAATTGCCTCAACCTTTCGAATACCTTCTTGAGGATGTCTACATGATCTTGCGTCCCACGAGATTTGGCTATCATGTCGTCGACATATATTTCCAATTCTTTATGCATCATGTCATGAAAAAGGGTGATGGCAGCACGTTGGTAAGTGGCTCCTGCGTTCTTTAATCCAAAGGGCATTACTTTGTAGCAGAAGGTTACCCAGGGGTGAAGGTTGTCTTCTCACTGTCTCCGGGTGCCATCTTGATCTAATTGTATCTCGAAAATCCGTCCATGAAGGAGAACATGTCGTTTTTGGCGGCACTATCCACCAAGATGTCGATGTAGGGAAGCGGGAAGTCGTCCTTAGGGTTGGCTCGATTAAGATCCTGAAAGTCCACGCACATGCGGACCTTCCCATCCTTCTTAGGTACCGGCACTATGTTGGCGATCCATTCTGGGTACTCGGCAACTCTTAAGAAACCCGCATCTAGTTGCTTGGTAACTTCTTCTTTGATTTTTAGAAGGATGTCTAGATGCATCCTCTGAAGTTTTTATTTCACAGGTTTAAACTCAGGCTTCAATGGGATACGATGCCCAACTATCCCGGGATCAAGACCTGGTATATCGGCGTATAACCATGCGAATACGTCCGAGTAGTCTTTGAGGAGGGAAATCAACCTTTCTCTCTGAATCATGTCCAGGGTGATTCCGATTTTAACCAACTTCTGATTCTCTTTGCTTGCCCCCAAATTTACTTCATCAAATTCCTCCCGATGAGGGGTTATTTCCTTTTCCAAACTTTCCAGTAAACGGGCAAACTCGCAGGGGATTTCGACCTTGTCTTCGGTTGTAACAACGATTTCTTCGCCAATAAAGACATAGGTTTTATCAAGACAATCCGAACTAACATTCATCCTGAAATTAAAAATGCGAAAAGAAGAGATGCGTAAAATAAAAATTGCATATATATTGATTTTTAACAAAGGGGAACATGAGTCCCTACAAAAATATTTTCGTAAGAAAACGTGCAAACATATATATTTTTTTCAAAAGGAGTAATTATGGAGAGACATCCCGGACGCATGGTGATGGTCCAGTTGCGCACAGACTCCCCTGACTTCTTTATGAAAATGACTAAACCAGGCGACGATTCTTCTTCTCCCAGAGTGCAAATACGGAGGTCTGATACCCCGATCGGACTTTCATTGAAGGTTTCAGCTGCGAAGGGGAACATGGTTCTGATATGGGGGATCTGTATTTTTCCACTTGGCGCAAGACGTCCAAATAGCTTAGCCAGCTGATTTTCTTTCTTTTCTTGGGCAATTTTGGCAAAATCGGCCTTGCTGGGTTGGTACCCTAAACCAAAGCGGTCTCCGAAGCTCTTTGGAGATGCCCAGCCTTTTGACCTTTGTAACTCGGCCCCAAGCCATTTTCCCAGTTGGAAATTTCCCTCTGGTATCAACTTAGCGATTGTTTCGGCCATTTCCGAATTCGAGTCTTCGAAAATGGGGGATCCTTCCTTGATCCAATCTGCGTTGACGATTTCGAAGGCTTGAAAAGAGCTCTCCAAGGTTTCAGCAGTCTCAATGTAAGGCACGGACGAATGTTTGGCCAAGATTAAGGCTTCCTCTACCTTTATTGTTACGAAGGCATTGTCTTTGACGTACTTGAGGGACTGATGTAAGGAAGAGGGGACGGCTCCTGCCGAATGGATCCATGGTCGTCCTAGAAGCATGTTGTAGGCGGGTTGGATTTCCATGATCTGAAATGTCAAGGCGAAAGTGTGGGGGCCGATGACCATATCCAACTCAAAATTCCCGATGATCTCTCGAGTGGTGCCATTGAAAGCCCTAGCCATCATTTCGCTAGGTTTCATGTGAGAAAAATCGACCGGTAGTTGTTCGAGGACATGCCTGGGCATGACATTCAGTGCGGACCCATTGTCAATCAAGGCCTTTGCTATGACATGTCCCTTGCATTCTACCGTAATGTATAGGGCGTTGTTGTGATCTCTCCCCATGGGGTCGATCTCTCCTTCGGAGAAGGAAATGCTGCTTATGGCTTGAATTCTTCCGACAAGGTTTTCCACCCCTTCCATGGTGATATCCTTAGTTACGAAGGCTTGCTTCAAGACTTTTAAGAGGGCCTGGCGATGAGGTTCCGAAGTAAGGATTAGCTCCATGATAGAAATGCGAGCCGGGGTTTTCTTTAGCTGTTCGATGATGCTGAACTCGCTTTGTTTCATGATCTTGAGGAACTCAGTTGTCTTGTCCTCAGTTACAGGTTTGTTCAACCCTTGCGTCTCTTCTATCGTCTCTTCGTGGATCACAGGATTTTTCCCTTTGGCTTGTCGTTGTTTCTCTACTTCCTCCGATATGTAGCATCTCCCGGTGCGGGTCATGCCCCCGATATGAGAGGTTTCACCTATAGCGAGTCCTGTTGGTGTGACTGTAGGAGGGGTGGTGACCACCGTGTATCCGTAGTTGAATGGGACCGCATGTAAGTCTCGGCTAGGAGTATTCACAGCAAATGTGAACACTACTTTGCGTGGGGTTGTGGTTGTATTCCCGGTTTGGGCCACATATTCGAAGGAATACGGTGCTGGAGAATTGTCCTCGATGGCATTGATTGCTCCTCGAGTTTTCCCTTCGGTCTGAATGATCTCGAATGTTGTGAGTTGCTTGACTTCCTGCCGAAAAAGTCTGCAATCCTAGATTTCATGCTTGCTTTCCCCTTGGCAGAATAGGAATTGGGCCTGATCATTCTCTAGGACTGGCAGGTGTCCATTTTTAGCTAATGTGAAGAACAGTTCTTCATTGGGCGCTTCCTTCACTGAAGGGTGAGAATCGTCTATTCCTTCGGAAAGAATGTCGTTCACCCCAGGATTGTGGCGTGGCAGAGGACTGGTCGCCACATCAGGACCCTTTGCTAAACCTTTGAAAGAGATTCGTCCGTGTTTGGTCAAATGATCGACCTTTTCTCTAAAGGTATAACAGTCTTCCAAGGAGTGTCCTCGGGTTCCGGCGTGATATTCGCAGCTAACCTTTGGATCATACCAACTAGGGTAAGGAGTTGGTTGAGGCGAGAGCAGGGATGGTGTAATCTGCCCTTCTGCCATGAGGCTTGAATAGATTTCCTTCAAAGGAAACGGAGGAGGTGACCACGTCGGTGTAGGGTATGATTTGGAATCCGGGGATTCCCAAGAGGATAGTAACGACACTGCGCTAGAATGGGAGGGTGGTGCCGAATACCTGACAAGGTAGTCAAATTTCCTGGAAGGCTGGCCCAGGGTGTCAATCTCGCGCTCGCCCTCGTCGTGGCGCGTGCAGAACCGTTTGCATGACAAAGTCGATCTTTTCTTTTAGATAATTTAGAGTGGGGTTCTTTTGGAGTTATGGAGATAGGAAATCCTTCTCCGATGGCGTCAATGGATCCTTTCCCGTGGGTTACTTTCTGGGTTTGTATCACTCTGAAACCCGAGAGTTGTCTCACCTTTCTTACGAACAACTCGCAACTTTGGATCTTATGACCGTCGTTTCCCTTGCAGCACATGCAGTGACCTGGATTGCTTTCCGAGTATGGTATATATCCTCCTCGAGCTAAGGCTAGGAAAAGTTGTTCTTGTGGCCAACTCGATACCAAAGAAAGATGGTCATCACTTTCTCCTGCCGAGATGGCGTTCACCCCTCCCGTTCCTTGGGAATGATTGGGGAGAGGGTTGGTGGATGTGTTGGGTCCTTTGGTTAACCCTTTGAAAGATACCCGTCCACTTTTGATCAAGTGATGAACTTTTGCTTTGAAGGCGAAGCAGTTTTCCAGAGTGTGACCTTGTGTTCCAGCGTGGTATTTGCATCTTACGTTGAGATCATACCATTTTGGGTAAGGAGGCAATTGCAGCTGAGCTGGAACTGGTATGATCTGTCCGGCTGCTAGGAGATGTTTGTAGATTTCTCCCGCGGGAAGAGGAAGAGGAGGCAATGGCTCTCGGTTCCACTGATTGTTTGACGTGTTTTGGTTATTTGGGTCTTTTGGTGGGTTATATGGCTTAGGTTGCATGGGTTGTAATGTTTGTGCTGGAAGTGGTGGGAAATGTGTAGGATTTTGAGGCGCGATATTAGCAACGGGTGGTGAGGTAAAAGGAAAGAAGGTGGGTTGATATAGTGATGGCAAAGGATAGGGCGGTGGCGATAAATAAGGCGGAGGTGGTGGAAATGATTGCCCGTGATTAGCTTGGGGAGCGACAAATCCAACATCTCTTTTCACGATGGACGCTTTCTTTGGTGCAGATTCTGGTGCCGAAGTTATGATTCGTCCGGACTTTATCCCTTGCTCGACTCTTTCGGCAATTAGCACCATGTCGGAGAAACTATTTGAAGGATTCGAGATCAGGTAGGTGTAGTAGGGAGCTTTGAAGGTGTTCAAGAAAATCGACAAGAGCTCATTGTCACTTAAAGGAGGAGAGATTCTGGAAACCAACTCTCTCCATCTCTAAGCATAGGTCTTCACGGACTCGCCGATTTTCTTTTCCAAATCTTACAGGTCGGCGCGGTCGGGAGCTACCTCCATGTTGAATTTATATTGTCTGTAGAAGGCATCGGACAGGTCTCTCCATGTTCTGATCTTGGCTCTGTCTAGACCCATGTACCAAGTCAGGGCGTGTTTGGTTAAGCTTTCTCGAAACAGATGAATCAACAACGGCTCATTGTGGATCATCTCTACCATCTTATTGCAATATGCTCTGAGGTGGGTCTTTGGGCACTCGACCCCAGTATACTTTTCAAAGTCGGGGATCTTGTACTTCGATGGTATAACGATCCCGGGGACCATGCACATATCGGCGGGACCAGTAGGGTCAAACGGATCAGCCCCTTCTATCTCTCTGAGTCTTTCTTCGAGCAGATTCAGTTTGTCACTTTTTGGTTTCTCGACCATAATGGGGTTAGAACCGATGGGTAGTAGAGATTCCGACGAGAACTAAGGTTGCGCTGGGTTGAAAAAAGGAGGTTGAATTCCCACAGGTCCAGGAACTGTGCTTGGAAGAAGATGAGGGGGATACGAGGTCTATAGGTGGGCCTGACTCTTGCCAGAGTCCACAGCAGGGTTGTTTGAAAGGCGCTGAAGTGACGTGGCAATTTCTTCACCCATATTAATCATAGGATTTGCTGTGGTGGGTACAGTGAAGGGACTAATCCATCTCCACTGGCCCTCGGGGCCAGAAAGTGATACGATCACACCTAACCTCATTCTCTCTATGTACCAGCACCACCTAAGCATGGGGATCGCAGAACAAAGTTTGGCAACAAATGCTCCATCCAAGAGGGCCAATCATCATGATCCGATGGGCAAGCAAATGACGTCTGATTTGAGCAAACAAAGCTTTGATGGAAACTTCAAGATGTTATCTTTCATTTGGGACAAGTTTCGGGCCAATCTGACGGGTGGATCAAATGTTATGGTCATCGACATTTTAGCGCGCAGTTTGAACGAGCCAGGATTAACGTGAATCCAGTGGCAAAACGCTATAGCGTTTTGCCCAAAATGCCATAGCGTTTTGCCCCTACTTTGATGGATCATTGCGAGCTGTCATGTTCCCCACTTGTGATATTTTATTGTATTTCTTTTCTATAAGTAGAACATCAAGCTAGTGTTATTATTCAGATATAATTGCCAAGTGAAAAGGTAGAGAGAAATCCTCCTCTAGCCTTTTCACCAAGGCATTTATCCTAGAGTGTTATTTGAGTGATTTGTTGTTGTTCCATTTCTGTAATTCAAGTGTGTTCTCAAGCATTAATCAAGTGTTCTTTTGTGCTTTCAAACTGTGTTCAATCAAGTGTACCATCATCAATCCATCCAACTCCAATTCCTCCTCAATCCTTTCCTTTCATCCTTTGTCTTATCATCCATTTCCGCTGCACTTATACTCCATCTTCCATCCTATTTCCTTCCATCTTCCAATCTGCCTTGTGTCACAACTCCAAGCTAGATCCTCCTTCAAACATAGATTCAAACTCCCCTTACAAAGGAGGTTGAATCTTATCATGTGGTAGCGGAGCTCTAGCCGCTTTGAGTTGTTCTTGAATCTGAGTTTGTATTTGTGTTCGTCCATGTTCTTCATTTTTTCTGCCTATTTTGTCAAGAAGAAGGTAACTAAAAATCTGGTTACAACCCTTCCCATCCGTCCACTTTCAGCCAAAGTTTGTGTCACTTTTGTCTTTCTTGTCTGAATATTCACTTACATTGTTTTCTTGTCCCCCACCCAACATTTTATTCTTCCAAATCAGCTTTGTGTCATAGAGGGCAGCACATACCTCACACCTTTTTCTATTAAAACAATCATCTCATTCCCCTCACATGTGAGCAGCAAAAATTCAGCCCTTACCCATCCGTGCACAACCCACAATCCACTACTAGAAAGCTGAATATTCTCTTACACCTCATCCACTTTGCTAAAAGGCTTCCATGTGCAAGATTTACCATCTTTCCATTACCCTTTCAAAAATCAGAACTTTCCCTACAAATTCGTCCAAAATCAACCTTGTTTGCTTCAAACAACAATTGATCATTTCAAAGTTCAGAATATAATTGTTCTCTAAATAAATAAATAAAATAAAATAAAAATACAAAGAAGAGAACAAAACGCTATAGCGTTTTAGCATAAACGCCATAGCGTTTTGCTACTGCACCAAAAATGAAAACTTACAAAAATTTCCAAGTGTTGTTTCATTTATTCGTTCTTTTAATTTCTATACCTCCTACATGGGCGGTTGCAATCTTTAAATTCAAGTCCTTTCAATTCCTTTATTTACATTCAAGTCATTTACTTTCAAGCTCAAAGGGAGGCCTAGTCGCCCTTTTGACTTTCTGTCCTAGGATTGGTTCTACTATCCTCTCTTTACAATTCAAGTCATTTCCTTTCAGCTATTTAAATTCTGCCATTTAAATTTCAGCAATTTACTTCAAGTAATTTACTTTCTTGTACTTTACTTTCTTGCTGAAAGGGAGGCTTTGCCGACCTCTTTACTTTTCTATCCAAGGGTTGGTTCTACCATCCTTTTCTTTACTTTACAAGCCTTTTTCTTTCAGCTTTATCAATTCTTGGAATTCTAATTTGTGAATGTGCTCAAAAACAATAATTGAACAAAGGAAACAAAAAGGACATTGCTTGAGGACATTATTTGGACAAAAGGACACGAAACAATCTTGTGAGGCTTGAGTGCATAAGTGAGGACAATTTTTACGAGAGTTTCAAACACGAGAGCAAACAAGTGAGGGAGTGTTTTCACTAACATGTGTTACTTGTGTAGGTAGACTTCAAACATGTTTCCCGCAAGCATGTGTGAAAGTGATGCGAGCGAATCACTTAGTTCCGACAGTAAAAACATGAAGACTATGATGGAAACAATGAGAATTGCAATAGAAGAATTGCAACTTGAAACAGAGGATATCAAGAAACAAGTTTCCTCATTGGTGAAAGGAGCTTCAGCCGACTCTCCTATTTCCAATGAGAAGCCTAAGAGGGTAGCCGGCGGAGGCTCACCCAAGGACACTAGCACCAACGAAATGAGTGACTTCAATAAACGGTACCAAGCGTTGCAGCAATGGCTTGTTGAAGATCATGCCAAATATGGTCGTCATGGTGCCTACTTCGCCCAACTTGAGCAACACCACTCGATTGAAAAATGTGAGCTTGTACATGAGGTACAACAAGAGAGTGAGTGTGAACGAGAGAAGGAAGTAAGAGATGAGAAAAATACACGGCATGAAAATAGCGAGCATGCCAATGAGAGTACGTGCAACCACACCCTTGAGAATGAGTTGAGTGAGCCCGTTGAACCAAATCAATTTCAAGTTTCCGACAGCCTT